>CM033741.1:8198597-10825849 GCA_019671005.1 Hibiscus mutabilis
TCGAGATCTTGACTTCGGGAAGCAAAACTGTGGTTCCACGCCCCGACGCCGCCTTCAGATGATGGATGACTTCGCTTTTTCTTCTTATTCTATTCTATGGACTCGTGACGCCATGATCTTTATTTTTGTGGCTTCTAAAAATGACATCAACAAGTGCAGGCATAATGCAGATAAGATTTTTCGGGTGCAAACGAATAATACGCCTAAACATGGATGGATTTATCGGTCCTAGGAGTAGTTTTAAAAATTTTAGGTTTAAATTAAAATTTTCAAAGATCATTTGTTTAAAAATTTCCCATTTTTATTATCAAAATTTTAACTTACTTAAAAATGAAACTTTAGGTTTTTTTTTGTTATTATTATTATTCCAAAGTTTTATGAGAGAAGAAGTTTCAAAGCAAAATAATAATATTTTTTTTTTTTTTTTTTTTGAGTTAAATTAAAATCTGAGAATTTAAAATGGTCAAATGTGAAGATTTAAAATTAGTTGGCTTTGGTGGTTGGCCATATGGATCAGCATTTGTCTGTGCATGTGGGCTATAAGGATTAACACTTGGCAGTGCAGATTGGCCATATGAATTAGAACTTGGCTGGCCAGGTTGGCCATAAAGATTAGCACTTGCCTGTGTGGGTTGACCGTGAATATTAGAACCTGACTCTGTCTGTTGACCATAGATTTGCTGTTCTGATTGGTTATAATTAGGTACTGGTATAGAAGATTGGTTTGTTGGTGCTGAAAATGCTGCATGAGAAGCCGCATCATGGGCAGGTCCAGAAGGTGGAAGGATATCTGCTAAAAGATCACTTTCCTGAATCGGAGTTGACAGCTCTTGAGGAAAAAACTGTGAGTTTGCTAATGGAGGCTGAAAACCAGAGACACCAGACCCGGAGTAAGCATCAGCAGAGAATGAGTCTCCAAAGTTGAAGTCTGTGATTGTTTTAGATTTTGTAGAAGGTGGCTGAGGAACTTCCACATTTTGATTTGTTGTAGGCGGGAAAGTAGGCATGGAAGTTGATATTTGTTGCTGAAATTGGCCAGCATCAGTTGAAGGAAAAGCTTTGAAAGGACCATCGCCAAATGGATCATGAAAACCCTGTATCAAGAACAAAACTTATCGCTTTACGATAGAATAATGACAATAGTTTAGTTAAAAATAATTGAAATCTAATGGAATTAAAGAACAAAGTTCATTGGGTAAACAAGGGGGAGAGATAGGAAAGAGGGTGATATGTGGGAGAAAGAAGAGGAAATTGAGCATATTAAACCAAATGGATGTATTCATAATCATTTAGTGAATACTAAGTAACATTCACTGGTATGATTCTAAACCTATATATATATATATATATATATATCAAATTCATTCCAACACTTTTATATTCGCCATTCCTATATTGCTTTGACTCTGAAATTTTTCTTCTAGTGTCCATTTAAGGCATATTCAGACATGTGTATGGGTTATGACCTTCAAAGAATCCTACAAATACATGGAAACTTAGAAAGAAAAAAAACTAAAAACAAACGTTCGACGCACACTTGCATCCAAAACTCACATCTGAGTTCGAGTAACATAGACCCCTTCAATGCAAATATGCATATCATCTCAATGGTTACACAAAATTGCTTCAAGTTTAACTATCCACTGTTTCACATAACGTTCAAACAAAGATACTTTGAAGAAATGACAGCACATATGGAAACAACTGAACTGTATATCCACATGCATGGTTCAATAATAGGCATATTATAAACAGGTGCATTGAGTCCTTGCATTTGAACCAAGCCAAAAAAAAATTGAAGTTCATTAATTAAACAAATCATGTCTACCTGATTGCCAAAATTAGACACGAATTGATTAGCAGCAAAGGTGGGTATATCACCAGAGCGTGAGCTGCCATCAGCCTCACCAGAAGGGATTGTAGGCGTAGTTGGTACAATAACCAATGAACTGGATAGATCACCAAGTAAGTCTATTTCAGGATAGCTTGAAGCAGTCGGAAGAGCAGCAGCAGGGGTGATTGTAGCACTAGGAGCAGTACTAGGGGCAGGGGCAGCTGTAATAGATGAGCAAAGGATGAAAAATAAGTACCAGTTGTAAATTGATAAATGCAAGAGCACTTACATTATCCAATCTGAGTTACTTCAAAGTAGGAGGGTAATACAAAGAATTACATAAAACTCAAACCAGCAATTTCAGTTAAATTAAGTAAAGAAAAAACAATATTGTAAACATGAAGTCGCTGAGACAGCCTTTTTATGTTTTAAGGCTGCATGACTACAACACCATGTACAATAATTCAAATTTCTAACTAGTATATCACCAACTTCACAAGTTTAGTACCCCAGAACATTATGATGTGTATAAATGAAGAAAACCAATCTGCAGTAAATAAGCATTTTCAAGAGAGGAAAAAAACACCTGCCACATGAAATACAAAAATTGAAACAGAAAAAAAAAGAGATTCTATCGAACTTAATGCTTGGATGACATGGAAATATACATTTTACAGCGAATGTTCAAGTCAGTATCAGTATTGGATAAGCAATAAGAGAACCAAATTCCAAAAGCAAGACAACTATGATCATCAAAGTAATGCCTTTGGAGCATCCAACCACAGAATTTACACAGGAATTTTGTACCTGAAACTGAACCGTGTGGATCAAATTCATCAAAAGCCTCAACTTTTTTATCTGGAGGAGATTCCAAATTACCAAAATCAAAGGCTACTCGATTAGGATTATTGCTAGCAGAAGAAGAAGCCATGGGAGCAGCTGCTGCTGAAGTTTCTCCATCCCTATCATCAATCTTTGCACTATGAATCATCAACTAGAAAGACAAAATTGCAAGCAACATGCCCATGAAAATTTAAGATAAAAGGCAATACATTTCACTATGGACAGGACTCCCAGATTCACTTACTGCTTCTTCAAAACTAGGAGCACCAATATTTTGTTCAGGAAATTTTTGTTCAAGCTGCCTGCACAAAAATGATTTCCAGAGAAATTACAGAAACAAGAAAGCAATAATTTTTGTCTACAAAAAATCATCTCCTAAGACAAGATGAAAATGCATCCAGTCACCATTACCTTCCATCCTGTGAAAGATCATCAACTCTAGCAACGTTGCCCCTACAGAGAAGATAGTCATGCAAATTATATATTCTCCAAATCAAGCATCTAATGAAGGTAAGAGCAAACTATAACTAAAATTCAAATTGGAGGATCATATAAAACACTAAATCAAGACATATCACTTGGTAACTGGCACCCAAAAGTTCACTGTGATACATAAAATTTATGGAAATTACCAAGTAAATGCACCATTTAAGTATCCTAATCTACTGGAAAAGAACATATTAATACTCACACCTTCCACTGTATCCAAAAAATACTTCAACAATATTAACATGTTTTTTAAAGGAAACAAAAGTAAATAAAAGCATACCGAGATGAAGAATCATCATCATCAAAAGCTCGGTCTCTATCAGAGCCCCTACTTCTTGCTTCATATTGGTCACCATCAACACTTCTACCCCTGTAGTCATTATCCTCGTAACCATCTCTGCTGTAGCGATCCTCATAATCTCTTCCATAACGATCTCCATCACGACCGTTTGAATCCCCATATCTGCCGCACCGATCGTCATCTCTACAGCCATATTCTCCGTCTCTTCCATAACCATTCTGATTCTCTTCCCTGCTTCCATAGTTATCATTATCATATCTGTTGCCATATCCCCCTGATCCTTGCCTATACATTCCACCTGCTGAAGTATTTTGGAACCTGCAACCAGTTGCACATTATGGAAGAATTCTACCTCCATTCATCATATCCAAAACTAACTTCTGGGGCAAATTTTTTTTACAGATAACAAGGATCATGAACAAGAATTGAACTTTCCTACTAGAGTAACGGATAAAGCTATCCCGTTCCATAACCCAAAAAAGAATTAGAAGTTCAAGAGCAAAGAGAAACTACATTTGTATATATGTGTGTGCTCTGGATCACATGTAGTGACAGAACCAGGATCAAACATTGGGGTGGGGGGTATAAATTGTAACAGAGTCGAACAAAATGCAATAACATTTGTTACAAATAATTTTGAAATACATAACCTATCAAAATAGACACATCACTCTTTCATGTAACGAAGGTCATCTATGAGTGAATTGATATCACACTTCAACGAATTGATATCAAAACTTTCATTGACCTCAATTCTTCGAGTTTTAGTACTATTATTTACTAGAAACTAAAGGACTAAGATTCGTACATGTATTTGACTACTCAGTTGAACTTGATGTTTCAACGTCCTTTTTTTCAAAAACAGCATCAATTGTAATGGCTTTTTATCTATAGAAAAGTACATATATGTTTATATGTTAAATATTAATAAACCATATGAGATTGAAAAACATATAAACAAATAATTTTAAAAATATTAAAAGTATAGAAATAAAAGGAATTACAATTGAAAATATTAGTAAGAAATCATATAGCAAAGAAACACATATGATCAAATTTAAAAGTTGAAAAAAAGGAGATTATTTTATGATTTTATTTTATAATACAAACTACCGCTTGTCAGTTAATAAGAAAAAAGGGAAAACGGAAATCACAAGTGTATATCAACTTGGAGAGTGAAGGCAACGAAAGTTTAGTGCAACTACCACTTGTTACTTAATAAGAAAAAAAGGGGAAATGAAAATCACAAGTGTATATCAACTTGGAGAGTGAAGACAGCGAAAAGTTTAGCGCAAAGTAAAAATGGAGAAGATAAGCAAAGGTTAAGAAGTAAAAATAGGAAAGAGTTTCTGAAATCCCTCAAATTAAAAATTGAAGGAGGGGTCAACTTGTCTGATTTCGAAATTGGTAAGGACTAAGAAATGATTAAAACCAGAAAGTTGGGAGGAGCCAAGGCTCAATTTGCTTAATGTTTAAACTCTCAGGGACTACGAAATAATTAATCCAAAAAATTGGGGGCAGGGCCCCTCCCACCCTCTACATGGTTACGTCACTATTTATTTTCACATTGAAAGTAAATATGCTCATGCAGACATGTACATCTCGCATTGAAACACACATGTAAATGCCATGTTGAAAGTAAACATGCTCATGTACATATGGTACTGAAAACAGCACAAAATGTCAAAATAAGTATCAGTCTCGCCAATATTCACCATAAGAAACACTTATTGGGAGGATGGTTCAACAAAGCAAAGAGATTAAAATGTAAAGGCGTTTTTGCCAACTCACTTGTCCCTATTAGCCGCAGCCTTTTGTCTTACTTCAATTACTCTTTCGTTATCATTTACAAGGGCCAAAAGGCTTTGAGATCTTTTTCGGACATTGCTACCTTGGTCTCTTCCACTGGAATCAATGTACTGAAAATCAGACAAAGTCTGCCACACAGGAAATACTTAATTAGACAAAAACGTTTAAATACAGTGAGCTGCAGATTATATCACCAATAATGAATACAAAATTATTATATAGCATCAGGAAACCACAATTACCGTTATTAGATACGTATGTCCTCTTATGTCATCTATGGCACGCTCTGATCCATGTGCAACAAGGTAGTCCAAAACAGTCAAAGCCTGTAGCACAACAAAGCAAATACCTTATGACATTGGTATAGTTTTTTTTTTTTTACCAGTTATGAGTATGACTTTGCCATAGTTTAGTATGGGGGAGTGGAGGAAAAGTAAAATTCATACAGAGATAACACAAAGCAAAATATAGAACACAAAAAACTGCAACATCTTTAACGGTTAAATGAGTTTTTAGACGACCACTTTCTAAAGTTGCAGAAACCAAACTGATAATAAATGCAACATTGCAAATGACCCTCAAGATAATGCTGACCTTGGATACATGACGCCAATTCTTTCCGGTGTCATTCATACGTTTCCACAGTACTGCCATGATTATCTGGTATTCAGGACTGCATGAATATTAAAAAAAGGAAATGAATTTTCATGTGACAAATAATAATAAAAATCATAGATCTAAGATATTTCACTAAATCTTACGAGCTTCTTGTCGCCAATGCAATATCTGCCAGAAGTGATCCATGAGGACCCCAAGACTCATTGCTAGTGGCATCAAGAACCTGAAAGACAAAGGGAAATAATACATATTATTTAAAGCAGAAAAAAATATTTTTAACAGTATAACAAGAATATAGTCGCTTTGTTGTTTAGATTTGTTGTTCAAGAATACAATTTCTATAAAACCTTTCTAGGACAACCTCCTCCCCCTCCCCTGCAAAAAGAAAAATGTTTGGAGCCATGGTATTCAATCAAGATTCAGAACCAGCATCAAAGGCACTTAATCATAGTGTTGTCGAGGTGCAAGGTGAAATCCAATTGTTGAATTGATCAATATATCATGGTACTTGTCATGCATGAAAAGTTTCAAATCGATCTGATATATCTCTCATATTCATCAAGAATGCCAAGTTTATCAATATATATTTAATGGCTAAAAGTTTTTAGTATCAAACACAGACTTTTTAATTTACAAAAAACTGGATGTGTATGATCTACGTGAAATATGATAATCGGATTGTAAAAATATTAAACGAATAAACAGTTATGAATGTGTAGAACTACTTTAGTTTTAAATTAGTGTAAGCTTAAGATACGTATTAGCTCTCAAATGTGACCTAGAAAAGTAAAAGAAATTAAAGATAACTTCAGTCGGGCGGGATTACTTTTTATTCCTATTGCCTCGCAAAAAAAGTGTGAGGTGCTTTGTTGTCCAGTAAGGCACAAAGAATAGGCACACCTAGGGTCACGCCTTGACAACATTGCTACTTAATCAAACTTGAGAAGGCATTTACATGGTAAAATGGATCCTTCAGCAGATGTAAGAATCAATCCTTTAGTACCCTTCCATTAAGAGCTCCCAACATTCACTCAAAGGTACAAAACTGGCTGCAATGGGCAACCACAAGATGCTTGACAGCTGATATTACAATGCTCTTCTAACCAAACTAGCCAACTGTCCAACCCCACTCCACATAGGGTTCAGTTGAGAAGTGTCCATATGTACGCCTCTGACTGGTGAAGAACAAATCCTCATATAACATAGATAGCCATCAAGCTACTGTTCCGAAGACTTCATTAACCTTAATTTAGTTCTTAGACTTTGTTTTTTCCTGATAACAATATCAATTTGATCCCCTCATTGTCACCTCTCAGTAATGCAGACAAATAACATTAAACCTTGCAACCATCTGAAAAAACTCCCTTCATAAATGTGCACATGCTGGATTCTTCTAAAGTCTAATCGCCCGCGCTGACTTTTTACAACTAAAATGCAGGTCAATGTCAGAATCACATTCTTAATTTATTATCTCCAAGCATGTCAACTAAAACAATATCTAGCTAGTTTAGTAAATCTTCCAGCCAAAGGAAGATGATATTCTGCTTCACACTACTGACCAATAGATACTTCAATTATGCAAAAATTACTTTAACATACTCAAATGGACAGTGAAATTGCTAAATAATATTCTTACCGTCAACTAAAACAATATCCAGCTAGTTTAGTAAATCCTACAGACAAAGGGAAACTATATTCTGCATGACACTACTGATAAACTGATACTTCAATCAAGCAAAAATCAACTTTAACATACTCAAATGGACTGTGAAAATGCTAAATAATATTCTTACCTTCTGCTCTATTCCAGGAACTTTAAGAACTTTCTTATTAACTCCTCTCTTACTGCGAAAACACAAAGGAAAAAAAGAACATTTAGCCGGTGGTTTTACCAGATACCAAGGAGCAGGAATAGAACAAAAAACAAAAAAACTTGAAACCGTCATCTTTTCTAGATAAATTCACTACCGAGGGATTGCTTTACACTTCTCAATAGTCAGAAGAAATTCAGATATATTATCATGATAGGAGAATTTCCTATCTAAGAATACACTTACAGGTCTCTAACAGTTTGACCAAAAACTTTCTTCATCGTTCGCTGCTCTCAAAATGAACCAGCTCTGTCACATGAGAGAGAGAACAGGAAACATCTTGAACGACTTCCAGGCACCAGAATAGAATAAAATTATAATCATCAGAAGCTGTAAAGCTCGAAACATTACAAAGAAATAAAAGCCAAAGGACTGGAAAGAATATTTCAAGATCATTTACAGGCAACATAATCAAATCAAATTTGAATAAAAGTCCAATTACACGACATTCCAATTTATATAAATTAAAAAGGAGTTAATATAATAAACTAAAGAAGCTAGCCAGCTTGGATAAAAATATATATATACGATAAATATTTTTGACAGATTACTAGAGTTTAAAGTCGAACCATTAAAGAATGTTAGCAATGACAAACAATCGATTGAACAAAGAATGTAAACCATAAGAATTAGAAGAAAAAATCTCCAGTCATGCGTCAGGAACATTTTAGAACAATCTCAGATTCAAGAAAAAAATCAAAGTGAGCTGAAATTAAACTATATTTAGAGAAATGAAAATTAAATCAATAACATCAAAATTCAGAAATCCGGATCCAATAAAATGTAACGAATCAGATCTAAATGAGAGGGGAAAACGAAAATAAAGAAAAAATTGAAACCTGAACCTTAGCCTGATTGAATCTGAAACTGAAACCGCAGATCTGAAAGCAATGCTGAAATTTTATTTTCTTTATTTGTTAAATGGATTGTCGCCGTTAGAGAGAAAAAATGAAGGGGGAAATAAGGAAGTGTTCTATCTCCGAACAAATTGATGGAAAATTTTGTAAATATTTTACGCAAACCAAACGAGAAAGAGTGAGAAAGAAATATGTGCGTTAGTGTTTCACATAGTGATCACTTCAAAAGTTGGTGATGAGAGAGTGCCTTGTGATTTTTACGTGGATTAAATTTGCTGGTAGGTTCCTCTATTATCGGATCAGTTCATGTTAGTCCTTGTAGTTTAAACTGATCCATCCGGCTACAACAATCTCAATGGATAAATTTTGATTTTGATAAGATTGTATTTTATTTTTATTTAATTTTATACATAAATTTATTTTTAATCTAATTACTTTAAAAAAACTAATAACTTTCTCATTAAATAAATATAATTGTTAGCTTATATTATATAATAAGTATAAAATAATTGGGTAACATCACCACTAGTCACTAAATTATTTCCATTTCCTGTTTTGGTTATTAATCTATTGTTTCTTCCTTATTTTGGTCACTAAACTATTCGCTCTTCCCTATTTTTTCATGAGTTTTTTAATGACGAGTGGCCAAAATACGAAGAAAAAATGTAATATTAGTAACTATTTTGACAAAAATAATAGTTTAGCGACTAAAAAATGGAAATAATTTAGTGACCAATGGTGATGTTTACCCAAAATAATTTTGGTTCTCTTTAACGTTGCTCTTAAAATTATTAAGTGATCTACGTAAAAAGGAAACATTATTATTTAAAAAGATTCGAATTTAACCACATTATTTATACAATATATGATTTAAATATAATAACTAAAAAACTTCAAAAAAATAAATCTACCTGATCCTATACATATTCCTATAATCGACTTGACACTTGATCCAAGTTGCACGTAGGCTACATTTCAAACAGCTCTAACACCTTGATCAGACCATAAAATAATACATGATGTACAAATAAGTTGATAGTCAATCAAAGACATTAATATGAGTCAAATATATTTGAAAATAGAACAATACATAGTCTTGTATGTATATAGATAGTTTGAGGGAATTTAATTAATTTTCCAAAAAAATAGAGGTATAATCAAAATTTTTGAAAAAATTGAGAGATTTAATAAAAATGTTTTTTTACAATAAGGGTCTGATTAAAATTTTCATTTTTTGGGGAGGCTTATTGAAAATTTTAAACAATTTTGAGGGGCTTAATTAAAAATGTTAAAAATTTTAAGATTTTATGAGAAGTTTAGTAATTTTGAGGAGGTGTAATTAAAATTTATACTAAAATTGAGGGGTGTAATATTAATTTTCACAAACATTTGGTAGCAAGGGTTGCAATATCATTACCCTCTTACCACAAAACATATCTAATAGAATTTGCAATGTTAATACTACTGTTTTTATATTCTATAATTTATTTTTTTCCTTTCTAATGTAGACAGGGACGGAATTAAGATTAGAGGTTTAAGGCAAAATATAAATGTTGACAAGTAGGGAGCAAATCCTTTCTAATGTAGACAGAGACGGAATTAAGATTAGAGGTTTAAGGCAAAATATAAATATTGACAAGTAGGGAGCAAAATTATAATTAATTTATTTTAAAAAATTTATATAAAATAGAGGTAAAAAAATTTCTCCTATGTGAGGCACGAGCCCCTCCCAGGACCTTAATTGGTCTGTCATTAAATGTGAGATTAATGTCTTCACCATCTCTTTAAAGCGTGATACAAAGCTCCCTTTAGCTTTTATTATCTTCTACCTTTGTACTTATATATTAATTAAGCAATAATTCGATTAATTCAATTAATATTATTGTAGTTAAAACATTTAAGATAATGTGAATCGGAGTGCACTTAACACAATTCTCTCCAACGACGTTTTGTATTTTTCCATATTATGATTGTAATGAAGAACTGTACTTTTGAATTGTGATTTTTCACAATATTTTGGTAAATATTGAAAAGTATTTGGTTCTATAATATTTTCATAGGAATATAATGATAATATATAAATTTATTCTTATTAAATAAAATATAATTTTTATGTATTTTAATATGACAGGGATATTTATTATTAATGTAAAATTGATTTAAAGATTAAATAATAATATTAATTAGTATTTTTTAAAAAGTTTTTTTAAAAATTAATACAAAACACTAGAAGTATAAAAAATACAATAAAATTTAAACTAATTTGGCAATGGATGATCCTTGTCGCAATTAAAAAGTTAAATAATTCAACGGACATGCATATTGTCAAAAAATAATAATTCATCTATTGTTTTTGTCTTTTCTACATTTAAAAAAAAAAAAAAGCTAATTGGTATCATTTAGGTCGAATAATCTTAGAAATCAATCGTTGAGCTCAAAAATGTTCAGATGTTTGATTTTATTCGTAATGAATAATTTATTGTATTTGTCTTGAAGAATAGCTTATGTGCATCTTTTTAACACATATAAACAAAAGATATTTTTATGTTTTAATAAATATTAAACAATAAAAGCAATTTTAGATTTAACGAAAAACATCACAAAAGGAATTCAAATAATGTAAGAGGAACATGTTTCGATGTCCATGTTC
Organism: Hibiscus mutabilis; assembly: GCA_019671005.1. NCBI lineage: Eukaryota > Viridiplantae > Streptophyta > Magnoliopsida > Malvales > Malvaceae > Hibiscus > Hibiscus mutabilis. The sequence continues at coordinate 8,209,870 of CM033741.1, forward strand.
GTTAAAGTAGAAAAAGAAAGAAAAACACCAATAAAGAAATATAGCACAATAGAAATAGAAAGAATCCCATAAATAATAATAATAATTACTATTATTAATAATGATGAACCCACTTCATGCGTTATGTCTTTGCCAGCTTAGCTTCGATCACTAATTCTCCCATTTCCGATTTCCCCTTGTTTCTCTCGCTCTCAACCTTTTCTCCGGCAGTCTTAACACCGGAAACCCGCCATGTCAGACGACGAAGGAGGCGGAGAAGAGTACCTTTTCAAGATAGTGATAATCGGAGACTCAGCAGTCGGCAAATCCAACCTCCTTTCACGCTATGCTCGTAATGAATTCAACCCGCATTCCAAAGCCACGATTGGGGTTGAGTTCCAAACCCAAAGCTTAGAAATCGATGGCAAAGAAGTTAAAGCTCAGATTTGGGACACAGCCGGTCAAGAAAGGTTCCGTGCCGTCACTTCTGCTTATTACAGAGGTGCTGTTGGTGCTCTTATTGTTTATGATATCAGTAGAAGAACCACCTTCGATAGTGTCGGTCGCTGGCTTGATGAACTCAAGAGTAAGTTCCCGTGTTTTACTTTGTTTGCTGGTTTTTTAATCAACTTTTTCTCTTGATTTCGGTTTCCCTGTCGATCTGGGCTCTTTATGTTAGCTAATATTATGGCTTTGCTGCTTCATTTGGAACTTTTGATCTGCTTGATGTGAATTGGGGAATATATTTTTTGCAATATTAACAGTTTAACTTCAGGATTTGGCATCAATAAGGAGTTTATAAGAAGATCCGTGAATGTCTTTGCTTTTGCCTTTTTCAGGATTCCATTTCGATTTGTTCAATTGGTTGGTGCTTGTGGGGTAGAGTGTTAGATCTGATGCTGTAATAATTGTAGTTTAAGGCTAAACCTTGAACAAAGCTTGAAACAGCTATAACTAGATTCCCCTGTAAGAAAATAGAAAAAAAAGGAGGCAAGTGTTCTATAAGCTGTTGGTTGAGCTGCAGCAGCTTTACTAGTTGAGAATACAAGGAAAACCGAGTTGTTTAGAGGCTTGTATGTTATAATTCTTTTTTTTTTAACCGAAATTTTACCATATTATATAATTCGTTAAAACAAACTAGCAATGATCATGAATATCTGCTTCATAATCTAGATATAAAATCCACACCTGGTGTACAACCATGATGGACCATAAGGCAACTTCAAAAATGGGTAAAAAATTGTCTAGAACGAAAATCACAGCACAATACAACCTAAACTTGCCTAGCTTACTTCTTGCCACGGATCTTCAACACTTGCCTGTTCGGCTGTTCCTCTTCTTGACACCGGACTTGGCAACTTTCAGACTCCCATGCACGACACTCAGCCTTGCGAGGGTTGCTTTGGTTAAATCCGGCCTGTAGTAGTTGCCTGTCACCTGGTTTTTTACTGCCTTCACCATCCCGGGGAATTCCTTTTTCATGACAGATTTGTGAAGCTAGGCCGGTCGGCTTGTTCTGCTTCTTAGTCTTGGTGGTTGCTAGCAGCACCGACTGATCTTTGCCCCCGGGCTGAATGGTGAATGTTTTCTTGTTTGCCAACCTAGAGTGTTTGTAGGAGTTGGGATTGTAGAGATTGTTAGGCTCTTTGCTGAATCGAAAGCCGGGAGTTCCTCTTCCGAACTGCTTCACCAAAAAGCAATTTTTCTTCTTCACTACCTCCCAAATCAACTGTCCTGGAACTGTCTCCATGCCTATGCACCTCACTGTTGTTTTTTAGGGCTTACAATAGGAAGACTGAAGCCGCTTGTATGTTATAATTCTTACCTTCTGTCGGTTCTGTGTTTTTATATTGTACCGTAGAGTGTTTATGCTACTCAAATTTAGGAGTAACTGTCGTATGTGACTATATGTCCAATATAAATATGTTCTTTTAAGACATATATTTGTTGTATTGATCAGAAAATAAGTAAAACAAGGTCCCAAAAGAAAAAGAAAAAAAAAGTGAAGATGTACCTCAATTTTCAAGTTTTTTCACATCTTTGGACCGTCGTATGATATTTGCTCCTTGGAGTATCTATTTACTTCTCACGGTTAACTGTGTACGTGATTTTATGTTTGCTTTAAAGTTTGGAGATGTTAAGGTTTTCGCTTACTTAAAACTTCACTGCAGCTCATTCCGATACGACCGTGGCAAGGATGTTGGTCGGCAACAAGTGTGACTTGGAAACTATCAGGGATGTGAGTGTTGAAGACGGCAAAAGCCTAGCTGAAGAACAAGAGTTGTTCTTCATGGAAACATCAGCTTTAGATTCGACGAATGTCGATGAGGCTTTTGAGATCGTTATACGAGAGATTTACAACAATGTCAGCAGGAAGGTCCTGAACTCGGAGACTTACAAAGCCGAATTATCCGTCAATCGAGTCTCCCTTACAAAGAGTGAAACTGATGGATCAAAGCAAACAAGTAGTTTTTCTTGCTGTTCCAGGTGATCTTATGCATTTCAGAGAAAAGTGTACAAGATGAGGCTTCCCCATGGTGTGTTTAATTCATTTTGGCTGTTTGATTTGTTGTTTTCTCAATGGTTGTGTTTTGTTACTGAAAATAATATGATTTTACATAGTTTAAATTACTGTTTTCTGGTTACAGAAGAATATATGAAACTGTAAATTGCTGAAAATGAAGCAGACAGCCATCTCATTTCACATTGTATCATTGTTTATTTAAATTCGGATGCAAGTGTCGGGTACGAGTATATCAATTTTTTAAAGTTGAATTATTTATTTGTATGTATATTTGAAGGATGCATCTTTATACTCTCGTCTGATTTGGACAAAAGATATTTCAAGACAGAAAAGAGTCGGAACAATATAGTATAGGCATAGCTATCAATAGCATGTGTGAACCCAGGACTTTGTTGATGATTCTTTGCCTTCTTGGGACCTACGTTGATCAGTTGTCTGATAACTAATTACTTCAAATTATAAGTCGGTCAATCTCACCTATATATATAATAAAGAATATAAAATATAAATAAACATGAATCATTTATCAAATTATCCTCATACATGAGTCAAAAAATATTTTTTTAAAATATACTAGATTATATTCACAATAATGAGATTACAAAGGCATTACATTGTAAATATTAAAAGTTTAATGTGTAAAAATAAATACAATAAAATTTTAAGAATTTGAATAAATTTTCGAACGAAATCCAATAATACTTTATGAAGAAAGTAAATTCTTCTGCTATTTGTTCTTAATATATCGACACAAGCACACAAAAAAATCATAAGCATATACAGATCGACCTTCTTCACTAACAAAAACGCTTGTTGATACTCGTCACTTTAACGTTAAACTGACAAAAACTAAACAATCGTCACAAAGATAGACTATAACTATTATAAAAGCAGACAAAAAAAACTGTCATAAAAACATACGAAAAAAACTATAAAACATACAGAAGAACTACCATAAAAACAAATATGATATGAAACTGCAAAGCAAAAAAAAAAAACTTAAAAATAAAATATTTATCAACAAAGATAAATTTTATTTATATACAAAATCAATGAAGTAGTCAAAGGTCATTATCGATAAAAAAGAAATATAATGAATTTTTTTAAAGAATTTAATTTTTTTGTGATAATCGTAGAAGAAATGAAAGAAGTGAGAGGAGTTTAATTTTTAAAAACATTCATTAGTGATAGAAAAAAAGGTGTTCTTGACAACATTTAACTACATACTTTTAAATTTCCAAAAGGTGACTTGATCAAGCTCCTAGTAATGTCCAGAGTTCAAAGGTTAACATGAGATGTTGTGATAGAACTTAAATAAGCAAAGGCTTAGTGAGTGAGTTTCAAGCACTTTGAAGAAATTTATAATAGTAAGTCTTTGATTACAACTATCATCCATGTGATAATCATAAGCTTCAATATAAACAATTGTCATTCGAAATATTCAATTCTTCAAGACCAATATAACAACAACATGTCATTTAACTTACTTAATCAAGCAATTAACTCATATCAATTTTATAGAAGAAATCAGTAGGCTTAACATTCAATTAATATAGGATCTCATATTCTTATTCGTGTTTTAGGTAAGCAATAACTCCTCCAATACCAATACCATATTTACATTATAATCTATTACACCTACAATATTGTAAGCTAACCTTAAAGCTTTAGATTATTCTTATTTAAAGCATTGTAACAATTCTTTCAATAAACTTTTGATTTAGCCTTAAGAATCGATATCTCAGCCTAGATACACGAGTCCCCAACCAAACTGTTGCCTATAATAATATGGTACTCAAAGTACCTGGTCAATCCCTCCTACTATCGCCGAATGATCAAACACACACTTCCCTCCTACTGTCGCCGAATAGGGACCACTGTCTCAGACCGTAGTCCACCACAACACTGAGCTCTATGGATTTTATGGCATTCCAACTATATCTATGACTGACTCGAGACCAAGGCTTACAATAATTATCATTTTTATCAATTTTAGAGCATAGCTCGATTTAATATGCATTTCATGTGCCAATATCCCTTTTCAATTTAGGGTCCAATATCAATTCAACATCATAGATCATTGACAATATCTTCAATTAGAATTTAATGTTTCAATAGGTGATATTCAATTTCTATATTAAATATTTCAATATCAATGTACGGTTACCAATATCAACACCAATAATTCTTTAATCTATATTAATTTATCAATGACCATTTGTGCATCTATTTCGCACATTACAAAACCATTATTCTATCATTCAATCACTGCTAGTCTTTATTTAGCGTGTTTCTTGATACTACTAGTTCCCTATCAAGGTATCGAACCAATACAATCAATTTCTTTCAAAACATGCTTATTCAATCAATCTCAAACTTATAAGTATTTCTCAAGAAACACTTACCTTGCTTCCTTGTTTGATTTTCCAATTCTTTATAAATATAAGCATTCTAATAGTATTATTTAAATGCAACTATAAGAACAATACTCCGAAAGGGTGCTACTCCTTCCCGAGGCTTAAAACTACACTCACAAGATGTTTCTAAGCTAATGGCGATCCCAGATCACGACCCCTTTTAATCTATCAGCTTGATGATCAACGTTAGTCTATTTATCCTCAAGATCTTCTCGGTTTAACAATTAAATTATATATAATTAGACACCAATATCAACCATTCCAATTCACAAAACAAATTGAATCTTTGATTATCAACATCCACTCTATTAGGCAGATTTGTACCCATTTTTAAACAACTAATGTGTTCTAATTACTAATCAAAACTCAAGACCATTACAATGAGGTAAGTGGCTAGAACTATACCTAAATGACAATGCATCACTTGGTTCATTAACAACCAATTTTTCATATCAATTTCTCATTTAAAAACACATACACTCATTCAATCAAAACATGGCAGATTTCCATTCGCACATACATTAGATCAAACAATCTCAATCATCAATCATGCTTGTTAACAAGATAGCAAAAATAAATACTCATGAATATACTTATATATATATATATATATTTTCATTAGCAAAGAAACATTTCGATGACTGAAACAATCTTATTATCTCTTCACACAATCCCAATTTCTTTCGATCAAAACTGCCCATTTCAATAAGTCTGCTCAATTTAACTCCATTCTAACTTTTAACCGAAACAATTGAATTAAACCAACTCTCATACACAATGTAACATTGCACTATTTCGAAGCCATTAAACAATCCTAGAAGTGAGAGGAGTTTAATTTTTAAAAACATTCATTAGTTAAATGTTGTCAAGAATTTATTTAAGTTCTATCGTCGTCCTCTGATCCTGCTCTCCACTGATGGTGTAGCTGGTTCTAGGTCGTCATTATCCGATCTAGTTTCTCCGCTGATGGGGTGGTTAGATCCAGGTTACCAACATTCTCTGACCTTACTTCTCCGTTGATGGCGTAGTGGGGTCCAACATCTATCTTTCGACCCAGTCTCTTCGTCGGTGTTGTAGCCAGGTCATTTTTACTTTCGCGTTACTATATCTAAAATGAAAATATATAAAAAAGAAGAAAAAAATAAAAAAATAAAAAAATAAAAAGAAGAAAAAAGAGATAGAAAAAAGAAAAAAAGAAGAAAAAGAAAAAATCAATCAAAATAAACTTTCGATCCTTTGATCATTCCTCTTCGTCAGAATTGTAGCTGGATCAGACATCGGAACTTTCATCAATCGATCATGCCGCTCCGTCAGTGTTGCAGCTGGATCAAAATTTTGTGGACACTGTCTCCTCGTCGGTGTTGCAGCTGGGTCAAATTCTCTTTAAGTATTATCTTCGTCAATAATGTCGCGAGTCGGACTCATTTTGCTTTCCCAATAGACAACCCCCATTTTGAAGATTTTGCTTCCCCTAGAGTGACAAAGTGGACCAACCAAATCAAGAAAGAAGTCATGTATTGAAGAGAAAGACGATTTACCGAAGAATGAAGACATGTATCAAGAGGGGATGGCCAGCCAGACCGAATGAAATGGGTCATTCTTAGAGGTAGCAAACAGGACATTCAGTTCGGTTTCGGTTCGGGTCATTTCGGTTTGGGTCATTTCGGGTCTAATATTATTTGGTTCAAAATCGGTTTAGGTTCGTTTCAGTTCGGTTTTAGTTCGGGTCTATTGTGATTCGGGTTATTTTGGGTTGGTTGATTTTCGGTTCGGTTATTTTTGGTTCGGTTGATTTCGGTTCGGGTCAATTTCAGGTCAATAGGAGATCGGTCGATTTTAATCGAGTTTGTAGGCTGGTCAGTTTTTTACACCCTATATATAGATTTATAAAGTCAATATATTTAACTTTTTGGTGAGTTGTGTGGTTGTTCATATCCTATCTTTATTTATTTCTTTTAATATAATTTCTATATTTCAGGTTGCCTTTGGTTCGGGTCTATTCAGTTGGGGTCTATTCGGTTCGGGTCAATTTGGTTCGGTTGAAAATCAGTTCGGGTCCATTTCGGTTCAACTAAAATTCAGATCGATTTCGATTCGGTTTGTTTCAGTTTTGGATCAAATTTTGGGTCGATTTTGGGTTTCGGTTCGGGTAAATCGGTTCGGTTTTCGGGTCTCGGATCAAGTTTGCTAGGTCTAGTCATTCTTAGTCTTTGCTTCGTTGCCGTTACACAACAATGAGCAAAGATGGGCAGCTGTAATAACTCATTTCATCCAGGTTACCCGTTTACATATCCAAACCCTACCCATTAACCCTAAAATTACCATAATGCCCTTTAATCTAAAACACCCCTCAACCCTAATGATCAGCCGCCGCCGCTACCACCGGACCTTGCGCCGCCGTCACTTCAACCACCGCCGTTCGTCTACTGTCGCCGCCATATCTCCAGCAACCACCGAAACCCCAAATTTAACCACCAATCCCAAAACTCTCAAATCAAACCAAACCTTAAAACTTAATCTTCTAAAAACCCTAAAATAAAAAATCTAACTTACCACATCAACCCATACCCTGTCAAACAACCAAAACCACTTCCATATCCCCAAAATCCGGATTGTTCCCATCTACTCAGATCTGCAGCAATCAAATAAAATAAGGGGTAGTTAGTTTTGATAAAAAAAAATCGGTTTATAAAACCAAATCTAAGGTAAAAAGAAAAAGGGAGAAAACAAAGAGAAATTGAAGGGTTCTTTTAGATATGAAAAAATAGAGTTTAAGAGGGGATTTCAGAGTCAAAAAAATTGTAAGTTTTGAAAATCAATAAAAAGTTTAGTTTTTTCTTCTTGCATGTTCATTTTCTGTTCGAATCAAAAATAAAAAAAGCATCCATTTAAAAGGGATTTTTCATTTTTTTGAAAAAAAACAAAACTTTTCTTTGTTTTTTTAGTTTAAATCGTAAAAACACAAAAGAGAAAGGAAGATCGAAGTTTACCTAGTTGTACTGGCGCCGCCGTAAGGTTTTGTCGATGAACGACAATGGTAACGACGGGAAATAACGCCGCCTTCTGTGAGGGGTAGAGAGAAAGAGGCTAAACGTTTTAGGTTGAAGTTTGGTTTAGGTTTAGGTTTAGTTTCATTTTATTAAAGTGGTAAAAAATAATAATAATAAAATATAACCTTTTTATGCCTGTCAAGCAAACGGCACCGTTTGGTGCAGCCTGACCCGCGTGTGACCCGTAACCCGGGGAGGATCCGCGTTTTTGTTCAGTGGGCAAATTACTAAACTGGTCCCGCATTTACTTTACCACTTTCACTTTTGTCCAGCGTCAAATTATGTTTTCAGTCCTCCCCTTTCTTCCCGCTTTTCTCTTTGCCCCTTATTTTTGTTTTTCTTTATTTTTCGCACTCTAGTTTGCTTTTCATTTTAATTTGGTCACATGCTTTGTGTTTATTTAATTTTTCAGCACCTTTATTCATTGTCATTTATATTTATGCTCATATATGCTGCATTTGTTTTATTTTAGTCCTATTGTTTGCTGCTCATGCCATGTAAATTAACGTTTGTCCGTTTTAGCCCTTAATTTGTTATTTCCATGTTGTTTTATGTGTATTATGTATATTTCCATGCATATTACATTTTACGTTATAATTTTCTTAAGTTTTTGTTATGACCTACATGCTATTTTTGTTAGTATAATGTATATTCTACTTTATCATATATATACTATATCATGTCAATATTATATTTATATTATATAATGTGCACATTTTTAGGTATGTTATATATCTATATATATATATTTACATAGTATTATCATGTGTCATATTATAATTTTCTTTAAGATATATGCAATTTGTCTGTACTTTTATTATCTACCTCTTATATTTATGATAGTATATTATATGTTCATGCATCTATTTATGTTTAACACATTAGCATACTTAGATATTCATATCTCTGTATATATGTAGCATTTTACCATGTACATGCATATTTATTTATCTTTCTAATTCTCTTTATATATGCTTATGTTATTATACATGCACATATTTTTAATTATTGTGCTTTTAATTTCAGTTTTTATAATGGTTTTATGCCTTTATTTTTGTATGTGTTATGCTTAAATACCATACTTTAATATTGCATTCGGATATATATTTTGTCAATGCGGTGCCCTTTTATCCGAGCGTAAACGGGGTCAGTATCAGGCGTAGTGATGGTGGTTGGGCGTTTACTCTCGGATAATGGGGCTTTAAAAATTTACTCGCACTTATAACCAAATTTTAATTTAATCGTCACTTTAATCTAGAAAGTTTAATATTAATAAAGCGATAATTATTAAAGTACCAATTTTGGGCGGTGTGGGTGTGTTAATCCTTCCCCATCCCTAACCGACTCCCGAACCCAACAATTTTAAATCTCTGGTTTTTAAGGTGTCCAGCCTACCTTAGTGGCCAGTGGTTTTAAACCCCACGGAAAATATTTTTTAAATACCCAAAAAATACCCTCAACACCTTAAAACAACCTTGTTTTTTTAGATCGCTACAGATGGTGACTCAGCTGGGGACAGTTTTTTTTTTCAAAAACAAAATGAGAGTCAAGCTTTTTAAATAATTACCGCTTTACTAATATCAGAAGTTCCGGATTAAAGTGACTATTAAATTATTATTCGGTTATAATTACCGTTTATTTTAACGCATTTAAAACTTGCCATATAAACTCGTCATTTTTTTAAGTGGGGGGAAACGCTAATACTTTCGTGAGGATATCGTTCCTCCGTATGGGCCTAGCAAGTACCTTCGGGGCTCGAATACCTTATGCTCTCGTAAGGATATCGTTCCTTCGTATGGGCATAAGCGAATGGGTCCCCTGAATTGAACCCGATTGAAAAGAGCCTATAATTGGTGATGATCAGGGGCCTTGCTACTCTTAGTAGGGGACATCAAGGAAAATTCGGGTACCTTTTAGCATCAAACCTGCATATAGTGGCCCATAGAGCCCACCCTTTTAGAGCCATGTCGGTACTCTGCCCGTTAGTGGTCACCCTATTAGGCTTTGGTGCCTTATTTCTTGTTTATGTACAGTTTTTAATTACTCTATTTTTGTTATATTTATCATTTGTTTTATTTAATCATTTTATTTGGTACTAACTCGTTTTATTTTTATTTTATTCTCATTGCATCGATTTCATCTGCATCATTGCACAACATCATCACAATCTTAATTTTGTATTGCATTCATATAAGACATCGATTGAGGACACATTTTGCATGTATATGCATTCATTTTCAAAATAATAAAACCGACTCTAGGGGTGCTCCGTGACAATGATACTGGATAAAGTGAAAGATCAGTCAGCTCAGCATCCATACAGAACCCGATGCAAAACAAAGATGGCGAACGATGATAGATTGAAAAAAATTGAGCAAGATCAGAAAGAATTGCAAGCGAACATAGCCAAGCAGGTTGAGGATCAGTTAGCAAAAGTCGAACAAGATGTGAGAGAACAACTTTCGAAGTCTCAACAAGACATGCTGGACCGAATGACGCAAATGTTAGGATTAAAACTTCCCGAGCTTAGAGAATCCTCTAATGTAAATCTTACTACAAATCCTAAACCCACTGTTGGGGACGAAGATCTTATGTATACTCTGGGGTTCACTCACATTCAAGCCAGGATGTAACTAGAAACTCAACCTCATATGATCATTTCTCGGGGAAAGCCTCATCTACATCAGACTGGTACTTCGATCCCTATAAATCTACCATCTACATCAGAAATTAAGCCCGAGGGCAATCAAGCTGAAAATTTTATCTCAGAGATGGACCATCTGTTCAAGATTGGGAAACTGAAGGTGAAAACTTCAAAAGAAATCAAAGACCGATGCAAAAGGCTCGAAGAGAAGCTAGAAGCTATAGGAGTGAGTGATACTTTCAGTGGATTCGATGCTAATAAACTCAACCCCGTCCCAGATTTGATTTTACCTCATAAATTCAAAGTCTCAGAGTTCGAGAAGTATGATGGGACGAGCTATCCCCGTGCTCATCTTACTATGTTCTGCCGGAGAATGACTGGGTTCGGTAGAGATGACAAGCTTTTAATCCACTATTTTCAGGATAGACTATCCGGATCCGCCACTAGATGGTGTAACCATCTGAGCCGACATCAGATAAAATCTTAGAGATACTTGGCCAAAGCTTTTCTGGAGCAGTACCGATACGTCAATGATATGGTGCCAGACCGATGGATATTGCAACACTTGAAACAAAAGCATGATGAAAACTTTAGGCAGTACGCTCAACGTTGGAGGGATATAGCTGCTCAAGTTCAACCCCCGCTTAGTGAAAGAGAGATGGTGGTCACATTTGTATAAACTTTGGAAGGTCCGATCTTAGGTCGCTTGATAGGCAATGCAACTACCAATTTTGCTGACCTCGTATTATCTGGTGAGCTCATTGAAAATGCTGTCAAGACTGGAAAAATCGATGGAGGAGGTAGTTCGTCCCACAAAAAGCCCTACCATGCAAAGAATGACCATGAAGAAAACTCTTCGGGAGTTTATAATGCCAATTACTCTAAGCCTATCACGGTTGTGCAACCCAAGGTTGCAAATGCTCAAGGTTCTTCAAGCCAAGATCTGAGTCAGAAAAAGAATACTGAGAAGATAGAGTTCACTCCCCTGCCAATGTCGTATGGAGATCTATACAAGGATTTGCTAAAAGCCCATATAGTGGTATCTTTCCACCAGGCTCCGACGCAACCCCCATTCCCTAAGTGGTATGATCCTAACGCAAGATGTGAGTATCACGCTGGACAGGTTGGCCATACGATTAAAAATTGTTGGGGTTTCAAGAGGCTGATAGAAAGGTACCTCAAGTTTGGTGTTATAAGTATTGAAAACCCTGCAAGTTCAGCCACAAGTGGGAATCCCTTACCGAAGCATGAAGACCCCAAGTGAGAATTTTTGAAACTTATTATTGGGGCATGCCCCGTTATTAAGGATGCTTATTTTGAAATGCTGGATATTAAGCTATTCTGACCCTCGTAGGTCCGCTTGTAGTTTTTATCTCTTCCAAGATAACACTTTTTGGATTAATTTCACTGTCTCAAGCCTGAGGATAGTGAAAATCTTTTGTAAGGGCAAAAAACTACAAGTTTTAATGAAATGAACCTTTTTGTTCAACTATGTTGACTATGATTTGAAGACTGTTGTGATTGCACCTATGGATAAAGGAAATTAGAAATTATGAAAACAACAAATATTTGAATGGTATTCTGATCTAATTTGGGGATATTACATTTTTTCCACAAAATAGGGCAAAAGAAAAAAGCCACTATGTACTCTAAGGGATCAAGTTTGCCGTGTAAACATTTTTGGGGCATCCATTCGAGATAAATGATGATATTTGGAGTTGGTTGAGGTTGGGGCATCATTTTAGAGACCATAAACCCGACAAGACCAAGAAGAAGGCAGGGGCATCCCGTTGAGGACCAAAAATTGCATTCACACATTTAAATCATTTTGCATGTAGGATAAAATGCATACATTTTACATACATTTAAGTTGTCATGCATTTAGACTAGACACATGCATTAAGCACAAATTTAGGTTCACTCATGATGCATTTATTTTTGCTTGTATGTGAAAACATGTCCAAGGAAGAGACCGAAGAGCCTCAGCCATAGGGGCAACAACACGATTATCAACCTCTAGCCCTGAAGGAGGCCAAACATGCAGAAGAGCTGAAATCTTTAGACAAAAGGTATCAGCGGCAAAAATTTTAAACAAATATTAACTAAGGATTTCTTTCATTTTCAGGTCTTGTGTTCATCAGTAGTGGTGGACCAGCTCAGTCAATCCTAACAAATCCAACATTTTGAAGACCTTTTTTCCCCGTTGATGGTGTAATAGGTCAAATTTTCCTTCGAATCTCGTCTTTTCGCCAGTGATGTGACAGATCCTGTATCTTCCAAATCTCGCTTCTTCGTTGATGGTGCAGCAGATCAAATTTCTATTTAGGTCTTGTTTCTCCGTTGATGGTGCAACGAGACCTAACTTTTTTCCCAAGTTTTACCTCTTTGTATAGTTCTAGCAAAAAAATCAAAAAAAATCAATCAAAAAAATGATGAATAAAAAAAGCAAAAAATAAGAAAAATGAAAAATATTCAACAAAAATCAAATCAAGTACCATTATCCGATCCAGTCCCTCCGCTAATGGAGTGGTCGGGTCGAAGCTGTCGTCGTCCTCTGATCCTGCTCTCCGCTGATGGTGTAGCCGATTCTAGGTCGTCATTATTTGATCCAGTTCCTCCGCTAATGGAGTGGTCGGGTCCAAGCGTTCGTCGTCCACTGATCATGCTCTCCGCTGATGGTGTAGCCGATTCCATGTCGTCATTATCCGATCCAATTCTTTCACTGATGGAGTGGCTGGGTCCAAGCTATCGTCGTCTTCTGATCCTGCTCTCCGCTGATGGTGTAGCCGATTTCAGGTCGTCATTATCCAATCCATTCCCTCCGTTGATGGAGTGGCCGAGTTTAAGCTGTCGTCGTCCTCTGATCTTGCTCTCCGCTAATGGTGTGCCGGTTCTAGGTCGTAATTATCCGATCCACTCCCTTCGTTGATGGAGTGGTCGGGTCCAAGTTGTAGTCGTCCTCTGATCCTGCTCTCCGCTGATGGTGTAGCTGGTTCCAGGTCATCATTATCCGATCCAGTCGCTCCGCTGATGGGGTAGTTGGATCTAAGTTACCAACGTTCTCTGACCTTACTTCTCCATTGGTGGCATAGTGGGGTCCAACATCTATCTTTCGACCTGGTCTCTTCGTCGATGTTGTAGTCGGGTCATTTTTACTCTTGTGTTACTATATCTAAAATGAAAATATATTAAAAAAAAGAAAAGAAGAAAGAAGAAAAAAATAAATAAAGAAAAGGAAAAAATATAGAAAAAATAAAAAAAAAGAAAAACTCAATCAAAATGAACTTTTAATCATTTGATCCTTCTTATTCGTCAGAATTGTAGCTGGATCAGACATTAGAACTTTCATCTATCGATCCCGCCGCTCCGTCAGTGTTGTAGCTGGATCAAAATTTTGTCGACACTGTCTCTTCGTCGGTGTTGCAGCTGGGTCAAATTCTCTTTAAGTATTATTTTCGTCAATAATGTCGTGAGTCAGACACACTTTCCTTCCCCAACAGACAACCCCCATTTTGAAGATTTTGCTTCCCCTAGAGTGACAAAGTGGACCAACCAAGTCAAGAAAGAAGTCATGCATTGAAGAGAAAGACGATTTACCGAAGAATAAAGACATGTATCAAGAGGGGATGACCAGCCAGACCGAATGAAATGAGTCATTCTTAGAGGTAGCAAACAGGTCATTCGGTTCGGTTTCGGTTCAAGTCATTTCGGTTTGGGTCATTTTGGGTATGATATTATTCAGTTCAAATTCGATTTTGGTTCGGTTTTAGTTTGGGTCTATTTTGATTCGAGTTGGTTGCTTTTTGGTTTGGTTATTTTTGGTTCGGTTGATTTTGGTTCGAGTCAATTTCAGGTCAATGAGAGATCGGTCGGTTTTAATCATGTTTTTAGGCCGGTCAATTTTTTGCACCCTATATAGAGATTTATAAAGTCAATATATTTAACTTTTTGGTGAGTTGTGCGGTTGTTCATATCCTATCTTTATTTATTTTAATTAAAATATTTTCTATATTTCGGGTTGCCTTTGGTTCGGGTCCATTCGGTCCGGTTGAAAATCGGTCAGGGTCCATTTTGTTTCAACTAAAATTCGGATCAGTTTCGGTTCTGTTCGGTTTATTTCAGTTTTGGATCAAATTTTGGGTCATCATGTTCGGGTCGATTTCGGGTTTCGGTTCGGGTAAATCAGTTCGGTTTTCGGGTCTTGGATCAAGTTTGCCAGGTCTAGTCATTCTTAGTCTTCACTTTGTTGCCGTTACACAACAACGAGCAAAGAGAGGCAGTTGTAATAACCCATTTCATCTAGTTTACCCATTTACATATCCAAACCCAACCCATTAACCTTAAAATTACCAAAATGCCCTTTAACCTAAAACACCCTCAACCCTAATGACCAGCCGTCGCCACTGGGCCTTGCGCCACCGTCACTTCAACCACCATCGTTCGTCTACTGCCGCCGCCACATCTTCAGCAACCACCAAAACCCCAAATTTAACCACCAATCCCGAAACCCTTAAATCAAACCAAACCCTAAAACTTAATCTTCTAGAAACCCTAAAATAAAGAAATCTAACTTAGCACATCAACCCATACCCTATCAAACAACCAAAACCACTTCCATATCCCCAAAATCCATATTGTTCCCATCTACTCAGATCTGCAACAATAAAATAAAATAAGGGGTAGTTAGTTTTGATAAAAAAAATTCGGTTTATAAAACCAAATCTAAGGTAAAAAGAAAGGGGAGAAAATAGAGAGAAATTGAGGGGTCCTTTTGGATCTTAAAAAATAGAGTTTAAGAGGGGATTTCAGAGTCAAAAAATTGTAAGTTTTGAAAATCAATAAAAAGTTTAGTTTTTTCTTCTTGCATGTTCATTTTCTGTTCGAATCAAAAACAAAAAAAAAACATCCATTCGAAAGGGATTTTTCATTTTTTTGAAAGAAAAACAAAGCTTTTCTTTGTTTTTTTAGTTTAAATCGTAAAAAAAACAAAAGAGAAAGGAAGATCAAAGTTTACCTAGTTGTTGTGGCGCCGCCGTGAGGTTTCGCCGATGAACGGCGACGATAATGACGGGAAATAGTGCCGCCGTCTGTGAGGGGTGGAAAGAAAGAGGCTAAACGTTTTAGGTTGAAGTTTGGTTTATGTTTAGTTTCATTTTATTAAACTGGTAAAATAATAATAATAATAATAAAATATAACCTTTTTAAGCCTGTCAAGCAAAACGGCACCGTTTGGTGCAGCCCGGCCCGCGTGTGACCTGTAACCTGGGGAGGATCCGCGTTTTTGTTCAGTGGGAAAATTACTAAACTGGTCCCTCATTTACTTTACCGCTTTCACTTTTTTCCAGGGTTAAATTATGTTTTCGGTCCTCCCCTTTCTTCCCGCTTTTCTCTTTGTCCCTTATTTTTGTTTTTCTTTGTTTTTCGCACTCTAGTTTGCTTTTCATTTTAATTTGGTCACATATTTTGTGTTTATTTAATTTTTCAGCACCTTTATTTTTTTCATTTATATTTATGCTCATATATGTTGCATTTGTTTTATTTTAGTCATATTGTTTGCTGCTCATGCCATGTAAATTAATGTTTGTGCATTTTAGCCCTTAATTTGTTATTTCCATGTTGTTTTATGTGTATTATGTATATTTCCATGCATATTACATTTTACGTTATAATTTTCTTAAGTTTTTGTACCTTATGAACTACATGTTATTTTTGTTAGTATAATGTATATTTTACTTTATCATATATATACTATATTATGTCAATATTATATTTATATTATATAATGTGCACATTTTTAGGTATGTTATATATATATCTATATATATATATATATTTACATAGTATTATCATGTGTCATATTATAATTTTCTTTAAGATATATGCAATTTGTCTATACTTTTATTATCTACGTCTTATATTTATGATAGTATATTATATGTTCATGCATCTATTTATGTTTAACATATTACCATACTTAGATATTCATATCTCTGTATATATCTAGCATTTTACCATGTACATGCATATTTATTTATCTTTCTAATTCTCTTAATATATGCTTATGTTATTATACATGCACATATTTTTAATTATTGTGCTTTTAATTTCAGTTTTTATAATGGTTTTATGCCTTTATTTTTGTATGTGTTATGCTTAAATACCATACTTTAATATTGCATTCGGATATATATTTTGTTAATGTGGTGCCCTTTTATCCGAGCGTAAACGGAGTCAGTATCAGGCGTAGTGATGGTGGTCGGGCGTTTACTCTCGGATAACGGGGCTTTTAAAATTTACTCGCACTTATAACTAAATTTTAATTTAATCGTCACTTTAATCTGGAAAGTTTAATATTAATAAAGCGACAATTATTAAAGTACCAATTTTGGGCGGTGTAGGGGTGCTAATCATTCCCCATCTATAACCGACTCCCAAACCCAACAAAATGAGAGTCAAGCTTTTTAAATAATTATCGATGTACTACTAATATCTACCGCTTTACTAATATCAGATGTTTCGGATTAAAGTGACTATTAAATTAACATTTGGTTATAATTGCGCGTTTATTTTAACGCATTTAAAACTTGGCATATAAACCCGTCATTTTTAAAGTGAAGGGAAAATGCTAATGCTTTCGTGAGGATATCGTTCCTCCGTATGGGCCTAGCAAGTACCTTCGGGGCTCGAGCACCTTATGCTCTCGTAAGGATATCGTTCCTTCGTATGGGCATAAGTGAATGGGTCCCCCTGGATTGAACCCAGTTGAAAAGAGCCTATAATGGGTAATGAGCGGGGGCCTTGCTAGTCTTAGTAGGGGACAACAAGGACAATTCGGGTACCTTTTAGCACCAAACCTGGATATAGTGGCCCATAGAGCCCACCCTTTTAGAGCCATGTCGGTACTCTGCCCGTTAGTGGTCACCCTATTTAGGCTCTGGTGCCTTATTTCTTGTTTATGTATAATTTTTAATTACTCTATTTTTGTTATATTTATCATTTATTTTATTTAATCATTTTATTTGGTACTAACTCGTTTCATTTTTATTTTATTCTCATCGCATCGATTTCATCTGCATCATTGCACAACATCATCACAATCTTAATTTTGCATTGTATTCATATAAGATATCGATTGAGGACACATTTTGCATGTATATGCATTCATTTTCAAAATAATATAACTGACTCTAGAGGTGCTCCGTGACAATGATACTGGATAAAGTGAAAGACCAGTCAGCTCAGCATTCATACGGAACCCGATACAAAACAAAGATGGCGAACGATGATAGATTGAAAAAAGTTGAGCAAGTTTAGAAAGAATTGCAAGCGAACATAGCTAAGCAGGTTGAGGACCAGTTATCAAAAGTCCAACAAGATGTGAGAGAATAACTTGCGAAGTCTTAACAAGACTTGCTGGACCGAATGGCGCAAATGTTAGGATTAAAACTTCCCAAGCTTAGAGAGTCATCTGATGTAAATCCTACTGCAAATCCTAAACCCACTATTGGGGAGGAAGATCTTATGTATCCTCCGGGGTTCACTCCCATTCAAGCCAGGATGCAACCGGAAACTCAACCTCAGGTGATCATTTCTCGGGAAAAGTCTCATCTATATCAGATTGGTACTTCGATCCCTATAAATCTGCCTCTGCATTAGAAATTAAGCCCGAGGGCAATCAAGCTGGAAATTTTATCTCAGAGATGGACCATCTGTTCGAGACTGAGAAATCGAAGGTGAAAACTTCAAAAGAAATCGAAGACCGATACAAAAGGCTGGAAGAGAAGCTAGAAGCTATAGAAGTGGATGATACTTTCAGAGTGGATTCGATGCTAATGAACTCAGCCTCGTCCCAGATTTGATTTTACCTCATAAATTCAAAGTCCCAGAGTTCGAGAAGTATAATGGGACGAGCTGTCCCCGCGCTCATCATACTATGTTCTGCTAGAGAATGACTGGGTTCGGTAGAGATAACAAGCTTTTGATCCACTGTTTTTAGGATAGTCTATCCGAATCCACCACTAGACGGTATAACCAACTGAGCCGACATTAGATAAAATCTTGGAGAGACTTGGCCAAAGCTTTTCTGGAGCTGTACCGGCACGTCAGTGATATGGTGCCAGACCGGTAGACATTGCAACACTTGAAACAAAAGTATGATGAAAGGTTTAGGTAGTACGCTCAACGTTGGAGGGATGTAGCTGCTCAAGTTCAACCTCCGCTCAGTGAAAGAGAGACGGTGGTCACATTTGTACAAACTTTGGAGGGTCCGATCTTGGGTCGCTTGATAGGCAATGCAACTACCAATTTTGCCGACCTCATATTATCCAGTGAGCTCATTGAGAATGCTGTCAAGACTGGAAAAATCGATGATGGAGGTAGTTTGTCCCACAAAAAGCCCTACCATGCAAAGAAGGACTATGAAGTAAACTCTTCGTGAGTTTATAATGCCAATTACTCTAAGTCTATCACGGTTGTGCAACCCAAGGTTGCAAATGCTCAAGGTTCTTCAAGCCAGGATCTGAGTCAGAAAAAGAATACTGAGAAGATAAAGTTCACTCCCCTGCCAATGTCGTATGGAGATCTGTACAAGGATTTGCTAAAAGCCCATATAGTGGTACCTTTCCACCAAGCTCCGACGCAACCCCCATTCCCTAAGTGATATGATCATAACGCAAGATGGGAGTATCACGCTGGACAGGTTGGCCATACGATTGAAAATTGTTGGGGTTTCAAGAGGCTGATAGAAAGGTACCTCAAGCTTGGTGTTATAAGTATTGAAAACCCTGCAAGTTCAGCCACAAGTGAGAATCCCTTACCGAAGCATAAAGACCCCAAGTGAGAATTTTTGAAACCCAGTATTAGGGCATGCCCCGTTATTAAGTATGCTTATTTTGAAATGCTGGATATTAAGCTATTCTGACCCTCGTAGGTCCGCTTGTAGTTTTTCTCTCTTCCAAGATAACACTTTTTGGATTAATTTCACTGTCTCAAGCCTGAGGACAATGAAACTCTTTTGTAAGGGCAAAAAACTACAAGTTTTAATGAAATGAACCTTTTTGTTCAACTATGTGGACTCTAATTTAAAGACTACTGTGATCGCGCCTATGGATAAAGGAAATCAAAAATTATGAAAACAACAAAATTCTGAATGGTATTTGATCTAATTTGGGGGTATTATATTTTTTCCATAAAAAGTAGACAAAAGAAAAGGTTGAGGTTGGGGCATGATTTTAGAGAGCATAAACCCGACAAGACCAATGAGAAGTCAGTGGCATCCCTTTGAGGACCAAAAATTGCATTCACACATTTAAATCATTTTGCATGTAGGATAAAATGCATACATTTTACATACATTTTAAGTTGTCATGCATTTAGACTAGACGCATGCATTAGACACAAATTTAGGTGCACTCATGATGCATTTATTTTTGCTTGTATGTGAAAACAGGCCCAGGGAAGAGACCGAAAAGCCTCAGCCATGGGGGCAACAACACGATTGTCAACCTCTAGCCCTGAAGAAGGCCAAACATCCAGAAGAGCTGAAATCTTTAGACAAAATGTATTAGCGGCAAAACTTTTGAACAAATACTAACTAATGATTTCTTTCATTTCCAGGTCTTGTCTTCATCAGTAATGGTGGACCAGCTCAGTCAACCCTAACAAATCCAACATTTTGAAGACCTCTTTCTCCGTTGATGGTGTAACAGGTCAAATTTTCCTTCGAATCTCGTCTCTTCGCTAGTGATGTGACAGATCCTGCATCTTCCAAATCTCGCTTCTTCGTTAATGGTGTAGCAGATCAAATTTCTATTTATGTCTTGTTTCTTCATTGATGGTGCAGCGAGACCTAACTTTTTTCACAAGTTTTACCTCTTTGTACAGTTCTAGCAAAAAAAATCAATCAAAAAAATAATGAATAAAAAAAATAAGAAAAATGAAAAATATTTAAAAAAATCAAATCAAATACCATTATCCGATCCAGTCCCTCCGCTGATGGAGTGGCCGGGTCTAAGCTATCGTCATCCTCTGATCCTGCTCTCCGCTAATGGTGTAGCCGGTTTCAGGTCGTCATTATCTGATCCAGTCCTTCCGCTGATGGAGTGGTCGGGTCCAAGCTGTCGTCGTCCTCTAATCCCGCTCTCCGCTAATGGTATAGCTGGTTCTAGGTCGTCATTATTCGATCCAGTTCCTCCGCTGATGGAGTGGCCAGGTCTAAGCTATCGCCGTCCTCTGATCCTGTTCTCCGCTAATGGTGTAGTCGTTTACAGGTCGTCATTATCCGATCCAATTCCTTCGCTGATGGAGTGGCTGGGTCCAAGCTGCTGTCGTCCTCTGATCCTGCTCTCCGCTGATGGTGTAACAGATTCTAGGTCGTCATTATCCGATCCAGTTCCTCCGCTAATGGAGTGACTGGGTCCAAGCTACCGTCCTCCTCTGATCATGCTCTTCGCTGATGGTGTAGCCGGTTCCAGGTCTTCATTATCCGATCTATTCCCTCAATTGATGGAGTGGCCAGGTCCAAGCTGTCGTCGTCCTCTGATCCTGCTCTCCGTTGATGGTGTAGCCGGTTCTAAGTCGTCATTATCTGATCTAGTCCCTCCATTGATGGAGCGGCCGAGTCCAAGCTATCGTCGTCCTCTGATCCTGCTCTCCACTGATGGTGTAGCTGGTTCTAGGTCGTCATTATCCGATCTAGTTTCTCCGCTGATGGGGTGGTTAGATCCAGGTTACCAACATTCTCTGACTTTACTTCTCCGTTGATGGCGTAGTGGGGTCCAACATCTATCTTTCGACCCAGTCTCTTCGTCGGTGTTGTAGCCAGGTCATTTTTACTTTCGCGTTACTATATCTAAAATGAAAATATATAAAAAAGAAGAAAAAAAAAAATAAAAAAAAAAAGAAAAAAAAGATAGAAAAAAAGAAAAAAAGAAGAAAAAGAAAAAATCAATCAAAATAAACTTTCGATCCTTTGATCATTCCTCTTCGTCAGAATTGTAGCTGGATCAGACATCGAAACTTTCATCAATCGATCATGCCGCTCCGTCAGTGTTGCAGCTGGATCAAAATTTTGTGGACACTGTCTCCTCGTCGGTGTTGCAGCTGGGTCAAATTCTCTTTAAGTATTATCTTCGTCAATAATGTCGCGAGTCGGACTCATTTTGCTTCCCCAATAGGCAACCCCCATTTTGAAGATTTTGCTTCCCCTAGAGTGACAAAGTGGACCAACCAAATCAAGAAATAAGTCATGTATTGAAGAGAAAGACAATTTACCGAAGAATGAAGACATGTATCAAGAGGGGATGACCAGCCAGACCGAATGAAATGGGTCATTCTTAGAGGTAGCAAACAGGACATTCAGTTCGGTTTCGGTTCGGGTCATTTCGGTTTGGGTCATTTCGGGTCTAATATTATTTGGTTCAAAATCGGTTTAGGTTTGGTTCAGTTCGGTTTTAGTTCGGGTCTATTGTGATTCGGGTTATTTTGGGTTGGTTGATTTTCGGTTCGGTTATTTTTGGTTCGGTTGATTTCGGTTCGGGTCAATTTCAGGTCAATAGGAGATCGATCGATTTTAATCGAGTTTTTAGGCTTGTCAGTTTTTTACACCCTATATATAGATTTATGAAGTCAATATATTTAACTTTTTGGTGAGTTGTGTGGTTGTTCATATCCTATCTTTATTTATTTCTTTTAATATAATTTCTATATTTCAGGTTGCCTTTGGTTCGCGTCTATTCAGTTGGGGTATATTCGGTTTGGGTCAATTTGGTTCGGTTGAAAATCAGTTCGGGTCCATTTCGGTTCAACTAAAATTCGGATCGATTTCGATTCGGTTTGTTTCAGTTTTGGATCAAATTTCGGGTCGATTTTGGGTTTCGGTTCGGGTAAATCGGTTCGATTTTCGGGTCTCGGATCAAATTTGCTAGGTCTAGTCATTCTTAGTCTTTGCTTCGTTGCCGTTACACAACAATGAGCAAAGATGGGCAGCTGTAATAACTCATTTCATCCAGGTTACCCGTTTACATATCCAAACCCTACCCATTAACCCTAAAATTACCATAATACCCTTTAATCTAAAACACCCCTCAACCCTAATGATCACCCGCCGCCGTCACTTCAACCACCGCCGTTCGTCTACTGTCGCTGCCATATCTCTAGCAACCACCGAAACCCCAAATTTAACCACCAATCCCAAAACTCTCAAATCAAACCAAACCTTAAAACTTAATCTTCTAAAAACCCTAAAATAAAAAATCTAACTTACCACATCAACCCATACCCTGTCAAACAACCAAAACCACTTCCATATCCCCAAAATCCGGATTGTTCCCATCTACTCAGATCTGCAGCAATCAAATAAAATAAGGGGTAGTTAGTTTTGATAAAAAAAAATCGGTTTATAAAACCAAATCTAAGGTAAAAAGAAAAAGGGAGAAAACAGAGAGAAATTGAAGGGTTCTTTTAGATATGAAAAAATAGAGTTTAAGAGGGGATTTCAGAGTCAAAAAAATTGTAAGTTTTGAAAATCAATAAAAAGTTTAGTTTTTTCTTCTTGCATGTTCATTTTCTGTTCGAATCAAAAATAAAAAAAGCATCCATTTAAGAGGGATTTTTCATTTTTTTGAAAAAAAACAAAACTTTTCTTTGTTTTTTTAGTTTAAATCGTAAAAACACAAAAGAGAAAGGAAGATCAAAGTTTACCTAGTTGTTGTGGCGCCGCCGTAAGGTTTTGTCGATGAACGACAATGGTAACGACGGGAAATAACGCCGCCTTCTGTGAGGGGTAGAGAGAAAGAGGCTAAACGTTTTAGGCTGAAGTTTGGTTTAGGTTTAGGTTTAGGTTTAGTTTCATTTTATTAAAGTGGTAAAAAAATAATAATAATAAAATATAACCTTTTTATGCCTGTCAAGCAAACGGCACCGTTTGGTGCAGCCTGACCCGCGTGTGACCCGTAACCCGGGGAGGATCTACGTTTTTGTTTAGTGGGCAAATTACTAAACTGGTCCCGCATTTACTTTACCACTTTCACTTTTGTCCAGCGTCAAATTATGTTTTCAGTCCTCCCCTTTCTTCCCGCTTTTCTCTTTGCCCCTTATTTTTGTTTTTCTTTATTTTTCGCACTCTAGTTTGCTTTTCATTTTAATTTGGTCACATGCTTTGTGTTTATTTAATTTTTCAGCACCTTTATTCATTGTCATTTATATTTATGCTCATATATGCTGCATTTGTTTTATTTTAGTCCTATTGTTTGCTGCTCATGCCATGTAAATTAACGTTTGTCCGTTTTAGCCCTTAATTTGTTATTTCCATGTTGTTTTATGTGTATTATGTATATTTCCATGCATATTACATTTTACGTTATAATTTTCTTAAGTTTTTGTTATGACCTACATGTTATTTTTGTTAGTATAATGTATATTCTACTTTATCATATATATACTATATTATGTCAATATTATATTTATATTATATAATGTGCACATTTTTAGGTATATTATATATCTATATATATATATATATTTACATAGTATTATCATGTGTCATATTATAATTTTCTTTAAGATATATGCAATTTGTCTGTACTTTTATTATCTACCTCTTATATTTATGATAGTATATTATATGTTCATGCATCTATTTATGTTTAACATATTAGCATACTTAGATATTCATATCTCTGTATATATGTAGCATTTTACCATGTACATGCATATTTATTTATCTTTCTAATTCTCTTTATATATGCTTATGTTATTATACATGCACATATTTTTAATTATTGTGCTTTTAATTTCAGTTTTTATAATGGTTTATGCCTTTATTTTTGTATGTGTTATGCTTAAATACCATACTTTAATATTGCATTCGGATATATATTTTGTCAATACGGTGCCCTTTTATCCGAGCGTAAACGGTGTCAATATCAGGCGTAGTGATGGTGGTTGAGCGTTTACTCTCGGATAACGGGGCTTTTAAAATTTACTCGCACTTATAACCAAATTTTAATTTAATCGTCACTTTAATTCGGAAAGTTTAATATTAATAAAGCGGTAATTATTAAAGTACCAATTTTGGGCTATGTGGGGGTGCTAATCCTTCCCCATCCGTAACCGACTCCCGAACCCAACAATTTTAAATCTCTGGTTTTTAAGGTGTCCGACCTACCTTAGTGACCGGTGGCGACTCCATTTTTTTAATAAAATACGATTTTTTAAACCCCACGAAAAATACTTTTTAAATACCCGAAAAATACCCTCAACACCTTAAAACAACCTCATTTTTTTAGATCGCTACAATTTGTATTCGGGCAATGATTCGGACTAACAGGTTTGTTGAGGCCTGTGATATCACAATTTTCTTAAGACAAATTCGTCCGCTTCTATGGTGCTTGAGAAACGTTGGACGTTTATCTCCCAAGATACAACAACAGATAATCAATTGCAGTAGCACAGATTCAAAGATCACGAATTGGAAGCTTGCCTTCTTCTATCACCGTGGAAAAAATGGAGAACAAATGCATGATGATTTTAAAGAAAATGGGGAGAGTTGAGAGAAAAAGGTCTTCACTTGCAATATTCGTTATGAGTTTTTGTTATTGTGTTGTTCATTCTCTTCTTGCTGAAGCCTCTTTTTATAGGCGAGCAAAAGAAAAGTTCTAATCACAATTGAACTCAAATTTAAAATTCAAAAAAAGATTTTATCTGATAAAATCTATCTAAATATAGATTATTTAGATTCACAAAATCTATGTTGAATTTCAATTTTTTTACTATTCTTGAATAAGGATTTCGAATTTGGGCTAAAATTTCAACATGTCCATGCTAGGCCCAACCGGTCCAAACATTTGCATTCGCCCACATCGTGCTTGCGCACAAGGTATAGTCTTTGATAAGCTTATTCAATAACCCCTTGGTTGGTTCCATTATATAAAGACCTAGCAAACTTGACCCGAGAATCGATAATCGAATCGGGACCCAGAATCAACTATAATTTGATCTAAAACCCAAAATAAACCGAATTGAATTTTAGTTGAACCGAAGATGGACCCGAACCAATTTTCAATCGAACCGAATGGAACCAAACCGATTTTCAACCGAACCGAATAGACTCGAACCAATTTCATCCGAACTAAAAGTAACCCGAAATATAGAAAATATATTAAAATAAATAAATAAAGATGAGATGTGAACTGTCGTATAACTCACAAAAAGCCAAATATACAGGCTATATAAAGTCATATATAGGGTGCAAAACCTAATTCGGCCTGAAAACCCGACTAAAATCGATCGATCTCCCATTAACCCGATATTGACACGACCCAAAATCAACTGAATCGAAAATAACCGACCCGAAATCCAAACTCGATACCTGAACTAAAATCGAACCATACTCGAACCGAACTTAAACTGAATGTAGTCGGATCAGAAATGACTCGAACCAAACCCGAACCGAATGACCCATTTGCCGCATCTAATTATATATTCATCTCCCACACTTGGTCTCTAACCAATATGATATTCAAGCTTATTATTTCCTCACCAATCTTTTGCAAGTTGCCTACTTTGAGCATTAATTTTTCATTCATCACCCAACCAATTTGAATATATGAGATATCATTGTAAAGATCTTATGGAGTAAAATACGAAAACGTAGTTTTATGATTCGATTCTCTTTCTTTACCCCATTAAAGATATGCCTCAAACTTTTTATATTATCATAATTTCCCAACAGTTAAATTATCTTCAAAATAAGTTTAAATATATTGATTATTTGTCTAATAAATTTAACCATTTTAATTTTTCTTACTGTCGATATAGAATCTTTCCAATTTTAGCTAATTACCATTTAATTACGTGGTATATAATTAAAATAAAGGTTTTACTATACATAGCTTTAAAAGCTGCATATAAAAACTACTAGATTCTTATTATTAATGTTTATTTTACATTTTAATGGAATCTATTAGAATGTAATCGATTATATTTTAAAAAAATTAAACTTCATAAATTTAGAGTGTTTGAGGGGTTAAGGGTTTAGTTTAGGGGTTTGGATTGTAGGGTTTAGAATTCAAGGTTAGTGTTTAGAATTTAGGGTTTAGGATTTAGGGTTTGGGTGTAGTTTTTTAGGGTTTAGGTTTAATTTTGATTTATAGTAAAAATAGGCAGGCTTGTGTAAAATTTATTTTACACAGCTTGTGTATCAAATTTAAACCCTTAATGTAATTAAACCCAAAAATTCTACTTTTAAACCATAGAAATCATGAAACTTTAAACCCTAAACGCTAACAAATAAACCCTGAAACCATAAAACATGAATCATAAACTCTAAACCCTAAAGTCATAAATCATAAACACCTAAACCCTTTTACATGATTATTAATTATATTAAATACCCTAAATTAATGATGTTTAATTTTTTTTAGGAATGTAGTAATTAATTACATTCTAATAGATTATATTGAAAAGTAAAATAAACATTAATGATAATAATCTAGTAGTTTTTATATGCAGACTTTAGAGATGTGTATAGCAAAACCCTTGAAATAAAGGTAAAATATACTATAAGTCACCCAATTATATGTTTGGTAATAAACATGTCACTTCTGTAAAGTAACAATTTAATTGCACAATTAAAATTTTATGACAAACACAACACTTTATCGCTAAAATTGAAATGAACAACTTAATATAACAACAATTTCGGCCCTCAAAACTTATGTATTCTAATAATTTAAAATAATTCAGTAAACTTAACTCATCATATTTAAAAAAAAATTCTATTAGTGAAATGATTGTGTCTGCTAGCGGGTGATGTTAAAGACATAATAAGTATTTTTATTGTCAGTTGTCCAACAATGAAGTGATTGTGTCCATCGAGCTATCATATTTGTAGATTATCAAGCTGAGGAACAATAACATAAAGTGTGATGGGTGGTCGAACAATGTTTTAAGAGTGTTCAATGATGATTTTTTTGTTTAACCAACGATATCCAATCCATTGATTGACTAATTTAGATTTGGTACTGTAGAGACTCGTTATGGAGGCGACCCTCTCAATCCAATTTGCTCCATTCATAATATCAAGATTCGAAGCGCTGACCTTGCTTAAGGGATCTAGTGTCTTATCTCACTAGATCAACTTGTTGTTGGTTCAATGTCAAAATTTTTAAAAATGAAGAATTAAATTTATTAAACTACTTTTTAATCAAGATCGGATTGTATAAGTTTTGATAACTAAAATTGTTATTATACTATATCATATTTTAATTTAATGATATAATTATATGATTTCATATAATTTTATTTGAGTGATTAAATTGTTAATTTTTAGATGAAAAAATTACTGTATAGATTTTAAAAAAATTGGAAAAACCTCTTGGACATTTCTGGGAGATTTCTTCCCTTTTCGCATTTTACTTTTAACTTCATTTCTTCGCGTTACTTGTCTGAGTTTTCCACTGCCGTCCTTTCCCACCCTTTGACGTAGGAACCCTCGCCGATCTCCTTCGCCGGAACTCCTTACTTGTTTCTTTTTAGTCGTAAGGTCCTTTCTTTTCCGATCTCAATTCTCGCTGTTTATGAATATAATAAAATATTTTTTGTACATATGTGTTTTTGCGTGATCTAATTTATGCTTTTTCTTGTAAATTGAGATGAAATAGTAGATTGGATTTGTTCTTATTCTTTAATTTTATTTGTTTCCTATGTTGTTTAAATTACTTGATCTTCGATCAGAATTGGTCATGTTCATCTTTCTTAGGTTAAATTGTTTATTTCTCTATGATTTTGCATTTTGGGCAGTAGATAAATTAGTAGTTTGTTCAAAATCATCGAGAAATAACCAATTCTATATTGTTATCAACGTGATTGAGGGTCTGGATTTCAATCAATCAACGTGATTGAGGGTCTGGATTGCATGCTGATGCTGATGAGATGATTGCAGGGAAGCAGCTAAAAGACTGGATTGAAGTTGATACTTTTTTTTATCAGAAATTGGCTTTTATTTTCCATAAACAATTGGCTTATTTGAAGCTCAAGTGCTCAACTAAGCACCCCGTGCTTATCAACTTGAGTGAATGGCAAATTTAGTCATTTTGCCGAAGTGTTTTTAAAAGAAAAGTTTCAAACTGATAGGATTTTTTATTTATTGAAAGGCATATGTTTTCTTATCGTCAATAGGGTTATCAAAGTGATGGGATTTCTGATTTTTTGGTTCAAAACCATTTGATTATTTCAGTGTAATTAACGAATTTTTTCAATCAAGTGGAGTTTTAAATTATCTGAATGGTTATCTCAATCAACAATTTATTTATTTATTTTTTTAAATTTGGTTAATGTTAAAGGTTAGGAATATTTGTTTTTTAGCTCCTTAAAGATGGCTGAGCAGGTTGCCGATGTGCAAAAAAACTGCTTCTATTGGCTGGATGCCATGACATCTAAAAAAATGCTAATGGCGTTAGGGGCAGGTACCACATTAGTAGACAAAATAGAACTTTGGGTAGCAAAATCGATACTTTTAAAGTACGGGTACCACACTGGAGGTTTTGCTAAAATTCAGGGTCCGTTTGTTCCGTTACCCTATTTTTTTTTATTAAATATTAGACAGAAGTATTCAACTTTGGCTTCTGTTTTTACCTGGTAGGATATTGTGCTTCTCTTCTAAATTAGAAGTTTGTGACTTTTGTTCATGCACCATGATGAGATATTCTGTTCAAAGAAAAGTTTTCTCACTGCATTTTCTCATCTTATGTTAGTTTTCAGAAATGTATAATAACATGGGAGCCCAGCCTGGGGTACCAAGACCGCCAATAAATCCTCAATCAAATCCATTTGGTAATTCATTTTATGGGGCTGGTTCTGGTCTTATCCGAGGTGGTCTGGGTGCATATGGAGAGAAAATTTTGGGATCAAGTTCTGATTATGTGCAAAGCAACGTAAGTAGCATGCTGCTGCAGTTGTTGATAGAGTTTTCCCTTATTGCTATTCTAGGATACTGTTAAGGTCATATGTGGATTTTAAATCAAATTTGGGATCCCAAATCATTTTCCCCATAGAATTTACTTTTTAACATGATTTGAACAGTCTGCTTGTGGAAGCCCTGTCACTGTTCCTGGGATGCATTCACTTTGTCTCTGTTCAGTGTATCTGAAATGCTCAAAACTTATGAATAGTGTTTTTGCTTCATAATATTTCTTTCTTCCTTTTCCATCTTGAAATGAGCAGATAAGTAGATACTTCTCTGATCCCCAGTACTACTTTCAAGTGAATGATCAGTATGTGAGAAACAAATTGAAGGTTGTTTTACTGCCATTTCTGCACAGGGTAAGCATATGTTCCCCTGACTTTTCCCATGATTTTGTTTTATCTACCTTCTCATACTTTCTCTTTTACTTCAGGGCCATTGGACAAGAATAACTGAGCCAGTAGGTGGCAGGCTTTCCTATAAACCTCCAATTTATGACATAAATGCACCAGACTTGTACATCCCATTTATGGCATTTGGCACCTTTGTCGTTCTTGCTGGATTGTCACTTGGCCTTCAAGGAAAGTAAGTCATTTCCCCCCTTAAATCTAACTAATGTTTCCAAATTTTTGAATGTGCATTTTAGTGGTTTGAAACCTATGTCTTCCTGCTTTGTTGTAATCTTTAATTAGATGACTTCCAAACGCTGGTCACTAACAATAACTATGCGATTTGAGGGGTCTTAACTTCTGTTTTTTCCTCTATGCTATCCTTTTCTCACTAGAGAGGCTTTCTCTTGTGCTCTCTTGGGTTCTTAAAGAAGTTGGCAATAGCTTTAGGTTCCGTTCGGCGGAGCTGTTGAAACACAGGTTGGGTGGAGAAGCTGCGTTTGGGGAGAAGCTGAAATTTTCAGCTTCTCCAAAAGCAGTGTTTAAGACCAAAAATGGTGGAAAAGCTGGACAAAGATGGGGAGAAGCGGGGTGTTCGGCGAAGCTTCTACAAAAACTGGGTGGAGAAGCAACGCCGAACGAAGCATTAATCAATGTCTGCTGAATATAACAGCTCTTATCTATAATTTTACCTGTGAGATTAGGATAAGTCGACAAGGTTTTGCATTCTATAGGTGGTGCCGCTGAATTATGCAGGAAAAAGAAGTGGTTATTATTGTTCTCATACCTTACCCTTCATTACCTGACATTTTTCTTTAGTTTTGCTTGTTTTGGGAACTTGGGATAGAATCTTCTCTGAAACTTAAGCTTCAATGTTTTAAGATCTGTTTTTCTTAACCACTTTTAGTTTTCTATGTATTATTGCTCGAAAAGATCATAGATCAAACTTAAGCTTCAATCTTTTCAACCAGGTTTAGCCCTGAAGCACTTAACTGGCTGTTTGTTAAGGGATTATTTGGCTGGTTTCTGCAAGTCATGCTGCTGAAAGTAACATTACTATCATTGGGTAGTGGCGAGGCACCATTACTCGACATTCTGGCATATGCCGGGTATGCTTTCACAGGAATGTGTTTGTCTGTCCTCGGAAGGATCGTATGGAGATACTCATACTACATTTTGATGCCGTGGACATGCTTATGCATGGGAATCTTCTTGGTGAAGACGATGAAGCGAGTCCTCTTCGCCGAGGTTAGAAGTTACGATTCCAGCAAGCAGCATTATCTTTTACTCTTTATTGCCCTTGCTCAATTTCCACTTTTCACATGGCTTGGCAACATCAGTGTTAATTGGCTTTTCTGAAACCGCATCATTGTCTGAATTCTGTGTTCATCTTTTAGGCCATTTTACCATAGTTAATTTCTTCTCTGGTAAAATATTTTTCCATGCTCGTCAAAAATCAATTTAGATGCGCCGAGAAAGTGATAAATAGTTACCTTTCAAAGAGTTTTACCATCCATCTTTTTTTATTAAAATTGGAAACTGACTTTTTACTCGCATTTTCAGGCTAAAATATTAAAAGAGATTGATTTATTTTACTTTTTAAAATAAATGTTTATATTTGAATCATGTTTAAATAAATATATACATAATTATATGTGATGAATATGATACTAAAAAATAAAATACGTACAATATAAACATATATATCTTAAATTTTTATTTATTTAAAATATTAGTTAAAAGTTATGTAAATATAAAATTATGAAATTCGTTGGACAAGATTATAGCATTTTTTAAGGAAAATATTTGGCAAGATAATCATCATCTTCTGCTTGTCTTAATTGTTGGTTACGTTGGCAGGTTTAGTGTGATTCGGATCAAGACATGAATTAAGCTTTGAGTAGGCATTTGCAAGTTTAATTATAGATTTGTTTTAAGTAATATTTTATTAGTATACTTTTTATTTAGTTAGTTTTTAATTATATCTTAAATTATTAAAAGTTATAAATATTAACGAGTTTGGAAATTTGTCAAATTTAAGAATAATATGAATAAAAATAGGGGCCAAGTTGAAAAAATTACAAAGTTCAAAAATTAGATATTATTTTATCCTAGTTTTTAAGAGTACTAATAGAAAATGAATGGTATTTTTTTTTGAAAGGTTGTGGATGGTAAATACCATTTTAAAATGTAATAGATAAAATACAATTTTAGGAAAATATTTCATGCACTGGTAATGAAAAAAAAATTCATAAGCGGGTTTAATTTAAATTTTAGAGGGTTAATTGAGGGTGTAAAATTTAGAGGTTTAACTTTTAAATGTTAGAATTTAGTGTTTATGGTTATAATTTAAATTTTAGAGTTTAGAGTATATGGTTTAGGTTTTAGGATTTTAAGATTAGAGATTTGGATTTTAGATATTAAGGTGGATTTAAGTATGCCTGTGAATTTTTTTTCTACCACCATGAGGGACAATAAATATCAGTTTAAAAGGTAATAGATGAAAATGAAACTTTTGTAATAGTCATAGATAATGGATGGTAGGTGAGTTTTATCCGGTAGATGTACTTGCAATTAGGGGTGTTGAGGGTAACTTAATTATATCGTTTAGCTTAAATGATTGATTAACAGTTATAACGGTCATTAACTATAACCTAACCGTTAAGAAATGGTTAACTGTTAATTTCTTAAATGGTTAACAATTATAGTGGTTAACCATTAAGAAATTGTTCGGTTACAGGTTAACCTGTAACCTATTCTATTTTTTTAAAATTTTTATTTTTTTAGAATAATAAATCTTTCTGATAAATATTGTATTAAAATTAAAAAAAAACTTAAATAGAGAGATTTTAAACACAAACTTCATACTTAACTAAAAAAAGTACTTATAGATTAACCTATAGGTTAACCATTAACCATCTTTTTTAGCAATTTGATTAACTGAAACCGTTTAACCTTAACAATTAGATTAATTAACCTATAAAATGAACGGTACCGGTCTACGATTACGGCTTACTTTGCACACCATGCCCGCGATATTCTCTAAATCTATCTTAATGCAAAATGTTTATATCAATTTTACGTGATAATATTTAAAATTAACAATAAAAACAAGACCCTTAAATTATAAATCAAATATAAGTTTAGATATATTTTATATAAAGGAAGTCAAATGAAAAAATAAATCAGATATGCCAATATTCGAATCTATATCATATCATCTTTTAAAATATGTAGTTAAATCAACTAAAACAAATTCTGAGTTGATATTCAGTACATCAACCCTCTTTTGTTGAACCTACTAAAACACCCCATACCCACGAGAGCTATAGATGGCATACCCAACTTCACCCGGAAATCCCCAATTCCAAGCCTTCTCCTTAACAATTCTTGAAGGCGGTTGGAGATGCCTAGGGCTGCTTCATTCAACTCCTTCATACATCTCTTCACTTTATCTTTGTATCCATTTTGCTCCATAAAATGGTAACTGTTCAAAAACACACGTCTAGCATGCCAATAATCGCGCGGCCATTGCGATTGCCACTCCCATAGTCCTCTTCCCATTTATCGGTAAGCTCGAGAGAATCGCCGTATCGATGCATGTCGGGCCAAGTACGGATTATGGCGGCCAGAATGACTTTGGTGCTTGGCATGAGGGAGAAAGAGAAGGTCCTTGAAGGGAACAGCTGAAGAATTTTGAGTTCACAAGATATAAAGTGGTCCTGGCTTGTTTGGTTGGAATTTAATAGGGTTGTAAGATTTCATGTAAATTGTAAAATGAAATTGCTTGGTGGTTGAACCATACAGAGGAAATGTGTTGAAAAGGCAAAAGCTGGTGGCTTTGGTTACATCAGAACATGAATATTTTCCATATCCAAACAAGACTTGAATTGGAATTAAAAAGTAGAGAACATGACTAAGCATCAAATTCAACAGATTTTAATAACTTCTGTTTTCTGGTTTTCAGAGAGAAGAACAAATGTTATGTATACTGAAATTAAACTAAACGGATGCTAACTTTAATGCTAAACTGCCGTCAAATTCACTATTCCACGTGTTCAACTAAGATCAAATCAGATCGATTTGGGCAGAAATATAGTTAACATATTGTACATTATTATTATTTTTTATAAACTGAATAGAATGTCAAAGTAACTAAACCAATTTGAATCGAATTATTATTTAAATAATAAATATTTGGTTCGAATTGAATAATCATGATGTTTTAGTTTCTAAACTGAAAATCGAATGAAACCAAATAAAATTAAAGTAAAATTTGAATCAAAACTAATCGAAAATCCAATAAGAATCAAAGGGAAAGCAAACCGAACACAACAGTTCAAATAGTTTTCTTTTTTAAAGTATTCTTAACGTGGTCGTATAGTAACATCAATAACATTCCGTTTTTCAGGGGGACTATTCCTCGAGTTTTTTTTTTAAAAACTCAGTCCTACTAAGGAGGAAGACATTGCTAAATAAAAAAAAGACATTTTAATTTTTTGTATTTTTGTTAGATGAACTAATACCTTCATCTAATGACGTTAAATTCAATCAAAGTTGCTTCACATCTTTAATGCATTTTTATCATCATTTAAATTATATTTATAACAAAATATCTTACTTATTTGAAATCAAAATAATTACAAAAAAAGAAAATGTAACTCCGATACCTCTGCCGCAGCCGCCACCAAAATGCTCAACACAGAAGCATTCACAGCTTTGATAGGAGAATATTTTTGTAAGGTTTGAAGCAAGTTTAACCACGATCAGTAACGGAAACTAAAATGCTTTGAGAGCTTGATCCGGAGCATGTTGTTGATGCAAAGCATTTTTACCTTTGATGAGATGATGCGATCGGAGTCGGAAGGCTCCTCCTCACCAGTTCTTTCAATGCCATGATACCATACAATAGAACCAATCCTAATCCATCAATCACCGGTTCATGTTGCTCATAGACAAAGAATGCGGTGAAGGCAAAAACCACAACTGCAATACACAAGATTATTTCCAAGATCAATACGGGGATAAACCCAAACAACTTCTCATTTATTGGAAAATGTAAATTGTTACTCACCACTGCTAACAAACACAACCAAGGAATACTCTAGCATCCACTTCAAGAAATAAAGGAAAATGGTAACCTGAATAAGTTAAACACATTGGTCAGTAAGTTCGATGAACACGGAAGGAAAGGCTTGCATATGTACAAGTAAAATCAGTCCAGAACTGCTCATAGTTGTGCAGTATATAGAATTCTGTATAGCTTGTATGGTTACAGCCATTTTAAAAAAGTCTCAGGTGTGCATAGTTTGTGAGTTCGAAACAAATCCAATCTCTACCTGTCACTCACATCTAAACCGGAGTAACATAGTGAGACACTTCTAAGTTCCTATAGGAATCTACCACATATTTTGTTCAACAAAATTTGGATTTGATATTATGGCTAGAGCTGAGAGGTTATGAAGAATAGGGAGAAACTATGTTTCTTAAGTTTTTCTATGTATTTAGATGGTCCTTAGAGGGTCATATTCCGGTACTCATGTCCAAAAATGTGTAGAACAGCTAGTTGGCAAGAATTAATGGAGAGATAATCCAGATTCTAAGATGGGATTCCATAGAGATGAAAAGATTTGGGTTTTCTTGAAGTAGTTTCGACACTGAAGCTTGGACATGGAGGAAAACAAGAAAGAACAGTAATAAAAAGCCAAGTCATGGAAGAAATATAAACCTTGATAAACCTGCTCCAGTCTTCCCCCTTTGACAACGATTTGATGTGACGAGCTCCTCTATTCCACATATATGATATGGATCTGAGTGAACTTTTCACACTTGATTCTGGGATTTCAAAACAAGATGAAGATATCCTTTTAACAGCAAAAAACCGTCTGTTGCAAAGACAATAATCATAATTGAGACAAGATACATGTGCATGTGCTTGAAAAAAGATATTTCATACAATTTTACAAAGGGCAGCAGGTTACTGAAGGAAAAAACTAAACTTGCAGAGTTTATAAGATAAGTTAATAACGGAAATGTTAAATACTTTAGAGAGAATAAAAGATTCCATGTATCGCAGGTGTTCTGTACCTTGTAAACAATTAAACCACATTCTCCGATTGTTTTAGGGGGAAGTTGGTGGGAACTAATAAGCTAGTTTTGCTGTATGGAATGAAAGCCTGATTGTCATGTTGACAGATGGTAAAAGTGAACCAAGAGAAACATGACAAGTACATCACATAATCTCTTTTAACTATAAAAACTCAACGAAAAACAAAAAACTACCCTTTTCAGACCCCGCCCCGCCCACCGCATGGATTTTACAACATTCTGCTTTGAATGGGAGGTTTTTTTTTCAAAAAAGATGGAGGCGGATGGTGAAGCGGAGTGGTTTCGGTAAATTATTACTCCACTCCACCTACACCTAAAATTACTATATTACTCCTAAAAACTGTGTGATGAAATTAGAAATCATTAATAAAAAGTGGGTGCAGGTTGTGGAGTGATTATAAATGTAACTGACGTCCATAGAAACAGATGTTTTCATGATCCATACAAGACTAGGGTGGAGATGGGAAGGGCAAACCCCATGCCCTTCCCCTTTCCATTGTCATCCCTGCCCGGAATGGAGCAAAGGCAAAAAGTAACAGAAAAAAGAACACAAAGGAGGATAGGTTAAAAATTGGAAACTGGAAAATAAAAGGGAATGAGGACAGACCAAATGAAATTACCATAAAACAGATCCGGTATAACTACTGATACTCACATCTTAGCTGATAAAATTCCATATCCATAAAGAATGACAGTAACTAGCAGCAGAAGCTTGGCTATAGATGAGGTAAAAGTTCTTCCGCAGTAAAAGAACCAGTAAAATAAGGAAGCCAGAGTAAGGAAGCATAAAATTGTTCTCTTCACATTTCTCCACAACAAGAAATCTGCAACTGTATCAAAGTAATTTGAGTTCAATACATTGCAAAAATTACAACATCATGATTATTTATTTATAGAAACTGTGAGAAACAGAGTTTTTCTCTGTGTTTTTCTTATATTTCATTAGTGAAAGAGAGTCTATTATATAGACTTTTACAGAGGTGTTTAACACCAAGTGGTTAACCTATAGGATAAGACTTTTATCCTTTACAAAGATCAAATTTAAAATTCAAACTACTAGTTAAGATAAAGTAAAGATAACATACAACTTCTACTCTATCTAAAACTCTTTACAACACACGGTTATGCATACTAACTAACAGAAACCTATTTGAATGCATGAAGTACAGACTCTACAGCAATATCTTGAGCCTTCAATTAGTAATAAACTGGTGGATCTTGTTCCATTTCTCTAACTTTACAGTTTGACATGAGAAGTTGACCTAGCTTCAGGCTGAAGTCAAATTTGAAGAAAGAAATAATCAAATTTCAACCATTCTCACCATATCACATGTTTTGACATATAGCTTCCATCAGAACGGAACTTAAAAACCGGTGGAAGAGTGGTTGTCAAAATAGTAGGAAAAAGAAGCAAACAGTTCCAAGATTAAAATATACAAACAAATTGATCATTTGTTCAATCAATGAAGGATGCTACTTTGAATTCTTTGGTTAAACATAAACTTCAAATGCCTATGCAATGCCATTATGAAATTCTGAATAAAAAGAATCATAAAATGGAATACCTATCCCACTGCCTAGAAGCTTCATTGCTTTTGATTGTTCTTTAAAATTGTAGTGTCTCATAAACAACGAGTCTTTGGCTAAATGAGAGAATGATGCAATGGTTGACTTGACACCATCCTGTATTAGCAGTAACAAGAAACAAAACAATGTCAAACTTGCAGATAAAAACTTGAATTCTCCCTACATGACCTTGAAAATGAGAAGGGGGGAATGTCTTCACATCAAACATTTCTATGTGCATGCTTATATCCAACATTACGTATCTCTTGGGGTCTGTTTAGGCAGGGGTGCCGAGATTGATAGGTGGAACCAAGAGATCCCTGGTTGCTGAATGTTTAGGGTTTATATAGGGAGCGAGATGTGGTGGCCACGGTAAGCTGGTGGCAGGAGTAATGTATGGTGTGCAAGGGAGAAGGATAATATGTGCAAGAGGGCAGGATAAGCAGGGTGGCTAATGGGTGAAGATTCTGTGTGTTTGGGGGGGGGGGGGGGGTCAGGTCCAAGTGGGGCACTCACAAGGACAGTGTGTAGGAGCAGTGGGAGGAGAAAGCAGCCTGCTAGGGCAGGAAAGTGTGGGCCAAATGAATGGGAAAAGAAAAGGCATAATAGAGAATGAAATTGCCTTTCAGCTAAAATACTTAGGGAAGGAAAAGGATAAAGGCATTAAGGACAAAAGCAGTTATTAGATTTCACAAGAAAATCTTGGGCCCAACGGCCATTTTCTCTTCAACCTACAGCTTTTAGATTTGGAGAAGCAACAAGGATACTAAATTCTATCAAATCCCAGTTACCCAATCATTTCCACTTAAAGTTATAAGCAGGGAGGATAAACCTCACTGTATTTAACTTCCCTTAGTAGATGTCCAACTGTCCTCACAATGGATATAAGTAGAAATTTGAACAAGGAAGCATTATCATTGTTACCTATCTACATTACAGCTTGCCAGAAAACAAGCAAATTGAACTGGAAAATGTTTAATTGACCTCACACATAAACTGATGAGTATAATCCAGTCGAAGCTTTAGAAGTGGAGACAAAGAGCACTGCTTCTACTCTATAAAGATTAATAATATGGAAATAAAATACCAAGAGATGAGAAAAGTATTCAAAGGCATAAAAAAACTGAATGCAACTAAGTTAAATCTTTGGCTTGTTAAAGAGTAAGAAGTACTCTAGTTTCTAAAAATTCCCATCGGTTATCATAAAAAACAATCAAACCTTACTTCTAGGCAGACAATAGGTAAAGAACAGATAGCATGGATTTTATATAGAAGAAACAAAAGCATTTACATAAAAAGAAAGACAGTGGAAGAGAAAGAAACGCATTTACAGTCAAAGAGGCAGACAACATGTAAAGAAGAAGAATAGATAATGGGAATATGTTTACATGCGAAAAAGACGACAGAAACTTACTTCTAGGTATATAACGGGTGAGTATCCAAGATGCTTTTGAGCTGCTGAACAGTCAAAAGTTTTGGTACGTGAAGCTAATTGAACAATGTAGTGAGGCGAATATTTATTAATTTTGAAGTGTGATTTCTCATGTATATGTTGAAGAAGTGAGAGAATATAGGCAACAATCCAAGTGGGAACTTTTATGAATGGTCTGCAATGCAATCAACAGCTATAGTTAGGAGAAAATATTAAAAATCAGGCATTTTTTAAAATAACAAGAAAAAAAGGGATTTTTTTGTGATTGCTTTAGCAGCCAATCTAGCAAAAGACAAGTTCATGTAAATTCTCAGCTAAAAGAAAATGAGAGTTCAGAGAAGGCAGTTAACATTATGATAAAATATATAAAGATATGTACTAAACAGTAGGAATCGGGAATCCACTGCTAAACAAGCAAGAAAAACCCATTCTTATGCTAAGATCGTTGTTGGTGGCATTATCTGCTGATGGATAGGCATTAAACAGCTAATTTTTAAATTCAAGTGCCAAAATGAAGCATCCAAATAAAGAATAGGGTCCACAGCATATTGCAGTTTCTTTGTTCTCTCCTCTGGCCATTATTACCTCTTTTAGTTTGGGAAGTGCAGAGGATTTAGGAGGCTATGTTGTGGCAGTGCTTGAAATTTACACTATTTGAACCAGTCTTAAAAAGGCAAGTAAATTGTATTACACGCCATGTTAGTTTAGTATATCCACAGCATAGTGGCCTACTGAGAAAGTCAGAATCAGTAATGATGCAGATGACTTTAACAAATACGAAAAACAGCACAATTTACCTTTGATACCCTAAGCCTTCAAGTATCATAGAAGCAAATTCCCAGAACATCATAGGCTCAAGGTTCGTGATAAAGAAAGCCTATACATTGAGAACATCTCCCTTATACAACACTCTGAAGGAGTACCTTTCCGGCCACTCTCAAGGTTCATGATTCAATACAAATTAACGTAAAAGAGAGATTTACATACAACACTCTGAAGGAGTACCTTTCCGGCCACAGAGACTATCCGAGAATCTACAGTTTCGGCTGCACAGATATGAGCATGAGCAACATTCTCCGCATAGGTAAAGTCACAGACATATTTTTACCCCTTCCTGTAATAAACTGAAATGATAAACCCTGTTACTACAAAAAGAATTAGACCGAAGTATTCCATGCTCCATGATAAGATAAATAGGCAATAACTTAACAAAATAATAAGACAAATAACAGAATGAAACAGAAAGCTGACTGCACATTGCCAAAAGGCATCAATAATATAGTGTGCATAACAACTAAAGATCTCACGAGATGAATCCAAGCATGGGAAATTACAGCTAAAAATAAAGAGGTTCTTAAAGGTGCATTTATGTTTTTCACTTTCAGCATGTATTCTGATTATCAATGTAGAAACTATCCATCTGTTATATTATGACTGATAACTGAAGAACCGGGTTACCAGTAAAGCTACAGCTCTACACAAATAAAACTGATGTTGAGACAGTTTACAAACCTTTGACAAACCAGATTTGGCTAGATCCACTAGCAAAGGCACAAACCATGTGTCGCCAGGTCCAAAGGCATTGCTAGGGCGAAGTACACACGTTACCAGACCATCAATATTGTTAGCTAACCTGATTAGTCCTTCCGCTTGAAGATTAAGGTCAATCAGCACATCTGGAAACTGTATAGGTACATCAACAAAAGAAAGGACAATTAGCAAACAAAAAAGTGGTAACTCAAATCCAAAAAGTTTCATCACAGTGCATCAATAAGAAACATACTTTCCCCAGGCATGGGAATGATTCATCAGCGAGAAGTATATCCTTTGAACCATCGAAAACAACATCTGCAGAACTGTTGTATATGAGTCGTCTAACTTTACATTCTTGGCATGCCTTAATGACATTTTTTGCACCTGATCATATTATCAACCCCAGGGTGCCATTTTAGAAAATTATGGTATATATACATCTACAACACCAAAAGAGAGGGAAAAACACCCTTTAAAACGGGGGGAAACCCCATTACCTTGAACAATAATCATGTAGCAATTGTAGATATCACGTGTGTCTAAATCAGTCCTTTCCATGTAAAATACAGCACCTGCACCTTCTGTTACTGCAAGAGGGTGAATAGTCAACGCATTGTTAATTTGTCAAACATCTTTAATGTTGCAAGGAAATTTCAAAACTGAGAATGAGATTAAAAATGTAAAATATATTTCAGTATATTTCAATCTACATTAATTTTCTGATATCAGATTTTTAGTGTGCCCCATTTCAATCTACATTCAGATATCACTTTCTGATATCAGATTTTTTCAACCAAACTTATACCGATGCATTCCATAATTCTTTGGTTGCTTGGTTACATTGTGAAGGAAAAAACATAAATAGAAAGATTGCATAACTCTAGCATTTTCACTTTCCAAATCTCAAATTTTATTATGGAGAAACCAAATATCAGCACCATAGACATTAATTTTACTTTCTTTCCATCTAAAACTAAAACTAAAACTAAAACTTCTGGAATATTAATCTTTGAGGAAAATAAAACATTTCTACAATTTTCTATTTTATTTTTTATTTTTATATAAAGAAAGTTACAAAATAAAAAGGGTCTCCATTTCAATTAATAAAGGAAAATTTGAAATTATTTGCTTTTCTTAATAGAAATAAAAAAAACAAAAACTTAACAGAAAACAAGGGATAAACAACAATAAGCAAAAACACCAACTAAACAGAGCATTATTTATTGCTTTTGCAACTTTCTTTTCAATTCCAAAGAAAAAAAATGTATGAAAATTCCAAATAAAAAACATTTTGAAAATTTTAATAAATACTATTTGGTTTAAATAACAAAATATATTATTATTATTATTATTAACGTTATAATAATTAGTGTCATTAGTTTTTAGTCATTTGCTTTTGCCTTTAATGCAACCCCGCTTTAGAAAACGAAAGGCAACAATAAAGGAAACCTTATAAAAATTATTGCAAAATTCAAGTAAATCCAAATGAAAATGCACGGCACATGCTCGATTCTCACCTAAACTAACTTAAAACCATCCTTAATTTGAAAATATAAATAAAAAGATACTTAATCAAGGCTATTCTCTGGCATTTCTCCAGTAACCAAAATGCATATATCCGAAAAGCAGACATATAGAGGTGAATAAATGCACATTGATCGTAGATTTAATATTTATATCTATCCTAACAGTAATACAAGAATATTTTCCTTTTACCTTTGATGATTTGAGATGTATCGCGAACGTCAACATGGCAAAAAGAGGAATGACCAGAAGAAAGAGCACTGGAGAGGATAGAGTCGGAAGCGGCGGAAGGGCGAGTTGCAGCGAGTGAGAAGATGAATCGGCGATTCGAACGAACCTGCCTCCGAGTCGAAGCAGCCTGGTGACGAGCGATCTCCCTAAGAATCCTCGACCTCCGAGCACCACGCACGTCCTCGTCTCGCTTCCATCCCCACACTCCACTTCATTCGCCGCCGTCGTCACAACCATTTATTTAATTAATAGATTTAACAATTAAGAGAAAATAAAATTGAAGGATTGCACACGTAAAGAATTAAACCCACGCGAATAACATGGCTCCAGCCATTGAGCTCCAGTCATTGAGCCAAGTTCACTAATATGATATGAAATACTAACATATTTTATTAAAAGATTATTTTGTTGGTGAAACTAAAGAGGGGAATTAACGGGACTAATTGTACGAAACTAAAATACTAAACCACTAAATAAACCTTATAACATAGGAAAATGTTTGAATATTTTTTCATAATTAAATTAAATCGAACTTAGATCACTTGCGATGTGTAAAATCACACAAATATTCGATTTAATTTAAATATAAAAATTATTAAATATTCGATTTTAAAAAATATTCGATTTCAAAGAAAGGAATTTCGATTTAAAAATTTTGAATATTTTTTCTTTTTCATATTTAAATTAATTCAAATATATTATTAAAATATTAAATCGACTATTTTTTTTTCATATTTAAAAATTCAAATATTTTTTTTTCATATTTAAATTAAATTAAATATTTATTAAAATATTAAATCGAATTAATTTAAATAAATATTTGATTTAATTTAAATTTTTAATAAATATTCGATTTAATTTAAATATTTAAATATTTGATTTAATATTTTAATAAATATTCGAATTAATTAAATATTTTTAATAAATATTTATTTGATTTAATATTTAAATTAATTCAA
Source organism: Hibiscus mutabilis (assembly GCA_019671005.1). Taxonomy (NCBI): domain Eukaryota; kingdom Viridiplantae; phylum Streptophyta; class Magnoliopsida; order Malvales; family Malvaceae; genus Hibiscus; species Hibiscus mutabilis. Next base: position 8,253,187 of record CM033741.1, read on the forward strand.
ATATTTATTAAAATATTTGATTTAATTTAAATATGAAATAGAAAAAATATTCGAATTTTTTAAACCGAGTTTCTTTTTCTTTGAAATCGAATATTTAATAATTTTTAGATTTAAATTAAATCGAATGTTTGTGTGATTATACACATCCGAAGTGATCTAAGTTCGATTTAATTTAAATATGAAAAAAATATTCGAACATTTTCCTATGTTACAAGGTTTATTTAGTGGTTTAGTATTTTAGTTTCGTACAATTAGTCCCGAGTTCGAATCTCATTAGTTCCCCTATTTAGTTTTCACCAACAAAGTAATCCTTTAATAAAATATGTTAATATCTCATATCATATTAGTGAACTTGACTTAGTGGCTGGAGCATTATCCTTCCATGCTATTGGCGTGGGTTCAATTCCCTTCAATTTTATTTCCCCTCATTGTTCAAGGTTAATCAGATGGTGACACGTGTCACCATCTGGTTGGTTGGTTAAATCTATTAATTAAATAAATTAAAACTTAAAAATAAATAGGACACGTGTCATCATTTAAATAAATTAAAATTATGATCAAATTGATTTAATAAGTAAATAACAAGGACTAAATGTGCAATTTTCCAAATTTTTCTTAACTGCCACATCACCACTCCGTCACCCTTCTGTTAGTTTTTTAACGGCGGCTGTCAAAATAGGTCAATTTAATAAGTTTGGTGGTCTGATTGACGAGTTCGATAGTTCGGTGGTCAAAATAGGTACGCCCAAATAGTTCGGTAGTCACTGGTGTAGTTTACCCTTATAATAATCGGTTTGTTGATGGAAGATAAAACGAAAAAGTAATAATAAAATAATAATAATAGAAAAAATTTTAGAACGGGCAACGCACATCGTTGAACACCACTAACGCAATATATCATTGAACACCATTAATTTTTAATAACTTTGAAATGATTATTAAAATTTTCAAAAGTTTTACATGCAATTAATCATACTTTAAAATAAAATTTGAAAAAATTATTCCATGAAATATTTCCATTATCTCATTCATAGTCCTACCCAATTAAATAAAACCAGATCATTTTTATTTTTCACATGTACTAATTCTAAAATATTAATGAATAAAATCTTTAAAATAAAAAATATTTATAATAATAATTTTATGCAATACCAATCAGAATTAGTTGAATTTTATCGGAAGAAAAATATAGATGAGAGAAGTTAAAAGTTTTTTTTTTCTTTCAATAGAGAAAGTAAAGATGACAAATGCAACCCGATATACATTTAATTTTAAAACAATTTAAAATTACTTTTTAAAATTCGAATTCGAAAATTAAAGATATATTCCATCTCGATCCAATATGTCATAATTAAGCAAGTTTTCTCTTGAACAAACGCACTATAACAAAATGGTTAAAGTAACTAAAATGGAACCAAGATTTAAAAGTGAGGGAGGTAAAACATAAATTTTAAAAAGTATGAGACAAATTTGTAATTATGCTGTTTTTTTCAAAAAAAAATATAAAGACGGGGGAGGGGGAACAGTCCCTCCTAGGAGCTTAATAGCTCTGTCCCTGGCAACTAACATGAGAAATAAGAGGGGAAATAGAGCTAAGAATTCATATTAGGAATATGGTAACAAGAGTTGAAACTTAAATCGAATAGTTACGTAAATTTAAGATACTCACAACTAATAAATCTAAAAAATTATCACACACAATAAAAGAAAGAAAAAGACAAAGATGACATGTAGAAATACGGGGAGTTTAAAAATTGCATGTGTAGAGTGTGACTAAAAAAATAAAAAGTTTTAAAATTTGTTTAAGAGCTTAAAAAGTTACACTTTTGATATTATTTTAGTTTTTTTTGTAATTTTTGGTAAGTTTTGAATTTTTTAATAACATTTTAGGTTTTTAGACAAATTCTTTTTTTTATATTTAGAACATTGTCAAAAATCACAAAAAAAATCAACTATAAATATTATTAAAAAAATCAACATTTAAAGCTCTTAAACAAGGTTTGAAACTTGCCTATTCTAGGCGCACCTAATTTTCAAGATTTATTTAGTTTTTTAGGAAAAAATAACGTTTAATGGCACTAAAAGTCCTTCAACTATTATGAAAGATCAATTAAATCTCTATTTTTTTACTCAATTGAGTCTTCCAAACAATAAATTAAATTAAATAAGATAAATTAGTTAATTCTAACTGATTTCTTTAATCATTTGTTTCATGTGTTAAAGGATTTGTTTTTAAATGTTAACTTGCAAATAATTTTGAATTCGTACTATATACTACTAAACAATTTGACCAACGAGTTAGTCCAAGTGGTAAACAACTTGATATCGCTTAAACAAGTCTCGAGTTCGAGGCGTTGTGTAACCAAAAATTCTTATTAGAAGACTTACTCACCAAAACTAGGTGTGCGGCGCGAATTGATTTGAATCGAAACCCTAAAAACCGAAAGGACGACCAAAAAAAGAATTTGCATAAATCTAATTTTCATAATTACATTAATGTTAGCAATTAAAAAATAAACAAATAGTCAAATAAATATATTTTTCATAATTACATTAACGGTAGTAATTGAAAACAATTTGCATAAATTTAATTTTTTTTCTTTGTTTTGTTCTTTATTTTATAGGTTTTAAATTCAATAATTTTGTCCTTGTGACATGTTTTTTCTCTACCTTTTGGTACGTATCCTCTGTCTTTTGACACGCTTTTATTCTCTTAATCGGTTGCTTGGCCGCTTTTTCCTTTGTTTTTCTATCATGGTTGGATTTGAAGTCGTCACGACCGATCAAGATAGCGCTCATTTGATTATCATATTGATCTCCCTATTTTGGACTCTCTAACTGGATTTAGATACAATCTCAATCACTGCTCTTGTTCGCGATTGAGTTGTGATAATAACAGTGTTGTCAACCTGCCTTATTACTGTAATATGCATTTTTTAATGTTGTTTTTTGTTGGTTTTTACCTTTCATCGTCGAGCTTTGGTCCTGTTTATAATCTAATGATGTTAATTTTCATATTTTTAAAAATATATTCGGATCAAATTTGTTTATATGAATTATATAAACTCTCATAGTAATCTTGAATTTTTTTAATAAAACTGACGCACTCATATTAAAAAAAGAAAAAAATGATACACAATCCGTGTAAATTAAAGTTTACACGTGCTTTTCAAATTTAGAGGTTAGTTTAGGGTTTAAAGTTTAGAAGATTTTTCTTCAAAAAAAAAGTTTAGGGGTTAGGTTTGTGGTTTAAAATTTAAAGTTTAAGATTAGAGTTTAGGGTTAGAATTTAGGCTGTTAGGGTTTTAAATTTTAAAGAAGATTGTATAAAAATATGTGTATCAAAAAAAAAAAAACTAATGCCGGTAAATAGTTAATACTTTAGAAAGGAAAAGAAAAAACGAAAATTTATATCGGAGAGCAGAGTGATATGGTAGTCTCTTTCTTTGTATCCAGACAGACTCAAAGCAGAAAGAAACGTTTCAATTATCCTGCATATTGTTAATCCTAAAATGGCTGTCAAACCTCACATAATTACAGGATTGACCCTCCCTTTGAAACCCACCGCTGCTGCTTCTTCGAGCTCCGGGTCTCGTAGCAGCCTGTCTTTACTTAAGAAGCCACTCACTTCTTCTTTCTTTAATGACGGAGGTATCTTTCCTTTGGCTTTTTTAATTTCAATTTTAATGGGCAGTTGTTGTTTAGTTAAGAAGCTGCTCACTTCTTCTTTAATGGCGGAGATATATCAATCTCTTGGCTTTTTTCTTACTTTCAATTTTATGGGTAATTGTTGTATCGTGAAAAGAAAGGTAGTCATTTCTTCTGCTTTAAAGGCGGAGTTACCCTTCATTTGGATTTTTCCTCCGTTCAATTTAATTGGGTAATAGTTATGTCTTTCTTATTAATTCGGTGAATTAAGAGTTCTCCGTTGCTCTTTATTTGATTATGTTTCTCATTTTCCATGTTACAACCAGTAGATTGATGTTGAAATTTTGGAACTAAATTTTATGTACTATGATGGGATACTGTCATGTGTGTGTATTTGCGTTTATTTATATGTCTAGAGCTTTGTTCTTTGATAGCTTCAGAAATGGTAAAGAGGGTTGCAAAGGAATGCCATTTGGTAAGAAGATTGACAAGTTTGCTCAACTCGAATGGTACACTCCAAAGTTAAAACATTTTCAAGCTTAGCTGGTTGTATGGGTGATGATATTTTTCGTTTTGGTTTGTTTGGGTAATTTGTGGATGGTTCAATTAAAGCTCTAAAGCTTTTTTTAAATGGTGAAACAATGTTCACTTACATACATTTATTTGTTAAAACTCTAATGGCTGGAATTGCTTGTCATTTGGACATCCACTTTATTGATTCTGTAGTTTGATTTTCATCCCATTTTTCTATTGTTACACTAGATTGTTTGCATTCTAGGTGATGCCAGAGAGTAATATGAAAGAGTGGAACTCCCATGAAAGGACTGTCTAACATCATCTAAACCGTGTAAATACAACCTGAAGTAGAACATTTTTGTTATTTTTGTTTCTTTCTAAACAGTGGCTTCCCTAAAAATTTCAAGCATAAGGACCCTTCCAGGGGAAGATCTCATTGTCATAGACAAGGTGGTGGTGCTCTTGGTACGCGCATGAACCTTTTCGACCGGTTTGCTAGAGTTGTTAAGGTTAGATTTTAGGAATCATTTATCCACTCATATAATGATATTGTGGCTTCTGATTCCAACTTTTGGCGTGTTATCTCAATAACTTGACTCATATCACTGATAATGGCAGTCATATGCAAATGCACTCTTAAGTTCTTTTGAAGACCCTGAGAAAATCTTAGATCAAGCTGTTCTTGAAATGAATGATGACTTGGTGAAGATGAGACAAGCCACAGCACAAGTAAGCCTCGTAATTTTTTATTTTTCTAGTTTCTCGTGTTTCTTGATTTGTCTTTTGCTTCCCTTATTTTCTCTTAATTTCCTTTTCTCATTTGAAGGTATTAGCATCTCAAAAGCGGTTGGAAAATAAGTACAAAGCTGCACAACAGGCTTCTGAAGATTGGTAATTGATTAAGTAGTATGTTTCTTTAGCCTGTAGAAAACGTCGTTGTTCAAATGTCCTCATTAAGTGTTGGTTTCATAAAGGTACCGTAAAGCACAGTTGGCTCTTCAGAAAGGAGAAGAAGATCTTGCACGTGAAGCCCTCAAGAGGCGTAAATCTTTTGCTGTAAGATGTCATCTTGCTAGAAAATTGACTTCTGAGCATTCTTCATAAAATCATTCCAGATCTTCTATTTCTTTCTCCTCAAAATAAGTAAACAAACATCCTTAGGTATTTGATTTCCTTAAGATGATATGCCGCTTAGAAATTGATGTAAAAGTTGTCAAAGCTTTCCCTAACCTATTTACTTGGACTTCAGTGTGAGTGTCGGATGGTGATATGTATTTGAGACGAGTATGTTCAATTTTTTTTTTTTTTTAAAAAGAAGCTTTTCCATGTATTTATATGGTCCTTGGAGATCACATCGAAGTACCTTCTTGGATAATGTGTCCAACACGGGTGTCAAATTTGGATACTTGAAGAAAAGCGAATAATTGGGGTAACATAGCCCTAAACTCTTTTGTGTCTTAAAAAGCTTTGAGAATGGAAAATTAGATTAACAACCTTAACAATTAAAATAGTTTACCTGAACAGTTAGTGTGATCGGTTTTTTAGAGTTTACTATTTCAATGTTGGAGAAGCTTTGCTTTGGGCTTGCAACAAAGAACACAATATCAGATTTATAATGTTGGGCTGGAGCTTTATGGTTCTAGTATCTTTGCTCAATAGAAAAGAAGAGGGTTACAAAAGTATTTTTGAACTTTATGGGGAAAAAAAATAAGAGTAGAGAAAAGAGAAGATGAGTCCTAAAAAAGGTTAATAGAAGAATTAGGGCACTTTGACATTTTCAATTGCTTTATCATATTTTCTGGGTGTAACTTTAATTTCAAGTTGTAGGATGTTAAGTGTGGTATTTTGCATTCATTTTAAGGTTTAAGGTGTAGATATAAGTATTTTTTTCCATTTCTGTTCCCATTAGCTTTGCATTTGGAATTAAGATTTGAGATTTTTTAATTGTTCTTGGTTCTTCAATGTCTAGTCTCGATTACCTTTCTTTCTTTCTTTCAACGCAAAGTTATGCCAACACCAGTGGCATAATAATCTGAATGAATAGCTTACTTTTTAACTGATCCAAAGAATTTTTTTATGGATTAAAATCTGTTTTATCCCCTTGGAATCTGTAACATTAATTCCTAGCTCTTAAAATGGATATGTCTTTTCTAATTGAATAATTGATGAAACATGTTTTTTTCCCTTTTTGTTGCAGGATAATGCAAATTCATTGAAAGCTCAACTTGAACAACAGAAAAGTGTAGTTGATAATCTTGTCTCTAACACACGGGTACATCTCTATGTATCTTTACTACTATTAATTCCATTGGTATATTATTCATTTAAATAATTTTGTCTGGATTTTTATTAGAATATGCTATATATTGCCTTAGGTCTGAAATGCTATGTGTTTAAATGTTTGCAATGAAGTATATATGATATGATGAACAGTAGGAGTGATTTGAATTGAAAGTGATAGAAAAGAAAATCTACCTAGTCTTTTGAATGATAAACCGAAGAGGAATTGTCAAAGCACACAAGGGCCAAAGACTTCTGCATTAATGACTGTTATTTATGAAAGTGGCCTTCTACAAATGAGAGGCTTAGTACTTTGTCTCAACTAATAAAAGTTATGCTTATGAAATCCACCCAAATTAAAGAGGAATAATCACTGAAACTTTATGGGATATAGTGGGATTTTCTCATCTTTGAAAGAGGTAAAGGAGTTGCTCTGTTTTTATAATTAGGATTAATTTTTGACTAGGTCCCCAAGTTTATGAGTAAATCCTGTGATAATGTTATTTATATAAAATCCATATGTCAGCATTTTGCATTGAATTGAGTTTCTACACAACAGCTTAGAGAAATTTTGGGTGACTATTGGGTAAAACATGGAATAAATGAACTAGGAACTAGGAAGCATAGCATTTAAATTCTTAGACTGAAATGTAAAATTTTAGACTTAGAATTATGATTGAAATAAATAATTGTTCAGTAATGACATTCTTGGCAGATGGTTTTGCTGTAAAGAAAAAAAAAAACTGATGAAATGCTTAATAAACAAAGAAATAGGAAATAGTAGATGCAATAAGAAATTATCTGTGCCATGTTTCTTGTTAATATGTACACATTGATGGATTTGTTGAGGTCACATTCACTGAATTCCACTTTGTGTAGCTTTTGGAAAGCAAGATACAAGAGGCGAAGTCAAAGAAGGACACTTTAAAAGCTCGGGCTCAGTCGGCAAGGTAGTTTCCGTTATTCCAATTGCTACCTTCCTTTTTCTCTGTGTTTCATCATATGGGACTTTCTGGTCATGACCACTTTGGCATTGCTTCAGAACTGCTACAAAAGTAAATGAGATGGTGGGAAATGTCAACACTAGTAGTGCTTTAGCAGCTTTTGAAAAGATGGAAGAGAAAGGTGAGATAATCTTAGGTTTGAAGCTTGTTTGTTGTAAATCTGCATCCTATTTATTCATGCTTCCAGGTTACAAGATTATGATTTTGACGCCAGAGAAAGTGCGCCTAATAAAGCTTTTTCAGCCCTCTGATAAGCTTCTACTTGTTACTTGTGCTATATATTTCTAATGGAACATATCTTAAATATAAAATATTATCCAATAAAATTATCGGATAATTTCTTCTACTACATGACACAATATCCCCAATTCAAGCTTAGGTGCACTGTGAAGAAACTTCCTGAGTTAAAAAACATCTGTGTTGCCAAGGGATGTGAGGATGTGTGTATGTTTTGGCCTACCCATTCTTAGAAAATGCTGCTGTTTAGTGAACTATCTTTTTCTGAACTAAATATTTCATTAAGCATAACTATGAATCTTAGTATATCTAATATCAACCTTGTCATGCACCTGATGAGTGGCAATCTCTCCTTGCCAAATGCAGTTTTCAATCAGTCAAGATTGATAGTTCTTGCATTTCTTGTGGTTAGTAGTCATTCTATAAGAAATAGATTTGATCTTAAGTCCCTTACCTGCTCCTTCATTTTCATGGGCAGTTTTGGCAATGGAGTCCGAAGCTGAAGCTCTTGGGCAGTTAACCACTGATGATCTTGACGGGAAGGTATTTACTACCCTGCTTTTATTTTTGCTATCTTTGAATCTAATTTAAGCTTTCCACGGCCAAATTTCCATTGTTGATATCTGATAATTTGCATCATTTGTTGGTGGTGACCATCATAGGCCTGGTTTTAACAATGTTAAGGCGTAACCAGGAAATGCAAACTTAAGTTTTGGCTGGGTTATACTGACTCGATTCATTTTGTAATAAAAGGATATGAACACACTTTTTGTGAACTCTAAAGATTATCAGAAATGCATTTAGTTTAGCGGAAAAGTTGCTTTTCATATTCTGGATTATCTTACCATCTGAAATTTCATAATAAGAATACGAGATTTATTGTACCGAAGTTCATGTATGTAAGACCCTTTTGCTGTGATAATATATATATATATATATATATATATTTGCTTATATACTTGAAAGGTCCTTTTTACAATTTTTCTCCTTTTGATTCATAACGAAACCTGTTACGTAAATATGCAGTTTGCGTTACTTGAGAGCACATCAGTTGACGATGATCTTGCAAACTTGAAAAAGGAACTATCTGGTAGCTCGCAGGTATGTCTCATTCTTGTTTTATGAAAAATGGAATTCTTTATGATGGATTGATTGGGTAGGTTTCTCTGATATATATATATATAAATTCCCCTGGGCTATTTAAGATTATTGGATTATTCTTTCACACAAAATTTGCAGTAACAATATGTTAAGCTGTCGGGTTATCGGGTCAAGAATCAGATTAAGACTTGATTGGCCCCAAAAACAAGTACAAGCATAAGAATTAAAATTGACAGTTAAAGTATATATTCTAGGCATGTATTATAGTCAAAAGTGCAACTTTGCCACTGTATTGATAATTGAGTAATTTAATCATTATACGTTTAATATTGGTTCAAGCAATTAATTACATGGACAGCAGTTCTAAATTATCGAAAAACTGTCTGCATGTTGATGTAGGCTTCTGAAATCTAACGAAGTGAACGAGTTGAAAGTTGACACAGCATATAAATTCCTTTGCTACTTCAGATCATCTCATCATTTTTGACTGATTTCCACCAGCAATGTTATTAATTTTACATGTTTGGAACCATATCAAAGAAACAATGATTAGTTTACTCGGTAATATTGTATTTGGACTAAACATATTTACCCAGAATTAACCAAACATTCAAACATTATTCGCTGTATCTTGTTTTTTTCTTTCCCTGGTCTGATTTTGCAACTAGAAACTAATCTTGAATTGTAACCATTTGGAAGGTTTTAATTTTTGTTTTTTTCTCGTTCCTCTGACTAACAGAAAGGAGAGCTTCCACCCGGAAGAACTGTTTCTGCCTCCACAAACAAGCCGTTTCCATTTCGAGATGCTGAGATTGAGATGGAGCTTAATGAATTGAGGCAAAGGGCAAAGGATTTGTAAGGTTTCTAATCTGCATACCCAAAGCTCTGAACTTCCATTTCAATAACAGTTTACACTTTAGCCTGGTGAAAATTAGAGCCCAACGTTTTCGAAACAGATTATTCTTATAGCTGCATTCAAAACTGGGTCAACTATAGCAAGTTTTGCATTGGATGGTTATGTACATGTGTATTACATGAAATCTATGTTGTTTGGATTCTTCATTTTTCATCAAGTGACCCATGCTGAGTATGACTTCAAGGGTTCTTAAAATATATGTCGATTGGATGGTTATGTACATGTGTACGGCACTTTTATCCGAGTCCAAGTAACATGATTTGTAACGATCATTCTCCTGTTTTGGACAATGTATTATACGTTGTTAGTGTACAGTTCTTCGTTCCATTTCATTTAATATGTTGAAAGCGTTCTGGTTTACCGTGTCTGAAGAGAAAACAAGAATTGGTCACGACAGTTTATAAATGATCATATACGGATCAAATTGGTCGAAAAAATAAAAATTGAGCCGAAGTGAAATTTTCAATATAATGTAGGGGTCAAAATAGAAATTAAACCATTTTATTAAAAGACAGCAAAGTTGCAAAGAAAATCACAAAACCAACTGCAATACAGAACAAATAAAACATATCACAGCAGCAACACCCAACACACAATGTCAACTGAATCACGAATCCCCATCAACCCCTGCTCATCAAAGAGACATCGGATGAATGAGAATTTTAGTGATGACATCTTTCAAGGTAATTGCTGGTAGCCCATCCATCTCCATCTTCAGTCTTGTAAGCAGTGTTCAATAAGCGCCCAAAGTTAAGAGCTGCGGTAACAATTTGTTGTCGGACAGACGTTGGCGGCTTCAGACAACCTTCCCTCAGGTCCTTCCAAGCAACCTCAATCCTTTCTCTGTAAGCTTCGATTGCTTCCTGTCTTGTCACACCATGTTGCTTCATGTAGCAACTAGTTCCACAAACAAGCCCCCTCTTTGCTTCCTCCTGCAACCATTAAATAACATCAAGTAACATTATCTGTAGAATATCCGAATCCTCAAAATGAGTGAATCCATACCATACACATATATAATACCTCATTAGTGTTGATATCATTGAAGAGACGACAAAGCGAGTTGAGGGCTTTAATAATCATGTTTTCAGGATTTATCAGACATCGATACGCATCTTTGTCCACCTCTTCCATTCCCACGAGGACCTGAGCCATAGTTACAGTGCCTCCACTTGATTTCAATGCAGTTTCTAAAAACTCATCGAATGTTGGCTCATAACCTTCATGCACCCACCTTGCTTTTTCATGGTAGGCTCTGCTAATCTCGTGAACTAATCACACGGTTAACGACAAACTTAATTAGAAATCTAAATTGATGCTGGCATGCTGCAGCCTGCAAGTTTAATAATTTTACCTCCTTCCTAGCGTAAGAGACAGCAAAGTATCTCCCTTCATTTCTCAGCTTTCTCTGCTTCATCATGAGCAGCTAATATTGTTTCGTAAACAAGTTTCAAGTAATCTGATGGAAGCTTATCCATGGCTGCAATATCGAATCTGAAATTACAACAGACAAGTCAGGACAAGATATATGTATGCTTGCTTGTCTGCAGGGGACAAATTCATAATTAACCTATTAACAAAGAAACTTTATAACCTTTTCATTGCAGAAGTGAAACATTGGAGTTCTTCGAAAGTAGTATAGGCATCGTAGGTATCGTCGAGGAATCCGAACATGTGCATCAACTTAGCATATATGATTCGAGCACTTGCATAACGTGGTTCGAAATAAAACCCAACCACAGTAGGACTCCACGATTCTATGTCTTACGTGCAGAAACCTTGATTCCATATTCCCCTTCTTTCCACCAGCTGCATGCAGCAAAACAAACAACAAACGGGACTGATTTAGTTCATCGAATGTAAATCTCATGTTTTGGTACGGTAAGATTTCTTATATTGCCTGCACAGGTCGCGTAGTTCCTGTTGGTGCATCATCTGGAGCCGGTTGAAATCATATTTAGCGAACTTAAGGAGTGTCTCGTTCTTTGATGCTTCCTTTTCGTAGAAGCAGATGTGCTGCCTTGCTTCGAGTCTCGGCACGCCTCTGTGGTACGGACGGTTCAGGGCGTTTATGATGTATTCGGTAAGATGCGGATCAATCGATTGGCTTGCGATGGACTCCAACAACGGTTTTGTGAAAGCCAGGGCTTCATCTAGAATGACTTCACCATTTATTCTGAACTCGGTTTATTCGTACAAGCTTATAATCCCCTTTATATCACTAACTTTAAACTTATCATTCTCATCCTTAAATTTGTTGAAAACATCTGATTCAAATAGCCAATACATCCATAAGTATTCCAATATATCACACGAACATAAGAGTAAATTACGTAAATCATCGAAGAATTTTACTCTCAAACTTATTTTTGTCATTGAAGTTTCAAAATATTCAATTTACTCACTAAGTTTAGATTGAACCTTTTTTTTCACTTCTCCCTTAACTTTCGGGCAACGTCCATTTAGAGGCGAACGGAATTTTTTTTCCAAGATCCGAACTGTGGAAAGCTCCACTGACATGAGAGAAGCAATATACCGATAAGTGAGCTTCATCTGACATCGGAGGACGGATATTGGGGAGAGAGAGATTGAAAAATTTTGCCCATTCGTGGGCATTGAGGCACTTTCCAACAAAATGGAGGTTGAATTCGTACTCAGGGGGCCAAGACTAAGGGACTAGTGAAATTTGGGACTGAACGACCACCATCTACGGTGGCGTTCAACGACGGTGAACGGTGGACGACGTTTACTTCATAACGTTGTCAAAAAGTTAACGGAAGAGTGACAAAAAACGTTCAATATTAAACTTTAGTGAGTAAATTGAACGTTTTGAAACGACCAAAATAGGTTTGGAAGTAAAATTCAGTGATGATTTACGTAATTTACCCTAATCATATATTTTAATTTTACTCGAAATTTGATGTGTATGTTGAATATACATTCAACATGACATATGGTAGATTGACCTTACCGGAAGACATGTTATAACTATGAGATCTAAAAACTTGAAATATGACAGCAATTGTATGCAGATCATGGTCCTTGTTATGATCAATAACTTCACCGAGTGAAATAAAATGGTGAGCTAATTGCTTTTGTATTTCGGTTTCGAAGTGGTAAGACACTCCTAGACGGTATAGGGAATTGATCAACTTCATATTTTCTATTGGGTCAATTGCAGAAGCCAATAACATATCCTTCACCATTGCTTTTAATACTTCAACTTGTTTTGAGCATGATTCAAAGGGAAGAGTGAGGAAACGGTCGCCCCATATGTTCGGAGCAAAGTTGGCCAAGGGACGAGCGATTTCTCGATGGTTACTACTTGTTTGCAGTGACAATGACGACGACAACGATGATGTAGCTTTTACTAAGTTTGTAGAAAGAACAGCGAAGAAACAACCCTTGGTGTTGCCTCCGATGTTGTGTAGGAGTATCGGAAGGATCGTCGTTGGCCGAGAGAGGCCTTTAGAGGGGCAAAGGGTGCTGCTGCCCAAAACACTGCCTTGAATTGCCATTCTACTTGGTTTGAATGCTAAGTAAGATCCTGTGTGTTGAGTTGATGGCTAGCTAAGGCTATTTATACTGCTAGAGTGTAAAGCAAATATTGACACACTAGAAACCAAGTTATTTGATTATATGGATTGCTTCGATTTTTGATTTATAAGTTAAAATTAATAATTATTTGAATTAAATACTATATTTTTGTTTTTGATATAAGAAAGGAAAATACTACAACCACATGCCTGTTAAAAAACCTCTCTAATCCTAAATGGAGGAAAAAGAGTATTGTTTTTGTAGTTACAGAAACCCATCGAGATACCTCGAGAAACTAAGGCAAAACAGCACCCCCTAAAGCACAAAAAACAACCTCAACCCAACTCTTAGCAACAGTCGAGAGAACCTACTAACCAACACCAGTGGCATGTTGCCAATCACCCAGCAACAACGACTGTAACTCTATCGGTTCAACTGCATGAAAAATCTCCATAGGTTACTTTCCACGCAAAGCTCCAGCAAGCCTATCAGCTGCCAGTGACTAATTTGCATTACCAAAACCTCTTTATCCCCAAGCAACAGCTCTTTAATCATAGTCACTAGAGCATTTTCAGTACTATTAGACTCGGTCCCTTGTACCAAATGATCCGCCTCGGCACAATCTGATTCTATCACAATTCTATCAAAATTTAGCCTTCTAGCATGAACAAGCCCATAATAAATTGCCCATAGTTCCGCAACCACCACCGAACATCTACCTAAACTTCTAGAAAAAACAAACAACCACTCACCTTGATCACCTCGAACCACACCCCCAATCGCAACCATTTCATCCCCCGTGTCAACAGCCCCATCAACATTCACCTTGACTCACCCACTCACTGGGAAACTCTACACTGTCATCGGTTTAGTTCCAACATTAGTCATCAAGGGCAGCAATGTTCGGTCATCCCTAGCTGCAAAAATCAAATTAGTAAACCGCACACAATCGTTCACAAAATTTCCCCTCTCAACAAACTCAGGATCAAACAAAATAGAATTGCGTTGTGACCACAGTTTCCAACAAACCACCGAAAAAAGAACATACCAGGGCTCACCTCAACTTGCATCACGCAAATTCATATTAGAATTTATCCAATCTTGTAAAGTAAGAGAGAAACCTCATTCACCCGTTATGGCCTCACTAAGCTAACCCACACTCGTTGAGCCTTAGCACAGTCGCGCAACACATGTAACACATCCTCTACACCCCTATTACAAATCGCACAATGATCCTCAGTAGCCATATGCCGTCAAACTTGTTCAACATTCGTAAGTAAATTCCCTTTCAGCATAAGCCATAAAAAAGTTCGTATTGGTTGCGGAACACATAACCGCTATAACACTTTCCACATTTTATTCGGACTCGTAGTAGAATCAGCCATCACTCGCTTGTAAGCAGATTGGATCGAGAATTGAAAATTTGCCTCACCCTTCCATCCTAATCGGTCTGGTCCCAAACGAGACAATGGTGGCATGATGGTCAAAATTCGATGCACACAAACCTCAGGGAGAACCATATTTAACCTACCCACATCCCACGCGCCAGAGCTGGTAACAAACGAGCAAACAAGACAAGGGGACGGTAGTTGTAAGCCGACAAAGAAATTAGCAAGAGGGCCAAAATCCTCAATCCACTCATCATACCAAAAATCAACTATACACCAGTTACGAATCACCTAGATTACACATTGTTGGATGTCCTCCCAAACATGACTAATACCTGCCCAAAGCCGAGAGCAATTTTGTCGACATAAGTTAATAGGAAGAGGCCCCTCCCATTTATACTTCGCCCACAAAACACGCACCCAAAGCTTATGCTCATCCAGCAACAACTGAAACTCCAATTTTATAAGAAAAGCAGAATTAATCCCATCCATACTTCGAAATCCCAAACCACTACACTCAATAGGTCTTGCATCTCCTCCCAACGAACCTGGTTAATCCCTCTATGCTCAGCTGAGGTCCCCCAAACAAAACCTCTGATTAACTTCTCCAACTCCAAAGAAACCCCTGTCGGAAGCCATGACGCCTGCATAGTATAGCTAGGAATAGCCTGTAAAACAGACTTAGCCAAAGTAACCCTACCAGCAAAAGACAAAGAGCGTGCCGGCCAAGATAACAATTGAGCTCTAACCCTATCAACCAAATAACCATACGTGGCATTAGTCACCCGATGATGCAAAAGAGGTATCCCAAGGTATTTTCCAAGGTTTTGCACCTCAACAAACCCCAAGCCATCAACAATACTCTTTCGTATCTCCATATTCGTGTTTTTAGAGAAACAAATCTGGGTTTTCGAAACATTAACCTTATGCCCCGAGGCTGCACAAAAATAATCCAGAACATTACCAATCATTTCCATTTGAGAAACTGTAGTTTCAGAGAAAAGCACAATGTCATCGACGAAGAAAATGTGTGATAAGCCAGGCCCATTGCGACTTAACCGGATTTTCGACCAATTTCTTTGCTCTACCTGCACATTAATAAGCTGCGATAATCGTTCCATGTAGATAACAAAAATATACGGCAAGAGAATGTCTCCTTGGCGAATACCCCATGATGGAAAAAACTACTCAGAAAGCTCCATATTCCAAAGCACTTGAGAAGAAACCGTTGATATACACTCCATAATTAAACGGCGAAGGTCTATAAGAATACCCAAATCACAAAGAGTATTCACAATAAAGCTCTATTCTAGCCTATCATAGGCTATCTCCAAATCGATCATAATAGCCATCCCGCTCTCCCAATCTTCTTCCATATGAAGTGAATTGCTTCTTGCGTTAGGATCACGTTATCCATAATGCACCTACCCGAAACGAAGTTCACCTGAGTTGGCGATATCCAATTGGACAGGAAAGGTTTTAACCTATTCACTATCACCTTTGTCAAAACCTTGTATATAACAGAACACATGATGATCGGCTGAAATTGAGCAAAGGTCGTAGGCGACGGTACCTTAGGAATCAACACAATAGTTGTATTATTAAAACCAGCCGCAATCGCCTCTCCTTGAAAACAATGTTGCACAAAATCCACAACACTCATACCCACAGTATCCCAGTTCTTTTGATAAAACATTGCATGAATTTTATCGACTCTGGGAGCCTTTAGAGGGTTTATAGAAAAAACAGCATGGCGAACTTCATTCGCGTCAATACCCGACTCAATGTCAACAGCTCCACATCGATAACCTGGCAAAAAAAACCCCGATAACCCAAAACAATCGGATTCACAGTATTTCTGGTAAAAAGAGTTTGAAAAAAATGAACCACGCCATCTTTAATAAGCTCGGCATTATCACTCTAATTCCCATCTTCTAGCTTCATCATGTTATAGTGTTTTTGACGTTGTCTGACCTTAGTCGCATGATGATAATATTTGGTATTACGACCACCATCTTTGATCCACTGACTACGAGACCGCTGAAACCACAGACTTTTCTCTTGTCGAAGTACTAGATCAAGGTCCCGTTTTAACTCATCCTCAAGCAAATAAAGCCCAACACTATAGGAAAACTCTGAGGCCCGTTCAATACCTTTAATACGTGCCAAAAGATGATGCTTCCTTCTGCCAATGTGCCCAAACTCATCCCTATTCCAAACTGTGGCAGCTTTTCGAAAATTCTCGAGGTTAATACCAATTGGAACCTCTGTCTTCCACACATCCTGAACCAAATCCTAAAACGAAGAGTCACTTTGTCAGGCTGCAAGAAACTTGAAATTATAAGCTTTCCTTTGGCTAGCCAAGGGAGATGAAGTCAATAACACCAGTTTATGATCAGACTCTAAGCGCGAAAGGTGAAGCACTAAAGAGATCGGCCAATTTTTACACCATGCATCATTCATAACACACCTATCAAGCCTTTGCTGCAGATTCCCTCATTTCCAAGTGAAACAAGGCCCTTGAAATCCCAAATCAGTCATATTACCCTGATGCATAAACTCTCTAAACTTATGGCAAGTACCATTCATGTGTAAAAAGCCCCATAATCTCTCAGTCTGATAAAGAATTGCATTAAAATCACCACCAATAACCCAAGGCATCCCAGTAGGCGGCACAAGCGCACTTAACTGATCCTACGGACCACTCATTCTACTTCTATCAGGACTAGCATAAACAAAGGTCAAGGCGATCCGAGTACTTGATTGCCGTTCATTACAAATAGTATGAATGAACTGAGAAGAAACCGCAAGAATATTCAAGGAGACATTATCATTCCAAATCACCCAAATGCCCCCAGAAAAGTCGTTAGCCTCAACTCTGTAGGAATGCGTAAACCCATGTTGACGAATGATTATATCCGCCTTCCTTCCACTAATTCTAGTTTTCATCAGAACGATGATGTCAGAAACCTGCTGACTCACAAACAACCTAAGATATCTGTTAAATCAAGGTCAAGATCACCTTGTACATTCTAATATAAAACTCTAACCATTAAAAAATAACAAGAAAAAATAAACCACAAACCACTACCGAACCATACTATCGCCATCCAAGGTTGTAATATCGCACCCTTCAACTCCGATATTGGCCTCTAAAATTTTCTCCTCAGATCCTGTTTCAGTAGGTACAGATGTAAAAATCTCCACAGACATATCCTTCGTTGTCTTGGCAATACATTCCCCAAGGTAATAAGGTTCTGATCACAATTCTCCTGTTGAGCATCATGTCTCCGACGTTGAGGATACGACCCCTTACGTGTCGCTCCTTTAACCTTCGACAATCGCCTTACAATCACTGGCCCCGATGAGCCTTTAACTTCTTCAACAAGCTTATAACCACCCCTTGGACTAGCACTTGGAGCCTCAAAACCTCGGTCAACCACTTTCACGACAACATAGTTATTTGGAGTAAGAGAAATAGGCATCGGAGTGACCGTACTAGAAGAGGCCACCTCACGCCTCAAGATATTCTCATTCGCGGCAGCTTGTATAGACTGGCCACCCACCTTAGAATCTTTCCCTGAAGCTGATTGTTTACCCGTCGAACTCCCTGCCCCAATAATGGCCTTCGACACTCTCGTCCCCAAAACATTAGAAATTACAGCCTCACTCTCAACAACACTCTCCTTGCCAGCCCTTCGACCCGTCAATACCCCGTCCTTCGCACCTAGACTGGTTAAACTCATGTTCACCTTTGCACCTTTAGGAACATGTAGCAACTATTTTTCCGCTACGAAAAATTAAGAAAATCGTGTTTGGGAGGTATTTCCCACTTTTATTGAAAAATTATTTAAAAAGAGGAAATTTTAGAAAAAAAAACTCTTATTCTAAAAATATGGAGTCGCCACCGGCCACTTTGGTAGACCGAGCACCGTAAAAACAAATAGATTCGTATCGTATTTATAAAAATATGGAGTCGCCACCGGCCACTTCGGGAGTTAATTACGGATGGGGAAGGGTTAGCACCCCCACTCTGCCCAAAATTGGTACCAAATAGATTCGTATCGTATTTATAAAGAAAAATAAAAAATTGATTTAATTTAATATCTAATTCCAAAAATACAAGTTTCAAATATTAACATTTTGCCTCGATCCACGGTACCAAAGAAGATGACACCCGGAGACCGGGATGACACTCCCACTAGAATATCGGGATATAAGGCCTAAAACTATGTGTGATAAAATATAAACATGGTAAATTAAAAAAACATAAATTAATAAAAAGTTAAAAAAAAAACACATGTGCATATATGGAAAAGAATAAATACATAATTAAAATAAATCATATATAAACATAATATATAACATTTAGTACACATTAATATACAAAAATAATATAATATGTATAATATAAATTATAATATGCACATATTACATAAATAATATAATCTACGTAACATATAATGTAATATATAATATATAATATTAATTAGTATGTACAAAATATAAATATATAAGATAATACACAAATAATATGATATAGTGTACATACTAAATATAATATTTATAGTACATGTGATAAGCATAATATGTGCAACATATAATATTACTATATATTAATATACAAAAAATAATAATAATTTAATATGCATAACATATACATATAAATATAACTTACATAAATAATATAATATAATACATGTAACATATAATATAATACACAATATAATACAAAAATTAAACTAATGGTCAAATATAAACAATATTAGCAACACGTGTTAAATAAAATACAACATAAAACATAAAAATAAAATATACATATAAACATATATCAATAAAAAAACATAAATAGCATGTAAAAATAAAAAATAAACATATTAGCAAGAATGTAATAAAACATAATAAATAAATAACAACATATATAAACATTTAAACAAAAAAAATTAAAGGCTGAAATTAACTGAAGTTAAAAGTATAGAGACCAAAAGGTAATTAACCCATACAAAAACAATTTTAAAATGATAAAAAGGGACACAATTACAAAACAGTGAAAGAAATAAGAACTGAACTGTAATTTACCCTTTGAAAGCATTAAAACAAATTTAAGGGTGACATTAAAAACCGGCCAGAACTTAAAGGGATCATTTGAGTAATTATACCATGCGACGGAGAAGATTTGAAACATCAAGTGGGGCGGAGGGACTTAGGGAGTAATTTTACCCTTTAAAACTTGTTTTCGTTTAATTTTGGCCAAGGCAAATGGCACCAGGGCAAATTCAAAAGGGCAGAAGGACTATGTTGTTGCTATTATCCCATTTTTAAAATAAAATAGCCAATAAATAGACGTTGCCGGTTCAGATTTGGACCTTTACCCATTTAAAATTTTCAACTCTAAAAAATATAACCCATTTCTCTTAATTTTCTCTCAAGTCGAACCCAAAAATTCCTCCGGCCGCCCTCATTTCCAGGAACAGGAAGTGGTCTAGCTACTCCGGCCGCCGCTAATCGACGCTAAAAACTGGATATTTTGAACCAAAAAAAACCTTTCCCCCTTTTTTAAAACTGAAACAACATACCCCTTTAAAACTTCTTTTTAGAAACTGAAACCCCAAAAAATCCCCATCACCGATTCACCATCTTCGATTTTAGGGACCGATGGCTTATCACCGGCGATGGAAGATCGACAGTTAAGGGTAAACTCTCACTCCCTTTCTTTTTTGTTTTTTATTTATTTTTTTTTGTATTCGAAACGTGCATACAAAAAGAAAATAAAGAAGAAGATGTTACCTCTGATTTTTTTATTGATTCCCGGATCTGAGTACATAAATGGCCGGATTACATATATATATCTAAACTGATCTTTGCTTGTTTACAAGAAAATATGCCACATTAATTGTTTGAACTGTTGATGAAAGCTTGTATCTGACTTTTATTATTTTTTATGTTTTTTGCATGTCCGGTTGTTGGAGCTGGTGAGAGGATGTCATATGGCGGCGCGGGAAATTCGACAGCTAGGACATGTGGCCGAGAAGACGAAGAGTTTATCGGCCAGAATTATTCTTGGCCGTTGGATCAGATCTGATCCAACGGCTAAGATTGCATGAAGATTGACGGTCCAGATGGCGTCTAGTGGGGTGACATGGCAGCTCTGGATCACGCCACGTGGCACGAGGGAGCGGAACGGCCTGCGCTTGCGTTGTACGCGCGCGTGGGCGATGAGGGGTCAGAGCGTGTATCTCACTCGCATCATTTGAAGAGTTTCCTGGCTTCAATCATGACCGTTAGATCAAAATCTGGTCCAACGGTCCACAGTTGGCTACGCATAAACAAAAGAACAAGAATTAGGTTTCTTATCAGACATGGGTTAGGGTTTTAGGTTAATTGGATTGGGCCGATCGGGCTTTGTACCATATGTAATATATATATATATATATTTGGGGTTTTATTTGTAATTGGATTGGGCTTTATATTATATTTGGGTTTCATATATTTGAGTTGTCTTTTAAATTGTAACCCAATGATATTATTAACTATTAATAATAATATTATCACAACATATATACGAATATGCAATATATTAACATCACATATACGTCTACACACATAATAATAGTATTAATAATACAACAATACATGCATACACATACATGTGTATAACATACATATACACACACACCTATATAATGAACATTAATATGTAAATACATAAACAATATGCAACATAATAGACATACACATACTTACATACATATTATTCATATACACATGATTACACATAAAAATAGTAATAATAATACAAAAATAATAATAACAGTAATACATATAATAAATATACACACATATTAACACGTTAATGGTATATTAATAATAACATACACAAATACATATGAACCCACACGTGCATGTAGGCGTTAATACTAACATATATATAATAGTTACTATAATTAATTAATATTATTATAATATTTACAACTTGGACAAAAATGAGTGATTACAGAACCGTCTTAGCCTTAGCCTTTGAACTTACCCCATCAACATCATTCATTGTCACCTGTCGTACACTAGCTTGTCCCTTATCTCTTGCCATAGGCCTTGCCTCTTGCCTCACATTAGAAGTATCCTTAGCAACGTCATCAACAATGCTCAGGGTAGCAAAACGGACAAAACCCGCGGTAGAACTCGCACCACCAGTGCTCAAGTTGGACGCAACACCCTTCCAACCATTATATTTGCAGGGCTTTCGCGCTTGTACCTGCATCCAAGGACCATATCGCTTCTCAGGCTCAGAGACAGTCATGTCAATAATCTCAATTGCACGACCATCTGCTCCATTCTCTGTTCTAGGTTTGCAATTCGCCTCTACATGATTGTAATTCGCCTCTACATGACCATACTTCTCACATGAATAGCAGTTTATAGGTAACCCTTCATATTTAATCCGTTGACGTACACCATCAATAATAATGCTCGAAGGAAAGGGTTCATTCAAATCCACGACAACAGCCAGTCGCGCAAATTTACCCATTTTTTCATTCTGTTGTGTTGTAATCTATGCGGACAATCTTCCCCACCATCCCAGCAATAATACGAAAAATGTTCTTCATATAGTATCTGTACGGTAGTCTTGGCAATCTTGCCCAAACAACGATCTTAGCCGAGTGATCAATAGCCGTAGAAAAACTATGACACCACGGCTGGACCGTTAGATTACAACCATAAATAATCCATGGCCCTCCTACTAGGACTCTCGAATAGTCATCAGGATTAGCAAAACGAACAAGATAGTAATCATTGTAAGCACCCAAATCCGTCCGACGTACTTTTTATTCTTTCGGGGTTTTAAAATTTCTTTTTTTGCTTGTTTGAAAATGCCGCCCAATTTTGAAATTAAAATATGTGAAGTCGCCACCGATCATTTTAAAAAGGTAGACCGGACACCAAAATAAAACCAGAGATTTAAAAAATTAGGGTCCGAGAGTCAGTTACGGATGGGAAATGATTAGCACCCCCACACCGCCCAAAATTGGTACCTAGCCGATTATTTAAAGTCTTGGTGTTGGAAATTGAGAATTTGATTAAAATTTAAAATACAATTCTTAAATGCCGAAAAATATCGAGAAAATCGCATCCCTTTACGCCCGGGACACGGCTTCTCGCTTTCTTGAAAAATTTTAAAAAACATCACATCCCTTTACGCCCGGGACATGACTTATCGAGGTTAAAAAATATTGATTTAAGATTCAAAATTATTTTCTTTAAAAACCTTTTTTTATGATTAAAAAAATATAGGATGCAAAATTATGAGGTGACATGTAAAAGTATATATACTTATACTTAAAAATATAATGCTTATAGTAAAATGTCTAATATTTATTTATAAAAAAATATCTATATATATATACACGTATTAAGTTACTAATTATATATAGTATTTTTACAACAATGAATATTATTATTATATAAATACATTTAAAACATTATATTTAAGGTAATATATATATATATATATATATATATATATATGAAGTATGTATGTAAAATAATATATAGTATGTATAATATATATAATATAATCGACATACATAGAATAATATATATGATATAATAAATATATAACAAATAATATATAACACAAATACATATAAATACACATGCGTAAAGTAACATTATATAAGCTAAAATGCATACATACCAGGACCTAAATGCAAAATGCATGGAATAATGAGGTATAAATGCAAATAATTATAACTAAAGGAATGAAAATAAAATCATAATAATAAAACCAGTGACCAAATTAAAATGGAAAGCAAACTGGAGTGCGAGAAATGAAGAAAAACAAAGGTAAGGGACAAAGAGAAAAGCGGGAAGAAAGGTAAGGACCGAACACATAATTAGACCATTGGATAAACCATAAAACGGAATTAAAATGCAAGGACTAAGGGCGTAATTAGCCCATTGAACAAAAACATGGATCCTCCCCGGGTCGGGTCACCGCGTGAACCGGGTTGCCAAAACTACGTCGTTTTAGAACAACCGGATTAAAAAAAAGGTTGGTTTTATTTTTTTTATTTCGAATAGAATCAAAACCCTACTAATTTCTTCAGCCCTCACTCTCTCATTTAACCACACGAGCGGCGGCCGCTTCGTTGTTTCACGCCGCTCATCGGCGGCCTCGCGGTAGAGATTTTAACGGCAACGGTGGTGACTTCAACAGTCAGGTATGATTCGAACCTTTTCCCTTTTAAAATTTTAAAAATTTGATTTAGAAAATTAAAAAAATAAATTTAAGTCAAAAAACGATTTTGAGTGGGTAAAAGAACAAGAATTTCGAAAATTTCTATTTCATTCAAAAGATCTTACACTTTTTTGATCTGAAAATCCCTTCTTTCACTATTTTTTTGAACAAAAAGACCTTAAAACTCTCTCTGTTTTTTTTAACCCCCTTTCTCTTCAGATTATGAAGGTTTTTAAACCCGACTTTTTCATTAGAAAATTTACAACTTGTCCACCTTCTTATTATTGCATGTTGCAGATCTGCATTGATGAGCCAGTCGGATTTTGAGGCGGATTTGACCAAAATATGGGCGATGGCAGAGGGTAGGGAAGCTGATAGATTAGATGGTGGGTAGTGGTAGGTTTAAGTTATTATTATATTCTAGGTTTGTTTAATTTAGGGTTGATTTGGGATTTAATTAGGGGTTCAAATTTAGGGTTATTTTTTGGGTTACGGGTTATTTGGGGTTTGGTAGTTACCAGAGTTCAATTAGCGGCGGCAGCGGCTTGGTGGAGGTGACGGCGACGGCTAGTGGAAGAGGCAGCAGCTAGGGTTAATTAGGGTTGTATTTTAGAAATTAGGGTTTTTTAGGTTCCCGGGTCAGATCCGGATCATGCATTGGGTATGGGTTTGGGTCTAGTTTGTAAATAGGTAACCCATATAAAATGGGTTTGGGTCTGAGTTTATTTTGAGTCTAAGCCCAGATGAAAATGGGTCATTACAGCTGCCCCTCTTTGCTTGTTGTTGTGTAACGGCAACGAAACAAAGACTAAAAATGACTCGTTTTGTCTGGTCTGACTGAGCTTATTCCCTGTTGACGCATGTCTTCTTTCTTTAGTAGATCTTCTTTCTCTTTGATGCAAGTCTTCATTCTTGTCTTGATTGATCCACCTTGTCACTCTTGGGAAGCGAAATCTTCGAAATGGGGATGTCTGTTGGGGAAGCAAAATGAGAGCAACTTGCTATAATATTGATGATGAGCTAATACCAAAGAAACTTCGACCCAGCTGCAACACTAACGAAGAGACAAGGTCTACAAAATTCGATCTAGCTGCAACGCTGACGAAGAGGTAGGACCGATGGACAAAAATTCTAATGTCTGATCCAGCTATAACTGTGTCGAAGTGGCAGGATCAAATGATTGAAAGCTCATTTTGATGATTTTTTTATTGATTTTTTCTCATTTTTTGATTTTTTTTCTTTTTCTTCCTTTTATTGAATTTTTTTCATTTTTTCATTTTTTTTTCTTTTTTTGATATTTTCTAGCTATAACATTAATAAAGGGATATTGAAGGTCGGTAAATTTGGATCTAACCACACTATCAACGGATGGGTAATATCGAATAATATCATCTTGAACCCTACTACACCATCAACGGAGGAGTAAGATCGGATGATTGTAATTTGGACCCATCCACACCATCAACGGAGGGAAGAGAATATATAACAATTTGTATTCCACTACACCATCAACGGAGAAGCAGAACACTAACTGGAACCCTACTGCACCATCAACGGAGAAGCATGATTGAATATCAGCAACTTGGACCTGGCCACACCATCAACGAAGGAACAAGATCGGATGATAATTTGAATTCTACCTCGCCATCAACAGAGAAGCATAACACTAACTGAAACCCTACTACACCATCAACGGAGAAGCAAGATTGAATAGTAGCAACTTGGACCCGCCCACACCATCAACGGAGGGACAAGATAGGATGGTAATTTGGCAACTTAGAACTAGCCTTACCATCAACGGAAGGGCTAGATCAAATAACAGCAACTTGGATCTTACTACACCATCAACGGAGGAGCAAGATCGGCGAATGATAGCAACTTGGACCTATCTACACCATTAACGGAGAGACAAGATTGGATGATGAAAGTCGATTAACTATTTTTTTTATTTTTCATTTTTTTTTGTTTTTTGATTTTTATTTTTTTTTGACTTTTTCCTTTAGATTTTTTATTTTATTTTTTTGAACTTTCTTTTTTTCAATTTTTTTTTGTTTTTTTGACCTACAACTATAAGGAAGGGACAAGATCCGAGGAAGAAATTTGGTCTAGTTGTTCCATTAACGGAAAATGAAACCTTGACAAAAATTTGATCTGTTGCACCATCAACGGAGAAACGAGATCTTCAAAATTTGATCTGCTACATCATCAACGGCGAAACAAGATCTAGAAGAAAGGTTTGGGTCTGTTGCACCATTAACATAGAAATGAGATCTTCAAAATTTGATCTGCTACATCATCAACAGCGAAGTGAGATCTGAAAGAAAAGTTTGGATCTGTTGCACCATCAACGGAGAAACGAGATCTTCAAAGTGTCTAAACTGCTACACTATCAGCAGTAAAGTAAAATCTGGAAATGTTGTTCTATCACCAATGATGAAGGCAAGGTCCGAAAAAAGTTACTTCTGCTGCTCTACTGGCGGAGAGGTGTGACTTGAAAATGAAAAAAAAACATTAATCAGTAAATGTTCAAAAGTTTTATTGCTGGTAGCTTTTATTTAGATGTTTCAGCATCATTCTATTTTTGTGCGTGTGCTTAGCCTCCTCCAAGACTAAGGTTGGCCATCGTGATTGCCTTCATGTTGAGGGTGTTCAGTCACTTCGTTGAACCTGTTTATATGTACAAGCAAAATGCATGAATGCATCTAATTTTATGCCTAAATGCATGTCTCTATCCTAAATGCATTGTGACTTCGGTATATGCACTTAATCTAAATGTATGATGTATGCAAAAATGATTCAATGCAAGATGAATGCAACTAAATGCATGAATGTGACATGATTTTTTTTTGTCCTCAAAAGGATGCCCCTGACTCCTCACTGGTCCTGTCAGGATCTTGATCTTTTGCATGTGGCGGTGCCCCAACCTCGTTCTGGGTTCGATCACCTAGCTTTGAATCAGCTTTCATCTGGGTGCATGCCCCCTAAATTTTGTTCGCTCTATGCCATTGTCTGAAACTGTTCTTGTAGCAAATTTGGAAATTTGAGTGTGGATTCCGTTGCCCCCTAAGTTGGGTTCATAAATTGTGTGTTGGTTCATGGCAGCTCATTATTTTTTGGATTGGGTGCAGTTTTACAGACTGTAGTCGATGTAGACATTTCAGGGGTGCAAGGATTTGACTCGGCAATGAAGGCTGGTCCTTAGCAAAGAATGTCACCAGACTGGGGCCTTGTTAGAGACACAATATTTGTAAAAGATGTGGATGGTGCTTTTGGACATGCCCTAAGACCAAACTCTTGTAAGTGGCTCCGTAAGGTGCTAGATCGACCACTTTGTTGTATCTAATGGGGTAACTCGGGGACCGACTTTAAAATTTTCAAAATGTATGCATGTAAATGCGCAGTGTGTGTCTTAGATGGGAAAGTACTAATTCAAAAATGGTTCTTATGGCTCAACTTCCGAACTCACATGATTCATTTGCAACTTTGAATATTGCCTTGATATCTAGAATACTAGATTTTCTCCCGATGATAAATTTTAAATTAAGAACCAGTCGTGAATCATCATTTCATGCTGGTAAAATGCAAAAATTAAAATGTTATGATATGTCATGCAGTGAATGCCAAAATGAACAGATTTAATGTGATCACAAAAATAATGGGTCAGTACGAATTTAAAATAATCAAATGAACAAATTAAATGGTAATTAAGGTAAAAAAATAAACAGATAAAAACTGTACATAGAAAAATGCATTAAAGCCAAAAAGGGTAATCGCTAAACGGGCAGAATTTCGCATGGCTCTAAAAAGGTTAGCTCCTATGGCTCATTATATGCGGTTCTGGTTCTAAGGAGGGTACCCGAATTGTCCTCGCTGTCCCTTACTAAAGGTAGCAAGGTCCTTGATCCTCACCCATTATAGGTTTCAAACGGACCAAGTTCAATCCATGGGGACACATCCCTTATGCCTATACGAAAGTAACACACACGAAAGCAAAAGAAATATATCCCGAAAGCGATTCACCAACCTATACAGTGGTAATCCACACGAAGACGGTATCACACTTCCACTTAAAAAAGACGAAGCTCGGGTAGAAAGCTCATGGAATGCAGCAAAAGGTAGATCAGTAATATTTATAGAAAAATAAAATGCATGTCTTAAAAAACATAATCATATTTCAAATTAAAATCAAATTCACCAATTTCCAACGACCAAAACTAAAAAATAATCGACTCGTAGCTTAACTCTTTTTTTAAAAGTTCCCAGCGGAGTCGCCAGCTGTAAGCACCCAAATTCGTCCGGCGTTCTTTTTATTTTTTCGGGGTTTTAAAATTTCTTTTTTTTCTTGTTTGAAAACGCCTGCCCAAATTTGAAATTAAAATATGTGGAATAACCACCGATCATTTTAAAAATGTAGACTGGACACCAAAATAAAACCAAAGATTCAAAAAATTAGGATCCAAGAGTCGGTTACGGATGAAAATTAACACCCCCACACCGCCAAAAATTAGTACCTAACCGATTATTTAAAGTATTGGTGTTGAAAATTGAGAATTAGATTAAAATTAAAAATACAATTCTTAAATGCCGAAAAATATCGAGAAAATCGCACCCCTTTATGCCCGGGACACGGCTTCTCGCTTTCTTGAAAAATTTTAACCGGGACATGACTATCAAGGTTAAAAAATATTAATTTAAGATTTAAAATTAATTTCTTTAAAAACCTTTTTTTGATGATTAAAAAAATATAGAATGCAAAATTATGAGGTGACATGTAAAAATATATATACTTATACTTAAAAATATAATGCTTATAGTAAAATGTCTAATATTTATTTATAAAAAATATCTATATATATACACGTATTAAGTTACTAATTATATATATATATAGTATTTTTACTACAATGAATATTTATTATTATTATATAAATACATTTAAAACATTATATTTAAGGTATATATATATATATATATGAAGTATGTATGTAAAATAATATATAGTATGTATAATATATATAATATAATCGACATACATAGAATAATATATATGATATGATAAATATATCACAAATACATATAAATACACATGCGTAAAGTAACATTATATAAGCTAAAATGCATACATACCAGGACCTAAATGCATGGAATAAGGAGGTACAAATGCAAATAATTATAACTAAAGGAATGAAAATAAAATCATAATAATAAAACCAGTGACCAAATTAAAATGGAAAACAAACTGGAGTGCGAGAAATGAAGAACAACAAAGGTAAGGGACAAAGAGAAAATCGGGAAGAAAGGGAAGGACCGAACACATAATTAGACTCTGGATAAAACATAAAACTGAATTAAAATGAAAGGACTAATGGCGTAATTAGCCCATTGAACAAAAACGCGGATCCTCCCCGGGTCGGGTAACCGCGTGAACCGGGTTGTCAAAACTACGTCGTTTTAGAACAACCGGTTTAAAACAAAGGTTGGTTTTATTTTTTTTATTTCGAATGGAATCAAAACCCTACTAATTTCTTCAGCCCTCACTCTCTCATTTAACCACACGAGCGGCGGCCGCTTCGTTGTTTCACGCCGCTCATCGGCGGCCTCGCTGCAGAGATTCTAACGGCAACGGCGGCGACTTCAACAGTCAGGTATGAGTGTTTTGAGTGGGTAAAAGAACAAGAATTTCGGCCCTTTTAAAATTTTAAAACTTTGATCCGAAAATTAAAAAAATAAATTTAAGTAAAAAAACGATTTTGAGTGGGTAAAAGAACAATAATTTCGGAAATTTCTATTTCATTCAAAAGATCTTACAATTTTTCGATCTGATAATCCTTTCTTTCACTATTTTTTTGAACAAAAAGACCCCTAAAACTCTCTCTGTTTATTTTTTTGAACCCCGCTCTCTCTTCAGATTATGAGGGTTTTTAAACCCGACTTTTTCATTAGAAAATTTACAACTTGTCCAACTTTTTATTATTGCATGTTGCAGATCTGCATTGATGAGCCAATCGGATTTTGGGGCGGATTTGACCCAAATATGGGCGATGGCAGAGGGTAGGGAAGCTGATAGGGTGGCTGATAGATTAGATGGTGGGTAGTGGTAGGTTTAAGTTATTATTATATTCTAGGGTTTGTTTAATTTAGGGTTGATTCGGGATTTAATTAGGGTTCAAATTTAAGGTTATTTTTTGGGTTACGGGTTATTTGGGGTTTGGTAGTTACCAGAGTTCAATCGGCGGCGGCGGTGGCTTGGTGGAGGTGATGGCGGCGGCTAGCGGAAGAGGCAGCAGCTAGGGTTAATTAGGGTTTTTTAGGTTCCCGGGTCGGATCCGGGTCATGCATTGGGTACGGATTTGGGTCTGATTTGTAAACGGGTAACCCAGATAAAATGGGTTTAGGTCTGAGTTTATTTTGAGTCTAAGCCCAGATGAAAATGGGTCATTACAATCATTATGCAAATCAACTAAAGCAATTGCACCTTTTGGATTCCATAATGATTTAATCCTGGACTCTAAAGCTAAATTGCCAATGGACCTCCCCAATAAACGAACAACTGAATTAGATAACTTAGCATCTATCAGATCATGCAATCTATCCGAGAATGTGATAACATGCATACCATCAAGAGAACTCACTCGCACGTCCTCGTCTCGCACCTCGACATCCAATTCAGGTATATCCGAAGCCCCTGACAACAAACTCTTAACGCCCAGTACCATATCCCGAAATGACGGCCTCGAATCAGAACTCGTAACGTTAGAATTGCATGTCTTCAATCCAGCTCCATCACCCCCAGCTTCACATAGCATCTCCACATCACCATGGTTCACGCTTTTATCCCCATCAGCGATCTGAGACGCTGCTGGAATCACCACAGCCAAAACTGTCTTCGCTCCGCTCCCACCAACACATGCCGACCAATCCACCACCGAAAAAAGAATATGATCAACCACATCAGGAGGACGAATAGCCGACCCAGGAGGAATGGCTGCCGGCGCACAAAGGTTGCCGGGAGGAACAGCTGGAGGAATCGAAACCTGCGTATCAGGCGCAGAATCCATTGGGGACGCAGAAAACTTTGTTTTTCCTAATTAAATACTATATTTTTATATTTTAAGGTAAATATATATTATTTTAAAAACATATACTATCATGTAATTACAACATAATTTTAAAAAAATATTTTATTTATAGTGAGAAAATTGAAAATTATTAGATATAAAATATTTTAAATTAAGCTTAATGCATATTTTGTCTCCTAATGTTTACATGTTTCCCAACTAAGTACCTATTTTTTTTTTGGCACAAGTTCCTTTAAAGTTTGAGCAATTACCCAAAAATCTTAAAAACTGACGCGGTTAATAAAAAAATTTAGACCAATCATATCGTGCCACGTCAAAGTATCTATTTATATTTTAATTTTTAGATAGAATTCAAAAAATAATGTTAAAATAAAATAAATATATTAAAATAATCATTAATTTGGGATTATTTCCCCAAAACCAATCCGATGAAAGTAAATTTCCATTTTAATATCAAGAAATTTCCAAAATCAAAGGAAATAAATTTATAGAAAGAATTCTAAGTTTTGTTCATACTTTCTTCAATTCGCTTTGGGAAGTTGAGTAAATCGGGGTTGGTTTGAGGATAACTAAAAATTAATTAATGAATATTTTAAAATATTTTTTTCATTTGAATATTATTATTTTTTATTTTCATCCGGAAATTAAAATATAAATAGGGACGTTGAAGTGATTCGATATGATTGGTCTAAATTTTTTTATTAACGTCGTCGAGTTTTTGGTACTTTAGGCAACGGCTCAAACTTAATGTCCAAAAAAATAACATGTACCAAATTGATAGAACAGATAAACGTTAAGGGCAAAATATGTATTAATCCTTTAAATTAAAAACAATAAACCAAATTAATCTAATTAGGTAAAATCAATTATAATTAATTACACGTTTAAATTTAAAATTTATCTGAACATGTCTGATTAGGATTAAATTTTTATTTTATTATTTGAAATAAATTAAAATATTAACAAATATATTTTATTTTTCATAATTAAATAAAAATACTTCCAATACTACTTTGAAATGCGTCGGTTTAGTTCACCAAGAAATGGGTCGGTTTAAATAATAAAAAAAAGACAACAACAACAAAATTATCTGTGTTGGTAATCTAAGGATAGTTGTTCAATTTATCTACATATTTTTAACCATGTCTACGATCTACCGCTACACCTTTATCTTTAAAAAAAATCTCCATTTTTCATTTAATATATTCAATATTAATTTTTTATTACTTTTTTAAATTTTGATGCATTATTATTTTAAATTTACTATCGATAAAAATATTAAAAAAATATGTCTTAAAAATCTTTAGACAAGTAGTTATCCATATCATATCTACATGAAAAATATTTTGATACACAAATTTGTGTAAAGTAGTTTATACAAGAATTTTAATTTTAAACTTCAGAAATTTAGGCTGTAATTTAGAGTTTAAAGGTTTAGGTTACGGAATGTAAAATTTAATGTTTATGATTATAATTTAAAGTTTAGGGTTTAAGATGTTAGAGTTAGAAATTTAAATTTTAAAATTTATAACTTAACAATAAAAAATTATATGAATTTATTTACACCGTATATATCAAAATATATCCCTATTTGCATTACCTTTTTCTTAATATCGTATCAAAACTAATGAATGAAGCTGCGCCTATTATCTCACTGCTCATAGCCTAAAACGCTGCACTTCTTCCCGCCAGACAGAATCTGATTAACGACATCGTTTTTGTCAAAGCGTTATCCATATCATATCTTCTGTCCCTGTTCTGTTCTATTCTATTCAAAGTAGAATTTTATTTTATAATTTGAAAAAAAAAATCTTTAACAGAAGAAATGGCGTGTACGAGCGTGGCAGCAATTTCTTTAAGTTTCCAGCATTTTCAGAATCATAGAGTAAGTGGGAAAGAAACCCAGAATTTCTCTCTAATTAATTCAACATTGGCTTACTTCATTGATTTTTCCAATTGTTTTTTTTAATGGAAGCAGGTCTCTTTCAGTAGCTGCTGCTGCTTCAACAGAAGAATAAAGTTACATTACAACCAGCAAATTCTTAGGCACAAGTGAGTCCCATTTTTACTCTCTTTTGCTGATGCTTTTTCATAGTTTATTTTGGCTAATTTGTTTATTGTAATATTGGAATTTAGTGTTGTTAGCTACACGAGGAAGCCAATATCAGCACTTGCTTCTGGTGAATTACAAATTCTATTTAATTTCCCTAGCATTTTCCCCTAATTTTTCTAGTGTAATTGAGTGGATGATTTCAATAATTTGATGTTGCTCGTTGGTGTTCGATTTAATGTTTTAGGTCTGGAGGCATCTATTTCAGATGCAATGACAAATTGATAGCCTTGAAAGATGCTAAGATCACGGTCTAGTCTAGAGACGAAAACAAGATACAGGTGTAGCCCTGAACATTAACATTTTGTCATTGAAATCATATTTTGTTATGTTAATGTAAATACATATGATTCATGTGTGTGTTTTAGTTTGTGGTTAAAGTTGGTGCAAAATTCCCTGAATAGCTCTACTTAACATAAGAAAATTTCAAACACTTATCTACGGACATGTTCTTCTTGACTAGTTCTGATGGAACTGGCTTGTCGGCTGTGGTTTTGCTTGTGTGGTTGCAAAGAATGCCTATCAGTGCATTTGGAACCTAACAGTGCAATTCTTTTAATTAGGCACATCTGTCTTGATTGGGAATTGAAATACAATTTCCTGCATGAGCATGTTTTTGCACCGAAATGTTCTTCATGGTACGGAGAAGTTGATTGCTGGAGCATGTTTAAAGAAAAATTTTGAAGCCTTTATTTTCATGACTTATCAATTCAACATTTTAACCCTATTGGAAGTTATGAATTTGTTGATTTTGGTGGTTCATAGTTAAGTTTTTTGAGGAATAAGTCTCATCGTGTTCTACTGCCAGCTTCGAGTGGATGTTACTGGGATTGAGACACAAAAAGTATTTAGCAAGGTTTTGATGGATTTAGCTCGTCAAGCGCCACCGATTCCTGGATTTCGCAGAGATAAAGGAGGTAATGCATTGATGCAATTGTATACAGATCTAGCTCTCAAATGTGGTGTTTTAATCAAACTAATTTGCATATGTATTTCCGAGAATTGGACTTGAAGTTGGAACTTATTTAAGGTTTCTTCATGCTAGAGTTAATTTACTGATGACTATTAGTAGTAATGTTTGATAGGCTTTACTAATATTAGGTGTTGAAATGGACTCAACTCTTTTAATCTAAGACATTAGTGTATCACTATATTTATTTTTTCAATATAGAAATAGAAATAGGTGCTTTACTTTATTCACACGAGTCCATTATGCCATTTGAGGCTCGAATAATAAAATATTGTACTTGATACCTTTATGGATTTTTGACTAATCCTTAATTTATGCTCGTTTGTGTAAGTTATGCACAAACACAATTTAATGGTAAAGGGCCTGATATTTTGGTAGGGTTTAGGATCATCAAGTTCGTCGTTATGGCCAAGTATCGATTACGTGCTGCTACCAATTCATGTATATTTGCAGGATGTCAATTTTCTCTTATGATTTGTTCATGAATTTGCTGATATATGCAATTCCAAAGCCCTCTGATTCTGGCTTTGTTCTTTTTTCTTTGTTTGCTGCTAATGCAGGAAAAACAACCAAGGTGAGAGGCTTTCTACTATTAAACTTTTTCAAATTTTTCATTTTACGTTGCTTTTTTGTCATCATGTTTAGTTACTAAGTTATTTTATAATCATTTTGGTTTAATATATTTATGAAAAAATAAATTATAGAAACTGGAAACGGAGCTGAAAATGAAAATTCCGAAATTTAAGCAGTGAATTTTGGTAACATTGAAGGTATGCAAGAGCACTATTCTCATATCAACTTCTGAACCAATTGTATAGATCTTTGTTTTTGGATACAACGCAGGCCGCGACTTGGATAAGGGATGGATCCCAAATGTTGGGATTCGAACCCCGGCCTATTGGATGCGACCTTTTAAAAGTGGCTGCATGAACCAATTGGTTCCTATTGAGTTATGCTTGCTTCTGCATTGTACAGAAAGACTCATTGGATAAATTTGGCAGGTTCCGACGGATTTCCTATTACAAATTCTTGGTGAAGACCGCGTTACAAAGTTTGTCGTACAAGAAATACTTACCTCCACTATAGCTGATTATGTAAAAGAGGCAAGTTATTTCGCCCTGTTTTTAATTCACCTTGTGTAAATCTCTAATTAACTCTTGCTCCACGTCTTTAATAGGAAAATTTGAATGTGAAAGACAAGAAGGTTACCACAAGCCAAACAGCAGAAGAGCTCAAAGTTTCATTTACTCCGGGAAAGGATTTCAGGTTTAATGCAGTGCTGGAATTAGAAGGAGAAGAAGAACCTGAATCTGAAGATTGATAGGTTAACTCATCTTACTTTCTCCTAAGTACCTTCTTTTCTCGAAGATCATATACCAATGATTTAGCCCAGTGATCAGATCCAAGTACTTATTATTCATTACATTTGTCCTAGTGGATACATCTTTCTTTGGCATTGCACATCAGGGCTAGTGATTGTTAACCACTTAGGGGTCAATTATTTGTTAAACACCAGGGCCTGAACCAGAAATTTATTGAGATTATAACTCACATTGATCTGAGCAGTCATGGCAACAGGACCCAAGGCCTAGTTTGGCTTATGCACTGGATCTTTAAAATGTAGCATTCAGCAGGTCTAGGAGGTTAAAGTTTAAGATCCACAACTGATGCTATGAATTCAGGGCCATGAAACGTATAGCAGCAGTAAACTTAAAGGAAATATGCACAGTTCCTTGCATATATGCACTCACATTACAAGGTACATACACTTTACGGATAAAGCTGATTGAACTCGGATCTCTTATGATGAACACCATCATCTTTTTCACTGGGACCACTCATTGGTTTCAAATAAGAATTAAAACTTTGATACACATGATGTGTGGTTTTGACCTCATGACCCTTGCTATTATAGGGTTTGGGATTTTAATTTGAGTTTAGAATTTAGGCTTTAGGGCTTAGGTTAGGACATAAGATTTTAACTTTAAAGAGTAAATATGCAGGTTTGTGAAAAAAAATTATGTATAAATATAAATAGGGTAACACATACCGCTGGCTCTTCCATTCGTTATGGTAGCTAAGTTTGTTATGCTCACAAGTTAGTTGAGTGCTCTAAAAAATTTAAATTTTATTAGGATATTGTAGAGTTGAAATGGGGGCGTAGGGAGAAGGGGAAGGTGAAAAAAAGTTTTCATGAGTGTCTTAGTTTTAGGATTTAGAATCTAAGAATTATGGTTGGGATTTAGGGTTAGAGTTTAGTATAATATGGTTAGAGATTTGTGTTGAAATCTATAAACCTTAAATTCTAACCATAGACCCTAAATTCTAACCACGACCTTTAAATTCTAAATTCCTATAGAAATTTTTTTTCACCGTCAGTGTATGAAATAATTATCCATAAATTAATTAAAAATTATATTAGAATTTATAATTTGATTTTTTTTTATTTTAGTTCATCCAATTAAATTTTGGGTTAATATGACAGTATCTATACTTTGATAAAATGCTGTTGTGGTACCTGGCTAAATAACATTAACTCGTTCGCATGCTAAAACCATCTCGTCAGTTCACCGTTCTAATGCTTGACCTTGATTCTACAATTTTGGGTTAACTCGTTCGCAAGTCTAAATCAAGCCCATGTACTAATTGAAATGGGATTGATTGATAATTTTAAGGAAATAATTTTAATACACAGTCCGTGTAAACTTTAGTTTACACGTGTTTTTTAGTTTTAGGGATTAGGGTTTTAGTTTAGGGTTTAGGGGTTTAGGTTGTAGGGTTAAGAATTTAAGGTTAGTGTTTAGAATTTAGTGTATAGGATTTGAGTTTTTAGGTTTAGTTTTTTAGGGTTAGGGTTAGAAATTTAGAATTTGAGTTTTTATAGGGTAAATACACAGGCATGTGTAAAATTAATTTTACACGGCCTGTGTATCAAAGTTTTACCCTAATTTTAAACATCAAGTAAAAACCATATTATTTGAAAACTAAGAGCAAGATTTTTTTAAAGAATCGTATCTTAAACTATATTTAAAATAATGTTTTAATTTTAACCATATAAATAACGGAAAAGGAATATCTTAATTTAATTTCATCTATCTATTTTGATTGATCTAATAATTATTAAAAAATATCAAATTAATAAAGCTATTTTATTTAGTTATGAGGGGGAAAATACTATTATTTATGGGTTTAATCCTAAGCTGGAATTTAATGGAGACAAATCAATACGAGTATAGTGAAAAAAAAGATCCTCCGACAAAACAAAGCTTATCAACGTCATATCTCTATGCTAATCTTGTCAATCGTTATAAGAGAAACAATGAGTTAAAGATTGTAAAGCAACAATAATGACAGCCACTAGTAAATAAACGAAGATATTTGATTCGAAGAACTAAAACATGTAGAATGTCTATATTAAATTAAATTCTATGGGATTAAATGAAAAATAAATGCATAAAGTATATCACTTTTGAATTTTAGGTGCATAAAGTATTTTTTTAAAAAAATAGGTGCCCAAAGTTTCAACCGTTATAATTTTAGGTGTTTCGTATTAACTATCGTTATTTTTTTAATTTTATTTCTTTTTTAATTTCTTTTATTTTTAAACTTATTTTTTTAACCCCTAAATTTCCAAAATTCACAAAATATCCCCCAAATTCGAAATCTCTAACTCCTAAAAAACTCAAATCGCAATTTGAGTCAATTTCGTCGTCGACGGCCACGCCGCCGCCCATCACATCTGTCACAGGACCACCACGATCGTTTACCCTACTCCTTCGTCGTCGAAAATCGACCAAAGTCGTACAAAACGCCGGACGAAGGATGAAATATTCAAAAAAATCATTCGAACGATTCGCAACGAGCGACGACTAAACGACGATGAATTGTGTATGGGTGTTTGAGCGAGAGGAGGACGCTCCATTATGTCGCCGGCAACGTGACCAACGACAGTGAGAGTGGTCTGATTGAAGGAATTGGATATTTGAGGATTTAGGAATTGGGGGTTAATTTCGGGAATTTGGGTGCCTTTTGAATTTTTGAATTTTTAAAAAAATTAATTAAAAGAAATTAAAAAATTAAAACTTGCCACGTGTCACATTTTAATTGGCTAACAAAAAAATTTTAACGGCAATTAACTTCGAGACACCTAAAATTATAACGGTTGAAACTTTAGACACCTATTTTTACAAAAAAAAATACTTTAGGCACTTAAAGTTAAAAAAAGATATACTTTAGGCACTTATTTTTCATTTAAGCCAATTCTATAATGGAGTTGATCTTAGAAGTTGATCGTACCAATTCATTTAGGAAAATTATTATATTTTTATCTAAAAGTATAACAAATATTATTACATGAGTTTTTTTACAATTTTATTTCTTTAAATAAAACAACTGAATTTAACGAGCGGTTCCAGAAAAAAAAGATGATAATGTTCATTCTAGTACTCACCTCAAATTGAGTATTAACTATTCATATATTATCAAAGAATAAAGAAAATATATGAATATATATTACTTTATATTCACCTTAACATCGTTAAAAAACAACTAAAATCCATTAATTGAGATTTAAATGCATGACCAAATACCTTTTATATGTACGTATTTTACCACCATACCTATAGTTTTTTATCAATATAATATTCAAAATATTTTTTCTACTTTTTAATGTATATATTTTTAAAGTGTTCTATTGAGTTTGGTGTCATTTAACTCACACCGATTTAATTGACAAAGTACAAAAATTAAAGTATAAAATAAAAAATATAATTTTATATGATTATAATTGTAAAGTTTTTATGAATTAAATTTATTTATACAATAACTATCGTCGAAAATAATAATTTTTTTAAAAATTGTAAAACGAGCCGGAAAATAATTGAATTTCATTTATTATTATTTATTATTTAAATTTTGTACATAATTTATATGTATTTATTCATTTAAAATATTTTTATAATCATATGTATTGTACTTGTACGCATATGCATGACTCATATACTAATAAAAATAATAATTTGAAAAAAATACTCGCAATCTATATATATTGTCACGCCTAAGAAGAGGCGGAGTCATTAATCCCACATCGGAAAGGAAAAAGGAGGTCTTGGGATATAAATACGGTGGCACTGCACATCCTATCAGACATGTCTTTTGGGAAGAGGGTAATGGCCCCGTGACAAGTGGTATCAAAGCGACCCTTTGACTGCCCGATTTCACGTCGAGCGCCCATGAATAGGGTAGGCAAGGTGAACAATTGTGACAATGTGGCCCATCACGAGAGCGGAAGCTCGTGACGAGGGCGTCACTAGATTGAGTGGGGGAGAATGTCACGCCTAAGAAGAGGCGGGGTCATTAATCCCACATCAGAAAGGAAAAAGGAGGTCTTGGGATATAAATACGGTGGCACTGCACATCCTATCAGACATGTCTTTTGGGAAGAGAGTAATGGCCCCGTGACAATATACACTTGCATATTTAAAGATTATGTAAAATAGGTAGAAAATATAAATTACTTTAAAAAACGTGTATAGATATGTAATTTTAAATTCAGAGACGGACTTAAATGGGAGACATACCTTTTTGACTCTCTAATTTTTCTGATCAACATCGTATAAATTTATTAATAGTAAATTTATATAATTACCATTATATGCCTCGTTAAAAATTTCTGTAACTTAAATCGGAGAAAAAAATGAAACGTGATGATAGAAAAAGCACAAAACCAACAGCCAAGAGAGAACAAAACACCAATAAACATATCCAACAAATGAGCAAGAAAACACCAAGCAAAGGAAGACAATCCCCACAACACCCATACCCCATCCATGTCGGACAAACAATGATCTATAAAATCGCCTGAAAGCATGACGGTGGATCAACTACACCCTTTGGTCCATATTTTTTTAGAAAATTTAATATGGCCCTTCAAAATTTTAATTTTATTTTTAAAATATTTTTAATTAAGTCTCTTTTGATTTTGTTTAGAGGTTCTCATTAAATCTCATTTTTTTCCAAAAAAAAATCAGGTTAAAGTTTTTAAAATTTTAAGTAGGTCCCTTCAAATTATTTTGCCAAGATTTGTCTCTGCTTAAAATATTATAAAATGCATAAATTAGATGAATTCTTAAATCTAGAAAATAATAGTATAAAACTTTTGTTTTAGTTCAATATTTATTTTAAAGGTTCAAATACTGACATTATTAATAAAAAAAATTGGTTTAAGAAAACCATTCTCATAATAAATATTTATAATATTCAATTTAAATTAATAAATTAAATTAATATTATAAAATACGAAAATGATGTTCCATCTTCGAGAAGCCTTTTTCAACTCTCCAAAAACTAAACAAGACATCGACCCTACCAACCTTTGAAATTATTTAACCTACTCTATTAATTAATCTTTCACTTTTCTTTTCTTTTTTTAAATTATTTTTATTTGGATCCTTCCTATATCACTTTCATTGAAAAAAAAGTAGGAAATATTTTTCTGAATATTATTTTTAAGTATTATTATAAGAGAAATTGTTTCACTTGAAAATTGTTTTTCCATGCAATGTTTAATATTCGTGACTCTAAATCTTTAAAAAGGCTAAAACTTAAGATTAATACAGGCTTAAATATATTTAAATCCCACGACTTTAAGCTGTTATAGTAATAACAGTGTTTACCAAATTAAGACTAAATCAGCTAAATTAAGAATATTTTTAATGTTTTAAAATAAGATATGACATAGTAATATTCTCGTAATCTTATTTATGAAATAAGAAATCTTAACCTATCTATGACTTATATTAAAATAGACTACAATGGGGAGTGTAGATATGTTGCAAATAGATTGAGGAAGAAAAATTATTAGAAAGAAAAATATATTTTGTTTTTAGTTTTTTATTTTTCTTTTTTTATTGTCATATATATATATATATTGTTTTAGTTTTTTATTTTTCGTTTGTTTAACCTACCTATAACTTATATTAAAAGAGACTCGGGTTCAATTGTTTTGTTTGCAAGGTGTGTGTACATTGTCAAGCGGTTAAGAACATGTATGAACAAATATTACCTTGTAATCACCTTTAGACCATTCAAAAAAGAAAATATTAGTTTTATAAATATTTTTTCATATAATTATTTTAAAATAAATTTGTATGAGTTAATATTATTTATTTTTCATATGATTATTTTTTATGAACATCATATGATTATTTTTATATTGCTAATCATCCATTATTTCATATAATGTTTCTTATAGTTCGTTATGGTGATTTTAATTCAAAATTATTTTTGTTTATATGGTGCATAATAGTATGGTAGTATGGTTTGAGTAGTTAAATATATTTTCATAGTAATTAGATTTAGGGGAAATATTGTTTTTATTTTATTTTTTTCAAATATTATATAATTATATATTATTTTATAAAAGTTGGTCCAAATATATGTTCATTGCGTTTGACTATTTTGATCTTCAATTTCTCTTTTTACACGCATTGTAACGATCTGAATTTTAGAATTCGTAGATCGGTTCAACCTAAGTCATGGGCTTTGTTTATAAGCCGGGAGTTTGGGCTTTTGGATGCTTGGGCTCCCTTTTAGTTGTTGGGTTTGGGCCTTGGGTTGGTGGATGGGTTAGAATGATATGAGAGCGGTAAAGAGGTAACTTGCCCCATTTTAAAGAGAGGAATGGGTGTTTAATTTTTGCAGAAAAGTAAAGATGGTGAGATCACCATTGTCCCCTTATCTTCTTCTCTCACCCGTTCTCCCATCTCATAACTCCCACGTGTAAGAACGGTTGAATCTTGGTGTTTTCAAGAGTGATTCACGAAATTCTCATTAAGAGAAGTTTAATCTCCTTGCAATGATCTACATTTGGAGGTAAGTTGCATCAAGTTTGGCGATGAAAGAGAAAATGAGTTTAGTGAGGTTTTTTGAGGAAAATGGTTAGAGGGGAAGTAATTCCGTTTTTTCAGCTTAAGAGTAAGTTTTAGTTGGTTTTTCTCCTTTTGCAAAGTTGTAATTCATTTTATAACTTTATTGTGCAGTGAAAGAGGTTGAAAATTATTTCAAGGAGCTTGGAAAGAAGAAGGATTGAGGAGCTTGGCTTGGGGGCTTATTTTCTAGCTTTTGAATCAAGGTTAGTACACTACTAACTCTTGTGTTTCATGCACATCTTAAAGATGATGCTTTGTGTGCTTAAATTTGGTATGTAAGGTTGTCTTTGGGTGTTGAGTGCTTGAGACATACTTTAATGGCATAATTCGGATTTGGTATTAATAACTTGTAAAAAATGGTAGTAAACCACCTTAACTACTTTCATAAGATGTAAGATCGAGTTAATGGGTTAAATGTTGTGTTTTGGGGGATTGGGAGTGATTTCCCAAGCCTAGGAAGCCATTTATGGGCTTTACTATCGGTACTCGGGGAGGCAGTGCTGATACCCCAGTGTTCTGGGTTTTAAGAACATTGTTTCATTAGACGAACTAAGAGAGGGGTACTGGTACAATGTTTAACTCGTACTGATATGACATTCAAGAGAGTATCGGTACGAGTCAACTCGTATGAGTACGCCTAGGCTGGATGAAATTTCTGCGAGCTAAATTTGTATCGGTAAGCGAGAGCCAGTACCGATACCCACTGGGAATCTGTCCAAAAAATACATTTTGAGTTTGATGGGCTTATAATTCGAGGACTATGACCCAATGA
Organism: Hibiscus mutabilis; assembly: GCA_019671005.1. Classification (NCBI taxonomy): domain Eukaryota; kingdom Viridiplantae; phylum Streptophyta; class Magnoliopsida; order Malvales; family Malvaceae; genus Hibiscus; species Hibiscus mutabilis. The sequence continues at coordinate 8,295,908 of CM033741.1, forward strand.
GCTCCTAATGTTGTATAATAAATGGTAAAACTGAGAAGCTGAGATCTAACCCTCATATACGAGCATAACGTGTAATAACTTGGTAAACCTTGGGTGATTGTTTGTAATAGTAACCATAAGAATCCTTGGTGGATCGAGTAATGTTGTGTGCCAAGTAAGGGCACCTGTGCGGTAGAGTCACCCTTGATTTTTAGGATCCGGATACCCATAGAGCGTGTTGCAACACCATGAGATGAGATGCCGAATGTACGTTCCCGAGGATATGTGACACCGAGCCTCATACGATGATACTCGATGAGAGATTCTGAGTACGAATGTACGTTCCCGAGGTTGTGTGACACCAAGCCTCAGTCCAGATTTGTTGGTATGATGCATATGTGCTTTGTGAAATTAACGCGCCCTTGTTGTTTGCTATGTGTTTAGGCGCGTTGAGGTAGAATGTTGTTGTGTTGCCATATTATAATCTTTAGCTACATGTTCATAGTTATAATTTGCATGAAGCATAATTGAGTCGAAGTGTATCCACTGAGCTTCGTTAGCTCATCGTTCGAAATTGTTGTTTTCGTTCGTAGGTTAGTAGGTTGACGTGCATTATTGGAGCACCATTGGAGTATGACTTCAGCATCAACTTGTTCCGAGTACAGTACTTAGATTTTTTTGGGCTATGTATACGTAGGACCCCACATTTTGTATTGTAACTCATATTTTGAATTTGAATCATGAGTCAAATGCTATTAATCATATATTTTTAAATAAAGCTCTCAGATAACATTTTCAAATACTTATTTATGTTAAAATGTGTGAATTTAATGAATTTTATAAAAATGAATATGTTTGGGCTAAACTATTTTGTAATTTTTATGATAATAGATTAAGCTTGAGGCCCAAATATAATATCCAAATTAAGGATATTACACGCATGTAAAACAACGTGCCATGAACTATAGACGTACAATGAAAATAAAAAATAAAACGTCATATCCCTCAATTCTTTTTAAACGCAGTACATGAGATTTCATTGAAATTGTCAATATTTATAAATGACTAATAATTACCGTAAAATCATTATAATTTGTAAAATAATTACCCATCAATCATGATTTTAATTAAATTTTTTTACGATATTCAATTAAAATTAATTAATTAATGAATCTAACAAGTAGTCTAATGAAAAAGTGAATAATATTTATTTTAAGAGGCTCGATTCAATTGCAATGTCTGCAAGGTATGTCTATTGTCAAAAAATAAAAATATTTATAAACATATATTATCTTATAATCATTTTTACTATTTAAAATAATATTAATTAATTAACTAATAAATTAAATATAAATAATTATAAATATATATATATACGTGTAAAATTTTAAAATATCGATACATCCATTATCTTTTAAAACCTCGTTTGAAAAGGCGAGTCATCATCGATAACGAAAATAGTTTGGCCCCACCTTCCACCGAAAATCGATTATTTTGCCATGTAACTTGGTTTTCATTGGCTGCAATTTCAAATTTGGTGTCGGACAAAGAAATTGAAGAGATGTGTTGTTATAGGTGAGTATAACCTACAATAGGTTTAGATTACGAAAAATTATATTATAAGTCTTTTTCGTCATGTTATTTATGAGATTAATTAATTAAGTGTATATATTTTATTAATTTTTTCATCTCATCTTTTTATCAAGTGAATCTTCACTAATATTTACTGCAAATTAATTAAAAATAATTTTTAAGATGAAAAAATTAATGAAATAGATGCATTCGATTGGTTGGTCTCATGAATGACGTGGGGGAATGACCTATAATATAATTCTCCTAGACTACGGTTAAAAAATATAAGTTTTAATATTTATTAAAAATTTTAAAATGTTAGACTCTTTGATAATATTTTAGGTTGCTTTTTTATTTTTTTTACAATTATCAAAACTTATTTTGTAAGTATCGACACGTCTAAAAACTTAAAATATTGTCAAAAAATTAAGTATCGGTACTTACAAAATAAGTATCGAAACTCATCAAAAATACAAAAAAAAAATCAACCTAAAATATTATAAAAAAAGTTTAATATTTTATTTTATTTTTTAAAAAATTAAAATTTATCATCTTTTACCCGCACCTTAGACCTGCCGCACCCTAGACCTACGCGTATAATTCTTCTTCTAAGCATTTGTAATTTCAGTTGTAAATTTATAAAATATATGGTTTGATAATATTGGGTATTATCAATCAAATTTAAAAAAAAAAAACAAATGAGATCTTAATTGAAACATTTTTCAAGATTTGATGTCATTTTCTTACACAAATAAATCCATATTTTCTGCCATGATCTCCGATTCTTGAACTCTCCCATCATTTTCCAACTCATTAATCTTTGCTTTTTCTTGGGTTTGTTTAATTACTAAATAAGCCTTAAAAATTAAATTAAATTGTAATATAAAAATGTATACTAGTTACCAATAGATTATTTAATTAATCAATTTTTAAACAATGACAACTGGATTTTATTAAAAAAATAATAGAAGATATCACAAATACAACGCACTTAAAGAGAGAAAATTAGGGATTATGTCCGCCAAAAATTCATACAAAAATAAAAATATGAAACCCAAATATACAAAGAAAATTAGCATTTCCCTTGAGATTGACGTATATCATCAAAGAACTCGTGAATCTTCTTGTCTTTAACCAAGCGAGACCCTTCATGATGTGAAAAAAGAGTGGTGAGCGGACCAACTTATCATGCAGATTAATCTGCTACACAGTTCTAATTACATCGGCAAACCACCAAAGAGATTTAATCTTTCAATGACCACCGACAAACCCAAATCAAAAAACAAGCGCCGTGAGGATCTCTGCATGAACACTAAACGACCTCTATGATATGCAAAAACCGTGTCAAATGGCAGAAGAAACATACCGCAAAAGGAAAAGAAAAATCGTACTACAAGAGGAAAGATTCTTATTAGAAATTGAAAAAACTCAAGAAAAACAAAAATAATATATAAAAAAATCAAGTGAAATAATAAACACAAATAGTCGACAATCAACACTAAACTGATACATATAGACACTAAATTTTGTCAGAGTTTAAATTAAAAATGCTCGAAATAAGATCAATCCACATCACCCATTTTAATACCCAAAACCTTATACCCTAAGCCTAAAATCACATGGCCCATTCCATATTATTTTATATAATAAAAAAATACAAAAAATAAAATAAAATCACAACTCCTTCCTCATTAAGGCTTTACTCTTATTGGTTGATGGATGCTTGAATCTTATTGGATGAACAACTACTTAGTGAGTAATTTTATATTCAAAAAACATTTTCCCCAAATTCATCTCCCCTTAAACCCACGGCAGCCTCAACACTCTCATTTTCCACCATTATTCATTCCCCCATTTTCACCCACTCAAGGCAGCATCTACACTGCCATCCCCCCAAGAAATCGAGACATTTTTTTATTTCACCCACACACCAAATACCCCACACACATTTCCATTTCCCAAATCCCCCAAACTCACGGCCATAAGGATTTTTCTCCCAAAAAAAATTCCCTTAATCCACTTCGAAACCCACTGCCTAACCTCCAAAGCCCCCAAACCCTCCATTCGAACATAAACCCTTACATCAAACTTTTCAACCCTTAACAACGATTTGTACATTGATCGATCAAGCATAAATTTGATTTTTAGTATTTTTCCCTTGTTTACTTATGTGTAATCATTCTTATAATTAATGGAAATATTGATGATATTTGTTGGTATCATCTTTATTTATTTAAGCTTTTTTTTATATGTGTTCTTGTTTAATGTGTTTGTTTGAGATATGCGTTTTATTATGTTTGTTGGTTGTGGTTTAGTGTTTGCTTGTATGTGTTTTAGGATAGTTTAGCTTTTAGAGTTTGTTGTCTTTTTAGTTTAAGCCCTTTAGGGTTAGCTTAGAGTTTTAAATTAAATTTAGGTTAAGTTTAGGGCCTTAGTTAGTTTAGGGTTTAATTTAATTTAATTAATTAGAATTATGTGCTCGTCTCATTGGGGCATAATGTCTAAATTAGTTAAATTAAATTTAGGATTAGTTTTTAGAACCATAGTTAGACCTAGGTTCGAATCAATTTAATTAATTTAAATTCTCCCTTGGCTCATTGGGGTAAATGTTAAATGTATTAAATTGGTTGAACAATTTTTAATTATTTTAGGGGTAAAATTGGAATTTCATGTAGATCACATAATTTAAAATCATGACTAATTAATACGATTAATTTTAGATAGTTTCCTTGGCTCATTGAGATTCTAGTTTAAAATTAATCGAATTGATTATTGTGGTTCAAGATAACCAATAAAAAAGATAGGTTTTTAGTTTTTTAGGAATTAACCAATTTATGGTTATATATTTAGTTAAACCTAGTTAATAATTATATCACTAATGAATGTTCAATAATTTGGGCCTTTTTAGGTTAGGACTTTTAGTGGGCCGTAGGCTTTAATTTTATGTCTTTCTATGCCATGCATCATAATTGTTATTCATTAGACCTATTATATTTTAATTGGACATTGCATATAATTAGTCAACTTTAATTATAAAACAGATGTATTTATTAATTCCAATATTCGTGTCGGAACAGTCCTGACTCACTGGATGTTGACCGAATATTCGAATTAATTCTTATCGTCTAAAGGTAAATTTAAAATGAATTAAAATTTTGATAAGTCATTTCATCATCCTTAACTGCTTGCATCATGCATAAAGCCCGTCTAATTAAAGCTTATTTTCAATTACGAACAATTTACTTAAATTCAATTTAAAATTCAGTAATTTCTATCAAATTAAAAGCAACATATATTTTGGTACCGATTTTCGGGCACGATGGGGGTGCTAATTCTTCCCCACGCGTAACCAACTCCCGAACTCTTTTTCGAGCAAATCTCTGGTTTTATGGTGTCCGACCTACCTTAGTGGCCGGTGGAGACTTCAAGTATTTTGTTTTCAAAAACACGATTTTTAAGGGACTTCCCCACATTTCCAAATATTTTTCCCGAAAATAAAAGGAAACTTATTACTCATTTTTAGCGATCTCGTTCAAAACCTTTAAATTTTGATTTTCAAAAAGGTCGCTACAATTCCGATATTTTTTTTTTTGAAACTTGAAACTATAATATATATTGAGTTAAGATCTAATCCATTTTTATTGTGTCCTTTTTTTTTAACAAATACTATCTAAGGGGAGAGGTAAGGAAAAATTTACTCTTAGTGAGTCTAGAACCCATAACCTAGGAGGAGAGAAAGATGTCAACTAAGAACTTTTAACCACTTGCTCTAGAGATTGTTGACGTGTCTTTTATTTTTTTTAACAATAATAATGAATGATAATTAAAATCGTATTGAATTGTAATAAATAAAAGAATAATAGACAGGAGCTTAATCATATATATTACGTTGTAGCATTCTTAATTTGCATATATGTTCAATAGGAGGCGAGGGTCATAATTAAGTTGGAATGGATACTATGTTACAAATTTAGATATTTTTATCAAAAAAAAAAAAAACCAGATCCAACATTTAGTCCCATTGACACATAGGTTGGATACCATGCGACAAAATTATTGGACCAAAATCACATTTGTCTTCATGTTCTCCATTATGCTGACCTACCTCATACCTCTTCGTTCCACCACATACAATGCAAACAAAACATTCATTCCGCGATCTTTTACTTTATCAATAATTTTAACATAAAAAATTAATCGAGTATTAATTCAATCGATATCATTATTATATTGTATTAGTGATTATGTGAATTTAAACATATCTAGGAATAATTGTTACTGATTTAAGGTATTGAAATACTGAAAAATATTTCAATATAAAAAATAGATAAAATTAAAGTTGAGCAACAAAAACCGATAAATCTAAAACCAATCTAAATTGTAGTGTTTGGAAGGTTTATGATTTATAAGTTTACAAATCGCGGTTGTTTGAATTGAATCGGATTTTATTTTTTATTTAAATATTTAGGAATAATTGTTTCTGATTTAAGGTATTAAAATATGAAAAATATTTCAATATAAAAAATGGATAAAATTAGGGTTGAGCAACAAAAATCGAGAAATTAAAAACCAATCTGAATTGTAGTGTTTGGACGATTTATGATTTACAACTTTACAAATCGCGGTTATTTGAATTGAGCCGGATTTTATTTTTGTTTAATTTATAATTTTAATTTTATTTTTTTAATATAAAAATAAATATTTTATGCTACTTTAAATACTATAGATGAATTATTAATTATTATTTTTCAAAAAGATATTTATGAAAAACTTAGAAATTTGTTAATTAACGTCTAAAATTCATAAAATAAAGTTACTCTATCATAAAAAAATCAAAAAATTAAAAATCAAGGTTTATATGAAAAAACGAAAACTTTCATTAAGCAAACCCAAAATTGATATACTACTGAATTAACTTATCGAATCCAACCGAACTGAAACGAACCGTCTATAAAACATAGAGGGGAAGGAGGAGAGAAGGAGGTACGGATGTAGGTCAGGAGCGGTGGATGGATATCTGTTCGAAGTTCAGAGTTCACAGACAAAAGTTTTGAAAAGAGCGTGTGGGTCCCACTCATCCATACTTTGGACCAAAATCTCTAGGTTGACTTCCCCCCCTCCCCAACCAACGGTCTCACTCTGCTTTCGCGAGGGCCCCACCCAACAAACCCCCTTTTTAAACGTTTTCCTACCCTCACTCTCGCATGGTGCTCGTGATCCCACGTCCACGTTCGTGGTAACCACGCGTGCATAACCAACAAGGCAGTGGAACGGACGCGATCGATGTGCATTGGAGGTGAAGAGAACCGTCACCTCTTTTCTTCTTCTACTTTTAGAGATTTGCGTTTGCAAACAGTGGGAGTGGGACCTACTGCCAGAAACTGCCTGAATGCGGAAACTGCTCTGACAACGATTTCGCGCCAAAATAGAAACACAACAAAAATGCATTATTAATATGCTTTTCCACAACCATATATCTATCCCATATACTGATTATTAATATGCTTTTCCACAACCATTATTAATATGCATTATTAATATGCTTTTAGTCACTTTAGTTGTTTTTTTTTTTTTCAAACAATCGCTTAACGTTTATTTTCGTTTAAATTTTATTCTTGTTAAATGAAAATCGTTAGTCAACTAACAGACAACGTCTGAAGTTGATGTGGATGTCTGCATGGTTTAGAGAGATGACATGGCGATGCCACGTGACACTTTGTCGATGTGACATTTTAAAAAAATAATTAATTATTTAAAAAAATTTAACTAATTGGATGATGCCATGTGTCACTTTACTGGTGTGACATCATCTGATTGATTAAAATATTTAAAAAATATATTTTAAAAAAATAATTATTATGTATATTTTTTAAAAAAATAAAATATCCTAAAATTTTTAAATATTCCCTAATTTCCTAAATCCCCAAATCTAGTCACTCTCGTCGGCATTGGTCGCGTTGTCAGTGACGGAAAGATGCACCCTCTCCTCGTCAAATAATCCACACACCGTTCGTCGTCCGTTTTGTCGCCTTTCGTCGCGAATCGTTCAAATGAAATATTCGACGATTTTACCTTCGTACAGCTTTTCGTACGACGTCAGTCGATTTCCGACGACAAGATGGTAGGGTAAATAATCGTGATGGTACGACAACCGATGTGGCGGGCGGCGGCGTGGCAATCGACAGCAAAATCGGCTCATATCGATATTTGGGTTTGGGAGAGTTAGAGATTTTGAATTTTTGGGTTATTTTGTGAAATATGGAAATTTTGGGACTATTTTTTTATAAATAATCTTTTTAAAATATATATTTTTAACCAATCAGATGATGCCACGTTAGCAAAGTACCACATGACATCATTTGATTGGTTAAAATATATAAAAATATATATATATTTTTTAAATGCGATGCCACGTTAGCAAAGTGGCACGTGGCATCGCCACGTCATCTCCCTATGCCATGCAGATACGCCACATCAGCCTCAGGCGTTGACCGTTAGTTGACTAACAGTTTCCATCCAATGAGGGTGAAATTTGAACGAAAATAAAACTTTAGGTGATTGTTTGCACCAAAAAAATAATATAGGCTAAAGTGACCAAAATGCCAAACGTTATGGGCTACTTTTGACTTTATGCCAAAAAAATATATGACTTGTACTAAATAGTAAGTGTTGGGTTATTTTAAAAAATAATAATTAGAGTGTTTGGGTTATTATACTGTAGGTTTAAGGTTGTTTGAAGTCTTTAAACTTTTTTAAAACAAATTTTTTAAACTTTTGAAAAAAGATTAATTAAGTCTTTGAGTCTTTTTTACTTAATTAAACTCTCAAACTAATAAATTGAAACGGTTAAATCTTTCGATCAAATTTAACCATTATATTTTATATTTTTTCTTGAGATATTACTATCACGTAAGGTACTACAGTTCTGTACTGTGTGACATTTACATATTTGTTAGAGAACTATTTTTTTTATAAGTTTTTAAAACTTTTAAAATAAAATAAAATAAAATAAATCTTGAAATGTCAAGCGACAATAATGTAACCCAACACATTGTACCAATTAATCAAAAAATTGTTAGATTTAACAGTCAACGTTGGTTAAATAGGTGAATTGATAAAATTTTAGAGTATAAGAGATTAATCAGGTGCAAAAAATCATAGGATTAATTATTTTTTAAAAAAAAATTCAAAGGCTTATGATACCCTTAAACCTATGTTATATGGTCAAACTTAAAATTTTAGAGAGATTATTAAAAGATCATAAATTTAAAAATTAATAATTATTTTTTAACAAATTCTAATTATAATCTTACCTAGAGAGAAGGGAAAACTCTAGGGGAAGGAAGGGGTTGCTCCTAAACTCATGATCTAAGGGGGTGTGAGGGAACAAATATGAGCAGCTTGACCAACCGGCCAAATGTGTTTGCTCTAATAATTATTATTTTAAAAATTAATTTTTATGAATAATAAAATGAATATAAAATATATTGCTTATATCAAATATATAAGAGTATAACAACATTAGAACCACATTTAGTAATAGTTCAATAGTTTAAGATCATATTTCCTCTTTAAAAGACCATCTTCATATATTGATTCAAATTGAAAAGTGATCGATCCGATATTGACCCGACTCAAAGAATCAATTGATCTGATATTGACCCGACCTAAAAAAGCAACCGATTCGATACTGACCCGATCTAATACTCGAAATAACATAGACCCAAACCAAATTCAAATCAGATTTGAATTGAACCTAAATCGAAAGAAATCCGAACCAAAAATCAACTCGAACCGATTGCCGAATTTAGTTATAGGTCATAAGGAATTGATCATTGCTATTGTGTTTTTACATGGAAACATCCATACTCTTGGTTGGCTTTTAGAATCTGCTAAATAATATTTGCTCGATTTTGGCCAAGATCGATTACTAGTATAGTTTTGAAAGTTGGAACAATGAGATTTTCGGGTCTTTTTCTGGTGAGAATTTATAAGATTCGGGCAAACTTTTGTTTTTGTACCATTGCTTTGCTGAGATTGAAAATGAAAGAAACCGAAGAAGATAAGATAGAACTTAGGTTTTTAGGGTTTTAAATATAATTTAAGAATAATATTATTTTTATTCATCTAAAAAACATATTAAATGTATCATTTTAATGAGGAAAATCAAAACAAACAGGCCACATCAGCATCAACTAACGGAAGGTAACATGAGGGACCGTACTAAAAGCGAAATAAAAGTCGGGTGACCATAACGTAAGTTTTAAAAGTACGATGACCAAAATGAAAGAACCTTAAAAGTTTGATGACCATTTATGTACTTAAAGGAGAGAAGAAAAAAATTAGGAGAAGGAGGAGAGTGTTCTTAGTGGGTCTAAAACCTATAACCTAAAAAAATATAAGAGAATAAAGATGAACAACTTACCAATCAGCCAAATGTGCTTCCTCAAAAGTGTAAATCTTTTACCTGCTAATATCTCATAAATAAAAAGGTAAACCACATAAATGGTTTCTGAACTTTTAGGGCAGATTCATTTTGGTCACCGTACTTTTAAAATATTCGATAAGATCACCCAACTTTTAGATCGATTTCAATTTAGTCACCGAACTTTTAGGGCAGATTCATTTTGATCACTGTACTTTTAAAATATTCGATAAGGTCACCAAACTTTTAGTTCAATAGCAATATAGTCACCGAACTTTTAGTTCACTTTTAATATGGTCCATCCCGCTAAAAGATGATGTTAGTTTTCGTTTTCCTTAATAAAAAAACAGGTAAATTACACCAATCATCACTCAACATTCTTCTCACTCCTATTTTGGCCACTATATTTAAAAAAATCAATTTAATAACTTAACTTTCGAATTGTTCATATTTTGGCCACTCTCAAATGACATATTTATACAAATAGAAAAATTTTGATTAATCCTTAAAAGGTTTATTTTGGTTAATTGGTAAATTTAGATTATTCAATTCTCGATCTTATATTGTATTAATTAAATCAGATAATCGATTAACTAGTTAACTAAAATATTTGATTTTGGAAATGATTTTTTACTTTGTTTATTAAAATATCAAATATGATAATATGGTAAATTTAATACATTTTTCGGTTGTGATAAAAGTGTAAAAACAACTAGAAAGTCAAAAATTGAATGTTCAAACCTATTAATTCTACCTAGAGCCAAAACTTAAAAAAATCAGAAGGATATCAAAATTATTAGACTATAAGATATTGTAATGCATAAAATTTAGAAATATTATATATACTATGTAACGCCCCGGTTTTAGGGCCTAGCGGTTTAGTGAGTTATTAGACGGTCTAGTAGATCGGAGTAGAGATTCGAGTCAATTTTAGGATTGTATATTTTTGGTGTGGGAAAAATTATGGAAAAAGCTTAAAAATCATTATGAATTATGTATTTAATAATGGTGGAATCAATTTTTAAAAATGAGTTTTGGAAGATGGACATTTTGGTTAGTGACCAAAATGAAAGTTTTGAAAACTATGATTTCCTAATGACTAAAATGAAAAGGGTCAAATACTTAGAATCTTTAAGGATCTATTTTACCAATTGGTTTCTGATGGTTTCTCCCATAATTTAGCTGATTTTAACACGTGTCTTAATTAGTAATTAAAGAGGATTTTGTTAAAAAGTTGGTTATCTTTTCTAAAATAAGAATCACGTCATTTTCTCTCAACCTTTTCTCTCCATTCCCTCCTCAGCAAAAAACTCAGGTTTTCATCAAATTTCAAAGGTTAGGTGGTTTTTAACTTGATTTTATTGTTTCAAATTGTTTTAGAAAGATTGTTTACACAAAATCTTACAGTAATCTTGTGTTTTCTTAGCTTTTCACAAATCAAATGAGGGAGAAACTTCACAATAGGGGTAAGGTCCGAGATCTCCTCTATTGTATGGTTCTTTACTAAAATTCCCAAGCATTTCAGTAAGTAATAATGACTTCTTTGGGGAAAATGAGTTGATTCGCGATTTGGATCTGATTTCCAGTAAGTAATAATGCTTTGATTTATATTTTGGATGTTTAATAATGTTGATAAGTGATTTTTATCAATGGAATCCCGAAACTTAAGAATCTCTATTTGTTTAGGTTGTTAGTTTTTGAGGTTTTGTGGTGTTTCTATGGTTGTAAGGTTGCTGGAGGTGGTAGGTTGATTTGGATATGTTTTTAGACATGTTTTGATGTTAAAAGTGATGCTAGGTTGATAGATGTTGGCTGGGTTGTGAATCGAAGTGTTTTGGTTATGCTTTCGGTTGTTGTAGAAGTTTAATTGTGAGGGTTTTGTGGAAATTCGAGAAGGATTGAGGTTGCTGTGTTTTGAATTCATTATGATGCATTAATCCTCTATTGTTTGTGGTAAAAATAGGGGAGGTTGATCCGAAAGTGATTGCAGAAGAGTAGGAGGCTTCAGATACTTGTTTTTGCGTCGGCGAATCGAGGTTTCGCGTATCGATGAGTAAAAACGTGGTTTAAAACATTTTGCTATTTTGATAATAGAGTTTGGGATTGAAGGTAGAGCTTGAAATGCTTACCTAGACTCGGATGTAAGTATAAAGTGGTTTTACTCTTTCAGTCGTGCTAGTATTTGGCGGTTTTATGCATTCGTTTTAATTTACATGTTACCTATTGTTTAAGCATGTTTTAAAGTATTCGATATATTGTTTTTGGGCACGTAATGCCGAATGATGCATATGGTAATTGATCCTTGTAAGTATGGTTTATACTTGTGTTTTAAAGCATGGTTGTTACTTTGGAAATGGCATGGTTTAATGCTTGTTAAAACAATGAGGTAAATGTTAATTGGTTAATTATATTGGCAAGTTATATGGTTTTAAAATTGATATCGGATATAGTTGGCCGGCCATAAGATTGAGTGCACTGTAAATAAGTCACCTTGGATGTTGAAGGGTTTATATTATTTACCGAATACTCCATCCAAGTACCCTAACGGTAGACTGGTTTAACGGTACTAAATACTCCCGTTAGTAGGTTAAGCATCTAACCGATAAGAGGGATTGGTATCCCTGTGGGTTGTTATTGTACTCGGTTGTTATTGTACCGCGATTGTGATTGTATCGCTATTCTGGTTGAGATGGCTTGAAGTGTTGGGTTAACACTTGTTGAATCCGTGTATCCGATGAACTCTTTTGTTATTGGTCTTGCTAATGATCACTTGAAAGCCAATATAATTGTTAATGTATCATTTAAATGTTTTCTGTGTATAATGTGATTTATAAATGTTTCTCCTTAAGCTTTGCATTTGGTAGTAATGTATGGGAAGGCTTAAGTAGAGGGTTAGCAATGTGATTTGCTGTTAATTAATAATACATGTAGCATATGGTTTGATATGCTAGTTTTATTGTTGTAAAGTGAACGTTTTAAAAGATGCATGATGTTTTAAAAGATGATGTTGAGTAAATGGTTTTAAATGCATTGATGGTGTTTTGTTCTGAGCTTTCCTCACTAATCCTAGAGTTCTTACGCTCTCATTGTCCATCAATGCAGATAATTGAAGTCACAAAAGGTAGCAAGAAGCAAGAGGATCTTGGCAAGACTTGTTTCTAAAGTATGTTAAAGACTAGACTATAATGAATAAGGGCAATGGGGTACTTGTTTTGGTTTTGGGAGATGTTATGTTGAACTCCCTGTTTGAGAATGTTTCTTTGGTTGCTCTTGGGCTGTAAATGGCCTTTAAGGATTGATTTTGGTGATGGTTTATCTTTTGCTATGTTGCTTGGATGCAAAGTTAAGAAGCATGCCTATAGAGTTCCTTTTGAAGCATGAAGCCTTGTTGTGTTGTTAAAATTGTTTTGCTAGTTGGCTTGTGATATGTTTTGCATGTTGGATTGATTAGAGTATGCTTTTGGGATGAGGAGTCAGCAAAATGTGGCATTACAGGCCCAAGCGTATTGATACAGCTAGGCAATTTCAGGCATGTGGGATCGATACAGGCCTTGTGTGTTTCGATACTCCTAGGCAAATTTGTTCAATCGTACCGATACGGGTATGGGTGTTTGGTACGAGTTTTAGCCTCTGGAATTCACTTTTTCAACTCAAACCCGCGTATCAAAACATCTAATGAGCCATATCGGTACGATCTTTATCATTTCAAAAGTTAGGTAATTCAGTTAGGCGTATCGAAACGACATGGTGGTGTACCGAAACGAGGTGTTTTAAACCATATCGATACGGGCTTACCTGTATCGGTACGAGCTATCGATTTTCTGTAAATGCCTTTCGAGTAGTTTTGTCATTCTTGCTTTTTAGTCCCTAAAACTTACCAATGAAATTATAGGTGATTAAATGATTGGTTTCAGCAAAAATTTGAGACATATGCATGAAACCTGACTAAATTAAGGTTGGTAACTTAAAATGTGGGTTTTTGTCCTATAACTTGTCAAATTACAATTTGGTCCATAAATTGTAAGTATGGTCAATTTGATTCAAATTGATGCCCGATTGAGTTGGTGTTACACTTGTTATCTGCATGAACATATAGGAGTAATAATTGGCATCTAGATAAGATAAAAAGGAAAAAATAGACCGGGTTTTATGTATCTCTCCGGTTTACTTCGACAAACCTAATGTAGCTTCCTCGATTCAGACTGGCGGTTAGACCAGGTTAAGGGGGTTACATTTGGTGGTAACAGAGCCAGATTTTGTTCATTTGGAGGAGGTTGTGTTATTGCCATGGGTTATGCCCTGCTGTTTAATTTGCACAGTGATTGTTGTATGTACGTTGGTTGATATGCACGGTGATTGATATATGTATGTTGGTTGTAAATGCCATGTTGGGGAAGCTTGGGGGTACCCATTGCCTTATTATTATAGTTTGGAAAGTTTTGATTTTTGAAATGGAAAGTCTTGGATCCTTGCTTGAGGCTGGCCTGACTGTTTTGTTTTGAAATGATTATCATGCCCTAGATATATTTTAGCACGATGGGACCGAGAAGAAAGTTGCGATCTAGCACGATTGCTACTGCAGTTGGGCAGAACAATGAATGAGCAAGTACCACTTGCGTCGACTGGGCCAGGGATTGGTGATATGGCATCGTTGATTCAAGCCATGACCGGTGCATTCTAGGCAGCAGTTACGGGTGTTCGTGAGCCAGTACCACCGATTGAGGGGCAAGGTTTGCCGCTTGAGCGTCTTCGTAGTTTAGGCGGAGTTGAGCTTTGAGGTTTGTCGCCTGAGGCTTTCGAGGGTTGGTTGCCCGTACTGAGAGGAAGCTGAGCCAGATGGGGTACACTGATGCTCGTAAAATGGGTTATGTTATTTCCCTACTGTAGGGTGATACTTATGCATGGTGGACTACCACAATATCCGGTATGACGACCAATGATGTGACCTAGGAGTTCTTTCGTTAGGATTTCCGGAAGAAGTTTTTAGGAGTCCGATATCAAGGCGAGAAGAAGTGCGAGTTTATGGCATTGGTGCATGGCGGTATGTCCATTTGCAGTATGAGGTGTAGTTCATGAGGTTGATTCAGTATGCACATGAGTTGGTTCCCGACGATCGTACTCGATGTGATCGTTTTTTTGCTATGAGCTTGTGTAGGATGTTAAAACATACATCTTGCTACTGATTATACCGATTTTGACGTGTTAGTTTTGCGAGCCAAGGATGTAGAGCATAATTTGGGTTTGGCTTTGGGATCGCGAGGTTCTAGCTCGGGTAAGAGAGTTGTTAATTCGGGTTATAGCGGTGGTCGGAAAAGAAACATCGTGACAAGAGGTTTCGCCAGAGCCGAGGCATGGTGAAGGTGCGGTTGGTCGTGAAGTCCATGGGCATGGAGCCCTAGCTAGAGCACCGTTTAGCACATATTGGGTGTATGGATCCCGAGATCATTTGAGGCGAGATCGCCCGCGTTTGGCTAGGGAGGGTCAGGCACCTGCGCCTGTGATAGTTAATGATTGTTGGAGTTGTGGGTCAAGCGACCACCAGAGGCATGATTGTCCGTTGTTGGCTCGAGGTGGGCAGGGTGCTGCACTTGTTGTTGCTCCGCAGCGAGGTCGTGGCTATGGCCGCAGACAGTTTTAGCGTCAAGATATGGGACAGAGGACTGTGGATCATGCTGTTGTTATTCAGCCTAAGGGAGGTGGACCGATTAGGGTGTATACGCACTGTGAGGGTCACAATGACACCGATGTGATCGCAGGTACTCTTACCCTTCAGTCTCTGTCATTGTATTCGTTGGTTGATTTTGGTTCTACTCATTCATACATATTGAGTGAGCATGCTGAGTTGCTTGATATATCTACTGAAATTCTTAATGTGGGTGTTAGAGTGACTAGTTCTCTTGGGGAGACAGTAGTGGTTAGGAGGTTGTATCGTAGGTGTCCGCTGATGGTTCAAAGACATGTCTTCGCCGTGGACTTGATGGAGTTACCATTTCATAGAATTGACGTATTTTTGGGGATAGATTGGCTAATTGAACATCAGGATGTGGTGGATTTTAAGACCAAACGAATATCCTTGAGGTTGTCGGATGATTATGAGGTGGTGGTTGTTGGCGAGAATGCCAAATTTTGTCTAATGTTATTTCGGCTTTGGAAGCAAGGCGAATGTTGGATTCGGGATGTCAGGCTTATTTGGCTTATATTATGAATCCTGGATCAAATGAGTTGAGGGTGCATGAAGTTCGCACCGTATGTGAGTTTCTAGATATTTTTCTAGAAGAGTTACCATGGTTGCCACCTGACCGTGAAGTATAGTTTGGTATCGAGGTCTTTGCGGGTACAATACCGGTATCGATAGCTCCGTACCGCATGGCTCTAAAGGAATTGAAGATGCAGTTGCAGAAGTAGCTTGAACGTGGGTTTATTAGACCCAATATCTCACCGTAGAGAGCGCTGGTGATGTTTGTTAAAAAGAAAGATGGTATGTTGTGGATGTATATAGATTACCGGCAGCTGAATAAGTTGACAGTAAAGAACAAGTATCCCTTGCCGCGGATAGATGACTTGTTTGATCAGTTCAGGGGAGTCTTATTGTTTTCCAAGTTAAATTTGAGGTCGGGGTACTACTAGTTAAAGGTGAAGAAGGTGGATGTGCCCAAAATAGCTTTTCATACAAGGTATGAGCATTACGAGTTTCTTGTGATGCCGTTTGGTTTGACCAATGCTCCAGCTGCTTTTATGGACATGATGAACTGAGTGTTTTATGAGTTTTTAGACCAGTTTGCGGTTGTGTTTATTGATGATATCATTGTGTACTCTCGTACTGAGGAGGAATACGATAGTCATCTACGGATCGTGCTTCAGAAGTTGATGGAGAATAAGCTTTATGCTAAGTTAAGCAAATGTGAGTTTTGGATTAGGGAAGTTATGTTTCTCGGGCATGTTGTGTTGGCCGAAGGAATCTGTGTCGATCCGTATATGGTTGAGGCTGTAATAAGTTGGAAGGAGCCCAAGTCTATGATGGAGGTTATGAGTTTCCTTGGTTTGACGGGTTACTACCGAAGATTTGTAGAAGGGTTCTCCAGTTTGGCGGCACCGATAACAAAGTTGTTACAGAATAATGTTCGGTTTGAGTGGACGGAGGATAGACAGCGAGCTTTTGAGAAGTTGAAGGAAGCCTTGACGCGAGCTCCGGTCTTGGTTCAACCAGAATCAGGGAAGGAGTTCGTTGTTTATAGTGATGCGTCGTATGTTGGGCTTGGTTGTGTGTTGATACAGGAGGGTAAGGTAGTGGCATATGCATCTAGGCAGTTGAAGGTGCATGAGCGTAATTGCCCTACTCACGATCTTGAGCTTGCAGTGGTAGTGTTTGCCTTGAAGATTTAGAGGCATTATCTTTATAGTGAGAAATGTGTAGTTTATACGGATCATAAGAGTTTGAAAATATTTAATGTCACAGAATGAGCTAAATCTTAGGCAACGCAGATGGGTGGAGTTGCTTAAGGATTATGATCTGACCATTGAGTATCATCCGGGAAAAGTCAATGTTGTGGTGGATGCTTTGAGTAGAAAAATGGCTGTAGAGTTGAAAGCTATGTTTGCCTGGCTGAGCGTAACGAATGAAAGGGTTTTGTTGGATGAGTTGCAGGTGAAGCCGTCATTGTTGCAGGTGAAGCCGTCATTGTCACAGATGATCAAGGTGAACCAACCGTACGATGAGGGTTTGGTACCGCATGTGGAAGATATAATATATGGAAATCCTACAGATTTTCATTTCAACGAGGATGGGGTGTTGTGTTTCAAAGGTCGAATAGTGGTGCCTGAAGATGAAGAGTTGAGGCGTACTATTTTGACTGAGGCACACACTCCTCATTTTGCTATGTATCCCGGTAGTACTAAGATGTATCGAGGGTTGAATGAGGAGTACTATTGGGTTGGACTAAAGAAAGATGCGGTTAATTTCGTTGCTCGATGTATGGTTTGTCAGCGGGTAAAGGCTGAGCACTAGTTTTCTTCCGGGTTGTTGCAACCATTGAGGATACCGAAATGGAAGTGAGAAAGAATCACCATGGATTTTGTGTCTAGGCTGCCTTTGACGCCAACCAAAAAGGATTCTATTTGGGTAATTGTGGATCAGTTTATGAAGTGTGCGCATTTTGTGCCAGTGCATACTATGTATACCTTGGATATGTTGGCTGAGTTGTACACGTCTGAGATTGTACGTTTGTACGGGATGCCAAAATCTATAGTCTCGGATAGGGATCTGCGGTTCACCACAAGATTTTGGGTGAGTTTGCATCGTACCTTGGGGACTCGGTTGAGTTTTAGTACCTTGTATCATCCTCAGACGGATAGTCAGTCGGAGCGCGTGATTCAGGTTCTCGAGGATATGCTGAGGTGTTATGTTATTGAATACCAGGGTACGTGGGAGAAGCAGTTGCCGTTAGTGGAGTTTTCATACAATAACAGTTAACAAGCTAGCATACAAATGACACCTTATGAGCCGTGGTATGGCAGAAATATCGCACGCCCGTGTGTTGGACAGAAGCGGGGGGAAAGTTTGTGTCGATGCCCAACGTTCTAAAAGGCACAACTGAAAAAGTAAAGTTGATATGTGAACGCTTGAAAGCAGATGCAGATCGCCAGAAATCCTATGCGGATTTGAAGTGTAGGGATATAGAGTATGTTGTGGGTGATAAAGTATTTTTGAAAGTGTCGCCTTGGAATAAGGTGTTGCGTTTTGGGCGAAAAAAGAAGCTTAGCCTGAGGTTTATTGGACCATACGAGGTTGTTGAGATGTGGGTCCTATTGCATATCGATTGAGGTTACCTTCAGAGTTGGGAAAGATTCATGATGTGCTCCACGTTTCGGTGTTGCGGAGGTATAGGTCAGATCCATCTCATATTATGCCGGTTTAGGAGATTGAGTTAAGACTGGACCTGTCTTATGATGCGAAACCAGTAGAGGTTCTTGATACCAGCAGTAAGGTGTTGCGTGGCAAGATAGTCGAGCTGGTTAAGGTGTTGTGGAAGCACCGCGGTGTTGAGAGGCCACGTGGGAACGCAAGTCGGACATGTTGAAGTAGTTTCTTTTTGTTTTACTCTAGGTAAAATTTGGGGACAAAGTTTCTTAAGTGGGGAGAGTTGTAACACCCGGTTTTAGGGCCTAGCGGTTTAGTGGGTTATTAGACGGTCTGGTAGATCGAAGTAAAGATTCGAGTCAGATTCGAGATCGCATATTTTTGGTGTGGGAAAAATTATGGAAACTACCTAAATCGTTATTAATTATGTATTTAATAATGGTTGAATCAATTTTGAAAAATGAGTTTTGGAAAATGGACATTTTGGTTAGTGACCAAAATGAAAGTTTTGAAAACTGTGATTTCCTAGTGACTAAAATGAAAAGGGTCAAATACTTAGAATCTTTAAGGAGTTATTTTACCAATTGGTTTCTGATGGTTTCTCCCTTAATTTAACTGATTTTAACATGTGTCTTAATTAGCAATTAAAGAGTATTTTGTTAAAAAGTTGGTTATCTTTTCTAAAACAAGAATCACGTCATTTTCTCTCGACTTTTTCTCTCTATTCCCTCCTCAGCCAAACACTCAGGTTTTCATCAAATTTTCAAAGGTGAGGTGGTTTTTAACTTGATTTTATTGTTTCAAATTATTTTATAAAGATTGTTTACACAAAATCTTACAATAATCTTGTGTTTTCTTAGCTTTTCACAAATCAATTGGGAGAAACTTCACAATAGGGGTAAGGTTTGAGATCTCCTCTATTGTATGGTTCTTTACTAAAATTCCCAAGCATTTTATCATTGTTTTTGTGTTTCTAATCTGATTTTGATGATTTTCTAATGGGAAAATGAGTTCTTTGGGGAAAATGAGTTGATTTGGAATTGGATCTAATTTCGAGTAAGTAATTATGCTTTGATTTATATTTTGGATGTTTAATAATGTTGATAAGTGATTTTTATCAATGGAATCCCAAACTTAAGAATCTCTATTTGTTTAGGTTGTTAGTTTTGAGGTTTTGTGGTGTTTCTATGGTTGTAAGGTTGTTGAATGTGGTAGGTTGATTTGGATATGTTTTTAAACGTGTTTTGATGTTAAAAGTGATGCTAGTTGATTGTGGAAGGTTAATTGTTGTTGGAAGGTTAATTGTGAGGTTTGTGGAAATCCGAGAAGGATTGAGGTTGCTGTGTTTAGAATTCATTATGATGCATTAATCCTCTATTGTTTGTGGTAAAAATATAGGAGGTTGATCCGAGTGTGATTGGAGAAGCGTAGGAGGCTTCGGATACTTGTTTTTACGTCGACGAATCGAGGTTTTGTGTATCGGTGAGTGAAAACATGATTTAAAGCGTTTTGTTATTTTGATAATAGAGTTTGGGAGTTAAGGTAGAGCTTGAAATGCTTACCTAGACTCGGATGTAAGTATAAAGTGGTTTTACTCTCTCGGTCGTGCTAGTATTTGACGATTTTATGCATTCATTTTAATTTACATGTTACCTATTGTTTAAGCATGTTTTAAAGTATTCGATATATTGTTTTTTGTGCATGTAATGCCGAAGGATGCATATGGTAAGTGATTCTTGTAAGTATGGTTTATACTTGTGTTTTAAAGCATGATTGTTACTTTGGAAATGGCATGGTTTAATGCTTGTTAAAACAATGAGCTAAATGTTAATTGGTTAATTATATTGGCAAGTTATGTGTTTTAAAATTGTTATCGGATATAGTTGGTCGGCCATAAGATTGAGTGCACTGTAAATAAGTCATATTGGATGTTGAAGGGTTTATATTATTTACCGAATACTCCATCCAAGTACCCTAACGGTAGAGGGGTTTAACGGTACTAAATACTCCGTTAGTAGGTTAAGCATCTAACCGATAAGAGGGATTGGTATCCCCGTGGGTTGTTATTGTACCGGTTGTTATTGTACCGCGATTATGATTGTATCGCTATTCCGGTTGAGATGGCTTGAAGTGTTGTGTTAACACTTGTTGAATCCGTGTATCCGATGAACTCTTTTGTTATTGGTCTTGCTAATAATCACTTGAAAGCCAATATAATTGTTAATGTATCATTTAAATGTTTTATGTGTATAATGTGATTTATAAATGTTTCTCCTTAAGCTTTGCATTTGGTAGTAATGTATGGGAAGACTTAAGTAAAGGGTTAGCAATGTGATTTGTTGTTAATTAATGATACATGTAGCATATGGTTTGATATGCTAGTTTTATTGTTGTAAAGTGAACGTTTTAAAAGATGCATGATGTTTTAAAAGATGATGTTGAGTAAATGGTTTTAAATGCATTGATGGTGTTTTGTTCTGAGCTTTTCTCACTAATCCTAGAGTTCTTACGCTCTCATTATCCATCAATGCAGATAATTGAAGTCACAAAAGGTAGCAAGAAGCAAGAGGATCTTGGCAAGACTTGTTTTCTAAAGTATGTTAAAGACTAGACTATAATGAATAAGGGCAATGGGGTACTTGTTTTGGTTTTGGGAGATGTTATGTTGAACTCCCTGTTTGAGAATGTTTCTTTGGTTGCTCTTGGGCTGTAAATGGCCTTTAAGGATTGATTTTGGTGATGGTTTATCTTTTGCTATGTTGCTTGGATGCAAAGTTAAGAAGCATGCCTATAGAGTTCCTTTTGAAGCATGAAGCCTTGTTGTGTTGTTAAAATTGTTTTGCTAGTTGGCTTGTTGATATGTTTTGCATGTTGGATTGATTAGAGTATGCTTTTGGGATGAAGAGTCAGCAAAATGTGGCATTAGCGTATCGCCCTGCGGGCGTATTGATACTGACTAGGCAATTTCAGGCATGTGGGATCGATACAAGCCTTGTGTGTTTCGATACACCTAGGCAAATTTGTTCAATTACCGATATGGGTATGGGTGTTTGGTATGAGTTTTAGCCTCTGGAATTCATTTTTTCAACTCAAACCCAGCGTATCAAAACATCTAATGAGCCATATCGCACGATCTTTATCATTTCAAAAGTTAGGTAATTAGTTAGCGTATCGAAACGACATGGTCAAAACCGAAACGAGGTGTTTTAAACCATATCGATACGGGCTTACCTGTATCGGTACGAGCTATCGATTTTTACGTAAATGCCTTTTGAGTAGTTTTGTCATTCTTGTTTTTAGTCCCTAAAACTTACCAATGAAATTATAGGTGATTAAATGATTGGTTTCAGCAAAAATTTGAGACATATGCATGAAACCTGACTAAATTAAGGTTGGTAACTTAAAATGTGGGTTTTTGTCCTATAACTTGTCAAATTACAATTTGGTCCATAAATTGTAAGTATGGTCAATTTGATTCAAATTGATGCCCGATTGAGTTGGTGTTACACTTGTTATCTGCATGAACATATAGGAGTAATAATTGGCATCTAGATAAGATAAAAAGGAAAAAATAGACCGGGTTTTATGTATCTCTCCGGTTTACTTCGACAAACCTAATGTAGCTTCCTCGATTCAGACTGGCGGTTAGACCAGGTTAAGGGGGTTACATTTGGTGGTACAGACGATTTTGTTCATTTGGAGGAGGTTGTGTTATTGCCATGGGTTATGCCTGCTTGTTTAATTTGCCATGATGATTGTTGTATGTACGTTGGTTGATATGCACGGTGATTGATATATGTATGTTGGTTGTAAATGCCATGTTGGGAAGCTTGGGGGTACCCATTGCCTTATTATTATAGTTTGGAAAGTTTTGATTTTTGAAATGGAAAGTCTTGGATCCTTGCTTGAGGTGCTTTGGATTGTTTTGTTTTGAAATGATTATCATGCCCTAGATATATTTTAGCACGATGGGACCGAGAAGAAAGTTGCGATCTAGCACGATTGCTACTGCGGTTTGGGCAGAACAATGAATGAGCAAGTACCACTTGGCGTCGACCGGGCGTGGATTGGTGATATGGCATCGTTGATTCAAGCCATGACCGGTGCATTCTAGGCGGCGATTCTGGTGTTCGTGAGCCAGTACCACCGATTGAGGGGCAAGGTTTGCCGCTTGAGCGTCTTCGTAGTTTAGGCGGAGTTGAGCTTTGAGGTTTGTCGCCTGAGGCTTTCGAGGGTTGGTTGCCCGTACTGAGAGGAAGCTGAGCCAGATGGGGTACACTGATGCTCGTAAAATGGGTTATGTTATTTCCCTACTGTAGGGTGATACTTATGCATGGTGGACTACCACAATATCCGGTATGACGACCAATGATGTGACCTAGGAGTTCTTTCGTTAGGATTTCCGGAAGAAGTTTTTAGGAGTCCGATATCAAGGCGAGAAGAAGTGCGAGTTTATGGCATTGGTGCATGGCAGTATGTCTGTTGCAGAGTATGAGGTGTAGTTCATGAGGTTGATTCAGTATGCACATGAGTTGGTTCCTGACGATCGTACTCGATGTGATCGTTTTTGCTATGAGCTTGTGTAGGATGTTAAAACATACATCTTGCTACTGATTATACCGATTTTGACGTGTTAGTTTTGCGAGCCAAGGATGTAGAGCATAATTTGGGTTTGGCTTTGGGATCGCGAGGTTCTAGCTCGGGTAAGAGAGTTGTTAATTCGGGTTATAGCGGTGGTCAGGAAAAGAAACATCGTGACAAGAGGTTTCGCCCAGAGCCGAGGCATGGTGAAGGTGCGGTTGGTCGTGAAGTCCATGGGCATGGAGCCCTAGCTAGAGCACCGTTTAGCACATATTGGGTGTATGGATCCCGAGATCATTTGAGGCGAGATCGCCCGCGTTTGGCTAGGGAGGGTCAGGCACCTGCGCCTGTGATAGTTAATGATTGTTGGAGTTGTGGGTCAAGCGACCACCAGAGGCATGATTGTCCGTTGTTGGCTCGAGGTGGGCAGGGTGCTGCACTTGTTGTTGCTCCGCAGCGAGGTCGTGGCTATGGCCGCAGACAGTTTTAGCGTCAAGATATGGGACAGAGGACTGTGGATCATGCTGTTGTTATTCAGCCTAAGGGAGGTGGACCGATTAGGGTGTATACGCACTGTGAGGGTCACAATGACACCGATGTGATCGCAGGTACTCTTACCCTTCAGTCTCTGTCATTGTATTCGTTGGTTGATTTTGGTTCTACTCATTCATACATATTGAGTGAGCATGCTGAGTTGCTTGATATATCTACTGAAATTCTTAATGTGGGTGTTAGAGTGACTAGTTCTCTTGGGGAGACAGTAGTGGTTAGGAGGTTGTATCGTAGGTGTCCGCTGATGGTTCAAAGACATGTCTTCGCCGTGGACTTGATGGAGTTACCATTTCATAGAATTGACGTATTTTTGGGGATAGATTGGCTAATTGAACATCAGGATGTGGTGGATTTTAAGACCAAACGAATATCCTTGAGGTTGTCGGATGATTATGAGGTGGTGGTTGTTGGCGAGAATGCCAAATTTTGTCTAATGTTATTTCGGCTTTGGAAGCAAGGCGAATGTTGGATTCGGGATGTCAGGCTTATTTGGCTTATATTATGAATCCTGGATCAAATGAGTTGAGGGTGCATGAAGTTCGCACCGTATGTGAGTTTCTAGATATTTTTCTAGAAGAGTTACCATGGTTGCCACCTGACCGTGAAGTATAGTTTGGTATCGAGGTCTTCTTTGGGTACAATACCGTGATCGATAGCTCCGCACCGCATGGCTCTAAAGGAATTGAAGATGCGATTGCAGTAGCTTGAACGTGGGTTTATTAGACCCAATATCTCACCGTGAGAGAGCGCTGGTGATGTTTGTTAAAAAGAAAGATGGTATGTTGTGGATGTATATAGATTACCGGCAATTTGAATAAGTTGTGAAAAAGAACAAGTATCCCTTGCCGCGGATAGATGACTTGTTTGATCAGTTCAGGGAGTCTTATTGTTTTCCAAGTTAAATTTGAGGTCGGGTACTACTAGTTAAAGGTGAAGAAGGTGGATGTGCCCAAAATAGCTTTTCATACAAGGTATGAGCATTACGAGTTTCTTGTGATGCCGTTTGGTTTGACCAATGCTCCATTTGCTTTTATGGACATGATGAATCGAGTGTTTTATGAGTTTTAGACCGGTTTGCGGTTGTGTTTATTGATGATATCATTGTGTACTCTCATCGAGGAGGAATACGATAGTCATCTACGGATCGTGCTTGAAGTTGATGGAGAATAAGCTTTATGCTAAGTTAAGCAAATGTGAGTTTTGGATTAGGAAGTTATGTTTTCGGGCATGTTGTGTTGGCCGAAGGAATCGTGGTCGATCCGTATATGGTTGAGGCTGTAATAAGTTGGAAGGAGCCCAAGTCTGATGATGGAGGTTATGAGTTTCCTTGGTTTGACGGGTTACTACCGAAGATTTGTAGAAAGGTTCTCCAGTTTGGCGGCACCGATAACAAAGTTATTCTGAGAATAATGTTCGGTTTGAGTGGACGGAGGATAGACAATGAGCTTTTGAGAAGTTGAAGGAAGCCTTGACGCGAGTTTCGGTCTTGGTACAACCAGAATCGTGAAAGGAGTTCATTGTTTTTAGTGATACATCGTATGTTGGGCTTGGTTCTGTGTTGATACACGAAGGTAAGGTAGTGGCGTATGCATCTAGGCAGTTGAAGGTGTATGAACGTAACTACCCTACTCACGATCTTGAGCTTGCAGCGGTTGTGTTTACCTTGAAGATCTGGATGCATTATCTCTATGGCGAGAAATGTATGGTTTATACGGATCATAAGAGTTTAAAGTATATAATGTCACAGAATGAGCTAAATCTTAGGCAATGCAGATGGTTGGAGTTGCTTAAGTATTATGATCTGACCATTGAGTATCATCCGGGGAAAACCAATGTTGTGGCAGATGCTTTGAGCAGAAAAATGGCTGTAGAGTTGAAAGCTATGTTTGCCTGGCTGAGCGTAACGAATGAAAGGGTTTTGTTGGATGAGTTGCAGGTGAAGCCGTCATTGTTGCAGGTGAAGCCGTCATTGTCACAGATGATCAAGGTGAACCAACCGTACGATGAGGGTTTGGTACCGCATGTGGAAGATATAATATATGGAAATCCTCTGATTTTCATTTCAACGAGGATGGGGTGTTGTGTTTCAAAGGTCGAATAGTGGTGCCTCGAAGATGAAGAGTTGAGGGCGTACTATTTTGGTCGAGGCACACACTCCTCATTTTGCTATGTATCCCAGTAGTACTAAGATGTATCGAGGGTTGAATGAGGAGTACTATTGGGTTGGACTAAAGAAAGATGCGGTTAATTTCGTTGCTCGATGTATGGTTTGTCGGCGGGTAAAGGGTGAGCACTAGTTTTCTTCGGGTTGTTGCAACCATTGAGGATACCGAAATGGAAGTGAGAAAGAATCACCATGGATTTTGTGTCTAGGCTGCCTTTGACGCCAACCAAAAAGGATTCTATTTGGGTAATTGTGGATCGGTTTATGAAGTGTGCGCATTTTTGTGCCAGTGCATACTATGTATACCTTGGATATGTTGGCTGAGTTGTACACGTCGAGATTGTACGTTTATGCGGGATGCCAAAATCT
Source organism: Hibiscus mutabilis (assembly GCA_019671005.1). Taxonomy (NCBI): domain Eukaryota; kingdom Viridiplantae; phylum Streptophyta; class Magnoliopsida; order Malvales; family Malvaceae; genus Hibiscus; species Hibiscus mutabilis. Next base: position 8,322,407 of record CM033741.1, read on the forward strand.
ATAGTCTCGGATAGGGATGCGGTTCACCACAAGATTTTGGGTGAGTTTGCATCGTACCTTGGGGACTCGGTTGAGTTTTAGTACCTTGTATCATCCTCGACGGATAGTCGGTCGGAGCGCGTGATTGAGTTCTCGAGGATATCTTTGAGGTGTTATGTTATTGAATACCAGGGTACGTGGGAGAAGCAGTTGCCGTTAGTGGAGTTTTCATACAATAACAGTTAACAAGCTAGCATACAAATGACACCTTATGAGCCGTGGTATGGGCGAAATATCGCACGCCCGTGTGTGTTGGGACGAAGCGGGGAAAGTTTGTGTCGATGCCCAACGTTCTAAAAGGCACAACTGAAAAAGTAAAGTTGATATGTGAACGCTTGAAAGCGGTGCAGATCGCTGAGAAATCCTATCGGATTTGAAGTGTAGGGATATAGAGTATGTTGTGGGTGATAAAGTATTTTTGAAAGTGTCGCCTTGGAATAAGGTGTTGCGTTTTGGGCGAAAAAAGAAGCTTAGCCTGAGGTTTATTGGACCATACGAGGTTGTTGAGATGTGGGTCCTATTGCATATCGATTGAGGTTACCTTCAGAGTTGGGAAAGATTCATGATGTGCTCCACGTTTCGGTGTTGCGGAGGTATAGGTCAGATCCATCTCATATTATGCCGGTTTAGGAGATTGAGTTAAGACTGGACCTGTCTTATGATGCGAAACCAGTAGAGGTTCTTGATACCAGCAGTAAGGTGTTGCGTGGCAAGATAGTCGAGCTGGTTAAGGTGTTGTGGAAGCACCGCGGTGTTGAGGAGGCCACGTGGGAACGCAAGTCGGACATGTTGAAGTAGTTTCCGCACCTGTTTACTCTAGGTAAAATTTGGGGACAAAGTTTCTTAAGTGGGGGAGAGTTGTAACACCCCGGTTTTAGGGCCTAGCGGTTTAGTGGGTTATTAGACGGTCTGGTAGATCGAAGTAAAGATTCGAGTCAGATTCGAGATCGCATATTTTTGGTGTGGGAAAAATTATGGAAACTACCTAAATCGTTATTAATTATGTATTTAATAATGGTTGAATCAATTTTGAAAAATGAGTTTTGGAAAATGGACATTTTGGTTAGTGACCAAAATGAAAGTTTTGAAAACTGTGATTTCCTAGTGACTAAAATGAAAAGGGTCAAATACTTAGAATCTTTAAGGAGTTATTTTACCAATTGGTTTCTGATGGTTTCTCCCTTAATTTAACTGATTTTAACATGTGTCTTAATTAGCAATTAAAGAGTATTTTGTTAAAAAGTTGGTTATCTTTTCTAAAACAAGAATCACGTCATTTTCTCTCGACTTTTTCTCTCTATTCCCTCCTCAGCCAAACACTCAGGTTTTCATCAAATTTTCAAAGGTGAGGTGGTTTTTAACTTGATTTTATTGTTTCAAATTATTTTATAAAGATTGTTTACACAAAATCTTACAATAATCTTGTGTTTTCTTAGCTTTTCACAAATCAATTGAGGGAGAAACTTCACAATAGGGGTAAGGTTTGAGATCTCCTCTATTGTATGGTTCTTTACTGAAATTCCCAAGCATTTTATCATTGTTTTTGTGTTTCTAATCTGATTTTGATGATTTTCTAATGATTTAATGAGTTCTTTGGGGAAAATGAGTTGATTCACGAATTGGATCTAATTTCGAGTAAGTAATTATGCTTTGATTTATATTTTGGATGTTTAATAATGTTGATAAGTGATTTTTATCAATGGAATCCCAAACTTAAGAATCTCTATTTGTTTAGGTTGTTAGTTTTGAGGTTTTGTGGTGTTTCTATGGTTGTAAGGTTGTTGAATGTGGTAGGTTGATTTGGATCTGTTTTTAAACGTGTTTTGATGTTGAAAGTGATGCTAGGATTGTGGAAGGTTAATTGTTGTGGAAGGTTAATTGTGAGGGTTTTGTGGAAATCCGAGAAGGATTGTGGTTGCTGTGTTTAGAATTCATTATGATGCATTCATCCTCTATTGTTTGTGGTAAAAATATAGGAGGTTGATCCAGAAGTGATTGGAGAAGCGTAGGAGGCTTCAGATACTTGTTTTTACGTCGACGAATCGAGGTTTTGTGTATCGGTGAGTGAAAACATGATTTAAAGCGTTTTGTTATTTTGAGAATAGAGTTTGGGAGTTAAGGTAGAGCTTGAAATGCTTACCTAGACTCGGAAGTAAGTATAAAGTGGTTTTACTCTCTCGGTCGTGCTAGTATTTGACGATTTTATGCATTCATTTTAATTTACATGTTACCTACTGTTTAAGCATGTTTTAAAGTATTCGATATACTATTTTTGTGCATGTAATGCCGAAGGATGCACATGGTAAGTGATTCTTGTAAGTATGGTTTATACTTGTGTTTTAAAGCATGATTGTTGCTTTGGAAATGGCACAGTTTAATGCTTGTTAAAATAGTGAGCTAAATGTTAATTGGTTAATTATATTGGCAAGTGATGTGTTTTAAAATTGTTATCGGATATAGTTGGTCGGCCATAGGATTGAGTGCACTGTAAATAAGTCATATTGGATGTTGAAGGGTTTATATTGTGTACCGAATACTCCATCCAAGTACCCTAACGGTAGAGGGTTTAACGGTACTGAATACTCTCGTTAGTGGGTTAAGCATCTAACCGATGAGAGGGATTGGTATCCCTGTGGGTTGAGATTGTACCCGGTTGTTATTGTACCGCGATTATGATTGTATCGCTATTCCAGTTGAGATGGCTTGAAGTGTTGTGTTAACACTTGTTGAATCCGTGTATCCGATGAACTCTTTTGTTATTGGTCTTGCTAATAATCACTTGAAAGCCAATATAATTGTTAACGTATCATTGAAATGTTTTATGTGTATAATGTGATTTATACATGTTTCTCCTTAAGCTTTGCATTTGGTAGTAATGTATGGGAAGACTTAAGTAAAATGTTAGCAATGTGATTTGTTGTTAATTAATGATACATGTAGCATATGGTTTGATATGCTGGTTTTATTGTTGTAAAGTGCACGTTTTAAAAGAGGCATGATGTTTTAAAAGATGATGTTGAGTAAATAGTTTTAAATGCATTGATGGTGTTTTGTTCTGAGCTTTTCTCACTAAGCCTAGAGTGCTTACGCTCTCATTATCCATCAATGCAGATAATTGAAGTCCCGGAAGGTAGCAAGAAGCAAGGGGATCTTGTCAAGACTTGTTTTCTAAAGCATGTTAAAGACTAGACTATAATGAATAAGGGCAATGAGGTACTTGTTTTGGTTTTGGGAGATGTTATGTTGAACTCCCTGTTTGAGAATGTTTCTTTGGTTACTCTTGGGCTGTAAATGGCCTTTAAGGATTGATTTTGGTGCTGGTTTATCTTTTGGTATGTTGCTTGGATGCAAAGTTAGGAAGCATGCCTATAGATTTCCTTTTGAAGCATGAAGCCTTGTTGTGTTGTTAAAATTGTGTTGCTAGTTGGCTTGTGATATGTTTTGCATGTTGGTATTGTGTTTTAAGCATGTTGGATTGATTAGAGTATGCTTTTGGGATGAAGAGTCAGCAAAATGTGACATTACAGACCCAGGCGTATCGATACACGGGGGGACCGTATCGATACGGCTAGGCAATTTCAGGCATGTGGGATCGGTACAAGCCTTGTGTGTTTCGATACACCTAGGTAAATTTGGCCAGGATTACCGATATGTGTATGTGTGTTTCGGTATGAGTTTTAGCCTCTGGTATTCATTTTTTCAACTCGAACCCACGTATCGAAACACCTAAGGAGCCGTATCGATACGATCTTTAACATTTCAAAAGTTAGGTAATTTAGTTAGGCGTATCGAAACCGAAACGAGGTGTTTTAAACCGTATCGATACGGGCTTACCTGTATCGGTACGGACTGCCGATTTTCTGTAAATGCCTTTTGAGTAGTTTTGTCATTCTTGTTTTTTAGTCCCTGAAACTTGCCAATGCAATTATAGGTGATTAAATGATTGGTTTGAGCAGAAATTTGAGACATATGCATGAAACCTGACTAAATTAAGGTTGCTAACTTAAAATGTGGGGTTTTGTCTTATAACTTGTCAAATTACAATTTGGTCCCTAAATTGTAAGTATGGTCAATTGGATGTCAAATTGATTCCCGATTGAGTTGGGGTTACACTTGTTATCTGCATGAACATATAGGAGTAATAATTGGCATCTAGATAAGATAAAAAGGAAAAAAATGGACCAGATTTTATGTATCTCTCCGGTTTGCATCGACAAACCTAATGTAGCTTCCTCGACTCAGACTGACGGCTAGACCTAGTCAAGGGGTTACATACTAGATCAGATCAATTAATCAATTTTGCTTAAAATTGTGAACCGTAATCGAATCGAAATAATTTATTTTAAAAATTTGTACTGAAATCGGGTTCAATTAATCCTTAAAAATTATTTTTGTTAATTGTTAAATTCAAATTATTCAATTCTCAATCTTATATTGTACCAATTAAATCGGATAATCAATTGACCGGTTAATTGAATTATTTGACTCGAGTAATAATTTTTTTTACTTTGCTTATTAAAATATCAAATATGGTAACATGGTAAATTTAATAAGCAAAGTAAAAAAATCATTACCCGAATTTTTTTTAAGGATTAATCGAATTTTTCTATTTGTATAACCATGTCATTTGAGAGTGACCAAAATATGAATGATTCGAAAGTTAAGTTATTAAATTGAAAATTTTTAAACTCTGGTAACCAAAATAGGAGTGAGAAGAATGTTGAGTGATGATTGGTGTAGTTTACCCATTTTTTTATTAAGGAAAAACAAAAACTAACGTCAGCTTTTAACTGAAGGTAACGAGAGGGGCCATATTGAAAGCGAACTAAAAGTTCAGTGACTATATTGAAATTGAACTAAAAGTTGGATGACCTTATCGAATATTTTAAAAGTATGGTGACCAAAATGAATCCGCCCTAAAAGTTCGGTGACTATATTGAAATCAAACTAAAAGTTAGGTGACCTTATCGAATATTTTAAAAGTACGGTGACCAAAATAAATTTGCCATAAAAATTCGGTGACCATATATGTAGTTTACCCTAAGTAAAATATAGCATCCAATAAGCTAAAAATTGTAATCTCACTTTTTTTGACAAATCTTAATTCTAATTATAACCTTACTTAGAGAGAAAAGAAAAAAACTCTAAAAAAAATACTTTTAATAGATCTAGAACTAATAATCTATAAAAATATAAAACAACAAAGATTAATATATTGACAATCGGCCAAATATTTTTGCTTAAATAATTGTAGCAGTATTAATATGCATTTTTCGAATATTTTTCGTAAATATCGAGACTATATGTGTGTGGCTCTCTTTGTCTTGTTGTATGGTTGTATATTAGCTGTCAAATAAGAAACCAAGAAGAAACTGCTCCCAAAAATTTCATTTCCAATCTATCAAGACAGAAGCCCTTTCAAATGAAAATTAATTATTGGGTTTTCCTTATACATTTTTTATTTATATATTTAATATACAATTATCAATTAATCTAATATAATTAGATATTAGGCCCTTAAAAATTATCTGATATTTAAATTTTAATACTATAAATAGATCGAATTGGACTAAAAAATAGTCTCATAATAAATATATACCGTACCCAATATGAATTAATTTATCGGTAGATCAAATATAAATTATTAAACAAAATTTTTTTATATTTAATATGTTTTAGTAAATAAATTTATAATTTAAAATAATTCACAATATTTCATATCAAATAAGAAGAATAATAATTAATTATTTAGGTTAACAACACTATCAACTTAGCATTAAACTATCAATAAATATATATATAAATATTTATCCCATTTTCTCAAAATCCTTATGAATTAAATATCTAATTCAGATTAGTCAAATAGTTCGATACATATAGTTATAAAAGGCTTAAACCAAAAAACAACCCTCAAACTATGCCTTTTTTGCTTTTAGCCCTTAAACTATGATTTGGGCAAAATAAGCCCTTAAACTATTATTTTTGGTCATTTTAAGTCCCTAAATTACGATTTGGGCAAAATAAGCCATTAAACTATCATTTTTGGTCACTTTAAGTATATGGTTACAAAAATATCATTTTATAGGCTTTTCTAACATATATAAATATTTATGTTCTTTTTATATTTTAAAATATCATATATCAAAATAAGCCCTTAAACTATCATTTCGGGTCATTTTAAGTCCGATAGTTATTTAAGTCAAAAGAAAACTATTTTGACTAATAAGATGTTGACACATCAAAAAGGTTTTTTGACCAATTGATGGTTTTGAGGACTAAAAGAAGAAAAATGACATAGTTTAGGTACTTATTTTAACCAAAAAATGATATTTTTGTAATCATGGACTTAAAGTGATCAAAAGTGATAGTTTAAGAGCTTATTTTACTTAAATCATAGTTTAGGGACTTAAAATGACCAAAATTAATAATTTAAAAACTTATTTTGCCCAAATTATAGTTTAAGGGCTAAAAGTAAAAAAAATATAATTTGAGGGCTGTTTTTTTAGTTTAAGCCTTATAAAAAATACAAATACTTATCCTATTTTCTCAAAAATCCTTATAAATACTCTTTTACAATCTCCATTTCTTCTGCTCTCGTTTCCCAAGCTTTCATTTTCCATACACTTTGTTTCCCAGCGTCAGCGGTGGTGGGTTAAGCCAAATATTGCAGTTTTGGGATTTAAAGAATTTTGATTCTTCATTAAAATTTTCAACTTTTTCAGACGCAAAAGAAATTGACTAGGTTTTGGCAGTAATCCTTCGGATTTCAGTTACCCAAACTGTTCTTAATTGTTTTGTTGAAAAAATCGAACAAAACTGACTTTTGGACTCTGGGACGTTGATGATTGTTTTTTGTTGAAAAAAAAATGAAGAACTTAACCATAAAGCCTTTCACTTTGCCTTTTCTTTGAAGAAAGAAGCTTTTGCTGAAACTTTTTGCGTTTTCCTGATTTGGGTCTCGAAGATTTTCAACTTATAGTATAAGGCTCGAGATTCTGCTTTGAGCTCTGTTATTGGCAATGCAGACTTTATATTCTTGGTGAGTTTCTTAACTCCAACACTTGTTTTCCTTTAGTTTCTTTACTTGTTCTTCGCTTTAATTAGATATATGTGTACCTAATGTTACTCTGTTTTCCATGAAACTGGATTCCTTATGATGGTTGCTTTGTATTTGTATACTTGAATGTTGCTTTGAAATCGTTTGTTTAATCATGGTTTTGTAAGTTAAGTAAAATAATCATTGGTTGGTATCATTATGCTGTTATTTGGAATTAAACTGCTGGGATTAGAAGATTACAATTAGAAATTAGATGTTTTCATGGTTCATCCATGCATGATTATTTTTTTAATCACACAGAGAAATTAATTACTGTGTCCCCCCCCCCCCCTCAAAATCATTTACATGAATCAGTATGTACTCTTTCACCGAAGATTGATTATTGTGCTTGGCATTAGTAATCAATGGTCCTGTACTGGTTTTTAAGTTTTAGTCTTATGGAATATTTCTGATGTATTAACATATTCTTGTTTCATGCATTATTTATTTATTTATTCTCCCAAGCCAACAGTTTGATGATAATGTTTTTAATGAAGTTGTTGTGCTTTCATTAATGAATGGATGTTTATAAAATTATGTATCTGATACTTGAATGTATGATTATCCACTGACCATGGAAGTGAATGTCCCCCCTCCCAGCCCCCGGTTTATCTTATTTATAAACAATGCAATGGGTGTCTCATGTGGTTTATATATAATTTGATTCTTTTTAAGTGTGTGATGGGAATGATTAGAGCTCATTTGCATGCTCAAATTGGTTACCATGTATGCTTCTCCGATCCAAATAAATTTCGTTGATGGTCAACGACTCAACTGCAGTATCAAAGTTCTTTGATCTAACCGCACGGGTGGCTTTTCGCCATTTGTATATAGCCGGATACCTTTCTCCGATGTCAAAACATGATATGCAAAGGAACAATCACCATTCTCAACAAGGCCTCAAGCTTTCCTATATTCTTGTTTTAGTTTTGCTCTTGCATTTCATTTGTTAAAACTAGACTGAAGTTTAGGTTTGGAGGAAAGAAAGTTTGAATCATTGATATGGTTACGCGTGTATGGATGATTTTATTTCATATTAGTAACATGGCCATGATTTCATAGTTAACAAATGTTAATTAGATGATCTTCAACGGCTGCAAATTTGTGAATATTTTATTGTAATCATTGTCTTTCAGTCTAATTACCATTCTTTCTTGGATATCTTTGACTATGCTTTTCATGTAAGTTGGGTTTTGGAGTGTGATTCTTTCTTTTCTTTTAAACTAGTGAAGAAGGGTTAGAGATCATGGAAAACAAAAGGGGCCCTTGCTCTGTTGACCATAGCAATCACGCTTCTTTGGCATCGAAACGTCAGAAGGCCGATTTGTCTATCTCCACGAAGGTTTTTTCTGCTATCTTACTCCACATTAAATCTAACATTCATTTCTTCACTATGTACTAACTAAACTAAGTGCTATATGCCGTTTGATGTTGTTTGTTGCTGATATTAGTATTAATCTTAGTTGACTCTTTCTGGCAATAGGATAGAAAAGAGAAGTTTGGCGAACATATTGTTGCTCTGCAGCAGCTTGTTTCACCATACGGAAAGGTAAACATTTTCAATTAATTGACGGAAGTTGCCTATCCTGTTATAACTGTGAAGCCGATTTGGTTCATTGCAGACGGATACAGCTTCTGTCCTCCTGGAGGCAATGGAATACATACAATTTCTTCACGAACAAGTTAAGGTTGGTTTTTGTTTCCTACTGTACTTAAATTATCCTTGCAATTTATGTTTCGGTATGCTAAGAAACTTTTATGTATAAATGGCAATGACTTTTAATTTCTTGGCCTTCTGTGTTTTCCTGGGTGTTTGCAGGTGTTGAGTGCTCCATACCTCCAAACCACACCTACAAATAATATGCAGGTGAGCATCAAATGGACTCAAAGTAGTAAGAATTTATGATATGTAACATAAAACACTAAAGAGACGTTAAGTAATTAGGAATCATAGTTCAGAGGTTATGGGTGCATTTTAACCAGATTTTTTTTACTTCCAGAATGTAGAGCATTATAGCCTGCGAAACTGAGGCTTATGCGTACTAAGAATTTATGATATGTATCATAAAACACTAAAGAGACGTTAAGTAATTAGGAATCATAGTTCAGAGGTTATGGGTGCATTTTAACCGGATTTTTTTTTGCTTCCAGAATGTAGAGCATTATAGCCTGCGAAACCGAGGCTTATGTCTTGTTCCAATCTCTTGTACCGTTGGAGTTGCTCGGAGCAATGGTGCCGATATTTGGGCTCCCATCAAGACCACATCTCCTAAATTCAATTGAGCCATCTCACAAATCAATTGGCATTCTCATTCCTCGACAACAGGAAGGCTTTGAAATCCACTAAATCGGCTTAGTAGGTAACCAACTTATCATCCAATGCACAAAATATCTTGGTTGTGTAACAAAACTTATATTAGGTAATGAACTGAGATAGGAATATGGTGGAAGGCAAAATATATTAGTCTTAAATTGGTAGAATTCTGTATCTAAAATGCAGTCCTGCACCTCTCGAGTTTTATGCCGGTGCCTGGAACTTGGATTATAAAAGCTTCTTGACATGAACTTTGTACTTGCTTTTAGTTGTATCTATTGACATATTAATTGGTAGGCGAGGCAACTAATGTGCAAAGCTATGGTCAGCGTGGGGGTGGTCCTTTTGAAGGAACCCATGCCTCTAAAAACAGGGGCTGAACGTACAAGTCATGATGGATATACACATTTTCACATTATGAGAGAAGTGAAAGCTATGTGTCTGTGGGTACCTTAAAATTCAACAGTGGCATTAATGATGAGTTTGGCATCTGTTGTTGAAAGGTCAATGGCGTTTTCTTTGTATCATCATTGGTCTGAAATGTGGACCACCGTCAGCAGCCATTGCTGGCCAACTGAGGGACGCTTTCATATTGAGCACTGACCCCTACATTAAAACCGGCGGGCATACTCCCTCTACTGCTCAAGGTTGCGTACAAAAGTCTTCGAAGGATTTATTTCATGCCCTACGGTACATCAAAACTTAGTTTAAGGTTAAAAAATGACAAATTTTGAAATTTGCCCAAATAACTTAAAATGTTATACCTTACGATAACATTTTAGGTTGTTGTTTTTTTGACAAGTTTTGAAATTTATCGAAAAATACTTGCAAAACTCTCTAACCCTTCGATTGCTTACACGACAATTTTCGATGAACCTCTTGTTAAGGCGCAAGCTCTTTTAGACAGGAACAAATTTAGTCCTTCGTACTAATGGCCTATTTCTAAATAGGTTTCAATTTCATTATGATTCGGAAAAAAAAGTAAAGTCTAGGGATGGTAAGTTGGGGAAGGTTTTTGGTTGACCTAAACTCAAACCCGGTTAGAGTTTAAATATACTCATTTAAGATCCAATAAAATATTTTATTAGAAATTCTAGTTTGACCCGATATAATATATTTTTCAGTTTTCACATATTGTCAAAATAGAAAATAATTAAATAAATATTAATTTATTCAATTTAATAAATACAATTAAAGTAAAATTTAATTTAATGTCATAGTTTTAGTACTTTATATATTGATTTTTTACGTATCAAGATCTAACTATTAATATATAAAAATATATTTTTGTAATTATCTTGGTGTCAACCCAACCCAATCAATTTTAAGAAAAAAAATGGATCAAAAAATAAACTTTGTATAAAACACCTCATCAGATCTGATCAGAACCCGTCAAAATGAGTTAATAGGTGGGGATGGTTGCCCTCAAAATAAGCTTCAAATTTAAAATAATCAGCTAATACGATAATGAGAAGTAAAGAAAGTAATAAAGTCGCAACAAAAGCCTTACTAAAAGAATCGAAAGTAACTTCTCTGACAAGTGGGGGTATTTCCTGCTCTTCAAACAAAAGAAAAACCACTTCAATCAGGAACTGCATGGGTTGAGCCATTTTTTGGTTCAACAAGACAAAGTTCCATTCTTATTCTAACTACAGACCAATGCAACTCCCCCAAGACATTATTATATCATACACATTAGGAAGTTTAACTCAGTTTACAGGTTCAAGTGATCTTTCTTCCATTAGATTGTAAAGCCTGAAAAAGTAAAATGGGGGTGGGGTGTTGTGAGCACGTGAATACAATCCCCTTAATTGTCCGGTGACTCAATCGCAAACAAGGGGGTATAACAAAAACAAAGTGTCTCCATGATAGTACAAGAAATGTTTCCGGCAACCGATCAAAGCACAACACTACAGCTAATCCAATTTAGAATTCTCTTAAGGGGCATGGTACGTTATTCTAGTTCGATCTCTCTTTGAAGACAGAAAATCAACGTGTCATGATCAAGCACATAATTTATAAATGACAAAGGCTAGCACGAAGAAATCACTCAATCTTGCTGAATGAGGTTTTACTTTCTCTTGCAATAGCTGGAATGCGATCAGAAGTCTATGAGCTTGCAGAATTGGGTTGAACTTTCTTCAGTAGGAATTGCAGTATGTGTTCACGTTTCCAATTGTCGATTCTGCACAAGAATCACAGGAGTAAGAAGCCTCATTGTTTTCACCAAAATGCATGTTAGAATAATTAAAGCTAAAAAAAGGGGAGACTATTGTTTTCTAGGTCTTAAAAAAGGCTTGCTTTTTTGCATGTATGCATATATCTCGAGAATTAACAAGGTAAGACTTACTGGTCTAAACAAAAGTAAAACTTAGTGCATAAACAAAGATCACTTCTATTCATATTGTATCTTTCTAAGTAGTTTGAGAGCGAGAATCGATGGAGAAAGCAGAAGGTGCGAGGTAGAGGAAAAACGTGCTAGAATGTTGAGTTTAAGTGCCAAACTTTAAATGGTGAGAAAGCCAAAGTAACTTTGGGAGTAAATTCCTCTTCTTTTGGTGAATATTGCATTTCGACTCAACATGAGCTAAGTGCATCAATAGAAGGAACCTAGCCTTATAGTTTCCTTATGTTGACCCTCATCATCCAACATGATCAACTTGGGAGGAGAATTGAAAAGATATTGAATTTTGATTGTCGGAAATTTGTCTTTCTCTTCTTCAATGAAACCAACAATCTCCGGATAGAATACTAGTTTCCTCATGCATGCTTCCAGTATTGCACCTGAATACGTAATCTGCAATTGCACAAATATAAATGCAACTTTTGAAATTAGGGGAAAGAGAAAAAAACACAGCATGTGATACCAAAATTTAAGAAACAACTTGTATTCCCACTGAAAACGAAAGGGGTGATTGAGAACAAGGAAGCAGAAAATATCTAGAATTTAGCAGCTTTTTGTTCAGCAGTCCCATCGTATGGTTCATTTTCCACCTTTCCCCTTTATTTTTGGGGATATATACCATTCCCTTTCCCGAAAAAAAGGAGAAAATGAAAATGAATCGAGCAGACTAAAGGAATGCAGAATTAAGTGCAAGTCTCAATTATGGGGATTCCTACACTTAAAGATGACTATGGTCGGGGAATTGGTCCATTATATGATCTCATAATACAATTGTTGGTAAAAGACATTTTTGAAAGAAGATAAGACATGTTTCATGTTCTTACATGCACAGTCTAAGAAGCTAAAACCCTGACATTTAATACGATAAAAAAGTGCCGTTTTATCAGAGGTACCAGCATTAGTATAATACATGCTAGGGGTTCAATAACAATGTAAGAATCCATTAACTCTTTTGCTAAACAGCAACATCCTCTCACAACTCTCAATCTAATCTGAGAATTAAATGACTTCCACTAGGTGTATTAAACTGAAAAAGATTATTTCAAAGAAGAAAAATAGAGGATGAAGAGTAAGAGAGATTCAATGAACAAACATTTGAGGTTGAAAACCTATTAAAATAATTGGACCCAATTTCCAAAGCATATTCCATACCTTACTTGTAGAATCATCTGAGTCTTCCGTGCAACCTTTCTTGCAGTCAGATACCAACTCTGTCATCAAACCATATAGTTACAGTCAGATTGATGCATGTAATGCATTTTTCAAATGTTTGGTCTTCAATGTTGGGTTTAATATGTCACATACACACACCAAAGCAACTGTGTTCTTTAAAATCTACAGTGTCACTCTTTTTTCCATTAATGAAATGCATTACGCTTAGCACACAATGATGTTGCCACATCACACCAAGTCTTCCCACCTTAAACTATTATGCTATGGTTCAGCATACTTGACAATAACATCATAAAACAGTAGAATCATAAGGCAGTTTCATTTTGTACCAAAGGCTCCAAATAGATCTATATCTAACCAGTGCAGTTAAAATGTTCCCAACTGCACGGGAGGATGACAACCAAATAAGTGTCCAGTGAGCTTTTTGGTGCTAGATGCATCTCACTGCAGCTAGCTGGTGCTGCAGTTAAAATCCAATTGGTGCCTAAGGAATTTGACTGCACAGAGGAGGTAGGGCAATTAAATTCGAATGGAGCCTAAGGAATTTGATTACACAAAAGGAGGCAGGGAAATTTGAACAACAATAAACTGAAACAAACTATGATTTTCCTACAAGAAAAAAAAATAGTAAAGCCATGCTTCCCTAAATCGACAAAGCGGATTTGGTATTCAAATGATAATCCCTTCAGAGAATTTAAAGTTTCCAATAAAATGGAACCACGACTTGAGAAAATTGAGAAATAAACTGATCTTAAACCGGCAATTCTAATTCATTTAAACACCCTAAACTGTTGCTTCCAACTACAAAGATGTTTATATAAAGAATTATGATGATTAGTTGAAATTTGACCTTATTATATAGAGCTGCACTACTTTCAACTCGCAAAAGTATCAAATTGATGCCCCAATGCCCCTAATTTCAGATTAGACAGGGCCCAAAGGACCATAAAATCAAAACAGAGCCAGATATATAAAAAGGCAAACCCCAAACAGTTAACACCGAAACTAATCCAAAGAATTCATCAAACACTCAAATCCTTAAAATTCCAGAATTTAATCAAACAAACCGCTATGACAGCATAACAATGGAAACCCAAAATAATAATAATAATAAAATTAATAATAATAATAAATTTACTCCATAAAAAGGTATAATTTTTTTTGTTTCTTTTGAAGAGGGGATTGGTTCAATACCTTTGTCCTTGACGTAGTCAGCAAAAGTGTTGCAATCAGAACAAAGGGCTAAACCCGTGAAACCCAGATCCTCACATTGCTTTGGAATTAAATGGTCCTTTCATGATGATACGATAACGGAGGAGGCAGAGGGAATTAAAACAAACATCAACAACCAATGATATAATGTGTTCCTCCACATCTCTTATCTTAGACTTGCAACTTCCTCTTCGAAATTGAAAGTCGCTAACGCAACTTGTAACCTCTTAAAAGGAAACTAGAGGGCGAGTTTTTTTTTACCCAAAACCGGAAGTCGAGTCAAAGTCAAAAATTTTATACCAAGTCGAGTTTGTAAAATTTAAATTGGGTTGTTTTATTTGTTTAAGTTTAATTAAAAATATTTATAATATTATTATACGGATTAGTTTTATTTTAAATAAATTTTTATAACTATTAATATATAGATTTCATAGGTGATATACGTATAATAAATTTGAAAAAAAACTTTAAATTATTTGAGTTTTATTTTATAAATTAAACTTTATTTAATTTTTAGTCGAGTTTATGAAATTATGATTCGAATCATTAATTTTTTTCCCGCATCAAATTGAAAATTTCTAGATTTTTGAGTAGGAGCTTTTATCTCCTTAACTAGGGCTGTAAATGAACCAAACGTTCAGTGAATCGTTCGACGAAAAGTTCATTTATTTATTAAATGAACGAACATAAACAAGATTTTATGTTCGTTTAATTAAATAAACAAACACAAATAAAAGACTTGTTCGTTCATTTACGTTCGTAAACGGTTGGTAATCCAATCGTTTAAATTTACTCACATATGTCAATTTATATTTATTATTTTTCATAACAAAAGTATTATATTTAAAAAAAATTACAAATATATATTACAAATATGAAATACAAAGAAAAAAATTAAATAAATACTCGATATACGAGACTTTATATTTCTTAAGAAAAAATTAAACAATATTCAATGTTGGTTCACGTTCGTTTGTGATCGTTTATTATTTTAACGAACAAACACGAACAAGTAATTATGTTCTTTAATTGTTTGTGTTCGTTCATTTGTTCAGTTAAAATTAAACAAACAAACGAACATAAACATACCCTCGTTTGTACTCATTCGGTTCGTTTACAGGTCTATCCTTAACCAAACCAAAATGTAAAGCATAGGCAGGTGGCTATAGGATGAGGATGGTTAAAATTTTGTTTTAAATAATCTTAAAGTGATTAAAAAATAGCATTTGTTTATATATATTCTTAACCCTTTGACAATGCACATATATCTCATAAATAAAACAACTTGAACCCCAGTCTATTATGATAAACATCGTTCATTTAGATTTAAGATGAGGATGGTTAAATTAAGCTAAAAAAGTGGTTAAAAGATGTATAAAGTATTATTGATAATATATAAATGGAGTGTTTATCTAAAATAATATCGGTTGTTTTATATTTTGAGTTTTTTATATAATTATTGATGTAATTACCCGTTTTTGTCCGGGTAAACTAAACCCAGATCCAGGCCCAAACCTTAAACCCATGACCCAACCCAACCAAAAAACCCTAAAAAACAAAAAGCCCTAACCCTAAAATCTAATGACCTACCCGCCGCCTCTATCCTCAAGCCACTACCGTCGCTGTCGCCGCCGGCGTCACTCTCCGGCCACCCAAAAAACCCCATATTAAAACTGAAACCCTAACTAATCCCTAACCCCAAACCAACCCTAAATAAAAAATAACCTAAATCTACCCCTAAACCTACCCAAATGACCCATACCCTATCAATCACTCTACAGGAATATCCCTAATCTGGATCTTCCCATCATCAATACAGATCTGCAAGGTTAAAATTATAGGGGAGTTATATTTTATTGTAAAAAATCGGGTATTATAAACCCATAAGCAAATGTAAATTGGAGGAAGTTTTTTTAGAGAGAAAAAAAGAGAGATCAGAGTTTGTTAATGGGGATTTTCATTTGAACAAAAAAATTGTAAGGTTTTCGGAAATCAAATAAAAAACTTGAATCTTCAGAGCAAAAAGGGTCTTTTATTTTTCATCTTTGAATAAAATGTAAAGTTTCTATTTTTATTTTCGAATCAAAGTTTTTTTTAAAAGGGGGGGAGAAAATTTGAAAGTTTACCTTGATCTTGTGAATCGAAGCGATGCACGGTCGCCGTCGTCCCGCCGTTACTCCTTCATCGTGAGGCCTCATGGCTGGTGAGCGGCGCGATTTGAAGGGGAGCGGCCGCCGTACGGTAGGGAGAGTGAGGGAGAAGAGAAATAAACTAGGGTTTTTAGTTTTTTTAAACTGATTTTGAATTAAAAAAGCACCCTTAACCACTTTTTTAAACCGGTTGCCTAAAACGGCGCCGTTTTAAGGCTCCGACCCGCGTGTGACCCAGTTACCCGGGGTGGATCATTTTTTCTTAATGGTCGAATTTCGCTTCAGGTCCTTCATTTCTTTTCAAGTTTTCACTTATGTTTAGGAGATAATTCTGCTCTTGGTGCTTCTGCTTCCTATGCGTGTTTAATATTGTTTTTTTTTTGTTTTTAATTTATGTTTTATTTTAATTTAGTCATTGATCTTTTATTAACTTTAATTTTTAGCATTTTTATTTATTGTTATTTATATTTTTGCCCATGCATTTTATATTTTGTAGCATTTTAGTCCTTTTATATTATGTCATGCCATGTAACTTAGTATTAATGCATTTTAGCCCTTGACATTTAGTTTTATAATGTTTTATATATATTAGTTTAGTTCATGCATTATTATTTTTAATATTATTATTATATAATAGTAGTTTGTTTTTGTATATATATTAACATAATATATAAAAAGATATGTATATATATATATATATATGAGTTTTTATTTATGGCTCATATTTGTATGTATAATAGTTTTTGTTTTTTTTTATATTTTTTGTATATTATGTATAATACTTTATATATGTTTGTAAAATATTGTGTAGTATTTTTGTTTAATTACTATGTATATAAAATAGTAATAAATACTTATTTTTTAAAATGATATATATAAAAAACTACTAACTTAATATATGTATAGGAATTTTTTTATAAATACACATATTTTTACTTTAAATATTATATTTTAAGTGTATATATATAAAAGATAATAAATACTTATTTTTTGTAATAAAAAACATATATGTATATAAAACTACTAACTTTATACATATAGTTTTTTCTATATAAATATAGTTATTAAATCCATTTTGTCATAAATATTATATTTTAAATATATAAATATATTTGTATACTACATTATAAATTGCATCGTAATAACTAGATAAGTAAAGATTAAGGAAATATTCTTTTATTTAGGGAGTTCAAGAATTAGTGTACCTGGCGTAAAGGGATGCGACCATCTCGATATCCCTAAATAAAAGAACATCATTACCATTTTAAGATACGATATTTAAGGGAATTTTCTTTTATTTAGAAAATCAAAAAACCATTTCCCGGGCGTAAAGGGAAGTGAATTTCTTGGTTATTCTAAATAACGGAATGTTTCTTTAAATATTTAGGACATCTTCATGCATTTAAAAATCATATTTTAAATTTTAATCGAATTTGCAATTTCCAATACTGAGACATTAAATAATCGACTAGGTACCAATTTTTGGGCGGTGTTGGGGGTGCTAATCCTTCCCCACCCTTAACTGACTCCCAGACCCGAATTTTTTTAAATCTCTGGTTTTATTTTGGTGTCTGGTCTACCATTTTTAAATGATCGGTGGCGACTCTATATTTATAATTATAAAACCGGGTGGAGTTTTTCAAATAATCAAAAAATAAATTTTAAACCGAAAAAGAGAGCGCCGGACGGATGGGTGATTACAATCGATACACAATTTTTATAAAGGTATTATTCTACACACACACGATGGAAACAAGTTTTCACAAACATCATAATTTTAGGGTTTAGGGTTAAATTTTAGGGTTATGCGGTTATGTTTAGTGGTTTAGAATTGATAGGTTGTAGTTAGAATTTAGAGTATAGGGGTTAGCATTTAGGGTTTATAGATTAAAACCTAAAACTATAACCATATTACCTTAAACCCTAAAGTTTAACCCTAAATGCTAACTACAATCCCTAAATTATAAAGTCCTAAACTTAATCTCCTAACCTTAAACCCTAAAACTAAGGTGTTTGCGGATTTTTTTGTTTCTCCCACCTATGTATTGAATATAAATCCTTCTTATAATCTCAAGATTTAAACATTTGACATTACTAAAGGAATTAACGTTTCATTCCACTAAATTGATTAATGTTTAGTTATTTATATATACGAAGTTTTATAGACTTCGTAATTTTTTAAATTCATAAAAGATATAGATATCTAAAGAAAAAAATCAGAAAAAGTAATAATTTTCGTGATTTTAAGTTTTTCTACACTTTTACGTTTTTATTATGGTGCTTATTGAGTTGAACAACTGACAAATAACTCGAACTCGACTCGGTCAAAATTCAGTTAACACTCAATTTGAATTGACTCGATTTAAAATTGAGTTCGACTCGAGACCTTAGCGAGTCAAGTCGAGCAAGGCCCAACTCGACTTGATAAGTTTGTGAGCAGCTCGTTATTTTTTTATAAATTCTTTTATGAATCTTTGGTGGATACCTTAAAAATTTATGTTAGAGGAAGTTTAAATACTAGTTGAAAACTATAGAAAAATTTAGTGAATTCCAATGTAATTTACCCATAAAATTTAGGTTTCAAATTTCTAAAATGTTTCCCGAGAATTAGAAAAAGTTAATTTGTATCAATAAGAAATCAAATTATAATAATGAGTCTTTCCTTTTTTATTAAAGTCTTTCATTTTTCTTTTATTATTACTTTATGTCTAAAAGTAGAAAATGAGAAAATCTTCAGTTTTCACTTCCCATATAAAAAAAAATACGATTGAAAGTTAAAACCTTGAAATTCTTAAGGCATTCTCCCATTTGTTGTACATCGAAGATTGTTGAGAAACTAAAAAAAGTCTCACACTCGAATATCGACTTCATCTCTAATTCGGTCATGACAAGTTCATTTATTTATCTCCTCAGATCTCACGTTTTTTTCTTCTAAATTTTTATGTTTATATTAAGCTCTAATAGTATCACTAGATTTTACATATATTTTAAAAAAAACAAGGTAAAAACTTTGACGAGCTTAACAAGCAACGAGATTTTTTAACGAGCACGAGTCGAGAAAATTTTATCGAGCTTAACGAGCAACGACTTGAGTTGAGAAATGAGATTTTTTAACGAGCACGAGTCGAGCACTACTCAACTCACAATCGACTCGCTCGATAAGCACCCTTAGTTTTTACCATCATTGCGTAAATTCTAATCGTTCATAGCTTTTCTCTCTAACCTAAACGTTTAATTTTTTTCTTTCATATTTGTTTGGTTGATGGTAGCATCAACCTTGGAGCTCATCATATCAGCCAGACGAGTTCCTTTAAGTCCAATTAAAAAAATAAAAATTAATAGAATTCGGTATATCAGTCAAGTGAGTTCATGTAAATGGTGCTAGGTCTAAAAATAATCGTGTTTGAGCGTAAAAAATAATATTAAAAATTTGAGATAATTAGATAAAAACATCTTTTTTAAAATAAAAAATCAACTAAGACTAAAGTGAGGGACGAAATGAGAATAAATGAGTTAAAGTGTCTTACAACTTGTAAAATAAAATTTTGTTATAACACAAGAACCAAAATACATATTCCTTGTAATTTAAGGCCCAAAATACGTATTGAGCTATATACATTTGACGAGACGGAGACAAATGTATAAAATATATGTGATTACAATTTAGGGGCTAATATATGTGTTGAGCTATGCAAATTTAATTAATTTAGGCCTGTAAACGAACCAAACGAACATAAACGAATGTATGCTCATGTTCGTTCGTTTAATTTAACCGAATAAATGAACGAACACGAACAACTAAATGAACATAATTTCTTGTTTGTATTCGTTTGTTAAGGAATGTAGCTTGTTCGTGTTCGTTCGTTAAAATGATAAACGAACAAACATAAAAAGACATATGTAAATAAATTTAATTTTTAAAATATAATACTTTTGTTACGAAAAATAATAAATGTAAATGAATATATGTGAATAAATTTAAGCGAACATAAATGAACGGATTACCGAACGTTCACGAACGTAAATGAACAAATGAGTCATTTGTTCGTGTTTGTTCATTTAATTAAACAAACAAAAAACTTATTCATGTTCGTTCATTTAATAAATAGACGAACTTCCCACCGAACTGTTCACAAACAGTTCGTTAAATATTTGGTTCGTTTATCGCCCTAATATAATTACAATTTTTATTACTAAACACAATATGTAGAATTAAGATGTAATTGTACTCTGCTGGGTGAAATATATGAAATGCATTGTAATTAAAAAAAAAGTGTACTGATGTGCAATGCTTGTTTGGATGGGTGTTTAGTGAGCATGTTAAATCCAATGTTTGATGGTGTTTGCATGTTTTTTTATCGAACAAGGTGTTTGCATAATTGAGGATACAAGAGAATGGATGACGCATGTTATTACATAGATTCATAATAGGGATGACGCATGTTATTACATAGATTCATAATAGGGATGACGCATGTTATTATTGTAAGGATTTATTAATCACATAAGTAAAAAGTAAAAGTTAATGTTATTAATGTTACTCACAAATTATATTATGTACATATTTACCAAAAAATTATATTATAATTTTTTATCATGTCAGTGATAGTCTCAACCAATAAAAATTATATAGTCTACAATTTTTTCACATGTCAATTTGTTTATCAAATGAATCTTCACTTATTTTTTTCACTTCAGATTTTAAAAAATGTTTTTTTAAAAAAATTACCCTTTCATTGAGTTGATGACATGAAAAATATGAAGAGACTGATTTATATCCGTTAAAATCATGACCGATGTGATAAAGAGAGTCCGCGATATAATTTCTCTTCTTACCACCTCAACTATGGTTCAACCAATATAAATTATCCATTTTATCACTCATGTCATCAACTTATTTAAATGATAACTTTTAAAATTTTATTTTTAAAAATTTAATTTAAAAAATTATTAATGAAAATTTACTTAATAAAAAAATAATATAAAAAAGAAGACAGAGTTAATAATTTCTATTGAATATGATCATAATTAATGCGGTAAAAAATCAGAAGTGTTTATAATATAAATTTCCAATGTTAACACGTCTCTACATAATTGATTATATTTTAATGTATAAGAATTTACTTGGGGTGCAAATTTTATATAATTTTTACTAGAGATTGTATCTAGAATCTAGTCTTAATTGAATTTTGGATTTTTTTGTACTTCTTTACCATCAAGGCTACGGGTGTTTATCATCGGGTATTTGGGTTTTCGAGTATTCAAAGTGTCGGGTACCTAACCTTTCGGGTATTAGATTTTTAAGCCTATATTTTGACCCGCTTTAACTATGTACCCATAAAACTCGAGTATCCAAAAATTTGGGTAATGGGTACTCGTATTTTTACTTTTTAAAAAAAAAATCATTTACTTTTATTTTAAAAAACTCATAACTAATAAAAATTCGAATTATATAATCCCATCAGAGTTTAAGATCTAAAGTATCAAACTCAAACAACTTTAGAATATAAATTTTATAATTATTAGAAATTACATGCATAATTAGGTTGTTTGATTTGAGAATATAGTGAATATAAGAGTATTTTATTTAAATAATAATTATATTTAAAATAAAAAATTTAAAAAAAAAATTAGGGAACCGGGTCATCGGGTCACCGATAATAGGTATTCTTGCGGCCTGTGCTCGACCCGGGTAAAAAAAACCAGGTAAATACCTGATTATTTATGTTTAGGTAGTTGTGTCGGATCAGTCGGGTCGGATATTTTTTTATAAAGAAAGAAAACTACTAGCATATGCTTCGTTAAAAAATCTCCCTAAACCTAGACGAAAAAAGTGCATATGCTAACAATTACATAACAACCAATCCGTACACCTGAATTAAACTACATAGCCATGCAACCACAGGTGCAATACATATAAATGAACCCAACCTATGCCCGACTCAGGCAGCACATGTTGCACTCCTTGGCAGCGCCGATCCTGCACAGCCTCGTCTCGAACCAGATCACCATGCAGCAAGTCCTGAACCGAACTAGGTGGTGTAGCAAAGACACACGAACCATTCACACTCTGAATGTCCATTCTCGCCAAGCTATCCACAACAGTATTTGCCTCTCGCAATATGTGCGTAAACGAGACCTTCCAGTCCCGATTCAAGAGGTTGGAGATATAGTTGACCAATGAGCCACCCCACATCCATTCGACCCACTCGAGAGCATCTTAGGTCGAGTATTTTTAAACACCCCTAATCAAGGCTATTATAAATAGGCTTAGGTATATATAATGTCTTTTATTGTAATTATGAATCGAATGAATTCTTAGTAAAACATTACGATCAAATGAGCTTGTATCACCCTTAAATTCTGATCGCGATTTCAAATAATAACTTATTTGATCTATAATTTTTCAAACAAGTACTCATTCAAGCATGGATGTTCAAATAAAGGCTCACTTGTTGAAGGAAATAGGAAAATAGAATCAAAGAATGATGATCTTTTTCATTGATTTCAATTAAATATATACATATTTAAAATCACTACAAGAGATAAACTTTTATATTTGTACAAAATTAAGATTCTCTATACAAAGTAACTACCAAAAATGTTAGGATATAATTCCTTTATTTGCTGCACTGATTTGTCTAATATAATCCCTTTATTTGTGTAATCACTAATTTTGTCCGAACTTTATTTTTTTTAATTTGGGCTTATATATATTTATTATAATTATTAAATTTTTTCAAAAAAAAATCAAAACGAAAATTTGCATCATATTTATTATCATCTTTTAGTTATATTACTATATTATTATTATTATTATCTTTTCATATTATTACTATATGTTATCATTATTTTTGTTACCGCTATATTACATTATAGTATTATTATATTATTAGTTTTTTATTCTACTATCATTATTAATATTATCACCATCATTATATTATTATATCAGATTATTAATATATTATTATTTTATTATTATTATATTTATATAACTAAAACAAAAATATAAATAATACATAATTAAAATGAAAGCCCCAAGTTAGAATTACAAAGTCCATTACAAATAAACCCAAAGCCTCCAAACCAATATCCAACTACTCTAAACCCATCTGCCTACCCCAAGCCCTATTACATCACTTAAACCCAAATACTCAATCTGCCGATTTTCCCCTAACCCAAATTAAACCAAGCCAACCCGTACCCGACCAGTTCACTTAACCCGGCTAACCCAAATATCCCAAAAACCCTAATGCACCCTTAACCCTAATACCCAAGTGAGCAGCAGCCGCCGCCAGTTTCCAGAAGGTTCTAGGAGCCTCTTCACATTCCGTCCAGCTCGGCAGCAGCACCACGGCCACATCATCGCCACGACCTCTCCACGTCACAGCCACATAGGCATTTTCACATTCGGCCAAACAAGCCTTCTCTCCCCCACCATCTCGTACCTGCAAAACAGAGACAAAAGAAGGCAACAGAGCAGACAACTCAGCCACAACAATAAACGGCAACAACGACAGCTTTTTTCTTTGTTTTATTATTGTAAATCGGCTATAAAGAAGCCCGAACCAGATGCATGTAACCCGGACGGGATTTCACAAAAATAAATAAATACAAAAACCAAAGACACATTTTTTTGTTTCGAACAAAAGATAGAAAATCATCAAAAGAGTTTTAAGATTTTACCTTTCGGAAGGATCGGTCATCCGTCGCCGTAGTCCTATTCCCCGTTTCGGTTTCTTTCAAATGCTTTTAAAACAAAAAGGGGGTTGCTTTCAAACTGAGTTTTTTTAATAAAAGGGAAAGACGGGGCTTTGTTACGTTTCAACAGATCTAAAAAGAAAGGTTTTTTTTAAGGGGTAGGGTTCAGATCTGGTTAGATTTTGAAAATAAAAGGAGTTTTTCGGGTTGTTTTTCTTAGATTTAGGAAGAACGAAGCATTTTTGTAAAAAAAAATCAGTTTAAGATCTGGGTTTTTGAAAGATAAATAAAGTTTTTGGGGTAGTTGAGGTTCGCCGGCCGCCGCATACGGCGGCATTTCGCTTGTTTCTGGAAAAATAAAAAGGCTTAAATAAAAAAACAGTCTTCAAACTATGTTTTTTTTGTTTTTGGCCCTTAAACTATGATTTGGGCAAAATAGGCCTTTAAATTATTTTTTTTAGTCACTTTAAGTCCTTAAACTATTTTTTGGTCAAAATTAGTACCTAAATTATATCATTTTTCTTCTTTTAGTCCCCAAAACTAGGGGTGTTCAAATCCGGGTATAGGGTATTCGGGTACCTGAAGTACCGGGTACCCGGATCTTCGGGTAGTAGAAAATGCGGCCCTTGTCCCGACCCGGTTTTTGCGGGTACCCAAAAATTCGAGTATTTGAGTACTCAGATATAAAAAAAAATATTTTTAAATATAAAATATTTTATTAATTTAATATAAAAATAGAAAAATATGTATTTATTAGTTTAATATAAAAATATGTATTTATTAAATATAAAAATTTTAGATTTTTTATTAGTTTAATATAAAAATATGTATATTGAATATAAAAATATTAATTTTAAATATATTCTGGTACCCGAAAATTCTTAATTTTGTGACCCGGACTCGACCCGAGAAGTGACGGGCCTGACCCGGGTAAAAAAAAATTCTCAGGTAAATACCCGGTTATTTATGTTCGGGTAATTGGGTCGGGTCAGTCGGGTTGGATATTTTTGAACATCCCTACCCAAAACTATTAATTGGTCAAAAAAATCTTTGTGATGTGTCAACATCTTATTAGTCGAAATAATTTTCTTTTGACTTAAATAACTATCGGACTTAAAATGACCAGCAATGATAGTTTAGGGTCTTATTTTGATATATGATATTTTAAAATTTAAGAATAACATAAATATTTATATATGTTAGAAAAGCCAATAAAATAATATTTTTGTAACCATGGATTTAAAATGACAAAAAATGATAGTTTAAGGACTTATTTTGCCTAAAGCATAGTTTAGAGGTTTAAAGCAGCTAAAATGATAGTTTAGAGGCTTATTTTGCTCAAATTATAGTTTAAGGCCAAAAGCAAAAAAATATATATATATAATTTAAAGATTTTTTTTTGTTTAAGCCAAATAAAAAACAGAGCGGCTTGGGTTTTTAAGGATTTCAGAGCGTTTACACGTCTTTCCTTTCTTTTATTATTCAGTTTGAAATATAAACGAAAATGAAGCTCCCGAACAACCTGTTTAATTTCTTTCCTTTTTTCCATAATTACCGTTTCCCCCCTTTTCTAATATTATATTCCCTTTTATTTTACTTTATTATTGTGCACATAAATCAATCACAGCTTCTTGGCCTTCGGGTAGTAGCTGCTATTCTTATATATATTTATTTATTTGGTTTTAGGGTGCCGAGCCCTTTTGTCTTTCTTCTTTCCTTATCAATATATATTATATATAGCTATATATATTTGTTAGATATTGTATCTTTACTTTACTATATTATACGTGTATATATATATTATATATTATTATATACTTACTTATCATATGTTATAAATATTATTTATATGGTATATAGTATTTATATCATACATTATATCTATTTAATGTATATATATTCATTTATTTTATTGTTTTCTCATTTACTTCTTTGTTCGAATCGCTTTTACGTTGACTCGCAATGGAGATGACCCATATTATTAGGGTGCGTTTAACTAACATCTAACTCCTAACATTTAATTTCCGCAACTAACATTTATTTTCTCGCATTTTATTTTTCGTAATTTAATTTCCTCATTTAATTTACCGTATTTTATTTTAACTTTCTTTGCTCGATTCGGTCCTTTTCCGGATTGCTTTTTCGATCCGATCCTTTTTCGAACTTTTAAATTCCTGTATTTTCTTTTATGTTCGATCTGGTCCCTTCTCCGGACTTTTTAATTTCCGCATTTATTTATTATGTTAGATCCGGTCCATTTTTCTGGTTCTTTCTACCTTTTATTTATGCTTTAATTTGAATATGTATATATTTGTTTTATTTTTCTTGCATTCGACATATTAACTGTTAATGTAGTGCCCTTTTATTCGATAGTAAATGAGGCCAGTATCAACCGTAATGATGGTGGTTCTTTCGTTTATTATCGAATAACGGGGCCATTAAAATTTATTCGCATTTTTAAACGGATTTTAAATTAATTTAAACTTTGAACTCGCAAATTTCCAGTTAAAGCAAAACGTATTCGACTAGGTACCAATTTTGGGCGGTGTGGGGTGCTAATCATTCCCCATCCGTAACCAACTCCAGAACTCTTTTTCAAAAAAATCTCAGATTTCATTTTTGGTGTCCGGTCTATCCCATTTAAAATGACCGGTGGCGACTCCATCATTTTTATTTTCAAAAATTAAATTTAAAAAATCCCCCAATTTTCAAAACTTTACAAAATATTCTCCAAAATTTTCAAAATCCCTAAAAATTTTAAAAACTTTTCAAAAAATAAAAAACAAACAAAAAAAACATAAAAAAACCCCAAAATATTTAGCGATTTTTTAAACAAATAAATATTCGATTTTAAAATATGTCGCTACAATTTGTTGCTAAAATATCATTCCTTTATTTGCTGCACTGATTTGTCTGATTTGGTCAAAGTTTCTTCAATACCCCCCTCAAGTTGGAGCATAGGATTCGAAATGCCCAACTTTCCAAGAAGAAACTGAAATTGATCAGTGCCCAAAGCCTTAGTAAAACATCAGCAAGTTGGAGAGAAGATCGTACATGAGTTGTTTCAATATTCTCGTTTTGTATCTCATCGCGAATAAAATGACAATCATCTTCGATGTATTTGGTACGTTCATGATATACAAGATTTTGGTTAGATTTTGGACTCAACTTGTAATTTCTGAATTTTGTTTTTCGATACTAACGAGAAGGGGTTCCTTCCAAATTAACCAAAAGTTTTCCTGTCCCTTATTTCCAGAAATACCCTCGCCAGAAGCCTCCAAGTTTTCTATATAAATTTATGGCATAAAGTTAAAAGTAGCCCCCAACGTTTGACCTTTTGGTCACTTTAGTCTCTATTTTTTTTTTAGTCCGAACAACCACCTAACGTTTCATTTTTATTCAAATTTCACCATCGTTGGATGAAAACCGTTAGTCAACTAACGGTCAACGCCTGAGGCATACGTGGCATGTCTGCATGGCATGAGTTGCTGATGTGGCATCTTGCTGACGTGGCATCTTGCTGATGTGGCACCATGAATTTTTTTGAAAAAAAATATTTTCATATTAATTTTAACCAATTGGTCGCTGCCATGTGGCACCATCATATGATGACACATGGCGGATTGATTCCAAGGCATAAGAGAGAATCAAAATTCAAAGGTATGCTTGGGAATATTCAAACTTGCAACACCAGGTTAGAAGACCCAACACACAACCGCCAAGCCAACCTACTATGTTGTTGTTTTTTCACCACTTATTTTATTTATTCATTTGCTTGAAAGTGAAGAGATATTTATTAAAATATTCACTAATATACCTAAACCCAAAACTAAACCCTAAATATTAAAATCATAAACCTAAACCATAAACCCTAAAAATTAAACCCTAAACTATAAATATCGAGAACACTAAAAACATAAACCCTAAACCCTAAATTCAAACCCTTAAAACTAAAACCATAAACACATAAAACCCTAAACCTTAAATACTAAACTTTAAAACTCTAAACCCCAAACCATAAAACAATAAACACAAACCCTTAAACCCTAAATTTGGGTTTAGAACATTATGTTTAGGGTTTAGAGTTTAAGATTTAGGGTTTAAGGTTTAGTGTTTTATGGTTTATGGTTTAGTGTTTATGGTTTAGGTTTTAGTGTTTTATGTTTTTTAGGGTTTTGGTTTAATGTTTAGTTTTTAGGGTTTATTTTTCAAGGTCTAGGATTTTAAAGTTTAGGGTTTAAGATATATTAGTGAATATTTAATGAATATTTATTTACTTTCAAGTTTAGGGTTTATGATTTTATGGTTTAGGGTTTAGGTTTTTAGTACTTTGGTATTAAGGGTTTAGGGTTTGGTTTTTTAGGGTTTAGGATTTTAAGGATATATTAGTGAATATTTAATGAATAATTCTTCACTTTCAAACAAATAAAGTAATGAATAAATAAAATAAGTGGTGAAAAACAATAACATAGTATGTTGGCTTGGTGGTTGTGTGTTGGGTCTTCCAACCTGGTAACATAGGTTTGAATCCCTCCAAGCACACCTTTGAATTTTGATTATCTCTTATGCCTTAGAATCAATCTGCCATGTGGTAGCGCCCGATTAGTTAAAAATTAATATAAAAAGATTTTTTTTTTCAAAAATTTCACAATGCCATGTCAGCAAAAGTGCCACGTCAGCGCCCTATGCCATGCAGACATGACACGTCAACCTCAGGCGTTGACCATTAGTTGACTAACGGTTTTCATCCAACGAGGGTAAAATTTGAACAAAAATGAAACGTTAGGTGGTTGTTCGGATTAAAAAAGAATATAAACTAAAGTGACCAAAATGTTAAACGTTGGGGGCTACTTTTGACTTTATGCCATAAATTTATTTCCAACCCTTCTCTGTGCATCTCTAATTATTAAATTGATTTTTTTAAACCAAAAAGTAAATAAATTAGATTAGATTCGTATTGTGTCGGTATCATTTTCGAAATTATAAAGGAATCATTTTCGAAATTGTAAAGGAGACCTATACTATATATTATAAATGAAATATCATGATTTTCGAACAAATAATATAATGTTTAAATATATTAATAATTCATCTACCTACCCCCCCCCCCCCCCAATTGCACCGCAACTATCTATGGGCTTTACAACCTTGTAAGTTGTAAACAACTTTATATGGGAACGTATATGCTAATGTCACACTCACGCCATGGTCCATGTATACACATCCTTCCCCATCTATATTGTGCTCATACAAGTTCGTATTTATACTAATTTCTATTTAAAATATACTGAAAGTTTCATAGTAAATAGTTTTTGTAAAGTATAAATCATCCTACGTGTATTTCAATACATTTTTACATGTATACTTTGTTTTGTCGATTTTCTAAACTATCCATTAGAAAGAGTCCAGTAATTAGTCTTCTGTGTTTTGCTAGTTTACATAGGAATAAAGGTTGTCTACTAATTTTAAAACTGCTATACGGCCATGATGAGAATTAAACCCTCTACCATTATTTAAACTGAGAAAAACTTTAATTATCTCATCTAAACCTCGTGATTATACTTACTTTTTTTTCAACATGCACACGTCTTTTAATATATCTTGTGCAATAAATACTTTATTATGGTATTTTAATTTAAAGGAAAATCTTACATTTTTCAAATATATTTACATTATTTTTTACATTTAAAGTTTTAAGAGTTTATATTAGTTTATTTTATTCTCATAATTTTATTTTAAAAATTTAAATTCAGAATGTTTAAATTAAAAAATACCATGTTGAAAACTTCAATTAATTTCTTAGAAACAACTATTAGATTTAATTAACATTTTAAATATAAATTCTTTTATTTATCTCCTAAGTCTTCACATTTTTTCGTAAATTTATATGTTTATATCAAGTTCAAGATTTTATTTATATTTTTAAAAAATAAGATAAAAGTTCTGACGAGCTTAATGAACAACGAATCGAGTCGAGCAACAAGATTTTTTGACGAGCATAAGTAGA
Organism: Hibiscus mutabilis; assembly: GCA_019671005.1. Lineage (NCBI taxonomy): Eukaryota > Viridiplantae > Streptophyta > Magnoliopsida > Malvales > Malvaceae > Hibiscus > Hibiscus mutabilis. The sequence continues at coordinate 8,352,503 of CM033741.1, forward strand.
GCAAAATTTTATCGAGCTTAAAGAGCAATAAATTTTTTAATGAGAACAAGTCGAGCACTACTTAATTCGCGTTTGACTCGCTTGATAAGCACTCCTAGTTGGTGCAATATTTAAGAGGTCGTGAGATCGAACATACTAATATCTTCCTATTTATAGGTGAGGATAAATCTAAATAGTATAAACATTATACATTGAATGTTTAAAAGGATGATACAAATTCAAACATTAAAGACGACATTATTAAAAAAAAAATCACAAACATGGATATGAACAATAAAAAAATTGAGATAAAGTATATGCAAATTTTATAATTCTTGAGATTTATGATTTTTCTTTCGTCTAATTAGAATCCAAAATTCGAACGCCAGTTCTCTAAAGAAACATGAAAAACATGGGGTCATATCAGTAATTATAAGCAAAGCCAGGGTTAATGTAACAAAGTGTCACCGATAAAGAATCCATCAAGTGATCTCTCTCGAGAACAAAAATAAAAGACAAAGCTAAAGTAAACGTCCAAGACCAAAATCAACAGGGCGAAAATGGCTTTGAGTTTCAATCCCATCGCATCGAAATCTCAGAAACTCCCTTTCCATGCCGTTCCGGCAAAGGGTACCCTCCGATCTCCCAAGTTTTGCATGGTCTCCACCATCCCTTCCGGCTCCAAGTATGTCTTTTCTTTCTCTTCCGGTTTGCCTTTATATTCATTACTATAAAGTCACTTGATTCATTTTTCCTTAGATCATTGATCTTTCCTTTTAGTTAAAGCTGATTTTAGATCTGGGTTTCTGTTATTTTGTCTAAATAACATGGATTTCGAGACTTTTATTTCATGTGTCTTTGTGCTCTTAAGTCTTAACGTTCTTAGTGTTTTTACTGGTCTATGATCATCGGGTTAAATCTGAATCAATAATGAAAAGAAGGGATTTATTTTTTTTTTAAATCTGTGATGTTTATGAAATTGATTTTGTTTTTGTTTTTACTGAATGCAGAGATGTTGGGAATCTGAAAAAGCCTTTCGCGCCTCCAAGGGAGGTACCTGCTCAGATCACCCACTCCATGCCCGCTCATAAGGTTGAGATCTTCAAATCCTTGGAGGGGTGGGCTGAGAACAACCTTCTCACTCATCTGAAACCGGTCGAAAAATGTTGGCAGCCCGCCGACTTTCTCCCGGATCCTAATTCCGATGAATTTCAAGAGCAGATCAACGACCTCAGGGAGAGGGCGAAGGAGATTCCGGATGATTACTTTGTTGTCTTGGTCGGCGATATGGTCACAGAGGAAGCCCTTTCTACTTATCAAACAATGCTTAATACCTTGGATGGAACTCGGGATGAAACGGGTGCTAGCCTTACCCCTTGGGCCATTTGGACCAGGGCCTGGACCGCCGAAGAAAACCGGCACGGCGATCTGCTTAATAAGTATCTCTACTTGTCCGGGAGAGTGGACATGAGGCAAATTGAGAAGACAATCCAGTATTTGATCGGATCAGGAATGGTAAGAATAACGACATTTCATTACTTTACAAGCATGCAAGATGTCATGGTTAGACTAAACTCGTTCTCCTTTATATTGATAGGATCCGCATACGGAGAATAGTCCATATCGAGGATTCATATACACTTCGTTCCAAGAAAGGGCAACTTTTATCTCCCATGGGAATACAGGCAGGCTTGCTAAGGAGTATGGGGATGTTAACTTGGCTCAAATTTGCGGTAGCATCGCCTCGGATGAGAAGCGCCACGAGACAGCCTATACCAAAATTGTCGAAAAGCTATTTGAGATTGACCCCAATGAAACAGTCTGTGCATTGGCCGACATGATGAAGAAGAAAATCACCATGCCAGCCGAGTTCATCTATGATGGCCGAGACTACAACCTATTCGACCACTACTCAGCTGTTGCCCAAAGAATCGGGGTTTACACTGCCAAGGACTATGTCGATATAGTAGATTACTTTCTGAACCGATGGAAGGTGAATGATCTAACCGGGCTTTCAGACGAGGGACGTAAAGCTCAGGACTACGTGTGCGCACTTCCGTCAAGAATTAGAAGGCTGGAGGAAAGAGCACAAGAAAGGGCCAAGGAAGCACCCAGTATGCCATTCAGCTGGATCTTTGACAGAGAAGTGAAGCTCTAAGGTCTCGAAAAAGAGCGAATCTCCTTCAATGCATTCGAGGAAACAAACATAAAGAAGCTGAATGCAGCTTCTCTTTATATTTATGCTGTAATGGTACCGGTATGTGTACCGGGAGGAATTGCCTAGTTCTGGTTAGGGTAGCATTTGTTTCCTGGATGTGTTGTTGTCTTCTTAAGTAATGATAATGCCTCGATAAGGGGCAGTTGTAATAGTTTTAGGTGATGTTTTTGATAGTGTCTGTTACAATCGTAAGCTGTAATAGTTTTAGATGTTTTTGTAGTGTCTGTTATAATCCGTGTAAGAGTAGCGCGTGTTCTTTTTGTTGAAACCAACGAACTTCATATGATGGTGATAATGTTGTTTTGTAGTTGTAGTCTTAGTTTGCAATAAGAAACTTCTTAATATTTGGGCATGGTTTTGCTTTTTGTTTTGGCATTGCCAGTTGACATACGAGAATATATAAAGTGAGTTCGATCGTGTTCATTATACTTAAATTAATAGTCGGTTAGTTTAGGTATTATGTACACAGTATTTACTCTTTATTAAAAAGAAGAAATACCCAAAATTACAAATTGAGTCTACATTCATAGAAAAAAAAAACTAGCTATAAGATCATAAGACATCACATGAAAATGTTAAAAATCAAACCAAAAGATTCAAAAAAAAAATAGATACAAATGTTGGTAAAAAAATACTGCAAAATCAGGGCGTTAGTACTGACTGGAAATTAAATCAAAGTAACCGGAAAAATAGTTTGAACCGTGTCGTGATTAGCATCAATGCCTTAGAAACAAATTCGCCCCAACTGGTGTAGTTGCTGTTATAGGTGGATCGTACCCCGAGGTTAGCACGGACTCTCCGAGAGTTTGTACACCCAAACTTCAAAGCGAATTTTGGTGGTATTACTATTCTTTCGAGAATTTAAAAGCTTCGAAAGCTTTAAATCAAAAAACTCAAAAAGAACTCTAAAGATGCAGAGAGAATTTTGTTTGCAAATGTTTGTGTTTGCTTGAGTGTGTAAAAAATGAAAAATCACCCTCGTATTTATAGTGAAAAAACCAAGGGTATTCTCGTCCAAAAATAGATTACTTTGAATTATATTAAATGCTGAATTTTAAAACTTTCCGAAACAGCCACTTGATTTCCTTAAGGTACTTAAGTAAGCGCTTGAGTACAATTCAGTGTTCACTGTTAGGATTATGAGTATATCTACTTAACCTACTCACTGCATAGTGTCACGGGGCTAGGGCTCAACCCTAGTGATCCGTGCGGCCTTAGACACCATTGACGCTAATCGGTCGATTCCCGCGCCTAAGTAAGCCTTCAACCAGCCTTGCGAGTACTCCTGCTCGACAACGGCTCGGATAAGCCCTCCAGGCTTCGATGGATGCGGAAGCGCTTTAAGCACTATGGTGGCTACTCTTGGCCACTCGAGAGGCAACTAGCTCGAAGAGCTTTAGAAACAAAGACAATTGAAAGGAACAAGAGGAGAACTAGAGTAAATGCCTCAGAGTCTTATTACTCTTCTCAAATGAGAGAATGAATGGAATGAGATGGTTGGCTGATACAAATGAGAGTGGGAGGCTCTCTATTTATAGTTGAGCTCCCACTCAATCAATGGTCGGGGTCGATTTACATGGATGGCTAGGATTAACCCAAATCTTTACAAGAATCTCTAATCTAGGAAAGAATATCAAATCCTACCTAATTACATCAATTAGTAGGTTTCTTTCCTCAGATAGTTGATCACACCCGATATGACAAGATTCCTCGTTTGACTTTTTGTCTCCTGCCATTTCCGAAGAGCTAATGTGATTAGGCTCTCTAGCATTCTCCAAGTGTTGGGCCAAGTCTGGTGGTCTTGGCAAATCCGATGATCCGCTTTGAACCCCTTGGGCGGATCCTTGCGCAACTGTCTCGGACCAAAAGGTTTGGGCCGTGACAATCTCCCCCACTGAACTTGGCGACGCCCTCGTCGCTGCACTAAAACGATCCTGGGTATGGCCTCCTTGGATGCTGCTACCTGTTGCCTCGGCTTGGTGCTGTTCCCCCATATGAACTGCTCGCCTCGGCTCCTACCGCCATTGAATTCCTTGATCCTCTGCACCATTACTCACATCGTCTTGGTGGCTTCTCGACGTCTCGGCTTGCTCATGTCCCCCCATAAGGACTGCTCGCTCCGACTCTTTGGCACGGACTTAGCCTCGCCATTCCCACAGTCACTCGTCGTGGGCTTGGACATCTCGGCATTGACTAGCCTGTCTCCCACAGGCTCGGTCAGCAACTCGGCCGCATCTTTGGCCTCCCGAATCTGGGCACCTCCTTGCTCCAATGCAAGCTTTACCCCAGGCCTAAGTCCTTCTAAGATGGTGGCAAGCGCACCCCATTCACTCATTGCACTCTTGCAACTAAGTAGCTCTTCCTTGAGCTCATTCACCTCGATCCGCAAAGCCTTCACCTCGGCTTCGCAAGCATTATTCTCTCGAACATTCACCAACTTGCTGAAAACTCGTCGTGTTTCGTCCTTAAACCGGTCTTCCTTAGACTCCACTGTGTTAAGGCGGGACTCGAAGACACCTTGGGTTTGCTTGGCTTCCTCTTCAGATTCTTCAAGCCTACATACCCTCTTTGTCAACGGCGGTAACCACTCGGAATGACGTTTGATCTGTTCAATCGTCAAGTTGAGAGATTCTCGGGTCTCTTTGGTGATTTCCTCCTTGAAGGAATCCACCTTCTGTGACAAGTCCATTATCTCGGACCTGAGAGTGAACGTTCTATCATTGAGATCCTCAATGAAATCTTTTACCTCGTTCATTGTCATTCTTCTCCATTGTGATGCCATCTCGGTCACTTCTTTGCCACGAACTAGCTTGCTCACTTTGACTAGCTCGAATGCAAATCCTCGCCTAACTTGACTGCAACACCAAGTAGGCTCGAACGCAAGGTCCCTCGTCTCGCTCTGATACCACTTGTCACGGGGCTAGGGCTCAACCCTAGTGATCCGTGCGGCCTTAGACGCCCTTGACGCTAATCGGTCGATTCCCGCGCCTAAGTAAGCCTTCAACCAGCCTTGCGAGTACTCCTGCTCGGCAATAGCTCGGACAAGCCCTCTAGGCTTCGATGGATGCGGAAGCGCTTTAAGCACTATGGTGGCTACTCTTGGCCACTCAAGAGGCAACTAGCTCGAAGAGCTTTGGAAACAAAGACAATTGAAAGGAACAAGAGGAGAACTATAGTAAATGCCTCAGAGTCTTATTACTCTTCTCAAATGAGAGAATGAATGGAATGAGATGGTTGGCTGATACAAATGAGAGTGGGAGGCTCTCTATTTATAGTTGAGCTCCCACTCAATCAATGGTCCGGATCGATTTACATGGATGGCTAGGATTAGCCCAAATCTTTACAAGAATCTCTAATCTAGAAAAGAATATCAAATCCTACCTAATTACATCAATTAGTAGGTTTCTTTCCTTAGATAGTTGATCACACCCGATATGGCAAGATTCCTCGTTTGACTTCTTGTCTCCTGCCATTTCTGAAGAGCTAGTGTGATCGGGCTCTCTAGCATTCTCTAAGTGTTGGGCCAAGTCTGGTGGTCTTGGCAAGTCCGATGATCCGATTTGAACCCCTTGGGCGGATCCTTGCGCAACTGTCTCGGACCAAAAAGTTTGGGCCGTGACAATAGCCAATATCAGGCCGAGTATAGTTCATTAAAAACATAAGGCTTCCAATAATTCTAGCATACTCTTCCTGGGAAACACTACTTACTTTATTCTTAAAGAGATACATACAGAGTCATAAGGAGTTCGAACTGGGTTGACATCAAAACTGTCAAATTTCTTTACACATTCTCATTAGAGTGTGTTTGATTTAAAGAAAAACCCTTATCAATTTTGGTAACTTTTACTCCTAAGATTACATCAACCTCTCACAAATCAGTCATCTCAAATTTAGTAGACAAAATTTTTTTTTGTTTTGTTAATGGATTCAATGTCAATACTGAAAATCAACATGTCATCCACATATAAGCTTATGATGACACAATCAGTTCCAAACATTTTCGAATACACGCATGCATCCGCTCCATTAACAATAAAACCAAAACTCAAAATGGTTTTATGAAATTTATCGTACCACTGCTTAAGAGCTTGTTTAAGGCCATAGAGAGACTTTTTAAGTCTACACACTTTGCCTTCCATACCAGGTGTCTCAAAACCTGGTGGTTGCTCCATATAGATCTCCTCGTTTAGATATCCATTCAAAAATGCAGTCTTTACATCCATTTGATGTACATGCAACTTATGAATAGATGTGATCGCAAACAAGGCACGGATCGTTGAGATTTTTGTCATAGGAGAGTACGTATCAAAGAAGTCAATACCAAACTTCTGAGTGAACCCTTTGACTATTAGTCTTGCCTTATACTTCTGGATTGACCCATCTGGTCTTAGTTTCTTTCTAAAGACCCATTTACTACTGATAGTTTAGATCCTCTAGGCAAGTCAACCAACTTCCAAGTGCGATTAGACTTAATTGATTCTAGTTCATCATTAATGACACTTCTCCAAAAACTAGCTTCAGTTGAACTTATAGCTTCATTATATGTTTTAGGATCCTCATCTAAAAGGAAAAATTGAGCTATAGGTTCATTTATAGAGTATATATCACTTATTTCTATAATAAAAGAAGTTATGAAATATGGTCCAAAGGTAGTAGCTACCTTTTGTCTTTTACTTCGTCTAGGATCTAATTCAAACTTCAGAGTCTCCTTGGCAGGACTACTAGAAGAAGCAGGAACATGACTTTCTCGTTGTGTCTCAACATTTAATCTAGGTTTTTTAAGAAGAAATGAGTCCTCAAAAAAATACTGCATCCCTAGATTCACAAATTGAGAAGTCACTTAAAGACATAAACTTGTATGCGAAACTATTCGTAGCATACCCTATAAACACTGCATCAACAGTTTTAGGACCGATAATGGTTTTCTTAAAGTCAGGCAAACCAAATTTTGCCAAACACCCCCACACTTTCAGGTATTGCAAATTTGGTGCATAACATTTCCACAATTCGTATGGGGTACAATCTAATTTCTTTTAAAGTTCTGTTTTTCCTCTCGACAATGTCATTCTATTGAGGAAAATAAGGAGCAGAGGTCTCATGTATTATGCCATTATTCTCACAAACATCTTTAAGAAAATTAGATCTATATTCACCACGCCTATCAGATATAACACGTTTTATTCTCCTATCAAGCTGATTCTCAACTCCTGCCATATAAATAAGGAAGTAGTTTTCAGCTTCATCTTTAGTTCTAAGGAAATAAACCTTTGTATATCTAGAGAAATCATCTACAAATGTGATGTAGTAGTGTTTTCCTCCCTTACTTTCACAGTTTCTAAAGTCTTCTAGATCAATATGTATAAGTTCTAGAAGTTCAGATCTAAGTTTAAAGACTGTTTTAAAAGTAGGTTTAGTATGCTTAGCTTCTACACAAATTTCACATTTGTTAAAGCTATTGATAACTGTTCAAAAGTACTAATTTTCTTACCCTTTTTACTCATATTATTGTTAGACTTAGGCTCATATTAGTTGCATAATTAGCTATTCATGCATTAATCCATGTTTCCTTCCATCGTTGAGCTTGATTACATAACTTGGTAGTTTTTGTGGAAAAGATGCTGCTTTGGTGTGCTTTGTGTGTGTATGTGCAGGATCACTTGCCAAAGCAATGCCGAGCTAGTTGCCAGGGCAATGCATGAAGGATATGCCGAGCTAGTTGCCAAGGTAATGCATGAAGGAGACGCCGAGCCAGTTGCCATAGCAATTGTCGACAAAGAGAAAATGCAATAGGGATGTCGAAATTAATGACTATACAAGCCCAAGATGACGTGGAGCAAATCTCAAACCCAAAGGAATTTGATTTCCATGCAGAGATTAAAGAAGAATTAAATTCCAAGAAGATAGGAGAAGTTTTAGTAGGAATACAATTATAATAAAGAATTATATTCTTTAAAGATAATTTAATTCCAACTCAAACTCCTCCTCAAAGAAGGACTTTGGCCTAGCCTTACAAATAACAAGGAGATTTCGACAAGATGCATAGAGAAAGCATTAGGGAAATTTCGACAAGTCCAAGGGAGAAAGCAAGGGATTTTCGACAAGCTTCATCTTTTCTTTCTTGTTCGATTGGGTTCATGCTAGGGATTGTTTATCTTGTGTTTCTTTGGAACCTAGCCATGAACTAAATCTACTTGGCTATGGTTATTGTGTTTTGTGGCTGTGAGAAACTATTGATTTTTGTTTAGGTAATAAGAGTTTGCATTTTTCTAGTTCAAGGTTTATTCATTCTTGGTTCTTATTCTTGTTTGCGAGTGAATTGGGAGAGGATCTCGTGATTTCATCTATTTATCTAATATCAGGAGAGTTAGATTCAAGAAACGAATGAATATGATCTTTATTCAATCTATTGATGGTGAAGATTAATCCGGCTTAGGAATAAGTTAATGATTTCAACGGCTAAAAGGAGCGCAAGATTGGTTGTTGTTCACCCTTGATTCACGCAGAGATGTATTATCAAGGCATGCACAAGTAGCTAGAGTTTCAACTTAGGGATAAGAAGAAACCATTGAAGAACGCTATGCCGAACCTTGAAGATTGCTGCCCAGACACCCAAGTAGTTGCCCAGGCAACCATCGATTAGTTGCCAAGGCAACCCCATTGTGCAAGTTGCCACGGCAACTGAGTTGCCCGTGCACTCTTTTACCAAAACGATCCAATCGGCTATCACACCTCAACTCACGATAACCTGGCCTATCTCTCTCTCATTTGAATTCATATTTTATTTTACTTTATTTGCTTTCTAGATTAGTTAAACTTCTATAATCCTTTATTTGTGTTTTTACTTTTACAGTGCAAGAGACTAGATTCTCGAAGTGGCACCAATCCCTGTGGAGACGATATCTTTTATACTATAACTTGCGACGTGTATACTTGCACATTTGCGTAGCACTTATTACACGCAACAAGTTTTTGGCGTCGTTGCCGGGGATTGGCAATAGCGACTTTGTTTTTATTTTCTTGCACTTTCTTTTTATTTTTCTTGTTTAAAATTCAAAGGGCTAACAAACTTTGGTTTTGCATTGGTATATGACCAGGGCGAGACCGACTTCACCAGAATATCCCTTTGATCCAGAAATCGAACGAACCTTACAAAGACTTAGACGAAGGATAAGAGAAGCAATGGCAAATCAAGACGGCAATATGAATCAAGATGTTCGAGCAGGAGGAGGAGTGATTCTTGCACGAAACAAAACTATTCGAGACTATCTTGAAGAAGATCTTGATGGACTTAACCCAGGAGTTGTCGCACCTGAAATTGAAGCTGACCACTTTGAGTTGAAACCGGTAATGTTTAATATGATCAACACAATAGGTCAATTTGGCGGCTCAACAACTGATGATGCACAGCAACATCTGAAATCTTTCCTCGAGATTTGCAACTCGTTCAAGATACACGGAGTCACCCCCGATGTCCTACGATTAAGATTATTCCCCTATTCACTGAGGGATAGGGCGAAAACATGGTTGAATAGCATTCCTGCCGGATCCATAGCATCTTGGACTGATCTTTGTCGTGATTTCCTTGCTAGATTTAATCCTACAAATTTGACTGATAAGCTTTGTAACGACATTACTTCTTTTCGGCAGGCAGATGATGAATCCATGTACGAGGCTTGAGAGCGATATAGAGAACTTCTACACAAATGCCCACTACACGGATTCCCGGTGTGGACTCAAGTAACAATGTTTTACAACGCCGTGAATACACCAACAAGGATGATGCTAGACGCCTCGGCAAACGGCATACTCCTAGATAAGTCGCCGGAGAAAGCAATGCAAATCTTAAACAGGCTGGCCAAGAATGATTATCAATTCCCATCCACTAGAAGAGGAGGAGTTAGACGTCAAGCCACAATACATGAACTAGGATCAGCAGATTCAATTTCGGCACAATTGGCCACTTTAACCAAGATGGTCCAGAACATGCAAAAACCAAACAACACACATGAAGTCAAGGTAATGGATTCTTTTTGTGAGTTATGTGGTGATAACCATAATTCTTTTGAATGTATGCAGAATCCGGAATCCAGCTTCTATGTGGGGAATTACAATCGGAGCAATAATGTGATGTCCAATACATACAATCCAGCTTGGAAGAAGCATCCAAATTTTTCATGGAGTAATCCCAACAATGCTCTAAACCAGAACAATCAGAATGCACAAGCATCGGGATTCCAGCAGAATATGTCACGGCAACAGATGCCGCAGCAACAACCGACAACATCTAGTTCTTTGGAAAATTTTATAAATACTTTTATGATGAAAACTGAATCTTATATGGCTGAGAATAGTAATTTCATAAAAAGAACTGATGCTTTTATTAACAGGACCGAGATGAGATTGCAAAACCAAGAGGCGGCAATCAAATCATTGGAAAATCAAGTCAGACAGTTTGCTCAAAATCTGAATACTAGACCACAAGGAGGTTTACCTAGCGATACTGAAGTCGCAAGAGGAACTGGCCATGAGCAATGTAAGACAATCACCACCAGAAGTGGCCAACAACTTAGAGAGGTTCAAACCCGCTCGTCAAACAAAACTCCACAAAAAGATCAAGACGAACCTAGCGGCAAAGCCTTAGATGCTGAACCAGGAATTACCACGGCAACCGACAATAAACATGCCTCGGCAACCGACGATAAAGACGCCACGGCAACTTGCAATAAGCATGCCTCGGTAACCCCAGTTGATAACGCCTCGGCAACTCCAGATATCCCGACAATGACGTCAATCAGGTTCCAAACCAATGAAAGGATCGAAGATATCCGACTTCCACCACCATTCCCACAAAGGTTGAAGCGGCAAAAGAAAGAATACCAATTCAAGAAGTTTCTTGACATCCTAAAGCAAGTCCACATCAACTTGCCACTGGTGGAAGCAATTGAAAAAATGCCAAACTATGCCAAGTTTCTTAAAGACATTGTGTCCAAGAGAACAAGGGTAGGAGAGTTCGAAACAGTTGACGCAACAGAGGGATGCATGGCAATGTTGCACAATCGTATGCCACCTAAGTTGAAGGATCCCAGAAGTTTCACAATACCCTGTTCTATTGGAAATCACTATGTCGGGAAAGCATTATGCGACCTTGGGGCTAGCATAAACTTGATGCCTAAATCAGTTTTCCAGAAATTAGGAATCGGGAAGGCAAGACCTACAACAGTTATGCTGCAGCTAGCCGACAGATCCTATGTACATCCAGAGGGAAAAATTGAGGACATACTAGTAAAAGTTGATAAATTTATTTTTCCCGCTGACTTTATTGTTTTGGATTGTGAAGCAGATGAGCATGCACCTATCATTCTCGGGAGACCATTCCTAGCAACAGGGAGAACCTTGATCGACGTTGAAAAGGGAGAACTCACAATGAGGGTGAATGACCAGCAGGTCAAACTAAATGTGTTCCAAACACTAAGGCATGCCGATGATCCAGAAGAATGCCAACTACTTCATGCCACGGCAGAGTTTAACTTCAATGAGGAATTTAGTTGCCTCGGCAACTACATTGCCGATCAAGAGGAATCTGAGGAGTATGAAGAACCGGTCTATGAGGAACAACAAGAAAAGACAAATTGGCTAGTAAATCGACCAGGAAAAGAAGCTGATTAAAATGTTAATGCTACACAAGAACGCAACAGGGAGGAGGACGCGGATCTAGAGATATGCGATGCATTCTCGGATGAACAAATTTTAGTTGTCTCGGCAACCCACGACGCCTCGGCAACCATGGAAACACATGCCTCGGCAATACCCTGGTACGCGGATTTAGTTAATTTCCTTGTTTGTGGTATATTCCCTTATGACATTACTCACCAAGGGAAGAAGCGGTTCCGCCATGATGCTAAGCATTACTTTTGGGACGAGCCTCTTTTGTTTAAACAATGTGCAGATCAGGTTATACGCCGATGTGTCCCTGAAGAAGAGCAACAAAATGTACTCCGGCAATGCCATTCTTCACCCTATGGAGGACATTTTGGAGGAACTCGTACCGCGGCCAAAGTTTTGCAATCCGGGTTGTATTGGCCAACATTGTACAAAGATGCCCAAGACTTTTACAAGCAATGTGATCGTTGCCAGAGGACGGGCAATATCTCTAAACGACATGAGATGCCACTCCAGAACATCATCGAGGTGGAACTGTTCGATGTATGGGGGATCGACTTTATGGGACCTTTCCCATCTTCATTCGGCAACCTCTACATCTTACTTGCCATCGACTATGTGTCTAAATGGGTAGAGGCAGCTGCAGTTCCCAACAACGATTCCAAGACCGTGCAACGATTCCTGCAGAAGAACATATTTACACGGTTTGGGATGTCGAGAGCAATTATCAGCGACGAAGGCAAGCATTTTGACAACAGACTAATTGCCAAGATGTTGCAACGCTTCGGCATATCACACAAGATCGCCACGGCATATCACCCACAAACCAACGGGCAAGCAAAAATTTCCAACCGGGAGTTGAAGGGAATACTCGAGAAAGTCGTAAATCCCTCAAGGAAGGATTGGTCATTAAGACTAGATGACGCACTTTGGGCATATCACACTGCATTCAAAACACCCTTAGGTATGTCCCCCTTCCGACTTGTCTATGGTAAGACATGCCATCTACAGGTGGAAATTGAGCACAAGGCATACTGGGCAATCAAGACCGTGAATATGGATTGGGAAAGTGCTAGACAAAAACGTTTGATGGACCTCAATGAGATAGAAGAATTTCGTGCACTCGCCTATAACAATGCACGAATCTACAAGGAGAAAACAAAGCGATGACACGACAAGAAACTATTGCCACGACAATTCACGCCAGGGCAACTAGTTATCCTATTCAATTCTCGGCTAAAACTTTTCCCGGGAAAGCTGAAATCAAGATGGTCGGGACCATTTGAAGTTGTCAGACCATTCTCCCATGGTGCTGTGATAATCAAGTCCATCTCTGACAACCATGAATTCAAAGTTAATGGACAAAGATTGAAGCACTACAATGGTGCCCATGTGGAACGTAACAAAGAAGTGGTCAACTTAGGAGATGCATGAGCATGCTCTCCTTTCAATATTTTCTTTTTCTTTTTCTTTTTATTTTTAGGAGATATTTTATTTTTTTCATTATCTTTAGTTTTCAGGTTTTCTTTGTTTTCTTTTTCACAACAAGACTCACAACTACTATGCTAAGGAAATTTACTGCCGAGATCCTTGCCCCGGCAACCAATAAAGAAGATGCCGCGGCAACCTACATCGGGCCTGCACAAGCTGATGCCACAGCAACCAACCCTGAAGATGCCACGGCAACCAAAGCTAAAGACATCCCGGCAACAAGAAAACAACCATCGCATTCAAGCAAGAGAATCAAGACACCGACTAGAAGGAAACTAATCATCTACGATGATGAACTCTCGGAGTAAGTCTTCGTATGCATTTTTATTTATTTATTTATTTTCGTTATTTTTATGCATGCATTGAGGATAATGCCTCGCTCGAGTTTGGGGGGGGATTGTTATTAGTAGTTACCATGTTTAATTACATTCATCTTAAAGTATTACATTTAGGATACATAAATTGCTTGTCATGCCTTTAATTGGAACAAGAATTGCTTAGATTTGATGAATATTCGATGATGACTTTGCCAATGCACTTAATTGATAGAATTTTTTTATTCTAGGATAACCATGGAAAAACTTAGAATTTTACTATGATGCTAAATTTGATGAAACACTGTTGTGGTTTGATTGATTTAAGGAATTCTAGTGAACTTAGGTTGATAATTAACAAATTGGGGGATTAGAATAAAAACTGAACGAATGCTAGAGGTGCCCGAAATTGGCTCTAGCATGTGCTAAAAAAATTGATCACTAGAGGTGTCCGAAACTGGCTCTAGGATGTGTTAAACTTTTTTAACTAGAGGTGCCCGAAACCGGCTCTAGTCGATTAAATTAACTTAAGAAAACTAAAAACAAAACACTAGAGGTGCCCAAAACTGGCTCTAGTTAAAACATGTTAAAAAGAACCCAATGAAGTAATTTGAAAACCTCTTGTTTGCATAGAATCCGAAAAATCAACTTGCACACAACTCCGCACACACTCACAAGCATTATAGTTTGATTCCGAGTAACTCCTAAGTTTTCCGAAAAATAAAAAGCCAATCATACTTTGTGCCCCGGTTCAGAGAATTGAAATCAAGTTCAAAGCTAAGTTTGTGAAAATTGAAGTCTTGGCAGGTAATTATGAGTTTGCATTGCTTGAGGACAAGCAATAGTTCGAGTTTGGGGTGTGATAAGTGTTCAAAAGTACTAATTTTCTTACCCTTTTTACTCATATTATTGTTAGACTTAGGCTCATATTAGTTGCATAATTAGCTATTCATGCATTAATCCATGTTTCCTTCCATCGTTGAGCTTGATTACATAACTTGGTAGTTTTTGTGGAAAAGATGCTGCTTTGGTGTGCTTTGTGTGTGTATGTGCAGGATCACTTGCCAAAGCAATGCCGAGCTAGTTGCCAGGGCAATGCATGAAGGATATGCCGAGCTAGTTGCCAGGGCAATGCATGAAGGAGACGCCGAGCCAGTTGCCATGGCAATTGTCGACAAAGAGAAAATGCAATAGGGATGTCAAAATTAATGACTATACAAGCCCAAGATGACGTGGAGCAAAGCCCAAACCCAAAGGAATTTGATTTCCATGCAGAGATTAAAGAAGAATTAAATTCCAAGAAGATAGGAGAAGTTCTAGTAGGAATACAATTATAATAAAGAATTATATTCTTTAAAGATAATTTAATTCCAACTCAAACTCCTCCTCAAAGAAAGACTTTGGCCTAGCCCTATAAATAACAAGGAGATTTCGACAAGATGCATAGAGAGAGCATTAGGGAAATTTCGACAAGTCCAAGGGAGAAAGCAAGGGATTTTCGACAAGCTTCATCTTTTCTTTCTTGTTCGATTGGGTTCATGCTAGGGATTGTTTATCTTGTGTTTCTTTGGAACCTAGCCATGAACTAAATCTACTTGGCTATGGTTATTGTGTTTTGTGGTTGTGAGAAACTATTGATTTTTGTTTAGGTAATAAGAGTTTGCACTTTTCTATTTCAAGGTTTATTCATTCTTGGTTCTTATTCTTGTTTGCGAGTGAATTGGGAGAGGATCTCGTGATTTCATCTATTTATCTAATATCGGGAGAGTTAGATTCAAGAAACGAATGAATATGATCTTTATTCAATCTATTGATGGTGAAGATTAATCCGACTTAGGAATAAGTTAAGGATTTCAACGGCTAAGAGGAGCGCAAGATTGGTTGTTGTTCACCCTTGATTCACGCAGAGATGTATTATCAAGGCATGCACAAGTAGCTAGAGTTTCAACTTAGGGATAAGAAGAAACCATTGAAGAACGCTCTGCCGAACCTTGAAGATTGCTGCCCAGACGCCCATGTAGTTGCCCAGGCAACCATCGATTAGTTGCCAAGGCAACCCCGTTGTGCAAGTTGCCACGGCAACTGAGTTGCCCGTGCACTCTTTTACCAAAACGATCCAATCGGCTATCACACCTCAACTCACGATAACCTGGTCTATCTCTCTCTCATTTGAATTCATCTTTTCTTTTACTTTATTTGCTTTCTAGATTAGTTAAACTTCTATAATCCT
The DNA here is from genome assembly GCA_019671005.1 of Hibiscus mutabilis. Taxonomy (NCBI): domain Eukaryota; kingdom Viridiplantae; phylum Streptophyta; class Magnoliopsida; order Malvales; family Malvaceae; genus Hibiscus; species Hibiscus mutabilis. The sequence continues at coordinate 8,368,395 of CM033741.1, forward strand.
TTATTTGTGTTTTTACTTTTACAGTGCAAGAGACTAGATTCTCGAAGTGGCACCAATCCCTGTGGAGACGATATCTTTTATACTATAACTTGCGACGTGTATACTTGCACATTTGCGTAGCACTTATTACGTGCAACAAATATTATCTTCTAGATTAAGTATTAACTTTATTTTATGAATTTTTAAGTGATTGTAAGTTCACATGACCTAATCTAGCATGCCACATATCAAGAGTCTCGACAGTATAAGCAAAATTAGTGGCTTCATTATTCTCATTAAACTGGGTTTCGATTACAAATAAACTATTTTGTAAATAACCTTTCCTTGCATAATCTCCGTTTCGAGAAAATATTAGTTTATTTGCCTCAAAAACTAGTTTAACGCTTGCCTTATTCAATAATCCACCACTAATCAAATTTCTTCTTAAGGCAGGTACATACAAGACATTGCTTAAAACTAAAGTTTTACCCGATGTCAGTTTGAGCAAAACTTTCCCTTTGCCAAGCACGTCTGAGCTGCTGGAGTTTCCTATGTAAACTTGAAGCGCCAATGTCCACAATTCACTCGATGTTGTTCTCCACCAGATTTACTTCTGAAACCACTGCTGCAATGACATCAATGGCATTCTTTGCAACGTTGAGTTGTGGTTGATTCTGGCGATCAGACCGTTGTTGACACTGGTAGGCTTTATGACCAGGCTGCCCACATACATAGCAATTGACCACTTTGTCTTGGGTCTTGTCCTTTCCTAGCTTCTTAAAGTTGGTAGCCTTATTGGGTTTGGTTTTCTTTTTCTGGTTTGCCCTTTTGTTTGGCTTGAATTTGAAACCTGATGCACCACCAGACTCAACCAAGTTAGCTTTAAAAGAAAACTGTCCAGAGTTGAAAACCTTATCTTTTAACGGGTTTACCTCCTCTATCTTCATATGGGCCACCAGTTCCACAATCGTCACATCTCTCTTTTTGTGTTTGAGAGAATTGCGGTAGTCGGATCAGGATTAGCTTTTCATAGTCATATACTTGCTCTATGATTAGCTTTTCGTCCGTCATTTGAAAATTTACCCATTCGCCGACCACATATTTTTTGATTTCGGCATCATCGGCTCCATACTTGATCTCGAGAGTATCCTAAATCAGCTTGGCACTCTTTTCTTTGTGAAACATATCAAACAATTTATTTAACTTGTGACTCAGCAGGTGACCTCGAACCGTCTTGTTGTCCTTTTGGAACTTCTCTGTATTCACTTGGACAACTGCGAGATACTCATTGGTTACGATGACATCGACAGCATCAGAGACTGGCTGAGATTGCTGCGGCTGGATTAGCACGTAGTCGAGGTCAAGTTGTTCAAAGAATATCATTATTCTTTGTGACCATCTCCGGTAATTGAACTCATCCAATGCATTGAGCTTAGAAAGGTCAGGAACAAGCTTGCTCGATTGGTTCGTCATTTTGCAATATATAATTTTGTTTCTAAATTGTTGGTAAAAAATACTGCAAAATCAGGGCGTTAGTACTGACTGGAAATTAAATCAAAGTAACCGGAAAAATAGTTTGAACCATGTCGTGGTTAGCACCACTGCCTTAGAACAAATTCGCCCCAACCGATGTAGTTGCTGCTATAGGCGGATCGTCCCTCGAGATTAGCACGGATTCTCCGAGAGTTTGTACACCCAAACTTCAAAGCGAATTTCGGAAGTATTACTCTTCTCTCGAAAATTTCAAAGCTTCGAAAGCTTTAAATTAAAAAACTCAAAAAGAACTCTAAAGATGCGGAGAGAATTTTGTTTGCAAATGTTTGTGTTTGCTTGAGTGTGTAAAAAATGAAATATCACCCTCGTATTTATAGTGAAAAAACCAAGGGTATTCTCGTCCAAAAATAGATTACTTTGAATTATATTAAATGCTGAATTTTAAAACTTTCCGAAACAGCCACTTGATTCCCTTAATTACCGAAACAGTCCATTAATACCACATTTACAGCAATCATAACAGCTGGATCTGGACTGTTTTCAGTCTAATTTCATCCAAAAACTGCACGTTGAAATGCATGCTGTAATACAGCAAAAAGGAAACTGTCAAAATACAGCAGCTTAATTCCCATAAAAATCAACATTACAGCTGCTTAATTACCATTGTAATTATCGTAATTGACAGCAAATTAAGAGGCTATTCGAATTTCAAATTCAAATCAGTTTCATCTATAAATACAGTGGTAGAAAAAGAATCCTTTGCAGTCCGAAAAACTCAAGGGAAAATTCTTGCTAATTTTCTCTAAAAAGATAATTCGTTCACAGTGCGTGTCGAAGACACGTGTGGGATTACATGTTCTTCACTCTTGAGCATTACCAACAACAAACAACACCATAAATTGACGACGAAAGATAAAAAACCATTAATACAAACCTAAAAATATATATATACTGGTGAAGGTACATTAACGAAATAGTCATCACCAAAACTAAATGCGAACAAGAAACAATAATTTTAAGTGTATATCAAAATGTAGCCCGAAAGTCCAAAGCACGGAAGATCAGCATGATATCTAAATAAGCGTCATCTAGATAAGAGAAATGATGTCAAATCTAACAATAAAAAAGAGAATAAAAAATCAAACGACCGTTAAAATAGAAAAAAATTGTCAAAATACAAAAAAAACCATATTATAAAAAGAAAAAAAATGTGTCACAAAAATATAGTTATTCTTATTAAAAAATATAACAAAGAAAAAAAAGTAAGTACTATGTGACATAGAGAAACAAACGAAAAGAAAGATTAAAAAAATCCAGCTATCGTTAACCAACATGAAGCTAGTTTCATCACGGGCAAAACCAAATACATATTTTTTAATTTTTATACCGTCTGAATGAATCTAACTTTATATATATTACCAAGACAACGAATTTAATATACTCAATACTTACTATGCTAAAATGGATAAATTAATAGATAGATCTGATTTATCACGTCATCTACAGTCCCAATCAATAAGATTTATTTATATTAAAATAACTTTAAAGTAACCACTCACTTCTCTGGCTTCATACCGTATAAGTGTGTATGGAGAAATCGACTGAAATTGCAAAGCTAATTGCGAGTTCTCCATACATATATGAGAGGCGGCCTTCACCCCTACCGACGATTATAGATTTTATTGGTTAGAACCACAGATGACGTGATGAACCAAATTTATCTACTAATATTTTTGCTAATATGTATCCATATACTTTATATATTTTGCACTCTAACGTAATTAATGGGAGCTTTCAATGCATACGATATATTTATTACTTGAATCTTAACTTTTTCTAGTTGAATGTAAAGGAGAGTAACTGTTAGCCCAGAATTTAAGTGTTATCATATGACATGTGAGTCATCAATAGACGAGATTAAATATTAGGTTATTAGGTTTGAAGTTGCACATTTTTGTATATTTGAAATTCAATTCATTTATTTTTAATTTAAAGCTTATTTTTATTCAAAATTATTAGATTAATTATTAACATTTTCTTTATTTCATAATGTTACATCAATGATTTAACAGAGAATTTTTATTAGCGTTAGCAATTGAAATTAAATTTTTAAATCTAAAAAATATAAGATTAAATTCTTGTAAGTAATAAATTACAAATGTAGAAAGAGTATTAAGAACTTGAAAAATATTTTAATCTAATTATTATTACAGAAATATTTTATATAATATATGTAATCAATTTTGGATGTATCGAAACTACATAACTATAATAATATAATATAGAAAAATAAGACATGCCAATCACACCGTTCATCGTAGGAAGCAAACAAAAACATTGAAAGGCCAAAACAAACAAGGCGAGGCAACTGGGGGAAGGCTAAGGTGCCGACACCTTTACTGGGCTAAAATGCGATAATATAAATTTTTATTCTTTTGGTAAGTATTTATGTAAAATTAAATAAAAATTTTAATAGAATATTAATTAGGTAAGAATTTATGTAGATTTTAACTTAGATAAAATTTTCTGTAATTACAAAAATTCTTATATTATAATATAAATTCTTATCCAAACGGTAAGAATTTGTGTGGATTTTGTCTAGTTACACAAATTATTACCAACTGAGTAAGAATTTGTAGGGGTGTGCATTATTCGGTTTTAACCGAATTAACCGACCGAACCGAATTTTTTTCAGTTAATTCGGTCGATTAATTTTAGGTAAGTTCGGTTAACGGTTATTTTTTTTGAAATTCGGTTATCGGTTAATTCGGTTCGAAATCGGTTAATTAACCGAATTTATTATATATTAAATATTATATATATTACATATATTTATTTTTGGTCATTAAACTTTTAAAAATTATAAAATCATCATTAAATTTTTTGATATATTATAAAATGTTCATTAAACTTTTATCAAATTAGTATAAAATGAAAGTTCAGTGACTAAAAAGGTCATTTTACCATGATTTAGTGATCAATTGTGTAATTTACCCAAACTTTTATAACAAATTTCGATTAATTCGAAAACCGACCGAATTAACCGAAATAATTCCGGTTCGGTTAATTCGGTTAAGGCTAATTCGGTTCGGTTAACGGTTAAAGTTCTAAAAATTTCGGTTAATTCGGTTCGGCCACCGACCGAATTAACCGAATGCACACCCCTAAGAACTTGTGTTGGAGTCTGCCTCATTTTAGTTGCACCTAGGGGCCTCATCTTAGAACTACGTGATGCTACTGCTAGTCGATATGATACAGTTAAGAGTGATAAAAACCCGACTCAAAAAAATATATCATTTTTTGGATTCGACGTGAAAAAATTTCACTCGAATTGTAGTTTTATAAACTCGATTTGAAAATATTAAATAAAATTTGAGTTAAAAAATAAAATTTTAAATAACTCGAATAACTTAAAATTTTTAGTAATTAGTTTCACATATGGAAAAAAAATATGAAGAAATGTATATACATATGAAGATATATATATATATATATATATCGTATATGGTTATAAAAATTTGTTTAAATTGGAACTGATTGGTATCACATGGTAAATGTTTACAATTAAGTTTGAACAGAAACTTGAACAACTCGACTTAAGTAAAAAAAGATAAATAAAATTTGAGTTATATAATAGAACTCGTCAACTTGAATTTTTTTACTCGACTTGATCGAATGCTCACCGTATAAATTGAATGGTCATGATGTGATTGCACTTGCATGCAGGGACGGAGCCAAGATTGAACTATACAGGGAACAAGTTGATTAACTTTAAAATAAATAGGGTTCTAAAAAGTAATTAAATCATACTAACTAAAGAAATTAAGGTTTAATTTCACTAAATTTAATATTGAAGAGTCTTAAAAAATGATTAAACCAAAAAAATTAAGAGCTAAGACTTAATTTCATTATTTTTAATTTAAAGGATCTTAAAAAATAATAAATTAAATTATTAAAAAATAAAAATTTAATTATATTAATTTTAAAATTATCAATAGCCTAAAAATAATTGGCTTAAACCAAAAAACAACCCTCAAACTATGTATTTTTTTGTTTTTGGCCATTAAACTATGATTTGGGCAAAATAGGCCCTTAAACTATCATTTTTGGTCAGTTTAAGTCCCTAAACTATTTTTGGTCAAAATAAGTACCTAAACATATCATTTTTCTTCTTTTAGTCCCTAAAACTAGGGGTGTTCAAATCCGGGTACCGGATGTTCGGTTATCTAAAGTACCGAGTACTCGGATCTTCGGGTAGTAGAAAATGCGGCCCGTGTCCCGACATGATTTTTGCGGGTACCTGAAAATTCACGTATTTGAGTACCCGGATATAAAAATATATATATTTTAAATATAAAATATTTTATCACTTTTATATAAAAATATAAAAATATGTATTTATTAGTTTAATATAAAAATATGTATTTATTAAATATAAAAATATAAAAATTTAGATTTTTATTAGTTTAATATAAAAATATGTATATTGAATATAAAAATATTAATTTTAAATATATCCGGGTACCCGATTACAATCGGGTACCCGAAAATTCTTAATTTTGTGATCCGTGCTCGACCCGAGAAGTGATGGGCTGGACCCGGGTAAAAGAAAATTTCCAGGTAAATACCCGGTTATTTATGTTCGGGTAATCGGGTTGGGTCAGTCGGGTTGGGTATTTTTTAACACCCCTACCCAAAACTATTAATTGGTCAAAAAATCTTTTGTGATGTGTCAACATCTTATTAGTCGAAATAATTTTCATTTGACTTAAATAACTATCGGACTTAAAATGACCAGAAATGATAGTTTAGGGGCTTATTTTGATATATGATATTTTAAAATTTAAAAAGAACATAAATCTTTATATATGTTAAAAAGGCCTATAAAATAATATTTTTGTAACCATGGACTTAAAGTGATCAAAAATGATAGTTTAAGGGCTTATTTTGCCCAAATTATAGTTTAGGGGCTTAAAGTGGCCAAAATGATAGTTTAAGGGCCTATTTTGGCCAAATCATAGTTTAAGGGCCAAAAGCAGAAAAAAGACATAGTTTGAGGGCTCTTTTTGGTTTAAGCCAAAATAATTAAATCATTCGTTGCCCTTCCGTCCTTTATGTGGCCGAGTCTCTGCTCGCATGAGACGCACACGTGGAATTCCACCCACCGACAGTTACAACTATCGCATCGAATGGATAATATTTATTTACTCTGTTATGTTAGAATGAGATCCCACTCGACTTTGCAACTCTATGAATTATACCTGATTATTTTATTGGGTAAACTATTTATTTAGTACTCAGCCTATTAACATATTTCAGTTTTTTTACCCCTATATTTTTTTTAACGATACTTAACGTTATACTTTTTTTTTGTTTTAGTACCTAATTGTTAAAAGTTAACAGAGATAAAAAAGTGACTTATTTTTAATTGATTTTAGTCCCTCTCCAGATTCATGGTGGTTGTGCTTTAGTGAAACCTCCGCCTGAAGCTTTTGCAGATGGAATTGTAGATTGGAAGCATGCTCTCGCTGGACAATTCATTGGATCCGCACCAAATTTCAGTGCTACGCGAAGGATGGTTGAAATGCCTCGGGGGAAATCGTATGTGGTTAAGAAAAGTTCTGTCAAGTCCTAAACTGTATGTCTTTAAACCTGAGTTTAAAATTATTCGAAACATAAATAACTTGAAATTTTAAAACTTGAAATATCACGATATGGAATGATTCAAACGCGAAAAATAACCCGATCAGCTGAATTGACAACCTTGCCCTAAAATGTTGGCAAAAGTGATCGTTTTACTTGGATGAGATTTTTTCTCTCGACAAATTGATCCTGAAGCATAATTTAGATGACATAATTATTTTGGTGATTTTGGCAGCACATTTTGACAAAGGGATTGAAATGTTTGGGCTACATGAAAGAACTAGGGAATTGTGTTTGAAGCTGTTGATACTATCGAACCACAAAATCAAGATTGTTAATTGGCCCAAATGAAGGCTGGTTATTTCTAAATTCATGAAATATTCATGGAGTTTCAAACCCTGACCATCAAAAACACAAACTCTCATCCCACATGCAACACAATAATCTTGTCACTAGGTTAAGAGATTATTGGCAAATATCTTTTGTTGATGCCAAAATGATGAAGCACTCTGCGGTACTTAGAGTAAAAATTTGAGGGTACCAATTTAAATTTTTAAAAAATTAAAAGATTAAACAATTTATTTTTTAAAAAGTTTGAGGGTTTAATAATTTTTAACTAAAAATTTAATAATTTTGAGAGAGAATTTAATTACAAATATTCAAAATTTTAAAGCATAATATAAATTTTTAAAAATCTTGAGGCGGACAAATTAATATTTTTCAAAAAATTTAGGGGCAAAATTTGAGTTTCCCAAAGTTTTGGGGGGCATGGCCCCCACGGGTCCCTTAAAGCAAACCCCTGGAGGCACCAAACAAGAATGGTAGAGACGATAGACTAAGGTGGTTGCTGCAGTTTCAAGCGGTTTACTCCTTATTAATTTAAGACAAAGAGTCGCAGTCAACACGATGGTCGAAGTGAAAGAGAAAAGAAGAGAGGAGAAGTACAATTCTCTTAATTGAACCTTATCAACGTACATTGTTGTCGTCTTCGACTTGCCTGTTTCATCGGGGGCCTGAGTATATATAGCTTCTTTTAACACTATTGGTGATTGGATAGTCCAGGCCCCTGTGACAGTTTATAGATGGGTTGGCAAAGATAGACCCGAGTTTTGAGTACTAGACTTTGTACATTGGTCAGGTGGACGTCGTATCGTGCTGCCTGGTGATATCTGTTCTCAAGACAAACCGAAAACTCCGATAATATTAATTTCCAAAAAAAATTATATTTGGAGTGTTGTTATTATGAGCTACCTCCGAAGCTTACCACATATAGAGGTGTTGAGGAATATTTCCGAAATAACGCGGAGACGAAAATTTGGATGTAACATCTCTCGTCTTTCGGTGCTTGGTCTGCAACAAAATTCTCAGATAGAAATGAATTTTTAAGTTTATTCTCGAGCGGTACTCACAGATTTTCGACAAGTTATTTTCATTCAAACATAAAAATGGATAAAAAAACATAGACAACATGAAACAAAAGTACAATTACACTAAAAAATCTAACAATTAACGCTATAGTCTAGACTTGTTATAAGGACCAAATCCCAGAAAAAATGTTCCATTGGGTAAGTGTTGCGGAGGAAGCAAAGCCAGAGAAGCAGCAAGTTTAGCAGCAGCCTGTGGGGTGTGAGTGCCCTTCCCACCCGTCATAGACGTCCGAGTAAACCCCGGGCAAAAGCTGTTAATGCTTATTCTTCTTCTAACATCTTCATTCTCAAACCGCTTCGCCAGCACCCTCGAATACGCATTCAACGCCAGCTTCGACACCGAATAATCCGTCCATATTTCCGGCCACCCTCTACTTTCCCATCTTCCTTTCTTCACGTCTTCCGCGAACATTTCCACCACTTGTTCGATTTCTTGTTCCGTCAGATTCTCTTTTTGCAGAGTTGCTTTTATTCCAAGGTTTCTCATTTTCTGCATGGAAACGTAAATATATATGTCAATCAAACACAGTGTTCGTAGGGAAATACTTTTGATAATGGAAGCTTGATTCTTACGTTAATGGAGCCAAGCCTGGAGCTAATATTGAGAATCCTGCTAACGGAAGTTGAACGGCGAAACAAAGGCAAGAGTGACTCAGTGAGTAGCTTGGTTCCATGGTAATTGGTTCCGAGTACAGTCTCGGCGTGCTCCACCGAGTTCTCGTCGATTTCATTGAATGAAACAGCTGCATTGTTGACCTGATACCAATATCAATAGATTCAGAGTGATTTTATTGTTTAATTTGTCCCAAGTTGTTTATTTTATTGTTTAATTTCACAGGCATGTGTATTTACTCTATAAATCAAAATTAAACCTAAACCTTAAAAAACTAAACCCCAAATCCTAAATCATAAATTCTAAATACTAACCTTAAATTTTAAACCTTACAATCCAAACTCCTAAACTCTAAACCCTAAACTAAACCTCTAACTCCTAAAACTAAAAAGTCTGTGTAAACTTGTATTGAAAATTTTCTCTTTTAAAAATAGTTCAATAAAAAAGTGGAGGAAAGTGCTTCATTAAGTCAACTAGGGTTGGCCAATACGTAATTAATCAACTATCTATAAAACTAATTAAACTAAGTACCGTGACATAAACATTATTGGTTGGATCGCACGTGAAGCTGCCAAACATATCACATGCAATTTTGATTAGTCGAATATGTCTTAGTTTGATTGGTATAGTTGTTATTTAATCCAATAATTTAAATATTTTATAAAAACATAATTGTAGTAACGAGTACTTACAAGAATATCCAAGCCTTGAAAGGTATTTCGGAGCCATGAAACGAAGGCATTGATGGAGGCAGGGCTTGAAACATCAAGGGGAAAGAAGTGCACATTGCGAAGGCCTTGCTCCCTCAGTGTCTCCATCGCTTTGTTTCCTCTTCCGGCATTTCTGGCCGTCAAAACCACCGTCAAACCCAGCTCCGCAAAGCGCTTCACCACCGCAAACCCAATGCCTTTATTGGCTCCCGTCACCACGGCAACCGTCTCCTTACTCCACCACCTGCAACTTAAAATCACCATTAATGTTAAGTATAATGAAATTAAGATTTTAGACCATGCAAGGGAAAATAAACCTAGTTGATGAGGAGAGTGGAGGTGGAGAAGAGAAAGAGAAAGAGAAATCAGCTTCGTCTTTTGATTCCATTTTGTTATATGCAGAGATGAATGAATGATCAATTGTTCTGGTGCAGATACACAGACTTAGTTAAATATGAATGTGTATGCATATATATATATATAGAAATGAAGATGGTGGATTGATTAGGTGGCATAATTAAATATAATATAAGATTAAGACGGTATGACTTTAAACTTTATAAACAATAGTTTTCTTTACATCAGGGGCGTGTGATGCGGTGCGGGGAGGACTTTGATAATCATATCAAAGGTTGAAACTTGAACAAAACTCCTAAATTCCACTCCGTGTTTGCTTTTCTTGACTTAGAAAAAAATATTTTAGGTAAATAAATATTCTTTTATATCTTTTAACAGTAATTATTAATAGCTGGGCAATAAAAGCATTTATATAGAGTAATTACCGGCCGTGGAAACAAAAAAAGCCTTAATTTTAGGGTTTAAAGATTTAGTTTAGGGTCAAATATTTTGGGGTTAGGTACACGAGCTTAGAATTTAAGATTTGTAGTTATAATTTAAGGTTTAGGGTTTATATGTTAAAACTAAATCTCTATCATATTACCTTAAATTCTAAACCACTAAACATTTAACCCTAAATTAAATCCCTAAACCCTAAAAATAAAACACTTATAAAAACTTTTTATTTCTACCGCGAGTGCATGTATGATGTTTTTTCCATATATAAGTTTATTTATCTTATATTTAATTTTTAAATAACGTTTTAGTTGTTTTACTTTCAACAATATTATACAAAGTTATAAGAAACAAAAACATCTTTATAACAAATAATTAAATTAAATTTTATTTTTATTATTATTATTATTATTATTATTATTATGTCTCTCACTTCGGAAAATTAAAGTAAAATTTTACATATAATATATACTAATACATAATAAAATACTTTGATTTTCAAATAAGTAATTTTAAAAATAATTATCGGAGTAGGAAGAAATCAACAGCTAGATATACATTTGTGTATCAATGTATTGAAGTGATGATTAAAATAGTAGAAAAAGCAGTAGGCATTATCCTCTAAGTAAGGGGACTGTTCTGGTAATGGAATGATGCCAATTTTTTTGTTAAAAATAACTTGCTGGAAATTGGATTGTATTGGCTGAATGTTAAATGAATAGAGCAGGTGGGAAAAAAAGGATGAAAAGAGAATTTTATTTAATAGTTTTTATAAAAAAAATTAATGGTATGGTAAATTAAATTGAAATTAGATTTTATTTCATCAACAACTAGTTAATCTAGCAGGATGATAAGTTAGGTCTCTTCAAAAATTTGAATTTTAATATTGTAAATAAAGAAAATAAATTGAGAAGACCACTCTTATAATGAATATCTATTCAATCCGAATTAATCTACCAATAAATTAGATGTCAATATTAATAAAAATAGATTTTATTTCGAGAGGTGAGAAGCAAGCATGGAAGCATCAATAAAGAAAATAAAATATAACTGAAAATATTAATGGTTTAAACTAGATAGTCATAAATGTCAAAATGGAGGCGAATCTGATAATTATTTTATACATTTTTGGTTCAAATATTTTATGCATTTTCATCATATTGAAATCGTTCATCGGTTTGGCCAAAAGAAAAGAAAAGAAATCGTTCATCTTGACCGCTAGGGATGGGAAATAGGTGGAGCGTATGCGGATATTTCTTTCTCCATATTTATATTTACTTAAAATTTTTATATTTATTACCTACTCATTATTTATAACGAGTATAATTTTTAAATTTACGTCCGCCCAGGCGGATACATTTTTAAATTCATTCTGACACCCACTACCCGTCTATATCCACCTGCAAGCAACCACTAATATCAAATCATATAAAAATAAACCATACAGTTCTGTAAAGAAGAGTAAAACTTCTCATACTTTATTGATTGATCAAGCACATATATATAATACATTTACACCAATATAAATTTAGCTACATCTAACTAACTAACAAGAGCTAACTTAACTAAAATATATTTTCATCAGCATAAATTTTACTTAACTACAGCTAACTTAAGTAAAATATATTTACACATGTATAAATTTTACTTAATCACACATATAATAAATTTACAGCTTGATTAATTCAAGCTCAATCATAAACCATCATTTTTTCAAACTAAATTAATTGAGTTCAAAGTCTACAAACTTAAAGATTAACATAGATTTTAAAACAATCCAAGATCCTAATACATAAAACACCATAGTAAAAGACATAATTAAAGTCTACAAACATAAAATGGTCCAAAATTCATATGGTGGGTAGTTAGTGGGTGGGTGGATGCGGTGCGGGTAAGGTCTCAAGTCCATCACATACCCACTATCTACGACAGATATGACTTTTTACATCTACACCTGCTCACTACCTACCAAACTCATACTCATCCCCACCCCAAGTGGGGCGGGTGCAGTGTGAAATCCGTGAAACTGTACTCATTTGCCATCCATATTGACCACATGAATAAATAATATAAAAAATAAGCTGCTTCATCTTTCAATCTTCGCTGCTAGGGACAGAGCTAAGATCAAATATTAGAAAGGACAAAGGTCTATTAAGTCTTTAAATTTAAAAATTTAGAAGAATAAAAATTTTATTTTAATATTTTTTAAACTTAAAAAGACTTTAAATACAATTATTTGAAAAAAAAATGGGAGGAGCAAAATCCTCTCTCATACATAACATGGATTCGTCCTTGTTCGCAGCCAAACGTTTGCATGTCAGAAGTTGGTCCATTAACATTTAACAATGACTTAAAAATTAGTAATATTAGAATAAAATAGCAATTAAAGGAATTTCGAAACTATGAACATGAGAAATCCGCATTTTATTTTCTTAAAAAATCCAATTAGCTAATGCAATGTTGAGGCATTCAAGAGTTTAGAATGAATGATAGATGGCCGGTGAAATTTATAATTCAAAATAATTCTCTCAAACATGTATTGTATAAATCTCAAATTAAGTCCAAGATATAAACATATATAATTGCACAAGACGATTTTAATAAATCATATTCATTTGGGACGATTTTTTAGTAAATATTGTAAATTTTTACTTATTTTTTTTAATTTTTTAGTGATATAAAAACTTAATTCTTTTTTATTTTCACAATATTTCCCTAAAAAAAAGTCTACATACAACCAATAAAACAATGTTTAGGCTGTGTTTGATTAGCATAAACTAACACCAGAAGAACAAATTCATAAAAAAATAAAACATTATATTATATATTCGAAATTTGTAAAATATGGAAATTTATAATGCAAAAAAATAATAAAATTTATAATGTTAGTTTGTTTCACTAAAAATAGATTTAAAAAATATTTTTTTTTAAAAAATTACCAAACAGCAAAAAATAAATTACACATCATTTAAACACCAAAAGTTACTTTCTAAAATCTGTTTTTCAAAAATTATAATTTATTTTTCAAAAAATAAATTTGTTTTACATAAATTAAACGTACCCTTAATTATGCTTTGCGTGCTTGGATTCCACACAGCAGAGTTGTTTCTTTCTCCGCATGCTTGAAAAGTCAATATTAAATCAAAACTTTTAGAGATTTTAATGTTAAATAATCACTTCAAAATTATTTTATTTATGATATGACCCCTATTGAGTTTAGGATAGGGGGACCTCTCTTAACTTTTCATTTTTTTAATTCCTAAAATAGGTACAATTGTAATTTTGTTTGAGAAAAAGGGTTTCAATTTACATTCACATGAGAAACAAACTCACTCGGTGGCTGAACTTGGAAGAGTTTGGGGTAATTTAAATTTAAAAAAAAATAAATTGAAGGCTTAAATGAAAATTTTTAAAAACTTTGAGGGTTTAATTAAAATTTTTAATAATTTGAGAGATTTAATAAGAATTTTTTAAAAAAATTGAGAGAAAATTTAATTAAAAATATTTAAAATTTTAAAGTTTAATATAATTTTTTAAAAATTTCGAGAGGAGCAAATTAAATATTTTAAAAAATTTTAAGGACAAAATTTAGGAGACATGTCCCCCCCTAGTCTTTTAAAGGACACGCATCTGAACTCACTCTTGAGTTTTTTATTTATTTAAATAAACATTTGTCCACGTGCATGTGCACCCGTCTATCTTATCTTTTCTTTCTTAAGAAGTAATAACAGGGATAATGACGCATTTGATATATGTATTTTAATAAAATGTCTAATATGATACTTTTATTTTGTAAAAACATTAAATATGATGCATGCATTTTAGAATGTATAATATTATATATGTATTTTGATAAAATATTTAATATAATATTTTTTTGATAAAACATAACCAAACAAAAGAAAACACCACAAAAAATATGAGGGGAATAGAATGAAACATAACAAAATCAGAAGCAACAAACAAGAACAACACATGAAAACGAAGAACACAGGTCAAAACACCATCCATAAAACAGAAAAACAACAAGGAGAGGCACAAAAAGTCTCCAGAGTCGAAAGAAAATCGAAGCAAAGAACCAGAGCCATCATAGTCATTTATCTTTGCATGTCATTCCGGGGTCACCGGAACATAAATGACGAATGGAAAATGTGATACTTGAACGACCATTATGCACAATACTTTTGAATTTTTATTGATTGATTTCATATTTAGTAATAGTGTTAATTTTGAAATACAACAATGCACGGAATATAATTCATGTACGACACTTACTAATGATGTTAACTTTAAGTATTATAATAACACATGATATAATGTTCTAGTATTATATTGGACACTTTAGGTTGTTAAAGAGTGGGAAACCATGCATGTCTTTAACGTCAAAACAGTGGGAATGGTGCCTTTGGAATTAATATGTAGTATTTTCTCTCCATGGTTTTTATATCAAAACTCAAAAGTTGTGAAACAAAGTGTAAATAGTGCTTTTCAAACTCCACAATGACAGAGACATCTGCCGGCCCTTAAGACAGGTGAGTTGAATACATGAACAGCCACTTTGTCATTTTTGTTTTTATTACTTACGCTACGGAGACCTAGCTAGTAGCCAAGGACGGAGAGATATGAGTCTCGGGAGGGGCCATACCCCCTAACTTAAAAATTATTTTTTTATTTTTATAGTATATTTTTTAAAAAAAAATAGATTATTTGTACATTTATTCTCTCCTAGTTTTGAAATATTTAAATTTGTCTCCCAACCTCAAATTCTGGCTCGGTTCCAGCTAGTAGCTATATGCATGTAATAAACTATGTGCACTTGGCCCCTATAAAACAACTAAATATATATGAGCATGCGCCCGCAAAGTTGGAAATACAAAGCAAGACGCATAAAAGAAAAAAAACACTAGAAGAGAAAGCAGAACATAAGCAAAGCAAGAACAAACAGATTGCATAGTAATGTTACCTTGATGCTCCAACTGCCACTAATATTACACGTTGTTAGTTCTTTCACGTGCAATTGTAACTTTTATGAATTTTCAAACCCTCCGAGTGATTCCAGTAAAAAAATAATATTATTTTAAAAGATTTAAATTTAGGTAGTTTATCTGCAAGGTGTGTATAGATCAAGGAACAAAGAGGAAACACACCAAACGTTAAAAAATCCTTTTATGAATGTTATGCAATTTGGGTAGCTGAATTGGAATCTTTTATGGGATTTGAAAGGGTCCAGACCAAACAGTTTGAAGAAGCCCAGAGAACAGCCCAAACCAACTGTCAAGCTGTGGAAGACTGGAATCCAATGGATGATTTTAATATAAATTGTATAGATCTCAAGATATCAAAACTCCAATTTAAAATCAACTTCAATATTATATTTCAAAGGCACATGTAAAAAAAACCACCTAATGTTTCACTAAATAATAACTTGGCCTTTTATTTTGTGGATAAAATTATTAGTCAATTGACGTGTCATTTTGTAAAGTCAGCATATTTGTCTTTATGACATTGCGTGCACTGCCATGTAGGCTTGCCACGTTATTTTAAGTCACTTAATATTAGTTGACTAATGGTTTTTATTTACGGAGGGGCTATTTTGACACAAAATAAAACGTTGAGGGTTCAAATACTTCAAATAAAAGAAATAAGGGCCAAAATAACTATTTAGTCAAACATTATAAGTATTTTTTTAACATTATGACTCATTCAAATCCCTTGAAAGCTTTCCTCATTCTACGATACAAAAGAAAAATATTTATTTATTATTTTGATATTTTGTAATTAAAATTTCAAATTCGAATCTTTATGAATAAAAAATATTAAAAAACTTTATTCTTTACTTCAAGATTTAAACTAATTTAACTCAATTATTTTTTTGATATAATGAAATAATATTTAAAATTTTAATTTAAATACTCTAATTTAAACTCAAAAAAATTAATGAATATCTTTGATCATTTACGCGTTAAAAAATTCTCAAACTCAATTATTTATTTCTAAATGTCAAATTTAATGGTACCAAAATTTTCAACTAGTAGTGTGTAGTAGTATTTGAAACATGCCACGTAGACAGGCATAGTGATGAGATGGGTCCCCTCAGTGCCAAAATTGTAAGCCACAGGATCTAATCCAAGAGTGGCATGCCTTTTGGATATAGGATTCCAAGATTTTTCAGTGGTTAAATTTTCACAGAGAAAAGAGAAGAGTTCAACTTATGGCTTACACTTCAATTCCACAGCTTCCATCTTTCACATTAAAATCTTCCCCATCATCTCACTGTAAGTTGTTTCTTTCTTTCTCTTTATATATTTAGTTGTGAAGAATTGGAGTTATGGGTTGTTTTGTATTGTTCATTCATGCTAAACCTGTTTATCCAAATTCTGAAACTTTGTGATTAAAATTCTTTTCCTTTTTAGGTTTTCCATTAGGTTTCTTATCCCTTTATGTTAACTTTCTCAATAGAATTTGTGGAAGTTTGTTGTGCAAATTGGGGTGCTTTTCAGTGCTTTGAGTGTGGATATAAATGATGATTCCATTTTTGCAACTGAAAGTTGGAGTAGAAATACAAGAATTTTCATAATATCAAGTTTATGTTGAATTCTGGATTATGTATTACGATTTGTTCGAAAAGAAATGAGCTGAATTTATCCTCATTCATATTGATTTCCCAATTAGCTTTGAATTTGATGTGTTGCGCCTTCTGCTGCCAATGCATGTGTTTTTTGTATTTATGGATTTTCTTTAAAAATACAATTGTTTTAAACGACAGCAAACTCGAGGTCGGTTGCAGTTCAGATAAGATCCAGTTTGGAAAATGAGAGCTCCACTAGCGGAGTTTCGAATGATTCATCAGAACCTGCTAAGAAGAAGGTTTCACTTATTTATTTTCCGGCATCTTATTTTGTTAGTACTCTTTAAATTCATGACTCACAACATCTTTCATTTTTATCATTTGGTCGAAAGCCGAGGAGTCCTAAAGCCATTTTACACTTCAGATTAGCACTAGATTGGGTTGAATATTTCATTATTTGCAACCTTCCTTATAGTCTTAATTTTGGCTTCCGACTTTTTTTGCAGACGGCTGAGTTATCATCGTCACGGCGCATGTGTCTTGCATGTTTGTGTTCAAGTCTAGCTTTAATTGGCAGTTCTTGCAACTCTACTTCTGCAACATTTGCAATGACTATGGACGGGAACGAAAGGGCTGCATGCCGGAATTGTTTGGGGAGTGGTGCTGTACTTTGTGAGTGCCACTTTGCAATTTATTTCATACTTCTTTTTAACACTCTTTATTCTAACCAAGTGAACTGAACATGTATGCATCTTATAATCTTCTTTGAGATTGTTCTTTACCCAATGGCAAAACTCTTGTTTATGCTTTTCTTCTCGCTTGCCTCGTATAATAAAACGTTTAGTCTTAAATATTGCAAAAGTCCTGGCACCATTAATTGATTCCGTTGCATTGGATAATGGCCATGTAGCAAGCTGGTTAGATTGGTTTATTTTGCTCTTTGCTCTGCAGGATGTCGTTGTGCTGTTTTTCATGTATTTTCCTTGTCATTGGACCCTTTCTTTTTCAAATTATATGGATCTTTTAGGGGAATTGCTTGTTGTATGCAAATATTTTGGCTTGATTTTAGCTTTTAAAGAGCTCAAACCTTACTGCTTGTCATTATTCATGGCATACAACTATCTTTTCTGTTGTCAGCATGATAGCTTGTTGTCTAAAGAAGAAGAAGCTTGTAAACATCGTCATTAAGAGTCTACGGCAATTGTTAAACCTCTTTTATTATTCACAGGATGTTAATTTGTTCTTTATTTAGGTGATATGTGTGGTGGTACAGGAAAATGGAAAGCTCTCAACAGGAAACGTGCTAAGGACGTTTATGAGTTTACGGAATGTCCAAACTGTTACGGTATGCACTCTTCTTCCGCTAGCATTACTTGTTAATTTGCTATATTAGCCAGATAAATCTTTAGTTGACTTTTCTTGTTTCGGATCGCTACACTGCTTGCCTTGAGCATGAACTAGTCTGAAGATTATATCACATTACGGTTGATCGCCTCGGGATTACTTTTAAACTTCTCACAGATTCGTATCATTATCTTTGCTTTCCAAAACAATGGTAAATTATAAACATGAGTTTGTATTAGTACTTCAGAATATAGCTGAAATTACATTTTTTATTATACTCGATGACAATTTAGCTGAATCTGCACCCTCCGTGATGCAAATATGTATATTATATATCTGATCCCTGGCTACTGGTGTGAGCAGGTCGGGGGAAACTGGTTTGCCCTGTTTGTTTAGGTACTGGTTTACCGAATAACAAAGGTCTTCTAAGGAGGCCTGATGCAAAGAAGTTGCTTGACAAGATGTACAACGGTCGAATTGTGCCGATGTCTTAGGCGTCACACCTCTAGGCCCGGGATGTACAACGGTCAGAGTGTATAACATTTTTGAATGTGTTCCTGAAAAGTGGAGGGCAATTCATGGACCTATATTGGGCACATTGAATTTCTTGAATCTACTCTTATGCACAGTGCTCATTGTAAGCTCTAAGGCTAATCCAACAATTTCATATGATAAAAACACTTTTTACCATTTCCGAACTGGTATAAGCCAAGTATATATGGGAGCGTTAACCAATTACAATAAAAAGAGATACATGGTAATGCCATTTTCCCATTTAAGATGATAAGATGCTCACAATAAACCTGAGCACCGGGACGAGAACGACCCAACTGCATTCTTTGCTGCGATAACTTTGCTCGCTAACAGCTTCCACTTCGTCTCATCTTTCTTGCTCTGCTTCTGCATTTTCCCCTTAAAATGCCTATCAAATACAAATTTCGGGGAAGAAAATCATCAGTTTTGTGGATTTTAATCATTGAAAACTAAGATAAAGGATCAAATCTTTACATTAAATTCAATCAAAATGCAAGAGAACAAGTACGAGCCAGCTTTAATAAATCAAAAGGATTTCGAAATATCATCACCAGGGTATTTGATATCATCTGCACTAAGCCTTACATGCCATTCTTCTTATCTTTTTGTTAAGCAAAACATCCTTGTGCCCTCTTTACAATGTTTCTCTAAAGTGGTTGGTATCATATTTTGTTCAAATGTTAATGCTTACCTACAAAGAGGAACCTTGCACGCATCGGGCTCATTGCACATTCGGGAATGCAGTTCAAGAAGCTGCCACATGCGCTTGCAGTGAACGCATCCGCCGGGGACCCGAGTCTCACAATTCGAAAAATGACGCACTAAAGTTTCAAGTCCTTTACAAGCTGGAAAATTGCAGGCACCCTGGCTTCCGTTTAGCACCTTATCACGAGGTCCAATTGTCCTACAACCATCCTTGCAAATGTGAAGGAGGGCCTCCATCGCCTCATACAATTGCAAGTAGATCTTTTTCTCTTCCATTTTTCTCTGCCTCTCTTGCTTTTTCTGAGGGAAAGAAAGCAATAAATTGACTTACAAATGTAACAAAAAGGTGGATTATATTCTTAAAGAAATTATTAACAAATATAAACTCCAAACATAAAGAAGGTTTACACTTACAGTATCTGCTTCAACAACAGACTCTACAAGCTCTTGCTCAAGGGCAGGATTGGCACGCTTCATCGCTCTCCATCCTTCAGTTGAAGATATAGATTTGAAATTCTTCACAACCATACGGACACAAATTAAGGCAAGCCTAGGTGCATCACAATTCCTTGCTAACTGAAGAACATCTATCACATTTTCTTTGGTAAGCCAACCTTGCTCCAGTGAGTAAATACAAACTCTTTTCAGTGATGGAATTGAGTAGGAATGTGACAAGACTAACAGATGGAGAACAAACTTTTGCAGCTCCTCCTCTTCATAGCTGCATTTCCGTTGAAGAACACAAGGTTTATCCAATTATAACAGGGACATAAATATAGAACTTATGCCAATTTAGACCTTTTAAGGCAGTGATAAAATGAAGAGAAAGGAAATAAACAGAGCAAGTTGAAGAGACTAAAAATTTAGTTATTAGTATGATAGTATCTTGCCACTGGTCACTTGGATAAGGTAGATCGGACACCGAAAATAAAAACCAGAAATTCTTTTAAAAAAATTAGGTTCGGAAGTTGATTACGGATGAGGAAGGATTAGTACCTCACACCGCCCAAAAATTGGTACTAAATTATTACCGCTTTACTAATATCAAAATTTACGTGTTAAAGTGACTATTAAATTAAAATTTAATTATATATGCGAGTATATTTTAAGAGCTCCGGTGTTCGAGGGATAAACGAAAATTACCATCTACGTCTTAGACTGGTAGCCAAGTTTACCGTCGAAAAAGGGAGCACCGCATTAACAATTAAAAATGTCGAATATGCAACTCAATAATCATGATGAAAACAAGAGAAGTATATGAAATAAACGCGTATTATTGTGAATAAATAATGATGTAAATAAAATACAACAAAACTTAAATGATACATATATTAATATAGATAACATATAATATGGAAAATAAATAATACATTATATATTTGTATAAAATATTTAACATAATATAAAAAATTAAAGAAGAGAAAAAACTATAATATATATTAGATGTGACAAAAACTAATATATACCTCATAATATACATGTATAAAATGTACATTAAATAAGAATATTGCTAAAATAATTTTGCCAAAATAATACATATAAGATCAAATATAAGTATAATATAATATATACAAAAGTACCAAATATATATATATATATATACATATATATGTATATATATTCCTACATAAACATATATACATATAAATTAATACAAAAATCTGATTACATCTCATATATATGCTTGATTTTTGTTTACA
Source organism: Hibiscus mutabilis (assembly GCA_019671005.1). NCBI lineage: Eukaryota > Viridiplantae > Streptophyta > Magnoliopsida > Malvales > Malvaceae > Hibiscus > Hibiscus mutabilis. The sequence continues at coordinate 8,389,904 of CM033741.1, forward strand.
TTGATAAGTAATATTAAATGGAAATACTGTGGAATTGATTGACTCTGATTTTTGGTGTTTTTGGCATGTCCGGTTGGTACGGCCGGTGAGGGAAAAACGTATGGCGGCTCGAGAGATTCGACGATGGTGCCACGTGGACAGAGCAGATGGAGAGTATTTCGGTCAAATGAAATCTAGGCCGTTGGATCAGATCTGATCCAACGACTAAGATGGCTTTGAAATCAGACGACCCTTATGCAATCTGGTGGGTGACGTGGCAGCCAATGATGGAGACGTCTGGCTCCTTGAAATCTGAAGAGTCCGCGAGTGTATCACACGCACGCGTGGCAGCCGAATGGTCCGGACGTGTGATGCACGCGACCAGCTGGATGATCATCTTGATTGATCTGGGCCGTTGGACCAAATCTTGATCCAACAGCTACGATGGGATGGCTTCATGGAGAAAATGATACCATATTAGGGTTTCATATTAGACATGGGTTAGGGTTTTTTTAAGCTGTTGGGTATGAATTTGGGCCTTATCCCATATGTAATATATATATTTATTTGTAATGGACTTGAACTCTTATATTATAGTAATTTATATTGGATCTGTTTTCAATAATAATAATAATAATAAATACGCACACATACATACACACTTACGTACACATATATACACATAAATACACAATAATAATATCATAATAATACATACAATTCATGCAATATGTATATATTCAATACTAACAAGGACACTAATAATATATACATGCAAACATATATACATACTCATAAATACACATATACCAACATATATTATATGACACATATAACATAAATACAACCATATCACATACATATTACCACACGTATATTCATGTTACACGCATATTTCAAACAAGCTTTAATATATGTATATTATCATACGCATATTACTCTAATTAATAAATATTATTATAATATTTACAATCCGAACAAAAATAAGTGATTACACTTATTTTTGGAGCATCCTACAGAAATATAAAAGTTTTAGAGAAATATGATGCAATTGTTGCGAACTCTTAAAAATACTTGGCTAGAAGCATTTTTGGCTGTTCTCGTAGCATCCTCGAGCCGCGGTTGTGTCTTGGCTCAAACCGGTGGTTCTCACGACCGTGGTTATCATCTCATGATGATTTTATCAACCAAGTTACTCGCAGTCATTTTTTAGAATATACCGATATGAATTGTGATTATATAATAGTATATGTTCATAATTTTTTCTTAATCTTTTGATAAGCCACATATACCTTACACACGCAGCTGCTTGAACCTGAATCTCCTAATATCAACCTAGTTACTTGCAGGTGTAACGTGGCACCATACCAGTCCCTCCCGTCGGTTCTGGTCGACTGTCTGATCTATTATTTTGATCTCTAGAATCTAGATTTGCTAACATTATCGAGCTTTCCGTCAGGCTCTTTTCCGTTATAGCCAGTAAAGTCAATGCATAAGCATAATAGAATTTAGCATGTAAACCAACACCCCATCATGTTAAGACCTTACTCTCATTATCACTCATACCCTCAGGCTCTTCATTACCTCGGCTGTTCCAGCAATAGAAATTAGAAGTTTTGATGTGTTTTCCTTTTCAAATTTTCAGGGAATGAACTTCACCACCGACAAGTTGAGGTCTTTGGTGCGTAAATGACAATCTCTGATTGAAGTTCATGTGGATGTGAAGACAACTGAACTGACAACTACACTCTGAGAATGTTCTGCATTGGATTCACCAAGAGACGTCCTAACCAGATTAAAAGGACTTGTTACGCACAGTCCAGCCAGATTAGACAGGTAATTCACCCTATTTACTGCAAAACATTTAGTACGCGTTATTGGATTTTCTTGACTCACATACCATTATGCATTTTAGAACGTCAAAGATCAGCTTATTCATGTATGCGAATTCATCAATCCCATAAGACCGAGTGAAGTATGTTATTATTTTGCAGATACGCAGAAAGATGAGGGAGATCATGACTGCCCAGACAACATCTTGTGATCTGAAGGAATTGGTTCAAAAATTCATTCCCGAGATGATTGGGAAAGAAATTGAGAAGGCAACATCTAGCATCTATCCTCTGCAGAACGTGTTCATTCGTAAAGTAAAAATTTTGAAGGCTCCCAAGTCCGATCTCGGAATGTTGATGGAGGCATGTTTCTAACACTCATTCTCTCTTACTTTTCCATAAAAAAGATCCATAAGATGTTAAAGATAATCCATGTTGTCCCATGCTAATTTGTTTATTTTGTTCATTTAGGTTCATGGTGACTACTTTGAGGATATTGGTGTGAAATTACAAAGTCCTGCTGAAGTCGTTAGAGCTTGAATGAAGAAGAGACGTTGAATTTGTCTTTGATTTTTATTTTGTTTCAAAGAGATTTTGTTGGATCCTTTTCATTTTGTTGAAAAAACTTCTAGAGTAGAGAATTTCTCCATGGTTTTGATGTTAAGGATATGATTATGCAGCTTTATTTTGAGTAGACAATATGTTGCTCTTTGTCACACATAAACATGATATGAATCCATGAATATCTCAGAATCTATATAATATAAATTGTTAAACTATCCTAAAAAAGCTCCGTCTTGCAACCAATTGGGTTTTCTAGTTTTAGTTCCTTTCCCAATTTCAGAATATAATATGAATCCATGAAACTAGGACCAAATTGATATGATATGTGACTAACATGGACTAAATATGTAATTATACAATTTTTTTAACTGCCACGTAACATTTTTAACGATCTGTGGTCAAAATATGACCAATTAAGTAGTTCGGTGATCAGATTTTTATTTTTTTAATTGGGTGGTCAAAATAGGACGGACCCAAATAGTTTACCCTAATTTTTTTGTGTTTTTCTAATTTTAAAATTAATTTTCAAACTTTAAGGTTATATAACTATGTTTTTTAATTATTATTGTTTTTTTTGTACTTTATATATAAATTTAATAGTTTTTAGGCTTAAGGATTACTCTTGTCCCTATAGTAGTCTCAATTTATCGACTTCGTCCTTATGATATTTTACATTAATTTGCCCCCTGAAGTAGTCGAATTGCATCATTGTTTAGGATTTATGAATACTTTAGATTGATAAAATTTTTATTAGGGTTTAGGATTTAGGGTTTGAGATTTAGAAATTAGGGTTAGAGTGTCAGTCAAGGGCAAACGGTGATGCAATTCGACTATTTCAAGGGTCAAATTGATATAAAAATGCTATAGGAACGAAATCGATAAATTAAAACTATTACCGAGACAAAAGTAACACTTAAGCCTAGTTTTTATTATCCTTATAATTAGTTGTTATATTTTTTATTATTTGATGACGTAACTTTTATAAAGTATATCACATGTTATTTCTTTTATTTATTTATTAATTAATTGTTAGAATTGATCAATTATTAAAAATTTTGTTAGAAAATGTATGATTTTTTTAATGGAAAAGTTCAATTGAATGCACTTTTATCTTTTTTTTAACTAAACTAACGGTGAGATAAAAAAAAACAGGTCCAACGCTCTCTCTCTCTTTTTAACTAAACTAACGGTGAGATAAAAAAAACAGGTCCAACGCTCTCTCTCTCTTTTTTTATCTGTGAATATTTCTTCTTCTTCTTGAGTGGTGTCTGATTAGTTTTTTAACTAGATTCCTCATTCTAAAAGAGTGTGTATGTTCAAGGATTAATTTGTTTTTACCGACTTAATTTTTTTCTTTTTTCTTTTTTGTTGGTCTCTTTCTGTTTTGTTCCCTTTCTTTAATTTTCTCTCATCCTTTGCTATCTTCCCCTCAACTACTATTTTATACATCCTGTCCTGTTTGATCCCTGAGATGAAGACAAATTCTAATACTTCTGTGGAGGTTAGCTCAGCAAGTCAACAGAATATTCTTTATGATTTTTTCGAATTAAAGGAGGATCGTGAAGTAAATGCAGCTATTATAGAGCATTCTTTGGTAGGTAAGATTATTTCCAATCGTACCTCAAAATTTTTAATAGTCTCAATTATTCTCAGAAAGATGTAGAGTTGCAAGGAAGAAGAGCTTGAGTGCCATGATCTAGGAAAAAACATGATGTTCTTAGTTTTCCAGTCTGTTGAGACAATGAAGAAGGTGTGGAGCCAACACCCGTGGTCGGTCTAGGACAAACTCCTCATTCTCAAAGAGTGGCCTGCAGAAGCTACCCTGGATGAAATAGACTTCTCCTTGGATGAGCTTTGGACTCAAGTTCGTAATCTCCCCTGTCACTCATCACAGAGAAGAACGCAGAAAAGATTAGCAGTCTTTTTCCTAAGTACATTAAATCCAATATCAGGGAGGATCATCAGGTAAAATGAGATGGTCAACTGAGGGTAAAGGTGGCAATGAGAGTTGAAGACCCTCTTAAAATTGGCTTCACGCTTAAAAGGAAATGCTTTGAACCGATCGACGTCTCCTTTAAATTTGAAAAAAATCCCTAAATTTTGCTATGTCTGTGGCCGTCTTCATCATGCTGAGAGAGAATGTTAGTATGATTACAAGTTGTATAAAAGAGCTACGCGTTATTGCCCTTGGCTGCGTGCTTCACCAACATGGAAGAAGACTCTCGCTACCGGAAAACTTGATCAAAAACTGCTTCAGCATCCTGGTCCTAAAAAAATCTTCAGCGATACTTCTCAGCCTGGGAAAGTTGGTCCAGGAACAAATGTCGAAGTCACCCTGGCTCTTGGCTAAAAAAATCCTAGGTTGTCTGATGGCTCAGACAATGACACTGTACAATTTCTTGATAAAGAAGCAAGAAAAGTCAATAACAAATCGGAAGAAAAAATCTGCTCCGATTTTATGGAGATTGTTTCAGACCAATATAAAGCTTGTTTCGAGGTGTCATCCTTCAAAAAAATCAAAAACTTTTGTCCTAATGAGCAGCCTGTTAGGAGAAGTCCTAGGTTGTGTCTAACAAGTCAAGTCTGCTCACCTACATTGACAATGCCAGATCCGACTGCAACAAATCTCTTGACCAATGTTTCTCAAGCTGCCTCCTATCAGACGAATTGCCCTGGGACATCTTTGTGCATAAGTGAGAATATAACTGACTCTCTTTTGGCTATGGATATCTCTGTGAATCGAAAAAGGAAGTGAATCATCGAAATGAGGAAATCTTCTCTTGTTTGAAAAAAAGAGAGCTTAGGAAAAGATTTTTGAAGGAGTTGTTTAAATTGGTCCCGAAAATTAGGGTGATTATGGTTTTGGTGCAATCACTAACGATGTTGCCCTTGAACTTGCTTTCTTCCATGGTTCTCTGACTTAATCGTCTTCTATACTCAACAAAATTAAGAGATCCAAACGAGGAGTATCGTACGGGGAAAGGAGGCTGAGTTGAATTAAAAAAGAAGTCCGAAAAAAACAACGTTCTGAAATTAACTTGGGTTGCCCATGAGAACACGAGTATTCTGAAATTAGGAATTGATCCTTTTGGCTACAAACTTGCTTGCTTACCTTCCTTTGAGATCTGTTCTGAAAAAGAAGTTGAGCTGGATGTCTCTTCAGTATTTCCTTGCGATGTTGTTGGACCTTTTGCAGGTGATCCTGAGAGGGATCATCTGCAAGCAGAATGAGTTGGTGTGTTCTTACCAACATTGATTTTTTTGAAGGTCCGATTGTTGGCTTTATCTCTCCCACCTTCTCTATGGATCATCCTTTCCAGTGCTCGTTCTTTTGCCGTGATGCTTGATCTATGGTCTTGCTCCGGGCCGTCTGAGAGTGTTCACTGCTACTTGGGTCCTTCTGTGCCTCGGGCGGGAAGTTTTGTTCATATTTCAAACGTTTTTCGTGCCTTATCCCTTGCTCCATGCCATGCTCATTCAGCATCTTTAATGACAAGATCTTTATCTCGGTTAAGAAAAAAAAATCTGTCTTCGATTAAAGCTCTCTCAAAAGTGTTGCCTGCTTATACTTTGGTCTGGTCGTCCGCTTGGAATCTATGCTTTATTTCTGTTTAGCTTTTATATTCTTGTTTTTGTTAAGTTTTTTTTCTTTTCCAGTTTCTTGTTGTTGTCTCCCTCTTACGTGGGTGATTTCCCCTCTCTTTTGCATGGTTGTGTTGTTTGGCCCTACGTGGCCTCTTAGGTGGCGGCGTTTGGTTTATATATTCCCTTTTGCTTTCAATGAACTTTCTTTCAGTAAAAAAAAAAATACACTTTTATCTTTTATTTGTAGGGATTCGATTAAAAATATTTCTATAAAAATTCAATCAATTTTTTAATTTTTACAAATAATGTTTTAAACCCCTCAGCCTTAATATCAATTAAGATCTTACAATTACATCATAGGTTTAATTGCAAAGTTTAGGTAAGCTTAGATTAACATGTAAAATCGTAAAAAGAAAATTAATTAATTACTTTCTGCAAATTTCTAATACAACAGCTGTTGACACTCTTATTGGTTTTCCCCCCCCTTCTAATTTTATATTTCTTTTTAATTGATATTATTATGGTTTTCCCAACAACAACTATAATCAAAATCCCGTTCTTTTATCTCTCCAAGGGATTGAATCCTAGAAGGCAAGAACATGTCAGGACTTTACAATTCCAACTTCTCACCTGCAAGAGCTGCTTCCCCTCAAATTAGAAGCACTCCAGCGGTTGATAGGTAATCAATTTTTTTTACGAAGAACATAGGCCGACTCTTGCTCATGTTTCTCATTTTTTTTTAATTTTTGTTTTCTTCTGGGTTTAACAATTTTTTTGATCTGTTTGGGTTTTTGGGTGTGTGTGTTTTTTGCCGTCCTCAGTCAGTACTTATCAGAGCTGTTGGCAGAACATCAAAAGCTTGGACCTTTTTTGCAAGTTCTTCCGATATGTAGCCGACTGCTAAATCAAGGTTACTACTTTACTCTCACACTCTTGGATCTAATTTTTTCTCTCTCTGGGTTTGTTCTGCTTTTAAATTACCCATGTTAGGTCAGTCTGATAGTGTAGTTAATGTTTATCCTCTTTGATTGTGTTATGGTTTTGGCTTTGATAATATACTTGACTCAATGTTTGTTAGTTTGCTATATGTTCCAATGCTGAAACATGATAACTCTCACCACTCCATTGTGTTATGGATAGTGTCTCAACACTTGAATTAGTTGTTTGATCATTGTTAAATGGGCTTTAAATACCATCATCTTCAACAGGCAGACAGTTTTGAGTATCGGGAATTCGTAACCTTGGTTTTCCCTATGTTCTTATGTGATCTTTCCCCCTTTTGATTAAAGGACTTTGTATTTGTCATAGATGCATTTGAAGAGATTCTTAAGTTTTGGATTCCAAAACTTATTGCAGTTGGAGTTTTATGCCTTCAGAAGAAAGTCTGAATATTGGAAAGCTAAGATAGAAAAGGAATGGGACTTGTAAGATCAATTCTTCTACTGAATTTGAATTTCAGAAAATCTTTCTAGTGTTGAATCTGAGTGCAAGAATGTTAGCTAATTATCTTGATTAGTTTGGACAATAAATGTTTTTTTTTGTAGGCTTACACACCCCCTTGTATTCTTTCCATAATGCAGGATGTTTTCAGTAATCAGATTCTAAGTTTTGTATAGTTCTTGCCTTGAAATGGTTAATAAACAGGGATTGGTTTTGTTTTACTTGTGGTCAATGTTCTATCTGTACTTACAATCTTTCATTATCCTATTCCCCTATGGTCCTTTTATGTCTTGCGGAATTGATTTTGAATGCTATACTCCTTTCGTGCACTAACATGTTTTCATGATGCCATTCCTTTCTTGTATATAATTGTCTTCATAGTTCATATGCAGAGATATTTCGGGTCTCAGGAATGATGTCCAACCAAGGATTTGGTGACTTTGACCGGATGCGGCATAGAAGCCCCAGTCCCATGGCTTCTTCAAATCTTATGTCAAATGTTTATGGGACTGGATTAAGCAGTTGGAATAGCCTTCCTCAAGAGGTAACTCTTTTTTCAAAATTTCATTTTTGTACATGTGTGTGTGACTGTGTGTGCGTGTGTGTCTCTATATATATAATCCACATTTTCTCTTGTTTGGTTGATTGAGTTCTTTTATTGTAAATGCACAATATCTGTGTCATGCCTATAAGTTGACAATTTGGGTAAACTAAAACTGAAGAGAAGAGTTCTTTATGCTTTTAATTCTCTGACATTACTGAAGAGAAGAGTTCTTTATGCTTTTAATTCTCTGACATTCTCTTTAAAGATTATATCTGGTAATCACCATTATAATAAGGATGTCTAGAAAATTGCCAAGACAATCCATAACATCCAAGTCTTGTTGTCCTATGGCATCATGAAGACCGCAAATAGACGATAAAGTTCGAAGTGGTTTCCCTTGCTTTATTATTATGACCAATAAAATCTAAAATCAGTTACTAGAATTTTATATGTGCTTCAACTTGCAGACCATCTCAAAGGGATAATGAGTTTAGTTTCATACCTTATCCGGCACACTATAGGTTTCATTTTTCTGTTCAGGAAATACATGAAAAAATGATGGCCCATGTTTTTAGTGTGTTGGCATTGCAACTTAGGCATATCTGAACGAACATATTAGTCAATCTAAATACCATGCGACTGTTCAAAAAATTTGGGTTTTTTTGGTTGCTAAGTTCAATCATGAAATAAAAATGAGGAAAATTGCCAAATTGTCACTAAATGAAAGCACTCTTGCCAAATGCCAAATGGTGAATATTTGAGTTACATCTATCCTCTTTGCACCTGGTTGATGAGGTTGATGACTATAGCAAAACAAGTGTAATCTCCAATATTTTATTTATAGATGGATCCTCTTAACACAGATGAGAATCAAGTTTATTTCTTGTCCAAAATGCTATGGTTGCCAAAATGGTATTTTATTTTTAAAGTGCTTGATATGCAAAGAGTTCCACTAAATACATTCGCTACCCATCAGTTCATTTTTGGTTGCTAGGGTGTATTCAACTTTTTGTTCCTCCCCCAATTTCTTATTTCAACTGGTTAACATTCTATATATATATATATATATATATATTTTAACAGTTTAGTACCTGTTCTTTAACGAAGCATTGAGAAGTTATTCTTGGAATGTCAAGTGAATTGAGCCATCTGATCTTTTGTGTTACTATTGATTTTTAAAATTTTGACAGAGACTAAGGGGACCTCCTGGAGTGACAATGGACTGGCAAGGTGCGCCAGCAAGCCCTAGTTCGTACACAGTGAAGAGGATTTTGCGTCTTGAAATTCCTGTTGATACATTTCCAACGGTAAGCCTTATATAAAAATTGCTACTGCCTTGAATTAAAATTCTGAGATTTCAATTGAATGAACGAACCTTTTTATGCTTATTGATTTCTAGACTCTGTTTTTCCTTTTTTTTAGTTCAATTTTGTTGGTAGACTTCTAGGCCCTAGAGGCAATTCGTTAAAGCGAGTAGAAGCTACTACTGGCTGCCGTGTATACATTAGAGGCAAAGGATCAATAAAGGATCCGGACAAGGTAAGGCTACCTAAGTTTCTACTATTCTTGTTTTTGTAATGGTTTGGTGCCCACTAGTTTCGTGCTACTTGTCTCAATCGTGATTCAGCTGAAACTAGCCAGAAGATGCAATGAACTTCTAGATGGCTAAATTCAAGGACCCCCACCCCAAATGCCTTTTTCTTTTGACATTAAAATTGAATAGAGAATAGTTCTCAATTTTGTTTTTTGCCATCTGAAGGAAGAGAAGCTGAGAGGTAGGCCCGGATACGAGCACCTGAATGATCCACTCCACATCTTGATTGAGGCTGATTTACCTGCTAACCTTGTTGATACACAGCTTAGACAGGCGCAGGAAATCATAGAGGAGTTGCTCAAACCTGTGGTATGTCCCACAATCTTTATCCCTTTCGTCTAGAAAGTATATTAGCCATTGGTTTACTTTGATATAGGCATTCATCTGAAACTGCATTATTTGTTGAGTGTAAATTTCCTTCTTTTGCTCGTGTGAGCTCTTTCCTCTGTCAAACGTTGGCATCCTCATGATTGTGCTGCAGAACAATTTGCCTTGCGGTTCTCCTATTCTTTTATCAACTTGCAGGCTTTTATTGTGTTTAAAACTGTTAATAAATATTCCATCTTCCGAGTTCTAAACTTCATATTCGCATACGTAGGATGAGTCGCAAGATTTTATCAAGAGGCAGCAATTACGTGAACTGGCAATGCTAAACTCAAATTTCAGAGAGGAGAGTCCTGGTCCAAGCGGCAGTGTTTCTCCTTTTAATTCCATTGGAATGAAACGTCCCAAAACCGGATACTGAGAGTTTAACCATAAATCATCTACACGCTGCTCCAGGGTTTCATAGCCAAATATACCTTCTGAATTCTCTGATACATATCAAGTCAGCACAGCTTGAAAATATTAGGTTAACAGTTTTTGGTGATGAGCTTCTTCTGATGGGCTCTTGAGTTAAGGTTTGCTGAGGTCAGTTTTCCTGTAAACTCGATACGTTCATTGGATTTATTCTTGTGTTAGCAGAGCTTTGAGGAGTGCGGAATAATATATATATATATATATTTGATGCAAGTATTAGGCCGGATGAGGTCAGTCCGAGTTGTGTAGGAGTGTCGTGTTTGTTCCGTTGCTTTGCTTTCATATGTAGTTTATATGGAGAAGCATGGCAGTGTAAGTTGGGTTAGACGATGAATGTAGTCTCTTTTGGTTGACCATTCCAGCTCCCAAGCCTATGGATCTTCATCTTCTCCTTCAGTCGCTCCATGCTGCTTATTTTTATTTTATTTTATTTTATTTTATTTGAGAGACTGTTATATTCATTATTACCATCTCAAAGCTTCTCTTAAGTTGTCCATTGGAATTTGTAATTTATGTTTTCTTTTTTTTCCCCTCTCTTACAATGGGATTATTCGATTTATAATTTGAAGTAGTTGCCTATTAGACAACTAATCAATATCTTTGGGATGATGATTTGGTAAATAATTCATGTTGTTTATATTTTATATTCTTGTTAAAAATTGTATATTTTTGTGCTAATTATAACGTGCCATTTTTTTTATATTTGACCCAATTGTATGTTTATGATATTCATAATATTTTCATGTTGCGTTAGCATATTTATATTATTATTTTGTTATATCTTATGTTATGCCCATTTTACATAATTTATTAATTTTAACTATGAAAATTGAATCATCCTATTTATCATTAATTGAATATTTTTATTGAAAATAATTAATTATTACATTCAAAATTTTAATATGCTTTTTCAAAGCATTACAACGTCATCTTCTAGTAATGATAACAATACTAATCCTTACATTCTAGTAATAAACTGATTAAAATTAACTTCTACTGTTTAATAAATTACTTTATTGCTCAAGCAAAAAAATACTTTAGTCCATATATCAGTAAAAAGAATAAAAAACGTCACTTTTTCATAGAGTTACATTTATTGTTTTAAATAAGTTAATTAGCATCTAAAAAATTATTACTTTTAAAGCTTTTCTGGTTTTACAAATGCAATCTTTTATTTAGAGTTTAATTATGAATGAAAATAATTTTAATGTCCTTTCTAAACCATAAATGTTAACTCTAAAAAAGTTTGACCCTGTTTTATTCATTTTACCATTATAGGGACTGAATTGATAATTTTATAGCACCGGGACTAATTTCATCCAATCCTTACAACAGAAGAATGAATTGTTCCATTTAATACAGTCTACAGAGTTTTTTTTTATGTTTTTAATAAGTTTAATTTTTATTTTCAATTTTTTCAATATTCTTTTTAAAATTATAAATCCTTTTAGATTGTTACAGAATTTATAATATCCAGCAACTATTTCATAACAATTTAATAATTAATGATTATTTTTGTAACTTTTAAAAGATAGTTACCAAACATTTTTTTCCCTTCAGAATTGGCTTAAGTGTCAAATAAGTGCCCAAATTATATTATTTTTTCAGATATGTGCTTAAAGTATTTTTCGGGCCAAATAGGTGCCTAACGTTTTTAAAGTTATCCGTTTAAGTGCATGTCGTTAACCTACTTTTAAAAAATCCCTATATTTTCTAAAATTCACAAAATAACTCCAAATTCCTAGATCCCCAAATCCGGCCACTGTCGTCGCCTTTCATCACGCTGCCAGTGATGGGATGAAGCCTCCTTCTCTTGTTGCAAGACTCGAACGTCGTTCGTTAGCCGCTTTTTTTCCTTTCGTGAGTTCGACTTTATTTCGACGATAGGCACGTCATCCGTCGACTATCGGTGACGGGAGGATGGGGGAAATGATCGTGGGGGTTCGGAAGTGGTGGGCATGCCGTCGGTGATTGACGATGGCAACGTTTGGAATCGAGATTTGAGACTTAAGAATTTATGGATTTGGGGACTATTTTGGAAATTTTTGAGAATTTTAAGATATTTTTGAAAATAAAACATGCCACATGTCATGTTTATAGTGGCCAACGAAATTTTTTTAATGGTTGTTAACGACAAAGCACCTAAATGAAAACTTTAATAACGTTACTCTTATTTAGCCCAAAAAATACTTTGGACATTTATTTAAAAAATATATAATTTAAATACTTACAAGCCTTCAGAATTTAGTGTGCTTTACTCTCTCTCTCTCTCCCTTTTTAGAACGAGAATTGATGTGACACACTAAATTTAAAACTCATTTAGTAAACTAAATATTTTTGGGTTATCCTAACTTAAAATTGGACCGGGCATGATGCCTTTTGTCCCTTCTCCTCGATCGCTTGGCTCCAACTTTCTTATCTTGTTTTCCTATCCACCATACAACATTTTCACCCCCCACTCTATCTGCAAACCATGAATGGATTCCTTCCTATTATTACAAACAAACATCTAAAAAAGAAATCCCCGGAAAAGCAATGGCCACCAGCACTGCAACATGTTTCCACTTGCAGCAAATGGCGTCAACTTGGGTCACCAACAACCGAGGAAGAGGACTGGCCATGGCATTAAGACCCGCAAAGGATCATCTCAGCAAGAGATGTTGTGGAACAACCGTGAAATGCAGTGCCGGGAGCGAGAGAGGGATAGCCGACTTCATCGGAGGAGATCTATTACGGTTCGACTTGGGGCGCTGGCTATCGGACGTGGAACAGCACAAAGCCCTCGCTATTTACACCCCGCACGAGGGAGGCTACGAGGGCCGCTACTTCACTCGCCTCCGGTATCAGGGATACTATTTCCTCGACCTCACCGCCCGTGGCCTCGGCGATCCAGAGAACACGCTCACCAAGATCCATCCCGTTTGCCCTGTATGCATTGCTCTGTATTATTAACTCTGTGCTTTTCGTGTTATTTGACTTGTTTGATTGAATTATGCTTATAGCCTCATGTTGGAAAGCAACCGATAGCAAGGTGGTATTTCCCTCCAGAAGTTGATTATAGGCTGGAGGCTTTGCCTCCCGATGCTAAAGGACTTATCGTGTGGGTAATCGAAGCCAAGGTTCTGTCCAAGTCGGAGCTGCAGTTTCTTGCTTTGCTGCCCAGTCTCCGGCCTAAAGTGAGGGTCATTGCCGAGTGCGGAAACTGGTATACAATCACACTTCCTATATCCCTGTTATTCCGATTTATTTCCTCTTGTCGGTCGATTGAAAGAGAGATTGTTTGCCTGTTTTGTGAACAGCACAGGAGAAAATTCATGTGGAAACCACTCAAGGAAATTGCAGGCCTAACTGCTGAGGATGGAGCATGAAGCAACAGAAAATTAGATGTTGAGAGAATCGACGACCTTAAAGTGCAACACTATCTCTTCTGTTGCAGAATCCAAATACGGATATAATTATTCTTTTTTATTTAAACTCTGTAACCTTTTCGTGTGAGAAATATGACGTGGCTATATGAAACCCGCATCCAAGGTTCATTTTCACGTAATTACCCAAGGTTGAGGGTAATGGATTGCTGATTCATAGAAAAGATGTGTGGGTCAGTGAGTGCTTTGGCTTCATGAATGATACCGATGACATGTATTTACGTGAATTATCTAAAATTAGAAGCAAATTAAAAGAATAAATAAGTGATAATTGTAGCAATCATTTTTCGCTAAAAAAATGAGGTTGTTTTAAGGTGTTTGGGTATTTTTCAGGTATTTAAAAAATATTTTCTGTGGGGTTTTAAAAAATTGTATTTTATTTAAAATGAAGTCGCCACTGGCCACTAGGGTAGGCCGGACGCTATAAAACCAGAGATTTGAAAACTTGTTGGGTTCGAGAGTCAGTTACGGATGGGGAAAGATTAGCACCCCACACCGTCCAAAATTGGTACTTTAATAATTACCGCTTTATTAATATTAAACTTTTCGGATTAAAGTGACGATTAAATTAAAACTCGGTTATAAGTGCGAGTAAATTCTAAAGGCCCCGTTATTCGAGAATAAACCGAAATACTACCATCACTGCGCTTGATACTGGCCACGTTTACGCTCTAATAAAAGGGCACCGCGTTGACAATAATATCTCCGAAATGCAACTTAAAACATGGCAAACATAAATAAATACAATGCGATAATCATATAAATAAATACTAACATTATAAAATATTAATCTAACACATAAATAAAAACGAATCTAACATAAATAAAATACTACTCTAAAACATACATATTAAACACATTTGCATACATGATAATATACATATAATATTAATTAATAAACTAATATAATAATATGTACAAACAACAATATAAATATACATAAAATCTTATATATATATATATTAAAGTATAAAAATAATAAAATATTATACGTAAAATATGAACAATGTATATAAAACATATGTACATATATCATGATATCAATATATAATAAAAATAACTTTGTATAATAATAGCATATTACACACATAATAATAATAATAATGACAATGTATGGATTATATTAGAATGCATGAAACAACCTAAAATTAAAATTCAAAGACTAGAATGCATGAATACCAAGGAATACTAATATATATGTATACACATAGAAACAATCATACAAGAACAAATAAAAGAAATATTACAACAAACCACATATTAATCATATCAAAAACAAAGATATACATACATACCGTATATGAAGAAACAAATACGAATCATGATAAAAAACACATATTTAGAGATGAGAAGATAAAAAATAAAAATATTAAATAACCACAAAAAATTAATCTAAACATATTCTAACAAGATATAAGAACATATGAACATAAAAAATATATGAAAACGTAAGAACTAAAATAAATAAAAGATTACTAATAAAACATCATTTCTATTAGATCATAAAAAAGGATTATACCACAAACGTACACAAAAAAATAAATACACAAACCTAAATATGGTAGTGAGTTTTCTCATATTCTTTCCAATTTGTGATATCTTCCCCAAAACAAAAAATATGAGAATCCCTCCATTTTTTTTAATCTGCCGTGAGCTCCCCAAAGTGAGAGTGAATGGCTGGCTCTCCAATTATCCTCATGTTTCAATTTGTGTTGTGTTTTTTTAAAGGGGATGTTAGGGGGAGATAAGGTGATGGGGTGAGTTGGCGTGTAGTGTGGGATGCCTGCCATGGGAATGGGTGAGGCGTGGGAGAGGTATGAGAGGCATGTTTTCTTTGTTCATTGCTGTGTAACAGGAATAGAGCAAATACAAGAATAACCATTTTTGTCCGATCTGGTTGAACTTCTCTCTCCTTTCGACGTGTGTCTTCTTTCTTCGGTAGATCTTCTTTCTCTTCGGCGCATGTTTTCTTTCTAGACTTGACGGATCTACTTTATCACTCTTGGAGGAAACAAAATCTTCAAAATAGGGATTAGGGAAGCAAAATGAGTGCGACTCACTACATTATTGATGACGATACAACTCCTAAAGAAAACTCAACCCAGCTGCGACACCAACAAAGAGGCAGGGTCTGCAGAATTTGATTCGGCTGCAACACTGACGAAGAGGCAGGATCAGTGAATGATGGTTTTGATATCTGATCCAGCTACAGTACCGACGAAGAGGCAGGACAAGAAGTCAGTAAAGTTTGACCTAGCTACAACACCGACGAAGAGGCAAGGTCTACAAAATTTGATCCAGCTGCAACACTGACGAAGAGGCAAGATCAGAACATGCAGATTTGAATATTTGATTCAAAAAATCTACATCTTAGCTTATAGATTTCTTTTGCATTTTTCCCAAATGCACAGGGATCGACGGTTTTGAGTTGCCTTTACCGGTAGCCGTTTGCTCCGGGCTAGCTGTACCATTACCCTGGGTACAATCAGTTTATACCAATCATGAAATTGGATTTTTCCCAAAGGATTTATTTTCCTTTGACCATTCGTAAAAATAGATTTCGATGGACATTTGAATTATCCATTATCTTAAACTTTGTCTTGTTTAAGCACGTTGCGCCAACATTTCTGTCAGACTTACCAAAATGCTTTGATCCAGTCGCAACACTAACGAAGAGGCAAGATAAAAATATTGAAACTTGGTTTTTTTTATTATTTTGGCTTTTTCTCTCTTTTTTGTTTTTTTTTTCATTTTTTAGATACAACATTGATAAACCTTGAAATTAGTAAATTTTGACCAAGCTACAACACCGACGAAGAGGCATGGTCTAGAGTTGATCCAACTATGACACCGACGAAGAGGCAAGATCAAGAGTTAGTGAATTTGGTCTAGCTACAACACCGACGAAGAGGCAAGACCGAAAGTTAATAAATTAGGTTCAGCTACAACACCGACGAAGAGGCAAAACCGAAAGTTAGGTTTGACCAAGCTACAACACCGACTAAGAGGAAAGGTATGAGGATTTGATCCAGCTACGACACCGACGAAGTGGCAGGATCAGATAGTTGATTTCTTTGTGATCAAGCTGCGACTCTGACGAAGAGGCATGATCGGAATTTGGCAAATTTGGTTCAGCTACATAACCGACGAAGAGGCAGAACCAAAAATTAGATTTGACCAAGCTGTAACATCGACGAAGAGGCAAGGTCTGAAGATATGATCCAGCTACAACTCTGACGAAGAGACAGGATCGGAATGTTGGTTTCTTTACGATCAAGCTACGACTTTGACGAAGAGGTATGATCGGAATGTGGCAAATTTGGTTCAGCTACAACACCGACGAAGAGGCAGAACCAAAAATTTATAAAGTTAGACCTATCCACACCATCAACGGAGGGTAAGATCGAATTTCCGTAACTTAGATCTTGCTATACCATTAACGGAAGAGCAAGATCAGTGAATGGTGACAACTTGACTTTGGATTCTTTTTATTCTTTTTCCCTTTTTGAATTTTTTTTTATTTTTTTTCGAACTTTCTTTTTTGATTTTTCTAATTTTTTGATATGATTTTTTGCTACAACTATAATAAAAAGTAAATTTCGAGTAAAATTTTGGTCTAGCTATAACACTGCCGAAGAGGCAAGACCTGGAGAGGATTTGATCTGCTACACCACTGACGGAGAGACTAGATCAGCAAAATAAGAGATCCCCTACACCATCGACAGAGAGATAGGATCTGGATGGAACATTTGATCTGCAACACCACCGACGGAGGTAAGATCTAGATAGGTTTGATCTACCACCACTGACGGAGGCATGATTTGCAAGATGTTGAATTGTTGTGCCACTGACAGCGAGACAACGTCTGGAGAAATTTACTCCACTTTTCCATCAATAGAGGGTGGAATCTAAAAATAGTTGTTTCTGTTGGCATGAGTAAGGATCTGGAAAATGTTGGCGTCCGTCAACCATCTTCGGAGAAATCAAATCCTACAAAGGAGAAAATATTTGTTAGTAATTGTTTAAAAAAAATTGTCGCTGAGACCTTTTTATTTATATGTTTCATCATCTTCTTTGTGTTTGGCCTCCTCTAAGACTAAGGTTGGTCGTCGTGTTTGCCCCTCATATTAAGGATGTTTGGTCTCTTCTTCGACCCTGTTTGTATGTACAAGCAAAAAATGCATGCATGAATTTTGTATCTAAATACATGTGTCTATCCTACATGTATGGTGACTTTGGTGTATGCATTTAATCTAAACGTATGACGTATGCAAAAATGATTCAATGCAAGATGAATGCAATTAAATGCATGAATGTGATGGTTTCTGGCCCTCAATTGGATGCCCCTGACTCCTCACTGGTCTGTCGGGATCTTGGTCTTTTGTATGTAGCGGTGCCCCAACCTGTTCTTGGGTTCGGTCACCTTTTTTTGAATCTGTCATTTGGGAGCATGCCCCAAAATTTTGTTTGTTTTATGCCATCGTCTGAAACTGCTCTGAAACTTTAGGGTGATGTTGTTTATGCATTTTGAATATCCATGACTCAGATACGAACAAAATATACTTGCATTGCAACTTGTAGTTTTGATCCCTTAAAAAATATTCTCACTACTATCGTACTTAAGTTAGTGAGATTGGTTTACAAAAAGCATTACTCTGAAAGTGATAAAAACCACAAAGGGACCTACTATGGTCAAGACAGTGCAATATTTAAGTTGGATAAAACATGGTCCAGTTTAAAAAATCTTGACACATCCCTAATTGGCATCTTCGTGCTTCGACAAATGGTCTTTATTTGTAGTTGTTCCCGCCGAGTCGTCAAAGCTTACCACCCCAAGCTTAATGAATTTTTCCACCAACTTTTTGAAACCAAAGCAGTTTTCAATCGTGTGGCCAACTTGTCCTGCGTGATAATCATATTTTGCATTGGCATCATACCATTTTAGGAAGGGTTGTTGTACCGAATCTCGGTAAAAAGGTGCCACCATATGGATGTCGTACAACTGTTTGTACAATTCTCCATAAGAAATTGGCAATAGAGTAAACTCTATCTTTTCAATATTCTTCCTCTGACCAGAATCTTGGCTTGAGGAACCGTGAGCATTGTAGCTTTGTGTTGTATCACCGTCACTGGCTTTGAATAGCCAACATTAAGAACTCCTGAAGAGTTCACTTCATTGTCATTTCTCCCGTACGACGGCTTCTTGTGGGACGAATTTCCACCAACATCTATCTTACCACTTTTAACGGTATTTTCAATGAGCTCATCAGATAGTACTAGATCAGCAAAATTGGTAGTTGCATTGCCTATAAGGCGATCTAATATTGGACCCTCCAAAGTCTGGATGAATATGATCACTGTTTTTTTCTCACCAAGAGGGGGTTGGACTTGTGCAGCTATATCTCTTCATCTTTGCACGTATTATCTAAAATTTTCATTAGACCTTTAATTCATGTGTTGCGGAGTCCAACGATCAGGTACCATATCACTGACGTGTCGGTACTGCTCCAGAAAAGCTCTAGCCAAGTTTTTCCATGATTTTATCTGATGACGACTCAATTGATTATACCAACGGGCAGTAGATCCTAATAGTCTGTCCCGAAAATAGTGAATTACCAACTTGTCATCTCTTCCATACCCCGTCATCCTCCTACAAAACATAGTGAGGTGAGAGCGAGGGCAACTGGTTCCATCCTACTTTTCAAACTCTGGAATCTTAAATTTTGGAGGTAACACCAAATCTAAAACAAGGCTGAGTTCACTGGCCTCAAATCCACTGAAGATATCCTCTACCTCCATAGCTTGCATCTTTTATTCGAGTCGTTTACAACGTTCCTCGATCTCTTTTGACGTCTTGGTCTTTAATTTCTCAGGTTCGATCAAATGGTCCATCTCGGAGACAAAAATTTTAGCCTGATTGCCCCATAGTTTAGCTTCTAATGTGGCGGGCAAATTTACCGGGATAGAGGCACCAGTCTGAAGCGATTGAGATTTTTTCATAGAAATTACCACTCGATGGTTGGTTTGACTTTTATCTTGAGTAGGGGTGAACCCTGGAGGATATATAAGATCTTCATTTTCTTCCCCGGGACCTGCCCCAGGGTTGATAGCAGAGGCCTCTCTTTGTTCAGGAAACTTGCATCCTAGCATCTGTGCTAATTTCACCAGTATGTCCTGCTGAGATCTTGCAAACTGACCCCTTATCTCTTGCTGAACCTTGGCTAACTGGTCATCTAATTTTTGGGTTAAATCTGCCTGCAAAGTCTTATGGTTCTGCTCAATCCTATCCAGTCTGTCTTCGTTTGCTATCTTTGTCTCACTTCTTGTTATGTATGGATGTTGAATCGATTGATCTTTCGTCTTTCCCAGTATTGCTATCACAGGGCATCCCGAGGATCAGTCTCAAAATGAATGCATGTAAAAACAAAATATATGTCCTAATGCGAATGTACCAATACAAAAATCAATATGTCATGATATGCAATGTAATGAATGCCAAAATGAACAGATATGATGTGATCACAAAAATGGGTCAATTTGAAATTAAAATAATGAGGTGAAAATGGAAGATTTCTGCTCGGGCAAACCACTTAAACCAGTACCCTTATGTAATGCAAATGCAATTATGTATGCCAAAAAGCAAAACAAAAAAAAAACAAGTCAATACCGGATAAAATAAATGCATACATAAATAAAAGGATAAATAAAATAAACACACAAAAAACCCTATTTACATCATGTATAAAACACAAAGGTTATCCACATGGCTCTAAAATGGTGGGTTTTCTATATTCTCTACATGTAATTTTGGTGCTAAGAGGTACCCGAATTGTCCTTGTTGTCCCCTACTAAGAGTAGCAAGGCCCCCGATCATCACCCATTATAGGCCCCTTTCAACCGGGTTATATTCAGGGGGACCCATTCGCTTATGCCTCTACAAAGGAACGATATCCTTACGAAAACATAAGGTACTCGAGCCCTGAAGCTACTTGCTAGGACTACACGGTGGAACGATATCCTCACGAAAGCATTAGCATTTTCCCCCACTTAAAAAGGACGGGTTTATATGCCAAATTTTAAATGAATCAAAATAAATGCGCAATTATAACCGAATGTTAATTTAATAGCAACTTCAATCCGGAACTTTTGATATTAGTAAAGCGATAGTTATTTAAAAAGCTTGACTCTCATTTGTTTTTGAAAAACAAAAATGGTCCCCAACGGAGTCGCCATCTGTAGCGATCATTTTTTCGCTAAAAACGAGGTTGCTTTAAGGTGTTTGGGTATTTAAAAAGTATTTTTATGGGATTTTAAAAAATTGTATTTTATTTAAAATGGAGTCGCCACCGGCCACTAGGGTAGGCCGGATACCATAAAACCAGAGATTTGAAAACTTGTTGGATTCGGGAGTCAGTTACGGATGAGGAAGGATTAGCACCCCCACACTGCCCAAAATTGGTACTTTAATAATTACCGCTTTATTAATATTTAACTTTCCGGATTAAAGTGACGATTATATTAAAACTCGGTTATAAGTGCGAGTAAATTCTAAAGGCCCCGTTATTCGAGAATAAACCGAAAGACCACCATCACCGCGCTTGATACTGGCCACGTTTACGCTCGAATAAAAGGGCACCACATTGACAATAATATATCCGAAATGCAACTTAAAACATGGCAAACATAAATAAATACAATGCGATAATCATATAAATAAATACTAACATTATAAAATAGTAATATAACACATAAATAAAAACGAATCTAACATAAATAAAATACTACTCTAAAACATACATATTAAACACATTTGCATACATGATAATATACATATAATATTAATTAATAAAACAATATAATAATATGTACAAAGAACAATATAAATATACATAAAATCTTATATATATATATTAAAGTATAAAAATAATAAAATATTATACGTAAAATATGAACAATGGATATAAAACATATGTACATATATCATGATATCAATATATAATAAAAATAACTTTGTATGATAATAGCATATTACACATAATAATAATAATAATAATAATAATAATAATAATAATAATAATAATAATAATAATAATAATAATAATGAAAATGTATGGATTATATTAGAATGCATGAAACAACCTAAAATTAAAATTCAAAAGCTAGAATGCATGAATACCAAGGAATACTAATATATATGTATACACATAAAAACAATCATACAAGAACAAATAAAAGAAATATTACAACAAACCACATATTAATCATATCAAAAACAAAGATATACATACATACCGTACATGTAGAAACAAATAAGAGAATAAAACAAATACGAATCATGATAAAAAACACATATTTAGAGATGAGAAGATAAAAAATAAAAATATTAAACAACCACCAAAAATTAATCTAAACATATTCTAACAAGATATAGAAACATATGAACATAAAAAATATATGAAAACGTAAGAACTAAAAATAAATAAAAGATTACTAACAAAACATCATTTCTATTAGATCATAAAAAGGGATTATACCACAAACATACACAAAAAAATAAATACACAAACCTAAATATGGTAGTGAGTTTTCTCATTTTTCTTTCCAATTTGTGGTATCTTCCCCAAAACAAAAATACGAGAGTCCCTCCCTTTTTTTAATCTGCTGTGAGCTCCCCAAAGTGAGAGTGAATGGCCGGCTCTCCAATTATCCTCCTGTTTCAATTTGTGTCGTGTTTTTTTTAAAGGGGATGTTGGGGGAAATAAGGTGATGGGGTGAGTTGGTGTGTAGTGTGGGATGCCTGCCATGGGAATGGGTGAGGCGTGGGAGAGGTATGAGAGGCATGGGGCGTGTGGCAGGGCATGGCATGCCTTGCCTTGCCTTGATTTTTGATTTTTTTGTTATATTATTTTTTTAGTTCGAATAGGATAAATGATTCGAATATTATTTAGGGCTCAGACAAAAAATGAGTATTACAATAATGACTAAATGTGTCATTATACCACTTAAAAACACATTTATTTATTCTAAGTACAAATTGCAATAACTAAACTACCATGATTCTCAACTCTTAAATAGGAGATTATTGTATTTAATCACACTCAAATCTTTGAATGTTACAACAATAACATTATCAATCGAACTAATATTTAATCAACATAAATATATTAATAGTTTGATGAATAATGATGTAGGTGATCCTAACTGGTATATTGGTTTAAATTTTAGGGTAAACTACACCAGTAGTCACCGAACTATGGCTTCTTTCCTATTTTGGTCACCGAACTATTTTTTGGCAAAAACATCACTAATGTTATGTTTCCTTCTTATTTTGGTCACCGAACTATTTTTTTGGCAAAAACATCACTAATGTTATGTTTCCTTCCTATTTTGGTCACCGATCGTTAAAAACTTAACGGTTTTGCTGACGTGGAATTTTATTTTATTTTATTTTTAATTTTCCATGTCATTTCTTCTCTCTCCTCGTAAGCAATATATGTTATTTTATAATATTTTTATTCAAACTAACAGGATGGTGACACGTATCACTGCCTATTAGTGGAATAAAAGGAATGAAAAGTCAAGCCCCTTATGCAACCAGAGAGATGGTGACACGTGTAACTACCTAATAGGAAGGTGATACGTGTAACTGCCTATTAGTCGAATCTCTCTGGCTGCATAAGGGGCTTGATTTTTCATTCATTTTATTCCACTAATAGGCAGTGACATGTGTCACCATCCTGTTAGTTTCAATAAAAATATTATAAAATAACATATATTGATTACAAGGAGAGAGAAGAAATGACATGAAAAATTTAAAAAAATAAAATTTCACGTCAGCAAAACCGTTAAGTTTTTAACAGCCGGTGACCAAAATAGGAAGAAAACATAACGTTAGTGATGTTTTTGCCAAACAAAGTAGTTCAGTGACCAAAATAGGAAAGAAACCATAGTTCGGTGACTACTGATGTAGTTTACCCTAAATTTTATTTGGATAAGCTACTCATCTTGCTATCGACTACTAATAAGTTTTTAGTTGGATCGCTCGACTTTAGAAAATTAAAAATGATCACTTAGCTTATTGAATTTGTGTTTTAGTCCATGTCCTCTAAGTAAGTAACGAAAGATGGCATATCCTTTTAAAGTAACATTTTAAAACTACGTAAATAGTCCCCGACTTTGGTGTTTTTGTTGAGTTTTTCGACTACGAAAAGTTACGAAATGATCCTCTAACTTTAAAAAGTAATAAGTTGATCCGCAATTGTTAAAAATTTAACAACCGCTGAAAAAAATAATTTGATGTTCAAGATAAGAAAAATACATGAATAATTTAGTGACCAATTATGTTTTTAGTTTTGGCTTAATAGGCAAATAGGTGTCCAAACTATGCCTTTTTTTAGTTAGGTGCCCAAACTATTTATTGGGCCAAACATGTGCCTAACGTTTCATTCTGTGACCCATTTAATGTTCTCCGTTAATTCTCACTGTTAAAGTACACGTGTCATCTCCTTAAAATTTCAAAATTATATTAAAAATAAATAAAATTAATAAACAAAATAAAAACAAAAATATATCCTGAAATTTTCAAATATTCCCAAAATAGTCCCAAATCCCTAAACCCCCAAATTCGACCACTTTCGCCTGCGTTGGCCACGTTGCTGGCCACGGAATGAAGCGCCCTCCCCTCGCCAAACAGCCCACACGTCGTTCGTCACCCTTCTTGTCGCCGTTCGTCATGAATCGTTCAAAGGAACCATTTGAAAAATTCGACGATTCGCACAACGTCGGTCGATTTCCAGCGACGGAGTGGTGGGGGAAATGTTCGTGATGCTCCGGCGATCGATGTGGTGGGCAGCAGCGTGGCAACTGGTGGCAGAATCGACCCAACTCGGGATTTAAGTTTTGGGGAGTTAGGGATTTTATAATTTGTGGTCTGTTTTGCGAAATCTGGAAAACTTAAAAATTTTCTGAAAACTACGTAATTTTATTTATTTTTAATATAATTTTAGAATTTTTCAGGAGAACACGTGTCCTTTAACGATGAGAATTAACGGAGAACTTTAAATAGGTCACATAATGAAACGTTAGACACCTATTTGATCAAAAACTAGTTTGGGCACCTAATTAGAAAAAATAGCATAGTTTGGGCACCTATTTGACGGTTAAGCCTTAGTTTTTACCACTGTATTTTGTCAAACCCAACAATAAAAAGCGAAAAGTTATCTGGAAGGCAGCTATTTGAATTTCCCGCCCAAGTTTTCCACCGTTATTTTTACCTGACTACTCGAAGATCTAAATTTTCGTTCGAAATGGCGAATTTCAAATCAGTCAATGTAGATTCAGTGCTTGAAAATCCATCTTCTAAGCTTGCGAAGAGTTCAGGTAGAAAGAAACTCGCCATTGCCTCTGTTTCTGTTTGTTTCTCGAGAAAACAAAGGACGGTTCGATTTTTATTTCCCCGAACGACATCGGTAAATGATACGTTATGCGCTAACTGCTGCTATATTGAATTTGAGGAATAAAAATTCATATAGAATTAAGCTGCTGCTATTTGATGATCTTATATTTGATTGCAAGTTGAAATCAGCTGCTATCTGATGATCTGACATTTGATTTCGAGTAGAAATCAGCTGCTATCTGATGATCTGATATTTGATTGCGTAGAAATCAGCTGCTATTTGTTGATGTAACAATTACTTTGTTTTAAAATCGCAGTTTCCGCTGGAGTTTGCATGATGAACACTGCCTGGAGGGATCAACAACAGCCCTCTTTCATCAATTTCATCTCCTCCTTCCTGGCAGCAAATTCTTTCCGCCTTAACTTTGTTCCAATTTCCCCTGTATTTCCTTTTCCTTTCCTATTCCTCGTATTATGGATGATAGGTTTCTAAATCAGCTGCTCATATTATGTGCAGGATTTCATTTTCAATTGTGGAGGATTGTCAGTAGCCTTCATTTTTGTAACAAAATGGGATCGTGGCAATGTAGAAACAATATTCAGCAGGTGAAATGTTAACAAATGCTCTTCATTTGATCTTCTATTATCATCTTCTGATTCGTCTGATCTGACATTTACAGGGCAAAGAAGCTCAAGGCTCAGTTTGCGCATCTCTATGTCACTGTCAACCTTCCAACTAGGGACCAGAATGATTCTTTTCTCTGCTCTTACTTCAAGTAATTCTTACACCAATCAATTCATTATTCTTATTCTTGTTTGGTTTTCATGTTTAGACTTTAGACTATATAATAATATTAATGATCGGATAGCTAAAATATTGATTTTTATGATTTTGAAAAGGTATGAAATGCAGCTTGGTAGACCTACATTTGTGCCGGTTCAAGACATTGAGATGGGGTTTGAAAAGATTGTGAAGATAGCCCACGCCTGTGGAGGTAATATCCTTTCTACGGATGAATTATCGGGTTAAAAGGTAAGATTAATGAACAAACACAATCTTGTAATCAAGCCAGAATGTTAAAAAAAACCCAGTTTTCTTTAACATTGCTAAGATGGAATTGGAACTTTCATTGTGGGTGCAAGACTAATAATTTGCTATATAACTACAGTTAGCAAACAGCAGGAGGTTAAATCAAAATTGAAAGCTGAGGTTCGTTGGCAGATTGTAACTTGTCTTCATTCTTGATATATATGTATTGAAGCATAATCTATTAAGCAGGTTTTAGACTGCAGTTTCTCTTGAAGTTTGTTTATTTTTATTTTTTGATTTTCTTGCATGTGAAGAGGAACCAATCAGTACAGGGGATGGAAAATTTCATTAGAATAATGACATCCATACTAGGGATTGATAACCATGATGCAAATGCGGTATTTATGTTGTTCTTTGCGAGTTTGTTCTGCTTTTTTTTTGGGAATAAAATGGCTTAAATCTTTGCATGTTCATGGTTGAATAAACTGCTCGGTTATCTTTGCAGCTGAATCAAACGATTGGTTCAATCGAAGGGATTGCTAAAGCATCAAAAGAGTACCTTTTGGAAACTACAGATCTTTCTGTAGACAAAGCTGAGGTAATTGTAAGGTTTTTCAGAGATTCAAAGTTTTACCTCAGTCCTAAAATCAATTAAAAAGAAGAATCAATTAGAAATCAACACTTTTAGTAGACATAATTCGTATTTCAAACGCTTTGGTTTCACTTTCAGTGGTGTTCACAAGTAGTGTCACCGTTTTGAATTCTTTTGAAGCTCTTGGTCCAAGTTGGAGCTGATTCAGTGGTTCATTTCCATATAAAAAAATTGAACAAGTTTTGTATAATTAATATGTTTTGAAAAATATGATCCTTGAATTCATCAAAATATCATAGATTTAAATTACAGTTGCAAATATATTTTTTGTCATGATCGCGAACATAACAAATACAATTACAGTTATTGTAGACCGTTAATTTTCACAATAACAGTTTTAGACATATCACTACTGTTATATAGTGGTTGCTATTGCAGTAGCGAATCATTATTTGAATTCCTAAAAAATATAATTATATTTGTTGTGCGTGTAAATTTGTAATCCTTTCGACATTTTATCATGTGGTTCAAGTAATATTTTTAATAATATATATTTATCGATTAAAAATCTTTAACATAAAATAAATAGTTAAATATTTTTAATTATTTACAATTTAATTTACATAATTTACATAAATAAAACTCGATGATGAATTATTAAAAATATTAAACTTATAAAAAGTTAAAGCATATAAAAATAATTAGTTTCACATTTAAAAAGACCCCCTCCCCTTCATATATTCTTATAATTAAATAAAAATTGTATTGTTAAACACTAATGATTTAGTTAGGTCAAATGACTTTTTCATTCCAATATATATATTATATATAATGCATTATAGGCTAAAAATAGTGATAAAATCAAACCGGAAATCATTATTTTGAGACATTCAAGTAAATAAATAAATAACGAATCCGAAATAAGAGGTGTTCGTAGGTTAATGGATCGGATTCTTATTGAATTTGTGTAAAGTCTAATTTAATTTAAAATATGGGTTTTTTGGGGAGTACAAAAATATTAACTTAAATTAACTTTCGAGTTGTAACAGCTCTCTCAAAACACTATGAGGGGGTTAAAAATCTAAGCTTTAATTTTGTCTAAAATCACTGATATTTATGAATAGCTAGTTTACATTCGTTTTAGATTCATTCATATTAGTTTTATAGCTTTAAAAAATGTTTTTAACATTTTTAATTTACTACTATTAATATATTTTTTATTAAAATTTTAATGCTATACAACTTAATATATATATTTTTGAATTACAACTTAATATATTTTAATGTTGATATATATTTGATTTTATGTAATATAAATTACATAATATGTACAAATAATATTGTTGGTGTAGTTGATCTTAGGTAGTGTGTTAGGGGTCGGTTGTAATTGGGGAATGACACTGAAAAAAGATATTGTAAATAAAAACACAAAAACTATTTATGTAGTTTAAATCGATTAATGATCTTAAAATTCACAATGTATTCTCACAAAAGACGTCAACTTCATTCTAATTTTACTCTGATCGCAAGTGCTCTTATGTAATACTATATAATTTTACAAAACTCTTCCTCTAAGTAATAATTTATTAAAACAAATACGAGATTAATCTATTAAAATGATGACTATTGAATACTCTAACTCCCACGAAAACAAGCTTAGCTTATATGGAATCCGACAAGATGAAATTTTGTAATAAAAGGTGCAAGGACTTTGCTTTGGAGGAATCGATAATTTCAAACCCATGATATTCACCTTCACCAAAACCACCCACCACGTTTATTCCCCTCGTCTCCATCATCTCCGCCAACTCCATTTGCCGGCCGCATCCTGTGACCAAATTAAAAGTCAGATTTTGTTGAATTCGACTTTTAAAATACTATAATAAATATAATATTTTAAAAATTAAAATAGAAAGGGCATATTTTAGGAAAAAGACCCTAAAATAATATTAATGGAATTCCTCCATTTATTTTCCAAATAACAATAATAACATGTTGAATGAGATCGCAATTTAAACTTCTTAATTGACTCGTCAATAGTCAATGCTGAAATGAAGATTTGCCATTGACTGGTGTTGGGTCAAGAATTGGGGCTTGACCCTGTCCTGGTGGAACTGTAGAAGGTGGAGTGGCTCACATTCTTCCACGCAAGCAAGGGTTAGAACTTGCGTAGACGACTGTCCAAACAAATAATTTAAATAGCGATCCGAAATTATAATATCTGTCGTTATATAATAATTTTAGCCTTGGTTAAAATTATTATACATGTAATTGTTATGTCATAATATGATCTATTATTAAAAGAATTTACAATCACAGTATCTAAAATAACTATGATAATATGTCATACTTACAAACACGATAAACGTAATGCAACTAAAATACGTCCGCAATCAAAATTTAAATCTTTGATCCAAACTATTATACCATATCCAATTGCTTTTTATTTATTAGTTTGGAGAATTCTAATAATTTTGATAGTATATAAAATAATTTAATATTTATTAAAACTAATATTCATAATTTAAGCTATATCAGAAGACACCTCCAGACCAGAGTTCATATTCTGCCCATCCACTACACAGTTCTTCTCTCTTCCACTAACTCCATATCGGATTAAATATAACTAGATCTTCCTTTCTTGAGATACCTTTTTTAGCCAAGTTATCAGCCAGGGAATTGCATTCTCTTGGCACAAATTGTGTACTCAACTCGAAACCTTTACTTATATTAAGGCATGATAAAATGAGCGGCTTGAATACTATACGGGCTAATTGAGGTTTCAAAAACCAGTCCACCGCTAGTTTACAATCACTCTCAAAGGAGATACTGAATTTGTTACACCACGGAGAAATGCTAAACAAGTGTAGACCTTCCTTAATTGCTAGGATCATAAACCTTTTATGTTTTATGTTGTGTAGATACTTCATAAGTTGTTATATGGTATCAGTTGAGTTTTTTCTTTGCTTCCCTCGCAATATTTTCTTCTTCTGTTTGTTAGCATGGTGAATCTCAGTGATCAATTGGAGAATGGTGGTAATCCATTCTACCTTCACCAGTCCAATAATCTAGGCATGGTTCTGGTTATGCAGCCTTTGAGTAATGACAACTACAACAGCTGGAGGCGTTCAATGCTGATGGCTCTATCAGCCTAGAATAAATTGGGATTTGTTGATGGCTCAATCCCTGTTCCTCCTTTATCAAAAGAGCCAACAATTAAGTTTGGAAAGAGGAGAGCCAACAATTTGGTCAATGCATGGACGAGAGCCAACAATTCAGTTTGGAAGGTTCTGCTGCTGACACCTTCAATGCATGGGCGAGAGCCAACAATTTGGTCAATTCTTGGCTTCTGAATTCAGTTTCAAAAGAATGTACTCTATGTGCCAGAATTCAGGACCATTTTGCTTCCTGACAAGTCTGTTATTTTAGTTGGTTTCTCTAGAAATATTCACCTTTCTTCTGGTTTAATTCTCAAGAATGTACTCTATGTGCCAGAATTCAGGTTTAATCTCTTGGCTATAAGTGAATTGGTTAAAGATTTTGATCTTCGTGTTCTCTTTTGCAATTCTCATTGCTTGATCCAGGACCTTCAACGAGTGATTGGGAAGGGTGAACTTTCTCAAGGTCTTTATTTTCCTTCTGGGAACTTCATTAATGCTTCTTTTTCTTCTAGTGTTTGTTTGGCTTCTTGGCATGACAGATTAGGTCATCCAAGTTCTCATGTATTACAATTGTTAAATGATGTTTTACCGTTTTCTGATTCTAATAAAAAGGACGTTTGTCATGTTTGTCCATTAGCAAAACAACATAGACTCTCTTTTCCTACTTCTATCTCTCGTGCGACTCGATCTTTTGAACTAATTCATTGTGATACATGGGGCCCTTACAAAACTGCTACTTACAACAAATCAGCGTTATTTCTTAACCTTGGTTGATGATTTCACTAGATGCACTTGGACATATATTATGATAAACAAATCTGATGCTATTAGGATTGTTCCAGATTTCATTCAGATGGTTAAGAGGCAGTTTGAATATGATGTTAAGGTTTTTCGATCAGACAATGCACCAGAATTAAAGTTTACTGATTTGTTTTCCAAGCTTGGTATTGTTCATCATTTCTCGTGTGTTGAGACTCCTCAACAAAATGATGTGGTTGAGAGAAAACATCAGCATCTATTAGCCGTTGCAAGGGCTTTGTTTTTTCAGTCAAGAGTTCCGGTGTAACCCTCTCGACCCGGCCTAGACGCCCAACCGAACCAAGAAGACTACATTAGGTTTGCCGTAGCAAACCGAAGAGATACAACGAAACCCGGTCTATTTTTTTTGTTTTATCTTATCTAAATGTCAATTATTAACCCTACATGTTCATGCAGACAACAGGTGCAACTCCAACTTAAACGAGCATCAATTTGACATCCAATTGACCTCAATAGCAATTTAGGGACCAAATTGCAAATACAGAAAATTGTAGGATTTAAAACTCACTTTTAAGTTACCAACTTTTAATTAGTCCGGTTCCAAACTTTCATCTCAAATTTCAGCTCAATCCGTTCATTCTATCACATACAATTGCATTGGCAAGATTCAGGGACTAAAATGCAAAGAAAGCAAACCTGCCCAGCTGACATTAACAGAAATCGGCCTCGAGTATCGGTACTGGTGTTACCGTACCGATACGCATAAAACGCACCGTACCAATACGTAAAAACCAACTTACCTAACTTTTAAATTTTCAAACATCCGTACCGGTACGCTTACGTGGGTATCAGTACACGGGTTTGGGTTGAAAAAGTGAAATTCCAGAGGCTAGAACATGTACCGATACTCTCTTGCCCGTATCGGTACGCAAGGATAAAATTTCCTAGGCGTACCGGTACTCACATACGCGTACCGATCCCCCATGCCAAATGATGTCTAGACGTACCGATACGGTCCCCAGCATATCGGTACGCCTAGACCTATAATGTCATAATTTGCTGGTTTTTCACCCCAAAAGCATTCCCAAACCACTCCTACACGCTTATAACACAACACCAACATGCCAAGCATATTACAAGCATTCAAGCTTCACAAGATCAACATCGCAACATAGCATCATAAGTCAAAAGATGATCTATAGGCATGCTCCCTATTATGCAACCAACCAACATATCAAAAGATAAACCAGCACCAAAACCAAACGTTTAAGGCCATTTACAACTTAAGAGCAACTAATGAAACATGCTCAAACAGGGAGTTCCACAAAACATCTCCCAAAACACAACAAGTACCCCATTGCCCTTATTCATTATATTCTAGTCTCTAACATACTTTGGAAACAAGTCTTGCCAAGATTCCCTTGCTTCTTGCTGCCTTTTGGGACTTGATTTCTCTGCATTGATGGACAAGAGAGCGTAAACACAAAAGGCTTAGTGAGGAATGCTCAGAACAACACCATCAATGCATTTAAAACCATTTACTTTACATTATCCTTTAAAAACATCATGCCCTTTTAAAACATGCACTTTATATCTTTAAAACCAGCATATTAAACCATATGCTACATGTATCATTATTCAACAGCAAGTCACATTGCTAACCCTCTACTTAAGCATTCTCATGCATTACTATCAAATGCAAAGCTCAAGGAGAAACATGTATAAATCACATTATACAACATAAAGTATTTCAATGATACATTAACAATTCATTGGCTTACAAGTGATCATTAAACAAGTCCATTAACAAAAGAGTTCATTGGATACACGGATTCAACAAGTGTTAACCCAACACTTCAAGCCATCTCAACCGGAATAGCGATACAATCACAATCGTAGTACATTAACAACCGGGTACACTTTCAACCCACGAGGACACCAACCCCAATCATCGGTTAGACGCTTAATCTACTAACGAGAGTTTTCGGTACCATATAACCCCTCAACCGTTAGGGTACTTGGATGGAGTATTCTGTACGTCGTATAAACCCCTCAACATCCAAGGTGACTTATTTACAGTGCACTCAATCTTATGGCCGGCCAACTATATTCGATAACAATTTTAAAACCACATCACTTGCCAATATAATTAACCAAATAACATTTACCTCACTATTTTTACCAAGCATTAAACCATGTCATTTCTAAAGCAACAACCATGATTAAAAACAAAAGTATAAACCATACTTACAAAGATCACTTACCATGTGCATCCTTCAGCAAAACATGCTTAAAAATAGTATATCGAATATTTTAAAACATGCTTAAACAGTAGGTACATGAACATTAAAACCAAGTGCATAAAATCATTCGAACAAGCACGACCGAGAGAGTAAAACCACTTTATACTTACTTTCGAGTCTAGG
The DNA here is from genome assembly GCA_019671005.1 of Hibiscus mutabilis. Taxonomy (NCBI): domain Eukaryota; kingdom Viridiplantae; phylum Streptophyta; class Magnoliopsida; order Malvales; family Malvaceae; genus Hibiscus; species Hibiscus mutabilis. The sequence goes on from CM033741.1 coordinate 8,423,028, forward strand.
TAAGCGTTTCAAGCTCTACCTTAACTCCCAAAACTCTGTTCCCAAGACATCAAAACGCTTTAAACCACGTTTTCACTCACCGATACGCGAAACCTCGATTCGCCGACGTGAAATCAAGTATCCGAAGCCTCCAACGCTTCTCCAATCACTTCTGGATCAACCTCCCCTATTTTTACTACAAAACAACAGAAGATTAATGCATCATAATGCTAACAACCACAATCCTTCTTGAATTTCCACAAAACCTTCACAACCCAGCAACCACAATCCTTCACAACTAACCCTCCACAATAACCAAAAACATAACCAAAACGCTTCGATACACAACCCAGCCAACATCTATCAATCCAACATCATTTTCATCATCAAAACACATCTAAAAACAGATCCAAAACAACCTACCACCTCCAGCAACCTTACAACCACAAAAGCACCACAAAACCTCAAAACTAACAACCTAAACAAATAGAGATTTTTAAGTTTCGGGATTCTATTGATAAAAATCACTTATCTACATTATTAAACATCCAAAATATAAATCAAAGCATCCTTAATTATTGGAAATCGGATCCAATCCGTGAATTAACTCATTTTCCCCAAATAACTCAATTAAACAATATAAAATCATCAAAATCAAATTAGAAACACAAAAACAAGGATTAAATGCTTGGAAATTTTAGTAAAGAACCATAAAATAGAGGATATCTCGGACCTTACCCCTATTGTGAAGTTTCTCCCTCAATTGATTGGTGAAAAGCTAAGAAAACACAAGGTTATTGTAAGATTTTGTGTAAACAATCTTTATAAAACAATTCGAAACAATAAAATCAAGTTAGAAACCACCTCACCTCTGGAAATTTGATGAAAACCTGAGTGTTTGGCTGAGGAGAGAATGGAGAGAAAAAGTTGAGAGAAAATGACGTGATTTTTGTTTTGGAAAATAATAACTAACTTTTTAACAAAATTCTCTTTAATTACTAATTAAAACACAAGTTAAAATAAGTCAAATTAAGGGAGAAATCATTAGAAACCAATTGGTAAAATAACTCCTTAAAGATTCTAAGTATTTGACCCTTTTCAATTTAGTCACTAGGAAATCGCAGTTTTTAAAACTTTTATTTTGGTCACTAACCAAAATGTTCATCTTCAAAAACTCATTTTACAAAATCGATATCACCATTATTAAATACATAATTAATAATGATTTTAGAGCATTTTCCATAAATTTTCCAACACCAAAAATATACGACCCCGAAACTGACTCGAATCTCTACTCTAGTCCACCGGACCGTCTAATAAACCACCAAACCGCTAAGCCCTAAAATCGGGCGTTACATCCTGTGAAGTTTTGGGGTGATTGCTCATTGCCACTTTTCTTATCAACAGAGTGCATTATCCAGTCTTGGGGAATAAGACACCTTTTGAACTTTTGTATTCTCGAATCCTAGATTACAAGCACCTCAGGGTTTTCGGATTCCTATGTTTTGTATCAACAATGAAAGCTCGCAGAGACAAGTTTTCTGAAAGGGCCTTGCCTGGAGTTTTTCTTGGATATGCGCCTGGAATGAAAGGGTATAAAATTTACATTGTCCAGACTTGTGCTATTTTTGTTTAATACAATGTGGTTTTTCATGAGGAGTTATTTCCTTTTCATACTGTTACTTCTCATGAGGTTTTTGATAGATCCATTCACTGACTTTTCTTTGCCGACTACATTGGCTGACATATCACTAGGTCCTCTTTGCATTCTGATAGTTTTTAGGATATCCAGGGTTCTTCTGAGGTTAAAGATGCACATGAAGTTCAATCTCCTCATGAGTGACCTGAGTCTTACTCTCCGATTGTTGCTCCTCATGACTCATCTGTTGATCATCTTGACTCCTCGATCGTACAGCCTGAACATCAACTTCCTATTGCACAACCTGAGCCTCAACTTCCTGTTGTACAACATGAGCTTCGACGATCTTCTCATATTGCACAAAAGCCTTCTTATTTGACACAATATTATTGCAATAAGATTTCTTCATGTTATTATCCGATTAAGAATCATGTTACTAGTTCACGATTGTCTCATTCCTATGAAGCTTTTATTGCAAATGTCTCATCTTCTTCTGAACCTGCTTTTTATCACCAGGCTGTTAAGTTACCTGAATAGATGGCAGCCATGCGAGATGAATTGCAAGCTATGGACTCTCTTCAGACGTGGTCTGTCGTTTCTCTTCCTGAAGGTAAACACCCTATTGATTGTAAATGGGTATATCAGATCAAGCACAATCCTGATGCGACGATCGACAGGTTTAAGGCTCGTTTGGTAGCTAAGGGATTTACTCAGGTTGAGGGATAGATTATACAGATACTTTTTCCCCTGTGGCTAAGATGACATCGTTCAAGGTTTTACTTGCCTTGGCTGCTATTAACAACTGGCATCTCTTGTAATTAGATGTTAACAATGCCTTCCTCAATGGCATGCTTGATGAAGAGATTTACATGACGCTCCCTCTTGGTTATGATCATGGTTTTCAAGGTTCTAACTTGGTGTTTAAGTTACACAAATCGATTTATGGTCTGAAACAATTATCTCGTCAATGGTTTCATGTTTTTTCTCGTGCTGTTTTAAAGTTTGGATTCATGCAATCTCTCTCGAAACACTCACTTTTTTGTCAAAGGATCAGGGGATGATCTAGTGGCCCTTTTGGTTTACGTTGATAATATCGTTATTACTAGTAAAAGCTTAAGGTTGTTGACAGAGGTTCAGAATTTCTTACAACAACACTTCAAACTAAAGGAGTTGGGTCTTTTGAGATACTCCCTAGGGTTTGAAGTTGCTCGCAACAGTTTTGACATTTCTTTATCTCAGAGACATTATGCCCTAAAGTTACTAGAGGACACTGGTTCTCTTGGCAAGAAGCTTGTTGAATTGCCAATGGTTTCCAATCACAAGCTTAGTATGAATGATGGTGAATTGTTACCAGATCCTTTGTTGCACCGTCGTTTGGTTGGTCAGTTGTTATACCTTATCCACACTCGACCGGATATTACTTATACATTAAATCTGTTAACTCAATTTGTGTCATCACCTCGTCAACCTCACTTGTTGGCTGTTTATCATCTTCTCTCTTACATCAAAAGGACATCAGGGCTTGGATTATTCTTTTCTTCTAGATTCAGTATTCAGCTCAACGGCTTTGTTGATTCTGATTACAATTCTTGCCCGGATACTCGACGATCTACTACAGGTTTTTGCACCTACATCGACAACAGCTTAGTGTCTTGGAAATCAAAGAAGCAGCACATTGTCAGTCGCTCTTCATGTGAAGCAGAATATCGAGCTATGGCGTCTGCTACATGCGAATTGGTTTGGCTTGCTGCTCTTCTGTCTTCTTTTCAGATTTCAGTTCCAAATGCTTTCCTTTATTGTGACAATCAAGCTGCGATTCATCTAGCCACGAATCAAGTCTTCTACGAGCGCACCAAACACATCGAAGTGGATTGTCACTTTGTGCGTCAGCGTATCACTCTTGGGTTCCTCAAGCTTTTTCATGTTCGATCTATTGGTTAACTTGCAGACATTCTTACTAAAGCCCTTCATTCTCCTTCTTTTCACCATTTTGTTCTCAAGATGGGCCTTGTTGATATTCATCAGTTGCCATCTTGAGGGGGGATATCAGATTATAGTTAGTTTGTTAAACATACAGTTAGTTGGTTAGTATTTACTGTATAAATAAGGGTTGTAAGGTTTTGTATAATTCATCAGTTTTATCATTGTAAAGTTTCTTGTTTACTTTGATGATAAAGAATGATTGTTCAACTTCATAAGTTGTTATATATGCTATTAGTAAAATCTTTAATTCTACTATAAATGAGTACAATACCTTTATTTTAAATGATAATTAGTATCATTATAGATTTTTTTTCTTCATATTTCCATTTATCTTTAAATAGAATAATTAAAAATTATTTTTTGAATATGTGTTTAATAATATATATATATTATCGGTCCATCTCTAATTATCATTGAATAATTTTTAAAAAGCATATGGAGTATATGATTAAAGTTTTTTTAATAATTTTAAAGTGATTACAAGATAGTATTTGTTCATATTTTTTTTCTTAACTCTTTGATAAGACATACATACCTTGTAGACAAAACTACTTGAACTCTGGTCTCTTAGGAGGAAACTTGAGTAAGTTTCATTGGATCACAAACTGATTTTGATCCATTTGATAGTGGAAAATCAATTGAGCAAAGGATATTCAAACTTCAAGCTAGAAGAGAGCTCCATCTTTGGATTTTGGAAATTTGTAAACTTCTTTCTTGATTTGTGACCTAAATAATTATTTTTGAATGATAGAAATATGTAACATATTCTCTTTTGGCATAAAATCAAAAAAATACTCTTAACGTTTGACTGAATAGTCATTTTGACCACTATTCTTTTCTTGAAGTAATTTATCCCTCTATGTTTCATTTTGGGTCAAAAGGACCCCTTTGCGGATGAAAATTGTTAGTCAACTGACAATAAACAACTTAAAATTACTTGACATTATGACACGTCAGAAGAATAAAATATTTTATATTTTATAAAAAATTTAAAATTATTTTTTGACTCATGTTTCATTCTGTAAAGTCAGTATTTTTATCTATATGACACTACTATAGCGGTGTGTACTGTCATGTAAGTTTGTCACGTCATTTCAAGCAATTTATTGTTACTTGACTAACAGTTTTCATCCGCTAAGAGATTATTTTGACACAAAATGAATCTTTAAAGGTTAAATTGCTTAAAAACAAAAAAAATAGAAGTTAAAATGATTCTTTAGTCAAGCGTTAAGGGTATTTTTTAATATTATACCTTCGCTCTTTTGACGTTTCCAATTGTGAGTTGAATTTTCTATCGGTTGATGAGGATTGGATGGGTACTTAAATTGATTTGATAGATGAGTATAATTAATATGTCCAATTCATTTTAAGGATGGACAACAATTAAATCATATGAATTAAGAAACTGGTATTGATATTATGATTAGGTTGAATTAGACATGTTGAAAAATCGGGCTTTTTTTTTGGATAATTTAAAATGTTATTATTCAAAGAAAAATAAAGTCTGCTACATGCCTACATTCTCACAAAAACACAATCACATAAAAATAGGTGCCTTAAACAGAGATCTCCAAACTGTATAAATATGAAGATTTACAAAATCGAATTTATCCATACACTTTAGTGTAAGGTTAATTCTAACTATCTCCTTAGCGGAACTTAATATCTCTTCTTCATTTCTTAATTAACCTTTAAATTGTCTCTTGTTTCTTGCATGCCAAATTAGATAGATGAAAGCGTTCCAAGCTAATTTGAGGACACTGGCAGTACTCAATGGAGACTCGTGGGTGGTTATGCCCCAAAAGAAAAAAAATAGAAAAATCTTAAGTTGAGATAATAATAAAATTATACTTTAGTCTCTAAAAATATATAATTTATATTGTTGGCCTCCTAATTTAAGTTTTTTTAAATGGCCGCAATAAATAACATTAAGTTTCGCAACTGCTTGTGGAGGATAGTAAGTAGTGATTTACCTTTCAAATCTTTCAAGTAAGTAGAAGCCCACATCAACTCTCCTCCCAATCGAGTAGTTCTATTCAGCTTACACAGCTTAATGGCAACTTCACAAATGTTTCTTGAAAACGAGTATTAAAAAAATGATTTCGAGTTTCAGTAGCAAAACCACGAAAATTACAGGTTTATCAACATCAATCCTCGTTTGCTTGAGCTCTATTTTTTGTTGCGAGTCTTCCAAGAAGAAGAAACCAAATCATTTTGTGCCGAGGAACCTTTTCACTCTTAGTTTGAATAAATAATAGGGTAAAGTAATAAAATGATAATTGAATTTTATTTTTTTAAAATAGAATTATTCGATTAAAGGAATGATTAAACAAGTTCAATGCCTCATTAAAAAAAATTTCTAAACCTAAGTGGCTGAACTTTGTTAAAGAAAACAAAACGGTAATCAAACTTTTAAATGATACAAAATGAAAATTAAACTTTGTGTTTTGTAACAAAATAATAACTGGAAGGTTAAAGGTCTTTAAGTACTTAACGTGGCTGTTATGAAATTTTGTATAATAACATATTTAACCCTCTATATTTACACATTCAATCAATTTAGTCCTAATTCAAAAAAATCACTAAATTTAACTCTCATTATTTACACAATCTTTTAATTTGATCCTTAAAACAAAATTTCAAAGTTGTTCCACTACATTTCCCGCCACACAACTAGCATAACGTAAGCATTCTATTTCAGATTTTTTGCAAATTTCGTGGTTGAGAATGTGGTGGAACAATCTGGATAAAGTCCTTGAAAATATTTTGGGATGGTTGGACGGAAATATGTTTCAAGTTTAATTTTATACAATCATAGTAAAACGATTAATTTGCCATTCACGAGGTTCAACCTGTATTTTAAATTTTTTTTTCTGGGATATATAAATATCTCAAATAAGAAATTAAGTTTTGGACTTAATCCCGTTTTTAATACGATAGAAAAGTGGAGTCCAAGCGCCAGCCCTGTTTGTTAACGGTCAAGAATACTGATATTTCTTGTCAACTCTCTTCTCTATATTGAACCAAGACAAGTAATCTCTGTTTTGATTGCACAAATAATTAGTGTTACTTTATGTTTGTCGCTACTTTATTGTTAAGTGTTGAGAAAAATAGTCATAGGCTCCGTAGAGCTGGTCAAATTATGATTTGAGTGAAATAATTGCTTTTAGAGAAAAATTGGAATTTTTGACTTCTCTAAATACAGTGTTTGAGAGCAAATTTTGCATAAAAGCTGGGTGAGGAGGCGTTAAAGTAACTCGTTCGATAAAACTTTTCTAAAATTGGGTAGAAAAGTTTTGACGAACGGAGCCATATTAAATATTATGTCTCCATTGTGAAAGCTCCGGCATAATGACCGGACAATGAACGGAGATGATGAAGATGGTAGAACTCAGAAGGAAGAGGACAAGTTCGATGCGGCAGATTAGTAAACCAAATAGAAAATAAGTTTCGAGTATTTTTTTATTTATTAATGAAATAGAATCAAAGGTTTGTTTAGTCCATTACAATGCTCGGCTATATATAGCCCAATACTCAACAGAGTAATAACGGCCCACTAAAAGATTATAACTGGGCTCAACCTATTCAGCTAATAACCCTTTAACTACTTAACAATCTGTTACATCTAATTAAAGCTCAATGGCTTAGTTATCCTTTAATACACGAGCACGCTCGCACTGTAACCCCTAAATTTAATATATTTCTTAGGTTAAATTTTGGGAGTCAAGTTTAAAAACTTGTCCCACAAGTTATAAATCTTAGATTTAAAGATTTAAATTTTACAAAATTATTATTAAAGTATATAAACTCGATAACATTTCAATCATTATAAAACGTAGTCGTTTAGCAAAATTTCAAAAGTTATTATAAATCCAAAAGAGATTCAAATAATACATGTCAAACCAATAAGTCTCAAATAATAAAAATGTCCCAAGCCCCAAATACAAAATTATTCGAAATAACAATAATCGATAAATTCAAATGTCTGAATAACCATACTGTAAAATAAGGTAAAGTCTGATGTTAAATATCCAAGTACCGTACGCCTAAGCCCAAGTATCTTAAATAGGAACTAGGAGGAGTAAGCTATGAAGCTCAGTGTGTCTTTAAAGTGCAGATGAAAACACATAACAGAATTTCGAACAACAAGCATAGTTTAGCACTCATTTCAATATACATATGTATATAATAAGAGACATAAATGTAATGCATGCACCCATCTCCATACACCATTCGAAGAGTAAGGCTCCCCAGAACCACCCTAACTACATCGTCACCTTCCGAAGTGGAATCTCGACCCGAGGGTGGAGCCACTGATCCGAAGCGGAATTCAGCCCGAAGGGTGAACTCACTGAACTTCCCCGTACAATTTTCCAACCCAAATAATATGTCATGTTCTGATTTTATTTACCAAATCTGAATGTATATATGATCTATTATTCAAGTGGTGTACAATATACGTCCAATATTTAATTCAGTCCGATTCTGATATGCGGTGCATGGCAAGTCATCACCCAATGTATACCAAAATTCATAAATCATTCAAACAATTCCACCAATCACATATACACATATGCACACATAGCACAGAGCATAGAAATAATGTAGCACAAAAAGAGACACACCTTAGACAGCTAATAACTCAACGTCGAGAGTGACGTCTCCCACGCACAGCTCTAGTATTAGGTCAGAAAGATTCAACACGTACGAGGTCAACAAAACATAATTATTTACTACTACTATGCTATACCAACTTAAACACTAAACAAATCCATACTCACATGCAGAACTCGCAGGCTGTGCAGAAGGAGGTCGAACAGGTAGAGGAGGAGGAAGATTTTCAATATTCGAGTCAACGTCACTTGAACACAATTATATTCGAGTCAGATTTCGATATTCAAAATTCTCAAAATACTGAATATAATTCATTGTAGATAGCAAAACGATCTTTCGGGTTTGAATTTGGAAAAACGAACAACGGATTTGAAATCAGAAAAATATAAAGTTAACTTTGGCCGAAAAAGTTAATGATGACATCATCAAAAAGTTAAAGCTGACGTCAGCCAAAAAGTCAACACTGACGTTAGCTCGGTCATGGTCAACGAGTTGGGTCAACGGTTGGACTGGGTCAGCCACGGTCAACGGTTGAGTCAGGTCGGTCACGGTCAACGGTCGGGTCAGATCAACGGATCGAAGATCGAACCGGTTCATTATTTGGTTCGGGCTCACACCCAACTCTAGCTTCTCACACTCGGGCTCAAACCCCCCACACACAACCCACTTTCGATTTGTCCGAAGTCCTTGACCAAAAAAGGGCCCATCACAAGGGATTCATCCTTTAATGAAAAAAACTGATTTAGGGTTTCTAGAACCCTTAGGCGGTGGCGGCTGGATAACACAGCGGCGGCAGAACAATACGATAACAGCAAAACGAAGACGACAGAGGTAGCAACTCACTAGCGGCACTCATCGGAGACCATTACGGTCATTACCGCCCGAAAAATAAGGAAAACGAATCACATCCCCTTATACTAAAAGAGAAGGTTGACAACGATTCAAAAAGGCTTACCCAACAATGGTTTTGTTGGATGGGGGTGAAGAGCACGGCGGTGGACGTTAACGCAAGGGAGAACCGAACGAATTTGATCAATTTTTGAGCAATGAACGACTAACAGGGGTGGATGGTTGTAGGGGCTTTGGTCAGAACGGTAAAGAGAGTAAGAATGTGGTTTCAGCTCAATGAACTGACGGCGTTAGGGCCCCAATCAGAGCTTGGCTGGAGTGTCGTCAAAAGCAAGGGAGAAAGGTTATAATTTTTTAGAATTTTGGTGAGGGATGCGGCTAGGGTTTTCTAAAATAAGTCTGAAAATGGCTTTATGGGTTATAATAGGGTATAAATACCCTAGGAAAAAGGGTAAGTTATCACCAAAGAGCCCCAACTTCACCCGCATTACACAAAGGTCACTAAAGTTCCGAATTTCACAATTTGGTCACTAAAATTCAATTAAGAATTTAGATTTTAATTCTTAAAATTAGGGTTTCCAATTGAGGATTTTACTCTAATTAGAGTTTTTAATTTGGGGGAAAATTGGGGTGTGACAACTTTCCCCTCCTTAAAAGAAATTTCGACCTCGAAATTTACCTAGATCAAAGAGATGTGGATACTGAGCTTTGACAACGGCCTTGGGCTCCCATGTAGCCTCATCATGAACAAAATTACGCCACAAGACCTTGACCATCTTAATGGTCTTCTTCCTAAAAACCTTCTTGTCCAGAGCAAGAATCTCAACTAGCTACTCCTTAAAATGCAAGTCGGGACGAATCTCAATCTCCTCTTCAGGAATAATATGAGACATATTAGCATGATAGTGTCTCAACACTGAGACATGGAAGACATCATGAATACGCCTAAGCTCAGGTGGTAACTTCAGCTAATAGGCAACTGGTCTAACTCGCCGAATAATCTGATAAGGGCTAATGAAGCGAGGACTCAGCTTGCCTTTCCGACAGAAATGAAGTACCTTACTCTACGAAGATACTTTCAAGAAGACATCATCTCATACCTCATACTCTATGTCCCGACGTCTTAAATTGACATAAAACTTATGTCTGTCAAAAGCAGCCTTAAGTCGATCCTGAATCAATCTAACAGTATGCTCGATCTCATATAAGATATTCGATCCTAACAATCTGTGCGCATTAAGCTCGGTCCAACCAGTAGGTGTATGGCACTTACGCCCATATAGAGCCTCATACGATGCCATCTTGATACTAGCCTGGTAGCTATTATTGTAGGCGAACTCCGTAGGTGGTAAGAAATCCTCCCAACTGCCTCTATAATCCACAACACAACCCCTCAACATATCCTCTCAAATCTAGATTACTCGCTCAGACTGACCATCGGTCTGCGGATGATAGGTAGTGCTAAAATTCAACCGAGTACCCAAAGCAGTGTGAAGAGACCTCCAGAACTTCGTTGTGAACCTTGGGTCCCGATCAAAAATGATAGACAAAGGTACCCTATGAGTTCTAATAATCTCTAAGATATAAAGCTGAGCTAACTTACTCAAAGAATAGTTAACTTGAACAGGAATAAAGTATGCCGACTTAGTCAACCGATCAACAATAACCCAGATAGAGTCTTTCTTTGATGGGGTCAAAAGGAAACCACTGACAATATCCATAGTCACACACTCCCATTTCTACTAAGGAATCTCAATGTGCTGAAGTAACCCGGACGGCCGCTGATGCTATGCTTTTACTTTTTGACAAGTTAAACATTTCGATACAAAACCAACGACATCCCTCTTAATGCCCTTCCACCAATATCTCTTACGAAGATTCTTAAATATCTTGTCCCCACCAGGTTGCATAGAATAAGGACTGTCATGGGCTTCGCGAAGAATCACCTGCTTCAAACCAGAACTCCTCAGAATACAATACCGCCCTCGAAAACACAAAACACCATCCTAATCGATAGAAAAATCCTGAGATGTCCCCTCTCCAACCTCTCTTATGCGATGAGCTAAGAACAGATCACTAGGCTTCTCAGCTCGAATATCTGAAATCAAAGTAGGAATAACCCGAAGTTCTGCCAAAAGACTGTCATCTTCACACAAACTCATCTGGGCAAACAAGGCTCTCAAATCTGAAATGGCATTACGACTCAAGGCATCGGCAACAACATTGGCCTTGCCTGGATGATAATCAATTTCACAGTCATTGTCTTTAAGAAGCTATAACCAACGACGCTGCCTCAGGTTTAGCTCTTTCTGAATGAGAAGATATTTCAGACTCTTATGATCTGTGAAGATCTAACACTTCTCCCTATAAAGATAGTGTCTCTAGATCTTGAGGGCAAAGATCACAGCGGGGAGCTCTAGGTTGTGGGTAGGATAGTTACACTCATACGGTTTCACTGTAGACGGTGTAAGCTTTCCCCAGCTCAGGCTGATCAGGATCGGTGCTTCAGTCAACACGGTCTTAAACTTCTCAAAACTAGTTTGGTGAGCCTCAGACCAGACAAAAGGATTATTCTTCCTCAGAAGTTTGGTTAACAACACTGCAATAATAGAGAAACCCTCAACAAACCTCTGATAATAGCCGACTAAACCCAAGAAGCTTCGGACCTTAAAAACATTCTTGGGTTGCTTCCAACTCATGATAGCCTCAGTTTTCTTCGGATCGACCTGAATACCCCTATCCAAAATGATATGCCCCAAAAATATCACCTCTGAAAGCCAAAATTCATACTTACTGAATTTTACATAAAGTTGTTTCTTCTCAGAGTTTGTAAAACAATTCGAAGATGTTCCTCATGCTCAGCCTTAGATTTAGAATAAACCAGAATACCGTTTATAAAGACTACGACAAACTGATCGAGATAGGGTTGAAACACTCTATTCATCATATTCATGAAGGCGACATGAATGTTAGTCAACCCAAAGGGCAGTACAAGGAACTCATAGTGACCATAACGTATCTGAAAAGTTGTTTTGAATGCATCAGAATCCTTAACCTTGAGTTGGTAATAACCAGATCTCAGGTCTATCTTAGAAAACACCATAGCTCCCCGAAACTAATTGAAAAGACCATCAATATGAGGAAGGAGATACTTGTTCTTGATTGTTAGCTTATTCAGCTTTCGATAATCAATACACAGCCAAAACGTCTCATCATTCTTCTTAACAAAAAGAATAGGGGCGCCTCACGGAAAAACACTGGGTCGGATAAATCCCCTGTCTAACAATTCTTGCAGCTGCACCTTCAACTCTTTAAGCTCTTTTGTTGCCATCCGATAAGGTGCAATAGACACATGAGTTGAACCCGGGTAAACTTCAATACAAACTCAATCTCATCGTGCTTTGGCGGAACACCAAACAATTTTTTCGAGAATACATTGGGAAAGTCTCTCACAATTCAGATCTTATCCATCCCCAAGCAGACTGTCTCAGATCAATAATGTAAACAAGGTAGGCAATGAACCCCTTCTTGATTATCTTCTCATCTTTGAGAGCCAATATTACGTTAGATAGAAAGCCCCAACATTCTTCAAAAAGAACTTCCACCCGGTCATCAGAAGTTTTTAGAGTTGCTATTTTTTCTCACAATCCATATTAACTCGGTGAGTAGACAGCCAGTCTACGTCGAGAATTAGGTCAAACTCGCCAAAAGGTAACTCTATCAGATTCGCCAAAAATATTTTCCCTTGAATCTCAAGAGGATAATTTTTATACACCCAAGAAACCACAACAGGATTACTTACCAGACTATGCACGGTAACATCATTAGCAACATCTTCAACATGGATTTCAAGACCCTCAGATACATAACTCGCAACATACGAAAGAGTCGAACCATTATCTAAAAGTGCAAAGTATGAGATAGAATAAATAAAAAAGTACCAGTAATAACATCTAGCTCATAACGATCCTCATGTCTCATGGTAGCATAAACCAACACTGGCTGTCTCGCCCCTGAACCAGCTGATCCTTTACTCTGAGTAGGCCTACCCCTACCAGCAATACCCGAAACAACATATCTACCATGACCTCCCCTCTACTAGGAGTCTAAACAAATGCCTGAGATTGACTCAAAACATAAGCAGATGAAGATGACACCTGACGGCCTCTATATAGGTGTTTTGTAACCCTCTCGACCTGACCTAGACGCAAGACGAACTGAGAAAGCTACATTAGGTTTACTGAGGTAAACCGAAAAGATTAACCTTAAAACACGAATATTTTTTTCTTTTATCTTTTCTAGATGCATTAAAGCTTTCCTACATGATCATTCAGTTCATAGGTGATCAATCATCATAATCGGGCATCGAAACGATATCCAATTAACCACAAACACGAAATAGGGACCAAAACATGATTTTGGCAACTTTAAAGGGCTTTTTTAACTTTTAAGTTATAAACATTTAATTAAGTCCATTTCATGCTTGCATGCCAAAAATACACTTCAAACAATCATTTATGCCCAAATAATTGGCTAAACAAGAATCAGGGACTAAAAATAAAGAAAACAGAAATTGCTTTAATAAGACATTAACAGAATTAACGACCCCTGTATCGATACGGTTGTTAACTTACCGTTTCGATACGGCTGGTCTCGTATTGGTACACCATTTCGAGTATAAGATATGTTTTTAGAAGTTCTTGCATACCGTACCGATACGGTTCAATTGGTGTTTTGGTACGCAACTTTGTTATATCCCGTACCGATACGGTTCCATTGGTGTTTCGGTCTACGGGCTCCATTTTAAAAAGCGATATTCCAGTAACCACATAACATTTTGATATGCCCATGCCTGTACCGATACACCTGGCCAATTATGCCTAGCCGTACCGATACGGTCCCTCGCGTATCGGTACGCCTAGGCATGTAATGTCAAATTTAGCTGGTTTTTCATATAATTCTAGATGCAATTGGCCTCTAACAACTTGTAAACATACATATCAACCCTTGATTATACACAATCTAACATTTATACCAAATTAGGCAACTACAACAACATCATGCTACCAAAGGACCACTCTAGAGGCTTGCTTCCTACACCACTTTGCCAAAAATACCAAAATGCACAATTAGACCATTCTTGACATAAGCAACATACCAACACACTCAACATAGCATACTAAACTTGGTCCAACCAGCACAACATGGCAAACCACAAGGAAACTCTAGATGCATCCCTAGTCATCCATCGAGACTCAACGTTAGACAAGAACAACATCAAATTGAGTAACATATAACCATCATCAAAAACCAGCATTGATACACATTTAAATCCACAATGAAACAGATGTACATCTCCACAAAAACCATGGTGAACACGTTGCCTTATTAACCGAAAACATAAACAGAGTGTATACTCAAAAGTAATTTATCCCTTGGATCATTGCAAACCTTGCCTTTGCTACCCCGAACTTTAATGCTCTGCATCATTAGGAAAAGAGAGCGTAAGCACACATGCTTAGTGAGGATGCTTATAAACAATGATGCACAAAACCATTTAAAAACCACATGCTTGCTTTTCTCAAAACATGCTTACAACCTAAGCATTTTTCCATGATTCCAACCGAATCAAAACACAATGACCTTTATAACATCATAAACAATACATTCTTGAATTCCAAAGTATTTTTACCAAACCATGCTTATATTCCCAAAGCATTATAAAAAGGGTTCAACATATGAACTTTCACATATATTGGCATTTATAGTGACCCGAATAGACTACCTCTATCTCATACACATATCGGAGACACGAATTTCTCATACCATGCCTAGTTAAACCGCATGATATCCCAAACCTTTCATAGTTAAACCACAAGATTTGACACCCTCGCCTAGTTAAACCGCAAGATTTCACCCTTGCCTTGTTAAACTGTAAGAGTACCGACCTTGACTAGTTAAACCGCAAGATCACCATCAATTTGGGTTGTCTAGTTAAACTGCATGCCCTAAATGATGTCCCAACAGTCTGAGTGGCCTTGTTAAGCTGCCATACCTCAAGGACCCATGACCACGATCTATTTTGTTCATATTTTATAGTGCACTTTTAATCCCATGGCATGTCAACTATATCCGATTGTTTTCTCACCTTGTCACATAGCCAATATATCGTTTACAAAACCATTTACTTACTGTTTTACAATGCATTTCATAAAATACCACATATGCATATCTCATTGCCAATACAATAACACCATTCCCATCCGGATTGAAAACCAATGCTCGCTAGCATTTAATATACTTTTAAACCTCTGCATATGTTCTCAAAATCATGCATTACCAGTAAGTAAATCATACCATGTTTATCACCAAAACATGCAAACAACATGCTCATATCTAAACTGATATTCAAGAGCAAAATAAAGGAAACTTACTTTCGAGCTTAGGTAAGTGTCTCACGCTTACCCTAAACTCCCAACAACCTTTACAAACATTTGTAAAGCAATTAAAACCAGTTTCCACTCACTGATACGCTTCGTCTTCCTTGCCGACGCGAAACAAGCTCTCGGCAATCAACCAAACAATGTCAAGTTTCGTCACCTTGATTATCCCCTGTTTTAAACACATACAACTAGAGGATAAATGCATTAAAATGAATTCAAACCATTGCCTAACAACAATCTCCCGCAACTCCCAAATTGCCCACTCAAAAACCATCCGAAACATACCAAAAACACCATCAAACATTTCCAAAACTTAACCCATCCATAAAAAAACAATTCAAGCCTTCGATCAACATCTAACAACATCTAAAAACCCTTTTCTAACATCCTTTTACCTCTAGCAAAGATTAAACATGAATATCACCATAATAACTCAAAACTAGCAACCTAACTAATTAGAGATTCAAGAGTTTCGAGATTCTATTGATAAAAACAACTTATCAACATCAAAATACATCCAAAACATATATTAAATCCATCTCAATTTCTAGAAATCAAATCCACTTCAAAAATCACCACGGTTCATTCAAATTTCCAAAATAACTCAATCAAACATGGATAAAACATTAAAACCACATTACAACTTATAAATAAAGGATCAAATACTTGGGAATATCAATAAAGAACCATTTAACAGATGAGATCACGGACCTTACCCCTATTATGTGATTTCTCCCTCAATTGGCTTGTTAAAAGCTAAGAAAATACAGGATTTCAATGAGATTTTGCAAAACAAAGTTAAAGGAACAAATTAAAATCAATAATCTGAGTGAAATGAGTTCTTTACCTCTGGATTTTGATAAAACTCTTGAGTGTTTGGAAGAAAAGAAGTTGAGTGTAAAAGTTTAGGAAAAAGTTACGTGAAATTCTTTTAAAAGCTAATAACTAACTTTAGATATTTAATCCATTTTAACAACCTTTTAAAACACATGATTAAAATGATTTAGTTGAAGGGAGAAACCACCAACAACACTTGGTAGATTAACTCCTTAAGGATTCTAAGGATTTGACCTTTTGATTTTAGTCACTTAAAACAGTTTTCAAAAATCGCATTTTAGTCACTAACACAAAATATTATATTTCTAATTTCCATTTTCCAAAATTGATTTCACCAAAAATCAATATATATTAAAACATGATTTTTTTAACTATTTTCCATGTTTTTATCTTATCGAAAAATATATGGTCCCGAATTCGACTCGAATCTCTAACCCGATCCACTGGACCGTCTAATAAACCTAAAAACTGCCAAGCCCAAAATTGGGGTGTTACAACTCTCCTCTACTTAAGAAATTTCATCCTCAAAATTACTTGGAGGAAACAGATGCGGAAATTGCTCCTTCATATCCGCCTTGCTTTCCCAAGTAGCTTCATCAACACCTCAGTGTCGGCACGAGACTTTTACGAGCTCTATCATTTTACCACGTAAGACTTTCTTACTGGTATCAACAATCTCTATGGGTTCCTCATCGAAGGTTAGATCCGGCCTCAACTCCATGTCCTCCACCGGTATAATATGCGATAGATTTGACCGATATCTCCTCAACATCAAAACATGGAACACATTGTGAATTTCTCCAGCTCGGGAGGCAACCTCAACCGATATGCCACAGAACCCACACGCTCAATAACCTTGTATGGTCCAGTGAACCTCGGACTAAGCTTACCCTTACGTTCGAATCTCATCACCTTTTTTCATGGTGACACCTTCAAGAATACGCGATCACCTATCGCATATTCAACCTCCTTACGTTTCAAATCCTCGTAAGATCTGCCGATCTATAGCTGCTTTCAACCGATCGTAAACAAGCTTAACATTCTCATATGTGTCTTTCAACACATCCGGTAGGGTAACATGCTTTTTCTCTACCTCAGCCCAACATAAGGGCGTACGACATCTCCGGCCATATAACGCCTCATAAGGTGCCATCGGTATACTCTCCTGATAACTGTTGTTGTAAGCAAACTCAACTAAAGGCAAATTCTTCTCCCAGGTTCCCTGGAACTCAATAATACAACATTGCAGCATATCCTCCAAAACCTGGATAACCCGCTCAGATTGTCTATCCGACCGGGGATAATATGCGGTACTAAAACTCAACCTCGAACCTAAGGCCTGGTGCAAACTCTTCCAAAACCTTTCCGTAAACCTCAGATCCCTATCCGAAATGATGTATTTAGGTACACCTTGCAAGAGCACAATCTCAGCTATATACAAATCTGCCAACTTGTCCAAGGTATACGTTGTATGCACTGGCAAGAAATGTGCACACTTTGTGAACCGATCAACAATAACCCAAACGGAATCCTTCTTAGTTGGTGTCAACGGCAACCCTGTTACAAAATCCATGGTGATTATCTCCCATTTACACTCCAAAATTTTCAGCGGTTGCAACAACCCAGCTGGAAATTAATGTTCAGCCTTGACCCGCTGACATACCATGCACTTGGACACAAACTCAGCCACATCATTTTTCAACCCAACCCAGTAGTATACCTCTTTCAAATCATGATACATCTTAACACTACCAGGATGCATAGCAAAAGAACTAGAATGTGCTTCCGTCAAGATAGTGTGCCTCAACTCCGAATCATCCGACACCACTATTCTGCCCTTGAAACACAAAACTCCATCATCATCAAAATGGAAATATGTCGTATTACCATCCGCTATGTCCTTAACATGCTCAACCAACGAATCATCATAAGGTTGCTTAGCTTTAATCAACTGCGATAACGTAGGCTTGACTTGCAATTCAGCCAGGAAACCACTCTCCCATGTCACACTCAGCCTTACAAACATAGCTCGGAGCTCAACTGTAACCTTACGACTTAATGCATCAGCCACTACATTGGCTTTACCAGGATGTTACTCAATGGTCAAGTCGTAATCCTTAAGCAACTCCAACTATCTACATTGCCTAAGATTCAAATCTTTCTGGGACATTAAATACTTTAAGCTCTTGTGATCCGTAAAAATCATGCACTTCTCACCATAGAGGTAATGTCGCCAAATTTTTAGAGCGAAAATCACAGCCGCAAGCTTCAAATCATGAGTTGGTAATTGCGTTCATGAACTTTCAACTGCCTCGATACAAAGGCCACAACCTTCCCATCCTGCATTAGCACACAACCTAAGCCAACATACGATGCATCACTATAAACCACAAACTCCCTCCCAAATTCAGGCTGAATCAACATAGGAGCATGTGTCAGAACTTCCTTCAACTTCTCAAAACTGTACTGATGCTTCTTCGTCCATACATACGGAACATTCTTCTGTAACAAGTTGGTCAACAGTGCTGCAATACTTGAAAAGCCCTCATTAAAATAGCGATAATAACCAGCCAACCCAAGAAAACTACGCACTTTCGATACAGACTTAGGTGGCTTCCAATTGAGAATAGGCTCAATCTTCTATGGATCAATGCGAATACCCTCCGTGGAAACCACATGACCTAGGAATGTCACTTCCTTAAGCCAAAACTCGCACTTGCTCAACTTAGCATATAACTGATTATCCTTTAACACTTGCAACACAATCTGTAAATGTCGAACATGCCCTTCCTCGGTACGAGAGGACATGAGAATATCATCTATGAATACCACTACAAATTGGTCAAGATACTCACTGAACACTCTATTCATCATATCCATAAACGCAGCCAGGGCATTTGTCAACCAAAAGGCATGACCAGAAACTCATAATGCCCATATCTCGTACGGAACACGATCTTATGCACATCCACTTCCTTAACCTTCAACTGGTAATACCTCGATATTAAATCTATCTTGAAAAACACAGCTGCTCTACGAAATTGATCGAACAAGTTATTAATTTGCGATAACAAGTAAATTTTCTTTACCGTCAACTTATTCAACTGACGATAATCAATGCACATACGCATCATACCATATTTTTTTTCACGAAGAGAACATGCTCTCCCCACAGAGAAACACTTGGTCGAATGAACCCATGGCCCAACAACTCCTGAAGCTGCGACTTCAACTCCTTCAATTCTTTCGGTGCCATCCTATAAGGAGCAATGGATACCAGTGTTGTACCCTCATAAGTTTCAATGCGAAACTCTACCTTCATATCCGGAGGTAAACCCGACAACTCCTCAGGAAAAATCTCAGAAACGTCGCACACGGTCTGAATGCCCTACACTCGAACACCCTTAGCTTATGGATTCATAACAATAGCCAAATAAGCTTGGCAGCCATCAAACATCATCTTCTCCGTTTTAACAGCCGAAACCACATAGGACATAAATGTAACATTCTCACCAATCACCACAACTTCATAGTCGTCGACCAACCTCAAAGATATCATTTTGGATTCACAATCCACAACTGCTCTGTGCTCACTCAACCAATCCATACCCAAAATGATATCAAAACCATGTAATGACAATTCCATCAGATCTGTTGCAAACTCATGTCCTTGCACCACCAAAGGACAACTTCGGTACAACCTTCTTGTTGTAACCGTCTCTCCAAAATAACTTGTGCCTAACATGTCAACCTCTAAGATCTCAATAGGAACATTCAGCAAAGATGCATGTTCACTCAAGATATATGAATGCATGGACCCTAAATTAATTAGAGATAACAATAACAAGGATTGCAAAGTAAAAATACCTGCAATCACATCCGTGCCGTTACGACCCTCATGATGAGCAAAGACGTAAACTGGTCCACCACTTTCAGGTCTCACTGCTGTGGCATGAGCCATACCCTTCTGAGCATCCTCACGCCTCTGAAAGTTACCTCTGCCACGGCCTCGGCCCCTAGCAGGTACATCTCTCACAGCCCGAGGATATTCACGCTTCAAGTGATCAGATGATCCACAAATCTAACAAGCTCCAGTATTACCCCAGCACATACCCACGTGGCGCCTACCGTATCGCTCACACTCCGGTGTAACACGAGCTCCCTAAGCACCCTGGCCAACTCCACCACTATGCCTATGATCTGGCTTATGCCTCTTGTCCCTGAACCTCCTATTTTGCCTCTCAAAATATCTAGAGTCTGCCACTCTTTTACCCAAGTTCACACCTGCAACCTGAACTGGTGCACCCAAGGACTGCACAATATCCTTGGTCTGGTTGACCAACACATCATAATTTGCGTAATCTGCGGCTAGGAGGTATGTCTTAATGTCCTTTACAAGTCTATAACGAAACCTGTCACATCTCTACTAGTCATCTGAAACCAACTCCGGAGCATACTGACTCAACTGGACAAACTTCACCTCGTATTCAGTAATAGACATGCTTTCCTGAGATAGTGACATAAACTCGCGCTTCTTCATATCCAAGTACTGAGCACCAAGTTACCTCATCTTGAAAGATCTCCGAAAGAACTCCCAAGTAACATCCATCTCAAGAACGCCAGCAATAGTGGTCACCCACCAATAGTTTGCATCCCCATGCAGCAGAGATACAATGCAACCCAGCTTACACTCCAAGTTAACTTTAAAACACATTTAAAATCCTCGGTAATAGGCAATGTGTCCTCAATCATACCCCAACGGAACATTAAACAATCACCGTTTAGTTCAAACAACATCAATTAAACAATCAACAACATCCCAACTTTTCGTAAACCCGGCTCTGATACCAACAAATGTAACCCCCTCGACCCAGCCTAGACGCAAGACCGAAACGAGCAAGCTGCATTAGGTTTACTGAGGTAAACCAAAAAAATTAACCTTAAAACACGACCATTTTTTTCTTTTATCTTATCTAGATGCGTTAAAGCTTTCCTACATGATCATTTTGTTCATAGGTGGTCACTCTTCATAATCGGGCATCGTAATGATATCCAATTGACCACGAACACGAAATAGGGACCAAAATGTAATTTCAGCAACTTTAAAGGGCGTTTCTAAATTTTAAGTTATCAACCTTTAATTAAGTCCATTTCATGCTTGCATGCCAAAAATCAGCTTCTAACAATCATTTATGCCCAAATAATTGGCTAAACAAGAATCAGGGACTAAAAAGAAAGAAAACAAAAATTACCTCAATAAGACATTAATAGAATTAACAACCCCGTATCGATACGGTATGACCCGTATCGATACGGTTGTGAACTTGTCGTTTCGATATGGCTGGTCCCGTACTAGTACACCATTTTGAGTATAAGATATGTTTTTAGAAGTTCTTGCATACCGTTCCGATACGGTTCATTTGGTGTTTCGGTATGCAACTTTGTTACATCCCGTACTGATACGGTTCCATTACTGTTTCAGTACACGGGCTCTATTTCAAAAAGCGGTATTCCAGTAACCAAATAACGTTTCGATACGCCCCTGCCTGTATCGATACACCCTGGCCAATTATGCCTAGCCGTACCGATAAGGTCCCTCGTGTATCGGTACGCCTAGGCCTGTAATGTCAAATTTAGCTATTTTTTCATACAATTCTAGATGCAATTGGCCCCTAACAACTTGTAAACATACATATCAACCCTTTCTTATACATAATCTAACATTTATACCAAATTAGGCAACCACAACAACATCATGCTACCAAAGGACCACTCTAGAGGCTTGCTTCCTAAACCACTTTGCCAAACATACCAAAATGCACAATTAGACCATTCTACAATCGATTTTGTTCATATTTTACAGTGCACTTTTAATCATATGACATGCCAACTACAATCGATTGTTTTCTCACCTTGTCAAATAGCCAATCTATCATTTGCAAAACCATTTACTTACTGTTTTACAATGCATTTCATAAAATACCACATATGTACATCTCATTGCCAATGCAATAACACCATTCCCATTCAGAATGAAAACCAATGCTCACTAGCATTTAATATACTTTTAAACCCATCTATATGTACTCAAAATCATGCATTACCAGTAAGTAATTCATACCATGTTTATAACCTAAACATGTAAACAATATGCTCACATCTAAACCGATATTCAAGAGCAAAATATGGGAAACTTACTTTCGAGCTTAAGTAAGTGTCTCACGCTTACCCTAAACTCCCAACAACCTTTACAAACATTTGTAAAACAATTAAAACCAGTTTCCACTCACCAATACGCTTCGCCTTCCTTGCCGACGCGAAACAAGCTCCCGGCAAGCAACCAAACAACGTCAAGCTTCGTCGCATTGATTATCCCCTTGTTTTAAACACATACAACTAGAGGATAAATGCATTAAAATGCATTCAAACCATTGCCTAACAGCAATCTCCCGCAACTCCCAAATTGCCCACTCAAAAACCATCCGAAACATACAAAAAACACCATCAAACATTTCCAAAACTTAACCCAGCCATAAAACAACAATTCAAGTCTTCAATCAACATCTAACAACATCCAAAAACCCTTTCCTAACATCCTTTTACCTCCAACAAAGATTAAACTCGAAATCACCACAGTAACTCAAAACTAGCAACCTAACTAATTAGAGATTCAAGAGTCTCGAGATTCTATTGATAAAAACAACTTATCAACATCAAAATACATCCAAAACATATATTAAATCCATCTCAATTACTGGAAATCAAATCCACTTCGAAAATCACCATGATTCATCCAAATTTCTAAAATAACTCAATCAAACATGGATAAAACATTAAAACCACATTACAACTTATAAATCAAGGATCAAATACTTGGGAATATCAATAAAGAACCATTTAACAGAGGAGATCATGGAACTTACCCCTGTTATGTGATTTCTCCCTCAATTGGCTTGTTAAAAGCTAAGAAAATACAAGATTTTAATGAGATTTTGCAAAACAAAGTTAAAGGAAGAAATTAAACTTAATAATATGAGTGAAATGAGTTCTTTACCTCTGGATTTTGATAAAACTCTGAGTGTTTGGAAGAAAAGAAGTTGAGAGAAACAGTTTAGGAAAATGTTACGTGAAATTCTTTTAAAAGCTAATAACTAACTTTAGATATTTAATCCATTCTAACAATCTTTTAAAACACATGATTAAAATGATTTAATTGAAGGGAGAAACCACCGGAAAACACTTGGTAGATTAGCTCCTTAAGGATTCTAAGGAACCCTTTTGATTTTAGTCACTTAAAACAGTTTTCAAAAATCGCATTTTAGTCACTAAAACAAAATATCATATTTCTGATTTCCATTTTCCAAAATTGATTCCACCAAAAATCAATATATATTAAAAGATTATTTTAACTATTTTCCATATTTTTATCTTACCGAAAAATATACAGTCTCGAATCTGACTCGAATCTCTAACCCGATCCACCAGACTATCTAATAAACCTCAAAACCGCCAAGCCCAAAATTAGGGTGTTACATGCTCAAAAGAACTGCATAGGAAACAAGCCTAAAATCGAGGTGTTACATGCGAAAAGAACACTGTGGCACCCCACGAGAATTAGACGAACCCCCAACACTGGCGGTCAGAATAGTAGATGTCACTAGTCTCGCTCTAGAGTAACTCTGATGGTCGTACTCATCTCTAGTCTTCTTCCTAGATTGATTCCCTTGACTATGCTGAACCGATGAGGTCGTATGTCTTCTGGCCCAATCATTACCATGAGATTATTGGTGTTTCTTCATTAATTCTATCTACTCACCAGTTCTTTCCCGTTTGGTGATCTCTTTATACTCTGTATCCTGATGTAAAGCAACACCAGTCTTAATAGAAAATCACAGACCTCTCAGAAACCAATCACACTTCTCTTTTTCTGTAGTAACCAGCCCCGAAACATACTGGAGAAGTCTCAAACACTCTATCTCATAGTTATTAGCGCTCATATCCCTCTGCTCCAGATTCATAAATTTGTCTCGGCACTTTTCTAGATACTCAGACCCAACATACTAGTCTTGAAATGACTGTCTAAAAAACTCCCATGAAACTTGATTGGCTGGAACAACTCTTTCCTCTGCCTCCCACCAGTTTTGGGTTTTACCCTGCAGTAATGATACAGCGGCCCTCAATTTCTGATCAGCAGGATAGTTCATCTCAACAAACAGCCGATGTAGCTTTTTCAGCCAATACTCTGCATCAGCCAGGTTTGTACCCGTCTTACCATCAAACATGGTCATTTCGGCATCCAAAAACTCGAGAGAGATAGGTTTTCTCACACCCTCAGCCTGGATGAGGTAACAAAGCAACTCTTTCTACATTGTTACAGAATCCATGCCCACCGTCTCATTATCTTCGGAATCATGTGGACCAACATTCTGCGTCTGCTGAATCAATGCTGCATGCTGAGCTTTATTCTAATTCATAAGTTGTTCCTCAAACTCGGCATCATGTACCTCATCCTGATTCTACGGCGGGTCCGTATGAGGTGAAACATCACTCTCTACAGCAGAAGAACGACCTCGACGATGGCCTCAGCCATAACCGCGTTCGGTCGCTAATCTAGAGATCCTACGAGGTGGCATAGTAGTTTATCACAAAATAAAATAATCCTAAATTAGAGTCGATACTTGGAGTTTCTATTCAAAATAAACATAATTCTTTCAAATATTATATTTATTAGAAAATCTCGTTTTGCCCAAAAATATTTAGTATGCGTGCAAAATAATTTTTGGTTTAAAATTTCATTCGAGTCACACAGTCCGAGGGTTGAACCTAGGCTTTGATACCACTAAATGTAACCCCCTAAATTTAACCTAATTTCTTAGGTTAAATCTTGTGAGTCAAGTTTGAAAACTTGTCCCTCAAGTTATAAATCTTAGGTTTAAATATTTAAATTTTATATAATTGTTATTAAAGTATATAAACTCGATATCATTTCATTCATTATAAAGCGTAGTCGTTTAGCAAAATTCCAAAAGTTATTATAAATCCGAAAGAGATTCAACTAATGCATGTCAAACCAATAAGTCTCAAATAATAAAAATGTCCCAAGTCCCAAAAACAAAATTATCCGAAATAATAATAATAGATAAATTCAAATGTCTGAATAACCATATTGTAAAATAAGGTAAAGTCTGATTATATGAAATCCTTCAAGTACCGTACGCCTAAGCTTGAGTATCTGAAAGAGGAACTAGGTGGATTAAGCTATGAAGCTCAGTGTGTCTTTAAAGTACAGATGAAAACACATAACAGAATTCCGAACAACAAGCATAGTTTAGCAGTTATTTCAGTATACATATGCATATAATAAGAAACATAAATGTAATGTCATGCACCTATCTCCATACACCATTCGAAGAGTAAGGTTCCTCAGAACCACCCTAACTACATCGTCACCATCCGAAGTGGAATCTCGACCCAAGGGTGAAGCCACTGATCCGAAACAAAATTTAGCTCGAAAGGGTGAACCCATTAAAATCTCCCGTACAATTTCCCAGCCCAAATGATATGTCATGTTTTGATTTTATTTTCTGAATCTGAATGTATATTCGATCTATTATTCAAGTGCTGTACAATATATGTTTGATATTTAATTCAGTCCGATTCTGATATGCGGTGCATGGCAAGTCATCACCCAATGTATATCAAAATTCATAAATCATTCAAACAATTCCACCAATCACATATTCACATATGTACACATAGCACAGAAATAATGTAGCAAAAAAAGAGACACACCTTAGGCAGCTAATAACTCAACGTCGAGAGTGACATCTCCCACGCTCAGCTCTAGTATTAGGTTGGAAAGAGTCAAGACCTACGAGGTTAACAAAACATAATTATTTACTACTACTACTATGCCACACCAACTTAAACACTAAACAAATTCATACTCACGTTCAGAACTCGTAGGCTGTGCAGAAGGATGTTGAACAAATGGAGAAGGAGAAAGATTTTCAGTCTCTGAGTCAATGTCACCTGAACACAATTACATTCGAGTCAAATTCCGATATTCAAAATTCTCAAAATACTGAATATAATTAATTGTAGATAGCAAAACGATCTTTCGGGTTTGAATTTGAGAAAATAGATAGCGGATTTAGAATTAGAATGTCGAAAAACATAAAGTTAACTTTGGCCGAAAAAGTTAACACTGATGTCATAAAAAAGTCAAAGCTGACATTAGCAAAAAAGTCAACGCTAACGTCAGCTTGGGTCACGGTCAACGGGTTGGGTCAACGGTCAAGTCAGGTTGGTCATGGTCAATGGTTGGGTCGGGTCAACATTCAAGTCAGGTCGGTCACAATCTACGGTCGGGCGGCTGGGCAACACAGTGGTGGCAGCATAATAATATGACAACAACAAAATGAAGACGACAGAGGCAATGGCTCACCAGCGACACTTATTGAAGACCATTACGGTCTTTACCGGCCGAGAAATAAAGAAAACGAATCATATTCCATTATACTAAAAGAGAAGGTAGACAACGATTCAAAAAGGATTACCCAACAATGGTTTCGTTGGATGGCGGGCGAAGTGCACGGCGGCAGATGTTAACGCAAGGGAGAAACGAACGACTTTGATAGATTTCATAGCAAGGGATGACGAACGGGGGTGGACGATTGTAGGGGCTTCGGTCAAAATAGAAAGGAGAGTAGGAAAGTGGTTTCGGCTTAATAAACCGACGACATTAAGGCCTCAATCGAAGCTTGGCCGAAGTTTTGTCAGAACGTATGGGAGAAGGGTTATAATTTCTGAGAATTTTGGTGAGGGATGCGGCTAGGATTTTCTAAAATAAGGTTGAAAAGAGCTTTTGGGGTTATAATAGGGTATAAATACCCTAGGGAAAAAAGGGTAAGTTACCACCAAAGGGCCCCAACTTTACCCGCATTACACAAAGGCCACTAAAGTTCTGAATTTCACTATTTGGTCACTAAAATTCAATTAAGAATTCAGATTTTAATTCCCAAAATTAGGGTTTCCAATTGAGGATTTTACTCTAGTTAGGGTTTTTAATTTAGGGAAAATTGGGGTGTGACACACACGCACACAATAAAATTAAAATAAAAACAATTTAAATAATTAAAAAAATAATTTAAAAGAGGATAAAAATATAACATATTTTTCAATTATAATTGAAACTGGGGAGAAAATCTCTATTTAAGTAAATAAATTTAATTTTATATTTTATGACTTATTTAAAGGAAATAGTTTGATTTTGTTAGGAATTTGGTATGCGGCAAAATAACCAAAGCAATAACGACATAGACCAAGACATGCACATGAGACAAGATTTAATGTGGTTCAGCATAGCCTACCTCTACGGACGAGAGAAACGAACAATCCACTAATAACGTCTCGAAGAGTAAAAATACATGATAACCCATATAATCCCAAAACCCGGTGTACAAATCTCATGGCCTGGTGGAACCAGAACACTCTTCCCAACATCCCTACAATACCCATCTCTACAACGCAGGCACAATAGTTGTAGAGAACCTAAAAGTGGTTACATCTCTCCAGAGAATAATTCTCTCTAACTTTCATTATCTTGTTCTCTCATATTTCAAAAGGTTAAACCTAGTCTATATTTATAGACCTCAAATACTTGGTCATCAAGAAACCTTATTCAATAAGATCTCTACCTAAAATATATATTTACTCATTACAGAAAATCCTAATTACCAAGTTATTTTCAACCACTAAAATTACAATAAAATCCAACTTAATTACCAATTAGAATTCGAGTCAAAACATAATAGATTTTTTTAAATAAAGTGAAGATAATAAAAGAAATGCATAAAGCTAAAAAATGCCTTTAACGTTTAACTGAATGGTCATTTTGGACTTTAATTTTTTGAACCAATTTAACCATCAACATTTCATTTTGGGACAAAATGGCTCTTCTGCGAATGAAAACTGTTAGTTAACTGTTAGAGTTGTGATCCAAATTCTTTTGGGATTTGGTTTAAAGTTAGAATCCTACTTTTAGTATATCTTGTTTACTTTATATTAATTAAAGGTAGAAAACTCAGTTTGAGTAGAATTTATTTCTATGCAAGTTTCCTCTATAAACAAGGAATATATCCCTATAAATAGATACTAGGGATTATGGGTTTAGATAGAACATCATAAATCAGTTGTAATCTCTTTCTCCATCATAGTGAAATTTCTCATCCTCTGCTTGTGGTTTTTCCCTTTTGGGTTTTTCACGTAAATTCTTGGTGTTATTTTTCTTTTCTGCGTTTGCGCTTATTTACTTGACTCGTCATTATCATCCCGACAGTATAAAAAATTGGCATCGGATCTTTTCAGGTTACTTAGGATAATGACGATGGTGAAGTATGAAATTTCGCTGCTGGATCGCAACGTTAGGTTTTTGCTATGGCAGGTGAAGGCTCGAGATGTTCTTGGTCAGAAAGATTTAGATGATGCATTAGATGGGTTGATAATATGCCGAAAGAATGGTCGGATACAGAGAAGCACCGCAAAGATAGGAAAGTTGCTTCTCAGATTCGTTTGCACTTATCAAACAGTATTTTGCAGGATGTTAACAAAGAAAAGACAGCTGTCGACATATGGGCAAAATTGGAACAAATTTGCATGAAGCAAACTTTGACCAGCAAGTTGCTCCTGAAGCAATGCCTATACTCCCACAAGTTAGTAGAAGGTTCAGGTCTTGACGACCACTTAACCGATTTCAAGGAGATCGCCTCAGATTTGGAAACGGTGGAGGTAAAGTACAATAAGGAAGACTTATGTTTGATTTTACTTTGTTCATTGCCCTCTTCATATTTGTCTGTTAGAAGCACCCTCATACACAGCCGTGATACCCTTACTCTTGAAGAGGTATATGATAATTTGAATTCACTTGACAAGATGCAACATCTTACCAGCTCCGCGTTCCAAGAAGAGGGTCTTATGGTGCATGGATCGACTAGTTCAGACCTCGAAGAAAAGGTGATCGTAATTCTGGTAATCAAGATAGAGGCAGATCCAAGTCATCAATCGAGATAAAATATATTATTTCTGCAAAAAGAAAGGTCATATTAAATCTAAGTGTTACATATTACAAAATAAGATAACGAGGGAATCTAAGAATCAGAATTCCAGTGAAGATGAAGCTGATATTGCAGAGGAGTATAATGATGGTGAACTTTTAGTTGCTTCCGGCGAAGACTCTATAGCGAGTGAGGAGTGGATTCTTGTCTCTGGTAGTAGTTTTCATATGAGTCCAAATAGGGATTGATTTGCGACGTATAAACTTGTGTCTACAGGTGTTGTCTTGTTGGGAAATAATGTCTCTTGTAAAGTTACAGGTATTGGCACAATCAAGATTAAGATGTTCGATGGGATTGTTCGAACACTTGGTAATGTGAGGCATGTTCCAAATTTAAGAAGAAATCTAATTTCGTTACTCTGGATTCAAAAGAGTACATATACTCCAACGAAGGTAGAGCTATGAAAATTTGCAAGGGCGCTCTCGTTGTGATGAAAGGGTATAAAAGAGCAACCAATTTTTATGTTATGCAAGGTTCAACTATTTTAGGTGATGCATCCGTTGTTTCCTCTTGCTTGTCAAATGACGATGTTATTGGTGAAGGCGTCTTGACTAAATCAAGTAAAAAATGATTTTTTGTTGAACATAACAACCGTGGGCATAATAGTTCTGGTAAGCAAAAAATAGTTCAATTTTGTAGACATAACGAATTTGAAAAAAAAGAATAAATTTGAATTTCGTGGGTATAACGGATTTGAGAAGCTTAAGAGAGTTCGATTTGCTTTAAAGCTAAATAATGAGAAAGGTAGTAGTGCCATTGATGATCGGGGTCGTGTTATTGCTCGTCGTGATATAGTTGTGAGCAAAGTTGGCACTAATGTTGATCTTACCGACGTGAAGACTAAATTACCTTGTACATTCAAGCTTGGGCAAGGCTTGGATTCGGTCGGTGTTCATTGCTGAAGACTACCCCTTGAAGGGGTTTTGTGGAAGAGGTGGAGATATTGTTCGACAGGAATTTGTTGCAAGGTGGAGATTTGTTAGAGTTGTGATCCAAATTCTTTTGGGATTTGGTTTAAAGTTAGAATCCTACTTTTAGTAGATCTTGTTTACTTTATATTAATTAAAGGTAGGAAACTCAATTTGAGTAGAATTTGTTTCTATGCAAGTTTCCTCTGTAAACAAGGAATCTATCCCTATAAATAGATACTAGGGATTAGGGGTTTAGACAGAACATCATAAATAAGTTGTAATCTCTTTCTCCATTATAGTGAAAGTTCTCATCCTCTGCCCGTGGTTTTTCCCTTTTGGGTTTTTCACGTAAATTTTTGGTGTTATTTTTCTTTTCTGCGTTTGCATTTATTTACTTGTCTCGTCATTATCGTCCTGGTAGTATAACATTAACTAACGGTAAATGGCTTGAAATGACATGACAAACCTACATAGAAGTACACATTGACATGGTAGTGTAATATAAACAAATGTGTTGACTTGAAAGGATGTCACATTAGTCAAAAATAATATTTTTATACAATTATATTGTAACACCCTCGACCCGGATGTCACATTTGGGCCTCAAGCCCAAACCATTACAATAAAATTTTGACCTAGTTTAGCCCAATCCACAAATCCATTATGAATATCCATTTACTTACAACCCAATAAAACATAATAAATATTTGAAAACATATACAATGAAGCTCTTTTTAAAATTATATTATAGACCTTTGACTCGATCGTTTGAAAATCCAAATACGAATTACAAAATACAATAGGCTCCTACAAATACATAGCCCAAGGACCTAAATATTGTACTCCGATGAGACGAGGCGCTGGAATCCTTCTTTGATGGTGCTCCTCCAAGAACAATCCAAACCTACTAACCTGCGAACGAAAACAACAATTCCGAACGCTGAGCTAACAAAGCTCAGTGGATACACCACCACTCAACCATGCTTCATGCAAATCATAAATAAAGAAATGCAACATGAATGACATCATGGCAAGATAACAATGGCACTACCATATCCGTCTAAACACATAGCATTATGAATGTATGATCACGCACACAGCTCATACAAGTACCTCATACGTTTAACTAACATCACACAAATAATCATAATTGTATATATATATATAATGAGGCCCGCATCCACAAAGTATCAGGATCCCACATTTGGAGCAAGGCCCGCGTCCACTAAGTATAGGGATACTATATCCATGCCTGGAATCTCACATCAAGCATCTTCGAATGGGGCCCGCGTCCATATAGCATCAAGATCCAACATTCGAGAGTCTTCAAGGTGTTGCAACACACTTTGCATATCCAATCCCAATAACAAGGGATGACTCGACTATCTAGGCGTCCTATCAGCACACAGCAAGGACTCTAGTAACCACACAGCTCTAAACCTTAACACAAAGGTCTCACCGCAGATAGCTCTAACATCTTTACCATAGCCTTATGGTTTTTATCAGTTATTAAATCACCCTATTGAGCTTATTTATTTATTAGTATGTTATGAAGGTACACATTAGCCATTCTCATTAATTTATCTTATTATCCAATAAGACTCAACCTCATAGGCGCCCATTCTGCACACAACAAGGGCCTAAAATACCACACAGTATCAATGATCCACCTAGGATCTCTATGGGTTTCAATTACACATAGTTTACCCGATATTTACCACATTATTAGACCATTATTCTCATTCAGGGTTAAAAATCTTCATTTCTCAGTTTTAATATTCATTTTATACCTTAACGGACACCCAATGCCCTTTGCCTTGAATTATAGCACCCCGAACGCAACCTTGAAATTCTTGGGCAGATTTCCCAGCGAGTATCGATACTCTAAGGTGAGTATCGGTACTCCCCTCTAGGTATTGGTACCTTCACATGAGTACCGATACTCTAATTAGGTTCGAAAGAATTAGATCCCAAGTTGTACCGATACGCTACATACCGTACTGATACTCATCATCGGTACTAGGATCACCCCGTACCAATCTACCCCGTATTGGTACTCTCACATACGCGTACCGGTACGTTAAGCCTCTCCTAGGCAAGCAACAGTGCGTATTGATACTCCTCAATGAGTATCGATACCCCTACTAGATTCGAAGAGATTAAACCCAAGGTCGTACCGAGACGCTACGTGCTGTACCGGTACCCATACGGTACTTGGATCACCCTGTACTGATTTGTGCCTATACCAGTACTCCCTCATACGCGTTCCGGTACTCAAAGCCTTTCCAAGCAATGTAACAGTACGTACCGATACGCCCTCTTACGTACCGGTACACAAAGACGTCACTAGAATTCTTACCTTGTAAAGTGTACCAATACATGATGAGGCGTACTGGTACTCCTCTTATAATTCATTCCCCATTTACACTAAGGCATACTGATACCCTAGCCCCAGTATCGGTACGCGAGCCTGATTTTTAAACTCTAGGTACGGGTTTCACCTAGAAACACTGTTTAACCCCAATGGTTAAACCCAAAATTGACCTTACATGTTATTTTGAAGGTAATAAGTAGGTTTCTACCAATTTTAAGCCATAGAAATAACTATCTCATGATTTACCATTAACAACCACTCAAGGTATAACCAAGCCAAAAACATACATACATGCATCAAAGCCTATTTTTATGAGTTGCATGAAACAATAGGAGTTAGTAGTGTACTAACCTCGGATTAAAGTTGAGGAAGAAGCCTTCAAAGACCATTCTCGTTCATCTACACTAACCCCCCACCAAAACCTCAATCTCCACCATAACTAGCCATCCTTACCTTGATTGGTAGATCTCTCAAAGCTGAACAAGCTCCCTTCTTGCCCCAAACGAGATTCTTACTCAAACTCTCAAAGATTTGATCTTTAACATGAAGAAGTTTGAGTGAAAGATAGGAATGGGAGAGAGAGGGAACAAGATGATCTCACTCCCTCTATTTTTTGCAAAAATAAAGCCCTACATCAGCTCTCTTGCCTTTCATTATGTTTTTACCCATTTGCCCTTATTATTTTCACCTTTGCCCATCAACAACCGAACAACACAAGCCCAAAAGCTTTCCTTCAAGCCCAACAAGGCTCTCAAGGCCCAATATTTCAGCCCAAACGCGAAGCCCATGCCTCGGGTTAACCTGACCCTTGAGTTTTGAAACCCGGGTCGTTACAACTCTCCCATCCTTAAAGAAAATTTTGTCCTTAAAATTTAGATGGATGCACGAGAGATGTAACCAAAACAGACCTAACCACCTCACTATTCAAACATGATCACCTCGATTAGGGAGTGTCCCCCCAATCTACCTTAAACAGAACCATAGAATTAAACCACACGCTCTCAACACTTCTCTTGAGATTTCCTACGACTCTTTTTCAACAGCCAGTGACACTTACGACGATCCGCTAAGCATGGTAACACCGCCAACCTTGAGCCACGCTGTTCAAACATCAACTTAAAGAACTCACCTTCAAGAGATTCTATCTCAGTTAACCAACCTTTCTATTAGCATTCGATAGCCAAAACTAAACTTAGACTTCATCTACATCTAAAATATTGCACCACATTCACAAGACATTGTCAAGAACGCATCACGCCTAACAACCATATCCTGGTCAAACCACTAAATGACAAACAAAACTCTAACAATCGGTTATCAACATTAATTTACCTTGAACTAACAACTTCTTTCTCCAGACTTGTCCGCCAAGTCAGAACCTGGAACTTCACTTTATCCAAACTTTCTTTCAACAGAATCGAAAACTATTTACTATTCAACTACTTGGTCACGAGAAATAACCACCGTCACTTAGGAGCTCACACAAGCAACCCAAAACTAGCCATTCTACTTGCGAAGGTCTAAACACCTTCTTCAAACCCTTGACTCAGTCCAAACAATTAGACGTGAAGAGATATTCGCCTATTCTCCAAGATCTCTAACTAGCCCGTCTAAAAAGATTTCTTTGCACCACAACCATTCGGTTACCCTCAACACAGCTATTGATCTACGTTTCTGTTGCGCTACTCTGATAACTTCCACCTTGTTTGTCTTAACCGATAATAACCTTGGTCGAGCTCGATCGGGAAACCCTCTAACTCTCCGAGATCTAGCTCAACAGATGTACAAGCCAAACAATTATCATCGCGATCTGCCACCTTAAAACCTCAACCATGTCCATCACAACCTTCATTTACCATTTTCTATGGTACCTTACTCTAACAAACAACACGCAAAGCTCTCACATTTTCTGGCCTCAACAAGGTCGCCAAACTCACACGAAATTGGCAACGGTCTTCCACTATTACACTACGGCTCAACACATCCAAAACCACCCTACAGGCTACTCTCACGTAGACACGATTCTCAGTAAAACACTTGGCAACTATACCCAATCGATCGCTTGCACAAGTGTGCCTCCAACAAAGAGTTTGCTAAGTACCATACCACAGGGTGATGGACACTAACAATGAACTCAACCTTACCTTTATTGTAGTTTTAAACCATAATCAACCGGTAAGATTGCTCATTCACCAATGGTACCTCTATACCCTCAAAACACCCACAACTCTGAGGCCAGGAACTCTCAACCCTTGTGTCTACAGCGCAAGCTAAGAACATCTTGCAACATACCTAACCTTCCTCGAGCTAGCACTACGGAGAACAACATCCACTCTATAGAGGTTAAGATTATTCTCATCTAACACTAACAGCTTGATTCAAGCAATCTAAAACTTCTCGACTTCTCACTCACATTATACGACACCCATGCACTCTCAACAACCGTCTATGATAAAACCTTATCTAGCAAAGGACGCAATTCTATTTACCATCCAAAGCAACAATAAGTCCAATGTTTACCAAGACGTATCTCATAAGAATTGGTCTATTACGCAATCGAAGAGCTAAACGGCTAACACAATAGCTAAAACAACACAAAATTTAATTAGTGTTGTCAACTATAATCTGAGCAGTAGACTGCCTAGAAACACATTTCACGCCAAACCTAGCAGTGGATCTCTCAGCACCTCTACCTTGATGACCTGACGTTGCCCTAGCTCCGTCTTTAGCAAAACTCTGATCATGTCAGGAAGTAGCCAACCTCTAAGATTGAACTGGTGTATCTTTATCCACAACTGGGTAGTCCCTTGCCATATACCCTGGTGCTCGGCACCGATAGCAACCCTCCAAAGCAAAAAGCATACCCCAAGGTGATGTTATCCACAATGCTTGCATGCCGATGAAAGCGATGCTCTAACATAACCGTCAATACTCCCTTCCAAAGTAGAAATCAAAGAGCCTCTACGAACCATCGATCTAGATCTCGAACTAACTCTCGGTGACTGATCTGAAGCAACTCTCTTCGAACACTTTGAAGCAAAAAACCCTTTTATGCAGATAGGGAAAGGAATTTACGATATCCTGAATCTCCACATCATGACCTCTAGAATCTTCAAACCGATTAGATGCTGAACTCTGAAGTCGCTCAAGTGTCTTCGCACTATTGGCTAACTCGGAGAATGTCCCAAGCGAACTCGCTGTCACTTGCCACTGAAGGTCAACATTCAAGCCTTGTCTGAACCTCTTGCACCTCAACTCTTCCGTGGCAATAAACTCTGGGGCATAATGTCTTAACACAAAAAATCTTGATCATAAGCAAACACCGTTCGATCTCCCTGGACCAGATGCAAAAACTAGTCCTCATCTCATCCATGCGTACCTTACTAATGTATTTTTTTCGTAACTCATCCTTGAAGATATCCTGTGTCGGGAGTGCATGTTGTAGACCCGACTCTACGGTTTCTTACCATTCGTATGCATTACCTTTAAGAAAAAGACGATACAGTTAGGATTCCCTTAAGACTATTCCATGTCATCCTTAGACCCCTTTGAGAGTTTCTTAACCATCAATCCAATTGATCAGGTTATCCTTTCTCAACCCCTTTTTCTATACTTAGTTTCGTAACAATAATGCTCATCCCTTTAAAGGAACATGGCTCTCTTCATGACTCTTCTTGGTCAATCTCAGGCCGTCGACCCAACTAGTCTGAACTGCATTTAGAAGATGGTAGTTGTCTTTCTCATTACTCTGGATTTGGTTCCCCCAAAACCACAAAGCTTTCAACACTACTTTTGTTATCTCAAGCTGGCTCATGATCGAACAACAACCGGTGGCCAAGATCATATCAACTCATTTAGGAGACAACTCCGTTGTATCTATCAACCACGTATTCCCAAGCTTTACTCAAGCATCACCTCGTGCAAAACTAACGATTTCCTTCCAACCACGACTATAAACAACCGCAAAAAGCATACCTTGCTCGAGATCTCAGGGCATTCAGCCTACTAAGATCGTACTTGAGACCTCACAACCATCATGTACTTCTCTACATTAGACAAAAATACATAGGCATGCTACATCCTCATCACACGGTACCCTACTATCAATGACCATTTTTTCATGGATAAAGGAACCCTCGGTTAACATTCTACCACTGGTCGATAAAAAGTATGTCTTCTTAGTTCTGTCTTATAAGGGTCGTCCACCAACATGTGAAATTTTTCCACTGGAGGTTTTCGCTATGAACTCAAGGTCCAAGGTAGCTTACGGTACATAGCCACGATTATTACTCGATAATGAAAGTAGGACACATCCTTAACTCTTACATTCCTTATGCCATCTAAAGCTTAATGTCTGAGACTACCCTGTCCTTAGAATCATCTTCTAAGAGATTAGCCATTAACACGATCCTCTCTACCATGATTACTTCTCAAGCGATGGGATGAGGGCACACCCTCAACTCATCT
The DNA here is from genome assembly GCA_019671005.1 of Hibiscus mutabilis. Taxonomy (NCBI): domain Eukaryota; kingdom Viridiplantae; phylum Streptophyta; class Magnoliopsida; order Malvales; family Malvaceae; genus Hibiscus; species Hibiscus mutabilis. The sequence goes on from CM033741.1 coordinate 8,460,239, forward strand.
ATTCTTCTATAAACCCAAGCTTAATGTCTGAGATAACTCCGATCTCAAAATCATTCTCAAATGAATCAACCAACATCACAGTACTCACGACCGCGATCGAATCTATCTTAATGTCGCAACCAGCGACGCACGAACATAGGGCACACCATCAAGATTCCAGTCTTGAAAGAGTACAACTTAGACACAAGGGCTCGTATTCGCTAGACACCTATTCCCGACTCCTAACCACACTGGGGTTTTCCTAGAACCGGCTAAACCTAGGCTCTAATACCACTAAATGTAACACCCTCGACCCGGATATCACATTTGGGCCTCAAGCCCAAACCATTACCATAAAATTTTGACCTAGTTTAGCCCAATCCGCAAATTCATTATGAAAATCCATTTACTTACAACCCAATAAAACATAATAAATATTTGAAAACATATACAATAGAGCTTATTTTAAAATTACATTATAGACCTTTGACTCGATCGTTTGAAAATTCAAATACGAATTACAAAATACAATAGGTTCCTACGAATACATAGCCCAATGACCTAAATATTGTACTTTGATGAGACGAGGCGCTGGAATCATTCTTTGATGGTACTCCTCCAAGAACAATCCAAACCTACGAACGAAAACAACAATTCCCAACGCTGAGCTAACAAAGCTTAGTGGATAAACCACCACTCAATCATGCTTCATGCAAATCATAAATAAAGCAATGTAACATGAATGACATCATGGCAAAATAACAATGGCGCTACCATATCCGCCTAAACACATAGTATTATGAATATATGATCACGCACACAGCTCATACAATTACCTCATACGTTTACCTAGCATCACACAGATAATCATAATTATATATATAGAATGAGGCCCGCGTCCACTAAGCTTCAAGATCCCACATTCGGAGCAAGGCTCGCGTCCACTAAGCATCGAGATCCTACATCCATGCCTGGAATCTCACATCAAGCATCTTTGAATGAGGCCCGCGTCCATATAGCATCGGGATCCAACATTTGGGAGTCTTCAAGGTGTTGCAACACACTTCGGGTATCCAATCCCAATAACAAGAGATGACTCGACTATCTAGGCATCCCATCAGCACACAACAAGGACCCTAGTAACCACATAGCTCTAAACCTCGACACAAAGGTCTCACTACACACAGCTCTAGCACTTTACCGTAGCCTTATGGTTTTTATCAGTTATTAAACCGCCCTATTGAGCTTATGTATTTATTAGTATGTTATGAAAGTACACATTAGCCATTCTCATTAATTTATCTTATTATCCGATAAGACTCAACCTTATAAGTGTCATTTCTGCACACAACAAGGGCCTAAAATACCACACAACATCAACAATCCACCTAGGATCTCTATGGGTTTCAATCACACACAGTTTACTCGATATTTACCACATTATTAGCCCATTATTCTTATTCAAGGTTAAAAATCTTCATTTCTCAGTTTTAATATTCATTTTACACCATAACGGACCCCAGGGCCCTTTGCCTCGAAGTATAGCACCCTCGAACACAACCTTAAAATTCTTGGGCAGATTGCCCAATGAGTATCGATACTCCAAGGTGAGTATCAGTACTCTCATATGAGTACCGATACTCCAATTGGGTTTGAAAGAATTAGACCCCAAGTTGTACCGATACGCTACATACCGTACTGGTACCCATTATCGGTACTAGGATCACTCTGTACCGATCCACCCTGTACTGGTACTCTCACATACGCGTATCAGTACGCTAAGCCTCTCCTAGACAAGAAACAGTGCGTACCGATACTCCCCAATAAGTATTGACACCCCTACTAGATTCTAAGAGATTAAACCCAAGGCCGTACCGATACGCTACGTGTCGTATCGGTACCCATACGGTACTTGGATTACCCTGTACTGATCTGTGCCCGTACCGATACTCCTCCATATGCGTACCGGTACTCAAAGCCTTTCTAGGCAATGTAACAGTGCGTACCGATATACCCTCTTGCGTACCGGTACACGAAGGCATCACAGGAATTCTTACTTTGTAAGGGGTACCGATACACGATGAGGTGTATCGGTACTCCCCTCACAATTTATCCCCAATTTACACTAAGACGTACTGATACCCTAGCCCCAGTATCGGTCGCGAGCTCGATTTCTAAACTCTGGGTGTGGGTTTCACCTAAAACCCCTATTTAACCCCCATGGTTAAACCCCAAATTGATCTTACAAGTTATTTTGAAGGTAATAAGTGGGTTTCTACCAATTTTAAGCTATAGCAATAACTATCTCATGATTTACCATTAACAACCACTCAAGGTATAACCAAGCCAAAAATATACATACATGCATCAAAGCCTATTTTTATGAGTTGCAGGAAATAATAAGAGTTAGTAGTATACTAACATCAGATTAAAGCTGAGGAAGAAGCCTTCAAGACCATTCTCGTTCATCTACACTAACCCCCACCAAAACCTCAATCTCCACAATAACTAGCCATCCTTACCTTGATTGGTAGATCTCTCAAAGCTGAACAAGCTTCTCTTCTTGCCCCAAACGAGATTCTTACTCAAACTCTCAAAAATTTGACATTTAACATGAAGAAGTTTGAGTGAAAGATAGGAATGGGAGAGAGAGGGAACAAGGGGACCAAGATGATCTCACTCCCTCTATTTTCTGCAGAGATAAAATCCCACATCAGCTCTCTTGCTTTCCATTATGCTTTTACCCATTTGCCCTTCTTATTTTCACCTTAGCCCATCAACAACCCAACAACACAAGCCCAAAAGCTTTCCTTTAAGCCCAACAAGACTCTCAACGCCCAATATCTCGGCCCAAACGCAAAGCCCATGCCTCGGGTTAACCTGACCCTTGAGTTTTGAAACCTGGGTCATTATATATATAAAACATAAAATTATTTTTTTCTGTTGACGTGTTATTCTGTCAAGTCATTTCAAGCTATTTATCGTTAGTTGACTAACAGTTTTTATCCACAAAATGGGCCATTTTGACCCAAAATGAAACGTTGTGGGCTAAATTGTTTCAAAAAATAAGGGCCAAAATGATTATTCAATCAAACGTTATGAGCTTTTTTGACATTATACCTAAAAGAAATTTTAGAATTATTGAAGAATGAAATTTTACAATTTCAAAACTACATATGTGAGTTATATTAGATAAGTTTCTTGTTCTATTAAGGGGGTGAGTATTCGATCAAATTGAGTCGAATAAAAAAATTGAGTTATTCAAGTTGATGAGACATATTTTATAACTCAAACTTTATTTGAAAAAATTTCGAGTTGAGTTGTTTGAGTTTCTATTCAAATTTAATTGTATAATGTAATAGTACTAATTAGCTTCAATTTAAATAACTTTCTACAAGCATATAAGATATATATTATATATCTTCAATTATTTCATATTTGTTAAACATATATATCAGACAAAGTTAATGGGCTCTACTATAACATTAAATTTGATCCACTAATTACTAAAGATTTTGAGTTATTTGAATCTCATTTTATGAGTCAAATTTTATTGAAATATTTTTCAGTCGAGTTTATAAATTTATAATTCGAGCAAGTCGGATAATTTTTTTTAATTTTTTACCCGAATTTTATTTACCTCTAATTCTATATATGTTAACCCAATTACTAATATTTTTTAGATCCGTCACTGATTTTGATATTAGTCCTTTTGATATATACAATTTGTACTTAACGATCTCAATTGTACTTGCAATATAAAAATAATAATAATATGAATATGATCCACAATGACATGGTATCAATGTATTAGTTACATAATTCAATTTAGTAAATCGTTATACAATTATTGCTTCATGTGGAGTGTGGACACTTTAAAGCACGCAAAAATCCAAAAACATATATGACTATCCGTATTATTTTAAGTTTAAAATTTTGATACATAATTTGCGTAAAATTTATTTTACATAAGTATGAATATTAAATTTTTAATTTTAATTGTAGAAAATTAAATCATAAACTCTAAAGTTTATAACCTAAATTCTAAACAATAATATTAAATTATAAACTTTAAAACTTAACCCTCTAAATTTTAAACCCTAAATTAAACTCTTAACCCATAAAACTAAACGACTTGTTTACATATCCTATGTATTAAAGTTTTTTTCCTCCTTATTTTAAACAATAAGAAATTAATTTTGAGTTCATAAAAAAGGTTTAAACTTAAAATTAAGATCGTAGCAGTTTGACAGTTAGCCAAAACCATGTGGATCATATCTTGCATTCACATGTTTTCCTCACTAATTTCGTTGCCCTTGTTCTCGGATCTTCATTCTTCAATCATTTCTCCATAATAAATAAATAAATGTAACAAAAATATATTTGATCCCCGAAATTATAAAATATTTACTATATTTGACTTCTCATATGATATAAAATATCTATAATTCTCCGACTCCTAATTAGAATAAATTATGTTATTAAATATATTCTACTTTATGTCTTTTTAAGGTGTTACAAACAAGGATGAAGTTAGTGAAACACGAAAGACGTCATAAGTGATGAAGAAATTATATTTTTATTTTAATTTAATATGATTTTAAATTTAAATATTAATTAAATTAAACAAAGATTAGTTCAGAATATATGTTTTCATGAAATTGATTAATATTTTAAAAGTATAATAAAAATAAATATATTGATATTTAATGAAAGATTTTGCGATGAAAATAAACATGACTCCTGCCATGACGACGCACATGGAATGGAAGCCTTTACCCTAAATTAAGGCCATGCATTTGCATTTCCTTTTCCTAGCACGCGTCAAAAAGGCCGGTCCAACATTATTCTTGATAACATATAAAGGTATATATTATGAGTGTATTTCCTTAGAGAATAATAAAAAAATTAGTTTTAAATTTATTGAATGGTTTAATAAAAAATTGTTATTATTAAAAGATTAGGGTTCAAATAATTTATTATGATCAAGTTCGTCTTGAGAGTGGGCCATAAGTGCATCGGTCTAGAGCCTACCCCTTTTCAAGCCCACCGCCCATAATTAGAGTGTTTAATTTTAATGATAGCTTATTTTTTTTTAATATTTATTGATAGGGTTTAATTTATTCAATACTTATTATTAGGGATTTGTTTTTTCCAATACTTGTTATTAGGGACACAATTTTTTTAATACTTGTTACTAGAGGCTCAATATATTTTATTTTCAATATTTGTTATTAAGCCTACTCTTAAAATTTATTTTTTAATATTTGTTATTATGAGCTCAGTTTTTGCAATACTTGCTATTTGGGCTATACTCTTAAAATTAAAAAAAATCAAAATTTGTTATCAGGGGTCAAATTTTTTTCCCAATACATGTTATTAAGGGGCCAATTTTTTCCCAACATTTGTTATAGCTACATATTTTTAAAATTTAATATTTTTTAATACTTGTTATTAGAGCCGACTTTTTTTTTCTAACACTTATTATTAGGTTACTACTCTTAAAACTCATTTTTTTAATACTTTTACCATGTGACTAATTTTTAGGTTCGCCTTAGGTCACCAAAATCTCATGACCAAATATGTGCACTATATGTTTATATTTTAAAAAAAATTAAAAATAAAAATACATATTATCATATAATCACACAAAAATATATAAAAAACGAATCATGGAATTGGAGAACAAATATACAACTCAACAACTATTGCATAAACACACTGATCTTACTTGTAATATAATCTTTCTCCATTTTAATAATATTATTATTACAATTATGATTAAACAATATATATATATATATATATATAAACTAACAACAGGAAAGAGGCAATGATTGAGACCGCGTCGCATAATGTTTTTGTACCTTATTCTCGAAAATACTAATAAAATACAATGTTATTAATCAGTTGTCCATACCTCTCGTTTCAACTTATGAGTTATGGTAAGCTGTAAACAGCCTATAACCCTATAATATATTATTACTTTCTTCAATGCTTAAAAAAATGTATAAAAAGAAACCGGCTTCCATTTTCCAAGAACATTGCATGCATGAATCACTAATAACTCCGTTCACACTGCAAAGCTGGGATTCAAGAAAATACATAACTTGGATTTCGACTTCACGTTTTTGAATGAGCTTCTCATCGTCAAAGCACCGACGTCTAAACCCTCGGTTTTGTTAAATTTTTAAGATAATAAACGATAGAATTCGATTCTAATAAATATGATTCTTAAATTTGTAAGTAATAAATCGGTTAAACAATGTGTTTTGGTTTTATTTTCAATTCTCTCAATTTTTTTTGCTTATTCGTAAATATATAATTAGATTTCATGGACATATCATGGAATGTATGACCAAATAAATTATTTATTATTTAAAGTTGAATTTGATGGTTTTAAATTTTTCAAAGAATGCCTATGTATATTATTCAAAGTTGAGTAGGATGGATTTATTTTTTAAAAGAATTATTTTCTCCTTATTTTTATACAGTTCTCGTTTTTTTCTTCTGTTACGATTTTTTTTCTAATTTTTCTCAACTATTAGTCATGTATTTTCTTTATCTTGTGACACGCTTCTGTTTTATGATACGTTTTTGTCTACCTTTGTGGTACGTAAACGGATAGATTTCTCATGAAGCTCAACTCTGATTTGTGATTGTCGACGATCTTCAATTAATTTGATCTACTTTTGAGACTTTTTTGTTGATGCAGTCAGATTTATTTTTGTGAATCAGCTGCAAGATTGTTGGTAAAGGCAAAAGGAAAGGATTTGTGGATGTGGAGGTTTGAACCCGCGCCCTCTAGCATTGTGAATGGGGGTCCTAGCAATCAAGGCTAAGACCATTCTTGGTCTAGGTCAGTCTCCAGGTTAATTTTAAATTATACCCGCTGGGTATACCCAATAATAATTAAAACAACCAACCGATCTAGCTATCCCCTCATTTTGGGCGTCTGTTTGAATATGAAAGAGCCTAAAAGGTTCTAAAATTCTCCCCGACCCCTTTTTATTATCGTCTGATCTCCCTCACCGTGGCTGCCACCGCCACTGTGGTTGAGTCTACCGTTGAGCCCTGAGCAATATCCTCTTAACCACTCGCACAGCTGCCGCTGTAAATCGCCAGGATTCATCGGTTAAAGGTTCGACGAACCTAGGGTTCGAAGCATTAGGTTTTTCGTATTTTTTTGCCATCAACGTCGTCGATTCAAGACGCCTGTGCCACCATCATCCTTCCCTCGTCGATACGGTCGTTTTGCCACCGACCGAAATCGTACCGATTTGGAGCTTCATCGAAGATCGGCGCTGTTTTCACCATTTTGGTAAGTTAAGGTAATTTTTGTTATATTTCTAGTTTGACTTGGGTTGTTGATTGTGGTGGATCGAGGATATGGTGAAAAACTGAAAAAATATGACATTTTGGGCATTTTTATGGCTGTACAAGACCGCGCGTAGGCTTCACGCGTCATCCGGGGCGATTTTCGACCTCCTTGAACGGTGGTCATTGAACCAGCCTGGCCATATCTAGTCTAGCCAACAAAGCGAACCGAGCCATCCGAACCGGCCCAAACTAAACCAAACCGGCTTGAGCCCAATAATAAATTGAGTCCACTTAAAGCTAATTGACCCAGTCCAGACCTGAATCTGCCCGATCTGACCCGACCTAACCCGTTGACCGAGTTAACTTGTTGACAGAGTTAACTCGTTCGAGTTAATCTGTGTGAGTCAACTCATTCGAGTCAACCCATCCGAGTTAACTAGTATGAGTCAACTTAGTTGACTTTGACTCGTTGACTTTGATTTTAGACTCGTTGGCTATTGACTGATGATGTCAACATTGACTGATGACATTAGCGCTGACTGGGACTAAAAAGTTAAATTTTCTAAAACTATATTTTATGTTTTTCGACGTCTTGAGTTTGCTTTTGAGGTTTGTTTCGCGAAATTATAACCCGAAGACCTCTAAATCTAACCTTGAACTCGAGGATGTATGTGTTTAATTATTCAGTTTAAGTGCAATGTGAATAAGGATTAATTATGAATTTTGATTAATTGAAGGTAATCATATTTCTTGGTATCTGAGATTTTTTTAGGGACATCGAATCTGTGTTTAAGAGTGATCGAATGTTGTTTCAAGGGTCGACCGATATAGCAAGGATTCAAGTTAATACTTTGCTAGCTCTTACATGCTTTACGGAACTTGTCGGTATTGATTAATACATGAATGCATATAATTGTTCGTGTGTTTATAGATGAATATCTTAAAGTCATACTGATTACGGTGAAAAGATAATAATTGGATAAAACTTGAATGACTCGAATAAGAAATTGATGACCGGTAAGAATCCAAGTTCAGTGAATTACAGATTAAGTAGTTAAACGCAAAATCTTTAATTCTGATTATTTCTTGTTATAAGATCTAATGTATAAAATATTTAGATGAGAAATGACGAAAACACCCTTGAGGTGTTAAAAAGGACATGAATACCCTAAAGGTGGAAATGATATGGGAATTCATATGTGACATGATAGAATCTCTGATTCAACCCGTTAAATTTTTGATCTGCTTGGAAAATTCTAAAATTAGGTTTTTAACCTTTGAGATTGCGAAATGCGTAGTTTTCTCCAATTTTTGAATAAACATTTGAAAAAGCATTTCCCTAAAAATACTCTAAATAAATATCTGAAGACCAATTTGTTGAAAGTACACTTTATGACTGGATCGATTAAAATGACTAAAATATCCATAGGTTCTGAAATGTTTGAAACTACCGTCAAGCACCGAAACGACTATAACACCCTCGGGCTCTGAAATAACTATAATACTTCAGTGACTTGGAATAAGTGAAACCTTTTCCATACTGAAAGTATTGATACAACTTAAATGAATGTAATGCCCATACGTGATATAAAGCTTGACTCATGTACGACAGTCACTCATGATATTGCTATAGTACATGAAAAATACTGCACAAATACATGTTTAATTTCTCGTAGCACGTTTAGTGATTGATTGGTGAAGGCGATCTATTTTGTAATACACTGTAGTCAATTTTGAAAAATGAATATTTAAGGTGTACCTATCCAGTTGAATGGTAAGCACTGTAATGATGGGTTTCGATTAGTTCAAATGGAGTTGAAAACCTGATAAGCAATTAGAATTTCTAAATTTTGCAAATCACCGTTTATACCTTATTGGTTTAAATTACCAAATTACCCTTGAAGGTTAGAATAACCATAATGCCCTTGTAGGCTTAAATGATTGGATCACTAATGATATATCTGCATTCTCAATGATTCTGATGTATCAACTTCTGAATGTCTGGCTTGAGCCGTTAGTACTAAACCCTTTTTTTATAGGGATCTCATTATGAAATTAGTCCAAAATTTTCAGACGTTCAATGTTCTCTTTATGATAATTACCAAGTGTCTTCGAGAAATAAATTAGACTGTATAGTGTGTTCCATGTATCCATGAATATTCTCTATGTTTTAAATCAAGAATATATGCTCTGATTTAAAAATACGACTCTATTATCCGAATGAAAGAACAATCCTTGGCTTCTATTTTCTGATACAAAAATATATCTGACACATATTCTATGATATTACTGTCTACTAGATAAAACTTGTTTGTCTGGGGTATATTATCTGGGATATGACTGAAGATCTATAGGCTCAGCACTGGTAAGTCCTTCTGGACCTAAGGCATCCCCTTAGGTAAGCTCTTATCCCCAATGGGCCTAGGGTAAGTCTTTTTGGATATAGTTCTGGGATACTGTATATTGGCGTATGGTTGGAGGGTAGTTAGGTGATTAAAATAAAACTTTCTTTCCCCTTCTGAAAACTGCCCTACTAAATTAATTTACCAAAGTCTGAAACTCTCAGTATGCTTCTAATATGCACTTAATGAAACATACTCAACTTTCTGGTTTGACTTTCGTAATCTCTCTTTTTGATTATCCGGGCTATGGACATCTTATCTAGTACTCGGGCGATCAAACCATGAATGACTCTGTTGCCTTCAAGTATAACAAGAATATGAAATTTCACATCATAACTAATCTTGTTGATACCTGGCTCATCATGTCAGTTTTATGTTTAGCCGTATACCTACTTGTGCCCATAGCATCTTTTGGTAGTTCTGTATTACTGACTTTTCCAAGTTCATGCTATTACTTTTCCATTGCAGGTTAAAAAAGATCAATCCTGACATATTTAACGACATCAGTATTAGAGTTCTTTCGACGTTGCTTGTGAAGTACGGTACAGTGTAATTAGAGGGCATGTAGGACATGTCTTTTTTTTATGTCAGAGTCTGAAACTTGTATCATGATTTTATTTTATTGTTTGGATAATTTCTAAACTTATGTTTTAATCCATAACTTGTTTTATAGTTTTAATTTGTTTGAAAATTTGTTTATCTGAAATTTGTATTGTGGGTCGCTCTGGTGACCCGAACGTGACACCTCGGATTATATCGAGTTACTCGTATCGATCTCTGGGTGTTACATTTTGCTCACTACTTATAGTTTAATTCTTAAGCATGTAGGCAGATAGAGACAATGAGTTATGTTTCCTGCCTCATTTTTAGTGTTTTTATCTCATCCTTATCGTGCAACTCACTAGACCTGTGTTTTGTTGGTCTAATGTTTCGTTTTTTTAATTTAGTTTAGTTTTGTTATTTTTCTGCTACCTTTTCATTTTGTTTGGATTTTTTAATTTTTTTAATAAATTTAGCCGACATATTATTCAAAAAACAACAGTTGAGAAAATTAAAATTAAAATTAAAATCAATTGAGTCTTAATTCATTGATATTATTGTTATCCTAATATATAGGAGGATGTGAACTCAAACACGCACACACATCTATTACCCTCCTAATTAAAGGTGTAGTCACTAGATTTTTACCCGCTTTATATATATTATTACAATTTTATTATAATTAGAATTATTATATAGTCTTATTATTAGAATACAAAACCTAGAAAAATAATTAAAAAGAGTCCATTTAATTTAAAATAGAGTTCATAATACAATAATGACCCAATTGGCACAAAAATAAAATTCTAGCTGACCCCTTATTATTCTCCATGAGCAGCTTAATCTCAACCGTTGGATCTGGGCGAGATCCAACAGTCTAGATCTAGACTGGAGAAGCAGATCCAGCCCCATAGCAAGTTTAGACCACGCGCGCGGGGTTTATAGGCCACTCGGCTTCCTGCATCTGCAACGTCGCACCGCTATAGTCCAGCAACACTGACGACCGTCTCGCCCTCCACTTCCCTCTCCGTAACTCGCGACCGCCGACCGCCGCGTAGCCTCTCCCCTCCAGCCGTATCCTTGTAACAGCAAAAAGGATAGAAATTAGTTATTCATGAGCCGAATACAGAAAAAATAAAGAAAAGTCAGCCCCAAATCAGTATAAAATCAGTCCAAAAATTAAAGGGAAAGGGGAAGCCGAATTTAAATAAATATGGAAGGGGGAATCACCAGAATTAGAGGATTTTTATCTTAATTTTCTTTATATTTTAGGCATGAAAAATCCTATATAAACCAAGTGATCCTTTGTAACTTTTACAGACCCACTACGAATTATATACACGAATTATTCAGGAATACAAACAAGAAAATCAAGCATTTTTTAGGTACATTTGTAAAAAATAAATAAGCTTTGCTTGGTGTTAGATTATCAATACGGTAGCTCCAATTTTGACGACAATTTCCAGCAATTTATGTCACTTAGCAACAAGCTATCAATTCCACATTTATTATTTCTAATTAAAAATAAATTATCTCTAATTAAAAATAAGGTCAAATTGAAATAATGAGGGTTAAATTTATTATTTCTTTCGAATTAGGACTAAGTTGTTTGAATGTGTAAATGTGGATGACTAAATGTGTTATTATACAAAATATTTTAACAGCCACGTCACCCTTTTAATTGTTAACGGGTCAGTGGCCAAATTGAAATAAAACTAAAAGTTTAATAGTAACATTGAAGTAATTGAAAGTTTGATTACCAAATTGAATAATTGATCAAAATTTAGTGACCATTTGTGAATTTTACCCTTAAGTTAAAGTGAATTTAGGAATTACTATAGTAATAGAAGTGTAATTATTTTTTGAATTAAAAAATAAAAGAAAATATGAAAAAAGTAATATATAAATTATTTTTTAATATTTTTCTAAAATGGAATAATAACACTTTCAATCCCTAAAATTTTAAAACTAATTAAAACAGTTAATGGTACATGCGTTATATCTAAATAATGGTAAATTACGGTATATGGCATTTACTTAAACTCATGTCACTTAAGGATACTATTTTTTTTGAATGATTATAAATTGGCCACCACAACGTTAAAAATAATTATTAAATTTATCAAAATATTATAAAATAGTCTGTAAATTTATTATTAATATTATAGCATTGCAATGCCCAATTTGTAATAGTATTGTAGATTATTTTACAACTTTTGAAGTTTAACAATGAAAACGATATTTTTGAAGTAGTTTAGTGACATACGATATTAACATAATATTTTGTTGATTCTTTTTTTAGCAGTACGGAAATGTAGTACTTATGGATTGTTAAATTAATATGGTAAGATTTGATCCGTAAAATGTAGGCTATACAAAAATACTTACAAAAATAGTAAGAATTTTAATATTAACTTTTATCTATATACAAAAATATTTATAAAATTGGTAAGTATTTTTGTATATACCAAAATTCTTATTATTTTTTTAAGTATTTTTATATATACAAAAAAATCGATATCAAAATTCTTACTATTTTTATAAATATTTTTGTATAACTTTATTTTACGCTTCCTCACCCTAAAACTTCCCGTAAAATGTATTCAAATTTACTAAAATTTATCTAAAGATTTCTCACACTCTAAATTCATGCAGATTCAACTCATAAGGAACCGCATTTGGTTTTAAACACAAAATTAGAAAATGTCATTGTATTTTGTAATTTTTCCCTTCGGGTTTTCTTTCCAACCAAACACAAATTTTACAGAGTAAGGACCACACAAAAAGAAAAGGACCCTAAACTTTTTCGATTTCCCTTTAAGCTTCTATGTTTACAAAAATAAAAAAAGGGACCTCGTTTTGTTGCTCTTCCTCCTAGTAATTAAAAAAACAGTCGTCGGAGAAAGAACCGAGGAGATCCTGGAGGTCAGGCGACTCCGCCCCTCCGAGCCTCAAAGCTTCCAAAACTCGCTCAAAAACCAGCACGTGACACGGAATACGAAGCACCCCTTTTTGGTTGTAACCGTACTCCTGAGCCGACTTATTCAGCAACGCAATGAAAACCGGGTGGTTTAGCAACTGGGCGCTCACCACGAACAGCTCCATCTCTTCCCCTACGTAGATGGGAACGTGACCCTCGGGGACGTACCGGCGCGCCTGCTTCAACGAAGAAGCACTGCGATGTCGAGTGGTGGAATCGGAACGGAGGATGCAGTAATGGGAGGAGGAAGCGTCGGCGACGCGGGAGAGACGGCGGATGAGTCGCTTCATGGCCGAGCTTGAACTGATTTGAAGGGTTAAGATTTGATCTGTAAAATGTAGCTGTATGTATGGAAAAAGAAGGGGGGGGGGAGGGAGGGAGGTGAATATATAAAGAAGAGGAAAGAGAGGAAGACATTGACATAGAAAAGAAAGGCCAATGATGAGACAGAAAGAGCGTACAGGTAGGACTCGTAGTACTTTGCCCGCCGCTACATTATTATAATATTCACTTCACTCTACGGTGAATTTATTATTGTAAAATCACAATATTATTTATTTATGGGTAAGTTTAGATATCACTTAATTTTAGATGTTGTATTATTTATACTTCACTTTTGATTTCTTTATTCTTAGCATTAAATTTTGATTTTAATTTTAATTATACCACTGGATCATTAATTTAATAACGATACAATGAAATTACTGAACGTTGTTGACATGAACGTTACGTCAAAACGACATCTTTTGTTAAAAATATTTAAGAAAAAAATACAAAATGCTTTCCAAAGGACTCAACCCTGGGTTTTAGGGTAAAAAGACCAACTGCTTAACCATTGAGTTGACATAATAATTTGTTAAAATTTTAACAAAAATAATATATTTATATTAAAAATAATCTTTTTTATTGTTAAAACATAAATTATAAATAAATACTTATAAAATTATATTATAAAAATAATATATTTATAAAATTATTTCATTAAACAAGTGAAATAAATTAAACATGTATATTAGTTTTGTTAAAATCATATCAAATTATTATGTGGGTTCGGTGGCTAGACTATTAGCTTTCCATCCTCAAAACCTTGTTTTATTTGATATTTTTTTTAAAGTGTTTCCAACAAAACGATGTAGGCCCCGTTCACTATTGTTTATTAAAAATATTTTTGGGCCAAAAATACGTTTAGAACTATAAGTAATGTTAAATAAATAAATTTTAAAGAAAAAATGTGTTTAAAATACTTTCAATTCAAATATAAATATTGAAATTTTTGGCTTTTTGTGATCGAGAAAGTGTTTTTAGGAGTCAAATTACAAATTTAACCTTCATTTGCTGTTTTGTGTATTTATAATTTATAAACTTATAATTTTTTACGAAGACATTATTATATGATTAGTAAAATATTTTTTAGTTTAAAAAATATATATTTTCGTGTTAATTTTTTCATATTTTCATGCAACACGTACAATTGTTAAAAATATTTATTTATTAATAAAAATATTTTTTTTATATTTTTATGATAATTTAAGTTGATATATTCCATATATTATAACATTAAAGAATTTAGGTATCATTTAATATATAATTTTCTAACTTATAATATCATGTCTAAAACGATCATTTATCTTTTTAAAAGCACTTTTTAACAGCAACGATAAACACTTAAATTTTAAACTCAAAGAGCAAAAACCACTTCTGAACCGCACTTTTCAAAAGCAATGCTAAATTGGCCCGTAGTTTGAGATTTTTTTCATCAAAACACCGTCACCAAAAACGTGTCGTCGGGATGGATGCACAGAGGTGGAATTGCCCCTAACTTTAAATAGTTTAATTGCATTTTACGTCACCGATAGTTTTAAAACTATTGTAATTAAGTCTTTGTCCCCTCCAAAATTTTGAAATTATTATTTTTTAAGACTCTATCAGCAGGGATGGATTGAGGGGGTTAGAGGGGTGGTCGCCCCCTAAAAATTTGAAATTCGTATATAATTTAGAAATTTTTATGTATTTTCTATTGAAAATCTATTTTCCTCTATCCTAAAATTTTACAAGTTCGCTCTCCTAGAATTTTATAAGTTCGCCCCTTTACATAAAGTCTTGTGTCCATCCCTGCGTGTCACAGTAAATTAATGAAATTAAACATTGACCCCTCGTTTGTACTGGTGTAATTACTTTTTAAGACCTTTCAATTTTAAAATGGGTGAAATTAAACCTTAACTCCTTAATTTTTATGATTTAATTACTTTTTAGAACTCTATTCATTTAAAAGTTATTCAACTTAATCCTCTCATAGTTCAATCCCGACTTCGTCCCTGGGTGTCGTTCTGACGAGGTGTCTACGTCGGTAATCGTTAGCAATATCTGGATAATTTATCTTTTATTTATTTATTTATTTTTCTTTTCATTATGGATGAGTTTATAAGGTACGAGAAAGGCTTTGTTCGGTATATATTATGGAACGAATGTTTGCCTAAAAATGAACGTTTGTCGGAAGTTGGATTTTTCAATTTTGCATTTTTTAGCCTTAGAGGCACAATTTGAGATTCAGACGAACTTTTTTTTTTTTTTTTTTTTTTTTTACATCTGACGTGATTGTTTGACGTTATTTCTGCGTTTAGTAGTCCAACAGCCGTTTGAGAATCATTTCCAAACGAAGCCGAAAATTTATGAAAATTATGATGCATTTAGAGCGGTGAATTTTTTAGGAACAATTGCATAACTAGTATTAACATGATTTTTAGGAGTATAATCTCGTTAATATGGGAATTTGTGTTTCTCCTCCATTGAACGGTCGACGACTTCATCTGCCATTAATCCTCAGATAGTCCCTCGATAATTTGATCAAAGTAGATATAAATTTAAAACCTCAAAACATTGTTTACCATTTACTCAATCATGGACAAACACAAATTTTATGTTAAGGGGTGTGAAATGTTAGGAAGTTATACTAAAATTATAAAAAAGCGAAATACTAAAATTTTAGGAGGTGTAAATTTAGATTAACGATAAAAATATAAAAAATATATAAATTATATGAGAATTTAAAATTTTCAAGAGATACGACTATCCCTTCAACGTCCCTCAGTTCATCCTATACTCCATGATCACAAATATACTGTCTTGGCAGGAAATAATTGTTATAAGGATAGAAATCCATAAGAAAACATTTCGATGACTGAATCTAAAAAAAAGTGACAACAGTAAATTTGAATACTTGACTCACTAAAAACTAACTAGTGATAATTAAAAGCAGGAAACTATAAAAGTAAAATAAATAAGGATCTAATTATTTAAACAACTAAAGGATATATTACATAGATAGTCCCTCAATTATAGAATATTTTTAATTTGGTCATCCGATTATAAAAAGTTACAAAATAATTTTTCGAGCTATCAAAAGTTATAATATAATCATCGATCGTTAGTTTTTAGAAAAAATATTAACGTGACAATTAATAAAATTGACATAATAACAAATTTTCCCCTCAACATTTGCACTTGTTTTAATTTAGCTCTTATTCTAAAATATTAATCATAAACATTTAAATATTATACAATTTAATCTTTACCAACCTATTTTCAATATTGTCCCTTCCCCCACTCAATCCTCACACAAAAAAAAAAAACTTTTTTCGTCTTTAATTCATTTCACTTAGTACTCTTCCCTAAAAATTCAATAGAAAAAATTAGGGTAAACTACTTAAATGACCATTTAATTATAGGGTTAGTGTCAATATGACTACTATACTTTTAATTTTGGCAACAAGACTATATAACTATTTAAATGGTATAAATTAAGCCACATACCGTTAAAAATTAACGGAAAAGCTGTCGTTGCAATTAATTTTTTTTGTATAATTACACATTTAATCCTCGTTCCTTACGTATTTTATCAATTTGGTTCTAATTTTAATTTAATAAAATAAATTAACTATTCAATTAAAGGAAGAAAATAGAAGAGAGCCAATTGGCTCTAACGGGATTCTAACCCATGCAGGGTTGATGAGAGTGGCGCAAGTTTATCACTGGGCCAACTACACATTTCAGAATTAGAGTATGAAAATTAATATATGTGTTGATTTGTACTTAATGCCATTAAAAAGGAAATAAACATGGATTAAAGGATTCAAACATGAGATACTTGGGATGCATAAAAACATCTAAACCACCGAAATAAATATAATAATTAAATTAAATTTGACAATATTCTATATATATATATATTAAATTATAGTTAAAATAAAATTGATTTTATGATTTTTACATTTTAAACTACATTTAATGTATTTTTATTTTTCATACTTATTTGTATAATTTCACATATTTAATCAATGAATAGATTTTTTTTAACTTAATTAATAATTTTAATATTTATTAAAAAATTAAATTAAATTATTATATATATGAAATTATATTAAAAGTTCAAAATTTTAAAATTATATCAATTCATTTGAATTATGTTGTGAGTTTTTTAAATATAATTTTAAATTTAAAAAAATTAATACAATTTCACATATATAACAATTTAGTTAAAAATTTAATAAAAAATAAAATTATTAATTAACTTAAAAAATAATTCAATTTATATATATTTGAAATAAAAAAATAATCATGAAAAGAAAAAATATTAATTTTAGTTTAAAAATAAAGGTGTGTCAATTTTAATTTAATTCTTAAATTTATTTCAATGGTTTAGATGTTTTTATGCATTTTAAGCGTGTAATATCCCAATCCCCTTAATCCATACTTATTTCCTTTTTGTTGGCATTAAGAGCAAATGAACTCATATATTAACTTCCATACTTTAATTCCCAAATGTGTACTTGGCCTACTGGTAAACTTGCACCACTTTCATCACCCGTACCCGAGTTCGAATCCCATTAGAGCCATTAATTTTTTTTTTAATTTTCTTCCTTTAATTTATTTTATTAAATTAAAACCAGGACCAAATTGATAGAATGTGCAAATAACAGGGACTAAATGTGTAATTATAAAAAAATTTAACTGCTATGTCAGCCTTTCCGTTAGGTTTTAGCGGTAGGTGACTTAATTAATACCATTTAAATAATTATATGGTCTTATTGACAAAATTAAAAGTATAGTGGTCGTCTTGACACCAACCCTATAATTAAATGGTCATTTGAGTAGTTTACCCAAAAAACAATGATATAAAACGTTATTGGATAAAGCATGGTAATTATAAAAGAATGAAAGTTGGAGCAATTACATGGCGCAAAACCTTATGATTTGTCAAAGAAAATTAATGAAGTTTGACCAAAAACTTACAATTGAACTATAATTAATATCGAACCCAACAAGTGTTATAGTAAAAAAAGTGGATGATGTTTATCTTAAGAGACACGAGTTCAAATCGTTTTGTCTACATGGTGTACACACATTATCAAAGGGTTAAGAATATCTATGAATAGATACTACCTTATAATAACCTTTAGACTATTCAAAAAAAATAGTTAATATTTTTTTACAAGAATTATCCAAATTATCTTCACCTACACGCAACTGATTACACTTATTGATAAGCAGAATTAGCTATGTCAAAGGGAAGATTAAATTGTTATCAGTAATTAAAGCATTCAAATCACTATTTATCATAAGTAAATAAAGTCTTTCGCAAACCGTTATTCCAATATTATCTTGCCACTTATCTAATCTTAATTAATTAACAATAATTGATCTTAAAAACTATCTAAAACTCGCCAACGTTCTAACTGTCCAAAGTCGTTTATGTCAGTGTTTGCTTTCTTTTATCCATTTTGTGAGTTAACAAGGAGTTTTACTTGATGGCATAAATTATTATATGCATAAACTAAAATATATTAAATTATTTAAATAATTAAATGTTATAATGATACATTTTAAAAATTAAATAATTTAAGATTTTAAAAATTAATAAGTCATAAAACTGAAGGTTATATTTTATTAAAAATGTTATCTAAAAATTAATAAGTCATAAAAATGGATTGGTTACCGAAGAATGTTTGCGAGGAAATTGAACGTATCATCAGGTGTTTTATATGGGGCCATATGAAAAATGGGCGTGGAATTCACTTAGTTGATTGGGAGAAGCTATGCCTTCCGGTTTGTAAAGGTGGTTTGGGAATGAAGCGACTTAATCATCAGAACGAGGCCTTTCTTATGAGATTACTTTTCAGCTTGTGTCTAATTCGAATCATCTATGGGCTCAGTTCTTGCACGCAAAGTATAAATGGCGTGACGTTAATGTCTAGCTGCGTACGCGCTGTAGATGTTCTCAGCTTTAGAAGGGTATCTGTTTGGTGTGGAAGGATACCCGTGCGAATCTGGTCTGGAATGTTGAGGATGGACGGAATATTAGCTTTTGGTATGACCCGTGGTTGGGGGATATTGGTCCGATTGCTTCAAACTTGATTGAGGGTGCAACCATCGCTAATGGTGAGGCCACCGTCGCAGACATGGTCGGCGACCTTGGCCAGTGGCGATGGCATTTACTTGAGCAAACGGTTCCTGTATCGGTGTTGCTCAGAATTACAGCAGTAAAGGCTCCATTTGGGCTGGAAGTGCATGACTAAATTGTTGGATTAAAATCCGTAATAGTTGGCACATATGTATAATGTATATTGCTATTTTAAAGTATGACACAAAATTAAGTGACCAATTATGTTAGGCGTGTCATGGGTATTAAAATGTCATGGAAATAAAAGTGTAGATACCATAAGATGTATTTATAATTCGATGAGGGGCAGAGTTATAAATACTTAATAGTTGATTTAATAATCAACTATATAAAGAGGTAGTGGTCCCCAAGAAATAGGTTAACTTGTTTTTCTCTATTTTCCCGTCAGAGAGTTTTACGTCAAGAGAAAACCTATCTTCTTGGAAGATCAATACCAAAGATTTGGATTTCAACATCAAGATTCAAGGTTTTCAGTCTATCGATTAATTCAGGTACGCTTCCGCAATTCAGTTTATTCAGTTTATTGTTCTTGATGATTTGACATGATAGATCCTGGGTTTAGATTTCATATTTAGTTATGGTTTAATTCCAACAGGTGGCATCAGAGACTCGTCATGTTGGATCATTAAGAATCAATTATTTTCTATTATTTTTCTGAATTGATTTGTTTATAAGGTTTTAGGGTTTTGCGTCCATCATTCTTGTTTCGGTTTTAGGGTATACTGAATATATAGTTGCAATTAGATATTATTGCAATCTTGATTTATGTGATGGTTAAATACGTGTATTTTGTTTTAATCAATATTCGATTAATTACTGCAAAAGGCTTATGTTTGTTTAGGTTAATAAAGTTTTTTTTTCTACACGTGCCTATCAATGCTATTCTGTTTAAAAGCATGGTTAAGTTTTATTTAGCTTTGCTAGTATGCCCAACTAGCAGTGAAACCAAAATTCCGACTATGTTTTTGTTTCGAAATTCAATGCTTGCATGTTTTGTTTCGGTTTTGTGTTGGATTCGAACACGGTGGTTAGGTTTTTGCCGATCATATATTTGCCATTTAATTCATGTCGGGATAAAAGTTAATTAGATTTTGGTACAGATTAATTTATGGTATTGTGTTTTAATCTCTATTGACAAAAAAAAAGTTTAAAAATTTTGGTAATTGAGATTTCAAAGAGAACAAAGGCTGACTTTTTGTCATAATTTAACTTTTGGCTTTTACCTAGTAACAGTAAGAGCTTTGTAACTTGCTTTCATTTTATGTATGGATCAATTAGGAGCTTCAGTTTACAGATTATATATTTGTTCTATTGCAATCGAACCTCGTTGCTTAAGTGTTGGTTAATTGCTTCGATTTGAATCACTCCACTATTTATATTGTGTACATATATATATTTGTATTTAATTTTAAGTATATATTCGATTCTGTTTGCTCAAATTTTTTTTTGATTATTAGGTTATTATGGTTATATTAAAGTTTTGAGTGATCATTATATGAATTACTCATTTGTATTATACTTCTGATTTTGGCTTCTAGTTAAAGATTTAGTGTTTTGAATTCAAGTTTTATTTTGGTAAATGCATGTTTAAGAAATTTTTGAGAAACAGTCAAAAAAAATTCAATTTTTTTTTTCGATTTCTGATAGCCCCATTCAGACAATCTTATGTTGGGTTATTTCGGAAACTTAAGTGTTATTAGAAATTTCAGTTTTGACTGTTATAAAATTTTAAATTTGAATATCGGTATATTTATATTATATATTTTGAGATAAATTAATTAAAGCATTAAGTCACCAAAGTGACCTCTATTGTGGAAATTATTTTATTTTAATATATAGAAGGTTTTGTGCATGTAAGTCGGATTATGTTAGTATTAATTGGCCCAAAGGAAGGTTAATAATTAACATTATTACATGTGCAAATGTGGTAATAAACATGTGATAATTATTCAGTTTTATATGTGAGCAATAAATCGGCCCAAAGGAAGATTTTTGTTTGACATGTTCTTATTATCAATGCTTGATTACTGTACCAAGATATCACTTGCAAGTTAATGTTTTGTCCAAAGATAAAATATTAATGGAGTGTCCGGTATCTTTATATGAGGTTTACCTTTATTCAAATTTATTATTATTTTGGTTATCTTTTAATTTGATTGAAAGATAAAATTAAGATAAATATTTTAAAACAATTGAATTCATATTTTGGCTTCGGATGTCTAATATTTTAATGGATTAATTGAAACATAATGTCACCAAAGTGACCGCTTTTGTGTAGATTAGTTTATTTAAAATATTAAGATAATTATGGGTTTTTGTAATTCATGCGTTTATTAATTGGCCCAAAGGAAAGTTAATATTTGGCAGAATTACAACGACAATTGTGGCGATAAATGTGTGACGATTATAAGGTATTTTATGTAAGCAATACGTTACTCCAAAGATTAATCTATTGTTTGACATATTTTATTGTCAATGTTTGATTGCTACAACAAGAGTACCGCTTACAGTTAATATTACTGTCCAAAGACTTGATATTCATGTTGTGCTTGGTATCTTGAGGGGAACTAGCCATTATTTTGAATTTATTTATTTACTTATGAATATTTATGTGAGCTTGTTTTTATTTTATTTACTTATTTTTGTTCTATATTTAGGTAATTTATCTATGCTGTCACATACATTCTACACTTATGTTTAGTGAAACTAGTTTCAAGGAATAGAAAAGACACTTACATATAGCATTTGGTTGTATGAACACAGACTTTGCACTAAGGGTTCCTGTATCGGTTAATTTGCATCCCTTACAAGTATCAATGTCTTCACAAAATGCTATATAAAACTTGAGAAAGTCTTTATGATTCAGTTATGCAATTTCTCATTATGTAAGACACTTACATATAGCATTATGTAAGACACTTACAAGTATAAGGCATGTCTTGTATCTAACCGATTCTTAATGAATTAACCGATGGCATTTACTTGAGCAAACGGTTCCTGTATCGGTGTTGCTCAGAATTACAGCAGTAAAGGCTCCATTTGGGCTGGAAGTGCATGACCAAAATCTGTTGAGAACTCACTTCTAACAAGCAATTTAAGGTCAGTTCAGCGTATGCAGTGCGTTTGGGTATTCCCTTCGGCCCCAATGAGCAAATTTGGAATGTTATTAGTCGATTTCGAGGTATTTTGCGTATCCGTGTTTTTCTTTGTCTGACTTGTCATGGAAAGGTGTTGACAAATGTAGAGCTTTCACTTGACGGTGGACTGTAGTTGTGAGATTTGTGGGGCTGCTCGGAAAGATATAGAACATGTATTCCGAAGTTGTCCGGTTGCACACTCAATTTGGGTGCCGTTGATTCGGGGAGACAAGCTTGATGAGTTCTTTTCTATAGATTTTAAACAGTGGCTTCTAGGCAATCTCTAATGCGGGGGGATTTGCGCGAGATGGGTTAATTGGGACAAACTTTCTGGTTCGTTGTTGTGGTGCATTTGGTGTAAATGCAATGAATGGATCTTTGGCGAGCATGACCAGCATTGCGAACCAATTTTGCAGCAGAGTATACGGCTTCAGCAAGAAGCAGTGGCTGCCTTGTTTCCTTTGACGGGTTGTGCATTGACGAGGCGCGATGGACCAGCTTCACCTGTTGCCGTTGTTCGTTGGATGAAACCCCCAAGTGGCTGGTGTAAACTTAACACCGATGGGACCGTTAATCGTGGCACGGGTGTGGCCTCATGTGGTGGTGTCGTTCGGGATGAGGAGGGAAAGTGGTTGATCAGATTCTCAAGGAGGATAGGTGTTTGTTCGCCACTTGAAGCCGAACTTTGGGGATTATATGAAGGATTAGCTGTTGCTTGGTCTCTCGGTGTTAATTTTTTAATGGTTGAATCGGATAGTTTGGAGGCGGTTAATCTGATTTGGCATCAGAAGGGGGCAGCCGTTATCTTGGTTCTTATGCAGTACATTATAAGTATTATGAATCGACATTGGAGTTTGAAGATTACACATATTGGGCGTGATGGAAATAATGTTGCGGATTGGATGGCGAAGCAAGCTAATTTTGAGGACTTCCTGTGTCATCGGTACTTGTCCCCTCTCGTGGGCGTTGATGTGTTGCTACGACAGGATACATTTAATTAATGTGTTGTTAAGTTCGCTTGTTGTCGGCGTTGTTGTAGTATCTTGGTAGGGTGTTTGTTATTTTGGTCTAATTGGGCAAGTTCATCTCGGTGATTTTTATAAAATGTTATTATGGGTATGTTTTTCCTCTATTTAGATTTAGAAAGGTTTTTAATGAAGCATTGTAGTAGCATTGCCCTTATTATAAAAAAATGTTACCTAAAATTTGGATTTAGAAATATGTTAAGTAAAAACATTTTTTTAAATCTTAATTTTTTTATATATTTTCAGGTTTACATGGTAATTAAAGAAAAATATTTGTGTCAGTGTATGTTTTTATAGTATATGCTATTTTTCTTACCGTGTGTTGCACGGATTTATTGTATTTGATATTAAAATTATATTTAATAAATTCATACGTTTTTTTTTATCACATACGATAGTAAACTAGCAAGTTATAAACTATATTAGAGTTGAGATAGCAAAAAAATAAATTTTCAAAAATGGGAGATAAATTCATGATTAATCTACTTCTAAAAATTGTATATATTAAATGTGTTTTTTTTTATGAGAATCTAAACATGGAACCGTCCCTGCGCTCACCTATAAATTAATCACGATCAATTCGTGCAAGAAATAACGAACCTAACTTATATGTGGGAGGGGCTGTAGTAAATTTGAAAATTTGTATCGGGTAATTGCAGAAGGGGACAGCAAATCTGTCTTCAGCTGGCTTTCGAATCCATCTCTTTGCTCAGCACATTTGAAATCCATTGTCCAGGACATTTTAGATCAGAGACAAAAGAGAGGGTGTATATGTTGGTGGGCCCCTAGGAATGCAAACATTGAGGCTTGTAGACTTGCCAAACAAGGCATCGGATGATTGTTTAGACGGTGTGGGTGGGGGAATTGATGATTGTTAGGGGTATTGTCGTGGGTTAATTCTTGTGTAAACTTTATATTACCATTAATAAAATAATAGCGACACTCTTTCTTCCTTCTGCTATTGGACGATGTATATTTTTATACATCGAATGATATAAGAGATTTTATTTTAACGAGACCCATAATTTCTATAAAAAAAATATATGAATTGTCACTTTATTTTTCAAGTAAATGATATTTACTTTCTCAATCTAAATTTCTAACTTCATCCCGACGTGCAAAGTCAACTATCAATTCATTATTATTCCGTCTGATCCGTGTAATTTGTATATACCATGGATGCTTTTTGTTACATATAATAGACTTACACAGTATATTTGAATTTTATTATATATATATATTATAATTTGATATGTGCATGTCCAAATTTTAATTGAATTAATGAAAAATTAGAATAGTAAGTTGACTTTTAAGGTCTTTAATACGACTTTCAAATTTATTAATTATTAACTTTCAAATTTGTAATTATTTGCATATAAACTTATGCAAGTTGTATAATAATATGTAATTCGTTTAATAATACGAAAATGACAACTTAATTGATTCAATTAGCGTTGGAAATTGGATATTCTAATGATAGAATATATATATATATATAATTTTAATGTATAAATGAATATTTTTTTTGGTTTCACAAGGTGTCTACTAGAGATAACCCAATGACCAATTCTATCACGTTTTATTGGCCCATATAGGATGCAAACGCTAGCGGCAATTTTTAAAGTTGTTCCATGCCTAAGACGAAAATCGAACACTCGACCACTGGTTAAGGTAGGAGATACTCATACCACTGGTTATTATTTAATTTCCTTTAATAATATGGAATGCTAATTTAACTAACACGGAATATTATTGTATCTTAAGATATATATCACGTAGCTTTGCATAAAATGTACAAATAGTTATAATTTTTTGCATATGAATAGTTTTATTTAATTAACATTATGCAGTTTGGTCTGTTTAACAGAGATAGAACTTCCATGAGATTTTTTTTTTTAATTTTCCAAATTCCATTAGTAATATACTTGAAAATTTTTCTAAGTTCATTTTCATTAACTCCATAAAATAGGTATTTGATGGTTTTGTCTTGTGAATCCTTTCATGTCATGATATTACATAAACTTATGATCTTCCAATTACTCTAGAACTTAGATTTTAATACCACTTATTGATGTCAATGTCTACTTGCAATTAAAAACATAAACAAAATTAGAAAGAACACAATAAATTGGTAACGCAGTTCAAATCCAATGAATCATATGTTTGCGAAGTCAAGCTTAGTGAAAAGTCCATTATCCAATAACCATATAATTAGTGTTTTAACCTAAATAAATAATGTTTTATCCAAAAATACATTTTTTATTATGTCAATTTTATTAACTATTACATAATCATAATTATCAAATTATGTACTTGCCAAAAAGTTAAATTTATCGTTATGTATTTTTATGATAATTAAAAAGATATAATAATTGGTTAAACTATAATTGTGATCCCTCTATTTTTTGATCAATGCATGTATGATTTTTATTGAGAGATAAAATCATACAATATATTAACAAGAGCCTCGTTAAAAACCTCCCTAAACTTAAATGGAGAAAAATAATACCCCTGATAATAATACAAGATATAACACGAAACGAACCAACACATCCAAAACGGTAACAGAATCAACAGATGCGCATCATCATGGCACCTAACATAAGCAACAAATCCACCATCCATATGCAGCCCCAATCCCACACCAACAATGCTGATCCAAAAATCAGGCTACATGAAGTCACGAAACTCCTACCACCCTCGGCTAATAGCCATACGATGCACGCCAACACTAGCTAGTAAATAACCCGAAACCATGGATTTCGATCAACACCCCATTCGCCAAAGTACCCGCCATTCTATTCGTCTCCCGAAACACGTGGCGAAAGCAAACACATGACAATTGATGACAGGCCTCATCTATCTGAACAAACTAACGCCATAATTGCCATGGACGTCGCGACGTATGCAACACCCAGCCTATGGCAACCTGCGAGTCAGACTCAATTATAATCGATGGACTAGAAATCCAATTAGAATGTACCACCATATCCAATGCATACGCAATCGTCCGCAGTTTCGTGTCATTCGAATCCATCACCCCTAAAGGACCCAAAAATATAGCCAAAACTATACCCTCAACATCACTAAAACACCCCACCACATCCGGCTAACCCCGATTTACTATATGTAGATCAATCAACGTTAAATTTCAGAGATTCGACTAATGGCTATTGCCACACAATACCACCCCACACCTCCCGCGACAAGCTACTAGGCACACACAAGCGTGGACAATCCCACCAACATGACTTAAGAATAGCAACATCCGAAGAGGATGCTTTCACCCAATATATCATTCGTAATTTAATCAAGAAAAATATCTCCCCCACCTCCAATCGCTTTTTGTTAAAGATTAATTCATTCCGTGCAAGCCATAACGACCAAAGCACTGCAGCACATCCCTCTAGCCACCACCTTCGAACCATTCCTGTGAAACATCCATGAAAGCATTGCCAAAGCATATCGTCTAAGGACCGTGGCCTAACAAATGAGAAGTCTCACCGTTGATAAAAACTTGACCATATCTCCCATACAATATCACAGGAGTACAAAATATGATCCACTTTATTTTCTCCTAACTCGTACCACACACAAGAAATATCAGCCCCACCCATCAAAATTTCTCGATCCCGCAACACACATAGCGTCGGCAAATGCTTGAGACGGGCAAACCACAAAAACACTGTACCTTTGGCAGAATGTCTACCTTCTAAACTAAAAAAACATCCAATTCATCACTCGCAAGGCCAAATATTGACATCAACCTTGTAAGTTCTTGAACCAAAAACTCACCATTGATACTCGGACACCAGACAAGTTTATCCTCCCATCCCATACATACTGGACTATCACGCACCATGTCCCGCATATCGCACAGTTGTTGATCCTCAAATGCACGTAACAAAACCGACCAAAGCAGTCTTGCCATTCATCATGCTCCCACATTTCCTCCTTAGTATACTCAACAACCCATGCTAGCTTATTAGCCGCCACCCGATACAACCTTGGAAACAACTTACATAACGGCTCTGTCGAGTACCAGATATTATACCAAAATAGCACTCTCGATCCATCTCCAACCATCCATCGAAAACTACTTGTCTCCATAAAATGTCTCACCCGATCATCTTCTTGAAACTCAACAATCTGTCGCTATATGGTCGACATATGCCGTTTGCCGCACTGATTGAAACGCTATTGCACTTGTTGTTCCCCATACTTAGTGACAATAAAAGATCGCCAAAGAAAATCTGGCTCCTGTGCATATCGCCAAGCCCATTTGGATAAAAGAGCCAAATTATGATAAGTCAAATTAACAAATCCCAGACCGCCCAAGTTCTTTGGTCGACAAACTAAAGACCAATTTACACGGTTCATCTTTCTTTTCATAACTGAATCACCCCATAAGAACGCCCGACGAATACGATCTATCTTCGCAACTATTCTTTTGGGGACAACAAAAAACCCATGTAATACAACGATAGTGAATACAGTACAGAATTTACCAAAATCAATCGCGTAGCAAATGAAAGTGATCCCTGCTTCTACCCCGCAATGCGTGTTTGGAAGCGTTGTAATGCCGGTTCCCATACCTCCAAACATCGCGGATTAAAACCAATTGGCAACCCAAGTTATTTAAACAATAAATCACCTATCTCACATCCTAAGACTGCAGCCATTGCTGTTGTTACCTCACCCTCAACCCCTATAACATATAAACATGACTTCAAAAAATTAATTTGAAGCCCAGAACAATACTGCAAACATGTGAAGACTCTCTTAATATTTTGCGCTTCAGCCACATCATGATGTAAAAACATTATAGTATCATCCGCAAATTGTAGATGCGTCAAAACAAAATTAGGAATAACTGATACACCTTTGATTATGCCATTCCGTATTGCCTCAACCATAAATTGATGAAGAGCTTTCGCAACTACCACAAACACCAATGGGGACAAAGGGTCACCCTGTCTAACACCATGTTGTATCCCAAACTCTCTTGTCGCATTATTATTTAATAATATAGATAGTCGAGCAGTTGGAATACATGTTTGCATCTATCTTCACCAACGATGCCAATTCGACTAAACAAATGATCAATGAATGCCCAATTAATGCAATCGTAAGCTTTGGTGAAATTAATTTTCAGCAGCACCCCTCCCTCACCATGTTTCTTACGCTTCAACGAATGTACAACTTTGTTCACTAATAAAATTCCATCCATAATTTGTCTCTCACGAACAAATACATATTGAGTATCACTAATTATCTCCCTTAAGACCTTCTAAAAATTCATGGCAAGCACTTTTGCAATTATTTTATAGACCGAATTAAGCAAACATATAGGCCTAAAGTCCTCAATTTCCTGCGGTTGATCCTTCTTAGGGATAAGCACCACAAAACTTGAGTTATTCCCTTTGGCAACTCTCCCGAACAAAAGAATTCATGGAATATCTCATCAAGTCTCCTTTAACAAACGACCAACCCTTTTTGTAAAACTCAAAACTAAATTCATCCGGTCCGGGTGTTTTTGAGCTATCGCTATTCCATATATCTTTACGAACCTATTCTTCCATAAATTAGGCTTCCAATAGCTGATTATGAGCTGTTGTTAATGTTCTAAACCCCCCTCAACTTCACACGAACCAACCACCTTATTTTGAGAAAAATGCTTGCGGAAAGCTACAAAAACATGTTGCTTCAACTTATTTAAACATGTACTCCATCTCTCTTTCACATATAAACCCCGAATATGATTTCTCATACCACAAATCTTTGCCGTTCGCTAAAAGTAACTCGTGTTATAGTCCCCCACCTTTAACCAAAGAGCCCGCGACTTCTGTCGCCAAATCGATTCCCTGTATTGACATAGCCTTCTCATAGTACCCTATCCAGCTGACGTCGCTCCTCATTGTCCTCCTCTGAACCACCTTTCTATTCCACATGGTCATCTAACACTTCAATTAAAAGTTTTGTCACCACAATGCGATGGTCAATATTGCCAATTACTGTTTTATTCCACTTGCGCAAAAATTTCCGCAACTCATGCAGCTTGTGCATAATATTACCACCCTCGCCCAAATCCTCAATACCAAAAATTTGATTATATTCAGCTGCCATGGTACTCACATGATCCTTCCGTTTAAGCCAACAATTTAAGAAAAAAAAGGGTGAGGTCCCCACTATCCTGACATTAGCAAGCACCAATGGCGTGTGGTCCGAGAGGCCTCGCGGCAAGGTACGTTATTGCAACTGAGGGAATTTCGTAACCTAATCATCTGTTATCAAGAAATAATCCAACTGGCTACATTTATTTTTTGATCCGAACTTTGTAAACCTTCACCCCATCAATGGTACATCAATCAAGTTTACACCCTCCACAAACTCATTAAAATTTGACATCCCACGCGGCTGCCCTACATATCCTCTTCTTTCATTCATCAAACGTATAGCATTAAAGTCTCCTCCTATACACCACGAGCTTGGATTCACCCTCACAATATTGCTAATAGCCTCACATAATGTAAATTGTTCATCCAATACACAAGGTGCATACACAGAGAGCATTCCACAAGCCCATGAATCATGCACCCATACACCTCGTACATCCACAAAACTTCTCTCAGTCCAAGATGTTTCCAAGTGAAAATGAGATACTTCCCATATAATTATAATCCTACCCGAACGACCAATTGAAGTAGAAAAAAGAAACTCAAAATTATCAAACGGCCATACCTTACGAATTACTTGTGGTGTAATATCCTCTAATTTAGTCTCCTGAATGAAGACCATCTCACATTTTTGCTGCTGTAACAAATATTTAACTACTTTCCTCTTAGCCCATGATCCTAACCTCCTAACGTTCCACGACAGCACCCGTATCGCGCCACCTACAATCTGTCGTGTGATATCCTTGACAACCTCCTATTCATTACCAATGATTTTTGCACCAATCAATTCTCCCAACTTCACCTTTTCTCGTGCCTCTCGAATAATAGCATGTTCGTGTGTGATATGACCTGAATATGTTAAAGAGCCACTCGACACCCTTTCCAAGCAAGCCCTTGATCCACGGTTCCTCCTCCAATGTTGGTTTTCGTCTTGCAGTTCCCTTGGCGTCACAGACTCTAATAGCAGCTTAGAAATACTATTGACTTTATTGGCTTTAACCTATTGATTTAAGCCTATTGGTTCTACATCACATGGCTTAAAGAATGTATCATTCATCGAAATCTAGTCCATAGGGCAATCGACTAAGCCACACGCACTAGCATCAAAAGGAATCAAATCTCTCAGACTCTCGATATCATCCCTCTATACTATTATGATCTCCTCATCACTAACCCTATCACTGGACAACGTAGGCAACTCCAATACCCTGAACATTCTCTCGATAATTCGCTTCTTATAACATAATCTCTTGCCAATGAGGTGTTACATCGTTTACTTATGTCACTATATTTTCCCTATTCCCTTTTTTAGTCTCTCGACCATCTTTGTATTGTACCTCCATATTTTCACCCATGTTTAGCTCATCTTCTTCCAAATCCTCATATGTAGTTTCAGTTATACTAATGTCATCACAACTACATCTTGCCCCTTGTTTACATCTAATTTCCACTTCACACACTCGTATACAAAAGGTCTCACCTTTCACTGTAAGATTGATAAATTCATCAATTCGATGTAAGTGTTCTGTCTCCACCAACAGTTGTCCCCTATAAAAGAGGCTGCTTCTAATGTCATATCTTCCAACCGTACAAGCTTTCCCCACATTACAACCACATTCTCAAGAGTACCGCGAGACCAAGTATGCAATGGCAACCCACATATAACCAGCCATACCCACTGTTACCTCTCCAAAAGTACTATTTTTAATGCCAATCTTACAATGCTTTTGCTTGTTTTTAGGCACATTTAGTTGCATTAGGATGTTAAAACCATGCATTTGCATAAGAAGTTTAGAATTCTATCTATGCCAGTGTGAAAAGTGTTTTGTTGACAATTTTGCAGGTTTGACATAGGATTTGGCCCAGAAAAGTAACACAAGAAGGAGTGCCAGAGAGAATGCCGAGTGCTATTGGCACAGATGGACCAAACAATGCCAAGCACCTATCGGCAAAGACGTAAATTTGATACTATGCCAAGAAGCTGTTGGACCCCGAAAAAATAGGACATGATCAGGCTCTGAAAAGATAACAATTAGACCAATCTCCGAAAAATAGCGGATAAGATGGTGCCAAGACTGGTTGGCAGATTCATGCCAAGCTTGGATGCCAAGGCAGTGTCGGCAATATGATGTCAGCTCTAGCATGATCAGCTCTCATTCAAACTTGGATAAAATGATTATCTCTTATCTCTTCAGCATTTAAAATTCAAATGAGGAGCTCATCCTATCCATTCTTTGCACGCCTATTTAAACACCAACCGAGGATGAACTTGAGGGGGGATTCATCAACGATCCGAGTTGGTGTGCAACAATTGACAACTGGCTGCACCTTGGAAGGGTGGTTCGACCAGCTTGGCCGAGAAGCCTGGATCTTGAAGGGCTGCATCGAGAGACCCCTTCTAGCCCATTTCCCTTTTAAAGTTATTTTATTTTGTTTTTAAATGATGATGTACTTGAGAAAAGTTTGTGGTTTTTTGGTTAAGTCCCTCACCATGAACTAATTTCATAGTTGGTGGGGGATGTTTGCTTTAAACGCTATTTTATGTTTTAGTTTTTAATAATAAACATGCCTTGACAATGTTTCATCTATTCGGCATACTTTAATGTTTTTTAAATACTATACCAAGCGAGAGCTAGCACTGTTGGCCTATTGCTCCTCAATATCTTAACAGACTTAGGGTGGCAACGATCAAGTTGTTGAATACTAAGGAGAGAAGCTTCGAGAGAAGTTGTTCAAGTAAATGAACTTACTTTGGGAGTGAAATTTACCCCTTAGGAGTATAGATTGTATCTTAGTCAAATTGGTTTATTTAAAAGCATGCACTATAGAGATATAAGGGTTTTTAAATGATCAATTTAGGGCAATGACCATCGAGAGAGGCTTTGCTAATTTTGAATCTGCTCGGCAAACAATGCCAAGACATGTTGTTATTAAAGGCTGGCACGACATGAATAGCGTGAGGCATTCCCTGCCAACGCTCATCATTCATGAAACACCTTCCTTGCCAACATCTTTACTTTATTTTCTTTCTTTTATTTTATTTCAATTATTTCCAAAACCACTTCAAACAAAAAAGTTTTCCTCAAGGCAAGTAACAATCAAAGCAATTGAGTTCCAAGCCAATCTCTGTGGGATCGATACTCAGCTTACCAGCTGTATTACTTGCAGACCGTGTATACTTGCACGCAAAAGACTCATCTTGGCACTATTTTATATTTTTCCAACATATATCTTTTGCCCCTTTTGCTAGCATTCACTTAGAGAGTCTACAAGTTTTTGGGTTGCTACCGAGGGTTGCAACGGAACTGATTGTTTTCAAATTCTTACTCGTCTTTCTTTTAAATTTTGTTTTTACCTTTTGTTTTTATCGGTGTATGACCAGAAGCCATCTTGTGGTGGACGAGTGGCCATACGATCCGAAAATTGAGAAAACCTTGCGAAGGTTAAAAAGAAGATTTCGAGAGATGCAAAACCAAGGAAATGAAGGGAATGGTGTGGTGAACAATGGAGGAAACCCACTTAACAATAAGATACCACCACCACCTGCTATCCTAATTATTAATGAGAGACCTATTAGAGAACACTCGGCATCAACCATTGACAATTTGATGCCAGGACTTGTTGGCACAGAGGTAAACGCTGTTAATTTTGAACTTAAGCTGGTAATGATTCAAACTCTTTTGAATGTAGGTCAGTTTGATGGAGCACTTACTGGAGATCCAAGGCAACATCTGAAATAGTTCGTGGAGATTTGCCAGTTATTTCAACAAAATAAAGTACCTGAAGATACCGTAAAACTGAAGTTATTCACCTTTTCCTTGAGAGATAGAGCTAAGGCTTGGCTTAATTCCTTGCCACCTGGCTCAGTCACTTCATGGGCAGACCTATGCCAAAAATTCTTGACAAGATTCTAGCCTCCAACACTCAGTGCCAAGCTATGAAGTAAGATCATTACATTCAGGCAGGCTGAGGACGAGACCTTATATAATGCCTGGGAAAAATTTAAAGATATACTGAGGAGGTGTCCTATGCATGGCTTCCTGAATTAGACTCAAATATAAACCTTTTACAATGGATTAAATGAACAAACAATGACTGTTATTAATGCTTCAGCAGTCGATTCGTTGCTTGACAAGATGTATACCAAGGTTGTTGACATTTTAGAGAGGATTGCAATCAATGATTTTGAATATCCTATTGCTAGACTTGGGATCGGAACTAAAACCAATGGAAATTTTAGGTTGTTGAACTAACATCCATCCATGCCGATATTTCCAACCTTACTAGCATGGTAAAAACGTTGCAAAAGAACAATGAGTCCCAAGAAGTCAAAGTATTAAACCCATTATGTACAATTTATGGAGAGAATCATCTTGTGGATGAATACCCTGCCAACCCTGAATCGGTAAACTTTGTTGGCAATGTTATCGTTACTATAATCCTAACTCCAATACTTATAATGCAGGTTGGAGACAACACCCTAGTTTAGCATGGGGAAATCAAGGAGGTAACCAGTACAATGCCCGCGCCAGAATACCCATAGGTGGAATAACAATGCCAAGCTAGCTTTTAACAACAATGGCATGCTAGCATTATATCAGAATGCCATACCGCAGAAAGCTCAAAACAATTTCTAGCAAGGGCAAAGATTCAACCAATGAGGCACTCTCACAGAGTATATGGAGAGGAATGATGCCACAGTCCAGAGTTTGACAGCGTCAATGAGGAACATGGAAGTTCAAATTGGACAGATTGCTAATGCACTCAGCAATCGACCCCAAGGAACATTGCCAAGTGACACAGAAAATGCTCGGCACAAAGACAATGAGCAGTGCAAAGCTATAACTCTTCGGAGTGGTAAGCAGTGCGAGATGGAGAAGGCTGCCAAGCAGTCAGTTAATTGCCAAATCAAGAAGCCAATGCCAGCAGAAAACCCCAAGAAAGAAGAGAAAGATGAACCAAACACAGATGATGCCAGTAGCAATGCCAAAACAAATGCGAAAACTGATGCCAGAATTGATGCCAACCAGACTAATGCCAACATTGCCTTGGCAAAGCCAGCAACGCTGATATATATTTATCTGCCACCATTATTTCCAGCGAGACTTCAAAAGCATAAGAAAGACCAGCAATTCAAGCATTTCTTGGAGGTTCTTAAGCAATTTCAAATCAGCATTCCATTGGTAGAAGCCCTTGAGCAGATGCCCAACTATGTTAAATTCATGAAGGATATCTTGTCCAAAAAAAAGAAGTTGAGAGACTTTGAAACTGTTGCTGTGACCGAGGGATGCAGTGCCATGATCCTAAACTGATTACCACCAAAGCTAAAAGATTCGGGAAGTTTTACCATTCCCTATACCATTGGCAACAAATTTATGGGTAATGAACTATGCGACTTAGGCGCCAGCGTCAACTTGATGCCAATGTCAGTTTTCAGGAAGCTTGGCATAGAAGCCAGACCCACTATGGTGACACTTCAGCTGGTTGACCAGTTCTATGCACATCCCAAGGGTAAGATTGAGGATGTGCTAGTAAAGGTAGACAAATTTATTTTCCCAGCTGATTTCATCATTTTGGATTATGAGGCGGATATTAATGTTCTGATTATTTTGGGTAGACCTTTTCTTGCCACAGGTAGGGCTTTGATTAACGTTCATAAAGAAGAACTAACAATGCGCATGAATGACTAGCATGTTATATTTAATATGTTTCAAGCTTTGAAATGTGCAGATGAAACTAATGAATGTCAAGCAGAGGAGATAATGGAATCCATCTATACTTTGGACACGACACAGTTATGCCAAAATAAAGAATTTGATGCCAACGACTTAGACTGCATAGTTGAATTGTTTGAGGAACCAGAAGAACCAGTCTTACAGGCTGAGGAGGCGAGTTATTTTGAGCCACTACATTTGGCCGGCAGAGAGATTGAGGCACCTAGACCATCAATTGAGGAGCCACCAGCGTTGGAACTGAAACCACTACCAGATCACTTGAAGTATGCTTATTTAGGTGAACACTCAACGTTGCCAGTGATCATTGCCACTGATCTCACTAATGATCAAGAATTGTTGGCAACATTACACAATTATAAGCAAGCATTATGATAGACATTGGCAGATATCAGAGGTATTAGCCCAACCATTTGCATGCTCAAGATTATCTTGGAGGAGTACCATGGCAAGACCATTGAAGGCCAGAGAAGGCTAAACTCAAGCATGAAAGATATAGTGAAAAAAGAGATCATAAATGGCTCGATGCCGGGATTATTTATCCCATCTCCGATAGCTCTTGGGTTAGCCCGGTGCAATGTGTGCCAAAAAAAGGTTGCATGACCGTGGTACAAAACAACAAAGCTGAATTGATTCCCTCCAGAACTATCATAGGATGGAGAGTGTGCATGGACTATAGGAAGCTGAATAATGCCGCAAGGAAGAACCACTTCCCATTGCCATTCATTGATCAGATGCTAGACAGGTTGGCAGGTAAATCTTTATATTATTTTTTGGATGGTTATTCAGGTTACAATCAGATTGCCGTTGCCCCTGAAGATCAAGAGAAGGCTACGTTCACGTGGCCTTATGGGATGTTTGCGTTTAGGAGGATGCCATTCGGCCTATACAACGCACCAGTAACATTTTAACGTTACATGATGTCCATTTTTTCTATATGATTGAGCACAATATGGAAGTATTAATGGATGACTTCTCAGTGTTTGGCAAAACATTTGAGGAATGTCTTCAAAGTTTAGAGCAAGTCTTGAAGAGATGCATAGAGACAAACCTAGTGTTGAATTGGGAAGAATGCCACTTCATGGTGAAGGAAGGACATTGTTCTCGGGCACAAGGTAACTGAGAGAGGATTAGAAGTTGATCAAGCAAAAGTCAAGGTAATTAAGCAATTGCCACCTCCAACGAGTGTCAAAGGTATAAGGAGTTTTCTAGGATATACCAATTTTTACCGGTGTTTTATTAAAGATATTTCAAAAATTGCTAAACCTTTATGCTTGTTATTAGAACATAATGCCACTTTTGCTTTTGATGATTCTTGTTTGAGAGCATTTTAGGAGCTTAAAGAAAAGTTGATCAATGCCCCTATAGTTGTTGCACTAGACTGGAATGAGCCCTTTGAACTCATGTGTGATGCCAGCGACTATGTCGTTGGAGCAGTCTTGGGACAAAGGCATGGCAAGGTTTTCCATGCCATCTACTATGCCATCCGAACCTTGAACGAAGCACAACTGAATTACTCTACGACCGAGAAAGAATTTCTTGCGGTTGTATTTGCTTTTGACAAATTTAGATCTTATTTAATTGGTAACAAAGTTGTGGTTTTTACAGATCATTCGGCATTGAAGTATCTCTTGGCAAAGAAGGATGCCAAGCCTAGACTAATCCGATGGACGCTCCTACTCCAAGAATTTGATTTTGAGATTCGAGATAAAAATGGCAGTGAAAACTTAGTAGCTGACCATCTCTCACGTTTAGAACTTCCTCTTGAAGATGGTATGACCAATCTTATAAGAGATGAATTTCCTGACGAGTATTTGCTTGCAATTAATGCATGCCATGGTACGCCGATATTGTCAACTACTTGGTAAGTAACATTCTACCACCAGACTTGGCATACAATGCCAAGAAGAGGTTCTTGCGAGAAGTTAGGCAATACTATTGGGACGAGCCAATTTTGTTCAAACAGTGTGCCGACCAAGTGATCCACCGGTGTGTGCTGAGGATGAGCAACATAACATATTGCATTTGTGCCATGCCGCACCATATGGAGGTCACTTTGCTGGGATGAAGACTGCTGCCAAGGTGTTGCAGTCAAGATTCTTTTGGCCCATGCTATATAAGGATGCCCATGAGTATGCCAAGGCATGTGATCGATGCTAACAGACAAGAAATATCTCTGGCAGACACCAACTACCACTCCAAAACATTATGCATGTGGACTTATTTGATGTATAGGGGATAGACTTTATGGGTCATTTTTCACCCTCATTTAGTAATGTATATATTCTTATGGCTGTGGACTATGTGTCTAAATGGGTAGAAGCTATTGCCCTGCCAACAAACAATGCCAAGGTCGTTGCTAAGTTTTTGCACAAACACATTTTTACTAGATTTGGTGCCCTAGGGTGATTATTCATGATGAGATCATCCATTTTAAATGTAATCTAATCTCTAAAGCTTTGTGCAGGTATGGTATACAGCAGAGAATTGCCACGACATATCATCCACAAATGAATGGGCAGACCGAGATTTCAAACAAAGAGATTAAAAGCATTCTAGAGAAGACTGTTAATCTATCAAGGAAAGACTGGTCTTTACGAATAGATGAGTCATTGTGGGCTTATAAGACTGCCTTTAAAACTCCTTTGGGTACTTCACCATTTAGACTTGTTTTCAGGAAACCATGCCATCTGCCAGTGGAGCTTGAGCATAAAGCCTATTGGGCCATCAAAACACTTGGCATGGCATGGAGAGCTGCTGGAGAAAAAAATGTTGCTAGACCTAAATGAGTTGGAAGAATTCAGAACACAAGCCTATGAGAACTCCAAATCTATAAGGAAAAGGTAAAACGCTGGCATTATAGTAGGATAATGCCAAGACAGTTTGAGGTAGGCCAACATGTTTTGTCATTCAACTCATGACTGAAGTTGCTTCCAGGGAAAGTTAGATCAAGATGGACGTGCCCTTTTGAAGTTGTGAGACCCTATGCCCATGGAGTTGTGGACATTAAAAATTTGAAGAAATGAGAAATCTTTAAGGTGAATGGTCAACATTTAAAGCACTACATGGAAGGTGATCTGAACAATGCCAATGAGGTGATCCTCTTGGCAGAGGTGACATGAAAACACCATCAGGTTTGAACTTTTTGTAAATATTAGGATATATGTTTTCTTTGTTTTTAGGATTCAAGGTCTTTAGTAGTTTTTCTTTCTTTTAAATTTCAAGTTTTTATTCCTTTACTGTGTTGAAAGGTTTCCTTTGAGTTGTACAGATTCATTATGCCAGAAATTATGCCAGGAACAATGGCAGGAGTCAGTGCCTCAATAGAGAAATCTGCCAGACATAGTGCTAGAATAGCTTGGCATGCAGCGGTGTAAAAGACAGAAGGATGAGAGAAACCCTAGCTTGGTCAGCCCATTTAATAAAGAGAGAGTATTTTTTCCTTAATATTAAACCCTTAGCCGTTTAAAAAAAATTAGGTTAAAATTTAAATTTAACCTAATCACCTTATCACTTTAAATCCTTACCCTATCCTATCGCCTATCACCTTATCACTTCACCCTTATCACTTTACCCCTTTCAAATCAATTCTTTTTATTTTTCATCATTATCCCTAATTACTCCTCCTATTAAAACACTCAACCGTTCACTTTTCATCTTCTTATCCTAGCAGGTTAAAATAACCAAAACTCTCTCTCACGTTTTACTTTTCTTTTTGACAAGCAAGTACCAAAACCCAATTCGTCTATTTTTCTTCATCGTTGTTCAACACCGTTCAAATTCTTCAACGATTTCAATGGCTTCCTCTTCAACTTCTTTCAAGCGATTCTTTAATGAAGAGATTCAGAAAAGTTTGAATCCAATTTTGCCTCGAGAAATTTTTGGTACGAGAAGCACTTTGAGTTCAAAACAAAGATAACCAATGTCTTCCCTTCGAAAGTCATGTCTACGATTAACTTGCACACATAGACTCAGTTCTGCCAGCAAAAAGGGGAGATTTATGCCACCATGGTCCAAGAATTCTATGCGCACCTTGTGACCAAGGATTCGCCCTTCTTGATGATTAGAGGTAAATATGTTTAAGTTAGATGGTGCAGAGGATGAGTATTTTGAGTACGCTGACTCAATGAAAGCTGCCAAGAGAAAGAGGCTGCTAGCAGATCTGTGTGAGCCTGTCATGGCATGGATAGTGTCATCCAAGGGGCACCGTACGGTGAAGAGGCTAGCATTGAAACCCCAATGGAGAGGATGGAATCAATTTCTCAAGGCTAATCTGATGCTCACATCCTATAACGAGACTGTGTCGAAAAAGAGGATGATCCTGTTGCACTCCATTGTTATGGGGCGCAAGATCAATGTTGGCAAGCTTATTATTAAGGAAACTTACAAGTGCTCAGTGAAAGGTAATGGTAGTTTGTTCTTTCCTTTGTTGATTTCTAACATTTGCATGCTTCATGGTGTGCCAAAGCTTGATACAGATAAGGGACAAATGATCAAAGGAACAACAATTACTACTGCTATATGGAGAAATCTCATTGCTGCTGAGCCCAAGGACAAGGGCAAGGGAAAAGCAAAAGTGCCCACGCCAAGGCCTAAAGTGTCAAAGGCCGAGCCAGAAACCATGCTAAAACCCATGTCAAACAGTTCACTGGCAATGTTGTCCCAAATTTACCGATGCCAATAGATTATTCTCCATAAGCTGGAAAAAGCAGATAAGCTTAATGTCAAGCTGAGACATTACATCCAGGCCAGGGATGTTGTAATCATGGAGGCTCTTACAAAATTATCAACTGATTTTGTGCAAGAATTTCTAGACTTCCCTGTCGAGCCCTCTGCCAGCGACAATGCCATGCCACCTAGTCCAGTTCATACCCCGTCCGATGCCACAGCCCATTGTCTCCAGTTCAAGTCGAGTCTGCCAGTTCTAATTCTTCATCTAAATCAAAGAAAACCAAAGCCAAGTCTCCAGTGTCACCTGCTTTACATACGCTATCTGATGCCACCAATACACCTGTTGCATCAGAGCTTGCCAAGGAAAATGAGGAAGTTGGAGCCTCCACTGCCGCTTCAAAACCAAGCCTGAAAAGAAAGAAGCACGTGGCCCCTGATCGTGGGCCATTTGTGAAAAAAAAACTCATGCCGCACGACAAATAGTCTCCGAAGGGGAGTCTTCTTCTTCCTAAACTCCTTTAAATTTCATTTCTTTGCATTTACATGATAATGCATTTTATTTTTCTTCTGTTTTTCTTGTATATATGTGTTGTTTCATGCATTGATGACAATGCACATCTTGGGTTTGGGGGTGTGCTTTTCCTCACATTTATGCCATGCCATGCATTTCACGTTTAATTTCTGTTGCCATGCCATCTAGGTCATTTAGAGTAGATGCATACCGAACCGCTAAAAAAAGAAAAAGAAAATTTTGCTTCGGTTTAATTTTGAAAAATGTTAACATTTGTTAGGCAAGTTTAATTTAATCTAGGTATCTATCCAATGAGGAAATTTTAATCTTTAGTTGTCATGCCATGCCAGCGGAGTAGTATGCCAGGTTAGCTTGGCAATTGATCTCTAGTTTAGGGATCTGAAACTTCACTTTAAACGTAGTATGTATCTAGTTCCTTAGCAAACTTACTCTTTGAAACTATGCTTAGATTTAAAGAAAGAGAAGATCAAATGATGCCATGCTAAGAGAAAATAATAAGACAACAATGTTTTGCCAGGGCAATGAAAAAAATGAACTCTCATCTACCTAGGGATAATAAGTTACATGGGGCTTTGTGGTTTGCTCCCTCTTAGTTCTCAAGTCCAAAACCTTAGAGTACGAGTTGAAGAGAAAGCCTAGTGATGTCTAGATTAAGGCGGGGATTCATGCTATGCTCCTTTTTATCTCTCACGCTAAATAGTGTAACCCCCTTGACCCGACATAGACGCCCAACCGAACCAAGAAGGCTACATTAGGTTTGTCGTAGCAAATCGAAGAGATATAACCAAACCCGGTCCATTTTTTTCTCTTTATCTTATCTAGATGCTAATTATTAGACCTACATGTTCATACAGACATCAGGTGCAACCCCCAACTGAATCGGGCATCAATTTGACATCCAATTGATCACATTTACAAGCTAGGGACAAAAATGCAAATACAGACAATTTGCTAATTAAAACTCATTTTTACGTCACAAATCTTTAATTAGTTAGGCTCCAAACTTCCATCTCAAAATTCAACTCAAACCAATCATTTTACCATATATAATTGCTTCGGCAAGGATTAGGGACTAAAATGCAAAGAAAACCAAACTGCCCAAAAGTGACATTCTCGAGAGAAACAATCATCCGTATCGTAACGGGTAAGCCCGTAACGATATGGTTTGAAACACTCTGTTTCGATACACCACCAAGCCATTTCGATATGCCTTACTAAAATACCAAACTTTTGAAATATTTACAACCGTACCGATATGGTTCCTTAGGTGTTTCGGTACGCGGGTTTGAGTTACAAAAGTGAATTCTAGTGGCTAAAACTCGTATCGAAATGCCCATCCCCGTACCGATACGCCATGCCAAATTTGCCTAGGCGTATCGAAACGCACCAGACCCGTACCGATCCTACAAGCCTGAAATTGCCTAGCCATACTGATATGGTCCCCCGCGTATCGGAACGCCTTGGCCTGTAATGTCATATTTGGCTGGTTTTTCATCCGGAAAGCATACCAAACCACTACAACATGCTTTAAACACAATACTAACATGTCAAACATATCTCATGCCAACTAGCATCACATATTTAACAACACAATGAGAACTTATGCATCAAATAGGAAATCTATAGGCATGCTTCCTATATGTATCCAACCAACATATCAAAAAGGTAAACCATCATCAAAAACAATCCTTAAAGGCCATTTACAATCCAAGAGCAATTAAAGAAACATGCTCAAACAGGGAGTTTCACAAAACATCTCCCAAAACACAACAAGTACCCCATTGCCATTATTCATTATAGTCTAAACCAAAACATACTTTGGTAACAAGTCTTGCCAAGATCCCCTTGCTTCTAGCTGCCTTTCAAAACCTCAATTATCTGTATTGATGGGCAATGAGAACGTAAGCACACAAGGATTAGTGAGGAGTGCTCAAAACAAACACCATCAATGCGTTTAAATCCATTTACATAACATCATTATTTAAAACATCATCATGCCTCTTTAAAAACATGCACTTTACGTCATTAAAAACCAACATACTAAACATATGCTACATGTATCATTAAGCAACAGCAAGTTACATTGCTAACCCTCCACTTAAGCCTTCCCATGCATTACTACCAAATGCAAAGCTTAAGGAGAAACATGTATAAATCACATTATACAACATAAAACATTTCAATGATACATTAACAATTATATTGGCTTTAAAGTGATCATTTAACAAGTCCAATAATAAAAGAGTTCATCAGATACACGGATTCAACAAGTGTTAACCTAACACTTCAAGCCATCTCAACCAGAATAACGATACAATCACAATCGCGGTACAATAACAACCGGGTACAATCTCAATCCACAGGGATACCAATCCATCTCATCGGTTAGATACTTAACCCACTAACGGGAGTATTCAGTACTGTTAAACCCCTCTACCGTTAGGGTACTTGGATAGAGTATTCGGTACACAATATAAACCCCTCAACATCTAGGTGACTTATTTATAGTGCACTCAATCCTATGGCCAACCAACTATATCCGATAACAATTTTAAAACCAAATCACTTGCCAATATAATTAACCAATTAACATTTACCTCACCGTTTTAACAAGCATTAACTATGCCATTTCCAAAGCAACAACCATGCTTTAAAACATAAGTATAAACCATACTTACAAGGATCACTTACCATGTGCATCCTTCAGCACTTCATGCTTAAAAACAGTATCTCAAATACTTTGAAACATGCTTAAACAGTAGGCAACATGTAATTAAAACAAGTGCATAAAATCATTTCAAACTAGCACGACTGAGGGAGTAAAACCACTTTATACTTACTTTCGAGTCTAGGTAAGCGTTTCAAGCTTTACCTTAACTCCCAAACTCTGTTCTCAAAATAGCAAAACACTTTAAACCACGTTTTCACTCACCGATACGTGAAACTTCGATTCGCCGACGCGAAATCAAGAATTCGAAGCCTCCAATGCTTCTCCAATCACTTCCGAATCAACCTCCCCTATTTTTACCATAAAACAACAGATGATTAATGCATCATAATGCATTCTAAACACAACAACTACAATCCTTCTCGAATTCCCACAAAACCTTCACAATTCACCCTCCTCAACAACCGAAAACATAAACAAAACACTTTGATTCACAACCCAGCCAACATCTATCAATCTAACATCACTTTCATCATCAAAACAAATATAACAACAGATTCAAAACAACTTACTACCTCCAGCAACCTTACAACCATATAAACACCACAAAACCTCAAAACTAATAACCTAAACAAATAGTGATTCTTAAGTTTCGGGATTCTATTGATAAAAACCACTTATAAACATTATTAAATATCCAAAATATGAATCAAAGCAACCCCACTTACTGGAAATCAGATCCAATTTGTGAATCAACTCATTTTCCCCGAATAAATCAATTAAACATTGGAA
This sequence comes from Hibiscus mutabilis, assembly GCA_019671005.1. Taxonomy (NCBI): domain Eukaryota; kingdom Viridiplantae; phylum Streptophyta; class Magnoliopsida; order Malvales; family Malvaceae; genus Hibiscus; species Hibiscus mutabilis. Next base: position 8,504,650 of record CM033741.1, read on the forward strand.
AATCATCAAAACCATATTAGAAACACAAAAACAAGGATCAAATGCTTGGGAATTTCAATAAAGAACCATACAATAGAGGATATCTCGGACCTTACCCATATTGTGAAGTTTCTCCCTCAATTGATTTGTAAAAATCTAAGAAAACACAAGATTAATGTATGATTTTTTGTAATCAATCTTTATAAAACAATTTAAAACAATAAAATCAAGTTAAAAAACACCTCACTATGGAATTTGATGAAATCTGAGTGTTTGGTTGAGGAGAGAATGGAGAGAAAAAGTTGAGAGAAAATGACGTGATTTTTGTTTTGGAAAAGATAACTAACTTTTTAACAAAATCCTCTTTAATTATTAATTAAACCACATTTTAAAATAAGTCAAATCAAGGGATAAATCATCAGAAACCAAATGGTAAAATAGCTCATTAAAGATTCTAAGTATTTGACCCTTTTCATTTTAGTCACTAGAAAATCACAGTTTTCAAAACTTTCATTTTGGTCACTAACCAAAGTGTCCATCTTCCAAAACCTTTTTTCAAAATTGATTCCATCATTATTAAATATATAATTAATAATGATTTTTAAACATTTTTCCAACACCAAAAATATACGATCCCGAAACTGACTCGAATCTTTACTCCGGTCTACCAGACCGTCTAATAATCCACCAAACCGCTAAGCCCTAAAACCGAGATGTTACAACTCTCCCCCACTTAAGAAATTTCATCCCCAAAATTTACCTAGAGGAAACAGGTGCGAAAACTGTTCCAACATATCTGACTTGCATTCCCACGTGGCCTCCTCAACACCACGGTGTTTCCACAACACCTTAACCAACTCGACTGTTTTGCCATGGAGCACCTTATTGCTGGTATCAAGAATCTCTACTAGTTCCTCATCATAAGATAGGTCTGCTCTTAACTCGATCTCCTCCACCGGCATGACATGTGATGTATCCGACCTATACCTCCGCAACACCGAAACGTGGAACACATCATGGATCTCTCCCAACTCCGGAGGTAACCTCAAATGGTACGTGTTACGCGTAATAAGTGCTACGCAATTGTGCAAGTATACACGTCGCAAGTTATAGTATAAAAGATATCGTCTCCACAGGGATTGGTGCCACTTCAAGAATCTAATCTTTTGCACTGTAAAAAGTAAAAACACAAGTAGAAGATTATAGGAGTTTAAACTAATAACTAAACTAGAAAGCAATAAAGTAAAAGAATAAATGAGATCAAATGAGAGAGATAGGCCAGGTTATCGCGAGTTGAGGTGTGATAGCCGATTGGATCATCTTGGTAAAAGAGTCCAAGGGCAACTCAGTTATCGTGGCAACTTGCACAACGGGGTTGCCTTGGCAACTAATCGATGGTTGACTGGGAGACTAGATGGGAAACTACTTGGGCGTCTGGGCAGCAACCTTCAAGGTTCGACAGAGCGTTCTTCAATGGTTTCTTCTTATCCCTAAGTCGAAACTCTAGCTACTTGTGCATGCCTTGATAATACATCCCTGCGTGAATCAAGGGTGAACAACAACCAATTTTGCGCTCCTCTTAGCCGTTGAAATCCTTAACTTATTCCTAAGCCGGATTAATCTTCACCATCAATAGATTGAATAAAGATCATATTCATTCGTTTCTTGAATCTAACTCTCCCGATATTAGATAAATAGATGAAGTTACAAGATCCTCTCCTAATTCACTAGCAAATAAGAATAAGAACCAAGAATGAATAAACCTTGAATAGAAAAGTGCAAACTCTTATTACCTAAACAAAATCCAATAGTTTCTCACAACCACAAGACACAATAACATTAGCCAAATAGATTTAGTTCATGGCTAGGTTCCAAAAAAACACAAGATAAAGAATCCCTAGCATGAACCTAATTGAACAAGAAAGAAAAAGATGAAGGATGGATGAAGCTTGTCGAAATCTCCTTGCCCTTGATGCTTGTCGGAGAATTAAATTATCTTTAAAGAATATAATTCTTTATTATGATTATATTCCTTCTAGAACTTCTCCTATCTTCTAGGAATTTAATTCTTCTTTAACCTCTTCACGGAAATCAAACTCCTTTGGGATTTAGCTTTGCTCCACATCATCTTGGGCTTGTCTAGTCATCAATTTTGACTACCATATCACCTTATTCTTTGTCGACAATTGCCCTGGCAACTAGCTCGGCATCTCCTTCATGCATTGCTCTAGCAACTAGCTCTAGCCTTGCTTTGGCAAGTGATCCTGCACATACACACAAACACACCAAAGCAGCATCTTTTCCGACAAAAACAACCAAGTTATGCAATCAAGCTCAACGATGGAAGGAAACATGGATTAATGCATGAATGGCTAATTATGTAACTAATATGAGCCTAAGTCTAACAATAATATAAGTAAAAAGGGTAAGAAAAATAGTACTTTTGAACACTTGTCACACCCCTAAACTCGAACTATTTCTTGTCCTCAAGCAATGCAAACTAATAATTACCCGCTAAGACTTCAATTTTCACAAACTTAACTTTGAACTTGATTTCAATTCTCAAAACCGGGGCACAAAGTATGATTGGCTTTTCACTTTTCAGAAAACTTAGGAGTTACTCGGAATCAAACTATAATGCTTGTGAGTGTGTGCGGAGTTGTGTGCAAGTTGATTTTTCAGATTCTATACAAACAAGAGGTTTTCAAATTACTTCATTGGGTTCTTTTTAACATGTTTTAACTAGAGCCGATTTCAGGCACCTCTAGTGTTTTGTTTTTAGTTTCCTTAAGTTAATTAATTTATTCGACTAGAGCTGGTTTTGGGCACCTCTAACGATCAATTTTTTAGCATATACTAGAGCCAGTTTCGGGTACCTCTAGCGATCCATTTTTTAGCACATGCTAGAGCCAGTTTCGGGCACCTCTAGCATTCATCCAATTTTTATTCTAATCCCCCAATTTGTTTAATTATCAACCTAAGTTCACTAGAATTCCTTAAATCAATCAAACCACAACAGTGTTTCATCAAATTTAGCATCATAGTAAAATTCTAAGTTTTTCCATGGTTATCCTAGAATAACAATTCTATCAATAAGTGCATTGGCAAAGTCATCATCGGATATTCATCAAATCTAGGCAATTCTTGTTCCAACTAAAGGCATGGCAAGTCCTCAATACATGCATTAAAGAAAAATAAAAATAACGAAAAATAAAATACAAACGAGGACTTACTCCGAGAGTTCGTCATCGTGGATGATTAGTTTCCTTTTGGTCGGTGTCTTGATTCTCTTACTTGAACGTGATGGTTGTTTCCTTGTTGCCGATGGTGAATTCGATCCTCGTACGGGGTTTTCCTCATCGTCCTCTTCATTAATGTCATTGGCTTTTCGCTTGGAGGATTCAATTGGTGCAGTCTTTGTTGGTGCAATGGAGGACTCGTCCGAATCTGAAAAATCAGACAATGATTCCGTACGAGTTGATTCGGGCATAGGTGCTTTACCTTTGGCTTTTGCAGTGGTTGCCGGGATATCTTTAGCTTTGGTTGTCGTGGCATCTTCAGGGTTGGTTGCCGTGGCATCATCTATTGCGGTTGCCGTGGCGACTGTTTCATTGGTTACCGGGGTAAGGATCTCGACATTGTTGTGGCATTGTTGTGCTCCTTGGGTTATGGCATTGTTGTGCTCCTTCATGTACCGCATGAACATTAGTTGCCGGTCTTCAATTTGCCTTAGGTGGCTCACCAATGGTTGCAAGAGTACTTTAAAGTGTCCCGGGGTTTATGGCCGAGTTGCCTAGACGTTAGGTGCTTGGGCATTAGGGATTACCGGGGCGGCAGGAGTTGTTGCAGCAATTGAAGGCCTTGAGGATTTTTCCGGTGCCTCTCCCGTTAGCTTTCGGATTTGTTCTTGATTCCAACCGGACTTTGGTAGGGCCTTTTCATCGGTAGACTCACTTGAGACATGCATCTCCTTGCAAAGATTAGAAATTAAGCAAGGGAAGAAAAGAGAACCCTTATCTTTTGAGCTATATACAAAAATCTCATCACAAATAATTTTTCCAATGTTAATGATGCGATTATACAAAATAGAATGTATGAGCAAAAGACGTGGTATATCAACGGTAGTATTGTGTGTGGTGGGCATTAAAGAAGTTTTAACAAACTTATTCTATAGTTTTGCCTTGGGTTTAAGCCGAAGGCGATTTACCGTGCCCTTGTATTTACCGTCGTTCCAATGAGTTCCCGGTTGAGTGAGTTCTTGAAGCACCTTGTCGAGTTACTTGGGCGTGATTTGATCAACAAAGGCTTGATGCTCCTCCTTCTCAATGTAAAGCCCGTAAAAGGTGTTGATGTTTTCGGGGCTTATGAGTATGGCCTTGTCATGAACAAAAACATAAGGATTATCCGGGTTAGGTGAGTGAGCATAGAATTCTCTTACCCATGAGATGTTACCCGGTTCTGATTGATGGCAAAAGATTTGCCACTTTTGATGTGCAATACTCTCGAAGATGAATGGTTCAAGGCCGAAATCTTGATGAGAGTTGGAGTATTCAAAGCCTTGTTCTTCGTAAATCTTTCAGCTTTCAAACTTGGAGTGAAATCTTTCTTGAACAACTGGTGTAGTAAACTTCTTGTATCTTGGTTCTTTGGAGGAACTTGGATGAACTAAAAATTTAATTTTGGATGCCATTGATGATCTTGGTTGTGAGTTTTGTAAAAACAAAGAAAATAAAAGAAACTAAAGAGTTGCAAGATGAAAAGTAGGAATAGGTTTCTTGGAAGTTAAGGGTGATGGGTTATATAGAAAAGATAGGTAGTAAATATGGTGGGTGGGATTAATTTTGGATAGAAAATAAAGGGGGTTTCAGTTTAGGGGAAGGGTGACGGCAAGGGGGTTTAATTAGGGTATGTTGGAGGCTTTATGTGTGCCTTAGATTCAGCCCATTAATTTCCTTGTTGAAGATGTTTTCCTTCTTGGATCAAAATTCCTCTTTATCTTGAACTCTTTTCCTACAATTCAAAGACAAATCAAATAAGGATTAAAATTAAAGATAAACTAATAAAAGAAAAATAAATAAATATGTGTAAAGGGATTCTTAAACTTAAAAAGATAAAAAAGAAAATCTATCCTAAAAATATAATAATAATCGAAAATAAAAAAAATAGTTTGAGAAAAAAATAATAAAATAAAAAAATAGTCAAAAATAATAAAAATAAAAATAAAATATCGAAAGGAGAGCATGCTCATGCATCTCCTAAGTTGACCATTTCTTTGTTACGTTCCACATGGGCACCATTGTAGTGCTTTAATCTTTGTCCATTAACTTTGAATTCATGTTTGTCAGTAATGGACTTGATTATCACGGCACCATGGGAGAATGGTTTGGCAACTTCGAATGGTCCCGACCATCTTGATTTCAGCTTTCCTGGGAAAAGTTTTAGCCGAGAATTGAATAAGAGAACTAGTTGCCCTGGCGTGAATTGCCGCGTCAATAGTTTCTTGTCATGCCATTGCTTTGTTTTCTCCTTGTAGATTCGTGCATTGTTATAGGCGAGTGCACGGAATTCTTCTATCTCATTGAGGTCCACCAAACGCTTTTTTCCGGCACTTTCCCAATCCATATTCACGGTCTTGATTGCCCAATATGCCTTGTGTTCGATTTCCACCGGTAGATGGCATGTTTTGCCATAGACAAGTCGGAAGGGGGACATACCTAAGGGTGTTTTGAATGCAGTGCGATATGCCCAAAGTGCGTCATTTAGTCTTAATGACCAATCCTTCCTAGAGGGATTTACAGCTTTCTCGAGTATACCCTTTAATTCTCGGTTGGAAATTTCTGCTTGCCCATTGGTTTGTGGGTGATATGCCATGGCAATCTTGTGTGATACGCCGAAGCATTGCAACATCTTGGCAATAAGTCTGTTGTCAAAATGCTTGCCTTCATCACTGATAATTGCTCTCGGCATCCCAAACCGTGTAAATATGTTTTTTTGCAAGAATCGTTGCACCGTCTTGGAATCGTTGTTGGGAACTGCAGCTGTCTCAACCCATTTAGACACGTAGTCGACGACAAGTAGAATGTAGAGGTTGTCGAATGAAGATGGGAAAGGTCTCATAAAATTGATCCCCCATACATCGAACAATTCCACCTCAATGATGTTCTGGAGCGACATCTCATGTCGTCTAGAGATAATTCCCGTCCTTTGGCAACTATCACATTGCTTGTAAAAGTCTTGGGCATCTTTGTACAATGTTGGCAGATACAAACCCAATTGCAAAACTTTGACCGCGGTAAGAGTTCCTCCAAAATGTCTTTCATAGGGTGAAGAATGGCATTGCCGGAGTACATTCTGCTGCTATTCTTCAAGGATACATTGGTGTATAACCTGATCTGCACATTGTTTAAACAAAAGAGGCTCATCCCAAAAGTAATGCTTAGCATCATGGTGGCGCTTCTTCCCTTGGTGAGTAAGGTCATAAGATAAAATACCACAAACAAGGAAATTAACTAAATCCGCGTACCAGGGTATTGCCGAGGCATGTGCTGCCGTGGCGACTGCTCCCAAAATTGCCGAGGCATGCGCGTCAAGTGCTGCTGCGGTGTCAAGAGTTACTGAGGCGTGCGCGTCCATGGTTGCCGAGGCGTCGAGGGTTGCCGAGGCAACTAAAAGTTGTTCATCCGGGAATGCATCACATATCTCTAGATCTGCATCCTCCACCCTATTGCGTTCTAAACGTGATAAGTGATCGGCCACTTGATTTTCTATTCCTTTCATGTCCTTAATTTCAATATCAAATTCTTGTAAAAGTAATATCCAACGAATCAAACGAGGTTTAGCATCCTTTTTAGCAAATAGATATTTGATTGCCGAATGGTCCGTATGAACAATTACCTTTGTACCAATCAAATAGGATCGAAACTTGTCAAATGCGAAAACTACAGCTAGTAACTCTTTCTCCATTGTTGTGTAATTCACTTGAGCACTATTAAGAGTTTTACTAGCGTAGTATATCACATGGAAGGTCTTACCTGTGCGTTGGCCTAGGACTGCTCCTACCGTGAAATCACTTGCATCACACATGAGCTCAAAAGGTAGCGTCCAATCTGGTGGAACGACAATGGGTGCCGAGGCAAGCTTTTTCTTTAGGGTTTCGAATGCTTGGGTGCAAGAATCATCAAAATCGAAGACTTTATCCTATTCAAGCAAGTTGCACAAGGGTTTAGTGATTTTAGAAAAATTATGAATGAACCTCCTGTAAAAACCTGCATGTCCGAGAAAGCTTCGAATTCCTTTAACCGAACTTGGTGGGGGTAATCTCTCGATCACGCCCACCTTGGCTTTGTCTACTTCAATTCCCTTGGATGAAATCTTGTGGCCGAGCACTATTCTTTCATCTACCATAAAATGGCACTTCTCCCAATTGAGGACTAAATCAGTTTCTTCACATCTTGCCAACACCTTCTCTAAATTGCCGAGGCAGCTGTCGAAGTCATTACCAAAAATAGAAAAATCATCCATGAAGATCTCAAGAAAGTCTTCGACCATGTCTGAAAAGAGTGCCATCATGCATCTTTGGAAGGTTGCGAGGTGTTACACAATCTGAACGGTATCCTTCGGAAAGCATAAGTACCATATGGGCATGTGAAGATTGTCTTTTCTTGATCTTCTGGTGCTATTTTGATTGTAACCTGAATAACCATCAAGAAAATAATAAAAGGGTTTACCTGCAAGACGGTCAAGCATTTGATCAATAAAGGGTAATGGGAAGTAATCTTTCTTAGTGGCTTTGTTTAGCTTTCGATAATCCATACAAACCCTCCAACCGGTCACAATCCTGGTTGGAATGAGTTCATTGTTTTCATTACTTACCACCGTTATACCTCCCTTTTTCGGTACACATTGTACCGGACTTACCCATGTACTATCAAAGATAGGGTATATAATACCGGCATCAAGCCACTTGATGATTTCTTTCATTACAACCCCTTTCATGGCATGATTCAGTCTCCTTTGGGCCTTAATTGAAGGTTTGTGATCATCTTCCAACAAAATCTTGTGCATGCACACTGCCGGGCTAATTCCCTTCAAGTCGGCAATTGTCCACCCTATTGCCTTTTTGTGTAGCTTCAACATTTTGATCAGCTTCTTTTCTTGCTCAGGTTGTAACTGAGAAGAAATAATTACAGGCAATGTATTATCGGTTCCTAAGTATGCATATTTTAGTTGCTCTGGCAATTATTTCAACTCAAGAATCGGTGGTTGTTCAATAGAGGGTTTTTAGAGCTTACCTTCCTTACCTGAGTAATCCAGTGGTTCAAAGTATGTACCTGGTCGATTGACTAGCCAATTTGCCTCTTCTTGTTGTTCCTCATCGACCGGTTCTTCATACTCATCAGGTTCCTCTTGATCGGCAATGTAGTTGCCGAGGCAACTAAATTCCTCATCGAAGTTAAACTCTGCCGTGGCATGAAGAAGTTGGCATTCTTCTGGATCATCGACATGCCTTAATGTTTGGAACACATTTAGTTTAACTTGCTGGTCATTCACCCTCATTGTGAGTTCTCCCTTTTCAACATCGATCAAGGTTCTCCTTGTTGCTAGGAATGGTCTCCCGAGAATGATAGGTGCATGCTCATATGCTTCACAATCCAAAACAATAGTCGGTGGGAAAAATAAATTTATCAACTTTTACCAGTATGTCCTCGATTTTTCCCTCTGGATGCACATAGGATCTGTCGGCTAGCTGTAGCATAACTGTTGTCGGTCTTGCCTTCCCGATTCCTAGTTTCTGGAAAACCGATTTAGGCATCAAGTTTATGCTAGCCCCATGGTTGCATAATGCTTTCCCGACATAGTTGTTTCCAATGGAACAGGGTATTGTGAAACTTCCGGGATCCTTCAACTTAGGTGTCATATGATTGTGCAACATTGCCATGCATCCCTTTGTTGCGGCAACTATTTCAAACTCTCCTAGCCTTGTTCTCTTGGACACAATGTCTTTAAGAAACTTGGCATAGTTTGGCATTTGTTCAATTGCTTCCACCAATGGCAAGTTGATGTGGACTTGCTTTAGGATATCAAGAAACTTCTTGAATTGATATTCTTGCTTTTGTCGCTTCAACCTTTGTGGGAATGGTGGTGAAAGTCGGATATCTTCGATCCTTTCATTGGTTTGGAACCTGATTGACGGCATTGCCGGGACAACTGGAGTTGCCGAGGCATTATCAACTGGGGTTGTCGAGGCATGCTTATCACAAGTTGCCGAAGCATTCTTATCGTCGGTTGCTGAGGCATGCTTATTGCCGGTTGCCGCGGTAATTCCTGGTTCAGTATCTGAGGCTTTGCCGCTAGGTTCGTCTTGATATTTTTGTGTAGTTTTGTTTGTTGAGCGGGCTTGAGCCTCTTTAAGTTGTTGGCCACTTCTAGTGGTGATCGCCTTACATTGCTCATGGCCAGTTCCTCTCGCGATTTCAGTATCGCTAGGTAAACCTCCTTGCGGTCTAGTATTTAGGTTTTAAGCAAATTGTCCGACTTGATTTTCTAATGATTTGATTATTGCCTCTTGGTTTTGCAATCTCATCTCGGTCCTGTTAATAAAAGCATCAGTTCTTTTTATGAAGTTACTATTCTCAGCCATATAAGATTCAGTTTTCATCATAAAAGCATTGAGAGAATTTTCCAAAGAACTAGATGTTGTCGGTTGTTGCTGCGGCAACTGTTGCCGTGGCATATTCTGCTAGAATCCCGATGCTTGTGCATTCTGATTTTTCTAGTTTAGAGCATTGTTGGGATTACTCCATGAAAAATTCGGGTGCTTCTTCCAAGCTGGATTGCATGTATTGGACATCACATTGTTGTTCCGATTGTAATTCCCCACATAGAAGCTGGATTCCGGATTCTGCATACATTCGGAAGAATCATGGTTATCACCACATAACTCACAAAAAGAATCCATTACCTTGACCTCATGTGTGTTGTTTGGTTTCTGCATGTTCTAGACCATCTTGGTTAAAGTGGCAATTGTGCCGAAATTGAATCTGATGATCCTAGTTCATGTATTGTGGCTTGGCGTCTAACTCCTCATCTTCTAGTAGAGGGGAATTAAAAATCATTCTTGGCCAGCCTGTTTAGAGTTTGAATTGCTTCATCCGGTGACTTATCTAGAAGTATGCCGTTTGCCGAGGCATCTAGCATCATCCTTGTTGGTGTATTCACGGCGTTGTAAAACATTGTTACTTGAGTCTACACCGGGAATCCGTGTAGGGGGCATTTGTGTAGAAGTTCTCTATATCGCTCCCAAGCCTCGTACATGGATTCATCATCTGCCTGCCGAAAAGAAGTAATGTCGTTACGAAGCTTATCAGTCAAATTTGTATGATTAAACTGAGCAAGGAAATCACGACAAATATCGGTCCAAGATGCTATTGATCCGGCAGGAATGCTATTCAACCATGCTTTCCCCCTATCCCTCGGTGAATAGGGGAATAATCTTAATCGTAAAACATCAGGGGTGACTCCGTGTATTTTGAACGAGTTGCAAATCTCGAGGAAAGCTTTAAGATGTTGTCGTGCATCTTCAGTTGCTGAGCCGCCAAATTGACCAATTGTGTTGATCATATTAAACATTACCGGTTTCAACTCAAAGTGGTCAGCTTCAATTTCAGGTGTGACAACTCCTGGATTAAGTCCATCAAGATCTTCTTCAAGATAGTCTCGAATAGTTCTGTTTCGTGCAAGAATCACTTCTCATCCTGCTGTAACATCTTGATTCATATTGCCGTCTTGATTAGCCATTGCTACTCTTATCCTTCGTCTAAGTCTTTGAAAGGTTCGTTCGATTTCTGGATCAAATGGATATTCTGGTGTAATCGTTCTCACCCTGGTCATATACCAATGCAAAACCAAAGTTTGTTAGCCCTTTGAATCTTAAACAAGAAAAGTAAAAAGAAAGTGCAAGAAAATAAAAACAAAGTCGCTATTGCCAATCCCCGGCAACGGCGCCAAAAACTTGTTGTGCGTAATAAGTGCTACGCAATTGTGCAAGTATACACGTTGCAAGTTATAGTATAAAAGATATTGTCTCCATAAGGATTGGTGCCACTTCAAGAATCTAGTCTCTTGCACTGTAAAAAGTAAAAGAAAACACAAGTATAAGATTATAGGAGTTTTAACTAATAACTAATCTAGAAAGCAAATAAGTAAAATGTGATGTAATTAAATGAGAGAGATAGGCCAGGTTATCGTGAGTTGAGGTGTGATAGCCGATTGGATCGTCTTGGTAAAAGAGTGCACGGGCAACTCAGTTGCCGTGGCAACTTGCACAATGGGGTTGCCTTGGCAACTAATCGATGGTTGCCTGGGCGACTAGTTGGGCAACTACTTGGGCATCTGGGCAGCAACCTTCAAGGTTCGACAGAGCATTCTTCAATGGTTTCTTCTTATCCCTAAGTCGAAACTCTAGATACTTGTGCATGCCTTGATAATACATCCCTACGTGAATCAAGGGTGAACAACAACCAATCTTGCGCTCCTCTTAGCCGTTGAAATCCTTGACTTATTCCTAAGCCGGATTAATCTTCACCATCAATAGATTGAATAAAGATTATATTCATTCATTTCTTGAATCTAACTCTCTCGATATTAGATAAATAGATGAAGTTCCGAGATCCTCTCCCAATTCACTCGCAAACAAGAATAAGAACCAAGAATGAATAAACCTTGAACAGAAAAGTGCAAACTCTTATTACCTAAACAAAATCCAATAGTTTCTCACAACCACAAAACACAATAACCATATCCAAATAGATTTAGTTCATGGCTAGGTTCCAAAGAAACACAAGATAAATAATCTCTAGCATGAACCTAATTGAACAAGAAAGAAAAAGATGAAGAATGAAGCTTGTCGAAATCTCCTTGCCCTAGATGCTTGTCGAAAATTCTCTCCTCTTGCTCTCTTTGGAGTTGACGGCATGGCCTCTAATTTATAGGGCTAGGTCATAGTCCTTCTTTGAAGAGGAAGTTAAGTTGGAATTAAATTATCTTTAAAGAATATAATTCTTTATTATAATTTTATTCCTTCTAGAACTTCTCTTATCTTCTTGGAATTTAATTCTTCTTTAATCTCTTCATGGAAAGCAAACTTTTTTGGGATTTAGCTTTGCTCCACGTCATCTTGGGCTTGTCTAGTCATCAATTTCGACTACCATATTACCTTATTCTTTGTCAACAATTGCCCTGGAAACTGGCTCGACGTCTCCTTCATGCATTGCCTTGGCAACTAGCTCGGCATCTCCTTCATGCATTGCCCTGGCAACTAGCTCTAGCCTTGCTTTGGCAAGTGATCCTGCACATACACACAAAATACACCGAAGCAGCATATTTTCCCACAAAACTATCAAGTTATGTAATCAAGCTCAACGATGGAAGGAAACATGGATTAATGCATGAATGGCTAATTATGTAACTAATATGAGCCTAAGTCTAACAATAATATGAGTAAAAAGAGTAAAAAAAATAGTACTTTTGAACACTTATCACTTTCCTGCTCAAAGCATCCGCCACAACATTGGCTTTCCCCGGATGATACTAAATGGTCAGATCATAATCCTTAAACAACTCTACCCATCTGTGTTGCCTAAGATTCAGCTCCTTCTGTGACATCAGATATTTCAAACTCTTATGATCCGTATAAACTACACATTTCTCACCATAGAGATAATGCCTCCAGATCTTCAAGGCAAACACAACCGCTGCAAGCTCAAGATCATGAGTAAGGTAGTTACGCTCATGCACCTTCAACTGCCTAGATGCATACGCCACCACCTTACCCTCCTGTATCAAGACACAACAAAGCCCAACATACGACGCATCACTATATACAACAAACTCCTTTCCCAATTCTGGTTGAACCAAGACAGGAGCTCACGTCAAAGCTTCCTTTAACCTTTAAAAAGCTCGCTGTCTATCCTCCGTCCACTCAATCTGAACATTCTTTTACAATAACTTTGTTAAAGGTGCCGCCAGACTGGAGAACCCTTCCACAAACCTCCGGTAGTAACCTGCCAGACCAAGGAAACTCCTAACCTCCGTCACAGACTTGGGCTCCTTCCAACTCATTACAGCCTCAACCTTATGTGAATCAATACGGATTCCTTCGGCCGACACCACATATCCGAGAAAAACAACTTCCTTGAGCCAGAACTCGTATTTGCTTAACTTAGCATAAAGCTGATTAGCCAACAACGTCTGAAGCACAATTCTCAAATGCTTATCATGATCCTCCTCGGTGCGAGAGTACACAAGGATATCATCGATGAACACAACCACAAACTAATCCAAAACTCATAAAACACACGGTTCATCATGTCCATAAAAGCAGCTGGAGCATTGGTCAAACCAAACGACATCACAAGAAACTCGTAATGCCCGTACCTCGTACGGAAGGCTGATTTAGGCACATCCACCTCCTTCACCTTTAACTGATAGTATCCTAACCTCAAATCTATCTTGGAAAACACCGAGGCTACCCTAAACTGATCAAACAATTTATCTATCCGCGATAAGGGATACTTGTTCTTTATTGTCAACTTATTCAGCTGCCGGTAATCTATACACATCCATAACGTACCATCTTTCTTCCTAACAAACAACACCGACACTCCACACGGTGAAATACTGGGTCTAATGAACCCACGATCAAGCAACTCATGCAACTGTGTTTTTAACTCCTTCGGAGCCATGTGGTACAGAGCAATAGATACCGGTACCGTACCGTAAATACCTCGATGCCAAACTCTACCTCACGGTCAGGTGGTAACCCTGGTAATTCCTCTGAAAAAACACCCGGAAACTTACATACGGTGCAATCATCCTGCACCCTCAACTCCTTTGATCTAGGATTCATAACATAGGCCAAATAAGCCTAACATCCCGAATCCAACATTCGTCTTGCTTTCAAAACCGAAACAACATTAGACAAAAACTTGGCATTCTCTCCAAAAACCACCACCTCATAATCATCTGACAACCTAAAAGATATTCGTTTGGTCTCAAAATCCACCACATCTCGATGTTCGGTCAACCAATCCATACCTAAAATCATATCAAAACCATGGAATGGTAACTCCATCAAGTCCACGGTAAACACATGTCCCTGAACCATCAGCAGACACCTACGATACAACCTCCTAACCATGACTGTCTCCCCAAGAGAACTAGTTACTCTAACACCCACATTAAGAATTTCAACAGATATATTGTTGCGTGTGATAAGTGCTACGCAATTGTGCAAGTATACACGTCGCAAGTAATAAAGTGATATGATTATCGAGTATCGTCTCCACAGGGATTGGTTTGGGCCACTTTTCTTAAGTTACTGCACTGTGAAAAGTAAAAACACAATTAAAGGATTATAGGAGTTTAACTAATAACTAAACTAGAAAGCAATAAAGTAAAAGAAAAGATGAGATCGAATGAGAGAGAGATAGGCCAGGTTATCGTGAGTTGAGGTGTGATAGCCGATTGGATCGTTTTGGTAAAAGAGTGCAAGGGCAACTCAGTTGCCGTGGCAACTTGCACAGCGGGGTTGCCTTGGCAACTAATTGATGGTTGCCTGGGCAACTAGCTGGGCAACTACTTGGGCATCTGGGCAGCAACTTCAAGGTTCGTGGCGTTCTTCAATGGTTTCTTCTTATCCCTAAGTCAAAACTCTAGCTACTTGTGCATGCCTTGATAACACATCCTGCGTGAATCAAGGGTGAACAACAACCAATCTTTGCGCTCCTCTTAGCCGTTGAAATCCTTAACTTATTCCTAAGCCGGATTAATCTTCACCATCAATAGATTGAATAAAGACCATACTCATTCGTTTCTTGAATCTAACTCTCCCGATATTAGATAAATAGATGAAGTTACGAGATCTTCTCCCAATTCACTCGCAAACAAGAATAAAAGCCAAGAATGAGTAAACCTTGAATAGAAAAGTGCAAACTCTTATTACCTAAACAAAATCCAATTGTTTCTCACAACAACAAAACACAATAACCCCAACCAATCAAGTTAGTTCATGGTTAGGTTCAAAAGATATACAAAGAATAATCCCCAAACCATGAATCTAATGGAAGCAAAGATGAAGAAGAAGTCAAAATTTCCCCTAATGCTCTCTATCGAAATTTCTCTCTTTTTCTCCATATGGAATGTCAAAATTTCCTTGCTATTTATAGGGCTAGGCCAAAGTCCTTCTTTGAGGAGGAGTTTAAGTTGGAATTAAATTATCTTTAAAGAATATAATTGTTTATTATAATTGTATTCCTACTAGAACTTCTCCTATCTTCTTGGAATTTAATTCTTCTTTAATCTCTGCATGGAAATCAAATTCCTTTGGGTCTGGGCTTTGCTCCACGTCATCTTGGGCTTGTATAGTCATTAATTTCGACATCCCTATTGCATTTTCTCTTTGTCGACAATTGCCATGGCAACTGGATCGGCGTCTCCTTCATGCATTGCCCTGGCAACTAGCTCGGCATTGCTTTGGCAAGTGATCCTGCACATACACACACAAAAACACACCAAAGCAGCATCTTTTTCCACAAAAACTACCAAGTTATGTAATCAAGCTCAACGGTGGAAAGAAACATGAATTAATGCATGAATGACTAATTATGCAACTAATATGAGCTTAAGTCTAACAATAATGTGAGTAAAAAGGGTAATAAAAATAGTACTTTTGAACACTTATC
This sequence comes from Hibiscus mutabilis, assembly GCA_019671005.1. Taxonomy (NCBI): domain Eukaryota; kingdom Viridiplantae; phylum Streptophyta; class Magnoliopsida; order Malvales; family Malvaceae; genus Hibiscus; species Hibiscus mutabilis. Next base: position 8,520,369 of record CM033741.1, read on the forward strand.
ATATATCAAGCAGCTCAGCATGCTCACTCAAAATGTATGAATGAGTAGAACCATAATCAACCAACGAATACAACGACAAAGACTGTAGGGTAAAAGTACCTATAATCACATCAGTGTCATTACGACCCTCACGGTGCGGATACACCCTAGCCAGTCCACCTCCCTCAGGCTGGATAGCAATAGTATGAGCTACAGTCCTCTGTCCACCATCTCGGCGTTGAAACAGTCCGCGGCCACGACCACGCTGCAGAGCAACAATAGGTGTAACACCCTGCCCACCTCGAACCAACAACAAACAATCACGCCTCTGATGGTCGCTTGACCCACAACTCTAACAAGCATTAGCCACCACAGGTGCAGGTGCTTGACCTTCCCTGGCCAAACGTGGGGAATCTCTCCTCAAATGATCTCAGGATCCACAAACCCAACAAGTGCTAAACGGTGCTCTAGCCTGGGCACCCTGCCCCTGGACTCCGCGTCCCACAACACCTCCGTTATGCCTCAGCTCTGGGTGAAACCTCATGTCACGATGTCTCTTAGCCTAAACACCACCATAACCTGAATCAACAGCTCTCTTACCTGAGCTAGAACCTCACTATCTAGAAGCCAAACCCAAATTCTGCTCCACATCCTTGGCTCGCGAAACCAACACATCAAAATCGGTATAATCACCAGCAAGCATGTATATCTTAACATCTTGTACAAGCCCATAACGAAAACGATCACATTGAGTACGCTCATCAGGAATCAACTCAGGTGCATACCGACTCAACCTCATGAACTGCACCTCGTACTCTGCAACAGGCATACTACCCTGCACCAAAGCCATAAACTCACGCTTCTTCTCGTCCTGATATCGGACTCCCAAAAACTTTTTTTATAATGCTTCACAAAAGAACTCTCAGGTCACATCATCCGTCGCCATACTAGATATCCCATCATGTATAAACATCACCCTGCATCAGGGAAACAACACAACCCAACTTATGTGCATCAGTGCACCCCATATGGCCAAATATCCTCTCAGTACTGGCCAACCAACCCTCAGAAGCCTCAGGCGACAACCCTCAAAACTCAACTACGCCCAAGCTACGAAGACGTTCAAGCGACAAACCTTACCCATCAACCAGTGGTGCTGGCACACGAACACCCGCAACTACTACCTGAAACGCATCGGTCATGGTATGTATCAATGGTGCCATATCACCCATCCCTGGCCCAGCTGGCGCAGGTGGTACTTGCTCCACTCCTTTAGGTGGGGGCGGTGGCAACCCTCCAGGAGGTATAATTTCTCCTTCATCATCCTGCCCAGCGGTAGCAGCAATCGCACTAGATCGCAACTCTCTCATCGGTCTCATCGTGCTAAAATATATCTAATGCATGATAATTATTTCAAAACAAAACAGTCAGGCCAACCTCAAGCAAGGATCCAAGACTTTCATTTCAAAAATCAAAACTTTACAGACTATAATAATAAGGCAATGGGTACCCCAAAACATCCCAACATAGCATACAACAACCAACATTCATATATCAATCATCGTAAATATCAACCAACGTACATACAACAATCATCGTACTCATCATACAATAGAGCATAACTCACGAAAACAACACAACAACCTCCCAAACGAACCAAACCTGGCTCTGATAACACCAAATGTAACCCCTTTAACCCGGCCTAGACGCCCAACTGAACCAAGAAGGCTACATTAGGTTTGCCGTAGCAAACCGAAGAGATATAACCAAACCTGATCCATTTTTTCTCTTTATCTTATCTAGATGCCAATTATTAACCCTACATGTTCATACAAACATCAGGTTCAACCCTCAACTCAATTGGGCATCAATTTGACATTTAATTGATCATATTTACAAGCCAGGGACCAAAATGCAAATACAGAAAATTTGCTAATTAAAACTCATTTCTAAGTTACCAATCTTTAATTAGTCAGGTTCAAAACTTCCATCTCAAAATTCAACTCAAACCGATCATTTTACCATATATAATTGCTTCGGCAAGGATTAGGGACTAAAATGCAAAGAAAACCAAACTGCCCAAAAGTGACATTCTCCGAAGAAACAGTCATCCGTGTCGAAACGGGTAAGCCCATACCGATACGATTTGAAACACTCTATTTTGATACACCACCAAGCCATTTCGATACGCCTAACTGAAATAGCAAACTTTTGAAATATTTACAACTGTATCGATACGTTTCCTTAAGTGTTTCGATACGCGGGTTCAAGTTACAAAAGTGAATTCCAGTGGCTAAAACTCGTATCGAAATTCCCATCCCCGTCCCGGCATGCCAAGCCAAATTTGCCTAGGCATATCGAAACGCACCAGACCCGTACCGATCTCACAAGCCTGAAATTGCCTAGCCGTACCGATACGGTCCCCCGCGTATCGGTACGCATGGACCTGTAAAGTCACATTTGGTTGGTTTTTCATCCCGAAAACATACTCAAACCACTCCAACATGCTTTAAACACAATACTTACATGTCAAACATATCTCATGCCAACTAGCATCACATATTTAACAACAAAATGAGAAGTTATGCATCAAAGAGGAAATCTATAGGCATGCTTCCTATATGCATCCAACCAACATATCAAAAAGGTAAACCATCATAAAAAACAATCCTTAAAGGAAATTTACAATCCAAGAGCAATTAAAGAAACATGCTCAAAGAGGGAATTTCACAAAACATCTCCCAAAACACAACAAGTACCTCATTGCCATTATTCATTATAGTCTAAACCAAAACATACTTTGGTAACAAGTCTTGCCAAGATCCCCTTGCTTCTAGCTGCCTTTCAAGACCACAATTATTTGCATTGATGGGCAACGAGAGCGTAAGCACACAAGGATTAGTGAGGAGTGCTCAAAACAAACACCATCAATGTGTTTAAAACCATTTACATAACATCATTCTTTAAAACATCATCATGCCTCTTTAAAAACATGCACTTTACGTCATTAAAAACCAGCATACTAAACATATGCTACATATATCATTAAGCAACAACAAGTTACATTGCTAACCTTCCACTTAAGCCTTCCCATGCATTACTACCAAATGCAAAGCTTAAGGAGAAACGTGTATAAATCACATTATACAACATAAAACATTTCAATGATACATTAACAATTATATTGGCTTTCAAGTGATCATTTAACAAGTCCAATAACAAAAGAGTTCATCGGATACACGGATTCAATAAGTGTTAACCCAACACTTCAAGCCATCTCAACCGGAATAGCGATACAATCACAATCGCGATACAATAACAATCAGGTACAATTTCAACCCACAGGGATACCAATCCCTCTCATCGGTTAGATGCTTAGCCCACTAACGGGAGTATTCAGTACTGTTAAACCCCTCTACCATTAGGGTACTTGGATGGAGTATTCGGTACACAATATAAGCCCCTCAACATCCAAGGCGACTTATTTACAGTGCACTCAATCCTATGGCCGACCAACTATATCTGATAACAATTTTAAAGCCACATCACTTGCCAATATAATTAACCAATTAACATTTACCTCACTGTTTTAACAAGCATTAACCATGCCATTTCCAAAGCAACAACCATGCTTTAAAATACAAGTATAAACCATACCTACCATGATCACTTACCATGTGCATCCTTCAGCATTTCATGCTTAAAGACAGTATATCAAATACTTTAAAACATGCTTAAATAGTAGGTAACATGTAATTAAAACAAGTGCATAAAACCATTTCAACTAGTACGACCGAGAGAGTAAAACCACTTTATACTTACTTATGAGTCTAGGTAAGCGTTTCAAGCTCTACCTTAACTCCCAAACTCCGCTCTCAAAATAGCAAAACGCTTTAAACCATGTTTTCACTCACCGATACGCGAAACCAAGAATCTGAAGCCTCCAACGCTTCTCTAACCACTTTCGGATTAACCTCCTGTGTTTTTACCACAAAACAATAGAGGATTAATGCATCATAATGCATTCTAAACACAGCAGCTACAATCCTTCTCTGATTCCCACAAAACCTTCACAATTAACTCTCTTCAACAACCGAAAACATGACCAAAACACTTCGATTCATAACTCAACCAACATCTATCAAGCTAACATCACTTTCATCATTAAAATACATCTAAAAACATATTCAAAACAACCTATTAGCTCCAGCAACCTTACAACCATATAAACACCACAAAACCTCAAAACTAACAACCTAAACAAATATATATTCTTAAGTTTTGGGATTCCATTGATAAAACCCACTTATCAACATTATTAAAATCCAAAATATGAATCAAAGCAACCTCACTTACTGGAAATCAGATCCAATTCACGAATAAACTCATTTTTCCCAAATAACTCAATTAAACATTGGAAAATCATCAAAACCATATTAGAAACATAAAAACAAGGATCAAATGCTTGGAATTTCAATAAAGAACCATACAATATAGGAGATCTCAGACCTTACCCCTATTGTGAAGTTTCTCCCTCAATTGATTTGTGAAAAGATAAGAAAACACAAGATTAATGTAAGATTTTGTGTAATCAATCTTTATAAAACAATTTAAAATAATAAAATCAAGTTAAAAACCATATCACCTCTAGAAATTTGATGAAATCTGAGTGTTTGGATGAGGAGAGAATGGAGAGAAAAAGTTGAGAGAAAATGTCGTGATTTTTTGTTTTGGAAAAGATAACTAACTTTTTAACAAAATCCTCTTTAATTAATGTTAAAATAAGTCAAATCAAGGGAGAAATCATCAGAAACCAAATGATAAAATAGCTCCTTAAAGATTCTAAGTATTTGACCCTTTTCATTTTAGTCACTAGAAAATCACAATTTTCAAAACTTTCATTTTGGTCACTAACCAAAATGTCCATCTTCCAAAACCCGTATTTCAAAATTGATTTCATCATTATTAAATATATAATTAATAATGATTTTTAAACATTTTTCCATCACCAAAAATATACGATCCCGAAACTGAGTCGAATCTCTACTCTAGTCTGCTGGACCGTCTAATAATCCACCAAACTGCTAAGCCCTAAAATTGGGGCTTTACAAATAGTGTCACAAAGCTAGTTTAAATTAATGCCAATAGAAACCCTTGGCAAAGAAAAAATGATAAAAATAAGAATCTGAGTTTAAGTAGTAAAATTGGCTAAGAGAGTGAAAGGATACTCGATGCATATTGCCTACACATCATGCACTCTTCATGAACTTAGACTAGAGTTATATTGTTGCACTTTAATTACTACCTGCTTGCATTATTGCACTGAGGACAGAAATAGAGCCAAATTCTACTTTCTAGCATGTGTTAGCATTCAACCAAAATTTTGTCGAGGTAACATTTTCATAGTTTTTGTTTTTATTTTTGATTACATTACTTGAGGACAAGCAATGAGTTAGGTTTGGGGGTGTGTTACCTCTTCAAAAGTACTATTTTTAATGCCAATCTTACAATGCTTTTGCCTGTTTTATGTACATTTAGTTTCATTAGGATGTTAAAACCATGCATTTGCATAAGGAGTTTAGAATTCTGTGTATGCCAGTGTGAATGGGTGTTTTGTTGGCAATTTTGCAGGTTTGGCATAGGATTTGGCCTAGAAAAGCAACACAAGAAGGAGCACTAGAGAGAATGTCGAGTGCTGTTGGCACAGATGGACCAGACAATGCCAAGCACCAGTCGGCAGAGAAGTGAACTTGATGCCATGCCAAGAAGCTGTTGGACCCCCAAAAAATAGGACATGACCAGGCTCTGAAAAGATAGCAATTGGATCAATATTAAAAAAATAGCGGATAAGATGGTGCCAAGACTGGTTGGCAGATTCATGCCAAGCTTGGATGCCAAGGCAGCATCAGCAGTATGACGTCAGCCCTAGCCTGATCAGCTCTCATTCAAACTTGTATAAGATGATTATCTCTTATCTCTTCAGCATTTAAAATTCAAATGAGGATCTCATCCTATCCCTTCCTTGCACACCTATTTAAACACCAACTGAGGATGAACTTGAGGGGGGATTCGTCGACGATCAGAGTGAGGAGTTGGTGTGCAACGATTGACAACCGGCTGCACCTTAGAAGGGTGGTTCAACTAGCTTGGCCGAGAAGCCTGGATCTTGAAGGGCTACATCGAGAGACCCTTTCTAGCCCATTTTTAAGTGTTTTATAACTTGTTACTCTGAGTGTTTAACTAATTAAAACAAGAGGTGAGTATTCGATCAAGTAAAAAATTCAAGTTAGTCGAGTTGACGAGTCCTATTTTCTAATTCGTTAATTTTTAACGGAAATGAACCAACTTGTTACTTTTTTAAGTCAAATGACTATTTTATAACTTTTCATAGCCAGAGGACTCAATAAAAATGCCCTATAATCAGAAGACTATTTATGTTATTTACCCTATTGTAAAATAATTTCTTAAACTTTAAAAATACTCCTTTCGTCCCTTAAAACTTATCCATTATTGACTTTTCACGTAGTTTTAGGATAAAAATTTGTGTAAGAGATGTGTTGTAAAATAATTAAAATGACAATTTCATCCATCAAAAATTAAAATTTATTTTGTTGGAAAATTAAAAAGAGGATAGAAAAGAAAGCATGTTTAGTAAAAGTTGTTGAGTTTTTTAAAGGGACAATTTAAAAACACCAAAATAACAAGTTTTATGTGACTTAGGGAGTATTTATTTGTTTTTAAAGTATATTGTATCAATGATGTCTTTCCATCAATTTAACATCAATATTTATGTAGTGTCGATATTGATTTGTTTTAGTTGTCAATTAAGGCGTTAAATGCTAGTTCAGATATAGCATGAAGTATATCTAAAAATATAGATTAAACTGTAGAAATGTTCGTATTCACTGTGTCACGAATTGCGAGTTCAGGTTTGAGTCACATGTACAACAAGCTGCCCAAGAGGTTCTTAGGGAAATTTTGGGCTTGAAGAGACCATTAGACTTTAGCCCGATCTATGAAGCATTATAAAGGCCCCATTTGAACCTATGTGAACATAGGATATTATTTCATTATATAGAAGATTGTACATTAAAGAATATTCCGATTTTATACCATTGTGGTAGGTGAGCTTCGATCTTAGTAGTCAAAGTAAATTAGTATAAATCGTCGAATGTAAGTGACTCAACTGTAAATAGAGGCATTCCCTACCTCATTTGTATCATCTATATTATGAGTAGTCAACATTTTTACTTTAAATCCTCTATCGTGTTCTTATTTGTTCTTTGTGTTTTTCTCTTTTGTTTACTTCCGCTTAGAACACATTTATGTTTTTTAGTGTCTGGTAAGAGTTTAATCTTTTGAATAGAGTTTTCAGACTGACTTAGGTGTTTGTTTCGAGAACATCTTCAAAGGCCGCACGGTTTGTTAAGTTGAAAATCTAACCCGTGACAGTTGCATGGCTACCTTGAAATTCACATATTAAAAAAACAATGTATATGAATTTTAGGAGGACTATTTCTTTTCTTTCAATACATCATATCCAAATCGTCTATGCAATAATTATACATGCATACGATTTAATTCACGTGTTTTAAATATGTATTACAGAATTTTGAGTTAAAATTTAATCCTAAAGTTTATGACGAGGATGAAAAAAATGACTTGATACTTTAAGTATTTCTATTTTGGTCTCTTTTAATTAAGCATGGTTTTAACTCCTAATCACATCATAGAAGAGCTCTAACGACATTTGCTAAAATACTAAAATCTCAACGTTATATGTCTTAATGATCATTCTCCGAGCACCAATACTCTAGGCGAATCTGAGTACATCATGCACTGTCCAAATCTCGGCCAATAAAACTTAGCATCATCCCAAACTATGGGAGAATATCGCTCTCCATTTTCCAAACTCATCACGGATTACGTCTCCACAAGAAGCTGCCTCATCATTAATACAAGCTACACTATCAGAATTAGCCTTCAACCAACACATTGGTGTTTTAGTCTATGTCTATATAGGTGAAGAAGGATGACTACCGTCATGCCCAAAATACTTTTTTTTCTAATCGTGGGCATTCAACATTTTATTAACTCGAGCTCCACGTATCCATCCTTAAACAAGAATTTATTGTGCCGTCCTCAGAATAATCAACAAATCAATACAAAATGAGATGACCAACAACATGAGTTTTGAACAAGCTGCTTTTGATGTAATAAAAATTAAATGTTGTATTTGTTTAAACTTAAATTTGTGATGTAAATAAAAGTGGATACTAAGTTTAATAATTTAAAATATAAATTACCTTTGAAATTTGTCACTATACTTTAATTTTGATTGATATGTGTCCTTGTGTTTCAATAATATGGGTAAATGTACCGCTTAACTTTGATGTAATTAATTGTCACTATATTTTAAATTTTATTGAATTTAGTTTTTTCAACTATTTTATCTTAATAGCTAATAAAAGTATTATAGAAATATTGAAAGTTAACAAATTAATCAACAATCAATTAGTCTAGTTGGATAAGACACTAGATTCTTCAAATAAGATTAAGAGTTTGAATATTGATCATGTGAATGGATCAATTGAGTTGAGAGAGTCTGTAACACCCCGATAAATATGGTGTTTGATTAAAAAAAGATATTGGCATTTGAGCATTAAAGTGCATGATTTAAAATTTTGGAAGTTGGATTTATAGTATTTCAACAGTTTAGGGCCTTGGGCCAGATATTTCCCTTAGCTTTGACCTTTTAAAGGTGGAGAAAAGAAGAAAAAGAATGGGAAATACAGCCAAAGGGACTCGAACCCATGCCCCCTTGGCATAGGAGATGAAAGGCTTAACCATCTGAGCTTAGGCCACTATTAGTCTTAGCCTACCATGGTTTTTATTTAACCTATTAAGTTTTGGATATACCAGTAATAAATGATAATCAGAACCCTTCACCTACACATTAGAATCTATTATTCTAGAGAGAAAATCTCTAGAGCCTTTTAAAACCTTTTATCTCCCCACATCGGTCACCCTTTTGATCTCTGTCATCCCCGCGTCGTGGCTGTCAACTCCGATGTCGTCATGTTCACTGCCTCACCCTGACTCTAGCCTTAGCCACCACTTGCCCTGGTTCACCGTCGTTCGCCATAGGAATAGGTTTAAAGGTTCGTCAGAACTATTGGTTACCGTTATTTTTTCTTGCAATTTTCGTTATTTTTCGTTGTTCTTTTGCTGCACCGTCACCACTAGTGAGTCCCTTGCGTCAGTGCAAACAAAACCTTAGTCGTCGATCATTAGGCGAACGCCGTTTAAGGCCTCGTCAGAGTTACATTGATTCCGAGCATTTTTCCTCCATTTTGGTAAGTTTGGTAAGATTTTTGGTCTGATTTTAGCTGTTGCTTGTAATGGTTGTTTGAGTGGCTTAATTTCCATCCTTATTCTGGAAAAATGCCATTTGAGGTCACCGGTGAAGTTTTCGGCGAGAAGCTGGTGAGCCCAGGTTTGGGTAGGTGGGTCGGGTCATATTCGGCCCAGTAACCCAAACTGTTTTCCTAAAACCTGACCCGTTCGAATCAACCCGCTTAGTCATCTCACTGAGTCAACCCGTCGAGTCAACTCGCTGAGTTAATTCATCGATTCAACTAGTTCGAGTCAACCCATTGAGTTAGCTCACCGAGTTAACCCGTCGAGTCAACTAGTCAGAGTCAACTCAGTTAACTTTGATCGTTGACTTTGACCATTAACTATGACCTTTGACCAAAAAGTCAACCTTTTTCTGAAAACCTATATTTTATGTTTTTTGACGTCCTGGGTTCGATTTTGAAGCCCGTTTCACAAAATTCTAAACTGAAAGCCTCCGAATCTGAACTTGAACCTGAATGTGCTTATGTATTTAATTATTCAGTTTAACTGCAACATGATTAAGGATTGATTATGGATTTTGATTAATTGAACGTAATCACATTTCTTGGTATTTGAGATTTTTGAGGGACGTCGAATTTGAGTTCAAGACTGACTGAATGTCGTTTTAAGGGTCGACCGATATAGCAAAGATTCAAGGTAATACATTACTACCTCTTTTATACTTTATGAACATGTTGATATTCGGTTAATGCATGCATAGCTGTGATGAAATGTAACTCTGCTTAAGTCAAATCAGATACAAAAAATAGGTATGATAATCTAGATAAGTTTGAAATACTCGAATAAGAAGGTTAATAAATTGGAAGGATCTGGAGTTTAATAAATTATTAATAAGGCATTTAATCTCCAAACTTGATTAAGAGTGTTAAAGGGTTCAATACAAAAATGCCCTTGAGGTATAAGAATGACTAAAATACCCCTAATAATGAAAGCGATCTAAAAACCTACACTAGATCTAGTAAAACAACCGATTCATCTAAAAACCTTGAATTACTTGGAAAGTTATGGAAGCAAGACTTAAACCTTCAAGATTGTTAAGTACTTGGATTTTCTCAAATTCTGAATAAATCTCCGAAGATAAATTTATGAAGAACTATTAGTATGTATGGATTAATCAAAGTGGCGTAAAATACTGAATTGATTGAAATGACTAAAAGGATTAGAAATACTAATAAGGCTAAATTGATAAGAATGATCGTATTGACCCAAAAGACTGAAGTATCCTCGGGCACCGAAATTTCCAAATTAACTTGAATGATGGATAAACCCTTGAGTTCTGAATAAATGAATTATTTGGGGGTACCAAAAGTACCCGAATGACTGAAATACCATCGAGTACTTAAATGATTGAATACTGCACAAATACATGTTTGCTCTTAGTTCATACAATGTTGATTTGTGTAGATGATCTGTACCGTTATATAATGAAATATGTTCTAAGAAATGATTACCCGTGAGGTGTCCCTGTTCGAATACTTGGCAAGTATCACATTATTGGGATTTGTTTAGTTTGGATTAACTTGAAAGCCTGACTCTTGTACGATGATCACTTTTAATATTACTGCAGTACAAGGAAAATACCGCATGAATACATGTTCGATTCTTGTAGCACGTCAGTGACTGGTTGATGAAGGTGAGTTTTTTTGTTATGCAACATAGACAATTGTAAGAAATGAATATTTGTGAGATGTACCTAACCGATTGAATAGTAAATCCAATTAGTTCAGATGGACTTGGAAATCTGACGAGCAATTAGAATTTCTTGAATTCTGCAAATCCTTGTTCATACCTTGTTGGGAAAAATTACCAAATTAACCATAATGCCCTTGTAAAATTAAATTATTGGATTACTCACGATATATCTAAATTCTTAAGATCCTAGTGTATCAATTTTGAATGTCTGGTTTGAGCAGTTAATACCGAACCCCTTTTAATAGGGACCTCTCTTTTGAAATCAGTCCAAAATGGTAAGAAGTTTAGTGTTCCCCTTTTCTTGTAAATACCAAGTACCTCCATAAATATTTGACCATCTAGTGTGTTTCATGTGTCCATGAATATTCCCTCTGTTTTAAACCAAAACTATCTACTCTGATTTAAAAGTATGGCATTGTTATCCGAAATAAAAGCACATCTCATGGCTTATGTTATTTAATACAAAAATATATCTAATACATGATTTCTGATATAACTGTTTACTGGTTAAAAACTAATTTTTATTTGGGGTCTATTATCCGGGATATGATTGAAGATCTGTAGGCTCAGAGCTAGTAAGTCCTTCTGGACCTAAGTTCCTACGCCCAATGGGCCTAGGGTAAGTCTTTTTGGATACAGCTCAGGGATACTACATATTGGTGTACGGTTGGAGGGTAGTTAGGTAATTAAAATAAAACCTTCAGTCCCCTTTTAAATTTCTACCCTACCGAATTATTATACCAAAGTCTGAAACTCTCAGTATGCTTCCAATTTGTGTTTAATGAAACACAGTAAACTTCTTAGTTCAACTTCCATAATCTATCTCTCTTCTAATTATCTGGGCTATAGGCATCATGTATATTACTCAGGTGATCAAGTCAAGAACGACTGTTACCTTCAAGTATAACAACAATATAAAATTTCATATCATATCTGAAACCTGTTGATACCAAGCTCATCATGTCAGTTTTATGTTAGTCATATACCTGCATGTGTCTTTCGCATCTTGTGGTAGTTTTGTATTACTGAGTTTTTCCAAGTTCATGCTGCTACTTTTCTATCGCAGGTTAAAAGGGATCAATCAGGGTAATTTTAACGGCATCAGTTATTGGAGTCGTTTTGGCCTTGCTTGTGGATTACAGTATAATGCAAGTTGGGGGCATGCATGTCACGTCTTGTTTTTTTATATCAGAGTCTGGAACTTGTATTTGTAACTTGTATCATGATTTTTGTTTTATTGTCTGAATAATTTCTGAACTTATGTTTTAATCCAGAACTTGTTTTAATGTTTTAATTGGTTTGAAAATTTATTTATCTGAAATTTTTATTGTGGGTTGCTCCGGTGACCCGAATGTGACACCTCAGATTGGATTGGGTTACCCGTATCGATCTGTGGGTGTTACAGAGTCGCTCCATTAATTTATCTTAATAGCTAATAACTGATTTTGTGGACTTTTAATGTTACATTACTTTATTATTGCTAAATATTAAAAAATATTTATTTTTTATGAAATTTTATCTTCAAATTATTCTAAGTTAAAATTAAATAAAAAGTTTTTTGGAATAAAAGTTTCAATAAAAATAATTTTTTAGTGATAAAATTCAAATAAATAAAAATGACAAAAATTTAATATGGACTTAACAGTTGAAAAGCATAGCAGCGAATTTCAATTTTCAATACAGGTGTAAGTTTGTACATTAACCAGAACTTAAATAAAATTTTAAATATTAATTAAACACAATAAAAATGTTTTAAAAATAGAAAAAAAAAAACAAAGAAACTATGTGCATAAATTAAATATGGGGAAAATATTCTTTGCACTAGCGATGAAAACGAAATGTTTCTATAAACACTCTTAGTTTTAAGTATAGGGACTTAGTTTAGAATTTAAAGTTTAATAGTTTAAGTGTAGTGGTTTAAAATTTAGGGTAAACTACATAAATGATCCCCTGACTATGACTCGAATCTCTATTGAGTCGTTTGACTATTAGAAGTTACAAACTGGTCTCTCAACTTAGAAAAAGTAACAACTGGTCTAATGCCGTTAAAAACTTAATGATTGATGATGTGACAATTAGTAAAAATGATATAATAATATATTTAGTCCTCAAATTTTATACTTTATTTTAATTTGGTCCTAATTCTATAAAATCATCCTAATATTTTAATTTTCTATCAATTTAGTCTCTCTCCTACTCCCCTCACCATCTTCTTCCACCATCAGTTATCCAAAGACCCACTAACAAACCAACAAGTAATACACGATTGAACAAAAGAAAACCAACTTAAGTTAGGAATCCTCGTTTCAAAAAAGCAACTCGAGGGCTCTACAATTTCCTTCCCTTTACTCTTTCTTTTCTCAACGGTTTGTCTCCTGTAAACTGTAAAATGCTCAAAATCAGCACAATCACCAAATAGATGCAGTCCAGAAAACTAGGGACAAAAAACTAGTTGATGTTCATCAACTTCACAAAATTTCCAAATCATAGAAGGCAATTCACCTATAATTTTTGAAAAATATATGTTTCAAAATATAAGAAACTTAAATTAAAATATAGTCTAGAATCTAGAGAACTATATTCGATCCATCTATGTGGCTTGCATTGAAAATGAACATTGAGCAAGACTACTAAAAACCTTAATTCAAATTCATAGAGTAATTTTCGAAGAAAATCTATATAGCTTAAATTGAACCCACAAAGTTATATTGTTGTAGAATGTTACAATTCACTAGTATTAAATGAAAATCAAGATTCTAGAACTAAAATCTTTAGACGATCTGAAATTAGGGATGAACACTTTATCCGACTCAGTCCGATCGGGTCAGATTTTTTAATAAAAAAATTGGGTTTGGGTCGGTTTGAGTTTTTATTAAGGGTGAAGTTGGGTCGGGTTTAGGATGAAAAATATATGACCCGACTTGAGACTAATTGCATAATTTTCTCTTAAATTTTTTAGGGATGTTTATAATAATACCCTCTCTTTATACTCTTTTATAATTAGGTCCTTAAAATTGAATTTTTATTTATAATTTAGTCCTTAAAATTATATTTTTACGATTAAGTCCCCTAAAATCATTTTTGCAATTAGGTCCCTAAAATTAATTTTTTTCTATAGGTCGGGTAAGGTCAGGTTTAGTATATTTATTTTTGGGTCGGGTCAGGTTTTTTAAAAAATGTGTTTGGGTCGATTCAGATTTATAATTTTTATTTTCGGGTTAGGTTCGAGTGGGCCAAAAACTTGACCCGTGTCTATCCCTATTTAAAAGCCAAAATTAAAATCCAGCTAAAAACGAAGAACCTATCAAAATTACCCAAAACAAAGGTGATTCTGACAAAGTTGATAGCTTAGAGCTAGAATTTTGCCTTGTTATTCCGACTGTTTATATTTTCCTTGCCATTGTTATTATTAACATTTTTGGTGGACCCAGGGGTGGTAAGATTGAAGTTGGGACTAAGGTTGCTCTTGGGGTTGTTGGGAAGGGATTTAAGAGACGAAAAGAGCGATGATTTGATTTAAGATTGGATCAAAGTAGAATAAGAAGAGGATTGCGAAGAAGGATGATATATAATGGGGTTATATTGTTGAGATCGATGAGTGACTTCTTTTTTTTTTTGCTGAATTTTCTTTTAGATTTTATTGTTGGCGATTTTGTTTCTTCAATTCTTATGTCAATTTCTCAGAATTGTAAGCTTCTGCTTCTCTTGCGGAATTCTGGCTTTGGGTTGGCAGAGATATAGAAAATTAAAATCATGGGGATGATTTTATAAAATTAGGACCAAATTAAAAAATAAAGTGTAAATATTGAGGATTAAATGTGTTATTATATTATTTTTGTTAACTGCCACATCATCTTCTGTTAAATTTTTAACAGCATCGGACCAATTTGTTACTTTTTTTAGTCGGGATCAATTTATAACCTCTTATAGTCAAGGGACTCAACAAAGAATCGGGTCATAGACGGGGGACCATTTATGTAGTTTACCCAAAAATTTAGGGTCCATAATTAGAAATTATGGTTTAAGTTAGAATTTAGGGTTTAGATTTTAGGATAATATGGTTAGGGATTTAGGTTTTAACCATAAATACTAAAGCTTAATTATAAACCCTAAATTCTAACCACACCCCCTTAAATTTAAAACTCCAACACTTAAATCCCTAAACATTAAAACTCTAAACAGAGTCCTAAACAAACTCTAAACAGAGTTACTTGTAGAAACCTTTTGTTTCCTTAAATAATTACCCTTAAATAAAATCAATAATTAGATAATCATATTCATAGTTGTTGGGAATTGGAGGAAAACCCTCCAAAATTTTAAATTCAGACAAATGCACTTCAGATTAAGAGTCCCATCTCGATTAACCTCCGAAACCCTTTTGAATTTTGAATTGCAGAAAAGATCCCCTGCACTTATTAATATGCAACCCTTTCACGGAGCTTAACAGGGGTTTGTAATTGAAATCTGAACAGTCTTAGTGTCTGTTTTTATGCCCATTTAACCAGCTTTCATTTTCCCAATTCTAGTATATGTTCACTGGTGCATGGGTTTTAATTTTTTTGGGTAAAGTACAAGATAGTAACTGAATTTTGTTAAAAAAATAGTAATCAAACTTTTAAATGTTACAAAATATCAATTAAACTTTGTGTTTTGTTACAAAATAGTAACTCAGCCATTAAGTACTTAACGTGACAGTTATAGAATTTTGTATAATAGCATATTTAATCCTTCATATTTACACATTTAATTAATTTAGTCCTAATTTAAAAAATTCAATAAATTTAACCCTCATTATTTACACTTTCTTTCACTTTGGTCCTATTTATAATCGGTATAATATTAAATATTTATAGTTGGAAATAATATTCAATAACTTTTTTTGGTTCGTGGAGTACAAAGTCGATGTCGTATTTGCTGGCCACGTCCACGCACAAACGATCCGTAAGCTCTTCACCTATAGTATTAGGTCCTAGAGTTGATTGATTACTGATGTATGTATATTACAGGAACGTGTATCCATCATTGCATACGATGTCGTAAATGGCATATGCACTTCAGTGAAGGATCGATCCGCTCCTTCCGCTCCTTTATATATTACGATTGGTGCAGGAGGAAATCTTGAAGGCTTAGAAACCAAGTAGAGATTGTTCTTCTCTAAGTCTATGATTGTTTCATGCATAATTGTTACAATTATTTGATGTCGAATGCTCGGTTTTTCGTATTTGCAGCGTGACGGAGCCACAGCCAGCCTATTCCGCGTATCACGAAGCCAGTTTCAGTCACGCCGTTTTTGATATCAAGAACCAAACACATGCTTATTATAGTTGGCATCGTAGCCATGATGGATATGCAGTTGAAGCTGATTCAATGTGGTTCCTTCATTTCCCCCTCTCCCTCTGTTGCATCTTGCATTGATTTTCATGATATAGACTCAAAACCTGTTTAAAAAAAGGGATTCTTTCGTCTTGATTTAATTCTTCAGCAGTTATTGATTTGATTCATTAATTTGGCTTCTTTTTTATTCGTTCCAGAATGTGGGAATTCTCTGTGGGTTTATATATGATCAGTGTTTGGCCTGATTCTTTACGATGGGTGGATAGGCTGACTTATCCAAAGTTTTTCTTTTTCTCTTTAAATTCAATTTTACACTTGCCACTTCCCATGTAATCTCCCTTTTTTTGTAAACATCACGACAATCAAATTATCAAACACTGGTTGAAAGGTATACTAAAGTACCCATAGCCATAGCCGTATATGTAGTTTACGAAATTTTTATCTTGAAAACGACAAAGCAAAAGTTGCTGATTGTTGCTTTTCACGAGCTCATTTCACCGAGCATGTCGAACCAGCTGTTGATTTCCAAATAAAGAGAGTGACTAAACATGTAAATTTCTCTTGGCAGGTTCTTCAGCTATGGTTGGTAACCCAGAATCTCTCCTTCATAATCGCTGGAGGTTCCGTAACTGTGGTATTTCCGATTATAAATAAGGACCAAACTAAAAGAATATGTAAATAATAAGAGTTAAATTTATTTAATTTTTTGAATTACGATTAAATTAATTGAATGTATAAATATAAATGACTAAACGTGCTATTATACAAAATTTTATAACAGTCATGTTAAGTACTTAACAGCTGAGTTACTATTTTGTAACAAAACACAAAGTTTAATTGTCATTTTATAATTACCATTTTGTTTTTGGGTAAAATGCATCATTCATCACTCAAACTATCTTCTCACTCCTATTTTGGTCACTCAACTTTCAAAATTTTCAATTTACTAACTGAACTTCTAATTTTAGTCACTTTGAAATATTTTATTATTATTTTCAATTTTTTAATATTATTAAATATAAAAATAATTTAAAATAAATAATAAAATCATAATAAAATAACCACCACCGTTGGTCTTAGAATCGACGACCATTTGATTCCAAATTGTATCGGGGGACTCGTTTTGACATGTTGAGTCCAAATTTGGTGTTTGTTTTACCAGAAAATGTCCCAAAACCTGCAAATCTCATTTGAAACTTTTCGGTTTCCTAACTTTTGATCTCTTTTTCGTGGATTTCGGAGCACTTTTTAAAAAAAATGGATGTCAGATTTGGACTCAGAGGGCCGAGACGAAATGACCGACGAAATCTGGGATTGAACGACCACCATCTACGTTCATCGGCGGTGGCGTCCGACGACGATGAATGGTGGCCGGCGAACATTTTGATTTAATTTTATACTTTATATTATTTTTATATTAAATAATTATAAAATTGAAAATAATAATAAAATAATCAAGAGTGACCAAAATAGGAGCAATTCGAAAGTTCAGTTAGTAAATCAAAATTGAAAAGTCTGAAAGTTGAGTGACTAAAATAGGAGTGAGAAGATAGTTGAGTGATGATATATGTATTTTACCCTTTTTTTAACAAAGTAAAGTTATATCTTTGTTTTTGTTTTTTTGCTGCTAAAGGAATATATCAGCAAGATGAAACTGAGAAAGCATCAAATCTTGGAGCAACAGTGCACTCATACTTTCAGGAGGAGCTTCGAATCTCATCTCTCCAAGTGGTTGACCACGCATTGATGAAGCAAGTCTGTCCGCAACGGTATTAAAAGCACGATTCACATGCCGCAGGGAAGTATTCCAATCTCGCTGAAGCATATCTCGGATAGCAATGACAAGGGCGTTACTTTAAAATTCCGGATTCATCCTCTCGATGCACTGGATCACCTCACGACAATCAGACTCAACCACCACCTTTCGAAAGCCAAGGTTCCAGGCATGTTTGAGACCATCCAAAATCGCCCAAAGTTCCGCATTTGCTGCAGTTCCCTATACTACGAGCAAATCCAAACAGCCAATAACCAGGTTCTGATCGAATGACTCCACCTACAGTCGCGGCACCATCCACATTGTTGACAGCTCCATCAACATTTAGCTTCACCCATTCCGATTTTGGTCTTGTCCATGCCAATTCAGCAGCTGAAATCCCTGCGCTCGGCGCATCTCCAATACTGTCCGCCCTCCCTACAGCAATGATCATTTGCATACAAGCCTTGCTCGCTGCTATAAAATCCTCCTTCTCCACAAAGTTAGGATCAAAAAGTCGCTGATTACGTCGACACCACAGCTTCCAGAAAATAACGGAAAAGAGGATGTTCCAATCATTCACCTGAATCGCAAACCTTCCCCCATTACTCAGGTTGGAAACGAACCAATCGATCAGAGGAAGGGAGTAAAACTCATGCAAACTCCCGGGTTTCACCAACAAAGACCAAATGGCTCGAGCTCGCGGACAGTCCCTTAGCACATGTAGTACGTCTTCAACCCCATGAGTGCACATCGCACGCTTGTTTTCAGCCGACATATGCCTGCGCACATGCTCCACGTTAGTTAATAAGTTGCCTCTCATAGCAAGCCATAGAAAGGCTCGGATCCGTTGTGGAATAGGCAATTTCCGCACCGCCACCCAGCAACTATTCTTATCTAATTCCGAGCCCCCTGTAATCAATCTATATGCTGATTTAACTGTGAAATTTTGTTTTGGATCCTCCTTCCATACAAGCCGGTCTGGTCCTAGGCGCGAAGATGGCGGCAATATAGCCATAATTTGCTGCACATAATCTTCCGGGAGAACAATCCTTAGCCGATCCAAGTCCCACTGTCCTGTATCAGTAACAAATTCTACCACTGGGCACGGCAAAGTTGGCGCGACCAGCAGTGATTTAGATACTAGCTGACCTGCTCCAACCAGCCACACATCGTACCAAAAGTCAATTAAACACCCATCCCTCACGCACCACACAAGACCTTGGTGAACATCGTCCCATACGCTGCTAATACCAGACCATAGCGCAAGCAAATACGGGACACAGGGCTTGATGGCAGCACACCTTCCCATTTGTATTTTGTGCGCAAGACCCGCACCCAAAGTTTGTGAGCAACATTAATCAATTGATACCTGAATTTCATAAGGATTGCAAGGTTGTACTTTGTTAAATCGTGAAAGCCAAGCCCACCATACTCAACCGGTGTTTATGATCCGTAGAAGTGCCCCACACAAATCCCCTAATTAATTTTTCAATCTCCATACATACTCTTTTAGGGAGCCATGCAGCCTGCATAGAATAACTAGGGACAACTTAAAGGACAGATTTAGCCAACGTAACTCGACCCGCAAAAGATAACGGCTTTGCATTCCAATTCGAAAGATGCGTCCGAACTTTCTCAATTAAATAGTTGTACGTTGCTTTAGTCACACGTTGATGCAACAGCGGAATTCCGAGATATTTCCCTAAGTCCTGCACTTCCATAAAACCAAACCCATTCGCAATATCAGCTCGAATCTCATTATCGGTATTTTTTGAGAAAGAAATCTGAGTTTTAGCTGCATTAATTTTATGTCCCGACGCGCCACAAAAATCCTGCAAAACACCATGGATATCTTCCATTTCTTGCACCGATGCTTCAGCGAAAAGCACAATGTCGTCAACAAAAAAAATAAATGTAAAACCCTAGGACCATTCCAACTTAAATGAATCTCAGCCCAACTTCGTCGTTCAATCTGTAAATTAATCGCCTGAGACAATTTTTTCATATAAAGAACAAAAATATATGGAGACATAGGATCTCCTTGGCGAATTCCCCTCGTAGGGGTAAAGCGGTCTGTCAGCTCTCCATTCCATAAAATCTGTGTGGAAATCGAAGATATACAGTCCATAACCAGTCGTACAAAATCATGAGGCAGCCCCAAATCACTCAGTGTATACGCTATGAAACTCCATTCAAGTCGGTCATAAGCCTTTTTCAGGTCAATCATAATTACCATCCAACTTTTTCGGCCTGACTTATTACGAATAGAATGAATTACTTTTTGTGCAAGAATGACATTATCCGTAATACATCGCCTAGGCACAAAACTGATTTGAGATTGAGAAATCCATCTAGGCATAAATGGTTTTAGCCGATTCACAATCACCTTCGTCAGAGTCTTATAAATCACAGAGCACAAGCTAATTGGCCGAAATTAAAAAAACGCCTCAGCTGAAGGAACCTTGGAAATTAACACAACTGTTTTATTCATTTCAGCAGGAATGGATCACCCCTAAAACAACCGTGGACAAAGGAGACGACGCTCTTACCCACCACAACCTAATTCTTCTGATAAAACATAGCATGAAGCCCGTCTACCCCCAACGCTTTTAAAGGACTCGTATCAAAGAGAGTCTTTCGCACCTCCTCTTCGGTCACATCCATCATAAGATGTTGTAACTCCAAGTTAGAAAGACTTTCAAAGCGACCTTGAATAGAACAAGGAGAAAGGTGAGTCGGTGATGATGTGAATAGGCTCTCAAAGAATTGAACCACACCGGTCCGAATCAAATCTGCATCCTCACTCCGTTGCCCATCCGCCAACTTCATCATTGAGTACGTGTTGCGACGTTGCCGAGCCTTGGTCACCCGATGGTAATATTTAGTATTTCGATCTCCGTCCTTAATCCATTGAGAACGAGACCGTTGAAACCATAAGCTCTCCTCTTGACTAAGAACGGTACTCAATTCCTGTTTAAGTTTTGTCTCAAGCTCAAGAAGATCAGGTCGACTAGAAAATTCCACTACCTTTTCAATACCTGAGATACGTGCCATAAGAATTGCTTTGGGCTTCCCATTGTGGCCAAATACCTCCTCATTCCATTCAGTCGCCTTATGAATGAAGGAGGCATCTCCATTCCAAGCGTTCGTTAACGGACTCACAAATCCCGGGTCGTTTTGCCATGCTGCCAAATATTTGAAGGGTTGCTTCTTCTTTTGGTTTAGATTAGAAGAATTAGATAACAATACCGGCCGGTGATCAGATCCCATACGAGCTAGGTGCTTAACATAAGAGGCCGGCCAAGTTTCACACCACAAATCATTCCCTACTCATCTGTCCAAACATTGATGAAGGGTTCCCCGCTTCCAAGTAAAACATGGACCCTGAAATCCCAAATCATTCAGGCTGGCCTCATGAATAAAATCTACGAACTTGCGGCAAACACCATTCCTCCTTTCAGAACCATCAATCCTCTTTGATGTACTTAGGATAGCGTTAAAATCACCACCTAGAATTCAAGGTATATCATCTGTCGGCTTCAAAGCTAAAAGCTGTTCCCATAATCCATTCTGAATTCTTATAGTCGGAATTGCATAAACAAAAGACACCAAGTGCTTTCATATTTGATTGGCGATCCACGCAAAGTGCATGAATAAACTGGCTAGAGACTGCTAACACATCTACAGAAACATTATCCTTTCACAGAATCCAAATCCCTTCCGAGAAGCCATTAGCTTCAACCCGGTAGGAATAAGGGAACCCATGCCGCGATAATCTTGTCAGCTGTCCTACCACTCACCCTAGTTTCCATTAACGGCACAATATCCGGATCCTGTGATTTTACAACAGTTCTCAAAAGACGATTAAAGAATTGTAAGGATTTTTCTCTTTCGCAATGAATCCAGTCCATTTATAACTCCATATATCACTCCACTACTTTCCTATGAACATTTCTGTGCATTTTTAGCTAACAAAGATCTATTTTTATCATCTCAAGGATTGCTAAATCGCAATTTTCACTAGATCTTATATTATCTCTTGAGTCTTGAGATAATTTACCATTACTGGTATGTCTACTTCCGGACATCATCTGTATGGTTTGCATATTGTTCATAATATTGGCCATATTCTTGAGGTGCACCATTAACTATACAAAGGCCTGGCCATACACTAATTTGATATCAGTTCATGAGTCATAGAAACCTATTATCTTCATATATTCACATGTTTGATAGATAACCTTTCGCATCTTTGCTGAAATGAATATTACATGCTCCAAAAAACACTTGGCTGAGAATTCTAGCTTTACCTAATTTTCAATGTCTCCTTTGCAACGAGACTGGTAAAGGATTGTGATTCTGGAAAGCAGCATCTAATTTATGTGAGGCTAAGTTTACTTCATTCAGGTAATATTTACATTTGGTATAGGGAAACTGATGAAGTACGCAGTTCTGCAGGTTGCAAGTCAAGCATGTCCTCGTTTGGTTCGAGGTGATGAATGTTCTGCAGTTCTGCCAACATGGCATATATATATATGCAACAGCTTCTGATTCAGAAAATCAGAGTAGAGTGATTTTGATCTAATTGTACCTCCATTAACTCGGAAATGCAGTGTAAAGAATTGCTTTGCTTATGCAATTCCTTACCTACTGGTTAAAGAGTAGGGATATTGGCATTCCAAGATTTTTGACATCAACTTGCATGTAGTGAGGTAATTTTCTTATATATTGAGGCAATGCCATTATATAAAATTTGCTGCATATTTGCGCCCGTTACAAGCCTAGTCTTACAAATCTTGGAGAATCAACTATAATTTTCTCTTAGGCATAATGTTGCAACTTTTCTAGGTTTTAAGAATATAATAGTATATTTTTTTATAGTACAAAATGAGTATTTCAGATTGAAATTTGACAATTTGTGTTTGTACACTAATTTTAACATGTTAATGGGTTTTTATATGGATTTGGGTATATTCATTTTTGTGTACTGTATTGTGTTGGTGTTTTTTTTGGCTTAATTCACTATTTAACTCCTGAAGTATGTTATTTTCCTACTTTACGCCTTAAACTATTTTTATCCTAGTTTCCCCTTTAAACTATCAATGGTGTCTCAGTTTGTCTAAAAAATTATATGCGTCCAATAGTAATGCGTCATATTTTTTTGCTCTAAATAGGTGCCTAAGCTTTCATTTCGGTCATTTTAAGTACCCATTGTTGAAAAACCGTTAGAAAATTAAAATTTGACACGTGGCATATTTTAATTTTTAAGTAAAATTCAAAATTATATAAAATAACAGTTTTAAATTTTTATAAAATAGTCCCAAATCCCTAACCCAAAATCCCCAAATTCCCATCTTTGACTGCCTCGTCTGAGACCACCACTAATACTGCCGGACCACCAAGACCATTTTCCCCAACCACCCATTGCCGATAACCGATGGTTGATGTACCGATCAGCTTTCTTTTTGCAAGTTTGGCTTCCTTCGACATTAGGAAGCCAACCAGCACACCTATTGTTGGTTACCGGTGATGGGTGGTTGGGGGAATGGTCGTGGTGGTCCGACGACGGATATGGTGGGCGGCGGCGTGACCATCGGCAGCGGAATCGGCTGGGGAAGTTAGGGATTTAGAATTTGGGGGCCATTTTGTGTGTTTTCAAATTTTTAGGGTTTTTTATAAATCAAGTTAAAAATAAATTAAATTTAAAAAGAAATAAAATGAAAAATAAATTTTAAAAAAAAAGTAACGGTAGTTAACAGTTAGGCACGTAAAATGACCGAACTGAAAGTTTAGGCATATATTTAGAGCAAAAAATAATTTAGGCACCAAAAGTAAGTCACACGTATAGTTTGGGCGCCTATTTGGTTATTAAACTTTTTTAAATTGATATTTTATATGAAAATATTTTAATTCGTATTAGCCTTTTTTTTATTAAAGTCATTTGTTTATTTGGCATCTCAACAATTAATTAAGTTAATGACGTGATATTAATTTGCATCACGAGTTATAATTTGATTAGTTGTTAAAATATTAGATTAATATTTAATATTCATTTAAGCACTTTTTAAAGTTTAAATATCAAATTATTTTTTTTCAAATTTAAGTATCAATTTAAAAAAAATTAAATACTAATTTGAAAACAAATGTAGATTTCATATATGCGACATTTATTTTATCTTCGAGAAAACTGGTGTCTTGTCGAAATTAAGCTTTTTGACACCCAATGTATGGATGTTTTAATGTGAATCAGATGCCGTGATACAAGTTGCTTATGCATTTTATGCAAATTCGTGCAAAAATTACTCAATTAATGCCAAGGAATAGAAATTCTCTTGGAATTTTTTTTTATAATTATCCTCGTTTGATTTATTAGATGATTAATTTAGATCAAGTACCGTAAAAGTTTATTATCATTAAACCAATTAGTAGTTGAAAATTTCTTTTGGAATACTTATCTTCATTTTTCCTTCAACTTGTTATAATTTATATTTGATATATCGATAATTCATAGGTTATTAATGAACCACAACATATCATCTGTATTTGTTTTAACAATTAAATTTGATGGTTTTTAAGCTTACTTCACGACGTGTTTTAGTATTATTTATTGTTAATTAGTGTATAAATTTATACTCCGTTAATGCTTTAAATACAAATTTTATGTATAGCAATTGAGTTCGAGTTCGAGGGTGGTAATAAATTTGCGTTGAGTCATTTTGTTTTGGGTACATATAACGCTGAAAATTCATTGTCAGAGATTGAATTCTAATATCGTAAATATGCCGTTAGATTTTGCTATCCATGTTTAGGATGTATTTTAAAACGTTACAGGAGACTACAAAACTTGTCAAGATACTTGATTGCCTATATATGATCTAATTCAAGGTCACTGTTTAAGTCTTTGGAAATCATTTCAGAAAATCTCGACAGATTCTTACAAATGTTTGTATGTCTGCTTGTGAACTTGCATATATTCATGTTTATACATATCTCAAGACTGTGACAGGCATCTGCTTTCCTTCATTTTTGTGTACTTCCACTCAAAATCAAGGGGCCAGATTCTTTTTGTGTGCTTCCCTCGTTCATTCCTAATTTTGTTTGAGATAGAATTTCTTGTGAATTAAGAGTAATGATAACAATTTCCTTTTTTTTTCTTTCTTTTCGATACATAGGAGAAAATTAAAAAGAAATTAAATTAAATTGGGAAATCGAATCTTAAACCTTATCCCTCCTATGAGTGGTGGCAATCAGCCAATCACTAGCTATGTGGACAATTTTCCGTTCATGGTGACTTTTATCATGGACGAGCCAATATTCTAACTCGAGGGGGTAAAATATAACTTTTTAAAAAGTAGGAGACAATTTACAATTATTTCATTAAATTTTAAATTTATTATATAAATTAAGGGTTAAATTTTTTTTGGGTTGGGGGACAACGGTCTCTCTCATGATTAAGGTAGTATTGATCACAAAATATGAAACTTATAGTTGCCAAAGTTATCAATTCTTCATTATTTGGGTGGATTTAGTTATTCAATTCGAAGAAAATTCATTTATTAAAAAGTAACATTTTAGTTAGGTTAATCGTTATTAATTTACAATTATCAATTTGTCTAACGAAATAAGGTATTAAGTTCCTTAAGAAAGATAAAGAGTTCAGATATTAGAATTGTGAATGGAAGAAACTGAGTTAGAAATGTCGCTTCTATAATAGACATTTGTCATACCTAATTCAAATTAGTTGATTAATGAATCAAGTACCTATGATTATAAGAAAATAGTATTTAATAAAAATATGAAATATTTAATAACTGTAATATGTGATTTTGTTTGACTTTAAAATTTTAATCATCATCATTAATATTCTAAATTAAGCGAATTTTGTTTGGATTAGAAGATAATATGTTTTGTCCTATTGTAAATGAAAAGAAAGGCAAGAAAAATCTTTAAACAAGAATCTTGATCTCTAAGACTAAGGAAAGAAGTGTACTATGGAATAGAATAAGCTTTGTAAAGTAATAGTAAAAGTTTTCATGTAAATAAAAAAGCAAGAAACAAAACCAGCAACATGCACCAACATGACTGTGTTGAACCATATTCAACAGTTGAGTTACTTTTCTGTTTCGAAAAACTGTGACTCCAGTTGTGAAATATTGTGTTCGGACTGTAAAAACATAAAAGCAAAGCCCTTAAAAAATGGACCAGAACATTTCATATACACTGAAAGTGACAAAGGGTATTGAACCCTTATCTTTTGTAATCTTTTTGACCACCTAATAAGGTTTTAGATAATGTTGATCATTATTATTGGTCCCAAAATTCCAAGATTTATTACTAGTTTTCAGCCAAACCCTCCATGCTACAATTCAACTAGAACATTCTATTTATGTTGATACCTTCTACTCCGTAAATAACCCATGGAATGGTTCCAGTGATAAAGGATGTTATCGTTCCTTTCAGGTAATCCGGATTCGAGCAACGTAGTCTGCAGATAGGCATGAGTTTATTCAGATTTAAAACTGGACTAAGATACGACAATGAAATTGAATTAGAATACTAGTTTTTTTTTTTTTCCAATATGAAAAATGTAGACAAGTTTAGGTATCAATATGAACACAAAAAACTTAGGTACTAATGTAGGAAAAGTATATAAATTCAAGTATCAATGTAAACAAAAAAAAGATGTACTAATATGGGAAAATATATAGGTTTAGAGGCTAAAACATGACTTGTCCTTTTAGATATGGTGCCTGAATTGGATATGAGGGAACAAAAATTGTTGCAGGAGGAGGAGGAGGAGGAGATTTTATATCCCCCTTTTTGGTTAAAAACAGGTTGAGTGAAAAGAGAGCTTTAATTCAAGCAATCACATGGAACTCAATCCTCTCCCTCAACTCAAGATTGTACTGATGAATGATCATTACTATATGTCCCATCCAAAAACATGTCATTTTCAAAATCAATTTAATTTTACCGACAATCAGTTGGTCTGATGGGAAGAAGTACCAAATTTTTTAAACAAAGTTAGGAGTTCAGATCCTGACGTTATAAATTGGAGCAAATTGAATTAGAAAGGTTATCCTCATAATAAACCTCTACAATACTTGATTCGGATGAATCATCCAACGAATTAAATACCGATGATTATAAAAAAAAAAACTCAATTTTAACGCCTAATAGTTGATTCCATACAGAGAGTATTTAGAGTTGAGAAAGACAGAGGCAATTACCTTCATGGGTTGTTGCTATAAAAAGGTTTAGAGAGGTTGAAGGAGGCATGTGTTAGATTCTTAGGCTATATAGGGAGCTTTATGTAGTGTACAGCTTTAAAGGGTATAAGGAATGGCAATCTCATGCTCTGCCTCTATCTCTTTATTTGGGGTCCCCCATACCTTTATCTTTTCACCTTTGATCACTAAATATGAACATAAAAGTTTTCACTTTTCCTTCTCCATTCCAAAAAATAATAATATAAATAAATAAGTTTCCTATGAAACCGTTAATTTGTAATGTTGGTCCAATGATGATTTAATTACTTTCTTGCATGCATGTGGACAAAATTTGATATTGTAGCAACACAAGTTTGAGGGAGAGAGATAGAGAGAGACAACTTTTACCTTTGTTTAGTGGAATAGAGAAATGAAGGGATGGATATGAAAAAGTTTATAATGCTTATAAAAATACTCATAATTTTTTTATCATTTGTATTTTAATTTACAAAGTCTATAATGATAAAATCATATGTTATCCATCATATTTAAATGTTATCCTCGTACATTTATATATAAGGTAAATTCTACACGCTGACGGTAGAAACTAAAATTTTTTACAAGTGTTTTAGTTTTAAAATTTAGAAATTCAATTTGTTAAAATAGATTTATTGTTATTCGAGTTTCATTTGTAATAAAGTAGTATGTCCTATAACTGAGTCGCTAAATCCTAAAATTAAGACACTTGTAAAACAATTTAATTAATATTTATCTATTTATAAGACATACTACTTGATTACAAATGAAACTGAATAACAAAAAAAATCTATTTTAATAATTTTTTTTACTTTTATTTAATATTTATCGTATCAAGTATAAACGTGTATGAGTTGTACACTATTTTAAATTGAACCACAATCTTTAGCATTATATAGATATATATTACTCAAAATGGTTGAATTATGATTTTTTTAAAATTTTTAAAAAATAACTCTTCGAGACAATAAAATTAATTAGCAAGTGAATGAGATAATTCACATATTATTATTTTAAAATTAAAGATATCCAAGTCTAGTAATATCATAAATATTTATATTTTCATTTAAATTGATTAAATATCACATTTAAAAAGAATTACAAAAGAAATAAATTAAATCTTAATGAATTAGAAAATATAAAAAGTTTAAATAAATTTTTGAAGGGCGAGTGACAACGAGATACATACGATAATTATTGATATATGATTTTTAATTATTTTTATGTCTAATCATTTTCTCTTTAATAATGGTTTTTACTTTTGTCTTATCAAAGTCATGTGACTTTATATGCACTATATTCTACATGATTAGTTTTGCCCATAGGTCAACCATTGTAAAATATAGCCACAAAATTTAACCTATATTCAAATTGAAAATAATATTATATTTTAATCACACCAAAATCAAATTAGTTTTCGTAAATGGATCGAAAATGACCGAATTCATTGTCATAATTACGTGTTTACAGATATATAAAACAGTAAACAGAAACAACAGTTCCGATCCTTCCAAGCTGCATGAATTTGCTAATAATATCTAGAGCTGCACAGCAACAACAACTTGCAAGAATAATGCAGTGCACTTCACAACTGACTATGTATATATAGAGGAACCCTTTAAAGCTTCAAGCCACTCAAAATCATAAACAAATAGTTCAAATTTTGGTTTCCTTTCAACCACATCTTCCCTATTTCTTTTTCAATGGCTTCCATTCCAAAGTTCTACACTAATTATGCATTTTCCAATGATTTTTATCAGTTTCCAAATCCACAGCCAGTTCCCCAAGAAAACTATACAGCTGCTGGCGGTGCAATAATTTCCGGTGCAACATGGGGTGAAGAAATCAGCTTTCCTATGTTTTTAGACAACGGTGGGATCGATGTTTTTCAACAGGATTCTAATCTGACATCCGCCATCCCAGCAGCATTGTTCCCGGAGCTAATAGGGGTATCGTCGGACTTGAATGTCCCGACAGCATTGTCTCATCACAATAACATTGCTGCAGGCTTTTGTGGCATTAATGGAACTATCCAAAATTTTGGTGACAGACACCAATTGCAAGATGTCTATGAGCATGGAGAAGAATGCAATGGATCTGTTCATCAGGATTTCAAGGCAGTTGATCCAACTTTGGGACAAAATTGGGTACATATACATATTTATTTCTTCACGGATGCATTGTTTCTTACAATTTCATGAAGATTCATGACAATGTATTCTTTTGACAGGGAATTCAAGGAAATCGAATTCGGCCGGCCATGGAAGACGGCAACCTTAAGGTCGGTCGGTATTCGGTAGAAGAGAGGAAAGACAGAATTCTTAGATACTTGAAAAAGAGAAATCAAAGGAACTTTAACAAGACCATTAAGGTCTCTCTTCATTAATTTTCTCAGATATTATAATATATATTTTTTTGTTTAACCATTGGTTCAGATATGATAATATTTATTTATATACGAAAGTAATGTACACTGACTGAACTTTTTCATACAGTATGCTTGCAGGAAAACCCTAGCTGATAGAAGAGTTAGAGTGAGGGGAAGATTTGCAAGGAACACTCAACTTTGCAAAGATCAAGAAATGGTATTGAAAAAGGAAGACGATAATTCACCCAATGACATAAACTTGTATAATTTCAGTGAAGCAGTCCAGGTATATATATATATATCTTTTCATATATTAATGTATAATTTGATTATATTATATGGGGAAGAAGATAATAAGTTTGTTTGGTTACTTTGTTTTTGGTTTGCAGATGAAGCAGGATGAGGATGATTGGCTGCAAGAGGCAATGGCAAATCTAATGTATTTACCTTATATTGCTGGTTGAGAATTATATATATATATATATGTGTGTGTGTGTGTGTATCTAATGGATTTACTAATGGAAAACTCTCATTTAAACTAATTGTTCTCAAAATTATCGTTATTCTTCGAAGTGATAACGAGTTTAAACTTTTAACATCTGCAATTTGTTAAACTGACGTGCAAACATTTGGCATGCAGGAATA
Organism: Hibiscus mutabilis; assembly: GCA_019671005.1. Taxonomy (NCBI): domain Eukaryota; kingdom Viridiplantae; phylum Streptophyta; class Magnoliopsida; order Malvales; family Malvaceae; genus Hibiscus; species Hibiscus mutabilis. Next base: position 8,550,808 of record CM033741.1, read on the forward strand.
GTTGGTAGGGATGAAGTTATGGTAAAATAAAATTTTACTGATCCGGTTAAGCATGTTTATATGAAAATACTAACTTTAGATTAAAATTAGGGCAAATTACTTAAATCATCACTGAATTTTACTCTTAAACTTATTTCTATCACTGAAGTTTCAAAGTGTTCAATTTACTCATTGGAGTTTAGGCATTGAACATTTTTTGTCATCCTCTGTTAACTTTTGACAACGTCCATTTATCGGAGAACGGAAGAATTTTTCCAAGATCCAAACGGTGAAAAACTTTATCAGCATGAGGAAAGCAATATATTGAGAAATAAGCTTCATCCGACGGCGGAGGAGGGATATCAAAGAGAGAGAAGCCAAAAGCTTTTTACCTGATTCGTAGATTTTGAGGCACTTTCCAGTGAAATGAATGCTAGATTCAGACTTAGGGTAAAATTTGAGATAGAACGACTACCATCTACGACCATCAACGGTGGATGACGGTGAACTGTGGACAACATCCATGTCATAACGAAGGTAAACTTCAGTAAGTATATTAAACATTTTGAAACTTTAATTACCAAAATAAGTTTGAGAATAAAATTTAGTGATAATTTACGTAATTTATCTTTAAATTAATCAAGTGGGAGGAAATAAGAAAAGGGTTTAGTTGAGTGGAAGCTTATGATTGGTGAGTTAAGTTGAAAGTGATTGAAATGTAATCGCATTTGATGCTAATAGGGCAAACCGACGTATCCTACTTTATCCATCTTACCGTGAGTAAGTCTTAATGAACAAGATTATGAAATGAACAAATAATGAGAATATTTGAGCATCAAGTCTATTGCACCCCTTTATTCTTCCCGCATACATTCCGGTCTTTCTCCAACAACTCTCCACCTAAATCAGAAATAATGAATCGTCTGAAATCACCACAACCACCTTGTCTACAACTTTATTGTGAGTCGATTTTTACCATCAACAAAGTCTTTGGCTTGTAAGACAAACTTGTGGTCCTCTGGCAATACATAGAAGATTAATGGAAGCTTAGCTTCAAAATTCTACAATCACTTTATTTATTTGATGCCAAAATCATCACCTGTTTGATTTCTTTATACATATAGCCCCCCCTATAGGGTTGTTCTCCACGTCTTTTCTAAACCTCCCAACATGATAAGCCGCCGCAATCAACATTCTTTAAAATCTTTTTTTTCTTCAAATTATCCAATAACATTTACTTTTTTTCACAAATTTTGAATTGCAAATAATCTCAATTACTAGTTTTGCTATATTTTTGAAATATGTAATAATCTGATAATCCTTTTCTGTATATATAATATTCAGCAAATATGTAAATATATATTCGCTTAAAAATGATTGGAATTAGGGACAGACGCAGAACTTTATGTTATGGATGTTAACCTATAAAATTTTAAGGGAGGCGAACTTATAAAATTTCAGGGGGCGAAAATAAATTTTCAATAGGAAATATATAAATTTTTTTAAAAAAAAAATTAAATCATATAGGAATTTCAAATTTTTAGAGGACGACCACCCCTCTAGGTCCATCCCTGATTGGAATGGACTATTTAGGTGTTTGTTTTAATAATTTAGTGGTGAAAATTTCTAACTCTGAGGCTACACATATAATTTTTTTGAAAAGAATAAGGTCTCGTTAAAAATCATCTTTTTAATTGATATTAGAATAAATCTTAATTTCAAATATTAGAAGAAAGTAAAGAGAGTCTAAAAGATTTCTTATTCGAAAATGTGTAGTCAGATAGGTACAACACACAAGATAACAACAAAATTTTAGACTACTATAGAGCAGAGTAAAATTTAACCCTCCGATAGTAAAATTTTAGACTCCTATATATAATAATTAAATTGATATTTAGTTTTGACTTGGATGAATAATTATTATTAAGGATAATAATTTTTTAAGCTTGTTTTAGCAACTAATATGATATCTAATATCTAATCGTAATAATTAGACCGGATGTTGAGTGTTACCATTTTTTCACTTATAAAACGTTTAAATTAGCCCTAAAACAATTTAAAAATGATCCACATGTTAAGCATACATGTGTGTTAATATTTTTTTTTAATTTTGTCACTGGTATTCGATTCATTGACTGAGTAATTCAGATCGAGTATTGTAAAGGTCCGTTATAGGGTGACCCCAAATCCAATTTGTTCCATTCACAACGTCAAGATTCGAACCTCTAACATTAGGGGTGTTCATGGACGGTTAATCGTACCGGCACGGCTTATCGGTACGGTTACCGAAAGTCTCAGTTTGATATTTTGATGAACCGTTACTGTCTCATTTAAACTAATTACTGCCTAAACGGTTAACCAGTATATTCGGTACAGTTACTCGGCTAACCATAAACCGTTTTATATATTTATTAATACTAAGTTTAATAATTTTAAAAAAAATCAACCAAATAAATTCTTCAATATTTACATTTAAAAAGTCTTGAAACAATTAAAAGTTTAGAAAAATTATATTAATTTCACAAATATTTGTATAATCAATAATGTGATATATTATAATTTTTTTAAAAGAAAAGAACTTTGTTAAAATTCTCTTCGCCGTTTGAGTCAATCGAAATCGAGAAAAGAACACCGAAAGAGAAAAAGTACTCCAAATTTATTTTATTTCATGATCACAATGGCATGAACACGAGCTCAACAAAGTTTTTCAAGAACAAATGTAAATAAAACAAAGACACAACAATATAAACTGTAAAAAGGAGGTGCAAGATCAAACCAATGCCCCAAGACACAAATTACCTGCAACCACACTGGAAATCCAACAGAAACAAAAGGATGCAACACATATCCCACTATATCTCAATAATAGAATAGATGCACGTTCGAATAGACATACACTACATGTTTGATTATTATTTATAAAATATATTTTAAGTATGGTAATTACCCATATAATAGTAATAATCAATAATTTAATATTAATATAAAATTAATTTTAAAATTTCTTATCGATTTTTTTCTGTTAACGGTTCAGTAAAAAATTGTAATTGTTCTCCTCCCGTTTAACGCTAATTTTACAGATACGATTATTGTACCGTTTTGGCTAATTTTTACATGTACGTTTACCTACCATTTGGTCCAGTTTTTCAGTACAGTACATCAGTTTGGGTTTTTATGAACACCCCTATTTGACATTGCTTAAAAGATCTAGTGACTCGTGTAACGACCCGGGTTTCGAAACTTGAGGGTCGGGTTAAACCGAGGTATGGGCTTCGTGTTTGGGTCGAGATATTGGGCCTTGAGAGCCTTGTTGGGCGTGAAGAAAAGCTTTTGGGATTGTGTTGTGGGTTTGTTGTTGGGCTAAGGTGAAAGTAAGAAGGGCAAATTGGTAAAAGCATAATTAAAGACAATGACAACTGATGGAGGGCTTTAATTTCTGCAGAAAAGTTGGAGGGTGAAGTCACCTTTGTCCCCTTGTCTTCTCCCTCTTTCTCATATCCATCTTCCTACCCAAGTTGAAGTAAAAGGTGTAATCTTTGAGAGTTTGAGTAAGAATCTCGTTTGAGGCAAGAAGAGAAGCTTGTTCAGCTTTGAGAGATATACCAACCAAGGTAAAAATGGTTGGTTATGGTAGAAGGTGTTTGGTGGGGGCTTGAAGAAGAAGAACGGGAATAGATCTTTGAGGGTTTCTTCATCATCTTTAATTCGAGGTTAGTACACTACTAACTCCTATTGTTTCCTACAACTCATAAAAATAAGCTTTGTGCATGTTTTGGTGTTTATGGTTTGATAAGCTTTGGGTTCACCCCTTTAATGGTAAAATAGGGATTTGATGTTGCTAAGGCTTAAAATTGGTAGAAACTCACTTAATACCTTCACAATAACTTATAGAATTGATTTGGGGTTTAACTATAGGGGTTAAATAGGGTTTCTAGGTGAAACCCGCACCCAGAGTTCGAAAATCGGGCTTGCGTATCGGTACTGGGGTTAGAGAATCAGTACGCCTTAGTGTAAATGGGGGAAGAGTTGTGAGGGGAGTACCAGCATGCTTTCCCGTATATCGGTACCCCTTATAGGGTAAGGATTCCAGAGACGCCTTCGTGTACCGGTATGCAAGGGAGCGTATCAGTACGCACTGTTACATTGCCTGGAAAGGCTTTGAGTACCGGTACGGTACGTAACGTATCGGTACTCCCTTGGGTTAAATTCCTTCGAATCTAGTAGGGGTATCAGTACTCATAAGAGAGTATCGGTACACGTTGTTGCTTGCTTAGAGAGGTTTAGCGTACCAGTATGCGTTTGTGAAAGTACCGGTACGGGGTGATCCTAGTATAGATGATAAGTACCGATAAGGTACATAGCGCATCGGTACGGCTTGGGGTCTAGTTCTTTCGAACCTAATTAGAGTATCGGTACTCATGTGGGAGTATCGATACTTATAGGGGAGTACCGATACTCACCTTGGAGTATCGATACTCGCTGGGCAATCTGCCCAATAATTTTGAGGTGGCGTTCGGGGGTGTTATAATTCGAGGCAAAAGGCCTTGAGGGCCCGTTAAGGTGTAAAATGAATATTAAAACTGAGAAATGAAAATTTTAACCCCGTACGAGTAATGAATGGCTAATGACTTGGTAAATGTTGGGCAAATTATGTAAGGTGGTAAACCATAAGGATCCTAGGCGGATCGTGGATGTTGTATGGTAATCTAGGTCCATGTTGTGTGTAGAAAAGGGTGGCTATAAGGTTGAGTCTTGTCAGATAATAAGATAAATTAATGAGAATGGCTAATATGTACTTTATAAACATGCTAATGAATGGATAATTCAACGAGATGATATAATAACTGATAAAAACCATAAGGCTATAGTAAAGGTGTTAGAGTTGTACGCGGTAAGACTCTTGTGTCGAGGTCTAGAGCTGTGTGGTTACTAGGGTCCTTTCTGTATGCTGATGGGACACCTAGATAATCGATTCATCCATTGTTGTTGGGATTTGGATACCCTAAGTGTGTTGCAACACCTTGAAGACTCCCGAATGTAGGATCTCTATACTTTGTGGACGCAAGCCTTATTCGAAGATGCTTGATGAGAGATCTCGAGCATAGATGTAGGATCCTGATGCTATGTGGACGTGGGTCTCATCCCCTTGAGTATAGGATCCCGATGCTTTGTGGACGCGGGCCTTGCTCAGAGTATAGAATCTTAATGCTATGTGGACGCGGGCCTTACTCGCAGTGTAGGATCCCGATGCTTTATGGACGCAGGCCTCACTCAAGTGTAGGATTTCGATGCTTTGTGGACGCGGACCTCACTTAATGTTGTTGGTGTCATCAGTGTGGTGCTAGGTAAACGTATGAGATACTTGTACAAGCTGTGTGCGTGATCATACATTCATAATGTCATGTGTTTAGGCAAATATGGTAGCGCCATTTTTATCTTACCATGATATCATTCTTGTTGCTTTGCTTTATTTATGATTTGCATGAAGCATGGTTGAGTGGAAGTGTATCCACTGAGGTTTGTTAGCTCAGCGTTCAGAATCATTTTTTTCGTTCGCAGGTTAGTAGGTTTGGCACGTTCTTGAAGGAGCACCATCTGGGAAAGATTCCAGCACCTCGTCTATTCAGAGTACAGTACTTAGGTCTTTGGGATTTGTATTTGTCAGAACCTATTGTATATTGTAAATTGTATTTGGATTTTCAAACTATCGAGTCAAGGGTTTATATTGTAATTTTAAAAAGAGATCTATTGTATATGTTTTTAATTATTTATTATGTTTTATAGGGCTATAATTAAATAGACTTTCAAAATCGATTATGGATTGGGCTAAACTAGGTCAAAATTTTATAATAACGGGTTGGGCTTGAAGCCCAAATATGACATCCGAGTCGAGGGTGTTACATTTAATGGTATCAGAGCCTAGGTTTAGCCGGTTCTAGGAAAACCCTGGGTGGTTAGGAGTCAGGAATAGGTGTCTAGCGAATACGAGCCCTTGTGTCTAAGTTGTACTTTTTCAAGACTAGAATCTGGATGGTGTGCCCTATGTTCGCGTGTGGAGCTAGTTGCGACATTAAGATAGATTCGATCACGGTCGTGAGTACTATGATGTTGGCTGATTCCTTTGAGAATAATTTTGAGATCGGAGTTATCTCATACGTTAAGCTTGAGCTTATGAAGGTATGAATGAGTTGAGGGTGTGCCCTCATCCCATCACTTGAGGAGTAATCATGGTTATGTGTCGTAAGTTACCTTAAAACCTTGAGTTCATGGTGACAACCTCTTGTGGTGAGATTCCACATGTTGGTAGGCGACCCGTGCAAAACAGATAAGAGGACTTGCTTTTGATTGATCCGTGATAGAGTGTCGATCGGGGGTCTCATCATTCGTAGTAAGTGAGCCTTAATGGTGGGTACCATGTAATGGGGATGTAGCACGCTTGGAAGATATACGTTTTTGTCTATTGTACAAAAGTATATGATGGTTGTGAGGTCTGAAGTATGATCTTAGTAGGCCGAATGCCCTGAGATCTCGAGCAAGGTATTCTTGTTGCGGTTGTTTATAGTAGTGGTCGGAAGGACATTGTGGGTTCTGCACGAGGCGATGCTTGAGTAAATCTTGAGGATACGTGGTTGACAGATACAACGGAGTTGTCTCCTAAATGAGTTGATATGATCTTGGCCACCGGTTGTTGTCCGGTCATGAGCCATCTTGAGATGACGAGTGTAGTGTTGGAAGCTTTGAGGTTTTGGAGGAACCAAACCAGAGTAATGAGACAGACAAACTACTATCTTCTGAATGCGGTTCAGACCCGTTGGGTCGATGGCGCGAGTTTGACCAAGGAGAGTCGTGAAGGGAGCATGTTCCTTTAAATGAAGGATCATTATTGTTACGAATCTAAGTATAGAAAAAGGGGTTGAGAAAGGATGAAATAATCGATCGAATTAATGGTTAAAAAAACGCTCAGAGCGATCTGAGGATGGCGTGAAATAGTCTTAAAAGAATCCTGATTGTATCGTCTTTTCCCTAAAAGTAATGCATACAAATGGCAAGAGACCGTAGAGTCGAGTATACAGCCTATGCTCTAAACCTGAGACATCTTTGTGGATGAGTTTCGGAAGAAATACATCCGTAAGGTACATATGGATAAAGTGCGGACCAGTTTCTCCATCTGGTTCAAGGAGATCGAACAGTGTTTACTTATGAGCAAGAGTTTTTGCGTTAAGTCGTTATGCCATAGAGTTTTCGTCACGAAAGAGTTGAGGTGCAAGAGGTTCAGACAAGGCTTGAATGTTGACTTTCAGTTGCATGTGACAGCGAGTCTACTTGGGACATTCTCTGAGTTAGCCAATAGTGCGAAGGCACTTGAGCGACTTTAGAGTTTAACATTTGATCGGTTCGAAGATTCTAGAGGTCATAATGTGGAGACCCAAAATATCGTTAATTCTTCTCCCTATCTGCATGAGGGGTTTTGTGCTTCGAGGAGTTCGAAGAGAGTTACTTTGGATCAGTCACCAAGAGTCAGTTCGGGAATCTAGATCGAGGGTTCGTAAAGGTTCTTTGATTCCTACTCTAGAATGGAGTATTGATGGTTTTCTTGGAGCATTGCTTCCATCGGCATGTGAGCATTGTGGCCGACATCACCTTAGGGTATATTTTTTACTTCGGAGGGTTGCTATCAGTGTCGAGCACTAGGGCATATGGCAAGAGACTACCCGATTGTGGATGAAGATACATCAGTTCAGTCTCAGAGGTTGGCTACTTCCCGACATGATTAGAGTTTTGCTAAAGGTAGAGCTATGGCACCGTCAGGTCATCGAGGTATAGGTCTTGTAAGATCCACTACTAGGGTTGGCGTGAGAGGTGTTGCGAGGTAGTCTGCTGCTCAGATTAGAGTTGACAGTGTTGCGATTGAGGATAAGTTAGTTATTTAAGTTTAGTATTGGTTTCAGCTATTGTGTTAGTTGATTAGCTCTTTGGTTGTGTAATAGACTGGTTCTTGTGAGGTACATCTTGGTAAATCTTAGGTTATTGTTGCTTTAGATGGTAAATAGAGTTGCATCCTTTGCTAGATAAGGTTTTATCGTAGACGGTTGTTGAGATTGCATGGGAGTCGTATGATGTGAATAGGAAGTTGAGAAGTTTTAGATTGCTTGAATCTAATTGTTAGTGTTAGATGAGAAGAATCGTAACCTCTCTAGAGTGAATGTTGTGCTCCGTAGTGCTAGCTCGAGAAAAGTTATGCATGTTGCAAGATGTTCTTAGCTTGCGTTGTAGACGCAAGGGTTGAGAGTCCCTGGTCTTAGAGTTGTGGGTGTTTTGAGGGTATGGAGTTCCCTTGGTGAACGAGCAATCTTACCAATTGATTGTGGTTTAGAATGGTGATAAAGATAAGGTTGAGTTCGTTGTTAGTGTCTGTCGCCCTGTGGTATAGTACGTAACGAACTCTTTGTTGGGGGCACACTAGTGTAAGCGACCGATTGGATGTTGTTGCCAAGTGTTTCGTCGAGATCGCGCCTGCGTAATAATAGCTTGTATGGCGTGTTTCGATGTGTTGGGTCGTAGTGTAATGGTAGGAGACCGTAGTCGGTTTCACGTGAATTTGGTGACCTTATTGTGGACATAGAATGTGAGAGCTTTGCGTGTTGTTTGTAGGAGTAAAGTACCGTCAAAAGGGGTAAATGAAGGTTGTGATGGACATGGTTAAGGTCTTAAGGGCGAATCGCGATGATAGTTGTTTAACTTGTACACCTGTTGAGTTATATCTCGGGAGTTAGAGGATTGTCCAATTAAGTTCAACCAAAGTTATTATCGGTTAAGACAAACAAGGTGGAAGTTATCAAAGTAGCGCAACGGAATCGTGGATCAATATTTGTGTTGAGGGTAACCGAATGATTGTGGTGCTAAGAAATACTTTTAAACATGCCAGTTGGAGATCTTTGAGGATGGCCAGATGGCTCTTTGCGTCTGATTGTTTAGATCTTCGCAAATAGAATGGTTAGTTTTAGGTTACTTGTGCGAGTTTGTAAGTGGTTTTTGATCCTATTAAAAGTAAGTTTGGATAAAGTGAAACCTTAGGTTCTGACTTGGTGGGTCAAGTCTGGATAGAGGAGCTGTTAGTTCAAGGTAAATTGATGTTAATGACTGATTGTTAGGGTTTTGCTTGTCCTTTAGTGGTTTGACCGGGATATGGTTGTTAGGCGTGATGCGTTCTTGACAAATAACTTGTGAATGTGGTGCATTGTTTTAGACGTAGATAAAGTCTAAGTTTAGTTTTGGCTGACGAATGCTAATAGAAAGGTTGGTTAACTAAGGTAAGTTCTTTAAGTTGATATTTGAACAGCGTGGCTCAAGGTTGGTGGTGTTACCATGCTTAGCGGATCGTCGTAAGTGTTGTTGGCTGTTGAAAAAAAGTCTTGAGAAATCTCAAAGAGAAGTGTTGAGAGTGTGTGGTTTAATGTTATGGTTCTGTTTAAGGTGGATTGAAAGGGGACTCTCCCTAATCGAGGTGATTCTGTCTGAATGATGAAGTGGTTAGGCCTATTTTGGTTACACATCTCTTACATCTATCTAAATTTCGAAGACAAAATTTTCTTTTAGGAGGGGAGGGTTGTAACGACCCAGGTTTCAAAACTCGAGGGTCGGGTTAAATCGAGGCATGGGCTTCGCGTTTGGGTCGAGATATTGGGCCTTGAAAGCCTTTTTGAGCTTGAAGAAAAGCTTTTGGGCTTGTGTTGTGGGTTTGTTGTTGGGCTAAGGTGAAAGTAAGAAGGGAAAATGGGTAAAATCATAACTAAAGACAATGAGAGCTGATGAGGGGCTTTAATTTCTGTAGAAAAGTTGGAGGGTGAAGTCACCTTTGTCCCCGTGTCTTCTCCCTCTTTCTCATATCCATCTTCCTACCCAAGTTGAAATAAAAGGTGTAATCTTTGAGAGTTTGAGTAAGAATCTCATTTGGGGCAAGAAGGAAAGCTTGTTCAACTTTGAGAGATCTACCAACCAAGGTAAAAATAGTTGGTTGTGGTAGAAGAAGGTGTTTGGTGAGGGCTTGAAAAAGAAGAAGAAGAAGAAGAACATGAATGAATCTTTGTGGGTTTCTTCATCAGCTTTAATTCGAGGTTAGTACAATACTAACTCCTATTGTTTCCTGCAACTCATAAAAATAAACTTTGTGCATGTTTTGGTGTTTATGGTTTGATAAGCTTTGGGTTGACCCCTTTAATGGTAAAATGAGAATTTGATGTTGCTAAGGCTTAAAATTGGTAGAAACTCACTTAATACCTTCACAATAACTTGTAGAATTGATTTGGGGTTTAACTATAGGGGTTAAACATGGTTTCTAGGTGAAACCCGCACCCAGAGTTCAAAATTGGGCTTGCGTACCGATACTGGGGTTAGAGTATCGGTATGCCTTAATGTAAATGGGGGAAGAGTTGTGAGGGGAGTATCGGTACGCTTCCCTGTGTATCGGTGCCCCTTGTAGGGTAAGGATTCCAGAGACGCCTTCGTGTACCGGTACGTAAGGGGGCGTATCGGTACGCACTGTTACATTACCTAGAAAGGCTTTGAGTATCGGTACAGTACGTAACGTATCGGTACTCTCTTGGGTTAAATTCTTTTGAATCTAGTGGGGGTATCGATACTCATAAGGGAGTATCGGAACGCGTTGTTGCTTGCTTAGGAGAGGCTTAGCGTACCGGTACGCGTTTGTGAGAGTACCGGTACATGGTGGATCGATACGGGGTGATCCTAGTACAGATGATAAGTACCGGTACGGTACATAGCGTATCGGTACAGTTTGGGGTCTAGTTCTTTCGAACCTAATTAGAGTATCGGTACTCATGTGGGAGTACCGATACTTAGAGGAGAGTACTGATACTCACCTTAGAGTATCGATACTCGCTGGGTAATCTACCCAATAATTTTGAGGTAACGTTCGGGGGTGTTATAATTCGAGGCAAAGGGCCTTGGGGCCCGTTAAGGTGTAAAATGAATATTAAAACTGAGAAATAGAAATTTTAACCTCGTACGAGTAATGAATGGCTAATGACTGGGTAAATGTTGGGTAAATTATGTGAGGTGGTAAACCATAGGGATCCTAGGCTGATCGTGGATGTTGTGTGGTAATCTAGGTCCATGTTGTGTGCGGAAAATGGCACCTATAAGGTTGAGTCTTGTCGGATAATAAGATAAATTAATGAGAATGACTAATATGTACTTTATAAACATGCTAATGAATAGATAATTCAACGGGATGATATAATAACTGATAAAAACCATAATGCTATGGTAAAGGTGTTATAGCTGTGCACGGTAAGACCCTTGTGTTGAGGTCTAGAGCTGTGTGGTTACTAGGGTCCTTGCTGTGTGCTGATGGGACGCCTAGATAGTCGAGTCATCCCTTGTTGTTGGGATTTGGATACCCTAAGTGTGTTGCAACACCTTGAAGACTCCCGAATGTAGGATCTCGATGCTTTGTGGGCGTAGGCCTCATTCGAAGATGCTTGATGAGAGATCTCGAGCATGGATGTAGGATCCAGATGCTATGTGGACGTGGGCCTCATCCCCTTGAGTATTGGATCCCGATGCTTTGTGGACGCGGTTCTTGCTCAGAGTATAGGATCCCGATGCTATATGGACGCAGGCCTTACTCGCAGTGTAAGATCCCGATACTTTATGGACGTAAGCCTCACTCAAGTGTAGGATTCTGATGCTTTGTGGATGCGGACCTCACTTAATGTTGTTGGTGTCATCAGTGTGGTGCTAGGTAAACGTATGAGATACTTGTACGAGCTGTGTGCGTGATCATACATTCATAATGCTATGTGTTTAGGCGGATATGGTAGCGCCATTGTTATCTTGCCATGATATCATTCTTGTTGCATTGCTTTATTTATGATTTGCATGAAGCATGGTTGAGTGGCGGTGTATCCACTGAGCTTTGTTAGCTCAGCGTTCAGAATCGTTGTTTTCGTTCGCAGGTTAGTAGGTTTGGCACGTTCTTGAATAAGCACCATCTGGGAAGGATTCCAGCGCCTCGTCTCTTCAGAGTACAGTACTTAGGTCTTTGGGATTTGTATTCGTAGGAACCTATTGTATATTGTAAATCGTATTTGGATTTTCAAATTATCGAGTCAAGGGTTTATAATGTAATTTTAAAATGAGCTTCATTGTATATGTTTTTAATTATTTATTATGTTTTATTGGGCTGTAATTAAATGGACTTTCAAATCGATTGTGGATTGGGCTAAACTTGGTCAAAATTTTATAATAACGGGTTGGGCTTGAGGCCCAAATGTGACATCCGGGTCGAGGGTGTTACAACTCGTCATAGTTAGACCGGACAAAATTGATCCGAGAACCGAACCGAGACCCAAAATTGACCCAAATACGATGACTCAAATTTGATCCGAAACCCAAAATAAATCGAATAGAACTCGAACCAAATTTCAATTGAACTAAAAATTGACCCGAACTGACTTTTAACCGAACCGATTTTACCCAAACCGAAGACAACCTGAAATAAAGAAAATATAAATAAATAAATATGAGATGTGAATTGTCACACAACTCACCGAAAATTCAAAAATAAAGGCTATATAAAGTCATATATATGGTGGAAAAATCTAACTCCGCCTAAAAACCCGACTAAAACTGACCGATCTCCTATTAACCCAATATTGACAAGACCTAAATTAAACCTATCTGAAAATAAACAGCCTAAAAGTCAACCAAACCGAAAATCAACTGATTCGACGTCCTGACCTGATATCCAAAGCGAAATCACCATAGACCCTATCCGACCCGAATGTATTCATACCCGAAATGACCTGAACCAAAACAAAACCGAACCAAATGACTCGTTTGCCACCTCTAATCTTAATAGACCAAATGGTTGTTGGTACACATGTGCTAGTATTTGGTATACTATTATCTCAATGTTTTTAGTGATTTTTTTTTCTTTTCGGTGAGAGTGTACCTATTCTCTCTCTCACACACACACACACACATAGATATGACCATCTTACACTATGTAAAACTTAAAAGTTTTACAATTTTTTTTGACCGTTGGATGAAGGTAAATGGATGGATGAGATTAACAGTAGAAAATGTGAATATTATCACTTAGAAAAAATAATGAAATAATCTTAGTCATTTATTATCATCTTCCAACGGTCCAAAAAAGGTGTAAAAGTAATTGAGTTTTACACAATGTAAGTGGATCCTAACCCATGTGTGTGTGTGTGTATATATATATATATATATGAGATAGGATCCTCTTACACTATGTAAAACTTAAAAGTTTTACACTTTTTTTTTGGACCTTTAGATGAAGGTAAATGGATGGATGAGATTAACAGTGAAAAATATGAAGATTATCACATGAAAAAAAAGAGATAAGAAAATAATCTTAGTCATTTACTTCCCTTATCCAACGGTCCAAAAAATGTGTAAAACTAATTGAATTTTACATTATGTAAGTGGATATTAACCTTATATGAAGGCTCAAAGTGTGTACAAGCATACTAATTGTTGGAACTGGGTTGACTCCAAATGGGAGAGTCTTAGGTTTTTAAATCTCAATGCAACCAAGTCAAACAAAGAAAGAAATGAAGGGCTAATTATCTTTTATTCTACTGTAACAAAAATGGTCAAAAACAGTATAGGCCGGTTCTACACTTGCAAATTTGTGAGAGCTGTCATGAACAATATGAAAAACCAATGACTTTATATACGAAGATTATTACTAGGGGAAACGGATGGCTCAAATTAAAATATATGTGAAGAGTATCACTAGAGGAAAATAGTAATGAGTTAATCTCAATCATCCGTTTCACCCAAAAACGATTCAAAAAACTTATAAAATTATGAGTTTTATATTCTATGTAAGCGGATCCTAAACCTCAACATTTCAAAGACGGTGTCTTAATCTCACACTAACAGAGATGACAGTGTGAGATTAAGACACCGTCTTTGAAATGTTGAGGTTTAATTATAAATTAAATTATAACTAAAATTTTAGAGCTCGAAAACAGCCCTTTTCTTTGTTTAGACATTGCTACTTGAAAGGGGAATGGAAAATGAAAAAAAAGAGAGGCAAATGGGTGTTACAAGGTAGCCTTCTAACAATCGTAAGAAACCACTATCCCAAAGTGAAGTGAAATGACCCCATTATTATTAACAATAATGACTTGGCCTAATATATAGAGGTCCCCTCACTACTGGGACTTTGGGTGCAAACTATTCTGCTACATATCCAACAAGGAGAGGGTTCAATCTGAACTCTTCTGCTGTCTAATTATTCATACTACTAAAATGGGACTATAAATTCTATACAACAAGTATCTGCTGCTGGAGGTTTAGTCTTTTCCTTCCACATGGACTTAATGAATAGAGCCTCTGTTGTTTTCCCACTTGAAATTGTTTCAGTTCCTCCCTCTCCATTCAGCAGCAAAAGTTAAGTCATTTTCAATGCAATTTGACAAATGCTCATCCAATGAACATTTTTCAAACCAAACTCGAATAACTTACGAGTACAGATATCGAAACTGTGTCCTTTGAAGGGGAGGGAGAGCTAAGATGTGTTAGTGGATCCAAGCCAAGTACAAATTCAAGAAATGAATAATTCCCCAACTGTTGCTGAAATGCAAGGCCTTGGAATCAAGCGGAAAACTTACGATCAAATCAAAGCATCATCCCGAAAGATTTGTCGGTCGACAAAGTGCTTATCTTGCAGCCTGTGATGTCCCACAAAAGATTATGGCCAAGCCCAAGGAATTACTGCCGCAAGAATGAAGAGTGTCCGGCCCCATTTAGGGGTAAGCAAAACTCGACTCGACTCGAATTTTTTTTTTCAATTTTAAGTTATTCGAGTCAAATAGAATAACTCGAAAAAAATTTTAATTTCGAGTCGAGTTCAAATTTTCAAATTTCTAGTTATTCAATTTTTCGAATAACTCAAAAATATCCCCTTTAAATTTCAGGGGCTAATTGCACATTTAACCCCTGTAATTTTATTTTCAGTTTTATTTCAGTCATGTCTTCTCTTTTTTCTTTTTTCTTTTTGCCTTTTAATTTTCTTTTCTTTAAAATCTGGTCACTTTCTAGATTCATTTTTTTATTTTATCTCATGCAATTTTTATTTGTATCTTTTATATCATGCCATTTAATTTATGCTATTTATTTTATGTTTTTTTTAATTTTCGTATTTAATTTATCGCTTTTTATTTTCCGCACTTTTAATTTCCCGCATTTAGATTTCTGCAATTTAATTTCCGTATTTTATTTTGTTCGTTCCGATTCGCTTCCGAAATTTTAATTTATGCATTTTATTTTCATTAATCCAGTCTTTTCTAAATATTTTAATTTGCGCATTTATTTTCCCTAAACATTTTCAAAATGTATTCGAAACAAAAAAAATCCTGCCATAAAAAACCCTTATACCTGAAAATTTTAGTTATTACAACGGTGCGTTTAAATTTATCAAATATTTCCCTAAACCCTAAACTATAAACTAAAAATTATATTTTAGGGCACTCTTTTCCTCCTTCCGCTATCTTTGGTCTCGCATTTGCCTTACCTAGACAAGAATGAGATTTTTAACGAGGCTCATAATTTAATGAAATGACTCAAACTTATATGTATGTAGATCTTATATTATTAGAGAAAGTCGTTTAAATTTAAACCAAATCATACTATAATATTATAAATAGTTATAATTAAGATTTGTACATAAACTCGAAAAATCGAATCGACTCGAACTCGCTAAACTAGACTCGAATTGAAAAAATTTCAAATAAAGTTTGAGTTGTAAAATTAGACTCATCAACTCGAATAACTCAAAAAATTTTGACTCGACTCGCTCGAACGCTCACCCCTAACCCCATTTGTGGATATGTAGTGAAACCAACTGTATATATTGTATACTATAGGGGTACTATCACATTCTTGCAGCAAATTCGGAAAAATATTTCTCAGCTTTTCTTTAGGTGAAGGCTTTAGATTCTGACTGAACTGTAGATCATGCAGGCCATTTGCAGTTGCAGTCAAAATGGATTATCAGATTTGATGCCATATCGATGTCGCAATGATAGCACATATGGAAACCAAAATAGTTTTAACTGTGCCTATAGACAATGATGATTAACAAGGAAATTTGGCCATACATCGACAGGTAGAAGATAGAAGCTTAAGTGCCGCAAATTATAGAGCTTTGTTTACTATATTTAATGCTATTTGTCTCTTCAACACCAGTTCCTTTCTGCCCTCCACATATGTTTAGATTTCATCAAGTGATTAAGTTTTCGGAATTGTTCAAAGAAATTGTTTAAGATTGACACAAGTTAATGGAATTTGATTAGACATTAGATATAATGGTATTAGATTACCTGGGATGCATGGTTTTGGTTTAATTAGTGGTACTAGATTCTTTACTTGATTTACAAATTTTAAAGTTATAATTTTGTGCTGGTATTAATATTTTTTTTGACCAAACTGGTATTAGTATTTAAATTGTTATATATATTGTATTCATATTTTGATGTCATGTTTATATTATTTATTGGCAACATATTATTTTATAAACCTTTCATATTTATTTATTTTTTAGTTTATGATCATGTATGTCTAAAATTATTGAAACATAACTCAACGAGTGGTCTCGATAGAAAAGATGATGATTTTCATCCTAAAAGACTCGGGTTCAAGTAGCTTTGTCGGTAAGGTGTGTGCCTTGTTAAAGAGTTAAAAAAATGTGGGCATATACTGTCTTATAATCACCTTAAGATTATAAAAAAATATTAAAACCACATCTCATAATATAATTCGAACATTTTTACCTAAGAAATGAAAAAAAAAAACAGAATGTCTACTGTTCTACATTATTTTCCCAAGTTTGTACGTTAACGTTCTCCTAAAGAAGTTTTAGGTACTAACATTACTTTTTTACTTTAAAATAATTGTGGAATTCAAGTATCAGAAGTTGTTTTGAAAACGATAAAGTAGTTAATTTAAAAATAATTATTTTTATTAAATACATTAATTTATTAGATATTTTATTGCTATATTCAAATTAAAATGTGTCATTCATAATTTAATTTTATTAGCAATAGTATTTTTTTGAATATATTAGCATTAATATTAATATTTATCAAACATGTTTATATTTAACATTTAATTTTCCTTAATATACGGAATGAATTTTATAATTTAAATGTAATACTCAAACTTTTAACATTTCAACATTTATTGAGCAAGTACATTTGGCTAGGCCAAACTACTCATCTTGGTTTTTTCATTTTCTTTAGGTCATGAGTTCTAGACCCGCACCCCATTCCTTCTCCTAGAGTTTCCTTTTCCTCTCCCCTCTAGGTAAGATTAGGATTAGATAGGATTTGTCAAAAAAAATTTAACATTTATTTTCTAAATTTATTAAACGATACCTTTTTATATAAAATATTACAATTGGTTAAGGTAAAGTTTAGTTTTCAAATGGGCTGCTCAAAGTGGATTTATGTATGAGTCCTTACCCCATTCTATCTCTAAGCTTAGCCCAAGTTTTTCGCTTATAGTTGAGGCCTTTTGCAAAATACGATTTTTGACATTATAAAAAGTGTCCATGTTCTATTATTTTAACTAGATTTTCCATTCGGTGCTTTTACACCGTAAAATTATTAAAATATTAATGTACCATGACATTAAACGTCCTGGTTGAAATAGTAGTGGCTTTGGTTATGTTCACCCGAATACTTTTTAGTCTATTATCGTCGACATTATTTATTGAAAGATTATTTTAAAAAAAATAAATTTAAAAGGCTAACAATAAATTATATATTTTTAAGAGGTTAAAAAGTAATTTTCCCAAAAAATCGATTTTTTAAAGTTTTTGTAGAGGCTATGGCCCCACTAATCTCAATTATTAAGGAAAATAAATCATTTTTTACATTAAAACCTATTTTATTTAGGGAAAACTACATTGGTGGTCAGTCACCAAACTATCACCCTTTTTTCTGTTTTAGTCATCCAATTAATTTTTCGTCAAAATCGTCCCTCCCGTTAGACACATTTCTTGTTTTGGTCCACTCCGTTAAAAATATAACAGAATCGCTGACTTGGCAATTTTATTTTATTTTCCACGTCGAAGCCTCTCTTCTTGTCAGCATGTTAAATAGTATTTTTATTCGAACAATCAGGGTCACCTCCTAATTTTGAGCAAATCAAAGTAAAAAATGCTTTGTGCGCTGCTGCTGGGCATGATTAAACTTGGGACCCCTTGCATAAAGTGTCCAACACCTAATCATTAAGCTAGGCATAGAATTTCATTAGGTTTTATCTAAATTAATAGGCTAAAGGTAAATTAATAGGCTAAAGGGGTACTTTTGCCCCTGAGTTTGACCAAAAAAATTAATCTTGCTACTCGTCGAAAAACGCATCTAATGTGGTCCCCAGTTCGTAAAATCGATCAAATTGACCCTCTGACTGACGTTTACCGTTAGAGTGCTGACGTGATAGTTAACGGTGATGATATGGCGGTCTACGATGCTGACGTGACAATACATGTGGGATAATGATGTGGTGGAGGGGGCTGAATTGATTATTTTAACAGAATTCGAGGACATTATTGATTTTTTTGCCGAGTTTAGAGACATAATTGATTTTAATTAAAAGTTTGATAACTTATGTAATATTTAAGTTAAAAAAGAATTTAGGAAATTATTAAAATTTTAAAATATTAAAACTGGATAAATAATTTGTTTAAATTTCAAGTTAATTTAATCGATTTATTTAGTTTTTGAATAAAATTGAATAAATTATTTAGTTTTTCGAGTAACAAATTGGTGTAAATATCCTTTAGGTCCTTGATAATTTTAAAAATAAGCAAAGTGAGGACTATAACAAAAAAATCAAAATATTATTCAATTTTTTTTTGTAAAAATCCATAAAGTTAATAAAAATAAATAAAATATTTAAAAAATATTGAAAATAAAAATTATATAAAAATTTAAAATGCATTAGAAATTATAAAATGATAAAATTTAACTATGAAAACTTAATAAAAAAATATTTATAAAGTATTAAAAATTTGAACACTTTCATCGAAAAAGTCTTCAACTTCGTCAGTCTGAGTTTTACCATTCATTAAATAAATTTTCAGTGGAATCAACCTTGTATTACGATAACAATAAAATTCAAATTTTCTTTCACTTTTCTACATCAAATTGATGCTCATTAATATTTGATGTAGAAAAATAAAAGAGAATTTTGGTTTTATTACTACTCTAATATAAGGATGTTTCAATTGAAAATATGCTCAAGGAACATTAGTACGCTTAGCATAATGAGAAACAGTCGAAGACTTTTTCGATGGTTTATAAATTTTTTTAAATTTTGATTTTTATATTTATGACTTCTGATATTTTTATTTTTAATGTTTTACTTAATTTTTTATACAATTCATTATAGTGTTTTTATTTTTTAATATTTTATAAATATTTAAATAATATTTAAATATTAATATTTTTATTTTTTAGCTTAAAGATTAAGTAGGTTATCAAACTTTCAATTAAAATCAGTTATGCCCTAAATTCGTAAAAAAAATCAATTATGCCCTCGAATTCTTTTAAAATAATCAATTCAGCCCCCTCCGCCACATCATCGTCCCACGTGCACTACCATGTCAACATTCGTGGACCGTCATGTCATCACTGTTAACTGCCACATCAGCACTTTAACGGTCAACATTAATCAAAGGGTTAATTTGATCGATTTCGCAAACTTGGGGACCACATTAGATGCATATTAGGCGATGAGTGAAATTTATTTTTTGGGTCGAACTCAGGGGCAAAAGTATCTCTTTAACCAAATTAATATTTAATTTATACTCTCCTAACCTCAAAAATAAGCAAAATACTTTTATCAAGATATGAACCAAGAACACCTTACTTCGAAAGCAAGGTGTTTTATCACCGAGCTAGGTTAAGAACTTATTGTATATCAACAAAATTTAATCTTTAATGTAAGATGTATTATCACCTCAAAATTAAATTAAAATACTATAAAACTCAATCTAAAATTATTTTTTCAAATTCATTTGAGAATAAAAAAACTAATTATTTATTTTATAAAAATGTATTAGATTATTTTAAAGTTAATTAAATGTAAAATAATTTGTTGATATGCATGTCAATGAATTAAATGTTATTTAAAAATTATATTTTATCTTATTATCAATTTAAATTTTAGAATTTTTTAATATTATATTTATGAAATAACTAAATAACTATTTAATTGTTATTTTCATTTCAAAACGAAGTGAAAAATAAATTTTAATTTGACCTTCAATTTTAATTACATTTCAAGCTAACTAGATTTTTTTTTAATTAAAATAATAAATTTAAATTTAAATTTAAATATTTATTTTCAAATAATTCAAATTTTTTATTCTACCATAAATATATATTATATAGAAAATTTTTATAATAATCTAATACAATTTTATAAAAATAAATAAATAATTACCAAAAGAATTGGAAAAATAATTTTAGATTGATTTTGGTAGTATTTTGATTTAATTTTAAGGTGGTAATACATCATAAATTAAAGATTAATTATTATAGATATATAATAAGCTTTTAAACTAGATTAGTGATTATATACCTTGCTTTTGGTGCAAAGTGTTCTTGGTTCAAATCTTCATAGAGGCATTTTGCTTATTTTTGAGTCTGGGAGAGTAAAAGTTAAATATTAATTTGGATAAAATCTAACCAAATTCTAAGCCTAGCTCAGTTGTTAGGCGTTTGGACTCCTTATGCAAGGGGTCCCAAGTTTGATTCCGCCCAGCAATAGCACCTAAAACATTTTTTACTTTAACACGTGTCACCTCTTGGTTGGTCGAATAAAAAATACTATTTAACAAGGTGAAAGGCGATGACATGGAAAATAAAAATAAAAAATTTATCAAGTCAGCGATTCCGTTAGATTTTTAACGGAGGGAGACCAAAATAGGAAAGGTATAGACAAAAAAAATAGTTGGGTGACCAAAACAAGAAAAATGTGATAGTTTAGTGACCACCCGTGTAGTTTTCTCTTTTATTTATTTATAACATAATTTTTTTGACAAATCCTAAATCTAATCCTAATCCTACTTAGAGGGGAGGGGAAGGGGCTCTAGGGGAAGGACGGGGAATGTTTCTAGTAGGTCTAGAACCCATTCCTTAAGGGAATATGAGAAAACAAAGATGAGCAACTTGATCAACCGGCCAAATGTACTTGCTCTTATTTATAACATAATTATTAATGTTTATGTTTGATTTTTTATATAAAAAAGAAATAAGTTTTTTTTTTACAATTTTTTTATTATACATGAAATAGATTTTTAGTTAGTCAAACATATTCAATTATGTGTTATATTTTGACACATAATACTGGTAAATGATTTTTACATTACCCTTCTTTAAAATCTAAACCATAGATCCCTAAATCATAAATCATAATTTTTAATTTCATAAACCCTAAACTAAACCACCTAACCCCTAAATTTAACAAGTATGTGTGAATTAAAATTTACACAAGATTGTGTATCAAAAAATTTCTCTTCAATTATATATGGTGACAAACATATTAATAAGTATGTAATTCGTGAACATATTCATTTATTATTTGCGAATGTGAAATGAACAAGCATAAATACATATAATTTTAAATAAATAAACATAAACATATTCTTCGAATAAATCCTTTAAAAAAGGCTTAAATGAAAAATATGTAACCCCCTAGACCCGCTTACGCGTTACATCTAAATCTAGAAGGTCACATTTAGGTCACAAGAGCGACCCACATAAAAAATCCTCATAGATAAATAAATGGGGTTTCTTCTAATACTACTAAATCCCATTAAGATTAAATTCATTTAAGATATCATTCCAGAAACTCATTATACTTAGAACAGTAATTTAGAAAAACAGATTACAAACTCAGACTTAAAATAAGACACAACATACTTGCCCACTAACTGTACTGGTACCGTACTCCGCTAGCAACATCGAGGGAACGTCATACACTGATGTCGATCACTGAACCATAATCAAACTCTTTTAACCTGCGATGGTAAAAACAACGTGAACTCCGAAAAGCTCAGTAAAACATAACTACTAAGAATTTCTTTAGGCAGCCTGAAAATATAAGAAAATCGTAACACTGTCATGATGTTCCTGTTAGGGGTGAGCAAAACTCGACTTGACTAAAAAAACTGAATAACTCGACTCGACTTGAGGCAAAAATACTTGACTCGTCTTGACTCAACTCGAAATTTTATAAACTCGACTCGAAAAAATTTCAAATAAAGTTTGAGTTGTAAAATAGAAACTCGAATAACTCAAATTTTTTAGTAATTAATAGATTTATTTTTATGCTCGAGATGAGTCCCTTAATTTTTTATTATATATATACCGATATATAAAAATATGAAGAAATGTTGTAACATATGAAAAAGTATGAAGAAATATATATATATATATATGCATATCTTATATGATTAGAGAAAGTGATTTAAATTGGAATCAAATCGTACTATAGCATGATAAATAATTACAATTAAATTTTTATAAGAACTCGAAAACTTGACTCTAATAAAAAAATTTCAAATAAAGTTTGAGTTGTAAAATATGACGCGTCAACTCGAATAACTCAATTTTTTTTACTCGACTCGATCAAACGCTCACCCATAGTTCATGTAACAACAGGCTCCAACTATGATTCAATATCTTAGTGAAGCAGTATATCAGAAGGTGACAAGGTTATTCTTTATTCAATCACACGAGTATTAGACGATAAGCTTATAGACCAGAGAATCGGAAGAGATAGGTTACAAAAGTTGAATCAGGGAGTTTATTGTATTTCATTAAGTGTAGATTAGAAGCATACTGAGAGTGTCAGACTTTGGTAAAATAATTCAGTAGGGTAGATTTCAAAAGTAGACAGAAAGTTTTATTTTAATCACTAACTACCCTCTGACCGAACGCCAATATGCAATAACCCATAATAGTATCCAAAAATACTTACCCTAGGCCAATTGGGCATAGGAGTTTACCTAAGGGATGTCTTAGGACTAGAAGGAATCACTGTAACTAAAGTATAGATTTTTGAATACATAATGTATTACCCTAGTCATAACATAAGAACCCGATACAGAAGTCAAAAGGTATTACCTTCGCCGAATCATAAGAACCTGATACATATTCCAGAAGGTATTACCCTAGCCGAAGCATAGGAACTAGATACAGATGCTAGAAGGTATTACCCTAGCCCAAGCATATGAACATGATACAAATGCCAGAAGGTATTACCCTAGCCAAAGCAAAGGAACCTGATACAGATGCCAGAAGGTATCACCCTAGCCGAAGTATAAGAACCTGATACAAATGTCAGAAGGTATTACCCTAGCCGAAGCATAGGAACCTGATATAGATGCCAGAAGGTATTACCCTAGCCGAAGCATAGGAACCTGATACGGATGCGTATTTTAGACAGATGAAAGTCATGATTATGCTAGAATTTAGTTATATCAGGAGGGTTTCAGTTAATTTTTCTTATAAGGGCATTTTGGTCATTTTAACACTCAGAGGCAATTTCATAGTTTTATCTCGATAAGGTAAATCAGTGAATTTGTTGTGCTAAAGATTGTTGACGACATGCCCGGCTTCCAAGTCTATTCTATTAACCACTCCACATCAATGCATCACTTTCCAAGCATTTGAATAGGTACACCTCACACATTTTCATTACTTAGTTCTAGCTGTGTGGTATGGTTGAACAAGTCACTATCACAATTTATCTTAAACAAGCCTTGAATGATTAAATATGAATTTGTGCAATATTCTTTCATTATTGTAACAGTCTTAAGAATGAATGATATTCATAAGTCAGACTTCAAGCCCATTGAGGCATTGCAGTCATTTACGGTCTAGTATAAATTTTTGAATTTCTAAGCTTTCACATATCTCGAATCACGTGGGTATTCAATTATTTAAGTGCTCAATGGAAGTTCAAATATCATAATCTTTACGGTCCTTACAACCAAATTATTCAATTCAGGTTCTTGGGAGTATATTCTTTATTTCAGTTAATTTTGAAATTTCAGTGCCTGGGGTCATATTCTTCATTTCAATCATTCCGATCAATTTACTCTTTTTTGTTATTTAGTTCAGTTTAGGAATACGAAGAAATTCCAGTAAATTTATTTTCTAGGTGTTTATCCAGAGTTTAGGAAAATCCAAGTGATTTGTTATCATACATGTTTGCATCTTGATACCGAATTATTTCCCAAAAGATCGAGGATTTCAAATGAGGGAGTTATTTTATCAGATCAAGTGTAAATTCTAGATCATTTCTTTTGTTAGGGTTATTTTAATCATTCTCATGTCTCAAAGGTGTTATCATATTTCCTTGACGAAATATTTAAGATATCAAATCCTTTAACACTATTTATTATAATCATGCATATTTTAACAAAATAGCAACATGTTTCGTAAAGTATGCAGGAGGTAGTAATGTATTACCTGGACTCCGAGCTTCACCATTCGAGCTTTTAAAATTATCTTCTACCACTTCTGAACTCAACGTCTCTCCAAGTCTCATATTCTAGGATATAAAAATACCTTAAATTAGAAAAAAGGTCGAAAAATGCCGAAGCTCTGATAGGGCATTTAACGGCTATGAACGGATGATCGGTCGCCAGGGTTCGCTTTGTCTCAACGCAGGGAGCTCGAATGCGATGGCCACGGCTCGAACAAACGATGAGGGTGGTCAGAAATCATCAAAAACAAAAACAGTAAGGTATGGGTTCAGGCAAACTTCCAACTCGATCTCACCGACAACGACGGCTCTACCGTGCGAATGATGGGTATCATCGAAATTGGGATTCAACGTTAAACCCGTCGGTACTGGCGATGACCAACACAGCTCGGCGGTGGTGCAGATAGGAAAAGACAAAGGGGGAAGGTTTTGAGATTATTCTGGAAACTCAATTCTTCAGACCATGGGGAAATGAATCGACATGGGATTTGTTGGGTTATATTTGTAGCGATCTAAAAATGAGGTTTTAAGGTGTTTGGTTTTTTGGGTATTTTAAAAATGTATTCCATTGGGGTTTTATAAAAAATCGTATCGTTTTAAAAATAGAGTCGTCACCAGCCACTAAGGCAGGTCGGGCACCATAAAAACTAGAGATTTGAAAACTTGTTGGATTCGGGAGTCGGTTACGGATGGGGAAGGATTAGCACCCCACACCGCCCAAAATTGGTACTTTATTAATTACCGATTTATTAATATTAAACTTTCCAGATTAAAGTGACGACTAAATTAAAATTTGATTATAAACAAGAGTAGATTTTAAAGGCCCCGTTATTCGAGAATAAACCGATAGACCACCATCACTACGCTTGATACTGGCCACGTTTATGCTCGAAGAAAAGGGCATCGCATTGACAATTAATATCCCGTTATGCAACTTAAAACATGGCAAACATAAATAAATACAATGCGATAAATATATAAATAAATACCAACATAATAAAATACTAATCCAACATTCATAAATATTAATCTAACTTAAAAAAATAATAATTAAGGTAAAATATTTAATATTTATACCTATAAAAAATATCTGGATATATTTAAAGTTAATAGTTTATATATACATATATATATTATTTTACACAAAAAATTATTTATTATTATTTTATATGTACTTGTAACGGAACAAAATATTACTATCTAAAAAACATGAAACCCTAGATATACATATATAGTATATAAAAATATAAATACATATATAAATATTATAAAAATATGAACCTTAGATGAAAAACACATGTATATATACATATAATCTTATATGATATTAATATATAAGATATAAAAAAATATTTTGCATAATAATAATAATAATAATAATAATAATGATGATGATGATGATGATGATAATAATAAGGCATGAACTAAGCTAATATATAAAACATCATGTAAGGACTAAAATGCATGGATTAATTATTTACATGACAAGAAATAACATGAAAAAGGGACTAAAATGCAACAAATATAACATACCAAGAAATAAACTTAAATAAACAGAAATGACATGCTGAAAAGTAAACAACATATAATAAAAGTGCAAGAAAATAAATTTAACATAAAAATAGTGACTGGATTGAACTAAAACAGGAATAAAAAGCCACAAAAAACATGAAGGGACGATTTTAAATGTGCATAAAAACTCCAAAGGGACTAAGCACGCAATTATACCACAGGTAGAAATTAAAGCGGGAAAATAAAAGAAGGACCAACTAGGTAATTGGACCATTTTTGCAAAACACAAACACCAAACAGTGTCATTTTTGAAGAGCCGATTTAAAACATATTGGAGGAATATTTTTTTTATTCGAAGCAGAAATAATAACCCTAAAAATCTCCTTCAATCCTCTCTTCTCCACCTTGCTCTCATACCCGTCGGCGGCGGCTCTTCTTCAAGCGTCGTCCATCGGCCATGAAGGCCTCCCGGCGGAGCCACAATCATTTGCTTTCCCCAAATCAGGTAAGATTCGAAACCCTCTCTCTCCTTTTGATTTCAAAACTTTGGTTCAAAATTTTTTTGAAAAATAAATTTAAGTTTCTATAAAAAAAAACACTGATTTCTAGTTGATAAAAAGAACAAGATTTTGGTTTCGGAATTTTTATTTCACTCGCGAAACTTACAATTTTTTTTATTACCAGATTGTTTTTAATCTAAAAAACCCTAAATTTTTCTATTTTTTGAACTCCCGCTCTTTTTTGGTTCATTCAGGTTTATATCACCCCATTTTTAACATTTAATAATCACCCACTCTCTATATTTTATTTGCCGATCTGAAGAAGGAAGCCAGATTTTAAGGGATTCCGCCGAGTAGTTAGGGTAAGGGTATGGTTATGGTAGAAGGTAGGAGATTAGGGTATGGGTTGGTTTGGTAGAATAGATTTTGGGTTTATTTATTTTTTGGTTGATATTTAGGGTTTTGGGATTGGATTTAGGGTTTGGTAGGTTACCAGAGATAGTGGTCGAAGAGTGAAGACGACGGCGGTGGTAACAGCTCAAGTTAGGGTTATTAGGGTTAATAAGGTTTTTATTTTAGGGTTTTATTTGGTTCGGGCCAGATTTGGGTCAGGTATTGGGCCTGGATCCGGGTTTGGGTAAACAGGTTGTAATTTAGGTTTGGTTTGAGTCTTGGGTCGGGTTATCTTGGGCTTGGATTTGGGTTAGAAGTTTGGGCAGGGTTGTGTGGGTTTTGTTTTCGGGTTTGGGTAACCCGGATGGAACGAATTATTACAGCTGCCCCTCTTTGCTCATTGTTGTGCAACAGGAATAAAGCAAAGACTAAAAATGACCCGTTTCATCCGGTTTGACTGATCTTCTTCCCTTTTTACGTATATCTTCTTTCTTCGGTAGATCTTCTTTTTTTGACGCATGTCTTCTTTCTTGTCTTGGTTGATCCACCTTGTTACTCTCGGAGAAGCAAAGTTCTTCAAAATAGGGTTGTATGTTGTGGAAGCAAAATGTGTGTGGTTCACTAAGTTATTGATGACGATAATACCTAAAGAAGATTCAACCCAGCTACAACACCAACGAAGAGGCGGGGTCTACAAAATTCGATCCAGCTGCAACACTGACGAAGAGGCAAGATCGATGGATGGAAGTTATGATGTCTGATCCAGCTACAACTCTAACGAAGAGGCATGATCAAAAGATTGAAAGCTCATTTTGATTTGATTTTTTTCTCTCTTTTTTCTTTTTTTACAACATTGATAAAAACTTAAAAGTTGGTAAATTTTGACCAAGCTACAACACCGATGAAGAGGCATGGTCTAAAGTTAGTATTGTTGATCCAGCTACGACACCGACGAAGAGGCAGAACCTAAAGTTAAATTTGACCAAGCTACAACACCGACGAAGATGCAAGGTCTGAAGATTTGATCCAGCTACGACTCTGACGAAGAGGCAGGGTCGGAGTGTTTTTTTATGTAATCAAGCTACGACTCTGATGAAGAGGCATGATTGGATTTTGGTTCAGCTACATCACCGACGAAGAGGCATAACCGAAAGTTATATTTGACCAGGCTACAACACCGATAAAGAAGCAATGTCTGAAGATTTGATCCAGCTACAACTCTGACAAAGAGACAAGATCAAAATTTGGCAAATTTGGATCAGCTACGTCACCGACGAAGAGGCATAAGCAAAAGTTATATTGTTGGATCTATCCACACCATCAACAGAGAGATAAGATCAAATTTCAGCATTTGGACTCCACTAGACCATCAACGGAGAAGCAAAATCGGATGACATCAATTTGAGCATGGCCACACCATCAACGGAGGGACATGGTCAGATAACACTTGAAAAATTTTCGTCTCTTTTTTTTAAATTTTTTTTCTTTTTTCTTGATTTTTTTTAAATTTTTCCTTTTTCTTTTTTTTGTTTTCTTTTTGTTTTTGACTTTTTTTATTTGATTTTTGTTTTGCTATAAGTACAAGGGAAAGTGTGGTCTAGCTACAACAACGTTGAAGATACAAGACCTGGATAGGATTTAATCTGCTAGACCACTGACGGAGAGACTAGACCAGGTAAATATAAGATCCGCTACACCACCGACAGAGAGATAGGATCTGGATAGAAAATTTGATCTTTAATACCACTGACGGAGGCAAGATCTAGATATGTTTGATCTGCTACACCACTGACGGAGAGACCAGACCAGCAAAATATGAGATCCACTACACCACTGATGGAGAGATAGGATTGGATAGAAAATTAGATCTACAACACCACCAACGGAGGCAAGATCTAGATAGGTTTGATCTGCTACACCACTGACAGAGAGACTAGATCAGCAAAATATGAGATCTATTACACCAGCGATAGAGAGATAGGATCTGGATGGAAAATTTGATCTGCAACACCACCGAAAGAGGCTAGATCTACATTAAGTTGGCGTAACACCACTGACGGAGGCATGATTTCCAAGATGTTGAATTACTATTGACAATGAGACTATGTTTGGAAAATTTTTCTCTACTTCTATCGGCAAAGGGTAAGATCTGGAATGAGTTATTTCTTTTGGCAAAAGTGAGAATCTGGAAGGTGTTGGCTTCCGCCACACTATCGTTGGAGGAATGAAATCCTAAAAGGAGAAAAAACTTTTATTAGTAAATATTCACAAAATTTATCATTGGTACATTTTATTTAGATATTTCAGCATCTTTTGTTTGGCCTCTTCTATGAATAAGGTTGGCCATTATGCCGTTGCCCCCATGTTGAGGATGTTTGATCTCTTTTTCGAACATGTTTGTAAAAAATGCTTGTATAAATTTTATGCCTAAATGCATGGTAACTTCGGTGTATGCACTTAATCTAAATGTATGACGTATGCAAAAATGATTTAATGCAACATGAATACAACTAAATGCATGAATGTGATATGATTTTTGGCCCTCAATGGGATGCCCCTGACTTTTCACTGGTCCTGTCAAGATCTTGGTCTTCTGTATGTAGCGGTGCCCCAACCTGTTCTTGGGTTCGATCACCTTTTTTTGGATCTTTCATCTGGGTGCATGCCCTAACATTTTGTTCGTTCTATGTCATCATTTGAAACTGCTCTTGAAACTTTAGGGTGATGCCATTTATGCATTTTGGATGTTCAAGACTCAGATATGAACAAAATATATTTGCATTGCAACTTGTAGTTTTGATCCCTTACAAAATATTCCCACTACTATCGTACTTAATTCAGTGAGATTGGTTTACAAAAAGCATTACTCTGAAAGTGATAAAAACTACAAGGGGACCTATTATGTTCAAGACAATGGAATATTTAAGCTGGATAAACATGGTCTAGTACAAAAAACCTTCGACGCATCCCTATTTGGCATATTCGTGCTTCGGCAAAGGGTCTTTGTTCGTAGCTATTCCCGCTGAATCATCAAAGCTTACCACCCCAAGCTTAATAAATTTTTCCACCAAATTTTTGAAACCAAAGCAGTTTTTAATCGTCTGGCCAACTTGCCCTACGTGATAATCGCATTTTATGCTAGGATCATACCATTTCGGGAAGGGAGGTTGTACTAGATCTCGGTAAAAAGGTGCCACTATATGGACGTCGTACAATTGTTTGTACAATTCTCCATAAGAAACTGGTAATGGAGTAAATTCTATCTTTTCAGTATTCTTCCTCTGACCAGAATCTGGGCTCGAGTAACCGTGAGCACTTGGCACGGCCTTAGGCTGTACAACTGTGATAGGCTTAGAATAATTGGCATTATAAACTCCCGAAGAGTTTACTTCATGATCCTTCTTTGCATAGTAGGGCTTTTTATGGGACGAACTACCTCCATCATCAATTTTGCCAGTCTTGACAACATTCTCAATGAGCTCACTAGATAACACGAGGTCGGCAAAGTTGGTAGTTGCGCTGCCTATCAAGCGACCCAAGATCGACCCTCCAAATTTTGGACAAATGTAACCACCGTCTCTCTTTCACTAAGCGGGGGTTGAACTTGAACTGCCACATCTCTCCAACGTTGGGCATACTGTCTGAAGCTTTCATTTGACTTTTGTTTCATGTGTTGTAGGGTCCAACGGTTTCGCACCATGTCACTGACATGTCGGTACTGCTCTAGGAAAGCTTTGGCCAAGTCCTTCCATGACTTAATCTGATGTCGGCTCAATTTATTATACCAACGGGCAGCAGATCCTGATAGACTGACCTAAAAATAATGAATTAACAGCTTGTCGTCCCGGCCGTATCCTATCATCCTTTGACAGAACATAGTGAGGTGAGCGCGAGGGCAGTTGGTTTTGTCATACTTTTCAAACTCTGGATCTTAAATTTCAGGGGTAACACCAAATCTGGGACAAGGCTGAGTTCTCTGGCCTCAAATCCATTGAAGATATCCTCTACCTCCATAGCTTGCATCTTTTCCTCGAGTCGTTTGCAACGCTCATCGATCTCTTTCAATGGCTCATTTCTTGATTTGTTAGATTCAATCAACTGGTCCATCTCGGAGAGAAAATTTTCAGCCTGATTACCCCCTATCTTAGCTTCTGATGCGGTAGAAAAAATTACCGAGATAGGGGCGCTGGCCTGAAGTGGTTGAGACTTTTCCATATAAATTACCGCTCAGAGGTTTGTTTGACTTTTAGCTTGAGTAGGGGTGAACCCTGGAGGATATATAAGATCTTTATTTTCTTCTCCGGAACCTGCCCCAAGGTTGATGGCAGAGACCTCTCCTTGTTCAGGAAACTTGTGTCCTAGCATCTGAGCTAATTTCACCAGTATGTCCTGTTGAGATTTCGCGAACTGGTCCCTTATCTCTTGCTGGGCTTTGGCTAACTGGTCCTCCAGTTTTTGGGTTAAATCTGTCTGCAAAGTCTTCTGGTTTTGCTCAATCCTATCTAGTCTGTCTTCATTTGCTATCTTTGTCTTACTTCTTGTTCTATATGGATGTTGAATCGATTGATCCTTCGTCTTTCCCAGTATTGCTGTCACAGGGCATCTCGAAGATCAGTCTCAAAATAAATGCATGTAAAAAACAAAGTATATGTCATATATACGAATGCACCAATGCAAAAATCAGAATGTCATGATATGCAATGCAGTGAATGCCAAAATGAACAGATATGATGTGATCACAAAAATAGGTCAATTTGAAATTAAAATAATCAAATTAATAAATTAAAGTAAATAGGGTAAAAATGAAAGACTTCTGCTCGGGAAAACTACTTAAACCAATGCCTTTATGTCATGCAATGCTAATGCAACAAAAGTATCTGTAAAGTAAAAAACAAAACAAAACTAGTTAGTACCGAATAAACTCAATTGATACATAAATAAAAAAGTGAAGCAGGTAAGGCAACAGGCAGAGTAATCCTATTTATCCCATCTAAAACACCTAAGTTATCCGAATGGCTTTAAAAGGGTGGGCCTTCTATATTCTCTACATGCAATTTTGGTGCTAAGAGGTACCTGAATTGTCCTTGTCGTCCCCTACTAAGAGTTACAAGGCCCCCGGTCATCACCCATGATAGGCTCCTATCAACCGGTTCAACTCAGGGGGCCCATTCGCTTATGCCTCTACGAATGAACGATATCCTTACGAAAGCATAAGGTACTCGAACCCTGAAGGTACTTACTAGGCCTACACGGAGGAACGATATCCTCACGAAAGCATTAGCGATTTCCTTCCACTAAAAAAGGACAGGTTTATATGCCAAATTTTAAATGTGTCAAAATAAACGCGCAATTATAACCAAATGTTACTTTAATAGTCACTTTAATCCGGAACTTCCGATATTAGTAAAGTGGTGATTATTTAAAAAGCTTGACTCTCATTTGTTTTTGAAAAACAAAAAATGGTCCCCAGCGGAGTCGCCATTTGTAGCGATCTAAAAAACGAGGTTTTAAGGTGTTTGGGTTTTTTTGAGTATTTTAAAAATGTCTTCCATTGGGGTTTTAGAAAAAACCGTATCGTTTTAAAAATAGAGTCATCACTAGCCACTAAGGTAGGTTGGGCACCATAAAAACTAGAGATTTGAACACTTGTTGGGTTCGGGAGTCAGTTACAGATAGGGAAGGATTAGCACCCCCACAACGCCCAAAATTGGTACTTCAATAATTACCGCTTTATTAATATTAAACTTTCCGGATTAAAGTGACGATTAAATTAAAATTTGGTTATAAACGCGAGTAGATTTTAAAATCCCCGTTATTCGAGAATAAACCGATAGACCACCATCACTGCGCTTGATACTGGCCACGTTTATGCTCGAAAAAAAGGGCACCGCATTGACAATTAATATCCCGTTATGCAACTTAAAACATGGCAAACATAAATAAATACTAACATGATAAAATACTAATCCAACATTCATAAATATTAATCTAACTTAAAAAAATAATAATTAAGGTAAAATATTTAATATTTATACCTATAAAAAATAATTGGATATATTTAAAGTTAATAGTTTACATATACATATATATTATTTTTACACAAACAATTATTTATTACTATTTTATATGTACTTGTAACGGAACAAAATATTATTATCTAAAAAACATGAAACCCTAGATATACATATAGAGTATATAGAAATATAAATACATATATAAATATTATAAAAATATGAACCTTAGATGAAAAACACATGTATATGTACATATAATCTGACATGATATTAATTTATAATATATAAAAATACTTTGCATAATAATAATAATAATAATAATAAGGCATGAACTAAGCTAATATATAAAACATCATGTAAGGACTAAAATGCATGGAGTAATTATTTACATGGCAAGAAATAGCATGTAAAAGGGACTAAAATGCAACAAATATAACATACCAAGAAATAAACTTAAATAAACAGAAATGACATGCTGAAAAGTAAATAACATATAATAAAAGTGCAAGAAAATAAATTTAACATAAAAATAGTGACCGGATTGAACTAAAACAGGAATAAAAAGCCACAAAATACATGAAGGGACGATTTTAAACGCGCATAAAAACTTCAAGGGACTAAACACGAGATTATAACACATGTAGAAATTAAAGCAGGAAAATAAAAGAAGTGTCAACTAGGTAATTGGAGCATTTTTGCAAAACACAGACACCAAACGGTGTCGTTTTTTAAGAACCGGTTTAAAACATATTGGAGGATTATTTTTTTATTCGAAGCAGAAATAATAACCCTAAAAATCTCCCTCAATCCTCTCTTCTACACCTTGCTCCCATGCCCGTTGGTGGATCTTCTTCTTCAAGCATCGTTCATCGGCCATGAAGGCCTCACGGCGGCGCCACAACCGTTTGCTTTCCCCAAATCAGGTAAGATTCGAAACCCCCCTCTCCTTTTGATTTTAAAACATTGGTTCAAAATTTTTTGAAAAATAAATTTAAGTTTCTATAAAAAAAACACTGATTTCAAGTTGAGAAAAAGATCAAGATTTTGGTTTCGGAATTTTTATTTCACTCACGAAACTTACAAATTTTTTATTACCAGATTGTTTTTTACCTCCAAAAAGCCCCAAATTTCTCTCTTTTTCAAACTCCCACCCTTTTTTGGTTCGTTCAGGTTTATTTCACCCTATTTTTTACATTTAATAATCACCCACTCTATATATTTTATTTGCAGATCTGAAGAAGGGAGCTGAATTTTAGGGGATTCTGCCGAGTAGTTAGGGTAAAGGTATGGTTATAGTAGAAGGTAGGAGATTAGGGTATGGGTTGGTCTGGTAGATTAGATTTTGTGTTTATTTATTTATTGGTTGATATTTAGGGTTTCAGGATTGGATTTATGGTTTGGTAGGTTACCAGAGATGGTGGCCGGAGAGTAAAGACGA
Organism: Hibiscus mutabilis; assembly: GCA_019671005.1. NCBI lineage: Eukaryota > Viridiplantae > Streptophyta > Magnoliopsida > Malvales > Malvaceae > Hibiscus > Hibiscus mutabilis. The sequence continues at coordinate 8,585,211 of CM033741.1, forward strand.
CGGCGGTGGTAGCAGCCCAAGTTAGGGTTATTAGGGTTAATGAGGTTTTTTATTTGGTTCGGGTCAGACCCGGGTTAGGTATTGGGCCTGGATTCGGGTTTGGGTAAACAAGTTGTAATTTGGGTTTGGTTTGAGTCTTGGGCTGGGTTATCTCGGGCTTGGATCTAGGTTAGAAGTTTAGGTCGGGTTGTGTAGGTTTTGGTTTCGGGTTTGGGTAACCCAGATGGTACGGGTTATTACAATATTAAATATTAGTTTAAATAAAATAACACTGCTTAACCTTTAGTTGGTGCAGGTTCTAACCAGAAGTAGCCTTAGCCTCAATGGCTAAAGCCCTAGCCCACAAAGTTGGAGGGCACGAGTTCAACTTCCCCAAAGAGCAACTCTTCATTTTTATTTTTTTTATTTTTAAATAACCCAACATTTGATTATTAACAGAAAATTTGAGGGTGTTGCAATAAAACATCATTTACAGTTCAGACAAGCACTCAAGTCCCCTAATAGGACCTCCCAGAATTAGAATGTAATCACCTGATTTCAGTCAGAAATGATGCACATTTCGATATGACCATACCATATTTCCATCAAAAGATGCTCTCATAATCAATAATTTATTCATAATCTGAATCAGATCTTCAATTTCACATGTATGAACAATCTTCGGTTCTTCATACATATTCAAATTTATCAAGTTAATCCAAATCACAGTCGAACGTACTAGACACCCATGTCTGTACAGATCGAGTTATAGAGGATAGAATACTTAGATTCACTTATTTCAGGAAAATAATTTGACATCGAAGTATCGGCTTAAGAGAGTACGGTTATGATCTAGGGGCATGCATAAACCAGACATCCTATGAAAGACGATCGGTTGGTCTACCTAGAAAGACGCAACTCTAAGCTCTGATACCACTAAATGTAACCCCCTAGACCCACTTACGCGTTACATCTAAATCTAGGAGGTCACATTTGGGTCACAAGAGCGACGTACATAAAAAAATACTCATAGATAAATAAATGGGTTTCTTCTAATACTACTAAATCCCATTAATATTAAATTTATTTAAGATATCATTTCAGAAAATCTTTATACATAGAACAGTAATTCAAAAACTAGATCACAAACTCAGACTTAATATAAGACACAACATACATGCCCACTAACTGTACTGGTACCGTACTCCACTAGCAGCATCGAGGGAACTTCATACACTGATGTCGATCACTGAACCATGATCAAAATCTTTTAACCTGTGATGGCAAAAACAACGTAAACTTTGAAAAGCTCAGTAATACATAACTACTAAGAATTTTTTTAGGCAACCCGTAAATATAAGAAAAACGTAACACTGTCATGATGTTCCTGTAACAACATACTCCAACTACGATCTAATTTTTAGTGAAGCATTATATCAGAATGTGACAAGGTTATTCTTTATTCAATCACACGAGTATAAGACAATAAGCTTATAGCCCAGAGAATCAGAAGATATAGGTTACAAAAGTTGAATCGGGGAGTTTAGTGTATTTCATTAAGCGCAACTTAGAAGCATACTGAGAGTTTCAGACTTTGGACTCTCAGACTTTGGTAAAATAATTCGGTAGGGTAGATTTTAAAAGGAGATAGAAAGTTTTATTTTAATCACTAACTACCCTTCAACCGAACGCCAATATGCAATAATTCATAATAGTAGCCAAAAAGACTTACCCTAGGCCAATTGGGCGTAGGGGTTTACCTAAGGGGATGTCTTAGATCCAGAAGGAATCACCATAATTGAAGTATAGATGTCTGAATACATAATGTATTACCCTAGCCATAACATAAAAACCTGATACAGAAGTCATAAGGTATTACCCTTGTCGAAGCACAGGAACCTTATACAGATGCAGAAGGTATTACCCTAGCTAAAGCATAAGAACTTGATACAGATGCCAAAATGTATTACCCTAGCCGAAGCATAGGAACCGGATACAGATGCCAGAAGGTATTACCCTAACCGAAACATAAGAACAGGATACAGTGCTTGGGGTCATATTCTTCATTTCAATCATTCCGATCAATTTACTCTTTTTTGTTATTGAGTCTTGGGAAGGGTTATCTTGGGCTTGGATTTGGGTTAGAAGTTTGGGTAGGGTTGTGTGGGTTTGGTTTCGGGTTTGGGTAACCCGGATGGAACGGGTTATTGCAGCTGCCCCTCTTTGCTCATTGTTGTGTAATAGGAATAGAGCAAAGACTAAAAATGACTTGTTTCATCCGGTCCGGTTGAGCTTCTTCCCTTTTGACGTATACCTTGTTTCTTATGTAGACCTTCTTTTTTTAACGCATGTCTTCTTTTTTGTCTTGGTTGATCCACCTTGTTACTCTCGGGGAAGCAAAGTTCTTCAAAATGGGGTTGTCTGTTGAGGAAGCAAAATGAGTGTGGTTCACTAAGTTATTGACGACGATAATACCTAAAGAAGATTCGACCAAGCTGCAACACCGACGAAGAGGCGAGGTCTACAAAATTCGATCCAGCTGCAACACTGACGAAGAGGCAAGATCGATGGATGAAAGTTCTGATGTCTGATCCAGCTACAACTCTGATGAAGAGGCAGGATCAAAAGATTGAAAGCTCATTTTGATTTGATTTTATTCTCTTTTTTTTCTTTTTTTCCTTTTTTTTTTCTTTTTTTACAACATTGATAAAACTTAAAAGTTGGTAAATTTTGACCAAGCTACAACACCGATGAAGAGGCATGGTCTAAAGTTAGTATTGTTGATCCAGCTACGACACCGACGAAGAGGCAGGATCAAAAGTCAGTGAATTTGGTCTAGCTACAACACCGACGAAGTGGAAGAACCTAAAGTTAAATTTGACCAAGCTACAATAGGCAAGGTCTGAAGATTTGATCCAGCTACGACTCTGACGACGAGGCAGGATCGGAGTGTTTTTTATGTTATCAAGCTACGACTCTGAGGAAGAGGCATGATCGGAATTTGGTTCAGCTACATTGCCGGCGAAGAGGCAGAATCGAAAGTTATATTTGACCATGCTACAACACTGATAAAGAGGCAACGTCTAAAGATTTGATCCAGCTACAACTCTGACGAAGAGACAGGATCAGAATTTGGCAAATTTGGTTCAGCTACATCATCGACGAAGAGGCAGAACCAAAAGTTATATTTGTTGGATCTATCCACACCATCAACAGAGAGATAAGATCGAATTTCAGCATTTGGACTCCACTAGACCATCAACGGAGAAGCAGAATTGGGTGACATCAATTTGAGCACGGCCACACCATCAACGGAGGGACATGGTTAGATAACACTTAAAAAATTTTCGTCTCTCTTTTTTGTTTTTTAATTTTTTTTCTTTTTTCTTGATTTTTTTTTCAAATTTTTCCTTTTTATTTTTTGTTTTATTTTTTCTTTCTTTTTCTTTTTGTTTTTGACTTTTTTATTTGAATTTTGTTTTGCTATAAGTACAATGAAAAGTGTGGTCTAGCTGCAACAACATTGATAAGACAAGACCTGGATAGGATTTAATCTGCGACACCACTAACGGAGAGACTAGACCAACTAAATATGAGATCCACTACACCACCGACAGAGAGATAGGATCTGGATAGAAAATTTGATCTTCAATACCACTGACAGAGGCAAGATCTAGATATGTTTGATCTGCTACACCACTGACAGAGAGACCAGACCAGACCAGCAAAATATGAGATCCACTACACCACCAATGAAGAGATAGGATCTGGATAGAAAATTTGATCTGCAACACCACCGATGAAGGCAAGATCTAGATAGGTTTGATCTGCTACACCATTGACGGAGAGACTAGATCAGCAAAATATGAGATCCATTACACCACCGACGGAGATATAGGATCTGGATGGAAAATTTGATCTGCAACACTACCGACAGAGGCAAGATCTACATTAAGTTGGCGTACCACCACTGACGGAGGCATGATTTGTAAGATGTTGAATTACTATTGACAGCGAGACTATGTTTGGAAAATTTTCTCTGTTTCTATCGGCAAAGGGTAAGATCTGGAATGGGTTATTTCTTTTGGCAAAAGTGAGAATCTGGAAGGTGTTGACTTCCGCCACACTATCGTTGGAGGAATGAAATCCTGAAAAGGAGAAAAAACATTTATTAGTAAATATTCACGAAATTTATCACTGGTACCTTTTATTTAGATATTTTAGCATCTTTTGTTTGGCCTCTTCCATGACGTATGCAAAAATGATTTAATGCAATATGAATGCAACTAAATGCATGAATGTGATATGATTTTTTGCCCTCAATGGGATGCCCTTGACTTTTCACTAGTCCTGTCAAGATCTTGGTCTTTTGTATGTAGCGGTGCCCCAACCTGTTCTTGGGTTCGATCACCTTTCTTTGGATCTTTCTTCTAGGTGCATGCCCTAACATTTTGTTCGTTCTATGCCATCGTTTGAAACTGCTCTTGAAACTTTAGAGTGATGTCATTTATGCATTTTGGATGTTCAAGACTCATATATGAACAAAATATATTTGCATTGCAACTTGTAGTTTTGATCCCTTACAAAATATTCTCACTCTTATCGTACTTAAGTCGGTGAGATTGGTTTACAAAAGCATTACTCTGAAAGTGATAAAAACTACAATGGGACCTACTATGGTAAAGACAATGCAATATTTAAGCTGGATAAACATGGTCATGTTCAAAACACCTTCGACGCATCCCTATTTGGCATCTTCGTGCTTCGGCAAAGGGTCTTTGTTCGTATTTGTTCCCGTTGAATCATCAAAGCTTACCACCCCAAGCTTAATAAAATTTTCCACCAACTTTTTGAAACCAAAGCAGTTTTCAATCTTGTGGCCAACTTGCCCCGCGTGATAACCGCATTTTGCGCTGGGATCATACCATTTTAAGAATGGAGGTTGTACTGGATCTCGGTAAAAATGTGCCACCATATGGACATCATACAACTGTTTGTACAATTCTCCATAAGAAACTTGTAATGGAGTAAATTCTATCTTTTCAGAATTCTTCCTCTAACCAAAATCTAGGCTCGAGTAACCGTGAGCACTTGGCACGGCCTTAGGCTGCACAAATACGATAGGCTTAGAATAATTGGCATTATAAACTCCCGAAGTGTTTACTTCATGATCCTTCTTTGCATGGTAGGGATTTTTGTGGGACGAACTACCTCCATCATCACTTTTGCCAGTCTTGATAGCATTCTCAATGAGCTCACTAGATAACACGAGGTTGGCAAAGTTGGTAGTCGTGTTACCTATCAAGCGACCCAAGATCAGACCCTCTAAATTTTGGACAAATGTGACCATCGTCTCTCTTTCACTGAGCGGGGGTTGAACTTGAACTGCCATATCTCTCCAACGTTGGGCATACTGTCTGAAGCTTTCATTTGACTTTTGTTTCATGTGTTGTAGGGTCCAACGGTTTCGCACCATGTCACTGACATGTCGGTACTACTCTAGGAAAGCTTTGGCCAAGTCCTTCCATGACTTAATCTGATGTCGGCTCAATTGATTATACCAACGGGCAGCAGATCCTGATAGACTGTCATGAAAACATTAAATTAACAGCTTGTCGTCTCGGCCGTATCTGGTCATCCTCCGACAAAACATAGTGAGGTAAGTGCGAGGGCAGCTGGTTCTGTCATACTTTTTGAACTCTGGATCTTAAATTTCAGGGGTAACACCAAATCTGGGACAAGGCTGAGTTCACTAGCCTCAAATCCATTGAAGATATCCTCTACCTCCGTAGCTTACATCTTTTCCTTGAGTTGTTTGGAACGCTCCTCGATCTCTTTCGATGGCTCATTTCTTGATTTGTTAGATTCAATAAACTGGTCCATCTTAGAGAGAAAATTTTCAGCCTGATTGCCCCCTAGCTTAGCTTCTGATGCGCCAGGAAAATTTGTCGGGATAGGGGCGCTGGCCTGAAGTGGTTGAGACTTTTCCGTAGAAATTACCACTCGGAGGTTTGTTTGACTTTTAGCTTGAGTAGGGGTGAACCCTGGAGGATATATAAGATCTTCATTTTATTCTCCGAAACCTGCCCCAAGGTTGATGGTAGAGGCCTCTCCTTGTTCAGGAAACTTGTGTCCTAGCATCTGAGCTAATTTCACCAGTATGTCCTGTTGAGATTTCGCGAACTGATCCCTTATCTCTTGTTGGGCTTTGGCTAACTAGTCCTCTGGTTTTTAGGTTAAATATGCCCGCAAAGTCTTCTGGTTTTGCTCAATCCTATCTAGGCTATCTTCATTTGCTATCTTTGTCTTACTTCTTGTTCTGTATGGATGTTGAATCGATTGATCCTTCGTCATTCCCAGTATTGCTGTCATAGGGTATCCCGAGGATCAGACTTAAAATAAATGCATATAAAAAACAAAGTATATGTCCTATATGCGAATGCACCAATGCAAAATCAGAATGTCATGATATGCAATGCAGTGAATGCCAAAATGAACAGATATGACGTGATCACAAAAATGGGTCAATTTGAAATTAAAATAATCAAATTAATAAATTAAATTAAATAGGGTAAAAATGAAAGATTTCTGCTCGGGCAAACTACTTGAACCAATGCCTTTATGTCATGCAATGCTAATGCAACAAAAGTATGTGTAAAGTAAAAAACAAAACAAAACAAAACGAAATGAGTTAGTACCGAATAAACTCAATTGATACATAAATAAAAAGCGAAGCAGATAAGGCAACAAGTAGAGCAATCCTATTTATCCCATCTAAAACACCTAAGTTATCCGCATGGCTCTAAAAGGGTGGGCCTTCTATATTCTCTACATGCAATTTTGGTGCTAAGAGGTACCTGAATTGTCCTTGCCGTCCCATACTAATAGTAGCAAGGCCCCCGGTCATCACCCATGATAGGCTCCTTTCAACCGGGTTCAACTCAAGGGGCCCCATTTGCTTATGCCTCTACGAAGGAACGATATCCTTAAGAAAGCATAAGGTACTCGAGCCCCGAAGGTACTTGCTAGGCCTACAGAGAGGAACGATATCCTCACAAAAGCATTAGCGTTTCCCCCCACTTAAAAAGGACATGTTTATATGCCAAATTTTAAATGCGTCAAAATAAACGCGCAATTATAACCCAATGTTACTTTAATAATCACTTTAATCTGGAACTTCCGATATTAGTAAAGCGGTGATTATTTAAAAAGCTTGACTCTCATTTGTTTTTGAAAAACAAAAAAATGGTCCCCAGCGGAGTCGTCATCTGTAGCGATCTAAAAAACGAGGTTTTAAGGAGTTTAGGTTTTTTTAGGTATTTTAAAAATGTCTTCCATTGGGGTTTTAGAAAAAATCGTATCGTTTTAAAAATAGAGTCGCCACCAGCCACTAAGGTAGGCCGGGCACTACAAAAACCAGAGATTTGAAAACTTGTTGGGTTCGGGAGTCAATTACAGATAGTGAAGGATTAGCACCCCCACACCGCCCAAAATTGGTACTTTAATAATTACCGCTTTATTAATATTAAACTTTCAGGATTAAAGTGACGATTAAATTAAAATTTGGTTATAAACGCGAGTAGATTTTAAAGGCCCCGTTATTCGAGAATAAACCGTAGACCACCATCACTGCGCTTGATACTGGCCACGTTTATGCTCGAATAAAAGGGCACCGCATTGATAATTAATATCCCATTATGCAACTTAAAACATGGCAAACATAAATAAATACAATGCGATAAATATATAAATAAATACTAACATAATAAAATACTAATCCAACATTCATAAATATTAATCTAACTTAAAAAAATAATTAAGGTAAAATATTTAATATTTATACCTATAAAAAATATCTGGATATATTTAAATTTAATAGTTTATATATACATATACATATATATATATTATTTTTACACAAGCAATTATTTATTATTATTTTATATGTACTTGTAACGCAACAGAATATTACTATCTAAAAAACATGAAACCCTAGATATACATATAGAGTATATAGAAATATAAATAGATATATAAATATTATAAAAAATATGAGCCTTAGATGAAAAACACATGTATATGTACATATAATCTTACATGATATTAATATAATATAATTTATAAAAATACTTTACATAATAATAATAGTAATAATAATAATAATAATGATAATAATGATAATGATAATAAGGCATGAACTAAGCTAATATATAAAACATCATGTAAGGACTAAAATGCATGGATTAATTATTTACATGGCAAGAAATAACATGTAAAAGGGACTAAAATGCAACAAATATAACATACCAAGAAATAAACAGAAATAAATAGAAATGACATGCTGAAAAGTAAACGACATATAATAAAAGTGAAAGAAAATAAATTTAACATAAAAATAGTGACTGAAATAAACTAAAACATGAATAAAAAGCCACAAAAGACATGAATGGACGATTTTAAACGCGCATAAAAACTCCAAGGGACTAAACACAGGATTATACCACAGGTAGAAATTAAAGCGGGAAAATAAAAGAAGGGCCAACTAGGTAACTGGACCATTTTTGCAAAACACTGACACCAAACGTTGTCGTTTTTGAAGAGCCGGTTTAAAACATATTGGAGGATTATTTTTTTATTCGAAGCAGAAATAATAACCCTAAAAATCTCCCTCAATCCTCTCTTCTCCACCTTGCTCCCATGCCCGTCGGCGGATCTTCTTCTTCAAGCGTCGTTCATCGGCCATGAAGGCCTCACGGCGGCGCCACAACCGTTTGCTTTCCCCAAATCATGTAAGATTCGAAACCCCCCTCTCTTTTTGATTTTAAAACTTTGGTTCAAAATTTTTTGAAAAATAAATTTAAGTTTCTATAAAAAAAACATTGATTTCGAGTTGAGAAAAAAGAACAAGATTTTGGTTTCAGAATTTTTATTTCACTCAAGAAACTTACAATTTTTTTATTACCATATTGTTTTTTATCTCAAAAAGCCCTAAATTTCTCTCTCTTTTTTGAACTCCCGCCCTTTTTTGGTTCGTTCGGGTTTATATCACCCTATTTTTTACATTTAATATTCACCCACTCTCCATATTTTATTTGCAGATCTGAAGAAGGGAGCCAAATTTTAGGGGATTCTGCCGAGTAGTTAGAGTAAGGGTATGGGTTGGTCTGGTAGATTAGATTTTGGGTTTATTTATTTTTTTGGTTGATATTTAGGGTTTTAGGATTGGATTTAGGGTTTGGTAGGTTACAAGAGATGGTGGTCGGAGAGCGAAGACGGCGGCGGTAGTAGCTCAAGTTAAGGTTATTAGGGTTAATGAGGTTTTTTATTTTAGGGTTTTATTTGGTTCGGGTTGAATCAGGTAAGGTATTGGGCCTAGATTCGGGTTTGGGTAAACAGGTTGTAATTTGGGTTTGGTTTGAGTCTTGGGCCAGGTTATCTTGGGCTTGGATCTGGGTTAAAAGTTTGGGTCGGGTTGTGTGGGTTTTGGTTTCGGGTTTGGGTAACCTGGATGGTACGGGTTATTACAATATTAAATATTAGCTTAAATAAATAACACTGCTTAACCTTTAGTTGGTGCATGTTCTAACCAGAAGTAGCCTTAGACTCAATGGCTAAAGCCCTAGCCCCCAAAGCTGGAGGGCATGAGTTCAACTCCCCCAAAGAGCAACTCTCCATTTTTATTTTTTTTATTTTTAAATAGCCCAACATTTGATTATTAACAGAAATTTTGAGGGTGTTACAATAAAACATCATTTACAGTTCACAAGCACTCAAGTCCCCTAATAGGACCTCTCAGAATCAGAATGTAATCACCAGATTTTAGTCAGGAATGATATACATTTCGATATGACCATACCATATTTCCATCAAAAGATGCTCTCATAATCAATAATTTATTCACAATCTGAATCAGATCTTCAATTTCACATTTATGAACAATTTTAGGTTCTTCACACGTATTCAAATTTATCAAGTTAATCCAAATCACAATCGAACGTACTAGACACCCATGTCTGTACAGATCGAGCTATAGAGGACAGAATACATAGATTCACTTATTTCAGGAAAATAATTTGACATCGAAGTATCGGCTTAAGAGAGTACGGTTATGATCTAGGGGCATGCATAAACCAGACATCCTATGACAGACGATCGGCTGGTCTACCTAGAAAGACGTAACTCTAAGCTCTGATACCACTAAATGTAACCCCCTAGACCCACTTACGCGTTACATCTAAATCTATGAGGTCAAATTTGGGTCACAAGAGCGACGTACATAAAAAAATACTCATAGATAAATAAATGGGTTTCTTCTAATACTACTAAATCCCTTTAATATTAAATTCATTTAAGATATCATTTTAGAAAATCATTATACATAGAACAGTAATTCAGAAACCAGATCACAAACTCAGACTTAAAATAAGACACAACATACATGCCCACTAACTGTACCGGTACCCTACTCCACTAGCAACATCTAGGGAACTTCATACACTGATGTCGATCACTGAACCATGATCAAACTCTTTTAACCTGTGATGGTAAAAACAACGTAAAATTTGAAAAGCTCAGTAATACATAACTACTAAGAATTTTTTTAGGCAACCCGCAAATAAAAGAAAAGCGTAACACTGTCATGATGTTCCTGCAACAACATACTCCAACTACGATTCAATATTTTAGTGAAGTGGTATATCAGAAGGTGGCAAGGTTATTCTTTATTCAATCACACGAGTATCAGACGATAAGCTTATAGCCTAGAGAATCAGAAAAGATAGGTTACAAAAGTTGGATCGGGGAGTTTAGTGTATTTCATTAAGCACAACTTAGAAGCATACTGAGAGTTTCAGACTTTGGACTCTTAGACTTTGGTAAAATAATTCGGTAGGGTAGATTTTAAAAGGAGACATAAAGTTTTATTTTAATCACTAACTACCCTTCAACCGAACGCCAATATGCAATAATCCTTAATAGTATCCAAAAAGACTTACCTTAGGTCATTTGGGCGTAGGGGTTTACCTAAGGGGATGTCTTAGGTCCAGAAGGAATCACCATAACTGAAGTATAGATGTCTGAATACATAATGTATTACCCTAGCCATAACATAAAAACCTGATACAGAAGTCAGAAGGTATTGCCCTTGCCGAAGCACAGGAATCTGATACAGATACAGAAGGTATTACCCTAGCTGAAGCATAAGAACTTGATACAGATGCCAGAATGTATTACCCTAGCCGAAGCATAGGAACCGGATACAGATGCCAAAAGGTATCACCCTAGCCGAAGCATAAGAACCTGATACAGATGCCAGAAGGTATTACCCTAGCTGAAGCATAGGATCCTGATACAGATGCTAGAAGGTATTACCCTAGCCGAAGCATAAGAACCTGATACAGATACGTATTTTAGACCGATAAAAGTCATAATTATGCTAGATTTTAGTTATATAAGAAGGGTTTTAGTTAATTTTTCTTATAAGGGTATTTTGGTTATTTTAACACTCAAAGGCAATTTCATAGTTTTATCTCGATAAGGTAAATCAGTGATTTGCTATGCTAAAGATTACTGACGACATGCCTGGCTTCCAAGTCTATTCTATTAACTATGTCACATCAATGCATCACTTTCCAAGCATTCGAATAGGTATACCTCATACGTTTTAATTACTTAGTTCTAGCTGTGTGGTATGGTTGAACATGTCACTATCACAAATTATCGTAGAACAAGCCTTGAATGATTAAATATGAATTTGTGCAATATTCTTTCATTATTGTAATAGTCTTAAGAATGATTGGTAGTCATAAGTCAGACTTCAAACCCATTAAAGCGTGCAGTCATTTACGGTCTATTAGAAAATTTTGAATTTCCAAGCTTTCGCATATCTTGAATCACATGGGTATTCAATTATGTAAGTGCTCAATGGTAGTTTAAACATTATGATCTTACGGTCCTTACAAACAACTTATTCAATTCAGATTCTTGGGAGTATGTCCTTTATTTCAGTTAATTTGGAAATTTCAGTACTTGGGGTCATATTCTTCATTTCAATCATTCTGATCAATTTACTCTTTACTATTATTTAGTTTAGTTTAAGAATACGAATAAATTCTAATAAATTTATTTTTCAAGTGTTTATCCAGAGTTCAGGAAAATCCAAATGATTTGTTATCACACATATTTGCATCTTGATACTGAATTATTTCCCAAAAGATCGAGGATATTAGATGAGGTAGTTATTTTATCAGATCAAGTGTAAATTCTAGATCATTTCTTTTGTTAGGGTTATTTTAATCATTCTCATGTCTTAAAGGTATTATCATCTTTCCCTGACGAAATTTTTAAGATATCAAATCCTTTAACACAATTCATTATAATCATGCATATTTTAACGAAATGCCAACATATTTCGTAAAGTATGCAAGAGGTAGTAATGTATTACCTGGACTCTGAGCTTTACCATTCGAGCTCTTAAAATCATCTTCTACCACTTCTGAACTCGACGTCTCTCCAAGTCTCATATTTTAAGATATGAAAATACCTTAAATTCGAGAGAAAAAGGTCGAAAAATTCTGAAGTTCCAATGGGGCCTTTAACGGCGACGAATGGATGATCGATCACCAGGGTTCGCTTCATCTCAACGCATGGAGCTCGAATTTGATGGCCATGACTCGAACAAATGGCGAGGGTGGTCAAAAATCATCAAAAACAGAAACAGTGAGGTATATGTTTAGGCGAACTTCCAACTCAATCTCACCGACAACGACGGCTCCACCGTGCCAATGATGGGTATCGACAAAATCGGGATGCAACGTTGAACCCGCTGGTGCTGGTGGTGACGCACACCGCTCGACGGTGGTGCAGATCAGAAAAGACGAAGAGGGAAGGTTTTGAGATTATTCTGGAAACTCAATTCTTCAGACCATGGGGAAATGAATCAACAAGGGGTTTGATGGGTTATATTAAATATTAGTTTAGGTAAAATAACATCGCTTAACCTTTAGTTGGTGTAGGTTCTAACCAGAAGTAACCTTAGCCTCAATGGCTAAAGCCCTAGCCCACAAAGCTAGAGGGCACAAGTTTAACTCCCTCAAAGAGCAACTCCCCATTTTTATTTTTAAATAACCCAACATTTGACTATTAACAGAAAATTTAAGAGTGTTACAAAATAGGTGCCCAAAGTATATATTTTTTGAATTTTAGGTGCCTAAAGTATTTTTTTGTAAAAATAGTGCCCAAAGTTTCAAAAGTTATAATTTTAGGTGCCTGACAGTTAATGGGTGTTAAAAAAATTAACCAATCAATGCTTGACATGCGGCATATTTAATTTTTTTAAAAAAAATTAAAGAAAAATTCCCAAAATCTTCAGTTTTTCAAACAATCCCAAAACTTTGAAAATTTTACAAAATAGTCCTGAAATCCCTAAAATTACCCAAACCGAAATCCCCAAATCGTCGTTGCTTCCGCCTTCGATCACCGCCCCTATGCACATCGGTTTGATCGTCAGACCAAGCCAGTCATTTTCCCCAACACGGCGTCGGCAGAAATGGTGAACGGCGTGCCAGCCAAACGTCGATTTCACGTTTGACGTTCGGCTGCGCGTCGATCGTTGTTTTCGGCGATGCCGTGTTGGGGAAAATGAACGGCTCGGTCCGGTGACCAAATCAGTGTGCTCAGGGGCGGCGATCGGCGACGATTTGAGGATTTGGGTTTGGGTAATTTTAGGGATTTTGGGACTGTTTTGCAAATTTTTCAAAGTTTTGGGATTTTTTGAAAAACTGAAAGTTTTTTATATTTTTTAATTTTGAAAAAATTAAATAAATTAAATATGCCACGTGTCAAGCGTTGATTTGTTAAATTTTTTTTTGAACACCTATTAACTTTCATGCACCTAAAATTATAACTTTTAAAACTTTAGGCACCTATTTTTAAAAAAAAAATACTTTAGACACTTAAAGTTTAAAAAATTATAATTTGGCTACTTATTTTTCATTTAAGCCTTTAAAAACTGAACGGGATGTTTTCTATTAAATTCAATTCATTTACGCTACGAGTTTTCAAGCAAATAACCTTGGTTTTTTAGCAAGCCTTATCACTAAACCAATGCTGTTGTCAGAGTCACATACCTCCTTTCTTTTTTAAGTATAAATAATTAGACGACGAACATATCTAATTTGATGCTAATCTTTCACGTTAAGCAAAGTAAACAAACTTCTTTCTCCGAAATAGAAACTCTCGGTCTCTTTTCGGTGCATCTTTCTATGTCTCACACTAAAAATTTAGGTTTAAAGTTTATGATTAATGTTAAGGTTTAGGATTAAAATTTAGGAAATCTAGTGTATGGTGTATTTTTTAGAGCTTAGAGTTTATTGTTTATGATTTAAAATTTAGGGTTAGGGCTTAAAATTTATTTATTTTAGTGTTGGTATGGAAAGGGAATAGAAATTATCTGCCCCTTTTCAGTGCTCCTTTTTATGCCCACATTAAAAAGTTAGGTTTAAGGTTAGAATTTAAAAAATTATGGGTAGTGTGTATTGTTAAGGGTTAGAATTTGTGATTTAAAATCTAAAATTAGACCTTATAATTTAATTTTTTTAATATTAGGGTATAGAAATAGAATTGTGGATTTTTTTGTCCCTTACTCGGGTTTCTCTATCCTTACAGGTATAAACGTGGCGATGACTAGGTTTCTTCGTAAAGCTCATCCCAAACCGTGTAGATTTCCAAAACAAAACAACTTTCCAGGTCCGATAAGGCTGCAGCATGCAGTAAACACAATAAATTAAGTAAAAGCATAAGTGTTCGCGCGACTTGCTTCATCACACATTAAAAAGTTAGGTTTAAAGTTAGAATTTAAAAAATTATGGGTAGTGTGTATTTTTAAGGGTTAGAGTTTGTGATTTAAAATTTAAAATTAGGCCTTATAATTTAATTTTTTAATATTAGGGTATAGAAAGAGAATTGTGGATTTTTTTGTCCCTTACTCAGGTTTCTCTATCCGTACAGGTATAAACGTTGCGATGACTAGGTTTCTTCGTAAAGCTCATCCCAAACCGTGTAGATTTCCAAAACAAAACAACTTTCCAGGTCCGATAAGGCTGCAGCATGCAGTAAACACAATAAATTAAGTAAAAGCATCAGTGTTCGCGCGACTCGCTTCATCTTTCTCTGCAAAACCTTGCGAAAATCGTGCAAGTACTCGACCAAGAACTCGATCATAACTTTTTTTTCTCATAAATGATGGCAATCTGCTCCATTGTTTTTACCGCTACATCACTTCGAACCAGAGGAAACAACGTCCAAGATGACAATGTCCAAGACTATTTCCAGCATGCAAACAAAGCAAAAGGTATAGAAGATAACTGTCTTCTTTCCCTGCAATGTTATAGTCTGAGATAAGGTGTTCACGGTTAACCTAAATACTATTACAATTAAACTGTAAATTTTGTTGTTAGTGCAATTAGATTACATGTCTAAAGATAATATATTCTAATTACACTAACAACATAATTGTAATTGTTGTAGTATTTAGGTTAACCAAGAACACCCCTAATCTGAGCCACACAAGTTTTATTCATTTGATACCAACTTACTACCATAGTCCTAATGAGAATGTATTAAATTAAATTCGTCTGCCCTTTTTTCTGTGCACTTTTAAATTCTTTGAACAAAATTTGTCAGTCCCCTTCCCTATGTCATTTTATATGTCTCATCAATAATTATATGATGTATTAATGCTTATTTTGCACTTCTTTACTGATTATTTTTATTTTATTAATAATACGCGTGACATAAAATCATTGATATCACACATAAAGAGGCGTAGAAAATGGACAAACAATTCTATTCACATTCCCTAGAATTTTGTTTAGTTTTTGGATTGCTGTTGGTCGTAAATTGCATGTTTAGTTTTGACCAAAACTTGGTAATTTTTGAATGAGTGGCAGAAAAAGGCAAGGAGACATCTGAAAGCCAAATGTAGAAAATTAAAGGGAGAGATGGAAGATATAAGAAAGGAGCAAAACAGCATCAAAGAAGCACAATCACAAGTACGACAGAAACTCACGGCCATCGAAATGGAGTGTGAACTCTTGCAAGAAGAAACTGAGCTGATGATCCAGCGAAGTGCGTTTACCCAGCTTCGTCTGTCTCTCATGTTTAATATACTCAAGGCAAGGAGGAAGGCGATTTAGCTAAGGCTGCTCAGATCACAATGTTGCTACGGTTGTTTTTACATACCATTGTTTCTTTTATTTGGTTTTTGCATTGCATTGGCGTCAAAATGACAAACATTTAAGAACAAATGGTTAACATAATTTTCCTTGCTTTTTATTTGCAGTGAAATAATAGCAAGGGATAACATGTAGCAGCAAAACGTGGAGGAAAAGACTATCTTCAATGCATGTGTTGTGTTTTAATTTTAATTTTGTCTTCACAAACTATTTCATCTTTGGTTTTCTTAAATAAACTGTTGCATCAATCGATCGATCAAATAGATCTGAAAGCTGCAGGCCTGGCTCCTTGGCACCCTAGTGTTTAACGACCGAATTTTATATATAATTATATAACGTGCGTTGAAAATTATCATTTTAAATCATCCAACACTTTGATATATGGATATGGATGGGCATATAAATATATACCGTGCATTTGGATTTTATTTTATATTTGACTTTTGGATGGATATAGTCCCTAAAAATTTCTCTTACATTGTTAAAGATGTGTCTTTTTTGTTTCAATAAAATTCAGTATCGTTTCAAGATTAAAAAAAGATTTATATTAAATACACTGGCGGTGAAAGCTAAAAATTTTCGCAAGTGCCTTAGTTTTAGGGTTTAGGGCCTTAGTTTAGGGTTTAGGGGTAGGGGTTTAGAATTCAGGGATAGTATTTAGAATTTAGGGTTTAGAGGCTGGTGTTTAGTTTTTAGGGTAATATGGTTAGGATTTAAATTTTAACTTATAAACCTTAAATTATAACCCTAAACCCTAAATTTTAACCACTATCCCTAAATCCTAAACCCCTACACCTAAACCCATAAACCTTAACTAAGACCCTAAACCCTAAAATTAAGGCGCTTGCGAAAACTTTCAATTTTCACTACCAGTGTATTAAATAATTACCATTAAAAAATTAGGTGTTCTCTTTTATTAAAACAATATAACTGCACGTGGAATGGGATGAGAACAAAGAAAAACAAAGTGAAGCCGAAAACGATGGGAAGTTGAGTGTGGAATTCTGCCGGCCCACTGTTTTTTTTTTTTTCTACAAATGATTTATTATTAAAGAGAATCATACAATCAAATCCAAAGTTAAATACTTTATTAAAAAAGAAAAGAGTACACCAACTCGGAATGAAAGTCGACCCCGAACTTAGTAAAATAACACCATTACAAGGTTTCAAAACAGAAATCACCAACTACAATGTTACACCAACAATAAAACCTGCACAACAACAAATTGTCCTACCCCTTCAAGGAACTCCAAAACAGAAGACCATACGCACCAAAATGTAGCTCTGATAACTGGGATTCTGTGGTTTCAAAATCATTGGTTTAAGTAATTTGCGAAATCAGCTTACCAGGAGAAGTGACAGAACTCTAAAAGCGGCAAAAACAAAGGCACACTAGTTAAATCCAAAAGCCAAGATCCCCGTCGTGCCTAAAAACAAAAGAAGTCTCTGAACGAGCTTGACGGACACAACACCAAACCTTAAAGTCAGAATCGAAACTAATTTGACTAATTAAATTAAAGTTAAAGGGCCATTGACCGGCCGTTGACCTTTTTCGGGAAACCCTATTCGGGGGGTTTTCGACATTTTGAGTCCATTGGTGCAGTCTGTTTCACCAAATTCGAACCCGGTAAGTTATTTTTACGCATTTGACCCTTCAAATTCATTGAAGTATGTGATTAAGTGATACTTACGGTATTAATTGATATACGAGGATTATTTGGGATCGGATATCAAATCAAGTGGAATATTCGGGAAGCTCAAATGAGGATTTGAGCGATATCAGCTTAAGGTTAGTACACCTCGAACTCCTCTTACTTCATGAACATCATAAATGTGATTGTCTTGCTTGTTAGTGTTCACAAAATGGGTAGACGATGGATAAGCATGTTTTGAAATCGATATCTTGAGACTTGATATATTTTGAGATGCCTGATGAGCTTGAGAATATTCGAGACTGTTATGAGCCTTAAAGACCGTGTAGGGTCGTTTGAATATTCGTATAATTATTTGATTGATTGATTTATATAATTGTGTTGTTTGAGTGCTTGAGATATAAATTGGAATGTTGGATGGAAATTATATTAAATAGACTGATAATTGGTAATATTATAACAACTAATCATGAAGCTGGTAATTAATATAAAATAATTAAATGCGTTAGTAAACAAACCCTAATGACTTTCATAAGCTTTAGGGATCGATTAAGCGTTGTAATATCGTAATTTGAGGAAATTGTACAAACTCGTGAATAGGGTATCAGTACGAGCTTTGGCTGTATCGGTACATGATTAAGGATCGTATCGATACGGGTCGACCCGTACCGGTACTTGTGGAAATTAAAGATTTCTTGTAAACATTTTTAGTATCGGTACGTGTGTGAGTATCGATACCCGAAGGTACCGTATCAATACTCGTGTATAAGAACTGGTACCCGATACGATAAATTATCTATAAATGTAATTTAAGGATGGAAATTTATGTGAATATTAATAATTGAATTATGCCTTGAATAAATGTAATAACATGGATTAACTGAGACAATGAATGAGATTAATTATATACTTCTACATATTGTAATAACAACTCGATAATGTAAAATAAATGATGTGATGATGATTAGCAACAATAGAAGGATCATTGGGATCGTGTTGCTTGCATGCCGGGTAGGCATTTGATTGGTTGAGTCTTCTCGATTGATGGGATCCATATACCCAAAAAAAGAGCGTTGCAACACCATAGTTAGAGATACCGAATAGAGGTTATCGATGCTATGTGACCCGGGCCTCATTCGAAGATACTCGATGGGGGATTCCGAGTATGGGTGTATGTTCCGATGCTAGGTGACCCGGCCTCACCCAGAGTGTCGATGCTCGAGGGAGAAATTTTGAGCAAGGGTGTATGTTCCGATGCTAGGTGACCCGGCCTCACCTAGAGTGTCGATGCTCGAGGGAGAAATTTTGAGCAAGGGTATATGTTCTGATGCTATGTGACCCGGCCTCACCCAGGGTGTATGTTACGATGCTTTGAGACCCAATCTCACCCATAGTGTATGTTCCGATGCTATGTGACCCAATCTCACTCAGAGTTGTTGTTGTTGCTATGTGCTTTTGCCTAGATGATTTGTTGAGATCTCGAGCTTGGTTGAGGCCATGTGTGTCATGTATGATGATTGTTATGATGATACCATGTGTTTAAGCGACTAGTGATAGCGCCATGAGTTTATTTATCTCTCTTTTTTGCTCGTACTAGCTTGCATACTTATGTTTATGATTAGCATGAAGTATAGTAGAGTAGATGTGTACCACTGAGCTTTGTAAGCTCAGAGCTCGAAATCGTTGTTTTCGTGCATACGTTGACTGTGGGATCGTGGGATCAAGGAGCACTATCGGTACGAGATTTTAGCATGTGGTGATCTTCAGAGTACAATACTTGTGTTTAGTGGGATATGTATTCATAGGACCTTACGTGTTTGTGTCTGTAATCTTTACTTTTGAAATTGTATTAATCAAGTTGAATGTTTAAATGTTTTAAATTAAAGTGGAGCATCTTGTAACGATTTAAATTGTTTATCTATATTTTCAACTATTAGCTTTGAATGTTTTTAAGAAATACCTTGTTGGGCTAAATTCAATATAAAATTTTTTATGATTTTTGAGTTGAGCTTGAGGCCCAAATACGACATCCGGTCGAGGGTGTTACAATGTATGGTTGGTGTGGGAGTAGATGTGGCATTGGTGGAGTTGTTGGCGCTAAATGTTGGATGAAAAATAGGGAATCTGCCTTGTTGTTATTTGGTTATTCCCTTATGCGCTGATCGGAGGAAGATTCGTACTTGGGATCCGGTGGTAGACAGATGTCAATCTAAACTAGCAGGGTGGAAAAGTGCGACATTATCATTTGCTGGCGGGGTTGTTTTGGTAAACTTTGTTATTTCAGCCCTTCCTTTATATTATATTTCATTATTTGAAGTCCCGAAATTGGTTCTTATGAAAATTGGCAAGATTAGGAGAAATTTTCTTTGGGGGAGCTGAAATGGATCTAAGAAGTTAGCTCGGGTTAACTGGGGGAAGATATGCCAACCAAGAAATAAAGGGAGGTGCTGGGGTGATTAATTTGAAAGCTAAAAATAAGGCTCTTTTGGCTAAGTGGGGTGGAGGTTTGCGACTGAGAAAGATGCGTTGTGGAAAAGGTTATATCTGCGAAGTATGGTTCCTCGTATCAGAGAAGTATCAAGGCATTGGTCAAGTATTTGGAGTGGGATAGTGAAAATTTTGGTTAACAACGATGTGGGGAAATGGATGGATTTTGAATCGTTTCGTTGGAAGCTTGGCGATGGGTACACGGTTCGATTTTAGGAAGATACTTGGTGACTTGGTGTGGGACTAAACCCCTTTGCAAAGAATTTCCTAGATTATATAGACTTGCTGTTAATAAAGGCTGCATTGTTGCAAATGTTCTGGTGAATTCCGGCTGCCATGATGTAGTTTGGGAGACTCTGTTCGGCAGAATGTTGTTGGATCGTGAGATAGCAGTGTTACATGACCTTATCAGCAATATTCAAGTGGTAAAAGTTTGCGTTGATTAGCTTCACAGATTAATATGGCTACAGGATCAAGCAGGCCATTTCTCGGTGAAAAAATTATCCCAACTTTTGGTAAATGACGGGGTGGAGGATCCTGACTTTGACTTTTCTCAAATCTGGAAATTGAAGGTCCCTCCTAAGTCCTAAGGTTAAAAACTTCTTGTGGATGTTAAAGATAGATAGAGTTCCGACTATTGATTTCTTGCTAGTGACATGGGTGTTTATCGACGAGCCTCTTCGTGGTTGTTCGTGGTGTGGAGTGGGCGTGGAAACTTGGCGTCATTTGTTCGTGGAGTGTAACTTGCTAGCTTCTTTTGGAATCAGATTTTCATTTGGTGGAAAATTTCTTGGCCTAAACCCTTTGGCCTTGAATTTTTTTTTTTTTTGGTAACTATGTCTCAGGTTCCACTAGGACTCCTTGGCTAATTTCGATGACTGCTGCTGTTTGGACTCTTTGGCTTGCAAGGAACGAGAAGGTATTTAACGAGAAAATTACTTTAATGAAGGATCTTCTTTTTTATGCAAAGATGAGAACCTTCATTTGGATCAAGGCCTATAAAGAGAATATTGCATCGCGAGGAAGCCTGGTTGGAGGACCCCGTTGTCTTCATCAACTCTGTTGCTTCAAATGGTGATTGTTCGCAGTGGCTCCCTCCATTGCAAGGCTATGTCAAGTTCAATGTAGATAGGGCTACTTTTGAGAATCTCTCAGGCTGCGGGGGATTGTTGAGGACAGACGCAGGGATCATTAGAGCTTTATTTTCGGGTCAGGTGTGGAGCTTTCAGAGCTAATGGCCATTGAAATTGCTTTGGAAGTTTTTGTCGAAGCTGAGCGGGTGGGAAAGGCTGAGCTAATCGTTGAGTCCGATTATCAAGTAGTGCTAATAATTTCATGCTACGCCCTTGGCGCTGGTGGGAGATTTTCGATAAAATTGATCGTTTGGTCCGTTCTATAGGAGTCGTAAAGTTTTCTTATGTACCAAGACTACAAAACGGCCTGGCTGATCATTTAGCCAAGGCGGGGATGTCTCGGCAGCAACTATTCAAGGCGTGGTGGTAGTTTTGTATGCTGGGTTGGTTTCTTGCTTTTGAATGTTGTTTACTTTAGATGCTGATCCTATATGTGGCGAGTGATTTTATCTATTTTAGCGGCTACACTTCTGCTGTTCTGTTTGTGCGTGGTGTTTTTGGGTACTTGGTCTTGAGGTATTGATTTCATGGTTCAGTTTCGAACATCCTTTTATTGCTGGGTTATACCTACGTACTGTACTATTTTAGTTTGTTTGATTGTGTATACTCTTTCCCTCCATTTAAATTTAGAGAGCTTTTTAACGAGATATATTTTTTCAGGTTAGGCTTGTATGATTTCTCTATATAATAAATCATATTCGCCGAGCAAAAAAAATGTTGGATATATCTGTTGCCACCTTTCCATATCATGTATTTATTTAATTTTTTTTCTTATTTTTTTATATATATTTTCCAGTTTCTAGAGATAAACAAATATACAAACCATGTTTTTTTTTCAAAAAACATTAAACATGAAAAATAAAATATTTTCAATAAAATATGACTTTGATTGAGAAAATAAATAATTAATTTAGGGTATTTGTATTGTGTGTTTTTTTAATATTTTTACTCATTTAAAATTGTATATGTATAAATGTAGAGTGATAATTTTGAGTGGACAGAGCAGGATAAGCAAATACCATAACTACTTCGTATTCATTATCTAGAGAAAAAAAAAAATCACTTTATCCATCTTATACAACCGTACGCTTTCGAAAAATCCAGCTTGAGTATCGTTCCACCCCTCGCATTTTTTTTCTTGTTGCATCGAGTGAAGTACTTCATTTGTGATAAGAATCCCGTCAAAAAAATCTGCCGCCCCTTTCAGAACACACATCAACTCTCAGTAAGCCTTTGGGGATATTTCTTCTTGCATCCACTAGAGGAAATCATGCAGTTTGTTCATGGTGATTTACAAGGATTCGCATTGCCTAGGACGTATTGTTTCCTATGTAGTTCATGCTTTGTTTTCTTTCCTTTTTGTATAAAAATAAAATAAAAGAAGTGTACTATTAGGTCTGCTTTACTGTTATTTACAAACGAGATATATATATAAAGTGTGCATGTGTGAGAGAGAATAAAATTCGTCAATTCATTCTCTGTGTTTTTTATATGCCCCTTAATAATTTTATAAGATTTATATTATCTATAAAAGAGAAATAAACAATAAAATAGTAAAAAAAACATTAATACATAGTATAACATAAATGGCTAAAGAATTTTGTTCGTAAGAGAGAGTTACATTAATTAATTAACTCGTACACAGCTACTGATATTATAATTTCTTAATTATTATATATATTTACAATATGTTAATGGTCATAATCATCACCATCATTTTAATCTAGCTCAATCTGGATCAGGTAGGACTGTGGTGTACGAAAAAGGAGAAGAAATTAGAAAATAAAAAGGCATCCATAAAAGCAAGCATTAATTTAACCCTAAATCCAAGCTAGCTAGTAAGACCATAAAGATTCTGTTATATTAGCCTGATCGACCGTGTCCATGTAATAAAAGGATTTGGACTGAGGAGCCATGAACTTGGAAGAAGCAACGGCAGCCGGTGGAAAGTTTTCAGGCGAACCAGTGCCTGCCGGATGACCGGAGGTTGAAGCCAAATGGCTCATTCTCAAGTGAACGATCTCGGCTTGTGCACGTGCCAGTTGCGTTTGCAACGAACCGATCTGTTGTTGCAGCGATGAGATGGCTCCAACGCAGCCGTAGACCGGGTCGCGAACCCTGGCGTTTGCTTCATACACCATTGAACTCACTGCATCACCTCGTTGGAGCTCTGGCAATTCCTGCAAATTATTTGATCCGAAAACCCATCATTTTCACTCATTGTTTCAGCTTAGTCTTTTATTGAATTTTGAATAGATTTTCCACTTTGCGTCAGCCTCTTTACATGGAAATAGGGGTTGCATGATTTCTAAAAGAATTAGAAAAAAAAATTAAATATGTATGGAACTTTATAAAGAGATAAAACTGTTGGTTATCGCGTTTCCGGTCTTTTATTGGTCAAAAGTTACTTATTTGAGAATTTACAAAACAAGTCACTACGGCTAAGGTTAAATCTAATTATCTTTTCATATTTCCAATTGCAATTATCGTTAGGTTATACATGAGGTGTTTTGGTGGAAAAGAAATCTTCTGTCTTTTTTTTATATCTTTTATGTATATCTTGATTTTATAATTGGATTTAGGGTTTATTGTTAGAGTTTAGAGTTTAGTTCTTAGGGTTTAAAATTTAAAAATTATAATTTAATTTTTAGTGTTGATCATACAAAAAACACTAGAAAGGATATAAGATTTTTGTTGGTTTCGGTGTGGTGGTGTTGTGGTTGTATGTTTTTCTAACCTTTTTAGTTAGTATACCCATTTGGATTATTAAAGAAAATTATATTCGGCTGAAAAAAAAATTGCCCTCAAGATATGGATCATAGATTGGAGTATAGACATTAGTTTCAAAGCGTTGAGAGGAAAAGTTACCTCCATTAATTTAATTATTTTTTCTTAAATTCAATTGGTTTAATTTATTAGTAAAAACAAACTTCATTTAGTCGTTCCATCTCAAAATTCAGCACTAATAATCTCTTAGTACCCACTCATATAACCTATACAATTCTTTAAAAAATAACTATTTGATTGACTGAAGATGTATAATTTTATACACTATCAATAAACCAGATAATGATTCATCATCAAGAATGAATTTAACTCCATTAAAAAATGTTATAACTATAAAAGCAATTCTCGACGATCTCGCCTTTTTATATCAAGTATTCATTTTTTATTTTTGATGTAAATTTAATATACATTCATATAAAAAACATATTATGACCCCTAATAATAATAATAATAATAATAATAATAATAATAATAATAATAATAATAATAATAATAATAATAATAATAATAATACGTATGTGACTAAGACATTAAGAATTTATGCAATAAAGATAACAAATTCAAATTTGGAATGCTTATGTCAATGTATCACATCTTTAGACAACCTTTCACATCTACCAGTGTCAATGTAACCCAATGTTCTTAAAGCATACATCATGAGTGATCCAACAAAGTTTCTTGACCAAAAACGATTAGTTTAGGTTACAAATTTTAAAAGTTTCAAGTGGTTTATAATATAAAGTTTCAGCTAAGAAAAATAGTAATTAGAATCAAATAACCATTAAGAAAATAAAAATCACAGTAAAGCGTGAAGACTTGACCAACTGTGGTTAACTACCCCTTCTAACAGTATAAAAAATGGGAAATACATAGTACTAGCGATGTTAATAGTACGGGTTAAAAGTCCGAATAATAAAAGTTTGCTTATTTAATTTATTTTTAAGGCTAATAGGTCGGGTTAATAGTAGTTCAAGTCGCTTTGTCCGCAAGATATTTGTGCATTGTCAAATGATTAAAAATATGTATAAACATATACTACCTTGTAATCACTTTAAGATTATTTAAAAAAAATTATTTGTACAATTTAAGATATTAAATTTTATAGTTATAAAAAAATGATTATTCAAATAATAATTTGGATAGTAGTAACTAGACTCGTCATGCATAGGCAGGGACAGAGCTGTATGTTGATTGGGAAGAGCTCTTGCCCCCTACATGATTTTTTTTACCATATATATATATATATATTAAAAATTGAAAAATTAGGAATTTACTATCCCAATGTATAGGTACATATGGCCAATGGGAGTATTTTTTATTTAAATTATTTTTCCTCTTATAAGATAAAGTGAGTGTGTTTGAAGTTTTAATATGACAAGCTGAAAAGGAAACCTAAAGAAACCCTAGCTTATTACTTTTCCACAACCCAAGATGAGTTGGGTTTCCATTTATAACTTAGGTTGGAAAAGCATTAGTATAATTTACAATGGTTAGTCTAGCCAAAAGAAGGAAGTAGTTGCATGGAGAAAGGAATGAACCTGCAGCATCTTGTTGACATTGCTAGCACCAAACACCTTATGGACACTGGCGAACTTCTGAGGCTCATCCGCTGGAAAATATGGAGCAAAAACACAGTCCGGAGCACATCTCCTTCGGAGCAACTTGCACGCCGCGCAAGGCGACACACTCCCCTGTTTCCTACTACTTTCCTTCATCCCTCTTCTTTTTTTGTACCCGATTTAATTTTCCTGGTAAACAATCACCCAACTAAACCCTAAAAGCTTCCCACGGCACCTTTGTTTTATGTTCACGTTTCTTTTATTATTATTTTTGCAACAATATGCTCTAGTTTTAATCAATGACCAGAAATTATATTTAAAAAAGAAAGAGATGAAAGGCAAGCAAGGTTAAAAACAGAAGTGAAAATGAAAATAATGAAAGAGGAGAGGAGATGATAATGATGTGTGATGTGCAAAAGGGGGGGACTTCAAGGGGGAAGGGATTGGGTGTTATATAGAGATTACTATGTGACAGCAAATCTTATGTGGGCCCACAAAAAGCAGATTTGTTGGACAAAAAGCAGATTTATTTATTTATTTATATTATCAAGTTTTGATTGGTTTTTAAAATTAAAACACGTGGAACTGATTAAGTGGTCTAAATGTAAAAAGGAATGATATTATTTATATAATGTATGTGTTCGAATAATTTATCTGTATAATGCTGAGATTTTATAATGTTGATAAGATCTTATGGTGGGTCAATAGGTGTGGTGATTAGTTTCGTACAGGTGAGTAGATTGTGTTTGTAAGGGTGAGTGTTTGAGTTCTGGGTATATCAAGGCATCGCTTGCTTCTGATCATATATATCTGTCAAAAATTAATTAAGATAGAAATACTAAGAAGAATGCAAACCCGTACGACCATCAAAATTAGTTTTGTTGAGTGAAGAATGCATTTTATAATCTATTGGGCGGTTGAAGATAATGGGAAATTGACAGGTAAAATATAATACCGCTTTACTTGCTAGAAAAGTCATGGCCAAAGAAGCCTTTTGCTTTTGGTTCCCACTTCTATATTTTCCTCGAAATATTCTTTTTTCTTATGAGAAATTACATACATAAAAATAAACACACATCAAACCTGCAGGCTGCATCCCCTTCGACTCCCATTGTTGTCAACAAGTAAATTTGCTTTGCCCTTCCAATCATATCACCGTGTAAGATAAATTTGCAAGTATTGAGATCGAATCCCACTTTTGTTGGGATCCTGTTCTTAAAAAGATATGGGAGTCCATGCTTTTCCATAACTGGCATGAAAATTCCGGGCATTTGACACGGGGCCCTAAAGCTACCTGGTATTAATATAAACCGTAAAATAAATAAATACGAACAGCAAGAATGAAGAAAACCTTGTCTTAGGGGAAAAGACGCCTTAAGAATTATGAATAAGAATTCAACAAGTGTCCCAATAGAAAAGAGAATGATGTTTATAAGAGATAAGAGTTTAAATCGCTTTGTTTACCGCGCGTATGTGCATTGTCAAAGGGTTAAGAATATATATAAACAGATATGACCTTGTAATCACCTTTAGACTATTTAAAAAAAAGTAAAATAGGCAGACAATTAAATCAGGTCATGAATTATTTTAATATTTTTATTATTACGAACTTAAGGAAACGATAGGATTAAAGCTTGAACTTTCATCTTCCGTATCAATTTACAAGAAGTTTATAATCAATGTATTCCTTAATCTCAGAATAAATAAATAAAGACGTAATATAGAGAAGAAGGTGTCAGTTCACAGGGACTAAGGAGTTTCTGATATACGGTTGCTCTGATTTTGATTGTTACAAGGTAATTTAGTGAATGGAGGGTTTCGATCAAGAAAACTAGAGAATAAGTGTAAAATGACTGCGATAATAAATGAAGTAAAAATAAATCGATTAAATTAATTAGCCTCAAGCTTTTGCTCCGCTTCAATTCAAAATGATCATTGAAAAAGAATTTTCACTCTGAATACATGCTGGTTACAGTCTACAAGGCTCAACCCTTATAACTTGTTTTTCTCTTTGGTAAACCGATAATTTAAAATCAATTTTTAGATTCTAGTTTTCTGATTAGACTAACCACGACTATCGTTAAAATAAAATAATTTTTAAAATTTGGAAAAACCCGACTCGGACTATGTTGTCTCGATGAGAATCAAATCCGATCGTCATTTCCCTTTGCGAATTCGTTGCTAAGTGCGTTCATAGGAGGTCAAAAGCACGACTATCGCCGATCCTTCCTCCCAACTATAAATCCAAACAACAATCAAGTCAACGTGCACTTTTGAAATGAAAGCGAAAAGATTTTAATAGAAAGGCCGATTGTCGATCTAAGTTTTTAAAAAATTGAGAATGTAAAACGAAGTTGTTGAGTGCTTTTAATTCTCACAAGGTGAATTGAAGCTTCGCTTTAAGCCTTTGGCTAATAGAAGAATTTAGCTAAACGTGATTATGGAAGAGATCATACTTAGCATTTAATAAATAAAATTTAAAAGAACAAAAATAAAAAGAGAAGATAATTTTATAAAACTTCTAAAAAAAGAAAAAAAAAAGCTAAGAATGAGAGAGATGAGGGATAGCTTACCCCAAGGGGTATTTAAAACCTAAAAAGATAAAGGATAAATCCTAAAAATATTTAAATTAAATACAAATAATAATCCCAAGTTTAAATTTTAAATTCGTCTGATAAGCTATCAAAATGCGGCTGATAAGCTATCAAAGTGTTGACGTCATTTTCTAGAAGCGCTGACGTGGCGTCCAGTCAGATTTTTCATGCCCGAATTTATGCCACTAGCCCAGCCTTGACTCCAGATAAAATTTGCAGAATTTTGCTTATTTTCAGTGTGTTTTCCAGAATTAAAGGTCTGTACGAAAAATATATAATAAAACCCAAGTCAATATCATATTCAAATCTTTAAAAGCATAATTAAAAATGAAAAAGTGACCATTTAAACTACTCATCAATTATAAAGAAACTTGAACCTTGATATTTAGAATTGTAAGTTCTTGATTTTACCAACATAATTAAACTCCGTTGACCCAATTATTTTAAGAATTTAAATGAATTAAAAAACTCAATTATTATATTTAAATTTCGATACACTCTTTAAAGGACAAGTTAATGTTGTAAACGGAATAAATAAGTTTAAAAGATCAGCTTATAATAAATTTTTGTAGTACTTAATTCGAATTAGTCAGTCAATAGAATGAATATAAGTAGTTAAAAAAAAGTAAGGTGCATATATGGTTAGAGGCAACGACCTACAAAGCCTAGGGATGTTAGAGCCATTGAGAAATTTGTCGTCGGTCCATTTGCCTATGACTATAAAGCTTGCCTAAAGTAAATATTTTTTCCCGGCAATTCTAGATTTTATAATGACTATTTTTTTTACTTTCAATTTTATCAGTTTAATCATTTAGTCTTTACTTTTTTTATTACATTTATTTTTATTTTTTTATCAAATTAATTTAAAGATAACGAAATAATCCATTTTTAAACTGAATAAAAAAATTAAAACGACTAAACTAATAAATTTAAAGGGTCAAAAAGCAGAATGGCCTTTTATAATAAGCACAAGTCGATGAAATCATATCCATACATGGGAAATTTTAGAATAAACGCTATGTACTGATATGTATCATTAATTATATTACTGATATATACCATTAATTATTTTAATAACTTTTAAAATCATGAGAACGTAAAACAGTTTTTTCACTTTTTCATATTTTTATTTTTAATTCAAAAATTAGTAAAGTTTTATTAAAAATAATTACAATTCAACTTATAATTATTTTTTTTGAAAAAGTCAAAAAATGTTTTAATATATTTTTATTCTAAAAAAATAATCATGTTTTAAGTCCTCATAATTTTAAAAGCTATTAAAAAAGTTAATAATGTATATTAATATATATAATTAATGATATAAATCAGTACATAACATTTACTCTAAACTCATCCTCCATTCATGACCTAAACCGAGAAGTCACCTGGAATAGAACATAACATCGGAAATAAACAAATTAGAATTTCTTCATTGTAATTTTACTAACAGGATAAATAGTTATTTGGAATTCTTCTTTTCATTTCCTAAAATATATTATTACTGAGCTTGGATCTATCAAATGGTTCAATGTCTTTTTTTAAATTTATTTCAATATCATAAAAATTGTTTTTATCGGAAATTAATAGGCCGATTAATTTCCACAATATACAATAGAGTTTAGACATACACTTTTTTTTAAAGATCATGTACAAATATATTATTTTGTACGACTTTCGTTTAATTTTCTCTCCCAATAATAGGGTAAATTATAACGAATGTCACTTAATTATGAGTAAGGTTATATTTGATTACTAAATTATTAAAGTTATATTTGAGTCACCCAATTATTCAATGTTGCATTTGGGTCATTTAATTATATGTAAGGTTATATTTGGATTACCCTTCATATTTAAAAAAAAAAGTATATCAATTTAGTCGTTTTTTTCCTCCAAATCACTTGCATACCATCGTTAACACTAGAGTACTTCATTTGAAATCATTTTTTTATGAAATAAAGATTATATTCTCTTACCATAATTTGAACTCAAATGTAACCCTACCTATAATTGAGGGGCTCAAATATAACCTTAACCATAATTGAGTGACATCTATTGTATTTTACCCTAATTTGATTTCCTGAGAATAGATGCCACCATAGCATTAGCTTTATATATGGTTTGTTGGGTTGGTCCAAATTTGAACAATAAGGGTAGGTACTTATTCCACTGTTTTTATAAGAATATTAATATTTTAATGGATAATTATTTGATACACTGGCGGTGGAAACTTTTAGTTTATACAAGTGTTTTAGTTTTATGGTTTGGTGACTTAGTTTGGGGTGTAGGGTTTAGGGGTTTAGGTTTACTAGTTTAAAATTTTAGGATTGTGAATATAATTTGGGGTTTAGGGTTATAATTTATGGTTTATAGGTTAAAACCTAAATCCTCAACATATTAACTTAAAGCCTAAACCCTAACCTCTAAACTCTAAATCTTAACCTAACCATTACCCCTAAATTCTAAATCCCTACACCTACACCCTAAACTGAGTCCCTAAACCCTAAAACTAAGGTGCTTGTGAAAACTAAAAATTTTTACTGCAGTGTATTGGATATAAATCTATTTTTAGTTATGGATTATTATTCTATACACAAGTGGTGGAAACTTTTTATTTTTACAAACGCCTTAATTTTAGGGTTTAGGATCTTAGTATAGGGTTTAGAGTTTAAGATTTTTAGTGTAGGGGGTTAGAATTTAGGGTTTAGGGTTAGAATTTAGGGTTTATGATTATATTTTAGGTTTTAAGATAATATGATTAGGGATTTAGGTTTTAACCTATAAACCCTAAATTTTAACCCTAAACATAAAATTCTATCAACAATCCATAAATTCAAAAATTCTACACTTAAACTCTTAAACCATAAACCTTAAACAGAAACATTAAACCTTAAAACTAAAATTCTTGCGTAAATAAAGTTTCGACAAACGTTTATGTATAAAATAATTAGCCTTTAATTATTTATGAAAATATTCCTAAAATTATAATATAAAAATAAATCATATTAGACGTGTTTTTGAAAAACACTGTTAGCACAACACGCTTTTCTTATACTAAATTTTCAGCTTGTCCTTTCATTAGATTATGACATATGGGTCGAAGTTTTAAGTTCAAACCCTACAGTGACATGTATTTTATTTAAATCTCATTATTAATTTTTGTAGTAATTAAGTATAAGTAATGAATTTAGTTTGTATTTTTCAAATTTTAAAAATTTAATTCTAGCTCAAACAATACAAAGAAAATATAATTATATTATATAATTAAAACTTATCAAATTAGAGAATGTGATTAAATATGCAACTAACATATAATATACGGACTAATAACATAATAAAACTCATCTTTGCTGAGAAAAAATACTTAAAATTTAACCAAGAAGTACATGTTCTTCAAAATATATAAATATCTAATTAACAAATGAATCAAATTAAATTATAAACATTAAATTCATAACTTAGGCATATGTAAACTCTAATAACAGAATTTAACCAAAAATATATATGTTTAACTAAAAGAGCACTTAACTGAAAAATAATTCAAGGCGATCACGCCAACAATGGGAATTGAACCAAAAGCTTGGGCTATATTATATGTGTTATATTTTGGTATATAAACTGTATAAATTTTTTTTGCACTATCTTTGTATTTAAACTATAAAATCTAAAACTTAAATTCTTAACCCTAACACCCTAAAACTTAAACCCTAAATCTTAAACTCTAAATTCTAATCATATATCTTAAATTCTACATCCTACAATTTAAACCTTAAATCCTAACTTAAATCTCTAACCTTTAAAATTAAAAGGTTCATGTAAACTGTGTATCAAAGTATTTTTTATATTATATATGTCATGGCCTGACGTGGTTTGAAAAAAAGAGTTTAGATTGTAAAAGAAAAAGAAATGTTTAGATACTGTTTTTTAAAATAATTTTAGAATTCTGCTATTTTCATAATATTCTTGTAGAAGACCCTTACTCAAGGGTCAATCCAACAAAATCTGTTGAGTTTTTTTCCCAGATGTTGATTTGGAATTCTTATTTTATAGAATAAGAATGTTTTGACTTATTTCACGATTTAGAGATGTTTAAACAATAAAAATTGAAGTCTGCGAAAAGTGTAAACGACTCCCCTTCTCATACATACATATATGCAACCAGAGTTTATCGAAAGAATTTGGTCTGAAATCGCCGTAAAATGTAAATGACTTTCAAAACAGTGTCTAAAAATTCTTATTATCTTAGCCATTTCGGGGAACTTCAGATCATTCTTTTCATCGTGGAAAAATCAGAACTTAAAACCTAGTTATAGACCAATTTGGAGCATCGCTTTCTTCGGTTTTATTTGGACAATATGACTATATCGGCACGAGGTCTGTTCAACAACAAATTTGTGTCCGAGTCACAGATGTATGAGCTTGCTCTCCTAAGGATTGGTCACTGGGTTAACTGTAATTGGCCGCGGTCCATCCTATCCCTTTCGGATTTCACTAGGTACCCCAAAGATGTTGTTGTTCCAGATCAAATCAGCATATCAAAGTTGAGCAGTTGGGAGGCACCACCAAATGGCCACTTAAAGTTCAATGTCGACGCTGTAGTTAGAGGGTCTTTCGGGAAAGCTGGGATTGGAGACATCCTCCGAGACGACAAAGGTAAGTGTTTTGCTCGCTTTTCTAAATTTATTGGTCTTTTCGATCCATCCCAGGAAGAGTTGAAAGGTATTTTGGAAGCTTGTTTAATCTTCGTTACCTCTTTGTGGGTGGGATCTTATATTTTGCTTATCGAGTCAGATAGTCTAATGTCAGTAAATTAGATCGAAAATCCCCAAACTGCTCCTGAACCGTTCTACTGCATTGTTAAGCAATGCAACTCTATCATAAGTGAGCAGGGTTGAAAAATAAAATTTGCCTAGTGAGTCAAATTGTGAAACTCATATGTTAGCAAAACAGGGGATTGATCGAGAGACTGATATGCTTGAGCTGACCACTGCTGATGGTTTGATGTGATGATTTTGGTTTATGCTTGATATGTGTTTTTACTTTGCTGGACTGTATTCTGATTGTAGTAATATGGGGATATGCGTATTAGCAAAACAGGGTTGTGTGTTGCCAAATTTTGTAACATCAGGGGGTGATTGTAGGAGGTCTGGTATCGTGTTGGATTCGGATTATAATGTTTGTATGCTTGATTGCGTTTTCGTATTATTAATAAAATAAGGTACTCTTTTTCCCTACTAAAATAAAATTAAAGTTTTAATGAGGCCCTACTTTTATTATTTTGAAAAAAAATCCTTATTATGAGAAATACAAAATCATCCCCTCTTTCTAAAAAATCCCACAATATAAAAAAAAAACCCTGTTAAACTGGAAATATTTACTCTAATACTCAAAACAAATATTTTTTTATTAAATTTAAATATTTTTTATTTTATTAAATAGTAGTAACTAAGATCAAATACAAATGTATAAAATTTGATTCGCACCGAATCGGATCCGTCATATTAAATATTATCTCCGTCCCACAAAATATGTCAATTATTGACTTTTTTTAAGTTATTTTTTTAACTTTAACTATTTATTACTTTAAATGTATTATTGATAAAAATATTAAAATATATATTTTAAAAACCTTATATCAAGTAGTTTAAAAATATATATTTTATAAAATTTAATTAATTTAAATATTTAAAATAATTGCGGTCAAAATTAAAAAAATTATAATTTTTAAAAATTAAAATTAGAAAAAATTCATGACACACATGGAGTAAATACTAGTTCATTCTCCAGCAGGTTACGATCGCGTGGAGGAAAGAATATAGATGGGGACTATATAAGTATATGACGTGGGATTTGGAATATATAATCGATTGCGTATGTCAGTTAGCTTCAAACAATGTGCCGCTGCTGACTAAAAACTCCACAATTCCTTGGATATGTTCCTATTCGAATTTTTATTCAAATTTAATAGTAAGCATTTATATAATATTATGATACTAATTAGTTTTAATTTAAACAGTGTTATATAACCATATATAATATACATATACACATATATATATATATATTCATATAAGATATACATATATTATACAAAGTAGAGAAATTTAACTCGAGCTTAAAAATTAATCCACTAATTACTAAAAAATTTGAGTTAATCGAAGTTACATTTTATACTCAAACTTTATTCGTATTTTTTTGAGTCAAATTAAATTAACTATTTGTGTTTTGTAAATTTAAAAGGAATTGACACTGATCACATGTTAAGATATGATATTTAATAAATCTCAACTTTAATTTTATTATTGCATTAAGTTAATCGTAATATTTTTTAGAAAAAAATTTGATACGAAGGTTGAGTAAACTTTAGTTTACACGAGCATTTTAGTTTTAAGTGTTAGTGTTTAAAGTTTAGGGGTTAAGTTTTAAAGTTTAGAATTTAAATTAGTGTTTAAAATTTAGGGGTTTAATGATTTAGAATTTAATGTTTAGTTTTTAGGGTTTACGGTTAAGAATTTACAATTTGAGTTTTACAATGTAAATATATATGGTTGTGTAAAATAAATTTTACTCAACCTATATCAAAATTTTACCCAAAATTTCTTTTTCTCTTTCATCATTATATTATTATTAATGATAAAAGAGGAGTTGTTTTGAAGAATTTAACCAAAAAAGTTCTAATTTACAATTTATGAAATTGAAAAAGCTCAAAAATTTCAAACAAAAACTAAAATCTAGTTGAAATGATGCAGTTGACAAGATAGGAATCCAGTATATACATGCAAATGCATGAACTCAAACTTTGATTGGTGGAAAATTTTTCTAAAGATTTCTTATGTTTGGATGGAATAATTTTTTGGAGGCAATTTACATCACTGAGAGTGAATGCCTTGGCTAGCTGAAATTCTTGTTTGGTTTAATGCCTACTATAGCCCCTTCACTTTAGAAAAGTTTTCACTTTAACCCTTTTATTTTTTCCAACCAGTTCGACCTTTCAAGTTTCAATTTAGAGACGGGGTGGTCGGAAGTCCAATCGACTCGCTCCATTGTCATCCCTGTTATGAACAGAGAATAAAATATACTCAGGTCTTCGGCATTATGATCCTGGTTTTGGTTATGTATGCGTCTTGATTTCATTTAAGGTGCCTTTGGTTTTATGGAATTTAAGCTTACTTTTTTTAACAAATGTAAGCTTACTTTTAGGAATAATATTATGGATTGTAGATTACAAGATGTGATACATTAGATTGCGGTGTTTAGTTTAAGGAATATATGATTACCTAAAAATACGTTTTACTAAATTGTCGTTGTACTAAAATTTATTTTTCTAAAAAAACAAAGTTTATTTCTGTTAATATTTTATCTCTGTTAACATAAAATTACTATTATTGTTATTATTATTTTAATTTATATATTAAGAAGTAAACATATGATGCCAAAATAAATTTATAAATCATAATTATAATTAATAAAAAATGATTACATCATCAACAATAATTATAATCATAATTGATATACAAATAAACAAATCATTAAATAATATTAACAATCAATTAATTTACTGAGACGAGACATTAAAATTTTTAATCAATTAAAGTAAGAGGTTCAACTCCTAATGTTGTGAAATATGCGAATTGAGTTGGGATGTAGTCCCAATAATGAATCTCTACAGTACTCGATATAAATTTGTCAACTAATTGATTGAATACCGATAGTTATAAAAAAATAAGTATAATAATTATAATTTAAAGTAAATATATTGCCGGGGCCACGGGTGATGGTATGTGGATGTATAAACTTGAACTATATGGTGTAACGATGTTTGATTGAAGTTTTTTTTTTATAGTAATAACGGGTGACTTTTATTACTTAGAAAGAGAGCCAAACAAAGAGATTCAAACATGAAAATATTTATAACAAACAACAAAGAAATAAAAAATTGAAAAGAGAAAATGATGAAAGCACTCTCCTTCTCGAAATAGGGAAAACTTAGTCACGCCAGTAAAGGATGTTCTCACCGTTGCTCAAAAAGATACGCATAGGCTCAATTGAACGGCAAAAAGCTAGGGGAGTTGTCAACATACAAGATATAAAGTGAATCCCCTAAAAAACATCATCAACGGAAACACATCAATCGTAAAAAGACTCCTTATCTCAACCCAACTAGACGCTTGATAAGTGATGAAAGAGTGGCGAGCGAAACCAACAGTCTCGCAGGCTACTTCATTGAATAGATCTGAATGCATCGGCAAACAACCACAAGAGGGAATCAAAATACTGAATAACCACCGACAATTGCACATCAAAACTGAGTGTTGTGAGAAACTCTACACGAGCGCCACAAGATATAAGAACAACGCGTCACAAGACAGAGGAAACAAATGCAAGATGTCCGCGAAGTAGAAATCTAAAACAACAAAATTTTAATGTAAAAATCTAAAAAAACAACAAAGATATAAAAATAAAAACGAAACATATAAACATAAGGGAAAAAAATACCGGCGGTCGGCAACAAGCACAAAGGATGGTGCCGCCGCCGGTCAAATGATGAATGGAAAAAGATAGAAGCGGCGCTGCATGTTTGATTGAAGTTTTAATCATAAACAAAGCCTCACTTTTCACCCAAAAAAAATATTTGAAAAAAAAGTAATTAGATTTATTTTCTAGTTCGTGACTTATTAGTTTTCAAAGAAATTATTTAGAAAAAAAATTAAAATGCTTAAAATAACAAAACTGAAAAATAAATTGATCTAAAATTTAAGATCATGCTCGCAATGTGAGATTACGACTTCTCTATAATGTTGGTGAACCAAATATTAATAAATTTTTTATCGAAATTTAAAATCACAACTTATAATTTTAGATAACAATAATAAATGTCTAGTGTTATTTGAAATCGGGGTGTAATATTTTACAATGAAATTGGTATGCTTTTATTTTGTTTATGTAATGTCATAGGTGTTCTCATAGTACAATACGTGCGAGAGAACAAAAAAACTTTTGATTGAAATGATAAGTCTGATGAGACAGATGAAAAAACAAAAACAAAACCTTTTTGAATGAATGAAATATGCATTAACCAGCTCATCTGTTGCTGGTAAATTTTCGAAAATAAATTAAATCAATTTTTTTTCTTTCCTTTTTGGTGATTTCAAACGATCCATGATGAAGTGGTCATTAAAGAGAAGGTGATTTCATATGAAAAGGTGATCATTAAAGAGAAGGTGATTTACGAGAATGTGCTTTTTATGCAAATTATCAGATTAATTAAATAAAAAAGGAAAACATCAAGGGGTTGGTCCAAGTGGTAAGTAATTTTGTATCATTTAAATAGGTTTTGAGTTTAAGGCCTTATGTATATAAAAAATTTCCATTCGAAAACTAACTCACCAAAATCAAATGTACAACGTTGGTCGGTCTGAGTAGTCAAAGCAAAGCACCGGAAATCGGGTGGCCAACAAAAAAAGGAAAATAAAGAAGGGAAAAAGATTAAAACAAGGATTGGACCGAATTATTAGTGAATGAAAGCCTTGAAATCCAAGATGTCAATCAACTTAGCTGGCCTGCAATTCCATGGCTACCACTAGACTACATCTGCTGATTATAAGTGAAACAGAAATATTACTACGTAAGGACGACACCCAAACTTGGTTTGTTGTTTTATTTTGGATTTTATGCAGTGTTGGGGACCCTGCAATGTCTACTACTGCTATTATTATTATTGCACCAACATAAATGAGAGAATCTGCATGTTGTTCTATGATTTTCGATCACAAGTTGTCCTTTGTTATAGGAATGTTTCCTTTATAGCAATGCAAGTTAGGGTTTCTTTTGTATTTGTCAAGTTTTATGTTTCCCATATTTTCTTGGAATTTTATGTTGCTTTGTTTTTTTAAATAATTATATGAATTCGAATAACATCATAATAAAATGTTTTAAGAGGTGAATTTATATACAAGTGGGGCTTGAATTAATTGTATTTTTTAAAAAAAATCTTTCTGTCCTCTTTTTTCTTTAACAACATTGTTCTGATGGAAATATTTGATGCATCCAAAGACCTAATCACACCCCAATAGCGGAATTTTTCTGTGTGGAGGGATCCACACTCAGAAGAAGTAATCTTTCCTCATTTTATATTTACATATTTGTCTTCTTTTCTTAATTAACCATTAGGTATATTCATTAACAAAAATCAACGAAGCATGCAGGGACGAAGCTAGGATCAAACATTGGGAGGGACAAGACTCTATTAAACCTTTAAATCTAAAAATTGGGAATGACAAAGACCTTATTTGACTAGTATTTAAACTTAGAAGAACCTCAAATACTATATTATACCAAAATATTTTGGGAGGGGCTCAACACATACATAGTTCCGTCCCTGGAAGCATGAACCAAAAACAAAGATGTTTGCATGCAAGCAGGATGAATTTAGGAAGAATGTTCGGAAAGAGCCGTCTATAAATAATAATAAAATGAATGCCGTGGTGTAATTGCTAAACTATCAATTTAAAATTCAAACATTGTGATGTTAGAGTTTAATTAGACTATTTTCAAAATTGATAAAGACTTATAAAGTTTTTAAACCAAGAATGAAGGCTAAACTAATTTATCTAATTTTAAATTAACAAGGACCTAAAAGATATTTAAACTGAAAATAGGAGGATTTGGAGCTTAATTTTTCTTAATTTTAAAACTAAAATAGATCTAGAAATAAGTAGACCTAAAAATTTTAGGCCTAAAGCACCACCCACTCCTCACAGCCCCCTCGCTGTATGCAAGCTAATACATAAATAAATTCAGATACAGTAACCATGGTGAGAAGGAAAGCTAATTAATGACATGTGTACATATTATAACATTGAAATTGCCATTTAGATTTAGAGTAAACACGTTTTTCCAAGAAGGAACCATATATTATAAATTGAAAGATGCTTTCGTAATTGCACTTGATTGTGATTTAATTGTATAATAAATTGAGTGGCCAAAATAAACATGTAATATAACTTTAGTTGTTATTTAGTTAGTTTTTGAATTTGGATGACCAAATTGAAAAAAAAATTGTATAATTAAGTGACCAATTGTATAGCTTACCCTCAGTTTTACAAAGATAACAGGTTTTTCTTTTCTAGCCCAACATACATGATTTCTTCCTTGTGAGTTTAGGTAAACTGTTGAATACTCAAACAAAGTAGAGAGTTTAATATTATCAAAGTTATATCAGTATAGGTAAGTAAAAGAAAATAAATTAAAGGGAAGTTATAATAAAATTACTTTGAACCTAACGAGTAACTTTAGTGGAAAAGAAGACGATGTTCATTCTAGGATATCTGAGTTCGAGCACATGTGTGTGCAAGAGATCTAGGTTCGAGCACATGTGTGTGCAAGGTGTGTGCGCCGTTGTCAAAGGGTTAAGAAAAAATGTGTTGGGCTCGAATTCGATCAACCGAAGACCGTCAAGGCAAAAACCGAAAAAGATAGACAATTTGCATGATCGATTTTAGAGTGGTTCGATTTCTAAACCAAGTCTACATCCACTACCTTAGCACACCACTAAGGATTTCCCAATTCACTACAATAAATTCTTTCTTTTAGGACAAAGCAATAACCTTACAACCCTATATTTTCAATTACTAAGATAGAACCACTCTAGTTTTTTCTTAGGCTAAACTATAACATCTCCCTTTTATGAGGTTTGATTTGGGAAAACAAGAATACCTCTCAAGGTGGGTGTTTACAAGAATTAAGCTCACAAAAGAATGAATGAAAGATATACAATAAAGCTCACTGAACAAATATTTACAAGAGAAAAGAAGAAATAAAGAATTAAATACTCTTTCTCTTGATCATTATGTCTGGATGGTTTTTTTTATTAAAGTGTCCTTGTGGTGCTTATGTAGTGTGGAATGAGTTTATAGTCGTTTATGGCAGATGGGGATGAGTCATAGCCGTTGGAGATGCAAAATATTTGTTACCTACAAAAAAATTTAACATTTATAACTAAAGGGATCAATCTTTTTTTTTCAAGAGATCGATCATTTTTCAAAAAAATATGGCCGTTACAGGCAAGGGATCGATCCTTTGGTCCAAGAATCGATCCTTTTGCACTTGAAGACTCGGAGAAAAAATTTCACGCATTTTGTCCATAAAGGGATCGATCGATCCATTTTGCATTGAAGATTGGAAATCAGTTTCTAGAAGTGCAAAAAATGGATCATATTGATTTTGAAAAAGTTCGGTTAAGTTAGAAAACATTTACAATGAATTTTTCAAGTTAAATGGACTTTGAATTATTTTTGCAATATTCGAATAAGTCTAAAAACATTTTTCACTTAAATTGTTATATCAAAATATTTATCTCAACAAAGTATAAACAAATATTTAACCCGTTTATTAAAAAGATATATAATAAAATTATTTTTTTGAGTATTCTAAATCAATTACAAGATAAAATTTTTCTTTTATAGTACTTTTAATATTTAATTTAAGACATCAGTATTAAATTCTTCATCCTCCACAGACCTTAAACTCATCCCTCAACTCTTTTCTTTATGTAGCCGTCGCACCGCCGAAAATCACTACCGTCGTTCACCCTTATTTGCCGGCAATATTCTTCTTTCAAACAAATCAAACAACAAGGTGTGAAAAGGGGAATCTTCTAACAAGCAGCAAAGGGTATGATCAAATTATGAACGACGATGCCGTAACCGATGCCTTGAGTTACAATTGCTTATGTCTTTTTAGCTGTATATATTACCTTTTGATCTTGATTTCTGGTTCTATGTTTGTATCTACCATAAGTGACTAACCTTTTTACCATCATTTTTTTTTTCTATTCTTTCAAGCATTTGATTCAACACTTAGCCTTTGGTTTCAGCGAGAATTTCATCAACATGTTGCAACGTATGATCTTGCATTTGTGCTGTCTCTGTTGGCATATTGTTACACCTACTCTGAGCAATAGTTCATCTCATAAAGGTGATTGAAACTTTAGGACTCGTTAGAGTAAAACTCAACTATTTTTAATTTTTTTTTTTTGTTTTTATAGAAATTATTCTTAGGATTTATCATTTCACAATTCGTTTTGAATAAGTACCAGTCTCATAAGTAGAAAAATTGTATGAAAAAATACATTAATTGAAATAACATCACATAAAAAACTTAAGGAAAGAAATAAAATCATAATGTAAGTCTTAATTGGAGAATCAAATTAATAATCAGGGACAAGTCATGCATGTGATGGGAGGAGCTTAGCCGCTTAGGTCCCCAACTGTTGGGGTTTATTTATTTTAAAGGCTTCTATTTGTTTTAAAACTAGGTAAATTCTGCAATGGCCTTCTAACTTATAGGATTTATTTATTTTTAAGGACATTAGTTTTAAAACTAGGTAAATTAAGCCTTGGTCTCTGACTTTTTGGTTACATTTACATTTTAGGTCCTTATTAGTTTTGAAACTAGACAAATTAAGTCATCTTCGGTTTAAATATTTTTCAAGTCATTGTTAACTTTGAAATTAGATAAATTAAGCTTGACCATAATCTTTTATTTGACCATCTCTTAGGTCTCGATTAGTTTCAAAATTAGATAAAATAAACCCTAACCCCTAAGTTTCAAAATTTAAATCAATGACTTAAGAATTAAACCCTAACCCACATTTTATTGTTATTTATACTCGACCCTGACATTTGAGGAATTTCATTGTAGACATTGTTACCAAACTTTTATTACTCGGAAAAGAATCTCCAACAACCACAATGTACTAACAAAGAAGACAACAAAGGATTCACTTGCAATATTATTTAACACTGATATCGCAGCAGGATATATGTGAAGATCTACTAAATCTCATGTGGTCAATTCCATTTTCTTTTCAAATATATAAAACAATTTGATGAATGCAGCCACGGCAGTCTACTCAGAGATTACATAATAATCTCTTTAGCAGGACAGATTGTCCAAAGATTTCCGTCGCAATCCCTTATATGGAGTCATCTCAGATATAAATAATCCTCTTTTTTTTGCACCAACAAAGATGCAATGGCAAAATACATTACTCTTCCAATGAGAAAATTCGAATACGAACCTTAGAGATGACATTGTTAGGAGGAAGAGCCACGAATCCCGAACATAGTGTAGTCGCCCAAATCCGTCCAACACTCTTTTTTATTCAGGTTAATTTTTTTTTCGTATTTGTTCAATTTTGTTTGAAAAATCCCGCTCGATTTTAAAAAATGTGGAGTCGCCACCGATCATTTTAAAATAGGTAGACCGAACGCCAAGAAAACCGGAGATCAAAATATTTGAGTTCGGGAGTCGATTACGAATAGAGAAAGATTAACACCCCACACCGCCCAAAATTAGTACCTAGTTGAATATTTAAAGTCTTAATGTTGGAAATTTCGAATTCGAATAAAATTTAAAATGACATTCTTAAATACATGAGAATATTCTAAATATTTAAAGAGACGTTCCGTTATTTAGAATAATCGA
This sequence comes from Hibiscus mutabilis, assembly GCA_019671005.1. Classification (NCBI taxonomy): domain Eukaryota; kingdom Viridiplantae; phylum Streptophyta; class Magnoliopsida; order Malvales; family Malvaceae; genus Hibiscus; species Hibiscus mutabilis. The sequence continues at coordinate 8,628,118 of CM033741.1, forward strand.
GAAATTCACATCCTTTACGCCCGAAAAATAATTTCTCGACTATTCTAAATAACAGAAAATCCCCTTAAATATTATATCCTAAAATGGTAAGGATGCTCTTTTATTTAGGGATATCGAGAAGGTGACATCCCTTTACGTCGGGACACTAATTCTCGAATCCCTAAATAAAAGAATATTACCTTAATTACTATCATGATGCAAAATATATGTATGTGTTTATATACTTAAAAATATATAACTTATAGTAAAATATGTTTTATATTTATAAAAAAACTATATATTTAAAGTTAGTGGTTTTAAAAAAAATATTTCTTATTATTTTTATACTTTATTATATTATATATATACTTAAACTATAATATTTTAAGGTAAAATTCGTATATGTATTATTTATTAAAAAATATACCTATATTAATTTAGTAGTTATATATATATTTTTACAAAAAAAATTATTGTTATTTATATATACATTATATTTAAACAAAGTATTATACATATTATTTTACAAATACATAAAGCCTTATATACATATACAATATATAAGAATATATACAAATATGTTATACATAAAAAAAAGAACCATAAGTAAAAAGAAAAGTATATCTTACTTAATAATAATAATAATAATAATAATAATAATAATAATACATGGCATGATCTAAGTTAATACATATAAAACAACATCAAATTAAATATTAAGGACTAAACTGAAACAGAGGCAAAATATAAAGGAATAAACGTAAATAACGGAAATAAAAAGGCTGAAATTAAATGCTAAAATAAAGTGACCAAATTGAATAAAACAGAAATTAAAAGCATAAAAAGGGATGATATTAAAAGCGGATAGAAACCAGAGGGACTGAAGACCGAATTATCCCAGAGCAGAAACAGGTACGAGATCAAACATAGAAGACCTGTATGGTAATTTGCCCATAAACCCAGAACGCGGATCCTCCCCGGGTTACCGGGTCACCGCAGGTCGAACTCCACCAAACGGCGTCGTTTTGTAACATGTGGTTTTGGTTTTAAAACTAATAAAACACACGTTTTTTTTAACCTAATAAAACTTTAAAAAACGTAAATCTATTCTCTCAACTCTCTCTATCTCTCGACACCCACGGCGGCCATGCCTCCTTTCCTCCAATCGGGCCGTTCACCGGCCGCTCAGGCCTCACGGCGAGGGCAGGATAGCTCTGGCGCTCTGGCGAGGACTGAAGACCGAATTATCCCAGAGCAGAAACAGGTACGAGATCAAACATGGAAGACCTGTATGGTAATTTGCCCATAAACCCAGAACGCGGATCCTCCCCGGGTTACCGGGTCACCGCAGGTCGAACTCCACCAAACGGCGTCGTTTTGTAACATGTGGTTTTGGTTTTAAAACTAATAAAACACACGTTTTTTTTAACCTAATAAAACTTTAAAAAACGTAAATCTATTCTCTCAACTCTCTCTATCTCTCGACACCCACGGCGGCCATGCCTCCTTTCCTCCAATCGGGCCGTTCACCGGCCGCTCAGGCCTCACGGCGAGGGCAGGATAGCTCTGGCGGGCACACGGCGGCCCTCAACAACCAGGTAAGCTTCGATCTAAACCCTAAATCGAAGGTAAGATTTGAAATCTCTTTGTTTTAGTTCAAGATTTGAAACAAAATAATAGGATTTAAGATTTCAAACAAAAAATGAAGTTGGCTTGGGTTTTAAAATCAAGAAAAGGATTTTGCTTCGATTTTTTTTTTGGAGATTTTATTGATTTTTTTGTTTACATTCGTTTCCCCTCTATTTTTTCGAACTCCTTTTTTTTACAATTTTCAGAACACCAAAAAACCCCTCTTTCTCTCTGTTTTTCGATCTCTCCCCCTCCTCTAGATCTCTCTTTTTCATGGGTTATATAACCCGATTTTAGCTTTAAAATATAACGACTTGTCCACTTTCATCATTTCAGATTTGATAAAAGCCGGATTTGAGGGCGGAGACAGAGGGTTCTGCAGGCTAGGGTGATGGTGTCGGGTTAGGCATGTGGATGGCAGAGGGTTAGGTCATTTAGGGTTTATTAGGGTATTTTAGGGTTGACTGGTTTAGGGTTTTATGGGTTTAATTTAGGGATTTTTCTAATTCAGGTCGGGTCATTGGATCCGGGTCAGGTTAGGATATGAGTGTTGGGTTTGATTATTTATTTGGGTCGGGGGAACGGGTTATTACACATAGAGCATGAAAAAACATAGATAGTGACACAAAAAAAGCGTAAAATTTCTATTCATTTAAATTAGGGTTATAATTGCATTACTTTATTTGGTTACATAAGTATTTAAACAATGAAAAGTGTAATTATTATACGAGTATTAAAATGTTTGTCATAAGGTAAAAAAAAAGCTCAAATTTAAACTTGAAATTAAAAATGAATAAAAAAACCTCAGGAAAAAATAATTCTCCTACCAAACCAAACATAATCAGGGACACGAAGCTATGCTTTATCATGTGAGCCAATGCTCCTCATTTTTTTTTGTTAAAAAATATGTGTGCATATTTATTTACTTAGACCTCTTGATTTTAGTTTATTTTGATTTTACTCCTTAGTTTCTATGTTAATTACACGTTTACCTCTGAACTGATATCTTGACACCGGCCATAAACATGTTATTTTATTTCGATTTCGGATATAAAAAAGCCAAAACGAAAATAAACTTGGCAATATTGTGTTGGATCGTTGGTTAAAGTTTCATGCCCATGTCCATGTTTAAGAGAGGGAAGAACCTGAGATAATAATATTTAATAATGTTATCTCTGTGTCAGTTGTCAGTAAATTAGAAAAGCAAGTGCTTGTTGTTCCCTACTGCTTTTTCTCTTTATTTTGTTCCTTTTCCCAACTGAAAATATTTTCAACTAACAGTCTAACATTCTTTTCTACACATTACTAGAAATACTTCCCAAGGATCATTTGCAACTAAACCAGGAAATATTGTACGAAAAAGAAGAAGAAAATGACAGAAAATGATATCATAAACAATTGGGGAAGATAATTTTTCCAACTTGCTCTTTAAATTGGTTCAACGAAAACAATTCATTACTATTGGAATGTCAACCCTAATCTTTTTTTTTTAAGAAAAAATTTCTGAGGAGGTTATTGCAAGGGAAATAGATTACCCATGACGAGATTCGAACCTCAAAAAGATATCGAATATCACATCTTGAAAATAATTATGTTTTGTTTATTGGCAAGATGCTTAGGGAGTTTTGACAATACAAGATTAGGTCAAGGGTTATACATGTGGTGGTCTTTAAACTTCAAATCAATAACACCTTTCAAACTGGTAATTTAGTAGGCACAACAAGGATGATAAGATCGGTAATATATGTTTAATTAATGACATTTCTCTAAAGTTTGAAAGATTTACTGGTGGGAATTTCTTGCCAAAGAGATTCGTTGTCTGGCGATAAAACAAATGACTCAGTTAAGAGGTAATGACATCATGTAAGGTGTAAGATTAAAACTTAAGTGGTCCAAAACTAAACGAAATAAATAGGGCAGTGATGAAGATTTGGAATTAAAGGTTCTTAGACAAGAAGAAAAATGGATTTCAAGTAAATCAAATAAGCTGGCAACTGATGGATTCTGCTGTGTGCCTACAATTCATCAGTAAAATCATGTTTGTTTCCAGCTAGAAAACTGTGGACATGTCCTGTTTATTTAACAAGACATCTGTGAATCTGAATATTATGTTTTTGTTTATTTTGATCTGTCGGGTAACATTTTAATTAATTTTTATATTTCGAAAAGAAAAGCATGTACTTTGGTTTTCGTGGTACTGAATCTGGTGAGTTCTTTTCCCCTGCAAATATAACTTTCCCCAGTGCAGTGCATCATTGCATAATCAATTGCGGTGAAACACATGCCTTTCACTTGTACTTCAAAGGACTGTTTTCATATATTGACGTAAAAGGGTCCTAAGACAATATTCAAATCAATCACTTTTAATCAAATCTCTGGTTAATTATATTCTACAAATTTTCATTTTTGTTGAATTGTTTTACAAACAAGGCTGGTGTATGAGAATAGAAAAAGTGTGCATTTAATTCCAAATACATTTTTTTAAGTATTTATATTTTTAATCAGCAAATCCTTTTTATGGAACAATACCATCTTTCTTTAATTAATTTTAAGGGTGCATTTTTTTGTAAAATTCACGTGACAATTGGATTTAAGTTTAATTACATAGTATCGGTGTATTTGAACAATTTTCGCAATTTATGTGTTTCACTGAATTAGGTATATTGGAGGTCTCAATTACACTCTTCAGTTCTTTGAGTAAGGGGTGGAAATTGATGTAATTATGTGTGTAATTATAATTTGTAACTATGTAATTAATATTACTTTAAAATTTGAACTTATATAACTATGTGATTACAATTTGTATTATCAAACATGACATTGATAATTAACATGTACTTACATATGCCTCAAACATGTCTACATGTGTAATTACTATGGTATTAAATTAGTAACTCTAATATCATAAGAGATAATGAAAATGTGTCTAAAATCTTTTGAATCCACATGTTTCATATGTTTGTAAACGTGTAGGTGTCATGAGACTATTACCCTTCATATAATTGAATCCTCATGTTTCACATATAAGTTTAAGGACCTCTTATTTCTCTTTCAATGAGAAATAAATGTATTTTGTCTCCCTCTTTGGTGGTCTTCTTCCTTTTATATATTAGAGCTAAACTTTATTGAAATTTTTTATATCTATTATATGATTCATGTATGCGGTATGATACTTTTTTATATCAATAATATCGTTTTCAAGATTTCAATATGTGTTCTATTAAAACGAAACATTTAAGTGATGGACTAATCAAATATATGAAGGGAAATGGAATCATATATGTTACAACAAAGTCGGGTCCAAAACTCCTAATCTAAATGGACCTGACCATTCAGCCAAGCCCAAGTAGTTAGAACAGAAAAATAATGGACATTACATAAAGCCTAACCCATAACTATGGTCTCAAACTATTCTATTCTTGGATCTTAATTAACCAACCCAACCCAACCCATTGGATTAGGGAATGAAAATATAAGCCCTTTATAAAACTCAATTATTATAATGTGGTACTTGTTCAAGACAGTTTATTATAAGGGTAATTAGTTATTTCATGATATGTGAGTTTAATGATTATCTCTCCTATAAAATGTGAAGTGCAGCAGATTTTTTTTTGGTTGATTAAAAAGAGGGTGTGATAACCTGAACAATTTGTGAAGACAAATAACGAAATGACACAACCAAAGTCGACGTTTCAGCCAATGAGATGGTGTTAATCCTGAACAATTTGGTGTTATAATGAAGCGAATTGAAAAAACAAAGAGACTCAGGTTCGAACAACTTTATCTGTAAAGGTGTGTGTGCCTTATCAAGGGCTAAGAAAAATATAAACAAATATTATTTTATAAATTAAATACTAGATAATTAGATTGATATTCTCCATTAAATGTTAAGTAAGTCCCTACTAAACATTTTCATTAAAAAAATTCTAATGGATAGTTTTAATTTTCAATTACCAAACATGCTTAAAATATTAAATCACTGAAATTATTTTTTAAAAATGACTTGAATCCAATAGGTTATTAAACATGTGCTTATGAAATTATAACAAAAATTTGGGACTTATTATAAAATGATTTAACTATAAATTTTTAATATGAATGGATTTTGAACGTTTTCACAGGAATCAATGGTGGCATGAACTTGAGGGATGGTGTTGATGCCTCCGGAAGGAAGGGTAAGGTTGGTATTTCCTACTCTTTCTATCTTCATTTTGGTGTAAAAAAACAGTTGAAAATTCATTGTATATACATTTATATTGTATATATCTTGACAATTTACACCTTGAAAATTTTGATGTAGGGAAAGGGTGTTTACCAATATGTTGACAAATATGGTGCTAACGTCGATGGTTACAGGTAATGCCATCGCTTGCTTGCAGGTACTACTGGATTGGCAATCTGGGCCGTTACCCTGGCCGGAATTCTTGCCGGAGGTGCACTTCTTGTTTTCAACACAAGTGCTTTGGCACAGTAGATTTCTGTGTAGTAATCCTTGCGCTTGTTGAAAAATAGCCTGGCCAATGTAGTTGTTCTGATCAAAGGACCGTCCATGAACTACTTTGCATATGTTTTATGAAGAATGTTTTGCCTTGGACTGAATTGAGGTTTATGTATTTATAACTTTTCATGTGCTGTTTCTGTTGTTCTTTCCGGAAACAAAATCGTCTGGAAATAACTTTGAGCATGTCACGAATATGATATTAATTCGACACGAAAAAGAAGGTAACCATGTACTGTTTCACTGTCTTTATGTTTACATTTTGCCGAGACGGAATGCAGAGTAACAACAAGAATATCATATATATATATATAGAGAGAGAGAGAACTAAGCATGCTTTACACGACACAAGCAGTGGCGGACCTATATAGCACCTAGGGGAGCAATTGCACCCCATTTTTTGGGATTTTTTTTAGGGTTAAATTTTTTTAATTAAAAAATAATTTAGTGGGTAAAGGGAGAAAAAAATGAATATTTATATATTTTTTAAAAAATTATTTTGAATCATTCTTGAATTTCTAGATCCGTCACTGTGGCAACTAAGATTTCTGTGAGAGAAGCAAAAGAACAGAAGGAATACATCGGAAAAGGACCGGAAATTATGTTTTCTATGGACTAAGCTTGGTTACAAAGCATAAATGTAAGGACCAAGTTTTCCAAGAGTGAAGAAAAATAATAGAATTTCATAGCAAAGGAAATTATGTTCTCAAAGATTAAAGCAACCCAGAAAAGAAAATTGTAAAGCACAAAAGAAAATATTAAAAACAGAACACATGAGGCAGATGCAGAGAATATGGCGCCCCCTCTCTGTAAATTTGGAGAATGTAAAGTACAAAAGCAAAGGATATTTTTTTACTTTTGCATGCTGCTTTTATTTGAAATCTGAAAACTTGTTTTCCATCTGTTAACTCCACCTTTTTCATGTATAAATCAACACAAAATTTGTCTGCTTGCTTTGTTAGGTAATACTATGTTTATGTTCCTTCTCTCGGTTGTTAGTTGTTGCCAATGGCAGGGAGACTATGGTCCATGGTTAAGGAATGTTTTACAGGGAGTCTAGTGGCTCATCTGTTAGTGAAGCCCCTTAAACTCGTCCCTTTCATTGGCAGTAGGAAATTTGAGACCTTTGTTGTACGCTAATTTTTTCTATTTTAAAGGTGCCATATTTATGCCACTAAATTATTAACACCGACTCGAAAATACCACTGAACTTTAAAAATGTTCAAATCTGACACTGAATTTTACTTTCCGGTTCGTTTATGTCACTCCGCCGTTAACTCTTTACGGCGTCGTTTTGCTGGAGGAATAAAAATTGAACTTTAAGGGCTTAAACCTCAAACTTTTAGATGAAAAGGCTAAGCCTTAACCACTAAACTAACATAAAATTATATAATATTTTACCACAAATATTATATATGTCAAACTTCTTTAGATTAATTCAAATTCTTTTATGAAATAAATAATATATAATTAATATAAAATATATTATTTATATATATCAATATATAAATAAAAATATATTATTTTTACATTTTTTATATATTTTTTCAAAAAAACCCCAAATATTCATAAAATAATATATTTATATTATAAATAATATATAAAAACCCCAACCCTCAAACCATAACCTCAAACCCTAAACCCTAAACCTTAAGGTTTAGGGGTTTTATATATTATTTATAATATAAATATATTAGTTTATGAATATTTTTTGTTTTTTAAATAATATAAAAATAATATATTTTTATTTTTATATATTGATATATATATATGTAAATAATACATTTTATATTATTTATATATTAATATTATTTAGAGTATTATATATTTTATAAAATAATTTAAATTAATCTCAAGTAGTTTGACATATATAATATTTCTGGTAAAATATTACATAATCACACGTTGGTTTAGCCTTTGCATTTGAGAGTTTGGGTTCAAACCCTTTGAAGTGCATGTTTTTTATTATTTGTCTTCATGCAAAACAACGTCGTTTTAGGTCCAATTGTACTTCAAATCAATTGCACTAAAACGACGTTGTTTTGAGTTAACGACCCGTTAAAAGTTAACGGTGGAGTGCCATAAACGAGTCAGAAAGTATAATTGTTAAATTTTAAATATTTTTAAAATTCGGTAATATTTTTAAGTCAATGATAATAATTTAGTGGCATATGGTATAATTTACCCTATTTATTATTGTAATTTAAGACCTTTGTTGCACAATAAATTTTCTTTTTTGAATCTGCCATATTTATTATTAAATACTTTTTTCTCATATTATTTCAATAGTAACCAAACTCGACATTAGTTTCTTTTCCCTTGTGCTAATCAGTGGTTGGTTAATAGATTTGGCATTTAAAAGTAATTTTTTAGAGGAAGAAGCTCATTTAGTTCTTCTTTACTTTGCTCTTAAGAGGCTAAAATGTTAAATGTCAATACACTAACGCCTCGTTTGGTACAGCGGATGTAAAAGCGGTGCGTTGTATTAAACTACAGTTGTGTATTAAAAAGATGGATGAAATATGGTTGTTACTACATCAAAGTGCTTGATTGTGAAATTTGTGATAAAGTTAAAAGATAAGTATTGTGTATGAATGTACCCTTTTACTCTTAAGATTTTAGCTTCATATTTTCCCTTATTTTGACATTGATTATTATATTTTTAGAATTTATGCTTTAGGGTTTGAAGTTCAAGGTTTGATGTTTATGGGTTAATGTGGTTTAAGTTTAGGGTTTATGATTTGAAGTTTAGGGTTTAGAGTTTGTTATTATGGTTTAAGGTTCAAGGTTCGTGGTTTAGGATTTAGGGTTTTGTGTTTTGGAGTTTAGGGTTGGGGGTTGGTGTTTATTGCTTAGAGTTTAGAGTTTGTGGTTCAATGTTTAAGGTTATGTTTTGGTGTTTGGGGTTCATGGTTCATGATTTAAGGTTTATGGGTTGTAGTTCAAGGTTCAAGGTTGGGGTTTAAGGTTTAGAGTTTGATGTTTAGGTTTTAGAGTTTGGAATTTAAGGTTTATATTTCATGGTTTGGAGTTTGGGTTTCATGGTTTTGAGTTTGAGGTTCACGATTTAAGATTCAGAGTTTGGAGTTCATGTTTAGGGTTGGTTTTATTGTTTATGGTTTAGAGTTTGTGGTTCGATATTTGGGGTTTAGGGCTTGAGTTTGTGGTTAGTCTTCATTGTTTAGGGTTTAGGGTTTATGTCTTGTGGTTTAGGATTGATTGTTGGGGATCATTGTTTAGGGTTAACATATTTACAATGATGTAAATACCTGAAAAATAGTATGATGGTATAATTGACAAAATTGGAGTAAAACTAGCGTGTTAAATAAACACCACCTTCACCCCCGCAATAAATATCACCCAACTTGCGTATAAAATAATACGTCGTATTAAATTTTACATAAACCAAACACACGTATAAAATAAGTTTCGTAATAGAGACGTGTTAAATAATGCAACATGTCGATTACAACTCAACCAAACAATGTGTAATTTATTAACTAAGCTAAAATCAATTTTTAAGAGTGTTTTTTTCTAAATTTTTTAAGAGTGTCGTCTTCGATAGTGGTTTTAGTGCCTTCATTCGATTTTTTTTCCTTTGTTTATTTATTTTTTTAGTTTTAAATATGAACCTTTATGTATTGGATTCATCCTTCTCCTATACTCTCATCTTGTTTTTTTTTGTTCATCTTACTATGTTACATGATTTTATCTGCCTTGTAGTATGATTTCATCTATCTTTATGATAGTTTGATGTCCATGTGACGATAAATACAATTCATCATTTATTAGAGAAGGTCGACAATCTAGTATGTTTAGATTTTTTGTGGTAATTTGTCAATGCAATCAAAACTATTAGTGGAGCAATATGCAATATTAGTTTTCTCGATTTCTATTCCAACATCTCTACGGTGTCTAGCTAGATTGAACCAATAAGATTTTGGTGATGATAGTTGGATTCCAGTGAAAGATTAATGACATAGAAAGTTTTGTTTTATTTTTAAGGTAAAATACACCATTCATCACTCAATTATCTTCTCATTCCTAATTGGTCACTCAACTTTTTAATTTACTAACTAAACTTTCGGATTGCTCTTGTTTTGGTCACTTTAGAATATTTTATTATTATTTTTGAATTTTTTTATATTATTAAATATAAAAATAATTTAAAATAAATAATAAAAGCATATTCTATTATTATTAAATTTAAAAATATAAAAAATTACCACCACCGTTGGTCTTAAAATTGACAACTGTTTGATTTCAAATTGCACCGGTTGACTTGTTTTGACACGCTGAGTCCAAATATGATGTTTGTTTCATCAGAAAATGTCCTGCAACTCGCAAATCTCGTTGGAAACTTTTCGTTTCGATCTCATTTTCGTGAACTTCAGAGCACTTTCTGGTAAAATGGAGGTCAAATTCGGACTCAGAGGGTCAAAACGAAGCGACCAGTAAAATCTGGGATTGGACGACTACCATCTACGGCCGTCGACAGTGGCATCTGACGGCGACGAATGGTGGCCAGTGAACAGTTGAATTTAATTTTATATTTTAAATTATTTTTATATTAAATGTAATAATAATAAAATGCCAAAAATTCAAAAATAATAATAAAAAAATCACGAGTGACCAAAACATGAACAATATGAAAGTTCAGTGTGTAAATTGAAAAGTTTGTTAGTTGAGTAACCAAAATGGGAGTGAAAAGATAATTGAGTAGTGACATGTGTAATTTACCTTATTTTTATTCGTCCTTTATATTTACATGTTTTTAATTTCTTTCTCATTGAATTTTTGTGGTGGATTTCAGAGTATTTTTTTGTTGGAATGTGTTGTATTTATTATATTTTTCTTATATTAATGAAACCGAACTTTGTTGTTAGAAAAAAAAAAAACTAAGCTGGAATCTGTTGTTTGTTGCATTTCATGTTAAATTTCTAGTCCTACAACCTTAAAAATCACATGATACATGAACACATTAAAAAAAATAAAGAATTTTGATTGTCATCCTACAGTGGGACCATCTGACGAGGAAAGTGCATGCCAGCAAAGTGCTAAAATTTTCGTCTTTGCTGAGACAATCTGAGTTGGCAAAGTGACTCATTTTTTAAAGCCGTTGCAATTGCTACCCATTTGGGAATCGAGCGAAGTTTTAGTTATCAACGCGAGTCAATAGATTGGATCGACCGATCTTTCGTCGGCGGGCCTTAGACGTTGAATATCTGTGCTTCATATCATTATTGCTCCGCAACCAGACAAAAAAAATGTTACAAGGAAAACATAAAAAAGAAGCTTCTATTAAGAAAGATTAAAATGTAGATTCATAGTATTTTTTCCAACCACATACGTAAGTCGGAATCCCGATCACCGACCCTTAATAGGATAATGTATTTTTATACCAACTTTTCAAAGATATGTGTCTGCGAAAAGGCCGGCAAAAAATGTCAAACTTCCTCGTAGTATAAAAGGGCAAGAGACAGAGGTTGTTCATTGGATTTGGAGGCTCGGTTCCTGAAAAGGAGAAATTACAACATCATGGCCCCAAGAATTGGAAAGCAAGCAAGCAAGAACGATTCATGGAACAAGGTCAAGGTACAAAAATTTCAGTGTTTTCGGTTGTCTATCTTTGTTTTCAATCCTTCTTTTCTGATACATCTTTATTTACTTTGTTGCCGGTCGGTTTCTGTTTACCAATGTTTGGAATTGGAAGAAAGAGGAATTGAAAGTGAGGAGGCTTAAATCGGAGTTGACAAATATGAAGTCGGATACGACCAGCACGTTAACAGCCTTGGAAGAGCTTCACCTCACAATCACCCAAATTAGGGAAATGATCCGTGCCCTGTTGCCACATGACCGCTTCGGTGCTCGACTCGTTGCCGTTTTACATGTCGGAAACAATGGCCGTTTATGACGTTTCCCACTCTTCGGTGGGGGTTTCCCATCAACTTCTTGTGAATGGATTATACTTGTAGATTATGTTTCCAGGGTGTTGTGCAGTTAGCTGGATGGGTCGGTGTGGACCCCCCTGTGACGATTTATATAAAAACGAAACATATGCTGAAGTCTTGGCTAGTAATTTGGTTTGTATTAGAAATGGTTTTTATGGCATATGCTGCTTCTTTATATAATATGGATGTATTGATAGAAATGAAAATCGGAATCAGGAATTCGAGCTATGATATGATTTTTAATTAAGCAGTTTTCTTTAAGAATTAGTATTTTGTTTCTAATTAAATTTACACTCTTTTATAATTCAATTACGGACGAATCATATTCAATAAGAATTCTCTTTGATAATTGAGTTTAGTTTGGTCTGCATGTTACTTGTACAATATATAAAAGAACATGGACCAAGCATGCTTAAGTGTTCTATACCTCCGATTTTTAAATATAAAGCATAAAATTTTAATTAAGATCAAATTGATAGAATATATATTTTTTTCGATTAAAACTGTTATCATACTAGATCATGTTTAATTTTAATTAAAAAGAAAATTGACTTATATATTACCAAATTTATTATTAAGTGACATGTGGTACACTTTACTTTTTATTTATTGGGGTTGTCATTATAGAAGGGGTGTTTCGTAAACCAATGAACGAGAAGTTGAAAATTTAGAAGCATGAATAGAAGATTTTTAAGACCTTATCTCTTTTTCAAAAATACAAATAAGTCTCAAAAGGAATACTTAGAGTTGAAGAAGCACCATAGATTAGAGTGAATATTTGATCGAGTTGAGTTAAAAATTTCTGAGTTAGTCGAGTTGACGATTCTTATTTTATGATTCAAACTTTATTTAGAATTTCTTTTGAGTTGAATCGAGTTATTTGAGTTTCTCTTCAAATTTAATTATAATTGTAATAACCCATTTCACTCGGGCCTTAAGCCCACTAACCAAACCCAAACAAATAACCCACTTACCCATACAAACCTGTACCCGGATCTTAAACCCGACCCGGCCCAGCAACCCATGATCCGAACCAGAAACAAAAAATCCTAATCCCTAAAGTGTCAACCCTAGCCGCCACTGATCTCATCCCTTACCACCGCCGTCGAACCTTTTCCGGCCACCATTTCGAACTGGAAGTCCAGTCCAAATTAACCCCACAAATGAACCTTAAACCCCAAATTTAGTTCAAATCCAGAAACCCCAAAAAATAATAATAAACCAAATTTGTCTATCCAACCTAACCCTAGACCGACCCATCCCTAAACCCATACCAGATCTGACACTCAGCCATACCCCCATCTCACCAAAAACTAAAATTTTGGGATTTCATCATAAATCAACCCAAAAATTAAACCAACCCTCTCCATCTTTTTATATATGAAGCCTGCAACCAAAAGAAGGGGATCAGATACGGGGATTTAGAGAGAAGTTTTAGATGAAAAATAAAAAAAAAAGTTTGAAAAAAGGGAAGAGGGTTCGGTGTAAGGAAAAAAGAAAGGATCTAAGTCCAAAATTTTGTATACAATAAGGTAATCAATAAATTCAAAACCGTTTTGAATCGAAATCTTGTTGTTTTTTTTTTGTTTTGTCTTTACTTCAAAATCGAAATAAAAAGTGAGGGTTTTGAAGCATACCTCCGTGGTTGGGAACCAGGGTTGTCGTCATGCTCTCCGTAAGGCCGCCGATGACCAACCTTGTTGAGTAGTGCGGCGCCGCCATGAGTACATGTGAGGAGAGGCTTAGGGTTTGTAAGCTTAGGTTAGTTTTTTTGTTTTTAATCAATTTCAAAAAAAAATATAACTTAACCTATGTTTTAAACCGGTGCAAACAAAACGACACCGTTTTGGTGTCTGACCCGTGAGGTGACCCGTAATCCGGGAGGGATCCGCGCGCGTTTAATGGGCAAATTGCCTTCCAGGCCCCTAAACTCTTTTTGCGCTTTCACTTGTAGTTGTGGTTTAATTACCCGAGCAGTCCTTCCATTTCTTTTCTGTTTTCATTGTTGTCATGGGATAATTACATTTTTGGTCCTCCATTCTTTTCGCGTGTGTTAATATTGTCTTTTTTCTCTCTAAATTTCTGCTTTGTTGCGATTTAGTCACTTGTTTTACATTTATTTAATTTTTAGCACTTTTATTTATGGTTATTTATACTTTTTCCAATGCTTTATATGTTGTTTTATTTTAGTCCTATAATATTTGCTAGTTTAGTCATGTATTTTAATATTCATGCATTTTAATCCTTGATATTTAATTTTATGTTGATTCATGCATTGTTATTATTGTTGTTATTATTATTATTATTTCTTCTTCTTCTTCTTCTTCTTATTATCCTTATATGTATATAATGTATTATTATTAATATTATATAAAGAATTTTATCTTATATATTAATACTATATGTAAAATCTATGTATATATATACATATATATTTACTTATAATTCATTTTTTCACGTATAACCTTTTGTGTTATATATATATATAATATTTATATATAAGGTTTTCAGATGTATATTTATAAAATAAAATATAGTTTTTTTATTTACAATGTATAAAAATAATACTAAATACTTATTTTTGTAAAAATAAATATATGTATAAACTACTAACCTAATATATATAGGTTTTGTAAGCATAATTATCAAATATAATTTACCTTAATTATTATATTTTTATGTGTTAGATTAATATTTATGTATGTATGTTTTAGGTTAGTATTCTATTTATGTTAGATTAGTAATTTATAATGTTAGTATTTATTTATATGATTATCGCATTGTATTTATTTATGTTTGCCATGTTTTAAGTTGCATTTCAGATATATATTTATTGTCAATGCGGTGCCCTTTTATTCGAGCGTAAACGTGGCCAGTATCGAGCGTAGTGATGGTGGTCTTTCAGTTTATTCTCGAATAACAGGGCCTTTAGAATTTACTCGCACTTATAACCGAGTTTTAATTTAATCGTCACTTTAATCCGGAAAGTTTAATATTAATAAAGCGGTAATTATTAAAGTACCAATTTTGGGCGGTGTGGGGGTGTTAATCCTTCCTCATCCGTAACCGGCTCCCGAACCCAACATTTTTAAAATCTCTGGTTTTTATGGTGCCCGACCTACCTTAGTGGCCGGTGGCGACTCTATTTTTAAATAAAATACGGTTTTTATAAAACCCCGCAGAATACATATTTTAAATACCCGAAAGACCCCAAACACCTTAAAACCTCATTTTTTTCTCGAAAGAGGATCGCTACAGATGGCGACTCCGCTGGGGACATTTTTTTTGGTTTTCAAAAATAGAAGAGAGTCAAGCTTTTTAAATAATTACCGCTTTACTAATATCGAAAGTTTCGGATTAAAGTGACTATTAAATTAACCTTCGGTTGTAATTGCGTGTTTATCTTAACGCATTTAAAACTTGGCATATAAACCCATCTTTTTAAGTGAGGGGAAAACACTAATGCTTTCGTGAGGATATCGTTCCTCCGTATGGGCCTAGCAAGTACCTTCGGGGCTCGAGTACCTTATGCTTTCGTGAGGATATCGTTCCTTCGTAGGGGCATAAGCGAATGGGTCCCCCTGAGTTGAACCCGGTTGAAAGGAGCCTATAATGGGTGATGACCGGGGGCCTTGCTACTCTTAGTAGGGGATAGCAAGGACAATTCGGGTACCTCTTAGCACCAAAACTGTATGTAGAGAATATAGAAAGCCCACCCTTTTAGAGCCATGCGAATAACTTAGGTGTTTTAGATAGGATAAATAGGATTGCTTTACTTGTTGCCTTATATACTTCGTTTTTATGTATTTATTGAGTTTATTCAATGCTAACTCATTTTTACTTTACACATATTTTTGTTGCATTAGCATTGCATGACAAAAAGGTGTTGGTTCAAGTGGTTTGCCCGATCAGAAATCTTTCATTTTTACCTTATTTGCTATTTAATTTATTCATCTAATTATTTTAATTCCAAACTGACCCATTTTTTGTGATCACATCATAATTAAATCTATTCATCTTTGCATTAACTACATGACATATCATAACATTTTGATTTTTGCATTCTACTAGCATGAAATGTTCATTCACGACTGGTCCTTAATTTAAAAATTATCATCGGGAGAAAATCTAGTATTCTAGATATCAAGGCAATATTCAAAGTTGCAAATGAATCCCGTGAGGTCGGAAGTTGAGCCACGAGAACCATTTTTGAATCAGTACTTTCGCATCTAAGACGTGTACCTCGCATTTACATGCATATATTTTAAAAATTTTAAAGTCGGTCCCCAGGTTGCCCCTATTTGATACAACAGGGTTGGTCGATCTAGCACTTTGCAGAACCTCTACAAGAGCCCAATCTTGGGGCATATCCGAAAGCGTCTGCCGCAAACACCATGCTCCCGACAAGGCTTTAATTTGGGGGCATTTTCCATCAAGGTTCAGAAACAAGCATTCGATAGCTACATATCACCACCGCTCCGTATTGATGCGAAAGAGATGAGTTGCCACAAACCAACACAACAAATTTGTGAACCCGGCCTAGGGGGCAACGTAATACCTTCATGAAGACAATGAAAAACCTTTCAGAAAATGCGAGCATGCAAGTTAAATTTGCTACAAGAATAGTTTCAGAAGATGGTATAGAACGAACCAAAATTTTAGGGAATGCACCCAGATAAAAGCTGATTCAAAGAAAGGTGATAGAACCCAAGACGAGGTTGGGGCACTACCACATACAAAAGACCAAGATCCAGACAGGATCAGTGAGGAGTCAGGGGCATCCCTTTGAGGGTAAAAAAATATAATATATCACATTCATGCATTTAGTGCATTCATCTTGCATTAAACCATTTTTGCATACGTCATACATTTAGAATAAGTGCATATACCAAAGTCACCACTCATTTAGGACATGCACATGCATTTAGGCATAAAAATCATGCATGCATTTTTGCTTACAAACAGGTTCGAAGAAGAGACCGACCATCCTCAACATGGGGGCAATGACACGATGGCAAACCTTAGTCTTGGAGGAGGCCAAACATACAAAAAATGCTGAAATATCTAAATAAAGGTACCAGCAACAATACTTTTGAACATTTACTGATTAATGTTTTTCCCATTTTCAGGTCATACCTCTCCGCCAGTAGAGCAGCAGAAGTAACCTTTTTCGGATCTTGCCTTCGTCATTGGTGATAGACCAACATTTCCAAATTTTGCTTTGCTGCTGATTGTGTAGCAGTTTAGACATTTTGAAGATCATATTTCTCTGTTGATGGTGCAACAGATCCAAGCCTTCTTCTAGATCCCGCTTTGCCATTGATGGTGTAGCAGATCAACACTTTGAAAATCTCGTTTCCTCGTTGATGGTGCAACAGATTAAATTTTTCTTTCGGATTTCATCTCTTCACCAGTGATGTAGCAGATCCTGTATTTTTTAGATCTCGCTTTACCGTTGATGATCCTGCATTTTCCAGATCTTGCTTCTCCGTTGATGGTGCAGTAGTTCAAATTTTTTGTCAATGTCTTGTTTCTCCGTTGATGGTACAACTAGACTAATTTTTTCTTCAGATCTTGTATCCTCCTTATAGTTATGGGTCAAAAAAAAGAAAGAAAGAAATCTTAAAAAAGAAAAAATCTAAAAAAAGAATTAAAAAGGAATTAAAAAAGTTTCCAAAAAAAATCAGAAAAGCCAAAAAAAGAAGAAGTCAAAAAAGAATTTAAAAAATCAAAAAAATGAAAAAATGAAAAAATCTAAAAAAAAAGAATTAAAAAGGAACAAAAAAAATCAGAAAAAGCCAAAAAAAGAAGAAGTCAAAAAAATTAAAAAATCAAAAAGAAAAAAAATCAAGTTGTTATCATTCGCCGATCCTGCTCTTCCGTTGATGGTATGGTAGGGTTCCAGTTGATGTTCTGCTTCTCCGTTGATGGTGAGGTAGAATCCAAATTATTGTCTGATATTGTCCCTCCGTTGATGGTGTGGCTGAGGCCCAAGTTGCTGCTATTCATTCCTGCTCCTCCGTTGATGGGTAGTAGGGTTCAAGTTGGTGTTCTGCTTATCCGTTGATGGCGTGGTAGAATCCAAATTATCACCCGATCCTGTCCCCGTGGGGTCCAAGTTCCTAAAATCCAATCATGCTCCTCCATTGATGGTGTAGTATGGTTCCAGTTGATGTTCTGCTTCTTCGTTGATGGTGAGGTAGAATCCAAGTTATTGTCCGATCTTGTCCCTCCGTTGATGGTGTGGCTGAGGTCCAAGTTGCTGCTATTCATTCCTGCTCCTCCGTTGATGGTGTAGTAGGGTTCACGTTGGTGTTCTACTTTTCCATTGATGGCGCGGTAGAATCCAAATTATCACCCGATCCTGTCCCTCCGTTGATGGTGTGGCTGGGGTCCAAGTTCCTAAAGTCCAATCATGCTCCTCCGTTGATGGTGTAGTATGGTTCGAGTTGGTGTTCTACTTCTCGGTTGATGGCGTCGTAGAATCCAAATTATTGTCCGATCTTGTCCCTCTGTTGATGGTGTGGCTAAGGTCCAAGTTGCTGCTATTCAATCATGCTCCTCATTTGATGGTGTAGTAGGGTTCAAGTTGGTGTTCTGCTTCTCCATTGATGGCGTCGTAGAATCTAAATTACCATTCGATCTTGTCCCTCCGTTGATGGTGTGGCTAGGGTCCAAGTTGCAATCCAATCATGCTCCTCCGTTGATGGTGTAGTATGGTTCCGGTTAGTGTTCTGCTTCTTCGTTGATGGTGTAGTGGAATACAATTTGTTATCTGTTCTCTTCCCTCCATTGATGCTGTGGATGGGTCCAAGTTACTATCATCCGATCTTACTCCTCCGTTGATAGTGTAGTATGGTCCAAAATGTTATTATTCGATCTTACCCTTCCGTTGATGGTGAGGTTAGATCCAAATTTACTGACTTTCAAGTTTCCTTTATTAATGTTGTAGCTAGAAAATATATATAAAAAAAGAAAAAAAGAGAAGAGAAGAAAAAAAAGAAAAAAGGGAGAGAAGAAAATTAATATGAACTTTCGATCATTTGATCCCGCCTCTTCATCAGAGTTGTCGTTGAATCAGACATCAGAACTTTCATCTATCGATCCTGCCGCTCCGTCAGTATTGCAGCTGGATCAAATTTTGTATACCCTGCCTCTTCATCAGGTGTTGCAGTTGAGTCAAAGTTTCTTTAGGTATTAACTTATCATTAATAATGTAGCAAGTTGAACTCATTTTGCTTCTCCAACAAACAACCCCCATTTTGAAGATTTTGCTTTCCCATGAGTGACAAGGTGGATCAACCAAGTCAAGAAAGCTGACATGCATTGAAGAGAAATAAGATCTACCGAAGAATGAAGACATGTATCAAGAGGGGATGACCAGCCAGACCGGATGAAATGGGTCATTCTTAGTTTTTTCTTCGTTGTCGTTACACAACAACGAGCAAAGAGGGGCAGCTATAATAACCATTTCACATGGGCCTTAGGCCCACTAACCAAACCCAAACAAATAACCCACTTACCCATACAAACCCGTACCCGGGAACCCATGACCCGAACCAGAAACAAAAAAAACCCTAATCCCTAAAGTGTCAACCCTAGCCGGCACCGATCTCCTCCCTTGCCGCCACTATCGAGCCTTTGCCGACCACCATTTCGAACTATAAGTCCAGTCCAAATTAACCCTAAAAATAAACCCTAAACCCCAAATTTGGTTCAAATCCAAAAACCCCAAAAAATAATAATAAACCAAATCCGTCTATCCAACCTAACCCTAGACCGACCCATCCTTAAACCCATACCAGATCTGGCACTCAGCCATACCCCCATCTCACCAAAAAACCCGAAATTTCGGGATTTCATCAGAAATCAACCCAAAAATTAAACCAATCCTCCATATCTTTTATATATGAAGCCTGCAACCAAAAGAAGGGATTAGATACGAGGATTTAGAGAGAAGTTTTAGATCAAAAAAATAAAAAAAAGTTTGAAAAAGAAAGGGAAGAGGGTTCGGTGTAAGGAAAAAAGAAAGGATCTAAGTCCAAAATTTTGTATACAACAAGGTAATCAATAAAATCAAAACCGTTTTGAATCAAAATCTTGTTGTTGTTTTTTGTTTTGTTTTTACTTCAAAATCGAAATAAAAAGTGAGGGTTTCGAAGCATACCTTCGTGGTTGGGAACCAAGGTTGCCGTCATGCTCGCCTTAAGGCCGTCGGGAGGCCGTTGATGACCGGCCTTGTTGAGTAGTGTGGCACCGCCACGAGTACATGTGAGGAGAGGCTTAGGGTTTGTAAGCTTAGGTTAGTTTTTTGTTTTTAATCAGTTTCAAAAAAATTATAACTTAACCTATATTTTAAACTAGTGCAAACAAAACGACACCGTTTTGGTGTTTAACCCGTGCGGTAACCCGTAACCCGGGAATGATCCGCGCGCGTTTAATGGGCAAATTGCCTTCTAGGCCCCTAAACTCTTTTCCCGCTTTCACTTGTAGTTGTGGTTTAATTACCCGAGTAGTCCTTCCCTTTCTTTTCTGTTTTCATGGATAATCATATTTTTGGTCCTCCATTCTTTTCGCGCGTTTTAATATTATCTTTTTTTTCTCTCTCTAAATTTTCTGTTTTGTTGCGATTTAATCACCTATTTTACATTTATTTAATTTTCAGCACTTTTATTTATGGTTATTTATACTTTTGCCAATGCTTTATATGCTGTTTTATTTTAGTCCTATAATATTTGCTAGTTTAGTCATGTATTTTAATATTCATGCATTTTAATCCTTGATATTTAATTTTATGTTGATTCATGCATTGTTATTATTATTATTATTATTTCTTCTTCTTATTATTATCCTTATATGTATATAACGTATTATTATTAATATTATATAAAGAATTTTATCTTATATATTATATATTAATACTATATGTAAAATCTATGTATATATATACATATATATTTACTTATAATTCATTTTTTCACGTATAACCTTTTTGTGTTATACATATATATATATAATATTTATATATAGGGTTTTTAGATGTATATTTATAAAATAAAATATAGTTTTTTTTATTTACAATGTATAAAAATAATACTAAATACTTATTTTTGTAAAAATAAATATATGTATAAACTACTAACCTAATATATATAGGTTTTTGTAAGCATAATTATCAAATATAATTTACCTTAATTATTATATTTTTATATGTTAGATTAATATTTATGTATGTATGTTTTAGGTTAGTATTCTATTTATGCTAGATTAGTATTTTATAATGTTAGTATTTATTTATATGATTATCGCGTTGTATTTATTTATGTTTGCCATGTTTTAAGTTGCATTTCGGATATATATTTATTGTCAATGCGGTGCCCTTTTATTCGAGCGTAAACGTGGCCAGTATCAAGCGTAGTCATGGTGGTCTTTCGGTTTATTCTCGAATAACGGGGCCTTTAGAATTTACTCGCACTTATAACCGAGTTTTAATTTAATCGCCACTTTAATCCGGAAAGTTTAATATTAATAAAGCAGTAATTATTAAAGTACCAATTTTGGACGGTGTGGGGGTGCTAATCCTTCCCCATCCGTAACCGACTCTCAAACCCAGCATTTTTAAAATCTTTGGTTTTTATGGTGCCTGGCCTACCTTAGTGGCTAGTGGCGATTCCATTTTTAAATAAAGCACGGTTTTTATAAAACCCCGCGTAATACATATTTTAAATACCCGAAAGACCCCAAACACCTTAAAACCTTATTTTTTTTTTCTCGAAAGAGGATCGCTACGATAATTATTTATAATATTATGATACAAGAATGATGACTGAACTTGTAAGGCGCTTTCATCTTTTGAGTCAAGTCGAGTTATTCGAGTTTCTCTTCAAAAGTAAACTACATAAATAGTCACTGAACTTTTAAAGGCGCTTTCATTTCGGTCACTGAACTTTTAATACTTGTAATACAATAATTGAACTTTTAATTCGCTTTCAAAATGGTCATTGCCATTAAAAAAAATTGGCGTGGCAGTCAACTTTTTCCACTCAACACTCTTGTCCTTTCTCTCTCTCTCTCTCTCTCTCTATATATATATATATATATATATATATATTTCTTCTCTTCTCCTCCATCCCCAACATGGTTGAACCCATCCATATAGGTGGGTAAACATGGTTGAACCCTTCTCCGAAGAAAGGGACAACAACACAACGTAGTCGACGTTCCCCATCCGCTACAATGAGAAGTTGAATATAACTATCAAGAGTTGTCGAGGAAAGAATGAAACTTAGCACGCAAGTCTAGCTTGATGGTAAAATACCTAGGCTCCACTTTTTAAGCATAGTAAAAATTAAAAATTAACATAAAACTAGGGCCAAACATGATACATTAAGATATATAGTGCGCCAACAAAATATGGAAACTAGATGTTTAGAGGATAGTGCAGAAGAGGACATATAAAGCGTATATATGATGTCAATGGCTGACTCCATGCATTGGTGAGACAATTTTTGAAGTGGAAACATTCACAAGGCAAGAAAGAAGATTAAGGACTACAGGTTGCCAAATTCATTTTATAAGGACCAATTTCTAGCACAATCTAAAAATATAACAAAGATTAAGATTACTACATCTCTATGAATTTACAAGAATTGAATCTTTACTAGGGAAAATGCAAAACTATTTTACCTGCACAAGTACCTCCTGCTTCTTTATTGAATTTATAA
Source organism: Hibiscus mutabilis (assembly GCA_019671005.1). Taxonomy (NCBI): domain Eukaryota; kingdom Viridiplantae; phylum Streptophyta; class Magnoliopsida; order Malvales; family Malvaceae; genus Hibiscus; species Hibiscus mutabilis. Next base: position 8,650,899 of record CM033741.1, read on the forward strand.
GGATAGAGAAAACAGACAGGTCAACTCCTTCGGGGATGGAGAAGAAATAGAGAGAGAGAGAGAGAGGAAGAGGATAACAGTGTTGAACGGAAAAAGGTTAACTGTCATATCAGCATTTTTTACGGTGGTGACAATTTTGAAAGCAAATTAAAACTCCAATGACTGTATTGTAAATTTTAAAAGTTCAGTGACTAAAATGAAAATACCCTAAAAGTTTAGTGACCATTTATGTAGTTTATCCAATTTATTTGTAATTATTTATAGTATTATGATACAAGTTAATTCCAATTTAAATGACTCTAATCATAATATATATATTTCTTCACATGTGTTACTTGCAAAGACTCAATGAGTTGGACTCTTAAGAAGCTGCTTAGACTTAGACCCGAGGCAACTTTTTTCTCACATGTGCCTAAGTTTAGTTAACAACCACTTCATCTGGTTTGAGGTCAGAGTGAAGAAAAACAAAGTGGATTGGCATAAATTGGTGTGGTTCTCCGTCTCCCAATGTATCCCTAAACATAGTATTATAGCTTGGTTCGCCTTCCATGAGGATTGACAATCTCAAGTACTGTGTGCTATCGGATGCATGAAGGCAAATTGCTGCTGGTTTAAGTCCTTAAACTTGCATGGAATGCTGCTATCGATCTTATATGGGATGAGAGAAACAAGAGGCGATTTTCTATTCAGGTTCGTTCGACTAAGAAGATAATCAACACAATAAGAAGATTGTAGAGATTAAACTTATTGATAGAAACTTACATAGATACATACATGTTCACTCATCTCTTTGTATAACTTGGGGTCTTACATAGGACATATTTTGTGAGTCCTTACTTTTTTCTTGTAGCGGTCCTACCGCTTTTTTGGATAAATATAATACAAATTTGTCCAAAAAAAATTATTTTATAAATCAAAAATGAAAAAGAGATCGTTATAGGTTCTGTCCCTTATTTTTATGAAGAAAATTAATTTTTATCGAATAATTAGAAGTCCGGATATCATGCGTGAATGATTTGAAAGATCCAAAATCAAAATTATTGGTATTTGCTAGCAACATAATAGAGCAGTCAATAAGATAGATTGATCCAAAATCTGATTCAAATCCAATATAACACTCTTAAATACATAAGAAATGTATTGAATCAATTCTTTTTAATGAATCGATCTAGTCGTAACTTCGAATATTAAATTTAAATGGATCAAATAGGAACTGATACACTGAAGCTTACAACATTATCGAATTCACATCTGTAATGTGTTAGCGTCTTCAATATCTTAATTCAATGATATTTAATAAAAAATTAAAATTATTAATTAAATTAAATAACTCGATTTAACATTATATATATAATTATTAAAATAAATGTGAAAACAAAATATTCAGTTTAATTTAAAAATAAAAAAATTCATAAATTTATTTTTATTTTAAATCTTGCTTTAACTACTTTAAATATATTTAACATGTTTTTATTTTTAATCTAATTATTTGAATTGATTAGTGATTTGTATGTTTCTACACATCATAAGTGATTCAAGTTCGAGTCCCCTCTAAACCATTTTTACTTCCTTTTTCCCTAATATATATATATATAAAGGGGTGCAATTCATATTACCAAGAATAGGTTCGCGCGGTGGTAAAAGCTTTGGTATATCCCTTAGATGTCCTAGGTTGTCACCACCTAAATGGAGGAAAATAAATATATTAAATAAAATAAATTAAAATTTGAGTAAGTTTATTCAATTGGGTGATGACACGTGTCATCATCTGATTGGCTGGTTAATTTTATTTAATTAAATTAATATTAGGATTAAATTGATATAATAGGTAATCAATAGGGACCAAATACGTAATTATACAAAATTCCTCTAATTGTAATGTCACATTCCGTTAGTTTTTTAACGACGGTAGTTAAAATAGGACCAATTTAAAAGTTTGATGATTTGATTAACGAATTACTTAGTTGAATGGTCAATATAAGACCGCCCTCAAAATTTGGTGGTTACCTAAGTAGTTTACCCTATTTTTAAGGCATAAAGTCAAAAGTAGCCCCAACGTTTGACCTTTTGGTCACTTTAACCCTTATTCTTTTTTTTGGTGCAAACAACCACCTAACGTTTCATTTTCATTCAAATTTCACCATTGTTGGATGTAAACCGTTAGTCAACTAACGGTTAACGCATGAGGCTGACATAGCATGTCTGCATTGCATGGGGAGATGAGGTGACAATGCCATGTGACACTTTGCTAACATGGCATTTAATTTTTTTTAAAAAATATTTAAAAATTTTAAATATTTTTAACCAATCAGATAATGCCATGTGACACTTTGCTGACGTGACATTATCCGATTGGTTAAAAATATTTTTAAAAAATATTTTAATTTTTTTTTAAAAAAAAGCCACGTCAGCTAGGGCTGGGCAAAATTCGACTCGAAAAAAAAACAAATTATTTGACTCGACTCGAGGCGAAAAAATGACTCGTTTTGACTCGATTCAAAATTTCATAAACTCGACTCGACTCAAAAAAATTTCAAATAACGTTTGAGTTATGAAATGGAAATTCGAATAACTCAAATAACTCGAAAATTTTAGTAATTATTTGATCAGTTTTCATATTCGAGTCGACTTTTTAATTCTGCATGATATATTATGTGTATCACATGTGAAAATATAAAGAAATATATATGTATATTATATATGCATATAGAAAGTCGTTAAAATTTGAATCAATTTGTGCATTACCCATCCCTAAGTATATGCATATAGAAATATATATGTGCACCCCTAAGTATACGCATATAGAAATATATATGAAGAAATATATGTGTACAATTAAATTTGTACAGAAACTTGAAAATTCAACTCGACTCGAATTTCATAAACTCGAATTGAAAAAAATTCAAATAAAGTTTGAATCATAAAATAGGACTTTCAAACTCGAATAACTCGAAATTTTTTGACTCGACTCGACTAGATCGAATGCCCAGCCCTAACGTTAGCAAAGTGCCACGTGGTATCGCCACTCATATCCTCATGCCATGCAGACATGCCACATCAGTCTTAGGCGTTGACTGTTAGTTGACTAACAATTTTTATCCAACGAAAATAAAATTTGAACGAAAATAAAACGTTAAATAATTATTTACACAACAAATAAAAACTAAAATGATAAAATCAAACGTTGAGGGCTATTTTTCGGTTTGTACCTATTTTTAACACCCTAATGACTTTTAGGACAGCAAAAACATTCTTTACAGATTATCCCACTTTTTAGGTAAAGAGATCTGAACAAGTGACACAAGGTTACGGAAAAGATATGAAATATCTTGAAAGATGATTTTGCTAAGAATGGTCCTTTTTCATTTGATAAAGAACGAGCCTTTGTTTTGTTTTCCTTACCTATTTCGTTGATCAACAAATTCGTGACTTCTTAAAACAAAACATTTTTTATGCTTTCATTTTAATTATTATGGCTCTCTCTGTTTCTTCTTCTTCTCTATCATTTCCCCCAAATTCCCCTCACTTCCTCGCTTCCCACAAATTTCCTCTCTCACACTCTCATCCAATTTCCTTTCTTTTCTTCCAAACACCGCCGCCAAAAAGCATCCATTACCACCCACCAAGAGCTCTGAGGGAATGGCAAGAATACGAGGAAGCAGTGAAGAAGAAGGACTTAGCTACCGCTCTAAGGTTCCTCATATCCTTTGAAAAAGACAACAGCGACAACCCTGTTGAGGAAAATGGTTCCTTATCCACTCGGTCGGCTCGGTCACGACTCGGCGATTTGAATTTCCTCGGTGGGTCTGTGAGGGATTGGGAGGTATTGGACACGTGCCTCAATGCCGATGATATGAGACTTGTTGGCACTGCTTATGAGTTCCTTAAGGTCAAAGGTCTTTTACCCAATTTTGGAAGATTCAGTAGCATCGGTAAATAAATTACTCTCTATATTCATGCTAAATTATTAGTATTATGTTTTATTTTCAGTAAATTGATTTCTAAGTTTTGTTCAATGCAGTTGGTAATATGATAAAAAAAAAGAAAATGATTTTATACTTTTGAGGATTTTAATGTTAGTTTTGGCCCAAGAAGAAGAGTGAAAAAAATTAGATTGTTACTTAATTTGTTACATTTTAAACAAAACAAACCAAAATATGCATTTCTATGGAGAAGTAAAAGACATTTTGAAGAGTGGGTCAAAAGATGTTCACACAATGCAAAGTGTACTCTGTGATGAGCACTTGGCAATATTCGGACCAGGTATTCGAAAAATAGATATGTGCAAGATCAACGAAAAGAATGGAAAGTTACAAGTTCTGAATATAAAGAACACTCATAAATAGTATGCTAACTGGTACCTGAGTGTGTTCCTATTATGTCTTCGTTCAAGTTGAAAACATGTAATATATAATAAAATAATTTAATGGTGTGTGGGAATGGTATATATAGACATGATTGCCTGAAAATTACAAAAATGTTTTCTTCTGGACTAAGCAAAAGTTGGTGCAGTTAGTTTGGCCTTTGGCATTAGCTTACTTTACATGCAATGCGTAAACGAGCATATATAATTTCACTTGATAATGATTTCTTAAATAGTTTGATGTCCATTTGAGCTATTCATAATTTTAATTTGCTTTCCTTTTTATGCATAATTTGGTGTTACTTGTTTTCTTATTGATATATGGTCTATTATGTATGAATGAACAATATATTAAACAAATTAGACGATTTCTATGTAATTAACAGCGAGAAGCAAGTTTTACCATCTTGTATTTGTTGGCTTGGTTCCTTTTTCTAAAGAGCCATGCTTTATACTTGGATTCTAAATGCTGCTATACTTTATAACTGTCATTAACTGCAACTACTGATCGGCTGCACTAGAATTTTACAACTTTTTGGCTTATCTTACTGCAAGTCTGTTGGCCTTTCCAGCTAGCACTTATTTGCCTGCTAGACTATCAAACATGTAATCTTAATGATGTGGTTATTTTTATGTCTGAGATGTTTATGTGTAGGTAATAATGTCAAATGTTTCTTAGTTTTTGGAAAGAATACACCAGTTATCATCATTCTTTGCAATAATACTCGAATGAAATGTCTTTACTGATAATATCTGAGCAATTTTATTCCAACTTCATTCTCGAGTGACTAGGACTACCGATAGGCTCATGAGGATATTACCCACCCCCAACATATTTATTTGTAATTAGTTTAAATTATATTTCTAAATAACTAAGATGGTCCATAAATAATTTCCTACATTCTGCAGTTTTGGAGGGGACTAGGGATGTTACACCTTCTGTGTTGAAGTCTTCTACTGGCCTAGAAGGTACTTATCTATATTAATTTCCTGAGGTGGTCTAATTTGTTCTATATGATTCAAGTCATTTTGACTAGAGTTGATGAACTTTTCCACCTCATATTCAGCTTCTAAACTTTCTCCAAAGAAGTGGGGTCTTTCTGGAAGCTCAAGTGTTATATTGGCTGGTTTTCTTGGTGGGGTGTCCTATCTACTCCAACAAGGAATTGATATCAGGCCTCAACTTGCAATTGTACTGGGGCTAGCCTTCACAGACTCTACCCTCCTTGGTGGTACCTGTTTAGCTCAAATCTCGAGTTATTGGCCTCCATATAGGCGTCGGATTCTAGTTCATGAAGCAGGGCATCTGTTAGTAGGTATGTGATCAAGTGTTTGCTTTTTATGTCAAAGCAACTTGTGCATACTAAACAAACATTTGAGTGTGAGAGCCTTTACATATCGAGTCTTTAGGCCTATTCCATCACTAGATGTCTTTTTTTCTCATATTTAGCACCTGCCGTGATTTCATCTGTTTCTACATTACTGTTCTCTGTATTTGTTTTGTGTTGTTAGAAGCATAATTGATTCTGTTAGTTTATTCACAGCTTATCTTATGGGTTGTCCTATTCGTGGAGTGATTTTAGACCCAATAGTTGCAATGCAAATGGGCATTCAAGGGCAGGTATATAAGTTATCATTTGTTGTTTTGTGGACCTTTTCTTCTCTGTGCTATTGGATGCTGTCTCCCTCACTGTGATGCGATCAATTTCACTAACTCTGAGACAGTTTATCAATACGAATATTAAAATAAGGGCTGTAGTTTTGTATGAACTAATTTTAATATTAGTGATCCTTTTTTTGTATCTGAGCAAATGATTCAGCGCTTTTTCTTTTAACTTTTTTATGTGTTAGATACAATGTTGTCAAGGGTGCGATATGTATGTGTGTGAATTTTTGTAATATATATAGGTTAAGATGTATAATAAACTCCAAAGTGGAGTCTAGTTTGTCTACAAAACATGCAACTTTTTAATTGGTCAATATGCATGATTTCCTTATGGTTAATTTTTGTTGAAGGGCGGTAACCACGAGGCGGCAGTTTGCCAATTTCTTTCTCACTAGACCTCCTCCCCGTTGTCCGATGCAAGAAAAAAAAGCATTTGAAATTCAATCAGGCGGGCTTTTTATGCCTATCATCTGAGAAAAAAGTGTGAATTTCTTAGTTCTAATATCTCAAAATCCTCTCATTTTAACTTGTCTTTTATGTTACCTTGAATTATGTATTAGTTATCACACTTGAACAAATAAAACTAAAAACCCTATAGCTAGGGTGGTCTAGGATGCCTGAGTTGTGAGCTGGTCATGTTCTTGTCACCAGATGATTTTTACATGAAGTGAAGCTGGAGGCTAATGGTTTTCTTGAATTAAACATGATGTTTTCTGTAAAGCCTTAATTTTATTTACGCTTTCACCAGGCAATGGCTCCTGATGATGTACTGCTTTTGCATTCCCTCTTGTCTGTCTTTGAGATGATGTTTTAAGGAATCCGATTAGTTTGGAAACAACATATGACGGTGTTACTTGAATGATCTCGAATTCTGCACATTTTTACAGGCTGGAACTCAGTTTTGGGATGAAAAAATGAATAATGAAATGGCAGAAGGACAATTGAGTGGTTCCACTTTTGACAGGTTGGTGGGACAAGTTGGTTCCTGTTTTTCGTATATGAAACAATTGGACATAATTTTATATGGTAATCTGATTTGTGATGCATGTTTTTCCTAAATTCAATTCGATCGAACATATTTCATATGTAGTAATCTGATTTGTGATGCATGTTCTTCCTAAATTAAATTCAATCAAACATATTTCATATGTAGTAATCTGTTCAAACTGCATTCAAAAAGGGTTCTTCTTTTCTTCCAGCATATGTGGTGAGACTTTAACCATGTTGTTCTCTCTTGATCCTTGAAAAAGCATTACCTTGTTCTATAAAATCAAATTAGCCCTCCACTTCATTGTTTCACCGCAAGGTTGGTTCTGATAACCGCATGACCTTTAATTCTGTGTGTGGGCACTTTCTTATGGCATGTTATAAAGTCATTATCGGATTCAGCATATGCAATAATATGTTTTCCTTTTAAATGATTAATTGTTTAATGAAGGCCTAAGCCTGAAATAGTTACAATGTGGTATGCTTTATTGAGCAGATACTGCATGGTACTTTTTGCTGGCATTGCAGCTGAAGCTCTTGTTTATGGCGAAGCAGAGGGTGGGGAGAATGATGAGAACTTGTTTAGAAGCATCTGTGTTCTTATGCAACCCCCTCTCTCTGTAGCGCAGGTACCATTTGGGCACTCGTAGTTTTCCAACTTTTTGTGATATTCTTCTCTTGATAAAATATTGACCGAGTTTTCCATTACTTTTGAGAAGATGTCGAATCAAGCGAGATGGTCAGTGCTACAGTCATACAATCTGCTTAAATGGCATAGACATGCTCATCGAGCTGCATTCAAAGCTATGGAAAGTGGCGGCAGTCTTAGTGTCATAATTAGGAAAATTGAGGAAGTCATGTCTTCCAGCAGATGAAGTATGGGAGTTCCAAATTTACTGGTCACATTCTCATAAGAGGTAATGATCCTGTATCATCTATTTTGTCTACTTTTTGTTGGCCATCACTTTGAGTAATATGAATACATGGGACATCTGTTTCCTTGCCAGGGCTAACTGAAACCGGAGTTTGTCTATAAAACACATGAAGCAATACTAAACACGGTTCGTATTTTGTAATTATAGCTAGTGATAGCCTGATAGGTTATTCATCTGCGTCTTATGCATGGCGGATAGTGTTCAACAGGCTGAAGCACGCTTAAGATCTCTGTTACACACTTATATGCCATGTTTACTGTTTATGTAAGAAACAGGGATTAACATATAAATGCCATTGTTTTGTACGATATAAGTTTTATCATCTCTCATTAATTCCTTAGGCTTTTCATGGTATAAAGGATGGAAAATTAGTTAATCAAATGACTAATTTTGCATCCTTTCTCTTTTCTATCCTTCATACCAAGCAAGGCCGATATAAGTAAAATATTTTGTTGTGTGATTAATTTTAGGGAAAATATCCCATTCACTGGCGGTGAAAACGAAAAGTTTTTACAAGTGTCTTAGTTTTAGGGTGTAAGGATTTAGTTTATGGGTTTAGAATTTAGGGTTTATGGTTAGAATTTAGAGTTTGTGATTAAAATTTAGAGTTTAGAGGTTATGGCTTGAGGAATATGATTAGAAATTTAAGTTTTAACCTATAAACCCTAAATTATATATTTTAACAATACCCCTATATTCAAAACTATTACACTTAAACACATAAACGCTAAATCCTAAACAGAGTTCCTAAACCTTAAAACTATCGAATTTTAAAAAAGTTCAAAATTAGCATTGAACTTTAGTTTGTGACTCGAAAATACCACTCCACCGTTCAACTCTTAAAACCCCTTAAGTCAAAACGATGTTTTTTTGGTGCGGCTGTTTTGAAGCTTAATTTAGCCTAAATCGACGTCATTTTGTTGGGAGAAATTTTTTTAAAACCATGCCCTTAGAGGGGTTTGAATCCAAAACTTTCAAATGAAAGGGTTAAAACTTAACCACTAAACTAACATGATATTATATAATATTTTACCAAAAATATTATATATCTCAAATTATTTGAGATTAATTTAAATTATTTTATGAAATAAAAAATACTATAAATGATATTAATATATAAAAGTGTAAAATATATTATTTTTATATTTTTATATATTATTAATAATATAAATATATTATTTTTAAAAACCTCTAAAATATTCAAAAAATAATATATTTATATTAGGAAAATTCTACTATGCTTGACGAACAACGCTGAACATCATTAACGCTAAACATCGCTGAACACCATTAAATTGATTAATAAAGATTAAAAATTTTAAGGACTAAACAATAATTATAAATTATTTAAAATAAAATTTCAATTAAATTATTTTCTATAAATATTATATTTTTAATCTTTTTTAAATAATTGAATCAAATACCTATCTTAGTCAATTTAAAAAATAAAAACCCTAAACTCAAAACTCAAAACCTTAAACCATAAATAGTAAACCCAAAACCATAAACCCAAAACCATAAACCTAATGTTTGAGTTTAGGGTTTAGGGTTTTGAGTTTAAGGTTTTAGGTTTAGGGTTTAGGGTTTATTATTTATAGTTTTGGGGTTTGGGTTTTAGGTTTAGGATTTCAGGTTTACGATTTACGTTTAGAGTTTTTTTTTTAAATTGACTAAGGTTGGTATTTGATCCAATTATTTTAAAAAAGATTAATATTTATAGAAAATAATTTAATTAAAATTTTGTTTTAAATAATTTATAATTATATGCTGAGTCCTTGAGATTTTTAATCTTTATTAATCAATTTAATGGTGTTCAGCGATGTTCAGCGTTAGTGGTATTCAGCGGTGTTCGTCGAGCGTGGTAGACTCATCCTTTATATAATTAATAATATATAAAAAATCCTAAACTATTAACCCACAAACCCCCAACCCTCAAACTTAAACCCTAAATCTTAGAATTTAGGATTCAAGGTTTAAGGGTTTTTTATACATTAATGTTATGAATATTTTGAGTTTTTTAAAAAATAATATATAAAAATATTTTTTTATTTAAATTATATAAACTTATTCATTTGGTTCAATCAAATTATTTTGTGAAAAATAATACTATAAATAAAATTAATATATAAATAATATAAAATATATTATTTACATATATATATATCAATAAAAATATATTATTTTTATAGTTTTTTATATTTTATTTATAATATAAATATATTATTTTAATATTTTTTAAAAACAATATATTTATATTATAAATAATATATAAAAAACCATAAAACTTAAACCACAAACCCTAAACCTCAAACCATAAGGTTTATGGTTTAAGGTTTGAACTTTGTAGTTTAAGGTTTAGGATTTAGGGTTCAGAGTTTTTATATATTACTTATAATATAAATATATTATTTTTGTGAATATTTTGAAGTTTTTTTAAATAATATATTTATAATATAAATATTATATAACAAATAAAAACAATACACTTTTATTTATATATATTGATATATATACAAACAATATGTCTTATATTATTTATAGTGTTATTTATTTTATAAAATAATTTGAATTAATCTCAAGTAGTTTGAGATATATAATATTTGTGGTAGAATATTACTTAATTTTAAGTTGGTTTAGTGGTTAAGATTTAGCCTTTCTATTTGAAGGTCTTGAGTTCAAATCCCTCCAAGCACATGATTTTAATTATTTTTCCTCTAGAAAAATGACTTCATTTTGAGCTGAATTAGGCTTCAAAACAACCGCACCAAAACGATGTCGTTTTGACTTAATGAGGGTGTTAAGAGTTAACGGAAGAGTGGTATTTTTGAGTCACAAACTAAAGTTTAGTGTTAGTTTTGAACTCTTTTAAAGTTCAGTGGCATTTTCGAGTCAGCGACCATAGTTGAGTGGTATGTGGTGTAGTTTACCATTTTTTAAAATTAAATCATTGAAATTATTATTTTTTAATGCATTGAAAATTTTCAGTGATTTATCGATCGTAGTTTTAATTATAAAAACGAATGCAACAATGTCTTTTATTTTTAATAGTTTAAATGTGACTATAAGATAGTATCTGTTTAGAAATATTTTCAATCCTTTGACAATGCACACATACCTGTAGTACCCATTTTTAGTCCGGATTAGACCCAAACCCATAAATTCAAGCCCAAACCCCCTTCTAAACCCAAATAACCTATTACCCAGACCCAAAATATAAAAACCAAAAATCTTTAGACCCAATATTACCCTAAATACCCAATTACAAAAATACCCCAAATAAACCAAATTACCCTACTACCCCTTAACCTAAATTACCAAACCCTAGTACCCTAATCCCACTTGCAGCCGCCGCCACCGCCGCCTGACACGTTGGCCGCTGCCCAAACCTATAAAAAAAACTTGTAATTTTTTATTTATATATTTTGGGTATAAAACCCCCATTAAATCATGTAAAAGGGACACGACTGAGGGGAATAGAAAAAAGAGTTCGAATGAAAAAATAGAAGTTTTTGGTTCAAAAAAAAGAGGAACAAGAAAGATGGTAAAGGGTGTTGGTGTATATATATATATATATATATAAAGAAGAACAAGAAAATACTTTGGATTTGATTTAAATACTTGTCTCATCCAATAGGTTTAATATTAATTTTTTTATCATTTTAATTTATTATTACTTTAAATTTATTATTGATAAAATATAAAAAAATATATTTTAAAAATTTTCAATCAATTAATTTAAAAATATATATTTTATAAAATTTAATTAATTAAAATATGTAAAATGATTATAATATTAAAAAAATTCAACTTTTAAAAAATTAATATTAAATATTAAGTGGGACAAAGAAGTAACTGAAAGGCTTAAAAAGGAAAGACTGGCAATCACCGGCGACGGCGGCGCTATCACCGGCAGCCAAGCTCAGTCAAGGAGAGGGAGAGAGTTGAGAGGATCCTCTTATTTTTTTGAAATTTTCATCCAAATGATTTTTTACCCAATTTTTAACTTATATACTAGAGTTAAATTAAGGGTAAATTACACACTAAGCCATCTCAGATCATTTTATGCTAAGGGACTGTCGCATGGGATAATTCCTCATACAGTCCCTTCAAATTTCTATCGTTTTTTAATTTGGTCACTAATTCATTTAAATTAGAATTTTAATGGTAAAATTACATACTAAGTCCCTCCTCCCCTAAAGTATTTTCAAAATGAGTCTGCCCGCTTGGTAAAATCACTGCCTTGGTCCCAGTAACTTTCGAATATCTTGCATTTCCATCATTTTTTTAGTTTCTAAGTTTCTATTTGTTGCAATTTGATCCTTATTACTATTATTATTATTATTGTTGTTATTTATTATCACTTTTAGTATTATTATTATTATTATTTGTTTTTATTATATACGTATATACATTATTTTTCCTATTACATATATCATATTTTGTATTTATATGTATGTATGTATGTATGTATGTATGTATGTATATTATTATTATTATTATTATTATTATTATAATATATAGATTTTACTTCTTTATTACATATTAGGTATTTTGTATATTATTATTATATATAGTATTATATATCTATGTATAGTATATATTTAATTTATTATATTCATTATATGTTTATTATTATTGTTAATAATAGTTATATGTATACTATTCTTATATTTAATATTATTTTCATGTTTAGTATTATTACTATTATCATATATATATATATATATTATTTTTTAGTACCTATTTTTATTTTATGTTTATATATATATATTATATTATGGTATATTATTATGTATATAGTGTTATATACGATATATTATATATTACTTACCATATTATAAAATATATATTTTTTATTATTATGATTTTTATTATATAATATATGCGTATTATATTTTATATGTATATTATTTTAACTATATAATATGTATTGTAATATTAGATATGTAAAGTTTCTTTTTTATATAATATATATTTGTGTATATGTATATTATAATAGATATTATACATATATTATATTATTATATTTATATATTTTTTCGTTAGTTTGTTTTTATCTCATTTTGAATATTTTTTAAACTCGGTGGGAGGGATTAATTCACTCTGTGGGGTTTTCACCCCCGTATAGTGTTGTAATGTACTCCTGGAGTACTGGTCCTTATATTTCGTGGGGTTTTCACCCCTGTATGGTATAAGGTTCGTATTCCCCCGAATCGATGTCCTCGCAACAGTTCATGTACCATTTCCTTTATATCCGAACCGTATATAGTGAGTCGTAAAAGTCACCCTTTTAAAGCCATGCAAAACTCTGCATGTCCTTTTAGGCTTTGGTGCATTTATTTATTTTTTATGTGCAATTTTGTTTATCTATTTTAATTTTTACTTTGTTAATTTATTCGTTTGATTATTTTTATTTGAACTAACCTCATTTTTGTTTTGTTTTGTTTTGATCATATCATATTAAATTCACTCATTTTGCATTAATTGCATGACACCATCATTTTAATTTTTTTGCATTCGCCAGCATGAAGTACTGATCCATGACTGGTTTCCAATTTGAAAAAATTCATTATCAGGAGAAAATCTAGTACCCTAGATATCAAATGCAACATTCAAAGTTGCGAATAAATCCTGAAGTTGAGCCGCATGAACCATTTTTGAATCAGTACCTTTACATTTAGGACATGCACGTTGCATTTACATGCTTTAAGTCTTAAAGGTTAAGACTAATCCTTGGGATACCCCATTACAGTGATACTGGATAGAGCAAAAGGCCAACCAATTCAGCATCCATACGCAACTTGACTCAAGACCAAAATGACCAAGGAAGATAGATTGGATTGCCTTGAACAAATTCAAAAGGACATGCAAGCAGATTTAGCCAAAAAGTTGGAGCATCAGTTAGCTAAAGCCCAGCAAGACATGGGGGAACAAATCAAGAAATACCAGCAATACATGCTTGGCCAGATAGTGAAAATGCTAGGACATAAACTCCATGGGAAAGAAGAGACTTTTGTTACAAATCCTACAGAAAACCCTACCGATGTGAATGAAGGCCCTATGTATCCTTCGGGGTTTACACCCCCGCGTGCTGATGTTCGAATTAACCCTCAGATAAGGCTTTCTTGAGGAAAGTCACCACTCTATCAGGCTTGTACCTCTTCTCCTATGAACATACCTACCGCGTCAGGAGCTAAACCCGAGGGAAATCCAGTTGAAAACTTCATCTCAGAAATGGATCAGTTGGTTGATATTGAGAAACCAAAAATAGAGACTTCAAAAGAGATCGAGGATCGTTGAAAGTGACTCGAGGAAAAAATAGAAGCCATGGAGGTAGTATGCACCTTCATTGGATTTGATGCTAATGAACTCAGCCTCGTTCCAGACTTGGTGCTACCCCTTAAGTTCAAGGCTCCAGAATTCGAGAAGTACGATGGAATGAGCTGTCCTCGTGTACATCTTACCATGTTTTGCCGAAGGATGACCGGATACGGTAGAGACAACAAGTTGTTAATCCATTGCTTTTAAGATAGCCTAACCGGATCTGCCACCAGGTGGTATAATCAACTAAGTCGTCACCAGATAAAATCGTAGAAATACTTGGCCAAGGCATTTCTGAAGCAATATCGGCACGTCAGTGATATGGTGCCAGATCGTTAGACTCTGCAACACATGAAGCAGAAGCAGAAGCCTAATGAGAGCCTTAGGCAATACGCACAACGCTAGAGAGATATAGCTGCCCAAGTTCAACCCCCACTCGGTGAGAAAGAGACAATGGTTATATTTATCCAAACATTGGAAAACCTAATTCTAGATTGCCTTATAAGAAATGCAACTACCAATTTTGCTGATCTAGTCTTATCTGGTGAGCTTATCGAGAATGTTATTAAAAATGGTAAAATCGACGTTGGAGGAAGCTCGTCCCATAAGAAGACATCATATAGGAAGAAGGACAACGAAGTGAACACTTTAGGGGTCTATAATGTTAATTATGCAAAGTCGGCGACAGTGATACAACCCAAAGCTGTAGGTGCCCAAGGTTCTTCAAGCTAAGACTATGCTCAAAGGAAGAACACCGAAAAGTAGGAGTTTACCCCGCTACCAATTTCTTATGAAAAAAATATACAAATAATTATATGACAGCCATTTGGTAGCACCTTTCCACCAAGCTTCAGTACAACCTCATTTCCTATGATGGTATAACGCCAACGCTGGATGTGACTATCACGCAGGGCAAGTAGGCCACTCAATCGAGAACTGCCAAGGCTTCAAAAAGCTTGTGGAAAAATCTATCAAGCTCGGGGTAATAAGTTTTGAAGACACGGTTGGGCCAGCCATAAGCAATGATCCCCTACCGAAGCATGAAAATGCCTTTTTGTGTAAGAAAGACATCCATGTCTAACATGCCCAAATATTACAATGTTGTGACCATAGTAGGGCCCCTTGCAGTTTTCATCTCTCTTAAAGTGATGTTCTTTTGTGTGTCTTATTTGTCTAAGCCCAATGACAATGGGATCTTTTTGTAAGGGCCAAAACTACAAGGTTCAATGGAAAATGCATTTTGTTTACCTTAATTTGATCGTACTCATGCATAATGTGAATCAAAATTTATGACCTATGTATGACCATGGCATAAGGAATCATGAATTTCAAATTTGCTACGAAGCATTTTTCGTAATGAGCATACACCCGAAAAAATAACTGCACAGAAAGATAATCAAATCCAAGAAAGATTGGGGGCATCTCCGAGAAACAAGTTCAGGAACTATATTCGACCAACATGAAGTCAGGGTATCCCTTTGAGGGGTAAAAAAGTTATTTACACATCTATTAATATCATTTGGCATCAAATGCATACATCATACATTCATACAAGCTATCATGCATTAAACATGCATTAGGCATAAAGTTAGGAGCATAAATCATGCATTTATTTTTTTGGCTAGAACACATAAACAAGTCTAGGAAGGAGACCAAAAAACCTCAATCACGAGGGCAACAACATGATGATCAACCTCTGCCTTGAAAGAAAGCCGAATATGCAGAAAAGCTCAAACATCCAGCTCAATGGCAAAATTTTGAACAATTACTAATTATTGTTCTCCTTTATTTTCATATCTCGTGCTACCGTCGATGGTGCAACATATTAAAGTTTTCTTTGGATCTCGACTCTTTGACAGTGATGTAGCAGATCCTACTTTTTCCCGATCTCGCCTCTCCGTCAGTGGTGTTGCAAGATCAAATTTCCCTACGAATCTCATTTCTCCGTCAGTGGTGCACTGGATCCTATATTTCCCGGATCTTGCCTCTTCGTAGGTGGTGTAGCAGATCAACCATTTTGAAAGATCTTATCTCTCCGTCAGTAATGTAGTGGATCTTAGTGTTTTCAAATCTTGTCTCTCCGTCAGTCGTGTAGAGGATTAAACCCTTTTGAGATCTTGCATCTCCATTGGTGGCGTAGCAAATCAAGCATTTTTTGGGTTATGCCTCCGCAGTGGTGGTAAACCAACTTAGTTCAGATCTTGTCTCTCCGTCAGTGGTGTAGCAGATCAAACCCTATCCAAGTCTTGCTTCTTCGTCGGTGTCGCAACTAGACCAAGCTTCTTCCTTGGATATTATATTTTTCTTGTAGTTGTAGCTAAAAAAAAGAAGCAAAAAAATCAAAAAAGAGAAAAATAAAAAAATAAAAAAAATCAAATAATCAAAAAAATAAAAATAAAAAGAAAATCAGAAAAATCAAAATTTAGGGAAAATCAAAAATCAAAGCTTCATTCCCCGATCCTGCCTCTTCGTCAGTGTTGCAGCTGGATCAAAACATTCACCTTTAGACCGTCTTCGTCGGTGTTGTAGCTCGGTCAAATCCTAGTCTTGCCTCTTCGTTGGTGTTGTAGCTGGACCAAATTTACTGACTTTCGATCCTGCCTCTTCGTCGGTGCTGTAGCTGGATCAACCCTACTAACTTCAGACCCTTCCTCTTCATCGGTGCTGTAGCTGGGTCAAACCATTATTAACTTCAGGTCTTGCCTCTTCTCCGGTGTTATAGCTAGACCAAATTTACTGACTTCTGATCCTGCCTCTTTGTCGGTGCTGTAGCTGGATCAACCTTACCGACTTCAGACCCTGCCTCTTCGTCGGTGTTATAGCTGGGTCAACCTTTACTAACTTCCGGTCTTACCTCTTCGTCGGTGTTGTAGCTGGACCAAATTTACTGACTTTCGATCCTGCCTCTTCGTCAGTGTTGTAGCTGGATCAACCCCATTTGACTTCAGACCTTGCCTCTTCGTCAGATCCTGTATCTTCATCAGAGTTGTAGCTGGATCAGACATCAGAACTTCCATCTTTCGATCTTGCCTCTTCGTTAGTGTTGCAACTGGATCAAACTATTTTGACAAGTCCAACAGAAATGTTGGCACAACGTGCTTAAACACGGTAAAGTTTAAGACAATGGATAATTCAAATATCCATCAAATATCCATTTTCACGAATGGTCGAAGGAAAATAAATCCTTTGAAAAATCCAATGTCATGATTGGTATAAACTGATTGTACCCAGGGGAATGGTACAACTAGCCTGGAGCAAACGGCTACCGATAAAGGCAACTCAAAACCGTTGATCCCTGTGCATTTGGAAAAAATGCAAAAGAAGCTCTGCATCAAATTTATCGACTTCCGGTCTTGCCTCATCATCGGTGTTGTAGCTGGGCCAAACCTTCATCCTTCGATCATGCATCTTCGTCAGTGTTGCTGCTGGATCAAATTTTGCAGACCTTGTCTCTTCATCAGTGTTGCAGCTAGGTCAAATTTTCTCCAAGCATTGCATCATCGTCAGAGTCGTAGCAAGCCAAACTCGTTTTGTCTCCTCAACGGATCACCTCAGATTTTTGTCTTCCCCAATGAATCCTCCATTTTGAAGATTTGCTTACAAGAGCGACCAAGAAGATCAAAAGAAGCCCGAGAAGAAGCGGTAGCCAGAGAAGGAACCCTGACTGACCGGACAAAAAATAGTTACTCTTTTGTCTTTACTTTATTCCTGTTACACAACAATGCGCAAAGAGGGGCAGCTGTAGTACCCATTTTTAGTTCGGGACAGACCCAAACCCATAAATTCTAGCCTAAACATGCTTTTAAACCCAAATAACCTATTACCCAGACCCAAAATATAATAACCAAAAATCATCATACCCAATATTACCTTAAATACCCAATTACAAAATACCCCCAAAACGAAATAACCCTACTACCCCTTAACCTAAATTACCAAACCCTAGTACCCTAATCCCACTTGCAACCGTCGTCGCCGCCGCCACCGCTCACCTGCAGCCGCCACCACCGGCCTCCGCCCAAACCTGCAAAAAGAAACAACTTTTAATTTTTTATTTATATATTTTGGGTATAAAAACCCCATTAAATCATGTAAAAGGGACACAGTTGAGGGGGACAGAAAAAAAGAGTTTGAATGAAAAAATAGAGGTTTTTGGTTCAAAAAATGAGGATTTGAGTAAAAAAATAGCTTTATCTCCTATTTATTATTCGAACAAACAAAAGCAAAAAAAAGAATAAACCGAATTAAAAAGGTAAAGAAATATACCTTTTTTATTTTTTGACTCAGATCTACGAGTTTAGGGACATTTTCTCGAAAATCCGAGGTCAGATTTGAAACCAAGGCGTTGAATAGAGTCAGAAAGGTCGCGACTTTTCATATTCCGGCCATCGGCGACGGCAACGCCACTACGGGCGACGGCGACACAACCATCAGCGACGACGGCGCAACCACCGTCAGCCAGGCTCGGCCAAGGAGAGGGGGAGAGTTGAGAGGATCCTCTTATTTTTTTGAAATTTTCATCCAAATGGTTTTTTTACCCAATTTTTAACTTATATACTAGAGTTAAATTAAGGGTGAATTACGCACTAAGCCCCTCCATCTCAGATCATTTTATGCTAAAGGATTGCCGCATGGGATAATTCCTCATATAGTCCCTTCAAATTTCAATCGTTTTTTAATTTGGTCACTAATTCTTTTAAATCAAAATTTTAATGGTAAAATTACATAATAAGTCCCTCCGCCCTAGAGTATTTTCAAAATGAGTCTGCCGCTTGGTAAAATCACTGCCTTGGTCCCTGTAACTTTCGAATATCTTGCATTTCCATCCTTTTTTTTAGTTTCTAAGTTTCTATTTGTTGCAATTTGGTCCTTATTACTATTATTATTATTGTTATTTATTATTACTTTTAGTATTATTATTATTATTTGTTTTTATTATATACGTATATACATTATTTTTCCTATTACATATATCATATTTTGTATTTATATGTATGTATATTATTATTATTATAATATATATATTTTACTTCTTTATTACATATTAAGTATTTTGTATATTATTATTATATATAGTATTATATATCTATGTATAGTAGATATATATAATGTATTATATTCATTATATGTTTATTATTATTGTTAATAATAGTTATATGTATATTATTATTATATTTAATATTATTTCCATGTTTAGTATTATTACTATTATCATATATATATATATATATTATTTTTTAGTACTATATTTTTATTTTATGTTTATATATATGTATATTATTATTATATTATGGTATATTATTATGTATATAGTGTTATATACGATATATTATATATTACTTACCATATTATAAAATATATATTTATTATTATTATTATTATTATTATTATTATCATTTTTTATTATATAATATATGCGTATTATATTTTATATGTATATTATTTTAACTATATAGTATGTATTGTAATATTAGATATGTAAAGTTTCTTTTTTATATAATATATATTTGTGTATATGTATATTATAATAGATATTATACATATATTATATTTATATATTTATATATTTTTTCGTTTGTTCTTTTATCTCATTTTGAATATTTTTTAAACTCAATTTATATTAAGGGAATATTTTCCATTTTATTTCGAATAGCCGGTTAGGAAGTGACATCCTGATTCATTTAGGTGTTATGCTCCTCGGCTTTCGTAAATAAAGAAATGTTCTCCTTAGACCATTTTTTTTGTTTTTTCTTGGGGATTAAAATTTTAAATTAAAAATCGAATTTTTGTTTTCTTGTAATGACAACACCAGATCAACGCGGTACCAATTTTGGGCGTTGTGGGGGTGCTAATTCTTCCCCAAGCGTAACCGATTCCCGAACCCAATTTTTTGAATCTCTGGTTATTTTTTACGGTGTCTGGCCTACCAAAGTGGCCGGTGGCGACTTCACCTCCATTTTTTCATCCATTTTTCCATTTTTAAATTCTACGGTATTATGCTAGGAGCGTTATCCCGGTCTCCGGGTGACGTCTCTTTTGATGCCGTAAATACAAAACACATTTTTACATTAATTTTCAAAGGAGGGAGAAAACTAGTTGTTACAATACCTTGTAGACATTACGATTGAACTCGAGTTTCTTAAAATAAATATTATCTATTTTTCTACCGAAACTATTTGTTGGGTTCAATGCAACGATGTCTCTCAAATCTCTTATTACATATTTGGTACATTTGATAGTGATGTGCTAACATTTAATATATAACTATTGCTCCTATTTCGAATAACAAAATGTTCGATTGACTAGTTAAATACAAGTCATGTGACACTTTTCTTTCGACTCGGATGTTAGCTTCAATTTTTTTGGACGTTTATTTTTGTTAATTTGTCATCTTTTGGTTGTGTAGGTTTGTCTTTTAGTTCTTTAAGTTTAATCTGGATGTTAAATAACAATAAGTGAAAACATTTTTTTTACTATAGGCTTATTGTGGACATTGTTCTTAACTTTAATGACTGTTATTATAATTAAACATGGCATTATCCTTGTATATCTTTAAACAATTGTTGGTGTCTTATTTTATGATGACACTAATATGTTGATACTTTGTTCATATAATCATGGAGAAAAATTTAACTTATAATAGGCCTTAAATGAGGTCCTATGTTTTGGATTTTTTAAAAATGAAATAAGGTTATTAATGAGATACATGATCATATTTTATCTGTATAATTTTTTATCAATGAAATCAAACGTTATCATAAAATAAATAAAGATTTTACTAGTTTTAACAGGGAACACATTTGCACATATGGAAAATTAGATAATCGCTAATGTTTTAGGCATGTATCCTTCACGTGCAATTTACATATGTGCAGGCCGGCTCATGGGGAGAGCAGTTGCCACCATGAGCTCCAGTTCAGGCTTTTACATTCGGCTCAGGGTTCTATAATTTATAATAAATATTAAATTATACTTTTATGATTTGTTTAAAGTATTTATTGGTTGTATCTAAGGCGTTTTTTTAACAAAACAATAAAAATATTGTGGAACAAAGTTTAATCATATTACTATAGTTTATTAATGAAATATTAAATTAATTATTCAAAACAATGAGATGTGTTTTCCTTATATGTGAGCTTATTTTTTTAGTTTTCCTTCAGGGCCAAAAAAATAACCGAGATGGCTACTTATAGGAGAGTTTTTCAAATTGGTTTGAGTAAGAAAATTAGTTTGAAAGTGTCTACTGGTTGTTATGCCTTGTTGATGTCTGTTTTACTCACTTAAAGGGATTCATTGTCCCTTTTAGAGGGGAATGATATCACTCAAACGAATGGAGATGTGGCTATATCAGCCCACGAACCTTCAGTTTTACAACATGAAATATTCTTTTATAAGAAAAAGGTGTTTGACATCTTAAACATGAGGTGGGATATACTTAGGAGCCCCTCTTTCTGTTTCATTAGAATATAAATTCGAATTATTCCGGCATGTTGCTTGTTTCATAATTATTTTCACGGGAAAATATTTTATGCACTAGCGGTGGAAATAAAAAAAATTCTATAAGCGCCTTAGTTTTAGGAGTTATGGATTTATTTTAGGGTTTAAGGGTTAAATGTTAGGGTTTAAGTTTATGGTTTAACCTATAAATCTTAAATTTTAACCACAACTCTTAAATTTTAAACCCTTAAATTGAATCTCTAGTCCTTAAAACTAAGATATTTGTAGAAACTTTTTGTTTCTACCGTCAGTGCATAATATAATTACCCTATATTCGCAATAAGATGTCTTATGACCCATTGGAGTGGGATTCATGAAGCTTTTTAAGTAATGAGGAAGTCGAGAATGACACAAATGAAGCACTACTTTCTGAAATTGAGCCTACAAATAAAAGGTTCATGTGGAAACAACAACTTACTACTAAGATGTTTAATGAGTGAAGGACTACTCAATCAGGAAGGAAAGCAAAGTATTGGAACAAACTGAAGTAAAATAATTGCAGGATCCTTCATCGAATGTAGAAATGACTTTAATTGCTAATGTGTGAATTATATTTGTTTATGAAATTTATAATTTGTATTTGTCATTTTTATTTTGGATTTAATAACAATTATGATGTATTATGTTGTTTTACTTTGGCATATATAACTAGAATGACAAAATAGAAGGTGAACTTCAAATGTGACCGTTCATGCAGGAAGTTAAATACGAAACATTAAATAAATAATATCTACATGTAATCAGGGATGGACAGAGGGGCTGAGGGTTGATCGCCCCTAAAAATTTAAAATTTGTATATGATTTAGGATTCTTTTTAGAATTTTTTTAGGTATTTTCTATTGAAAATCTATTTTCGTCCCTTAAAATTTTATAAGTTCATCATCTAAAATTTTATAAGTTCGTCACCTAATATAAAATCTTGTGCCCGTTCATACGTGTAATCAAAATTATATTTTCTGGTTTCAAAGCCGAGCCTCACATCTACACGCACTTAAGAAAATGTTATAATCAAAACTCTCAATCTCTAGTTTCAAAGCTAAACCTAACATTAATTTTATTAATCGATGACCTTACGTCAATATAAAAGAAAACCCTAAACGCTCTTTCTCACCCGCCTTCTTCTAAGGTTTGCAAAAACCTTTGCCTACTTTGTGGCGGCCAGCCACAGTCGTTTTCGGCGGTTAGCCTCACATTCTTTTTTTATCAGTTTGATTTTTTTAATGGTTGGTATTTCGTTATTTTTTCTTTCGGCCTGTTCGATGAGATCTTTATCCCTGATGATCGTAATTTTAGACCGAGATCGATTTTGTTCGGAGAAACTTTAGGCAACGAAAGAAAAGGTCTTCTTTTTTTCTTCTTTCTTTGCCTCCTGCCCTCTCTGATATCTCCTGGGGAGGTTTAAGTTATTTGGATCCTTTGCATGCAGGCGGTCCGGTGTTTCTTCAAGGTTGACAGCACTTCTTATTTCGTCCTCCGACGAGGCTACGTCAGTGTGACTCTCTGGTGGTGTATTCTTTGTTGTTTCCTCTATGGTTCATCTCTTTTTCAGAGTCGAACCTGTCCAAGGTAGCCCCGTTATCGGTCATTGCGGGCTGCTTCTGCCGTCTGTATGAGTCCGACCCCTCAGATCATCGGTCGATTTAATCCGACTATCGAGGCTTTTCTGTAGGAGATTCGAATATGAATCCGGATGTTCGGCTCCTTCATCAATCTCCGTTAGCCGCCGCTGGTTGCTTGCTTGAGTTTCTTTTTAGGGTTCATAAGACTCCCTTTATGTTTGTGTTTGTGTTGTTCGGTTTGGGTTTTTAATGTCTAATATTTTTTCCAAGCCTTTGTTTGTGCCTGATTTAGTGTTTGTGTTATGTAATGTTCTTCCTTTGAATGAAATTCCTGTTTTGATAAAAAAATTCAAAGCTAAACCTCACATTAACATTAAACTAATGCCACTTTCCTGATATGTCAGTTGTATATAATATAATCTTTGACATGCAGAATAGTGGAGTGATGTGAATTTTGTGTATACTTTTTTTCTTCATATTTACTAAGTGGTTGAGCGAGTGTATTTGACATGTTAATTAAGCTACTCATTTTTATTCTCTCATTTTTTCGTAGGTTGTGGGTTTTACACCTACTAAGAACACTCTACTTCCTTCCACTAGAATCTCTCTTTCCCTTGCCTCTAAGTAGTATTAAAATTAGATTTAAGATTTGTCAAAAATAAAATTACCGAGTGATTTAAATTTATTGTAAATTTATGTGGTTTAATAGTGGCTGACGCTGCATTAATCTGCTATTATTTGACCAGAATACGTTGTCCATATTTCTTAAAGCCAAAATAAATAAATAAATAAATAAGTCGTCGAACACAAATACCTAAGAACTTCAAATGCCTTGACACAAACCCTTAATTTAGAACCCTACAATTGAAAAAATCCCAAAAGCAAATACAAGGATAGATTCCACAACCAAACACTTAATATTATTAATATGTATGTTTCATCCATCATTTTTAGAAGAAAGTATTATTTAATATAACACAGCTCTTTCACACCAAGAGGACCAAATGATTAATGTGTTCATACATAACTTTTAAACTAATTTGCTTTATTCCTCAGAACTACTTGAAGTAGACGGGAACCAAATCATGATCAGCTGATCTTCAACGCCTTTCAACTAATCCCACTGCAGATTCCAACACTCTTTTCCTTTTGCATTTCAGTTGTTGAGAAAAAGATTGACAAATGACAACCCCAAATAGCTACTTTACTCCTTTCAGACAGACAAATCTTTCTCACTGCTTGAAATTCCAGAAACCTTAAAATGGTAAGATTACTGCAGAAGCCAACAAACAGTATGCCATGAACTTAATACTTTACTTTTGAATAAATTATTTTATTAAATAGTAATTCAAACAAAGATGCAAAATGTAGATGAATATTATACAGTAAATCATATAACCCTCCTATTGGCCTAGGAAAATCTAACTTTGATAGAATTAAATAAAGAAAATATGGTATGTGTCTTCCAATATGTTTCTCTTGCTTTTTATGGTTCACTAGCGATTAGATAGACTAAGTATCCATACTATAAGATTCATAAGAATTAAATTCCTAACGTCGAAGAATATTCGATTAGAATCAATAATTGCAAGAATCGAAAGATATCCAAATCTAGATTAAAATGGTTTTGGATAAGACTCATACAGTGATAAGACCTAAACCCGAATAAATCTATAATGATAACCTATACATGATAGAACTTACTTTTATGAAAGAAACTACTTGGTGTCCCTCGGCAACATCTATGAATGCCCCTTGTACCTTCATTTATGCCCACAATTTTTGCAACTTCCATCAAGAATCTGTCCCAGTAAAGCATCCATCTGCACTTGGAGTAACAGATTCTCATTTTTTAATTTCCCATTCTCCTCAACAAGCTTTAGCGGCCCATCACCCGGTTTGATAAGTTCTCTCAACAGTGCATTTTCATCACTAAGCCTTTTATTTTGGAGGCAAAGATCAGGATTGACCTAAAAATACATCCAAATAGAATATCGATAAAAATCAGTAATCTCACCATAATCTTGAGTAAAAGATTCGATATTTATGTGCTATGTTGCATTGCACTAATACGAGCGTCGAATATGGATATGGGGACGGGTATGGAAACGATAAATTCCAAAATTACAGGGCATGACATCACACATACTTATATATTTTTAGTTGAATCATGTAAGCAAGAGAAAGAAGAAAAGATAGAAAAAGAGTGAGAGAATAGAAGAAGAAGAAAAATAGGGAGATGAAATACTTACGAGTACCTAAGACGTACTTAACATATCTCCGGTACGAGGACGTATCTGGTACGTGGTACGACATTAGATTGAAGTACTCGTGCTTCATAGTTTGTGTGTGTACATATAATATATGTGTGGGGGTAGAAGAGATAGAGAGAGAGACTCACAACATGGTGTGAAAGTATTTGGACAAGTGTATTTTGCTTCTCATTCTCAAGTTTCAGGTTCTCAAGTTGATATTTCATCTCCTTTAACTCTCCCGTTTGAGATTGAAAGCTTTGATTCAGAGAATCATTCCTCTCCTTCAAACGTCGGTTCTCTATTTTTAACTCTTCATTCTCTTTGCCAAGACTCTCCAAAGCTTGCACCATCTGATCTTTCTTCGTCTGTATATATATTAAGGTTAATTAAAGAGAAAAGTTGCATTAATTTATGTGTATTCAATCATAAGTATATTTACTAGGAAAGATAGAAAAAAAAAGGGAGTGATAGTGAATTACCTTGCATCTTTCTCTATATGCTCTATCTGCTTTTCTTTTCTTTTCAGCCTTTTGTAGATCAGCAGCATTAGCCTCCATTGAAGCTGATGGGAATGAGCATTCCTCTACTACACTACTTGCTGCTGGTTGGACATAAACATTTCAAATGAAAACTAGTTAAGCAGTTCAATTTAATATCGAGTTGAGTATTGTACATAATCGTTTTTTATATAAATAGTTTACACGGTAATAGATTATAACAACTGAAAGTTAAATTTAAATAATTGTTTCAAGAAAATCTAGATTGCAAAGTGAAAAAAAAAGAATCAGAGAAATAAAATAAAAATAAGCTCAAAGTGAAAAATGTAAATTAAAAAGAAACAGATTAGATTAACCTGCAACTTTTATCTACAAAATCATTAAAAATTTGGGAAGTTATTGGAGCATGAATTCTCACTTAGTAATTGTTTAGCTTAAGAAGTTGAAAGCAAACAACAAAAATAAGCTGATACTAAAGACTTACAAGAGTAGAAGCCGGCGGCGAGAGAGCGTTGAAGGATGTCTTCTCCGGTATTCTCACCGGCACAGCTTCCATAAAAATTAGGTTTCCCGAAGTTATCCATCGATTAATTAAGCACTCTCTTCTCTCTTATTAACTAAATATTTTCACTTTTTTTTTTCTTTTTTCCCTAGAAAAATATCCGAGGAGAACAGAGGTTTATGTAGCCCAGAATTTAGGGAAACTGAAAGAGCAGTGCAGTATCATTGATGGGATCGTGCGATAACTTGTTTTTGTCTGCAGTCATCGCCCAATCACTTGACGATAACATGTGCAAGCCCCATTAAATGGGACCACGTATATTTTATAATTTTCAATACTGCCCCTTTTCCCCTCTATTTATGCGGTTAAAAATTAAGTTCAAGTTAAAATTTATTATTTAAAGTTTAAAGAATTTTGACTAGAATATAGGGTTTAGAATTTAAAATTTAAGGTTAAGTTTTAGAATCCAATTTTTTTAGTATTTTTTAGTGTTAGAGTATAAAAAGGGAATTAAAAAGTGGTCAAAGATTTTTATGATCATGAACATAATGCTGCATACGGATTAACAAATGCTACAAATTGAATGTTAATCTTTTACTTTTTCTAAATGAAATTAATCTAATCTTCAACCTTATATGTAATTAATTTCCTTTTAACGAACAAAAATAAGTTTTGAAAATGTTTTGAACTCAGCTCGTTGATTTGCTGCATAAGTATGGTTTGAGCAATGTACAGAGGCCGTGGATGTATTAGTGTTTTTTTCTGTCAAATATTTTTTTTTGAATATGCTGATGTGATTACAAAATAACATTTGTTCATTTTTTTAGTCTTTCAAGAATGCACACACATCGTGTAGGGCTGTAAACGAACTGAATGTTTAACAAACCGTTCGGCGAGAAGTTCATTTATATTTGTTTATTTATTCAACGAATGAATATGGACAAGATTTTTTTTGTTCGTTTAATTAAATGAACAAACACGAACAAAGGGCTCGTTCGGTCATTTATGTTCGTGTACGTTCGATAATCCGTTCATTTATGTTCGTTTAAATTTATTCACATTTGTCTAGGGGTGAGCATTAGATCGAATCGATTCGAGTAAAAAAAATTTAGTTATTCAAGTTGACAAGTCCTATTTTATGACTTGTTAAAAACTTCCTTCTTATCGGCTATGGGCGTTCATTGTTTGGTTAAACCAAACTAACCGACTGAACCAAAACAAAATTAGTTAATTTGTTAGATAATTTTAGGTTTTAGCTAATGATTAAGAGTTTTTTCAAATTTCAATTATCGAATAATTCGGTTAATTAACTGAATTAATCGAACTAACCCAAAATATTAAATATTTAACATATTATATATGTTATTTATATTATTTTATGTTCGCTTGTGTTCGTTTATCATTTTAACGAATGAACATGAACGAACACGAACAAAAAATTTTGTGTTCGTTTATGTTCGTGTTTGTTCATTTGTTCGGTTAAAGTTAAACGAACGAATATGAACACACCATCGTTCGTGTTCATTTACAAACCTACCATGCATACATGGTGCTCGAACCCTGGTCATGAATGAAATAATAGTTTATTTAAATATAAATTAAAGATTTTCTTACTCATTATAGAAAGATCCGAAGTGCTTGTTAAAATGTTAAGTCTGATAATTGATAAAGGTCAAACTTTGTTTTGGTTATTTTAACCATAAATACAAATTTTCTTTGTTTTTAAATTGAGTTTTTAATCATGACTATTCGTCACCTATATGTTTAACGATTTAAACAATTTTATCAAGCCGTGTAAGATCATATAAATGACAAAATTCTTCCATTAAATATTTAAGTTTAACTTAGCATGATGAAAAGAAAATCAAAAGGAAAAATAAAGGATAGAAAAGTGAAAAAATGAAAATTAATTGTCTTTTCATTGATGTGTTTGGTAGGTGATCGAGAATTAAAAAAATGCATTTTTTTATCTTTTAAAATAAAATAAAAGAAAAATAAGCTTAGAAAGATATATATTTTTAAACTAACTTACATTTATCCCCAAAATTCTCCTTTTTTTAAAATTGTATAGTTCAAATTGGAAATTGTTTTACACATAAAAAATGATCAATCATATTTTCTTTTCCCTCACTTTCTTTCCTATCAAGAATACCAAAAAAATTATTCTATTTTTTACCTCTTCTTCCATCCATCAAATTTTTCTCCTAATAAAATGAAACTTCAGTGCCACACCAAAATTTTCAAAAATATATATACAAAATTTGATACTTATATGAATTTAAAGAAATTTGTTAGACAAAAGAGAGAGATTTTTTTGCACCACTTTTCTCTCCCTTCTTGTTCTTTTTGAAGGAAATTATTTTATCTAAACTTTGCGATGTGAGCTTTTCAATGTTATGCAAAGGTTTAGATTTCTCTCGATCTTCATTTCTATAATAATATTTATGCGTTTAGTTGGACAAAGACACAAAAAATTCGATATTGGGTATTGAATATTCTATAGAAGCCGAGAAAAATATTCAAAGGAAGACCTTAATTCCTTCATCCACCGGAAATAACGAGACCAAAAGTAATTGATGAATCTGCACTGTTGCCATTGTCAATCATCCAACGATTCCCAGGCTCTCAGACCTTAATTCCTTCATCCATTATCCGCCGAGTTGTTCATTACAATGTTTAAATCCCACCCCCTAATCATCTACTATTCCATTTCTTCACTTTTTACACAAGAATAGATGTTTTTAACGAAACATTGGAGAAACAATTTTGTATTACTTTAACGTCATCAAATTATCTTCATATTTGATATTGCTTCCAAAACATTTAATTCAAAAAAAAAACATGGAATATTTAAGAAATATGAATGTAAATTATTTATATGCGGCATAAACATCGCAAAGTCTTATTTAAAATAATAATAACAATAATTTTCTTTGTTCGGAAAAAATGCTGAGGATATTAGAATCTCTCAATTCTGCCAATTCCCAATCATATATACCAAATAAGTCTAAAGGAGTCAGTCCTCGTGGATAACGGATTACTCAACAAGGCTTAGAGCAAATGCAACGACGACGGAAGCCTTCGCAATCTCCATCTTTGAAACCCTCTGCTTTGCACAGAGTCTTACAGTTATCGTCATTAGTGCACAGCCCCTTGAACGTAGTGCTCGGTCTTTCGCATTTTTTACCTTCCACTGCCATAGGACTCATCTCTATTTTGTTACAAAACATGAAAAAAAAAAGATTAGACAAAATGCATGCATGCATGCAGACACACATACATACATACATGAGACAAAAAATAACTACTAATATTTAACATAAATTCATACCAAATCATGTAACTAACTGAAGAGATGATAAGTTGAAAAGGGGTACAGGAAAAAAACCTATTGTTAGAAGAACCAACATAAGAAGGAAAGCAATTGAAATCGATGAACGAGTGGACTTTGCCATTTTGATTATTATTTTACAAAGTGAACGATCGACCAAAGAGAGAAGAAGATAAGATTTTATTCGATGTGATGAAAGCAAATCGTCGTTAGAGCTTTATAGTAAGGTTAGTATGAGAAACAGTTGACGAGAAAAGTGGAGGAAACTCACGTGTGTTGCATTCCAAAGTAATCTCAAATTACATCCATTTAAATCGCAACTGCACATTGATGCATAAGGGTTGACAAATGCTGCAAATTGAATGTCATTAATTTCCATGTAATAAACAAAAATAAGTTTTGAAAAAGTTATAAACTCGGATCGTTAATTTGCTGCAAAAAGATGGTTTGAGAACATGTACAGAGGTCGTTTATGTATTTTTTAAAAAATATTAAGGGGTCAAATTAAATTTATCAAAAATTTTAATGGCAAAATTCAAATTTCTTAAAATTTTGGGGTGACATGGCCCCATTAGTCCCTTAAAGGATACGCCCCTCGAATATATTAGTGTTTTCTCTTTTTTTCGTCAAAAAATAGTAGTAGCAATAATGGAAAACTACCTATTTAGTATCCCACTTTTACTCACATTTTTGTTTTAGTACTCCACCTATTTTTGGTAAAATGATGCTTAACATTACGTTTTGTTTCTATTTCAAGCCAAGAACTGATAAAAGGTCAAACTTTGCTTTACTTTGATAAAAGGTCTTAAATTGATTTTTTTTTTTCAATTACGAGGGTTCTTCCTTATCCGTTTAACGATCCAAGTAGAGAATATGTCGTGTAAGATCATACATATAATATAATTCTTCCACCAAGTATTTAAATTTTACGTGGTAGGATGAAAAAATCAGAAGGAAGAAAAATTAAAGGGATAGAAAAGTGAAAAGATGAAGATTAATTCTCTTTATTAGTAGATATGAAGATCAAATTAGAAGAAGATGCATTTTTTTTCTATTTACTGCTTGGTATAATTTAAAAATATAATGAAAAAATTATGCTTTGAAAAATGTATATTATGAGCTAACTCATATCTCTTCCAAAATTTTCTTATTTTTTCTTTCAAATTGAAATTTATTTACACATGAAAATGTTCATGATGTTATGAATAAAGTAATGAATAACAATAACAATAACAAAGAACAAGAATAAAAGAACAAAGAGATGAGAGAAAGAGGGAGATTTGTATTTTATTCTCAATATTGAATTTTGTACAATACTTACATCAAATAATCTATGTAATGCCCCGGTTTTGGGCCTAGGAGTTCTCTAGGTGGTTTAGACGGTCCGCTGGATTGGAGGGGATTCAAGTCGATTTCGGGATTTAATTTGGAACAAATATTTTTGGGGGAGATAAAAAATTGGGAAAATGATATAAAATCATTATTTAATATGGAAATCATTTTGGTAAAGTAAATTATGCAAAAAGGGGTCTCGAAATGGGACATTTTGGTTAGTGACCAAAATGTAAAGTTTCAAAACTACTTTTAGTGACTGTTTTGTAAAAGAGTCAAAACTTTGAATCTTTAAGGAGTTATTTACCCTAAAGTCTAATATCAGACTTTTCCCCTTAATTATCTATTTTTAATGATTTTAAAATAATATAAAAGGGTTGGAGAATTAATTGGTTAATTAAAAAGTCTTAAACAAATTTGACGTAACTAACTTTTCTCATAAAGATTTTTCTCTCCAATTCTCTCCCGCCAAACACTTCTTTTCTCTTCAAAATTCCCAGGTAAAATCTTTTTTTATTTAATCTTTTGATTTCATTTGGAATTATAATGATTTCCTAACAAAATCAATTTGGTTTCTCATTGTTTTGCTATGAAAATTCATGTAAGTAAGGGGAAAGACATTCATTAGAGGTGAGGTTTGTTCTTCTCCTCTAATACAAGGTTATTTATTGAAATTCCCAAGTTCTTGATCCTTTACTTAAGTTTTCTAATGTGTTTTGATGATTTAATTAAGAGAAAATGGTTAAATCATGGTTTAATTGAGGAAATTGATTTAATCCCGTAATGGTTCTGTTTTCTCTTGATTTAGATTGAAATAGATCATGATTTTGATGTTGAATGATGTTAATAAGATGGCTTAATCATAGGAATCCCAAAACTAATTGAGTTCCTAATTTTCTAGGTTGCTTGTTATGAGTTTTTGAGGAGTTTGGGAGGTTTTATGAATGATGGAGATATAAGGATGTAAGTTATGTGTTTTTAGATGTTAATTGATGTTAATTGGTGGGTTAAGATGTTAGGTTGTGGCTGGGTAAGGTTTGGAAGATGTTTGATGCTAATTTCGGTTGTTGTGGAGTGGAATTTGATAAAGGATGTTGAGGATTTGTGTTGATGTGTTGTTGATTGCATTTTGATGCAATGTACCCTCTATTTTTGTGTGGAAGAAATTAGGGGAAGTTGATCCTCAAGCTTGAACGATTGTTTCGGAAGCTTTGGAGGCGAGGTTATCGTTTCGACAAGCTAGACTTTGAGTGTCAGTGAGTGAGAACGTGTTTAACAGCTTTCCAAAGGTTTAAAAGTTGTGTTTGGGGGTTTAGATCAAGCTTGAAATGCTGGTGTAAACTCAGGAGTAAGTAAATGATGAATTCTCTCTCAAACTTGGTTTGGCAATTGGCTTTATGTACTTGTTTAAAAGGTTTAATTACTCACTGTATATGCATGTTTTGAGCATGTTTTAATGCTGGAAATTGACTATATAATGATGTTGATTCATTTGGAAGTAATGCATGTTTTGTTAATGTTTATGAACATTGGTTAATGCAAGGGTTGTTGCATTGGTTAAATGATTTTAATGATGCATATGAAAACAATGAGTTGTTGTTAATAAAATGAATTATATTGGCAAGTGGTGAAATAAAAAGGTTTGAAAATGTTATTGAATATAGTTGGCCGACCAAAGGATTGATAGTGCACTATAAAAAGTCGCCTTGCATGTTGAGGGGTTTTGATCCCTGTACTGAAAACTCCATCCGAGTAGCCTAACAGTCGAAGGGTTTAGATCTTTGTACCAAAGACTCCTGTTAGTGGGTTATGCATCCAACTGATGTGTGCGGTTATGAATGTACCCGGTTGTAATGTACCAATGATACCGGTTGTGATAGCATGAAGTGTTAGGAACACTTGTTGAATCCGTGTATCCGATGTTATTTTTTGTAAAGAGGAACTTCGTTTAATGATCACTTGTAAGACAATATAATTGATGATGTATCATGAGATGGATTATGTTGTTTAATGTGGTTTAAACATGTTTTGCTCTTTAAGGCTTGCATTGGTAGTATGCATGGGAAAGCTTAAATTGAGGGTAGCAAATGGGAATTTGCTGTTTAATCCATGATACATGTTGCATATGGTTTAATATGCTGTTTTGGAAATGTTAAGTGCATGCTTTTGATAAGGGATGATGTTGTGATGTTGATTTTAAAGCGTTTTAGAAGATGGATTTAAAAAAGATTGTTAAATGGTTTAAAATGCATTGATGGCTGTCAGTTTTTGAGAATTCTTCACTAAGCCTAGTGTGCTTACGCTATTCTTTTCCAGCAATGCAGAGAATTAAAGGTTTCGGGCAGCGAGGAAGCAAGGAAGGATTTCCAAAGACTTGCTTTCAAAGTATGGTTTGAACGTTATGTAGTAGTAATAAGGGCAATGTGTCAAATGTTATTTTGGGAGGGTTTTTGATGAACTCCCTGTTTGTGCAAGTTGTAATTGTTGGTTTGGACTTGTAAGTGGTTTAAAGTGCTTGGATTGTTATTGGTTCCATGTTTTGGATGTGGACTAGGAAGCATGCATATAGACTTTGTGGTTGATTGTGCTAGACTTGTTAGGTTGGCTTAAAATGCTGGTATGTTGGTGTGCGAGCATGATGATGATGTTATATGATGTTTAGTGACGTGTTAAGGTTGTTTTAAATGAGCCAAAGTGTCATATGTTGGACCTAGAGGTCATTACAGGCCTCTGCGTAATGGTACAGGTGCCCAAGGATCAGTACGCGGGGTCTGGTTGAGGCTCAAATCATTGGTTTTAAGCATATGGTATCGGTACGCTTAGCCACGGTATCGGTATGCCTTAAGGAAAAACATGCACTGGAGTTAGTACACGAGCTAGCGTATCGAAATGATCCCTTCGATTTTAACATGCCGCATTGATACGCGGGGTACCGTATCGATACAGGCTTTAGCTACTGAAATTTCGAGTTTTAAAATAACAAAGAGGGATCGGTATAGGGTCAAGGCCGTATCGGTATGGATTGGTCAGCACACCGTATCGATACGGTTATACGTGTATCGGTACAGGTAGCCATTATGTTAGTTAGACCGTATAGGTACGGGCTTGCCTGGATCGGTACGCTCTGTTGATTTTGTATAATCATGTTTGCTGAAGTTTAGGAACTTGCAATTTAGTCTCTGATTGTTATGAATGCAATTGAATGAGCTTGGATGATTGTATTGGATTATAATTTAACCTGTAAGCATGAAACTGAATTAATTCCGGTTGGGTAATCATAATTTTGGTGGAAACCCTATAATTTCTAGAAATTATGTTATGGTCCCTAATGTGAGTTGTCGAGCAAATGAACCCTGTTTCACAATTTGATTTTAATGTAACTTTTTCGTTGAAGCATGTTCACTTAGGACAATAATAAAATACATGTAGACAAGATAAAAATGAAAAAAGGGCTCAGTTTAGGTTATTAGATCGGGTTTGCTTCGGCAAACCTAATGTGACTCTTTTAGTCCGGTTTCGGCTAGGTCGGGCTAAGGGGGTTACATTCTATTTATAAACATAAGAAGTGCATAATACATTAAACTCTAATTAATAAACACAGTATTATTAATGATAAAGTAAATCAAATATCCTAGATAAAGTTGTTATCATGATAGACATCTATATAGATAAATGTTCACAACACTCCCCATTAGATGTCTATGAAGATAATGTGCCCCGTTAAAATCTTACTAAGATAAAAAGCCCAGTGGGAAAGAATTTTCTTTAGTGAAGGAAAAAGAGTACACACATCTTTGATACGCATAATCTGTTGTCTCATTAAAAACCTTACTAGGAAAACCCATTGGGACAAAATCTCGGTTAAGAGAAAAATATTGCAATACGTATTTACTCCCTCATAAAAACATCACATAAGATCTTTGAACCTTCATAATTCAATTTTGAATACAATTTTTAAATGTTGAAGTTGACTATGCAGTTGTGAATAGATCTTTCAAATTATTGCTTGAAAGGATTCATCGAATACTATTCTTATGAAGATCACGAGAGACAAAACTTTAGGGTAATATGTTTCATTTTGTCACATTTGGCGTAACACCCCGAAAACCGGCCTAGTGGAAATTTGGTTTATGATGATCGAAAATTTGATTTTTGGCATTTAGTTATTCCATATGAAAAGATTAAAAAGGACTAAATTGAATAATTATAAAGTTTTGAGTTTAAATCAAAAGATTGAAGATTAAGGACTAATTTGTAAAATTATGAGATGAAGGGTTATTGACTGAACTGTGAAATAGTAAGACAATAAGTTACAAGAATAAGACATGGAGTTTATAAGGATTGGGTGTGTAATTAAACCGCCTAGTGACTAAATTGTAAGAAAGTATAGTTGAGTAGCTAAAGTGCAAATAAGAGAAAAGATAAATGACTTATGATGAATTAACCCATGGGATTTCTTCATGAGAAAGAAAGGCATCTGAGGGACTAAAGGTATAATTTAACCATATCCTAAAAGTGATGCATAAGCTTGCTAGGTGTCACTTATTAACAATTTTGTCTCTAATTATTTAAAAGGATTATAAAGATGAAAATAGGCATTTTGGTGCCATATTCTTCTACGGTCAAGGCAAAAAAGAAAAGAAAAAGAAATAAATAAAGTGATGAATCACGTGGACATGTGGCAAGCTTGTTGCTTGTTAATATTAAAATTTATTAAAATTTCCTTCTTCATTATCTCCTGCACCGAATAAAATTTGGAGGAATAACTTTCATTTCCTTTTCGTGTTCGAATGGTTTCTCTGTCATCATTAAAAGCTTTATTCTTCTTCTTCCAAAACGTATGTTATGGTAGAGAGAAGTCCCATTAGATTTTCTTTAGTGAGAGAAATAAGAGTTTAGTCAAGAATCAAGTCAGTTTTATGTCTCCCATGAAACAAACTTAAAGTTAGAGTAGCGATTTTAAGGTTGTGAAATTCCAACCAACCTTAAAATTAAGGTAAGGGATTCGAAAGACGACCCATCTATTCATGGGATAAATTAGTCATTTCGATAGATAGTTTAATTGATAAGTGGAGATCAATTAAACGTATGTTTGTTTGTCTTGAAGCTCAAGACTGGTTTTGTGGATCCTATCTGAAAGGCAAGGATAAAATTGTATAGGGGTGATTTTATATGGTTTGCCATATTGCTCGGGTATAGTGAGTGTAGTTTATGGTTTGGGATGACATGGTGTTATTCCAATTGTTATTTTCATGAATCGTTATATTTATGCATGTTTATGGTATACGTGGCTCATAATGAGCAGGTTGGTGGCTACATTCATGACATGGAAAGTTTGGTAAACTTCTTTGATTATGTTTTGCATTATGATTGCATTGTTGCACTGACATGGTATGTTATGTAATGATATTATGAAGAAGAAGAAGAATTTTATTACATAGAAACTATGCTATGGAAGACTACGAAACATAATACTATGAAAAGATATGAATTCCCAAACTTTGGAGCTTTGTGCTCATCATCGATATGTATATGGATTATTGGAGCTTTGTGCTCATTATTGATAAGTGCATGGATTATTGGAGCTAATGGCTCACTCATGCTCCAAGATACTATGAAGTTACAACGTCGAAAGTTAAGGCTCAATCATGTTATAAGAATGCTTTCCTAATGATAAAGCATAAAATGTATACGTTACGTATGAAATGGAAGTCCTTGGACACTTTGGCATGGTACATGGTATATGTTATGATTATAGTGATATTGTGGGGTTCAGGGGAGAAGATGGGAGAGAATGGGATTCATTATTATGCTTAAACATTATCCATTTCTTTGTGCTTTGTTCTAGGTGTAACACGGGCTAATATGGTCAAACACGGACCAATTCTATCCATGGCCAAATGTGATCCAAAGCGAACGTTATTAAGAGACATAATCAAGACATGATTATGAATTTTAATAGGACATGCTTAAGACATGGCTATGATCTTAAATAAGACACACTCAAGATATAATAAGTATACATTGATGTCACCATGTACTTTGATTTCATTGTTTATATTGTTTGATTTGATTGGAATCCATAATTGTTCATATATGAAGTTATGCAAGGTTACTACCCCACTTAGGCTAAGTAAGCCTAATGCATTCCACTGTCATTCATTTTCAGGTTATAAGCTTGTCTAGGATCGCTAGTTGTTGAAGGTTGCAAGTCACTTCTCAAGCTCGGATTAATGTATTTGTTTTTCCCTTATAACTCCTAGAATGGTGGCATATGTCATAGACATGCATAATTCAAGTTGTAGTGTAAATATGTGGGCGCATAAAATGTTGTATGCAAGTTTGTCATGTTAAGGATGGACTAAAAAAGTTAAGGTTTACATTGAACTAATTGCTAATGAGATTATAAGATGCCTTAAAACATGAAATTAACATGCTTGGTAAGTGTTAATGCGGTTATAAGTATAAATATGGTCATGATATGTGTGAATATGCTATGCTATGTTTTTGTTTATGTTCTATGCTTTTATGATGTATGAAGCTTATGATTCGCTCTATTATGTTGTATGAGATGGTCTTTTGATAGTTAAATGGGTAAAATGAAACGATAATATGATACGATGTGTAAAGCATGTTTACTGGACCGTCTAGTGGTGTTTAAGTGAAGTAGAGCATAGAACTAGATATAGGTATAAAAATTGATGTTAAGTGTATGAGGTAATTCATGAAATGGTCTTAAAGCCACCATATGGTAATTCTAGGTAAATGACCCTGAATTAAAGCAAGAATTTACATATGATAAGTTTAACACATTAGAAATGTGTCTCAAAAAATTGGTAAAGTTTGATCATGAATTAGGTGGGTAAAATAATTAAAAAACCAGCAAGAATCTGTCATTCTGGTGTAGGGCGTACTGGTACGGGTCATGGCATACCGATACAGGCTTGCCCACAGTAATATAAGACAAGGTGTACCAGTACGTACTACCCCGTACCGACACAAAAATTCATCATTAAAAATGGTGCATAAGAGTAATTTATACGAGGTACTGGTACGGTCACTCAGACACTGGTATAGAAAACCTGTATCGATACGAGTTTTCATCTCTGGAAAATAATTTGTTCAGGCGTACCGGTATGACCCTTCAAGTACTGATACCGAGATAGGTAAAAATTTTATTCACATAAGACTGTTTGAAATTCTTTACAAATTAGTCCATATAGCTAACATGTTTAATTGAATATGATTCTGATCCCAGTTCCTACTGATTTTTTGTATACTAGCTGAATAAGGTTAACTTGATAGTTACATTGAGAATTGTGAAATTGAACACTGAATTCTTATAATTTTACAATATGGTCCCAGAACACTAATTGCATTATGTCTTGATCATTGAAGTTGAATTAAATGAGAATTTAAATCCTAACAGGATCGTATTATAAAATCATTGTACCATTGACATGTACTGACTAAATCATTGAACTTGAAGCATCAATTTTTACTGTATAACTTACGTTATCGAACATTGGGGACATCTTCAACCTGGTTCTCTACCAGACCGGGAAGGGGGTGTTACATTTGATAAATCCACCTTTCTATTGAGATATACATTTTGCATTATCTCAGCACAGGATATCTTACATCTTATCTTGTGAGAGAAATTCACATATATTTTGGATTTGTTTAGCCAAACATATTTTTCGGCTTTGTCTCGTGCATAACAATTTTTTTACATGGTTTGAAGAGGCATTGAGTTTTAAAATATCTAAAGATAATGGTCCTTGTAGTATTTGGATATGATTCTTTTGTACCAAGGAAATATAAAATCATAGTTATTATTATCCAACAAATTTAGAATTATTGGGGTACTCAATAAATATGTTTTATCTATATTAAATATTTTTAAGATTCTTTTAGCATGTGTGTATTCATGGACAAAAAAATTATATTTGCGTGCTCGATCTTCAGTCGAGACAAGACCCGATTTCTCTCTTTAAATAATCAAATTTTTTTGAAATCTCTTCAAGAGTTTTCAATTTGAAGAACTTCAAGAGTTTAATGATATTTAAATTATCCAAATGGATCTTGATCTAAACTCCTTTATAAAATGTATAAGGAAATATGATCATTCTTATAATATTTCCTCAATAAATACTCTCTAAAGCGATTATACCAAATGAGCCAAAATATAAATATTCAAGGAGACATACTTGAATAAATTTCCTCGAAAATTTCCAAATTCTTATGGCATTTTAAATCCGTCAATGATAATTTTCCTTATATAAGGATCCGCAAAACAAATAGACACATATAAAGTATTTCATAACTGCCAAAATAATTGCATCCACCATAAAGTAATTAAAATTCTTCATAAATCATAATTCAAGTCGTATTTATGTCTCAGGACTACTTATTTGTACCCCACTTGTATTACACTTTTACGTGTTTGGACTATCGGTCCAAAAACTTAACTTTTGGAAGTTCAAAGTGTCTTTTTGCATTGACCAATCATTTCAATATTTATACTTCTATATAGATTTCTATACAAGATCCTCATTTTCTTTCTTTTCTCCTATAGAAGTATTATATGTAAACTTGTTATCGATAACTTTTGTTTTCTAGTTCCATTCTTTTCTCGCATTGAAATAACTTGTCGAGATCTCTTTTCAATCTTTATTTTAGGTATATGAAACTCTTCTAGAGTTTTTATTATTAGTTATGCATTGGATCTCTTCAGGAACACCCGCCTCCAATATATGACCATCTCATACTACTTTTTATTCATGAGAATTTTGATCATTGGAACTAATTTCAACTATCATGTTCAGACATGATTTACATTAATTTGGTCTAACATGTAAATCAAATTTTGAGCATTTCAGTTGGTATATGAAACTTGATTACTCTTATTTGGTCAGTAAATATGTCCACCCCTTGACATGAAATAACTTGAATTATCTTATGAACTTATGGTTTACATGCGAGGATCTGGATTATGATAATTCATTTTTCTTTATCTAGTTGATTATTATCTCCCCCTGACGTTGAGAAAAATCATGTCATAAATGTTTCTCCAAATAATGTTTAAGAATTAAAACATAAAAATGAGACTCATACTCAATATATATTCTCAACCATTTTTATATATACCCATTTTGTACGTTGTAGTGGAGCAATTCAAC
The DNA here is from genome assembly GCA_019671005.1 of Hibiscus mutabilis. Classification (NCBI taxonomy): domain Eukaryota; kingdom Viridiplantae; phylum Streptophyta; class Magnoliopsida; order Malvales; family Malvaceae; genus Hibiscus; species Hibiscus mutabilis. Next base: position 8,691,326 of record CM033741.1, read on the forward strand.
TATATATCGTACATTCTAAAATGAGAAATATATGACTTTTCACCAAAAACCAATTATAACGGGGAGTTTATTATGACTCGCTGGCTTGAAGCGTATAAGTGTTGTTATATGTAAAAATACCATATAGATAATAAATATTATGTTCCCGTTGTTTAGTTATTAAAGAGGAGACATTCAATTAAAATTTTTCTAAACCATTTTTTTCATAATCAATAGGCTTCGTAACAGTTATTTTAATTGATACCGCCTAAAATATAAACTCACTTTCTTTAGCAAGACGAATAGTCTTGATTGCATAATCCAAATCTTTTTCTAATCAAACTCACAAAATTTTGGTTGTAAGTTAATAATACATATGTAGATGCATCTACTAAAATCATATTAAAGTTTTTCGCATTTGTGGATAAATGGGCTCATATTTCATTCAAATATGTAAGATATGCAGTCTCAACTTTAGTACACAAACTCCAAGTTCTTTTTGTAAGTGAGATCTTAATAAATTCTTTTGAGAACAAGTAATACAAGAACTTCAGGTTCTTTTAATAAATGGAATTTAAGCAATTCCTTTGAAAACAACCACCACAATAATTTTAGGCTCTTTCAATAAATGTGCATGTAAATCTCAAAAATTTTCCGCATCATTATTGGTTAGGATGGTCGAACTGATAATGCCAACTATATATATATATGTTTATACATATATCTCTAAATTTGTAAACTTCTGGTTTACCATAACATGTGAACCCAGAAGCTTAACAATACATTTAGCTCTTCTGAAGCCTGATAATACATTTAGCTCATTCGAAGCTTGATAATACATGTGTAGTACAAATTTTGAAATTCAAGTTTCTTTGAAACTTAATAATACATTGTCCACCAAAAATTGTTCCTTTGATTAGGAATATATTTAGCTCTTCCGAAGCTTTCAATGAAAAATATTCTTTTGGTAGCAATATATAGCTCTTCTAGAGCTTTCAACTGATTTTACCGCTATTAGAACTTATATAAACATTGACTTATTTCATATGTGAATTGATAATATGTGTTATCTATAATTTTCGAAAGATTATTTTGAGAAGGGTGGAAATTATTACAATATTCACAATTATGCACCTTTCATAATGTGCTTTCTCTCAAAAACTTATTGCTCTTTCGGAGCATCAATATTTGTAGTACTTTGAGATATAGTACTCACATTTTTCCCTTGCATTTAAATGAGAAAATAATTTTATGTTTTTGCTAAGCATAAATCATCACCATATATTGTATTTGATAAGTAATCGTGTTAAACCTATTGAATTTAGACGTGTCTTCATATTTGGGAGTTTTTGGTGCTTACTTTGCTCCATTTTGTGGATTTAATGGAGTTTTATGTAAGCAAATGTCTAATCTGGCTATGGGTTAAGTGCTTAATTTGTATCTTTAGAGAGTTGTTTTTGGGGTGTATGGTGTAAGGTGCAATCTTATAATGGGTTGGGCACTTATTTTTGTAGAGATGTCTCGAGTATGTTATATACCTCGTTGTGTGTACTATTTTCCTCCATTTAAGTTTAAGTATGTTTTAGGTAACGTAGGTTCTGGTTTTATTTAACCATTAATAAAATCTAATATAGTGAGCAAAAAAACATGGAATATTTAAGAAATATAAATGTAAATTATTTATATGCGGCATAAACGTCACAAAGTCTTTTTTAAAAAATAATAATAATAACAATAATTTTCTTTGTTCGGAAAAAATGCTGAGATTATTAGAATCTCTCAATTCTTCCAATTCCCAATCATATATACCAAATAAGTCTAAAGGAGTCAGTCCTCGAGAATAACGGATTACTCAACAAGGCTTAGAGCAAATGCATCGACGGCGGAAGCCTTCGCAGTCTCCATCTTTGAAACCCTCTGCTTTGCACAGAGTCTTACAGTTATCGTCATTGGTACACAGCCCCTTGAACATAGTGCTCGGTCTTTCGCATTTCTTACCCTCCACTGCCATAGGACTCATCTCTATTTTGTTACAAAAACATGAAGAAAAGATTAGACAAAATGCATGCATGCATGCATACATACATACATGGGACAAAAAAACTAACTACCAATATTTAACTTAAATTCATACCAAATCATGTAACTAACTCAAGAGATGATAAGTTGAAAAGGGGTGCAAGAAAAAACCTATTGTTAGAAGAACCAACATAAGAAGGAAAGCAATTGAAATCGATGAACGGCTGGACTTTGCCATTTTGATTATTATTTTACAAAGTGAACGATCGACAAAAGAGAGAAGAAGAAGAAGAAAAGATTTTATTCGATGTGATGAAAGCAAATCGTCGTGGGAGCTTTATAGTAAGGTTAGTATGAGAAACAGTTGACGAAAAAAGAGGAGGAAACTCACATGTGTTGCATTCCAAAGTAATCTCAAATTACATCCATTTAAATCGCAACTGCACATTGGTGCATAAGGGTTGACAAATGCTACAAATTGAATGTCATTGATTTCCATGTAATAAACAAAAATAAGTTTTGAAAAATTTATAAACTCATATCGTTAATTTGCTGCAAAAAGGATGGTTTGAGAAAATGTACAGAGGTCGTTTATGTATTTTTCAAAAATATTGAGGGGTCAAATTAAATTTATCAAAAATTTTAATGGTAAAATTCGAATTTCTTAAAATTTTGGGGTGTCCTGGCCCCACTAGTCCCTTAAAGAATACGCCCATGGATTTATTAGTGTTTTCTCTTTTTTCCGTCAAAAAATAGTACTAGCAATAATGGAAAACTACATATTTAGTATCCCACTTTTACTCATGTTTTTGTTTTAGTACTCGACTTACTTTTTGGCAAAATGGTGCCTAACATTACGTTTTGCATTTATTTTGGTAATTTCCATTAAAAAATTAACGACATGCTGAATAAGAGAGAGAAAATTACACTTGGTATGCTGACTAGGAGAGAGAAAATAACATGTGACATACTACAACATCATTTTCTCTCTCCAAAACAACATGCCACGTGTGACTTTCTATGATTTTATCCGATGCAGCATTCTGGCTAGGAGAGAGAAAATGACGTGCTAAATGACCACATGTGATTTTCTCTCTCCTAGTTAGCATGTCAATAATTTTTTCACGACAGAGGTACTAATTTAAAAATGAAAAGTAACGTTTGGTATCGTTTACCAAAAAATTAGTTGGGGTATCAAAACAATAACACGAGCATAGGTAGGTACTAAATAGGTAGTTTTCCCTAGTAATAATTTTCTATTTGAATTGAGTAGTAATAATTTATTTAAGTCATAATGCTAAAAAATGCCCCCTAATGTTTGACTGAATTGTCACTTTGGCCCTTATTTTTTGAAGCAATTTAGCCATCAACGTTTTATTTTGGGTCAAAATGGCCCCTTTACGGATGAAAACTGTTAGTTAATTGACGATAAACAACTTAAAATGACTTGCAGAATGTCACATCAGAAGAAAAAAATATTTTATATCTTATACAATTTTATAAAATTATTTTTTGATTGATGTGTCATTCTGTAAAGTTAACATATTTTCCTATATGACACTGCTATCGCGACGTGTAATGCCATGTAGGTTTGCCATATCATATCAAGCCATTTACCGTTGTTTGACTCACAATTTTCATCCATAGAGAGGCCATTTTGACCCAAAATGAAACATTAAGGGCTAAATTGCTTCAAAAAAGAATAGGGACCAAAATGACAATTTAGTCAAACGTTAGGGGCATTTTTTGAAATTATGCCTTTATTTAAATATAAATTATAGATTATTTTACACATAATTAAAGATTATTATTGAATTGCTTGTCAAGCCAATAAATGATAAAAAGGTCAAACTTTGCTTTACTTTGAAAAAAGGTCTTAAATTGATTTTTTTTTTCAATTACGAGGGTTCTTCCTTATCCGTTTAACGATCAAAGTAGAGAATAATTTTATCATGTCGTGTAAGATCATACATATAATATAATTCTTCCATCAAGTATTTAAATTTTACTTGGTAGGATGAATAAATCAGAAGGTAGGAAAATTAGAAGGATAGAAAAGTGAAAAGATGAAGATTAGTTCTCTTTATTAGTAGGTATGAAGATCAAATTAGAAGAAAATGCATTTTTTTCTATTTACTGCTTGGTATAATTTAAAAATATAATGAAAAAATTATGCTTTGAAAAATGTATATTATGAACTACCTCATATCTCTCCCAAAATTTTCTTATTTTTTCTTTCAAATTGAAATTTATTTACACATGAAAATGTTCATGATGTTGTGAATAAAGCAATGAGTAACGAAAACAATAACAAAGAACAAGAATAAAATGACAAAGAGATGAGAGAGAGGGGGAGATTTGAATTTTATTCTCAATATTGAATTTTGTACAATACTTTCATCAAATAATCTATGTAGCGCCCAGTTTTGGGCCTAGGAGTTCTCTAGGTGGTTTAGACAGTCCGTTGGATTGGATTAGGGGACTTAAGTCGATTTCGGGATTTAATTTGGAACAAATATTTTCGGAGGAGATAAAAAAATTGGAAAAATGATCTAAAATCATTATTTAATATGGAAAACATTTTGTTAAAGTCAATTTTGCAAAAAGAGGTCTCAAAATGAGACATTTTAGTTAGTGACCAAAATGTTAAGTTTCAAAACTATTTTTGGTGATTGTTTTGTAAAAGAGTCAAAACTTTGAATCTTTAAGGAGATATTTACCCTAAAGTCTAATATCAGACTTTTTCCCCTTAATTATCTATTTTTAATGATTTTAAAATAATATAAAAGGGTTGGAGAATTATTTGGTTAATTAAAAAGTCTTAAACAAATTTGACGTAACTAACTTTTCTCAAAAAATAATTCTCTCCATCCAATCACTTATTTTCTCTTCAAAATTCTCTGGTAAAATCTTCTTTTATTTAATCTTTTGATTTCAATTGGAAGTATAATGATTTCCTAACAAAATCAATTTGGTTTCCCATTGTTTTGCTATGAAAATTCATCTAATTAAGGGGAAAGGCAGTCATTAGAGGTGAGGTTGGTTCTTCTCCTCTAATACAAGGTTATGTATTGAAATCCCCAAGTTCTTGACCCTTTACTTAAGTTTTCTAATGTGTTTTGATGATTTAATTAAGAGAAAATGGTTAAATAATGGTTTAATTGAGGAAATTGATTTAATCCCATAACAGTTCTATTTTCTCATGATTTGGATTGAAATAGATCATGATTTTGATGTTGAATGATTTTAAAAAGAGGGCTTAATCATAGGAGTCTCAAAACTAATTGAGTTCCTAATTTTTTAGGTTGCTAGTTATGAGTTTTTAAGGAGTTTGGGAGGTTTTATGAACGCTGGAGATATAAGGATGTAAGTGATGTGTTTTTAGATTTTAATTGGTGTTAATTGTTGGGTTAAGATGTCAGGTTGTGGCTGGGTAAGGTTTGGAAGATGTTTGATGCTAATTTCGGTTGTTGTGGGGTGGAATTTGATAAAGGATGTTTAGGATTTGTGTTGCTGTGTTGTTGATTGCATTTTGATGCAATGTACCCTCTGTTTTTGTGTTGAATAAAGCAGGGGAAGTTGATCCTCAAGCTTGAACGATTGTTTTGGAAGCTTTGGGGGCGAGGTTACCGTATCGACAAGCGAGGCTTTGCATGTCAGTGAGTGAGAAAATGTTTAATAGCTTTCTAAAGGTTTAAAAGTTGTATTTAGGGGTTTATATCAAGCTAGAAACGCTGATCTAAGCTCAGGAGTAAGTAAATGATGAATTCTCTCTCGAACTTGGTTTGACAATTGGCTTCATGCACTTGTTTAAATGGTTTAATTACTCATTGTATATGCATGTTTTGAGGATGGATTAATACTGGAAATTGACTATATAATGATGTTGATGCATTTGGAAGTAATGAATATTTTTTTAATGTTTATGAACATTGGTTAATGCAAGGGTTGTTGCATTGGTTAAATGATTTTGATAATGCATACGAAAACAGTGAGTTGTTGTTAATAAAATGAATTATATTGGCAAGTGATGGAATGAAAAGGTTTGAAAATATTATCGGATATAGTTGGCTGGCCATAGGATTGATAGTGCACTATAAAAAGTCGCCTTGGATGTTGAGGGGTTTTGATCCCTGTACCGAAAACTCCATCAGAGTACCCTAACGATCGAGGGGTTTAGATTTTTGTACCGAAGACTCCCATTAGTGGGTTATGCGTTCGACCGATGTGTGGGGGTTATGAATGTACCCGGTTGTAATGTACCATTGATACCGGTTGTGATAGCATGAAGTGTTAGGAACACTTGTTGAATCCGTGTATCCGATGATATGTTTTGTAAAGTGGAACTTGGTTTAATGATCACTTGTAAGCCAATGTAATTGATGATGTATCATGAGATGGATTATGTTGTTTAATGTGGTTTAAACACGTTTTGCTCTTTAAGCCTTGCATTGGTAATATGTATGGGAAAGCTTAAATTGAGGATAGCAAATGAAACTTTACTGTTTAATCCATGATACATGTTGCATATGGTTTAATATGCTGTTTTGGAAATGTTAAGTGCATGGTTTTGATAAGGCATGATGTTGTGATGTTGATTTTAAAGCGTTTTGGGAGGTGGATTTCAAAAGGATTGTTAAATGGTTTAAAATGCAATAATGGCTATCGGTTTTTGAGCATTCCTCACTAAGCCTAGTGTGCTTATGCTCTTCTTTTCTATCAATGCAGAGAATTAAAGGTTGCGGGCAGCGAGGAAGCGAGGAAGCAAGGAAGGATTTCCAAAGACTTGTTTTCAAAGTATGGTTTGAACGTTATGTAGTAGTAATAAGGGCAATGTGTCAAATGTTGTTTTGGGAGGGTTTTTGATGAACTCCCTGTTTGTTCAAGTTGTAATTGTTGGTTTGGACTTGTAAGTGGTTTAAAGTGCTTGGATTGTGGTTGGTTCCTTGTTTTGGATGTGAACTGGGAGACATGCATATAGACTTTGTGGTTGATTGTGCTTGACTTGTTAGCTTGGCTTAAAATGTTGGTATGTTGATGTGTGAGCATGATGATGATGTTATATAATGTTTAGTGATGTGTTAAGGTTGTTTTGAATGAGACAAAGTGTCATATGTTGGACCTAGAGGTCATTACAGGCCTCTGTGTACCGGTACTGGTACCAAAGGATCGGTACACGAGGTCTGGTTGAGGCTCAAATTGTGGTTTTAAGCATAGGGTACAAGTACGCTTAGCCACCATATCAGTACACCTTAAGGAAAAACATGCATTGGAGTCAGTACACGGGCTAGCGTACCGAAACGATCCCTTCAATTTTAACATGTCGTATCGATACCCGGGGTACCGTATCGATACAGGCTTTAGCTACTGGAATTTTGAGTTTTGAAATAACAAAGGGGGATTGGTACAAGGTCAAGGCCGTATCGGTACGGGTTTGTCAACACATTGTATCGATACGGTTATACGTGTATTGGTACAGGTAGCCGTTATGTTAGTTAGACCTTATCGGTATGGGCTTGTCTGTATCGGTACGCTCTATTGATTTTGTATAATCTTGTTTGTTGAAGTTTAAGAACTTGCAATTTAGTCCCTGATTGTTATGAATGCAATTGAATGAGCTTGGATGATTGTTTTGGATTAGAATTTAACCTATGAGCATGAAACTGAATTAATTACGGTTGGGCAATCATAATTTTGGTGGAAACCCTCTAACTTGTAGAAATTACATTATGGTCCCTAATGTGAGTTGTCGAGCAAATGAACCCTGTTTCACAATCTGATTTTAATGTAACATTTTCGCTGAAGCATGTTCACTTAAGACAATAATAAAATGCATGTATACAAGATAAAAATGAAAAAATGGGCTCGATTTAGGTTATTAGATCGGGTTTTCTTAGGCAAACCTAATGTGACTCTTTTAGTCTGGTTTTGGCTAGGCCAGGCTACGGGGTTACAATCTTTTTATAAACATAAGAAGTGCATAATACATTAAACTCTAATTAATAAGTACAATATTATTAATGATAAATTAAATCAAATATCATAGATAAAGTTCTTATCATGATAGACATCTATATACATAAATGTTCACAACACTCCCCCTTGGATGTCTATGAAGATAATGTGCCTCGTTAAAACCTTAATAAGAAAAAAAGCCCAGTGGGGAAAATTTTTCTTTAGTTAAGGAAAAAGACTACACACATCTTTGATACGCATAATGTGTTGTCTCATTAAAAACCTTACTAGGAAAACCAATTGGGACAAAATCTCGGTTAAAAGAAAAAGATTGCAATACGTATTTACCCCTCATAAAAACATCACACAAGATCTTTAAATCCTCATGATTTAATTTTGAATATAATTTTCAAATGTTGAAGTTGACTATGTAACCCCTAAACCTGGCCCAAAAGAAATAGGTCGAATCTAGGAAGTCACGTTTGAAAACTTAACCCTCAAGAAAACCAAATTTAAAATTATACTTTAATTTTAAAAGAATATATATATAACTATAATTTAATAAATATCTCATAATAATAGAATACAAATATCATAATTAATATTCAAATATTTAAATAAAATCTCTAAAATAAAATCACAATAAATGAATGCCAAAAATAATCCCAAAACATAATTAGTCTAAAAGTATGAAATTACATCAATGTCTCAAAATAATACTCTGAATAACTAAAAATAATTTTGTACTGAATAATAAAATAACCGGATAAAAGGTGAGATCCTCCAAGTACCGTAACGCCTAGGTTCTACGTATCTGAAAGAAGAACTAAGGGGAGTAAGCTAAAGAGCTTGGTGTGTCTCTAAAGTGCAAGGAAAACCATAATCATAAAATATAATAATATTTTCTTAAAATTCTTTAAAACATAAAACAAATGGTACAATATCACAAGCAAATGCAGTGCACCCAACTACGTCCGCCAAAGATGAGGAAGGTTCCCATAACCTCATCGCTATGTCCGCCAATCTGAAGTGGAATTCAGCCCGAAGGGTGAAACCACTGAACTTCCTCCGTACAAATCCCAACCCATACTCATACATATATGATGTTTAAAACTCAAATTTTATAAACATAGTTCCATAAATCCGATATTCTATAAACATACTTCATAAATCCATACATCATAATCCATAAATCCATAAATTCAGGTTTCCGTAAATTTCAATATTTTGTAAATCAAATATTTCATAAATCATAATTAAAAACACATTCTAAAATCGTATGCATATGATGTTAACCATACAAGGCATAATGCAGATCATAATCAAACAAGGTATAAAGCTATATAAAAATCATTTATTTATAGCACCGTTAGAAAACACATCTTAACTAAAGTAAACTCAACCTACTGAATATCGTGTTTTTTACGATCAGAAATAATGGGTCCAACTGTATCGGTACCGGACTAAGCCTCAGGTTGAAGAATGTGTGGGCGCTGCTGAGCGCGGGTAAGGGCGTTGTTGCGAACTACACAAAACCTTAACTCCAACTAATGGCTTTGATTTTAAGAATACAAGGAGTTGCGCAATTCCATTGAGAGAGGAGACAGAAAGCTTTACTGCGTGAGGATAGAGAAAAATAGAAACAAAGATAGGCGGCTCTTGTATTTAGTTTTCTTTAGGAATAATTATTACTATAACTATGACTATATATAGTTGGGCGGTGGTTAGTGTAAGCAATTTGGAACAGAATTATAGTTATAAATAAATAAGGCAAATTAATAATATTAATAATTTAATATTAGTCAAAGTTGTCTGTAATAATAAAGAAAGTATGATTGTATTTGTATTAAGGGTTAATCATGAAGTCTGTCCCTGAATTCATTGCTCTATAGGAAAACACTACAAACTTCATATTTCTTCAATTTAATCATCGAAAATTTTAATATATTAAATTTTCCAAATAAGTCCCAAATGTTTTCTCTTTATAAAAATGAGTTCAGAAATTTGAAAAATTAAATTTTCTCTAAAATAACAATTTATTCCCTAAAATTTTAATATTTTGCCAATTGGTATCAAACTCTGTTTTTCAATTTTTATCAAATCATCTAAAAAAATTCTCAAAAAGTTAGGATTTTAAAAATTGGGAATTTAAAATTAGAGTTTTTAATTAGGGATTTTCAAATTTAGGGTTTATAAATTGGGGGAATTTTTGGGTGTTACAACTCTCACACCCTTAAAAGGAATTTTGTCTTCGAAATTTTTAGACTTAGCGATGGATCCCAAAAATTAAGCGATACAACTTAAAATTCTTCACTGAATTCCCCATTATCATAAATCTCATTCTAATTTTCGGTCTACTCAAAGATAAGGCGGATGATCACTATTTGAAACAGTGGTACAACCTCAACCAAACATAACACAAGAACTTCTACGCGGTGGCATAGTAATCTATCTACAAAATGAAATAATCCTAGAATTAGAGTTGGTACTTGGTTGGAGTTTCTATTCCAAAATATATCTTTAATTTTTTTGAAGTAATATATTTATCAGAAAATCTCATTTTACCCAAAAATATTTAATATGCATGCAAAAATCATTTTTGGTTTAAATTTTATGTAAGCCCTCACGGTCCGACTTAGCTTTGATACCACTAAGTATTGAACTTAGCTTTGATACCACTAATTGTAACCCCCTAAACCCGACCCAAAAGAAATAGGTCGAATCTAGAAAGTCACGTTTGAAAACTTAACCTCAAGAAAACCAAATTTAAAATTATACTTTAATTTAAAAAGAATATATATAATTATAATTTAATAAATATCTCATAATAATAAAATACAAATATCATAATTAATATTCAAATATTTAAATAAAATCTCTAAAATAAAATCACAATAAATGAATGCAAAAAATAATCTCAAAATATAATTAGTCTAAAAGTATGAAATTACATCAATGTCTCAAAATAATACTCTGAATAACTAAAAATAATTTTGTACTGAATAATAAAATAACCGGATAAAAGGTGAGATCCTCCAAGTACCGTAACGCCTAGGTTCTACGTATCTGAAAGAAGAACTAAGGGGAGTAAGCTAAAGAGCTTGGTGTGTCTCTAAAGTGCAAGGAAAACCATAATCATAAAATATAATAATATTTTCTTAAAATTCTTTAAAACATAAAACAAATGGTACAATATCACAAGCAAATGCAGTGCACCCAACTACGTCCGCCAAAGATGAGGAAGGTTCCCATAACCTCATCGCTATGTCCGCCAATCTGAAGTGGAATTCAGCCCGAAGGGTGAAACCACTGAACTTCCTCCGTACAAATCCCAACCCATACTCATACATATATGATGTTTAAAACTCAAATTTTATAAACATAGTTCCATAAATCCGATATTCTATAAACATACTTTATAAATCCATAAATCATAATCCATAAATCCATAAATTCAGGGTTTCCGTAAATTTCAATGTTTTGTAAATCAAATATTTCATAAATCATAATTAAAAACACATTCTAAAATCGTATGCATATGATGTTAACCATACAAGGCATAATGCAGATCATAATCAAACAAGGTATAAAGCTATATAAAAATCATTTATTTATAGCACCGTAAGAAAACACATCTTAACTAAAGTAAACTCAACCTACTGAATATCGTGTTTTCCACTATAAAAATAATGGGTCCAATTGTATTGGTACCGGACTAAGCCTGGGGTTGAAGAATGTGTGGGCGCTGCTGAGCGCAGGTAAGGGCGTTGTTGCGAACTACACAAAACCTTAACTCCAACTAATGGCTTTGATTTTAAGAATACAAGGAGTTGCGCAATTCCATTGAGAGAGGAGGCAGAAAGCTTTACTGCGTGAGGATAGAGAAAAATAGAAACAAAGATAGGCGGCTCTTGTATTTAGTTTTCTTTAGGAATAATTATTACTATAACTATGACTATATATAGTTGGGCGGTGGTTAGTGTAAGCAATTTGGAACAGAATTATAGTTATAAATAAATAAGGCAAATTAATAATATTAATAATTTAATATTAGTCAAAGTTGTCTGTAATAATAAAGAAAGTATGATTGTATTTGTATTAAGGGTTAATCATGAAGTCTGTCCCTGAATTCATTGCTCTATAGGAAAACACTACAAACTTCATATTTCTTCAATTTAATCATCGAAAATTTTAATATATTAAATTTTCCAAATAAGTCCCAAATGTTTTCTCTTTATAAAAATGAGTTCAGAAATTTGAAAAATTAAATTTTCTCTAAAATAACAATTTATTCCCTAAAATTTTAATATTTTGCCAATTGGTATCAAACTCTGTTTTTCAATTTTTATCAAATCATCTAAAAAAATTCTCAAAAAGTTAGGATTTTAAAAATTGGGAATTTAAAATTAGAGTTTTTAATTAGGGATTTTCAAATTTAGGGTTTATAAATTGGGGGAATTTTTGGGTGTTACAACTCTCACACCCTTAAAAGGAATTTTGTCTTCGAAATTTTTAGACTTAGCGATGGATCCCAAAAATTAACTGATACAACTTAAAATTCTTCACTCTGAATTCCCCATTATCATAAATCTCATTCTAATTTTCGGTCTACTCAGCATAAGGCGGATGATCACTATTTGAAACAGTGGTACAACCTCAACCAAACATAACACAAGAACTTCTACGCGGTGGCATAGTAATCTATCTACAAAATGAAATAATCCTAGAATTAGAGTTGGTACTTGGTTGGAGTTTCTATTCCAAAATATATCTTTAATTTTTTTGAAGTAATATATTTATCAGAAAATCTCATTTTACCCAAAAATATTTAATATGCATGCAAAAATCATTTTTGGTTTAAATTTTATGTAAGCCTCACAGTCCGAGTATTGAACTTAGCTTTGATACCACTAAGTATTGAACTTAGCTTTGATACCACTAATTGTAACCCCCCTAAACCCGACCCAAAAGAAATAGGTCGAATCTAGAAAGTCACGTTTGAAAACTTAACCCTCAAGAAAACCAAATTTAAAATTATACTTTAATTTAAAAAGAATATATATAATTATAATTTAATAAATATCTCATAATAATAAAATACAAATATCATAATTAATATTCGAATATTTAAATAAAATCTCTGAAATAAAATCACAATAAATGAATGCAAAAAATAATCTCAAAATATAATTAGTCTCAAAGTATGAAATTACATCGATGTCTCAAAATAATAATATGAATAACTAAAAATAGTTTCGTACTAAATAATAAAAATAACCGGATAAAAGGTGAGATCTTCCAAGTACCGTAACGCCTAGGTTTTGCGTATCTAAAAGAAGAACTAAGGGGGAGTAAGCTAAAGAGCTTAGTATGTCTCTAAAGTGCAAGGAAAACCATAATCATAAAATATAATAATATTTTTCTTAAAATTCTTGAAAACATAAAATAAATGGTACAATATCACAAGCGAAATGCAGTGCACCCAACTATGTCCGCCAAAGATGAGGAAGGTTCCCATAACCTCTCCGCTACGTCCGCCAATCCGAAGTGGAATTCAGCCCGAAGGGTGAAACCACTGAACTTCCTTCGTACAATCCCAACCCATGCTCATACATATATGATGTTTAAAACTCAAATTTCATAAACATAGCTCCATAAATCCGATATTCCATAAACATACTTTATAAATCCATAAATCATAATCCATAAATTCAGGTTTCCATAAATTCCAATGTTTCGTAAATCAAATATTTCATAAATCATAATTAAAAACACATTCTAAAATCGTATGCATATGATGTTAACCATATAAGCCATAATGCAGATCATAATCAAGTAATGTATAAAACTATATAAAAATTATTTATTTATAGCACCGTAAGAAAATACACTTTAGTCAAAGCAAACTCAACCTACTGAATATCGTGTTTTCCACTATAAAAAATAATGGGTCCAATTGTATTGGTACCGGACTAAGCCTGGGGTTGAAGAATGTGTGGGCGCTGCTGAGCGCAGGTAAGGGCGTTGTTGCGAACTACACGAAACCTTAACTCCAACTAATGGCTTTGATTTTAAGAATACAAGGAGTTGCGCAATTCCATTGAGAGAGGAGGCAGAAAGCTTTACGGCGTGAGGTTAGAGAAAAATAGAAAAAAAAAGATAGGCGGCTCTTGTATTTAGTTTTCTTTAGGTATAATTATTACCATAACTATGACTATATATAGTTGGGCAGTGGTTAGTGTAAGCAATTAGGAATAGAATTATAGTTATAAATAAATAAGGCAAATTAATAATATTAATAATTTAATATTAGTCAAAGCTGTCTGTAATAATAAAGAAAGTATGATTGTATTTGTATTAAGGGTTAATCATGAAGTCGGTCCATGAATTCATTGCTCTATAGGAAAACACTGCAAACTTCATATTTCTTCAATTTAATCATCGAAAATTTTAATATCTTAAATTTTCCAAATAAGTCCCAAATGTTTTCTCTTTATAAAGATGAGTTCAGAAATTTCAAAAATAAAATTTTCTCTAAAATAACAATTTATTCCCTAAAAGTTTAATATTTTGCCAATTGGTATCAAACTCTGTTTTCTGTTTTTTTCATCTAAAAAAATTCTCAAAAAGTTAGGATTTTAAAAATTGGGAATTTAAAATTAGGGTTTTAATTAGGGATTTCCAAATTTAAGGTTTATAAATTGGGGGAATTTTGGGGGTGTTACAGACTATGCAATCGTGAATAGATCTTTCAAATTATTGCTTGAAAGGATTCATCGAATATTATTCTTATGAAGATTATGAGGGACAAAACTTTAGAGTAATATGTTTCATTTTGTCACATTTGATGTAACACCCCGAAAACCGGCCTAGTGGAAATTTGGTTTATGATGATCGAAAATTTGATTTTTGACATTTAGTTATTCCATATGAAAAGATTAAAAGGACTAAATTGAATAATTATAAAGTTTTGGGTTTAAATCAAAGGATTGAAGATTAAGGACTAATTTATAAAAATATGAGATCAAGGGTCTTTGACTGAAATGTGAAATAGTAAGACAATAAGTTACAAGAATAAGACATGGAGTTTATAAGGATTAGGTGTGTAATTAGACCACCTAGTGACTAAATTGTAAGAAAGTATAGTTGAGTAGCTAAAGCGCAAATAAGAGAAAAGATAAATGACTTATGATGAATTAACCCATGAAATTTCTTCATGAGAAAGAAAGGTATTTGAGGGACTAAAGGTATAATTTAACCATATCCCAAAAGTGATGCATAAGCTTGCTAGGTGTCACTTATTAACAATTTTGGCTCTAATTATTTAAAGGGATTATAAAGATGAAAATAGGCATTTTTGGTGCCATATTCTTCTACGGTCAAGGCAAAAAAAAGAGAAGAAAAAACAGAAAGAAATGAAGTGATGAATCACGTGGACAGGTGGCAAGCTTGTTGATTGTTAATATTAAAATTTCATTCTTTATTATCCCCTGCACCGAATAAATTTTGGAGGAATAGCTTCCGTTTCCTTTTCATGTTCGAATGGGTTCTCTGTCATCATTAAAAGCTTTATTCTTCTTCTTCCTAAACGTATGCTATGGTAGAGAGAAGAAGAGGTCCCATTAGATTTTCTTTAGTGAGAGAAATAAGAGTTTAGTCAAGAATCAAGTTAGTTTTATGTCTCCCATGAAACAAACTTCAATTTAGAGTAGCGATTGTAAGATTGTGAAATGCCAACCAACCTTAAAATTAAGGTAAGGGATTCGAGAGACTACCCATGTATTCATGAGTTAAATTAGTCATTTCGATAGATAGTTTAATGATAAGTGGAGATTAATTAAACGTATGTTTGTTTGTCTTGAAGCTCAAGACCATTTTTGTGGATCCTATCCGAAAGGCAAGGATAACATTGTATAGGGGTGATTTTGATATGGTTTGCCCTCTTGCTCGGGTATAGGTGAGTGTAGTTTATGGTTTGGGATGACAAGGTGTCATTCCAATTGTTGTTTTCTTGAATTGTTATATTTATGCATGTTTATGGTATACTGGCTCATATAGAGTAGGTTGATGGCTACATTGATGACGCGGAAAGCTTGGTAAACTTCTTTGATTATGTTTTGCATTATGGTTGCATTGTTGCATTGACATGGTATGTTATGTAATGACATTATAAAGAAGAAGAAGAATTTTTTTACATGAAAACTATGCTATGGAAGACTATGAAACATAATACTATGAAAAGATATGAATTCCCAAACTTTGGATCTTTGTGTTCATAATTGATATGTATATGGATTATTGGAGCTTTGTGCTCATTATTGATAAGTACATGGATTATTGAAGCTAATAGCTCACTCATGCTACAAGATACTATGAAGTTACAATGTCAAAAGTCAAGGCGCAATCATGTTATAAGAATGTTTTCCTAATGATAAAGCATAAAATGTATACATTACGTATGAAATGGAAGTTCTTGAACACTTTGGCATGGTACATGGTATATGTTACATGATTATGGTGATGTTGTGGGGTTTAGGGGAGAAGATGTGAGAGAATGAGATTCATTATTATGCTTAAACATTAGCCATTGCATTGTGCTAGGTGTAACACGGGCCAATATGGTCAAAAACGGACCAATGCTATCCATGGCCAAATGTGATCCAAAGCGAACGTTATTAAGAGACATAATCAAGACATGATTATGAATTTTAATAAGACATGTCTAAGACATGGCTATAATCTCAAATAAGACACACTCAAGATATAATAAGTCTACATTGATGTCACCATGTACTTTGATTTCATTGTTTATATTGTTTGATTTGATTGGAATCCATAATTATTCATATATGAAGTTATGCAAGGTTACTACCCCACTTAGGCTAAGTAAGCCTAATGCATTACATTGTCATTCATTTTCAGGTTATAAGCTTGTCTAGGATCGATAGTGGTTGAAGGTTGCAAGTCACTTTTCAAGCTCCGAGTAATGTATTTGCTTTTCCCGTATAACTCCTAGAATGGTGGCATATGTCATGTACACGTATAATTCAAGTTGTAGTGTAAATATGTGGGCTCATAAAATGTTGTACGCAAGTTTTTCATGTTAAGGATGGACTAAAGAAGTTAAGGTTTACATTGACCTAATTGCTAATGAGATTATAAGATGCATTAAAACATGAAATTAACATGCTTGGTAAGTGTTTATGCGGTTATAAGTATAAATATGGTCATGATGCGTATGAATATGCAATGATATGTTTTTGTTTATGTTTTATGCTTTTATGATGTTTGAAGCTTATGATTCGCTCTATTATGTTGTATGAGATGATCCTTTGATAGTTAAATGGGTAACATGAATAACGATGTGTAAAGCATGTTAGCTGGACCATCTAGTGGTGTTTAAGTGAAGTGGAGCATAGAACTAGATATAAGTATAAAAATTGATGTTAAGCGTATGAGGTAATTCATGAAATGGTCTTAAAGCCACCCATATGGTAATTCTAGGTAAATGACCCTGAATTGAAGCAAGAACTTACATATGATAAGTTTAACACATTAGAAATGTGTCTCAAAAAATTTGTAAAGTTTGATCATGAATTAGGTGGGTAAAATAATTAAAAACCAGCAAGAATCTGCCATTCTAGTGTAGGGCGTACTAGTACGGGTCATGGCATACCGATAAAGGCTTGCGCACAGTAATAGTATAAGACATGGTGTGCTAGTACGTACTACCCCGTATCGATATGAAAATTCATCACTGAAAATGGCAGATAAGAGTAGTTTATACGGGGTACCGGTACGGTCAGTCAGACACTGATACAAAAACCCTGTATCGATATGAGTTTTCATCTCTGGAAAATAATTTGATCCGACGTACCAGTATGACCCTTCGAGTACTGATACCGAGGTAGGTAAAACTGTTATTGACATAAGACTGTTTGAAACTCTTTACAAATTAGTCCATATAGCTAACATGTTTAATTGAATATGATTCTGATCCCAGTTCCTACTGATTTTTTTTGTATACTAGCTGATAATAAGGTTAACTTGATAGTTACATTGAGAATTGTGAAATTGAACATTAAATTCTTATAGTTCTATAATATGGTCCCTGAACACTGATTGCATTGTGTCTTGATCACTGAAGTTGAATTGAATGAGAATTTAAATCCTAACAGGATCGTATTATTAAATCATTGTACCATTGACATGTACTGACTGCATCATTGAACTTGAATCATCGATTTTTACTATATAACTTACGTTATCGAACATTGGTGACATCTTCGACCCGGTTCTTTACCAGACCGGGAAGAGGGTGTTACATTTGATAAATCCACCTTTCTATTGAGATATAAATTTTGCATTATCTCCGTACAAGATATCTTACATCTTATATTGTGAAAGCAATTCACATATCTTTTGGATTTGTTTAGCCAAACATATTTTTCGGCTTTGTCTCGTTCATAACAATTATTTTTACATTATTTGAAGAGGCATTGAGTTTTGAAAGATCTGAATGTAATGATCGTTGTAATATTTAGATATGATTCTTTTGTACCAAGGAAATATAAAATCATATTTATTCTTATCCAACAATCTTAGAATTATTGGGGTACTCAATAAATATATTTTATCTATATCAAATCTTTTTAAGATTCTTTCAGCATGTGTGCATTCATGGACACAAATTTATATTTTCGTGCTCGATCATTAGTCGAGACAAGACTCGATTTCTCTCGTTAAACAATCAAATGTTTTTGAAATCTATTCAAGATTTTTTCAATTTGAAGCTCTTCAAAAGTTTAATGATATTTAAATTATCCAAATGAATCTTGATCTAAACTCCTTTATAAAATGTATAAGGAAATATGACCATTCTTATAGTATTTCCTCAATAAGTACTCACTAAAGCGATTATACAAAATAAGCCAAAATATAAATATTCAATGGGACATACCTGAATAAATTTCGTCGAAAATTTCCAAGTTCTTATGGCATTTTAAATATATCAAGGATAATTTTCCTAATATAAGGATCCACAAAACAAATACACATATAAAGTATTTCATAACTGCCAAAATGATTGCATCCACCATGAAGTACTTAAAATTCTTCATAAATCATAATTCAAGTCGTATTTATGTCTCACGACTATGTATTTGTACCCTATTTGTATTACACCTTTACGTCTTTGGACTATCAGTCCAAAAACTTAACTTTTGGAAGTTCAAAGTGTTTTTTTGCATTGACCAATCATTTCAATATTTATACTTCTATATAGATTTCTATACAAGATCCTAATTTTCTTTTGTTGCTTCTATAGAGGTATTATATGTAAACTTGTTGCCGATAACTTTTGTTTTCAGGTTCCATTCTTTTCTTGTATTGCATAACTTGTCGAGATCTATTTTCAATCTTTATTTCAGATATATGAAACTCTTCTAGAGTTTTTATTATTAGGTATGCATTGGATCTCTTCAGGAGCACCCGCCTCCAATATATGACCATCTCACACTACTTTTTTATTTATGAGAATTTTGATCATTGGAACTAATTTCAACTATCATGTTCAGATATGATTTACATTAATTCAGTCTAACATGTAAATCAAATTTAGAGCATTTCAGCTGGCATATGAAACTTGATTACTCTCATTTAGTCAGTAAATATGTCCAACCGTTGACATGAAATAACTTGAATTATCTTATGAACTTATGGCTCATATGCGAGGATTTGGATTGTGATAATTCATTTTTCTTGATCTGGTTGATTATTATCTCCCCCTGACGTTGAGAAAAATCATGTCATAAATGTTTTTTCTAAATAATGTTTAAGAATTTAAACATAAAAAAAGAGACTCAGACTCAATATATATTCCCAACCATTTTTATATATACCCATTTTGTACGTTGTGGTGGAGTAATTCAACTATATATCGTACATTCTAAAAATGAGAAATATATGACTTCTCACCAAAAACCAATCATAACGGGGAGTTTTTGGTGCTTACTCTGCTACATTTTGTGGATTTAATGGAGTTTTATGTAAGCTAAGGTCTAATCTGGCTATGGGTTAAGTGCTTAATATGTATCTTTAGAGAGTTGTTTTTGGGGTGTATGGTGTAAGGTGCAATCTGATAATGGGTTGGGCACTTATTTTTGTGGAGATGTCTCAGGTATGTTATATACCTCGTTGTGTGTACTATTTTCTTCCATTTAAGTTTAAGTATGTTTTTAATAAGTATGTTTTTAATGAGGCACATAACGTAGGTTCTGGTTTTATTTAACCATTAATAAAATCTAATACAATGAGCAAAAAAACATGGAATATTTAAGAAATATAAATGTAAATTATTTATATGCGACATAAACATCGCGAAGTCTTTTAAAAATAATAATAACAATAATTTTCTTTGTTCGGAAAAAAATGCTGAGAATATTAGAATCTCTCAATTCTTCCAATTCCCAATCATATATACCATATAAGTCTAAAGGAGTCACTCCTCAAGAATAACTGATTACTCAACAAGGCTTAGAGCAAATGCATCGACGGCGGAAGCCTTCGCAGTCTCCATCTTTGAAACCCTCTGCTTTGCACAGAGTCTTACAGTTATCGTCATTGGTACACAGCCCCTTGAACGTAGTGCTCGGTCTTTCGCATTTCTTACCCTCCACTGCCATAGGACTCATCTCTATTTTGTTACAAAAACATGAAGAAAAGATTAGAAAAAATACATACATACATACATACATACATACATACATACGTACATACATACATACATACATACATGAGACAAAAAAACTAACTACTAATATTTAACTTAAATTCATACCAAATCATGTAACTAACTCAAGAGATGATAAGTTGAAAAGGGGTGCAAGAAAAAACCTATTGTTAGAAGAACCAACATAAGAAGGAAAGCAATTGAAATCGATGAACGAGTGGACTTTGCCATTTTATTATTATTTTACAAAGTGAACGATCGACAAAAGAGAGAAGAAGAAATGATTTTATTTGATGTGATGAAAGCAAATCGTCGTGAGAGCTTTATAGTAAGGTTAGTATGAGAAACAGTTTACGAGAAAAGTGGAGGAAACTCACATGTGTTGCATTCCAAAGTAATCTCAAATTACATCCATTTAAATCGCAACTGCACATTGGTGCATAAGGGTTGACAAATGCTACAAATTGAATGTCATTAATTTCCACGTAATAAACAAAAATAAGTTTTGAAAAAGTTATAAACTCAGATCGTTAATTTGCTGCAAAAGGATGGTTTGAGAAAATGTACAGAGGTCGTTTATGTATTTTTAAAAATATTGAGGGGTCAAATTAAATTTATAAAAAATTTAATAGTAAAATTCGAATTTCTTAAAATTTTGGGGTGCCGTGACCCAACTAGTCCTTTAAGGATACGTCCCACTGATGTCCCATTGATGTATTATCGTTTTCTCTTTTTCGTCAAAAAATCGTACTAGCAATAATGGAAAACTGCCTATTTAGGATCCCACTTTTACTCAAGTTTTTGTTTTAGTACTTGACCTATTTTTTGGCAAAATGGTGCCTAACATTACGTTTTGTTTCTATTTTGGTACTTGCCGTTAAAAAATTAACAACGTGCTGAATAAGAGAGAGAAAAGTACACTTGGTATGCTGACTAGGAGAGAGAAAATAACATGTGATAGACTACAACATCATTTTCTCTCTCCTAATCAACATGTCACGTGTGACTTTTTATGATTTTATCCGATGCAGCATGCTGACTAGGAGAGAGAAAATGACGTGGTAAATGACCATATGTGATTTTCTCTCTCCTAGTTAGCATGTCAATAATTTTTTAACGGCAAAGGTACCAATTTAGAAATGAAAAGTAACGTTAGGTATCATTTACCAAAAAATTAGTTGGGGTATCAAAACAACAACACGAGCATAGGTAGGTACTAAATAGGTAGTTTTCCCTAGTAATAATTTTCTATTTGAATTAAGTAGTAATAATTTATTTAAGGTGTAATGCTAAAAAATGCCCTTAACATTTGACTGAATTGCCACTTTGTCCCCCCATTTTTGAAGCAATTTAGCCCTCAACGTTTTATTTTGGGTCAAAATGCCCCCTCTACAGATGAAAACTGATAGTTAACTAACGATAAACAACTTTAAATGACATGTTAGAAGGAAGGAAAATTAAAGGGATAGAAAAGTGAAAAGATGAAGATTAATTCTCTTTATTCGATAGGTGATGAAGATCAAATTAAAAGAAAATGCATTTTTTCTACTTATTGTTTGGCATAATTTAAAAATAGGGTAAACTACACGAAATACTACTTAACTTTAATGTGTGAATCGAACATACCACTGAACTAAGATTTGATACTATTATACCACTAAACTTAGCTTTTGGCTTCAATGTAAGTACTCCACCGTTACCCCCGTCATGGAACGCTGACATTGACTGCTAAGTCCGTTATAGAGTTGGCGTAGATAATAAATAAATCATTTTTGACACGTATGATCCCCCTCATATATATATATACATTATGTTTTAAATGTATTATAAAAATCCCTTTTGGATGAAAATGAAATCCATAATTATTTTTTCCTTCCTACTGCTAGATAGAGCTTAAAGCCGATGAAAACCATGGAGGCAGAATAGCAAGGATCAAGTGAACAGTGTGTTGGAACGGAGGAACCCATTTCATTTTCGATGTGTGAATGTGGATATCCGGCGAAGCTGACTATATCGTGGGCCAATGACAACCCTGGAAGGAGATTTTTTGGCTGCAAACATTGTCAAGTTTTCTGTTGGTATGGTCCTCCAATGAGCCCACGTGCAAGAATTATTCTCGTGGGACTGTTGAATAAAATCAAGACAAATGACATTCAAAGAATGAATGGGAGATTTGGTTGGAGTTTTGCTTTGGTTATTTGTGTTGTACTATTGTGGTACTTAATGTATTAGGGGGAATGGGGATGTTTACTGGTTATGTTATGTTGAAAAGAATTAAGAGAATAAAAATGTTAAAGGTTGCTTTTTGGATTTAGGGTCTTTTCTGGTTATGTTTTGTGTTGTACTATTCTGGTACTTAATATATTAAAGGGGTGTTTACTGGTTATGTTTTGTTGAAAAGAATGAATGGAATGAAAATGTTAAGGGTTGCTATGTTTAAGTTAGTATCTTCATTACATGTAATGTTTAAGTTATGTTGATTGAAAATATGGAAATCATGATTTGGTTATGTTATGTTGATTGAAATGCATATGATCAAAGATAAACAAAATGAAAGGAAAATGAAACAGAAACATTTCCAGAAAATAGATTTTCGTTCTATATTTGTATCCATTACAAAATGGTATAGTACCTTCTGCCAAGTAACAATAAAGTTGCGGATACAAATTTTTACTTAAAGTGACTAAAACACCAACCTAACACAGCCTCCAAAAAGTGACCAAAACTAATACCTAACACAGCTTTCACTTAAAGTGACCAAAACAGCTTTCAGTTTGTTCAACCTCGAAACCTAATGGCAAAAGCATATTAAATTGCCAGCAAAAAGTAATCAACATATAAGCTTCAGCTTCCAACCTACGATCTCTGTCAGTTTTAAGCAGCATATTCTTGTGTTCCAGTCTGAGTTAAAGTGCTTGACTAGCTAAAACTTTGGCTACCAGAAGGCATCCATCTAACTGTCATGGGACTTGTTTGCTGCCTCAAATTTCCAAATTGAAGGCCTGGAGTAGGTATAAAAACAAATTGACTGCTTTGACTACTTGCTGGTTGGTTGAGGTTGAAAGCCTAGTTTGGGTTGGCCTTCTAAACTAAAAAATGAAATAAAATGAATATGTTAGATACAAAGGATTACTTAAAATCAAATTAATTGATTTGTACCTTGTTAAAACTACTTGTAGTTTCGATACTTAGCCATAAGGAGGACTCCGTTGATTCTCAACAAGTAGTCTTGGTTTAGGGACATGTATGTTGGCACCAACTTCACCCTTGCAAGTTTTTTGATTGTGACCAGGTTAACGGCACTTGAAACAATACATTTTCACACCCTCTTAGTAAATCTAGCACTAGAAATTGGGGGGCTTCATCTGCTTCTCTCTTTCTACTTTTCTTTGGCCTACCAGGTGGCCTTCTAAGCTTTAGTGGCAGTACTGGCTCACATGTAGTGTCAGTCACCCATTGGTTAGGACTTCTCATGGGTTTGAACATATTGTTATAGATCAGTTGTTGAGTTTCTTTCTTGTAGCAGTTATGAATAAAGGTTTTAGGTCTCAGATTTTCGAGCACCATGCAAGACATAGTATGTGAGCATGGGATTCCTAAAATTGATGAACCAATAAATAAATAAAAATGTTGTAAAAAATGAATTTAAAGTCTAATGAACACATACCAGTGAGATCCCACTTTTTGCAAGTGCACGTAAAAATTTTTAAATCAACAACATGTTGGTTGGATGGTCCACAAGACACTTGGAACATATGATCTCCAGTACATGTAGGCCAACACTTGCACAAGTTTCAATTTTAATCAAACTAAACAATTATAAAAACTTCTAATTACAAAAACATGTACAAATTTAACATTACATAGCAGAGTGCTCAATTTCCAAATCAAGTTTTTTCTATATTTTTGGGCATAAACTTCCAATATACTTGTCTACAACATCCTTCATTAGGGCAATTTTATGCATTAAGTAATTCCTGATCATCTCCATCATTGTTATGATAGGTTTGTCTCGAGCATCTAGAATGAGCTAGTACTAGAAAAACAAAAAAAATGTCAGTTGCAATTAAAGTTGATATTTATAAAGTATATATCGTTATTAAATGTTTATCTTATTAAAACACTCAGAAAAATTATTGAGTAGCGTGTCAGATTTATAGAGGGTTCTGAAATGAGACTTGGACCATTGGGCAAGGTTCTTCTCTTTCAACCAATCGAAGGCACCTGCTGAAAGTTTTTCAAGTTCAACCATTGCATCATCGAATTCTTTCTTATATGTACTTCTAGCTGCTTTCTATAGTGCATCCTTCAAGTTTTTCCCTTTAAAACCTGCAACATTCTTGAAGTTGGAGTACAAGTGTCTCACACACTTTTTATGCTGAAAATGAGGAAAAAGTTCTAGTAGTACTTCTATCATTCCATGAATAATTTAAGCATGTTGTTAGCATTAGATATGTTCAAAAACAAAAGTTTTAAAAATAATAAAAGACAACAAAGGCTTACCTTCTGCTTGTCTGGCATGAATGTGAAATGATAAGAGTTCGTAATCTCCAAATCAGTTATCACAAGAGACAAAAACTATATTCAAGATGATTCATTTTCAGCCTCAACAACAGTCCAACAAATTGGATAAAGGCTATCATTACCATCTACACCAACTGTGCCAACAAGTAACCTCTATAGTAATTCTTAATATGGCATCCATCAAGGCATATTATAGGTCTACAACCTGGTTTGAAACCTTCTTTGCAGGCTTGTAAATATATGTACATTCTTTGGAACAACCTATTATCTAGTTGAAGGATTGTTGTACTGCCAGGATTAGAGGTTCTAATTTCAGCAAGATAATCATATATCTTTGAATATTGAGCTTTGTGATTTCTAAGAACTGTTTCTAGTGTTAAGTTCTTAGCTTTCAATCATTTACTCAAAGATACCTGATAAGAATGCTTTTCTTGCACATCTTGACGTATGGATCTAATTGAAAAATTGGGGTTAGCCTTCTATTGCTCAAAATAATTTTAGCCAACTACTTGTAAGTGACATTTCTATTTTTAAAATACCTGACACAGTTATGCTCCTCGACATAAGACTTAATCTGCCATGTGTTGTTCATAGGATCGTTGAGATCAACCCTTGATGCCCAAATATACCATGGACAACTTTCCTTGCATATTACATGCATCCTACCCTTGTCAATCCTTTTGAATCTAACATCATGCTTGCTCTTAATCCAATACTCCCTTGGAGATTTTTTCAAAAAAAATTACCACTAAATTTCATCCCCTTCTTAAATTATGGGTTTGCCATATCCACCTCAGTGTTAAATTTGGGACATTTAGGAAGTTTCTTTGGATCATCTCCATCAGAGTCATTTTCACTAAGACTATACAATGAATCTGATCCATCACTGTCATATTCATTCAAATGTGACTCATTATCATTTCTTCCCATTCCAAACTCCAATTCCTCCATTAATTCTTGATAATCCACCTTATGTACCTGAACTTCATCATTCATATAATTATCACTATCTTCAAATCCATTGTCACTGTCAGTTTGTTCAACCTCATCTACTACATAATCTTCATCCTCTTCTACATCATCATCTTCTACAACATCATCTTCTTCAATTTCTAAGTTTTCATTCCTAATAGTACCAGTACTATCAATTCCAACAATTTTTGTAATTGTTTCTTCGAAGTACACATGCAATTGTTTCACTCTAGGCATAGTAGCTAACATGCTAATCACATCAAAATCAGCTTTTAATGGTTTAACAATTAGTTTCATAGTAGGTTATTTCCAATACAGATTAAACATGCCATTATACCCTAACTCTTCAGCAATACCATACATTTCTAGCATAGACATGCTATCCACATGGCACATATCAAAGAAATTTATCTTCTTACCAGTGTACTTTAACCTTAGATAATTTATCATGAATTCACCATAATGCACAACAAGTGTAAAATATTCTGATGAAGCACCTGTCAAAAAGCACAGAATCAATGTTACTTTATTTTTTGTTTTTTAAAAGGTGCACCAGTCAAACAACCCAAGTGGTCCCCCAATGTAATATTTCTCAAGTAGTCCACGGGAAGAACACATTGACCCAACAACCAATGCAAGATTCCAAAATAGAGACTACAAAACACTAACAACTACCTCTATTCAATAACATGTAACAATAGCTATTTAATAAAGTGAACCACACAATGACACTGACCAATTTAAACTACAACAGCATACATGCAAATCACAATAATATGCACATTTGTAACAACATAACAAATTGCACCAGCATACAATCAAATCACATAACTGTCCAATTTGCAACAACTCTAAAAGTCCCTAACTAAATTTTGATCACTAAATTTAACTAAAACCATACGTGTTATACTTTTTTGATTACAGATTTTGAATACAAACAAAAAGCCTAAATTAAAAAAAACAAAACAAAACCCATAACAACCCAAATATTGAATAAAACCCATAGCCACATTAAACAAATATGAGATTACAGATTTCGAATTATACTGTATTTCATGGTCAGCTTCCTTCAGCTCGCAACACATGCTTTTCCATTTTGATTTGTTTTCTAACAACCGATCACTCTTCAAATTCGAACACAATATACTTGAATAATCGGTCACGCAACAAACCCTAACAACTCAAATATTCATTCTTAATCGAGAACAATCCTCTCCCTCTCGTGATTAGAAACCCACTGAAAACCTTTTTTGTCTAACTTCATGATTTTTTATTTTTAGAATGTTATCAACTTGTTTTGTAGGATATGAAGAGTCTTTTACCAATAAAACATCGTTTAGTCTTAAGTTTTTATTAATCTTCAAATAATTAATTAATTACGTTG
Source organism: Hibiscus mutabilis (assembly GCA_019671005.1). NCBI lineage: Eukaryota > Viridiplantae > Streptophyta > Magnoliopsida > Malvales > Malvaceae > Hibiscus > Hibiscus mutabilis. The sequence continues at coordinate 8,718,889 of CM033741.1, forward strand.
AATAGCTTTATTTATTAATTATCCACGTCACCTCTGTAATAGGATTAGTAGTCCATATCAGTGCTCCGTGATGGGGGTAAGGTGGAGTGCTTACATTGAAGCCAAAATCTAAGTTCAATGGTATAATAGTATTAATTTTTTGTTCAGTGGTATGTTCGATTCACACATTAAAGTTAAGTGGTATTCCGTGCAGTTTACCCTTAAAAATATAATGAAAGAAAATTATGCTTTGAAAAATATATATTATGAACTAACTCATATCTCTCCCAAAATTTTCTCATTTTTTCTTTCAAATTGAAATTTATTTACACAAAAAAATGTTCATCATGTTGTGAATAAAGTAATGAATAACGATAACAATAACAAAGAACAAGAATAAAAGAACAAAGAGATGAGAGAAAGAGAGAGATTTTTATTTATTCTCATTATTGAATTGTGTACAATGCTTTCATCAAATAATCTATTTATAGGCATAAGAAGTGCATAATACATTGAACTCTAATTAATAAAGACAATATTATTTAATGATAAAGTAAATCAAATATCCTAGATAAAGTTCTTATCATGATAGATATCTATATAGATAAATATTCATAACACCCACCTTTGGATTTCTATGAAGATAATGTGCCTCGTTAAAACCTTACTAAGATAAAAGCTTGGTGGGAAAAAAATTTCTTTAGTAAAGAAAAAAGAGTTCACACATCTTTGATACGTATAATGTGTTGTCTCATTAAAACCTTACTAGGAAAACCCATTAGGAAAAAATCTCGGTTAAGATAAAAAGATTGCAATGCGTATTTACCCCCTCATAAAAACATCACGTAAGATCTTTGAATCTTCATAATTCAATTTTGAAAACAATTTTCAAATGTTGAAGTTGACTATGCAATTATGAATAGATCTTCCAAATTACTGCTTGAAAGGATACATCGAATACTATTCTTATGAAGATCACGAGGGACAAAACTTTGGAGTAATATGTTTCATTTTGTCACATTTGATAAATCCATCTTTCGATTGAGATATAAATTTTGCATTATCTCCGAACAAGATATCTTACATCTTATCTTGTGAAAGAAATTCACATATCTTCTGGATTTGTTTAGCCAAACACCTTTTTCGGCTTTGTCTTGTGCATAAAAATTATTTCTACATGATTTGAAGAGGCATCGAGTTTTGAAAGATCTGAATGTAATGATCTTTGTAATATTTAGATATGATTCTTTTGTACCAAGGAATTATAAAATCATATTATTGGGGTACTCAATAGATATCCTTTATCTATATCAAATCTTTTTAAGATTCTTTCAGCATGTGAGCATTCATGGACAAAAATTTATATTTCCGTGCTTGATCTTCAGTCGAGACAAGACTCGATTTCTCTCGTAAAATAATCAAATGCTTTTGAAAGCTCTTCATGAGTTTTCAATTTGAAACTCTTCACAAGTTTAATGATATTTAAATTATCCAAATGAATCTTGATCTAAACTCCTTTATAAAATGTATAAGGAAATATGAGCATTCTTATAGTATTTTCTCAATAAGTACTCACTAAGGCGATTATATCAAATGAGACAAAATATAAATATTCAACTGGACATACCTGAATAAATTTCCTCAAAAATTTCCAAATTCTTATGGCATTTTAAATTCCCCAAGGATAATTTTCCTTATATGAGGATCCACAAAACAAATAGACGCATATAAAGTATTTGATAACTGCCAAGTAATTGCATCCACCATGAAGTAATTAAAATTCTTCATAAATCATAATTCAAGTCGTATTTATGTCTCATAACTATTTATTTGTACCCCACTTGTATTACACCTTTACGTGTTTGGACTATTGGTCCAAAAAACTTAACTTTTGGAAGTTCAAAGTGTCCTTTTGCATTGACCAATCATTTCAATATTTATACTTCTATATATATTTGTATACAAGATCCTCATTTTCTTTCTTTGCTTCTATAGAAGCATTATATGTAAACTTGTTGTCGATAACTTTTATTTTCTGGTTCCATTCTTTTCTCGTATTGACATAACTTGTTGAGATCTCTTTTCAATCTTTATTTCATGTATATGAAACTCTTCTAGAGTTTTTATTATTAGTTATGTATTGGATCTCTTCAGGAGCACCCACCTCCAATATATGACCATCTCATACTATTTTTTATTTACAAGAATTTTGATCATTGGAACTAATTTCAACTATCTTGTTCAGGCATGATTTATATTAATTTGCTCTAACATGTAAATCAAATTTATAGCATTTCAGCTGGTATATGAAACTTGATTACTCTTATTTGGTCAGTAAATATGTCCAGTCGTTGACATGAAATAACATGAATTATCTTATGAACTTATGACTCATATGAGAAGATCTAGATAATGATAATTCATTTTTCATTATCTAGTTGACTATTATCTCTCGAGAAAAATCATGTCATAAATGTTTCTCCAATTAATGTTCAAGAATTTAAACATAAAAATGAGACTCATACTCAATATATATTCTCAACCATTTTTATATATACCCATTTTGTGCGTTGTGGTGGAGCAATTCAACTATATATCGTATATTCTAAAATGAGAAATATATGGCTCCTCACCAAAAACCAATCATAACGAGAAGTTTATTATAACTCGTTGGCTTGATGCGTATAAGTGTTGTTATATATAAAATACCATATAGATAATAAATATTATATTATTAAATGGCGAAGGGGTTAGAACACCGTCAGATCTGGATTTTTTTGTGGGTAATCTGTCATCGACTCTGCATTGGAAGGGATTATGGCATGTTCTTGACAGACATGGAGCGGTGGTGGACGCGTTTGTCCTCTGTAAAATAGTTAGGGATGGATCGAGATTCGGGTTTGTTGGGATGGGTGCACGTAGAGATGCTGATCGGACAATTGAACGTTTAAAGGAAAGTGGATATATGAATCCTCGGATCATGGTTTCTATTTCAAAGTATGGAGATCGAGATTCTTTTTAGCGATGCAAGTTATCTGTGTCGGTACAGGCTGAGATAAAGGTTAGGGATCAAGGACGTATCGATTCAACAGGATCGATTCAACAGAGGAATATTGCAAAGGAAGCTCACGTGGTTCAAGGTTGTGTTGACAAAGACAAATTAAATATATTACAAAACTGCATAGTGGGTTAGAGCAGTAAGCTATGAAGCATAAAAGAGCTGGCGGCGAGGTTGAACATATCTCAATTGCAAGGGTTTTTGATTTTGTGCATTGCGGGTGCTATGCTTTTATTGATGTTTACGGAAATGGGGGTACGAGATAAGGTGTTGGGGTCCCCTAACACTAGACGATAGATTTCGAAGATTGAGATGTGGTCTCCCAAACTGGAAATCAATTCTCAGAGAGTTTGGATATCGATTAGGGGAATGCACATTCATGTATGGTTGCAGAAGTCTATTGAGAGTATAGGAGGAATCTAGGGTTCTTTAGTTCAGCTTAACGATGCAACCCAATCGTTAGTGCATTTTGCACTATGGGCTTGGATCCTCAGGGTGTATCTTGTTTCATTTAAATCTTGTCATTATCCATATTTCATGTATGCATAATGCATCATCATTTATGCAAACAATAATCCGTACCTGGTATTCCATCAAGCTTGCCATGTCGAGCATTGTATCATAAATAAATGAAACACCCTTAACGTATACTCATAGACTGAATATGCATTAAAGATGTTACGAAATCATTGGAAGAAATATTGACTTGTAAATATATTTTTTATACCAAAATTTAATTTGTAGTTTAACCCTTTCTCTGTTTTAAATTTAAAACTAAGTTGTCTAGGTACATCTAGTTTTGACCCTGAATTTGTTTAAAAAAATTATAATTGAATTATTAAAATAAAAACAATATAATTTAGGGTGAAAACTATGCAAGTTGCCTAGACCCTTTCTTGATTTTAAAATTTTTACGCGTTTAGGGCTAAACAACATTTTAACCATACCAAAGATTTTGCAATTGTTAACAATTCGTATTTTTAAACTTATCCAACCATAAAAGCATATGATTATGTTGTGAACTTATGTTGTAGATAGTTCAACTTTAAAATACTTACATGCCCACTAGTCTATCAAATTATGGTAAAGACGTACTTACTGAACTTATTGTAGTAACTTGATTTTCTCAAATTTTTGCTCCTCCTCGATAGACGATTTCCAGGAAACCTACGTGTGACATAATACACACGCTAAGTACGAACTTAGTGAGACATACTATTACATGGCCCAGGTGAGTGCATTTCTAAATGTTTGCATTGCATTGAAAATGGCATTGCATTTCTTTATAATACATGATATGATACAATGCTCGACCTGGTAAGCTTGATGGAATACCAGGTACGAATTATTGTTTGCATAAATGACGATGCATTATGCATACATAAAATATGGATAATGACAAGATTAAAATGAAACAAAATACACCCTGGGGATCCGAGCCCATAGTGAAAAAATACACTAACGAGGTGTTTAATATAAGGAGCAAAGAGCGTCCTCTCGAGTACGTACTTCACAATGCACTATGGTGCAAATAGGCTACGGGATTTCCATGGGCCTCTATCCAGACACGATGATAATAATAACAAGATGTTACATGATACATGATACAGATGTTACACGATTACATGATACAGACGTTACATGATACAGATGTTACATGATTATATGATACAGATGTTACATGATTACGTGATACATGAAAAAGATGTTACATGATTTCACGATACATGAAAAAAGAAGTTATATGTTACATGACAGAGAAATACATGATAGAAATGTTATTGATATATGATACACATGTTACATGATACATGATAGAATACATGATATGCAAATGATTGTATAATGAAAACATGACCATGATAAAATACATGACATATGTACATTGTGATATACTTGCCACGTTAGAGAAAACGAAATGCACTTTTTGGTTTCGTTTGAGCGTGCAAGGATTTTGATTGAAACGTCACGTCTTATATAGATGAATTGGTTGAGTTAAAAGTAGAGGGCATGCCGTATTTGTTGCACATAAAGGAATTGGATATGTTTGGGCCAATGGTGGATTGCGAGTGTACGCAATTAGTTTCGGATGAATTGATTGAAATACAAGTTTCTTTGTGTCACACCCCGATAAATAAAGGTGTTGGTAAATAATTAAAAAGACAAGGAAAAAAGAAAATTTTGGTTGCTGGCCATTCTTGGTGTTTGTTTACCCTGGCTTAATTTTGAGCCGTGGTTGAATTGTCTGAGCTAAATAATTAAAGGCCCAATATACTCCCACCATCTTTAGTGTTGAATGATATCGAGTAAGATATTTATAGAGAGTCCATAAATTTCTTCTATCCCTTCATCTTCCTCCCTTCTGATCACTGCCACTTTCGGTTTGTGGTTGTCACCATCGACATCGTCGAAACTGCCTCCTAGCCTCGATCAAAACTCAGTGACCACTCGCTCAATCTCCATGTCGTTTGCAGTGGAGATTAGTTTGAAGGATCGTCAAACCTGTCTCTTTACCCATTTTCTGTTCGAGCTCCGACCGCCTATCACTGCCGGTCTGTGGCTTACACCGCCACCACCTTCATGTTCCCCATAATCTCGCGATCAAAACCCAGCCTCCCACTTGCTGTGTTTTTGTGTTGTCCGCCTTGGAGGTTGAGTGGAAGCTTTATCGAAAACACAATCTTTCCCCTCTATTTTTGGTCGATTGCGCTGCCGTGAGCTGCCCGTTCGCAATGCTGACATCATCATCACAACCACGTCATCCTCACAAGTAAAGCCCAGTCCTCTGATCGTCTGACCGCCATCAGAAACTTTCCTCCGTCACATATCTTGAAAACCCAGATTTGGGTAAGGCTTGTGGTCACTTTTTATCTTTTTTAGTGATTATTGATCTTTGATTTGGTTAAAGATGGTTTCCTCATTCGACTTCTGGTCAAAAATGACCTTTGGAGTCGTCGTTTGTGTGCTGGCTGTTTGCGAGTTAAGCAAACCCTAGGAGATGTATATAGGTGTTAGTGGAGTTCGGGTGATTGGGTAGTGTAGGTTGGGTGGGGTATGTGTGTGTGTGAATGAATGGTGTATGGGTTGAGTGGTATTAGTGTGATGGGTTGTGTGTGTGATGAATTGGGTGAGCCAAATTCTTGGATCATGTTATCCTTTGAACCCAATTGACCCGAATTGAACCGACCAACCCAAACCAAACTGGATCCTGAACCATTAACCTAACTTGACCATAACCCAACCCGAGTTGACCATGACTCGACCTCAGTTGACCGTTGACTTTGACCATAAAGTTAACTTTTTTTAAAAACCCCTATTTTATGTTTTTCGATGTCCCGAGTTTGTTGTTAAAGCCTATTTTGTGAAATTCTAGCCTGAAAGCCTCCAAATCTAACCTTGAACTCGAGCATGCTTTTGTTTTTAATTAATCAGTTAAAAGACAATGTAATTGAGTTAAGGATTGTTTTGGATTAGGTATAATTGAAGGTGTTCGCTGTTTCTTGTATCCAGGATTTTGAAGGACGAGTTTGAGTTTGAAAGTGATCAAAAGGAGTGCAAAGGTCGATCGATGGGGCTCGAAGTCGAGATAATACTTTACTACCTTTTGCATGCTTTACAGAACTTGTCTGTATTGGTTAATGCATGAATGATTATGATTAATGCTTGAATATCTCAAAGTAATACTGATTACGGTAGAAAGATAATGAATTGGATAAGATTTGAATGACTCGAATAAGAAGTTTGATGAACGGTTGGAAATTCCAAACTCAGTGAAAAATCTGATAAAGCAATTAAACTCAAAACCTTCAATTCGGATTATCCTTGTTAAAAGTTTTAATTTCTAAGATACTCATATATGAAATGATGAAAATGCCCTTGAGGTGTAAAAAGGACCTGAATACCCCTAGAAGTGGAAATAATCTGGGAATTCATATATGACATGATAGAATCTTTGATTCAACCCGTTAAATTTCTAATATGTTTAGAAGATTTTGAAATCAGGTTTCTAACCTTCGAGGTTGTGAAATGCCTAGATTTCCCCAATTTCTGAATAAATGTCTAAAAATCTTTTTTCCTGGAAATATTCTAAATAAATATTTGAAGGCCAATTTACTGAATGTACGTTGTATGTTTGGATAAATTGAAATGACTAAGATATTTCTAAGTTTCGAAATATCTGGAAAATATCGTCAAGCATGGGAACGACTATAACACCCTTAGGCACTGAAATAACTATAAAACTTTAGCGACTTGGAATAAGTGAAAGCCTTTTTAATGCTGAAAGTACCGATACAACTTAAATGACTGTAATGCTCATACGTGATATAAAGCCTGACTCATGTACGACAATCACTCTTGATATAGCTACAGTACATGGAAAATACTGCATGAATATATGCTCGATTTCTCATAGCACGTTCAATGATTGATAGGTGAAGGCGATCTATGTTGTTACACACTGTAATCAATTCTGAGGAATGAATACTTAAGGTGTACCTATCTAGTTGAATGGTAAGCACTGTAATGATGGGTTCCGATTAGTTCAAAGAGACTTGAAAACCTAATGAGCAATTAAAATTCTTGAATTCTGAAAATCACCATTTATACCTTATTGGTTAAAATTACCAAACTGCCCATGAAGGTTAGAATGACCATAATGCCCTTGTAGGCTTAAATGATTAGATCACTCATGATATATCTGAATTCTCAATGATCCTGGTGTATCAACTTCTGAAGGTCTAGTTTGACCGTTAGTACTGAACCTCATTTTTAGGGATCTCATTCTAAAATCAATTCAAAATTTGTCAGATGTTCAATATTCTCTTTATGATAATTATCAAGTGTCTCCGAGAAATAAATTGGACCATATAGTGTGTTCCACGTGTCCATGAATATTCTCTCTGTTTTAAACCAAGATTATTTGCTTTAATTTAAAAGTATGGCTCTGTTATTTGAAATAAAAGCACAATTTATAGCTTTTGTTTCTGATACAAAAATACATTTTACACTTGCTTTCTAATATCATTGTCTACTCGATAAAAGCTAATTTTATCTGGGGGTATATTATTTGAAATATGATTGAAGATTTGTAGGCTCAACGCTAGTAAGTCCTTCTAGACCTAAGACATCCCCTTAGGTAAGCTCCTACGCCTAATGGGCCTAGAGTAAGTTTTCTAGACCTAAGACATTCCCCTACGCCTAATGGGCCTAGGGTAAGTCTTTCTGGATAAAGTTTTAGGATACTGCATATTGGCATACAGTTGAAGGGTAGTTAGGTGATTAAAATAAAACTTTCTATCCCCTTCTGAAATCTACCCCACTGAAGTAATTTACCAAAGTCTAAAACTCTCAGTATGTTTCTAATCTACACTTAATGAAACACACTAAACTCTCTGGTTTGACTTTCGTAATCTATCTCTCTTCTGATTATCCGGGCTATAGGCATCTTGTCTGGTACTCGAGCAATCAAATCAAGAACGACTCTGTTACCTTCAATTATAACGACAATATGAAATTTCATATCATAACTGAAACCTGTTGATACCAGGCTCATCATGTCAGTTTTATGTTTAACCATATACCTGCTTGTGCCTACAACATGACTTGGTAGTTCTGTATTACTGAGCTTTTCCAAGCTCACGTTGTTTTTACCATCGCTGGTTAAAAGAGATTTATCATGGTATAGTGATCAACATCAGTTTCAGAAGTTCCCTCGACGTTGCTTGCGGAGTACAGTAGTGGTACAGTTAGGGGGCATGTATGTCACATCTTATTTTATGTTAGAGTCTGTAACATACTTTTTGGATTTCTGTTTTATGATTTTTTGTAATGATGTTCTGACAAATATTTTTATTTTACGGATTTAAATGTATTAGAAAGAAAAGAATTTTATTTGGGTTTTTACTGTGAGTCGTTCTTGTGACCCGAATATGACACCTCAGATTGGATCAAGTTACCCGTATCGATCTGTGGGTGTTACACTTTGAAACTTGATAATACATTGTTCACCAAAAATTGTTCCTTTTAATAGGAATATATTTAGCTCTTGTGAAGCTTTCAATGAAAATTATTCTTTTGGTAACAATATATAGCTCTTCTAGAACTTTTAACTAATTTTTCCGCTATCAGAACTCATATCAAAATTGACTTATTTTATATGTCAATTGATAATATATGTGTAGCGATGTCCTTTTGCTTTTTATCGCTAAAATAAAAACGAGGCTTTTTGGAAAGGTGTTTTTGAAAGGTGTTTGTGATTCTTTTGGATATAAAATATTTATTCCGTGGGGTTTACAAAAAAAACTCATAAAAAATGGAGTCGCCACCGGCCACTTAGGTAGGCCGGACACCACAAAACCAGAGATTCAAAAAGACAGGGTTCGGGAGTCGGTTACGGATGGGGAAGGATTAGCACCCCCACACCGCCCAAAAATTGGTACTTTAATAATTACCGCTTTATTAATATTGGATTTTCCGGATTAGAGTGACGATTATTTTAAAATTCGGTCATAATTGCGAATATATTTTAAGGGTCCCGTTACCCGATAATAAACGCCCAACCACTATCACTACGCTTGATACTGGCCTCGTTTACGCTCGGATAAAAGGACACCGCATTAACAAGTTATAAATCATATGCAATCTTAGTGGCAAAAATATAAAACATGACAGATAATTTAAAGACAGTAAATATTCACATAATAAAATACTAATCTAATAAATGATATACTAGATTAAAACATGCATATATACATATTATTCTAAATGATAAATAAAAACAACTTTAACAAGTTAGAACAACAATGCAGGAATAATTACGTTATATGTAGACGAACAAATATTTAAAAAAACATACATGCTATTAATAAAACATATTTCAACATATATGAACAATATATTATACAATAAAGAAGACACACTAACACGTAACCTAAAAGCCAAGGAAACATACAATGTGTACAAAAATACAAGAACATCTTTGTTTTATGAGTCGGATAAAACATAGCATGCTTTAATCTGATAAGTAGGATAAAAAACATGACTACCATTTTTAACACATATATACATATAAACATAAACTACGACTCATATATGAGGGACATAAAATAAAATAATAGAATATCAATATATATACGATTATAACACGAACATGAACATTTACAAAGAATACATGACTGAAATGAAAGAAAAACAAAAGTCAATGGCAGAAATTAAAGAACAATAATATGTAATTTAGGGACGAAATTGCGAAACAAACAAAACCTAAAAGGACCAGAATTGTAATTAGACCAAGGGGCAGACCCAAAATGAAAAATTCAAAAACGCGGGATGGTTAAGGGTGTAATTTTACCATTCAGAAACTGATTCGGTGTAATTTAGGGACTAGATTGTAACCTTTTGAAATATCAGGGGGACTGGGATTGTGATTATACCATGCGGCAAGACAAAAATGAAAATATTGAAAACGCGGTGGGATTAAGTGTGTAATTTACCCATTTAGCAAAATAAAAACACCTATATAAACCCTCTTTTTAGGCCGAAACCAAATTTTTGGCCATTCGTTTCATTTCTTCAGTTTTCATATAGCCTGTGTTCTTCTTTTTCTCTCGTTTGTTCTTATAAAACCCAGAATCCGGCGGTCGGCCGCCGTATTCTCCGCCGCCGGCCGCCGCTAACCGGCGCCGGCGAGCCTCCAAAATACACCAAAACAACCCCCTTTTCGTCCTCAATACGAATCCTAGGTTGGATTCAGAGGATATACCTCTATTCGCTCTAGATCTAGGAAATACGAACCAAAAAAAATATTTTTTTAGACCAAAACAAAACTACAAAGGGTCTTCTCCTCCCTTTAGTTCACCAGATCTGGCTTGTAGAAACCGAAAGGCTTATCACTGAGGAAGGGAAGACCCACAAACAACGCCGGTAAGACTACTCTCCCTTTTTTGTTTCTATTTTTTGTTCTATTTCGTATATGCATGCAAAGAAAACAAGTAAGAAAAGTACCACTGGACTTGCTTTGCCTCTTTTTTGTATTTCTGAAAAAAAGCTTAATACACTCTCTGTTTTTTTTTGTTACTACTCTCTCTTTTTCCCCCCTTCTCCGTTCTTATCCCCCGTTACAAAAGTTTCCCTTTCATAAATATTATTGTCTTCGTTCTGTTGCAAGTTGCCTCTTGCTTTTTTCAGATCTGAACTGAACTGACAATTTTCCTTGTTATCTTGGGCATGTTCTGAACATGGGGACTGAATATCGGCGCGGTGGCGGTATGGATATTCTGCCAGCGGCCAGACGCGTTCTCGGCCGTTAGATCTGATCTGATCTAACGGTCGAGATGGCTTGAAGAACGATCGGCCAGGATGGAGCCTCGATTTGATGAGACGGCTTCAGATCTCGCCACGTGGAGCTCCGCAGTCGAGGAGTCAGAACGCGTGGATCTTACGCGCGCGTGGGATGTTAAAGCGACCGCGCGTGGACCACACGCGCGCGTGGCACTCGAACGGTCCATACGTGTGGATCACGCGCCTGGCAGATATTTTTGACTTCTTGGTTGTATCGTGGCCGTTGGATCAGATCTTGATCCAACGGCCCCACGCCCCCCCGCACATTGTAATTAGATAAGATTCAGATTTGGGCCAACCGGGCCTTGTAATTGGACTTGGACTTGGACTGTAAATTTTATTTGGGTTTAATATATATTAAATTTTTTTATTTTATCAGCCCAATAATATTAATAATAATAATAATATAATTATAACAGCAATATATATACATGATACAAACATATACTTATACAAGTATAACATATTGGCATACGTACATATAATCCTGCCCATAATTAACATAACTTCTATATATATTAATCAATACGCTCATACTCTAAATACACGCGACGCACATTCATCTAATACGTATACATACATAGATTATAATACACATGCATACACTTTATATATATTAGTAACACTCATGCAAACAATAAACATATAATATAATAAACATACATGCAACACTAATATGTATTTACAGGTAAAAAATGAGTGATTACAATATGTTATCTATAATTCCCGAAGAATTATTTTGAGAACTCTTATTGCTCTCTTAAAACTTCTACTTCTGGTGGTGATGATATTATTATAATTAACGGTAATTATTACAATATTCACAATTATGCACCTTTCATAATTTGCTTTCTCTTAAGAACTTATCACACTTTCGGAGCATCAATATTTTTAGTATTTTGAAATATAGTACTCACATTTTTCCTTCCATTTAAATGGGAAAAATATTTTTATATTTTTGTTAAGCATAAAGCATCACTATAGATTATATTTGATGAGTAACTTAAACAAATTGAATTTAGACGTGTCTTCATATTTGGCCTTGCTTCCAAGACATTTAATTCAAAAGAAACATGAAATATTTAAGAAATCTGAATGTAACTTATTTACATGCGGCATAAGCATTGCAAAGTCTTATTTAAAATAATAATAATAACAATAATTTTTTTGGTTCGGAAAATATGTTGAGGATATTAGAATCTCTCAATTCTGCCAATTCTCAAACGTATGTACCAAATAAGTCTAAAGGGGTCAGTCCTCGTGGATGATGGATTACTCAACAAGGCTTAGAGCAAATGCATCGACGACGGAAGCCTTCGCAATCTCCACTTTTGAAACCCTCTGCTTTGCACAGAGTCTTACAGTTATCGTCATTGGTGCACAGCCCCTTGAACGTAGTACTCGGTCTTTCGCATTTTTTACCTTCCACTGCCATAGGACTCATCTCTATTTTGTTACAAAAACATGAAAAAAAGATTAGACAAAATGCATGCATGCATACATACATATGAGAGAGAAAAAACCTAACATTTAACTTAAATTTGTAGCAAATCATGTTCCTAACTCAAGAGATAAGTTGAAAAGGGTGAAGAAAAAACCTATTGCTAGAAGAACCAACAGAAGAAAGAAAGCAATTGAAATCGATGAACGAGTGGACTTTGCCATTTTGATTATTGTTTTACAAAGTGAACGATTGATAAAAGAGAGAAGAAAAAAGATTTTATTCGATGTGATGAAAATAACTTGTCGTGAGACCTTTATAGTAAAATTACTATGAGAAACAGTTGACGAGAACAGTGGAGGCAACCTACATGTGTTGCATTACAAAGTAATCTTAAATTACATCCATTTAAACCATAACTACACAATCTCATATATCTAACTTTTTTTGGCCTTTTCTAATTGTTGAATAAGTTTATATAATTATTGTTGCCTTTTACCTATTTAAAGCTGTATTGAAATCTCTGATATTATATTCATTTGGTTGCAGATTCTAAACATTAGTTGCCTTAATTTGGATTTATTTTAATTATTATAAAACATTATTAAATGAATTCATTAGTATAACATGCATTGAATTTTCTGGTAGGTTCCATTGTACTTATCTCAGTTATTTTGAAATAGGTGCTTCGTTTTTGAAGCAATACCTAGCAATGCTTCTTCCGTGGTTAAAGTATATTGTTTATGATTTTTTTTTTGAAGAAATATATTGTTTATGATTACCATTATGGTAATGGACAGTAGCGTATGACGGTATGAGTATCATATTAATTATGATTTATAGCATATTTTTTTAGTCACTTGACCTTGTTTAGTAACCGGCTGATAACTAATGGTATGTTACATTAACGGATAATGAATTACATTAATTGATTTGATTGGTTTATTGTATTAATTGATGGTATAAAGTTAGGGTTATTATTTCAAGCACAAGCACTTGTGAAAAAAATTCCACAAGCACTTAGGTTTAGGGTTTAAGGATTTTGTTTAGGGTCTAATGTTTAGGGATTTTAGTGGATGAGTTTTGAGTTTAGGGCTTATGATTAAAATTTAGGGCTTATAGGTTAAAACTTAAATCTCTAACCATATTACCCTAAAAACTAAACTCTAACCTTAAACCATAAACTCTAAATTCTAAACACCTACACTTAAACCCTTAAACCCTAAACTAGATTCCTAAACCTTAAAACTAAGGCACTTGTAAAAACTTTTTGTATCTACCTCTAGTACATGGGCTACTTTCTCATAATGTTATTTGGTAAAATTAATTGATAGTTATACTTGTTTGCTTATTTGAACAAGTAAAATGATATATAAGGTCATGATTATATGTGAATTATTCAAATTTAAGTTATTTGGATAACACTCCTTGTTATTGTGAAAGTCAAAAAAACTCTTTCCATCTCATATATCCAATCCTCCAAAATAAAAAACACTATTCATAGGGATGTCAATTAGGTGGGGCGGCTGCGAAGGGTTACTCTCTTCATACTCACCCCATTAAAAATTTTCATCTTCATCCCCGCCCCACGACACGTTGTGAATAAAAATATAAAATCAACCCAGCCCCGCAATCCGCAAGACTAAAACCATCTACGTTCCACCACCCACGTAAGTCTTGAGACCCACCTAATTCCTTTTTACCCACTTCATATAATATATTTATAAGTATTAGTTAAATAAATATAAAACAAAATTGTTATAAAAAAGCATGAAATACATGTCATTTGGACTTCAACCACATATATGACATTATTCCAATTGTCACCCTAAACAGAAGGCTTGACGACAACAATAAAGAAAAAATCAAGAAACCTAAATATTATATATATATATATTGAACTTTTCATAAATATTTCAAGACAAGTCAATATAAATTATCTTAAATTTGATTATAATCAAAACTGATATTTTAAAAATATTTATATATTTGATTTGGTCAATCTCAAACCCAATTATATATATATTAAACATTTCATAAAAATCTCAAGACAAGTCAATATGAATTGTCTTAAATTTGACTACAATCTAAACTCATATTTTTTTAATATTTATATATTTGATCTGATCAAGCTCAAAGCCAATTATATCTGTAATAATATTTATGATAAATGTTATAAGATATGTTGGGACGGGTGGGGATGGGGAGGGTGCAAAGTCATATTCACACCTGCCGTACCACCCACATCAATCCTAATTTTTATCTCCATTCCTGCCCCACGACCCGCAAAATATGTAACCATCTCTGCGCAAATGGAAGCGAAGTGGGGCGAATCCCTGCAAAACACGCTTTAGTTACATCCCTAATTCATAACAACTTTTTTCAATTTTAAAGGATTCACCTTAATACGTTGCTGGAATCATATGTTTACCAAACAACCAAATTAACAAATGTAATTAACCAACCCTGTAAAAATATTCAAATCCTTTTTATTTTTGTCTCCATCCCTGTCCCACGATCCGCGAAATATGTAACCATCATGCCCAATTAGATGCGAAATGGGGTGAATCCCTACAAAACCCGCCCTAGTGGCATCCCTAGTTCATAGCAGCTTTTTCAATTTTAAAGGTTTCACCTTAATATGTTGTTGCAACCATATGCTTATCAAACAACCAAATTAACAAATTTAATTAATCAACCCTTTAAAAATAGTCAAATCCTTTAATTTTGACTCAAAACTTTATTAATCAAACGCGAGAGATTATATCATGAGCCCTTCTCACCACGTCATCCATGGTCCCAACCAAGTAAAATCACTCACTTTATTAGTCTTTTCCATGTCATCTTTATACCAAGTGAAGATTATGATAAGTGTAGAATGTTGCATATTTTTAGTGTTATTTATTCCCAATTCTCACTGGATATTACTGGTTCGTTCCTTTTTGGGCCTATTTATGACTAAGAACTTCATTGGATTACTCAGTCCAAAACCAACAGTTAAATACAGAATCTAAAGTTCACTGGAATTCGTGGCAGGATTCGTGAGCACAACTTGAGGCATGACGTAGTCCGAGTACGAGGAGCAGTAGATTTCGGCGATATAGTTAGCAGCTTCTAGAAGGCGGACTAGCATTATCTCAATGTCAAAAATCGGATTTATCTTAAGGATAAATGCCTAAGAGATAAAGACAAGATTATTTAGAAGATAAACCAGAATTCAATCAGAGCCACGTGATTCAAATTAATTATTTTTATCTTTTGTGATAAGTTATTGGTTTAAATTTAGTCCACTAGTTTAAAATATGTATCCCTTATTTTATCTTCAATCTAAGGGATTTGTTATTTTAATCTCTTTAGGATCATTGGATATAAATACCACATAGGTTCAACACTTGAACTCAGATTGGATTTTGTAATTCCCTGGTTATTTTTATAAAGGTTTTTCTTTTCATCTTTTTACTTGCTTCTCTATTTTATTTTTTCATATCAAAATGCTCAACATGATCCAATCTATGTTTAACTAAACTTCATTTAGCCTAAAGTTTTACAATGGCTCAATTCTAAATCATGAGAATTGGGTTTGCACTTAACAACTCTTAGAAAGTATTCTTCGATTCTCTAGAAACTAGGAGTGACAACCGGCTAATCCTTTAAAATTTATTACATCTTCAACTCAAAAAGATGTCATTGATTTGAAAGGTGTTTTGGCTTGTGGTTTAGGAGTCGGATCAGTTGGTCGTAATCCGGCTTCCTGTGAACAAATTTAGCGGTGGTCCGCTAAGGGGAATCAAGATCGGATTCGATTCTCAAATGGACGCTCTAACTCGAGTTGGGCTCTTCCAGAACTCGAAGTTGTCTTGGTGCTAACGGCGATAGACGTTGTTAGATCAACAAGGACCGGATTTCAGAGATTGACTTGGAAATCTTGGTTAATCGAAGATAAGAGTTAGCTGCAGGGGTTGGGCCCTGTAGACTGTAACAAGCGTACTATCTATGAGGGAAAATTTATTTTGATGACCGGTCAAAATTGAGGCTGGCAAAGCCTGGGGCTATCTCACCATTCTTGAACTCTTTTATAATTTTCTATCTTTATTTACCATTCATCACTTTCATTTATTAATTATTTTTTGGGAAAACTACACGGGTCACCAAACTATCACCCTTTTCCTATTTTGGTCACCCAACTAATTTTTTCGTCTAAATCGTCCCTCACATTAGATACCATTCCTATTTTGGTCCCTCTCCGTTAAAAAACTAACGGCGCACTGACATGGCATTTTTTAAATATTTTTTAATCATTTCTCTCTCCTCTCTGTTAAAAAATGACATGAAAAAATTAATGAAATAAGTAGTTATAAGTTGGGACTATGGATGACATGGTAAGTATAGATGACAATTTAACCCGAACCCGACGGGTTCCGACCCGACCCGTTAGAGACATTTTTTTTTAAAGATATCAGAGTCGGGGCGAGTTCGGTTTAGAGTGAAAATTTCCCGACCCTAGCCGGATTTATTTAAAAAAATACTTATATATTTATTAAGGTTTCTTTTAATTCTAACCCCCGCCTGTTTTTCCATTTCATACCACCTGCGCCTCTACCTTACCCTTTCATTCCGCCGCTCCAATCTTCACTTTTCCCATTCTTTTTTTTACTTTGTTTTCTATTTGTTCTATTAACTTTTATTCTGTTTCATTTTTTATTAATTTCATTTTAATGTTTTTTATTTTTTTCGTTCCCCTGTCAATCCTCCTTAATCTCTTCTCATTTTCTTCTTTATATTTGATTTAAAACACTGATTTTTTCTAAAATGTTTTATGGGCTATGTGCGATTTGCAAAGCAAGGGTAAAATTATTGTTTTGGTTCAATGGTTGTTAGTTATATGATATGCAAGAAATGATTTTTTGTTAGTTTGAATTTCTGGAAAAAAAATTATGTTTGAATGCCCAGAAAACATTTTCTAAGAAAATGTTTGTTTGGATGTAGAGAAACTTTTATGGAAAATAAGTTTAATCCAGGTCGGATCAGGTCGGGGATGAGTTTACGTATCTAATTTCGGGGCGGGGTGGGTATAATAAAGAAAAAATTGGGTTGGGTAGAGGTCGAGTCCTAATATTCATTTTTCGGGTAGGATCGAGTTCGCCAAAAACTCGCCCCGCCCCGCCCCGTTGTCATCCCTAATGATAAGGAAGTCTTTGTAATCTGTTAGTAGGCAAGGACCCCAAGTGCCTAGGATTTGTAATACAAATTACAAAGACTTACACCGGTGTAAGTCTTTGTAATCTGTTAGTAGGCAAGGACCCCAAGTGCCTAGGATTTGTAATACAAATTACAAAAATTTACACCGGTATAAGTCTTTGTAATCTGTTAGTAGGCAAGGACCCTAACTGCGTAGGATTTGTTATACAAATTACAAAGACTTACACAAGTGTAAGTCTTTGTAATCTGTTAGTAGGCAAGGACCCCAAGTGCATAGGATTTGTAATACAAATTAAAAAGACTTACACCGGTGTAAGTCTTTGTAATCTGTTAGTAGGCAGGGACCCCAAGTACATAGGATTTGTAATACAAATTACAAAGACTTACACCGGTGTAAGTCTTTGTAATCTGTTAGTAGGCAAGGTCCCCAAGTGCATAGGATAATATAACGTAAAACAGGACCTAAAACATTCGAACTTGTCTTAAAAACATTCGAACTTGTCTCGAACACACCATTCGTGTTTCGTACAATTGATAAAAGTAACCCAACATTTTGGATAATAAAACTTTTAAATTACATACGCAGCATTAAAAAATCTAAGGCAATTAATATTTCCTTCCACCTAATTTATTATTACTACAATTAATGCTCACAACCACCATTTTATTGGTATACAAACACCCAAAATTGCTTTGCAGACAACATTCCACATCTTCCCTTCACCCTCTACGTGGGTAGTAGTGGAGTTTTTTTTCACATTATCTACATACAAGAACGAAACTGAGGGAACCATATATTTTTTACTATTCAACACTTCCATTCGTAGGTACAAGGACGATGAGAATTTCGAAAAATAACTCAACTTAGGGTAAATATTTGTGTACATACAGATTAGCTTAGAAGAAAATCTATTTTCTTACAAAAAATATGAGAATTTCGAAGTCGAGTATCGGTACGGATATAAGGGTACCGATACGCAAAGGCATTTTTAGCCTATTTCACTTGAAAAAAAAACTCATCGAATGTGTTTTTAAAACATTTCAAACATTTGATTAAGTTTAAGACAAATAATTTTGTTTGAATGCATAGTGAATAATACATATTGGTTATTTAAAATTTATTTTGAAAGGATTTATTATTTTAAAACTATTTATTATATTAAAATCAATTTAATATAAGTTTAACATAATTGTTCGTCTTTCATGTGATTCATTTTACAATATGCACAATATGCAAACTTAATAACCGCGAATAAAGCATTTGAATCATCAACTAATCCTGGTGAATGTAACTAAGAATCTGTACAATGTCTTATCCGTTATTGGTCACGTAATATTACAACTTTTCATTATGCTTCAAATAACTACAAAGGTGTTTGGGATTGACATACTCTTACTTGTAAGTATTGCTCGAGATTTCATTCTAAATAAAGGGCTAAACCCGAATTCCGCAACAACACCATCAATCTTCAACCTCTGCATCTCATTAAACAAATTTGACACCTTCTTCATGCTACACCTTGACGACATCTCCTACAGTATATAATATAACAATAATTACTTCAATGTTATGCTTACATATATTATTTAACGAAAATTTTAAACCCTAAACATTTTCTCTAACAACAAAGATACACTTACACTTACCTTCTTATCTTCTGCCTTCACTTTGTCTTTTACTATCCATTCCATATAAGCCTGCTTCTGTTCCACTTGCATATCAAAATAGGGCTTCTTTTCCTCATCAGTCATTTTTGCCCATTTCAATCCTAGTGCTTTTCTTGCATGTATCACTCCCACAAATATTAGATTTTTATAATATGTACACCTCACAAGCCAATACACAACACATAATAGTATTTCAAATTTCTCATTTACCGCATTGTTCATTTTCTTCTTTCCTCCCTTGCATCCTTTACATCCAGGGGGAATGAAATAAAAGCCCAAATTACAAAAACAACCACCATTGTTTCAAAAGGAATTGTTGCTAGAGATCCATAAAATATGGCGATTGTGTCAAAAAAATTGGAGTGGGCAACAAGATCATTTCTCAGAGTTCGCAATAAGATCATTGACACAAAACCAGCGAGGAAGATAACCATCATGAATGAATTGAAAACAGAGAACCAATGGATCTACATATTACAATATGTAACAGAAAATTAAAGAATACAGAACAGTCTAATGCAAGACTTGAAAATAAATGAAATATACCACTGCAAAAGAAAGAAAAAGAATCCACTGAAGTAGAAAATCATTGCCGACAATGGTACTTACTTGGTGCTCAAAGAAAGGATAGTCCAAATAAACATCAAAGCGACGGGCAAAAATGACATTAGTTGGAATCCATTTGACAAAGTATGTCGTGTCCAATACTCTACCTGCTTCCAGTGGTTTTGGACTCTCCTGAGTGAGATTGACGTGAATAATCTGCAAAATTGAAGAGTGGTCACCAATAATAGTAGATTAAAAAATAGGGATGAAAGTCGTCTATATGCGAAGAACCACAAACCTGATCCTTATTGTACTTAATAACAATATTCTTATGTGTGTAGAGGACATGTTTGCCATTATCACTGTTCTTATCAGGATGCAGCTCGCCAACAAAGCCTAAAAAAGTTAAAAGACAAACTCTTCAACGACAACCCATAAGGATTAATAAACCATATAAAAGGGAAGGGGAGTAGGCTATGCATACTCCATAAAGGTAGATCATCTGAACTTTCAGCATTGTTAAGAGCGTAAACATGGCAAAAACAGAAAAGCAAGGAAGATTTTTTAGATATAAAGTGGTTAAAATTTAATATTAATAACTATATTGTAATTAAATAAAAATATTTTAAGTATCTTTTATTAAAAAAATTAATTTCAATAATAAATTAATAAATAAATTAGTTCATAAATATAAATCAACCGAACACAACTATATTTAAATTCTATCATATAATTAAATGAACACAATATTTTTACTCATTCCCATCTCTTTAGCTTAAGGAAAAAACTTTGATGCACAGACCGTGTACACTTTAGTTTACACGTGCCTTTTAGTTTTAGGGGTTAGGGTTTTAATTTAGAGTTTAAGGTTTAGGGGTTTAAGTTGTAGGGTTTAGAATTTAAGGCTAGAGTTAAGAATTTAGTGTATAGGGTTTAAGGTTTAAGTTTTAGTTTTTTAGGGTTAGGGCTAGGAATTTAGTTTTTTTACACGTGCCTGTGTATCAAAATTTTACCCCTTAGCTTAATGTATAAATGATTCACGAGCTTGTTTATAGCCAACCAACAAACAATAACCAATATTTTATCATGTTTTATTTACATGCACCTAATTATTATACCTTTTAACACTTCAAAAGGTCAATTAATTTAAGTCATTTTCTCAACCTACTTCATAAATAAAATTCAAACATTTTTTTTTAGTTTTCTTTTTAAATAGTCTAAAGGTGATTACAATATAGTATTTATTTATACATATTCTTAACCATTTGACAATACACATGCACTTTGCAGGCAAAACGATTAAACTCGGTCTCTTAAGATGAATATTATCCACTTTTCCATTGAGACAACTTGTTGGATTCCATTTTAGTTATTTTTGAAAAACAAAATAAAAATTCATATAATAAAAATGTAACGTTTTACATCAAAAATGTGAAATATTAGTTAAATTTAATTTTTAAGATGTTAGGAATAAAATATTCATTGTTTCGGAATTTCAAAATCATGATCATTTAATCACTTTGAGTCCTTATTACGATCAGGGCGTAACTATGAAGAGACTAGTGACTGTTACTGTCCCTAAAAGATATTAAAAATTATAAAAAAATGATAAAATTGCTCTGTGATCCCTTAAAAATAAAAAATTTATTATTAACTCTCTATGTTTAATTTTTCTTAAAAGATCATTTCAATAAATAATGTTGAGTTCTACCACTGCATACCGCTCACATGTACTTCAATTTACAAAACTATGGTGGCTGAAAACACATGTTTCCAAGGCCACGAATTGATTGATCTGATCATTATTACTCTACCCAATTTTTCTAGGTTTCATGGTAATTTAACTCCGATTCATATAAACATAACTAAAGTTTACAATCCATGCTACAGTTCTAAACAAAGATTGACAAATTTCGAAACCAGCTGAAAATTGATTGCCCATCGTAGTTCAACCCACAATCAAAATCTACCCAACCGAAATCAAATGAACCCTCATTAGAACCCTACATGCATGCAGATAAATTTCGTATGCCAATGATTAAAGCTAAAAAGTTTAGGGGGACAAAGATCTTCTCAGGCCCTTAGTCTCGCACTTGTTAGTGACACTGTATAGAATTATTTGCGCTATTGGAATTTGTCTGCATTTCTCACGTATATTACTAAAGTAGTTAGGGTGCATTCTAAGAAATAAAATCCTATTGCCCATTTTTTTTTTCTGTCCAACACTAAAAAATTAAATTATAAACTATACGCCCTAAAAATACACATTATCTCTAATTCTCTAAACTCTAACTCTAAACCTTAATCATAAACCCTAAAGTTAGTATTTTAGAGTGGGGATATAAATAAAGACATCACGAAGGTGCAAAAGATTTCTATTCCCATTCCAATGCATACAGTAATGAGTAAATATTTTATGCATGCATGACTCACGGATTATGCAGCCATTTTGAAAGGGGTGAAGAATATCTTCTGTTACTTTTTGGTTATTATATGTATGCCCAATACTAAAAATCTAAACTCTAAATTTTAAACCCTACCTCCTACACCCTAAACCATAAACTTAAACTCTAAATTCAATTTTTAGTTATAGGAGATATCCAAGACACCAAAAGGGATAGAGGGTTTCTACTCAGTGAAGAATTCATCTTCACTAGATTCACAGTAACAATAGAAACAATGAATATATGTAGCATGAAGGAGTATGAATCACCAGAATTAGAAATGAAATTATTATTTCCAAATCGAAGTACTGGAATCAAATGAAGCAAACAGATTCTCTTTCGATACCAAACACACATATCATTTATTCTTGACAGACAGACAAACAAACAGAAATAGATAGACCCATAGTGGGTTCAAGTGATAGAAACCGAAGATATCGAAACTTGTTGCACTTCTCTTCTCTTCTCTTTCCCCACCTGAAGAGCAAATCGAATCTCATCAGACAAATTGCCAATAACAAATTAGTTATATAAGTTTAGGGCAAAACCAACCAGGTATGTTATGTTTACCAAATACTCAGAAGCCGTTGCCCCCGTCATCCCAAGCATTAAGCTGATAAACGATGTGAGCGTTGATCTCAGAATCCAGTTCTTTCGCCCGCTGATTGTTTGCCCTAATCTCAGTGAACATCAAACGAAGATGAACGATGTGAGCGTTGATCTCAGAATCCAGTTCCCTCGCCCGCTGATTGTTTGCCCTAATTTCAGTGAGCATCAAACGAGCCTTGTCCAATAGCTTTGCAATCCGGGTGGCCGCAGTCTCCTTCCTTTCCTTTTTCTTATCCTTTTTCTTTTTATCAATTCCTTGCTTTGGTTTGCCGACCTAAACGGAATTTTAAAGATTATCAATCAAGAAGAAGAAGAAGAAGAAGAAGAAGAAGAAGAGGAACCCAGGGACCCAGCTTACAGGAACTGCCTCAAACTTGGGTTTCCTTGACCTAAGATTTTTCTTTTGGGAAGCTCCAGATTTAGGTTGTTCAGTTGCAGTTGCACCCAGGGAATTGTTCGTTTTCTTCCCCATCTCTGCAAGTTATCATCAGAACAGTGCTTTTAAACGATAATTCAAAGACTAGTGTTACTTTCTTTGAAGATTCAATAGTATTCGTATTACAATATAAACTGCTTGTTCATTGCATCAAATATATAATTAAGGAGAAACTGGTATTTGATATGCAGCAAGAAATCCTATAAACTTGTAGAGATAACTATGAAACTCAGTAGTTTATAAAACTAACCTTGTATTTTTGTTTTTTTCCACTGATTAGCGACACCAGGCTGAGCTCAAGACTGAGGACTGGACTGGGAAATAAGGAGCAGATTCATGGCGTCAAATAACAGCTCTTCAAGATAATACCTTAATACTTAACAGCTAAGTTGTAAGGATCGGTGGAGAACGGGCGTCAAATAACAGCTCTTCAAGAGTATCGCGCGATCGACTTGCGGGTTATACAAACTCGATCACTTTTAGAAGGCCGAATCTTTTTCTCATTCAAAACAGAATCTAACATTATATATATATTTTATTATCTATTTATTTTTTTATGCATTATAATATTTAACTTGGTTGTAATTATTTGAATCTATTAATTGTAATTATAATTTTACTTTTAACAAGTTGTTCAAATTCGGGTCTTTTAAGAATAAGAATACTTATTTTTTATGGGCTCCTGATATTCTTTTTACCTTCGCTACATAGAATATAATCTCTATATATACATATATAAAATGTATATAACAATCAATATATGTTCCCTTGGTAATTTTAAAAATTAACTAATTAATCCATTTTTTTATCAAATTTAGATATTAATTATCTTTATTATCATTGACATTTGACTATATATTTTCCCTCTAATTTTACCCATTGAAAAAAAATTAAGTAGAAAGATACAATATATATTATATTCGGTGTGAGTAAATAAAAACAAATAGTACAAGTTGAGACATTATCTTTCTACCTTCATAATGAGTTGGAAAAGGAGATTGCAAAAGCCGAAATGGGAATTTAGAACTTAAGTGGGCTGTTCTTAGAATGAGGCTTTTGAGCCCGAAAAGATAAGCCCAAGGCTTTGGGCTTCTAAAACTAAATTTTTTTGGAGGTTGCGAGGCAAACGAGGGGATAAAGAGAAAGATCAAAGGTGAACGATGAAGATATTGAAACAAAAAACATTACAAAGCTTAAATGTT
This sequence comes from Hibiscus mutabilis, assembly GCA_019671005.1. Lineage (NCBI taxonomy): Eukaryota > Viridiplantae > Streptophyta > Magnoliopsida > Malvales > Malvaceae > Hibiscus > Hibiscus mutabilis. The sequence continues at coordinate 8,743,811 of CM033741.1, forward strand.
AAATCCTAGGCTTTTTAAGGTACTTAGCAAGTCCAATGATTAGTTCTTCATGTTCTATTGGCCCATATAAGAGTTAGGTGTTGGCTATAAGTTTTAATGCTTCTTTAATCCCATGACAAAGATCTAACTCTCGACCACTAGTTAAGGTAGGAGAGGCTTTTACCATTCAAGGATGGGGTTAGGAATCAAAATCAAGAACAATGTATAATTGACCATAAAAATGGAAGGGACAGAGTTTAAATAATATATAAAAACCCCTATTATATTTTATAGTAAAAATATTTTGGAGAACACAACCCCAAAGAACAATGTACTTCTATCACCCGTTACTATCTCGCTTAAACTCGGTAGTTTATGAGAGTTTTAAGTACTAAATTTTCTTTATTTTTAACTTTGGAATGATTTATGACAGTTTTCATGGCATATTTGTAAGAATCTTACATCATTGATTCAACTTGTTTAAGCTTTTACAGTAATAACACATGAAACGTTTTGACCAAGTTCATATCCAACATTTTCTCGAGTTCTAGTAACATAGAAAACTATCATGGTTCTTTCTTTGTATAATGTTCGATTTCAGACCTTGATCTTTTCAGATAGTTTCATTTTGGTCCTTCCGCAGAAAATAGTTTTATTAAGACTAACGTTAAAAGTCCTCCTTGTTGTAGCCATTAACGACGAGAACAATGTTAATAGTATTAAATACAAAGGGCAATGTGCAAGTTGTGAGAGGATTGCATTTTATTTTCATAGGTGAGAAATATGTTAGAAACTTCACAAAATCATGAGGGAAATAATTTATTTTGTTCAAACAATTGTAATATCTTTAAATCTTACTATTGATAAAATTATTAATTAATAATATCATATACGTTAGGATAACGTGACATAAAATTATAAAAAAACTAAAAATACTATATATAACAATAAACGTGACATTACATGAACGAATACATGCATTCATCGCATTAAACGTTTGAATTTGGAACATACATTTCTTTTTTCCATTTTGCTTAAAAGAAAATTTGGTGTAGCAATAAGTATGCTTGAACTTTGACTGTTGACCCTTGAATTCCAAGTGGGGGGATGGGATGCGCCCCATTCCCTTTCCAACAAGGTGAGGAAAGGCAGCCGATGACTTTTTGTTTTGTTCTAGGAACTCACCGTTTTGACTTAATTTTGTTGTTGCATCAGCCAAGTCTGTCATCTGTCGGGCAACTCTTCATGCTTCAGCAATAATACATTTTATGTAGTTGTCTTTTTCTTTTATCTTCTCTGAGGACTCTTGAAGCTGAAGATATCACTTCTCATTATTTTTTCCAGGCTTTCTTGAGACCATCCACAAGATCCTTGTATATCATCAGAATGTCGCTACACTCATCAACTTGCTTCTTTAGCCTTTGAACTTTAGCTTGACTATCGTTTAATTCAGCAACGATGTCTCCGCGCAAACGTATACACATGTTCAAGGTCTCAATCTTGGCTTCACTACTCCTTAGGTCCTTGAGGGCAAGACATTGATTGTCCATTGCTTGCAGATTACAAGACAAGGTACTAGCTTGTTCTTCGTTGGCTTTAGAATTCTTTTTTCCAAAATTCAACAGCTCCTTCCAGGTTTTCAATTTCTTCTTTCCATTGATCGGGAGTGTCACCCAAACTGAAATTTTTAAAACTCAAACTAACCTCTTCATAGTTTTCTTGTAAACTCTTCAGTTCATTTTTCAGATAATCCATTTATTTCTTCGATCTACTGGCTTGAGCGTCATGTCTCAAATGGCTCTTTTCATTTTCTTCAAATTTGGACTCCTTCGGCTCCATAGATGCTGGGTGAATGATAGTTGAACCATATTGATTTTATTTCTCGAATTTACACATGTTGCACTCTGTTAGACTTATTTTGATTTTGATATAACTAAAAGGACTAGATTATGAAAATTTGTAAACTTGTTTTATTCAATTCAAATTTGTCAAAAAATACAATTTTAACGCGAACAAATATTTTCTAAACTATTTGACTTAGTACCTATATTGTACTATCCTAAAAAAGTCAACAAAAAGTCAAATTCAAGAGTTTTAAAGCATAGGTTTCGAAACCCCCTTAAAGGTTTCGAAATCACCATGGAAGTAAGGCCAAAAATTTTGATTTTGGCTACATATTTCGATACTTCCTTAAAGGTTTCGAAACCATGGCCTGTAACGGCTAGTTTTTTGTTTGAATTAACCCCAGGTTTCGAAACCCCCTTAAAGGTTTCGAAACCCCTGTGTAGGCGAACATTAAATGCTCGATTTTAATAACTTCCAACGGCTACAAACAGTTAGAAAAGATTAAGAGCATATAAAATGTGTCTCCAAACAGTATTGAAGATACAAGAAAGCCTATCCAAATATTCAAGCAACCAAGAATTCAATTTGAGCTTATTTTTCTATATTTCTTGTAAACACTAGTGTGTTCTTCATTGTAATTCCTTTTCTAGTATTTATTGGGTGTGTGAGAGAGCTTAAACTTTGCAAACACTTACCTTGTGAGGATTTTCTAGTTTGCTCATTTGTATTTGTTTTTGGGAAAGGATTCAATAGACTTTGGGGTATAAGTCTATTGAATTGTGTAAAGTTACTCCTTATCCTAAAGGAAAGACAAATTAGTGGATTTGTGGAAAATCCTTAGTGTGGTCACTAAGGTAGTGGATGTAGACTCCATTAAAGGAGTTGAAACACTATAAATCTCCTTACAATTTCCTATCTTTGCAATTAGTTTCCATCATTCTTAAAAATTCCAATTCACCCCCTCTTGGCTATATTCAATCGATTGCCACACTCAACAATTGGTATCAGAGCGAGGCTCATTGGAAGGCCTTACAACCTCTTGAGAAGATCCTAGAAGTGTGCAATCATCCATGGTTTCCACCTCCACTATCGAAGCTTAGGGAGATTCTCAACCCACCAACAAGCCTCATTTCTTCAATGGAGTAAACTATGCATATTGGAAGAATCGAATGAGGTTATTCATTCAAGAATTTGATCTTGAAGCTTGGAAGATCATCATATGTGGCTACACCGCTCCAACTAGTGGCATGGAGACATGGAACAATAAGGAAAACAAGAAATTCTCCACAAATGTCAAGGCTCATCTTCTATTTTGCGCTCTCGGCCCGGATGAATATGGAAGGGTGTCATCTTGTTCCAATGCCAAAGAAATTTGGGACAAACTTAAAGTTACACACGAAGTAACAAATGAAGTTAGTGAGACCAAAATCGGGCTCCTCAACCTCAACTATGAGAACTTTAAAATGGATCCTGAAGAATATATCAAATCCATGTCTGATCGATTCTCCGTGATTGTAAATGGATTGAAGGGCTTTGGGGAAGTAATCCCCGAAGATAAACTTGTGAGGAAGATGATCTATTCTCTTCCCGATTCTTGAGAATCAAAGAAGACGACGATAATTGAAGCAAAGAACCTTAAGACTCTCAAATTAGATGAGCTTATTCGTTCATTGCTTACTCACGAGATGATGTCAAAATGAAAAGAAGAAAGAAGTTGAGAAGAAGAAATTTGGAGTTGCTCTCAAATCAACAAAAGACGAGAGTGATTCTAGTAGAGAGGATGAAGAAAAGGAAATGACTATGTTTGCCAAAAGATTTAGAAGATTCATGAGGTCCAACAAAGGAAGAAGATTTCAAAGAGAAGAAGGCTTCAAGAATGATGTCAAAGAGAAGGATCCCATCATTTTCTATGAGTGCAAAAAGCTGGGACACATCAAGTTCAATTGTCCTCAATTGAAGAAGAAGAAATTTGAGAAAAAGAAGAAGCACAAGGCTCATATAGCTACTTGGAGTGATGAAGACACATCAGATGATGACGAGGATGAAGTAGCCAACTTGTGTCTCATGGCATTTGAAGACGATTCTATGGTAACCTCTAATTCATCTAATTCAATTGATTATACTTTTGATGAATTACAAGAGGCTTATGATGAATTAGCTTTGGAATTTGAAGAATCAATTTTAAAAAAATAGAAAAATTATTTCGAAGTTGAAAAATGAAAAAAGACTCTCTTTCCAAATCTAATGAGGAACTTGAAAGTAAACTTGAGGAAATGCAAGTGAAATTGAAAGAATTTGAAAAGAAAAATCAATACTTGCACAATTTACTTTCAAAGGTCCATGATGATCATCAAAAGAAACTTGATGATGTTAAAGCTTCTTTTGACAAAGTTGGGGCAAAATGTTTTGATAAAGGTGAAAATTCAAAACCCAACTATGTTAAAAAGAACTTTAATGGGTATAGGCATAGTGGTCCCCAAAGATCATATAGAAAAATAGTTAAAAGTATTTAGGTCCCTAAAGGACTCATTGCTAACAAAGAATATGATCTTTTGTCAAAATGGATTCCAAAAGGGACTAGAATTTTAGGAACTAATCCTTATGGACCCAAAAGAATTTGGGTACCAAAATATGTATAGTTCCATGTTGTAGGTGTGTTGGAGCAATGGAGAGCAAAATGAAGAAATTTGAAAGCTCTAGACACACTAGAAGGAAGGATACTTGAAGAAGATGATGCCTAATCAACCTATCTTGATTCAAGTGGTAACATTTTTCTTTACATGCAATATTTACTCATTCATGTTTATTTATATGTGCTTATATGTTTTAAAGCATGTTTGAGGGTCCCCATATATTGTTTTAATGATTTTAGTAAGGGGGAGCTCTTGTTAAATGAAATGCTCATTTTTGGCATTATATGCTTAATTCTATGACCTTTGGCCTTAATATTAGCATTATTTAATTTTAGTCAATGATTTCATGATTTGAGTGCTTATACGTTTTTCTTGACTTAAATTGTTTGTTGAGTGACATAATGTGATTATTACATTCAAAAATGATACTTGTGTTAAGCTAGTCACTCTTAGCTAAATATATTTTTTTTGGGATCCAACTCTTAGCATAGATGTTCAAAATTAAAAATTTTTATCTATGGCTAATGTTTGTTTGAATGACATACATCTTTGAACTTATTTCAAAGTTTCTTAAATGCCTATAACAGTCATAAACCTTTAGAATTCATATCCGGATCAAATCAAGGCTTAAAAATGCATTTTCTATTATTTTTGGGTCAAAGGTATCGAAACCACTAACACTGGTTTCGAAACCTGCTTGGCATTGTTGAATTTGGGCAAAAGGTTTCGAAACCTGCTTGGCATTGTTGAATTTGGGCAAAAGGTTTCAAAACCTTCCCTTAGGTTTCGAAACCAGGGGTATCGAAACCCCCTTGCTGGTTTCAAAACCATGCAGGCAGAAAACACGGGCTGGGTTATTTTTAACCCTAAAGATTGATTTTAAAACACCCCAAACCTATTTTCTCTCCATTCTAAATGGCAAGCTCTTCAAAACCTCTCAAATTCTTGTCCTTATTTCATCATTCTACTTCAAGTTTTTGGGTGTTCTCATCATCCTCATCAACTTTTCAAGGTAAAAATCATCAAAACTAATTTTTTTCCCATTTTTTTCGAATTTTTGGATGATAAATCTACTTTTAAAATATGTTTTTCATGCTTTAGATCATCTATAATCATGTTAGTATTTCATAGTTTGTATTTTTATACATGATTACTCAAAATTTCATGAATTTTGCTTCAAAATTTTTGAACCTAGGGTTTCCAAAAATTACTTGGTTTTAATAGATTTCAAGCATTAAATTTGATAAATTGGGTTGATAATAATGTTCTATTATTGCTTGTTTTTGCAAGAGGTTACCCAAATTAAATCTAAACCTATTCCAAAAAAATTTCAAACCCTTGCCCACCAAGTGTTTGTCAAAATTCCCCACCCAATTTTCTAAAAGCTAAATTTTCTCATCTTTTTAAAATCATGCCTCCTAGAACTAGGCCTTCAAGAGCCAAGCGTGCTCGCCTTGATAGAGGTCAATCTTCACATTCTAATCAGCCACAACCTCCACCTCAAAACCAAAATCCAAATTTTTTTAAATCTTTGTTTTCAAGATGATGAATGCCTTGATCGATTTCATCAAATTTATGAAACAAAAGTTATTAGATCTGAACGAACTATCGACTTGAGTTTTCTAACTTTCGAGGTCTATAACTTTGAATTCTTTCCTATGTTTGTTGAATGGGGTTGGATGGATTTCCTTGATATTAAACCTCATGTCTTTCATAACCTAGTGAAAGCTTTCTATGCAAATGTCGTTCTTGTTCATAATAACAATTACGAGGTTATAGCTATAGAGTCATATCTTATGGGAACCAAGTTTACTCTTACTCCGGCAAGTATTGTCGATCACCTAGGTGTCCCAAATAGTGGTGCCTCAAATGAATCCGAAAGTGTGCCTATTAAATTCGATGATGATAGCCCTACCCATCTTTACATCTATGATAGGCTCCTTCACCTTTTCACCACTTGGTTTTTTCGCCCTTCCGGTGGACGATGAACTCGCATGCGTCATACCGATTATTGGTGGTTACACCAACTCTGTACCGGTGACCGCCCAAATATTGCCCAAATCATCTTTACCTCACTTGTAAAAATCATCCGCAACCCTCATAGCTTCTCTCTCAACTATGGATGTGTTCTAAGTCACATCTTTTGGAAGTTAAACATCGACACCTCTCTTGATCCTGTCATCCGTCTCAAAAGCAAAATTGATAAGACTACTATTAAGAAGATCGGTTGGAGGCTAGTTGATGATGAATGGTTTCACAAAAATGATGAAGATGAAGCTCGTGTTAATCCAGTGAATGCACCGGATGCTCCACCTCCTATGGCCATTGAATCCATGTACACAGCTATGGTCACTCGCTCTGACAACATGGATGCATTTCTTCGTAGCTCGCGTAAGGAGACTACCGGCATTCTTAGGAGCTTGGATGGACGTTTGAATTCATTGGAGCATGATATGCATGACATTCGTGGTCATCTCTTTCCTCCATCATCATCTCATGCACCGGATGTTTAGTCTTTTATGCTTTTTACTATGACTTTCCTATGGCATTTGGACTTATTTTGATTTAGTTTTTTGGATTATGTTTTAGACTTCTTTGGCACTTTGATGGATATTTATCTTATATCTATGGCTTTATGATGGATTTTCATATTTGGATGTTGGATTTTATGTTTGGATCTTTTATGTTATTTTGATTATGTTGGATTTCTTTATGGATATTTTGTCAAATTGAATATTATGGTTTATCTTTTTATTGCTTTTTGGATAATGCCTTATTGCTCTAATAACGTTTGTTCTTTTGTAGCATTTTATTCTTTTTGCTATAACAAAAAGGGGAGAAATTTATGATTAAACAATTTGTTTTAGAATTAAACATTATGTTGATTTTTTTAAACAAATATCTTTAAAATTTAATTTTCAAATATTTTATAAAGACCTTTATTAAGGGGGAGCCTAAGTTGAAATTTAAAAGGATTGACAAATTTTCAAAAACAAATTTTTATCAAGTGTTTTGTTATATCAAAAAGGGGGAGATTGTTAGACTTATTTTGATTTTGATATAACTAAAAGGACTAAATTATAAAAAATTGTAAATTTGTTTTATTCGATTCAAATTTGTCAAAAATACAATTTTAACTTGAACAAATATTTTCTAAACTATTTGACTTAGTACCTATATTGTACTATCCTCAAAAAGTTAACAAAAAGTCAAATTCAAGAGTTAGAAAAGGTTTTTGCTACAGGTTTCGATACCTCCTTAAAGGTTTCTAAACCCCCTTAGTGGTTTCAAAACCACCATGGCAGTAAGGCCAAAAATTTTGATTTTTGCTACAGGTTTCGATACCTCCTTAAAGGTTTCGAAACCATGGCCTGTAACGACTAGTTTTTGGTTTGAATTAACCCCAAGTTTTGAAACCCCCTTAAAGGTTTTCGAAACCCCTGTGTAGTGAGCATTAAATGCTCGATTTTAATGGCTTCCAATGGGTCCAAAGCCCCCCCAATGGCTACAAACGGTTAGAAAAGATTAAGAGCATATAAAATGGGTCTCTAAACACTATTGAAGATACAAGAAAGCCTATCCAAATATTCAAGCAACCAAGAATACAATTTGAGCTTATTTTCCATCTTTCTTGTAAACACTAGTGTGTTCTTCATTGTAATTCCTTTTCTAGTGTTTATTGGGTGTGTGAGAGAGATTAAACTTTGCAAACACTTACCTTGTGAGGATTTTCTAGTTTGCTCATTTGTATTTGTTTTTGGGAAAGGATTCAATAGACTTTGGGGTATAAGTCTATTGAATTGTGTAAGGTTACTCCTTATCCTAAAGGAAAGACAAATTAGTGGATTTGTGGAAAATCCTTAGTGTGGTCACTAAGGTAGTGGATGTAGACTCCATTGAAGGAGTTGAACCACTATAAATCTCTTTGCAACTTCCTATATTTGCAATTAGTTTCCACCATTCTTATAAATTCCAATTCACCCCCTCTTGGCTATATTCGATCGATTGCCACACTCAACACACTCTAGAAGGTTCTGAACTCGATGTTTGAAGGTGGTACAATCTTCAATTGAATACCCCTAACTCTAGCATGATACTCACAATGAGCTTCAGCGTTATACCATTTAGTGTACGGAGGTTGCAGAGGTGTGATGTGACATGGGACCACCAACTGTGCCTCCAACAATTGAATACCCCTTTGGTTCTTGGCTTTTGGACGCCCGCTGGTGATGACTCAGAAAGCTGGCGACTAGAATTTGAACTCTGCCCCTGGTACTGGATTATAAGTGTTGGAAATTGGCTCTTCTTCGTGTGCTCTGGTGCACTAGCATTGGTTAGGCTTTTGGAAGCTTTGGAGTTTCCTTCTTCAAAACTCAGTAGCCCTTCTTCGACAAGACTTATGATTTTGTTCCTTAGAGCTCTACAATTTTTGGTATCATGACCCGTACCTCCTAAATGATAGTTGCATCGAGCCTTGTTGTCACACCCTTTAGGAAAAAGAGGCTCTTTTGGCTTGGATTAGACTGGAGTTACAAGACCCTTCTAGACCAGCATCGGGAGTAGATCTGTGTATGCCATTGGGATTTGAAATGCTTTCTTTCTATCTTTCTCTTATCTGGCTTATCTCCACTTTCTTTAAAATTGAAGCATTGGCAACTTCGGGTGTCTTGATGTCGATCGTAACGGTGCACCAACCTTTGGGTTTACCAAAATCATCTTGTTCGGATATATGGTCTTGATTGGTGGCCATCTTGATTTGTCTTTTATTCAGTTCGTCATTCTCTCTTTGTACATTAGACTTTTTCACTATATCAATCATCATGTTCATCATTTAGGCCATCTGCCTTTTCAACTTTTGCACCTCGCTAATCTTAATATTGGTGTAGGCATGTTTTGGTACGTCTAACGTGTAAAGACATCTCATCTCTTCGGGCGTCTTTTCAAGGCACTGCCCTATATCTATGGTCTTGTCTGTCTGATCACTTGACCCTTTCATTATGAAAGCCTCCTTAATTGTAGATCACTCATGAATCAACACCCTTTTTATGTCATGCATGTGCAATGCAAAAAACATAAAAACATAGAAAACAGAAAATTAGTCAGTACATGTGTAAAAAAGATGAAAAAAGAATAATTATATAAGTACTAAAGAGTAAATTTGAACAACCTAGCCGAGCATGAATTTCTACCCGGCATAAACAAAGTCCTAACCGGCATGATTTCTACCCGACATGGTATCTACCCGGTACAGAATGAAAAAATTTTACCCGGCATACTTTATTTGCAAAAAGAAAGATCCTACCCGGTATGGTATCTAACCAGTACAAAATGAAAGATCATATCCGACATGATTTCTACCCGGCATACTTTATTCATGAAATAAATATATATATATATATAGTAGACAAAAGGTTAGAAGCGTTTCTCCTTTGAACTTTTAATGGGTTCTGTTTCTAAAGCAAGGCTCATATGGTCTATTACACGAGGTTCGGTTCTAGGGAAGGGTACCCGAATTGTCCCCGCTGTCCCTTACTAAAGGTAGCAAGGCCCATGACCCTCACCCATTATAGGCTTCAAACGGACCAATTTCAATTCAGGGGGACATATCCCTTATGCCTATACAGAGGTAACCCACACGAAAGCATAATAGATATATCCCGAAAGTGATTCACCAACCTATACAGTGGTAACCCACATGAAGGCGATATCACACTTTCACTTAAAATGGACGGAGCTCGGGTAGAAAGCTCATGAAATGCAATGTGAGTGCACGGTGTGTGAGGAGAAACTCTCAAACCTTTTGACACCCTACGTCTATATTCACGTATACTATCTCGCTATTATATTTTATAAAAACCCCTAGTATATTTTATAGTAAAAATATTTGGGAGAACACAACTCCCAATGAACAATGTACATCTCTTCTGGCGTCTTTTCAAGGCACTGCCCTATATATGTGGTATTGTCTGTCTGATCACTTGACCCTTTCATTATGAAAGCCTCCTTAATTGTAGATCACTCGTGAATCAACACCCTTTTTATGTCATGCATGTGCAATGCAAAAAAGATAAAAACATAGAAAACAGAAAAGTAGTCAGTACACATATAAAAAAGATGAAAACAAGAATAATTATATAAGTACTAAAGAGTAAATTTGAACAACCTAGCCGAGCATAAATTTCTACCCGGCATAAACAAAGTCCTAACCGGCATGATTTCTACCCGACATGGTATCTACCCGGTACAGAATGAAAAAATTTTACCCAGCATACTTTATTTGCAAAAAGAAAGATCCTACCCGGCATGGTATCTAACCGTACAAAATGAAAGATCCTACCCGACATGATTTCTACCTGACATACTTTATTCATGAAATAAATATATATAGAGTAGACAAAAGGTTAGAAGCATTTCTCCTTTGAACTTTTAACGGGTTTTGTTTATAAAGCAAGGCTCATATGGTCTATTACATGAGGTTCGGTTCTAGGGAAGGGTACCCGAATTGTCCTCGCTGTCCCTTACTAAAGGTAGCAAGGCCCATGATCTCACCCATTATAGGCTTCAAACAGACCAATTTCAATTCAGGGGGACACATCCCTTATGCCTATACGGAGGTAACCCACATGAAAGCATAAGAGATATATCCCAAAAGCGATTCACCAACCTATACGGTGGTAACCCACATGAAGGTGGTATCACACTTTCACTTAAAATGGACGGAGCTCGGGTAGAAAGCTCATGAAATGCAATGCGAGTGCACGGCGTGTGAGGAGAAACTCCCAAACCTTTTGACATCCTACGTCTATATTCACGTATACTATCTCGCTATTATATTTTATAAAAACCCCTAGTATATTTTATAGTCAAAATATTTTGGAGAACACAACTCCCAATGAACAATGTACTTCTATCACCCGTTACTATCTCGCTTAAACTCGGTAGTTTATGAGAGTTTTAAGTCCTAAATTTTCTTTATTTTTAACTTTGGAATGATTTATGAGAGTTTTCATGGCATATTTGTAAGAAACTTACATCCTTGATTCAACTTGTTTAAGCTTTTACAGGAATAACACATAAAACGTTTTGACCAAGTTCATATCCAACATTTTCTCGAGTTCTAGTAACATAGCAAACTATCATGGTTTTTTCTTTGTATAATGTTCAATTTGAGACCTTGATCTTTTCAGATAGTTTCATTTTGGCCCTTCTGCGGAAAATAATTTTATTAAGACTAACATTAAAAGTCCTCACTGTTGTAGCCATTAACGACGAGAACAATGTTATTAGTATTAAATACAAAGGGCAATGTGCAAGTTGTGAGAGGGTTGCATTTTAATTTCATAGGTGATAAATATGTTAGAAACTTCACAAAATCATGAGGGAATCAATTTATTTTGTTCAAACAATTGTAATCTCTTCACATCTTACTATTGATAAAAATATTAATTAATAATATCATATACGATAGGATGACGTGACATAAAATTATAAAAAATCTAAAAATACTATACATAACAATTAACATGACATTACATGAACGAATACATGCATTCATCGCATTAAACGTTTGAATTATAATTTGGAACATACATTTCTTTTTTCCATTTTGCTTAAAAGAAAATTTGGTGTAGCAATAAGTATGCTTGAACTTTAACCGTTGACCCTTGAATTCCAAGTGGGGGGATGGGATGCGCTCAATTCCCTTTCCAACAAGGCGAGGAAAGACAGCCGATGACTTTTCCCCCTTTAATGATAAAGTACTAATGTTTTGGTTAAATTTCAAAATCTTAAAATTTTGTCTAGATATACAATCTTTGAGATCGATGTTTATTAAGGGTGTGTTTTTGATTGCAGTGGCGGTGGGCAATGCCCGTTTACCCCAACAACTCCAAACAACGGCCGTTCATGCTCTAAACGCCCGTTTGCCCACTTTTATCAGCTCTCCTAACGGGTGTTCATGGAAGCTGGATTTTTCAGCTTTTCAGAATGGGCGTTTGCCCCCCCTCCCCCGCGAAGCTGGTTAGAAACCTCAACGGAAAACTAAGCCTAAGTAATAAACAAAGACTATTTAAAGAAGAGAATAACAAGATTATATTGTTTAGGGGAAAATTTTTTGATACACAGGCCATGTAAACTTTAGTTTATATGTGCCTTTTAGTTTTAAGGGTTAGGGTTTTAGTTTAGGGTTAAGGTTTAAGGGTTTAGGTTGTAGGGTTTAGAATTTAAGGTTAGTTTTTAGAATTTATGGTTTAGAGTGTGGGGTTTAGTTTTTTAGGGTTAGGGTTAGAAACTTAGGATTTGGGTTTTTATAATGTAACGTGTATCAAAGTTTTACCCTTGTTTAGGAGTGTTTGCATTAGCGGAGAGTTTAGTTAAGGTTCAAAAGTCTCTTGTACTGAGAATATATATATATATATATAGTGAATTTCCATTTTATTTGTTTAGTAGCCTCTACCCTAAACCAAACATTTGCAAAAGAATACTAACATATTTATTATTAGAATCTAATAAATTGGTTGTTGGTATTGTATTTTTTATTATTGTGAAGCTATGCGTGGACAAAAGATGTAACACTTCTAATATTTTTTCTATGCCATAATTCGATTGAATTTTAAAGATTTAAATATCATATTAATTAATTTAACATGTCAGATCAACCCTGATAATGAATATCTCTATTTATAACATAAGACAAAAAATTGAATGACTATTTAGCAGATTGTAAAGGAATTGAAAGAAGAAAAAGAAATAAAAGGCTTAAAAAGGTAATTAACCCAAAAATCTACAAGAGGGGTATCTTTCACTTTCCTCTTTGTTCTTCATTTATTTGGAATGATAAAAAGAGGAGAGAGATTTATTTTTGAAGTAGTTTCGGTGAATTGAGGGCAATTCTTCAAATTCGATCAAGAATTGCTTGATTCAAGGATTGAAGAAATTTTTACTTAGTTATCATTGTTATTAGGTGTGAGTATTCGCTTGAGTCGAGTCTAAATATTTCGAATTAGCCGAATTAACGAGTCTTATTTTATGACTCAAACTATATTTGAATTATTTATAGTAGAGTCGCGTTGTTTGGGTTTCTCTTCAAATTTAACAGTAATTAGGTATAATCGGGGGTGAAGTCAAGAATTAAAAGTTAAGGGGGGCGTAAATAAAATCTTACTATACGAGTTATAGATAAATTTGAATAAAACAGGACTAAAAATGCCACTAGTAGGATTTGATCAATTGACTTTGATTAAAGCAAATATAATTTCACTTGAACATTTACCACTATGACATGAACTATTTTATGATATCATAGTAACAAATTATTATTTAAAATTTTTGCAAGGGCCAAATTAAAAAAATGGATCGTAAAAATTAGAAAATAGATCGAAAATGTGAGCTGTGGGGGCCAGGTGATGCTTGTCGAATATTGATGCACTTCAGAGCAAGTATACTCGTCGTATCAAGTAATAAAGTGATGAGTAGAATGTTGAATCCACGAGGATTGGATTAATAACTATAAAGTTATTGTGCTTAAGAATGTGTTTGCAAAACATCCTAAATTTTCTTTACTTTAAACTTTGGAATGATTTATGAGAGTTTTCGTGGCATATTTGTAAGAATCTTACATCCTTGATTCAACTTGTTTAAGCTTTTATATTAACAACATAGGAAACTTTTTGACCCATTTCACATCCAACATTTTCTCTTCAGTTCTAGTACATAGCAAACTATCATGCTTCTTTCTTTGTATAATATTCGATTTGAGACCTTGATCTTTTCAGATAGTTTCATTTTGGCCTTTCCACGGAAAATAATTTTATTAAGACTAACGTTGAAAGTCCTCCCTGTTGTAGCCATTAACGAAGAGAACAATGTTGTTAGTATTAAATAAAAAGGGCAATTTGCAAGTTGTGAGAGGGTTGTATTTTATTTTCATAGGTGAAAACTAAGTTAGAAACTTCACAAAATCATGAGGGAATCCATTTATTTTGTTTAAACCATTGTAATCTCTTCAAATCTTACTATTGACAAAAATATTAATATCATACACGATACGATGACGTGGCATAAAAATTATAAAAAATCCAAAAATACTATACATAACAATTAACATTGTAATCACCCAAATCCTTCCGGCACTCCCTTTTCTTCGAGTTCTAAAATTTCTGTTCAGTTATTTAATTTAGTTTTGAAAAAAACCCGCCCGGTTTTAAATGAAAAATAAGGAGTCGCCAACGATCATTCAAAAATGGTAGACCAAGCACCAAGAAAAACTAGAGATTCAAAATTCGGGTCCGGGAGTCGGTTACGAATGTGGAAGGATTAGCACCCTACACCGCTCAAAATTGGTACCTAGCCGATTATTTAATGTCTTGGTGTTGGAAATTACGAATTCGATTAAAATTTAAAGTACAATTCTTAAATGACGAAAATATTGAGAGAACCGCATCCCTGTGCGCCTGGGACACGGCTTCTCGTTTTTGGAAAAATTCAAAAAATCACATCCTTGTACGCCCGAGATACGTTTTTTCGAAGTTTTAAAATTTGAAATTAATTTCTTTAAAATGTATTTTTGATGATTTTAAAAACATATATGATACAAAATTACAAGATAATATGTAAAAATATATCCTTCAAAATATAACACTGTCGGTAAAATATATTTAATATTTATATTTATCGAAAATATCTATATATGTATATAAAGTTAATAGTTTTATATATTTATATTATTTTTACAACAAAGAGTATTTATTATTGTTTTATATATGTACTTAAAATATGATATTTAAAATAAAATATATATGTATTATTTATTAAAAATACACCTATATAAATATTAAGTTAGTAGTTTACATATTCTTTTTACAAAAAATCAAATATTTATTATTTTTATATATATATTGTAATTAAAAAGTTATATTTTATTTTATAAATATACATCTAAAAACCTTATATATATTGTAAAATATAAGAATATAAAAATATTATAAAATATGAACCAAAAAAATATATATGGATATATATCTTATATATATATAAATAAACTAATTTATATAATAATAATAATAATAATAGTAATGCATGATTTAAAGTAAAACAACATGAAACTAAAGATTAAGGACTAAAAGGCATTAATATTTAATTATATAGCATAAAATAGTATAAAAGGACTAAAACGAAACAAAAATAAAACATAAGGAAACAAGCTTAAATAATAGAACATATCATGATGGAAATTAAAAGTTAAATATGGTGGCTAAATTGAAGTAAAACATAAATTAAAAACTAGAAAAATGATGAAGTTAAACGCGTATAAAAAGGGGAAGGACTGAAAACATTCCATGGACAAAAATAAAAGCAGGCTAAAAACTAGGGACCTAACTGGTAATTTTCCCATCGACCCAAAAGCGCGGATCCTTCCCCCCAGGTCGGGTCAACGCGAGGGTCAAGGCCCTATACGACGTTGTTTTGACTGCCGGTTTGAAACATAAGGGTTTCCCCTTTTATTTCGATTCAGGTTTAATAAAAACAAAAAAACCTAATATACAATCTTCTTCTCTCGACCACGGCAACGCCGTCCTCACTATTTCGCGACCGTTCATCGTCTCGTGGCCTCACGGCAGCGGCCAGGCAACCCCAATAGAGGAGAAGAGCCTCGACGGTGAAGGTAAACTTCGAAACCTAAAGAAAATAAGAAAATGTTTCAAAATATCAAAAGATTTTAGATATATCAGATCAGAAAGACTAAAAAACTACCTTTTATTTTTCAAAATTCTTTCTTACAAATTTTTGATTTCCCCTCACAATTTTTCAGATTTTCTCATTTTCAGATCTCTTTCCCCCTTTTTACATGTTTGATTCCATTTTTTATCAACCCATTACAATAACAACTCTCTATTTTTTTAATTATATAGATCTGGTGAGATCCGGATTTTTCGGGGTAGGTATGGTCGTATATGATGGAAATAGGGAATGGTTTGGCAAGGGTGGTTGTAGTAGGGCAGAGGGTATTGTCGGGTTAGGGTTATTTTAGGGTAGATCTGGTTTAGGGTTTTGGGATTAGGGATTTTATTTGGGGTTAGTTTAGGGATTTGAAAAAGTAACTTGAGGGTGAACGGCGGCGGCGGTAGATTTAGGGTTGTTTAATGTTATCAGGGTTTTTTTATTTCTAGGCCGGGACGGGTTGTGGATCGAGTCTGGATTTGGGTTTGGTCTGACCTGGTTGATGGGTTTGGTTAGGGGCCCAAATAGAAAACGAGTTATTACAGCTACCCCTATTTGCTCATTGTTATGTAACGACAATAGAGCAAAGACTAAAAATGACCCATTTTGATCGGTTTGGTTGAGTTTCTCCTCTTGACGTATGTCTTCTTTCTTCGGTAGATCTTCTTTCTCTTCGATGTAGGTCTTTTTTCTTGACTTGATTGATCTACTTTTCCACTCTCGGGGAAGCAAAATCTTCAAAATGAGGGTTGGGAAATGAGTTCGGCTTGCTACTTCTTTTCTTCGGAACCGGTCTTCTATCTTCGATCTTCTTTCTTCAGTCTTTGGTAGGTCTTCGATCTCCGCTCTTCGAGGATGTTGAGTTCTTCGATCAATTCACTCCTCTGCTTCCTAGGTTGAGATTTACCAAAGTACAATGATGCCCGGTCGAAAATATGTACTTTCTTGCTCACCATTTTCTCTTTTTTTGTCGCTTTTTCTCTTCTTTTTTAGTGTTGCTTCATCTTCTGTTGAATGGGTGACCCGCTCTATTGGAAGCTCAAGGAGATAGAGTCAGATGTTGTAGTTTATCTTTTATTGGATGGGTGACTCGCTCTATTGGAAGTTCAAGGAGATAGGGTCCAGATGTTGTAGTTCATCTGCTATTGGGTATCCTGCTCCATTGAAAGTTCAAGGAGATAGGTCTCGATGTTGTAGTTCATCTGCTACTGGGTATCCTGCTCCATTGGAAGTTCAAGGAGAAAGGTTCAAATATTGTAGTTTATCCGCTCCATTGGAAGTTCAAGGAAAAAGGCTCAGATGTTGTAGTTCATCTGCTCCATTGGAAGTTCAAGGAGAAAGGTTTAGATGTTGTAGTTTGTTGCGCGTAATAAGTGCTCCGCAATTGTGCAAGTGTACATGATAAGTGTTCAAAAGTACTATTTTTATTACCCGTTTTACTCATATTATTGTTAGACTTAAGCTCATATTAGTTGCATAATTAGTCATTCATGCATTAATTCATATTTCTTTCCACCGTTGAGCTTGATTGCATAACTTGGTGATTTTTGTGGAAAAAGATGCTGCTTTGGTGTGTTTTTGTGTGTGTGCAGAATCACTTGCCAAAGCAAGGCTGGAACCAGTTGCCAGGGTAATGCATGAAGGAGATGTCGAGCTAGTTGCCAGGGTAATGCTTGAAGGAGATGCCGAGCTAGTTGTCAAGGCAATTTTCGACAAGAATAAGATAATATGGTAGTCAAAATTGATGACTAGATAAGCCCAAGATGACGTGGAGCAAAGTTAGATTCCAAAGGAGTTTGATTTCCATGAAGAGGTTAAAGAGAAATTAAATCCCAAGAAGATAGGAGTAGTTCTAGAAGGAATTTAAATACAATAAAGAATCATATTCTTTAAAGATAATTTAATTCCAACTTAACTTCCTCCTCAAGAAGGATTTTGACCTAGCCATCTCCTATTTAAAGAACTAAGCCGTCAAAGAGAGGTAAGCAAGAAGAGGGAAAATTTCGACAACTCCAAAGGGCATGAGGAGAGAAATTTCGACAAGAGAGCAAGGGGAGAGAGTTTGATTTCTTTTTCTTCTTCTTTGCTTCCATTAGATTCATGGTTTGGGGATTATTCTTTGTATATCTTTTGAACCCAACCATGAACTAACTTGATTGGTTGGGGTTATTGTGTTTTTGTGGTTGTGAAATCTTTTGGATTTTGTTTAGGTTTTTGAGTTGCAATTCAATTTTCAAAGTTTGTTCATTCTTGGTTCTCAATCTTGTTTGCGAGTGAATTGGGAGAGGATCTCGTAACTTCATCTATTTATCTAATATCGGGAGAGTTAGATTTAAGAAACGAATGAGCATGGTCTTTATTCAATCAATTGATGGTGAAGACTAATCCGGCTTAAGAATAAGCTAAGGATTTCAACGGCTAAAAGGAGCGCAAGATTGGTTGTTGTTCACCCTTGATTCACGCAGGGATGTATTATCAAGGCATGCATAAATAGCTAGAGTTTCGACTTAGGGATAAGAAGAAACTATCGAAGAACGCTTCGCCGAACTTTGGAAGTGAATGCTCAATTGCCCAGGCAATCGACCCATCCTTAATTGCCGAGGCAATCGCGGGAGCATTGCCCAGGCAATCTGATCAGACAACGAGGGGGAATTGCCCTGGCAACCGACCAGGCAACATAGCAGAATTGCCCTGGCAATCAACCAGGCAGTTGCAACTAAATTGCCCTGGCAATCGTAACAGAATTGCCCTGGCAATCCGGTTGCTACTCAATCACCAAGATGGTCCAATCGGCTATCACACCTCAGCTCACGATAACCTGGCCTATTCATTCTATTTTAATTTCATATATTCTTTAGTTTATTGCTCTTAGTTTACTCATTAGTTATAATTCCTACAATCACCTACTTGTGTTTTTTCTTTTCCAACGCAGTAACTTAAGCAAAGTGGCCCAAACCAATCCCTATGGAGACGATACTGGATACTCAAATCACTTTATTACTTGCGACGTGTATACTTGCACAATTGCGTAGCACTTATTACACCTAACAAGTTTTTGGCGCCATTGTCGGGGATTGGCAATTGGTGTTAGTTGTTTTTGTTATTGCATTTTTTTCTCTTAGTTTTACTAACTTTTCTTTTTGTTTGTTTTATCAAAAAAAATTAGGTGCGCTACAAGTTAAGGGACATCAACATGTCGGGAAATAAAAGCCGATCTATTCAAGAGTTGATGTTGAAAGATATGAATCAATCCAATCAAGAGTTTCTTGCACCCTTTGAAGATTACTTATACGAACCGAGAAAAGCCCAAAGAGCCTATACCGTGGAAAAATCTTGTGCTATGTGTGGAGAACATCATGTGTTTGAAAATTGCCCTTACATTTTCGGTGCATATGACTACATGGAGGACCATAGAGGGAACCAGCAGCAAAATTCTTCATGGTATGGTCAAAAAGCTCAAAATTGTTTTTACCATAACAATTTTGCCGCAGCAATAGATATGCCGTGGCAATGTAGTCCTTTTCAAGAGCATTCCAATTCCTTGGAGGAAACGTTGCTAGCTTCCTTGGCTAGACTTGACGAATCAATTGAAGAGATTCGAGAGCTATCAAAGTCCATGGATACGAGGATAGCTCAGTGGGATGCAACCTTAGGGGATTTAGAAGTTCAATTGAGGAGATCCACATATGCCATGGATAACATGCACCAACAATCCATTCCTAGGGATACTGACGTCCCAAATCAAGAGGACAAGGAACAATGCAAGGAAAGCTCTCCGATGTGTGAGGAACAACTAAAACCTCAAAGTCAAGAGGATGCCAATGAGAGAGACTGCCCAACACATGATGAGCTTGAGAAACAAATTGCCTCGGCAATGATTGAGGAGCCTGAACAGAGTAATACCGCGACAACACTCAGTGAAGCTAAGAACAACAATATTACAGCAAATTTTGAGGAACCTGAAGCCCAGAAGGTTACAACGTTGATGTTGAAGCGGGAATTTGTAGATTTCTCTCATCTTTAGTTGCCACGGCAATTGCACGACCACATGCAAGATCAACGAGATGATAATACTTTGCCAATGGAATATGAGCAGGTAATGGTTGAACCTTTTGAATTCTTTAAAAACTCACATCGTCCATTGCAGGTATGTCTTGAGGAACCGATGTTGGTAGATTTGAAGCCATCAAAATCTCTACTGATGGAGATGTTTGAGACGCCAAAAGAAAAAGATGTTTGGATTCGTAATGCTTTTCAGAAAATTGGTTCTTCCCTTGACTTACAGCAAATTTTGGCAATTGATTGCCACGACAATTGGCTAGAGCAACAATTGCCGCGATAACGAAGGCTACATCCAACCATGATGGAGCCTGACAAGAATGAGGTAATTAAATGGTTGGATGTTGATATAATTTTTCCTAATAATATATCCATGCCTTCAGGAACAGTAGCAAGGTGGAAGATGTGCATGGACTACAAGGGAACACGAAAGAAAGACACTTCCACCATGGTAACGCAAAAGGGAGTAGTGGCAAACACATTGGCCAAACTCTTTTTGGGCAATATTGTCACCCGATAGAGGGTGCGGATGGACTATAAGAAGTATCAGAAATGACTCTCCTCAAGTTTTCTCAGATATGCAGTAACATTAGAAGATGCATGATGGCACTCTTTTCAGACATGGTCGAAGACTTCCTTGAGATCTTCGTGGATGATTTTTCCATTTTTGGTAATGACTTCGACAGTTGCCTCGGTAATTTAGAGAAGGTGTTGGCAAGATGTGAAGAAACCAATTTAGTCCTTAATTGAGAGAAGTGCCATCTTATGGTAGATGAAGGAATAGTGCTCGGCCACAAGATTTCATCCAAGGGAATTGAAGTAGACAAAGCTAAGGTGGACGTGATCGAGAGATTACCCCCACCAAGTTTGATTAAAGGAATTCAAAACTTTCTTGGACATGCAGATTTTTATAGGAGGTTCATTCATAATTTTTCTAAAATTACTAAACCCTTGTGCAATTTGCTTGAACAAGATAAAGTTTTTAATTTTGATGATTCTTGAGCCCAAGCATTCGAAGCCCTAAGAAAAAGCTTGCCTCGGCACCCATTATCGTTCCACCAGATTGGACGCTACCTTTTGAGCTCATGTATGATGCACGTGATTTCGAGGTAGGAGCAGTCCTAGGCCAACGCACAGGTAAGACCTTTCATGTGATATACTATGCTAGTAAAACTCTTAATAGTGCTTAAGTGAAATACACAACAATGGAGAATGAGTTACTAGCTGTAGTTTTCGCACTTGACAAGTTCTGATCCTATCTGATTGGTACAAAGGTAATTGTTCATATGGACCATGCAATTAAGTATCTATTTGCTAAAAAGGATAGCAAACCTCGTTTGATTCGTTGGATATTACTTTTACAAGTATTTGATATTGAAATTAAGGACAGGAAAGGAACAGAAAATCAAGTGGCCAATCACTTATCAAGTTTAGAATGCAATATGGAGGAGGACGCGAATTTAGAGATATGCGATGCATTCTCGGATGAGCACCTTTAGGTTCCTTGGCAACCATGGATGCACACGCCTCGGCAACCCTTGACGCCTAGGCAACCATGGATGTGCATGCCTCGGCAACCCTCGACGCCGTAGCAGCTTTTGACGTGTACGCCTCGGCAACTTCAGATGCGCACGCCTCGACAACCCTCGCTGCCGCAACAACCCTTGCCGCCTCGGCAACCATGTATGCGCATGCCTCGGCAACCCTCAATTCCGCAGCAGCTCTTGATGCGCACGCCTCGACAACCATGGATGAGCATGCCTCAGTAATATTCGACGCCGCAGCAGCTCTTGACGCGCACACCTCAACAACTCCAGATGCGCACGCCTCGGTAACCACTGATACGTACGCCTCGGCAACCATGGACGCGTATACCTCGACAACTTTAGACACATACACCTCGGCAATCTTGGGAGCAGTTGCCACGGTAGCACATGCCTCGGCAATACCCTGGTACGCGAATTTAGTTAATTTCCTTGTTTGTGGTATTTTACCTTATGGCCTTACTTACCAAGGGAAGAAGCGGTTCCGCCATGATGCTAAGCATTAATTTTGGGAAGAGCCTCTTTTGTTTAAACAATGTGCAGATCATGTCATACGCCGATGTGTCCCTAAAGAAGAGCAGCAGAATGTACTCCGACAATGCCATTCTTCACTCTATGGAGGATATTTTGGAGGAACTCGTACCGCGGCCAAAGTTTTGCAATCCGGTTTGTATTGGCCAACATTGTACAAAGATGCCCAAGAGTTTTACAAGCAATGTGATCGCTGCCAGAGGACGGGCAACATCACCCACAAACCAATGGGCAAGCAGAAATTTCCAACTGGGAATTGAAGGGTATACTCGAGAAAGTTGTAAATCCCTTTAGGAAGGATTGGTCAGTAAGACTAGATGACGCACTTTGGGCATATCGCACTGCATTCAAAACACCCTTAAGTATGTCCCATTTCTGACTTGTCTATGGCAAAACATGTCATCTACCGGTGAAAATCGAACACAAGGCATATTAGGCAATCAAGACCGTGAATATGGATTGGGAAAGTGCCAGGCAAAAGTGTTTGTTGGACATCAATGAGATAGAAGAATTTCGTGCACTCGCCTATAACAATGCACGAATCTACAAGGAGAAAACAAAGCAATGGCAGGACAAGAAACTATTGCTGCGGCAATTCATGCTAGGGCAACTAGTTCTCTTATTCAATTATCAGCTGAAACTTTTCTCGGGAAAACTAAAATCAAGATGGTCGGGACCATTCGAAGTTGTCAAACCATTCTCCCATGGTGTCGTGATAATTAAGTCCATTACCGACTAACATGAATTCAAAGTTAACGGACAAAGAATGAAGCACTACAATGGTGCCCATGTAGAACGTAACAAAGAAGTTGACACCTTAGGAGATGCATGAGCATGCTCTACTTTGGATATTTTATTTTTATTTTTATTTTTTTTCAAACTATTTTTTTCTCTTTCTATTATTTTCGGTTATTTTTTCTCTTTATTTATTTTTGGAATTTTTAGGAGATATTTTATTTTTATCATTATCTTTACTTTCTAGGTTTTCTTTTCCACAACAAGACTCACAACCACCATGCTAAGGAAATTCACTGTCGACTACTTGCCACAGCAACCACAACAGAAACTGGCGATGCTCAGGCAACAACAATGGCTTCGGCAACTACTGATGCCTAGGCAAGTGAACCTGCATCGGCAAATATGGATCAAATCAAAGCAATGCTATTCACGTGGTACCAGCATTCAACCACCAACTGAAAAATAAATCAAGCAAACGGCACAAAGGAAACTCATCACTTGAGGTGACGACCTCTCCGCCTAACTCATTTCATTTAGTTTCTTTTAAATTTTGTTTCACTTTTGCATGCATTGGGGACAATGCTTCTCTCGAGTTTGGGGGGTGTTGGTTTCTAGTTAGTTTCATGTTTAGTTGCATTCATCTTTAGCAATCACATATAGGTTGCATATGTCACTTGCCATGCCTTTAATTAGATTTAATTGCTTAAGACTTGTTGAATATCCAATGATGAATTTTTGCCACTGCACTTAATTGAAAGAACCTTTAATTTTAGGATTGCTTGAAAAGAACTTAGAATTTTACTATGATGTTGAATTTTGGTTACACGGTTGTGGCTTGTTGATTGAAAGAAACTTAGTGAATTTAGGTTGCTTAAAATTTGGACAAATTTAAAATTGAAAATTAAAAGTTAATTTCTTGTTAAAGGTGCCCAAAACTGGCTCTAGTAGTAATTGCACTTTCTTGCTAGAGGTGCCCAAAACTGGCTCTAGTAGTTAATGCACATTAAAGAATCGCTAGAGGTGCCCGAAATTGGCTCTAGTCGACTAAAATAAAATGAGAAATTACTTACTTCGCTAGAGGTGCCCAAAATTGGCTCTAGTGAAAATAAAAATAAATGCCCCGGTAATTAAATTGATAAAAACTATTGTTCACATAGAATCTTGAAAATCAACTTGTACACAACTACGCACACACATTGTTACGAGCATTATAGTTTGGTTCCGGATAATTTTTGTGCTATCCGAAAAATTAAAAGGTGATCATACTTTGTGCCACGGTTCTGAGGTTTGAATTCAAGTTTGAAGCATGTCTTTGATGATTAAAGTCTTGGCAGGTAATTGTTAGTTTGCATTTCTTGAGGACAAGCAATAGTTCGAGTTTTGGGGTGTGATAAGTGTTCAAAAGTACTATTTTTATTACCCGCTTTACTCATATTATTGTTAGACTTAAGCTCATATTAGTTGCAAAATTAGTCATTCATGCATTAATTCATGTTTCTTTCCACCGTTGAGCTTGATTACATAACTTGGTGATTTTTGTGGAAAAAGATGCTGCTTTGGTGTGTTTTTTGTGTGTGTGCAGAATCACTTGCCAAAGCAAGGTTGGAACCAGTTGCCAAGGCAATGCATGAAGGAGATTCCGAGCTAGTTTCCAGGGCAATGCTTGAAGGAGATGTCGAGCTAGTTGCCAAGGCAATTTTCGACAAGGAATAAGATGATATGGTAGTCGAAATTGATGACTAGATGAGCCCAAGATGACATGGAGCAAAGTTAAATTCAAAAGGAGTTTAATTTCCATGAAGAGGTTAAAGAGAAATTAAATCCCAAGAAGATAGGAGAAGTTCTAGAAGGAATTTAAATATAATAAAGAATTATATTCTTTAAAGATAATTTAATTCCAACTTAACTTCCTCCTCAAGAAGGATTTTGACCTAGCCGTCTCCTATTTAAAGGACCAAGTCGTCAAAGAGAGGTAAGCAAGAAGAGGGAAAATTTCGATAACTCCAAAGGGCAAGATGAGAGAAATTTCGACAAGAGAGCAAAGGGGAGAGAGTTCGATTTCTTCTTCTTCTTCTTTGCTTCCATTAGATCCATAGTTTGAGGATTATTCTTTGTATATCTTTTGAACCCAACCATGAACTAACTTGATTGGTTGGGGTTGTTGTGTTTTTTTGGTTGTGAAATCTTTTGGATTTTGTTTAGGTTTTCGAGTTGTAATTCAATTTTCAAAGTTTGTTCATTCTTGGTTCTCAATCTTGTTTGTGAGTGAATCGGGAGAGGATCTCGTAACTTCACCTATTTATCTAATATCGGGAGAGTTAGATTCAAGAAACGAATGAGCATTGTCTTTATTCAATCAATTGATGGTGAAGACTAATCCGGCTTAGGAATAAGCTAAGGATTTCAACGGCTAAGAGGAGCGCAAGATTGGTTGTTGTTCACCCTTGATTCACGCAGGGATGTATTATCAAGGCATGCACAAATAGCTAGAGTTTCGACTTAGGGATAAGAAGAAACTATCGAATAACGTTTCGCCAAACTTTGGAAGTGAATGCTCAATTGCCCAGGCAATCGACCCATCCTTAATTGCCCAGGCAATCGCGGGAGCATTGCCCAGGCAATCTGATCAGACAAAGAGAGGGAATTGCCCTGGCAACCGACCAGGCAACACGATAGAATTTCCCTGGCAATCAACCAGGCAGTTGCAACCAAATTGCCTTGGCAATCGTCTAGGCAATCGTAATAGAATTGCCCTGGCAATCCGGCTGCTACTCAATCACCAAGATGGTCCAATCGGCTATCACACCTCAACTCACGATAACCTGGCCTATTCACTTTATTTTAATTTCATCTATTCTTTAGTTTATTGCTCTTAGTTTACTCATTAGTTATAATTCCTACAATCACCTACTTGTGTTTTTTCTTTTCCAACGCAGTAACTTAAGCAAAGTGGCCCAAACCAATCCCTGTGGAGACGATACTCGATACTCAAAACACTTTATTACTTGCGACGTGTATACTTTCACAATTGCATAGCACTTATTACACGCAACAGTACACGTCGCAAGTTATAGTATAAAAGATATCGTCTCCACAAGGATTGGTGCCACTTCAAGAATCTAATCTCTTGCATTATAAAAAGTAAAAACACAAATAGAAGATTATAGGAGTTTTAACTAATAACTAATCTAGAAGCAAATAAGTAAAAGAATAGAAGAGATCAAATGAGAGAGATAGGCCAGGTTATCGTGAGTTGAGGTGTGATAGCCGATTGGATCGTCTTGGTAAAAGAGTGCAAGGGCAACTCAGTTATCGTGGCAACTTGCACAACGGGGTTACCTTGGCAACTAATCGATGGTTGCATGGGCGACTAGTTGGGCAACTACTTGGGCGTCTGGGCAGCAACCTTCAAGGTTCGGCAGAGCGTTCTTCAATGGTTTCTTCTTATCCCTAAGTCGAAACTCTAGCTACTTGTGCATGCCTTGATAATATATCCCTGCGTGAATCAAGGGTGAACAACAACCAATATTGCGCTCCTCTTAGCCGTTGAAATCCTTAACTTATTCCTAAGCCGGATTAATCTTCACCATCAATAGATTGAATAAAGATCATATTCATTCATTTCTTGAATCTAACTCCCCCGATATTAGATAAATAGATGAAGTTACGAGATCCTCTCCCAATTCACTCGCAAACAAGAATAAGAGCCAAGAATGAATAAACCTTGAATAGAAAAGTGCAAACTCTTATTACCTAAACAAAATCCAATAGTTTCTCACAACCACAAGACACAATAACCTTAGCCAAATAGATTTAGTTCATGGCTGGTTCCAAAGAAACACAAGATAAAGAATTCCTAGCATGAACCTAATTGAACAAGAAAGACAAAGATGAAGGATGGATTAAGCTTTGTCGAAATCCTCCTTGCCCTTGATGCTTGTCGAAAATTCTCTCTTCTCTCCCCCCTTTGGAGTTGACAGCTTGGTGATCTATTTATAGGGCTAGATCAAAGTCCTCCTTTGAGGAGGAAGTTAAGTTGGAATTAAATTATCTTTAAAGAATATAATTCTTTATTATAATTATATTCCTTCTAGAACTTCTCCTATCTTCTTGGAATTTAATTCTTCTTTAACCTCTTCATGGAAATCAAACTCCTTTGGGATTTAGCTTTGCTCCACGTCATCTTGGTCTTGTCTAGTCATCAATTTTGACTACCATATCACCTTATTCTTTGTCGACAATTGCCCTGGCAACTAGCTCGGCATCTCATTCATGTATTGCCCTGGCAACTAGCTCTAGCCTTGCTTTGGCAAGTGATTCTGCACATACACACAAAACACACCAAAGCAGCATCTTTTCCCACAAAAACTACCAAGTTATGTAATCAAGCTCAACGATGGAAGAAAACATGGATTAATGCATGAATGACTAATTATGTAACTAATATGAGCCTAAGTCTAACGATAATATGAGTAAAAAGGGTAAGAAAATAGTACTTTTGAACACTTATCACACCCCAAAACTCAAACTATTGCTTGTCCTCAAGCAATGCAAACTAATAATTACCTGCCTAGACTTCAATTTTCACAAACTTAGCTTTGAACTTGATTTCAATTCTCAGAATCGGGGCACAAAGTATGATTGGCTTTTCATTTTTCGAAAAACTTAGGAGTTACTCGGAATCAAACTATAATGCTTGTGAGTGTGTACGTAGTTGTGTGCAAGTTGATTTTTCGAATTCTATGCAAACAAGAGGTTTTCAAATTACTTCATTGGGTTCTTTTTAACATGTTTTAACTAGAGCCGGTTTCGGGCACCTCTAGCGATCAATTTTTAACACATACTAGAGCCGGTTTCGGGCACATCTAGCATTTATCTAATTTTTATTCTAATCTCCTAATTTGTTTAATTATCAACCTAAGTTCACTAGAATTCCTTAAATCAATCAAACCACAACAGTGTTTCATCAAATTTAGCATCATAGTAAAATTCTAAGTTTTTTTTTCCATGGTTATCCTAGAATAAAAATTCTATCAATTAAGTGCATTGGCAAAGTCATAATTGGATATTCATCAAATCTAGGCAATTCTTGTTCCAACTAAAGGCATGGCAAGCAATTTATGTATCCTAAATGCAATACTTAAGATGAACGCAACTAAACATGGTAACTACTAATAACAATCCCCCCCAAACTCGAGTGAGGCATTGTCCTCAATGCATGCGTTAAAGAAAAATAAAAATAACGAAAAATAAAATGCAAACAAGGACTTACTCTGAGAGTTCGTCGTCGTGGATGATTAGTTTCCTTTTGGTCGGTGTCTTGATTCTCTTTCTTGAACGCGATGGTTGTTTCCTTGTTGCCGATGGTGGAATCGATCCTCGTACAGGGTTGTCCTCATCGTCCTCTTCATCAATGTTATTGGCTTTTCGCTTGGAGGATTCAATTGGTGCGGTCTTTGTTGGTGCAATGGAGGACTCGTCCGAATCTGAAAAATCAGACAATGATTCCGTACGAGTTGATTCGGGCATAGGTGCTTTACCTTTGGCTTTTGCAGTGGTTGCAGGGATGTCTTTAGCTTTGGTTGTCGTGGCATCTTCAGGATTGGTTTTCGTGGCATCATTTGTTGCAGTTGTCGTGGCGACTGCTTCATTGGTTACCAGGGCAAGGATCTCGGCAGGAAAGATTGGGAACGGCACGCGGCTGTCCGGCTACTTTTTTAGGATGACTTGGGTGATGGCATTGTTGTGCTCCTTCATGTACCGCATGAACATTAGTTGTCGGTCTTCAATTTGCCTTAGGTGGCTTGCTAATGGTTGCAAGAGTGCTTCAAAGTGTTCCGGGGTTGATGGCCGAGTTGCCTGGGCGTTAGGTGCTTGGGCATTAGGGATTGCCGGGGCAGCAGAAGTTGCTGCGGCAATTGGAGGCCTTGAGGATTTTTCCGGTGCCTCTCCCATTAGCTTTCGAATTTGTGCTTGATTCCAACCGGACTTTGGTAGGGCCTTTTCATCGGTGGACTCACTTGGGACATGCACCTCCTTGCAAAGATTAGAAATTAAGCAAGGGAAGAAAAGAGAACCCTTAACTTTTGAGCTACATACAAAAATCTCATTACAAATAATTTTTCCAATGTTAATGATACGATTATGCAAAATAGAATGTATGAGCAAAAGACGTGGTATATCAACAATAGTATTGTGTGTGGTGGGCATTAAAGAAGTTTTAACAAACTTATTCTATAGTTTTGCCTCGGGTTTAAGCCGAAGGCCCTTGTATTTACCATCATTCCAATGAGTTCCCGGTTGAGTGAGTTCTTGAAGCACCTTGTCGAGTTGCTTGGGCGTGATTTGATCAACAAAGGCTTAATGCTCGTCCTTCTCAATGTAAAGCCCGTAAAAGGTGTTGATGTTTTTGGGGCTTATGAGTATGGACTTGTCACGAACAAAAACATAAGGATTATTCGGGTTAGGTGAGTGAGCATAGAATTCTCTTACCCATTAGATGTTACCCGGTTCCGATTGATGGCAAAAGATTTGCCACTTTTGATGTCCAATCCTCTCGAAGATGAATGGTTCAAGGCCGAAATCTTTATGAGAGTTGGATTATTCAAAGCCTTGTTCTTCGCAAATCTTTCGGCTTTCAAACTTAGAGTGATATCTTTCTTGAACCACCGGTGTAGCAAACTTCTTGTATCTTGGTTCTTTGGAGGAACTTGGATGAACCAAAAATTTAATTTTGGATGCCATGGATGATCTTGGCTGTGAGTTTTGTAAAAACAAAGAAAAGAAAATAAAAGAAACTAAATAGTTGCAAGATGAAAAGTAGGAATAGGTTGCTTGGAAGTTAAGGGTGATGGGTTATATAGAAAAGATAGGTAGTAAATATGGTGGGTGGGATTAATTTTGGATAGAAAATAAAAGGGGTTTCGGTTTAGGGGAAGGGTGACGGCTAGGGGGTTTAATTAGGGTAAGTTGGAGGCTTTATATAAGCCTTAGATTCAGCCCATTAATTTCCTTGTTGAAGATGTTTTCCTTCCTGGATCAAAATTCCTCTTTATCTTGAACTCTTTTCCTACAATTCAAAGACAAATCAAATAAGGATTAAAATTAAAGATAAACTAATAAAAGAAAATAAATAAAAATGTGTAAAGGGATTCTTAAACTTAAAAAGATAAAAAAAAAGAAAATAAATCTATCCTAAAAATATAATAATAATCGAAAATAAAAAAATAATTAGTTCGAAAAAAATAATAATAATAATAAATAATCGAAAATAATAAAAATAAAAATAAAATATCGAAAGGAGAGCATGCTCATGCATCTCCTAAGTTGACCACTTCTTTGTTACGTTCCACATGGGCACCATTGTAGTGCTTTAATCATTGTACATTAACTTTGAATTCATGTTTGTCAGTGATGGACTTAATTATCACGGCACCATGGGAGAATGGTTTGACAACTTTGAATGGTCCCGACCATCTTGATTTCAGCTTTCCCGGGAAAAGTTTTAGCCGACAATTGAATAAGAGAACTAGTTGCCCTGGCGTGAATTGCCGCGGCAATAGTTTCATGTCATGCCATTGCTTTGTTTTCTCCTTGTAGATTCGTGCATTATTATAGGCGAGTGCACGGAATTCTTCTATCTCGTTGAGGTCTAACAAACGCTTTTTTTCGGCACTTTCCCAATCCATATTCACGGTCTTTATTGCCCAATATGCCTTGTGTTCGATTTCCACAGATAGATGGCATGTTTTCCCATAGACAAGTCGGAATGGGGACATACCTAAGGGTGTTTTGAATGCAATGTGATATGCCCAAAGTGCATCATCTAGTCTTAATGACCAATCCTTCCTAGAGGGATTTACAACTTTCTCGAGTATACCCTTCAATTCCCGGTTGGAAATTTCTGCTTGCCCGTTGGTTTGTGGGTGATATGCCATAGCAATCTTGTGTGATACGCCGAAGCGTTGCAACATCTTGGCAATAAGTCTATTGTCAAAATGCTTGCCTTCGTCACTGATAATTGCTCTCAGCATCTCAAACCGTGTAAATATGTTTTTCTGCAAGAATCGTTGCACGGTCTTGGAATCGCTGTTGGGAACTGCAGCTGCCTTAACCCATTTAGACACGTAGTCAACGACAAGTATAATGTAGAGGTTGCCGAATGAAGATGGGAAAGGTCCCATAAAATCGATCCCCCATACATCGAACAATTTCACCTTGATAATGTTTTGGAGCGGCATCTCATGTCGTCTAGAGATAATGCCCATCCTCTGGCAACGATCACATTGCTTGTAAAAGTCTTGGGCATCTTTGTACAATGTTGGCCAATACAAACCAGATTGCAAAACTTTGGTCACGGTACGAGTTCCTCCAAAATGTCCTCCATAGGGTGAAGAATGGAATTGCCAGAGTACATTCTGCTGCTCCTCTTCAGGGACACATCGGCATATAACCTGATCTGCACATTGTTTAAACAAAAGAGGCTCGTCCCAAAAGTAATGCTTAGCATCATGGCGGAACCGCTTCTTCCCTCGGTGAGTAAGACCATAAGGTAAAATACCACAAACAAGGAAATTAACTAAATCCGCGTACCAGGGTATTGCCGAGGCATGCGCGTCAATGGTTGTCGAGGCGTTGAGGGTTGCTGAGGCATGCGCGTCAAGGGTTGCCGAGGCGTGTGCATCCATCGTTGCCGAGGCAACTAAAAGTTGCACATCCGGGAATGCATCGTATATCTCTAGATCTGCATCCTCCTCCCTATTGCGTTCTAAACGTGATAAGTGATCGGCCACTTAATTTTCTGTTCATTTCTTATCCTTAATTTCAATATCAAATTCTTGTAAAAGTAATATCTAACGAATCAAACGAGGTTTGGCATCATTTTTAGCAAATAGATATTTGATTGTCGAATGGTCCGTATGAACAATTACCTTTGTACCAATCAAATAGGATTGGAACTTGTCAAATGCGAAAACTACAGCTAGTAACTCTTTCTCCGTTGTTGTGTAATTCATTTGAGCACTATTAAGAGTTTTACTAGCGTAGTATATCACATGGAAGGTCTTACCTGTGCGTTGGCCTAGGACTGCTCCTATCGCAAAATCACTTGCATCACACATAAGCTCAAAAGGTAGCGTCCAATCTGGTGGAACGACAATGGGTGCTGAGGTAAGCTTTTTCTTTAGGGTTTCAAATGCTTGGGCTCAAGAATTATCAAAATCGAAGACTTTATCCTATTCAAGCAAATTGCACAAGGGTTTAGTGATTTTAGAAAAATTATGAATGAACCTCCTGTAAAAACCTGCATGTCCAAGAAAGCTTCGAATTCCTTTAACCGAACTTGGTGGGGGTAATCTCTCGATCACGTCCACCTTGGCTTGTCTACTTCAATTCCCTTGGATGAAATCATTTGGCTGAGCACTATTCCTTCATCTACCATAAAATGGCACTTCTCCCAATTGAGGACTAAATCAGTTTCTACACATCTTGCCAACACCTTCTCTAAATTGTCGAGGCAGCTGTCGAAGTCATAATCATCCATGAAGATCTCAAGGAAGTCTTCGACCATGTCTAAAAAGAGTGCCATCATGCATCTTTGGAAGGTTGCCGGGGCGTTACACAATCCGAACGGCATCCTTCGGAAAGCATAAGTACCGTATGGGCATGTGAAGGCTGTCTTTTCTTGATCTTCTGGTGCTATGGCAATTTGATTGTAACCTGAATAACCATCAAGAAAATAATAAAAGGGTTTACCTGCAAGACGGTCAAGCATTTGATCAATAAAGGATAATGGGAAGTGATCTTTCCTAGTGGCTTTGTTTAGCTTTCGATAATCATACAAACCCTCCAACCTGTCACAGTCCTGGTTGGAATGAGTTCATTGTTTTCATTACTTACCATCGTTATACCTCCCATTTTCGGTACACATTGTACCGGACTTACCCATGTACTATCAGAGATAGGGTATATAATACCGGCGTCAAGCCACTTGATGATTTCTTTCATTACAACCCCTTTCATGGCATGATTCAGTTCCATCTGGGCCTCAATTGAAGGTTTTTTATCATCTTCCAACAAAATCTCGTGCATGCACACTGCCGGGCTAATTCCCTTCAAGTCGGCAATTGTCCACCCTATTGCCTTCTTGTGTAGCATCAACATTTTGATCAGCTTCTTTTCCTGCTCAGGCTGTAACTTAGAAGAAATAATTACAAGCAATGTATTATCGGTTCCTAAGTATGCATATTTTAGTTGCTCTGGCAACTATTTCAACTCAAGAATCGGTGGTTGTTCAATAGAGGGCTTTTCGAGCTTACCTTCCTTACCCGAGTAATCTAGTGGTTCAAAGTATGTAACTGGTCAATTTACTAGCCAATTTGCGTCTTCTTGTTGTTCCTCATCGACCGGTTCTTCATACTCCTCAGGTTCCTCTTGATCGGCAATGTAGTTGCCGAGGCAACTAAATTCCTCGTCAAAGTTAAACTCTGTCGTGGCATGAAGAAGTTGGCAGTCTTCTGGATCTTCGGCATGCCTTAGTGTTTGGAACACATTTAGTTTAACTTGCTGGTCATTCACCCTCATTGTAAGGTCTCCCTTTTCAACATCGATCAAGGTTCTCCTTGTTGCTGGGAATGGTCTCCCGAGAATGATAGGTGCATGCTCATCTGCTTCACAATCCAAAATAATAAAGTCAGCGGGAAAAATAAATTTATCAACTTTTACCAGTATGTCTTCGATTTTTCCCTCTGGTTGCACATAGGATCTGTCGGCTAGCTGTAGCATAACTGTTGTAGGTCTTGCCTTCCCGATTCCTAGTTTCTGGAAAACCGATTTAGGCATCAAGTTTATGCTAGCCCCAAGGTCGCATAATGCTTTCCCGACATAGTGGTTTCCAATGGAACATGGTATTGTGAAACTTTCGGGATCCTTCAACTTGGGTGGCATACGATTGTGCAACATGGCCATACATCCCTCTGTTGCGGCAACTGTTTCAAACTCTCTCAACCGTGTTCTCTTGGACACAATGTCTTTAAGAAACTTGGCATAATTCGGTATTTTTTCAATTGCTTCCACCAATGGCAAGTTGATGTGGACTTGCTTTAGGATATCAAGAAACTTCTTGAATTGATATTCTTGCTTTTGTTGCTTCAACCTTTGTGGGAATGGTGGTGAAAGTCGGATATCTTCGATTACTTCATTGGTCTGGAATCTGATTGATGGCATTGCTGGGACAACTAGAGTTGCTGAGGCATCATCAACTAGGGTTGCCGAGGCATCCTTATCGCCGGTTGCCGAGGCATGCTTATTACCGGTTGCCGTGGCAATTCCTGGTTCAGCATCTGAGGCTTTGTCGTTGGGTTCGTCTTGATCTTTTTGTGGAGTTTTGTTTGATGAGTGAGCTTGAGCCTCTTTAAGTTGTTGGCCACTTCTAGTGGTGATCGCCTTACATTGCTCATGGCCATTTCCTCTTGCGACTTCAGTATCTCTAGGTAAACCTCCTTGCGGTCTAGTATTCAGGTTTTGAGCAAATTGTTTTACTTGATTTTCCAATGATTTGATTGCCGCCTCTTGGTTTTGTAATCTCATCTCGGTCCTGTTAATAAAAGCATCAGTTCTTTTTATGAAGTTACTATTCTCAGCCATATAAGATTCAATTTTCAACATAAAAACATTTAGAGAATTTTCCAATGAACTAGATGTTGTCGGTTGTTGCTGCGGCAACTGTTGCCGTGGCATATTCTGCTGGAATCCCGATGCTTGTGCATTCTGATTGTTCTGGTTTAGAGCATTGTTGGGATTACTCCATGAAAAATTCGGGTGCTTCTTCCCAGCTGGATTGTATGTATTGGACATCACATTGTTGTTCCGGTTGTAATTCCCCATATAGAAGCTGGATTCCGGATTATGCATACATTCAGAAGAATCATGGTTACCACCACATAACTCACAAAAAGAATCCATTACCTTGACCTCATGTGTGTTGTTTGGTTTCTGCATGCTCTGGATCATCTTGGTTAAAGTGGCCAATTGTTCCAAAATTGAGTCTGATGATCCTAGTTCATGTATTGTGGCTTGGCGTCTAACTCCTCCTCTTCTAGTAGAGGGGAATTGATAATCATTCTTGGATAGCCTATTTAGAATTTGCATTGCTTCCTCCAGTGACTTATCTAGGAGTATGTCGTTTGCCGAGGCGTCTAGCATCATCCTTGTTGGTGTATTCACGGCGTTGTAAAACATTGTTACTTGTGTCCATACTGGGAATCCGTGTAGGGGCATTTGTGTAGAAGTTCTCTATATCGCTCCCAAGCCTCGTACATGGATTCATCATCTGCCTGCCGAAAAGAAGTAATGTCGTTATGAAGCTTATCAGTCAAATTTGTAGGATTAAACCGAGCAAGAAAATCACGACAAAGACGGTCTAAGATCCTATTGATCCAGCAGGAATGCTATTCAACCACGCTTTCGCCCTATCCCTCAGTGAATAGGGGAATAATCTTAATCGTAAAACATCGGGGGTGACTCCGTGTATTTTGAACGAGCTGCAAATCTCGAGGAAATGTTTAAGATGTTGACGTGCATCTTCAGTTGCTGAGCCGCCAAATTGACCAATTGTGTTGATCATATTAAACATCACCGGTTTCTATTCAAAGTGGTCAGCTTCAATTTCAGGTGCAACAACTCCTGGATTAAGTCCATCAAGATCTTCTTGCAGATAGTCTCGAATAGTTCTGTTTCGTGCAATAATCACTCATCCTCTTGCTGGAACATCTTGATTCATATTGCCGTCTTGATTAACCATTGCTACTCTTAACCTTCGTCTAAGTCTTTATAAGGTTCGTTTGATTTCTGGATCAAAGGGATATTCTGGTGTAATCAGTCTCGCCCTGGTCATATACCAATGCAAAACCAAAGTTTGTTAGCCCTTTGAATCTTAAACAAGAAAAATAAAAAGAAAGTGCAAGAAAATAAAAGCAAAGTCGCTATTGCCAATCCCCGACAACGGTGCCAAAAAATTGTTACGCGTAATAAGTGCTCCGCAATTGTGCAAGTGTACACGTCGCAAGTTATAGTATAAAAGATATCGTCTCCACGGGGATTGGTGCCACTTCAAGAATCTAATCTCTTGCACTATAAAAAGTAAAAACACAAATAGAAGATTATAGGAGTTTTAACTAATAACTAATCTAGAAAGCAAATAAGTAAAAGAATAGAAGAGATCAAATGAGAGAGATAGGACAGGTTATCATGAGTTGAGGTGTGATAGCCGATTGGATCGTCTTGGTAAAAGACTGCAAGGGTAACTCAGTTGTCGTGGCAACTTGCACAATGGGGTTGCCTTGGCAACTAATCGATGGTTGCCTGGGCGACTAGTTGGGCAACTACTTGGGCATCTGGGAAGCAACCTTCAAGGTTCGGCAGAGCGTTCTTCAATGGTTTCTTCTTATCCCGAAGTCAAAACTCTAGCTACTTGTGCATGCCTTGATAATACATCCCTGCGTGAATCAAGGGTGAACAACAACCAATCTTGCGCTCCTCTTAGCCGTTGAAATCCTTAACTTATTCCTAAGCCGGATTAATCTTCACCATCAATAGATTGAATAAAGATCATATTCATTCGTTTCTTGAATCTAACTCTCCCGATATTAGATAAATAGATGAAGTTACGAGATCCTCTCCCAATTCACTCGCAAACAAGAATAAGAACCAAGAATGAATAAACCTTGAATATAAAAGTGCAAACTCATATTACCTAAACAAAATCCAATAGTTTCTCACAACCACAAGACACAATAACCTTAGCCAAATAGATTTAGTTCATGGCTGGTTCCAAAGAAACACAAGATAAAGAATTCCTAGCATGAACCTAATTGAACAAGAAAGACAAAGATGAAGGATGGACGAAGCTTTGTTGAAATCCTCCTTGCCCTGGATGCTTGTTGAAAATTCTCTCTTCTCTCCCCCCTTTGGAGTTGACGGCTTGGTGATCTATTTATAGGGCTAGGTCAAAGTCCTCCTTTGAGGAGGAAGTTAAGTTGGAATTAAATTATCTTTAAAGAATATAATTCTTTATTATAATTATATTCCTTATAGAACCTCTCCTATCTTCTTGGAATTTAATTCTTCTTTAGCCTCTTCATGAAAATCAAACTCCTTTGGGATTTAGCTTTGCTCCACGTCATCTTGGGCTTGTCTAGTCATCAATTTCGACTACC
The DNA here is from genome assembly GCA_019671005.1 of Hibiscus mutabilis. Classification (NCBI taxonomy): domain Eukaryota; kingdom Viridiplantae; phylum Streptophyta; class Magnoliopsida; order Malvales; family Malvaceae; genus Hibiscus; species Hibiscus mutabilis. The sequence goes on from CM033741.1 coordinate 8,781,071, forward strand.
ATATCACCTTATTCTTTGTCGACAATTACCCTGGAAACTAGCTCGGCATCTCCTTCATGCATTGCCCTGGCAACTAGCTCGGTATCTCCTTCATGCATTGCCCTAGCAACTAGCTCTAGCCTTGCTTTGGCAAGTGATTCTACACATGTACAAAAAACACACCAAAGCAGCATAATTTCCCACAAAAACTACCATGTTATGTAGTCAAGCTCAACGATGGAAGAAAACATGGATTAATGCATGAATGACTAATTATGTAACTAATATGAGCCTAAGTCTAACAATAATATGAGTAAAAAGGGTAAGAAAAATAGTACTTTTGAACACTTATCATAGTTCATCTGCTCCATTGGAAGTTCAAGGAGAAAGTTTCAGATGTTGTAGTTCATCTGCTCCATTGGAAGTTCAAAGAGATAGGTTCAGATGTTTTAGTTCATATGCTCCATTGGAAGTTCAAGGAGAAAGGCTCAGATGTTGTAGTTCATCTGCTCCACAGACTTGTGTTAGTACTCATTACGCTGCCACTCTAGGGAGATGAGGCTAATGTATCTTCATTTCATTCGTTTTGAATTTCTAAGGCCTCCTTATGGGTTCATACCTTAGAGATGTTTGAAAAAGACCTTTTCAAGGTGCCCGTTTGGGTTTTCACCTTGATTTTCGTATTTCTCTCTTTTTAATTTTTCTTTTTTTCTTCTTTTTTCTCTTTTTTTATTTTTTTTATTTTGAGTTTTCTTTGATTTTTTGATTGATTGTTTTTAGCTACAAAATTGATGAAAATGTAAACTTAAAAGTCAGTAAATTTGACCAAGCTACCATACCACCGAGGAGATGAGGTTTGAAGTTTGTAAGGTTGATCCAGCTACAACACTGACTAAGAGGCAAGATCTGAAGTTTATATTTGACCAAGCTACCATACCACCGAGAACATAAGGTCTGAAGTTTGTAAGGTTGATCCAGCTACAACACCAACGAAGAGGTAAGATCTGAAGTTTGTATTTGACCAAGCTACCATATTGCTGAGGAGACAAGGTCTGAAAGTTGTAAGGTTGATCCAACTACAACACCGATGAAGAGGCAGGATCTAAAGTTTGTTTTTGACCAAGCTACCGTATTGCCGAGGAGACAAGGTCTTAAGTTTGTAAGGTTGATCCAGCTACGACACCGACGAAGAGGCAATATCTGAAGTTTGTATTTGACCAAGCTACCATATCGCCGAGGAGACAAGGTCTGAAAGTTATAAGGTTGATCCAGCTACAACACCGACGAAGAGGTAGGATCTGAAGTTTGTATTTGACCAAGCTTCCATATCGCCGAGGAGACAAGGTCTGAAAGTTGTAAGGTTGATCCAGCTACAACACCGAAGAAGAGGCAGGATCTGAAGTTTGTATTTGACCAAGCTACCATATCGCCGAGGAGACAAGGTCTGAAAGTTGAAAGTTTTTATTTGATTTGGTTACTTCTTCGTGTCAAGGATGCTGGATGATAAGTGTTCAAAAGTACTATTTTTCTTACCCTTTTTTACTCATATTATTGTTAGACTTAGGCTCATATTAGTTGCATAGTTAGCCATTCATGCATTAATCCATGTTTCCTTCAATCGTTGAGCTTGATTACATAACTTGGTGATTTTTGTGGAAATAGATGCTGCTTTGGTGTGTTTTTGTGTGTGTATGTGCAGGATCACTTGCCAAAGCAATGCCGAGCTAGCTAGTTGCGGGCAATGCATGAAGGAGACGCCGAGCCAGTTGCCATGGCATTTGTCGACAAAGACTAAAAGCAATATGGATGTCGAAATTCATGACTTTACAAGCCCAAGATGACATGGAGCAAGGCCCAAGCCCAAAGGAATTTGATTGCCATGCAGAGATTAAAGAAGAATTAAATTCTAAGAGGATAGGAGAAGTTCTAATAGGAATAAAATTATAATAAAGAATTATATTCTTTAAAGATAATTTAATTCCAACTCAAACTCCTCCTCAAAGAAGGACTTTGGCCTAGCCCTATAAATATCAAGGAGATTTCGACAATTGCAAAGAGAGAGAGCAAGAGGGAATTTCGACAACTCCAAGAGAGGAAGCAAGGGGAATTTTCGGCAAGCATCTAGGGCAAGGAATTTTCGACAAGCTTCATCTTTTCTTCCTTGTTCGATTGGGTTCATGCTAGGGATTGTTTATCTTGTGTTTCTTTGGAACCTAGCCATGAACTAAATTTACTTGGCTATGGTTATTGTGTTTTGTGGTTGTGAGAAACTATTGGTTTTTGTTTAGGTAATAAGAGTTTGCACTTTTTTATTTCAAGGTTTATTCATTCTTGGTTCTTATTATTGTTTGCGAGTGAATTGGGAGAGGATCTCGTGATTTCATCCATTTATCTAATATCGGGAGAGTTAGATTCAAGAAACGAATGAATATGATCTTTATTCAATCCAATGATGGTGAAGATTAATCCGGCTTAGGAATAAGTTAAGGATTTCAACGGCTAAGAGGAGCGCAAGATTGGTTGTTGTTCACCCTTGATTCACGCAGGGATGTATTATCAAGGCATGCACAAGTAGCTAGAGTTTCGACTTAGGGATAAGAAGAAACCATTGAAGAACGCTCCGCCGAACCTTGAAGTTGCTGCCCAGTCGCCCAAGTAGTTGCCCAACTAGTCGCCCAAGCAACCATCAATTAGTTGCCAAGGCAACCCCGTTGTGCAAGTCGCCACGGCAACTGAGTTGCCCGTGCACTCTTTTACCAAGACAATCCAATCGGCTATCACACCTCAACTCACGATAACCTAGCCTATCTCTCTCAATTGAATTCATCTTTTCTTTTACTTAATTGCCTTTTAGATTAGTTAAAACTTCTATAATCCTTTACTTGTGTTTTTACTTTTTACAGTGCAAGAGACTAGATTCTTGAAGTGGCACCAATCCCTGTGGAGACGATATCTTTTATACTATAACTTGCGACGTGTATACTTGCACATTTGCGTAGCACTTATTACGCGCAACAAGTTTTTGGCGCCGTTGCCGGGGATTGGCAATAGCGACTTTGTTTTTACTTTCTTGCACTTTCTTTTTATTTTATTTATTTTCTTGTTTAAAATTCAAAGGGCTAACAAACTTTGGTCTTGCATTGGTATATGACCAGGGCGAGACCGACTTCACCAGAATATCCCTTTGATCCAGAAATCGAACGAACCTTACAAAGACTTAGACGAAGGATAAGAGAAGCAATGGCAAATCAAGACGGCAATATGAATCAAGATGTTCGAGCAGGAGGAGGAGTGATTCTTGCACGAAACAGAACTATTCGAGACTATCTTGAAGAAGATCTTGATGGACTTAACCCGAGTTGTTGTCGCACCGAAATTGAAGCCGACCACTTTGAGTTGAAACCGGTAATGTTTAATATGATCAACACAATAGGTCAATTTGGCGGCTCAGCAACTGAAGATGCACGACAACATCTGAAATCTTTCCTCGAGATTTGCAACTCGTTCAAGATACACGGAGTCACCCCGATGTCCTACGATTAAGATTATTCCCCTATTCACTGAGGGATAGGGCGAAAGCATGGCTGAATAGCATTCCTGCCGGATCCATAGCATCTTGGACTGATCTTTGTCGTGATTTCCTTGCTAGATTTAATCCTACAAATTTGATCGATAAGCTTCAGAACGACATTACTTCTTTTCGGCAGGCGGATGATGAATCCATGTACGAGGCTTGGGAGCGATATAGAGAACTTCTACACAAATGCCCTTTACACGGATTCCCGGTGTGGACTCAAGTAACAATGTTTTACAACGCCGTGAATACACCAACAAGGATGATGCTAGATGCCTCGGCAAACGGCATACTCCTAGATAAGTCGCCGGAAGAAGCAATGCAAATTTTAAACAAGCTGGCCAAGAATGATTATCAATTCCCATCTACTAGAAGAGGAGGAGTTAGACGCAAGCCACAATACATGAACTAGGATCATCGATTCAATTTTCGCACAATTGGCCGCTTTAACCAAGATGGTCCAGAACATGCAAAAACCAAACAACACACATGAAGTCAAGGTAATGGATTCTTTTTGTGAGTTATGTGGCGATAACCATAATTCTTCTGAATGTATGCAGAATCCGGAATCTAGCTTCTATGTGGGGAATTACAATCGGGGCAACAACATGATGTCAAATACATACAATCCAGCTTGGAAGAAGCACCCGAATTTTTCATGGAGTAATCCCAACAATGCTCTAAACCAGAACAATCAGAATGCACAAGCATCGGGATTCCAACAGAATATGCCACGGCAACAGATGCCGCAGCAACAACCGACGACATCTAGTTCTTTGGAAAATTCTCTAAATGCTTTTATGATGAAAACTGAATCTTATATGGCTGAGAATAGTAATTTCATAAAAAGAACTGATGCTTTTATTAACAGGACCGAGATGAGATTGCAAAACCAAGAGGCGGCAATCAAATCATTGGAAAATCAAGTCGGACAATTTGCTCAAAATCTGAACACTAGACCACAAGGAGGTTTACCTAGCGATACTGAAGTCGCAAGAGGAACTGGCCATGAGCAATGTAAGGCAATCACCACCAGAAGTGGCCAACAACTTAGAGAGGTTCAAACCCGCTCGTCAAACAAAACTCCACAAAAAGATCAAGACGAACCTAGCGGCAAAGTCTCAGATGCTGAACCAGGAATTGCTACGGCAATAAGCATGCCTCGGCAACCGATGACGCCTCGGCAACTTGCGATAAGCACGCCTCGGCAACCCCAGTTGGTAACGCATCGACAACTCCAGATGTCCCAGCAATGCCGTCAATCAGGTTTCAAACCAATGAAAGGATAGAAGATATCCGACTTCCACCACCATTCCCACAAAGGTTGAAGCGACAAAAGCAAGAATACCAATTCAAGAAGTTTCTTGATATCCTAAAGCAAGTCCACATCAACTTGCCATTGGTGGAAGCAATTGAACAAATGCCAAATTATGCCAAGTTTCTTAAAGACATTGTGTCCAAGAGAACAAGGCTAGGAGAGTTTGAAACAGTTGCCGCGACAGAGGGATGCATGGCAATGTTGCACAATCGCATGCCGCCCAAGTTGAAGGATCCCGGAAGTTTCACAATACCCTGTTCTATTGGAAATCACTATGTCGGGAAAGCACTATGCGACCTAGGGGCTAGCATAAACTTGATGCCTAAATCGGTTTTCCAAAAACTAGGAATCGGGAAGGCAAGACCTACAACAGTTTATGCTACAGCTAATGACAGATCCTATGTGCATCCAGAGGAAAAATCGAGGACATACTTGGTAAAAGTTGATAAATTTATTTTTCCCGCTGACTTTATTGTTTTGGATTGTGAAGCGAGATGAGCATGCGCCTATCATTCTCGGAAGACCATTCCTAGCGGCAGGAGAACTTTGATTGATGTTGAAAAGGGAGAACTCACAATGAGGGTGAATGACCAGCAGGTAAAACTAAATGTGTTCCAAACACTAAGGCATGCCGATGATCCGAAGAATGCCAACTACTTCATGCCACGGCAGAGTTTAACCGATGAGGAATTTAGTTGCCTCGCAACCTACATTGCCGATCAAGAGGAACCCGAGGAGTATGAAGAGCCGGTCGATGAGGAACAACCAGAAGAGGCAAATTGGCTAGTCAATCGACCAGGTACATACTTTGAACCACTGGACTACTCGGGTAAGGAAGGTAAGATCGAAAAACCCTCTATCGAAAATCCACCAATTCTTGAGTTGAAACAATTGCGAGCAAATCGAAATATGTATACTTAGGGACCGATAATACATTACCTGTAATTATTTCTTCTAAGTTACAGCTGAAGCGAGAAAAGAAGCTGATCAACATGTTGAAGCTACATAAAAAGGCAATAGGGTGGACAATTGCCGACTTGAAGGGAATTAGCCGGCGGTGTGCATGCACAAGATCTTATTAGAAGATGATCACAAACCTTCAATTGAGGCCCAGAGGAGACTGAATCATGCCATGAAAGGGGTTGTAATGAAAGAAATCATCAAGTGGCTTGACGCGGCATTATATACCCTATCTCCGATAGTACGTGGGTAAGTCGGTACAATGTGTGTAAAAAAGGGAGGTATAACAGTGGTAAGCAATGAAAATAATGAACTTATCCCAACCAGATGTGACCGGTTGGAGGGTTTGTATGGACTATCGAAAGCTAAACAAAGCCACTAGGAAAGATCACTTCCCATTACCCTTTATTGATCAAATGCTTGACCGTCTTGCAGGTAAACCCTTTTACTGTTTTCTTGATGGTTATTCAGGTTACAATCAGATTGCCATAGCACCAGAAGATCAAGAAAAGACAACCTTTACATGCCCATACGGTACTTATGCCTTCCGAAGGATGCCGTTCGGATTATGTAACGCCCCGACAACCTTCCAAAGATGCATGATGGCACTCTTTTCAGATATGGTCGAAGACTTCCTTAAGATCTTCATGGATGATTTTTCGGTTTTTGGTAATGACTTCGACGGCTGTCTCGGCAATTTAGAGAGGGTGTTAGCAAGATGTGAAGAAACAGATTTAGTCCTCAATTGGGAGAAATGCCACTTTATGGTAGATGAAGGAATAGTGCTCGGCCACAAGATTTCATCCAAGGGAATTAAAGTAGACAAAGCCAAGGTGGACGTGATCGAGAGATTACCCCCACCAAATTCGGTTAAAGGAATTGAAGTTTTTTTCTCGGACATGCGAGGTTTTTACTGGGAGGTTCATTCATAATTTTTCTAAAATCACTAAACCCTTGTGTAATCTGCTTGAACAGGATAAAGTCTTCGATTTTGATGATTCTTGCACTCAAGCATTCGAAACCCTAAAGAAAAAGCTTGCCTCGGCACCCATTGTCGTTCCCACAGTTTGACGCTACCTTTTGAGCTCATGTGTGATGCAAGTGATTTCGTGGTAGGAGCAGTCCTAGGCCAACGCACAGGTAAGACCTTCCATGTGATATACTACGCTAGTAAAACTCTTAATGATGCTCAAGTGAATTACACAACAACGGAGAAAGAGTTACTAGCTGTAGTTTTCGCATTTGACAAGTTCCGATCCTATTTAATTGGTACAAAGGTAATTGTTCATACGGACCATTCGGCAATCAAATACTTATTTGCTAAAAATGATGCTAAACCTCGTTTGATTCGTTGGATATTACTTTTACAAGAATTTGATATTGAAATTAAGGACAGGAAAGGAACAGAAAATCAAGTGGCCGATCACTTATCACGTTTGGAACGCAATAGGGAGAAAGACGCGGATCTAGAGATATGCGATGCATTCCCGGATGAACAAATTCTAATTACCTCGGCAACCCTCAACGCCTCGGCAGCCCATGACGCCTCGGCAACCATGGATGCACACGCCTCGGCAACTCTCGACGCCGCAGCAGTCTTTGACGCACACGCCTCGGCAATTTTGGGAGCAGATACTACGGCAGCACATGCCTCGGCAATACCCTGGTACGCAGATTTAGTTAACTTCCTTGTTTGTGGTATTTTTTCGTATGGCATTACTCACCAAGGGAAGAAGCGGTTCCGCCATGATGCTAAGCATTACTTTTGGGACGAGCCTCTTTTGTTTAAACAATTTCTGATCAGGTTATACGCCGATGTGTCCTCGAAGAAGAGCAACAAAATGTACTCGGCAATGCCATTCTTCACCCTATGGAGGACATTTTGGAGGAACTCGTACATGCCAAAGTCTTGCAATCCGGTTTGTATTGGCCAACATTGTACAAAGATGCCCAAGACTTTTACAAGCAATGTGATCGTTGCGAGGACGGGCAATATCTCTAGGCGGCATGAGATGCCACTCCAGAACATCATCGAGGTGGAACTGTTCGATGTATGGGGATCGATTTTATGGGACCTTTCCCATCTTCATTCGCAACCTCTACATCTTACTTGCCGTCGACTATGTGTCTAAATGGGTAGAGGCGTTGCAGTTCCCAACGACGATTCCAAGACGTGCAACGATTCTGCAGAAAAACATATTTACACGGTTTGGGATGCCGAGAGCAATTATCAGCGACGGGGGCAAGCATTTTGACAACAGACTAATTGCCAAGATGTTGCAACGCTTCGGCATATCACACAAGATCGCCACGGCATATCACCCACAAACCAACGGGCAAGCGAAATTTCCAACCGGAGTTGAAGGGAATACTCGAGAAAGTTGTAAATCCCTCAAGGAAGGATTGGTCATTAAGACTAGATGACGACTTTGGGCATATCGCACTGCATTCAAAACACCATTAGGTATGTCCCCTTCCGGCTTGTCTATGGTAAAACATGTCATCTACGGTGGAAATCGAGCACAAGGCGTACTGGGCAATCAAGACCGTGAATATGGATTGGGAAAGTGCCGGACAAAAGCGCTTGATGGATCTCAATGAGATAGAAGAATTTCGTGCACTCGCCTATAACAATGCACGAATCTACAAGGAGAAAACAAAGCGATGGCACGACAAGAAACTATTGCCACGGCAATTCACGCCAGGGCAACTAGTTCTCCTATTCAATTCTCGGCTAAAACTTTTCCCAGGAAAGCTGAAATCAAGATGGTCGGGACTATTCGAAGTCGTCAAACCATTCTCCCATGGTGCTGTGATAATCAAGTCCATCTCTGACAACCATGAATTCAAAGTTAATGGACAAAGATTGAAGCACTACAATGGTGCCCATGTGGAACGTAACAAGGAAGTGGTCAACCTAGGAGATGCATGAGCATGCTCTCCTCTCAGTATTTTCTTTTTCCTTTTCTTTGTATTTTCATTTTTTTAGGAGATTTTTTTTCTTTCTTTAGTTTTCAGGTTTTCTTTGTTTCCTTTTTCACAACAAGACTCACAACTACTATGCTAAGGAAATTTACTGCCAAGATCCTTTCCCCGGCAACCAATGAAGAAGATGCCGCGGCAACCTACATCGTGCCTGCACAAGCTGATGCCACGGCAACCAACCATGAAGATGCCACGGCAACTAAAGCTAAAGACATCCCGGCAACAAGAAAACAACCATCGCGTTCAAGCAAGAAAATCAAGACGCCAACTAGAAGGAAACTAATCATCTACGATGACGAACTCTCGGAGTAAGTCCTCGTATGCATTTTTATTTTTATTGTTATTTTTCGTTATTTTTATGTATGCATTGAGGACAATGCCTCACTCGAGTTTGGGGGGGATTGTTATTAGTAATTACCATGTTTAGTTACATTAATCTTAAGCATTACATTTAGGATACATGAATTGCTTGCCATGCCTTTAATTGGAACAAGAATTGCTTAGATTTGATGAATATTCAATGATGACTTTACCAATGCACTTAATTGATAGAATTTTTATTCTAGGATAACCATGAAAAACTTAGAATTTTACTATGATGCTAAATTTGATGAAACACTGTTGTGGTTTGATTGATTTAAGGAGTTCTAGTAAACTTAGGTTGATAATTAACTAATTGGGGGATTAGAATAAAAATTGGATGAATGCTAGAGGTGCCCGAAATTGGCTCTAGCATATGCTAAAAAATTGATCACTAGAGGTGCCCGAAACTGGCTCTAGGAGGCGTTAAAATTTATTTATTTTTTTAACTAGAGGTGCCCGAAACCGGCTCTAGTCGATTAAATTAACTTAAGAAAACTAAAAATAAAACACTAGAGGTGCCCGAGATTGGCTCTAGTTAAAACATGTTAAAAAAGAACCCAATGAAGTAATTTGAAAACCTATTGTTTGCATAGAATCCGAAAAATCAACTTGCACACAACTCCGCACACACTCACAAGCATTATAGTTTGATTCCGAGTAACTCCTCAGTTTTCCGAAAAATAAAAAGCCAATCATACTTTGTGCCCCGGTTCAGAGAATTGAAATCAAGTTCAAAGCTAAGTTTGTGAAAATTTGAAGTCTTGGCAGGTAATTATGAGTTTGCATTGCTTGAGGACAAGCAATAGTTCGAGTTTGGGGGTGTGATAAGTGTTCAAAAGTACTATTTTTCTTACCCTTTTTACTCATATTATTGTTAGACTTAGGCTCATATTAGTTGCATAGTTAGCCATTCATGCATTAATCCATGTTTCCTTCAATCGTTGAGCTTGATTACATAACTTGGTGATTTTTGTGGAAATAGATGCTGCTTTGGTGTGTTTTTGTGTGTGTATGTGCAGGATCACTTGCCAAAGCAATGCCGAGCTAGTTGCCAGGGCAATGCATGAAGGAGACGCCGAGCCAGTTGCCATGGCATTTGTCGACAAAGACTAAAAGCAATATGGATGTCGAAATTCATGACTTTACAAGCCCAAGATGACATGGAGCAAGGCCCAAGCCCAAAGGAATTTGATTTCCATGCAGAGATTAAAGAAGAATTAAATTCCAAGAGGATAGGAGAAGTTCTAATAGGAATAAAATTATAATAAAGAATTATATTCTTTAAAGATAATTTAATTCCAACTCAAACTCCTCCTCAAAGAAGGACTTTGGCCTAGCCCTATAAATATCAAGGAGATTTCGACAATTGCAAAGAGAGAGAGCAAGAGGGAATTTCGACAACTCCAAGAGAGGAAGCAAGGTGAATTTTCGGCAAGCATCTAGGGCAAGGAATTTTCGACAAGCTTCATCTTTTCTTCCTTGTTCGATTGGGTTCATGCTAGGGATTGTTTATCTTGTGTTTCTTTGGAACCTAGCCATGAACTAAATTTACTTGGCTATGGTTATTGTGTTTTGTGGTTGTGAGAAACTATTGGTTTTTGTTTAGGTAATAAGAGTTTGCACTTTTTTATTTCAAGGTTTATTCATTCTTGGTTCTTATTATTGTTTGCGAGTGAATTGGGAGAGGATCTCGTGATTTCATCCATTTATCTAATATCGGGAGAGTTAGATTCAAGAAACGAATGAATATGATCTTTATTCAATCCAATGATGGTGAAGATTAATCCGGCTTAGGAATAAGTTAAGGATTTCAACGGCTAAGAGGAGCGCAAGATTGGTTGTTGTTCACCCTTGATTCACGCAGGGATGTATTATCAAGGCATGCACAAGTAGCTAGAGTTTCGACTTAGGGATAAGAAGAAACCATTGAAGAACGCTCCGCCGAACCTTGAAGTTGCTGCCCAGTCGCCCAAGTAGTTGCCCAACTAGTCGCCCAAGCAACCATCAATTAGTTGCCAAGGCAACCCCGTTGTGCAAGTCGCCACGGCAACTGAGTTGCCCGTGCACTCTTTTACCAAGACAATCCAATCGGCTATCACACCTCAACTCACGATAACCTAGCCTATCTCTCTCAATTGAATTCATCTTTTCTTTTACTTAATTGCCTTTTAGATTAGTTAAAACTTCTATAATCCTTTACTTGTGTTTTTACTTTTTACAGTGCAAGAGACTAGATTCTTGAAGTGGCACCAATCCCTGTGGAGACGATATCTTTTATACTATAACTTGCGACGTGTATACTTGCACATTTGCGTAGCACTTATTACGCGCAACACTGGACTTTGTCAAAGATTATATGTTTCTTCTCGAGGATGCCAAACAATCTTCTTCTTTCTTTTAGGTTCCATTCCTTCATGTCAAGGGCACTGAAACTTGATGGAAGTGATCTTCTTCATTTTCTTTGTTTCCAAGGCCTCAGTTTGGATTCGTGCCTTGAACATTTTCAAAAAGGTTTTTTTCAAGGTGCCCTTTCGGGTTTTCACCTTGTTTTTTGAATTTTCTTTTTTCTTTTCTTTTTTTTGAAATTTTTTTTTTCTTTTTTTGATTTTTTTGAATTTTTTTAAGGACTGGAACTTTTCAGAAGTGATCTGCTCATTCGTGTTAAGGATGCCATACCACTTTTGCCCATTCCTTTCTGTTAAGGATACTGGAACTCGGTGGAACTTCGTTTTGAATACCAAAGGCATCCCTTTTGGGTTCGTGCTCTAGATATTTCCAAAAAGATCTTTTTCAATGAGTCCTTTCAAGTCATTACCTTGATTTTCTTCTATTTCAGATTGAGGGATCAATCTCCTTTTGGTTCAGCTTCCTTTCTTGATTGAGGACTTGCCATATTTGATTCTTTCATGTTTTTATACATGGTAGAGTATATGCACTTGTTAATGAATGCACCCTATTTTTATGGTGTATGTATACAATTAACCTAAACGCTTGATGCAAAAATGAATGGCATGTAATGTAGTTTACTATAGTTTGACTTTAAAAGGAATGCCTCATGATTCTAGCTAGTCATATCAGGCCTCTTAGCACTATGCCCCAAGTTCTGTTCCATTGACTAATAAGGTCAATCTTATCGAACGATGCCCAACCTCTCTCAGGTTTGACTGTTTCTTTTGGAAATCACCTCTTTGGGCGAGTATCAACTTTTGAGTGTCCTTTTCCCTGAATCTTGATTTTTATTAAGCTCACTCTTCTAATTTTGTGAAGTTTGTGGACAACAATGCCCCACTAATGTTCCCGTTCTTCGACCCAATATACCGAGTTTGCCTTATTTTGGACACTTAGGGTGAGAAAGTTTTATATACAAAAACTTGTGAAAATGAGTTTTTTTAATGCAAAAATATTGTACAAAGTTTAGAAGAAATTATTAAATTTTCAGAAATGTGAAATTTCAAAAAATCAAAATTGAGCACTCAAATATCAAGTGTAAAAAGTACTTTTTCTTCAAATTAACAATGAGCAACTCGAATGAAGCTTATGTTTAGAAGATAGCAAGGGTTGTAGTGACACAAGCACATGTGAAGTCCTTTATGGGCTATTAGGCTTCTAAGAGGAACATTTCACATACCTAATTTCTACCCCATTTAAGTGGATCTCTTGATCTCACTAACTCACCATGCCCCATCCTTCCCTGATTTGGTGTCGATCATGCACTTGAAGTTTGAAGTTCCTTGAAGAAAGGTTAACCCTTATAGGCAGAATATAGTTTGAAGACAAAACTCGGACATCCATGTATGATCAAAATAGTCTTTATAGGCTTGTAATGTATGCTATGGTTCCTATGTATGAAAATGATATATAGGCCCAAATAAGCATTTAATGGTATTGAAACCAAGGATCATTTCTTCATGGCAAACTCTTGTTTCTGCACTTGCAATTCGGATGTACTTTAATGAAATGCTCTTTTTTCTTTCATTATTTGGATCGCTCTAGACTGCTCATTTTTGGGTTTTCACCCTAGAGTTCATTTCCTTCTTTTGTAGCTCTAGGACATGTAGCCTTTAACCGATTTGTGTCTTGGCTCAGCATTAATCCACCAAAGTGGGTATAAGCTTCTAATTGACACCTCATTCTTGTATTGCTTGATTTGGGTATGCTTACATGGATTAGCCCTTTTTTCTTCCTTGGATCACTCTAGACTACCCATTTTTGGGTTTTCACCCTAGAGTTCATTTCCTTTCATGTTTAGAAAAATGTAGGTGTGGACTATTCTGCAATCCCGACTATACATTGATTCTTGCCTCTGCTTGGGAGTAACCAATCTTCCAAGGCTCTTGCTTTTCTTTTATTGCACTTTTTGATTCAGTGTTTTCTCCCTTGATTGTTTCAGCCTTCTTGTTGGCAATTTTCAACTTGATTTGATCAGCTTCTTTGAGCATAAACTTTTTCTTTCATTGGCCTCTTCTATTGTTTCTTTGACCCTTGCATTGAATGTGTCTGATCTCACTCATTGCCTTAATTGAAATGTTATCTGTGTAGCATGATCAAGATCAGGTGGCTTTTATTTGCAAACAAATTTTTTTGCCTTCTTTGCCCCTAGTGTAGGGGTGATCCTTGGTTTGAGTTTTATTAAAAAGAAACGATTAGGCTTAAAAGGGGACAAAAATGGATATTTTCTTATTTGTGAAAAGAATTGAAGGAATGTCATTCGTCTTCTCACATATGGACATCTAAATAGTCTTCAAGGGATAGAAGTTTAGGGTCAACACTCGATTCAAGGACCTTAAACAACAAATGCCTGAGAGGGGAATTCACTCAATGGGATCTGCCCATTTCCTGAACACTCATTTTGTTCCTTCTGTCTGCCTAAGTAGAACAGAAAATGTTCACATCTGCAGTATCCTTGCAACATTTGTTTTTCTTTTAGACATAGGTTGTTCGAACTTAATCATTGGATTTGAATAAAAGGTATTCTTGCAATTGAAATTCAAGGACCTGATAAAAATAATATGTGTATATGTTTGGGAAAACAAAAACTAGCTCATAGCAATGAATGAAATATTCAAAGAATAAAAGAATATGAATTGTTTGTCAAATGGGACGTAAAATAAAGTTTATTTTATTAAAACGGGTAAATAACAGTTTTGATAAAAGCTCATCATTTTGAAGTAAACTATGCTCACACAATACATGAAAAAGATATACTTCTCTCGTTCTGAAGTTACAACCAGTCCAAAAAAACTTGCCCCATTTTTCTTTCAACTTCTTTCTAGGGTGGACCCTTTCCTTTTACTCTCTTTTCAAAAAGATCCAATCCTAAAATAATGGGTTTAATTGGACCTAAGTCAGATATCCCAGGGTATACTACCAAAACCGGTCTATGTATGCAAATGCAATATATGTAATGAACATGTTGCCGAAAGTGCAAAATGCAATAAAGAAGCAATGCTGAATGTAAATATGAATGCAGAAAATAGGTTGATTCTGGAGTGAACTTCTTAGAACAAATTTCATAAGAGATCATGTTACATCAAACATTAGAGTTACAGATAATGTCGAGCTCTAGCGTCTAGCTTCTGTAACTTCTCTAGCCAACTTCTCGTTTTGTTCTAGGAACTCATCATTTTGACTTAATTTTGTTGCTGCATCAGCCAAGTCCGTCATCTGTCGTGCAACTCTTCATGCTTCAGCAATAATACATTTCATGTAGTTGTCTTTTTCTTTTATCTTCTCTAAAGAATCTTGAAGCTGAAGATACCACTTCTCATTATTTTTTCCAGGCTTTCTTGAGACCATCCACAAGATCCTTTTACATCATCATAATGTCGTTACGCTCATCAACTTGCTTCTTTAGCCTTTGAATTTCAGCTTGACTATCGTTTAATTCAGCAACGATATCTCTGCGCAAACGTATGCACATGTTCAAGGTCTCAATCTTGGCTTGACTACTCCTTAGGTCTTCCTTGAGGGCAAGGCATTGATTGTCCATTGCTTGCAGATTACAAGGCAAGGTACTAGCTCGTTCTTCGTTGGCTTTAGAATTCTTTTTCCAAAATTCAACATCTCCTTTCAGGTTTTCAATTCCTTCTTTCCATTGATCGGGAGTGTCACCCAAACTGAAAATTTTAAAACTCAAACTAACCTCTTCATAGTTGTCTAGTAAACTCTTCAGTTCATTTTTCAGATAATGCATTTCTTTCTTCGATCCACTGGCTTGAGCGTCATGTCTCAAATGGCTCTTTTCATTTTCTTCAAATTTGGACTCCTTCGGCTCTATAGCTGCTAGTGAACGGTAGTTGAGTATCGAACCCATGAGGATTGGATTAATAACTACAAAGTTATTGTGCTTAAGAATGTGTTTGCAAAACACATCCTAAATTTTCTTTACTTTTAACTTTGGAATGATTTATAAGAGTTTTCGTGGCATATTTGTAAGAATCTTACATCCTTGATTTAACTTGTTTAAGCTTTTACATTAATAACATAGGAAACTTTTTGACCCAGTTCATATCTAACATTTTCTCTCCAGTTCTAGTACATAGCAAACTATCATGCTTCTTTCTTTGTATAATATTCGATTTGAGACCTTGATCTTTTCAAATAGTTTCATTTTGGCCTTTCCACGAAAAATAATTTTATTAAGACTAACGTTAAAAGTCCTCTCTGTTGTAGCCATTAACGAAGAGAATAATGTTATTAGTATTAAATACAAAGGGCAATGTGCAAGTTGTGAGAGGGTTGTATTTTATTTTCATAGGTGAAAAATAAGTTAGAAACTTCACAAAATCATGAGGGAATCAATTTATTTTGTTCAAACCGTTGTAATCTCTTCAAATCCTACTACTGACAAAAATATTGATATCATACACGATACGATGACGTGGCATAAAAATTATAAAAAATCTAAAAATACTATACATATCAATTAACATTGTAATCACCCAAATCCGTCCGGCGCTCCCTTTTCTACGAGTTTTAAAATTTCTGTTCAGATATTTAATTTAGTTTGGAAAAAAAATCCCCGCCTGGTTTTAAATGAAAAATAAGGAGTTGCCACCGATAATTTAAAAATGGTAGACTGGACACCAAGAAAAACCAGAGATTCAAAATTCGGGTCCGGGATTCGGTTACGAATGGGGAAGGATTAGCACCCACACACTGCCCAAAATTGATACCTAGCCGATTATTTAATGTCTTGGTGTTGGAAATTACGGATTCGATTAAAATTTAAAGTACAATTCTTAAATGTCGAAAATATTGAGAGAACCGCATCCCTGGCGCCCGAGACACGGCTTCTCATTTTTGGAAAAATTCGAAAAATCACATCCATGTACGCTCGGGATACGATTTTTCGAAGTTTTAAAATTTGAAATTAATTTCTTTAAAAATATTTTTTTGATGATTTTAAAAATATATATGATGCAAAATTACAAGATAATATGTAAAAATATATACTTAAAAATATAACACTTTCAGTAAAATATATTTAATATCTATATTTATCAAAAAAATCTATATATGTATATAAAGTTAATAGTTTTATATATTTATATTATTTTTACAACAAAGAGTATTTATTATTGTTTTATATATGTACTTAAAATATGATATTTAAAATAAAAATATATATGTATTATTTATTAAAAATACACATATATAAATATTAAGTTAGTAGTTTACATATTCTTTTTTAAAAAAATATTTATTATTATTTTTATATATTTTTAATTAAAAACTATATTTTATTTTATAAATATACATCTAAAAACCTTATATATATTGTAAAATATAAGAATATAAAAATATTATAAAATATGAACCAAATATATATATATATATATGTATCTTATATATAAAAATAAACTACTTTATATAATAATAATAATAATAATAATAAAAACAACAACAAAAACAATAATAATAATAATAATAATAATAATAATAATAATAATAATAATAATAATAATAATAATAGTAATGTATGATTTAAACTACAACAACATGAAACTAAAGATTAAGGACTAAAAGGCATTAATATTTAATTATATGGCATAAAATAGTATAAAAAGACTAAAACGAAACAAAAATAAAACATAAGGAAACAAGCTTAAATAATAGAACATATCATGCTGGAAATTAAAAATTAAATATGGTGGCTAAATTGAAGTAAAACATAAGTTAAAAACTAGAAAAAGGATGAAGTTAAACGCGTATAAAAAGGGGAAGGACTGAAAACAGAATTATTCCATGGACAGAAATAAAGGCAGGCTGAAAAAAATAGGGTTCTAACCAGTAATTCTCCCATCGACCCAATAACACTGATCCTTCCCCCGGGTAGGGTCACCGCACGGGTCAAGGCCCTATACAACGTCGTTTTGACTGCCGGTTTGAAACATAAGGGTTTCTCCTTTTATTTCGATTCAGGTTTAATAAAAACAAAAAACCTAATATACCATCTTCTTCTCTCGACCAAGGCAGTGTCGTCCTCACTATTTCACGGCCATTCATCGGCCCGTGGCCTCATGGCGGCGGCCAGGCAACCCCAATGGAAGAGCAGGGCCTCGAATGCGAAGGTAAACTTTGAAACCTTTCCCCTCTTTAGTTTCGATTTAAAGAAAACAAGAAAATGTTTCAAAATATCAAAAGATTTTAGATATATCATATCGGAAAGACTAAAAAACTACTTTTTATTTTTCAAAATTCTTCCTTACAAATTTTTGATTTCCCCTAACAATTTTTTCTGATTTTCTCCTTCTCATATCTCTTTCCCCCTTTTTACATGTTTGATTCGGGTTTTTATCAACCCATTACAATAACAACTCTTCATTTTTTTAATTATGCAGATCTGGTGAGATCCAGATTTTTTGGGGTAGGTATGGCCGGATATGATGGAAATATGGAATGGTTGGCATGGGTGGTTGTAGTAGGGCAGAGGGTATTGTCAGGTTAGGGCTATTTTAGGGTTGATCTACTTTAAGGTTTTAGGATTAGGGATTTTATTTAGGGTTAGTTTAGGGATTTGAAAGGGTCGCCGAAGGGTGAACGGCGGCGGCGGTAGATTTTAGGTTGTTTAGGGTTATTAGGGTTTTTTGGTTTCTAGGTTGGGTCGGGTTTAGATCCGGGTTCGGTTTGACCTGGTTGATGGGTTTGGTTATTGGGTTTGGTTAGGGTCCCAAATAGAAAATGGGTTATTACAGATGCCCCTATTTGCTCATTGTTGTATAACGACAATAGAGCAAAGACTAAAAATGACTCGTTTTGTTCGGTACAGCTGAGCTTCTCCTCTTGATGTATGTCTTCTTTTTTCGGTAGATCTTCTTTCTCTTCGATGCAGGTCTTCTTTCTTGACTTGATTGATCTACCTTGACACTTCCGGGCAACTAAAATCTTTAAAATGGGGGTTGGGAAATGAGTTCGGCTTGCTACTTCTCTTTTTTTGGCGTCGTTCGAAAGCAGGTGCTTTCTTGCTCGCCATTTTCTCTTTTTTTGTCACTTTTTTCTCTTTTGTCTTTTTTTTAGTGTTGCTTCATATTCTGTTGAATGGGTGACCCGCTCCATTGGAAGTTCAACGAGATAGGGTCAGATGTTGTAGTTCACCTTTTATTGGATGGGTGACCCGCTCCATTGGAGGTTCAAGGAGATAGGGTCCAAATGTTGTAGTTCATCTGCCATTGGGTATCCTGCTCCATTGAAAGTTCAAGGAGATAGGTCCAGATGTTGTAGTTCATCTGCTACTGGGCATCATGCTCCGTTGGAAGTTCAAGGAGAAATGTTCAGCTGTTGTAGTTCATCCGCTCCATTGGAAGTTCAAGGAGAAAGGCTCAGATGTTGTAGTTCATCTGCTCCATTAGAAGTTCAAGGAGAAAGGTTTAGATGTTGTAGTTCATCTGCTCCATAACCTAAATAAAGGAAAAGAGTACTCATAAGGATAATTACAAGTAAAAGAAAAGTCTTATAATCAACCCATAACCAACAAGTAAAAGAAATGTCTTATAATCAAGCCATAACCAACAACAAACAAACCAAACAAAAACACTAGCAAACCATCTTAGCCTACACCCCGATCAACATTAAACAAATCCAATACTTTCACAGGGGGTTGAGCAAAAGTAACTTCCCCAAGGTCTCTCCCACGAGCCATCCAAGCCAAACCATCCGCCACGCTATTCCCCTCGCGACCGACATGCTTTACTTGCATATTTCATCCCAGTTAAGAAGATCTTTAAGCTGCATCACAAGCGCACTATCGTCCACGGCCATAGTCTCACTATAAAAGATTTGAAAAACAATCATGTTTTCAAGCTCCAATTCTAATTGTCTTATCCTGAGCCTCCAAGCATGCATTAGCGCATCATGAGCTGCCTACATCTCTGTAATAACCACCGAGCAAACGTTAATACTCTATGAAAATCTAAAGAGCCATGCTCCAGAGGCATCTCTGAACACTACCCCAATTGAAGCCCTATTTTTATTACCCCCGACTGCACCGTCGGTATTGGCCTTGATCCATCCCACATTCGATTTACTCTATAACATTCTCAACTGCCTCACCACTCCCTCACGGCTCAGTGAATCCTGAGCAGCAATCAACTCATTCTAAAACCTGCGACAATAGCCCACTATATCACCGAAAGCATCCCGCCCCTCATTAAAGACATAGTAACATCTACGCTTTGGATTGCCCAACAGGTAACGACAAAGAGCAAGCTTCAACACCTGCCCAATGCTCGAGCATGGCCCGATTCAAGCAGATTATCCGCAAACCATTGCTCAAATAAACCAAAAAAATCTATGTACTCGACTCGGATGAATAAGCTACTCCTACACAGCCCTTGCTATACTACATCGACGCAAAACATGGTCAAGGTCCTTCTTTTTATGTGCACAGATTGGGCAATAACCATCGAGAGCAAGGTGGTGACATTTACGCTCATCGTTTGTTAGAATTCGAGCGTGCAACACTAACCAAAAAAAGGTGCACGCCCTTGACAAAACTGGCAAATGCCAAATAATAGTCCAAACACCCGATTGGCTAGTAAGCATTGGCCCACTCAAAGCCCTATATGTCGAAGCCATGGTGAACAAACGATGATCATCCCATTTCCACGTAGGTCTATCAAGTCCAAGCGCACCATGTGGAGGTACAACACAAGTAAGGCGAAGCAGAACATCGCAAGGTAAAATAGTTTTCAAGCATGCCTAGTCTCAGCTCCCTGAACGATCCACCATAGCAGTCATTAGAGTGCGAACAAAAAGATCCCAGAGAAGACAGTATAACGCTAATGGTTCGGTACCCTCGAGCCATATGTCCCACCAGAAATCTGTCCGCCACCCATCTCTAATTTACCAACTAATGTTGTGACGTATATCCTTCTATATATTAGATAACCCTTTCTACAAGCGTGAAGCAATAGGTCGAGCGATATCCGAAGAAACCCACCCTTGTCACTTATACTTTTCACGAAGCACACAGACCCAAAACTTATCTTCATTCTTTACCAATTGAAATCCAACTTTCATTAACATTGCATTATTATGCCGCTGCAAATCACGAAAACCAAGCCCACCAACATCAAGAGGTTATTTAACTAACTCTCACTTTACAAACACAATTGATTTTGACCTCGATGACGAACCACACACAAAACGATAGATCATTTTTTTCTATTTCATCGCAAATTCCTTTGGGCAGCCACGTAGTTTGCATGACATACATGGGAATGGTCTATAACACCGCCTTGGCCAAAGTAATATGCCCTGCCAAACATAAAGTGTTCGTAGCCCAACCATATAAATATTGCTCGATCCTCTCCAGAAGATAGCGGTAAGTATCTTTAGTAACCCTTTTGTGCAACAAAGGAACTCTTAAATACTTGCCGAGGTCATCAACCACCAAAAAACTGAAGCTATCAGCAATAAAGTATTTCTTATCCATGGCACAATTCTTCAAAAAATAAACTTGTGTCTTATCAACACTCACATAATGTCTTGAACAAGCACAAAAATTGCCGAGCACGTCTTGGATAGTAGCCACCTGCTCTGGAGCTATTTTTGTAAACAAAACAAGATCATCGACAAAAAATATGTGAGATATCCCAGTATCATGTCGAGTAAGCTGTATCTATCTCCACAAACCCTCCTTCACTTTATGATTAATAGCATGAGAGAACCTTTCCATACACAACACAAAGATGTACGGAGAGAGTGGATCACCTTGCCTGATGCTACGTGTTGGTTTAAAGCTATTAGTAACGCCTCCATTCCAAATGATCTGCATAGAAACTGAGCTAACACATTGTATTATCTAGGAAAAAAACACTCAGGCAGCCCCACCTCAACCAACGTCTCACGTATAAAACTCCACTCAAGCCTATCATAGGCCTTTTCAAGATCTATCTCAATCGCCATCCACGGATTGGCATCTTGCTTTCTACTCAGTATGAATCACTTCATGTGCAAGAATTATATTGTCTGTTATGTTTCGACCCGGAAAGAAACTAGTTTTAGTCTGCACCACCCACCCAAGAATTAAAGGTTTCAATCTATTAACAAGTATCTTAGTCAAAACCTTATACAAGATGGTGCACAAGCTTATAGGTTGAAATTGTCATATGCTCTCAGGATTAGCCACTTTAGAAATCAAAACAATGAGTGTGCGATTGATGGCTGTAGCAAGGTTTCTTGATTCAAAAAATCCACTATGAACTGATACACCGAGTTACCAACAATAGCCCAATTTTTTTGAAAGAAAACAGCGTGGAACCCATCAAAACTGGGGGTTTTCAAAGGTTCCATGCTAAAAACACCACCCCTTACCTATTCAAGACTCACTGGTCACACCAAATACTATTTTTGAACCTCTGATATCATGCCAAAACCACTTGAAAAATCCATGCGTGTAGCTTGCCTTGGTTCGATAGTGAAGAAAGTGGTAAAGAACTATACCGCATATTGTCGCAGAGCTTTCTCATCCGAACACTCGCCCTCATTTTCAATTTGGAGCATCCAAATATTATTCCTACGATGGCGTTGCAAAGTCGAGGCATGAAAAAACTTCGTATTCTGGTCTTCATGCCCAATCCATTTACTCTTTGATTTTTGAAACCACAAGCTCTCTCCTTGTTCCAAAACAACATCAAGGTCCTTCTTGAGCGCCTCCTCTAAACTAATTAAAAAAGGATTAAGTCTATTAGCCAAGGCCATCTCAACACCACGAATGCGAGCTAGCAAACGAGCCTTACGGCGACCAAAGTGACCAAACACCTCATTATTCCATTGTCGGCTCACCCCTTGAAATTCATCAAGACGTTCAAAAATTAGAACATTAATCTTTCAATTTTCCTAATTAAACGATCAAAATTGGAATGACCATTCCAAGCTACTACAAACAAGAACGAGCGATTGCCTGTCCTTGGTTCCTCTTAATTCGTAGTAAACATAATAGGCCTATGATCCGACCCCAATTGTTGCAAAGGCACATTTTTTGTTGATACAAAGACCTCATACCACTTATCGCTGCAGAGGCCACAATCTAATCTTTGACTAAGATCACCCCTCCTCCAAGTAAATCATGGACCATTATAACCCATATCCAACAGCCCGGATGTAAAAAAAAAAGTCACAAAAATGCAGACCGACGTGCGATTCACCGTGTCTCTCCTCTATACTACAAATAACGATAAAATCACCCCCAAGCATCTATGGCCAATCACTTCTGAGGTCAAGAGCCCGGAGCTGATTCTAAGCAATTTCTCTTCGATAAACCTCCGAGCTTTCATACACAAACGTGAGAAAAAAGGTGCGATTAGAACTAGCCTCAACACACACATCATGCAAAAAATTAATTAGACACGGCCATCATATCAATCCGTACAGTGTCCTTCCAAAGTACCCAAATTCCACCAGAAAACCCCGTAGCTTCTACCCGATATAAAACTCAAAGCCAGAATGCTGAATAAATCTGTTAACCTCTACCACACTAACTCTCGGTTCCAAAATAGCAACCATGTCAGATCTTGTGTTCTCAATAACAATCTAAAATAGCGATTAAATTCAAGGCCAAGAGTGCTTCGAGAATTCCAAAATATAACTTTAACCATTAAAAAATAACGAAAAATAGACAACTCACTGAGACTTAGCAATTCTATCACCAATAAACGTATGATTATCAATCCACTGCACCTTCGACTGTTTCTTCGCAGCCTCTCCCTTAGCTTGCACACTATCGTGCTCAGACAAAGATCCGGGTATCGTTAGACTTTTGGTTAGGTTTGACACCCACTCACTAACAACAATCAATTTTTTGCCTGCCTCATCACTTTTCTTCCCTTTCCCACTTTTTCGTGTTAACTAGTTGTCATGGACGAAACACTATTTGTTCCCTTAGAACTCGCCTTACGAATCGGGCTATACGTTGCCTTTCTATTATTTTCCCTGGAATATCGCTTCGCTCCTTCCTCAACCACCCGAACTGCGGTATACTTAACGGCTTGGAGCGAAGTAGGAGCAACCACTACTTTATCACTATTGGTCACCTCAGTGATCATGTTATCAGCCCTCATAGAGTTATTGCTGATATTTTCCTTACCTCTATCACCCCCAGTCAGGGCTAAGATAATACCCGACTCCATGGTCATTACATCAACCTGTTGTATATCCTCGTGCGACTGTACACCTTTCATGCTATCAACCATCAATTCAGGGACAACCGACTGAATATCAATCGACTTTTCCAACTCCTAACTCTTGTTGGTGGCCAACTCAACGGACAACTTGCTGCCCTGTTTTGCACCAATCTTGGCATGTTTACCAACTCTTTCATTACTACGCTGCCCACGATCCTCAAAACCAGCTAAGATATTAAACTAAGACCCCCTGTTCGAACTAACTCTACCCCTCTCTGTAGCAGCAACTTTACTAGCCATAGATGCCTGACGTTTTTGCCTCTCCACCTACACCCACGGTCTATAGATATCAGTCTCGGACGGTTGTACTTGGGGCCGAGTTTGAGTTTCCACTATCCTGGTATCAGTCGGCCTACATAATTCCTTTAAGTAACCATATTTTCCACACCCAAAGTAAATATTTGGCAAGCCCTCATATTCGATTGGATGATGATTACCATCAATAACTAATCTAGAGACCAATGGCTTATCAGCTCAACAACTACGACCAATCTAGCAAACCGACCCTGTCTTCTTTCCGTAGTGTAAAATTTATTCGAAATACTGTCCCAAGTAAACTTGCGATGGCATTAAAAAGATCCTTCGAATAATATCTGTACGGTAGCCCTGAGAGCCGAACCTAAGCAAGAATCTTCTTGGGATAATCTACTGATGTCGAAAAGTCACGTAACCACGGTTGCACCGTTAAATAGCTCCCATAAACCACTTACGGTCCGCCCGATAACACTCTATTATAGTCATCCTCCAAAGCAAAACGAACAAGGTAATACTCATTATCCAAGTCTATGATGCATACCTCGCCCGCAAGCGTCCATAACGCATGGTTTATGTTCTTAAGGGCTCTATATCCAATCGACTTTCCCAAGAGCCGAACAATTAAGGACTTTGATAGATTCTCATCAATCTCCTTATGAACCTGATCCGAGAACCTAATCTCCTGAATAGAGCCATTATGTTTAACGAAAATATCCTCGACCAATACCTCGACGTTAATATCCGCAAAAAAATTATCCTACTATCAACCACCAATCGACCCCGCCACTATATCCCTAAAAGAGGGCTTCATACTAGTAGCAGAAAGATCTGTACCATCGTCGATCCCTCCCCTATCATTGAGTGGTAACATTCTCCCACCACCTGAACCATCATCGATCTCTCTATTCTGTCCAGTAGCTATCTCTAAATCCACGTGTTCTTCCGCCAAGTCTGCAGCCGTTACCATTGTCCGGTAACCATCTTGCTCCACCACCACAGGCTGACCTGAAACCACTCCATCTGGCTGCCTGCTCTTCGGTGCCAATTCATTCGAGTTGTTAGGGTTTTTAGCGCTTCCGAGAACTTCGGAACTCATCCTAAATTAAGTAGTAATTGAACTAATTTGAACTTCAACTTAACCTAGAACTTATACAAAATAAATGTAATTTATTTGACCTCAAGCTTAACCTTTTAGTTTTAGTTTAAATAAAGAACCTGTCGCGACCATTTTTTTGAAAATCGGGACGTGTGAAAATAGCTTGATGATCGATCTTTGAAAAATTAGGGTTTTTAGCCATTTTTAATTTGATCTTGAAAATTTAGGGTTTTTCATATTAAATCGGATTTTTCTTTATTTACTTAAAAAAGTTTGGAGTCACCATCGATCACTTCATGGTAGACCGAACACCGAAAAACAAACCAGAGATTTTGTCTTAAAAATTGGGTTCAGGAGTCGATTACATGTAGGGAGGGATTAGAACCCCTACGAACGCCAGTTATCGGTACCTTTAATTTTACGTGGCATTTTGGCATTTCAAATAATAATTTGAATTTAATTTATCCCATAATTATTAACTGATTTAAATTCCGAATGCATTCATCTTGTTCGAATACGAGATTAAAAGCACCCCGTTAGGTGGCACCCCTATTCGTATTTAAAAATGAATTTCCAACATAAAAGGTTTTTAATGAATGATATTTTATTGTCTTGTCAATTTTAAGTTCTATTCCTAAAAATGCTCTAATTAATTAGTTATTTAAAACTACGAATATTAATTAATTTATTGACTTTTATGTGAAAATGTCAATTACTTGAACACCTTCCATATATTTAAAGCCCTTAACTTAATCATATTCCTAATTAATTAATTCTTCTAATTAATTAAAGTTCTAGTCCTGATTAAGGCTCTAACAATTTATTATTCAGTGTTATAAGTGAAAATGTATATCGAATATACACCTTTATGACCAAGGCTGAGATAACACCCCATTATAAACAATGGACCACCATCTAGATTTGAACCTCAAAGATTCTATTCGGTATACATTTAATTAACTACAATGTATTTAATTATTTGTTTAATTTTAATTAAAGACTAAATTAATATCCGTTTATACGTGAAATGTATATTAAGTATAATTTGTAAAAATTCACTTTGAGATAACACCTCATTGTAAACAATGGAACATCATCCAAATTGGAATTTTAAAATCATATTTAATATGCATTTAATTACTACAATTATGTATCATATTTAATTATTGAATCCTAATTAGAGAAATCTAGACTAAAGGCTCTAATTAAATAATTAAACTAATTGTATTAAATTATCTAAAACGTAAAACTATATGCTTGATTTAAAAGATGCATCACATATAAATTAATTGTATTTAATAAAACGATTAAATAAAATGACCAAATTAAAAGAAATTGAAAACTAAAACTGGTTTTATTACTATGGGGACCTAATTGAAACTATTACAAAATATAAATGCCCAATTACAAAGCCTAAGGTGACCAAATTGAAACAATTCAAAACTAAGGGATACATTTATGGGAAATGGGGACTAAACTGAGAAAATTACAAAATATGAAGCTCGATCTAAAAGGAAATAGGACCAAATTGAATGTAAGGCAAAACTTTGGGAAAAAACCAAAGCCTATCCGAATGAAAACATGCGGGTCAAACCCAATCCGTTTGAAAACATGCGGGTTGAATTGACCCGGCACCAAAACGGTGCCACATAGCCCGGCCTATAAATGGCCTAAAAATGAGTCAACCCGGCCATTTGCATTGAACCCTCTCTCCCTCCTCTTTCTCTCTCACTCTAAACTCTCAGAGCTTAAACACTTCCTTCCCAGAAAATAAGATCCAAATGGATCAAAATCCTCAGATTTCCATTGGTGTTCTTCCTGTTCTTCGAAGAACACGAAGAACGCCAAAAACACCAGCCACCAAAAGCCACAAACTCCACCCTCTAATCCATTGCCGCCATACTCCAGCAACCCTTCCTTGTTTCCCGGCCACCGTCAACCATTTTCGACTGTCGGTCACTTTCCGGCCGACGTCCTCCCTACTCCGATCATCTCCTACACCCTTCCGATCACCACTGCAACTCCGGCCGCCGCACAGCCGTCGTGCTCCGCAGCATTTCAAACCCAAAAAACCCTATTTTTCCCCAAAAAAAATCTAGATCTAACCCGTTTTGACTGAACCGCCCTTCTTCCCTAGCCTAAAACTACCCAAATCACACTCAATCTCTCATTTTTAACTCCACCGGAACCAAATCCTCACCGGCCAAAACTTCCAACAAGATAAGTATTTTGATTTTTATATATTTTTGCTACTGTGTTTTTTAGATCTTAAACTATATTTAACTAGTTTTATGTTTTAAATGCAGAAATAAAAAAGAGATCAAAATATACCTCTCGGCGAATGGCGGCGCAACTACTTCGATTGTCTTCTCCGGCGTCCTTTACACTTCCTGGTAGCGGTTCAGCTCCACAACGACGTTTGGTCTCCCGAGGTAAGCACCCTCTCTCTCTTCAATTATTATTACTATTATTTAGTAGTTTATTTAATAGCTCATCATTATCCTGACATAATTTCTCTCTCTCTGTATTTATAGGGTCTGACCCTGATAACGTTATTAGGGCTTAATCCGCGTGAAAGAGCAACTGTCCACTCCCTGGCCACGGCCAGTTCTGGCGGGCTAAATTAACATGTATTTGGGCGGGAAAGACAATGTATATGGGCCTTGTGAATTTATATTTGGGCTTTTGGCTTTGTAAAATGACATTTGGACATTTTATATGGGCTGTTTTATTTATTTATGGACTAATATAATACATATTTATTATTTATTATTCATTTATTTATTTAGTAGCCCGGTCAAAATTCGGGTATGATAGAACCCAACAAGTGGACTCAGTAAAAAAAGCGAATGATGTTCATCTTAAGAGACTCGGGTTTAATCATGTTGTCTGCAAAGTGTGTACATTGTCAAAAGGTTAAAAATATGTATAAACATATACTAACTTATAATCACTTTTAGACTATTAAAAAGTTTTAGTTTAAATAAATATTTTTATTCATATAACAATTGGATGTAGTGGTTAAGAAATAGAAAACTTTTGAGAGGACTTAGGTTCAAATCTTTTGTTTTATCCTAAACAATTTCTTTTTTCAATCGGTTAGAAGTTAACACATGTCACTAATAAAAATTAATTATGAATGATCGAAATGAAAATGAAAACTAACCATAATTAAACTTATAATTTTTGAAAATTTAGTGACCACATTGTAGTTTACTCTTATATTAAAAATTTTATAATATTTATATGTTTAATGATTTAACATACTTCTATTTATTTAAAAATCAATTATTAAATTATTACATATTAATTAAATATTATGTTTAAGATTTTAATTTATTGATGAGACTGGAATGTGGTCTGAGTACATGTATCATGAAGGAAATCAACTGGCAGACGACATGATAAAGAGAGCAGCAAGAAACGATGAGATGGAATGTCGTATTTTCTACGATCCACCGGATGAGATTCTAAATATTTTATACAATAATTATAACGGTTAAGTATTTACTAGGTTACTGAATCCAATAAGTATTCTAATAGAAAAACAGATGATGTTCATCTTAAGAGATACGAGTTCAAATCGCTCTAGTCTAAAAAGTGTATGCACATTGTCAGTAGAAAAATATATATTATCTTATAATCACCTTTAGAGTGTTTAAAAAAGTATTTACTAGGTTATTAGTTATCGATTTCAACATTATTAAGTGCCCAAAATATTTACTAGATTAAATGAGTGTTAACTAAATAAATGAAAAAAAGTAGAAATATGAATAGTTTATTTAAAACACTGATTTTTTCTAAAATATTTTATGGGCTATGTGCGATTTGCAAGGCAAGGGTAAAATTATTGTTTTGGTTCAATGGTTGTTGGTTATATGATTTGCAAGAAATGATTTTTTGTTTGTTTGAATTTCAGGAAAAAAAATTATGTTTGAATGCCCAGAAAATATTTTCTAAGAAAATGTTTGTTTGGATGTAGAGAAACTTTTATGGAAAATAAGTCTAATTCGGGTCGGATCAGGTCGGGGATAGGTTTACGTATCTAATTTCGGAATGGGCGGGGCGGGTATAATATAGAAAAAATTGGGTTGAGTAGGGGTCGAGTCCTAATATTTATTTTTTGGATTGGGGTCGAGTTCGCCAAAAACCCGCCTCGCCCCGCCCCGCCCCGTTGTCATTCCTAATGATAAGGAAGTGCCACGATATAACTTCTCACTAAAGTCACTTATAGCTTTTCATATATATATATATATGGGTTAAGATCCACTTACATTGCCTAAAACTCAATTACTTTTATATTTTTTGGATCGTTGGACGATGATAATAAATGGCTAAGATTATTTCCTTATTTGTTTAAGTGATAATCTTCACATTTTTTACTATTAATCTCATCCATCTATTTCACGCATCCAATGACCATAAATTAGTGTAAAACTAAATGAATTTTACACCATCTAAGTAGACCACATCCCTATATAATATAATATAATATAATATAATATAATATAATAGCTTTTAATGTTTTTCTTACCCTCAAGTTTCAAATATTTTTGAAATATTTGGATTTATATTGTTGTCGTATTATCATTAAGTGATCTTGGTTATTATTAGATTAGATTAAATGAGTGTTAACTAAATAAATGAAAAAAAAAACTAGAAATATGAATAGTTATTTAACATAAAAGACAAATGAATTAGCGTATTTTATTAGTAAAGAAAAGAATGGAATCCCCAGGAATCGTCCGTTAGTGCAAGTGGTAGATATTGAGCATTACTCCACATGCATTCAGATTGGAGCAATCATCGGATGGTCTTTGTTTAAGCCTTCCATTGACTTCAGAAACCCAAAAGTACCAAAGTCACAACAAAACTTTAACCGTAGATTCTGGGTATGCATCTCTTCTTTCATATTTAAATTTCTCCTAGCTTTACATTTCTCTAATCTTAACAATCAAAAAAGAACAGAAAAGAATTATGAACCTTTGAATCTAAAAGTAGCGGATGCTGACTGATGGTTGATCGATCTTCTTGGTTTTTCATGTTTCAATGGTAGGAAAATGAAGCAGAAAAGCTCCAGTTCAGAAAAAGAAAAAGGATAAGAAAAAAGAGCATTACAAGCAAAGCTGACATAGGTGCCTAAATTATTTTTTTGTTGAAATAGTGACTAAACTTTCATTTTTGCCTTGTTTTAAAATTAATTTTGACACTTATTTGGCACCTATTTCAACTAAAAATGAAAGTTTAGGCACTTATTTCAGGCACAAAATACTTTAGGCACCTATTTTAGCCAAAAATAAAACTTTAGATACCTATTTCAGCCGAAAAATACTTTAAGCACTTATTGTAGAAAAGAGGCATAATTTGGGCATTTATTTTGTAGTTAAGCCTTTTTTAAACCAAAAGTTAATTTACACAAACACTGACCATGATTAAAAAAGGCTTAACTACAAAATAAGTGTTCAAACTATGTTTCTTTTTTGTAATAGGTGCTTAAAATATTTTTTTGTTTAAATAAGTGCCTAAAGTTTTATTGTTTAGCTGAAATAAGTACCTAAAGTTTCATTTTTGGTTGAAATAGGTGCCAAAATAGGTGCCTTAATTGACTTTAAAATAAGCCACAAATAATACTTTAAGCTCCTATTTTAGTAAAAAAATACTTTAGGCACTTATTTCAGCTAAAATAAAACTTTAGGCACCTATTTCAGTCAAATAATACTTTAGGCACTTATTGCATAAAAAAATATATAGTTTGAGCACTTATTTTATAGTTAAACCTTAAAGAAATATTAAATCCTAAAAATAATGTCTTATAGTAGGTCTAGAGTACGATAGGTCTACTGTGCGACTAAGAAATGATAAGTTTTGAAATTTATTAATAACTTATTTTATTCTTGGATTAGATTAGATTAAATTAAATGAGTGTTAAATAAATAAATGAAAAAAGTAGAAATATGAATAGTTACTAGCTTATTTTATTAGTAAGGATAAGAATGGAATCCCGAGGAATTGTCGTTTAGTGCAAGTGGTAGTTATTGAGCATTACTCCACGTGCATTCAGATTGGAGCAATCATCGGATGGTCTTTGTTTAAGCCTTCCACTGACTTCAGAAACGAGTACAAATGGCTGAGATTGCCACTCAATGATTGCTACCATGACAGAGCAGAGCAAGCTTACAATTCTTGCACAAATGGAGACACCAAAAAACTCCAAGTCTCAACATTCCTCTTTTGCTCTACTTTTTTTCCCTTTTTTCCCCTTTGCGTATTCTCTTATGTTCCTGCCTAGAGGTGATAAACGGTCATTTAAGTCGGTTTCGGGTTGAGTCATTATGAGTCTAATTACTTTCGGTTTGATACAGGGTCGGTTCGAGTTATATCGGGTCGGTTAATTTCGAATCAGGTCAATAAGAGATCAGTCAATTTTATTCGAGTTTTCAAGTCGGGTTAGATTTTCTGAGTTACAAGCAGAAACAACCAACTACAGAACAGAAAAGAAAGCACAAACAAAACTAAAAAAATGATAATACAAAGAAAACATCAAAACGAAGCAAACCCAGAAATACTTACCGGTAAAAGCAAAGATTTTCTGAGTTTTTAATTTTCTTTTAAATTTTTTTGACTTTGCATCCCATCAAAATTTACAGAATAATATAAAAATTTAGTGTATGAAAAAATATAAACATTTAGAATATTAACAAACAAAAATCAGATTTGAAACTGAAGAGTTAAGGTTTTTGTTTAGGATTTCAAGCCATCTAAGTAATCAAAATTTAATTTTTGTTTTAGATTGAAGACCGATTTTGTTTAGGATTGTGTGAGGAGAAAAAATGGACTAAATTGATAGAATTTTAAAATGTTAAGGGTTATTTTTTAGAATTAGGACCAAGTTAATTAAAACAAAGTGTAAAAATTGAGGAATAAATGTGTTATTATGCCAATTTTTGTTAACTGCCCCGTCATCAACCTTTAAATTTTTAATTGCGTCGGACCAATTTGTTACTTTTTTTTAAGTCAGGTGACCAACAATTAGGACTGTAAATAAACTTAGGTTGTTCAGTTGCAGTTGCACCCAGGGAATTGTTCGTTTTCTTCCCCATCTCTGCAAGTTATCATCAGAACAGTGCTTTTAAACGATAATTCAAAGACTAGTGTTACTTTCTTTGAAGATTCAATAGTATTCGTATTACAATATAAACTGCTTGTTCATTGCATCAAATATATAATTAAGGAGAAACTGGTATTTGATATGCAGCAAGAAATCCTATAAACTTGTAGAGATAACTATGAAACTCAGTAGTTTATAAAACTAACCTTGTATTTTTGTTTTTTTCCACTGATTAGCGACACCAGGCTGAGCTCAAGACTGAGGACTGGACTGGGAAATAAGGAGCAGATTCATGGGCGTCAAATAACAGCTCTTCAAGATAATACCTTAATACTTAACAGCTAAGTTGTAAGGATCGGTGGAGAACGGGCGTCAAATAACAGCTCTTCAAGAGTATCGCGCGATCGACTTGCGGGTTATACAAACTCGATCACTTTTAGAAGGCCGAATCTTTTTCTCAGTCAAAACAGAATCTAACATTATATATATATTTTATTATCTATTTATTTTTTTATGCATTATAATATTTAACTTGGTTGTAATTATTTGAATCTATTAATTGTAATTATAATTTTACTTTTAACAAGTTGTTCAAATTCGGGTCTTTTAAGAATAAGAATACTTATTTTTTATGGGCTCCTGATATTCTTTTTACCTTCACTACATAGAATATAATCTCTATATATACATATATAAAATGTATATAACAATCAATATATGTTCCCTTGGTAATTTTAAAAATTAACTAATTAATCCATTTTTTATCAAATTAAGATATTAATTATCTTTATTATCATTGACATTTGACTATATATTTTCCCTCTAATTTTACCCATTGAAAAAAAATTAAGTAGAAAGATACAATATATATTATATTCGGTGTGAGTAAATAAAAACAAATAGTACAAGTTGAGACATTATCTTTCTACCTTCATAATGAGTTGGAAAAGGAGATTGCAAAAGCCGAAATGGGAATTTAGAACTTAAGTGGGCTGTTCTTAGAATGAGGCTTTTGAGCCCGAAAAGATAAGCCCAAGGCTTTGGGCTTCTAAAACTAAATTTTGTTGGAGGTTGCGAGGCAAACGAGGGGATAAAGAGAAAGATCAAAGGTGAACGATGAAGATATTGAAACAAAAAACATTACAAAGCTTAAATGTTAAATCCTAGGCTTTTTAAGGTACTTAGCAAGTCCAATGATTAGTTCTTCATGTTCTATTGGCCCATATAAGAGTTAGGTGTTGGCTATAAGTTTTAATGCTTCTTTAATCCCATGACAAAGATCTAACTCTCGACCACTAGTTAAGGTAGGAGAGGCTTTTACCATTCAAGGATGGGGTTAGGAATCAAAATCAAGAACGAGTTATAATTGACCATAAAAATAGAAGGGGCAGATTTTAAATAATATATAAAAACCCCTATTATCTTTTATAGTAAAAATATTTTGGAGAACACAACTCCCAACGAACAATGTATTTCAGTCATCTGTTACTATCTCGCTTAAACTCGGTAGTTTACGAGAGTTTTAAGTTCTAAATTTTCTTTACTTCTAACTTTGGAATGATTTGTGAGAGTTTTCATAGCATATTTGTAAGAATCTTACATCCTTGATCCAACTTGTTTAAGCTTTTACAGTAATAACACATGAAACGTTTTGACCAAGTTCATATCCAACATTTTCTCGAGTTCTAGTAACATAGCAAACTATCATGGTTCTTTCTTTGTATAATGTTCAATTTGAGACCTTGATCTTTTCAGATAGTTTTATTTTGGCCCTTCCACGGAAATAATTTTATTAAGACTTGTTAGAAGTATTGAGATAAAACTCATTTTCATCAATTAATCGAGAATTTCGGTGAATAAATACAAAAGGGCAAGCTTGCAATATGAGAGGGTT
Organism: Hibiscus mutabilis; assembly: GCA_019671005.1. Lineage (NCBI taxonomy): Eukaryota > Viridiplantae > Streptophyta > Magnoliopsida > Malvales > Malvaceae > Hibiscus > Hibiscus mutabilis. The sequence goes on from CM033741.1 coordinate 8,815,287, forward strand.
GTATTTTATTTTTAGGTGCAACTGCATTTAGAAACTTACAAAATCATGAACAGAATCAATTTATTTTAACAAACCATTATAATCTTCAAATCTTGCCTTTTGACAAAAATATTAAACCCTCACATGAACACTCATGGTTCAAAAAGACTAAAAATAAAATACTCCCAATTAGCATGACATTACAGGAATGAACAATGCACCCATAGTATTAAATACGTTTGCAATTTGAATTTGGAACATACATTTCTTTATTTCCATTGTTCTTAAAAGAAAATATGTGTAGAAATAACAAAATCTTGAAGGGAATCAATTTATTTTTTTCAAACAATTGTAACGGGATCTTCAAATCTTTTTGTTAAAAATATTAATTAATAATTTTGTCTAGATATACAATGACATGAGACCGATGTTTATTAAAAAATCAAAAAACTATTTAAAGGAACAAATAACAATGTTATACTGTTTAGGAGAGTGTTTGTATTAGCGGAGAGTTTAGTTAACGTTCAAATTTGAATTTGGAACATACATTTATTTTTTTCCATTTTCATTAAAAGATCAAACAATAAAATTAACAATAATTATTTTTTGAACTTATATTTTTACCAAATGAATCTTTATTTAGTAAATTTTGTTTTTAATGCCCTTTCCAGTAAAGGCGAGTGAAATTCATTTGATAAAAAATATGACATAAAAAATAATGAGATAAAGATTTAATTGTTTTGGTCCTATATTTCAAAATTTTACAATTTTGTCTATAATATATTCTATCCTTGAGACCGAGAATATATTTATTTTTTGTTAAGATAAGGTTTTGATCTGGATTGAGTAAACGAATTTCTATATTCTTTGTTTATGTTTTTTTTTGTTTTTGTTACATGTGTTCCATTGTAGCAGCCTCTACCCTAAACCAAACATTTGCAAAATTACACTAACATATTTTATTAGTAAAATCTAATAAATTGGCTGTTGGTAATGTTTTTTTTATTATTGTGAAGCTATACACGGATAAAAGATACAACATTTCTAATATTTTTTTCTGTTAGAATTCGACCATCTATGTCAGAACTCGATAAAATTTTAAAGATATGAATCTCATATTAATCAATTTAACATGTTAGATCAACCCTGATAATGAATTGTCTCGACTTAAAACATAAGGCAAAAAATTGAATGAATATTTAGCAAATTGTAAATGAATTGAAAGAAGAAAAAGAAAAAAAAGGCTTAAAAGGGTAATTAACCCAAGAATCTACAAGAGGGATATCTTTCATTTTCCTCTTTGTTCTTCATTTATTTCGAAGGCTAAAAAGACGAGAGAGATTTATATTTTGAAGTAGTTTCAGTGAATTTAGGTCAATTCTTCAATTCGATCAAGAATTGGTTGATTCAAGGATTGAAGAAAATTTTACTTAGTTATCATTGTTATTAGGTGTGAGCATTCGCTCGAGTCGAGTCTAAATATTTCGAATTAGCCAACGTAACAAGTCTTATTTTATGATTCAAACAATATTTGGATTTTTTTATGTTGAGTCGAGTTGTTTGAGTTTTTCTTCAAATTTAATAGTAATTAGGTATAATATTATGATGCAAGTTGGTTCTAATTTAAACATATTTCTCTAAACATATAAGATATATATCTATATATGTTTATTCGTATTCTTTTTAGGATTTATATTCAATACACTGACGGTGGAAACTTTTAGTTTCCACAAGCACCTTAGTTTTAAGGACTTAGTTTAGGGTGTAGGGTTTAGGTGTTTAGGTGTATGAGTTTAGAATTTAGGGGCAATGGTTAGAATTTAGGGGTTATGGTTAGGATTTAGGGTTTAGAGGTTAGGGTTTAGGTTTTAATATAATATAAAGAGGATTTAGGTTTTAACCTATAAACCCTAAATTCTAAACTATTAAACCTAAACCCCTAAACCCTACACCATAAATTGAGTCCCTAAACTCTAAAATTAAGGCACTCGTAGAAACTTTTAGTTTCCACCGCCAGTGTATCAAATAATTATCCATCTTTTAATATGTGTAAGCAAGATTTATAATGTTATTTAATAAATCAACTATCATCTAAAATTATAAAATGTAATCTTATTTTTAAAGAATGAATTGTTGAGGATAAAATTCTGACGGGAGTATAAAGGAGTCGAGTAATTTATTAGAAGAAAGAATTTATAAAAAAATATAATTGAAGGATCAAATTAAATAAAATACAATGTTGAGGGAGTAAATTGAAAAAGAATAAATTTGTTATTAAAAATATGAATTGAAGTTACACATATATTTTAGAGTGGTAGTGGAGCATGTGGTTCAAATTTTGTCAAAATTGGACATAAAACAAAGGAAGAATTGAAGAAATGAGGAATTCATACAGAGTTGAGGGATTAAATTGTAAAAAGAGAAAACTCAATTTCAAGAAAGGAATTGAAACTACATAGGTATTCCAAATTGGTTTAGGAGCATATTGTTCAAATTTGGTCAAAAGTGGACTTAAATTGAAGAGTTTAGGAAATTATGAACTAAATCAAAAATAGTAATATTTTGTTTTTCAATTTTTTGAGTTGACACCATTAATACACGAGTTAGCAATAAATAACTTCTTTTTTAATAGTCTTAAGGTAATTACAAAGTAACATTTGTTTATACATGTTTTTAACCCTTTGACAATATACACATTGTTAGCTATAGTGTCATATGGCCTATTGTATGGACATGATATTTTGATTATTGAACTTATTATTATAATAAATTTGCATGATTTTGTATCCTTGAATATTATTAATTATTCTAAATATTCTTAATCATTTATTATTATGGGAACAATAATAAAATAAGATTGATATACAGTTTGATATATATATATTTATAAGATAAATATGTGAATGAGATTCAAATCAAATTCATATATATATTTGTTGAGAACAAATATCAGGATCGACTCGTCTTGAGATTAATACATGGATTAAAGTTACATATTAATCTTCAACAGTTGTGACATTAAATCCTTAGACCTGAAATTGCTACGGTTCTCAACATGATGATTATTATGTTTTGACATAGTGAAACATCGTTTTTAATCAGACGATTATAAAGGTTATTTTTTTAGTGACGATTATAAAGGTTATGCTTGAACATAACAAGGAATCATGCAATGAGATGTGAGTGATTATGATGGAATTTATCCCTCTTAACATAAGAGATATCTTTGAGACCCTCAATGATTGAGACTGAGAAATTGTAACATCTGATCCCGTCCCAAATCCGAAGTATCACATTTGGGCCTCAAACCTAAAACCCGACCATCAAATTTCCAACCTAGTTTAGCTTAATCCACAATAAGCTTCCAAAACCTATTTTATTTCAATCAAAATAAATACAAGTAAAATTTGAAATGTATACAGTGAAGCTCCTTTTAGAATTACATTATAAAACTTTTGACTCGATCATTTGAAAATCTGAATACAATTTACAATATACAATAGGTTCTTACAAATACTTAGCCCAAATACCTAAATATTGTACTCTGAAGAGACAAGGCGCTGTAATCCTTTCCTGATGGTGCTCCTCCAAGAATGAGCCAAACCTAATAACATGCGAAGGAAAACAACGATTCTGAACGCTGAGCTAACAAGCTCAGTGGATACACTGCTACTCAACTATGATTCATGTAAATCATAATTAAAGCAATGCAACATGGATGACATCATGGCAAGATAACAATGGCGCTACCATAATCGCCTAAACACATAGCATTATGAATGTATGATCACGCACACAGCTCATACAAGTACCTCATACATTTACATAGCATCATACAGATAACACCAACAACATTAAGTGAGGTCCGCGTCCATAAAGCATCGGAATCCTACACTTGAGTGAGGCACGCGTCCACAAAGCATCGAGATCCTACAATACGAGTAAGTCCCACGTCCACAGAGCATCGGGATCCTATACTCTAAGCAAGGCCCGCGTCCACAAAGCATCGGGATCCTATACTCAAGAGAATGAGGCCCGGGTCCACAAAGCATCGGGATTCTATATCCATGCTCATAATCTCTCACCAAGCATCTTCGAATGAGGCCCTCATCCATAAAGCATCGGGATCATACATTCGAGAGTCTTCAAGGTGTTGTAACACACTTTAGGTATCCAAATCCCAACCACAAAGGATTACTCATCTATCTAGACGTCTCATCAGCATAAAGCAATGACCCTAGTCACCCCACAGTACATAAACTCGAAACAAGGGTCTTACCGCACACAGCTCTAACACCCTTACCATCACATTATGGTTTCAAACAGTTATTATACCTCCCTATTGAACTTATCTATTTATTAGTATGTTATAAAGGTACACATTAGCCATTCTCATTGATTTATCTTATTATTCAGTAAGACTTAACCTTATAGGTGCCCATTCCTCGTACAACAAGGGCCCAAATTACCATACAGCATCAATCGATCCACCACAGATCCCTACAGATTCCTAGTCCAAGCAATTTACCCAACTATTACAAAGCCATTAGCCATTAATCCACATATGGGTTACCAACCCTGATTTCTCAGTTTTAGGATTTGTTTTATACCTTTAGGGACCCACCGGACCCTTTACCATGAATTAATAACCCCTCAAACTCATTTTTAACATTTACGAAAAGATTGCCCAATAGGTACCGATACTGGTCCTCGCGTACCAATATTGGGAAACATGGTTTACCAATGCTGGAAGACATCGTACCGGTATTGGAAGACACGACGTATCGATGCTGGAAGACACGGTATCGATGCTGGAAGACACGGTACTGATACTAGAAGGTACGATGTACCAAAGCTGGAAGATACGGCGTATCGATATTGGAAGATGCGGCATACTGATGCTGAAAGACATGGCGTACTGATGCTCGAAGACACCATACCGATACTGGAAGACATGGTGTATTGATGTTAGAAGACACCATACTGATACTGAAAGACATGACATACCGATGCTAGAAGACACCGTGCCGATATTGGAAGATATGGTTTACCGATGCTGGAAGATACCGTACTGATATTGGAAGATATCGTACTGATATACCCTTTAAGAAAAGTATGAGTTTATCCTCGAAACACAGGGTATCGATACTCGACCCCGAGTATCGATATCGAAGCCCAAAAATGGTTTTCAAGGCTCAGGAAGTCACTTTCCAAGCCCCCGAAAAATGTCATTTAACCCTTTAAACATGTAAATCCCGGAATGAAGCTCTCTTCAAGCTCTTGCCACCACTTTTCTTGACTTAAGCCTCCAAACTTTACTTCCACCGATTCTAGTGATGTTTATCTTGAAATGGAGATCCTTTGATGCTGATAAAACTTCTCTTGATAACAATTTCAGGATTCCTTACAACCACAACAAAGTTTTCAACTTTACTTTGTGTTTGAATGGGAGTTTGAAGAAGAATGAGTAAAGAAGAGAGATGGGGACAAGGTGACTTTCTCCCCTCTTTTCCTTTTTGCAGGAAATTAAACAAGGCATCAGCCTTGTGTTTCCCATTGAAGGGAAATTACCTCTTTACCCTTCATTAATCCTTCCTCACCCAAAATCAAACCCAATATCCAAGACCAATATCACAAGAAGGCCCACAAAGCCTAACACCTCAGCCCGATAAGCACCCAACATCCAACTCGACGTCTCGGCCCGATAAGCACTATTGCGCGTAATAAGTGCTCCGCAATTGTACAAGTGTACACGTCGCAAGTTATAGTATAAAAGATATCGTCTCCACAGGGATTGGTGCCACTTCAAGAATCTAATCTCTTACGCTGTAAAAAGTAAAAGAAACATAAGTAGAAGATTGTAGGAGTTTAACTAACAACTAAACTAGAAAGCAATAAAGTAAAATAAGATGTAATTGAATGAGGGAGAATAGGTCAGGTTATCATGAGTTGAGGTGTGATAGCCGATTGGATCGTCTTGGTAAATGAGTGCAAGGGCAACTCAGTTGTCGTGGCAACTTGCATAGCGGGGTTACCTTGGCAACTAATCGATGGTTGCCTGGGAAACTACTTGTGCGGCTGGGCAGTAACTTCAAGGTTCGACGGAGCATTCTTCAATGGTTTTTTCTTATCCCTAAGTCGAAACTCTAGCTATTTGTGCATGCCTTGATAATACATCCCTGCGTGAATCAAGGGTGAACAACAACCAGTTTTGCGCTCCTTTTAGCCGTTGAAATCCTTAACCTATCCCTAGGCCGGATTAATCTTCACCATCAATAGATTGAATAAAGACCATACTCATTCGTTTCTTGAATCTAACTCTCCCGATATTAGATAAATAGATGAAGTTACAAGATCATCTCCCAATTCACTCGCAAACAAGAATAAGAACCAAGAATGAGTAAACCTTGAATTGAAAGTGCAAACTCTTATTACCTAAACAAAATCCAATTGTTTCTCACAACCACAAGACACAATAACCTTAGCCAAATATATTTAGTTCATGGCTAGGTTCCAAAGAAACACAAAACAAAGAATTCCTAGCATAAACCTAATGGAACAAGAAAGAAAAAGATGAAGAATGGTTGAAGCCTTGTCAAAATCTCTCCAAAGCCTTGTCGAAATTTTTCTCATTTCTCCCCATTGGAGTTGACGGCTTGATCCTTAATTTATAGGGCTAGGTCAAAGTCTTTTTTTGAGGAAGAAGTTAAGTTGGAATTAAATTATCTTTAAAGAATATAATTCTTTATTATATTTAAATTCCTTCTAGAACTTATCCTATCTTCTTGGGATTTAATTTCTCTTTAACCTCTTCACGGAAATCAAACTCCTTTGGGATTTAGCTTTTCTCCACGTCATCTTGGGCTTATCTAGTCATCAATTTTGACTACCATATCATCTTATTCCTTGTCGAAAATTGCCCTGGCAACTGTTTTCAGCCTTGCTTTGGCAAGTGATTCTGCACACACACACAAAAACACACCAAAGCGGCATCTTTTTCCAAAAAAAATACCAAGTTATGTAATCAAGCTCAACGGTGGAAAGAAACATGAATTAATGCATGAATGACTAATTATGCAACTAATATGAGCCTAAGTCTAACAATAATATGAGTAAAAATGGTAATAAAAATAGTACTTTTGAACACTTATCACACCCCTAAACTCGAACTATTGCTTGTCCTCAAGCAATGCAAACTAACAATTACCTACCAAGACTTTAATCATCAAAGACATGCTTCAAACTTGAATTCAAACCTCGGAACCGTGGCACAAAGTATGATCACCTTTTAATTTTTTGGATAGCACAAAAATTACCCGAAACCAAACTATAATGCTCATGACAAGTGTGTTCATAGTTGTGTACAAGTTGATTTTTAAGATTCTATGTAAACAATAGGCTTTTATCAATTTAATTACCGGGCATTTATTTTTATTTTCACTAGAGCCAATTTCGGGCACCTCTAGCAAAGTAAGCAATTTCTCATTTTATTTTAGTCGACTAGAGCCAATTTCGGGCACCTCTAGCAATTCTTTAATGTGCATTAACTACTAGAGCCAGTTTCTGGCACCTCTAGCAAGAAAGTACATTTACTACTAGAGCCAGTTTCGGGCACCTCTAGCAAGAATTTAACTTTTAATTTTCAATTTTAAATTTACCCAAATTTTAAGCAACCTAAGTTCACTAAGTTTCTTTCAATCAACAAGCCACAACCGTGTAAAAAAATTCAGCATCATAGTAAAATTCTAAGTTCTTTTAATGTAATCCTAAAATTAAAGGTTTTTTCAATTAAGTGCAGTGGCAAAAATTCATCATTGGATATTCAACAAGTCTTAAGCAATTAAATCCAATTAAAGGCATGACAAGTAACATATGCAACCTATATGTGATTGCTAAAGATGAATGCAACTAAACATGAAACTAACTAGAAACCAACACCCCCAAACTCGAGAGAAGCATTGTCCTCAATGCATGTAAAAGTGAAACAAAATTTAAAAGAAACTAAATGAAATGAGTTAGTGGGAGAGGTCGTCACCTCGAGTGATAAGTTTCCTTCGTGCCGTTTGCTTGATTCATTTTCCGGTCGGTGGTTGAATGCTTGTGGCCAGTACCGCGTGAATATCATTGCTTTGATTTAATCCATATTTGTCGAGGCAGGTTCACTTGCCTGGGCTTCAGTAGTAGCCGAAGCCATTGTTGTTGCCTGGGCATCGCTAGTTTCTGTTGCCGTGGCAACTGCTGAGGTAGTTGCAGGGGCATCCTCTGTTGCGGTTGCCATGGCAAGTAGTCGGTAGTGAATTTCCTTAGTGATAAGTGTTCAAAAGTACTATTTTTCTTACCCTTTTTACTCATATTATTGTTAGACTTAGGCTCATATTAGTTACATAATTAGTCATTCATGCATTAATTCATGTTTCCTTCCATTGTTGAGCTTGATTGCATAACTTGGTTGTTTTTGTAGGAAAAGATACTGCTTTGGTGTGTTTTGTGTGTATGTGCAGAATCACTTGCCAAAGCAAGGCTAGAACTAGTTGTCAGGGCAATGCATGAAGGAGATGCCGAGCTAGTTGCCAGGGCAATGCATGAAGGAGATGCCGAGCTAGTTGCCAGGGCAATGCATGAAGGAGATGCCGAGCCAGTTGCTAGGGCAATTGTCGACAAATAATAAGGTGATATGGTAGTCGAAATTGATGACTAGACAAGCCCAAGATGACGTGGAGCAAAGCTAAATCCCAAGGGAGTTTGATTTCCATTAAGAGATTAAAGAAGAATTAAATTCCAAGAAGATAGGAGAACTTCTAGAACAAATATAATTATAATAAAGAATTATATTCTTTAAAGATAATTTAATTCCAACTTAACTTCCTCCTCAAAGAAGGACTTTGACCTAGCCCTATAAATAGATCACCAAGCCGTCAACTCCAATGGGGAGAGAAGAGAGAATTTTCGACAAGCATCAAGGGCAAGGAGGATTTCGACAAGCTTCATCCATCCTTCATCTTTTTCTTTCTTGTTCAATTAGGTCCATGCTAGGAATTCTTTATCTTGTGTTTCTTTGGAACCTAGCCATGAACTAAATCTATTTGGCTAAGGTTATTGTGTCTTGTGGTTGTGAGAAACAATTGGATTTTGTTTAGGTAATAAGAGTTTCCACTTTTCTATTCAAGGTTTATTCATTCTTTGTTCTTATTCTTGTTTGCGAGTGAATTGGGAGAGGATCTCGTGACTTCATCTATTTGTCTAATATTGGGAGAGTTAGATTCAAGAAACGAATGAATATGATCTTTATTCAATCTATAGATGGTAAAGATTAATCCGACTTAGGAATAAGTTAAGGATTTCAACGGCTAAGAGGAGCGCAAGATTGGTTGTTGTTCACCCTTGATTCACGCATGGATGTATTATCAAGGCATGCACAAGTAGCTAGAGTTTCGACTTAGGGATAAGAAGAAACCATTGAAGAACGCTCTGCCGAATCTTGAAGGTTACTGCCCAGAAGCCCAAGTAGTTGCCCAACTAGTCACCCAGGCAACCATCGATTAGTTGCCAAGGCAACCCCGTTGTGCAAGTTGCCACGGTAATTGAGTTGCTCTTGCACTCTTTTACCATGGCGATCCAATCGGCTATCACACCTCAACTCACGATAACTTGGCCTATCTCTCTCATTCGATCTTATCTATTCTTTTACTTATTTGCTTTCTAGATTAGTTATTAGTTAAAACTTATATAATCTTCTATTTGTGTTTTTTACTTTTTATAGTGCAAGAGATTAGATTCTTGAAGTGGCACCAATCCATGTGGAGACGATATCTTTTATACTATAACTTGCGAAGTGTACACTTGCACAATTGCGGAGCACTTATTACGCGCAACACTTAGCATGGTGGTTGTGAGTCTTGTTGTGGAAAAGAAAATAAAAAAAGAAAACCTGGAAACTAAAGATAATGAATAAAAATAAAATAAAATATCTCCTAAAAATTCCAAAAATAAATAATAAAAAATAACCGAAAATAATAAAAAAAATAGTTTGAAAAAAAGAAAAATAAGAAGAAAAAGAAAATATCGAAAGGAGAGCATGCTCATGCATCTCCTAAGGTGACCACTTCTTTGTTACGTTCCACATGGGCACCGTTGTAGTGCTTCAATCTTTGTCCGTTAACTTTGAATTCATGTTCGTCAGTGATGGACTTGATTATCACGGCACCATGGGAGAATGGTTTGACAACTTTGAATAGTCCCAACCATCTTGATTTTAGTTTTCCCGGGAAAAGTTTAGTCGAGAATTGAATAAGAGAACTAGTTGCCCTAGCATGAATTGCGGCGGCAATAGTTTCTTATCATGCCATTGCTTTGTTTTCTCCTTGTAGATTCGTGCATTATTATAGGCGAGTGCACAAAATTCTTCTATCTCGTTGAGGTCTAACAAATGCTTTTGCCCGGCACTTTCCCAATCCATATTCACAGTCTTGATTGCCCAATATGCCTTGTGTTCGATTTCCACCGGTAGATGGCATTTTTGCCATAGACAAGCCGGAAGGGAGACATACCTAAGGGTGTTTTGAATGCAGTGCGATATGCCCAAAGTGCGTCATCTAGTCTTACTGACCAATCCTTCCTAGAGGGATTTACAACTTTCTCGAGTATACCCTTCAATTCCCGGTTAGAAATTTCTGCTTGCCCATTGGTTTGTGGGTGATATGCCGTGGCAATCTTGTGAGATACACCAAAGTGTTGTAACATCTTGGCGATGAGTTTGTTGTCGAAGTGCTTGTCTTCATCACTGATAATTGCTTTCGGCATCCCAAACCGTGTAAATATATTTTTCTGCAAGAATCTTTGTACGGTCTTGGAATCGTTGGTGGGAACTGCAGCTGCCTCAACCCATTTAGACACGTAGTCAACGGCAAGTAGAATGTATAGGTTTTCGAATGAAGATCGAAAAGGTCCCATAAAATCAATCCCCCATACATCAAACAATTCTACCTCGATGATGTTTTGGAGCGACATCTCATGTCGTATAGATATTGCCCGTCATCTGGAAACGATCACATTGCTTGTAAAACTCTTGGGCATCTTTGTACAATGTTGGCCAATACAAACCGGATTGCAAAACTTTGGCTGCGGTACGTGTTCCTCCAAAATGTCCTCTATAGGGTAAAGAATGACATTGCCAAAGTATATTTTGCTGCTCCGCTTTAGGGACACATCGACGTATAACCTAATCAGCACATTATTTAAACAAAAGAGGCTCATCCCAAAAGTAATGCTTAGCATCATGGCAGAATCGTTTATTCCGTTGGTGAGTAAGGCCATAAGGTAAAATACCAGAAACAAGGAAATTAACTAAATCTGCGTACCAGGGTATTACCGAGGCATGTGTTGCCGTGGCGACTACTTCCAAGATTGCTGAGGCATGCACATCCATGGTTGTCGAGGCGTCAGGGGTTGCTGAGGCGTGCACGTCAAGAGTTGCTGAAGCATCGAGGGTTACCGAGGCATGCGCATCCATGGTTGTCGAGGCAACTAACAGCTGCTCATCCGGGAATGCATTGTATATCTCTAAATCTGCGTCGTCCTCCCTATTGCGTTCTAAGCGTGATAAGTGATCGGCCACTTTATTTTCTGTTCCTTTTCTGTCCTTAATTTCAATGTCAAACTCTTGTAAAAGCAATATCCAACGAATCAAACGAGGTTTAGCATTCTTTTTAGCAAATAGATACTTAATTGCCGAATGGTCCATATGAACAATTACCTTTGTACCAATCAAATAGGATTGAGACTTGTCAAATGCGAAAAATACAGCTAGTAACTCTTTCTCCGTTGTTGTGTAGTTCACTTGAGCACTATTAAGAGTTTTACTAGCGTAGTATATCACATGAAAGGCCTTACCTGTGTGTTGGCCTAGGACTGCTCCTACCGCGAAATCACTTGCATCACACATGAGCTCAAAAGGTAGCGTTCAATCTGGTGGAACGACAATGGGTACCGAGGTAAGCTTTTCCTTTAGGGTTTCGAATGCTTGGGTACAAGAATCATCAAAATTGAAGACTTTATCATGTTCAAGCAAATTGCACAAGGGTTTAGTAATTTTAGAAAAATTATGAATGAACCTTCTGTAAAAACCTGCATGTCCAAGAAAGCTTCGGATTCCTTTAACCGAACTTGGTGGCGGTAATCTCTCGATCACGTCCACCTTGGCTTTGTTTACTTCAATTCCCTTGGATGAAATCTTGTAGCCGAGCACTATTCCTTCATCTACCATAAAATGGCACTTCTCCCAATTAAGGACTAAATCGGTTTCTTCACATCTTGCCAACACATTCTCTAAATTGTAGAGGCAGCTGTCGAAGTCATTACCAAAAACGGAAAAATCATCCATGAAAATCTCAAGGAAGTCTTCGACCATGTCTGAAAAGAGTGCCATCATGCATCTTTGGAAGGTTGTCGGGGCGTTACACAATCTGAACGGCATCATTCGACTACCATATCATCTTATTCCTTGTCGAAAATTGCCCTGGCAACTAGCTCGACATCTCCTTCATGCATTGCCCTGACAACTGGTTCCAGCCTTGCTTTGGCAAGTGATTCTGCACACACACACAAAAACACACCAAAGCAGCATCTTTTTCCACAAAAATCACCAAGTTATGTAATCAAGCTCAACGGTGGAAAGAAACATGAATTGATGCATGAATGACTAATTATGCAACTAATATGAGCCTAAGTCTAACAATAATATGAGTAAAAAGGATAATAAAAATAGTACTTTTAAACACTTATCAAGCACCAAAAAAACCCATTGTTGACTCAAAAATATGGGTTGTTACAAAAATGCATGGTTGTGCTCAAATAAGTTGATACAGATCAATGTCATTTGTTTAGTCGGTTCAATCGGGCATCAAGAAATTAAAGATAGAACGACATAAGGTTAATATTTTCCATTTATTGTATTCTATCAAGATATCATGAGATAAAATGATTATGACATAAATTGAATTAAGGTTGTCTCAGATTATGAGCTTTTCATTTAACTTGGGTAGTTATAATGTCTTGCTAAAGGTCAATGTAGACTTTCTAAGTAAATGCTGGCAAAAGGGGCAGAAAATATGTATTGGAGAAGTATAAAACAGTGCCAAGATGAGTCTTTTTTGTGCAAGTATACACGGTCTGCAAGTAATACAGCAGTTAAGCTGAGTATCGATCCCATAGAGATTGACTTGGAATTTAATTGCCTTGATTGTTACTTGCCTTAAGAAAATTTTGATTTGTTTTGAAGTTGGTTTTGAAAATAATTGAAAAGAAAATAAATAATAGTAAAGTAAAGACGTTGGCAAGGAATGTGCTTTAATGAATGATGAGCGTTGGCAAGGAATGCCTAGTTTTCACGCTATTCATATCGTGTCAGCCTTTAATAACAACCTGTCTTGGCATTGTTTGCCGAGCATATTCAAAATTAGCAAAGCCTCTCTCGATGGTCATTGCCCTAAATTGATCATGTAAAAAACCCTATATCTCTATAGTGCTTGTTTTTAAATAAACCAATTTGATTAAGATCCAATCTATACTCATAAGGGGTAGATTTCACTCCTGAAGTGAGTTCATCTACTTGAATAACTTCTCTCGAAGCTTCTATCCTCAGTATTCAACAACTTAATCATTGCCACCCCAAGTCTGTTAAGATATTGAGGAGAAATAGGCCAACAGTGCCAGCTCTCGCTTGGCATAGTATTTAGAAAACATTATAGTATGACGAATAGATAAAACAGTGCCAAGGCAGATTTATTATCAAAAACTAAACATGAAAACAACGTTTCAACGCAAACACCCCCGCCAACTATTAGATTAGTTCATGGTGAGGGATTTAACCGAAAAACCATAAACATTTTTAAAATACATCATTATAAAAAAAAATAAAAATAACTAAACAAAGAGAATGGGCAAGAAGAGGGTCTCTCGATGCAGCCCTTCAATGGCTCCAAGCCCTCGGTCCAGCTGGTCGAACCACGCAGCCTTCCTCTTTAGATCATCAATGAAATCCTCCCCAAGTTAGTCCCCTAAATGCTTGCTTGATCGTTCTTTAAATAGGCGTGCAAAGAGGCCCTAGGATAAGCCTTCACGTTTGGAATTTGAATGCGCCAAGGAATGAAGGATGTGATCATCTTATCCATATTTGAAGTGATAAGCTGATAAGGTCATAAGCTGATCAGGTTTTCACTAGGGTTGATGTCATATGCCATCGATCCTTTGGCAGCTGAGCTCGGCATCCTATTTTTTCCATCCTATTTTTTCGAAGTTTGATCAAATCCTATTTTTCGCAGCCTGATCTGGTCTTATTTTTTCGGGCTGGTATTGCCAAGGGTTATTGGCATAACTCTTCTGGCATCCTATTGCCAATGGTGCTTGGCAATGTCTGGTCCATCTGCGCCAACAACACTCAGTTCTTTCTGGCATTCCTTACTGTGATGCTTTTCTCTGCCAAATACTATGCCAAACCTACAAAATTGCCAACAAAACAACCCTTCACACTGCATAGACAGAACTCTAAACTCATTATGTAAATGCATGATTTTAACATCCTAATGCAATTAAATGTACCTAAAAACAAGCAAAAGTATTGTAAGATTGACATTAAAAACAATACTTTTCGAGAGGTAACAGTCACTTATGAATATATTCTAAAACATATTCCTTATCCGATAAGGAATTTAAATCCAATCAAATTTAGATAATGAGATTATTAAATAATATTATTTATTTATATTATTTTCAAAAAAATAATAAAACAAGTAAAATTGTAACACCCTTTTTCCCGTATCCATCGCTGAATACAAGTTAAAGATGTCACATTACACCTGTAAAGAAATTCCCACTTCAAAAATCGGTAAATATTTTGTTTCTTTAAAACATAGACAATTTATCCTTTAATTTTGAAAATACCTAATCATGTAAAATTTAAACTTAATATTTTTACATTCGATTTTGAATCTAGATTCAGTCAACAACTTAATAATTTGATCCATTTGCATATAAATAATAAAACTGGCTAATTTAAAATCATTTAGATTCTAAATAAAATATGGTTCATATCAGAGCAAGCTTCACGTTTTAATATACATGCCGACTAGTAAAAATCAAACAACATAAAAATTATATTACTGATGCTGATGGACCTATTTTTGATAGATGATGTTCGCTAATGGGTAAATATAATAAGTCAAAAAATTAAATAATGGGTAAATGAAAACATGGTTAAGCAAGTTCATATCAAATCTTTCTTATACTTTAAAACCAATAAAGGCATCGTATATAAAAAAATGGTGATCATTAAGTATTTCATTCGTATAAGTAGCAAGAATTGTATAAAAAGAAACTGAAGTATGCGAGATCTGTACTCCTTGAGTACTGGTCACCAAAGTGACGATAACATATATAACACATAAAGTGCCAATACCATATGAAACACATAAGTGCCAATATCATATAGACGTATTAATGTCGATATCATATAAACACATAAGTGCCAATAACATATAGATCCGAAGATCGGTGTGCAGTTACACGTAGTTCTTGACTACTGGACCTCTAATGACATGCCACTATACTGTCACTCTCTATCATAAACTTGAGCAATAAATCCATTTCATATAGCTTTGTAATTTATCATCTAGACGTAAAAATGTCGATAAAACATATGATCCATATATCATCCTTATTCAATAATAAATTGTCGAAACAATATAATAGGACAGTTCATACCCTAATATATACTAACCTTTTTCCTTTGCTTGTAAAACATTGTATAGCTTGTACAAAAACCATGTTGTCATTTTAAATAAATTCATATAAATAAATTTTGCAAAATTTATCAAATTACATTTAAAACATATAAATGCACTCACCTGGGCCATTTATTATCTTGCCTCAATAAGCTTACTCGATCCTTTTCCTTATAGTATCTCGAACCCTATTTTGATTCGGATCGACTTCATTGGTCACATAAATACGAATGACATTCGTTAGATTCAAATCTAATAATACTTTAAACATGCTATCGAATCTAGTCATTCGAATATACAAAATTTCCAAAAGATTTTCCTTCTTTCCTTATACTGTCCAAAACCCATTTTTGGTCTTTAATGACCATTTCGAACTTCAAATAATTCTTCCGAGTTCGCTAACTAACTTTAGATACAAAATATCTAAATTTCCATTTTCTGGCAGCTTGTACTACCTTCAAAGATTTATTTCTATAAAATGATCTAAAACTTGGAATTCGATTCTGTTTGTTCTGAAAGAAACTAGAATAAGCTTTTCATCCATATAAATTAATAGTCCTGATTCAACTTGTACAATTTATGGCGAATTTTCAAATTTCATTACAGTGCTGAAATTCGGAACAGACTGGTGCTTTGTTTTTTGACCTTCCATCACTTAAAAATTCAAATCTTTTAACTCGGAACTCGAAATCAGTTTCCGTTTGTTGGAAACGAAACTAGATGAACAAATCTTTACATCGGTATAAAATTCACCATCTAACCAATTTATTAGATTTTATGGTGAATTTTCGAACTTAATGCCAAAATCCAGTTGTCCTACACAACTTCCATGAATAACTTCAAACTTTATACTAATTTCTTCTTACTTTGATATTTGTCAATTTAGTCCAATTACTTGCTTAAAACCACAAAATTATCACCTTCTTCATCAAATAATTATTCACAATAATTTCCTCTAATTTTCCTTCTTTGCCGAAATAGTCACTAAAATGCAAAGGTAAGGATTCAAACTTCTTAACTTTGTAAATTAGTACTCAAATCAACATTACTACTTGAATTATATTATTTCAACTAAAAAAAAGATTTAGTCCTCATCCAAAATCTTATTTCCGAATTGGTCACTTAACTTTGACAAATTGTCAAAATGATCACTACTTTAATTCAACACTGGTTTAGCATTCTTACTTCAATTTCACATCTCTAACATCATTAATAGCATAAATACACTTCAAAATCATAAAAATTCAAATTGCTCCTTTAACTTTCAGAATTGACAAAATGGTCCTTATACTTTAAATTTAGGGTTCTACTTTCAAACAACAAATCAAGCTTACTAGATCATTTATCTAAAATCAAAAACCTTAAATCAAACTTGAATCCATAAACCCTAATCATCTTCATACAAACTAAAATATGTAGGGTTTAAATCCCAACTCAAAAACATGATTTTAACATCATAACAACTTGTTTCCAACTTAAATTTCATCATGGAATCATAAAATTCCAAAAGCCCCAAACTTTTTCCGTAAACCCTAATTTCTTCTCATGCAAAATTCTCATCAATCAAGCATGTTTTTCCATGAATTATTAACATCAAGAGATAGAGCTTGAACACTAGAATAAATTTGTAGTTGAAGAGATAACCTGAAAGTCGAGTTTCGGGGCTTGAATCGAGCTTGGAAAATTTTCTCCCTTTAGTCCGAAATATTTCAAGAAAGATGAACAAATTTGGTTCATCTTTTACTTATTTAATCCACATGTTAATTTTAAATGAATTTAAAATTCATTTAATTAGTGAAATTACTAATTTACCCTTTTAATCCATAGGCCAAGATTTAATCTTATCAAAAATCAATGGCCATGATCAAATCCAAGTGTTATTCACCTTTAAAAATTGCCCTCAATGTTTCAAAATATTTCAAAAATGTCATCCATGGCAAATGTCCAATTTGCCCTCCAACTAGTCTTTATTTACAACAAGTCTTGAAAATTGCCATTCCATTAAAATTGAACCAATTTGGTTCCAATCCAACCATCCTCCTTCATAAATATCTTAGATATTTATTTATGACATTTTATTTGATCCAAATATTCGAATCTTACTCAATACGATTTCCAAATTTTCTTCCTACGAACTTTAAAGCTTTATAGTCACTCTATCATAGTCTAACTAAATCTAGTTAGAATCCATCCAACAATAAAATATTCATAAAATAATATTTTATAAATTTCCCATAATATTTGGAACTGTCTTCAAAATTTCAATTCGATTCGATTTCCCGATATTCGTAAAATACTTCTACTGCGGTTTTACCTTTTTCTGAACTATCAGATTTATTCCAAAAATTTCATATTCCCATATTTGGGAAATAAACATTATCATCTCATAAAAACTTCCTTCCTTAATGACTTAGACTGAATTTTCTTAACTCAGTCTATTATCTCGATAATTATCGAAAATCTTCAAAAAGTAAATTTTCTCTTAGAAATCCTTTATCGTAAATCCATACGAATATTCTTTACTCTTAATGAGTCCAAAATATCGATCAGAAATACTTTTATGGGACCTTCCCGAAGGTCACCCATCCTTGTATTTCTCTAGCGTGAGCACGCTTAACAATTTCATTCCATCCAAATTCGGGACCTTTTTCTGCATCTTAATTCTTAAAACCGATATCAAGGTACCTATTTCGATCCGATTCACTCTTATACTGAATAAAATCACTTGTTGGGGAAATTTACACTTTAGTCCCTAAACTTTTCCAAAGTTTATACTTTAACCCCTAAACTTTCAAAATTTACATTTTGGTCACTAACTAAAATTTGGGATATTATAATTCCTCCCCCTTAAAGAAAATTCTTCCTCGAATTTTTCAACGTACTTGATTCAAATAATTTTGGATATTGCCCTTTTATCTTTTTCTTAGTTTCCCAAGTGACCTTTTCAACTTTATGATTTCTCCAAAGAATTTAAAACAAAGAGATTTTCTTATTCCTTATGGTACTTATTCATATATCGAGTCGATTATAGTTCAATTTCCTTTGAAGTAATAACCTGCATTGCTGTCCTCGGTTGACTTCCACCACAATCTCATACTTAAGGTGGAATAACCGTAGATTTTTTAATCTGAGTAGACTTCCTAGCCTACTCTTCTGGACAGCTCATCATAAACTATTCACATATGCACTTTTCGGTTGATATCAGATCAAGTCAGTAGCGGTACTATCTACATGGTGTTCGCCTACCAAATTCGAGTATGTTCCCTCAACAGGGATACTGCTCCTTCCAACTTTTCCACATCAGAACAATTCAACTCTTTCTCATAATCTTAACATCATTAAACCATAAGTCGGCAGTCTTTGGACCACTTTTACTATGAAATTCAGGATTTCCCAAATCCTGCACAGACACTCCCTATTGTGTCAGTGTTCTTTCTTGTTCCAATTAATCCAAAAGGTCATGGTTAACCTTATTATTACCACTATTAGTTCTTTCCAGAACCTCTCATTTACTAGTTTATCTCAATCTTCTTGACTCAAATATCAATTATAACTTATCTCATTTCATATTAGTAAGGAGCGACATCAATCAAATCATATAAACATCATATCAGTAATATTGATATCCTAGTGGCATGTATAAACTTTTTAACATAAAATCACTTATGTTTAAGCCTACAACCGGCTAAACTTTTAGCTCTGATACCAATAAATGTAACACCCATTTTTTCGTATCTATCGCTGAATACGAGTTAGAGATGTCACATTACACTTGTAAAGAAATTCTCGCTTCAAAAATCGGTAAAAATTTTGTTTCTTTAAAAGATAGACAATTTATCCTTTAATTTTGAAAATATTTAATCATGTAAAATTTAAACTTAATATTTTCACATTCGATTTTGAATCTAGATTCAGGCAGCAACTTAACAATTCGATCCATTTGCATATAAATAATAAAACTGCCTAATTTAAAATCATTTAGATTCTGAATAAAATACGATTCATATCAGAGCAGGCTTCACGTTTTAATATACATGTCGACTAGTAAAAATCAAACAGAATAAAAATTATATTACTGATGCTGATGTACCTATTTTTCATAGATGATGTTCGCTAATGCTCTTTACTCCTAAAGCTTCTCTTTTCCTACGCGTGAAACAATCACACGCTAAGTATAAATTTGTGAGGCATTATAATAAGTCATAAAATTAAATAATGGGTAAATGAAAACATGGTTAAGAAAGTTCATATCAAATCTTTCTTATACTTTAAAACCAATAAATGCATCGTATATAAAAAATGGTGATCATTAAGTATTTCATTCGTATAAGTAGCCCAAGAATTGTATAAAGAGAAACTGAAGTATGCGAGATCTGTACTCCTTGAAGTACTGGTCACCGAAGTGACGATAACATATAAAAAAAATAAAGTGTCAATACCATATTAAACATATAAGTGCCAATATCATATAGACGTATTAATTTCGATATCATATAAACACATAAGTGCCAAAAACATATAGATCCAAAGATCGGTGTGCAGCTACACGTAGTCCTTGACTACTGGACCTCTAATGGCATGCCACTATACTATCACTCTCTATCATAAACTTGGGCAATAAATCCATTTCATATAACTTTTTAATTTATCATATAGACGTAAAAATGTCGATAAAACATATGATCCATATATCATCCTTATTCAATAATAAATTGTCAAAACAATATAATAGGATAGTTCATACCCCAATATATACTAACCTTTTTCCTTTGCTTGTAAAACATTGTATAGCTTGTACGAAAACCATGTTGTCATTTTAAATAAATTCATATAAATAAATTTTGCAAAATTTATCAAAATACATTTAAAACATATAAATGCACTCACCTGTGCCATTTATTTTATTGCCTCACTAAGCTTACTCGATCTTTTTCCTCGTAGTATCTCGAACCCTCTTTTGATTCGGACCAACTTCATTGATCACATAAATACGAGTGACATTCGTTAGATTCAAATCTAACAATACTTTAAACATGCTATCGAATCTAGTCATTCGAATATACAAAATTTCCAAAAGTTTTTCCTTCTTTCCTTATACTGTCCAAAATCCATTTTTGGTCTTTAATGACCATTTCGAACTTCAAATAATTCTTCCGAGCTAGCTAACTAACTTTAGATACAAAATATCTAAATTTCCATTTTCTGGCAGCATGTACTAGCTTCAAAGATTTATTTCTATAAAATGATCTGAAACTTGGAATTCAATTTCGTTTGTTCTGAAAGAAACTAGGTTCAATAAGATTTTCATCCATATAAATTAATAGTCCCGATTCAACTTGTACGATTTATGGCGAATTTTCAAAGTCGATTGCAGTGCTGAAATTCGGAACAGACTGGTGCTCTGTTTTATGACCTTTCATCACTTAAAAATTCATATCTTTTAACTCATAACTCGAAATCAGTTTCCGTTTGTTGGAAACGAAACTAGACGAACAAATCTTTACATCGGTATAAAATTCACCATCTAACCATTTTTTATAAAATTTATGGTGAATTTTTTAATTTACTGCCAAAATCCAGTTTTCCTACACAACTTCCATGAATAACTTCAAACTTTATACTAATTTCTTCTTACTTTTCTATTTATCAATTTAGTCCATTTAATTTCTTAAAACCACCAAATTATCACCTTCTTCATCAAATAATTATTCACAATAATTTCCTCTAATTTTCCTTCTTTGCCGGAATAGTCACTAAAATGCAAAGGTAAGGACTCAAACTTCTTAACTTTGCAAATTAGTCCTCAAATCAACATTACTACATGAATTCTATTATTTCAACTAAAAATCAGATTTAGTCCTCATCCAAAATCTTATTTCCGAATTGGTCACTTAACTTTGACAAATTGTCAAAATGATCACTACTTTAATTTAACATCGGTTTAGCATTATTACTTCAATTTCACATCTCCAACATCATTAATAGCATAAATACACTTCAAAATCATAAAAATTCAGATTGGTCCTTTAACTTTCATAATTGATAAAATGGTTCATATACTTTAAATTTAGGGTTTTGCTTTCAAACAATAAATCAAGCTTACTAGATCATTTATCTAACATCACAAACCCTAAATCAAACTTGAATCCATAAACCCTAATCATCTTCATATAAACTAAAATATGTAGGGTTTAAATCCCAACTCAAAAACATGATTTTAACATCATAACAACTTGTTTCCAACTTAAATTTCATCATGGAATCATAAAATTCTAAAAGCCCCAAACTTTTTTCGTAAACCCTAATTTCTTCTCATGAAAAATTCTCATGAATCAAGCTTGTTTTCCATGAATTATTAACATCAAGAGATAGAGCTTGAATAGTAGAATAACTTTGTAGTTGAAGAGATAACCTGAAAGTCGAGTTTCGGGGCTTGAATCGAGCCTGGAAAATTTTCTCCCTTTTTTCTCCCTTTAGTCCGAAATATTTCAAGAAAGATGAACAAATTTGGTTCAGCTTTTACTTATTTAATCCACATGTTAAAATTAAATGAATTTAAAATTCATTTATTAGTGAAATTACTAATTTACCCTTTTATTCCATAGGCCAAGATTTAATCTTATCAAAAATAAATGGCCATGATCAAATACAAGTGTTATTCACCTTTAAAAATTGCCCTCAATGTTTCAAAATATTTCAAAAATGCCATCCATGGCAAATGTCCAATTTGCTCTCCAACTAGTCTTTATTTACAACAAGTCTTGAAAATTACCATTCCATTAAAATTGAACCAATTTGGTTCCAATCCATATATCCTCCTTCATAAATATCTTAGATATTTATTTATGACATTTTATTTGATCCAAATATTCGAATCTTACTCAATACAATTTCCAAATTTTCTTCCTACGAACTTTAAAGCTTTATAGCCACTATATCATAGTCTAGCTAAATCTAGTTAGAATCCATCCAACAATAAAATATTCATAAAATAATATTTTATAAATTTCCCATAATCTTTGGAATTGTCTTCAAAATTTCAATTCGATCCGATTTCTCGATATTCGTAAAATACTTATACTGCGATTTTACCTTTTCTAAACTATTAGATTTATTCCAAAAATTTCATATTTCTATATTCGGGAAATAAACATTATCATCTCATAAAAACTTCCTTCCTTAATAACTTAGACTGAATTTTCTTAACTCAGTCTATTATCCCGATAATTATCGAAAATCTTCAAAAAGTAAAATTTCTCTAAGAAATCCTTTATCGTAAACCCATACGAATATTCTTTACTCTTAATGAGTCCAAAATATCGATCAGAAACACTTTTGTGGGACATTCCCGAAGGTCACCCATCCTTGTATTTCTCTGGCTTGAGCACGCTTAACAATTTCATTCCATCCAAATTCGGGACCTTTTTCTGCATCTTAATTCTTAAAACCGATATCAAGGTACCTATTTCGATCCGATTCACTCTTATACTGAATAAAATCACTTGTTGGCTAAAGTTACACTTTAGTCACCAAACTTTTTCCAAAGTTTATACTTTAACCCCTAAACTTTCAAAATTTACATTTTGGTCACAAGCTAAAATTTGGGATATTACAATTCCTCCCCCCTTAAAGAAAATTTGTCCTCGAATTTTGAACGTACCTTATTCGAATAATTTCGGATATTGCTCTTTTATCTTTTTCTCAGTTTCCCAAGTGACCTTTTCAACTTTATGATTTCTCCAAAGAATTTTAAACAAATATATTTTCTTATTCCTCAACTCTCTAACTCCATATGTAAAAAAATATCATTGGTACTTCTTCATATATCGAGTCAGATTATAGTTCAATTTCCTTTGAAGTAATAACCTGCATTGCTGTCCTCGATTGACTTCCACCACAATCTCATACTTAAGGTGGAATAACCGTAGAATTTTCAATCTCAGTAGACTTCCTAACCTACTCTTCTGGACAGCCCATCATAAACTATTCACATATGCACTTTCGGTTGATATTAGATCAAGTCAGTAGCGGTACTATCTACATGGTGTTCGCCTACCAAATTCGAGTATGTTCCCACAACAGGGATACAGCTCATTCTAACTTTTCCACATCAGAACAATTCAACTCTTTCTCATAATCTTAACATCATTAAACCATAAGTCGGCAGTCTTTGGACCACTTTTACTATGAAATTCAGGATTTCCCAAATCCTGCACAGACACTCCATATTGTGTCAGTGTTCTTTCTTGTTCCAATTAATCCAAAAGGTTATGGTTAACCTTATTATTACCACTATTAGTTCTTTTCAGAACCTCTCATTTACTAGTTAATCTCAATCTTCTTGACTCAAATATCAATTATAAATTATCTCATTTCATATTAGCAAGGAGCGACATCAATCAAATCATATAAACATCATATCAGTAATATTGATGTTCTAGTGGCATGTATTAATTTTTTAACATAAAATCACTTCTGTTTAAGCCTAGAACCG
Source organism: Hibiscus mutabilis (assembly GCA_019671005.1). Taxonomy (NCBI): domain Eukaryota; kingdom Viridiplantae; phylum Streptophyta; class Magnoliopsida; order Malvales; family Malvaceae; genus Hibiscus; species Hibiscus mutabilis. Next base: position 8,839,536 of record CM033741.1, read on the forward strand.
GCTAAACTTGTAGCTCTAATACCAATAAATGTAACACCCATTTTCCCTATCCATCGCTGAATACGAGTTAGATGTCACATTACACTTGTAAAGAAATTCCCACTTCAAAAATCGGTAAAAAAAATTTTCTTTAAAACATAGACAATTTATCCTTTAATTTTGAAAATACTTAATCATGTAAAATTTAAATTTAATATTTTCACATTCGATTTTGAATCTAGATTCAGGCAGCAAATTAACAATTTGATTCGTTTGCATATAAATAATAAAACTGCCTAATTTAAAATCATTTAGATTCTGAATAAAATACGATTCATATTAGAGCAGGCTTCACGTTTTAATATACATGCCGACTAGTAAAAATAAAACAACATAAAAATTATATTACTGATGCTGATGTACCTATTTTTCATAGATGATGTTCGCTAATGCTCCTTACTCCTAACGCTTCTCTTTTCCTACGCGTGAAACAATCACACGCTAAGTATAACTTTGTGAGGCATTATAATAAGTCATAAAATTAAATAATGGGTAAATGAAAACATGGTTAAGCAAATTCATATCAAATCTTTCTTATACTTTAAAACCAATAAAGGCATCGTATATAAAAAATGGTGATCATTAAGTATTACATTCGTATAAGTAGCCCAAGAATTGTATAAAGAGAAACTGAAGTATGTGAGATCTGTACTCCTTGAGTACTGGTCTTCGAATTGATGATAGCATATAAAACACATAAAGTGCCAATACCATATGAAACACATAAGTGTCAATATCATATAGACGTATTAATGTCGATATCATATAAACACATAAGTGCCAATAACATATAGATCCGAAGATCGGTGTGCAGCTACACGTAGTCCTTAACTACTGGACCTCTAATGACATGCCACTATACTGTCACTCTCTATCATAAACTTGGGCAATAAATCCATTTCATATAACTTTGTAATTTATCATATAGATGTAAAAATGTCGATAAAACATATGATCCATATACCATCCTTATTCAATAATAAATTGTCAAAACAATATAATAGGACAGTTCATACACCAATATATACTAACATTTTTCCTTTGCTTGTAAAACATTGTATAGCTTGTACAAAAACCATGTAGTCATTTTAAATAAATTCATATAAATAAATTTTGCAAATTTTATCAAAATACATTTAAAACATATAAATGCACTCACCTGGGCCATTTATTATCTTGCCTCACAAGCTTACTCGATCCTTTTCCTCATAGTATCTCGAACCCTCTTTTGATTCGGATCAACTTCATTGATCACATAAATACGAATGACATTCGTTAGATTCAAATCTAACAATACTATAAACATGCTATCGAATCTAGTCATTCAAATATACTAAATTTCCAAAAGTTTTTCCTTATTTCCCTATACTATCCAAAACCCATTTTTGGTCTTTAATGACCATTTCGAACTTCAAATAATTCTTCCGAGCTCGCTAACTAACTTTCGACACAAAATATCTAAATTTCCATTTTCCGGCAGCTTGTACTACCTTCAAAGATTTATTTCTATAAAATGATCTAAAACTTGGAATTCGATTTCGTTTGTTCTGAAAGAAACTAGGTTCAACAAGCTTTTCATCCATATAAACTAATAGTCCCGATTAAACTTGTACGATTTATGGCGAATTTTCAAAGTCAATTACAGTGCTGAAATTCAGAACAGACCGGTGCTTTGTTTTCTGACCTCTCGTCACTTAAAAATTCATATCTTTTAACTCGGAACTCGAAATCATTTTCCGTTTGTTGGAAACAAAACTAGATGAACAAATCTTTACATCGGTATAAAATTCACTATCTAACCATTTTTGTAGAATTTATGGTGAATTTTCGAACTTACTGGCAAAATCTAGTTTTCCTACACAACTTCCATGAATAACTTCAAACTTTATACTAATTTCTTCTTACTTTGTTATTTGTCAATTTAGTCCAATTACTTGCTAAAACCACCAAATTATCACATTCTTCATCAAATAATTATTCAAAATAATTTCCTCTAATTTTCCTTCTTTGTCGAAATAGTCACTAAAATGCAAAGGTAACTTTGCAAATTAGTCCTCAAATCAACATTACTACTTGAATTCTATTATTTCAACTAAAAATCAGATTTAGTCCTCATCCAAAATCTTATTTCCGAATGGTCACTTAACTTTGACAATTTGTCAAAATGATCACTACTTTAATTCAACATCAATTTAGCATTCTCACTTCAATTTCACATCTCCAACATCATTAATAGCATAAATACACTTCAAAATCATAAAAATTCAAATTGGTCCTTTAACTTTTAGAATTGACGAAATGGTCCCTATACTTTAAATTTAGGGTTTTACTTTCAAACGACAAATCAAGCTTACTAGATCATTTATCTAACATCACAAACCCTAAATCAAACTTGAATCCATAAACCCTAATCATCTTCATACAAACTAAAATATGTAGAGTTTAAATCCCAACTCAAAAACATGATTTTATCATCACAACAACTTGTTTCCAACTTAAATTTCATCATGGAATCATAAAATTCCAAAAGCCCCAAACTTTTTCCATAAACCCTAATTTCTTCTCATGCAAAATTCTCATCAATCAAGCATGTTTTCCATGAATTATTAACATCAAGAGATGGAGCTTGAATAGTAAAATAACTTTGTAGTTGAAGAGATTACCTGAAAGTCGAGTTTCAGGGCTTGAATCGAGCTTGGAAAATTTTCTCCCTTTAGTCTGAAATATTTCAATAAAGATGAACAAATTTGGTTCATCTTTTACTTATTTAATCCACATGTTAAAATTAAATGAATTTAAAATTCATTTAATCAGTGAAATTACTAATTTACCCTTTTAATCCATAGGACAAGATTTAATCTTATCAAAAATAAATGGCCATGATCAAATCCAAGTGTTATTCACCTTTAAAAATTGCCCTCAATGTTTCAAAATATTTCAAAAATGTCATCCATGGCAAATGTCCAATTTGCCCTCCAACTAGTCTTTATTTACAACAAGTCTTGAAAATTGCCATTCCATTAAAATTGAACCAATTTGGTTCCAATCCAACCACACTCCTTCATAAATATCTTAGATATTTATTTATGAAATTTTATTTGATCCAAATATTCGAATCTTACTCAATACGATTTCCAAATTTTCTTCCTACGAACTTTAAAGCTTTATAGCCACTCCATCATAGTCTAACTAAATCTAGTTAGAATCCATCCAACAATAAAAATATTCATAAAATAATATTTTATAAATTTCCCATAATATTTGGAAGTGTCTTCAAAATTTCAATTCGATCCGATTTCCCGATATTCGTAAAATACTTCTACTACGATTTTACCTTTTCTAAACTATCAGATTTATTCAAAAAAAATTATATTTCCATATTCGGGAAATAAACATTATCATCTCATAAAAACTTCCTTCCTTAATGACTTAGACTGAATTTTCTTAACTCGGTCTATTATCCCGATAATTATCAAAAATCTTCAAAAAGTAAAATTTCTCTTAGAAATCCTTTATCATAAATCCATACGAATATTATTTACTCTTAATGAGTCCAAAATATCGATCAGAAACACTTTTATGGGACTTTCCCGAATGTCACTCATCCTTGTATTTCTCTGCCTTGAACACGCTTAACAATTTCATTCCATCCAAATTCGAGACCTTTTTCTGCATCTTAATTATTAAAACCGATATCAAGGTACCTATTTCGATCCGATTCACTCTTATACTGAATAAAATCACTTGTTGAGAAAATTTACACTTTAGTCCCCAAACTTTTTAAAAGTTTATACTTTAACCCCTAAACTTTCAAAACTTACATTTTGGTCACTAGCTAAAATTTGGGATATTACAAAAATATTCTATCACAAGAATACGGATTTAACTTCTTTAAATTCGAATAAATAATCTCTAACAATATAATTTAATATAATCTCATTATCTTAAATTTATTATTGAGAGTAATAACCACAGCCATTGTTATTCATTCTTAGTGTGTGACCCTATAGGTTCAATTAATGTTAGCAGTAGATAAAATCACATTTTATCTTACAAGTTTATTTTTTTACTTTAAATAAATAATATTATTAAATAAATTACATTATCTAGATTTAGTTGGATTTGAATTCATTAACAAATAAAAATTTATTTTAAATATGACTTGATTAGGGTTAAGTTGAGTTCACTATTATAATTTAATTAAAATGGTTTTAATTAAATTATAATAGTGAACTCAACTTAACCCTAATCAAGTCATATATATATATATACACACGTATGTATGTCAAGGGGTTTTTATTACTTGAGTTTTTTGACTAGCCACCAAAAACTACAAAAATATATATATTCAAAATCTGAGAGAAACTAGCATTTCGATAGCTGTTCATCATTCATTTGCGTGTGGATACTTGCAGAGGGTGGACGTCTTTCAGAAAGGCAATGTCTCAGTACAACAGGATTACTGAATCAAAGAGTAAGGTAACCCTCTTGATTTTCTCTGTCGTACGTTAATATGATTGCATGAGATATTGAAAATTTTCGTAAGATTATCCTTCGCTACGTTACTTAGCATGATTAAATCAGTTTTTATTTCCTACAAAACCCAACACACATATCTTCGAAGCAAAGTGATTTGAGCTTGTTTCTCCTTGTAATAATTTAAATCTCAAATTAAATTTGTTTATTTTTTATGTTATATTAGACTATTTCAAAACTTATGTAATAAATCATGTAATAATTTAAAAATTTTAATTATATTATTATTTATTTATCAAACATGACATAGTATTTTCTTTTTGTTTTCTTTAATTCTCATGTCATACCAAATCAATAATTCTTTTCATATCGATGAAAGTGCATTACAGCAATCAACATTTTTTTTATTATGACTTTCGTTATGAGTATTTTTTAATTTAAAACATCACATCAATAAAAGTTAGTAGATATATGAACCGTTCAATTAAACTTCAAAAATTAAATTCTTAGAATAATAAGAGAACTAAATATCAAATATATATGAAAAATACGTAGCAATTACATTACTTCACGATTTAAGTCCAACTCAAATTTTTATTTATATTTAATTATAAATATAGTTCTTTTTAAGGCCTTCATAAATAAATATAGCTAAACAAATTTAAAAGAATTTGCCCCTTCTCTCTATCGAGACCACCTTTATATACGGTAGCAATTATATTTATTCATGAGTTAAGTCCAACTCAAATTTTTATGCTTTTAGGTTTTTTTATCCTCCCGCTTCTTTAGAATTTTACCCTGATTAAATCGAAATTGATTTGTTTTGTTTATCTGATTTTAATTGATAAACAGTGATAAAGTAAGGATTGAACATTTACAGGGACGAAATATTAAATTTTAAAAATGCAATGGTTTATTAAGCATTTAAAATTTAAAATTCACGAGGCAAGGTCTAATTTGTCTAATATTTAAACTTATAAAGACTTAAATTGATATTAGCTAGACCAAAAAATTGATAAAGTGGGCTTATTATCTTTTAGTTCAATCCTTACTTGATCATATATTTACTAAACTCTTGTATTTTTTTAATTTAAACATTTATCTTTATATGGGCCAAATTATAATTAGACTAAAATTTATTAAATATATTAATTTTATAACTAGGGTCGGGGGCTTGGGCCCTAAAAAAGCTCCGTCCCTATTTGAAAATAAATGTTTTAATTATTAAATAACAACTTTAACTTAGCGGTTCAAATTAGGTTATATTTTTACATTACTTTTCAAAAGTGTTTTCAAACCCATAACAATGCATAATTTTCGCAACAACCACTTTTGGACTTAATTTGAAAAGTATTTTTAAAAAATATTTTTTAACAAAATTATTTATTTTTATTTATATCATCAATTATTTTAAATTTAAAAAATAATATTTAAAATAAACATTTTATCTGATTAGAATATTTTTTGAAAATGAATATAAATACTTAAATTTTAAATGGAACAATAAAAATATTTTAAAATATTTTTTTGCTTTTCCCATTCTTAGAGTTTTGGTCCGGGTAATTCGAACCAACCTTTTGTGGTTGAGTCTCCCAACAAATTGACTTACATCTGCTGGGAAGCGATCAGATTTTGGTGATGACTTATGTTAATAAAGGAGAAGAAAAAACGAAAACCCAAACTACCAAAGTCACAACAAAACTTTAGCTGTAGATTCTGGGTTTGCATCTCATCTTTCATATTTAAATTTCTCCTAGCTTTACATTTCTCTAATCTTAACAATCAGAAAAGAACAGAAAAGAACTATGAACCTTTGAATTTAAAAGTAGCGGATGCTGAGCATCCGATGGTTGATGGATCTTCATGTTTCAATGGTAGGAAAATGAAGCAGAAAAGTTCCAGTCCAGAATATAAATAAAAGGATAAGAAGAAAAAGGATAAGAAAAAAAAGGGAAAAAGGAGCAGTGCAAGCAGAGCTGACAGCATAAATGAACCGGACTCGGTTTTACTTTCAGAGGTTCATTTCAGCTCTCAGCTCTGCTTGCTCTGTTCTCGGCCGTTTCACTTTTTCCTTATCCTTCTTCTTCCTATCATTCCATAGTTTTACTCACCAAACTCAGTTCAGACTTCAAACTTCAGACATAAAATGAAACCAAAGAAAAGTGAAATCATAAACCAAACCAGAGATATTAGTTTGTATATATAAGGAAAATGAAAAAGGTTCGATGTTTAGGAAACTTTAAGTTCAAGTATATATAGTGGTTTAATGTAATTTTCCAATACAAGTCCTGGTTGATTATTAATTTAACAGAGATTTAAATCTCGGTGGCGGTCACGTTTTCGGTCGCGTCGCGGTTATCGCATTTTCGGACATAACAGAGGCTATTGCGGTTACTGCCGGTGTCGCGGTCGTGAATTTTTTAAATTTTGCGCAATTTATTGTAAAACATACTAATTATAATTATGATTATAAAAAGTCGATTTTAATGATTTTTAGAGTATTTTCTAAACAAAAATGGACATATATAATATAATTATGAGAAAGAAATTTTCTTACAATTTTATCAAACAGATCTTCTATTATTCTTCACTGACAAGCTCAAAAATAATATATATATTTGTCATACCGATCAATATCAAAATTAAAAAAAAATGATAAGGTAAATATCAACAATACAATGTGAGGTGAATTTGATATTCAATACGAGGTGACATGCTTCAATTTCAATATAAATTGAAATTTGTATATCTATGAGTCATGACATAAAATTAAACAAAAATCTAATGTATTTTTTCAACTCAAATTATTATTTAATTATACTAATTTAACATGATAATAAAATTGAAATGCAATACGAAAAAATAAGATTTAATTCTAATGTGAATTGAATATATTTAAAGAAGATAAAATGACAAAATCAAATAGAATTAAAATAAAAGTACAAAATTTCAACTGAAATTAGGACTAAATTAAATGAAAAATAAAATATTAAGGTCAAACTGAGAACTTTAAAATGTTCAATGTCACGCCATGTAATTTACCCACTCCTAAAATATTCTACATCTTCGTCTTCTTCATTGCGCCGCTGCCTCTCTGTTTCTCTCTGTTTCAAAACAAAACTTTTAGTGGATGAAATCAAACAAAAAACGGAGGTAACGGCCCGTTATCGGCCGTTACCGCCGCGATTGCGGCCGCGAAGAACCGTAATCGGTGTGATTTCGTGGCCCACCTTTATTTTCACCAAAACCGGTTTCAGACGGCGGCGATACTGCAATATCTCGGCCGCGATCTAGATAACGTTCTAAGATTTAAATTCTTGTTAATTAATTAATTAGAATACATCAGATCAGGACTTAAACACGAGAAATTGATAACCGTAAATTATTATTTTAATGACAACTCTGGGAATCCCCTTTAGTCCTTTACCCCCGCTGTAAAGAAGAAGTATGAATTCAAGATTTGTTTAATCAAACTTGTCTTTCTCTTAGAACACATATATTTTATCAGTTTTGTGGATCTCTACCAGGTTTTATATTTGGATCTTAGTTTCTCTATTTCAATCCGCAAGTCATTTTTTAAACCAAAAGTTAACTTACACCAACACTGACCATGATTAAAAACATGCTTAACTATAAAATAAGTATTTAAATTATGTCTTTTTTTTACAAAAAGTGTTTAAAATATTTGTTGGCTGAAACATGTACTTAAAAATTTATTGTTTGATTAAAATAGGTGCATAAAGTTTTATTTTTAGTTAAAATAGGTGCCAAATTATGTGCCTTAATTGACTTTAAAACAAGTTATAAATAAAATTTTAAGCACATATTTTAGCCAAAAAATATTTTAAGCACCTATTTCAGCTAAAAACAATAATTTAAGCACCTATTGCATAAAAAAACATAGTTTGGTCACTTAATTTATAATTAAGCCTTAAAAAATTTGACCGGAAATGTCAAATGGACATATCCAAACTTCAGCTATCCGCCCATTGGATAGAAATATTATATCCTAAAAACAACGTCCTACGGTAAGTTTGGGGTGCGGTAGGTCTAGGGTGCAACTAAGAAATGACAAGTTTCGAAATTTATTCAAGAATTTAAAATGTTAAACTTTTTTATAATATTTTAGATTGATTTTTTTTATTTTTTTGAATAAGTATCGATACTTATTTTATAAATATCGAAATTTAGTTTTTTAATAATATTTTAAGTTTTTTGACAAATATCAATACTTACAAAAATAAGTATCGATAATTGTCTAAAAATACAAAAAAATACTTAAAATATTATCAAAAAATCGAATATTTTAAATTTTTTAAAAATAAATCAAAATTTATCTCTTTTTTAGCCACACCTTAACCTATTATCCGTTAAACTCAGTTGCTTTAATATAAAAATCAGAGATAGATCAAAGATGCTGAAAAGGCCAATTACCCTTAAAATTTTAAATTTCCTTATATTTTAAATATTTTCTTATATTTTTATTGACAATTTAATTTTTCAGCCTTACAATTTAAATAACAACCCTATATTTTGCCTTTTGTGCTTTAATGATTTCAAGTCACCAAATCAGTGGCTTTACCCTATCTTATCCTTGGTGGTCCTAGTCATTTCAGGCTGCTTTGAGTCCCCACTGGGTTCACTATTGTTTGAAGTTTGAGCCACTTTGCTTGATGAATCCAAAAGCCTTTTTTTAATCTTTTTGATACCAGAGGTTTTTCCAACTAAAAAACAGTCAAGTCTTTTTTGGGGGCAACGAATTAAATATTTAAATGTTATTTAAACCCAAAAAATCAAGAATATTAATAATTATTAAAATATTCAAAATAAAGTATTTTTTAAAAAACCAATGTTTTTTTTTACCATATAAGCATTCCCTCTTGCTAGTTCCATAGTCCGAGTCTATTGTAGTTTCCCTTGTATGCTTCCTAAAATTTTGAAAATTAACATATAACCCTTGAAATTTAAAAAGTTTAATTTGACCCCTTGAAATTTTTAAGAATTCTCGTTAAATTTCAAAATTTTGAATCTTTTTAATTTTCCTCCCAGTTTTTTTAAAAAAAAATTAAACCATTCAAAATATTTGAAAATTTTGGTTTAAACTTTAAAAATTTAAATACACCCAAACATATTTGTTAAGTTTTGTCAATAATACTATAAATTTAATATTTTAATTTGTATTTTTATTTAAAAATAACAGATCTAAGTCTTTTTGAAAGATTGAAGATCAAATTCGTAGAAAGGATTAAATTGATAAAAAAAAATGGGACTAAATTTGCCATGCTGTTTTTCTTGTCATATTTTTAGTCGGTTCAAGCTTGAATAGTCATAAATTTAACATGATATCATGAATATCTTGCATTTAGGTCTCAAAATAAATATTTTTAATGTAATTTTTACTCGAAGATGATTCATGCATTTTTTAGTTGAATATTCAGAATATAACACAATGAAGTTAGGAATACAAGATATTTAATATTTTTTTTAAAAAAAAATCATTTTTATAGGTATTTATATCTAAATTATTGACCAACTGATTCAAATAAAGTATTGAACGTTAACATTCTAGCTCTTGATGTTATTTGAAGAATCTAAGATTTCATCATATTAGATCAATCGATAATCAGTTAAAAGAATTTTATTTATTTAATATAAATATATCAAGTTATTGGGAAGATAAACATCCCGTTTGTTATATATATATAAACGAAAATGATTATTTAAGATCGATCTCATGATAAAGGAACAGGGCAATTGCCTCATCTCCAAGATTTTTTATTTTTATCTTTTTATATAATTTTTTAATTTGATTTATTTATGAATTTGCTACTCCTTTAAATATTTATATTTTGTCTCCTAACCTCAAATTCTGATTCCGTCCCTGCTCATGATAAATTCAACGAGTAACTCAAGTGAAAAAACGGATGACATTCATCCTAAAAGTTTCATGTTAGAGTATATGTGTGCAAGATGTAGGTACGTTGTTAAAGAATTAAGAAAAAAAATATGAACACATGCTGTTATATAATCATATTAGTATATTGAGAAAAAAAAGATCGACCTCGTGACAGAACATAAATTAAAATTAAAATAATATTTAATATTAGTATTATAGGAAAATTCTACCACGTGCATTGCACACTGTTGAACACCACTAATGCTGAACACTATTAAATTGATTAATAAAGATTAAAAATCTTAATGACTAAACTTATAATTAAAATTATTTTAAAAGAAAATTAAAAATTAAATTTAGGGTAAACTACATAAATGATCACTGAACTTATAAGGTGGTTTTATTTTGGTCACCGTACTTTTAAAATTTACGATAAAGTCCCCCAACTTTTATTTAATTTCTGATGTGGTCTCTCTTGTTATTTTCCATTAACTAATGTTGAGGTGGCAGTTAAGAATTATTCCAGCACTATTCACCTTCTTCGTCACCTTACTGTCCTCCACTTTAAATTCTTCTCTACATATTCCAGGTGGTAAAACAACAACAACAAAGCTGCTGCTGCCCTTCATCATCACTGTGCCATACACGTCACCTGGACCGTGTCCCACAGTTCAAGCTCCACCTTGGCGAGTTTGTCACCACACATCCTACTGTTGGTAGCAACGTTGAAGAGCTTGTTTATAAAAACATTTGATTTTTCGATGATTTAATTTCTGACTTTAGTTTCCTTAATCTTAATTAGTTTAATTTTAACGAAATAGTTTTTTTTTTTCCTGAAGAATTTGGCGGCTTTGTATATTAGTGCGTTAGCTCAATGATTTGAATCTTTAGGATAGGTTTTGAGGGGTTGAATCAAAAAGGTTTAAAACTTGGAAATCTTTTTGTTTGTTTGTTTTCATGTCTTGATTATGTAGTCTGTTAAATGGGATTTTTGCTGATTCTGATTCATGGTGAATACCTTTCTAATTATGATCTTAAAGTTATGAAATCAACAAAAATATTAGAAGGGGAGTTAATTACTTTACTGCATCACCTTTGATACTAAGAAATTAATTCTTGGAGCTTGTTTGATACTAAAAAATTGTTTCTAGGAATGAGGATGCCTCAATTGTTTAGAAGTTTTCGTGCCCCCTGTCGAAGCCGTTTTTGGGTGCTGGCACATTTTATTTGTATTCTTTCATGTCTAAAGAATGTGCATGTTTCCTAGAAGCCAATCATGTTCAAGGGGAGGCAAAGAAGTTGGAGGATAAGCTAGCGAACGCCGACGTCGGAAAAGCGTTTACGTTACAGGGTGGTGAATGTGCAGAGAGATTCAAAGAATTCAACGGCACCAACAATTAGAGACACTTTCAGGGTCCTGTTGCACATGGGCGTTGTCCTCACTTTTGTTGATTTTACCACCTGGAATATGTAGAAAAAATATAAAGTGGAGGACGGTAAGGTGATGAAGAAGATGAATAGTGCTGGAATAATTTTAGCTGCCACATCAGCATTAGTTAATGGAAAATAATAAGAGGAACCGTATTGAAAACGAAATAAAAGTTGGGTGATTTTATCGTAAACTTTAAAAGTACGGCGATCAAAATGAAACCATCCTAAATGCTCAGTGACCATTTATGTAGTTTACCCTAATTTAATTTTTAATTTTCTTCTGAAATAATTTTAATTATAAGTCTAATCTTTAAGATTTTTAATCTTTATTAATCAATTTAATAGTGTTTAGATGTGTTCAGCATTAGTAGTGTTTAACGGCGTGCGACGTATGTGGTAGACTCATCCAGTATTATAATAACATGCTTAAACATCTCGTTTTGTATCTCATTCGCAATTCCTCCGGCGTGAATAGTGTCTTTCACTAACTTTTGTTTTGTTCTTTTCTTGACATTTTGAACATTAAGATCCACTAGATGTTACCACTCCTTCACAAAGTCCAACGTCAACTTTGGGTTAGTTATTGCCGGTAAAGATTTATATTCAGTGCGAAACTCAAAATTATTTATTAAAAAAAAAACAAATTATATAAATTATATAATTTTACATAATCAAAATATTAACTTTAAATTTTAATATTTTTGTGGTTGTTGCTCCATCGGTCTCTATTGAGTATTTCCCCTGTTTATGTCAATCAATGCCATTATTATTCTGCCGCGCGATTTTGTTGGTTAGCCTGCAAGAATCTTGCAATTGCCTCCGTCAGGCTGCAACACGCCACTTGCCAACATCAAATTGCATCCTGCCCACTTATATCTAGAAATTTAATAAATTTATATAATTATTCTTAATTTAAAAATAATATATATATTACGTACAAGTGTAATTAATCCGGATTGATTCTTAATAATTATTTGCTCAAAAATATATAAAAATATATAAAAAAATAAAAAATCATTATTATCATATTAATCATTTAAACGTATGAAAAGCTTCAACTACTTTCTATAATAGTTTTTACAATTAAGCATAAGTAGCATTCATTTCCATCTGCAATTTCTGGTGGAGGATTCTGGATTACACAATCGACAAGTATCAAAAATTTCACGTGCAAAACAAAGTTTTCGAACAGTTTCAACTGCAATTGTAACATTAATCATGCTACTCTATTTATTAATTGTGATAATCATATCGCTTAATTTGTTCAAATATAATGAAAAAGTTAGCGTCCACTACAAACTAAATGGCATAGTAGTTTATCTATAACAATCGATTAATTGATTGATACATATATATATTTTTTAATTTAGTCTTATTTATAATTTTACTAATAATTAAGTGACATGCAATGCAATTTATCAAAAAAAAAAAGAAAAAGAAAAAGAAAGCGTGATTGTTAAGCAGAGTTTGCCCTGGATCAGAAGTTTTCCAGATACTTAAATTCACTCCCTCACATTTGTTCTTTTGCTTTCTGCTCACTTTTTCATCTTTATTCCAAACTTTCCTGATTTCTTCTGCCTAACATTACCTTTCATGATTCCATTCTTTCTTTCTTTTTTTTGGAAAAGAAAAAAATGTATAAAACAAAAGAAATATAGAGTTATTTTAGCTGATGGCGATGCTTGATTCCGGGGATCAGAAATTTAATGCAACAAAAATGTTCGAAATCTAGTAAAACAAATCAGGTATGAATCTGCGGTTTATTTGTTCAACTTCTTAATTTTTTAGATTTTTAAGATTGAGAGTTTACTGTTTTATCGATTAATAATTTCAGGACGAGAATGTAAATGATTCATAAGAGGAAGTAGTATATAGATATATATTTTATAAAATAATACATCGATTAATAAATCCTATGATAGCACCAACCACTATACTTGTTTATAGGGATCGTTTTCCTATTGGTCATGATTTGGAACTTTTCTAGCATTTTCTCGATGGGATCGCGGATGCTCTGTAACTGACGACGACGTCAAATTTAAAATTTAGTGAGATGAAAGATAATTTAAATATTAATCTGTTAATAAATTAAATATTGATATTTTTTTAATTTGTTTAGTTTCAAAAATTATTTTCAAAGTTTCATATTTAATTTCGAATTAAATAGTGAATAGGTTTTGAAGAAAGGGAAATTTGAATTCATTTTGATTTGTGGAATTAGTAGCAAAAGAACGACTGGGTACTTGTCCTTTAATTGAACAATGATTAGAATTGACTAAGGAAACGAGGGGTGGCCACTCGCAGTAAAGTCCAACGGTGCAGGGCTGCCTCGCGTAATCGTGCGAGAATCCGGCGGATATCGCGCGAATATTACTCGTAAGTGTGGTATAAAATGGGAGGAAAAAAAAAAGATGGACTCCACAAACACATCCAACTAATTACTTATGTATCGCATGTTTTGGTGTATGAGGATGAAACGGAATCGTTCCCTTGCCTTCCGACAACCGTTACGCCTCACCGCTCGCGCGGTTCCTAAACAGGTACTTACAAAAACTTTCTTATTTTACTAGTTAATTGTATAAAATGTATGGTAAAATTAATCGATACTAAAAATAAAATAACTTATAAGAACATAATTATATTCGATATTTGTTTGAATGATATATCAGTTCTCAATATTTGATATATATTAAGATAAAATATCTCATGTACTGGCGGTGGAAACGAAAAATTTCTACAAGCACCTCAATTTTAAGGTTTAGGGATCCGACTTAGGATTTAGTTTAAGTGTATGGGTTTAAAATTTAGGTTTAGAGTTTAGTTTTTAGAGTAATATGGGTAGGGATTTAGGTTTTCACCCATAAACCCTACATTCTAACCATAAACCCTAAATTCTAATCACACCCAAAAATTCAAAACTCATCTACTAAAACCCTAAACACTAGACCCTAAAAGAAAATTCTAAACTCTAAAATTAATGTGCTTGTAAGTTTCCACAAACGATTGCGCATAGAATAATTACCCATATATTAATATGTGTTAGATTACGAAAATTATTTTTTAATATAACGTTACTAAACATATTTGAAGGATGAATTTATTAAATTTTTATTTATGAATTATCTTTTTAATACAATTATATTAATTATTAAATTTAAATAATTTTTGAAGCATATGTATTAATGCCATATATTTGAAGGAAAAAGCAATTAATTAAATTATATATGAGGAATATGTTTTATAATAAAGTATTTATTACTTCTAGTTTTATTGAATAAAGTTTTATTGAATAAAGAAGAAATACAATAAAATTCTACAAAACATATAGTTGACTAATCACATTAATCGATGATTTTTTCTAAAATTATTAGAGTCCATACACTAACCAATAAAGAGTAAAATATGACAGAATTTAAAAAATCAATCAAATAACTTGAAAAAAATATGATAGATACAAACAAATATCACTCTCGACATTGAATGATAAACATAACCAACAATAACTTAAACTACATATAACAATAAAACGTGTTAATAAAATAACTTTATTACAACTCCGCTGTGACATATTTTTGTGAATGTCTATGAATATAAAAAAATTAATTTGATGGTCTATATATCAACAAGATGACTGAATAAACGTCAAGCATAGAGATAATTAAGTATAAAATAGAAAAGCACAATCATAATAAATAGTTATTTTAAAATTTTAATTATCTTCCGACTAGGTTGTTGATATTATTACAATTTTAAACATTGTCTCGTAGCCACAAGCATGTGTCACGGGACTATTATCATATTTCTATAATACATGTCTGATAGGATGTGCAGCTCTATCACATTTTTTATCCTAATATTTCTCATTTTTTTTATGCGGGATTAATGTTTTTGCCTCTCTCAAACATGGCTTTTTTCCCTCTCAATCTCGTGGAGCCCTTATTACGGCTACCATCACAGTTGTTCACAATACTTATCTCACTTATTAGAGTCAAGGGTCGCTTTGATATCACTTGTCACTGGGTCATTATTCTTTTTCTTAAAGAACATTATAATAGAATGTGCAACACCACCAGTTTTATATCACAAAACCTCTATTTTCTCTTTCATCGTGATATTAATGTCTTACCATTCTCCCCACTCAATTTCTTGACGTCTAAACTACCATTATGGTTGTTCATTTTGCCTACCCATCTTTTGAGATGCTTAACATGAAATTTAACCGTTTAAAAACTAATCTAATATTACTTGTCTTATGATCCTTACTCTTAAAGTAAAAGGTAATGACCCGTGACACATATTCATTTCGATCACCCCAAGAGTTTGTATGCAAAATTCAACCCATTTCTCGTACTGATCCCCGTGAGTATTTTTTTAGTTTAAGCCCGCGCAACTTTTATTCATATTAGAGAGAGCAATAAATAGGAGCCTCAGAAAACACAAAAGACACAAAGCATTAAACAATGAGTTGGGAACCGGTAAAAATAAAGTAAAAAAAATTAAAGGTTTAAATGTTAAATAAGTGCTCAAATTATATTCTTTTTAGATAGGTGCTCAAAATATTTTTATGGCTAAGTATTTGCCAAACATTTTTAAAGTTATCTATTTAGGTGCCTCGCCATTAACTTACTTTTAAAAAATTCATATATTTCCTAAAATTCATAAAATAAACCCAAATTTTTTAGATCTCCAAATCCGACCACTGTCGTCGCCATTTATCATGTTGCCGGCGACAAAATAAAATCTTCTTCTCTTGTCGCAAGACTCAAACGTCGTTCGTCGCCGATCAGTCGTCGATCGTTTTTTTTTCTTTGCGAGTTCGACTTTATTTCGACAATATGCACGCCGTCCGTCGACTATCGGTGACGGAAAAATGGAAAAAATGACCGTGAAGTTCGATGATGGAAATGGTGGGCACACCGTTGGCGATTGACTACAACAACGGCTGAAATCAAGATTTGAGACTTAAGAATTTAGGAACTATTTTGAGAATTTTTAAGAATTTTAGAATATCTTTAAAAATAAAACATGCCACATGTCAAATTTTTTAGTGGCTAACGGATTTTTTTAACAGTTATTAACGGCACCTAAATAATAACTTTGAAAACGCTGGGCACCTATTTAACCCGAAAAATACTTTGGGCACTTATCTGAAAAAAAAAATTAGTTTGGGCACTTATTTGACACTTAAGTCAAAACCAAATTAAAAGCTCATTAAGAACGGACAAAAATCTTCTGCCCCTTAAGGGCACTAAAAAAACTAGATGATTTCTATTCCCTTAATAACGTACTGCTCCTGTAAAATCTTATGTTGAAACATCTACAAAATTGAAACGAAAAAGATGGAATTTGTTTTTATAAAATTTAATAACCAATTCATAATCCCCTTTGAAGGACGCTTAATGCAATTTACCAACTTTTCAAGTTTCAAATCCCGGTCTTTTGTTTCTTCGGTTTTCTTTCCTATTCTAATTATGCTGAAGGTCTTCATTGCTTATTTTCTTTGCCTACTATGATCTTATCATGTAAAAATAATGAAACTCTTGTATTGCTCCAGAAAAGAAGAAGGTTGAAAAACCTAAACGGACGCATTAGAAAGCTACAATTGGACATGGTAGACATAGGTGAGGAGCAAAAGGACATCAAAGAGGGGCAAAGGCAAGTAAGAGAAAAATTCGAAGCCATTGAATCGCAATACGACCAACTCCGGAAGGAGACTAACCAAATAATGCACCAGAGCATGAACACCCAAATCCGCCTTGCTTTGATGTTCCAAATCTTGAAAGCAAGAGAAAACCAAGAGCTCGATAAGGCAGCCCAACTCACTTGTGCACTCCGGTACTAAAAACATTCTTCACATCTTCAAGAATTTACTATGATGTTACTCTGCATGTCGCCACATCTAACATATTGCCTTGTTTTGATGGTTTTCTGGTCTGTTTTTTTACAGTGAATTGATAGAACGCGAGAATCAACAAAGGAGTGTTTGTTTAGAATGAAGGTTGAGGGCAAGGAAATACGAACTCGTCGAACTTTAATTTGCAATTATTCTTAATTAATCTTAGATAATAGTGAGGGTAAAGCTTAAACTCTCAATGCTCAGATAACTTATGGGCTTGTTTAAATGTACAATGAGTGTTAATGGTTTATTTGAGTGTAACAAAAATATAAACGCTTAAATAAAATGAAAAGCTTTTAAAGCTTTTTTTTATTAAATTAGGTTAAGATAAAATAAAAATTACTATTGTAATAGGCATGTATTTTGTTAGTAAATGTTGTCACACATAAAATAGAATTAAACAGATAAATTATATATATATATATGAATTTTTAGAATTTACATTATAAAATAGATAGATTTTACTATTACCATCATCAGAAAAGTTTTGAAAAAATTGAAATTTTGTAAGATATTATATATATCTAACAAAGTTGAATAAAATATAATATTATTATTTTAAAAAATATAGTGTTAAATGAAAAGGTAAATAATAAAAAATATTGAAAACTTTTTTAAAAGAATTATAATCTTGATCAATATATTGAAATTATATATTAATTAGTGGCTAGCTTTCAAAAATGAAATACAGATTAAAATTTTAATATCAATAAACAAAAGATAAAATGCAAATTTTTAATTTTTAATGTCACATGTTATGTCATCGTGATTCAAAGTTGCATTTCCATATATTTTTTAATTTTTAATAACTTTTAAAATTGTTTTAAATTTTAATAACTTCTAAGATCTTTTTTTTTCTTAAATATCATGTAACAGAACTACACAATTTAAAAGATTTAACCCAAGCCAAGCTGCCCGTTGAGAAGCAGGCTTACACAACAACCTTCTATTGCAGCTCACGCCCATTTGCTTTAGCCCATTAGCAAGCCACCACCTTCTTTAGAATCCATACGCAGCAGCAGGAGTGGTGCGAGAAATATGCTAGCTAGAAATCCTCTGCCCCTTTTTAGTAGTCATTCACATACTTGATTCTTCAAAGGGAGCTTTAGGTAGTTTACCAACTCAATTTAGCATGTTGTTAATTGTTGTTTGATCGTTTGGATACAGATGTATGTGTGCTTAATCTGGTAATTAGTTGTGTTTACTGAAACTTCTATTTTCGGATTTATTCTCATTATAATTTACTTACAATGACACCATGCATTTTTGGTAGACAAGGACTCTTAGGTTGAATAAATTTACGCACAATATCGTCCTCGTCGTAAGATGTGACATTTACGAAGTTTGGCATTCATGTTCTACGATTTACAACCCTTCCCTATGGGCTAAACAATCTTCTTTATGTAAAATGAAACATGAGCCAAAATCTTTGCAGCTATAACTAGATGCACATGTGAAGATGCTTAGGACATAAATCATGCAAATGTTCAACTCTCGCCTCAATAAACTTGTATGAATCCTCCCCTTCATTCTGCAGCTCAGTAACAGCAGGTGCTTTTACCATAACTCTCGCACAATTCAGATAATTCGACTTCGCTATAATTACCGGCTCCGCCTGGAATTCTTGTTTCATCCTCTTTGCCAACATAATCTCTTCTTTTTCATTCGGAAATCCGTCCAGTTTCACAACCTTCAGATCTTGTAATCTCGAAACACGTGCGACTTCTACCAAATCCTTACTCGTCGTGTTTGCTCTTCTGTAGCTTTTAGGATCAATCTATAAGGACCAAATTCTGTTATTTTGTATCACACTCCATAAGTTTTACTAATTCATAATCATTTAGTATTGTGTCATGTTCTCTTTGAAACTAATGCAAATAAACTTACTGTGATATAAAGTCTGGTCAGTCGAGGGTAGAGCTTCAAAAACGACATCAATGCATCAGCATTGAATCTCTCCTTTGCATAATCAATCCACCAAAGCTGTATCAGGCGGTTGAATTTTAAGCCCCAAGGCCAAGGAGAATAATGTGATTGTAGCATAGGATAGATCAGTGGCTAAATTCAGACAGAAAACGAATTACAGATTCGATATGCTTATTTAACCAGACTTTGCATCATATCTCATGTTTATGTTCAAATCTCTATCAAATATGTGTAAAACAAAATGGAGAATTAACTTGTATTACAGCCGAAACATAGCTAAAAAATCCAGCCGCTAAGTGTAAGAGATTTCACTTCTTTGTAGCCGCGAAAGAATGACCAGAATCCACAGCTTCCAATTTTACTACACTGAGGGCCTTGTCTGAAATCAAGCATGGCATCCTCTAGGTGAAA
Source organism: Hibiscus mutabilis (assembly GCA_019671005.1). Classification (NCBI taxonomy): domain Eukaryota; kingdom Viridiplantae; phylum Streptophyta; class Magnoliopsida; order Malvales; family Malvaceae; genus Hibiscus; species Hibiscus mutabilis. The sequence goes on from CM033741.1 coordinate 8,859,611, forward strand.
ATCATCAAACCAAGGCCAGAACCAAACCGAGTTTAGATAACTTCGTTGGAACGACAACAATTTGCCTCGAAACCAAAGCGATTGCAAGCTGTAAACATCGAGATGGAGAGATTCCAGTTGTTGGCAGTCCAAGATTATTAGTTTTTTAAGCCTCGAATTAGCCCCGGAATCAAGTTTTAAAGATCGTAAGCCATGACAATTTTCTAATGTCAAACTCTCGAGAAACTTGAAATTGGTGATCATGGAAGAAACTGCCCGGCTAAAAGTGGAGGAAACTGATTTCAGATGAAGGGTTTTCACTTTAACTGTCAATGCTGATGTTGTATTATAAAGCCACCTTCTGTAGCTGGGGCCACTGATTTCCAGCAACCAATCAAATCGCCATGGAAATTCATGTTTCACGTTGGAGAAATCAAGGTGAAGTGCTTTATCAGGCTCAGCAGTTACTGTGATGAAGCTGAGTTTGCCCAAATTGAAATTGAACCCCCAATTACTCGTCGGTTGCCGGTCCGAGTATGAATCGGAACAGCCATGGAGGAAGCTTGAAATTGCAGCAAAAGCATCGTTTATGGTTCCTTTCCGTTCTGGGAAGTTTCTCTTCAATAGATCTTTCCACCGGGTGGAAAGGAAAGTGGTTTGAACGGCGGATTTGAAAGGAAGAAACGAGATGACATGGCTGAGAATATCATCGTGCATGCTACTAATAATATCTTCATTTCTTTGCAATTCTATGTCCAGTTCCCTGTAAACGAAAATTCCTGAAAATTTAATCTATTCTCACAGGAGTTGGACTTGTTTTGACTGTAGAATTTAGAAGAAAAGCTCAGAAAAGTACTTACTTTGGAACAGGTAAAATGGCTATGGACCATCTGCTTCCAGGATTTGAATCAATCTTCTCTGCTTTTGCAATCGATTTCTCTTGTTCCTATTCTTCTTTCCCATGGATCTTTGCTCTTCAGCCTATTGTTTTATACAAGAACAATTGCCTTAATATATATATACACTGTTACACACACATACATATATATTCGATCATATATAATTATATGAACACCAAAAAAGGTCAACAAATTTATATTTATATATATACACGCGCGTGCGTGGTAGTAACATTGAACTCTCGGGACAATTTCCTGCGTATAAAATAATTTTTTTTAAAAATGGTAAGAGAATTGCAGGAACTTTACTTATTTACTTCCGAAATACGCAACGGAGCTTGACTTTATCCAAAGAAAACACTTCAAAGAATTTAAATTTGACGACAAGTTCTTGCTTTAATTGTAATGTTGAGTGGACTTTGGGATCTTATGTTTAAATTTTATACTATGATTTAAGTTTTATGTCTGTGATTTATGGAATTGACTCTTAGGATCAGATTATAAATTTTAAAAATAGATCGGTTCTTTTGATTGAATTAAAATTTATTAGCTTCAATAATTTAATTATATAATTAGCCCAATAGTTTAAGGGTATTTATTCCATGCAAAAGCGCTGAAAATATTTTTTCCACAAGCAACTTAGTTTTAGGGTCTAGTGTTTATGGGTTTTAGTGGACATGTTTTGAATTTAGGGGAAGTGGTTAAAATTTATGAGTTAAAACCTAAATCCCTTATCATATTATCTTAAAAATTAAATCTTCTAAGCCTAAAGCCTAAACCCTAAATTCTAAAATCCTGCACTTAAACTCATAAACCCTAAACCATGTCTTTAAACCCTAAAACTAATGTGTTTGTGAAAATTTTACGTTTATACTGTCAATACTTGAGATATTTTTCCATAGGTTAGTTATATAAGTTGAACAGAAAAATTACAGAACTAATCAAAATCGATTATAAAACAGAAACCAGGAATCGTGAAAACCGATTAACTTGTATTTTTTTATTTTTTAAATTTTTTAATAGAAAATTGGACTTTTCAATCGTCAACAACATATAACATATAAAAAAATGGATTGCCAACAATAGAAAGAAGGCTTAATTACGTGATATTGCGCTATTGGAAGAGGCTAAACATTTTAATAATGGGGAGTGAAATGAAGGTTCTATCATGGAACATTAGAGGCATGGGGTGATTTCGAAGGTGTCGACATTGAGATCAAGGTTTTAAATTTCGGACCGAAATCAAAATTTCGGTCAACAAATTTCGATACCACCATCGTCTGAAATTGGTTTTGACAAAAATTACGGTAGCGCAGCCACAATTTAACGTTAAAACAGTTAATAGCTACAATAACGGGCCGATATTCCCTAACCTCTCACCAATCTTGGATGGCCATGGCGCGGCTGCACGAGGAAGAAGAAAGCGCGCAAGCTGTATAAAATTTTGGGAAATTGAGTAAATTCTATGGCGTGACATTAAATTTTTTAATGTTTTCAGTTTGGCTTCAATACTTTAACTTGTATTTAAATTAATCCCTTAAACTTTTAAAACTTCTTAATTAAGCCTTTAAATTTCTATTTTATCTCAATTAAATTCTTAAAGATTTGATTTTTTGTTCAATCTAGTCCTTAAACATTATATTAATTTTATTTTCTTTTACTTAATAATAAAATTAGAGTATATATTGAATATAAGTATTAGAAAAGAAAAGTAAATAAATGAGAATAAAGACTTATATTTAATGTGGTATAATTGTTTATTAATAATATTATAATTATTTAATTTTTTATAATATATTTATTGTTTATTATTAGTTTTTATAATATGTTTATTTATTTTTATTATTTATTAATATTATTAATTATTTTTATTATACTAACATTTTTTATTTTTTTAGATTTATTCACATGTTAAGCCATTTTTATTGGTGCACATTGTTTATTTAGAATATTCATATGATTTTATTATTCAAACTAAACAAAAAAAATCACAATACAATATAGAATTCTTTAAACAAAATCGCTTTCATTTTTAAATTCATATTAACAAAAGTTCGTATTAAAAAATATTCTAAAAATTATTAAAATTAACATTTTATAATTATAATTAATATGTTTTACAATAAATTGTACAAAATTTAAAAAAAATTACGAACCACAATAGTCTTTTTTATATCGAAAATACGATAACTACGACTCGGCCAAAAACGCGATTGTGACTGAGATTTAAATCCCTGGTTGCCATCTCAAAAGGCGGATGTTCTTTTTATCCAAGAAACGAAAAAGGACTCTGTTGCAGGGGAGGAGGTGGCCAAGTTTTGGGGAGATGATGAGTTCGAATTTATTGCTTCGGCGTCTACAGGAAATTTAGGAGGGTTGTTGTCAGTATGGGATAGAAATTGCTTCAAGATGACGAGTAGTGAGGTTAATGCCAATTTCATTCTGGTTTTTGGAAATTGGCTAGAAGATGGTTCTGAGATTGCCCTGTTAAATGTATATGCTCCGTGTGATGTTATGGGCAGAAGATTACTGTGGAGAAGCTTAGAATCAAAGAAACTCAATAGCAACTCCTATTGGATTGCAGGAGGGGATTTTAATGCTATTCGAAAGATTAGGGGTGAGAGTTCGTCGGCTTGGTTCAGATGAATTTAATGAGTTTATTGATAATTGCAGTTTTGTGGATTTGCCTTTAGATGGAAAAAAGTTCACATGGTTTGGTCCTTTTAATCGTAAAAGCAGGTTGGATAGGTTTCTCGTGGATGAAGGGTGGGTGTCGACTAAACCGGATTTTGTTCTGTGGGTGCTGCCTCGTTTGGTCTCAGACCATACCCCTATTTTGCTTGCAGACACGCAGACTGAATGGGGTCCTAGGCCCTTTAAGTTCATAAATTCATGGTTCTTGTAGGATGGTTGTGCTGAGTTAATCCAAGAGGCGCTTGTTGGGTCTGACGCCAAAAAAAATGGATTTAGCTGTCAAACTGCGAAGGGTTAAGAAAGCTCTAAAGAGGTGGAATAAAGAATCATGTAGGGATTTTAATAAAAAGGCGCTAAGTCTGGAGGCTAGGATAAATGAAATTGAAGACCTAGGAGATGTTGGCGAGCTAAATGAAGAGCTGCAGAATGAACTCAAGCGTTGTAAAGCTGATCTTTGGGATACTCTGAGAGCGCAAGAGAATTTATGGAGACAAAAATCCAAAATGAACTGGTTACAAAAAAAGGGAAGCTAATTCAACTTTTTTTCCACAAAGCAGTCAAAATTAGAAACAAGAGGAATTTGATTCTCGGGCCAAATCGGGGAGAAAATCGTGTGAGTGACCCAGAAGTACTTAAAAATAAAGTCTTTAACTTTTATAGCATACATTTCTCTGGGAAAAACAGGAACTGGAATGTCATATTTAACTTGGAGTTTAAGCAATTCTCGTCACAAGATTCTCATGAATTAGAGAAACCTTTTTCATTGGAGGAAATTAAAGACGCAGTTTAGGATTGTGATGAGGGAAAGGCACCAAGCCCGAATGGGTTCAATGTTTGTTCTTCAAGAAATATTGGGAATCGGTGAAGAGCGACTTGGGCAAGGTTTTGGAGACATATTACCACTCTGGGAAGCTTGGAAAGGGTATAAATCCTTCGTTTTTAACCCTTATTCCAAAATCCAAGTGCCCTTCTAACATATCTAATTTCAGGCCTATAAGCCTCGTGAGCTCAATCTATAAGATTGTTGCTAAAATCCTTTCGAGGAGGCTTCATTTGGTCATGAGCAAAGTTATCAGCTATACCCAATGTGCGTTCTTAAAGGGTCGTCAGATTTTTGATGGACAGCTTATTGCAAATGAAATCATCCACTCGATGCAATCCGAAAGAATGGGACAAGGTGGGGGCAGTAGTGAAACTTGATTTTTCAAAAGCGTACGACTGTGTTCGGTGGGATTTATTGGATATAGTTCAGAGCAAGATGGGGTTCGGATCAAAATAGAGGGGTTGGATATGGTAATGCATCTCTACTGTATTGGCGTCGATCTTATTATACGGGTCCCCTACAAAGGAATTCAGGATGTCTCGTGGTTTGCAGCAAGGCGATCCGATCTCTCCTTTCCTGTTTATAATGGTAACGGAAGCCTTACATTTGCTACTTGTTAATGCTGCAGTTGCTGGAGACATCGAAGGAATTCATAACGTGATGCCGGGGGAAAGTATCTCACACCTTCAATTCGCGGACGACACAATTATTTTTCTAAGATCGGAGGAGCATTCCTTGCATAATTTGAAAAGGATTTTAAGATGTTTTGAAGTCAGCTCTGATAAATTTCAAGAAGTCCTGTCTTGTGGGCATTGGGATTGAATCTGAAAAAGCAGAATCTTTAGCACAAACATGCGGGTGTGTGGTGGGGAAGTTACCGTTTACCTACCTCGGCATTCCCTTAGGTGCTGATCCGAGACGAGTTATTACATGGGATCCGGTGGTTGATTGCTGTCGCTCCAAACTTGCAGGGTCGAAAAGTAAGTCACTATCCTTTGCCGGGCGGGTGGTTCTAATAAATTCTATTTTGTCTGCCCTACCACTTCAATATTCCTAAGACGGTACTGTTAAAAATTTATAAAATTAGGAGAGAATTTTTGTGGGGGTTATAATGCTGATTCAAGGAAAATGGCTAGAGTTAATTGGGGTAGAATTTGTTTACCAAGGAAGAAGGGTGGCGCTGGTGTTATTGATCTAAAAGCTAAGAACAAGGCCTTTCTTGCTAAATGGGATTGGAGATTTGCCAATGAGAAAGATGCCCTTTGGAGACTAGTCATAAACGCGAAGTATGGAACTGCCAATGTTAACTGGATGGCTAACTCTGAAGTGAACAGCAAGGTGTCAAGCTTATGGAAATGGATCATCAAAAATCTTAATAGCAATGAGGTCAATAGATGGATGGATTTTTCTTCTTTCAGATGGTCGCTTGGGGATGTCAAGAGCATTTTGTTTTGGGAGGACTGTTGGAAATGTGTGTAATATTTCCTGGGGTAATATGTTGAGTAGAACTCTGTTAGACCGAGAGTTGGCTGAATTGGAATTAATCAAGAAGACTGTTGAAAAGATGGTGATTAAGCCTGATCTCCCAGATAGGATTCTGTGGATTCATGATCAAGCAGGTGTATTTTCTGTACGGAAGCTATCGAAAATGATTGTCAATGTTGAGGTAGATGATCCAACATTCGATTTTGACCATATTTGGAAATTAAAGGTCCCCCTAAGGTGCGCAGTTTCCTTTGGATGCTCAAGATTAATAGGCTACCGACTAAAGCTTTTCTTCGTAGCCGAGGGTTGAATTTTGATGTTCAACAAAGTTTGTGTACGTGGTGTGAAAATGTGGAGGAAGATGTAGATCACCTCTTCGTCCAATGTCCATTTATTTGTGGTTTCTGGACTATGTTTTGTAGTTGGTGGAAATTATTGTGGTCGAATCCGACTGATATGGAAGTTTTTTTTTTGCTTTAACGTTTGTTGGTCAGGAACAACTAAATCAGTTTGGTTAATCACTGCTGCAGCTGCACTGTGGAGTGTTTGGTTAGCACATAACGAGAAGGTGTTTCAAGGTAATGTTACAACCCTCAAAAATCTGATTTTCTATTCGAAGATGAGAGCTTTTTTGTGGTGTAAGGCTGTAAAAGGAGTCTATGTGGTTAATGAGGAGAAATGGTGGGATGATCCAGCATGTTGTCTTTGTAATTTAAACAATGCCGGTGGTAGCTTGGTTTGGTTGCCTCCAAATGAGGATGAAGTCAAGTTCAATGTTGACGGGACTGCAAAATTTGATGTTACGGCCTACGGGTTATGGTGGGGTACTACGAGAGGCTTTCGATGATGTCCATGCTATCTTTTCAGGCCCGATGATGAATTTTGGTGCTGATTTTGTGAAACTTATGGGAATAAAAATTGCTCTTGAAGTCTTTGTGGAAGCTGATTGGGTTGGTAAGGCGAAACTCATTATTGAATCCGATTCTCAAGTGGTACTAAAATGGTTAAATAACCATTTGAGTCGACCTTGGAGATGGTGAGAAATTTTTCAACAGATCAATAAACGCATGAGTTCTATTGCTGCAGTACAATGTTTGTATGTTAAGCGAGAAAGAAATGCCTTTGCTGATCACCTAGCAAAATTGGGTATGAGGAGGGATGTTATGTTTAAAGCATGGTGGTAATACCCCCAACAGTTCGAACCATAGTGAGTTGGCCTTGAGGAATTGTCTCAGCTGTGATTCTTGTTGGACTTAATTGTTCGTGAGTGAAGTTGTATGGACTGGTGTTGCAGTGTGAACTGTAAGGGGTCAGGTTATGTTTGGAGCCATGAACTTGTGGCTGAAACTATTTTCTTAAGGGTTTAATAGGCATTTTTTTTATCGTGTAAAGCTTAACATGGTTGTATGTACTCTTTTCCTTCATTTAGATTTAGGAATATTTTTAACGAGACATACAACTCAAGTCTAATTATCCAATAAAAGTATTTTGCCAAGCAAAAAAAAAGTATTTCTTGCACTTTTATCTTAATTCTTAATTTGGTTCATGTATATATTTTTTTAATTTTTTCTTATATTATAATTTTGTTTGGGATGAATCTAGAACGGATGACGCATACCGCTAGACACCACTAACGACACACACCGCTGCAATCGCAGATAGATAGTTTTGGAGGTTTCTCCTTTTTACATGCGTTTGTCATCTCTGTAACTCCCATGTCTCTCGTGTGAGCTTTACAAATCTAAACAATAACATTTTACCCTATTTTTATTAATGCAACAGCTTGTGTTTGCAGCAATGGTGATTACCATGTACATGAGGTTTACTCTTACAAATTCCAGATTCCTTTCGCCACTCCTTCATTGCCTTAATTGACAAGGGGTAGAAGAAAATGTCTAGGGTTGAGGTCAAGGTTTGGGAATGATGAAGGATTTGATTCTAATATTTTAATTAAAAATATTATAAAACAAATATAAAATGTTTTATTAAATCAAATCCTATTTTATTTTGAAATAATTTTAATTACTTGTTAAATCATTGAAATTTTTAATAATAACTTAAAAGTCATTAAAAATAATGGTGTGTTATGTTAGTGGTATTTAGTGATGTATGACGTCTGTTCTAAAATTTTTCTTTTATTAAATTTCATTACTGTTTTTAATAATAGAAAAATAGTATTACGCAATCAGAACGTATCACGTGTAATGAAAAAATTAAAATTATTTACAAAGAAAAATTAAATTAAATTTTAAAAATATTAAAAAAGCCAAAATTGTCTTTTAAAAAAACTCAATATTTTTATATTTTTCTTAAATTTTCTGATTTTATAGATTTTTATATATTTTTTTAAAAAAGTAAGCATAGTTAAAATTGTAGGAAAAAATATAAGTTCAAAACGTAAATTTTGAAATTGAAGTTTTTTTTAATGATTTTTAAATATATTGGATTTTATTTTTCATTTTTATGATTTTTTAAATTTACTAATTTTAAGTTTTTAAAAAATATTATACTTATCATATTTTAATTAGATCACGTTACTTTTTTATAGTGGTAACAACATAAGTGACAAAGTATTGAATTGAATAATATTACAAGGACAAACTAAGAAACAAAATAGTATGGAAGTCAAACTGGAAATCAAATTAAAATACCCGGAAAACTCTACGTCTGGAGAGATCGTCTACGCTCAACATTTTGGGATCAGCAATCCCTACTTTCGAAGATTTCATCACCGACTCTTGCGTCACGCTCCAAACAATCACGAAATCTAAAGTTCGAACGCACTTACGTCTTCGAATCTATCAATTTTAGAATTTCTGCGTTCGATTATCGCACCGTGATAAAATGATTACAAAATTTAATTGAATTTATTGTCTGACAAGCCTAATTACCATCTGTCAACCCATCAGTAGTCATCGTTAGGTCTGTCATAGTTCTATCTGTCGTCACTTCATCTATAATTTTAAGAGGATATAAATACCCAAAATCGAAGATATCTGGATAACCCTCCTACAACTTTTCTCTTATCTTTTTTTTTTCTTTCGACCAATGGTTTTCTGCCCACATCAAAATAGATAAACCATCATCAACAGTCGTCAATCATCTCCTGGCCATCGATCTTAAATCGTTCGCGACTCTCGTCCCTAATTCAATTAAGAGTAAACCACCTAACTCAACGACCAACCACGATCTTTTATGGCTTTCGGTTCGTCTCATGACGAGTGAACCATTTATCGTCTTCTTTAAATCTTCCTTCGACCATCATTTTCATCTTCTTGTTTGGTGTCATTTAAAATCGACATCAGTAATTTTTAAATTATTCTTTTGATTTATTAATTTAATTACATGTGATACGATTTAGAGTATTATTAAAAATTGATGAATCCTTGTTTTAGTTAAAAAAAAATATGAAGAGATTTTAGAGTTGTGTATAATTTCAAATTATTTTTTAATTAAGTTTAATTTTAGGTATATTTAAAAATAAATAATTATTTTTGAATTTTTATATTGGTTTATAATGATCTCAAACATCCACTTAGTTGTTTAAAAAACATAAAATAATAAAACAAAATAATAATATTTAAGTAATTAATTTCTTAACTATACAAGAAATCATTTAATTATCTTTTTACTTATTAGTAATAATAGAATTAAGGGTAAAGTACACAAATGGTCACTAAACTTTTAAAAATTTCATTAAGGTTACCTAACTTTTATTTTGTTTTTATTTTGGTCATTCCCTTTACCTTCGGTTAAAAAATGCTAACGTGGCCCGTTAACTTGACTCTTTAATTTTTTTTCTCAATAAAATAACATACTTTGGGTTCCACCGAACCCTTCTCTTTTTCCTTCTCCTCCTTCTCCAAATTTCATTTTTTACCACAGGTTCCACTCATTCAACTTTTTTTTTTTCAGTTCTTAGCTCCCTTGTTAAATCTGTCGTCGAGTCCACGAAGATTGAGAGTAGCGGCGAAGATGAATTTCTCGTTGGATTCACTCGTCGTCTCGCTTACTCAATAAGTCAAAACCCACTGTTTCCACTCTCTCCCGGACAAAAACGAGGTATAATGACTTCTCTTTCATTTTCTTGAGATGGTTTTAAATAATTGTTCCAATTTAAAATCTGGATTTTTTTAATTCAGAAAAATGGAGCATTGTCGAGTTCACCACGGTCGAATTTTAGTAGACTTGGATGATGATCGTCTTCAAGCAACAACAGCCCCAATAGACCTTCTCAAGCTTCTTCTTCACCAACAACACCTTTTCGTGCTCAAAACGTCACTTGGGGTCTAATTCATGTCGCAGCTGTCCAAGTTGCAAGGCTCAAAATGAGCAACGAACTGCCCACATGCACCAACTTCAGCCATGAAGGACCTTACCCAAAAGCTCAAAACTAGACACTTCCTTTCAGTCATGCTCAAACAAATCTGGTGCTTACAGGATATTGGTTTTCCTATGTTTTAGTTAGTTTAATGGAAGGCAAGCGCAGGTTCAGCAACAACATTAGCAAATTCAGAGTAGAAAATGGAGTCATCTTGTTTGGGGTAGACCTCTAAGGTTGCCTCAATCATCATGGCAACCACTTCAACTTTAGTCCCAGCAAAAACAGCCTCAGATTCACCCTTGGATCCAAAAACAACCGCAAAGATATATGAATTGGGTTTTATCCCTTCCATTTTCATTGTCAAAAACAATTCCAAAACTTGTTAGCTGGTTATTTAAGAAGCTCTTGGGGTAAAAAAAAATGAAATTTGGAGAAGAAGAAGAAAGAGAAGGGTTCAGTGGGACCCAAAGTATATTACTTTATTAAGGAAAATAAAAATTAACGGGTAACGTCAGCATTTTCTAACGGGAGGGACCAAAATGAAAATAAAATAAAAGTTGGGTGACCTCAATAAAAATTTTAAAAGTTTGACGACTAAAATAAAAATATCCTAAAAGTTCGGTGACCATCTATGTACTTTACCCTAGAATTAATTTGAACTTCAACTTTAACTCGAACTTATACAAAATAAATGTAATTTATTTGACCTCAAGCTTAGCATTTTAGTTTTAGTTTAAACAAATATTGTTATTCATATAACAATTGGATGTAGTGGTTAAGAAATAGAAAAGTTTTGGAGTACCTATGTTCAAATCTAAAAGACAAACCCTAACATCATAAACCCTAAGCCCTAAATTCTAAATTATAACCATAAACCTTAAATTTTACACCCTACACATTAAACCCTAAACCTTAACCTAAAACTCTAAATCCTAAAATTAAAAGATTTTTATAAATAAATTTGTGCATTAATGTATTTTTTAATTAAATAATATATTAAATATTTTAATTTAATTGACGAGACTGAAATGTAGTCTTGAGTCCATATATCGTGAAAGAAATCAACTAGCGAATGATATAACTAAAAGAGCTTGTTGCGACGAGATGGAATGCCACATTTCCTACCATCCACCAAATGAGGTTATAAATATTTTATATAATAATTGTAACGCCTAAGTATTTACTAGGTTATTAGTTATCGGTTTCAACATTTGTTCATAAAAAATCTGAAAAACATGGCAATTATGTGTGTAAGTTCATTTAAATTACAATTAAATTTATTAATTACAAAATGGTACATCTTTTTATTTAAAAGTTATGCATAAAGGGTTATATTTTGATTCATATCTTTGTGTAAAAAGTTTACACAACTTTTCATATTTAAGCTATAAAATATAAACCCTAAAGTTCTAGCCTTGAAATCTAAACCTTGAATCCTAAGCTTTAAATTCTAACCATAAACATTAAATTCTACACCTTACAAAAACAATCCCTAAACTCTAAACCACAACCTAAATCTCTAAACTCTAAAATTAAAAAGCTTATATAAAATTTAATTTACACAAACTTATGTATTAAAATATTTTGAGTTAATTGCATCACACGTCCCCAAACTATGACCCTCATTTTAAATTGGTCCCTAAACTTTAAAACATTCCAATTTCATCCTCAAACTGTGACCTTCATTCTAAATTGGTCCCCAAACTTTTGAGCATTCCAGTTTCATCCTCAAACTATAACTCTCATTCTAAATTGGTCCTGGAACTTTTTGAACATTCATGGCGATAAGTCAATTATGAATCTCCTCTTTTAACATATTATTAATAATATTACTAAATTTTATCATAATTACCATCCGATAAAAAGAGATATCTTGAACAATCACATTTGGTTTGGTTGGTCAATTTGCTCATCTTTGTTCTCTCATTTCCCTTAAGTCATAGGTTTTATACCTACCAGGAGTTCTCCTCTAGGTAAGATTAGGATTAGAATTAGAATTAGGCTTTATAAAAAAAATATATTATCTAAAATAATATTATTTATTATTTTTTAATCAATAAATAATTATATGCGAAATGATAAAACAAATTCTTGTTTGGTCAAACTCGAAGTTGCTTCTTCCTTTACCTTGCAGAACACGGAGAGAAATTTCTCAATAATTCCTCGGAAACATTAATTCTATTTCTTGTCAAAGCTCGCAATAGAATCGTAAGTGCTTACAAACTTTTCTTGCATCAGGATCCACTGAAAACGCTATAAATACAAGACATGTTCGTTTGCCCTGAAACTTTGGGACAGTGCTAGCAACAGGGTAACAAGTGAATCACATTACATTCGTAATTCCATGGCTTCTCTTAACACCATATCCACCCATACAAATAAACATAAATGCCTCAAGCTTAAGGTAATATATATGATTTTCTGGAGTTGCAGATTGCTTAAATTCCTTATTTCTAACTCATAAAACATTGACAGAGAAAGATTGCAAAAAGAAATATGACAGCAAGATTGAGGAGGTTGAAGACGGAGATGGCGGAGATAAGCATAGAGCAGGAATTTATCAAGGAAGGGCAAAGGCAAGTTCGGACAAAGATTGAAGACATAAATGAACAATGTGAGCAACTGAGGGAAGAAACCAAGCAAATAATCCGGCAGAGCGCTAACACTCAAATCCGCTTGGCCCTTATGTTCAACATCCTCAAGGCACGAGAAGAAGGCGACTCTGCCAAGACATTTCAATTAACTCAACTGCTTCGGTCTGTTTCATAGTTTATCGGGTTTTTTTGGTTGTTGTTGTGCTTCCTAAAGAATGATGAAGTTAACGTAAAATTTCCTCTCTCTTTTTTCTTTTCTTTTCTCAGTAAAATAATGTAGCGGGAACAATCTGAAGCATGAAGTTGCCTTATTCATCAATCAAGTGAACAAAGAAGACCATGTATTTGTGGCTTATGTTCGTATTTGTTTTTGTTCTCAGCTAAATCGTGTTTGTATTAAGCAAACTTTACTTTATATTAGAAAAATCTGTGTTTAAACTGTTGGATAATGAAAACTTCAATTCCAAGAGGTATGATTTTACTCGTATATAAATTACGTTAGGCGAGAAAAACTCGATTCAAAAAAATTAAAATTTTCAATTCGATTCAGTTTGATTCGAATCGTAATTCTATAAATTTGACTCAATTCAAAATTTCAAATAATGTTTGAGCTATAAAATGAGACTCGAATAACCTGAAATTTTTACTAATTAGTGGATCAGTTTTCAAGTTCGAGTCGAGTCGAGTCCTCAACTCTGCCTGATATATGTGTATCACATATGAACAATTAAAGAAATATATATGTATATTGTATATGGTTATTGAAAGCCGTTTAAATCGAAACGATTAGTACCATACATATTTGCACTTAAACTTGAATAGAAACTCAAACAAGTCGACTTAACTAAAAAAGTTCAAATAAAATTTAGGTCAAAATGTAATATCCCAATTTTAGCTAGTGACCAAAATGTAAATTTTGAAAGTTTTGTGGCTGAAGTATAAACTTTGAAAAAATCCAGGGACCAAAGTGTAATTTTTAAAAGTCGTGTACTTTAACCCCGTAAATGAATATTTTACCCCCAAGAATGAAGTTTTCGTGTTACTCTGATTTTTGGTATAGAATTTGTGTTAATGGCTATAAAGCGATAAAGTTCGGAAAAATATTCGGATAATCAGATCGAGCTAAAATTTCAGAGATGGTTCGATGAACCTTAGAAGAGTCATAAAGTATTACTTTATGGATATTTAGATGTTAAAAAGGTCGGGAAAAATTTAAATTGATTGAAATGACATGGAATGGCAATTTTGTGAATAAGTTGATTGGTAAAGGGCATTTTGGTCATTTCACCCAATAGGGACATGGAATGAATTTTGAGATTTCTTTTATAGATGAATAGTGGCTGATTATAATCCAACTAAGTTTAGTTGGAATGTTACAAAATGGCAAATTAGAAATATAAATCTAGTTGGAGGGTATTTTTAGAAAGTGGAATTTATTGAATTAAAAATTCATTTTTAATTATACAAGTGGCTTATATATATGAAATATGAAGGTTTATCAATGAAAATTCATATCCAAAACCGTGGAGAAAGAGGAGAAAGAAGATGAGAATTTTCGAAGCTCGATTTAAGCCCTAAATCTCGGTTTTAAGGTAATCTTCTGAACTACAAAGTTGTTCATCTCTTCGATCTCTATCTATTGATGTAAATTATTCATGGATTTCATGCTTGATTGATGAGACTTGATATGAGAGAGAAATTAGGGTTTATGTTCAAATTGGGGGTTTTATGATTTTATGAATTTATGTTTGATTTTATATTGAATTCAAGGAAGAATGATGTTGGATTTATGTTTTTGAGTTGTGATTTAAACCCTAAACAATTTAGAAGCCTTGAAGAAGATTAGGGTTTAGGGATCCAACCTTAAATTAGGGTTTAGGATGATGAGTTAGTTAGGTATATTTTCTTCCCTTCTTTATTTGTGTTGTAATTTTTGTGATTTAATGAAGTAGTAGTTAATTTAAAATTGTGTTTTTAGTTTGTATGTATTTATGTTTTAGATTAGTATTTATTATGTTTTAAATTTATGTTTTATATTAATATTTTATTTATGTTAGATTTATTTTTATTTACGAGTTAGATTAATATTTATGTATGTATGTTTTAGAATAGTATTTTATTTATGTTAGATTTGTTTTTATTTATGTGTTAAATTAATAGTTATGTATATATGTTTTAGATTAGTATTTTATTTATGTTATATTAGTATTTTATTATGTTAGTATTTATTTATATTTTTATCGCAATGTATTTATTTAAATTTGCCATGTTTTTTAAGTTTGCATAATGGATATATATTTTGTCAATGCGGTGCCCTTTTATCCGAGCGTAAATGGGGCCAGTATCAGGCGTAGTGATAGTGGTTGAGCGTTTATTCTCGGATAACGAGGCCTTTAAAATCTACTCGCACTTATAACCAAATTTTAATTTAATCGCCACTTTAATCCGGAAAGTCTAATATTAATAAAGCGGTAATTGTTAAAGTACCAATTTTGGGCGGTGTGAGGGTGCTAATCCTTCCCCATCCGTAACCGACTCCCGAACCCATCAATTTTAAATCTCTGATTTTTTACGGTGTCCGGTCCACCTTGAGTGGCTGGTGGCGACTCCATTTTTTTAAAAAAATACGGTTATTCTAAAATCCCACGGAAGACATCATTTTCAAAATAAAGTCAAAAATAATTTTCAAAAAACACCCTTTTTTAGCGAGAGGGACATCGCTACAGATGGCAACTCCGCTGGGAAAATTTTTGTTTTTCAAAAACAAATGAGAGTCGAGCTTTTTTTAAATAATTACCGCTTTATAAATATCGGAAATTCCGGACTAAAGTGACTATTAAACTAACATTCGGTTATAATTGCGCGTTTATTTTAACGCATTTAAAATATGGCATATAAACCCGTTTTTTAAGTGGGGGAGAACGCTAATGCTTTCGTGGAGATATCGTTCTCCCGTATGGGCCCTAGCAAGTATCCTTTGGGGCTCGAGTACCTTATACTTTCATGAGGATATCGTTCCTTCGTATGTGTATACGCGAATGGGTCCCCCTGAATTGAACCTGGTTGAAAGGAGCCTATAATGGGTGATGATCGGGGGGCCTTGCTACTCTTAGTAGGGGACATCAAGGACAATTCGGGTACCTCTTAGCACCAAAACTGCATGTAGAGAACATATAGAAACCCACCCTTTTAGAGCCATGCAGATAACCTAGGTGTTTTAGACGGGATGTAAATAGGGTTGTTTTGTTTGTTTACCTTATCTAAATTATTCTTCTATTTATGTGTTATTGATCTTATTCGGTACTGACTCGTTTTCTTTTTTGTTTTACCCTTTTTTGCATATATCATTGCGTTTGCATTACATTGGGGTGTTGGTTCAAGTGGTTTACCCGATCAGAAATCTTTCATTTTTACCCTATTTTAATTTACTCATTTGATTATTCTAATTTCAAATTGACCCATTTTTGTGATCACATCATATCTGTTCATTTTGGCATTCACTGCATGGCATATCGTAACACTTTAATTTTTGCATTTTACCAACATGAAATATTGATTCACGACTGGTTATCAATTTAAAAAATTATCATCGGGAAAAAATCTAGCACTCTAGATATCAAGGCAATATTCAAAGTTGCAAATGAATCCCGTGAGTTCGGAAGTTGAGCCATGAGAACCATTTTTGAATCAGTACTTTCACATCTAAGACATGCATTTCGCATTTTGTTGCGCG
This sequence comes from Hibiscus mutabilis, assembly GCA_019671005.1. Taxonomy (NCBI): domain Eukaryota; kingdom Viridiplantae; phylum Streptophyta; class Magnoliopsida; order Malvales; family Malvaceae; genus Hibiscus; species Hibiscus mutabilis. The sequence continues at coordinate 8,876,142 of CM033741.1, forward strand.
TAATAAGTGCTACGCAAATGTGCAAGTATACACGTCGCAAGTTATAGTATAAAAGATATCGTCTCCACAGGGATTGGTGCCACTTCAAGAATCTAGTCTCTTGCACTGTAAAAAGTAAAAACACAAGTAAAGGATTATCGAAGTTTAACTAATTACTAATCTAGAAAGCAATAAAATAAAATAAAAGATGAATTCAATTGAGAGAGATAGGCTAGGTTATCGTGAGTTGAGGTGTGATAGCCGATTGGATTGTCTTGGTAAAAGAGTGCATGGGCAACTCAGTTGCCGTGGCGACTTGCACAACGGGTTGCCTTGGCAACTAATTGATGGTTGCTTGGGCGACTAGTTGGGCAACTACTTGGGCGATCGGGCAGCAACTTCAAGGTTGGCGGAGCGTTCTTCAATGGTTTCTTCTTATCCCTAAGTCGAAACTCTAGCTACTTGTGCATGCCTTGATAATACATCCTGCGTGAATCAAGGGTGAACAACAACCAATCTTGCGCTCCTCTTAGCCGTTGAAATCCTTAACTTATTCCTAAGCCGGATTAATCTTCACCATCATTGGATTGCATAAAGATCATATTCATTCGTTTCTTGAATCTAACTCTCCCGATATTAGATAAATGGATGAAATCACGAGATCCTCTCCCAATTCACTCGCAAAACAATAATAAGAATCAAGAATGAATAAACCTTGAAATAGAAAAGTGCAAACTCTTATTACCTAAACAAAAACCAATAGTTTCTCACAACCACAAAACACAATAACCATAGCCAAGTAAATTTAGTTCATGGCTAGGTTCCAAAGAAACACAAGATAATTAATCCCTAGCATGAACCCAATCGAACAAAGATGAAGGAAGAGGCTTGTCGAAATCCTCCTTGCCCTTGATGCTTGTCGAAAATTCTCTCCTCTTGCCCTACTTGGACTTGCGAAATTTCCCTCTTGCTCTCTCTATTCATCTTGTCGAAATCTCCTTGGTATTTATAGGGCTAGGCCAAAGTCCTTCTTTGAGGAGGAGTTTGAGTTGGAATTAAATTATCTTTAAAGAATATAATTCTTTATTATAATTTTATTCCTATTAGAACTTCTCCTATCCACTTGGAATTTAATTCTTCTTTAATCTCTGCATGGCAATCAAATTCCTTTGGGCTTGGACCTTGCTCCATGTCATCTTGGGCTTGTAAAATCATGAATTTCGACATCCATATTGCTTTTGGTCTTTGTCGACAAATGCCATGGCAACTAGCTCAGCGTCTCCTTCATGCACTTTGCCACGGCAACTAGCTCGGCATTGCTTTGGCAAGTGATCCTGCACATACACACACAAAAACACACCAAAGCAGCATCTATTTCCACAAAAATCACCAAGTTATGTAATCAAGTTCAACGTTTGAAGGAAACATGGATTAATGCATGAATGACTAACTATGCAACTAATATGAGCCTAAGTCTATGATAATATGAGTAAAAGGGTAAGAAAAATAGTACTTTTGAACACTTATCACACCCCCAAACTCGAACTATTGCTTGTCCTCAAGCAATGCAAACTCATAATTACCCGCCAAGACTTCAAATTTTCACAAACTTAGCTTTGAACTTGATTTCAATTCTCTGAACCGGGGCACAAAGTATGATTGGCTTTTTATTTTTGTAAAAGCGAGGAATTACTCGGAATCAAACTATAATGCTTGTGAGTGTGTGCGGAGTTGTGTGCAAGTTGATTTTTCGGATTCTATGCAAACAATAGGTTTTCAAATTACTTGAGTGGGTTCTTTTTAACATGTTTTAACTAGAGCCAATTTTGGGCACCTCTAGTGTTTTATTTTTAGTTTTCTTAAGTTAATTTAATCGACTAGAGCGGTTTGGGCACCTCTAGTTAACCAGAAAAAATTTTAACGCCTCCTAGAGCCGTTTTGGGCACCTCTAGTGATCAATTTTTAGCACATGCTAGAGCCAATTTGGGCACCTCTAGCATTCATCCAATTTTATTCTAATCCCCAATTAGTTAATTATCAACCTAAGTTTACTAGAACTCCTTAAATCAATCAAACCACAACAGTGTTTCATCAAATTTAGCATCATAGTAAAATTCTAAGTTTTTCCATGGTTATCCTAGAATAAAAATTCTATCAATTAAGTGCATTGGTAAAGTCATCATTGAATATTCATCAAATCTAAGCAATTCTTGTTCCAATTAAAGGCATGGCGAGCAATTTATGTATCCTAAATGTAATGCTTAAGATTAATGTAACTAAACATGGTAATTACTAATAACAATCCCCCAAACTCGAGTGAGGCATTGTCCTCAATGCATGCATAAAAATAACGAAAAATAAAAATAAAATGCATACGAGGACTTACTTCGAGAGTTCGTCATTGTAGATGATTAGTTTCCTTCTAGTTGGCGTCTTGATTTTCTTGCTTGAATGCAATGGTTGTTTTCTTGTTGCCGGGATGTCTTGACTTTGGTTGCCGTGGCATCTTGAGGGGTTGGTTGCCGTGGCATCAGCTTGTGCATGCATGAAGTAAGTTGTCGCGGCATCTTCTTCATTGGTTGCCGGGGCAATGATCTTGTGATAAATTTCCTTAGCATAGTAGTTGTGAGTCTTGTTGTGAAAAAGAAAATAAAGAAAACTGAAAACTAAAGATAATGAAGAAAAAATAAAATATCTCCTAAAATTAAAAATAAAAATAAAAGAAAAAGAAAAAGGAAATATTGAGAGGAGAGCATGCTCATGCATCTCCTAAGTTGACCACTTCCTTGTTACGTTCCACATGGGCACCATTGTAGTGCTTCAATCTTTGTCCATTAACTTTGAATTCATGGTTGTCGAGATGGACTTGATTATTACGGCACCATGGGAGAACGGTTTGACGACTTCAAATGGTCCCGACCATCTTGATTTCAGCTTTCGGGAAAAGTTTTAGCCGAGAATTGAATAGGAGAACTAGTTGCCTGGCGTGAATTGCCGTGGCAATAGTTTCTTGTCATGCCATCGCTTTGTTTTCTCCTTGTATATTCGTGCATTGTTATAGGCGAGTGCACGAAATTCTTCTATCTCATTGAGATCCATCAAGCGCTTTTGTCCGCACTTTCCCAATCCATATTCACGGTCTTGATTGCCCAAAGACGCCTTGTGCTCGATTTCCACCGGTAGATGACATGTTTTACCATAGACAAGCGGAAGGGGACATACCTAATGGTGTTTTGAATGCGGTGCGATATGCCCAAAGTCGTCATCTAGTCTTAATGACCAATCCTTCCTTGAGGATTTACAACTTTCTCGAGTATTCCCTTCAACTCCCGGTTGGAAATTTCGCTTGCCCGTTGGTTTGTGGGTGATATGCCGTGGCGATCTTGTGTGATATGCGAGCGTTGCAACATCTTGGCAATTAGTCTATTGTCAAAATGCTTGCCCCCGTCGCTGATAATTGCTCTCGGCATCCCAAACCGTGTAAATATGTTTTTCTGCAGGAATCGTTGCACGGTCTTGGAATCGTCGTTGGGAACTGCAGCTGCCTCTACCCATTTAGACACATAGTCGACGGCAAGTAAGATGTAGAGGTTGCCGAATGAAGATGGGAAAGGTCCCATAAAATCGATCCCCCATACATCGAACAGTTCCACCTCGATGATGTTCTGGAGTGGCATCTCATGTCGCCTAGAGATATTGCCCGTCCCTCCGCAACGATCACATTGCTTGTAAAAGTCTTGGGCATCTTTGTACAATGTTGGCCAATACAAACCGGATTGCAAGACTTTGGCATGGTACGAGTTCCTCCAAAATGTCCTCCATAGGGTGAAGAATGGCATTGCGGAGTACATTCTGTTGCTCTTCTTGAGGACACATCGGCGTATAACCTGATCTGCACATTGTTTAAACAAAAGAGGCTCGTCCCAAAAGTAATGCTTAGCATTATGGCGGAACCGCTTCTTCCCTTGGTGAGTAATGCCATACGGAAGAATACCACAAACAAGGAAGTTAACTAAATCTGCGTGCGGGGTATTGTCGGGGCATGTCTTTGCCGTAGTGTCGCTCCCAAAATTGCCGAGGCGTGCTCGTCAAAGACTGCTGCGGCGTCGTCGAGTTGCCGAGGCGTGTGCTTCCATGGTTGCCGAGGCGTCATGGGCTGTCGAGGCGTCAAGGGTTGCCGAGGCGATTAGAATTTGTTCATCCGGGAATGCATCACATATCTCTAGATCGCGTCCTCCTCCCTATTGCGTTCCAAACGTGATAAGTGATCGCCACTTGATTTTTGTTCCTTTCTGTCCTTAATTTCAATATCAAATTCTTGTAAAAGTAATATCCAACGAATCAAACGAGGTTTAGCATCCTTTTTAGCAAATAAGTATTTGATTGCGAATGGTCCGTATGAACAATTACCTTTGTACCAATTAAATAGGATCGGAACTTGTCAAATGCGAAAACTACAGCTAGTAACTCTTTCTCCGTTGTTGTGTAATTCACTTGAGCATCGTTAAGAGTTTTACTAGCGTAGTATATCACATGGAATGTCTTACTGTGCGTTGGCCTAGGATTTTGCTCCTACCGCGAAATCACTTGCATCACACATGAGCTCAAAAGGTAGCGTCAAACTGGGTGGAACAACAATGGGTGCCGAGGCAAGCTTTTTCTTTAGGGTTTCAAATGCTTGAGTGCAAGAATCATCAAAATCGAAGACTTTATCCTGTTCAAGCAGATTACACAAAGGTTTAGTGATTTTAGAAAAGTTATGAATGAACCTCCTAAAAAAACCTGCATGTCCAGAAAACTTGAATTCTTTTAACCGAATTTGGTGGGGTAATCTCTCGATCACGTCCACCTTGGCTTTGTCGACTTCAATTCCCTTGGATGAGATCTTATGGCGAGCACTATTCCTTCATCTACCATAAAGTGGCATTTCTCCCAATTGAGGACTAAATCTGTTTCTTCGCATCTTGCCAACACCCTTTCTAAATTGCCGAGACAGCCGTCGAAGTCATTACAAAAACCGAAAAATCATCCATGAAGATCTCAAGGAAGTCTTCGACCATGTCCGAAAAGAGCGCCATCATACATCTTTGGAAGGTTGCGGGCGTTACATAATCCGAACGGCATCCTTCGGAAGGCATAAGTACCGTAGGGCATGTGAAGGTTGTCTTTTCTTGATCTTCGGTGCTATGGCAATCTGATTGTAACCTGAATAACCATCAAGAAAACAGTAAAAGGGTTTACCTGCAAGACGGTCAAGCATTTGATCAATAAAGGGTAATGGGAAGTGATCTTTCCTAGTGGCTTTGTTTAGCTTTCGATAGTCCATACAAACCCTCCAACCGGTCTGATCTGGTTGGGATAAGTTCATTATTTTCATTACTCACCACTGTTATACCTCCCTTTTTCGGCACACATTGTACCGGACTTACCCACGTACTATCGGAGATAGGGTATATAATGCCGGCGTCAAGCCACTTGATGATTTCTTTCATTACAACCCCTTTCATGGCATGATTCAGTCTCCTCCGGGCCTCAATTGAAGGTTTGTGATCATCTTCCAACAAGATCTTGTGCATGCACACACACGCGGGCTAATTCCCTTCAAGTCGGCAATTGTCCACCCTATTGCCTTTTATGTAGCTTCAACATGTTGATCAGCTTCTTTTCTGCTCAGGCTGTAACTTAGAAGAAATAATTACAGGTAATGTATTATCGGTCCCTAAGTATACATATTTGATTGCTCGGCAATTGTTTCAACTCAAGAATTGGTGGATTTTCGATAGAGGGTTTTTCGATCTTACCTTCCTTACCCGAGTAGTCCGGTGGTTCAAAGTATGTACCTGGTCGATTGACTAGCCAATTTGCCTCTTCTGGTTGTTCCTCATCGACCGGTTCTTCATACTCCTCAGGTTCCTCTTGATCGGCAATGTAGTTGCCGAGGCAACTAAATTCCTCATCGAAGTTAAACTCTGCCGTGGCATGAAGTAGTTGGCATTCTTCTGGATCATCGGCATGCCTTAGTGTTTGGAACACATTTAGTTTTACCTGCTGGTCATTCACCCTCATTGTGAGTTCTCCCTTTTCAACGTCGATCAAGGTTCTCCCTGTCGCTAGGAATGGTCTCCCGAGAATGATAGGTGCATGCTCATCTGCTTCACAATCCAAAACAATAAAGTCAGCGGGAAAAATGAATTTATCGACTTTTACCAGTATGTCCTCGATTTTTCCCTCTGGATGCACATAGGATCTGATCGGCTATTTTGCTGCAAAGATAATCTGTTGTAGGTCTTGCCTTCCGATTCCTAGTTTCTGAAAAACCGATTTAGGCATCAAGTTTATGCTAGCCCCTAGGTCGCATAGTGCTTTCCCGACATAGTGATTTCCAATAGAACAGGGTATTGTGAAACTTAGGGATCCTTCAACTTGGGCGGCATACGATTGTGCAACATTGCCATGCATCCCCTCTGTTGCGGCAATTGTTTCAAACTCTCCTAGCCTTGTTCTCTTGGACACAATGTCTTTAAGAAACTTGGCATAGTTTGGCATTTGTTCAATTGCTTCCACCAATGGCAAGTTGATGTGGACTTGCTTTAAGATATCAAGAAACTTCTTGAATTGGTATTCTTGCTTTTGTCGCTTCAATCTTTGTGGGAATGGTGGTGGAAGTCGGATATCTTCTATCCTTTCATTGGTTTGAAACCTGATTGACGGCATTACGGGGACATCCGGAGTTGCCGATGCGTTACCAACCAGGGGGTTGCCGAGGCGTGCTTATCGCAAGTTGCGAGGCGTCACCGGTTGCCGCAGCAATTCTGGTTCAGCATCCGAGACTTTGCCGCTAGGTTCGTCTTGATCTTTTTGTGGAGTTTTGTTTGACGAGCGGGTTTGAACCTCTCTAAGTTGTTGGCCACTTCGGTGGTGATTGCCTTACATTGCTCATGGCGGTTCCTCTTGCGACTTGATATCGCTAGGTAAACCTCCTTGTGGTCTAGTGTTTGATTTTGAGCAAACCGTCCGACTTGATTTTCCAATGATTTGATTGCCGCCTCTTGGTTTTGCAATCTCATCTCGGTCCTGTTAATAAAAGCATCAGTTCTTTTTATGAAATTACTATTCTCACCATATAAGATTCAGTTTTCATCATAAAAGCATTTAGAGAATTTTCCAAAGAACTAGATGTTGTCGGTTGTTGTTGCGGGCGGCATTTGCCGTGGCATATTCTCTTTGGAATCCCGATGCTTGTGCATTCGATTGTTACGGTTTAGAGCATTGTTGGGATTACTCCATGAAAAATTCGGGTGCTTCTTCCAAGCTGGATTGTATGTATTTGACATCATGTTGTTACCCCGATTGTAATTCCCCACATAGAAGCTAGATTCGGATTCTCGCATACATTCGGAAGAATTATGGTTATCACCACATAACTCACAAAAAGAATCCATTACCTTGACTTCATGTGTGTTGTTTGGTTTTTGCATGTTCGGACCATCTTGGTTAAAGCGGCCAATTGTGCGAAATTGAATCGATGATCCTAGTTCATGTATTGTGGCTTAGCGTCTAACTCCTCCTCTTCTAGTAGATGGGAATTGATAGTCATTCTTGGCCAGCCTGTTTAAAATTTGCATTGCTTCCTCCCGCGACTTATCTAAGAGTATGCCGTTTGCCGAGGCATCTAGCATCATCCTTGTTGGTGTATTCACGGCGTTGTAAAACATTGTCACTTGAGTCCACACCGGGAATCCGTGTAGAGGACATTTGTGTAGAAGTTCTCTATATCGCTCCCAAGCCTCGTACATGGATTCCCATCATCCGCTGCCGAAAAGAAGTAATGTCGTTCTGAAGCTTATCGATTAAATTTGTAGGATTAAATCTAGCAAGGAAATCACGACAAAGATCAGTCCAAGATGCTATGGATCCGCAGAATGCTATTTAGCCATGCTTTCGCCCTATCCCTCGGTGAATAGGGAATAATCTTAATCGTAAGACATCGGGGTGACTCCGTGTATCTTGAACGAGTTGCAAATCTCGAGGAAAGATTTCAGATGTTGTCGTGCATCTTGATTCTTTGAGCCGCCAAATTGACCTATTGTGTTGATCATATTAAACATTACCGGTTTCAACTCAAAGTGGTCGGCTTCAATTTCGGGTGCGACAACTCGGGTTGAGTCCATCAAGATCTTCTTCAAGATAGTCTCGAATCGTTACATTTTCGTGCAAGAATCACTCCTCCCCCTTTCGAACATCTTGATTAATATTGCCGTCTTGATTTGCCATTGCTTCTCTTATCCTTCGTCTAAGTCTTTTTGTAAGGTTCGTTCGATTTACGGATCAAAGGAATATTTACGGTGAAGTCGGTCTCGCCTACGGTCATATACCAATGCAAAACCAAAGTTTGTTAGCCCTTTGAATTTTAAACAAGAAAAATAAAAAGAATGTGCAAGAAAATAAAAACAAAGTCGCTATTGCCAATCCCCGCAACGGCGCCAAAAAACTTGTTGCGCGTAATAAGTGCTACGCAAATGTGCAAGTATACACGTCGCAAGTTATAGTATAAAGATATCGTCTCCACAGGATTGGTGCCACTTCAAGAATCTAGTCTCTTTAATTTGTAAAAAGTAAAAACACAAGTAAAGGATTATCAAGTTTAACTAATTACTAATCTAGAAAGCAATAAAATAAAATAAAAGATGAATTCAATTGAGAGAGATAGGCTAGGTTATCGTGAGTTGAGGTGTGATAGCCGATTGGATTGTCTTGGTAAAAGAGTGCATGGGCAACTCGGTTGCCGTGGCGACTTACACAACGGGGGTTGCCTTGGCAACTAATTGATGGTTGCTTGGGCGACTAGTTGGGCAACTACTTGGGCGATCGGGCAGCAACTTCAAGGTTCGGCGGAGCGTTCTTCAATGGTTTCTTCTTATCCCTAAGTCGAAACTCTAGCTACTTGTGCATGCCTTGATAATACATCCCCTGCGTGAATCAAGGGTGAACAACAACCAATCTTGCGCTCCTCTTAGCCGTTGAAATCCTTAACTTATTCCTAAGCGGATTAATCTTCACCATCATTGGATTGCATAAAGATCATATTCATTCGTTTCTTGAATCTAACTCTCCCGATATTAGATAAATGGATGAAATCACGAGATCCTCTCCCAATTCACTCATAAACAATAATAAGAATCAAGAATGAATAAACCTTGAAATAGAAAAGTGCAAACTCTTATTACCTAAACAAAAACCAATAGTTTCTCACAACCACAAAACACAATAACCATAGCCAAGTAAATTTAGTTCATGGCTAGGTTCCAAAGAAACACAAGATAATTAATCCCTAGCATGAACCCAATCGAACAAAGATGAAGGAAGAGGCTTGTCGAAATCCTCCTTGCCCTTGATGCTTGTCGAAAATTCTCTCCTCTTGCCCTACTTGGACTTGCGAAATTTCCCTCTTGCTCTCTCTATTCATCTTGTCGAAATCTCCTTGGTATTTATAGGGCTAGGCCAAAGTCCTTCTTTGAGGAGGAGTTTGAGTTGGAATTAAATTATCTTTAAAGAATATAATTCTTTATTATAATTTTATTCCTATTAGAACTTCTCCTATCCACTTGGAATTTAATTCTTCTTTAATCTCTGCATGGCAATCAAATTCCTTTGGGCTTGGACCTTGCTCCATGTCATCTTGGGCTTGTAAAATCATGAATTTCGACATCCATATTGCTTTTGGTCTTTGTCGACAAATGCCATGGCAACTAGCTCGGCGTCTCCTTCATGCACTGCCCTGGCAACTAGCTCGGCATTGCTTTGGCAAGTGATCCTGCACATACACACACAAAAACACACCAAAGCAGCATCTATTTCCACAAAAATCACCAAGTTATGTAATCAAGTTCAACGTTTGAAGGAAACATGGATTAATGCATAAATGACTAACTATGCAACTAATATGAGCCTAAGTCTAACAGTAATATGAGTAAAAAGGGTAAGAAAAATAGTACTTTTGAACACTTATCACATTTACATGCATACATTTTGAAATTTCAAAATTAGTCCTTGTGTTACCCCTCTGATACAACAAAGTTGGTCAATCTAGCACCTTACAGAGCCTCTTACAAGAGCCTGATCTTGGGGCATGTCCAAAAGCACCATCCACATCTTTTACAAAAATTGTGCCCCTAACAAAGCCCCAGTCTGGGGGCATTCTTTGCCAAGGTTCAGCCTTCCTTACCAAGTCAAACTCTTGCATCTTTGACCACAGTCTGTAAAACTGCACCCAATCCGAAAAATAATGAGCTACCATGAACCAACACAATCTATGAACCCAACCTAGGGGGCAACAGAATCCACACTCAAAGTTTCAAATTTGCTATAAGAGCAGTGTCAGATGATGTCGTGTAATGAACAAAATTTTGGGGCATGCACCCTGATGAAAGATTCAAAGAAAGCTGATCGAACCCAGGACAAAGTCGGGGCACCGCCACATACAAAAGACCAAGATCCTGATAGGACCAGTGAGGAGCCAGGGGCATCCCATTGAGGGCCAAAAAAATCATATCACATTCATGCATTTAGATTGCATTCATCTTGCATTAAACCATTTTTGCATACGTCATACATTTAGATTAAGTGCATACACCAAAATCACCATGCATTTAAGATAGACACATACATTTAGGCATAAAAATCATGCATGCATTTTTGCTTACAAACAGGTTCGAAGGAGAACCCGAACATCCTCAACATGGGGGAAACGACACGATGGGCAACCTTAGTCATAGAGGAGGCCAAAAACACACAAAGAGGATGCTGAAACATCAATAAAAGGTAACATTGACAAATTTTGTGAACATTTACTGATTAATGTTTGTTTTCCATTTTTAGGTCAAACCTCTCCGCCAGTAGAGCAGCAGAAGTAGCCTTTTTTATATCTTGTCTCCGTCATTGTTGATAGGCCAACATTTCCAGATTTTGCTTTACCGTTGATGGTGCAGCAGTATAGACATCCTGAAGATCTCATTTCTCCGTTGATGGTGCAACAGATCCGAACCTTTCCCCAAGTAGATCGAATTTCTATTCAGGTCTTGTTTCTCTACTGACGGTGCAACCAGACCTAATTTTTTCTCGAGTTTTATTTCTTTGTACAGTTCAAGAAAAAAGAAAAAAATCATCAAAAAAAAAGAAAAATTAAAAAATTTTGAAAAAAAAATGAAGAATTCAAAGAAAAATTAAAAAACCAAAAATTGAAAAAAAAAAAAAATAAAAATTGAAAAAATAAAAAAACAAAAAACGAAAAAATCAAAAATAAAAAAATCAAAAGGAAATTTATCAACTTTCATCATCTGATTCAGTCCTCCGCTGATGGAGTGGCCGGGTCCAAGCTCCCGTCGTCCTCAGATCCTGTTCTCCGCTGATGGTGTAGCTGGTTCCAGGTCGTCATTGTCCAATCCAGTCCTCCGCTGATGGAGTGGCCGGGTCCAAGCTCTCGTTGTCCTCAGATCCTACTCTCCATTGATGGTGTAGCCGGTTCTAGGTTGTCATCATCCGATCTAGTCCTCCGCTGATGGAATGGCTAGGTCCAAGCTCTCGTCGTCCTCAGATCTTGCTCTCCGCTGATGGTGTAGCGGTTCCAGGTCGTCATTATCCAATTCGGTCCTCCGCTGATGGAGTGGTCAGGTCCAAGCTCTCACCGTCCTCAGATCCTGCTCTCCGCTGATGGTGTAGCCGGTTCCAGGGGTGTTATCCAATCTAGTTCTTCGCTAATGGAATGGCCGGGTCCAAGCTCCCGTCGTTCTTAGATCCTGCTCTCCACTGATGGTGTAGCCGGTTCTAGGTCGTCATTGTCCAATCCAGTCCTCCGCTGATAGAGTGGCCGGGTCCAAGCTCCCATCGTCCTCAGATCATGCTCTCCGCTGATGGTGTAGCCGGTTCCAGGTCGTCATTATCCAATCCAGTCCTCCGCTGATGGAGTGGCCGAGTCCAAGCTCCCGTCGTCCTTTGATTCTGCTCTCTGCTGATGGTGTAGCCAGTTCTAGGTCGTCATCATCCGATCTAGTCCTCCGTTGATGGAATGGCTAGGTCCAAGCTCCCGTTGTCCTCAGATCCTGCTCTCCGCTAATGGTGTAGCCGGTTCTAAGTCGCCATTATCCAATCCGGTCCTCCGCTGATGGAGTGGCCAGGACCAAGCTCCCGTCGTCCTTAGATCCTGTTCTCCGCTGATGGTGTAGCCAGTTCTAGGTCGTTGTTATCTAATCCAGTCCTCCGCTGATGGATTGGTCGGGTCCAAGCTCCCGTCGCCCTTCTTGCTCTCCGTTGATGGTGTAGCCGGTTCTAGGTCGTCATTATCCAATCCAGTCTCTCCGCTGATGGAGTGGTTAGGTACATGCTATCGTCGTCCTCTGATCCTGCTTTCCGCTGATGGTGTAGCCGGTTCCAGGTCGTCATTGTCCAATCCATTCTTCCGCTGATGGAGTGGCTGGGTCCAAGCTCCCGTCGTCCTCAGATCCTACTCTCCGCTGATGGTGTAGCCGGTTCCAGGTCGTCATTGTCCAATCCATCCCTCCGTTGATGGAGTGGCCGGGTCCAAGCTCCCGTCGTCCTCAGACCCTGCTATCCACTAATGGTGTAGGCGGTTCCAGGTCATCATTATCCAATCCAGTCCTCCGCTGATGGAGTGGCCAGGTCTAAGCTCCCGTCGTCCTCAGATTCTGCTCTCCGCTGATGGTGTAGCCGGTTCCAAGTCGTCATTGTCCAATCCAGTCCTCCGCTGATGGAGTGGCCCGGTCCAAGCTCCTGTCGCCCTCAGATCCTACTCTCCGCTGATGGTGTAGCCGGTTCCAGGTCGTCATTATCCAATCCAGTCCTCCGCTGATGGAGTGGCCGGGTCCAAGCTATCGCCGTCCTCAGATCCTGCTCTCCGCTGATGGTGTAGCCTGTTCCAGGTCGTCATTATCCGATCCAGTCCTCCGCTGATGGAGTGGCCGGGTCTAAGCTACCGTCGTCCTCAATCCTGCTCTCCGCTGATGGTGTAGCCGGTTCCAGGTCGTCGTCATCCGATCCAGTCCTCCGCTGATGGAGTGGCTAGGTCCAAGCTGCTGTCGTCCTCTAATCTTGCTCTCCGCTGATGGTGTAGCTGATTCCTGGTCGTCATTATCCGATCCAGTCCCTCCGCTGATGAAGTGGTTGGGTACCGGTTGCTGCTATCCTACTTCTCCGCTTATGGTGTAGTAGAGTTCCAATGAATGTTCAGTTTCTCCATTGATGGCGAGGTTAGAACCACTTTACTGATTTTCAAGTTCTAGCTAAAAAATAAAAAGAGGGAAGAAATCAAAAAAAAAGAAAAAATGAAAAAGAAAAAAGCAAAGAAAAAATGAAAAAAGAAAAAGAAGAAGAAAAAATCAAAGAAAAAAGAAGAAAAAAATCATAAGAAGTCAAAAAAAGAAAAAAAAGAGAAAAAAAAAAAAAAAAAAAAAAAAAAAATTATCAACTTTCATCGCCCGATCTAGTCTCTCCGCTGATGGAGTGGCTAGGTACAAGCTATCGTTGTCCTCTGATCCTGCTCTCCGCTGATGGTGTAGCCGATTCCAGGTCGTCATTATCCGATCTAGTCCTCCGCTAATGGAGTGGCTAGGTCCAAGCTGCAGTCGTCCTCTGATCCTGCTCTCTACTGATGGTGTAGCCGGTTCCAGATCGCCATTATCCGATCCAGTCCCTCCGCTGATGGGGTGGTTGAATCCATGTCACCAACGTTCTCTGATCTTACTTCTCTACTGATGGAGTAGTGGGGTCCAAAATCTATTTTTCGACCCGGTCTCTTCGTCGGTGTTGTAGCCAGGTCATTTTTACTCTCATATTACCATGATAAAAAATAAGAAAGAAAAGAAAAACAAAAAAAGCAAAAACAAAAAAAAAAAAAAAAAAAAAAAAAAAAAAGGAAAAAAGTTGTCAGTTTTCTGGTCTTGTCTCTTCGTCAGAGTTGTAGTTGGATTAGACATCAGAACTTTCATCCATCGATCTTGCCTCCTCATCAGTGTTGCAGCTGGATCGAATTTTGTAGACTCTGCCTCTTCGTCGGTGTTGCAATTGGGTCAAACTCTCTCTAGGTATTAGCTTATTATCAATAATGTAGCAAGTGGGACTCATTCTGCTTCCCCAACAAATAACCCCCAATTTTGAAGGTTTTGCTTCCCCAAGAGTGACAAGGTGGATCAACCAAGACAAGAAAGAAAATATGCGCCGAAGAGAAAGAAGATCTACCGAGGAAAGAAGACACGCGTCAAAAGGAGAGAAGTTCAGCCAGACCGGACAAAAATGGTTATTCTTTTTGTCTTTGCTCTATTCCTGTTACACATCAATGAGCAAAGATGGGCAACTGTAATCACTCATTTTTGTCCGGGTTTTAGTGTTACTAGTGTTATTGTAATAATAATATTATTAATATAAAATACTAATAAAAATAAATAAATAATTAAAGTGTAAAAAAAAGCAATTGAGGGGGAAGCTCCACGTCAACCCCCACAACCACCCCTTTGCCTATATACAGGCATGAAGTGGGGGGCAGGAAGGATGAATCGGCAGTGGGCTGGCCGAATAAGAGAGCAGTGCTCTCGGTTAGCCCAGGGCCAAGGGGCAGTCCCCTCGGTCCTAACCGGTTCGATCAGGGTCCTATTTTAGACCCGATCTAGTTAATATTTTTGGAGAGGTCGTGGTAGATCTCGGTGGGGTTCAGTCGGGGTTCGTCATTTGAACTCCTAGTTAGGTATATTTTCTTCCCTTCTTTATTTGTGTTGTAATTTTTATGATTTAATGAAGTAGTAGTTAATTTAAAATTGTGTTTTTAGTTTGTATGTATTTATGTTTTAGATTAGTATTTATTATGTTTTAAATTTATATTTTATATTAATATTTTATTTATGTTAGATTTATTTTTATTTACGAGTTAGATTAATATTTATGTATGTATGTTTTAGATTAGTATTTTATTTATGTTAGATTTGTTTTTATTTATGTGTTAAATTAATAGTTATGCATATATGTTTTAGATTAGTATTTTATTTATGTTATATTAGTATTTTATTATGTTAGTATTTATTTATATTTTTATCGCAATGTATTTATTTATATTTGCCATGTTTTTTAAGTTTACATAACGAATATATATTTTGTCAATGCGGTGCCCTTTTATCCGAGCGTAAATGGGGCCAGTATCAGACGTAATGATAGTGGTTGAGCGTTTATTCTCGGATAACGGGGCCTTTAAAATCTACTCGCACTTATAACCAAATTTTGAATTTAATCGTCACTTTAATCTGGAAAGTCTAATATTAATAAAGCGGTAATTGTTAAAGTACCAATTTTGGGCGGTGTGGGGGTGCTAATCCTTCCCCATCCGTAACCGACTCCCGAACCCATCAATTTTAAATCTCTGATTTTTTACGGTGTCCGGTCCACCTTGAGTGGCCGGTGGCGACTCCATTTAAAAAAATACAGTTTTTCTAAAATCCCACGGAAGACATCATTTTCAAGATAAAGTCAAAATTAATTTTCAAAAAACACAATTTTTTAGCGAGAGGGACATCGCTACAACTTGGATGGTGGTCGTCTTCAAGCAACAACAGCCCCAATAGACCTTCTCAAGCTTCTTCTTCACCAACAACACCTTTTCGTGCTCAAAACGTCACTTGGGGTCTAATTCATGTCGCAACTGTCCAAGTTGCAAGGCTCAAAATGAGCAACGAACTGCCCACATGCACCAACTTCAGCCATGAAAGAGCCTTACCCAAAAGCTCAAAACTAGACACTTCCTTTCAGTCATGCTCAAACAAATCTGGTGCTTACAGGATATTGGCTTTCCTATGTTTTAGTTAGTTTAATGGAAGGCAAGCGCAGGTTCAGCAACAACATTAGCAAATTCAGAGTAGAACCTGGAGTCATCTTGTTTGGGGTAGACCTCTAAGGTTGCCTCAATCATCATGGCAACCACTTCAACTTTAGTCCCAGCAAAAACAGCCTCAGATTCACCCTTGGATCCAAAAACAACCGCAAAGATATATGAATTGGGTTTTATCCCTTCCATTTTCATTGTCAAAAACAATTCCAAAACTTGTTAGCTGTTGGTTATTTAAGAAGCTCTTGGGTAAAAAAAAATGAAATTTGGAGAAGAAGAAGAAAGAGAAGGGTTGAGTGGGACCCAAAGTATATTACTTTATTAAGGAAAATAAAAATTAACGGGTAACGTCAGCATTTTCTAACGGGAGGGACCAAAATGAAAATAAAATAAAAGTTGGGTGACCTCAATAAAAATTTTAAAAGTTTGTGACTAAAATAAAAATATCCTAAAAGTTCGGTGACCATCTATGTACTTTACCTAGAATTAATTTGAACTTCAACTTTAACTCGAACTTATACAAAATAAATGTAATTTATTTGACCTCAAGCTTAGCATTTTAGTTTTAGTTTAAACAAATATTGTTATTCATATAACAATTGGATGTAGTGGTTAAGAAATAGAAAAGTTTTGGAGTACCTATGTTCAAATCTAAAAGACAAACCCTAACATCATAAACCCTAAGCCCTAAATTCTAAATTATAACCATAAACCTTAAATTTTACACCCTACACATTAAACCCTAAACCTTAACCTAAAACTCTAAATCCTAAAATTAAAAGATTTTTATAAATAAATTTGTGCATTAATGTATTTTTAATTAAATAATATATTAAATATTTTAATTTAATTGACGAGACTGAAATGTAGTCTTGAGTCCATATATCGTGAAAGAAATCAACTAGCGAATGATATAACTAAAAGAGCTTGTTGCGACGAGATGGAATGCCACATTTCCTACCATCCACCAAATGAGGTTATAAATATTTTATATAATAATTGTAACGCCTAAGTATTTACTAGGTTATTAGTTATCGGTTTCAACATTTGTTCATAAAAAATCTGAAAAACATGGCAATTATGTGTGTAAGTTCATTTAAATTACAATTAAATTTATTAATTACAAAATGGTACATCTTTTTATTTAAAAGTTATGCATAAAGGGTTATATTTTGATTCATATCTTTGTGTAAAAAAAGTTTACACAACTTTTCATATTTAAGCTATAAAATATAAACCCTAAAGTTCTAGCCTTGAAATCTAAACCTTGAATCCTAAGCTTTAAATTCTAACCATAAACATTAAATTCTACACCTTACAAAAACAATCCCTAAACTCTAAACCACAACCTAAATCTCTAAACTCTAAAATTAAAAGCTTATATAAAATTTAATTTACACAAACTTATGTATTAAAATATTTTGAGTTAATTGCATCACACGTCCCCAAACTATGACCCTCATTTTAAATTGGTCCCTAAACTTTAAAACATTCCAATTTCATCCTCAAACTGTGACCTTCATTCTAAATTGGTCCCCAAACTTTTGAGCATTCCAGTTTCATCCTCAAACTATAACTCTCATTCTAAATTGGTCCTGGAACTTTTTGAACATTCATGGCGATAAGTCAATTATGAATCTCCTCTTTTAACATATTATTAATAATATTACTAAATTTTATCATAATTACCATCCGATAAAAAGAGATATCTTGAACAATCACATTTGGCTGGTTGGTCAAGCTGCTCATCTTTGTTCTCTCATTTCCCTTAAGTCATAGGTTTTATACCTACCAGGAGTTCTCCTCTAGGTAAGATTAGGATTAGAATTAGAATTAGAATTAGGCTTTATAAAAAAAATATATTATCTAAAATAATATTATTTATTATTTTTTAATCAATAAATAATTATATGCGAAATGATAAAACAAATTCTTGTTTGGTCAAACTCGAAGTTGCTTCTTCCTTTACCTTGCAGAACACGGAGAGAAATTTCTCAATAATTCCTCGGAAACATTAATTCTATTTCTTGTCAAAGCTCGCAATAGAATCGTAAGTGCTTACAAACTTTTCTTGCATCAGGATCCACTGAAAACGCTATAAATACAAGACATGTTCGTTTGCCCTGAAACTTTGGGACAGTGCTAGCAACAGGGTAACAAGTGAATCACATTACATTCGTAATTCCATGGCTTCTCTTAACACCATATCCACCCATACAAATAAACATAAATGCCTCAAGCTTAAGGTAATATATATGATTTTCTGGAGTTGCAGATTGCTTAAATTCCTTATTTCTAACTCATAAAACATTGACAGAGAAAGATTGCAAAAAGAAATATGACAGCAAGATTGAGGAGGTTGAAGACGGAGATGGCGGAGATAAGCATAGAGCAGGAATTTATCAAGGAAGGGCAAAGGCAAGTTCGGACAAAGATTGAAGACATAAATGAACAATGTGAGCAACTGAGGGAAGAAACCAAGCAAATAATCCGGCAGAGCGCTAACACTCAAATCCGCTTGGCCCTTATGTTTCAACATCCTCAAGGCACGAGAAGAAGGCGACTCTGCCAAGACATTTCAATTAACTCAACTGCTTCGGTCTGTTTCATAGTTTATCGGGTTTTTTTGGTTGTTGTTGTGCTTCCTAAAGAATGATGAAGTTAACGTAAAATTTCCTCTCTCTTTTTCTTTTCTTTTCTCAGTAAAATAATGTAGCGGGAACAATCTGAAGCATGAAGTTGCCTTATTCATCAATCAAGTGAACAAAGAAGACCATGTATTTGTGGCTTATGTTCGTATTTGTTTTTGTTCTCAGCTAAATCGTGTTTGTATTAAGCAAACTTTACTTTATATTAGAAAAATCTGTGTTTAAACTGTTGGATAATGAAAACTTCAATTCCAAGAGGTATGATTTTACTCGTATATAAATTACGTTAGGCGAGCAAAACTCGATTCAAAAAAATTAAAATTTTCAATTCGATTCAGTTTGATTCGAATCGTAATTCTATAAATTTGACTCAATTCAAAATTTCAAATAATGTTTGAGCTATAAAATGAGACTCGAATAACCTGAAATTTTTACTAATTAGTGGATCAGTTTTCAAGTTCGAGTCGAGTCGAGTCCTCAACTCTGCCTGATATATGTGTATCACATATGAACAATTAAAGAAATATATATGTATATTGTATATGGTTATTGAAAGCCGTTTAAATCGAAACGATTAGTACCATACATATTTGCACTTAAACTTGAATAGAAACTCAAACAAGTCGACTTAACTAAAAAAGTTCAAATAAAATTTAGGTCAAAATGTAATATCCCAATTTTAGCTAGTGACCAAAATGTAAATTTTGAAAGTTTTGTGGCTGAAGTATAAACTTTGAAAAAATCCAGGGACCAAAGTGTAATTTTTAAAAGTCGTGTACTTTAACCCCGTAAATGAATATTTTACCCCCAAGAATGAAGTTTTCGTGTTACTCTGATTTTTGGTATAGAATTTGTGTTAATGGCTATAAAGCGATAAAGTTCGGAAAAATATTCGGATAATCAGATCGAGCTAAAATTTCAGAGATGGTTCCATGAACCTTAGAAGAGTCATAAAGTATTACTTTATGGATATTTAGATGTTAAAAAGGTCGGGAAAAATTTAAATTGATTGAAATGACATGGAATGGCAATTTTGTGAATAAGTTGATTGGTAAAGGGCATTTTGGTCATTTCACCCAATAGGGACATGGAATGAATTTTGAGATTTCTTTTATAGATGAATAGTGGCTGATTATAATCCAACTAAGTTTAGTTGGAATGTTACAAAATGGAAAACTAGAAATATAAATCTAGTTGGAGGGTATTTTTAGAAAGTGGAATTTATTGAATTAAAAATTCATTTTTAATTATACAAGTGGCTTATATATATGAAATATGAAGGTTTATCAATGAAAATTCATCTCCAAAACCGTGGAGAAAGAGGAGAAAGAAGATGAGAATTTTCCAAGCTCGATTTAAGCCCTAAATCTCGGTTTTAAGGTAATATTCCGAACTACAAAGTTGTTCATCTCTTTGATCTCTATCTATTGATGTAAATTATTCATGGATTTCATTCTTGATTGATGAGACTTGATATGAGAGAGAAATTAGGGTTTATGTTCAAATTGAGGGTTTTATGATTTTATGAATTTATGTTCGATTTTATATTGAATTCAAGGAAGAATGATGTTGGATTTATGTTTTTGAGTTGTGATTTAAACCCTAAACAATTCAGAAACCTTGAAGAAGATTAGGGTTTAGGGATCCAACCTTAAATTAGGGTTTATGATGATGAGTTAGTTAGGTATATTTTCTTCCCTTCTTTACTTGTGTTGTAATTTTTGTGATTTAATGAAGTAGTAGTTAATTTGAAATTGTGTTTTTAGTTTGTATGTATTTATGTTTTAGATTAGTATTCATTATGTTTTAAATTTATGTTTTATATTAATATTTTATTTATGTTAGATTTATTTTTATTTACGAGTTAGATTAATATTTATGTATGTATGTTTTAGATTAGTACTTTATTTATGTTAGATTTGTTTTTATTTATGTGTTAAATTAATAGTTATGTATATATGTTTTAGATTAGTATTTTATTTATGTTATATTAGTATTTTATTATGTTAGTATTTATTTATATTTTTATCGCAATGTATTTATTTAAATTTGCCATGTTTTTTAAGTTTGCATAATGGATATATATTTTGTCAACGCGGTGCCCTTTTATCCGAGCGTAAATGAGGCCAGTATCAGGCGTAGTGATAGTGGTTGAGCGTTTATTCTCGGATAACGGGGCCTTTAAAATCTACTCGCACTTATAACCAAATTTTAATTTAATCGCCACTTTAATCCGGAAAGTCTAATATTAATAAAGCGGTAATTGTTAAAGTACCAATTTTGGGCGGTGTGGGGGTGCTAATCCTTCCCCATCCGTAACCGACTCCCGAACCCATCAATTTTAAATCTTTGATTTTTTACGGTGTCCGGTCCACCTTGAGTGGCCGGTGGCGACTCCATTTTTAAAAAAAATACGGTTCTTCTAAAATCCCACGGAAGACATCATTTTCAAAATAAAGTCAAAAATAATTTTCAAAAAACACCATTTTTTAGCGAGAGGGACATCGCTACAGATGGCAACTCCGCTGGGGAAATTTTTGTTTTTCAAAAACAAATGAGAGTCGAGCTTTTTCCAAATAATTACCGCTTTATAAATATCGGAAATTCCGAACTAAAATGACTATTAAACTAACATTCGGTTATAATTGCGCGTTTATTTTAACGCATTTAAAATATGGCATATAAACCCGTTTTTTAAGTGGGGGAGAACGTTAATGCTTTCGTGGAGATATCGTTCTCCCGTATGGGCCCTAGCAAGTATCCTTTGGGGCTCGAGTACCTTATACTTTCGTGAGGATATCGTTCCTTCGTATGTGTATACGCGAATGGGTCTCCCTGAATTGAACCTGGTTGAAAGGAGCCTATAATGGGTGATGATCGGGGGCTTTGCTACTCTTAGTAGGGGACATCAAGGACAATTCGGGTACCTCTTAGCACCAAAACTGCATGTAGAGAACATATAGAAACCCACCCTTTTAGAGCCATGCAGATAACCTAGGTGTTTTGGACGGGATGTAAATAGGGTTGTTTTGTTTGTTTACCTTATCTAAATTATTCTTCTATTTATGTGTTATTGATCTTATTCGGTACTGACTCGTTTTCTTTTTTGTTTTACCCTTTTTTGCATATATCATTGTGTTTGCATTACATTGGGGTGTTGGTTCAAGTGGTTTACCCGATCAGAAATCTTTCATTTTTACCCTATTTTAATTTACTCATTTGATTATTCTAATTTCAAATTGACCCATTTTTGTGATCACATCATATATGTTCATTTTGGCATTCACTGCATGGCATATCGTAACACTTTAATTTTTGCATTTTACCAGCATGAAATATTGATTCACGACTGGTTCTCAATTTAAAAAATTATCATCGGGAAAAAATCTAGCACTCTAGATATCAATGCAATATTCAAAGTTGCATATGAATCCCGTGAGTTCGAAAGTTGAGCCATGAGAACCATTTTTGATTCAGTACTTTCACATCTAAGACATGCATTTTGCATTTACATGCATACATTTTGAAATTTCAAAATTAGTCCTTGTGTTACCCCTCTGATACAACAAAGTTGGTCAATCTAGCACCTTACAGAGCCTGATCTTGGGGCATGTCCAAAAGCACCCTCCACATCTTTTACAAAAATTGTGCCCCTAACAAAGCCCCAGTCTGGGGGCATTCTTTGCCAAGGTTCAGCCTTCATTACCAAGTCAAACTCTTGCATCCTTGACCCACGATCAGAAAAAGCGCACCCAATCCGAAAAATAACGAGCTACCATGAACCAACACAATCTATGAACCAAACTTAGGGAGCAACAGAATCCACACTCAAAGTTTCAAATTTGCTATAAGAGCAGTGTCAGATGATGTCATGTAATGAACAAAATTTTGGGGCATGCACCCTGATGAAAGATTCAAAGAAAGCTGATCGAACCCAGGACAAAGTCGGGGCACCGCCACATACAAAAGACCAAGATCCTGATAGGACGGTGAGAGCAGGGCATCCCATTGAGGGCCAAAAAAATCATATCACATTCATGCATTTAGATTGCATTCATCTTGCATTAAACCATTTTTGCATACGTCATACATTTAGATTAAGTGCATACACAAAAATCACCATGCATTTAAGATAGACACATACATTTAGGCATAAAAATCATGCATGCATTTTTGCTTACAAACAGGTTCGAAGGAGAACCCGAACATCCTCAACATGGGGGAAACGACACGATGGCCAATCTTAGTCATAGAGGAGGCCAAAAACACACAAAGAGGATGCTGAAACATCAATAAAAGGTAACATTGACAAATTTTGTGAACATTTACTGATTAATGTTTGTTTTCCATTTTTGAGTCAAACCTCTCCGGACATCGCTACAACTTGGATGATGGTCGTCTTCAAGCAACAACAGCCCCAATAGACCCTCCTCAAGCTTCTTCTTCACCAACAACACCTTTTCGTGCTCAAAACGTCACTTGGGGTCTAATTCATGTCGCAACTGTCCAAGTTGCAAGGCTCAAAATGAGCAACGAACTGCCCACATGCACCAACTTCAGCCATGAAAGAGCCTTACCCAAAAGCTCAAAACTAGACACTTCCTTTCAGTCATGCTCAAACAAATATGGTGCTTAGAGGATATTGGCTTTCCTATGTTTTAGTTAGTTTAATGGAAGGCAAGCGCAGGTTCAGCAACAACATTAGCAAATTCAGAGTAGAACCTGGAGTCATCTTGTTTGGGGTAGACCTCAAAGGTTGCCTCAATCATCATGGCAACCACTTCAACTTTAGTCCCAGCAAAAACAGCCTCAGATTCACCCTTGGATCCAAAAACAACCGCAAAGATATATGAATTGGGTTTTATCCCTTCCATTTTCATTGTCAAAAACAATTCCAAAACTTGTTAGCTGGTTATTTAAGAAGCTCTTGGGGTAAAAAAAATGAAATTTGGAGAAGAAGAAGAAAGAGAAGGGTTCAGTGGGACCCAAAGTATATTACTTTATTAAGGAAAATAAAAATTAACGGGTAACGTCAGCATTTTCTAACGGGAGGGACCAAAATGAAAATAAAATAAAAGTTGGGTGACCTCAATAAAAATTTTAAAAGTTTGTGACTAAAATAAAAATATCCTAAAAGTTCGGTGACCATCTATGTACTTTACCCTAGAATTAATTTGAACTTCAACTTTAACTCGAACTTATACAAAATAAATGTAATTTATTTGACCTCAAGCTTAGCATTTTAGTTTTAGTTTAAACAAATATTGTTATTCATATAACAATTGGATGTAGTGGTTAAGAAATAGAAAAGTTTTGGAGTACCTATGTTCAAATCTAAAAGACAAACCCTAACATCATAAACCCTAAGCCCTAAATTCTAAATTATAACCATAAACCTTAAATTTTACACCCTACACATTAAACCCTAAACCTTAACCTAAAACTCTAAATCCTAAAATTAAAAGATTTTTATAAATAAATTTGTGCATTAATGTATTTTTTAATTAAATAATATATTAAATATTTTAATTTAATTGACGAGACTGAAATGTAGTCTTGAGTCCATATATCGTGAAAGAAATCAACTAGCGAATGATATAACTAAAAGAGCTTGTTGCGACGAGATGGAATGCCACATTTCCTACCATCCACCAAATGAGGTTATAAATATTTTATATAATAATTGTAACGCCTAAGTATTTACTAGGTTATTAGTTATCGGTTTCAACATTTGTTCATAAAAAAATCTGAAAAACATGGCAATTATGTGTGTAAGTTCATTTAAATTACAATTAAATTTATTAATTACAAAATGGTACATCTTTTTATTTAAAAGTTATACATAAAGGGTTATATTTTGATTCATATGCTGTGTAAAAAAGTTTACACAACTTTTCATATTTAAGCTATAAAATATAAACCCTAAAGTTCTAGCCTTGAAATCTAAACCTTGAATCCTAAGCTTTAAATTCTAACCATAAACATTAAATTCTACACCTTACAAAAACAATCCCTAAACTCTAAACCACAACCTAAATCTCTAAACTCTAAAATTAAAAAGCTTATATAAAATTTAATTTACACAAACTTATGTATTAAAATATTTTGAGTTAATTGCATCACACGTCCCCAAACTATGACCCTCATTTTAAATTGGTCCCTAAACTTTAAAACATTCCAATTTCATCCTCAAACTATGACCTTCATTCTAAATTGGTCCCCAAACTTTTGAGCATTCCAGTTTCATCCTCAAACTATAACTCTCATTCTAAATTGGTCCTGGAACTTTTTGAACATTCATGGCGATAAGTCAATTATGAATCTCCTCTTTTAACATATTATTAATAATATTACTAAATTTTATCATAATTACCATCCGATAAAAAGAGATATCTTGAACAATCACATTTGGCTGGTTGGTCAAGCTGCTCATCTTTGTTCTCTCATTTCCCTTAAGTCATAGGTTTTATACCTACCAGGAGTTCTCCTCTAGGTAAGATTAGGATTAGAATTAGAATTAGAATTAGGCTTTATAAAAAAAATATATTATCTAAAATAATATTATTTATTATTTTTTAATCAATAAATAATTATATGCGAAATGATAAAACAAATTCTTGTTTGGTCAAACTCGAAGTTGCTTCTTCCTTTACCTTGCAGAACACGGAGAGAAATTTCTCAATAATTCCTCGGAAACATTAATTCTATTTCTTGTCAAAGCTCGCAATAGAATCGTAAGTGCTTACAAACTTTTCTTGCATCAGGATCCACTGAAAACGCTATAAATACAAGACATGTTCGTTTGCCCTGAAACTTTGGGACAGTGCTAGCAACAGGGTAACAAGTGAATCACATTACATTCGTAATTCCATGGCTTCTCTTAACACCATATCCACCCATACAAATAAACATAAATGCCTCAAGCTTAAGGTAATATATATGATTTTCTGGAGTTGCAGATTGCTTAAATTCCTTATTTCTAACTCATAAAACATTGACAGAGAAAGATTGCAAAAAGAAATATGACAGCAAGATTGAGGAGGTTGAAGACGGAGATGGCGGAGATAAGCATAGAGCAGGAATTTATCAAGGAAGGGCAAAGGCAAGTTCGGACAAAGATTGAAGACATAAATGAACAATGTGAGCAACTGAGGGAAGAAACCAAGCAAATAATCCGGCAGAGCGCTAACACTCAAATCCGCTTGGCCCTTATGTTCAACATCCTCAAGGCACGAGAAGAAGGCGACTCTGCCAAGACATTTCAATTAACTCAACTGCTTCGGTCTGTTTCATAGTTTATCGGGTTTTTTTGGTTGTTGTTGTGCTTCCTAAAGAATGATGAAGTTAACGTAAATTTCCTCTCTCTTTTTTCTTTTCTTTTCTCAGTAAAATAATGTAGCGGGAACAATCTGAAGCATGAAGTTGCCTTATTCATCAATCAAGTGAACAAAGAAGACCATGTATTTGTGGCTTATGTTCGTATTTGTTTTTGTTCTCAGCTAAATCGTGTTTGTATTAAGCAAACTTTACTTTATATTAGAAAAATCTGTGTTTAAACTGTTGGATAATGAAAACTTCAATTCCAAGAGGTATGATTTTACTCGTATATAAATTACGTTAGGCGAGCAAAACTCGATTCAAAAAAATTAAAATTTTCAATTCGATTCAGTTTGATTCGAATCGTAATTCTATAAATTTGACTCAATTCAAAATTTCAAATAATGTTTGAGCTATAAAATGAGACTCGAATAACCTGAAATTTTTACTAATTAGTGGATCAGTTTTCAAGTTCGAGTCGAGTCGAGTCCTCAACTCTGCCTGATATATGTGTATCACATATGAACAATTAAAGAAATATATATGTATATTGTATATGGTTATTGAAAGCCGTTTAATCAAAAAAACGATTAGTACCATACATATTTGCACTTAAACTTGAATAGAAACTCAAACAAGTCGACTTAACTAAAAAAGTTCAAATAAAATTTAGGTCAAAATGTAATATCCCAATTTTAGCTAGTGACCAAAATGTAAATTTTGAAAGTTTTGTGGCTGAAGTATAAACTTTGAAAAAATCCAGGGACCAAAGTGTAATTTTTAAAAGTCGTGTACTTTAACCCCGTAAATGAATATTTTACCCCCAAGAATGAAGTTTTCGTGTTACTCTGATTTTTGGTATAGAATTTGTGTTAATGGCTATAAAGCGATAAAGTTCGGAAAAATATTCGGATAATCAGATCGAGCTAAAATTTCAGAGATGGTTCCATGAACCTTAGAAGAGTCATAAAGTATTACTTTATGGATATTTAGATGTTAAAAAGGTCGGGAAAAATTTAAATTGATTGAAATGACATGGAATGGCAATTTTGTGAATAAGTTGATTGGTAAAGGGCATTTTGGTCATTTCACCCAATAGGGACATGGAATGAATTTTGAGATTTCTTTTATAGATGAATAGTGGCTGATTATAATCCAACTAAGTTTAGTTGGAATGTTACAAAATGGAAAACTAGAAATATAAATCTAGTTGGAGGGTATTTTTAGAAAGTGGAATTTATTGAATTAAAAATTCATTTTTAATTATACAAGTGGCTTATATATATGAAATATGAAGGTTTATCAATGAAAATTCATCTCCAAAACCGTGGAGAAAGAGGAGAAAGAAGATGAGAATTTTCCAAGCTCGATTTAAGCCCTAAATCTCGGTTTTAAGGTAATATTCCGAACTACAAAGTTGTTCATCTCTTTGATCTCTATCTATTGATGTAAATTATTCATGGATTTCATTCTTGATTGATGAGACTTGATATGAGAGAGAAATTAGGGTTTATGTTCAAATTGAGGGTTTTATGATTTTATGAATTTATGTTCGATTTTATATTGAATTCAAGGAAGAATGATGTTGGATTTATGTTTTTGAGTTGTGATTTAAACCCTAAACAATTCAGAAACCTTGAAGAAGATTAGGGTTTAGGGATCCAACCTTAAATTAGGGTTTATGATGATGAGTTAGTTAGGTATATTTTCTTCCCTTCTTTACTTGTGTTGTAATTTTTGTGATTTAATGAAGTAGTAGTTAATTTAAAATTGTGTTTTTAGTTTGTATGTATTTATGTTTTAGATTAGTATTTATTATGTTTTAAATTTATGTTTTATATTAATATTTTATTTATGTTAGATTTATTTTTATTTCTTTGAGTTAGATTAATATTTATGTATGTATGTTTTAGATTAGTATTTTATTTATGTTAGATTTGTTTTTATTTATGTGTTAAATTAATAGTTATGTATATATGTTTTAGATTAGTATTTTATTTATGTTATATTAGTATTTTATTATGTTAGTATTTATTTATATTTTTATCGCAATGTATTTATTTAAATTTGCCATGTTTTTTAAGTTTGCATAATGGATATATATTTTGTCAACGCGGTGCCCTTTTTTATCCGAGCGTAAATGAGGCCAGGATCAGGCGTAGTGATAGTGGTTGAGCGTTTATTCTCGGATAACGGGGCCTTTAAAATCTACTCGCACTTATAACCAAATTTTAATTTAATCGCCACTTTAATCCGGAAAGTCTAATATTAATAAAGCGGTAATTGTTAAAGTACCAATTTTGGGCGGTGTGTGGGGTGCTAATCCTTCCCCATCCGTGAATCGACTCCCGAACCCATCAATTTTAAATCTTTGATTTTTACGGTGTCCGTCCACCTTGAGTGGCGGTGGCGACTCCATTTTTAAAAAAATACGTTTTCTTCTAAAATCCCACGGAAGACATCATTTTCAAAATAAAGTCAAAAATAATTTTCAAAAAACACCATTTTTTAGCGAGAGGGACATCGCTACAGATGGCAACTCCGCTGGGGAAATTTTTGTTTTTCAAAAACAAATGAGAGTCGAGCTTTTTCCAAATAATTACCGCTTTATAAATATCGGAAATTCCGAACTAAAATGACTATTAAACTAACATTCGGTTATAATTGCGCGTTTATTTTAACGCATTTAAAATATGGCATATAAACCCGTTTTTTAAGTGGGGGAGAACGTTAATGCTTTCGTGGAGATATCGTTCTCCCGTATGGGCCCTAGCAAGTATCCTTTGGGGCTCGAGTACCTTATACTTTCGTGAGGATATCGTTCCTTCGTATGTGTATACGCGAATGGGTCTCCCTGAATTGAACCTGGTTGAAAGGAGCCTATAATGGGTGATGATCGGGGGCTTTGCTACTCTTAGTAGGGGACATCAAGGACAATTCGGGGTACCTCTTCTTAGCACCAAAACTGCATGTAGAGAACATATAGAAACCCACCCTTTTAGAGCCATGCAGATAACCTAGGTGTTTTGGACGGGATGTAAATAGGGTTGTTTTGTTTGTTTACCTTATCTAAATTATTCTTCTATTTATGTGTTATTGATCTTATTCGGTACTGACTCGTTTTCTTTTTTGTTTTACCCTTTTTTGCATATATCATTGTGTTTGCATTACATTGGGGTGTTGGTTCAAGTGGTTTACCCGATCAGAAATCTTTCATTTTTACCCTATTTTAATTTACTCATTTGATTATTCTAATTTCAAATTGACCCATTTTTGTGATCACATCATATATGTTCATTTTGGCATTCACTGCATGGCATATCGTAACACTTTAATTTTTGCATTTTACCAACATGAAATATTGATTCACGACTGGTTCTCAATTTAAAAAATTATCATCGGGAAAAAATCTAGCACTCTAGATATCAATGCAATATTCAAAGTTGCATATGAATCCCGTGAGTTCGAAAGTTGAGCCATGAGAACCATTTTTGATTCAGTACTTTCACATCTAAGACATGCATTTCGCATTTACATGCATACATTTTGAAATTTCAAAATTAGTCCTTGTGTTACCCCTCTGATACAACAAAGTTGGTCAATCTAGCACCTTACAGAGCCTGATCTTGGGGCATGTCCAAAAGCACCCTCCACATCTTTTACAAAAATTGTGCCCCTAACAAAGCCCCAGTCTGGGGGCATTCTTTGCCAAGGTTCAGCCTTCATTACCAAGTCAAACTCTTGCATCCTTGACCACAGTCTGTAAAACTGCACCCAATCCGAAAAATAACGAGCTACCATGAACCAACACAATCTATGAACCAAACTTAGGGAGCAACAGAATCCACACTCAAAGTTTCAAATTTGCTATAAGAGCAGTGTCAGATGATGTCATGTAATGAACAAAATTTTGGGGCATGCACCCTGATGAAAGATTCAAAGAAAGCTGATCGAACCCAGGACAAAGTCGGGGCACCGCCACATACAAAAGACCAAGATCCTGATAGGACCAGTGAGGAGCCAGGGGCATCCCATTGAGGGCCAAAAAAATCATATCACATTCATGCATTTAGATTGCATTCATCTTGCATTAAACCATTTTTGCATACGTCATACATTTAGATTAAGTGCATACACAAAAATCACCATGCATTTAAGATAGACACATACATTTAGGCATAAAAATCATGCATGCATTTTTGCTTACAAACAGGTTCGAAGGAGAACCCGAACATCCTCAACATGGGGGAAACGACACGATGGCCAATCTTAGTCATAGAGGAGGCCAAAAACACACAAAGAGGATGCTGAAACATCAATAAAAGGTAACATTGACAAATTTTGTGAACATTTACTGATTAATGTTTGTTTTCCATTTTCAGGTCAAACCTCTCCGCCAATAGAGCAGCAGAAGTAGCCTTTTTTATATCTTGCCTCCGTCATTGTTGATAGGCCAACATTTCCAGATTTTGCTTTACCGTTGATGGTGCAGCAGTATAGACATCCTGAAGATCTCATTTCTCCGTTGATGGTGCAACAGATCCGAACCTTTCCCCAAGCAGATCGAATTTCTATTCAGGTATTGTTTCTTTGCTGACGGTGCAACCAGACCTAATTTTTTCTCGAGTTTTATTTCTTTGTACAGTTCAAGAAAAAAGAAAAAAAATCATCAAAAAAAAGAAAAATTGAAAAATTTTGAAAAAAAAAGTGAAGAATTCAAAGAAAAATTAAAAAACCAAAAATTGAAAAAAATAAAAAAATTGAAAAAAAATAAAAAATTGAAAAAATAAAAAAAAAAAAAACGAAAAAATCAAAAATAAAAAAATCAAAAGGAAATTTATCAACTTTCATCATCCGATCCAGTCCTCCACTGATGGAGTGGCCGGGTCCAAGCTCCCGTCGTCCTCAGATCCTGTTCTCCGCTGATGGTGTAGCTGGTTCCAGGTTGTCATTGTCCAATCCAGTCCTCCGCTGATGGAGTGGCCGGGTCCAAGCTCTCGTTGTCCTCAGATCCTACTCTCCGCTGATGGTGTAGCCGGTTCTAGGTTGTCATCATCCGATCTAGTCCTCCGCTGATAGAATGGCTAGGTCTAAGCTCTCGTCGTCCTCAGATCTTGCTCTCCGCTGATGGTGTAGCGGTTCCATGTCGTCATTATCCAATTCGGTCCTTCGTTGATGGAGTGGTCGGGTCTAAGCTCTCGTCGTCCTCAGATCCTGCTCTCCGCTGATGGTGTAGCCGGTTCCAGGGGTGTTATCCAATCTAGTTCTCCGCTAATGTAGTGGCCGGGTCCAAGCTCCCGTCGTTCTCAGATCCCGCTCTCCACTGATGGTGTAGCCGGTTCTAGGTCGTCATTGTCCAATCCAGTCCTCCGCTGATGGAGTGGCCGGGTCCAAGCTCCCATCGTCCTAAGATCATGCTCTCCGCTGATGGTGTAGCCGGTTCCAGGTCATCATTATCCAATCCAGTCCTCCGCTGATGGAGTGGCCGGGTCCAAGCTCCCGTCGTCCTTTGATCCTGCTCTCTGCTGATGGTGTAGCCAGTTCCAAGTCGTCATCATCCGATCTAGTCCTCCGTTGATGGAATGGCTAGGTCCAAGCTCCCGTCGTCCTCAGATCCTGCTCTCCGCTAATGGTGTAGCCGGTTCTAAGTCGTCATTATCCAATCCAGTCCTCCGCTGATGGAGTGGCCAGGACCAAGCTCTTGTCGTCCTTAGATCCTGTTCTCCGCTGATGGTGTAGCCAGTTCTAGGTCGTTGTTATCTAATCCAGTCCTCCGCCGATGGAGTGGTTGGGTCCAAGCTCCCGTCGCCCTCAGATCTTGCTCTCCGCTGATGGTGTAGCCGGTTCTAGGTCGTCATTATCCAATCTAGTCTCTCCGCTGATGGAGTGGCTAGGTACATGCTATCGTCGTCCTCTGATCCTGCTTTCCGCTGATGGTGTAGCCGGTTCCAGGTCGTCATTGTCCAATCCATTCCTCCGCTGATGGAGTGGCCGGGTCCAAGCTCCCGTCATCCTCAGATCCTACTCTCCGTTGATGGTGTAGCCGGTTCCAGGTCGTCATTGTCCAATCCATTCCTCCGTTGATGGAGTGGCCGCGTCCAAGCTCCCGTCGTCCTCAGACCCTGCTCTCCACTGATGGAGTGGCCAGGTCTAAGCTCCATCATTATCCAATCCAGGTCGTCATTCCAGGTCATCATTATCCAATCCAGTCCTCCGCTGATGGAGTGGCCAGGTCTAAGCTCCCGTCGTCCTCAGATTCTGCTCTCCGCTGATGGTGTAGCCGGTTCCAGGTCGTCATTGTCCAATCTAGTCCTCCGCTGATGGAGTGGCCGGGTCCAAGCTCCTGTCGCCCTCAGATCCTACTCTCCGCTGATGGTGTAGCCGGTTCCAGGTCGTCAATATCCAATCCAGTCCTCCGCTGATGGAGTGGCCGGGTCCAAGCTATCGTCGTCCTCAGATCCTGCTCTCCGCTGATGGTGTAGCCGGTTCCAGGTCGTCATTATCCGATCCAGTCCTCCGCTGATGGAGTGGCCGGGTCTAAGCTACCGTCGTCCTCAATCCTGCTCTCCGCTGATGGTGTAGCCGGTTCCAGGTCGTCGTCATCCGATCCAGTCCTCCGCTGATGGAGTGGCTAGGTCCAAGCTGCTGTCGTCCTCTAATCTTGCTCTCCGCTGATGGTGTAGCTGATTCATTGTCGTCATTATCCGATCCAGTCCCTCCGCTGATGAAATGGTTGGGTACCAGTTGCTGCTATCCTACTTCTCCGCTTATGGTGTAGTAGAGTTCCAGTGAATGTTCTGCTTCTCCGTTGATGGCGAGGTTAGATCCACTTTACTGATTTTCAAGTTCTAGCTAAAAAATAAAAAGAGGGAAGAAATCAAAAAAAAAGAAAAAATGAAAAAGAAAAAAGCAAAGAAAAAATGAAAAAAGAAAAAGAAGAAGAAAAAATCAAAGAAAAAAGAAGAAAAAAATCATAAGAAGTCAAAAAAAGAAAAAAAAAGAGAAAAAAAGAAGAAAAAAAAGAAAAAAAGAAAAAAAAATTATCAACTTTCATCGCCCGATCTAGTCTCTCCGCTGATGGAGTGGCTAGGTACAAGCTATCGTCGTCCTCTGATCCTGCTCTCCGCTGATGGTGTAGCCGGTTCCAGGTCGTCATTATCCGATCTAGTCCTCCGCTAATGGAGTGGCTAGGTCCAAGCTGCAGTCGTCCTCTAATCCTGCTCTCTGCTGATGGTGTAGCCGGTTCCAGATCGCCATTATCCGATCCAGTCCCTCCGCTGATGGGGTGGTTGAATCCATGTCACCAACGTTCTCTGATCTTACTTCTCCGCTGATGGAGTAGTGGGGTCCAACATCTATTTTTCGACCCGGTCTCTTCGTCGGTGTTGTAGCCAGGTCATTTTTACTCTCATATTACCATGATAAAAAATAAGAAAGAAAAGAAAAACAAAAAAATAAAAAAAAAAAAAAAAAAAAAAAAAAAAAAAAAAAAAAAAGGAAAAAGTTGTCAGTTTTCTGGTCTTGTCTCTTCGTCAGAGTTGTAGCTGGATTAGACATCAGAATTTTCATCCATTGGTCTTGCCTCCTCATCAGTGTTGCAGCTGGATCGAATTTCGTAGACCCTGCCTCTTCGTCGGTGTTGCAATTGGGTCAAACTCTCTTTAGGTATTAGCTTATTATCAATAATGTAGCAAGTGGGACTCATTCTGCTTCCCCAACAAATAACCCCCAATTTTGAAGGTTTTGCTTCCCCAAGAGTGACAAGTTGGATCAACCAAGACAAGAAAGAAAATCTGCGCCGAAGAGAAAGAAGATCTACCGAGGAAAGAAGACACGCGTCAAAAGGAGAGAAGTTCAGCCAGACCGGACAAAAATGGTTATTCTTTTTGTCTTTGCTCTATTCCTGTTACACATCAATGAGCAAAGAGGGGCAACTGTAATCACTCATTTTTGTCCGGGTTTTAGTGTTACTAGTGTTATTGTAATAATATTATTATTAATATAAAATAATAATAATAATAAATAAATAATTAAAGTGTAAAAAAAGCAACTGAGGGGGAAGCTCCACGTCAACCCCCACAACCACCCCTTTGCCTATATACAGGCATGAAGTGGGGGGTAGGAAGGATGAATCGGCAGGGGGCTGGCCGAATAAGAGAGCAGTGCTCTCGGTTAGCTAGGGCCAAGGGGCAGTCCCCTCGGTCCTAACCGGTTCGATCAAGGTCCTATTTTAGACCCGATCTAGTTAATATTTTTGGAGAGGTCGTGGTAGATCTCAGTGGGGTTCAGTCGGGGTTCGTCATTTGAACTCCTAGTTAGGTATATTTTCTTCCCTTCTTTATTTGTGTTGTAATTTTTATGATTTAATGAAGTAGTAGTTAATTTAAAATTGTGTTTTTAGTTTGTATGTATTTATGTTTTAGATTAGTATTTATTATGTTTTAAATTTATATTTTATATTAATATTTTATTTATGTTAGATTTATTTTTATTTATGAGTTAGATTAATATTTATGTATGTATGTTTTAGATTAATGTTTTATTTATGTTAGATTTGTTTTTATTTATGTGTTAAATTAATAGTTATGCATATATGTTTTAGATTAGTATTTTATTTATGTTATATTAGTATTTTATTATGTTAGTATTTATTTATATTTTTATCGCAATGTATTTATTTATATTTGCCATGTTTTTTAAGTTTACATAACGAATATATATTTTGTCAATGTGGTGCCCTTTTATCCGAGCGTAAATGGGGCCAGTATCAGACGTAATGATAGTGGTTGAGCGTTTATTCTCGGATAACGGGGCCTTTAAAATCTACTCGCACTTATAACCAAATTTTAATTTAATCGCCACTTTAATCTGGAAAGTCTAATATTAATAAAGCAGTGATTGTTAAAGTACCAATTTTGGGCGGTGTGGGGGTGCTAATCCTTCCCCATCCGTAACCGACTCCCGAACCCATCAATTTTAAATCTCTGGTTTTTTACGGTGTCCGGTCCACCTTGAGTGGCCAGTGGCGACTCCATTTAAAAAAATATAGTTTTTCTAAAATCCCACGGAAGACATCATTTTCAAGATAAAGTCAAAAATAATTTTCAAAAAACACAATTTTTTAGCGAGAGGGACATCGCTACAACTTGGATGATGGTCGTCTTCAAGCAACAACAGCCCCAATAGACCTCCTCAAGCTTCTTCTTCACCAACAACACCTTTTCGTGCTCAAAACGTCACTTGGGGTCTAATTCATGTCGCAGCTGTCCAAGTTGCAAGGCTCAAAATGAGCAACGAACTGCCCACATGCACCAACTTCAGCCATGAAAGAGCCTTACCCAAAAGTGCAAAACTAGACACTTCCTTTCAGTCATGCTCAAACAAATCTGGTGCTTACAGGATATTGGCTTTCCTATGTTTTAGTTAGTTTAATGGAAGGCAAGCGCAGGTTCAACAACAACATTAGCAAATTCAGAGTAGAACCTGGAGTCATCTTGTTTGGGGTAGACCTCAAAGGTTGCCTCAATCATCATGGCAACCACTTCAACTTTAGTCCCAGCAAAAACAGCCTCAGATTCACCCTTGGATCCAAAAACAACCGCAAAGATATATGAATTGGGTTTTATCCCTTCCATTTTCATTGTCAAAAACAATTCCAAAACTTGTTAGCTGGTTATTTAAGAAGCTCTTGGGGTAAAAAAAATGAAATTTGGAGAAGAAGAAGAAAGAGAAGGGTTCAGTGGGACCCAAAGTATATTACTTTATTAAGGAAAATAAAAATTAACGGGTAACGTCAGCATTTTCTAACGGGAGGGACCAAAATGAAAATAAAATAAAAGTTGGGTGACCTCAATAAAAATTTTAAAAGTTTGACGACTAAAATAAAAATATCCTAAAAGTTCGGTGACCATCTATGTACTTTACCCTAGAATTAATTTGAACTTCAACTTTAACTCGAACTTATACAAAATAAATGTAATTTATTTGACCTCAAGCTTAGCATTTTAGTTTTAGTTTAAACAAATATTGTTATTCATATAACAATTGGATGTAGTGGTTAAGAAATAGAAAAGTTTTGGAGTACCTATGTTCAAATCTAAAAGACAAACCCTAACATCATAAACCCTAAGCCCTAAATTCTAAATTATAACCATAAACCTTAAATTTTACACCCTACACATTAAACCCTAAACCTTAACCTAAAACTCTAAATCCTAAAATTAAAAGATTTTTATAAATAAATTTGTGCATTAATGTATTTTTTAATTAAATAATATATTAAATATTTTAATTTAATTGACGAGACTGAAATGTAGTCTTGAGTCCATATATCGTGAAAGAAATCAACTAGCGAATGATATAACTAAAAGAGCTTGTTGCGACGAGATGGAATGCCACATTTCCTACCATCCACCAAATGAGGTTATAAATATTTTATATAATAATTGTAACGCCTAAGTATTTACTAGGTTATTAGTTATCGGTTTCAACATTTGTTCATAAAAAAATCTGAAAAACATGGCAATTATGTGTGTAAGTTCATTTAAATTACAATTAAATTTATTAATTACAAAATGGTACATCTTTTTATTTAAAAGTTATACATAAAGGGTTATATTTTGATTCATATTTGTGTAAAAAAAGTTTACACAACTTTTCATATTTAAGCTATAAAATATAAACCCTAAAGTTCTAGCCTTGAAATCTAAACCTTGAATCCTAAGCTTTAAATTCTAACCATAAACATTAAATTCTACACCTTACAAAAACAATCCCTAAACTCTAAACCACAACCTAAATCTCTAAACTCTAAAATTAAAAAGCTTATATAAAATTTAATTTACACAAACTTATGTATTAAAATATTTTGAGTTAATTGCATCACACGTCCCCAAACTATGACCCTCATTTTAAATTGGTCCCTAAACTTTAAAACATTCCAATTTCATCCTCAAACTATGACCTTCATTCTAAATTGGTCCCCAAACTTTTGAGCATTCCAGTTTCATCCTCAAACTATAACTCTCATTCTAAATTGGTCCTGAAACTTTTTTAACATTCATGGCCATAAGTCAATTATGACTCTCCTCTTTTAACATATTATTAATAATATTACTAAATTTTATCATAATTACCATCCGATAAAAAGAGATATCTTGAACAATCACATTTGGCTGGTTGGTCAAGCTGCTCATCTTTGTTCCCTCATTTCCCTTAAGTCATAGGTTTTATACCTACCAGGAGTTCTCCTCTAGGTAAGATTAGGATTAGAATTAGAATTAGAATTAGGCTTTATAAAAAAATATATTATCTAAAATAATATTATTTATTATTTTTTAATCAATAAATAATTATATGCGAAATGATAAAACAAATTCTTGTTTGGTCAAACTCGAAGTTGCTTCTTCCTTTACCTTGCAGAACACGGAGAGAAATTTCTCAATAATTCCTCGGAAACATTAATTCTATTTCTTGTCAAAGCTCGCAATAGAATCGTAAGTGCTTACAAACTTTTCTTGCATCAGGATCCACTGAAAACGCTATAAATACAAGACATGTTCGTTTGCCCTGAAACTTTGGGACAGTGCTAGCAACAGGGTAACAAGTGAATCACATTACATTCGTAATTCCATGGCTTCTCTTAACACCATATCCACCCATACAAATAAACATAAATGCCTCAAGCTTAAGGTAATATATATGATTTTCTGGAGTTGCAGATTGCTTAAATTCCTTATTTCTAACTCATAAAACATTGACAAAGAAAGATTGCAAAAAGAAATATGACAGCAAGATTGAGGAGGTTGAAGACGGAGATGGCGGAGATAAGCATAGAGCAGGAATTTATCAAGGAAGGGCAAAGGCAAGTTCGGACAAAGATTGAAGACATAAATGAACAATGTGAGCAACTGAGGGAAGAAACCAAGCAAATAATCCGGCAGAGCGCTAACGCTCAAATCCGCTTGGCCCTTATGTTCAACATCCTCAAGGCACGAGAAGAATGCGACTCTGCCAAGACATTTCAATTAACTCAACTGCTTCGGTCTGTTTCATAGTTTATCGGGTTTTTTTGGTTGTTGTTGTGCTTCCTAAAGAATGATGAAGTTAACGTAAAATTTCCTCTCTCTTTTTTCTTTTCTTTTCTCAGTAAAATAATGTAGCGGAAACAATCTGAAGCATGAAGTTGCCTTATTCATCAATCAAGTGAACAAAGAAGACCATGTATTTGTGGCTTATGTTCGTATTTGTTTTTGTTCTCAGCTAAATCGTGTTTGTATTAAGCAAACTTTACTTTATATTAGAAAAATCTGTGTTTAAACTGTTGGATGATGAAAACTTCAATTCCAAGAGGTATGATTTTACTCGTATATAAATTACGTTAGGCGAGAAAAACTCGATTCAAAAAAATTAAAATTTTCAATTCGATTCAGTTTGATTCGAATCGTAATTCTATAAATTTGACTCAATTCAAAATTTCAAATAATGTTTGAGCTATAAAATAAGACTCGAATAACCTGAAATTTTTACTAATTAGTGGATCAGTTTTCAAGTTCGAGTCGAGTCGAGTCCTCAACTCTGCCTGATATATGTGTATCACATATGAACAATTAAAGAAATATATATGTATATTGTATATGGTTATTGAAAGCCGTTTAAATCGAAACGATTAGTACCATACATATTTGCACTTAAACTTGAATAGAAACTCAAACAAGTCGACTTCACTAAAAAAGTTCAAATAAAATTTAGGTCAAAATGTAATATCCCAATTTTAGCTAGTGACCAAAATGTAAATTTTGAAAGTTTTGTGGCTGAAGTATAAACTTTGAAAAAATCCAAGGACCAAAGTGTAATTTTTAAAAGTCGTGTACTTTAACCCCGTAAATGAATATTTTACCCCCAAGAATGAAGTTTTCGTGTTACTCTGATTTTTGGTATAGAATTTGTGTTAATGGCTATAAAGCGATAAAGTTCAGAAAAATATTCGGATAATCAGATCGAGCTAAAATTTCAGAGATTGTCCCATGAATCTTAGAAGAGTCATAAAGTACTACTTTATGGATATTTGGATGTTAAAAAGGTCGGGAAAAATTTAATTTGATTGAAATGACATGGAATGGCAATTTTGTGAATAAGTTGATTGGTAAAGGGCATTTTGGTCATTTCACCCAATAGGGACATGGAATGAATTTTGAGATTTCTTTTATAGATGAATAGTGGCTGATTATAATCCAACTAAGTTTAGTTGGAATGTTACAAAATGGCAAATTAGAAATATAAATCTAGTTGGAGGGTATTTTTAGAAAGTGGAATTTATTGAATTAAAAATTCATTTTTAATTATACAAGTGGCTTATATATATGAAATATGAAGGTTTATCAATGAAAATTCATCTCCAAAACCGTGGAGAAAGAGGAGAAAGAAGATGAGAATTTTCGAAGCTCGATTTAAGCCCTAAATCTCGGTTTTAAGGTAATCTTTCGAACTACAAAGTTGTTCATCTCTTCGATCTCTATCTATTGATGTAAATTATTCATGGATTTCATGCTTGATTGATGAGACTTGATATGAGAGAGAAATTAGGGTTTATGTTCAAATTGGGGGGTTTATGATTTTATGAATTTATGTTCGATTTTATATTGAATTCAAGGAAGAATGATGTTGGATTTATGTTTTTGAGTTGTGATTTAAACCCTAAACAATTTAGAAACCTTGAAGAAGATTAGGGTTTAGGGATCCAATCTTAAATTAGGGTTTATGATGATGAGTTAGTTAGGTATATTTTCTCCCCTTCTTTATTTGTGTTGTAATTTTTGTGATTTAATGAAGTAGTAGTTAATTTAAAATTGTGTTTTTAGTTTGTATGTATTTATGTTTTAGATTAGTATTTATTATGTTTTAAATTTATGTTTTATATTAATATTTTATTTATGTTAGATTTATTTTTATTTATGAGTTAGATTAATATTTATGTATGTATGTTTTAGATTAGTATTTTATTTATGTTAGATTTGTT
Source organism: Hibiscus mutabilis (assembly GCA_019671005.1). NCBI lineage: Eukaryota > Viridiplantae > Streptophyta > Magnoliopsida > Malvales > Malvaceae > Hibiscus > Hibiscus mutabilis. The sequence goes on from CM033741.1 coordinate 8,915,983, forward strand.
TTATTTATGTGTTAAATTAATAGTTATGTATATATGTTTTAGATTAGTATTTTATTTATGTTATATTAGTATTTATTATATTAGTATTTATTTATATTTTTATCGCAATGTATTTATTTAAATTTACCATGTTTTTTAAGTTTGCATAATGGATATATCTTTTGTCAATGCGGTGCCCTTTTATCCAAGCATAAATGGGGCCAGTATCAGGCGTAGTGATAATGGTTGAGCGTTTATTCTCGGATAACGGGGCCTTTGAAATCTACTCGCACTTATAACCAAATTTTAATTTAATCGCCACTTTAATCCGGAAAGTCTAATATTAATAAAGCGGTAATTGTTAAAGTACCAATTTTGGGCGGTGTGGGGGTGCTAATCCTTCCCCATCCGTAACCGACTCCCGAACCCATCAATTTTAAATCTCTGATTTTTTACGGTGTCTGGTCCACCTTGAGTGGCCGGTGGCGACTCCATTTTTTAAATTATGTTGATATACATTGCCATGGATGAAATAAATATGGAATATATGGCCAAGTATGTTATTGAGGGACAGGGTATAGTTGGCATGCCATAGAGTCCAGCAACACGCTGCATACTCAGTTTAGCACTGTAGTATATATAAAGGACACTTACTGCATATGGTGGACACGACCTTATGTGTATTAGCACTTCAGTGCATATTTTACTCGTGTACCCAGGGTCCTTATAGGCTTATATTTGGGCTATGGTTTATGGTTAATAAATGATAAACATGTGAATATGCTTATGAGCTTTTGGAATAAATGGCAAGTATATTGGTAAGAAATTTATATGCGATTTATATCATGTTAATATATGAATAACATGATGGATTTACATGTCTTGTGATCATGATGCATTTATGCATATAAGGCATATTATGAAAAATAAACAAGCATGAAAGTCTTATGACATTAGCATGTAGTAAATCATTACTAATGCAATGTGAAAGTTGATGTTTTGGCATATATATCATGTTATATAAACATAGCCATGAAGTCGAATAAAGTTTAAATTATTGTTATTAACTTCCTTTATTGCCTCACTAAGTTCGTACTTAGCATGTGTTTGATTGTGCACACGTAGGTAAATCAAGATGAGAGTGAGAAGAGCATTGCATCAATATTGGAAAGCTCAACGGGTAATCACGGTAATAACATTCTAATTGAGGTTTGATATAGTGGCATGTATACTTGCTAAACCTATTTGAGTTGTGATTGGCCTTTAAAGTTCGTTATGGTTTCAAGATAATTTGCGTTTCTGGAAAGATTCAAAGTTAAGAGTAACCTCAAGTGGTGAGTTGCATGCTAAGATAATTGAGAGCATGTATGTTTTATGATAGTCAATTGTTCCCTATAAGCATACATAAAATTTGAAGACATTTGGGAATTGAATTAGGATGAATTAGAAATATGAAAATACAAGAATGTGCATTTTGGGACAGGGTGTACCAGTACTCAAGATTTGGGTTCAAAATTATCAAAACTTGAATTTTGTTTCAAATATTATTAATATTTAAGGATAGTAAAGTTGTGACATTCCCGATTCGTATTCGTTGTATGGATACGAAAAGGGGTGTTACACAAAATGGCCCCTCTGCGGATAAAAAAACGTTAGTCAACAAACAGTAAATAACTTGAAATGACATTGAAAACCTACATGGTAGTGCACGTCGCGATAGCAGTGTCATATAGACAAATATACTGACATTATTATAGAATGACACATTAGTCAAAAAATAAATTTATAAAATTGTATAAAATATAAAATAGTTTTTCTTCTGACGTGTCATTCTGTCAAGTCATTTCAAGTTGTTTATCGTAGTTGGCTAACAGTTTTCATTCACAAAGGGACCATTTTGACCCAAAATGAAACGTTAAGGGCTAAATTGCTTCAAAAAATGAGTCAAAGTGACTATTTAGTCAAACATTAGAGGTATTTTTTGGCATTATGCCTATCTAATATAAGAATTCTTACATTATTAGAGCTCAGGGTGGATTGTAAGTAATACATATTACTATATAATAAATATTTTGTAAAAAATAGTTGATAATATTTTTTTTAAGAATAACGTGGTTGCATTTCCCCCTATTTGTTTGCATTGAACAAATTCACACTCCACAAAACTTAACAGTAAAGAAAAACAAATGACGAATAGGCTTTCGATTACAAAAACAAAATAAAAATAAGGTTCACTAATTGATCGAGTGACTAAAAATACTCATTTTATCTCATCTTATATGAGTTCGAATATTTACATTGAAAATATAACAACTCTCTATTTAATCAAAAATAATTAAAAATGAGGCAAATAAGGTCGTTTCCTCGTTGGTCACTTGAGGTCGATGAACCGTAGGAAGCCACTTGGTGAACAGGTTCTGTGCCCATACAAGATAGATGATATGGTGCTGCAAGAAACTTTAGAAGCTAATTAATTCTTTTTATTTGATCTTTGTGTAATAAAAAAAACAAATGGTTGTATTGATCACATAAGCGTACAACACCCATAGACGATGAGTTGAGGCCGCCTAGATGATGGAGATGAGGGGATCCTTGGTCTCTAGATCTAGTTTGTGGAGAGCCCTCTGTAATCCCCTTGACCCAGCCTAGACGCCCAACCGAACTAAGAAGGCTATATTAGGTTTGTCGTAGCAAACCGAAGAGATACAACAAAACCCAGTCTATTTTTATTATCTTATCTAGATGCCAATTATTAACCCTACATGTTCATGCAGACATCAGGTGCAACCCCAACTCAATCGGGCATCAATTTGACATCCAATTGATCACATTTGCAATTTAGGGACCAAATTGCAATTACAGGAAATTTCAGGATTAAATCTCACTTTTAAGTTACCAACCTTTAATTAGTCAGGTTCCAAACTTTGATTTCAAATATCAACTCAATCCGAACATTCTATCGCATACAATTGCATTGACAAGATTCAGGGACTAAATTGCAAAGAAAGCAAAGCTGCCCAAAGTGACAATAACAGAAATAACGGTCATCCGTACCGATACGGGTAAACCCGTTTCGGTACACAGGTGTGGGACGAAATAACGATCATCCGTACCGATACGAGTAAATTCGTAGCTATACGGATTGAAACACCCTGTTTCGGTACACCTCTATGCCGTATCGATACGCCTAACTAAAATACCGAACTTTTGAAAACCTTGATGGTTGTACCGATACGGCTCTTCGGGCATTTCGGTACATGGGTGTGGGACGAAAAAGTTGATTTCCAGTAGCTGAGACATGTATCGAAACACTCATTGTTGTACCGGTATGCTAAGACCAAAATGGCCTAGGCGTATCGAAACACCAACCCTCATACCGATCCATCAAGCCGAAAAATGCCTACCCGTACCAATACGGTCCCCGCGTATCGGTACGTCTAGTGATGTCTAGATTAAGGTGGGGATTCGTGGTATGCTCCCTCTTATCTCTCACGCTAAATAATGTCACGAAGCAATCTTAAATTAATGCCAACAGAAACCCTTGGCAAGAAAAAAATGATAAAAATATGAGTTTAGGTAGTAAAATTGGCTAAGGGAGTGAAAGGACACTCGATGCATATTGCCTACACATCATGCACTCTTCATGAACTTAGACTAGAGCTATATTGTTGCACTTGAATTGCTACATGCTTGGCATTATTGCATTGAGATACTGAGGACAGAAATAGAGCTAAATTCTGCTTGCCAGCCCATGTTGGCATTCCACCAAAATTTTGTTGAGGTAACATTTTCACAGTTTTTATTTATTTATATTTGTTTTATTTTGTTTGCATTACTTGAGGACAAGCAATGAGTTAGGTTTGGGGGTGTGTTACCTATCCAAAAGTACTATTTTTAATGTCAATCTTACAATGCTTTTGCTTTCTTTTAGGTACATTTAGTTGCATTAGGATTTTAAAATCATGCATTTGCATAAGGAGTTTGGAATTTTGTCTATGCCAGTGTGAAGGGTTGTTTTGTTGGCAATTTTGCAGGTTTGGCATAGGATTTGGCCCAGAAAAGCAACACAGGAAGGAGCGTCAAAGAGAATACCGAGTGCTGTTGGCACAGATGGACCAGACAATGCCAAGCACCGGTTGCAGAGAAGTGAACTTGATGCCATGCCAAGAGGCTGTTGGACCCCGAAAAAATAGGACATGATCAGGCTCTGAAAAGATAGCAATTGGATCAATCTCCGAAAAAATAGCGGATAAGATGGTGCGAATATTGGTTGGTAGATTCATGCCAAGCTTGGACGCCAAGGCAGCATCGGCAGAATGACGTTAGCCCTAGCCTGATCAGCTCTCGTTCAAATTTGGATAAGATAATTATCTCTTATCCCTTGCATTTAAAATTCAAATGAGGAGCTCATCTTATCCCTTCCTTACACGCCTATTTAAACACCAACCGAGGGGGATCGAAGAAAAGGAGATCGTGAGGAATTGGTGTGTAACGATTGACAACCGGTTGCACCTAGGAAGGGTGGTCCGACCAGCTTGGCCGAGAAGCCTGGATCTTGAAGGCTGCATCGAAAAACCCCTTCTAGCCCATTCTCTCTTTCAAGTTATTTATTTTGTTTTTAATGATGATGTATTGCGAAACGTTTGTGGGTTGTTGATTAAATCCCTCACCATGAACTAATTTAATAGTTAGCGGGGGATGTTTGAATTGAACGCTATTTTTATGTTTTAGTTTTTAATAATAAATCTGCCACTATTCGACATACTTTAATATTTCCTAAATACTATGCCAAGCGAGAGCTGGCACTGTTGGCCTATTGTGCCTCAATATCTTAACAGACTTGGGGTGGCAACGAATAAGTTGTTGAATACTGAGGAGAGAATCTTCGAGAGAAGTTGTTCAAGTAGATGAACTTACTTCGGGAGTGAAATTTACCCATTAGGAGTATAGATTGGATTTTAATCAAATTGTGTTATTTAAAAACAAACATTATAGAGATATAGGGGTTTTTACATGATCAATTTAGGGCAATGACCATCGAGAGAGGCTTTGCTAATTTTGAATCTGCTCGGCAAACAATGCCAAGACAAGTTGTTATTAAAAGCTGGTACGACATGAATAGCGTGAAAACCAGGCATTCCCTGCCAATGCTCATCATTCATTAAAGCACATTCCTTTCCAACGTCTTTACTTTACTTTCATTCCTTTTCTTTTTTTTTATTGTTTTCAAAACCAACTTCAAATCAACTTTTTCTTAAGGCAAGTAACAATCAAGGCAATTGAATTCCAAGTCAATCTCTGTGGGATCGATACTCAGCTTACCAGCTGTATTACTTGCAGACCGTGTATACTTGCACGCAAAAGACTCATCTTGGCACATTTTTATACTTTCCAACACATATCTTTTGCCACTTTTGCCAGCATTTCCACCTAGAGAGTCTACACATGCATTACTACCAAATGCAAAGCTCAAGGAGAAACATGTATAAATCACATTATACAATGTAAAACATTTCAATGATACATTAACATTATATTGGCTTACAAGTGATCATTAAACAAGTCCAATAACAAAAGAGTTCATCGGATACACGGATTCAACAAGTGTTAACCCAACACTTCAAGCCATCTCAACCGGAATAACGATACAATCACAATCGCGGTAAAATAACAACCGGGTACAATTTCAACCCACAGGGACACCAACCCCTTTCATCGGTTAGATGCTTAACCCACTAACGGGAGCTTTCGGTACGCCGTATAAACCCCTCAACATCCAAGGCGACTTATTTATAGTGCACTCAATCCTATGGCCGGCCAACTATACCCGATAACAATTTTAAAACCACATCACTTGCCAATATAATTAACCAAATAACATTTACCTCACTGATTTTAACAAGCATTAAACCATGCCATTTCCAAAGCAACAACCATGCTTTAAAACATAAGTATAAACCATACTTTACAAGGATTACTTACCATGTTCATCCTTCAGCAAAACATGCTTAAAAACAGTATATTGAATACTTTAAAACATGCTTAAACAGTAGGTACATGAACACTAAACCAAGTGCATAAAATCATTCGAACAAGCATGACCGAGAGAGTAAAACCACTTTATACTTACTTCTGAGTCTAGGTAAGCGTTTCAAGCTCTACCTTAACTCCCAAAACTCTATTCCCATAACATCAAAACGCTTTAAACCACGTTTTCACTCACTGATATGTGAAACCTCGATTCATCGACGCGAAATCAAGTATCCGAAACCTCCAACGCTTCTTCAATCACTTTCGGATCAACCTCCCCTGTTTTTACCACAAAACAACAGAGGATTAATGCATCATAATGCATTCCAAACACAACAACTACAATCCTTCTCGGATTTCCACAAAACCTTCACAATTAACCCTCCACAAAAACCGAAAACATAACCAAAACACTTCGATTCACAACCCAGCCAACATCTATCAATCTAACATCACTTTCAACATCAAAACACGTCTAAAAATAGATCCAAAACAACCTACCACCTCCAACAACCTTACAACCATAGAAACACCACAAAACCTCAAAACTAACAACCTAAACAAATAGAGAATCTTAAGTTTCGAGATTCCATTGATAAAAATCATTTATCAACATTATTAAACATCCAAAATATAAATCAAAGCATCTTTATTTACTGGAAATCAGATCCAATCCGTGAATTAAGTCAATTTCCCCAAATAACTCAATTAAACATTAGAAAATCATCAAAATCGGATTAGAAACACAAAAACAAGTATCACATGCTTGGGAATTTCAATAAATAACCATACAATAGAGGAGATCTCGGAACTTACCCCTATTGTGAAGTTTCTCCCTCAATTGATTTGTGAAAAGCTAAGAAAACACAAGATTATTGTAAAATTTTGTGTAAACAATCTTTATAAAACAATTTGAAACAATAACATCAAGTTAGAAACCACCTCACCTCTGGAAATTTGATGAAAACCTGAGTATTTGGCTGAGGAGAGAATGGAGAGAAAAAGTTGCGAGAAAATGACATGATTTTTGTTTTGAAAAGTAATAACTAACTTTTAACAAAAATCCTCTTTAATCAATAATTAAAACACATGTTAAAATATCTTCAATTAAGAGAGAAACCTTAAGAAACCAATTGGTAAAATCGCTCCTTAAAGATTTTAAGTATTTGACCCTTTTCATTTTAGTCACTAGGAAATCACAGTTTTCAAAACTTTCATTTTGGTCACTAACCAAAATGTTCATCTTCCAAAACTCGTTTTACAAAATCGATACCACAATTATTAAATATATAATTAATAATGATTTTAGAGCATTTTCCATAATTTTTCCAACACCAAAAATATACGAGCCCGAAACCGACTCGAATCTCTACTTCGGTCCATCGAACCATCTAATAAACCACCAAACCGCTAAGCCCTAAAACCGGGGTGTTACAACTCTCCTCCACTTAAGAAATTTCGTCCCCAAAATTTACCTGGAGGAAACATGTGCGGAAACTGTTTCAATATATCCGACTTGCGTTCCCACGTGGCCTCTTCAACACCGCGGTGCTTCCACAACACTTTAACCAGCTCGACTATTTTGCCACGTAGCACCTTACTACTAGTATCAAGAACCTCTACCGGTTCTTCATCATAAGATAGGTCCGGTCTCAACTCAATCTCCTCCACCAGCATGACATGGATGGATCCGACCTATATCTCTGTAACACCGAAACATGAAACACGTCATGAATCTTTCCCAACTTCGGAAGTAGCCTCAAACAGTACGCAACAGGACCAACACGCTCAATAACCTCGTATGGTCCAATGAACCTCAGGCTAAGCTTCCCTTTCTGCCCAAAGCGCAACACCTTTTTCTATGGCGACAAAAACACTTTATTACCCACAGCGTACTCTATATCCCTACGCTTCAAATCCGCATAAGATTTCTGGCGATCTGCAGCTGCTTTTAAGTGCTCACATATCAACTTTACCTTTTCGGTTGTGCCTTTCAAAACATTGGGCATCGACATAAACTTTTCCCCCGCTTATGCCCAACACACGGGCGTACGACATTTCCTGCCATACAACGCCTCATAAGGTGTCATATGTATTCTAGCATGATAACTGTTATTGTAAGCAAACTCCACCAACGGCAACTGCTTCTCCCACGTTCCCTGGTACTCAATAACACAACACCTCAGCATATCCTCGAGAACTTGAATCACGCGCTCTGATTGGCCATCCGTCTAAGGATGATATGAGGTACTGAAGCTCAACCGGGTTCCCATAGCACGATGCAAACTCACCCAAAACCTTGTGGTGAACTGTGGATTCCTATCCGAAACTACAGATTTGGCTACTCCGTGCAAACGCACAATCTCAAAGATGTACAGTTCAGCCAACTTGTCCAAGGTATAGGTAGTATGCACTGGCACAAAATGCGCACACTTCGTAAACCGATCCACAATCACCCAAATAGAATCATTTTTGGTCGGCGTCAAAGGCAGCCCAGACACGAAATCCATGGTGATTCTTTCCCACTTCCATTCCGGTATCCTCAACGGGTGCAACAACCCGAAAGGAAACTGATGCTCAGCCTTTACCCGCTGACAAACCATACACCAAGCAACGAAATCAGCCACATCCATTTTCAGTCCAACCCAATAGTACTCCTCTTTCAACCCTCGATACATTTTATTACTACCTGTATGCATAGCGAAAGGACTAGCATGTGCCTCTGTCAAAATAGTATACCTCAACTCTTCGTCTTCAGGCACCACTATTCGACCTTTGAAACACAACACCCCATCATCGTTGAAATAAAAATCTGTAGGATTTCCATCCCTGATATCTTCCACATGAGGCACCAAACTCCCATCATACGGTTGTTTCTCCTTAATCATCTGCGACAAGGACGACTTCACCTGTAACTCAGCCAACAAACACTCATCATTCGTCACACTTAACCGAGCAAACATGGCTCTCAACTCCACAGCCGCTTTTCTGCTCAAAGCATCCGCCACAAAATTGGCTTTCCTCGGATGATACTCAATGGTCAGATCATAATCCTTAAGCAACTCCAACCATCTACGTTGCCTAAGATTTAGCCTCTTCTGTGACATCAGATATTTCAAAATCTTATGATCCGTATAAACCATACATTTCTCACCATAGAGGTAATACCTCCAGATCTTCAAGGCAAACACAACCGCTGCAAGCTCAAGATCGTGAGTAGGGTAGTTACGTTCATGCACCTTCAACTGCCTAGATGCATACGCCACTACCTTACCCTCCTGCATCAACACATAACCAAGCCCAACATACGACACATCACTATAAACAACAAACTCCTTCCCCGATTCTGGTTGAACCAAGACTAAAGCTCGCGTCAATACTTCCTTCAACCTTTCAAAAGCTCACTGCCTATCTTCCTCCACTCAAACCGAACATTCTTCTGTAGCAATTTTGTTAACGGAGCTGCCAAACTGGAGAGCCCTTCCACAAACCTTCAGTAGTAACCCGCCAAACCAAGGAAACTCCTAACCTCCGTTACAAACTTGGGCTCCTTCCAACTCATTACAACCTCAACCTTATGTGGATCGACACGAATTCCTTTGGCCGACACAACATGTCTGAGGAACACAACTTCCTTAAGCTAGAACTCACATTTGCTTAACTTAGCATAAAGTTGATTAGACAACAGCGTCTGAAGCACAATTCTTAAATGTCTTTCATGATCCTCCTCGGTACGGAAGTACACAAGGATATCGTCGATAAACACAACCACAAATTGGTCCAAAAACTCATAAAACACTCGGTTCATCATGTCCATAAAAGCAGCTGGTGCATTGGTCAAACCAAATGGCATCACAAGAAACTAGTAATGCTCGTACCTCATACGGAAGGCTATTTTGGGCACATCCACCTCCTTCACCTTTAACTGGTAGTACCCTGACCTCAAATCTATCTTGGAAAACACCGAGGCTCCCTTGAACTGATCAAATAGGTCATCTATCTGTGGTAAGGGATACTTGTTCTTTATTGTCAACTTATTCAGCTGTCGGTAATCTATACACATTCGCAACATACCATCTTTCTTCTTAACAAACAGCACCGACGCTCCCCATGGTGAGATACTGGTCTAATGAACCCACGGTCAAGCAACTCCTACAACTACGTTTTTAACACCTTTAATTCCTTTGGAGCCATGCGGTACAGAGCAATGGATACCGGTATTGTACCCGCAAAGTCCTCGATGCTAAACTCTATCTCACGGTCAGGTGGCAACCCTGGTAATTCCTCCAAAAAAAACACCCAAAAACTCACATACAGTGCAAACATCCTGCACCCTCAACTCCTTTGATCCAGGATTCATAACATAGGCCAAATAAGCCTGACATCCTGAATTCAACATTTGACTTGCTTCCAAGGCCGAAACAACATTAGACAAAAACTTGGCATTCTCACCAACAACCACCACCTCATAATCATCCGACAACCTCAAGGATATTCGTTTGGTCTCAAAATCCACCACAGACCGATGGTCGGTCAACCAATCTATACCCAGAATCACATCAAAACCATGGAATGGTGACTCCATCAAGTCCACAGCAAACACATGTCTATGAACCATCAACAGACACCTACGATACAACCTTCTAACCACGACTATCTCCCCAAGAGAACTAGTCACTCTAACACCCACATTAAGGATTTCAACAGATATATCAAGCAACCCAACATGCTCACTCAAAATGTATGAATGAGTAGAACCAGAATCAATCAACGAATACAACGACAAAGACTGTAGGGTAAAAGTACCTACAATCACATCGGTGTTATTGCGACCCTTGCGGTGCGCATACACCCTAGTCGGTCCACCTCCATCAGCTGGATAGCAACAGTATGAGCCACAGTCCTCTACCTACCATCTCGACGCTGAAACGGTCTGCGGCCATGACTACGACCCTGTTGCGGAGCAATAACAGGTGCAGCACCCTGCCCACCTCAAGCCAACAACGAAAAATCATGCCTCTGATGGTCGCCTGACCCACAGCTCCAACAAGCATTAGCCACCACAGGCACATGTATCTGACCCTCCCTGGCCAAACGTGGGCAATCTCGCCTCAAAAGATCTCGGGATCTACAAACCCAGCAAGTGCTAAATGGGATTCTAACTTGGGCACCCTACCCCTAAACTCCACGTCCCAAAACACCTCCACCATGCCTCGACTCTGGGTGAAACCTCTTGTCATGGTGTCTCTTGGCCTGACCACCGCTATAACCCAAATCAATGATCTCTTACCCGAGCTAGAACCTCGCGATCCAAATGCCAAACCCAAATTCTACTTCACATCCTTGGCTCGCGAAACCAACACATCAAAGTCGGTGTAACCAGTAGCAAGCATGTATGTCTTAACATCCTGTACAAGCCCATAGCTGAAACGATCACATTGAGTACGCTCGTCAGAAACCAACTCAGGTGCATACTGACTCAACCTCATGAACTGCACTCGTACTCTACAACAGATATACTTCATTGTGCCAGAGCCATAAACTCACGCTTCTTTTGGTCCTGATATCAGAGTCCCAAAAACTTCTTTTGAAATACCTCGTGGAAGAACTCCCAGGTCACATCCTCGGTCGTCATACCGGATATTATAGTAGTCTACCGTGTATAAGCATCACACTGCAGCAGGGAAACAACACAGCCCAGCTTATGAGTATTGGTGCACCCTGACTGGCCCAGTATCCTCTCAGTATAGGCCAACCAACCCTCAGAGGCCTCAAGTAACAAACCTCAGAACTCAACTCCGCCCAAACTACGAAGACGCTCAAACGGCAAACCTTGCCCCTCAATCAGTGGTGCTGGCACACGAACACCCGCAACTGCTGCCTAAAAGGCACCGGTCATGGCCTGTATCAACGGTGCCATATCACCCATCCCTGGCCCAGCCGGCGCAGGTGGCACTTGTTCAACTCCCTCCGGTGGATTAGGTGGGGGTGGTGGCAACCCTCCAAGAGGTACAACTTCTCCTTCAACATCATGCCCAGTGGCAGCAACAGTCGTACCCGATCGTAACTCTCTCCTCGGTCTCATCGTGCTAAAATATATCTAAGGCATGATAATCATTTTAAAATAAAAATAGTCAGGCCAGCCTCAAGCAAGGATCCAAGACTTCTATTTCAAAAGTCAAAACTTTCCAGACTATAAAAATAAGGCAATGGGTACCCCCAAAACTTCCTCAACATAGCATACAACAACCAACATTCATATATCAATCACCGTGCATATCAACCAACGTACATACAACAATCACCGTACAAATCAAACATGGCACCAACACAACAACCTCCTAAATGAACCAAACCTGGCTCTGATACCACCAAATGTAACCCCTTTGACCCAGCCTAGACACCCAACTGATCCAAAAAGGCTACATTAGGTTTGCCGTAGCAAACCGAAGAGATACAATAAAACCCGGTCCATTTTTTATTATCTTATCTAGATGCCAATTATTAACTCTACATGTTCATGCAGACATCAGATGCAACCCTAACTCAATCGGGCATCAATTTGACATTCAATTGATCATATTTGCAATTTAGGGACCAAATTGCAATTACAGGACATTTTAAGATTAAAGCTCACTTTTAAGTTACCAACCTTTAATTAGCCAGGTTCCAAACTTTCATTTCAAATATCAACTCAATCCGAACATTCTATCGCATACAATCGTATTGACAAGATTCAGGGACTAAATTGCAAAGAAAGCAAAGCTGCCCAAAGTGACAATAACAGAAATAATGGTCATCCGTACCGATACGGGTAAACCCGTACCGATACGGATTAAAACACCCCATTTTGGTACACCTCCATGCCATATCGATACGCCTAACTTAAATACCGAACTTTTGAAAACCTTGATGATCGTACCGATGCAGCTCTCTGGGCGTTTTGGTACACGGGTGTAGGACGGAAAAGTTGATTTCCAGTAGCTGAGACTCGTATCGAAAAAGTCCTTAATGTATCGGTACGCTAAGACCAAAATGGCCTAAGCGTATCGAAACACCAACCCTCGTACCGATCCCTCAAGCCTAAAAATGCCTAGCCGTACCGATACGGTCCCCCACGTATCGGTACGCCTGGACCTGTAATGTAACATTTTGTTGGTTTTTCATCCCAAAAGCATACTCTAACCACTCCAACATGCTTAAGACACAATACCAACATGCCAAACGTATCACAAGCCAACTAGCATCACAATTCTGACAACGCAACAAGGCTTCATACATCAAAAGGGGATCTATAGGCATACTTCCTAATTTTGCATCCAATCACACACCAAAAGACAAACCAACATCAAAATCAATCTTTAAAGGCCACTTACAACTTGAGAGCAACTAAAGAAACATGCTCAAATAGGGAGTTCCACAAAACATCTCCCAAAACACAAGTACCCCATTGCCCTTATTCATTATAGTCTAGTCTCTAACATACTATGGAAACAAGTCTTGCCAAGATCCCCTTGCTTCTTGCTGCCTTCCGAGACTTTAATTCTCTGCATTGATGGACAAAAATAGCGTAAGCACATAAGGCTTAGTGAGGAAAGCTCAGAACAAAACACCATCAATGCATTTAAAACCATTTACTTTACATCATCCTTTAAAACATCATGCCCTTTTTAAAACATGCACTTTACATCATTAAAACCAGCATATTAAACCATATGCTACATGTATCATTAATCAAAAACAAGTCACATTGCTAACCCTCTACTTAATCCTTCCTATGCATTACTACCAAATACAAAGCTCAAGGAGAAACATGTATAAATCACATTATACAACGTAAAACATTTCAATGATACATTAACAATTATATTGGCTTACAAGTGATCATTAAACAAGTCCAATAAAAAAGAGTTCATCAGATACACAGATTCAACAAGTGTTAACCCAACACTTCAAGCCATCTCAACTGGAATAGCGATGCAATCACAATTGCGGTACAATAACAATCGGGTACAATTTCAACCCACGGGGACACCAACCCCTTTCATCGATTTGATTCTTAACCCACTAACAAGAGTTTTCGGTACCGTATAGCCCTCAACCGTTAGGGTACTTGGATGGAGTATTCGGTACACCGTATAAACCCCTCAACATCCAAGGCAACTTATTTACAGTGCACTCAATCCTATGGTCGGCCAACTATATCTGATAACAATTTTAAAACCACATCACTTGCCAATATAATTAACCAAATAACATTTACCTCGCTGATTTTAACAAGCATTAAACCATGCCATTTCCAAAGCAACAACCATGCTTTAAAAAATAAGTATAAACCATACTTTACAAGGATCACTTACCATCTGCATCCTTCAGCAAAACATGCTTAAAATAGTATATCAAATACTTTAAAACATGCTTAAACAGTAGGTACATGAACACTAAACCAAGTGCATAAAATCATTCGAACAAGCACGACTGAGAGAGTAAAACCACTTTATACTTACTTCCGAGTCTAGGCAAGCGTTTCAAGCTCTACCTTAACTCCCAAAACTCTGTTCCCATAACATCAAATTGCTTTAAACCACGTTTTCACTCACCGATATGCGAAACCTCAATTTGCCGACACGAAATCAAGTATCTGAAACCTCTAACTCTTCTCCAATCACTTCCAGATCAACCTCCCCTATTTTTACCACAAAACAACAGAGGATTAATGCATCATAATGCATTCCAAAAATAGCAACTACAATCCTTCACGGATTTCCACAAAACCTTCACAATTAACCCTCCACAACAACCGAAAACATAGCTAAAACACTTCGATTCACAACCCAGCCAACATCTATCAATCTAACATCACTTTCAACATCAAAACACGTCTAAAAATAGATCCAAAACAACCTACCACCTCCAGCAACCTTACAACCATAGAAACACCACAAAACCTCAAAACTAACAACCTAAACAAATAGAGATTCTTAAGTTTCGAGATTCCATTGATAAAAATCACTTATCAACATTATTAAACATCCAAAATATAAATCAAAGCATCCTTATTTACTGGAAATCAGATCCAATCCGTGAATTAACTCATTTTTCCCAAATAACTCAATTAAACATTAGAAAATCATCAAAATCAGATTAGAAACACAAAAATAGTGATCAAATGCTTGGGAATTTCAGTAAAAAACCATACAATAGATGAGATCTTGGACCTTACCCCTATTGTAAAGTTTCTCCCTCAATTGATTTGTGAAAAGCTAAGAAAACACAAGATTATTGTAATATTTTGTGTAAACAATCTTTATAAAACAATTTGAAACAATAACAACAAGTTAGAAACCACCTCACCTCTGGAAATTTGATGAAAACCTGAGTGTTTGGATGAGGAGAGAATGGAGAAAAAAAGTTGAGAAAAAATGACGTGATTTTTGTTTTGGAAAGTAATAAGTAACTTTTAACAAAAATCCTCTTTAATCAATAATTAAAACACATGTTAAAATATCTTGAATTAAGAGAGAAACCTTAAGAAACCAATTGGTAAAATAGTTCCTTAAAGATTCTAAGTATTTGACTCTTTTCATTTTAGTCACTAGGAAATCACAGTTTTCAAAACTTTCATTTTGGTCACTAACCAAAATGTCCATCTTCCAAAACTTGTTTTACAAAATAGATATCACCATTATTAAATATGTAATTAATAATTATTTTAGAGAATTTTTCTATAATTTTTCCAACACCAAAAATATACGATCCCGAAACTAACTCGAATCTTTACTCTAGTCCATCGAACCGTCTAATAAACCACCAAACCGCTAAGCCCTAAAACTATGGCGTTATACCCCCTTTATTTTAAGGTGCATGACCCTTTATAAGGGATTAGAAGGGGTGAGGACACGTGTTAATGGGTTGACATATAGATCACGTGCGTCATCACGTAGTCTAGGATAATGTTCGTATATTGAGTTCGCAGAGGGTTGTGGTTGGGTGTTCGCGCATCTGAAGGTTCACTCCTGGAAGGTTCGCGTGGTTGCAGTTCGTAGGTACTAACACTTGCCCCCTAGGCGAGGAAAGGTTATAAAGTGGCCATCGCAAGCCTATAACTGAAACGGGGTTTTTAGAAGGAGCTGGAAAGTGATTTTTGTGTTTGCTTGTTCGTAGGTACGAACACTTGCCCTCTTATGTACAAATTGTTTAAGTCTTTGTCATTATAAATAGTGTGAACAACGTTTATTAAAGCTCGCTTTCTTGGAAGTATTTTTGGAAAATTATTGCTCGCTTACTTCGATATGTAGAACCATTAGCTTTGCATGTGCATTTGTTATATTACGATCATCGTATTACGAACATCACTTGCTTGTATTCACATAAATACTTTTAGTTGGGAGGATTCTTGCCCCTCGGGTGAGATAGTCTTGATCGCTATATACTTATTCTCACAGTTGCTCTTCTTATGTATAAATAGTTTGACTCTTTGTTGTTATGAGCAGTGTAAATCGATGTTCGCTTTCTTGGAACAACATCATTCTCGTGAAATGTATCACTAACTTGGTGCCCCATATGATATTATTGCTAACTATAAGCGAGTTCGTTAATTTTGGAGTGACTTTACTAATCCTTGAATGACAAGAGAATTCGCTAACTATAAGCAACTTTGCTAACTCAGAGCGGTATCACTAGTCTGGAGCGGCATCGCTAACTCGTAGCGGTGTGAGGATTCGCTAACTCATAGCGACTTTTGTTAACTTGGAGCGAATTTTTTTGCATTGCTAACTATGAACAACTCCTCTATTCTTTGGTTTGTGTAGATGTTGCACGTAATATCGGGGTGAGAGATTACTAGCGAATATACTTGGAAGTGGTGATCGTTGAACGGTGTCCATTTGCACACTTCTTAAAAGTGGCGGAGGCTTAGGCGACCCTTTTCTTTCTTTATGTTCGCTTACTTCAGAAGCGACGATCATTAAGCTAATTCCTTTATGCACACTTTTTAAAAGTGGCGGAGGCTTAGGTGACCCTTTTCTTTCTTTATGCTCGCTTACTTTGGAAGTGGCGGTCGTTAAGCTGAAGGGTGATTCCTTTATGCACACTTCTTAAAAGTGGTGGACGCTTAAACGACCCTTTGTCTTTCTTTGCCCGCCTACTTTGGAAGCGGTGATCGTTAAGCTGATTCCTTTATTCACACTTCTTAAAAGTGGCGGACGCTTAGACGACCCTTTGTCTTTATTTGCTCGCTTACTTTGGAAGCGGCTAGCGATCCTTTCAATTCGCTCACTTACTTAGAAATGGCGTAGCGTATGATCGCTTTACTATGCACACTTACTTGGAAACGGCCAACGATCCTTTCAATTCGCGCACTTACATGAAAGTGGCGCGGTGTACGGACGCTTTACTATGCACACTTACTTGGAAGCAACTAGCGATTCTTTCAATTCGCACACTTATTTGGAAGTTGCGTGGCATTCGGTTGCTTTACTATGCACACTTACTTGAAAGTGGCTAGCAATCCTTTCAATTCGCACACTTACTTGGAAGTGGCGTGTGTAATACCCATTTTTCGTCCAAGTCTCAAATTAGATTCGAGCCATTTACCCTGTTTAAACCAAATTCAAAATATAATAATAATGATAAAAAAATATATCAAAAAAAGAAAGAAAGGGCAATGCGTGCCATGCCCTGCACACCCATGCATTGTTTCCCCCCACACTTCACTCCAACATTACTTTTATTTCATCACTCCATCATCCATTTAATGGGGGGACGGCAAATTGGAAAAAGAGAGGGGAACTACACCACAAATTGAAGCAAGGGGAACCGACATTCACCCTCATTTTATTTTTGGAGCTTTCAGAAAATTTAAAAAAATGAGTCTCATATTATTTTTGAAGACACCAAAAATTAAGGAAAGGGAGAGAGCTCACTACCATATTTAGGTTTGAGTTTATTTTTTTTATGTATGTTTATGGTGTAATCCTTTTTTAATTTAATATAAATGATGATTTTATTAGTAATCTTGTATTTATTTTTCGTTCTTACGTGTTTTTTTAATATTTTTTCATATGTTTCTATATGTTATTCAGATGTTTTTAGATTAATTCTTGGTGGTTGTTTAACATTTGTTTTTCAATCTTCTCATCTCTAAATATGTGTGTGTGTTTTTATCATGATATGTATTTGTTCATGGCTTTTATTTGTTTTTACATGTACGGTATGTATGTATATCCTTGTATTTGATATGATTAGTATATGGTTTCGTTGTAATATTACTTTTATTTGGTCTTGTATAATTGTTCCAATATATATATGTTTTTTAGTATATGTTTGTGTATATTACGTTATACATATATATATTAAGTTATGTATTACCTATATATACTAAGTAATATATATTTATATACTATGTTTTTTTTCTAGTGTATGTTTATATATAATACCATATTTATATCTAGTATTTTTTTCTCCATACATTTTATATATGTACGTATATATTTGTGTACTATTTATTACATGTATTTAGACATATTATAAAGTTTTTATCATATTATATTATATTATATATGTTTTTATATATGTTTTTATTGTACTATATATATATCGTATTATGTAATATAGTATTAGTATTATGTAAAGTATATTGTATAGTTATTATAATATTAAAGTATAACGTATACAATATATATCTTTCCTTATGTGATTCTTTTTATATGTTATAAATTAATATATGGTTTTATACTATTTTAGTTTTAAATATATGTGTATATACATTGTAATATATATAGTTTTCTATATTCTAATTTTTTATATATAGGTATTTAATATGTAGGTTATACTATGTATTTATTTATGTTTTTTAATTATTCATGCTTTGTTTTATTACATATTCGAATATATTAATTTGCCAATGCGGTGCTCCCCTTTTCGACGGTAAACTTGGCTACCAGTCTAAGACGTAGATGGTAATTTTCGTTTATCCCTCGAACACCGGAGCTTTTAAAATAATCTCGCATATATAGTTGAATTTTAATTTAAATGGCACTTAAACTAGTAAATTTTGATATTAATAAAAATGCTAATCGACTCGGTACTAATTTTTGGGCGCATCGGGGGTGTTACCCCTTCCCCGTACGTAACCGACTTCCGAACCCAAACTTTTTAAATCTCTGGTTTTTTAATGGCGTCCGGCCTACCAAAGTGACCGGTGGCGACTCCATTTTTAAAATTTTCATTTTCCCTCAATTCTCAAAATTTAATTCTCCTTTGTTAAATTTTACCCTATTTTGTCCATTTTTTTAATTTCCCGTTTTTTAAGTTCCAAAAATCCTTTTTATTTTAACCCCTTTTGTCAAATTTCCCTTTTTAAAATTCCCTATTTTGCCACACATACAAATATATAAATGTAAATAAATATGAATATATTTTTAAATTACTTTTTTTTTAATTTTCTCGGGTCGTCAAGAAAACCTTGATGACAGATGGCGACTCTGCTGGAGACTTTTTTTTTAAAAGAAAAGTCGAGCCGTGAGTCGCTTATCATTTTATTAATATCGAGTTTAAGTTCCATATAAATTAATATTCGCTTATATATTCTGATATTATTTTAACGCATTTTTTGTCATAGCATACCCGATCATTTAAGTGGGGGGAAACGCTATTGCTTTCGTGGGGATATTGTTCCTCCGTATAGGCCTAGCAAGTACCTCTGGGGCTCTAGTACTCTATGTTTTCATGGGAATATCGTTTCTCTGTATGGACATAGAGGATTGGGTCACCCTGAATTGAACCCGATTGAAAGGGGCCTATAATGGGTGATGACCAGGGACCTTGCTACCCTTAGTAAGGGACAGAGAGGACAATTCGGGTACCCTTTTAGCACCAAACCTGCATATAATAGCCCATAGAAGCCTACCTTGTAGAGCCATACGAAAATTTGCCCATTAGCGGTCACCCGGTTTAGGTTTTGATGCCTTTAATTGCATATGTACAATTTTTAATTGCTCTATTTTGTGCCTCATTTATCATTTTCTTTATTTAATTATTGTATTCGGTACTAACCCGTTTTGTCCTCATGTTTATATTGTATCCATGACATCATCACAATTTCATTTGCATTTCATCATCATAGAGCATTGACTCGTGAATGGCAAACAATGTAGAAAGCGTCCGTACATCGAGAAAATCTAGTAACCTAGATGTCTATTAAATGCAATATTTGAAGGTTGCAATTCTCGTATAGTTGCGGGTGTTATTCCATGAACGCGATGTCTAAATCAATGCTTTTGCATTTAGAACGTATGCCTTGCATCTACACGCATTTCAAATTTTTGAAACTGGCCTTTAGGATGTCCCAAAGCATTAATGCCAGACAAAGTGAAAATTGATTGATTCAGAGCCACTTACAAAAGTTTGGTCTTGGGGCATGTCCAAAAGCACCCTCCACATCTTTTACAAACATTGTGCCTCTAACAAGACCCTAGTCTGGGGCATCCTCCACCAAGGCCCGAAAGTAAGTCTTCGCAGCCTGAGTCGGATTTTCGCATCCTAAAAATAGCGATATCACCGCTCCGCCTGATTTGAAAGCAATGAGCTTCCATGAACTAACACACAGCTTATGAACCCAAGTTAGGGGGCAACAAAATCCGCTCCAAAGTTTTAAATTTGCTACTAGAGCAGTCCCGAACGATGATGCAGAATGAATAAAAATTTTGGGGCATACACCCAGATGAGAGCTGGTTCAAAAAGAGGTGATCAAACCCAAATGAGGTTGGGGCACTATCGCACTTAAAAGACCAAGAACTCGACCCGACCAGTAGAAGTTAGGGGCATCCTTTTGAGGGCAAAAAAAATTATGTCACATTCATTTAGCTACCTTCATCTTGCATTCAATCTTTTTTCATACATCATACATTTAGATTAAGTGCATATGCTAATGTCACCATACATTTAGGATAGACACATATATTTAGGCATAAAATTAAATGCATTCATTCTTTTTTTGTTTGTACATACAAATAGGTTCGGAGAAGAGACCGAACATCCTCAACATGGGGACAACGACACGATGGCTAACCTTCAAGACTGAAGAAGGCAGAATATACAAAAGAATTTAAACCTCTAAATAAAGGATATTTTCAACAAAATTCTGAACAGTTACTAATAAATATTTTATTTCCTTTTAGATATTGTCTCGCTGTTAGTGGTGCAACAATCCAGCACTTTGCAAATCATGCTTTCGTCAGTGGTGGTAGGCCAACTTAGTGTAGATCTTGCCTCAATCGGTGGTCTTGCAGATCAAATTTTCCATCCAGATCATATCTATCCGTCGGTGGTGTAGTGGATCCCATATTTTGCTGATCTAGTCTCTCCGTCAGTGGTGTAGCAGATCAAATCCTATCCAGATCTCGCCTCCGTCGGTGGTGTTGTAGATTAAATTGTATATCTAGATCTCATCTCTCCGTCAGTGGTGTAGTGGATCCCATATGTTGCTGATCTAGTCTCTCCGTTAGTTGTATAGCAGATCAAAACCCATCCAGGTATTGCCTCTTCAACGGTGTTGCAGTTAGACCAAACTTTTCCACAGAATTTACCTTTTCATTATAGTTGTAGCAAAAAAAAGAGAAAAAAATCAATAAAAAAGAGATTCAAAAAATAAATAAAAAATAAAAAGAAGAAAAGAAGAAATTCAAAAAAAAGAAAAAAATTCAAAAAATAAAAACTAAGAAATCAAATCAAAAATCAAAAAAAAAGAAAAAAATTTCAAGTTTTATCTGATCATGTCCCTCCGTTAATGGTGTGACTGTGCTCAAGTTGTTGTCATCCAATCATGCTTCTATGTTAATGGCGTAGTAGGATTCAAATTGCTAAAACTCGATTATGTCCTTCCATTGATGGTAAGGCTGAGTCCAAAATGCTGAAATTCAATCTTACCACTCCGATGATGTGTGAATGGATCCAACTTTATAAATTTTCGGTTCTGCCTCTTCGTCGGTGATGTAGCTGAACCAAATTTGCCAAATTCTGATCATGCCTCTTCGTTAGAGTCGTAGCTTGATCGCAAAGAAACCAACCCTCTGATTCTGCCTCTTCGTCGGAGTTGTAGCTAGATCAAATCCTCAGACCTTGCCTCTTCGTCGATGTTGTAGCTAATTCAAATTTACTAACTTCCGGTCTTGCCTCTTCTTCGGTGTTGTAGCTAGACCAAAATTACTAACTCTCGATCCTGCCTCTCCGTCGGTGTCGTAGCTGGATCAACATTACTAACTTCAGACCTTGCCTCTTCGTCGGTGTTGTAGCTTGGTCAAATTTTACTAACTTTCAACTATTTATCTTTAGTAATTGTAAGAAAAAAGGAAAAAAAAGAAAAGAAAAAGCAAAAAAGAAAAAAGGAAAAAGCAAAGAAGAGAAAAAGAAAAAAACAACAAAAAATAAAAAATAGAAAAAAAAATAAAAAAATAGAAAAAGAAAGAAAAATTAAAATGAGCTTTCAATCATTCGATCCTGCCTCTTCGTCAGAGTTGTAGCTGGATCAGACATCAGAACTTTCGTCCATCGATCCTGCCTCTTCGTCAGTGTTGCAGCTGGATCAAATTTTGCAGACCCTGCCTCTTCGTCGGTGTTGCAGCTGGGTCAAATTTTCTTTAGGAATCACATCGTCATCAATAACGTAGTGAGTCACACTCATTTTGCTTCCTCAACCCTATTTTAAAGATTTTGCTTCCTCCAAGAGTGACAAAGTAAATCCGTCAAGTCTAGAAAGAAGACATGCGCTGAAGAAAAGGAAGATCTACCGAAGAAAGAAGACACGCATCAAAAAGAGAGAAGTTCAGCCAGACCAGACAAAAATGGTTATTCTTTTGTCTTTGCTTTATTCATGTTACATAACAATGAGCAAAGAGGGGCAGCTATAATACCCATTTTTTGTCCGAGTCTCAAATCAGATTCGAACCATTTACCCTATTTAAACCAAATTCAAAATATAATAATAATAATAATAATAAATATATCAAAAAAGAAAGAAAGGGCAATGCGTGCCATGCCCTGTGTTGTTGTCATCTCTTGTATAGGGCCACAACCGGGTAGATGCATCGTGGTCTGCTATGTATAAGGCCTCATGGTTGGGTAGGTAATAAGTTGTCTCCATTTCAATCATCATTATGTTTAGGGAAAAGAGTCTACATTTTCATAGTTAGGGAAAAATGTCCTCGTTTCAAGCATTTCAATGTCTACTCGGGTTATTTTCATAAAGTTATTTTCGCATATATATAGGGGTGGATAGTCGGTACAGTTTGGACTGATCCACTAGTACAAGTATGTATCCTGCACACCATCAAGGCGGCCCCTACCACCCAAGTCGATGGTGTGGGTAGGTCTTCTTTTGTAACCCGAATATCTCTTTTATTTAATAAAACCACTTTTTTTTCGGAAAAGGTGGGGGTCGACTATGGGCATCCGCTATGCCCTACGGTATCGACTTGTGGCTTGAGGGATTATGTCGTGTCTTAAGGACTGACGTGTTGCTTGTTTTGTCTTGAACAGATCAGCAGAGAACAAGGCTGGCTTGGTCGGGAATCGCCCCTTTCAAGTGTCGTCCGATATACTTGCTGAGTGAACGAAGATCTGCCGAGAACAAAGTTGACTTGGTCGGGAAACATCCATTTCAAGTATCGCACGGTTTACTTGTCGAGTGAATGAAGGTATGGTCGTGACATGTGGTATCAGAGCAAGATTGATGTGAATTTAAATTTGTACGACGTTAGATTGTTGGACTCCATACCAAGCACCAACGTAAAAGGAGTGGGTTGGGTGAGTCACCAACGTTAAACAAAATGAGAGTTGGTTAGAGCACGGAGGTGTCTGACTGTTGTTTCGGACACAGAGGTGCTTGCTTATTATCTCGGCGCAGTGGCACTCATTCCTTTTAGCACAGTGGTGCTCAATTTCGGATTTATTGCACAGAGGTGCTAACAAGTTAAACCTGGTGGGATCAGTACACAAGAGGTGACTGACGCTAACCACTGTGGTTTTTTTAGTGCAAGAGGCACTTGTTTCTTATTGCACAAGAGGTGCCAACGAGTTGAACCTAGTGGAATCAGTACACAGATGTGAACTGACGCTAACCACTATGGTTGTTTCAGTGCGGAGACACTTATCATTTATCGCACAGAGGTGCAAACGAGTTCAAACATAGTGTCATCAGTTCACAGAGGTGACTGACGTTATGCACTATAGTTGTTTTGGTGCAGAAGAACTCAATATGTCTTGAAGTCTTAGCTGGGTCATCATAGTGAAATCAGTATACAAGAGGTGTCTGACGTTATGGTTACCTTAGTATTAAAAAGTTGGCTACTTGTAAATCGATGATGCATGCCTGGTAATCATATTGAAATCAGTGCACAAAGGTGTCTATTGTTAACCAAGATGATTATCCGAGCATGATGTCGCTTGGGAAGTAACCCACTATAGTGCTCATTTATGTTCAGCGCAGAGGCGCTTGTTGTGTTGAAAAGAAGAATGTTGTTGGTTTTGTGGCACAATAGTGCCTAATTTGATCAATGAGAATCTGACAATTATTTTTTTTCCTTGGCAATGGTGCTTGGCTATGTTTGCAGGATACAACGGTGCATACTTACCTTTCAAAATGGTTAAAAGTATAAACAACGGGTCGGTGGATCCTGCCAAATTTGAAGAGCTGGAAGCTATAGTAGCTGTCATGAGAGCTCATATGCTCACGATCGATCGTGTTAGGGTAATTGAGGAAGCCCAACAGGAACTGGCGGATGCCATAAAGAAACTCAGTGATGAAGTAAAAGAAACTATGAGTGATCTTAAGAATGAGTTGGCTGAACTCGGATGTCTTATCAACAACATCAGATTAGGACAAGTTCTCCACAGCCTCGATGTGTTTGACAGGGGATGCAAAGTTGTGGTGGCGGTCCAAGTTTGATGGTAATGTGTGCTCCGTCAAGACTTGGGAGGAGATGAAGAATGAATTAAAGAAGGCATTCCTCCCGGAGAATGCGGAGTATAATGCACGAAAAAAGTTGAGAAATCTCTCACATACAGGGATAGTACGTGAGTATGTGAGAGAGTTTGTCGCGTTAATGTTAGACATCAAAGATATGGCCAAACATGATAAAATGTTCTACTTTCTAGAAAGACTCAAATTGTGGGCGTAAAACAAAGGTCCAGAGACAAAGACCGCAAAATATGGCTGAGGCGATGGCTGCTGCCAAACAACTTAGTGATTACAGTGAAGGTTCCACAAAGCGGAAGGGTACACCCGCGAGTGGTGATGGCACTAGCCAGGGTAATAGAAATGGTAACAACGGAGGGAATGGTAGTCTATGGCAATGGTACTGGTAATGGCATTGGCCATGGTAACGGCGATGGCAGTGGGATAGCGAGTTACAAAGTGGCGCGAGTAGAGAAACCTTCAACTTGGGGAAGCGATAGAAGATAAAATAATGATTCCTCTAGGCGAGGGCTACGTTGCTTTCTTTGTCAGGGTCCTCACTGACTGTCAGAATATCCATAGAAGAGTACACTATCGGCGCTGAGAACTACTCCAAAAGGTTCAGACCAGTTTGGCCACCAGTCGGATAACAAGAGGGATGAGCCAGCTAGAGTGGGTTCAATCCGTTTCTTATATTCTATGCAGGCAGAACATGACAAGGCTAGGACAGAACAAAGAAGAGGCTTGATATATGTGGACATAGTTTTGAATGGGAAAGTCACAAGGGCTTTGGTAGACACATGAGCATCTGACTCCTTCATTTCTTCGGAGGAAGCCGAAAGGTGCAATCTGACCCTGACCAAGGATGTGGGGTGAATAAAAGCTGTGAACTTTGAAGCATCAAGCATATGGGGAAGTGTAAGGAATGTAAAGACCAAGATTGGATCATGAGAGGGAAATATTAGCTACACAGTAGTCCCTATGGATGACTTTGACGTCGTCATAGGTTTGGACTTCATGATATCTGCGAAAGCCATTCCGGTCTCTTCAGCGAGTTGTTTGATATTCCAAAGGGAGCAACCAGGAGCGGCAGAGGCCAAGATTCTTCCAAAGGCTACTGGGAAGAAATTATCAACAATGCAGTTACATAGGGAGGGAGTAGATGTTTCTTGGAAGCGTGGAGCTGAAGTTTGCCAAGTCGACGAGGACATCAACAAATTAGGTGGGGGAGAATGCTGTGGCCATCCCCTGTATAGGGCCACAACCGGGTAGATGCATCATGGTCAACTATGTATAAGGCCCTATGGTTGGTAGGTAATAAGTTGTCTCCATTTCTCATCGTTATGTTTAGGGAAAAGAGTCTGCATTTCCATAGTTAGGGAAGAGTGTCCTCGTTTCAAGCATTTCAATGTCTACTCGGGTCATTTCCATAAAGTTATTTTCGCATATATGTAGGGGGAGGACAGTCGGCAGAGTTTGGACTGATCCACTGGTACAGGTATGTATCCTACACACCATCGAGGCGGCCCCTACAGCCCAAGTCGATGGTGTGGGTGAGTCTTCTTTTGTAACCCAAATATCTCTTTTATTTAATAAAACCACTTTTTCCTTCGGGAAATGTGGGGGTCAACTATGGGCATCCGCTATGCCCTACGGTATCGACTCATGGCTTGAGGGATTATGTCGTGGCTTAAGGATTGATGCATTGCTTGTTTTGTCTTGAACAGATCAGCAGAGAACAAGGCTGAATTGGTTGGGAATCGCCCCTTTCAAGTGCCGCCTGGTATAGTTGCTGAGTGAACGAAGATTTGTCGAGAACAAGGCTGACTTGGTCAGGAAGCATCCCTTTCAAGTGCCGCACGATTTACTTGTCGAGTGAATGAAGGTATGGCCGTGACACCCTGCACCCCCCCCCACGCCTCACCTTGCACCCCCATGCTGCACCCATGTGATGCATTGTTTCCCCCCACACTTCACTCCACCATTACTTTTATTTCATCACTCCATCATCCATTTAATGGGGGGGACGTCAAATTGGAAAAATAGAGGGGAACTACACCACAAATTGAAGCAAAGGGAACCGGCATTCACCCTCATTTTATTTTTGGAGCTCTCGGAAAATTTAAAAAAAAGGAGTCTCATATTATTTTTGAAGGCACCAAAAATTGAGAAGGAAATAGAAAGAGCTCACTACGATATTTAGGTTTGGGTTTATTTTTTATGTATGTTTATGGTGTAATCTTTTTTTAATTTAATATAAATGATGATTTTATTAGTAATCTTTTATTTATTTTTCATTCTTACGTGTTTTTTTATATTTTTTCATATGTTTCATATGTTATTCGGATGTTTTTAGATTAATTCTTGGTGGTTGTTTAACATTTGTTTTTCAATCTTCTCATCTCTAAATATGTGTGTTTTTTTTATCATGATATGTATTTGTTCATGGCTTTTATTTGTTTTTACATGTACGGTATGTATGTATATCCTTGTATTTGATATGATTAGTATATGATTTCGTTGTAATATTACTTTTATTTGGTCTTGTATAATTGTTCCAATGTATATATGTTTTTTAGTATATGTCTGTTTATATTACGTTATACATATATATATATATATATATATATATATATATATATATATATATATATATAT
This sequence comes from Hibiscus mutabilis, assembly GCA_019671005.1. NCBI lineage: Eukaryota > Viridiplantae > Streptophyta > Magnoliopsida > Malvales > Malvaceae > Hibiscus > Hibiscus mutabilis. The sequence goes on from CM033741.1 coordinate 8,943,602, forward strand.
ATATTAAGTTATGTATTACCTATATATACTAAGTAATATATATGTATATACTATGTTTTTTTCTAGTGTATGTTTATATATAATACCATATTTATATCTAGTATTTTTTTCTCCATACATTTTATATATGTACGTATATATTTGTGTACTATTTATTACATGTATTTTGACATATTATAAAGTTTTTATTATATTATATTATATATTTTTTTATATATGTTTTTATTGTACTATATATATATTTATCGTATTATGTAATATAGTATTAGTATTATGTAAAGTATATTGTATAGTTATTATAATATTAAAGTATAACGTATACAATATATATCTTTCCTTATGTGGTTCTTTCTATATGTTATAAATTAATATATGGTTTTATACTATTTTAGTTTTAAATATATGTGTATATACATTGTAATATATATAGTTTTCTATATTCTAATTTTTTATATATAGGTATTTAATATGTAGGTTATACTATGTATTTATTTATGTTTTTTAATTATTCATGCTTTGTTTTATTACATATTCGAATATATTAATTTGCCAATGTGGTGCTCCCTTTTTCGACGGTAAACTTTGCTACCAGTCTAAGACGTAGATGGTAGTTTTCGTTTATCCCTCTAACACCGGAGCTTTTAAAATAATCCTGCATATATAGTTGAATTTTAATTTAAATGGCACTTAAACTCGTATATTTTGATCTTAATAAAAATGCTAATCGACTCGGTACCAATTTTTGGGCGTATCGGGGTGCTAACCCTTCTCCGTACGTAACCGATTTCCGCACCCAAACTTTTTGAATCTCTAATTATTTAATGGTGTCCGGCCTACCAAAGTGGCCGATGACGAGTCTATTTTTAAAATTTCCATTTTTTCTCAATTCCCAAAATTTAATTCTCCTTTTTTAAATTTTACCCCATTTTGTCCATTGTTTCAATTTCCCATTTTTTAAGTTCCAAAAATCCTTTATTATTTTAACCCTTTTTGTCAAATTTCCCTTTTTAAAATTCCTTATTTTCCCACACATACAAATATATAAATGTAAATAAATATGAATATATTTTTAGATTACATTTTTTTAATTTTCTCAGGTGATCAAGAAAACCTTGATGACAGCGTGGCATTCGGTTACTTTACTATGCACACTTACTTGGAAGCGGCTAGCGATCTTTTCAATTCGCGCACTTACTTGAAAGTGACGTGGCGGATAGCCAAACATAGATGTGAATTAAATAGGTTGGAATATAAACAAATAATCTATCCTGTATATAGACCAATTATATACAAATAAACTAAAACATTAATGGGCCCATGTTCACAAAGAGCTCAGAATAAAATTTGATAGAGATATTGATAAACATTAATGTGTATGCATTAATAGTTAATGCACAATTAAAGATGGAAAGCAAAAATCGCTTGAGCAACTTGAGCCATATTATGCATGCATCTCATCATCAATTTTTTTTTTATATAATAAGCAGCCTCTTAGAGCCACATGCCCAGATTATCCAAAATTGGAACATAAAAAGTATTGAAAATCGCCATAAAGCAGACACCAAAGAACTCAAAAATTCTAGAGTTCATACTTTTGACATCTTCCATAAAGGCAATCCAACACATAACTCTCAGAAGCTAACAATAAAAAATTAAAGCGTCAACTACAAAAAAGTGAAGATTTACCCTTGAAGTGGCTGCGGAAGAATCTCTTTTGGGTCAAACTTCGCAAGGAGGAAAGCAGGCAATAATATTAACAGTAGTTCAGCAGCAACAACCTTTGGAAATTTTGGTAAGCATGACATGTGAGCATTCCAAAGCAGAACTTATAGCAAGCTATAATCCCTCCATCTCCACCAGTTCTATGAGGCGATTGAGATAAAGCTTCGTATCCCCTGAACACCAGACCTTGTCAAAAATAACTTAGAGAAAACAAGATACTGGAATCATGCTCAGCTTTGCTATCTGATAGGAGCCCACAGAATTTTATATCAAATCCACATTCATTCCAACAATGGAAAAGTTTGCAAACATCACAAACTTGAGAAGTTTAAGTAATGGCAGATAAAAATCCTGAACCGCCTTATTTGCAGTGTATACATCCCTAAACATTACAAGAACAATCCCAGCACTGCGTACATGTCCTTCCTTACAGTGGTTTTCGAGAACTTATCCTCTAATATAGCGCTGCCGCCGTAGAGATTTTCGGGAAGTAAGACGAAAACAGCCAAAAAAAGCGACAGATAATAGAACGGCTCCCACCAAAGAGAAGGAATGATGGATTTAGCGATGGTTCACCAAAGATTAGGCTTGAATCCCCTGTTTATAACCTTACCAAAACATAAAACTAAGAACTCATCTGGACATCGATGCCTGACGAAATACCGAAGGTCGCGTGTTCGATCCACACTCACCGCACCATTGTTGATCACATAGGTGTGCAACACCCGTAGACGGTGGTTTGAGGCCACCTAGATGGTGGAGATGAGGGGATCCTTGGTCTCTAGATCTGGATTGTGGAGAGCCTCCCTTTATTTTGAGGTGCATGGCCCTTTATAAGGGATTAGAAGGGGTGAGGACACGTGTCCTCAATGAATTATCGTGGTTCGGCTATCAATATGGATCACGTGCGTCATCACGTGGTCTAGGGTAGTGTTCGCATATTGAGTTCGCGGAGGGTTGTGGTTGGTTGGGTGTTCGCACATCCAAAGGTTCGCTCCTGCGAGGCTCGCGTGGTGGCATTCGCAGGTACTAACAGGTTGGTTGATTAATTGTATAAATAAAAGCAAAGCACTAGAAAATAGCAATACGTTTAGGCTTATTCTCAGTTTGCACAAAACAAGGGAATTCATTAAACGTGCACTAGTCTCACAACAATAAAGCATGAAAACCCCATGAACATGGGGATTGGAATTAACTTCAAAACAGTGCCTAATGTAACAAGTAATACACATTAAACCCTTTAATGTACAAACTTCTTTATTTTAGCTATATGTTAATATATAGCAACGAAGTTAAAACATAAGTTCAAAGACCTAAAGCAACTTACTCCATAAAACGCAAACCCATAATCAACACCACCAGCGTTTTGCTTTCATAATCTGCTGATTTATGCAACCAGGAACGGCAGGACGGTGAGCATAAAGGCTTCGTAACTAAATGTCGCATTACCGCTATACATCGTGTCCTTCTCCTTGAATTTCTCGGTAAGTCCCTACACGATCAAGCCAAAGAACCAAACATTGACGATCCATCAAGTTAAATGAAGTGATGAAGTAGAAAAAAGAGAGCTTACTTTAACCGTAAGGCAGCACCTGCATAAAAGAAGGAAGAAAAAAGATAGATTAGTTGATGTTATATGCATAAATAGGTCATGTTTTTATGATACAAGTAATTTGATTGGAAATGATAGACAGCAGTCGTACTCGATGAAGTTGTCGTATTCAATGGCCTTGGATTTGCCTCCGGTTTTATCAAACTTTGAGACGAGCAAATCCAACACAACTGGAGAAACTGAAAATCCTAGACTCAAGAGTGCTTCTCTCAGTTCATTGGCATCGATTTTGCCACTCCTGTCCCTATCGAATCTCTCAAAGACGGCCTGCACCAAACCCAGTTTTTAGCTGAATAAACAGATAAATGCAATCATGTTAATCAAATCCCTTTCTAAAAGATGGAAGTTACCCTCCAATTCTGCAGACTATAGAACACTGAAGTGAACTCCTTCGGACCTGCATTCAGAAATTTCCATGGGAGACAACTAGTTAATATGTTGATAAAAATTAAGGTATGCTCGAAAAAACGGAATTATTTGAATGGACTCGAGGCATTCCTAACTCGCTTCAAATGACCAAAATACCCTTGCACTACCGGTCCATCTTAACAACCAGTGGCATAAACAATGATGGAACAGGAGAGGGTTGTTTAAGTCATTTTGTTTGTATAAGTAGAATTAAGCTACTGTATTCAAATGCTGGGTTTCCTTTTTTCCTAATTCTTAATTTTTTGGGGGTAAAATTAACCTAATAATTCAATTGCAATTGGGGTGGAAAGGCGGTGAAAGAATTAAGATGAAAATAGAAGCAAAAAGGAACTGACCGATCTTTCTGGTGTTGGTGTTGGTGTTGGTGTTAGTGAAGAGATACATGAGCAAACGAACAGTTCTCAAATTGAAGCTCTGATTATAAGAAGAAAGCGCGCTCTGCAACTCCTTATCCTCGATAAACCCACTTCCATCTTGATCAGCCGTTTGAAAGCAGGCCACGATGTTAGGATCTGTCCCCGGTGGAAACGCCGACGGAATCAGAGCTGCGAACGGGCTCGCATAACCTCCCACGGGAGGATAGCTCCCGCCGTGTGCTGGAGGAGCGCCACCGACGCCATGTGCCTGGGGCTTGTCCTTTGGTGGCTTCTCTCCTGGAGGAGCAGAGTAGGGAGAAGGTGTTCCGTATGGTGCAGCGCCGTATGGAGCGCCGTACGGTTCAGGCAGCGCGCCGGCTGCGTAGGGCTGAGATGGCGGGGCACCGTAGCCGTAGCCGTAGCCGGGAGGGTGTTGAGGGTATCCACCGGACATTGTTTCGAAAATTTTTCTGGTCAAAACAAAGCTATTTCTTGGCTTTTGCGTGTACTTCGTTGAGTTCTGTAGTAGCTAATTGATATTCATAGTTATATTTTATTTAAAGTAGGCTTAGTTTTGTACATTATTGCAAGATTGCCATTCCTTGAATTAACTGTTCAAGTTTTTGACTTTTTTCTGTTTTATTGAAAAAGAAAAAATCCCCTGTTTCCGCGTCTCTATGAACTGCAGTTAGTGGATTTAATTTTTTTATTGAAGTGAAGGGTATCACCAACCTTGTTAAAATTCCTAAATCTAAATGAAAAAAAAAATACGCATGGTACTATGTATAGAAACATGAGCAATATAGAAGTCATGCGCTAAAGCGCTACACACATAAAGAACAAACTACGAACACCATTACAATCATGTCTGATCAATAATCAAGAATGGCTCCACTTCAGGGGAGGAGAAAGATGAAGAAACTCGCCCAAAGGGAGATCACGGGTCAGGCCAGCCAATTTATCTGCAACCATATTTTCCTGATGAGAGACATGGTTTACAGTCACACTCCAATCCTGAGCCGTGAGATCTTTAAGTCTCTGAACCAAGGCATTACCATGCAACGCCGACGACTGATCATGAAGAATTCGAACCACAATGATATTATCAACCTCCAAGTCTATATGTCGATACCCTAAATTTCAAGCATGGCATAAGGCATCATGTGCCGCCCAAAGCTCCACCATAAGGATAGAGCACAAGCTAATACTCCTAGAGAAACCAAAAAGCCACTCACCATTGCATCACGAAAAACACCCCCAACTGACGCCATATTATTGGGCCTGCCAACCACCCCATCGAAATTGATTTTCACTCTCCCAATTGATGGCTTTGTCCAGCCACCACCAGTCGACACCATAGAACTAACAAGTTGCCCATTCATCGCACTCCCTGGGGATTGGCAGCCACACACTCATCTCTAAAACGCCGACAATAGGCCACCACATCTCCTAGCCCTGTCTGGCCATTATTGAAAATGATAGAACAACGACACTTCCACAAAGACCAAAGGTGAACTCAAACAGTAGATTCCAATTCGGTTCAAGCGAAACACGTTGACCAACTTCCTTAAGGTTAGCCTCTAACCAAACGTTGAAAGGATGTTGTAAAAATTCATGTAATTTATGGGGATAAACAATACGGTCCCATACTCTACGCGCAGCAATGCAATTACAGAGAACATGACTTAAATCTTCACATCGTACACACATATCGAGCAACTACTAGAAGAGGCAATATGGCATCGATATCGTTCAGCATTAGTCAGGATATGATCATGAGCAACTAACCAAAGGAAAGTGCAAACTCTTTGCAAAACATTCAACCTTCAAATCACCTTCCACAGCCCAGTCGAAGGACCACTGGATGCACCATCGAGGGCTAAGTACGCGAAAGCAGTCGTGAAAGTTTGAGACTTATCCCAACGCAAACCAGGCTTGTCTCGGCCAAGAGCTGCATGGGGTGGGCACACAGTAACAATCTTTTGAATTACACCATGTGGGAGAATATGTGCCAATTTGTCCCAATCCCATTGACTCGAGGGATTGACCATAGTAGCCACAGGAACCGATGGCGGTAGCATACCACCTAAGTTGTACAAGACGAGCGGCTCATCATTATCAAGCCAATTGTCCCACCAAAAATTTGTATGCCAATTGTCTCGAATTTGCCAACAAATGCCCTTACGAATCTCGTCCCAAAGATGGCTCAACCTTGTTGGGCTTGAATTCCTTCAACCGAATTGCTTGCCAAGTGTGAAGAAGATTGATTTTTGGGTGTATGTGGTGGAAGCAAAGATATAGACAAATAGACACAAGGATTTATAGTGGTTCAAGCTTCTAACAAGCTCTACATCCACTACCTTAGCTCCTACTAAGGATTTCCCAGATTCACTAAGAATTTCTTCCCCTTTTGCAAGGCTTAGGAGACAACATTTACAATCCTAGACCCAATTACCAAGTCTAGCATCCAAAGCTTACAACCTAAGCTTTGGGAATCCTTTCAAACAAAGAAATAAAGCAAACAACAAAATCTCTCTACAAGATAGATGTTTGCACTCTTTAAGCTCTCACCCAAATCCTAAAACACTTGAGCATATATAAGCATTTGAGCTCACAAGTGTTGTCTATACAAGAATGAAAGAATTAAGCACTAAGACAAATTTTCATCATAATGTTGTTGACTTGAGGATCATTAGTTGTTACTGAAGCTTAAAGGGTCATTTTATAGTCCTAATTGAGTTCCTATCCGTTGGAGACCATTGGGATTGAATTAGAGCCGTTGGAGCCTCTATTTCCCGCAATTAATGCAGTTTTGTAACTGTCCGTATCGATACGCCCTTCTTGGAAACTAGCTGTTAATCTCTTAGCTGTTTAACCGTATCAGTACGTGTGTACCTGTATCGGTACAGGTACTAGCTGTTGCGCTCAGTCTTGCTAATCGTATCGAAACACCTTGGTCTGTTTGCTAACCGTATATGTACGCCTTGGTTTGTTTGGAAAACCGTATTGGTACGGGTTGGTCTATTTCGGTACGCTCTATAATTTGAAAGACCGTTGAGAAATAGCCGTTGGGGGTAGTTAAACAGGGATCGGTACGCATGTATGCGTATCGATACGATTATATCCTTATCGGTACGCCTAGGGGCGTATCGGTACGGTTTTTCGGTTCTAGAAAATTACTATAGTTGAAACCCTTAGACCGTATCGATAAGGGGCATACCGTATTGGTACATCTGTATTGAAAACGTTAGTTTGGCTACTTTAAAATATTTAAAACATTTCCAAAACCTCTCAAAAGCTTCCAAACTTATTTTTCAAGTTTTTCGGACTTAAAAACATTTTTGAATTCTTTTCAATTTAGTCCAAAACTATTTTTCAATTATTATATCAAAACAAATATCCTAACAATCTCCCCATTTTTGATATAATAAAACCAACTTGAAAAATTGTTTTTGAGATTCTTCCCCTTGGTAAAAATAAGATTTGAATAAGAGATTTAATGGTGGAAATCTTATAAGCTCCTCCTTATTCATTTGAAAATTTAATTTTTCAAAACATTCTCCCCATTTTTGTTATATCAAAAATGGTTCAAACCAAAGTTTGAAAACTTTTAAGTTCATAATAATGGAGAGTTTACAAAATTTTGACAAAAATAAGTTTTGTTTTAAAATTGGCTCCCCCTTACTCAAGCATCATTCAAAAGGTTAGTTCAACATATATGATAAACTAAGTTGACTTAAAATAAATAAATCAAATTAAATTAAACAAAATTCAACTAATTTTACCACACTTGAACCAAAGGTAGGATGTGAAGCCTTCCTTCTTCAAGTGTTCTTCCTTGTGTGTATAGAGCTCCCCCTCACTTTTATCACTTGTTGATCAAGCCTCCATCACACCTACAAAAGACAATCATTTGATTTTTGGTATCCAAATTGCTTTGGATCCATAGGCATTACTAGCACATAATTTAGTCCCCTTAGGAATCCATTTTTCAATTTCATCCCTTTTAGTTGAAGTAGGTCCTTTTGGGACCCAAATACTTCTAAAGCATTTTTCATTCAAAAATCTAGGGGCACTAGATTGTCTTTGATAAAAGTTTGATTTTCCTAAATTGTTTTTCTTTTCAAGCTCTTTGGAAATCAAATCTTTTTCTTTCTTAAGATCATCTAATTCAATTTGATGATCTTTTTCCTTCTTTTGAAGCAAATTTTGTAAATCTAAGACTTTACTTTCAAAATCCTTTAATTTTGCTTCAAATTCCAAATTGGTTTTCACAAGCAAATCATTTTCATTTTTCAATTTAGAAATCAACTTTTTGTTTTTTGAAAATGAGGCTTTGAACTCAAAAGCCAATTTGTTGTAGGCATCTTGCAACTTATCAAATGTATATGAATTTGAATTAGAACAAGATGAGTTAGAAGTTACATCCCCCTCATTGAGGGCCATTAAGCATAGGTGGGCTACTTCATCTTCATCGGTGGAGTCTTCATCACTCCATGTAGCCACATATGCTTTCTTTGATGATGATCCATTTATGTTGAAGTGAGGGCAATCGAATTTGTTGTGCCTTGTTTCCTTGTACTTGGAGCTCTTGGGGGGATCCATCATCTTCTTCTTCGATTTATGTTTGGATTCTTCTATGTTGCTCTTCATGAACCAAGTAAATTCCTTGAAGAGAGGTCATCTCTTCATCTTCACTTTTCTCCTCACTTGATTATTCTCGGTCGCTTTTGGAAGATTCAAGAGCAATGGCTTTCACATTAATGCCTAGCTTCATGATTTTCTTCTTCCACATCTTCTTTATCTCTTCCTTCTTCTTCTCTTCTTCTTTTCTTTTCTTTATGACTTCATGAGTGAGAAGAGACCCCATAAGCTCATCTAGCTTTAGAACTTTGAGATTTTTGGCTTCGATGATGGTGGTCTTCTTTGATTCCCATGACTCGGGAAGAAAGTAGATAAGCTTTCGGACAAGCTTTTCTTTCAGAATGATTTCTCCATAGCCTTTGAGTCCATTGGTGATGGTGGAGAATCTATCGAACATCTTCGCGATGTCTTCTTCCGGTTTCATCTTGAAGTTTTCATACTCAAGGTTGAGGAGTCCGATTTTTGTCTCCTTTACTTCATTTGTTTCCTTGTACATGGCTTCAAGCTTGCCCCAAACTTCCTTGGCATCTTCACAAGAAGATATCTTCTCACAGATATTGGGGTTAAATGCACAAAAGAGAATGTGCAAAGCCTTACAATTTAGCTCCATCTTCTTGCGATCATTCGCATTCCATTCCGCCTTGCATCTTTGTGGTACGTATGGACCATCTCCAACAACGTCCCAAAGCTTGTAATCTTTAGCCTTGATGAAGAACATCATTCTAGTCTTCCAATAGGCATAGTTGGTCCCGTCAAAGAAATGTGGCTTGTCGATGGATTGCGCCATTTATCTCCGGATGACTTGTTAGTTGATCGAGCTTTTGGATCGTCTCAATAGGTTGTTATACCTTCTTGATTGAGCCTCGATCTGATACCAATTGTTGACTTGAGGATCATTAGTTGTTGCTGAAGCTTGAAGTGACCTTTTATAGTCTCAATTGAGTTTCTAGCCGTTGGAGACCGTTGGGATTGAATTGGAGCCTCTATTTCCCGCAATTAAAGCAATTTTGCAACTGTCCATATCGATACACGGGTTACCCGTATCGATACTCCCTTCTTGGAAACTAACTGTTAATCTCTTAGTTGCTTAACCGTATTGGTACGCGTGTTCCTGTATCGGTACAGGTACTAGCCGTTGTGCTCAGTCTTGCTAACCGTATCGAAACACCTTGGTCTGTTTGCTAACCGTATCGGTACGCCTTGGTTTGTTTGGAAAACCGTATCGGTACGGGTTGGTCTATTTCGGTACGCTCTGCAATTTGAAAGACCGACGGGAAATAGCCGTTGGGGGTAGTTAAACAGGGATCGGTACGTATTAATGCGTATCGGTACGATTTTTTGGTTCTGGAAAATTATTGTAGTTGAAACCCTTAGACCGTATCGATACGAGGTATACCGTATCGGTACACATGTATTAAAAACGTTAGTTTAGCTACTTTAAAACATTTAAAACATTTCCAAAACCTCTCAAAAGCTTCTCAAACTTATTTTCAAGTTGTTTGGACTTAAAAACATTTTTGAATTCTTTTCAATTTAGTCCAAAACTATTTTTTAATTATTATATCAAAACAAATATCCTAACAAACCCCTTCCAAAGCTTGGAGCAACACGGCCGACTAATGGTTGTAGGAATTTCACCTTCCCATTTATAGTTTTGTTTAAGAACTCTCACCCATAATTTCTCCTCATTGGTAACAAGTTGAAACCCAATTTTCATAAGTAACGCTTTACTATGGCGGGCTAAATCACGAAAACCTAAACCACTCTCGGCTGTAGATAATTTGATAGAATCCCATCGAACAAGGGAAATGCCTTTAGAACCACTAGAAGAACCCCAAAAAAAATTATCGAATAAGTTTTTCCATAGCATCGCATACGTCTTTTGATAACCAGACAATTTACATAAGTGGGTATCGCTTGAAGAACAGCTTTCGCTAGAGTGATTATCCCGGCTAACGAGAAGGTACGAGAAGCCCACCCCAAAAGACGTTCAATTTTATCAAGTAAGAAACGATAAATATCTTTAGTAACTCTTTTATGGAAAAAAAGTACCCCAGATACTTCCTCAGATCCTCAACCATCTCGAACCCAAAGCCATCAGATACCCACTTACGTCTATCCTAAGCATAGTTTTTAGAAAAGAAAATCTGAATCTTTGTCACACTCACTTTATGCCTGGAGTAAGCACATAAATTGACCAACACATCTTTAATAACATCCAATTAGGCCACAGTCGCTTCAGCAAACAGAACCAGGTCGTCCGCTAAGAACATGTGAGAGATATCAAGACCATGCTTTGACAAATTAATATACTTCCAATTACCATTTTGCACTTGACGATCAATAGCATGCGAGAGTTGTTCCATACACAAGAGAAAGAGGTACAGCGAGAGTGGATCACCTTGACGTATGCCTCGTGATGAAATAAAACTATCGGTAAGGTCACCATTCTATATAATATGAATTGAGACAGATCAAACACAATACATAATCCATCTAACAAACTGACACAGAAGACCCAACTCATGTAGAGTTTTCTCAATGAAATCTCATTCACGCTGGTCATACGCCTTTTTTAAGTCTACCGTAATAGCCATCCAAGGTTTTAGACCCGTCTTCTGATTCATAGAGTGAATGACCTCCTGTGCAAGGATCATATTATCAGTAATATGTCGATCCGAAACAAAGCTTGATTAAGTCTGCGTAATCCAATCAGGCAAAAAAGGTTTCAGTCTGTTAATAAGAATCTTGGGAACCACTTTGTAAAGAACAATGCATAAGCTAATAGGGCAAAATTGACTTGTCTTTTCAGGATTAGGGACTTTGGGGATGAGAACCAAAATGGTTCGATTTGCATCCGCAGTAAGCACCTATGTGGCAAAGAAATCTGAGACAAAATAGAATACAGATTCCTCCATAATGACCCAATTTTTCTGAAAGAAGGCTGCCTAAAAGCCATCGGCACCGGAAGCCTTCAAAGGCTCCATACTGAAAACTACCTGGCGTACCTCCTCAACTGTCACTGTATGCACCAAGCTCTGTAACTTTTCAGTCAAAGTAATAGGAAAACCACCACAAAATTCAGCCCTTACGGCATGTTAAGTATCATCAGTAAATAAGAATGAAAAATAATCTACGTCATAGTTTTTAAGGGTTGTCGGTTTATCACTCCAAGAACCATCTTTCAATTTTAGCATCCGAATTTTATTTCGACGTCTTCGACTAAGCGTTGTGGCATGAAAGAACTTACGATCCCCCTGAGAAATCTATTTGCTTCTCTATTTCTGGTACCATAAATTTTCCTCCTATTTTAGAACTTCATCAAGCTCATTCTTCAAGGCATTGTCTAAATCAAGAAGAACGAAGTGGCAGCATGTTCTAATGCGATTTCCAAACCCCTAATCTGAGCCAAAAGGTGATTCTTTCTATAGCCAATGTGCCTAAATGTCTTTTTATTCTTTCACCTACTTTGTTCCTGGAATTCATTCAAGTTATCAAAGGCAGTTATCTCATTATTCTAAGACTCATTCAGCAATTTATCAAAATCCGAGTGATCATTCCAAGCCGCTATAAAATGATAAGGCCGTGTCCCTTTTATAGAGCTACCAGATTCTTTTAAAAAGAGATAGATCTATAGTCAGACCCAAGTTGCTGGAGATGAATAATTTCTGAAACGACAAAGGCTTCATACCATTTAGCATTGCATAGACAACGATCAAGGCGCTGGCTAAGGTCACCCCTTTGCCAAGCGAAACGAGGTCTAGAGAACCCTATGTCAATAAGGCCAGATTAAAAAATGAAGTCACTAAAAAAAGAGCAAACACCCGAACGCCGTTGAGAGCCTCCTTTCCTTTTCATAGAAGAACAAATGGCATTAAAATCACCTCCCAAAAACCCACAGCTAACTAGTTCTAGGATCAAGAGCACAAATTTGGTCCCACATAAGTCTTCGGCGACCATAATCCGGGCTAGCATACACAACAGTGATGAAGAAAGTCTGAGAAGAGATTGTATCCACACACACTCCATGTAAATACTGATTAGAAACAGCTAGCATTTCCCTGTGTGTCGTATCACGCCAAAGCAATTAAATACCCCTAAATAAACTAGTAGTTTTCACACGGTAGGAGTGCTCATAACCAGCCCGCCTAATAAAAACATATGCCGCCTGACCACTCACTCTCGGTTCCATGATAGCAAAAACATCCAGTGCCTGAGATCTAACTAACAACTTGAAATAACAGTTAAAAACAAGGCCCGAAGTGCCTTGAGCATTCCAAAAGATTACTTTAACCATAAATAATGATTAATAGGATAGGACAGACAAACTCACAATGGGTTTCCTGACGAGGCCCCTTCAAATGTCGTGCTTTTAAACCACTAAATCGTATCATTCTTACCACCATGCGAAGTCTGGGCTGTAGAGTCATTAAGTTTCTTGGAAACCCCCTTGTCCGAGAGAACATTCGATAAGTTAACAGCCCAATCCTTAACCACAATAGGCTTGTCACTAATCTCATCTTTCTTTCTCGACTTCACCCTTTTATAGACCAACCTTTTGGATGCAGCTAAACTTTGATTTTGACCCTTGGAGCTAATGTTTCGAATAGGACCATATTGAGACCTACCATTGCTATCCTTCAATGGTTATTTCCCCCTTCTTCAATCACCCTAATAGTAGTGTGCTTATCCGGTTTGAGAGATGATGGTGCTAAAATAACGTTATCTTTAGCAGCAATATGAAGGGCTTCACGATGCCCTTCTTGGGAACGCATAGGACTTCGGTCCGTTTTATCATTACCACCTTCTATAGGTACATCAATCGGTGAGCTACAGGTCTCCATTACTTGAGTTGAGTCAACGCTCAACGAATCTGGGGTGGAAACATTCGAGTTCGTAAGAGTATTAGGCATAGGAGTCTCGCTATTGAGTGGCACATATGGGCCAGCCTTATCACCATCACCATTCGCAACAGAATCATCAGCCGCAACAATGGGTTGATTTAGGTCACCAGTCTCAACCGAAGATAAAACACCAAATCTCGAACCCCCACTACGAGGCTGGGAATTTACAAGAGTCACTGGCTTTCTAGGGCCAGGCGGACGCCGTCTTCGGCCAGTTACCTACATCCAAGGACCGAACATATCATCAACATTCGTCATTTTATGCTCATCCATTTTTTCCTTACCTTTATTCTCATCAAGGCCACCACATAACTCCTTCGAGTGACTGTATTTCCCACATCCGAGGCATATAACAGGGAGACCCTCATATTCAATCACTTGTTGTCGACCATCGATAACAATTCTAGGAATCAAAGGTTGATCCAGGTTAATAACCACAGCCAAGCGCGCAAATTTTCCCCTTAAGCCCTCAGTCATATTAAAATTTATGCGAACCACATTTCCCAAGATACTGGCTATGGCTCCAAAGAGGCTTTTGGAGTAGTAGCGGTACGGTAGTCCAGGAAGACGAATCCAAATAAAAATTTTATTAGGGTGATCTTCCGATGTAGAAAAATCACAAGACCAAGGCTGCACTGTGTGGTAGCTACCGTACACCATTTATGGTCCTCCTATCAGCACACGCTCATAATCATCACACAAAGAAATAGTCATTATCCAAGTCGATGATACAAATTTCACCCTTCGAATTCCACAAAGCCTGAACACGGGTCTGAAGCGCACGGCAACCAATTGACTTCCCTAACAATCACACAGTAACGATTTCGACAACTTTGCATCAATGGCTTTATGGACCCTTTTCGAGAAGAAAATCTCAGGGAGGACACCATAGCTTCCAATCACCACATCCTCGGATCGTAGTTCAACATCCAAATCGCATATAAAATTGTCTTTTTGGCCTGTTCCTGACTGGCCAGCAACCATGTCACGAAACGAAGGTTTCACTGTAATAGCCAAAGGTGCGGTTAATTCAATTGATCCCGTCAGGAGCCCAGCACCAGAGCCATTAACAGCATCCACCTTTGACATTGCTTCTGCCCTGGGAGGGGTGATATGATCCACTTCTATGCTTTCCTCATTCTGGGAATTCTCAATGGCCTGGTGGGATTCGAATCTAGTAACAGCAATCGAAGACAAAACCTCCGATGTGTCATCAGGTGGCCTCCCAGACGGCGCCGGCTGTTGCGGTTGAGTAGGGTTTCCTAAAAGTGTGGAGCTTTCCATCGGTGTTGTAAGTTTTTTAGGAGAAAGTATAAAAGATACCGAGATAATATTTGGATTTATTTTTTTTTCAAATAAGAAATTGAGTGGGATTTCAATATTCCCAGCTTTTTTATATATATTTTTTATAAATTTGAATATTATACTTTTTTTAAAATGTCTAAATTTCTATTCACATCTTAAATCTAAATACGTTCAACTCTACTATTGCTAAATTATTTCAGCTTCCTCAATAAATAAATAAATTATTGCAGCAATAATTATACAAACGATTTAAATACTAATTTTAAAAAAATTTATCATTCAATTTGAATTAAATTTCTTCAAATAGGATATCTAATTCGTTGTACTTTATCCATTTTTACCTAAACATTATTATTTAAAAAGATAGTACTCATTTGTGTCATGTAAGGTAAATGCTCGTTTGATAGGGGCGAATTGCTTATGCGGATGATGTTATCTTAAGAGACCCGAGTTCAATCACTTTGTCTGCAAAGTGTGTGTATTGTCAAAGTGTTAAGAATATGTATTAACAGGTACTATATTATAATCACCTTTAGATTATTAAAAAATTTGTATTTGTTATGACCAAAATGAAAATAAAAAAAATAAATACAAACCCAACAGACACCAACATGTAACATCGAACACTTGCAAACTCATATGAATATCTCATGTTCTTCATATACATACATGGAATTTCAAGTGAATTGCTCGAGTTGAGCTATATGTTTAAATAAAAAGTTCACTTGCACACATTAGCTACTCAAATCAAACATTCGGATACTTGAATTTCGCTTGTTCAATAGCTCGAGATGAGCTAGCTGAATCCTTTTTTCTAAGTCAAACTCGAGTTGCTTGTGCGTCCGGAAACATTCCGGAGCTGACAGGCTTACCGCAGAAAACTGCTGCAGCATCCATGAATACCTTTGATCTCACTTTCCTATCACTCAATTGAGCCTCTAACTTGAGTATCTTAGATTGCTCCGTTAAACCAATGTACCCGCGAGCAATTTTCTTCAAATGTTCCATGGCAAAATCCACCTTGAAATTGATGGATAAAGCGTCCCTGATTACATCCCTCCACTTCAGTATCAGACCCTCGGTAACTTGCTCTAGCCGTTGATCACTCATCTCCTTGACGGAAGCACAGAACATGATATAAATCGCCTCAGCAATAGTCGGATTCATTTTACTTGTTGCAGAAACATCACCGTATACATCAATGACTTTCTTTATGATCGGATGTAGAGAAATTGGGAAGCTATATTTGCCTATTGTTATGCGTTCACCATCTAAGCCAGCGAAGTCTGACAATTTCACTTTACTCTCATCATCAGTTTCAAGCTTCAAGAGAATGTCACTAATGGCTGCATCACTATTTGATATGGCACGTGATGCAGCAAGTTTCTTCGATAGAAACTGCCAAAAACATAATAATGTAAGATACTATCATTTTTGATATGATTGAAGCGTGCTCCATTTCAGTCGTTGATTTAAGCTCAAATACCTCAACCTGTCGCTGAAGTGATTGTACATAGTTAATGACTTCATCTAGCATGGGTGCTGAGCCTGTAACCTGGAAAAACCAATAAAACCCTTACAAAATAGGCAACGCTAGCTGTTCTAAATATTAATTTAACGGTTAACCTTTCAACTACAACATTAAAAAGAAAAGCACACCTTGCTACAACCAGGTACGAGTCCTTCAAGAAATCTCTTCTTTTCTTTGATCTTTTCTATTCTTACCTGAAGTCATAACCAATTAATCCCAATCAAATGATCTAAATATTGCTAAATTTCAAAAGTATACGATTTACAATGTTACCTTTTCTACAAGACCATGACCGATTGTTGTCTGGCCTATTTGGGATCCGATATGGATGTTTTCCTCTTCCGGTGGACCAGAAGCTTGAGGCCCTTGTCTTCCTTGTTTCCTTGTAGACTTATAGGTCGTTGTAGTTAGGTTCCAACCCCACTTCTCTTGATTTTCAACACTACCCTGTGTTGTCATGTTCAGGGGTTGGTCTCCCTTAGCTTGATCAACCTCAGCATCCTGCAATAATCGTAGCAATCAAACCTTAGACTACAAACAAAAACAAATTTATAATGGGAAATCATTTCGTTACCTGCACACTCCTTTTTCTTTTCTTGATTGAGATTTCTTGAGCTTGCAAACAAGCATCTCCAGGAGCTTTAGTGGCATTCAACTGAGCTTCCAGACCAGATACTGATTTCACCCCATTGACTTCTAAAATGTCTTGCGGTCCTTGCATCAAGCCAACACTGGTAAAGCTCGAGAACTTAGAAGCTGAAACGGTTTCCAACTGCAAGAGGTTCGCATTCGGTAAAATGACACCTCCTCCTGACATTAAACTTGTTGCATTCACTGGAACCATTTCCTGCATAGTTTGTAACTCATTCATTTCCATGCTGCTTAGCTGAGACAACCAAATAATGAGGAAAAGCAAATCAAGATTCAATATTTACAAGCTTTATAAAAAACTTAATCTGTTTTAATCCAATTGAAGTCCATAGATGAATTCCAGTATGTAGAACAATATGCCATACCTTGTCAACAGCTTCAGAATTAGTTCCATTGTGATCCTGCAAATTACAAAAAAACAAATAGGTAGAACTGATTGATTCTAATGGTTATAATGTATGAGATGAACTCCAGATAAAGCATTAGATATTTCAAACCCAGTAGACTCATAAAGATGTAGAATAAAATAACATACCTTGTCAACAGCTTCAGAGAGAGATCCATGATGATCCTGCAAATTACAAAAAATAGATATGTTAAGAATAACTTATCATAATGGTTAGAATGTATGTTTTATGCATCCAATTTATAATGTAACAAATGCTTTTGAGGTTACTAAAAAACTTTGGAAGCTCACAGTTGCTACCTGAAGAGAAACACTTTGATGCTCAAGATGCTTGCCACTGAAAGGCTGCAATCCTATTTGCTTTTTTAGCATTGTGTTCTCAGTGTTTAATCGCTCATTTTCAAATTTCAAGTTTATATTCTCAGCAATCCGTTCAGCTGCTTTTTCCTCTGCAACCTGTTAACATTAAAACAAGGAATTTGCAAAGCCAAACATACCCAACCTAGAACCAATTAGAAAGCAATCCAACTTTAATATCAAACCACAAGCAATTCTTGATTCAACTGAAATTGGATAACAAAGGATCTTATCATACAGCAAACAGGAAAGAGATATCAAGCAAGAGTAATATGGAAGAACAACAAAACAGCACAGGACATATGGACTTTGTACACCATTTCGGTCGCTGGATTATGATACCTCATTTAGTCGCTGAAATGACTGTACATAATTAATGATTGCATCTAGTATTGCTTCCTTGCCTTTAACCTGCAGAAACGAATAAAACCCTCAGAAAATAAACATAACCAGTTGTTCTAAATGATTGTTAGGTGTTGTTTTAAAGGTAATCTTTCAGCTATAACATCCAAAAAAACACACCTTACTGCAACCAGGTACAAGTACCTGAAGAACTCTCATCTTGTCCTGAAGAACCAATTAGCAAGGAATCCAACTATAATATCAAACCACATGCAAATCATGGTTTAACTGGAAGGGGATAACAAAGAAGCTTACCATACAAGTACAACCAACATGAAAGAGATGTCAAGCAAAAGTCATATTCAAGAAAAGACAAAATAAAACGACAACCAATTTAGGATTTATTACAAGGAATAAATGAGAAGAAAATTTACAATTTCTTTACCCCCAGCTTTTGTCTGTAGTTTACATCAGCTTGTCTTTTCCTGCCTCTTTGTGCTTGAGTAAGTTTAGATTGGCCACAACCTGCTTCTGTTTGAAATGAAGCTCCAGATGTTTCGGCTTCATTAATCTGGTTATTTGGAAATTGAAATGAAGCATCAGATGGTTCGGCTTCATTAAACTCGTAATTTTGAAAATCCGTTGGTCCACCTTTTATAGCAACCCCAAAGATCTCATCCGTCCCATTGTACTCAGAGCCAATCATATCCGCCCAACCAGAATTATTCTTGAGCGACCTTCCATTGAAGCTCAACTGGTCAGTTTCGAGTGGAAATTGGGGACTATCTCGCATCCATGAAGTGGATCCATCTGACGAATAACCCCCCATGGACAAGTTTCGACTTGATGAATGACCATTAAACATCTTGAACTACCACAAAAGAAAGAAACAAATCTTGAATTCAACCAGATTTCTGAAACAACATTCTTAAAAATAAATAAAAGGCTTTACTTGCTGGGAAACAAATTGTAGAAGAGGTGGACGAAATCTTTCTTCCCTGCTTCAGCTGAAACAACAAAGGCCAATGATGTTCAGACCTAACATCATCTGATTCTTATAACCCAACCTTCAACTCTCTTCATACAATTTTTAATTTTTTTTTTGTCTTCTTCTCTTCAATCGTTCGACGACGCGTACGCATTTCTTTTTCATACATCTTTCGAATTCATTGCTCACACTGTAAAGTCAATCATCCCCATGCCCCAGTCCGAGTCGTCCGAAAATTATTATTATCTTTTCTAGAAATTAGTCGTCCGAATTTTGTTTTTATTGTTTCATGATTCTAATCTTAATCATACCCAAAAAAAAAGGAATAAAAATACGACTAAATAAAGATAAATAATTTGATTAACTGACAAAATGTGTTTGTTTTAAATTTTGTTTTTTTATAGGCTTGAATGAAAAATATGTGCCCAAACTATTTTTTTAAAAGATAGGTGCCTAAAGTTTTAACAGTTGTAATTTTAGGTGTCTGACAGTTAAAGGATATTAAAAAAAATAACCAATTAATGCTTGACATGTGGTACTAATTTTATTTTTTTAATTTTTAAAGAAAAACACCCAAAAATTTCAACTTCTTATAAAATCCTGAACTTTTGAAAATTTTGTAACAGTCTCAAAATCCCTAAAATTACCCAAACCAAATCGTCGCTGCTTCCTCCGCCGATCGCCGCCCTTAATCACACTCCTTTGGTCGTCGAATTAAGGATGTCATTTTCTCTAATATTGCGTCGCCAAAAAGGCGAACGACATGTCAGTCGAACGTTGATTTCGCGTTTGATGTTCGACGTTAACCTGGCACGCCGTTCGGTGTTTTTGGTGATGTCGTGTTGGAAGAAATGACCGCCTTGATTCGGCGATCAAAGGAGTGTGGTCAGACGCAACGATCGGCGGCGGAAGAGGAGGCGATTTGGCGGTTTGGGTTTGGATAATTTTAGGGATTTGATGATTGCTTTGTAAAATTTTTAAAATTTTGAGATTTTATAAAAATTTATTTTAAGTTTTAATTTTAAAAAATGAAATAAAATAAACATGTCATGTGTCAATCATTGATTGATTAATAATTTTTTAACACCCTCTAACGGTCAAACACTTAAAATTATAACTGTGTAAATTTTAAACACCTAAAATTATAATGGTTGAAACTTTAAGCACATATTTTTATAAAAAAAATACTTAGACACTTAAAATTTAAAAAAAGAAGTATACTTTAAGTATCTATTTTTTTCATTTAAGTCTTATTTATACATCTAGTTGTCCGAAAATTATAATTTAGAATTGGGGCGTTATATTATTTGGAATGGAATATGAACGGTGGGATCCTATCAGATCATAATACGTGGAGAAACACTTTACTTTCGCGCCGCCCTTATTTTGAGGAAATGGTCCATTTCCTTCTTCTTTTTTTACTATACACCACAAGTTACCCCATTATTAACCTTATAATTAAGGCTTATATTACAGATAAATATGTTAAGTATAAACCTTTTCATTTAAGCCTCTAAAATATTTTTTATTAAAATAAATATTTGAAGTATATTTTTTAGTCAAAATGAGTATGTAACATATTTTTTGATCAAAATAAGTACCTAAAATATATATATTTGTCATTTAGATTTTTAAAAGTTGTCATGTGACATTGATTAAAAAATACATTTAGGTACCTATTTTGACAAAAAATATACTTTAGGTACCTAATTTGATGAAAAATATTGTAGGTACCTATTTTGACCAAAAAGTATACTTTAGGTACTTAATTTGACCAAAAAGTATACATTATGTATTTATTTTACCAAAAAATATTTTAGATACCCAAATAAAAAAGTTAGTATAGTTGAGGTATTTATTTGTGATATAAGCCTATAATTAATTGATCGTTATCGCGTCAATCTTCATTCATCGTTGTATATAGGGGTGTTCAAAATTACCCGACCTGATTGACCCGGCCCAACTACCGAAAGAAAAAAAATCGAGTATTTCACTAAAAAAATTATCCGACCGGGCTGGGTACCCAACCTGAGATTTTTTTTCCGTAGTTGGACCGGGTCTGGGCCAAAAAAATTTTGGTAACCGGGTACCCGACCTAACCCGGCCCGATACTTTTAATATATTTATTTTTTTAATTTTAAATTATATTTTTTATTTTAGGTTCCTTAATATTTTCACCTAAAACTAAATTTAAATCTCTAAATTATTTCTATGTTTGTATTAAGTAGTTTTAAGTTTTAAATTTTTTAAATATATTTTTCTTAATTTGTTAATACAAGATTCGAAAGAAAATTGAGATTAATATTTTTAATGTCTTTTTGGTGATAAACTTTAATATATATATATATATATATATATATATATACAAATATTCATCTTAAAACTAACTTCAAATCACTAATTTTTGTGTTTGGATTATGTATTATGAACTTTTAAATTTTATGTGTTTACTATGTAATTTTTTTAAAACTTTTGAACTTAAAAATAAATAAATAAAAAATGTGAAACAGGTATCCGAGTTTCACGGGTATCCGAATAACGAGTACCCGATTAAAGCAGGCCTGGACAAGGCCGTCATATGTAATACCCTAAAGAACCGGGTACCAGATTTTTCGGGTACCCGAAAACTAGGTACCCGAGAATAAACACCTCTAGTTGTATATGGTGATCAATAAACTTTAAATTTTACTATTAGATTCACCTAGATCTTTTTATTCAATTCGTTAGATTAGATATTGATAATCTATCTCCAAAGTCATGAAATCATTCCACAAATTTTAAATTTCTTGAACCCGCTCTACATTGTCCACCATTATATTGTTTTCCGTCTTGAGATATGTTCTTCCTCTCACCAACATCAATCTCTCCATTGTTTATATCTTGGAATAGAGGCTCTGATCTTCGAGAAGTTCAAAACTTGAACAAAATTTTCTTTTTTGATTAATTGAGTAACTCGTTTGTGACTTTTCAAAATTAGTAACATATGATGTAATTTTTAAAAGTATTTCCTAACAACACCTTCTAAAGTCCGTTTCATTTTTAACCCAATGATATATTTGTAACAATCAATTAATAAGGTGATGTGTGTCACATTTGGAAATTTGATAACCATTTATAATTTTATTAATAATTAAGTGGTTTGTTATGTATTTTACCACTTTATTTTTGTCGCTCGAGTTGCGCACGTTGTCTTTTTGGTTTTTTTTGGTCGTTGGTTCATCAGTTTTTTAGTTCAGTTAATAATCTACAGTAATCTACAGTTGTATTTTTTGTTATCTAATTTCTTCAATTTTCAAAATGTACTTATATTAGTTTCGCTTGATTTTAAAAAATGTTTTTGTTTTTGCTTTTAAAAATTGAAAAACATATTTAATAAATACAAAAAAAAATTGTTTTGAGTAATAAAAATAGGAAAATAAGGTTAGTACATTTTTTTTATAATCAAGTGTGTTTTTGGATGTGTGAATGAGGAGGGACCACACAGAGTCCTAGGAAAAAAAGGGTCCCAAAATGAGTAAAATTAAATATTCAGAAGGTAAAGACAAAAGATTAGTGTTAGATTAGTGGTAAAGTATACGGGGAAGCACAATTATGTTGTATTTCATAGATTTTGAGTTCAATTAAACTCATTCCTTATTCAAAAGTTAATCTACTACGCATACAATAAGATACTATAAATATTTGATCTTTTAGAAAATTGAGGGGTTCATTTTTTAATAAATTGCAAAGCCTCTAAAATATGTGAAACTGCTAAATAAGGGTAAACCACAACGGTGGTCACCAAATTGTTCTTGTTTTCTTATTTTGGCCACCAAACTAATTTATTTTAGATAACATCGTCAATAGCGTTACGTTTTGTTATCATTTTTGTCATTGATCATTAAAAATTTAACAATGATGTCGTTGGGAGGGAACCAAACCCTCAACCCTTTGCATTAGTGCAAGGCCAAGCCACTAAGTTAGAACCCAGCTCACGACGTCATCCATGGTTCATCTAATAGCATTCACCCATTTCAGTATAACTTCCAAGTAATTACTAGTTACATGTAGGAAAGAGGTGAAGATTTGCCTTGAAAAAAATGAAAGAAAAAAAATATTATTAGATGAGACCATGGATGACGTGGTGAGCCAGATCCATCTAATAATTTTTCTCTCAAACATGGGTTGAATATTTAACCAATATATCAAATAATACAATTAATATATTTTTAACTAAACTAATATTTAACTTAAATTGTTATTAAAATTATCAAATTAGAATTATTTTTTCCACTTCATTTATGAATAAAAATAAACTAAAAATAACTATTTATTTTTTATAAAATTAATACTAAATCACTCTAAAAACTAATTTTTTTTTATAAAACTAACATTGCTACCATGTAATTGCACCAATATATTAAAAAACAAATATTAAATGGTTCAATGGTACTTATTTTATAAAAAATAATATTTTAAAAATAAATACTCCATAAAATTAATATTAAATCACTCTAAAATTAAATATTTTAAATGTTAAAAAATTTAAAATAATATTATATACAAAATAAATATTATAAATTTAATTTTTATAATTATTTAATATTAATTTTATAAAAATATTTAATTAATTTACTTTTATTCACAAATGAAATGAGAAAATAATTCTAATTTGGTCTTCAATTTTAATAATAATTTAAGTTAAATATTAGTTTAGTTGAAAACATATTAGTTGTCTTATTTGATATATTGGTTAAATATTCAACCCATGTTTGAGAGGTTTTAAGTTCAATCCACTTTATTTGTATTTTAGTATACACTTTTCAAAGATTTAGCTTAGGGTCCGTTTGTTTCATGTAGTTTGAATTTCAGAATTCAATTTCCGTAATTTACGGTGTTTGGTTCATGTAGTTTTACATGGTCAAAGGAGTTTGAATTACAATTGACTATTTTTTCTTTACATTTTTTTGCAGTTTGTTTTACCATATTTTTTTCCGTAAAACAAACTACATTCTCTTCAACTCTTAACGCTAAACACTAATCTAAACCCTAAACCTTAAACCACAAATATTAATAAAAACCCTAAATGCTAAACCCTAAACACTAACCCTAAACACTAAATACTACTATAAACCTTAAACTCTAAACCCTAAACCATAAATCATAAACCCTAAATGCTACCATAAATCATAAACTCTAAACTATAAGCACTAACCTAAACCCTAAACCTTAAAAACTAAATATATACCCCTAAACCCTAAACAAACCATAAACCCTAACCCCTAAATGATGCCCTAAACACTAATCTAAACCCTAAACCATAAACCCTAAATGTTAAACCCTAAACACTACCAAACCATAAACACTAACCCCTAAGCTTGACCTAAACCCTAAATCCTAAACACTAAACCCTAAATTTTAAACCATAAACACTAACCCTAAATCCTACCCTAAATACTAAATCCTAAATGTTACCATAATTCCTAAATCCTAAACCTTAATCGGTAACATAAACCCTAAATCCTAAACACTAAAAGCTACCATGAACCCTAAACACCAACCTAAACGCTAAACCCTAAACCCAAAAATGCTACCCTAAACCTTAAACCCTAAATGCTAACCTAAACACTAAACCATAAATTCTAAATGCTACCCTAAATGCTACCCTACTCTACCAAACAGCAAAAAATTAATTACACAACATCATCAAAACACCAGAAAATACTTTCTGTAGTTTGTTTTCCTAGAAAATGTAGTTTATTTTCCAGAATTCATTTTCCGAAAACAGATTTCAGTGAAACAAACGGACCCTTAGTTCAATTGCAGGGCTTTGGACAATTATGCCAAATTTTGTTTTGTTTTCTTTGGTTTATTTCATCAATAATGTAATGGCGCATGTCACCACCGTATTAATCAAATAAAATAATTGGAAAATATTTGTGACTAACGGTGCAGTTTACCCGGTAAATAAACCTTAAATTATTGTCGAGCTGATTGCGCCTCTTACTTCCGTATTGAGATCTGAACTCCCTGATAATGGTTTATACTCCTACAAAAACATATCTCGATTTTTTGTTGCTTCCATCAACCATAGAAATCTCTTTTAACTAATAAACATAGATCCCTCAGACTTAAGGTCTGCATATATCGTAAGCATGCTTTTCTAGAGTTCCTTATTGCTTCATTTCCTTGTTTCTAGCTAATAAACATTGACAAAGAGGGATTACAAAGAAAACTTTGGTGAGAAGAATTAAAAGGCAGAGAACTGATACGAAAGAGACAAGGAAAAAGCAAGAATCTAGTAAGGAAAGTAAAAGGCAAGTTCCAACAAAATTTGAAGAACTGGAAGCATGTTGGGAGCAGGTTGAGCAGCTAAAGAAAGAAACTCAGCAAATAATGCTTCAGAGGGCTACCACCCAAATCCACTTGGGTCTCATGTTCGCAATCAAGAAAGCACGTGAAGAAGGCGATTCTGTCAAGGCGTCTTTCTCTACTCGACTGCTTTGGTC
The DNA here is from genome assembly GCA_019671005.1 of Hibiscus mutabilis. Taxonomy (NCBI): domain Eukaryota; kingdom Viridiplantae; phylum Streptophyta; class Magnoliopsida; order Malvales; family Malvaceae; genus Hibiscus; species Hibiscus mutabilis. The sequence goes on from CM033741.1 coordinate 8,969,337, forward strand.
AGTTCCGTTGTTCATCATTTTTTTGTTGGGATTCCTAAAGCATGATGAAATTAAGGTTAAATTTTCTTTTCCTTTTCAGTGAATTAATCAACTTAAAAAAGCAATGATGGTGCAGGAGGAACCTGAATCAAGCTGTTGGATATGTGTAAGGAGTTAAAAGTGAAGAAGAGGAGAAAACAGTCATTTCATATTTAATAGTTATTTTATGTTAAGCGAGTTACGATGAGTTTTTAATATTAGATAATTGTGAAAACGCTGTCGGTCAGAAGCTTAGGGTTATATTATCCGACTCTGATGTTATTGTTTTTTATCGAATGAATGAATTGGTTCTTTTCTTCCTCTAATTTTTATTCTACAGTCTGCCTTTGCTTTATCTATTTATTTACCTCTTAAAAATTCTTTTTTTGATTGTGGAGGAGCTTTGCGATTCTCGGTCGTGGTGGGTATTATGGTGATCATTTCAGAAGAACTTGGGGATCAATTGCTCAAAGAATTTGAATCCATATTGGACGCTGCTATCGACAAGTTTCTAAGCGGCTTTAGAAATGATTTGAAGGTTGTCTGTGAAAAGGTTACTGTCGGGTTTGATCAAATGCACAAGAAAAAGGATAAGGACACAAACGCCTTGGTGACAGATTTGGCCGAGACGAAACAAAAACAGTTGGTAACATGCTCTATTGAAGCCAAGGTGTTTGACGAATTGGTTGTGATAACAGACATGGAGTCGGATGATTTTGGTGAACAACAGTTGGTAACAAGCTCAATTGAATCCAAGGTGTTCGACGAATTGTATGTGATAACAGACGTGGAGTCGGATGATTTTGATGATTCAATTATCGGGTTGCTAGAAGTGCACAGAATGAAGGGTGTGATATTTTGAATAGGGGTCTGTTGGATCCGTCACCTATTCAAGGTATATGGTTGGATTCACTTATGGTGATGAGGGGGATGAGTTCAGGTGAAACAAATGTTTTTAATGGTGAATGGGTCAGCGACTACACTCCTCGTAGGATTTTAGTACCTTCTTTTGATCCCGGAGGAAGTAACACCACCGTAAGTTCTGGCCATGATGTTATTAATATCGGATCTAATGTCCAAAATGGGCATTCATCTACTGTGCCGGAACTTGCTGAAATTGCAGCCACATTATCTGGATTGAGCTTGTCGAGAACTAGAAATATAGATACGAATGCTCACATTCGATCTCAAATTCAATCTGATTTGGATAATCAATTCAACATGCCCAACGGTCTTAATCAGAGCGTGCAGTAGCAACTCATCAACCAATTCAATGCAGGAAGGCTCTCATTTTCTACAAACTTTGTGGACTTGGCTAGAAAAAAAGGGATTGCATCAAATATTAATAATGCAAACACATATTTCATTGGCCACTTGCCTGGTTCCTCTTTGACTGGCACTGGTGATATAACAAGTTTAAATAGAGCTGGAATTCAAGGGTGTGATCTCCACTTATAGATCCTCGATATATCCAATACTTGCATAAAACTTCTCAGTATGTGACACATGCTGCAGCTAGTTCTACTTTTATGCTTGTTGGGAACTATGTTGACACGTTACAGGGGAATTTGAATGGCCTTCAAAAAGCATATCTTGAAGCAATATTAGTTGAACAGAAACAACAATATGAACTGTCATTTTTAACTAAAGCTGGTGTTGTGAATCATGGTTATTATGGGAATTCCTCTTATGGTCTTGGTAAGCCATTTCTAGAAATCCACTGGAAAATTATGTACTCTCTTCCATTGGTTTTGCAGGTGTACAGAATGATGTTATGGATGATGTTAGAACACGGACTTATAGAAAATTGTTCCATCAGGAGCAACTTAATTCCAGCAAGGAAGATGCTGTTAGTAAGGAGATTGTGGACCCTTGGCTCTGCCAAGTGAGGAAATTGGTTGATAATTGCATTGGACTAAAAGGAATTTTGGTATTCGATGGAAGGCTGCCACGAATAAATGGTGCACTCCTCACTATCAAGAAATTTGTTCATTTGGTTAACTGTCCATTTGATCGGGGGTAACAGTTTCAATGAGTTTTTAAATGTATTTAATGATGAAGGGGTCAGTGAGTACAGTCCTCCTAGGGCATTAATACCTTCTTTGATCCGGGTGGAAATGACACTACAATAGGTTATTGGCACGATAGTTTAAATACCTTCTTTAATGAATCTGAGTCTGAGAACATGTGTCAAGATACAGCAACTCTAATTGGACAATTGCAGTAGTTCATGGACATTTTAAACAGACTCGAATATCGCTTGCTAGGAGGTACTATACTGTTATGTTAATTTCTCGAAGCTCTCGGCATTTGGTTGGAACGAGACACTTGAAAGGGGGAGTGAATGATCGAGGGAGGGTCGCAATTGATGTTGAAGCGGAGCAAATTGTGTTTGATGAGTTGTCTCTTTTTTATCGGCAATGATCATGCAGTTCGGGAAGGTGATGAAGAAACTACAACCAGTGGAGATGGTTTACTCACTATCGATTCGTGGGACATTCAAAATGGTGAAGTGATGGTCATGGAGAGGGATTCAAGAGCTCCAATGGTTGAGCATGGTGTGGTGAGCATGGAAACAACAGGTATCGTTTTATCTTTACATGACTGCTCAAGTGAAATAATCATAGATATTACAGCTGTTACAGTTCTCTTGTCGGATATTCTTCATATTATGAATTATTTCAGTAGAAACTGTTTTATAGTGGATGACTTGGTTGACGAAACTTCTAGAAAGAGGCAAAGTGCTGTTGAAAATGAACAAGAGTTTTATCGTGTGAAGCAGAATTTTGAGTCCCTGAAATCTTATTTGAGTAATCTCATTAGTATAAGAGAAACCCTTCTTTCTTCAGAGAAGCAATTTCAAATCATTAAGAGGCCCTTTGAACGACTAGTTGTAAAGACAACATTGCTAGAGCGCGAGAAAAAACAGAAAGAGGAAGAGAACGTGAGTTGGTTGCACTTCTCGACAAGAAAGAAGCTCAGTCTTGGGCCATGAATGAACAATGCAAAGTAATGTCCTTGATTGCACTTCTTGATTGTAAGGGTTATCCGAAGGAAGCTGAGTTACATGTGAATGAAGTTGTTGGGGGTGGAAGTTACGAAATTTGGAATTAATATGAAATGGTTAGAACGAATGAGCCATGACACTCGTCGTTCTCGCGTCAAAATAATTCCTTCTCAGATAATAAATAAAGGAATTCAAACATAGTAAAAGAGAAGTAAGGGTCGATCCCACAAGGACTAAGAGAACTTCCTGATTTATGTTTGTTCAATCGGTGAGCCAAGAAGAGAGTTGAATAATATTTAAGTATGGTGGGGTTTGTGAATTAAGTAAAAATAGTAAGAGATTGTAGACAAAATTTAGGAAGTGAATTAAATATGGTAAAGATTAGCCTCGGGCTTTCGCTCTGACTCAGTTTCCTCGGATCATTGGAAAAAAAGATTTTTCACTTCGGGGTTCACGTCGGTTACTCGTCTTCAATGATCAATCCTTGTGAATGTGCCTTGTATACCGAATAACCAAGTGCCATCTTTGATATCGATTTTGGGAATTGATCTAATCAACAACAATGTTGTAGATAAAAAATGTTTAAGTAAAGCCGACTCGGACTATGTCGTTTCAATAATAACTGATTCCGATCTCAGTTTCCTCTTAGCAAACAATTTTGCTAAGTGTGTTCCCAGGAAGTCGAATGTGCCTCAATAGCCGATCCTTCCTCCCACACATTTAACCAAAACAACATCCTGACCAACGTCAATCATTGGTTTTGAAATCATTTTGATTTTGAAATTAAGTTTAGAAAACTAAGAGAGATACCCGAAATTGTTTAGGTGCTTTTCAATCCTCACGTTGGAATTGAGCCATTGCTTTAGCCCTTAGCTATGGAGAATTTAGCTAAGTATGATTATGGTAAAAATCATACTTAGCATTATAAAAGAAAAATAAATAAAAAAACTTAAAGCAATAACTAAAGAAAAAAAAGAATTTTATAAAACCTTAAAAATAAAAACAAAGCTAAGAATGAGAATATGAGATATGATCTTTGAGTTTGCCCAAATGGGGTATTTATAGCAGTCTAAAACCCTAAAAATAACCCTAAAGAGATAAGAGATAAATCCTAAATTATTTAAATTAATTACAAAAGATAATTCTAAAGTTTGAATTTAAAATCCGGCTGATAAGTTATCTGATATGCGGCTGATAAGTTATCATTGCTACTGACGTGGCGTCTTCTAGAAGCTGCTGACGTGGCGTCCAGTCAGACTTTCATGCCCAGATTCATGCCCACTAATCCAGCCATGAATCCAGAAAATCAAATATTGCACAATTTCAGCAGTTTAAGCAACATTCTTAGAATCTACTGTCCTACATGGAAAATGAACAAAAATGCCCACATTAGCAACTTAAAACAATCAATCAAGGAGTAATTAGAGATAGAATAATGCATAATTTAAGCACTAATCAAATTTCCCCTCACTTATTCAATGCTTGTCCTCAAGCATTTCTCAATTATCATGCTAAAAACCTTAAGTTGCCAACTCCATTTTCAAAGAATTTCTAAGATTTCTAAAGTAAACTAAATCAAGTAAATGTTGAAATTCAAGATCAATCAATCATGGCATAATCAATTAAGTGTAAATCAACCAAGGCATTTCAATCGTCTACCAATTTCAAAGAATACAAGACTTAGCTCCTCACATTTGTTCACTCATTTCGCTCAAATATTTCGGGTAAGAGAATTGCTCAAGCCTAAACTAATCAACTCATTACCATAGGCTTGTAACTAGATCTAATCTCCACTACTTAAAAAAATGATGCAAAAATCAAGAGGACTTAAAATGGGTTGTAACGGGTTAAGGTTCGGGTAGGATAAAAGGCCGAAAATGAGGTTTAAAAAGTCAAGACAAGTAAAATTATTCCAAAGAATTTATTCGAAGGGAGGAGAAGAAATCAATCATTTTTGTCTTCATTCGAACTGTTCCCTTTTTCTTTTTTTTTTTCTGTTTTTTTTTTCACTATTCGAACTGCACTGCACGGTTCTGTAATTTTTCTGCGCTCTATTTTCCTACACTATTCGAACCAAACTCACTGATTTATTTTTCTGCACAGTGTTTTTTTCGAACTGATTCGAATCTGATTTTTTTCTCTCTTTTTTCGCTTTGGAATAACCTCAACTTATCCTGAAAAAGGGTGACAAAAATAATTGAAAGGAAAATAAAAATAAAATAGGCTTGGCTTAATAATACGGTAAACAAAGAAAAAGATTAAAGGCTCAAAAATGGTTCACTAAGTGGAAAATAAATAAAAGGGTAGGCTATTTTGTTTGGTAAGAGAAGTTGATTTAATCCTAATGCCTCTATCATATTAGAGCATCATAATCAAAATATGTAGTCTCAACAAGCATCGAGTTACAAGTTCTAAAACGCAATCAATTAGTTTGACACACTCAATTGAAACAAATAGCAAGAGTAAAAACATATGCTCATTAGGCTCAAAACTCACACGAAAGGTCTATTGAACTAAGTTATGCATCCAATTCAATCAACAAATTCATGAAACGACCAAGAAAAATTTACATAAATTAGTCATGTCATGCTATCATGCATCCTAAATTCAACAAGAACAAGATTGAATTCACAAAGAAATGCAAAGAAATTAAATCAAACAAGAGACTAGCAACCAAGGTCATCAACAATTCTAATCAAGAAACAACTTAATTTCAATCGCAAAGCATAAGTGAGAGTCAATTTGATTTCTAATTCCACCCCCTCACTTAATCATAATGTCCCATTATGGAAAAATAAAGTGCAAGAGAGAGAGGGTGAAAATACTCCCCGATTAATGTCGGTCGCGGGGCTTGGTTCTGGCGGCATCATAAAGTCGGACGGCGTTGGTGTCGGCTCGGAGGTGGCGAGCGAGCGGCTGTTTGAGGCACATAGACGGGTTGTGGCAGCGAGTCTGAGCTGCTCGGGATCTTGGCAACCGGTGGAAGAGCAGCGAAGTAGTGATCTCGGGTTCGCACCATGGTGACTATGGTGAAAGATTGATGAAGATGGGGACTGGGGAGGGGTATGCGGCTAAGTGAATAAAAGTTTTAGGTTATTTGTTTTAATCAATCACGTGGTGAAATGAAAATAAAAAGGTTTTTGGTTTATTATCAAAGTGTGGGGTCCGCGGATGGGGGTTTGAAGTAGGGAAAAAAAAGATAAAGAATAATGATAAGGGTCATTGTTTTTAAATGTTGGTCAAAGGATAAGTGTGTGGGGCCGCACAATTTTGAAAAAGAAATGGGTGAGAAGCACATACAGAGTCTGATAGGGGGAATTGGCTAATGCAATGGGTTTGGCTATCATGCGCCGTGTAGCAAATAGTGGGCAAGGGATTATGGTCAATTGCTCAGCCACTTGTTCGGGTGATCACACTGCTCTAAGGGACCGAATGTTCTCCATATTCGATTTAATTTACTTGGGTACCTGAAAATTCAAATGAAATAAATGTAAGACGAAAATAAATAAAACAAAATTGAAAATGAATAGAAAGTAAAAATAAAGTTAAATAAAATAAAATGGGTTGCCTCCCATTTAGCGCTTTATTTAACGTCGTTAGCTTGACGACCTGATTTAGACTACATGTACTGCGACAAAAACATCTTCCAATTCACGCGCTTAATCCAACTAAGAATTTGCCTATGAGAAATTTTACAACCGTGGCGCTTCTTCATTTTTTCTAAAAGGATATCTCTTTTACTCTTCAATTTATCCGACGGCAATTTTAATTCCAAATTTGGTGCCTGCAAAATGGAAGGAAACATTTTAGCTTTCGAAGAAGTTAGGAGCAAATCAGAATAAACAGAAAAAATATTTTCCAACTCCCTAATTTCTTTGTCGTAGCCTTCCAATTCCCTACACAAATTATCAGATAAGTTAGTTTCTATAAACTCTTCAACGACAGGTTCAATGACATCGATAAAATTAATACTAGCAACATTATTTGGATGTCACATTGCTTTGTATACGTCAAAATTAACGACCTCACCGTCAAACTCCATTGTAAGAATTCTGTTTCTTACATCTATTTTTGTATTTGCCGTACTAAGGAAGGGACGACCAAGAAACACTTCGGAAGAGGTGTTTAATCGGTTATTTTCCATGTCACTGACATAAAAATCTGTCGAAAAAATAAGTTTGTTTACCTTCACCAAAACGTTTTCGAGGAGTCCTTCTGGGTATATCACGGACCGGTCTGCTAGTTGGATCGTCACTTTCGTATCCTTCAAAGACTCAGCAGAAAGTGAGTTGTACAAAGAAAAATACATTACATTTATAGATGCGCCTAAATCACACATTGCGCGCTTAATCCCAACCTTACCGATTTTGCAGGGAATAGCAAACATACCTTGGTCCTTCAATTTTGGTGGAAGCTTCCGTTGAAAAACTACAGAGACGTATTCCCCTAGATTTACTTTCTCGATTATGGTAAGTCGTATTTTATTGGTGCACAAATCTTTAAGGAATTTGGCATATCGTGGTACCTTTTTGATTACTTCTAGAAGTGGGATGTTAATTTCCACTTTCCCAAATACATCTAGGATCTCCCTCTCTTCAGCTTGTTTGTCGCTCTTCACCAACCTCGAAGAAAAAGGAGGAGGAGTGGCATAGACAGATGGCGCAGGAGATAAATCGGATGTACCTTGCTTAGTGGGAGATTGTGCTTTATCTTTTCCTTTCTTTTGAACGCATTCCTCTGTCACTTTTAGTTCGACTATGGTACCACTTCGAAGAGTGATCGCACTTACATTCTCTCTCGGATTTGACTCCGTTTAAGAAGGAAGTCTTCCCTGCGACTATAGTCTCCCTACGGTTTGAGCTAATTGGGTCAATTGTTTGTCTAAATCTTGTAGTGGGCCTCAGTGCGGGTTTGAAACATCTCTTAGGATATTGCCAACCGTTCAATGATGGATTCTAATGATGACTTCGGTTGTTGATATTGTTGTTGAGTGGGCTGTCTCTGCTGATATGGTTGACTTTGTCTTTGATTTTGAGCATAACTGAAGTTCGAATGATTTTTCTAACCTGGATTATACGAGTTGGCGTTGGGGTTGTAATATCTTTGTGGAGGTCCTGGAAAATTTCCTATGGCATTCACTTGCGTAGTGTCCTCTTCTTGTATAATCGGACAGTAGTCCATCGCATGCTCTGGACTCGTACATATCCCGCAAAGCCTGGCTGCAATTCTTTTATTTGCAACAAGAGATTGAACAATATCAACTAATTTATCAATTTTGTTTTCCAGCGAAACTGTACTTACCTCATGAACTCATCGAGATGGTTCACTTGAAGGGTAAAATCGTTGCGAGTTGGTGGCTATAGTAGATATTAACGTTCTTGCCACCGTTGGAGTCATGTTAACAAGAGCTCTTCCACTTGTTGCGTCTACCACTTTCATGTCCATGGGTGTTAAACCTTCATAAAAATACTAGAGAAGCGTTTGTTCAGACAATCCGTGTTGCGGACAGTTTGCGCATAGCTTTTTGAAACGCTCCTAATAGTCATATAAAGATTCAATATCCTTTTTTCGGATACTCAAGATGCTTCGCCTTAGCTGCTGGGAAAAATCTGTCAAGAAATAGGTGAGCCATGTCAGTCCAAGTTGAAACCGAGTTGGAGGGTAAATCTAATAGCCAATCCTTAGCTATATCAGCTAGAGAAAAGGGAAAGACGCAAAGTTTTATTTGATCTTTAGAGACTCCATGTAGTTTTGTGCTTAAACAGACCATGTGAAATTCCTTTAGACGTTTATGTGGATTTTCACTTGGCAAACCGTGATAGGTTGGTAAAAGGTGTATTAAGCCTGTCTTGAGAGCGAATGGTGTCTCGCCATTCGGGAATGTTATGCACATCGGCTGGTTATCATCAGGGGCCACAGTCAGTTGTCGGGTAGTTTGGTCGTTGTCTCCCATCGAAACTGGTTCTTTGGTTGTGTGGTCGAAGTGTGATTCTGCTTCATATGCTATTTCTAAATCTCGTTCTAGTTGTTGTTGTCGCTGTCTTTTCTTCTTTTCCCAAAGTGTTTGGGTGTGTAGTCTTCGGGCGTATGCATCGATCTCCGGCTTATATTATGCTTGTTCTCCCGGATTCCTCCTGGTCATAAATCAAACAAAATAATCAGTAACTTCGCCGTAGTCCCCAGCAGCGGCGCTAATTTGACACGCGTCGTTCTCGCATCAAAATAATTCCTTCTTCTCAGATAATAAATAAAGGAATTCAAACGTAGTAAAAGAGAAGTAAGGGTCGATCCCACAGGGACTAAGAGAACTTCCTGATTTATGTTTGTTCAATCGATGAGCCAAGAAGAGAGTTGAATAATATTTAAGTATGGTGGGGTTTGTGAATTAAGTAAAAATAATAAGAGATTGTAGACAAAATTTAAGAAGTGGATTAAATATGGTAAAGATTAGCCTCGGGCTTTCACTCTGACTCAATTTCCTCGGATCATTAGAAAAAGGATTTTTCACTTCGAGGTTCACGTCGGTTACTCGTCTTCAAGGATCAATCCTTGTGAATGTGCCTTGTATACCGAATACCCAAGTGCCATCTTTGATATCGATTTTGGGAATTGATCTAATCAACAACAATGTTGTAGATCAAAAATGTTTAAGTAAAGCCGACTCGGACTATGTCGTTTCAATAATAACTGATTCCGATCTCAGTTTCCCCTTAGCAAACAATTTTGCTATGTGTGTTCCCAGGAAGTCGAATGTGCTTCAATAACCGATCCTTCCTCCCACACATTTAACCAAAACAACATCCTAACCAACGTCAATCTTTGGTTTTGAAATCATTTTGATTTTGAAATTAAGTTTAGAAAACTAAGAGAGATACCCGAAATTGTTTAGGTGTTTTTCAATCCTCATGTTGGAATTGAGCCATTGCTTTAGCCCTTGGCTATGGAGAATTTAACTAAGTATGATTATGGTAAAAATCATACTTAGCATTATGAAAGAAAAATAAATAAAAAAACTTAAAGCAAGAACTAATTAAAAGAAATAATTTTATAAAACCTTAAAAGTAAAAACAAAGCTAATAATGAGAATATGAGATATGATCTTTGAGTTTGCCCAAATGGGGTATTTATAGCAGCCTAAAACCCTAAAAGTAACCCTAAAGAGATAAAAATTAAATCCTAAATTATTTAAATTAATTACAAAGGATAATTCCAAAGTTTGAATTTAAAATCCGGCTGATAAGCTATCTGATATGCGACTGATAAGTTATCATTGCTGCTGACGTTGCGTCTTCTAGAAGCTGCTGATGTGGCGTCCAGCCAGACTTTCATGCCCACTAATCCAGCCATGAATCCAGAAAATCAAATATTGCACAATTTCAGCAGTTTAAGCAACATTCTTGGAATCTACTGTCCTACATGGAAAATGAACAAAAATGCCCACATTAGCAACTTAAAACAATCAATCAAGGAGTAATTAGAGATAGAATAATGCATAATTTAAGCACTAATCAAATTTCCCCTCACTTATTCAATGCTTGTCCTCAAGCATTTCTCAATTATCATGCTAAAAACCTTAAGTTGCCAACTCCAATTTCAAAGAATTTCCAAGATTTCTAAAGTAAACTAAATCAAGTAAATGTTGAAATTCAAGATCAATCAATCATGGCATAATCAATTAAGTGTAAATCAACCAAGGCATTTCAATCGTCTACCAATTTCAAAGAATACAAGACTTAGCTCCTCACATTGTTTCACTCATTTCGCTCAAATATTTCGGGTAAGAGAATTGCTCAAGCCTAAACTAATCAACTCATTACCATAGGCTTGTAACTAGATCTAATCTCCACTACTTAAAATAAAAATGATGCAAAAATCAAGAGGACTTAAAATGGGTTGTAACGGGGTTATGGTTCGGGTAGGATAAAAGGCCGAAAATGAGGTTTAAAAAGTCAAGACAAGTAAAATTATTCCAAAGAATTTATTCGAAGGGAGGAGAAGAAATCAATCATTTTTTTCTTCATTCGAACTGTTCCCTTTTTCTCTTTTTTCTGTTTTTTTTTTCACTATTCGAACTGCACTGCACGGTTCTGTAATTTTTCTGCGCTCTATTTTCCTACACTATTCGAACCAAACTCACTGATTTATTTTTCTGCACAGTGTTTTTTTTTTCTGCACAATTTTTTTCTGCACTGCACTGTTTATTTTTTTGCACAGTGTTTTTTTCGAACTGATTCGAATCTGATTTTTTTCTCTCTTTTTTTCGCTTTGGAATAACCTCAACTTATCCTGAAAAAGGGTGACAAAAATAATTGAAAGGAAAACAAAAATAAAATAGGCTTGGCTTAATGATATGGTAAACAAAGAAAATGATTAAAGGCTCAAAAATGGTTCAGTAAGTGGAAAATAAATAAAAGGGTAGGCTATTTTGTTTGGTAAGAGAAGTTGGTTTAATCCTGATGCCTCTATCATATTATAGCACCATAATCAAAATGTGTAGTCTCAACAAGCATCGAGTTACAAGTTCTAAAACGCAATCAATTAGTTTGACACACTCAATTGAAACAAATAGCAAGAATAAAAACATATGCTCTTTAGGCTCAAAACTCACACGAAAGGTGTATTGAACTAAGTCATGCATCCAATTCAATCAACAAATTCATGAAACGACCGAGAAAAATTTACATAAATTAGTCATGCCATGCTATCATGCATCCTAAATTCAACAAGAACAAGATTGAATTCACAAAGAAATTAAATCAAACAAGAGACTAGCAACCAAGGTCATCAACAATTCTAATCAAGAAATAACTTAATTTCAATCGCAAAGCATAAGTGAGAGTCAATTTGATTTCTAATTCCACCCCCCTCACTTAATCATAATGTCCCATTATGGAAAAATAAAGTGCAAGAGAGAGAGGGTGAAAATACTCCCCGATTAATGTCGGCCGCGGGGCTTGGTTCTGGCGGCATCATAAAGTCGGACGGCGTTGGTGCCGGCTCGGGGATGGCGAGCGAGCGCGCGACTGTTTGAGGCACAGAGATGGGTTGTGGCAGCGAGCCTGAGCTACTCGGGATCTTGGGAACCGATGGTAGATTAACGAAGTAGTGATCTCGGGTTTGCACCATGGTGACTATGGTGAAAGATTGATGAAGATGGGGACTGGGGAGGGGTATGCGGCTAAGTGAATAAAAGTTTTAGGTTATTTGTTTTAATCAATCACGTGGTGAAATGAAAATAAAAAGGTATTTGGTTTATTATCAAAGTGTAGGGTCCGCGGATGGGGGTTTGAAGTAGGGAAAAAAAGATAAAGAATAATGATAAGGGTCATTGTTTTTAAATGTTGGTCAAAGGATAAGTGTGTGGGGCCGCACAATTTTGAAAAAGAAATGGGTGAGAAGCACAGATCGAGTCTGATAGGGGGAATTGGCTAATGCAATGGGTTTGGCTATCAAGCGCCGTGTAGCAAATAGTGGGCAAGGGATTATGGTCGATTGCTCAGCTACTTGTTCGGGTGATCACACTGCTCTAAGGGACCGAATGTTCTCCATATTCGATTTAATTTACTTGGGTACCTGAAAATTCAAATGAAATAAATGTAAGACGAAAATAAATAAAACAAAATTGAAAATGAATAGAAAGTAAAAATAAAGTTAAATAAAATAAAATGGGTTGCCTCCCATTTAGCGTTTTATTTAACGTCGTTAGCTCGACGACTTGATTCAGACTACAGGTACTGTGGCAAAAACTTCTTCCAATTCACGCGCTTAATCCAACTAAGAATTTCCCTATGAGAAATTTTACAACCGTGGTGTTTCTTCATTTTTTCTAAAAAGATATCTCTTTTACTCTTCAATTTATCCGACGGTAATTTTAATTCCAAATTTGGTGCCTGCAAAATGGAAGGAAACCTTTTAGCTTTCGAAGAAGTTAGGCGCAAATCAGAATGAACAGAAAAAATATTTTCCAACTCCCTAATTTCTTTGTCGTAGCCTTCCAATTCCCTGCACAAATTATCAGATAAGTTAGTTTCTATAAACTCTTCAACGACAAGTTCAATGACATCGATAAAATTAATACTAGCAACATTATCTGGATGTCGCATTGCTTTGTATACGTCAAATTTAACGACCTCACCGTCAAACTCCATTGTAAGAATTCCGCTTCTTACATCTATTTTTGTATTTGCCGTACTAAGGAAGGGACAACCAAGAAGGACTTCGGAAGAGGTGTTTAATCGGTCATTTTCCATGTCAATGACATAAAAATCTGTCGAAAAAATAAGTTTGTTTACCTTCACCAAAACGTTTTCAAGGAGTCCTTCTGGGTATATCACGGACCGGTCTGCTAGCTGGATCGTCACTTTCGTATCCTTCAAAGGCTCAGCAGAAAGTGAGTTGTACAAAGAAAGATGTATTACATTTATAGATGCGCCTAAATCACACATTGTGCGCTTAATCCCAACCTTACCGATTTTGCAGGGAATAGCAAACATACCTTGGTCCTTCAATTTTGGTGGAAGCTTCCGTTGAAAAACTACAGAGACGTGTTCCCCTAGATTTACTTTCTCGATTCTGGTAAGTCGTCTTTTATTGGTGCACAGATCTTTAAGGAATTTGGCATATCGTGGTACCTTTTTTATTACTTCTAGAAGTGGGATGTTAATTTCCACTTTCCGAAATACATCTAGGATCTCCATCTCTTCAGCATGTTTGTCGCTCTTCACCAACCTCGAAGGAAAAGGAGGAGTGGCATAGGTAGATAGCGCAGGAGATGAAACGGATATACCTTGCTTAGTGGGAGATTGTGCTTTATCTTTTCCTTTCTTTTGAACGTATTCCTCTATCACTTTTAGTTCGACTATGGTACCACTTTGAAGAGTGATCGCACTTACATTCTCTCTCGGATTTGACTCCGTTTAAGAATGAAGTCTTCCATGCGACTATAATCTCCCCACGGTTTGAGCTAATTGGGTCAATTGTTTGTCTAAATCTTGTAGTGGGCCTCAGTGCGGGTTTGAAACTTCTCTTGGGATATTGCCAACCGTTCAATGATGGATTCTAATGATGACTTCGGTTGTTGATATTGTTGTTGAGTGGGCTGTCTCTGCTGATATGGTTGACTTTGTCTTTGATTTTGAGCATAACTGAAGTTCGAATGATTTTTCTAACCTGGATTATACGAGTTGGCATTGGGGTTGTATTGTCTTTGTGGAGGTCCTGTAAAATTTCCTATGGCATTCACTTGCGTAGTGTCATCTTCTTGTATAATCGGACAACAGTCCATCTGGACTCGTACATATCCCGCAAAGCCTGGCTACAATTCTTTTATTTGCAACAAGAGATTGAACAATATCAGTTAATTTATCAATTTTGTTTTCCAGCGAAACTGTACTTACCTCGTGAATTCGTCGAGATGGTTCACTTGAAGGGTAAAATCGTTTCGAGTTGGTGGCCATAGTAGATATTAACGTTCTTGTTGCCGTTGGAGTCATGTTAACAAGAGCTCCCCCACTTGCTGCATCTACCACTTTCATGTCCATGGGTGTTAAACCTTCATAAAAATACTAGAGAAGCGTTTGTTCAGACAATTCCTTGTTGCGGACAGTTTGCGCATAGCTTTTTGAAACGCTCCCAATAGTCATATAAAGATTCAATATCCTTTTGTCGGATACTCAGGATGCTTCGCCTTAGCTGCTGGGAAAAACCTGTCAAGAAATAGGTGAGCCATGTCAGTCCAAGTTGAAACCGAGTTGGAGGGTAAATCTAATAGCCAATCCTTAGCTATATCAGCTAGAGAAAAGGGAAAGGCGCAAAGTTTTATTTGATCTTCAGAGACTCCATGTGGTTTTGTGCTTAAACAGACCATGTGAAATTCCTTTAGATGTTTATGTGGATTTTCACTTGGCAAACCGTGATAGGTTGGTAAAAGGTGTATTAAGCCTGTCTTGAGAGCGAATGGTGTCTCACCATTCGGGAATGTTATGCACATCGACTGGTTATCATCAGGGGCCGCAGTCAGTTGTCGGGTAGTTTGGTCGTTGTCTCCCATTGAAACTGGTTCTTTGGTTGTGTGGTCGAAGTGTGATTCTGCTTCAGATGCTATTTCTAAATCTCGTTCTAGTTGTTGTTGTCGCTGTCTTTGCTTCTTTTCCCAAAGTGTTTGGGTGTGTAGTCTTCGAGCGTATGCTTCGATCTCCGGGTTATATTCTGCTTGTTCTCCCGAATTCTTTCTGGTCATAAATCAAACAAAAATAATCAGTAACTTCGTCGTAGTCCCCGACAGCGGCGCCAATTTGACACGCGTCGTTCTTGCGTCAAAATAATTCCTTCTTCTCAGATAATAAATAAAGGAATTCAAATGTAGTAAAAGAGAAGTAAGGGTCGATCCCACAGGGACTAAGAGAACTTCATGATTTATGTTTGTTCAATCGGTGAGCCAAGAAGAGAGTTGAATAATATTTAAGTATGGTGGGGTTTGTGAATTAAGTAAAAATAATAAGAGATTGTAGACAAAATTTAGGAAGTGGATTAAATATGGTAAAGATTAGCCTCGGGCTTTCGCTCTGACTCAGTTTCCTCGGATTATTAGAAAAAGGATTTTTCACTTCGAGGTTCACGTCGGTTACTCGTCTTTAAGGATCAATCCTTGTGAATGTGCCTTGTATACCGAATACCCAAGTGCCATCTTTGATGTCGATTTTGGGAATTGATCTAATCAACAACAATGTTGTAGATAAAAAATGTTTAAGTAAAGCCGACTCGGACTATGTCGTTTCAATAATAACTGATTTCGATCTCAGTTTCCTCTTAGCAAACAATTTTGCTAAGTGTGTTCCCAGGAAGTCGAATGTGCTTCAATAACCGATCCTTCCTCCCACACATTTAACCAAAACAACATCCTGACCAACGTCAATCTTTGGTTTTGAAATCATTTTGATTTTGAAATTAAGTTTAGAAAACTAAGAGAGATACCCGAAATTGTTTAGGTGCTTTTCAATCCTCACGTTGGAATTGAGCCATTGCTTTAGCCCTTGGCTATGAAGAATTTAACTAAGTATGATTATGGTAAAAATCATACTTAGCATTATAAAAGAAAAATAAATAAAAAAACTTAAAGCAAGAACTAATTAAAAGAAAGAATTTTATAAAACCTTAAAAGTAAAAACAAAGCTAATAATGAGAATATGAGATATGATCTTTGAGTTTGCCCAAATGGGGTATTTATAGCAGCCTAAAGCCCTAAAAATAACCCTAAAGAGATAAAAGATAAATCCTAAATTATTTAAATTAATTACAAAGGATAATTCCAAAGTTTGAATTTAAAATCCGGCTGATAAGTTATCTGATATGTGGCTGATAAGTTATCATTGCTGCTGACGTGGCGTCTTCTAGAAGCTGCTGACGTGGCGTCCAGTCAGACTTTCATGCCCACTAATCCAGCCATGAATCCAGAAAATCAAATATTGCACAATTTCAGTAGTTTAAGCAACATTTCTGGAATCTACTGTCCTGCATGGAAAATGAACAAAAATGCCCACATTAGCAACTTAAAACAATCAATCAAGGAGTAATTAGAGATAGAATAATGCATAATTTAAGCACTAATCAAGCCACAACCAATCAACTTTAGAATCTAGTTCAAGAAAAAATATTAGATGGACCCGGTTCACCACGTCATCCGTGGTCCCAGCCAATAAGGTCCATCCATTTCAATTTTTTAAAAGTGAATCTTCACCTCTTTCCTACATGTTAATAAAGAGTGGGTAATTATTTGGTAGTTATTATGAAGTGAATGAACATTATCGGCTAAGACCACGGATGACGTCGTGAGACGGGTCCATCTAATAATTTTTCCTAGTACACATAATCTTGTAGAAGCTACAGTGACAACTGCCCGCTATAGCAACAAATATATCAAAGAAAAACCACCTGATATTATCATAGAGGACGAGGAAGGGAAATTAGTTTTGCATAGTAACTTGGAGAAGCATATTACCCAGGTCATGGATTCACACCTACTACTACAATTCATTAATGTGTTATTAAGAGGAATTTCTGCTGTCGGTGGATCACCTAAAGAAATACCAGACGATAAGGAGGTAGAAGTTGCTGCTGGCCTGCTGCTGCTTGTGATTCCCTGCAGCTTTTACATCTTTTGGGAAACGCATTGGTTGTAGAGTTTTATGAGCAGGAGAGGCCGTGGTCTTTGAAGGATCTCAATCATTTAATTGTCATTTGAAGACAGGTTTCGCGACAACTCCTAAGCGTGATTCATGCAACTCCTCTTAAGCTGGAAATTAGATCTCTAACACTTTTGCTTATACTGCTCGGTTCTAAATTTTTATGTTAAGTGAGTTTAATGAAATGATGTTTTGGATATTAGATAGCTGTTAAAACGTTGTCGTTCAATATCTTAAGGTTATATTATCTGTGACTCTTGCGTTTTTCTTATCGAATAAATAAATGAATTGATTTTTGTTTTCTTCTAATTTCTTCTATTCTACAATTTCCCTTTGCTACATATATTTCTTTACCTCTTAAAAATTCTTTTCTTTGATTGTGGTTGTTACACCATGTGAGTATTACAAGTTTATTTTGTATATTTTGTTTGCTGCAAAATAATTCTTAGTTTGTTTTTGTATAAGTTTTTTTCTCTGTTACTCGTGTACTTTTCTTTTAATTAAATAGAGAGGTATTACATTCTTATACCGGATTTCTGTAACTTTCACATCTTTTGGGAAATGCACTGGTTGAAGAATTTTATGGGGATGAGAACCGTGGTTTTGAAGGATCTCAATTATTTAATTGTTATTTGGAGACAGGTTTCGCAACAACTCCTAAGGGTGATTTATACAACTAGTATACTTTTCTTTTGAATAAATAGAGAGATGTTATATTTTCATATCGGGATTCGAACTTATACAATATGAGACAATATAAACATCCTTAGCCACTAAGTCAATTAGTGGATCTTTGTTACTCGTGTACTTTAATTTTGCCTTACTCGTTATCCCATGATTTTTTATGTGGAAAAAATTCATTTGATGCAATCTTTGTTCCCTCATATTCTTTTATGTCATGGGTTCTAGATCCACTATGAACGCTCCTCTTCCTTCCCCTAGAGTCTCCATTCTCTCATCTTTAGGTAGGATTAATATTAGATTTAGGATCTGTAAAAAAAAGAATATAACACGTGTCATAAAAATTTCAAAAAAAATTATATAAATTTCAGAATTTATATTTTGAATTTAGATTTAAAAAAGATTGCAATTATTCGCAATTTATTATAAAAACTAAAAATCCATAAAATTGTTAAAATGTAAAAAAATCATAAAATGTTGAGAAAACCCAAAAAAATTATGACTTTTTAAAAATAAATTTTGGCGTTTCAGTTTTTTTTCATTTTTATAAATTCTAATTGTTTGGTTTTAAAGCATTTAGATAATAAAAAATCTTAAAATGAGAAGAAAAAAGACCTAGATATATATATATATATACACACACAAAATTATATAGTTTTTTTCTAGAATTCATGTTTTGGACTTATATTTTCTCAAAATTGTAATTATGTTTAATTTATTTTAAAAAATATATAAAATTGCAAAAAATCTATAATTTTCAGAACTTGTGTTTTGAACTTATATTTTCCCAAATTTGTAATTATGTTTTAATTTATTTAAAATAATTAAAATTCATAAAATTGATTAAAAATAAAAAAATCATAAATTTTTAAGGGTAAACTACAAACTTTACCACTCAACTTTCTTTTCACTCCTATTTTGATCACTAAACTTTAAAAAATTTCAATCCGATCATTGAACTGTTGAATTCTTCTAGTTTTTTGGTCACTCATACACTAAATCAAATAATTGAGGGTGATGTGGTGGTACGCATGCTGATGTGGACTGTTTTTACTGACATAGAAGTCGTGTGTCGTCCACATCTTTTTTTTATTTTATTTTATCTTATTCTCCCAAAGATGAAACTTTTACATATTAATCCTTGTGTCGTCGGTGTCGGAATCACAATTCTCTAACATCTTTTTCGATCACTCAAGACACTAAATTAACTTGCCTCATTGTCTTCTTCCGCTCTATCAATTTAGACTTTATCAAAATCTTTTTAAAACCCAACCAAAATTTAAAAGTCGTGAAACCTCAAACCACTATGATGTATAATCTTCATTGTCTAATCAATGTGGAGTTAGGATATCTAGCTTGTCTCCTCCTACACTTCCTCACCGTTGGGATTTGAAAGAAGATGAACCATCATCATGAAATCAAAGAGAATTCAAAATTAGGGTTTTCTCCAAAAAAAATAAAGAAAAATTTGGGGTCATTTCATAATTTGTAAAAAGATAGATGCACAATCATAAGGTCTTTAAGTATTTATCAGCGTAGCGATCAAAACAGGAGAAGTTCAAAAGTTCAGCGATTAAATTGAAAATATTTAAACTTTAGCTGTAGTCTACCATGCCCTTATATGCTGCATGATGTTATGAATTTTCTCTCTATTTTTTGGACATCCTTTCTTGCTCCCCTTCTATGGTTTCTTTATACAGTGCTGCAGCTTTCTCATTAGCTTGTGGGCATTTGTGCCCTCACACTTCACCTTTCAACTATCACTAATTAATAATTATTTGCTTAAACTTATCACACTTCACCTTTCCTAAGTTTCTATTTTTATTGAGCTTTATTCTTCCCAGTAATTCCTGCATCACATCACTAGACAACGTCATTGAAATAGAAATACAATGTCTTAAGAGATGAAAATAGCCTAATTTAAGAAGTAGGACAACTGAAGATATACAAATTACACATACTTTGATTGCAATTTACAGAGAATTTTATCACCCAATGCTTCACATCGAAGTTGCTATTATCTCACTGCAAAAACGAAAACAAAATGTAGACAATTTTTAGTCATTTCATTTTTCATTTCCTTCTTTTTATTCTTCAACTTTCTTCGCTAATTATCGTACAAAAGTAAGCCAAAAAGAAACTGAGAAGCCATAAATTGGATTTTCAACTTTATATGTCAATTAATTAGAGAGTCCACACATGGTTTACACTAGGTGAGATTTAAATCTTAACCTCTAATGTTGTATTTAATTAAGTAGAAAAATGATATAGTTTAGATATAGGAAGGAATAGGAAAGATAGAGCTGACCGAAGCAAGTGAGTGAGATGAGCAGCCTTAGTGAAGTCATTTTCTTCTCTGGCCTTGAGAATTTGAAACATGAGAGCCAGACGAAGCTGAGTGTGCGCGCTTTGCCGAATGATTGCATCAGTTTCTTTCCTCAATTGCTCGCATTCTTCTTCAATGGCTCTCAGTTTCTCCCCAACTTGTCCTTGTCCTTCTCTTATCATCTTCTGCTCTTCACTTATCTCTTCCATCTCCCCTTTCAACTCCACAACTCTCCTCCTCATCTCCTTCCTTTCATACTTTTTCTGTAAACCAAAGACAAACCTATTAATTACTATAACATTCCATACGATGATTATTTTATAAAGTGACAATTGAGTTTTTTTTGTAGCAATTAAATAGTTTAATGATCATTTTATAATAATTAAATAGTCGATGATCATTTGTAACAATTAAATAGTGAATTTACCATTTTGTAACAACTAAATAGTTCAATGATCATTATGTAACATTTAACAAATTCAATGATCATTCTGTAGCAAATAATATATTACTCTAATTGTCCCGTTAGACTGTTAACAACATCTAACGGTTCAGTGTCCATTTTATAACAAAACTCAAACTTTAATGTCTATTTTGTAACTTTTGAAAGTTCAATGACTAAAATAAACATTTTAATATAATTTAGTGACCATTTAATTTTACCCTAAAAATTAATAAAATAGTGATACATGATAACTTTTTAATCTCATTTATGTAGTTTTTTTAAATGAATCTCATAATAATCAATAATTAATTAGTAGGATAATAACAAGAAATTCCTCAAATTGATTTTGTTTTAAAACCAATCATTTGAAATCAGAATGATTCGGTAAAATGCAAATCCGACGGTTTAAACTCGATCCATCATATCTATGTGCCATCTTAGACATTCACGTGTATTATCAATAAAATAGAAATAATCAATAAAATAATAAAAAACAATTATTAATACATGAGATATAAAATCATTAGTGAGGCATCTAAAGGAGAAATTATATCATAGCTCTTCCTCACCACATCATTCATGGTCTCAACCAATAAAAATTGTATATTTCATTAATTTTATTGGTTAGGATCATGGGTGACGTAGTAAGAAGAGCCCATGGTATAATTTATCCATATAAAGGACAAAAAAAGAGAAAAAAATTATTAGATGAACCTAGCTCTCCATGTCATCCGTATTCTAACCAATAAGATTTACTCATCTCGTTTTTTTTTTCAAAGTAAATTTTCACCTCTTTCCTACATGTAAATAAGGAGTTAGTAGTTACTTAGAAGTTACTTTGAGATGGATGAATCTTATTGGCTGAGACCATGGGTGACGTGGTAGGCTAGGTTCATCTAATAATTTCTCCAAAAGAAGGACAAATGAATTTTGTTCATCTAAGATATTTCATCCAAAACATATTATTTTCTACGCTTAACTACAAAATAAATGTCTAAACTGTCTCTTTTTTGTAATAGGTGCCTAAAGTATTTTTTTGCTGAAATAGGTGCCCAAAATTTTATTTTTGGTTGAAATAGGTGCCTAAAATTTCTTTTTTGGCTTGTTTTAAAGTCAACTGAGGCACCTATTTTGATACTTATTTCAACCAAAAATAAAAGTTTAGGCACCTATTTCAGCCAAAAATAAAACTTTAGGCACCTATTTCAGCCAAAAATAAAACTTTAGGCATCTATTTCAACCAAAAAAAATTTAGGCACCTATTTCAACCAAAAAAATACTTTAGGCACCTATTTCCAAAAAGAAACATAGTTTGGGTACTTATTTTATAGTTAAGCCTATTTTCTATTAAGTAGTAATATAATTATATTTTTAAAATAAATATTAAAATTCGAGCCCAAATAATATTTTTTAAACTCAACTATCTGACCAATTAATACATCTCCCGAACAAATTGTTTCCGACTGTGCCAAGAATGTTTTTTTGGGTACATTTATGAGTTCTCCCACATGATATTCTTTTTTCAAAAAAAATAAAAAAACTTTCTTAAATCTAGTTATTAAGACATGGAACAAAACCATTTTTTTCAAAAAAAAAAAAGCTTTATTATGGTCGGATTCCCCGGATGCAATATATACTTTACTAAAATTATTTCTCTTGGGTCAACAATTTCTAGTGCTAGGGTTAAAAAGTTCTTAGTACATATTCTTTTCCCCTAAATTGTAAATTTTAAATTCAATAAGAATATATTTCTCTTTTTCTCTCTCTTAAGTAGGAATTGTTTAAAAAATTATCTCTATTAAAAGTTCATAAACAAATATAACAATAACAAACCAGTACAATGAAAATTGTATAATTGTTAAAAAGGACATGTGACAGTTGTGACAAAATTCATGTTAAAATTAAGAAAAAGATATACTCAAGTCACTCCATTATTAGTTTGATGATAAATGAATCAATTTTATTTTAAAAGTTACAATGTAATCACTCAATTAAAGATGTTACAAATAAGTCACTTATCATTAAAATAGATGAAAAATGGTGATGTAGTCTGGTATAATAACAATTTTAGTCTCAAAAATTATATATCTATCAACTTGGTTCTAATTTAAAGATTTCAATAAACTCAATCCTTCATATTTAAAAAATTATATCATTTTAGTCTATGTTATTTTTCTAAATGGTTTGTTCTCCTCCCATAAATGTTATATTATTTTTCTGTTGCAGTTATGCCAACCGATGTTTTTATTGGTTACTTTTTAATGTTATATGGTAGAATGCAATTATTTAACTATTTCTTTGATCCGGTGAACTTGTTTGATTTGACAGTTTCGTAAAAAAGTTAAATGGGTTAAATATATTAAATTGTTTCTATTTAGGACCAAATTAATCAAGTGTATAAGTGTTGAGAGTAAAACTATTATTATGCCAAACTACATTATACATTCGTTTCACTTTTAACCATGGAGTAGTGATGTTTGTAACTAAACTAATAATTGGTAACCTGAAGTGTATTTTACCCATAAATTAAATACCAATTCTCTAAAGGTTAGGGGTGGGCAAAACTCTACTCGATTCGAAAAAATTGAATTATTCGACTCGAGGCGAAAAATCCGACTCGTTTTGACTCGACTCGTACTTTCACAAACTCAACTCGAAAAATTTTCAAATAAAGTTTGAGTTATGAAATGGAAATTCGAATAACTCAAAATTTTTAGTAATTAGTTTATCAATTTTCATATTCGAGTCGGTTCTGTCAATTCTGCATGAATTATTATGTATATCACATGTGAAAATATGAAGAAATATATATATGTATATCGTATATGCATATAGAAAACCGTTAAAAATGAAATCAATATGTGCACTGCCCAGCCCTAAGTATATGCATATAGAAATATATATGTGCACCGTTACGTATATGCATATAGAAATATATATGAAGAAATATATATGCACAATTAAATTTGTACAGAAACATGAAAATTTGACTCGATTTGACTCGACTAAAATTTTATAAACTCGACTTGGTTCGAAAAAATTTCAAATAAAGTTTGAATCGTAAAATAAGACTTGTAAACTCGAATAACTCAAAACTTTTTAACTTGACTTGACTCGATTGAACGCCTAGCCCTACTAAAGGTGCTCTCTACATCAATGTCTAAATACTCGAATTGAGAATAAAATAAAGTGGTATCAATTCCTAGATATATATTCTTTCTTTTTGGAAAGTGTCAACTCCAAACCTTTTTTCTCAGTGAAAACAAATATAAATATAAATAAATGGGATAAAATCCAGTTACACAGTGTAAGAGTTTTTTTTAACTTTTACACGTTTTTTGGATCGTTGGATGAATAAAATGGATGGCTGAGATTAGCAGTGGGTTATGTAAAGATTATCACTTTAAAAAAAGAGTAAGGAGTTAATCTCAATCATCCATTTCACGCATCCAACAATTTAAAAACCGTACTTTTACACGTTTTTTTATCGTTAGATGGGTAAAATAGATGGTTGAGATTAATAGTGAGTTGTGTGAAGATTATCACTTGAAAAAAAAAGTAAGGAGTTAATCTCAACCATCCATTTCACCCATCCAACCATCCAAAAACTGTGTAAAACTATGTGTTTTACATTCTGTGTAAGTGGATCCTATCCCTAAATATATAAATAACAAACACTATTTTTTGTTTTAATAAATTAACAGTCAAGATGATAGGAGTTAGAAGAAGCGAAACTATAATAAACAGCAAGAAGAAAGTGAAGATTAGAAACAACATATTTGTTTGTTGGATAACGTAGTTATAAACAGTTGTAGATTTGTATGTGTGCAGCATTAACAGCAAACGTGGGTATAAACTAAAGTTCGAATCTCATTAACAACATCAATTTACTTTCCAGATAAAAACAAACAACAAACCTTGAGCTTCATACGAGATGGGTGGCTTCTCTTCTTGATGGCTGGCAGAGGGTGCAAACGAGTCAGAGAAAACAAAGTCATTCTATTTGACAAGTCTTGGTCTTTTTATTCTCAAATGGCACTCGCCATATGCATAAGAGCAAGACTATTATTATATATAGGACTAGGAGTAATGTTAGGGGAAAGAAAATCAGATGATGACATATTATCATTAACAAAATTATGACACATTATCATCATAAATGAATTTAAATAAATTTTATTTTATTTTCCTTAAAAACAAGTTATTAATGAATTTTTATATAAGAGAAATTAATGTATATAGAATTTTTTTCGTATCATTTGTTGTAAATATAAATAACAAGGGACGTTGTGAATGAAACAAATTAAATTGAGCGGGTCATCCTAATAATAAATCTCTACAATACCCGATCAATAATAATAATAACGAGCCTTGGATGAAGATCTTAAAATTATATGCTAATCATGGTTTGTTACTAAAATATTATTAGTTCCAATGGATGGGATCAGTTCATTGAGTAAGAATTACCTTAGGTATCGAAAGAAACAACATTTAAGAAGTTCCTTTCACGGCAAAAGACCTCAAAGTATTTATTAAAAACAACAAAACATAAATCAATCAATTGATTGGAAGCATCAAACTCAACCGGTGCATCATCCATGTAAAAAAAGAAAACAAGTTTGGGCTTTTTATTTAGATAATTGTTTTTTTGTAAAACTATATGAAAAGTTGTTTATTGATTATAAAAGGCTTAAATAAAAAAAACAGCCCTCAAACTATGTTTTTTTTTCTATTTTTGGCCCTTAAACTATGATTTGAGCAAAATATGCCTTTAAACTATCATTTTTGGTCACTTTAAGTCCCTAAACTATGATTTGGGCAAAATAAACCCTTGAACTATCATTTTTGGTCACTTTAAGTCCATGGTTACAAAAATATTATTTTATAGGCTTTTCTAACATATATAAATATTGCCTTAAGGGATTAATAAGCCCATAAACTTTTGTAAAAAAAATCAATTAAGCCCATAAACCTTTTTTGCACTCAATTAAGCCCTCAAACTCAAGAAAAAAAATCAATTTGGCCCTTTGACCAACGTTGACCGTTAACTTTAACGGGTTTTTTTTTTTAAAAAAAAGTTGACACGTATTGCGACATGGTAATGTCACTTGTCATTTTTACAAAATTTTAAATTTTAATTTTTAAAACATATATAAAAATTGGAAAAAAATTTAAATTTTTTAAAAAAACTGAAAAATTTTAAATATCATTTTAAAAATATAAAAAAATATTTTTAAATTTTATTTTTTAAAAAATAATAAGTATTTTTTCAAAAGATTAAAATATTTTAAAAATTAAAAATATTAAATATTATTATACAATTATAAAAAAATAAATTGAAAAAATATAAAACAATAAAATTTATTTTGGGTTTTAAAATAACTTTTATTTTTTATATTTTTTAAAATAAATTTATTGTTTTATATTTGAAAAATCAAAATAAATTTTATTGTTTTATATTTTTTTCAATTTAATTTTATAATTTTATAATAATATTTAATATTTTATTTTTTAAATATTTTAATCATTTGAAAAATTATTATTTATTATTTTTAATACATTTTAAAATTAAAAATATTTTTATATATTTTTAAAATACTTTTTAGAATTTTCCAGATTTTTAAGCTTTTTTAGAATTTTTCTGATTTTATATATTTTTCTAAAAAAATAAAATTTAAAAATTCCTAGAAATGACAAGTGGCATTATCCTACTACGACATGTGGCAAAAAAATTCAAGAAAAAACCGTTAAAGTTAACGGTCAATGTTGGTCAAAGGGCTAAATTGATTTCTTTCTTGAGTTTGAGGGCTTAATTAGTGCAAAAAAGTTTAGGGACTTATTTGACTTTTTTTTTGCAAAAGTTTAAGGGCTTAGTGAACCCTTAAGCCATAAATATTTATGTTCTTTTTAAATTTTAAAATATCATATATCAAAATAAGCCCCTAAACTATCATTTCTGGTCATTTTAAGTCTGATAGTTATTTAAGTCAAAAGAAAATTATTTCGACTAATAAGATGTTGACACATCACAAATTTTTTTGACCAATTGATAGTTTTGAGGACTAAAAGAAGAAAAATGACATAGTTTAGGTACTTATTTTGACCAAAAAATAGTTTAGGGACTTAAAGTGACCAAAAATAATAGTTTAAGGGCCTATTTTTCCCAAATCATAATTTAAGGGCCAAAAACAAAAAAAATGCATAATTTGATGGTTGTTTTTTGGTTTAAGCCATTATAAAACTATTTACTAATTTAGTGTATCATTTTGAAAGTTTTTTTTTTTAATATTACTACCATTTAAAAAATAAAAATTAGGCACATGGCTTCTACTGGAACTCGCGCGATACACTATCAGTACTCTCCACTCAGCTGTCGAGATCGCTCGTTATCGTCTTATTCTAATCCGCCTTCGCTGGTTGATTCGACTGATAAGCTACTACACCTAATTTTTTTATTTCTTTTATTGACTTAAGGGTATAATAAGTCTTTTAACTTTTAAAAAAAAATTAATTAAGTCTTTTAACTTTTTTACACTCAATTAAGTTTTATAACCAATAAATATCAAGCCTTTGAACTAATAAAATATCAATTAAGCCCTTTAATCAATATTAATTAATGAATCAAACGGTTCTTTTGGATTAGTTGATGCAACACATGGTATTACTGTGTTGCCACTTGACATTTCAGAATGAATTATCTGTATAATAGAGAACTGTTACAGTAATTATAAGAAGATAGAGAATACTCCGATTGTAAGGAAATTTCCAAATGTGTTTTCAGATGAATTACTAGGATTACCTCCAGGTTAAGAGGTACAGTTCGATATTGACGTTTAATTCGAGAATAAAGTAGGTATTTATAGCACCTTATAGAAAGGAACCAACCCAGTTAGAGGAACTGAAAGCTCAGCTGTAAAAGCTATTAGATTGGAGTTATATTCGATCGAGTGAGTTATTATGAAGTGTTTCAATATTTTTTTGTAAATAAGAAAGATGATTCTTTACGATTAAGTATGGATCATCAATAGTTAAATAGGGTAACAATACAGAATAAATAATCCGTTACTAAGGATTGGGGATTTGTTTGACCAGTACCGAGGTGTAGTTGTGTTTCCAAATAATCGACCTTTAATTAGGTTATTATTAGTTAAAAGTTAAAGAAGAAAATGAGAGAATAGTAACCAAACTATTTAAAACAGTTACGTTTTGAAAATTCGAGGACGAATTTTCTTAAGAGGGAAGAATTGTAATACCCTAAAATTTGCTATGTTAATTTAGGGTCATTTAGTACTAAGATAAGGACTTAAAAGCTTACTTAGTGACTAAAATGACAAAAATGCAAAAGTTAGGATTTTCTCAAGTATGGATTGTAGAAAAGAAGTTTTTGAGGTTTAAAGGTGCCATGTAATAGAGAACGAGTAAAATAGAATACTCGCAAATTTGTTTAAAATCCAAGGAAAATTGGAATGGGAATTCAAGGTTAAAGTTTAGTGACCAAAATGATAAGTTTTAAAACTTGGATGATAGAAATGGAAATATAAAAAGTTGAATGACCAAAGTTGTAATTTTCCAAAAGTTAGGTGTATTTGAATATCGAATATACGTTGAGGGTGTTACAAATCTGCTTGTGTACTCTCTCGAAAATCGTATAGTCAGGTAAGACCCTATCTTGTCCACACAGTAATCTACTTCCTGAATATTAATCACATCATCACCACTCGTAATACCAAAAACCCTCTTAGTTGGACTCGTTCTAGCCACCATACGTGCATACGAGGTCTTTTTTCCTGTCTCACCCGCCTTCTTATCCTGATCAAATTCCATGTTCTTACCAACACCAGTATCACCCTCAATAATTTCCCTGGACATCCTATCACCATCAACACCGTGGCCGTCAACCTCCATATCGAAGACGTCCGTAGGAACATCATCCACAGAATCACCTACAACATTCCTCATTTTCTTGTTGTTACGAGAATCCTCAAAGGGAGATCTCGGCCGCTCCAGAGCAGTCGGTACCGCAACCTGAGGTATGGTATTCAGCGGCCGTCTACAAGGCCTGCCGTGCTATTCCAAAATCGAGTTCGCGTTGGTTTTCGAGAGACGAAGACATTTAGATATTAATTAAACTCTTTGATCATTAAATTTTTGACAATTTCTTTCTTTAGATATTATTGTCACATGATACACTATAGTTTTATCACTCAACAAGTACATATTTTTAATATTTTTTATACTTTTTGAAAGTTTTTTATAACTTTTAAATAACTTTTTAAACAAAATAAAAAAATTCGAAGTTAACTATCATATTTATTTCAATGTGTTGCATCCGCTATGGGTCTTTTCTTAACCCTTAAAAATTCGTCAACTGACGAAATCTAACATCTTATTTTTCTTATAACCAGTAGAGTCTCATTCATACTATTGAGGAGCTACACCAAGGTATACAAGCAATATATTAGTAGCATCACGTCCTAGGGGCATGTACACTTTAACAAAATCATATTGGACTCGGTTTAACCTCCAGAATCGGCTAAACCTTTGCTTTGATACCACTAAATGTAACACCCTCAACGTATATTCGATATTCGAATACACATTAAAGATGTCACTAACTGATTTACACTGATTTTCAGACTAAATTTTTTAAAATTCAACAAAGTAGTACAGTGGTTGGCCTCTTCTCAGTTTTCATAATCACTACACAATAAACAACCAACCAAATTTAAATTCGTTAATGCATCTTTTCTAATATTCTAGATTTCCCAAAACTTAGTCATGTTTCAAGTTCGTACAAAATGACTACTTACTTAAATTCGATTCATGCCCCTCTAGATTAGGATGTGGTGATACTTACTGATAATATAAGTGAACTTGATCCAACGATGTGCAGCTCCTCTTCTGCTATCTAATTTGAAGTACCTACGTGTGATACAAAACACACGTTAAATACAACTTAATGAAACATAATCATAATAATATAAACAATAATTATAATAACACGATTCATAAGATGGCAAATGATTTTCATTTGCAATTGTTAACAT
Organism: Hibiscus mutabilis; assembly: GCA_019671005.1. NCBI lineage: Eukaryota > Viridiplantae > Streptophyta > Magnoliopsida > Malvales > Malvaceae > Hibiscus > Hibiscus mutabilis. The sequence continues at coordinate 8,999,041 of CM033741.1, forward strand.
TTTATCATATATAGAACTGCCTTACTTGTATAGTTTATTTGACCAATGTAATATTCCAATCACAAGATTTGATTTGTTTTACTAGTCTTGTGTACATTAAGCTTTTTAGCTTAACTACTTGCATAATTACATTTCAAGTATTATAGCCAAAGTATTAAATCAAGTTATCTGTATATGCATAATTAACCATGTATCATGACTATGTTAAGAGTCATGTCATCATTGTTCTATGCTCATTAAGTGTTCTTATGCATAAAAATTTCTTCAACATAAACATGCTTTCAATATGATTCATATCATCTATCAAATTTGTCATAAAATCATGATATCAATGGTTCATGATCAACAAGTAGTCATACTTTTATCACGTAATTATTTGAATCACATTCTTTAACATAGCCATACTTTTATCATCAATCATCTGCATATCATTTTATTTATCATAGCCATACTTTCGTTTTGCAATCATTTGCATATCATTTCTTTTATCATAATCATAATTTTATCATGCAATCATTTGCATATCATTTCCTTTATTATAGCCCAAAGTACAAAAATAATGTGAAGCTATGGTACGCGAGTCATCATGACACCGTAGTGTCTACGACGCCTTAGCGTCTGTATCGCCGAAGCGACTGAGACGAGTACATACTCGAGGACGCTCTTTACTCCTCATATTCAATGACACTCTTTGCTCCTTATACCTTGTGCAAAGTAGTGCCTACTTTACCTTCAACAACGTAGTGCCTACTTTATCTCAACACCGTAGTGCCTATGACGCAGCTGCTAAGACTCTATGGATATCCAACTATACCAAAGATTCTCCAGTGAACATGTATAGGAGTCATCTCGACACCGTAGTGTTTATAACGACGTAGCGTCTGATGGTGAGTACGTACTCGAGGACGCCCTTTGCTCCTTATACTCGCACTTTTTGTGCTATGTAACACCGTAGTGTTTGAACTCGACTCTGTAGAGTCTATCTCGACCCTGAAGAGTCTATCTCGCACCGTAGTGCTATGTCACAGCTGCCAAGACTCTTTTTGGATATCCAATTATACCAAAGACTCTTACACTAGTACTTGGGCAATTTATTTCCTTATAGATCAATCATCATTGTTCATATAATAGGGTAATTCACATCCCATATTTCATCTGCAATATCCAATTTTTCAAAACTATCAACCATAATTCAATAATGGGCATTTCATACCCAAAATCTGAAATCCGATTTAACTTAGATAATCATTATTCCATATCCATGTATCACATATGCCACTTAATACTTCATGCCATTTACATAAATTTGATCAACATACATTTTAATTAATATCAAGGTCGGTTCATCGCAAATCGTCCTATTTATCAATATTACAAATATATATATTTTATGTAATCACTCATATCACATATAAAATAAATAAGTAAAAATGCACTCACGTGGGCAATTTATTAGCATGCTTCACTAAATTCTACTCGATCCTTTCCTTTATAGTACCTCGAATCTTCTTTTGATTCGGATTTGACTTGGTTAACCACATGAATATAAACAAACATTTGTTAAATTCACTTCGAACAATATTTCAATCAAGCTATCTAATCATTTAACATAAAAATTTCCATAATTTTCCTTATTTCCTTATACTGTCCAAAAATTCATTTTGGCCCTTAATGACCATTTTGAACTTCCAATAATTCTTCTGAGCTTGTTATCAAACATTTAGATATAAAATGTATCAAATTCTATTTCCAAACAGCTTGTGCTACCTTCAAAGATTTACTTATATCAGCAGAATACATACTGGATCTTAATTCCCTTTATACTGAAGAAACTAGATTCAATAACGGTTCTAACGGTATAAGCCACATAAATTAATAAAATCTACAAAAATTATGAAAATTCTTTAAACTCCCGTCACAAAGCTGCCCTGGCCAAAAACTGCTCTGTAAATTTTATGTCCTTTATTCAATTAAAAATTCATATCTTTTAACTCGGAATCAGTTTTCGTTTGTTAGAAACGAAACTAGACAACCATATCTTTATGTTGGTATAAATTTCATCATCTAACCAATTTTATAGAATTTATGGCAATACTCACTGCCATAATTCAAATTCAACATAACTTCCATAATTAACTTCTATCTTTCTCTAACTTCTCTTAATTATTTTTCTGCCTTGTATTTACCACATGTTCATTATGGTCTTTAGTGACCATTTTGAACATTAAACAATTGTTTAAGCTCAATTTGAACAATTTCACTACTACTTGCTCTTTTTGAAATAATATCCTTTTTATCTTTAACTTTATAAAAGTGACATTTTAGTCGCATCACATTTGTACATTAAATTTATGTACAAATAAACAATTCACTTGTTTCTAACATTCTTAGAAATTTTCCTTTAACTTTCAAACTTTTGTCAATTTAGTCCTTCACTAAATTTCTTATTTTCGAAAAAAGGTCTCTCGACTTTCCTTTCTTATCATTTCAACCCTTTTAACTTCATATCATGCTTAAATCATCAATTCCGTCAATTATTCATTAATTCAAGATCAATCACATTTTTCCCTAATTTGCCGAATTGGCCCCTTTACCTCCAAAATTTTTCATTTTTGGTCCCTAATCATCGATTCACGCTATTTCAATCATAAATCACCAATTCCAATGCTAAAATAAAATTTTCAATAATTTACCCTAATTTCCAATTATTTCGAATTGGTCCCTAAACTTCTCTAGGCTCACTTTTCATCCAAATAACATTCTAACATGCTTAAATTAATTTTTCCAACATATATTCTTCATTTCCAAGAATTTACACTTAAAACCTCAAATTCTTCCTATATGGCAAATTGGGTGTCTAAACTTTTCAAGGACTTTCTTATAGTCCTAATGTCATAATTAAGCTTCTAAATTCATAATCTCTTCAAATCCACCATTAACATAATTTTCGTAATATTTTCCCTAATTTACCAAACATGCCAAAATAGTCACTTAAGAAATTAGTTGAGAATTTTCCATTCTAATATCAAAACCAAACTTGTAAAATCATAAATCTTCCATATTCATCCTTAATTTCAAAACCCTAAGTAAATCCCCAAATTCTAGGATTAGGGTTTACGTTTTTGAACATGAAATTAATCTAAATTTAAGCTCGATTTCAATTCCACAACACTTGATTTGCTTAAATTATACTTCAATCTCAACATAGAGCATAAAACCCTATTTTCTCTCTGTAACGACCCGGTTTTGGGCCTAGCGGTTTTGAGGTTTGTTAGACGGCCCGGTGGACCGGGTTAGAGATTCGAGTTGGTTTCGGGACTGTATATTTTCCGGTGAGATAAAAATATGGAAAAATGGTTAAAAATTATGTTTTAATATATGTTTAATATTGGTGGAATCAATTTTGGAAAATGAGATTTGGAGGTATGACATTTTGGCTAGTGACCAAAATGCAATGTTTGAAAACTATTTTTAAAGTGACTAAAATGAAAAAGGGGTCAAATTCTTAGAATCCTTAAGGAGCTAATTTACCAAGTTTTTACTGGTTATTGCTCCCTTCAATTAAATCATTTTAACATGTGTTTTAAAAGTTAATTAAAAGGGATTTTAGATATTAAAGTTAGTTATTTGGTTTTAATGAAAATTGACGTAACTTTTCTCTCAACTTTTCTCTCCACTTCTTTTCTGCCAAGCACCCAAGTTTTCATCAAAAACCAGAGGTGAGGGATCCTTTTTACTTAGATTCTTGATCTACAATTGATTATTTGACTTTGATTTACAAAACCTCATTGAAATCTTGTGTTTTCCTAGCTTTAAACAAGCCAATTGAGGGAGAAATCACACAATAGGGGTAAGGTCCGTGATCTCCTCTATTGAATGGTTATTTATTGATATTCTGAAGTATTTGATCCTTGATTTATGGTTTATAATCTGATTTTGTGTTTTTATATTGAATTAATTGATTTAATTGGGTAAAATTGATGAAATAGCAAAAGATCCGAATTGGATCTGTTTTCCAGTGATTTAGATTGATTTTAAACATATTATGGATGTATAATAATGTTGATAAGTCATTTTTAACAATGGAATTCAGGAACTCTTGAATCTCTAATCGTTTAGGTTGTTAGAATTGTGTTTTTGTGGAGTTGAGGTGTCTATTTGGTTGTTGGAGGTGTTAGGTTGTTTTGATTCTGTTTTTAGATGTTATTTGATGATAAAAGTGATGTTAGATTGATAGGCTATGACTGGGTTGTGTTTGGAAAGGATTAGATGGTGTTTTCAGTTGTTGTGACTGGGTAATTGTGAGGTGAATGTGTGAATCCGTGAGGATCTGTTGTTGCGGTGTTTTAAATGCATGGAGATGCATTAATCCTCTGTTTTAATGTGGTTAAAACAGGGGAGATGGATCCGAAAGTGATCGGGGAAGCTTTGGAGGCTTCGGACGCTTGTTTTCGCGTCGGTAAATCGAGGTTTCACGTATCAGTGAGTAAAAGCGTGGTTTAAAGCATTTTGATGTTTTGGAACAGAGTTTTGGGAGTTAAGGTAGAGCTTGAAACGCTTACCTAGACTCGGGAGTAAGTATAAAGTGGTTTTCTCCCTCGGTCGTGCTAGTTTGAAATGGTTTTATGCACTTGTTCTAATTTACATGTTACCTACTGTTTAAGCATGTTTTAAAGTATTTGATATACTGTTTTTAAGCATGAAATGCTGAAGGATGCACATGGTAAGTGATCCTTGTAAGTATGTGGTTTATACTTGTGTTTTAAAGCATGGTTGTTGCTTTGGAAATGACATGTTTAATGTTTGTTAAAAACAGTGAGGTCAATGTTATTCGGTTAATTATATTGGCAAGTGACATGGTTTTAAAATTTGTTATCGGATATAGTTGGTCGGCCATAGGATTGAGTGCATTGTAAATAAGTCGCCTTGGATGTCGAGGGGTTTATACGGTGTACCGAATACTCCATCCAAGTACCCTAATGGTAGAGGGGTTAAACGGTACTGAATACTCCCGTTAGTGGATTAAGTGCCTAACCGATGATTGGGGTGGATGTCCCCGTGGGTTGTTATTGTACCCGGTTGTTAATGTACCTCGATTGTAATTGTATCGCTATTCTGGTTGAGATGGCTTGAAGTGTTGGGTTAACACTTGTTGAATCCATGTATCCGATGAACTCTTTTGTTAATGGACTTGTTATTGATCACTCGAAAGCCAATATAATTGTTAATGTATCATTGAAATGTCTTATGTTGTATAATTTGATTTATACATGTTTCTCCTTAAGCTTTGCATTTGGTAGTAATGCATAGGAAGGCTTAAGTGGAGGGTTAGCAATGGGATTTGCTGTTGATTAATGATACATGTAGCATATGGTTTATTATGCTGGTTTTAATGATATAAAGTGCATGTTTTCAAAAGGGGCATGATGATGATGATGTTTTTAAAGGATAGTGTTAAATAAATGGTTTTAAATGCATTGATGGTGGTTGTTTTGAGCATTCTTCACTAAGCCTTGTGTGCTTACGATCTTGTTGTCCATCAATGCAGATAATTGAGGTCTTGGAAGGCAGCAAGAAGCAAGGGGATCTTGGCAAGACTTGTTTCCAAAGTATGTCTTAGTTTAGACTATAATGAATAAGGGCAATGGGGTACCTATTGTGTTTTGGGAGATGTTTTGTGGAACTCCCTGTTTGAGCATATTTCTTTAGTTGCTTTTGGGTTGTAAATGGCCTTTAAAGATTGTTTTGATGTTGGTTTACCTTTTTGACATGTTGCTTGGATGGAAATTAGGAAGCATGCCTATATAATCTCTTTGATAGACGATGCCATATTGCGATGTTGAATCTGTGAAGCCTGAATGCTTGTGGTATGCTAGGGTTATGTTATGAGTATGTTAGAATGGTTTGAGAATGCTTTTGGAATGAAAAACCTGCAGTTTGTGACATTACAGGTCCAGGCATACCGATACGCGGGGGACTGTATCGGTACGATTGGACATTTTCTGGTCTGGGGAATCGGTACACAAAAAGGAGTATCGGTAAGTCAGGGCATTTTTGGCTTGGCGTATCGTTACGGGCAATGGTGTATCGGTACACGTTCTAGCCTCTGGAATTTCACTTTTTCAATCCAAACCTGTGTACCGATACCCATGTAAGCGTACCGGTATGTATGTTAAAAAAATTCAAAAGTTAGGTAAGTTCGTTATGGCGTATCGATACCTGACTTGGCGTATCAGTACGGGAAAGTTTTATACGTATCGGTACGGTGACAGTTTGGCAGTTTTCTGTAATTTTAGCTTGGCAGTTTTGCTTTTATTGCATTTTAGTCCCCGAAACTTGTCCATGTGATTGTATGAGCTTGAATGATCAAATTGAGATGAAATTTGAGATGAATGTTGAGAACCTGACTAATTAAAGATTGGTATTTTAAAAGGTGGCTTAAATCCTCCAAATTTTCTGTATTTGCAATTTGGTCCCTAAATTACAAATGTGATCAATTGGATGTCAAAATGATGCCCGATTGAGTAGGGGTTATACCTGAGTGTTGCATGTACACGTAGGATTAATAATTGGCATCTAGAAAATATAAAAAGGAAAAAATGGAACAGGTTTCGATGTAACTCTCTGGTTTGCTTCGGCAAACCTAATGTAGCTTCCTTGGTTTGGTCTGGCGGCTAGACCGGGTTAAGTGGGTTACACTCTCTCATCAATAACATGAAAAATTCTTCAAATTACCATACAAAATTACTATCAAAAGAAAGACCATGAAGTATAGATCAATTTTTCCCAAAGCAACATACATTGATTCTAACTTTGGAGCCTTCAAAATTACCTTGGAAAATTTTGTGTATTTTCCCTTCTTTCCTTCTCTTGGTTTCGAAATGTTGGAGAAAAGATGAACAAATTTTTGGTTCATCTTTTACTTAGTATTGCCACATGTATAAAAAATAAATATTAAATTCATTTAATTTATTATGTCTAAATAATCCTCCAACTATGTTCTATTTTCAAAATTGTCATTTTGTAAAAATAGAACCAAGTCTAGTTGAAATCCAACTAGAAACATTAAAATGTTCATAAAATAATATTTTATAAATTTTCCATGGCCTATGGAACTGCCTTTAAAATTCCAATTCGATCCGATTACTCGATAATCTCTTACTACAATTTTTCATTTTCCAAACTATCAGGTAAAATCTGAAATTCTCAAAATTCTGATCTCCATAAATAAATATTGTTGACCTACAAAATATTCAATAATTTTGTAAAAATCAAAATCATGAAATTTTGACTCGGTTTAATATATTGATAATTTATCCAAAATCTTTATCGGATAAAATTCTCTTAAAAGTCCTTTATCTGATATCCATACGAATAATATTAACTCGAGCTGATTTTTTTATCAGTCTCAATTACTGACATGAGACCTTCCCAATAGGTCACCCATTCTATGTCTTGAGCACGCTTAACTTTGCAGTTCGATCAAAATTCAATATCTTATACTGTATTTTTATTCTCGTAATATATATTAAAATTTTCTCAATGATCTGTTTAATCCATGTACAGGATAAAATAGTTACTGATAAATTCTTCAACACATGGAAATGAATTTTATAACCTTTTTCTATCATATGGTAAAATTTCATAATTTTTCAATTCGATTTGGGTATCAAAATTCTACTTAAACTTTGACAACAATTTTTTCAATAATCAAAATATCGGATCAAACCAGTAATTTCTCATTCGATCCAAACCTATAGGTGCTCTATCTATTTATAAAATAAAACACCTAAATTTTGGGAAATTACAACTTTGGTCCTTCAACTTTTTATATTTCCACTTCTATCACCCAAGTTTTAAAACTTATCATTTTGGTCATTAAACTTTAACCTTGAATTCCCATTCCAATTTCCCTTGGATTTTAACCAAATTTTGCGAGTATTTTATTTTACTCATTCTTTATCACATGACACCTTAAAACCTCAGAAACTTCTTTTCTACAGTCTATAATTAAGAAAATCCTAATTTTTGCATTTTTTTTCATTTTAGTCACTAAGTAAGCTTTTAAGTCCTTATCTTAGTACTAAATGACCCTAAATTAACATAGCAAAATTTGGGGCATTACAAGATTGATAATTGTATGCGCCATGTTATCATTGTTCGGTTGTTGGGGTGATCCATTGGTTACAAAACGTTGTTGTCGCTCATCAATGCCCTTTGGCACCCTGTTGGTGAGATACAATTGATTGATATTGACAATCAATATTTCTTGGTGAAGTTTGATACTGAGGCAGATATACGAAAGTTCTCACCCAAGGTCCTTGGACTATTTACGGTAGTTACTTAACTGTTCAACCGTGGAGCCGCGATTTTTCTATGTCCGAAAAGTATCCTTCGCAGGTTATTGTTTGGGTTTGTCTCCCTGGGTTACCGTATCATTATTACTTTAAGGCGTTGTTTTGGCTAATTGCTATGGTTATTGGTAGAGTAGTTAAGGTTGATTACAATACGTAAGTCAGTGAGCGAGGGAAGTTTGAGAGAATTACGGTGTTGGTGGATTTGAACAATCCACTTCTACCTTGCATAGGGATCGATAATTTTGTCCAGAAGCTAGGGTATGAGGGTTTGAGTCAAATTTGTTTCAAATGTGGTATTTATGGGCATTCCAAATAAGATTGTCGAGGATCAAAGGAGGCTACGACTGAGGGGGTGTCGAATCGGAAGAAAACTCTTATTGCAGCACTTATACCTGCTCGGAATACGATAGACTCTGACCTTTTTGAGTCATAGATGGTTGTAGAGAAACATCGTTGCAATCTGAGAGGATAAATGAAGGCTTAAAATATTATGGAAAAAGATCGCGATAAGGCTACAATGTTATAGTTTACAGTTTTACAGAATAATGATGAGGTTGTTGATGTGGATCAGGTAGTTGAGTTTGATAGTGAGCAGGTAAGGCAGGAGCAGGTGAGTCATGCCAATAAAGGAAAGTCAAAAATTAGTCAAGTGACCAATGTGCACGAACAACCTGCGGTGGTGCGTAACGCTGCTTACATGGCGTCTAACCCTGAAAAGAAAAAGAAGAATGCTAGGAGTAACATGGATCAAATTAGAGTTATCCCTTTGGTTGAGGGGCAGCAAATTAAAGTGGTCTCGCATATAGTTGGTTCCTCGGCACTCAACCATGCGTCGGTGTCATTAGTGGGAAAAAGACATGGGGATAAGGCTTCAGTAGGTGTGAAGTTAGGTAAGGATCATGGAGTAGTGAATAAACCGTTCAAGAAGAATATTAGACGTGGGGGTAAGGCTAGTAAACCAGCTTCCACGGTTAATAATTCGCGACAGGTGCTTCAAGAGTGGGTTTACACGGTAACTAATGCTATTAGGGATCCGAGTGTTCTGATGGGACAGAGTGGTGTTGCTCAGGCTCCTGTTGGATCTGTTGGAAACAAGGATTAGAATGGAGCTATTGGTGGCAATGTCATAGATGGGCTGGACATGGTTCAATGAGGTATGGTGTGTTTTTAATTTAATTTTAATGATTAGTTTCATGTATTGAAATTACCAGGGAGCAGTGAGTGTTACGTTTCGTAGGCATTTGAGAACTTTTGTACGCGAGTTTCAACCTCAGGTGATTGTGATTTTTGAGCCTCGTATTAGTGGTAGGAGAGCCGATAGAGTCATTGCTCAATTGGAGTTCTCGAGATCTTTTCGTATGAAATCTCATGGCTTTAGTGGTGGGCTTTGGCTATTGTAGGATGAGTTGGCTGATGTTGAGGTTCTTCACATCTCTAATCAATTCATTAATAGACGGGATTGGTCTGTGGATTTTAATGGGTGGCTGCAGTTTACTATGATTTATGCTAGTCCTAAAGCTTTTTTTCGTAAACACTTGTGGGATCAGATCCTCGAGTTAGACCCAGGTGATGAGGTTCCTTGGATTCTGGAGGGGAGACCTCAATGTTATTGGACATCCAGATGAGATGCGTGGTGGTTCAGGCCATGGTACGGGAGTGAGCAGGGATTCTTTTGGGTTCATGTTCTGATCGGGTTTGGTTGATTTGGACTACCAGGGGCCTACTTTCACGTGGAACTGGGGTGATCTTTACCAACGGCTTGATCGTTCTTAGTGAATTCTCATTGGGTTAATCTTTGTCTTGATTCTTATGTTCTTCATCTAGCTCGACTCGGATTAGATCATCGTCTTATTCTTCTTGTTCCAGAAATCGCGGAGTCTAAAGAGTCAATTGGCCTTTCCGATTTATTGCAGCTTGGCAAGATCATCCCTAGTTCAAGGAGTTCCTTCAGGTTGTATGGAGACCTAATCGTGATTTTAGGGCAAATTTAGGCGCTTTTACTTCAGAGATCCTTGAGTGGAATTTTGAGGTTTTTGGGCATATTGGAAGACGTAAAAGGTAGCTCGCAGATCATATCCGAGGAATTAACAAAGCTCTGTAGGTTTGGCATTCTCAGGGCTTGGTAGGTCTAGTGGCTGAATTGAGAGCAAAACTGGATACTGTGTTAGAATATGAGGAGATTTTATGGCGTCAAAAGTCTTTTTCGAGATAGATTACAGAAGAGGACCAAAATACGAAGTATTACCATGCTTTTGTATGACACGTTGTCGTGCAAATAGAATTGTTACGCTCAAAGTTGATGACGGGGACTGGTGTTCGGATCCAAAAGAGCTCATGGATGTGGCTTTTAACTTTTTCATGGAGCTTTTTTCTAGTTCTATTGGTGATGGGTATTGCTATCCTTTTAGGGGGATTTTCCCTTATGTTGATTCGGCTTGCTTGAATGGGTTGGTGAGACCTTTTTCTAATGATGAGATACGTGAGGTAGTTTTTGCTATGGCCTCTTTCAAGGCACCTGGTGCTGATGAGATTCAGGCAGGATTCTATCAGAGGAATTAGGCAATCATCGGTGACTCTGTGTGCAATCATATTCGGGCAGTGTTTGAGGAGGGTCGATAGACAGCTGATTTAAATCAAACTTTGCTTGTTTTAATTCCTAAGGTATAGAGGCCCAAGTTAATCAATTTTGCCCAATCAGCTTATGTACGGTGGTGTATAAAGCTATTACCAAAGTTATAGTCAACCATCTTAAGCCTCTACATTCGACTTGGGTTTTTGAGAACCAGACAAGTTTTGTTCCTAAGCGATCTATCACGGATAATATCATTATCGCACAAGATGTGATTCACTCTATGAAGCGTAAGACTGGTAAAAGAGGATGGATGGTTATCAAAGTAGACCTGAAAATGCGTATGACCACCTTGAATGAGGTTTATTAATGATACGTTGTTGGATCTGGGGATTCCGGCATCTATGCGCTATTTGATTATGAGATGTGTCTCGTCCGTGTCTACTCAGATTCTATGGAATATGGATAAAACAAATTTGTTTACTCCTTCACATGGCATTCGACAAGGAGATCCTCTATCGCTATATTTGTTTGTGCTTTGTATAGAACACTTAACACAAGCCATACAAGTCGCGTAGAATGAAGGTAGATGGAAACCTTTTCGTACTTTGATGACAAGCCTGGGGATTTTACATTTATTTTTCACAGATGATATGTTACTTTTTGCTGAAGCTTCTATTGAGTAGATGGAAATCATCCGATCGGTGTTAAAGGAGTTTTGTATGGTTTCTAGCTTGAAGGTAAGTGTGCCGAAAACTATAATATGTTTCTCTTCTAACGTAGATTTAGAGTTTAGGGAGCATATCAGTACATCGTTTGGTTTCAGCGAGGTAACGAATTTGGGTAAATACCTTGGCGTTCCTATATTGTATAGTCAAGTCACGACAGAAACGTATCAGTATCTGGTTGAGATGATTCGTGACAGATTGAATAGATAGGTTGCGAAGTCTCTCTTGCTAGCAGGGCGTATTACTCTGGCTAAGGCCGTGTTAGCAGCTATTTCGACTTACGCTATGTAGACGACTATCCTTTCAAAGTATATTTGTAATGAGTTGAAACTACTTATTCATCGTTTTGTGTGGGGTATATCGTTTGAGAAAGGGGGCATACACCTTGTGCACTGGAAAGAAGTTTGTAAACCTATAATGAATTGTAGGCTCGGGTCTCGCAATGTGAATGAACAGAACAACACTTTTCTTATGAAGATTACCTTTCAGTTGGTCTCTAAGCGAGAAGCCTTGTGGGTACAGTTTCTTTGAGCTAAATATTTGGCGATTAGGCGGAATAACTGTTCTAGCTTATGTAAGGGGGTGTCCATGGTTTGGAATGATATACGGTAACATATGGTGTGAAATGTTGAAAATGGTCAGAGTATAAATTTTTGGTTTGACAGTTGGCTTGATGATTTCAGACCTTTAATCAATCATACAATATCGGCTGGTGCCATTGGTATGTCTCAGATCCGTATGGTTGATATGTGTGATGGTGAAGGGCGTTGAAAATGGTCTTTATTCCAACAATTTCTTCCTGAACATATTTTATTGCGTATTGCGACAAAGAGATGACCAACACAGAGTCTTGCGGGTGATGCTGTCGGGTGGTCGGTTAGTGAGGGTCGTCATTTTTTAGTCAATTTTGCATATTGTATCCGAGTTGGGGAAGAGAGTTTGGAGAGGGATGACCAATTCAGAACGCACACGATGACATCTCGAGGGTGATGCTGGTTGTGTCATTTGTCATGCCCATGTGGAGGACATCAATCATATACTACGTTTATGCACTATGGCCGTGAGCAATTGGAATAGATTGATTCGAAGGGATCGGTTGACTGAATTTTACTCTATGGATTTTAAGGACTGGATTCAAGTTAATATCTCCAACCCGGCGTATTTTGGGGGACTCATGAGGATTGGGACCTCCTTTTTGGTTCCATCATTTGGAATTTGTGGCTTTACCGGAACTCAATTGTCTTTGATACTCTGTTGGAAGAGTCCCACTCAATCTTGGAACGTAGTAGATGTCTTACTGATAGTTCTAGATGTCCGTTGACTAGTCAAAATGGAAGCTCCAGTACGCATGGTGATGTGGATGTGGGTTCGACTAGTTGGTCACCACCGTTGGTCGATTGGGTAAAGGTTAACACCCATGGGGGCATAATCCAGTATCGGGTTATAGTTCTTGTGGGGGAGTGATTCGGTCAGATGAGGGACACTGGTGTATGGGGTTCACTAAATTTATCGGTGTTTGCTCGGTGATTGAGGCGGAGTTATGGTGGGCTTATATTGGTTTACTTTGTGCATGGGACTTGAGGCATCGTCAGCTCGTTCTCGAGCTCGATAGTATAGAGGTTATCCGTTTGCTTCATCGGTCGGATGCTAGGACTTGCCATACAATTCTACTTCATGTTAAGGAGTTGCTTTGGCGCGAATGGAGATGCACGGTGCAACACGTCCGCCGAACAGCTAATAAAGTCGCGGATGAGATGTCTTATTTGGCTCCGTTGGAGGGAGTTGAGGTTGTACGATTTACTACGCCCCTTTACCAATTGTAGATCTGTTCCACGCAGATATAGCGTCGGGATAGGCTGTGTTACGTGCTGGATTGGGGCTATGGATTTGTATGGCTTGGTTGTGGACATGCTCCTCGCAGATACAGGGTTGTTTGCCTTGTTTGGTCTCATCATGGTCTTGTAATGGATTCTACTTGTTGGTTTGTGTTTGAGAACTATAAGTACTGATTTGTATGTATTGTCATGGATACTCTTTTACTTCATTTAGGCTTATGGAGGTTTTTAATGAGGCCTGTGACAATACTCTTTCTTTACCAAAAAAAAGAGTTTAATTGATATAATTTATTCATACAAAAACTTAATTAGATAAAAAAAAAAATCAAAGACTTAATTAACTTTTTTTTCAAAAAATTTAACGACTTCTTCCATCCTTCCTATTAGGTTTTCAATTACTTGCCTATTAAGCTTTGCGTATACGTAAACTTTGATGTAGTCATAGATTTAATTATTTTCATTTATAGCTTGCGTCTTTTTGTTGAAAAAAAAATCATGTACATATGTAATAAATAAACATGAAATGATAAAATTGTAATAAAGATGTTAGTGGTTCAAAAAATTGAATCAAAATTGAAATTTCTTCTATATAATTACGCTAGAATTTTCATTTTACGGAACACATTGAACCAAATGTAACCCTAAATTTTATCGATTGTTCCTTTACTGCTAAAAAAGGTATAAGTAGAGCAGAGATTAAGAGCGAAATGATATGAAAGGAATTTATTTTGCAAAATAATTGAGATGAATTATCTTGGATTTTTCTGAGAAAATGACTCTAGAATAAAGTTACCATAAGGTTAGGGATGGCAAAAAAACTCGAAACTGGCGGGTTCCGATCCGATCAAGTAGGGTCAGATTTTTTTGAATTTTTGAGTTTTGGGTTAGGTCGGGTTTTAAAGAAACTCGGGTCGGGTTCGGGTTTAGGGTGAAATTTCCCCGACCTGACCCGATTTGTTTATTAATATATATTTATATTTATTATATTTTTATTAATTTTCTTTGAGTCGAGTTTAATCGAATTTTTTATTAAAATTTCGGGGTTAGATCGGGGTCGAGTTATATTTTTATTATATCAGGTCGGGTCGAAATTTTAAATTTTGGGTCGAGTCCGCCAAAAACCTGACCCAGCCTGTTGCCATCCCTCCCTAAGGTCAAATATTACATAAAACACTGCAAAAATGGTAATAATGTTTCATAAAAAAATTAACTTCAGAACTATTAACAAACTAAAATCAAAACTTTTATTTTATTTTTGTAAGAGGAAGGGGGAGGGACCAAATCAAAACTATTAGAATAGGAACCAATCTAGAGAACTTCAAACATGTCGGGCAATGAATATTTGGATTATAGAAAACCTAAAAAATGCCTCAAATTCGATAGTAACTTAGGGCCCAAATGTCCAACCTCTAAAAATAATTCCATAAAAGCAACATCGAAGCCCCCAACAAATTGAGAAATGTGTTTAACCAGATCAGTATGCTAGTAGTTTAGGATTGTGAAGCCCACACCTTCACTTACCGGAAGAGATCTCATATTAGGTAACAACAAAAGTTGGGGCCTGAAATGCTTTTGTTGTGACTATAACCCATCATAATCTACAATAACCCCGAACAAAGTCATCTCAGATATTTTCAGGACCTTAAGCGAAACTAAAAAATGGTCCCCTGTAGAACGAAAGTATATTCATTATTTTGAACAATTAATTTAATATTTCATTAACAAACTATTTTTCACTAATACATTAAATACAATTAAAACAATAAGGAACAACCACTAACTTACAAGATTACCACTTTTATTGAAGTTAGAATTGTGCAAAATAAATCGTAACCGTTAACCGGTATAACCGTTACATTGTACAGGTTAATAACCTAACCGTTAAGGTTAAACGGTTTCGGTTAATCAACCGCTAAAAATGATGGTTAATAGTTAACTTATAGGTTAACCGTTATTAAATTATTTTATACATAATATAAAGTTTGTCATTAAAATCTCTATATTTAAATATTTTTCCTAAAAATTTTAATATAATATTTATCAAAAAGATAATTTTATTATTCTCAAAAGAAACATTGAACATTCGGAAAAAAATTGTAATAAGTTACATGTTAACCAGTAATCTAACCGTTAAAAAACAGTTAACCGCTATAACGGTTAACCTTCAAAAAGTTTAACAGTTAACCATTTCTTAGTGGGTAAATTATAATTTAATAAACGCTATAACGGTTAACCAACCGTTTAGACTAAACGGTACAATTAATATATATTAAAATAGAAAGCAACAAGCGATTTAGCATACAAAAAACAACTGTTCTGCAACATATATCCTCTTTTTGCCCAAGAAAGTTCATTGTTCATATACATCAAAAACATGAAGCCATACTAGCTAGCATTTTTATTTTAAATTACCATTTCCATTTGAGTAGTATTTATGTGATGTTTTGGCTTATCAAAAGTTAAGTTGCTCGAACTCAAATACCAGTGTCAAATGCTAATACATCTCTAAATATTTGACTAGTCGATTGCCCTGAACATAAGACACGAGGATTCGAAATCAAGGGATCCTAGAAAAGGATACGAGTGTGAGGATTCATTTTACATATTAAATATTGGTATAATGTCCAAAAAATACCCCTAACGTTTAACTGAATAGTCATTTTAGTCTCTATTCTTTTTTGAACAAATTTAACTCCCAATATTTCATTTTTGGTCAAAATGATCCCTCTGCGGATGAAAATTGTTAGCCAACTGACGATAAACAACTTGAAATAACGTGACAAACCTACATGGCAGTGCACGCCGCGATAACTGTGTCATAGGGACAAATATAAGGACTTCACATAATGACACATAAATCAAAAAATATTTTTTATAAAATATAAAATATTTTTTCTTCTGACGCTTCATTATGTCAAGTCATTGCAAGTTGTTTATCGTCAGTTGATTAACAGTTTTTATCCGCAAAGGATCTATTTTGACCCAAAATAAAATATTAGGGTTAAATTGGTTCAAAAACAATAAGGGTCAAAACTATTTAGTCAAATATTAGGAATATATTTTAGCTTTATGCCTTAAATATTTGAAGAAAATATAATTCATTAGTACTTCACCTTGACTAATATGGATCGACCTGCGTTGCACATCTGACTTTAGTGGGTGAGTCTCTCAGCAATTTTTTTTACATACACAAGTCCTTAAACTCGCAATCTGCTTAAATGATACTAAGTTACTTACTACTTGGACCACCCGTTGATAAGTAACTTAGAAATGTTGATCCATTAATGATGAATTAAAAAGGTTTTGGACTGGATTTATAGACTAAACAATAATAAATATTTTAGGCCCATACTCTTCAGGCCTAGGCCTAATTCTTCGCTTTCTTTGATCCATCTGCTTCTTGTTGCTACTCCTCTCCTTTTTGCTTGCATCCTTTAATCTACCCTTTTTGAACTGTTCTTCTCGTTTCCGTCACAAGAGGCAGTGTCCCATGAAATCAACACTGATCACATGCCCAAATTAGCGTCGGTTTGTGTCCATATAAACATATGACATATACATAACATATATGTATATCCGTATGAATGAAAGATATCATAGATCAAAAATCAAAGAACTCACAAGAATATATCTATTAATTACGTGGATTGAGTTAGGTTTTGGTCAAGTGATTTTGAGGTAATAATCATTTTATGTTTTATAATTCTTGGAGTTTTGGTGTATAGGTCCGCTCGAGTTTGAGTCATAACGAGTTTGAATTATTTTAGGTTTAAATTGTTTAAGGTTTAGCTCTATATGAGTTCATATCACTTTCGGTTTAAATTCTTTCGAGTTTAAATTACTTAGGCTCAAGCTAATTTGGCTTCAAACTATATTAAATTTGGACTACTTAAGTTTGATTCAATCGAATTTGACACTCAAATTTTTTAGGTTCGAAATATTTGGATTTGTATCATTTTAAGTTCATATTGTTACATTATTTCTTTCTACCATTCGAGTCTTAAAAATACAAAAAATAAATTATAAATAGTTGTCTTTTTATGGATAAATGAGGTAGTTCTTATTCATCCAATGTACCATCTCTTTACAACCAATCACACCCTACCAAAAGAAAATAACAACTATGTATCGACAAGCAAAAGAATAAACCAATAGCCTATACAAGCCCCCACTGGACATCAAGAGTAGAAGAAAGAGAGGTGAATTTCACGTTACCAGACAATCTCATACGTATATCCTTTCTGATCAATGAAACGATAGAAGCTGGAAGACGAGGACTCTTGCCATGCAATCTATAGTTACGCTCTTGCCAAATATAATAGAAGTAACAACACCACGCTAGTCGAATGATCACAGCTCCAAGGGTTTTTCCTTTGCCATTAGTTTGCACCCACTGCACAATATTCGACCAATCATTCAAAGAATCAATTATCATGTGACAAGCCAACATAATCTCAGCCCAAACTTGCCGTGAAAACATACACCCAGCAAAAAAATGATCCCTATCCTCCAGACCACCCAGGCACATTATGCAATGTAAATTAACCTGCCCACCCCAACGCATCATCCTACCTTTGGTGGGTAACCTGTTCAAAATTACAAACCAAGCAACAAAAGAATATCTAGGCATAGCCAATCCACCCCAAATAAAATTATAAATAGTTGTCGGTAAAGATATTTTGGACCAATTATATATTGGCGTATCAAATTAATTGACCAAGTGCTATGTCATTTTTATTTATCTCAATTAAATTAAATTAATTAGAGAAATATTAAGAAAAAAATTTAAAACATTTTTACATTGAGATTATCTTCCTTAAGAATAATGGTATTATTATTAAATCAAATTAAATTAATCAATGATATATAACATATACACACACGAAAGTCAAGTATCTGTAAATTTTATAAAAATACATCTTTAAGAAAACATTACAATCATCAAAATAAAATTGAGAAATTGTCCACCACCACCAATGAAGCTTGGTGGGTGGATTTGAATTATTTTTCATCATCTACTTGGAAGAAGAAGATTCGAATTTGATCATTGGACTACAGCTGCTTCATTGTTGCTTCGTTTAGGCTATTATCTCTGCCTAATGATTCACTGAAAAAGAAAAGAAAAACATACAATTGTTTGTAACAAGGCAAAAACTATCGATTGAAAAGGGAAAAGGAAAAAAAAAAAGGAACGATTTGGGTTTACCGAAGTGATCGTGTTAATTGTGCAGCCTTGGCGAAATCACCTCGTTCTCGTGCCTTTAGGATATCGAACATCAGAGCGAGACGGGTTTGAGTGTCGACAGTTTGTCGGATAATTTGATCGGTCTCGTCTCGGAGCCAGTCGCATTCTTCTTGGGTTGCTCGGAGATTCGCCTTGACTTGCCTTTGCACTTGTTTAACGCTTTGCTGCTCTTTGCTCATCTCTTTTATGTCGACTCTCAACCTTTTAAATCTCTTCCTCATGTAACTTGCTGAATTCTTTCTCTTCAGTTCAGTTCCCACGTAATTAAAAAGTCCAAATTAGTAAAATACACATAGATTACATTGATCCACCATGCATGCATGCAATGTTCAATGGTAGTACGTAAAAATTAAAATATCTCAAACTGTATTTGTATTAATATCTAAAAACCCTAGCATGCATGAACACAAAGCAAAATTAATTAAGAAAATTGAAAAGAAAACACAAGGATCTTTAGGTTTACGTACGTACCTTTCGCCATTTACACAGAACGAAGGATCTTGAGGTTTGCACCATTGTGAAGAAAGGAAAAATAAACCAAAGTTATCAACGCTAGCAGGGATAGGTGCTGTATATATACACAAAAATCATATATGTATATGTAATTATAGTACTACTATATTATTTCTCTGGACACGAACAAAGTCAAAATTTTGAACTTAGGTCGGCTAATGATACTTTCACTCGTTATCAAAAGGCGGTGCCGTCCAATCGCTCCGCGCGATTGCCTACGGTTTTAGAGCCGGCGCGTTCGTGGTCGCGCGTTATTCCATTTTTTTATCGATTTATCAACCTTTGTACAGTACCAAGCAAGAAGTCAGATTTAGATATAAAAAATCTCAAAATTTGTTTTACAACGAAGAACGATAAAGAATAATACGGAATTGGATTCATTAGCACACTACAAAAAAATTACATATACCGACGCCTAGTTATACCGACGGACAAAAGTCGTTGGTATAGACATTATATACCGACGGAAAATAAAACAATCGATAAAGTAATGATGTATACTGACGGATATGGTATTTGTCGGTATAGATGTATTAGACCAACGGGGGACAGAAATGCGTCGGTATAGATGTAATTTATACCGACGATTTATTGGGACAGTCGGTATAGGTAAACCATTATCGATAGTTTTTTGTGTGTGCCGGTATAGGTGTAGTTTATGCCGACGATTATTTCTGACTGTAGGTATAGGTAAACCGGTGTGTCGATATAGGTAAACTTGTGTGACGGTATAGGTAAAATATATACCGACGGTATTTTCCGCCATCGGTATAGGTAGGTTAAATTTTTTTCGGGGTTTAATTATTTTCTCGATATAGGATTTCCCAAAAGTCGAAATCCCTAGAATTAGAAATTCACCCACTCTCTCGCGCTCGTCGACGGTCGTGGCTTCGATCGCCAATCTTGACTCCAAGCCTCTGACAATAGGAGTCATTTCTGTTTGTTTCCAGGTATAATCTGCTAGAGTTCTTTATTAATTTGCTTCTTTTTCTCTCTTCCTCTAAACTGAAACATGTAAGTTGTAAAATACAATGTCGATACTATCAGATATGGAGTCGAATTGGTGTAATTGAAACCTAAGTTTTTCTCATCTTCTGTTTTAGTCTCTTTGTGATTATTACTCTTTGCTTTGTTAACCCGACACTGTTCATCCAGTTGTCGCAGCATCTTGCGCCATCGCTGGTTTTGGTGAATGTTCTTCCTTCCTTTCTAAAATTTCAATCTGAAAATTTGAACTTTGCAACTGGAACCTTGCTTACCTTTTAAACCTTGATGGACTTTTTGCTGGTGAATGTTATGCTGACTGTTAGTTTTATCTACGTCTATATAATATTTTTTGTTATGCTCTATTGTTGTTAATCATTATTGTCTGGTGTGCCCTTTTCATACATAATTTGAATGCATCAATTACCTTGATTTTATATACACACATAGTTATATGTGTCTATATATGTATATAAATCTATATTATTTGTCGAGGAGAAATACAGTGGGAAAATGTAATGGCAAAGCAAATATATTTCTAGTTATATCAAGTGAATCTTGTAATGGCTAGAAATATTATTATTTACCATCAATTAAACTCAAACAGATGCCATTCATATTAGAGCTAAACTATTGATAAAAAAAAGTTATCAGTTAGATCTGGATTCAAAAGGGTGAAATGTTCACTTTAGACATTGAAACCATTATATTGCTTGAGACATAAGATGCAAAAATTGTGCTCACTTAGCAAGGGCCTGATATGTATGTGTGTTTGTCATAATGATGATGATGATTTTTATGCTTTATTGTTGTGTTGGTGTTAAGTGTTTGAGAGAATTTATTAAATCTTAAATGGTTTATATGATTTTCAGATTTCATTTTCCATCTCAAAATTCATAGCTGACGGAGTTGGTGTGTGTGTTCTTACTGCACAACTGCTTAGAAGTCTTTTTCTCACACTTTTGGTTCCTTTGATATTGGGGAAGGTAACATTTCCATTTAGGCATTTATCGTTTTTTAACTGTAATATGTGCTGCCCAATTACAAGTTTTACGAGAATCTGTCAGAGGTGAGCCTCTCTCATGAAAATTTCCCCTATTTTCCTTATAAGCAGGTTCTAGTTTACATTTCTGCTATGGCATCCATGTCAACGCTAATACACCAGCTTTGATACCTCATATCATAATGTTTTAACTGCAAGAAATAATATGATGGCTGATTGAAATAAATAGCTAGCACAGAGATTGTCCATTTTTAGTCCATTTTTTAAAATTATCTGAAATTTCTTACATAGGATTCTTTCAATTTTTGGTTTCATTAGAGGAATCAAATTTAAATGCTTCAGATTTTAAGAGTTGTTTTGGATGATGTACTTTTTTTCTTCTTTTCTACAAATTTATGTCCTTTTGACTATGTCATTGCAAATACTGCTGGAATTTCTGAAACTCAGTTTATAAATTATTATCGAATGTATGATATGTACTATATATATCAATGATACAAAGGATTCTAAATCTGAAACGATGCATAAACTGGGTATATTCTATGTTCGATATCAATGTGGTTGAAGTAATGATGTCTCATAAGCAAAAGAATGGCGGTAAATGTAAATTTGGTTTTTGGGGAACCAATAGTTGAGACTCGAGTATTTGCAGAGTTACTAGCCTGAATCTATCTGAAGAGAGAAATAATATTTTGTTGCATCATTCCTTTTTCTTTGTTCTATTAAGTTTGGCTTTGAATTCCCGTTAGTTTATCCCCTCTTTGAGAAATATTTTGTTGCAGGTCTCTTCCCACCAGCTGTTGTAAGGCCCATTCTAGATTCCTTGGAATCATCTAAGCAAGTCCCTCAGCCTGCTTTAAAAGATGTAAGTTTAGCACTTAACAATATGGGTCCTTTTTAAAGCCTTTACGATATATTTTTTGAGAAAGAAATTTTGGGATTGTTTTCCTGTGTTAGTGTGTGTCAGAGAAGGGTATTATCTAATTGTGATCCTAGTATTGGGTAATTTTTTATGACACGGAAAATTCTCATTCATGGCTGTAATTTGTCACCACTATTTTTGAAAATGGTGGATAATTTGAACAATTAGTGATCCCGTATATCAGTTACTTGAAATTTGCAAATAACATGGAAGGGTTTATCGATTCATGGAGTACTTGAAAAGAGACTACTTACTCTAAACTAGGCTGTATGTAATTTATTGAACAAAGTTACTTGCTCTAAACAGTTCTGTTAGATGTTGTAATTAAATTAAATATTTTTTATATTGTAATTTATTTTTCTTATCTAAGCCTAGTATTCTTGTATGTATGGTATGTTTCCTTGGTAAATAAAACAAGTAAAGTTTCCCATTATTTTTGGCAGTAACAAGTTCAAATCATCAGTTAGCATATCTATATGTCTGCATTGTTGTTCTTTTTGGCTGCTGAGAGTGTTGATCTTCCATGTTACAGCACCATAAAGGTACATGTGCCTGATATGGATGCTTTGCTTCGGATGGTTGATACTGAGGTATACAAAATATTTTACTTTCTTATTACTTCATTAATTTTTCTTATTTAAAGTCATTATTTTCATTGCTTTTAATAGGCAACTCCAGATGCTGGTAGTGCTTCAGCAGCAATTAATTGTACCAGTTGATCATTGCCTTCAACAAATCAACAGAATACAGATGGAAATGATCCGAGCACACAGTAGAGGAGGATCTTCGAATTATTTTTAGCTTTTATTATGTTCGTTATTTGCTTGCACATTTCTTTTGCTTTTAATAGACTCGTACATGTTTACTGATTATGTGTTACATACTTATTTGATTTGAAGATTAAATTGGATATTTTTTCCTTTAAAAAATCAAACAATTTTTTTATAATAGTATTAGTAATTTTAATAACTAAAATAAAAAATAACAATAATAATTATTAATATTTCAAATAAAAAATAAATGCCAATTAACCGTCGGTATAAGTATTGTAGACAGATCTTGCCTTATCTATACCGACGGTTATGTCTGTCGGTATAGGTATCTTATATACTGATGGCCACAACCGTCGCTAAAAGTCTGAACCAATTGCGGCGAAGAAACCGTCGCTAAAAGTCTAAACCTAACCGACGGATTACGTGCGCCGGAATAGATACACTAATTGTCGGGTAGCCCATACTTATATAGGTTCCCAACATTTATATCGACGGTTTCTACCGTCAGTATAAATCTATACCGACTAGCGTATTTCCGACGGTCTTTTGTCTGCCGGAATTTCCATTTTGTCCGTCGGTACAAGGTTTTAGACAATATACCGACGCTATTTTAAGCTTTTTACCGACGGTTTCTTGTCCGTCGCTATATGTCATTTTTTTTGTAGTGGCAGTACTATTTTTTTTCTCTCATTTTTAAGGTGGATATTACAGTTTTAAAAATTATTGTAGAATATTATTTTATAAACATGTTATCATTAAAATATTCTTATTTATTATTTTTTACTCATGTTTTCTTCATTAATCTTTTAGGTTTGTAACATAAAGCATAAATATAATTATAAAATTAATAATGGATGTTATAATTAATGTTAGAAACAGATTCTATCTTTTATAATTTTTATTATAATTAATAAATTTTCATAAAATCAATTATATTAATTTTAAACACAATTTAATCTAAAGATTAGTTTTGTCAGTATTATAAAAAAATTTAAGGGTAAACTACACTACATACCACTCAACTATGGTCACTGACTCGAAAATATCACCGAACGTTAAAAAAGTGCAAATCTAGCACTGAACTTTAGTTTGTGACATAAAAATACCACTTTGTCGTTAACTCTTAACGTCCATGTTAAGTCAAAATGGCATTGATTTGGTGTGGCTATTTTGAAGCATAATTTAGCCCAAAACGATGTCGTTTTGCTGGAGGAAAAATATTAGAACCATGTGCTTGGAGGGTTTTGAACCCAAGACCTTCAAATATAAAGACAAAGCCTTAACCACTAAACCAACATGATATTATATAATACTTTACCACAAATATTATATTTCTCAAACTACCTAAAACTAATTCAAATTATTTTATAAAATAAATAATATTATAAATAATATTAATATATAAATATATAAAATATATTATTTGTAGATATATATAAATAAAAATATGTTGTTTTTATATATTATTAATAGTATGTTAGGATTTTTGTTTTGATATAATAATTGAAAAATAGTTTTGGACTAAATTGAAAAGATTTCTAAAATGTTTTTAAGTCCAGACAACTTGAAAATAAGTTTGAGGTATTTTCAAAAGGTTTTGGAAGTGTTTAAAATGTTTTAAAGTAGCCAAACTCAAGTTTTCAACACGACCGTACCGATACGGTTACACCCCGTATCGATACACTTTAAGGATTTTAGCTACAATATTTTTCTAGAACCGAAAATCCATATCGGTACAGGCTTACGCGTACCGATATGTATAGGGTCTTACCGATACGCCTATAGGCTTACCGATCCTTGCTTTTCAAATCCCCAATGGCTAGTTCAAAAACCCCTAACGGCTATTTCCCTGCAGCGTACCGATATATCATATCGATGCGGACTATAGCGTACCGATACGCTCCAAAGGCATATCGATACACCAAGATTGTGAAGAGTATAACGGCTAGTTTCTGAAGAATGAGTATCGATACGCATGTGTATCGATACGCATGTCTCCAGAACTGCATTTATTGCGGGAAATAAAGTATCCAACGGCTCTAAATCGTCCCCAACGGTCTCCAACGGCTAGGAACTCATTTGGGAGTATAAAAGGACCCTTCAAGCACCCAAAGCAACTAATGATCAACAAGCCAACATCTATTATGATAGAAAAAGAGTCTTAGTGCTTTAATTCCCATTTTTTGTATAGACTACACTTGTGAGCCAAAATGTTTATGTAAGCTCAAGTGTATTAGGAGTTTGAGTGAGTGCTTAAAAAGTGCAAACATCTGCCTAAGAGAGGGATTTTCGTTTGTTTTGTTTTTTTACTTGTAAAGAGAGTTAGCTTGGCCTTAGAGTATCAAGTGATTGTAAATGTTTCTTCCTAAGCCTAGAAAAGGGGAAGACTAAAAGTTTTACTGGATTTGGAAATCCTTAGTGAGAAAGCTAAGGTAGTGGATGTAGGCTTTGGTTAGAAAGCTGAACCACTCTAAAATTCTTGTGTAATTTTTTCTATCTTTTTGCTTCTACCATCATCACCCAAGAAATTACTTCTCCATCACTTGGCGACACATTTCGGTTGATAATTCGAGCCCAACATAGTATATAAATATATTATTTTAAAAAAAATCTCAAAATATTCAAAAAAATAATATATTTATGTTATTAATAATATAAAAAAACTAAACTATAAACTATTAACCCACAAACCCCAACCTAACCCTCAAACTTAAGCCATAAACCTTAGCATTTAGAATTTAGGGTTTAAGGGTTTTTTATATATTAATTTTATGAATATTCTGGGTTTTTACATATAATAAATTATATTATAAATAATATATAAAAATAATATATTTATATTATAAAAAATATAAAAATATATTTTTATTTAAATTATATAAACTTATCCATTTGGTTCAACTAAATTATTTCATAAAAAATAATACTATAAATAATATTAATATATAAAATATATTATTTATATATATCAATAAAAATATATTATTTTTATATATTATTTATAATATAATTATATTATTTTTTAAAAACACCAAAAATATTCATAAAAGTAATATATTTATATTATAAATAATATATAAAAAGTCATAAACCTTAAACCCCAAGCCTGAACCTCAAACAATAAGATTTAAGGTTTGAGGTTTGGACTTTGTAATTTAAGGTTTAGAATTTAAGGTTTAGGTTTTAGAGTTTTTATTATGAATATTTTAGTTTTTTAAAAAATAATATATTTATATTATAAATATTATATAAAAAATTAAAAACAATACAATTTTATTTATATGATATATAAATACAATATTTTCCATTATTTATATATTAATATTATTTATAGTATTTTTTATTTCATAAAATAATTTGAATTAATCTCAAGTAGTTAGAGATATATAATATTTGTGGTAAAATATTATATAATATCATGTTGGTTTAGTGATTAAGATTTAGCTCTTTTTTGAAGGTCATGGATTCAAAGCGCATCGTTTTAATATTTTTCCTCCAACAAAACGATGTCATTTTGGCCTAAATTAGGCTTCAAATTTGTCGCACCAAAACGACGTCGTTTGACTTAACGGAGACGTTAAGAGTTAACAGCAGAGTGATATTTTCGAGTCTCAAACTAAAGTTCAGTGTTAGATTTGTATTTTTTTAAGTTTGATGAAATTTTTGAGTTAGTGGCCATAGTTAAGTGATATGTGGTGTAGTTTACCCAAAATTTAAATTGACCTGGTGGAGGTGTTAGTAATCTTTCCCCTTCTATTTACAAGCTATCAACTTATTTGACGAAAACTTCTGTAATTGTATAACAATTTAAAAAGTAAAAGAAATTTTCTTCTTCCTCTCTAAAATTAGGTTTTTTTTTTTGTACCATAAAGGTGGTCGATCCCTGCTTTTTTAGTAGTCGACCTCCCATCCCCTCGCTGCTTTCTTTCCTGATCTTTTTTTCTTTTTTCCTAATTTGTTAACATTTTTGTTCTTTTCCAGTTTGGTTCTTCGATGCACCTGTTTAGTTTATTCGTTGAAAGCTTTCTCTAACGATCATGATTCTTTTTCAAGCCTATTTTGCGAGGCAATTTTTTTTGTTGTTGTTCCTCCTCTCATCAGTCTCAAAGTGCTTGTTTTGACTCTCTTATTGGCATTTAAAGCTTCTCCCTACTGTTGGAAGACCATTGTCTGGTTTTTTTGCCCGACTCTTTTCTCCCCACCCATTACTCATCGTCGACTTCAGATCTAGACGGGATGACTACTGATGAAACATCTGGCTGCATTCTCTCTCAAGACTTTGATATACAGTGGTTGATGACCCCGCTAACTTTGATTTATGCTTCCGTTTTTTTTGGTTTTGTTTCTTTTTGTGATTTTTTTTTTTTTGGTTCTCTATCTCTATCTCTATCTGTTGTTTTCCTTTTGTTTTTGAACCTTTTGTCATCTTGTTTGTTGATCTGGATGTTCTTTGTCCTTCCTCTACCCTATATTTTTATGTTAGTTCGATCTATGAAACCGACTTTGTAAATAATAGTTAATATTTCCCCTTGTTAGTGTGCTTGGATCAAATATCACTTGCATCTTAAATTTTCATCGTGACATGTGTCATAATCTTATTAAATAATATTAATTTATTCAAACTAAAATTTTGGTGACCAAAATGCAAGGATATTAAAATTTTAGAGGCTATCTATACAATTAACCCTAAAATTTATAGAGATTAAACCGACATACAAATTGAAATTCGCTACTCAAATGTAACCTAAGTCGAACTGGGCTGACAGGAACGGACGCGCCCATTGGACCACACAATTAGGTGTTTTAGGCTTTCGGACGGCGCTGAGCCTTTTCCTTCGTGTTGTTCGTTTAAGTGGCGGTGAAGCAAGCTTAGGGATGGCAACTCCGCCTCAGGGTTTCTCTTTCTCCAAACGTTAATTTTATGATGGAGCAAGGAGGACAGGAAGAAGAAAATTCTCCAACTTCAGTTGACAAAAACTTCCCTCTTTTCTCCAAACCCCGAAGACCCAAACCCAATGAAACCCCTAAACCATCGCAGAACCTTGATCCCCAAACCCCCCAACTCGAAAAGTTTTCCTCCTCTTCTGCCACCGCCGCCTCGACTTCCGCTTTCTCCGACCTTGGCCTAGCCGAATGGGCTATCCAGACATGCAAAGAACTCGGGATGCGAAAGCCAACGCCGGTTCAGACCCACTGCATACCTAAAATACTTGCCGGTCGTGACGTGCTGGGTATAGCTCAGACGGGAAGTGGCAAAACGGCGGCTTTTGCTCTACCTATATTGAACCGTTTAGCGGAGGACCCGTATGGAGTTTTTGCGCTGGTGATTACTCCGACGAGGGAGCTTGCTTTCCAGTTGGCAGAACAGTTTAGA
Source organism: Hibiscus mutabilis (assembly GCA_019671005.1). NCBI lineage: Eukaryota > Viridiplantae > Streptophyta > Magnoliopsida > Malvales > Malvaceae > Hibiscus > Hibiscus mutabilis. The sequence continues at coordinate 9,027,344 of CM033741.1, forward strand.
GCATTGGGGTCTTGTTTGCATCTGCGGTGTTCGGTGGTGGTGGGTGGAATGGATATGATTACGCAGGCGAAAGCATTGGTCTCGAGGCCGCATGTGATTGTTGCTACACCTGGAAGAATCAAAGTTTTGCTTGAAGAGAATCCTGATATTCCTAAAGTTTTTCAAAGAACTAAGGTGAATCCCTCATCTTCATCTTCTTAATTGTTGGTTTTCATGATTGACAAAGAGCGGATTTTGATGAGAGTTGTTTTCTAGTGTATGATTATGCAGTAGGTGATTTGGAACTGACACTGACAAATTTAGAATGTAACTTCGATTGATTTAGTTTTTGGATAATCCATTGCGATTAGCTAGTAATTTTACTTAATGTGGATGACGTGCCTGGTAAGCGGTGACCTTATTTGCTTTAAAATGACCTTGAAATTTGTGTTTCACTTGATAAAAATGGGAATGACGGATAAAGCATTTGAATTCATTGCTTATGTATGTGTTTCTGTCTTGCAAATTCAAGCACTTGGTGGATGAATTGTTGAAATCAAGGACAAATTAGGATGCCGGGTTTAATCATTTTCTTGCATTTGTATTAATTTGATATAAATAGTTTTGAGCAATTTGCTAGTCAAGAATCTTCCAAACCTGAGAAAAAGATGCTGGGATATATGATAAGGATCAAGGGATGGAGAAGGTTGTCTCTCATCTAATATTACGTAATTTTGGGATTGAGTCTAAATGATTTTGTCTTCATTGCTTATTATTCCTTCATGCTGAATAAATAAATAAATATGCTTGTTTTGAAATTGTTCCTCATTTACTTATTCCTTTTATGTTATTATTTTGTTTCAGTTTTTAGTTTTGGACGAAGCAGATAGAGTTTTGGATGCTGGCTTCGAGGAGGAACTAAGAGTAGTTTTCCAATGCTTGCCAAAGAATCGGCAGAGTAGTTTTCCAATGCTTGCCAAAGAATCGGCAAACTTTGTTATTTTCTGCAACAATGACCAGTGACCTGCAAACACTGCTGGAGCTTTCTGCCAACAAGGCCTACTTCTATGAGGCTTATGAAGGCTTCAGGACAGTTGAAACTCTTAAGCAGCAGTATGTTTTCATGCCAAAGACTGTGAAGGATGCTTATCTTGTTCACATTTTGTCTAAAATGGAAGACATGAATATCCGCTCAGCCATGATATTTGCCTCAAGATGCAGGTATCAAATCTTTGAGTTGATTGGTTCTTTTCCTTTTTATGATTAGTATGTCATCTTATTATTGTTGTTGTTGTTGTTCTAACAGCTACAATTGGTTAAGCTGTGTACAAACTACAATAATCCACCTTGTAGATGTTATAGTAGTTGTGATTCTTTTCTCCTTAGTAGCTTTATCAGAATTTATTTAAAGTTAACTTTCATTTTGTTTTGTCTGTACTATAATTCTCTTCGTCTTCAATCCTCCCATTCCTACTTCCTCTCTTTCTTCTTCTAGAATATGCAGTATCCTTTACTTAGACTTCAAATGAGGTTGCAAAAAATGTGAAGCTGTCATATCGGTGCTTGTGCTGGTGTTGAGTGCAAAGCTCTATTATATCTCAGTAGGTTGTAGGGATTAGTTAATGGATGGAACCTTTATTTCTTTCTTACTCATATATTTGAGATGTCTCCTATCTCTGGTGATCTTTTGCTTATATTTCTTTCTAATATGTTTCTCTCAACTTTCTATTGCCTTTTGCTTTGTTACGTATCTTACATAGCCATAGAATCTTTGGCATGGGCATTTTGTCTTTTCATGTAATTTTCTTGACAATTTCATTGTCTTTGCAACAATTAGTATGTTTATGTTGCCTTTATCATTTGATAGAAAGATGCTGCATATGGCATGTTGATGTTGGAGCTTTCTTTATTATTGTGTTATTTTGTTTGTTTACTTATTAATTAATTATTAGATATAAAGATAGATTGCTAGGATTATCAATTATCTTTAGGGTTTAAATTTAGGACTAAGATTGTGCTGTCAAATATTTACTGCCACATTATTGGTATTTCTCTTAAGTAGTAGACAGAAACTACAGGTTTTTATAACCGTATGTTTTTCTAGAGTTCAAATGTCTTTCTCATTTTTCAGCTTTAAATCTATTGATTTACTGCTGTGTTCTCCTCAAACCACTCCACATGCTTTACCTGAAAGGTTTTGTATGGTGGTTTTGCTCTCTTGTTAAAACAAATATGAGTTTCTTCATAAATTTCTGTTTTGACATTACTTATTGTTGAAATTTTGGAACAGAGAATGTCATATTTTAAGTTTATTGTTAGAAGAGCTTGAAGTGGAGGCTGCAGCTCTGCATTCATTAAAATCACAGGCTCTAAGACTTTCAGCAGTGCAGCATTTTAAATCTGGAAGAGTTTCTATACTGCTTGCTACTGATGTTGCTAGTCGCGGTTTAGACATTCCTACTGTTGATCTTGTCATCAATTATGATCTTCCAAGGTTCTCTTAATTAAGAATTTTCTTAATTCTTAGTGTCTCTAAAGTATGCTTGGGCACTGAAGGTTAGCTGCTACCTGTTGCAGGTTTCCTAGGGATTACGTCCATCGTGTGGGGCGAACTGCAAGGGCAGGTAGAGGAGGATTAGCCGTGAGCTTTGTTACCGAGGTGAGTATGAACTATGAAGTGGTTATTGACATTGAATATGGTTTTTGAGGGCTGTTGGACCCTGAAGATCAGTGTAGAAAGGTTTCCCCGTAAATCTTAAAGAACTCAAACTTTAGAAGTGAGAATTATCTAGTGTTTTGTTCTTTTGACGTTTGCCTTCAAAACTGTAAAGACCTTAGATTTTAATCATATACAATGCATGAAGGGGATAGCATGCTCCATTGCATGTGTTATATGCCCTAAAGAGGATTGTCATCTATATAACAATCCATAGCTGATATTCCGCAAATGTTTCCTGTAATATATGCTCTATTTGTGGTCAGTTATATATAACATAAGATTTTTTGTTAGATAAGGAAGCTACTTAACTGAAACCAATTTGAGTTTGAATTCCGTCAATAAATAAAGCCTTGTCTCCCCTCTCTCATACTTCAGATTTAAAACTTTCTGATAATACGGTGTTGCCACCTTCTGTTTTCTCTATTACCCTCAATGCCAATTCATTTGTATGGCTTTTAATGTTTTCATGTTTATTATGGATTATCTTTTTCTTTTTTCTGATATAATAAAGAGGTTTTTTAAGCTTAAAGATCCTAGTTGTTCATTTGCTCGAGTTGCTTATTAGAGTAATGTAATTTGCAGAATGATGTGCATCTTGTTCATGAAATAGAAGCGGAACTAGGAAAACAATTGGAAGAATTTGAATGCAAAGAGAATGAAGTCCTGTCTGATTTCACAAAGGTATGATCTGTTGGATTCATTATTTTTTTGTAGTTTTTCTGCTTAAACTCCAGAGCTATTCATTTAGACAACTGTCAGAACTCAACCTTCTCAGGATTGCCAGTGTGTGAACTGCTTATGCAATTCCAACTAATGATCTAGTTGAAAATACATGGTTAATCCTTAGAACTGTGCAATTATATGCATTTAGGCATCGAAGTTCTTGTCTCTCTGCATTTAATTTGAGAGAGAAATAAAAGAAAATTGGCTGTTGCGAAAGGATGCCTCTGGTCAACATGTTGATGCATTTAGGCATGGAGAGGTGCAAATGTAGCGCATTTAAACGCTACATGAAGGACTGATTACTTATTTACTTGTGCTGTTTTAAGGCTTTTTGCATTACTAAAGAGTTGGTTTTCAACATAGTAGTTTCGGGTTTCTATCCAAATCAAAGTTAATTAGTATCTTATGCAAGTTGGTTCAAATTGGCAGGTATTGAAGGCTAAGCGTGTGGCAACGATGAAAATGATGGATGATGGGTTTGAGGAGAAAGTGAAAGAACGTAAAAAGCAGAAACTCAAGACACTAGCAGAGAAAGGATTGTTGAAGAAAAGGAGTAGGAAAAGTAAGCGTGAAAAATCTGCTGCTAAGATTAGTGATGAGTGATTAAAGCTTAATTAGCATCTTAACAGTGAACACAACCCTTACCATCTCCACTGCAAATTTGGAGCAATTTGGTTCTGTTTCTTTTTGTATTTATTTAGAATAGCTTATGTCAAATGTCAAATGTGATCCTGAGGCTGACTGGACAATATTTTGAATCATTCCCTTATTTATTAAAGCAATCATTTAAAGGAAAATAAAAGGTTACTTTTGAATTTCCAATAATAAGAATATCAATTTTGTAATGTACTTTTGCTGAAATATTTATGAAATTATGACAGTTTTGCCAATCACTTGGCTACCAATCTTTGAAGGATCGATGCCATAAGTATTCCACAAATTCATCGATAAGGCAAGGCCAAGCACCTTCGGCATCGTAATCTGCTACTCCCTTTTCTACTTGCTACAACATAATAACGTCAAGTATTGATGAGTCGATTCAAATAGCAAGAGGTAAAGATGTTGAAGCTTTCAACTTACTTTAAAAAACTCCAAAAGTTGACACCATGTGTCCCTTGAGATTGCTTCATAATATCGGCTCTGTTCACAACACAATAAGAAAACAACTCAAACTTGAGACCAAAATGAAAGGTTTTGACTCCTAAATTTGACATGTTTGGTCCAATTGATACATAAATCTTTTTGGTTGATTTGACAGCTGAACTTAACAAGTCTGGTTAAACTGATCTCCGGACTTTTTAGGATTAAATTAGTCCCCTGAATTTTTTTTTAACAAATTATCAAATTTAGGGATCAATTTGATCGAAACTCAGACCAATTTAATATTTAGAGCCCGAGTGAAAAGATCCAATGGAGAAGCAAAGGTAACCTGTAAAAATTGGATCCAATGTTCAAACAAAGGGTACTTCCTCTCAGCAAACAGCAATTGCCACATACCAATTGCAGTTTCCAATGGCATAGATTTTTTACCCTGAAACACAACATACGGATCAGATAACTGCATAAAGCTCCTATCAATGAGAGAAAGAGAAAGGCAGTACCTTTTCCAATGCCCACCCGAATGCGAAGTTATACATCTTTCGATAAATTTCTGCAATCACCACAAACACAGAATGAGTTATTTGCTCTACCCAATGCCATATGCATAATGCATGACCGAGTTAAAACAAACGTACCTTCATCTTTTAGCTCGGCCCGAATGTACGCCAGCTTCTCACGAAACTTGTCCAAAGTATCTACACTTCCATGAAAAATGGAAAAACTTCATGTCAGTGTTATCGAATCTGGTTTTCACTTCAAATTTAGTAAAGTAAAGGATGTAAAAGCCTACTGTAAATCACGCAACCCATTGCAGAACTCCTCCTTGGTATATTCACACATGGTGGATGCCTGCATGCGCCACGAAATAACCAACTGCATGCAGATTTACTATACTATATCACCATAATTATGCACAAAATATACATGAAAAGAAACAAAAACTTGTTCATACCAATGCCTTTTTACCATATGAGGTTGTACTTTAGGGTTGCTGACATACCATGATAATATCCTGGGGATCCACCTGCAGAAAAGCAAAGGTTCCCCATGTCCTTCAAATTTTGAAATGGAAATAATATTATGTATTTATGACATCTTTTAAATTAAAAAAAAAAAAACAGCACTACCTGTAGGTCACTGCATAGTTTTGTAATACCATCAGCCAATATCAAATCTATTTTGGGATCTGTAATACACATTAGGGTAAGTAATACAACATGGGATAAGTTCAAGCTACAAAAATGGGGAAGAAAAGCTTGCCTTTATATTTATTATAAAACTCTTCGATAAGTGCTTCATCAGGAGTAGGCATATAGTCGAAGTAATAGTCAATAGCTGCTTCAGCATCCCAATCGAAGTGCTTCAATGTATCGATAGCAACGTTTTCACTACAACAACAAAATAAATGAACAAATGAACAATGTTTAATTATACAAACATGAATGTATTTTATTCATGCAGATTTGCATGTTTGTACGTATTAATGTGTGCATGCAGGTAGGTGTATGATATATTATGTGCACGTATAAAAGTTAAAAAGATATAGGCATTAATAAAAACGAAAAGCAATCGTTTTCTGCAATATTTTTATATTTCTTATGAACGGTAAAACGGACACGGATAAAAGAAGTAATAAAACTAAAAAGATGATCAAATTACCTAGATTCAGTCACGAAAACAAACCGGTTGCATAATTCTGTTTTATATTTGTCCAGCTTGTCCTGTTGCAACAGAGAGAACCGTATTCATGATATAAACATAGAAGATATATCACACACTGCATGCGGCAGGTGAAACAGCAGAAAAACTAACCATTTTGGAGAGTTGATAGTGCCAAACAAAAATCCAGATATGGTCGAGAAGGGGATTTTGTTTGAATAATGGGATTAATATCCTTGATTTTCTTCTCTCTCTCTCCAGAGAAACAAAAGCTTTAATTTCGTTGTTTTAGTTTAGTATTTGTTTCAAACCATTCTTTTTTCAGGGTGCTTTAGTCCTTGCTTTATATGTCACTGGTTTTCTTGACCCTGCCATGTACCATTATTTTTTTATTTTATTTTTAGAATTTGTTAATATTTTAAATATTATTACATATTCAAAATTAATAAGCTAAAAAGTCTGAATCACATATTACAACAGATAAAATGGTGGATCTTTTTCGAACCTTTTCTTCTTATTCTTTTTCTTTTTATACCCCTCTCCCTAAGATGATAATAATATCATAATGGTGCTTCTGACACATTTTTTTATTATCATAAATAATTTCAGTTGTACCTTCCAACTGACAACTGAACGATACTATAATAATGAATGTTGAACCCACAATTTAAAAAAAATGTCAATTGAGAGCTTCTAACCAATTGTTCTAAAAATTATTTACATTTCTATTTACTATATATATATGAGAAAAATACATTTTCCCATAGAACATATAATCTAAGGGTGGAATGACCTTTTTGACCCTCCAACTTTCTAGTTTAACCATATTAACCTTTAAGTTTTCATTGTGTTTTTTTTTTGCTCTCAAATTTTTATTTATTTTTTATGAAATTGATATGAATGTGACATCAACTATTTTACCCTTTATGTCGTACCATAAAAAATTTAACAATTGAAATATTAACTAATATAGCTTTACTAAAGTATTGATATAAGTTTTTTCTTTTATAATTTTAATATGTTTTTTTTATATTTTTCATGACACAAATAACCAACGTTAATATTTTAACAAAGACAAACTCGTTAAGTTGATTTAGCACAAAATAAAAATTCAAATACTAAAAAATGTGACAATTTTTTACAAAATAAATAGTTAAACAATAAAGTTTATAGGTCAGAAAAGTCATTCTGCCAAATTGAAACAGCTCCAAATTTCCAAGGCTGGGAACCTGGATTAGTGCACCAAGCAAAAACCAATCATTAGACATTACTTTGATTAAAAGATTTATTGTTCCTCCCCAACTGCAATTTATTTATTTGAAAATTGGGTAATTAATTTAATTCTATGAATTAAATACAATGTTAATAATTTACTGTATCTCAATATTTATATAAGTATTTTTTTAAAGAAAAAGTTAATTCATATGCTAAAATCTGTCATTGATTTGTTCTTGTCTGATTAAAGAAAAATATTCCAATAATCGACATTAACACTTTCTTTATACGATAATGTTATCGGAAAACATCATATACACCGGCGGTAAAAATGAAAAGTTTTCACAAGTGTTTTAGTTTTAAGGTTTAAAGATTTGTTTTAGGGTTTAAGTATACGAGTATTGAATTTAGGGGGTGTGGTTAGCATTTAGTGTTTAAGATTAGAATTTAGAGTTTATAGGTTAGGGTTTGGGTTAGGGTAATAGGTTAGAGATTTAAGTTTTAACATACAAACCTTAAATTTTAATCCTAAAACCTAAATTTTAACCACACCACATAAATTCAAAACCCGTACATTTGAACCCCTAAACACTAGACACTAAACGAAATTCTTAAACCCTAAAACTAAGGTTTTCATAAGCGCTTATGCATGAAATAATTACTCGACGTTGATAAGTTAATAAAAATAAATAACACTATCCTTCCTTCGATATCTATAATCAGATTATGTACTTGTAAAAAAGGGTACATTTTCTTTAAAACAACCAAAAAGAGTACATTTTAAAGACGACCATAATTCAAGTATGAATCTCAAGAAGAGGGGAAAAAAAAAAGCAATTTTTTACTCTCTTTATAACAATAAGACTTAATATGTATCAAATTACAATTTGAACGGATCTGTTGAATATATTAAGAAATTGCTAACACTAAATTTTCGAGTCTAGACAATTTCAAATTATCTTTTTATCTACCTTCTTCCAGAGTCAACAGAAAGTTCTGTATGTAAACCAGATGCATTTGTATCAGCGGAACTTCTTTCCACGTAGAAGCCAGGTTCATTTGGTGGAGGCAGCGTTGTTATCTCTTCATTATCCAACATCCAAACCACGTACGACATTGTTGGTCTGTCTGCTACGTGTTTCTGAACACATAGCAGACCTACTTGAATGCACCTCACCATTTGTGCTTCAACACATGAATCTTCCAAACAACGATCCATTAGCTCCAAGGCCTTCCCATCATTCCATAGCAGCCATGCCTGCAACGGACCGAGTTTTTAATCCGATATTGTAAGGCTAATTACATGACAAAATCATTTGACGGTGCAAGACAGATGACCTACATGTCCCAACAGATTGTGGTAATGATCCGGATGGTTGAAGCCCCTGTTCCTTTTCCCACTTACAATCTCCAACAGAAGCACCCCCAAGCTAAACACATCGGATTTAATCGAGAATTTCCTGTCAATTGCGTACTCCGGAGACATGTAACCACTGCAACAAAAGATCGAGGAAAACACAAGCTTTTAAATCAAATGATGAAAACAAGCAATGCAACAAAATTTAAACTTACTATGTCCCAACTACTCTTTTGGTTTTGGCTTCAATTTGGTCACCTCCAAACATTTTAGCTATCCCAAAGTCTGAAAAATTGGGGTTCAACTCAGTGTCCAGCAACACATTACTGGCCTTCAAATCCCTGTGAATGATTCTCAATCTTGAATCTTGGTGGAGGTAAAGAAGCCCTCTCGAAATTCCTGTGACGATTTCGAAACGTTTCGGCCATGTCAACAGCTTTCTTCTGGTTTCATCTGCAGAGTTTTTATTTTTCTTTAACATGTAATGCCATATGATCAGTTGAGTCCAGATTTAGAAATCTGGGTGAAACAGAGAAAAGATCAGAAGAAAACGAACCAAAAATGAAGAAATTCAAGCTTCTGTTCGGCATAAACTCGTAGATAAGCATCCTTTCATCTCTTTCAATGCAACAGCCCAAAAGCCTAACAAGATTCCTGTGTTGAAGCTTAGAGATCATGACAACTTCATTCTTGAACTGTTCAACACCTTGCTGGGAATTGCTAGACAGCCTCTTTACTTGTCCCTTAAATAGCTCACCCTGCATGTGATTTTGTATAAGAACTATGATACAGATCCATAGAGGCAGATATTATCTCTAGCTATTACCTTGTACACAACTCCAAAACCGCCTGTTCCTATTTTATTCGAATCACAGAAGTTATTGGCGGCGGATGCAATCGCAACAAAATCGAATAATGGCAACTCCAGATCTTCTGTACTCGCTTGTGATTCTGAATGTGAAAGGATATAGTATCTGTTACATTCCTAACCACAATAGCATCTGTTTCGTCCGCAACAGAAATAAAGTTAGTACAAGCAAGTGTCGATGAGTTTATTTACCTTTCTTCTTTCTCCTATACTTCGAAATCGTATACCAGCATGCCAAAACTAAAGCAAGCAGCCCAGAAAGCATTGCTGAGACTACTATAATGACTGTTCTTCTACTTTTCCATATCGAATCGCCTGTCCCTTTATCACCAACAAATCAAGTTAGCCATTATTTTCCACAAAATGCAGCAGATAACACAATGGAAACAGTAAACACAAAATTTGTTTACTTATTTCTTAAGCCGGAACCCGAATATAAATATCTTGCTCCCTTTGTTCTTCAATGAATTCCCGGATATCTAACAGATTTTCAAACCACATTATACATCCGCTTCCATTGTAATTCGAATTAGCATATGCTGTGCACGAACAATCCTTCAAGCACTCGGCCCTGCAGTCCCAGAGGCTCATCCTTCTGTCTAACTTAAATTCCAATAGGTCTGGCAATTTCACATTCTTAATTTTCAAGAATCCCTCACTTTTCTGGCAATCTAATGGAGTCCTTCTAACATATCCACTGGTCCAATTGAGTACTTGCCACTCACTCTCCGATCTTGGAACGAACCCTTCCAAGCATTCACAGATTGGCCTTTGATTGATTTTACAAATTCCATTAGGACCACACCGCGCATAATCGTTACACAAGTCGTTCTGCAATGTATACATGACAGTCCATTCACTTGCGTTCCCATACAAAAAAAAGCGTTGAACTAAACCGGATTCATCCACAGTAGTTCTTGAGATAACAGATTTGTCCATCACTTCAAACATATCATAAGCCTCCTCTGTGTTATAAACAGTAACATGATTAATAATAGGGCTTATCTGTGATGGATGACCACTAAATTTAATTCCATTCCATGGACCTGTTCGAAACCTCTTCTTCGTCCCCTCGCGAACAACAAACTGAGGCGAGCCGATATCGTCAACTCCATAAGTAAAGTCTCCAGGAGATGGATCATTAACACTCTTCCATGCTGTCAAATATTGATTTACGCAATAGTTGTGCAAATATTAAGGATTTTTGGCTGCTCTAGATGAATTAGTTGACCAGATGGTGGTGTTTCGTTCATCAAAGATGAAAAGATTGCCAGTGGTGGAAATATTAAGGAAGGCATGTGAATCTATTACTGGTTTTTCTCTGTTGCCAACCCATACAACAGTGGCGGGAAACCTTTTATACCATATTCCCAAGTAATATTTGTTGGACTCACCGGGTGAAAAGAAGCCTAACTCGAATGTTTGAGCAGAAGAAACTAAGGTGCTGCCATTGCTGATGGATTGAGTTGGAGCCAAGGTATCTGCTGCAGAAGCATGGTATGAGCCTGAAAACAGGCAATACTGAAACAAGATCAAAGCAAGAGTCCACATTAAGAAAGGAAGGAAGGAAGGAAATATTTGATGCATATGTTTCAGCTCATGAAACTTTAGTTATAACCTGAAAATGAATGGAGTTGTTTATTAGTAAAATGATAATCATGGCACGAAGAAAGAAGAATATATATCATTAATTTTTCCAGCCGGCAACCTGGAAAAAAATGGCATACATTAGTTGCATAAGGCCAAAGTCAAGAGGTTTGTGTAGCAGTCATGATCTACAACTAGTGAGGGTGACCTCGCAAAAAAAGCATTCATTTTAACTTTACAAAGATTTAGGTATTTAAGAAAAAATCTCACTTTCCAGAGCATCTTAGTTTTACGGTGTAGAGACTCAGTTTAAGGTTTATGATTTAGACGTTTAAGTATATGAGTTTAAAATTTATTGTTGATGGTTATAGTTTAAGGTTTAGGGTTTAGATATTAAGGGTTAGTAGGGTAATATAATTAGGGAATTAGATTTTAACTTATAAACTTTAAATTTTAACCACACCCCTGAATTCAAAACTTATACACTTAAACCCCCTACACACTACACCCCTAACAAAATCCCTAAACCCTAGAAATAAGGTGTTTGTGAAAACAAAATTAATTGGTCTAAAAAAATAGTTGGCTAGGCTTGTGCATGGAATAATTATCCTAGGTATTTATATTAAATAAAAAATAGTTAAAACATTACCAACACTAAATTGGTTTAGTGGGATGAGACACTAGATTTTTTAAACAAGATTAGAGGTTTGAATCCTTATGAATGGAGTAAATTGAGTTAGAAGAGTTGCCCCATAACGGGGCTCTATAGTACCTGATCCATATTAGTTATTGGCAGGATATTAGTGATTAAACTAAAAAATTAGTTGAAATATTTAAACTTCATTTTTTATTGCAAAATGGGTATTGAATTGTTAACTGCCTTTAAAGTGTCATCACAGTTAAAAACTATATATAATAATACATTTAGTTTTTTATATTTACACATCAAATCAATTTAATTTAAATTTAATAAAAATCTATTATTTACGTATTTTATAATTTTTTTAAATAGTATACATTTTAAAATATCAAAATTTTAGAAAAATGAACAGTTAATCTAAAAGTAACCAACTTCAAGGATAAGATTTTAAAAACTTACGATTTCACTTCATTCAATAACGAAAGAGAATACAAATCCATTAATTAATTTAATGACTAAAAAATTCATATTATCTTATTTTATATAGATTTAAATTTTAATATTAAAATATAATATTTCTTTATTTAATAAAAAATAACACAAGAGAATAAATTAATTAAGGAGGCAACGAAAGAGAGACCCTTTGGGCTTTGGTAACTAAAAGAAGCAGGAAACCAACCACTTTCCGGAACAAGATTTATATTTTCAATTTCATCACGAAATATCTGGAATTTTGGTTTTGCCGTGAGGCACTTCTTCTTCTTCATTTTTTTTCTATTGCTGGTTATTATCAAATATGACTTAAGCTTCTTGGTTATAAAACAAAGTTGTTAATACTTTAATAATTTTATTATCTTTAATTAAAAATAAGACTAACTTAAAAGAATGGAAAATAATAAAAGTTAAATTTATTTATTTTAATCAGAACTATATTAATTCAATGTATAAATATGAAAGACTAAATGTGTTATTATACAAATTTTCTTAACTATCACATTAGTCCTTTAACATTAGTTGATGGTTCAATAACTATTTTATAACAAAAACTAAAGTTTAACACTTATCATATAATTTTTCAAAAATTCAATGACCAAAATAAATATTTTGAGATAGTTTAGTGACATTGAAAATTTTACAAATTTTTTTTTTGAATAGTCTAAATATGATTACAGGGTAATACATGTTCATACAAATTCTTAACCCTTTCATAATATACACACCTCGTAAATAAATTATATAGATCAAATTCGAATTTAAAATAATCAAATTTAATTCGTATTCAAATTAACATAAAATCAAATTCATTTAAGCTCACAACCGATTGAAATTCAAGTCAATCAGGTTTCCAGTTGGGGTCAAATTTTTACACCCAACCGTGACACTGCATTGCCACGTTTTGATTCCGTTTATATTTTATTAATAATGGATGGTCCAAATTTTGAAAAAATATGACCTTACTATTTGAATTCCACAAAAAAAATAGTCTTATAGGTAAGACTCCATCATTTAAATTAAGGAAAAAAATTTGATACAAGTCGTGTAAACTTTAGTTTACGTGTGTCTTTTAATTTTAGGGGTTAGGGTTTTAGTCAAGGGTTTAAGGTTTAGGGGTTTAGCTTGTAGGGTTTAGAATTCAAGGATAGTGTTTATAATTTAGTGTGTAGGGTTTAAAGTTTAGGGTTTAGTTTTTTAGGGTTAGGGTTATGAATTTAAAATTTAAATTTTTATAGTGTAAATATATAGGCTTGTTTAAAACTAATTTTACACAGTTGTATCAAAGTTTTACCCTTAAATTAAACTCATCTATCTACAATCTAAATTAGTAAAAAAATAAACAAACTTCTTTGATTTTAAACTTTAATATTTTGAACGAAAATGTAATAGTTTAAAACAAAACCAGAATTGATAAAATATTTAAAATTAGATTTATTTAATATTTAAATCATCCAAAACACTCTCTACATTGAAAATGAATCTCCTAATTCTGATGTCTAATATTATTTATATATTATAGACCACAAAATCAATTAAACTAAATTTAGTTATTTTAAAATGTCCAAATGAGTTTATTTATTTTTACTTGAATAAAATAATATTTTGAGGGAGGAGATATTCAAATAGACTTGTATTTTAAATAGAAGGAGAGGCTTCAGTATGTGTAACAATCAACAATACAATCTCACTGAAATCCGCTAAGGTAGTTTTAAAATATTACAATAAAGAAAGATTACTCAGACAACCAAGGGTTAGTCTTCAATTTCTGGGAAAACCCAGATTAGAAACTCTAGTCCACAAAATATATCGCTTCATCATTGCAGTCTTCTTCATCCTTTTCAAAAAAGGAAGAAAAAAAAACTACCTTCGCCAAGTTTGAAAAACAAAAAATCAGTAAAAGAAATGTAAAAGAACTTGAAGTAAAAACACTAAAGAATTTTTAACTTTTTGAAGAAATAAACATAGCCGAAGAGGCGGAAAAGATGAGAGGTGAGAATAGATCTGACAAATTCGACTTGAGACTTGAAAATCGAATCGAGATTTAAAATCGATTTTAACACAATGACCCGAATTTTATATAAATTCGAATTAAATTGAACCTATTTCAGTTGAAATAAAAATGGACCTGAATTAATTTTCAACCGAACCAAATGGACTCGAATCGATTTACGTTCGAACCGAATGCAACTCTAAATAAATAAAATATATTAAAATAAATAAATAAAGATAGATGTGAATTGTCGCACAACTCACCAAAAAGTCAAATATACAGGCTATATAAAGTCATATGTATGGTGGAAAAACTTAATTCAGCCTGAAAATCCGACTAAAACCGATCGATCTCCTATTAACCAGATATTGACCCGACCAAAAATCAATCGAACCGACTTTCCGATCCAATACCTGAACTAAAATAAACCAGACTCAAACTAAAATTAAACCGAATATAACCAAACTCAAAATGATCCAAACTAAAATCAAATGAATGACTCGCCCCTAGGTGAGAGACTGTTGATGGGAAGGGAGGTTCAAAAGAGGATATATTATATAGTGTGAATTAAGGCTGAAATTAAGGCTTTCTCACTTGAGTTGAGGGATTTGTTGGCGGCTGTAACCTAGAGCCGACCCGAACCCTGTTTAATGTTATGGATCGTGACCATTTAGGCCCAATTTGGCTGGATTGACTGTATTGGGCTATTTTTTGAAACTGGATGTTTGATTTTATGATACTAAAAAACCAACATAAATAATTTATCATACTACCAACATGAATATATAAATATAAATTAAAGTACAGTTGAAACCAACAAGTGGGTCCTGTAGAAAATATGATGATATTTATCTTAAAGATTCATATTCGAGTACTTGTGTTGCAAGGTGAGTATGTCTTGTCAAAAAATTATATTACTATTGTAACGACCTGGATTTTATAATTCGAGGATCGGGTCAAGCCGAAACACGAGCTTCGTGTATGGGCCGAGTCTATTGGGCTTATAGGAGCCTTTTTGGGCAAGCCTAGTGTTGTTGGGCTTGCCTTGATGGTTTTAGATTGGTTTGGGATGGATATTGTGAGGGCTAAAATGGTAAAAACAGTTTGGATGAAAGAGAGAGCTAGTGGGGGTTTAATTTTTTGCAAAAGAGAGAGTTAAATAGATCATTCTTGTCCCTTGCCTCTTCTTTCTCATACCCTCATTTCTTCTTTCAAATCTTGCAGTTCAAGGCTAAATCTTTGGGGTTTTAAGAGTGAATCTCAAATTGATGTTGGAGGGAAAGTTGTTCAGCTTTGAAAGATCTGTCAATCAAGGTAAAGATCACCAAGTTGGTGGAGGAAGGTGTTTGGTGAGGGTTTGAATGGGGAGAACGGGAATGGGTCTTTGATGGCTTTCTTCTCAGTTTTAATTCAAGGTTAGTACAATATTAACTCCTATAGTTTCCTGGAAATCATGAAAATAGACCTTGTTGCATGATGTTTTTGGTTGAGAGTAAACATTGGTTGCTCTTTAATGGCAAAAGTTATAATTGTTGTTAATAATTCGTAAAATTGGTAGAAACCGACCCTAAACACCTCCCATAAGTTTTAGGTTAAGTTTTAAGGGTTATCAAGCTAGTTTGGGGGTTAATGGTGTGGATTTTGAAGCCCAAACCTAGAGATCTAGGTTCGTATACCGGTACAGAGTAGTTCTATACCGGTACCCCTCTCTTAGAGATGAGTCGAGTTATGAAGGGCGTATCGGTACGGGTCATCGAGTATCGGTACCCCTTACTTGTTAAGAATTCCAGTGGCGTGTTCGTGTACCGGTACGCTATGGGGCGTATCGGTAGCACTGTTCATTTACCTGTATGAGGCTTTCGCGTACCGGTACAAGTAGGTAAGGTACCGATACAGATGAAGATCGGTACGAGTGGTTTAAGTACCGTTATCGGGTACCGATACAGAGGCAAACGTATTGGTACGGTTTGAGGGTTTGTTTCTTTCGAACCTAATTTGAGTATCGGTACTCGTGGAGGAGTACTGGTACCCATAGGAGAGTACAGGTACCCACATAGGAGTACCGGTACTCGCTGAGCAATCTGCCCAAGAAATTTGAGTTTGCGTCCAGGGGTTCCATAATTCGAGACAAAGGGCCCTGGGGGTCTATTAAGGTATAAAATGAATATTAAAACTGAGAAACAGAGTTTTAAACCCGTATGTGAAATAAATGGCTAATAACTTGGTAAATAATTGGGGAGTTACCTTGAGCAATAAGACATTGTGGACTAACGAGTCAAATAAAAGATTAATTGAATACTGCTCTATAATGTACTAGCAACTCAGTGATATAAAATATTGATGTGCTACTGCTTAGCAACATTAGGGGATCATTGGGATTGCGTCGCTTGTATGCCTGATAGGCATTGGTTGGTTTATATGTTGATGTGTCATGTCATGTGGGCACTTGATTGATGGGATTCAGATACCCAGTGAAGAGTATTGCAACACCACAGTTTGAGATGCCGAATGGAAGTTACCGATGCTATGTGACACGGGCCTCATTCGAAGATACTCGAGGGAGCATTTCGAGTATGGGTGTATGTTCCGATACTAGGTGACCCGGCCTCACCCAGAGAGTAAACGCTCAATGGATGATTCCGAGCAAGGGTGTATGATCCGATGCTATGTGACACGGCCTCACCCAGGGTGTATGATCTGATGTTACGTGACCCGGCCTCACCCGGAGTGTATGTCCCTATGCTACGTGACCCGACCTCACTCTAGAGTTGTTGGTGATGCTATTTTTGCCTAGGTGATCTATTGAGATCTTGGGCTTGGTTGGTCATTGTGCGCCATGTTTGATGATTGTTTTGTTGAGGCATGTGTTTAGGCGACTAGTGGTAGCGCCATTGTTATCTTGCCATGATATCATATATGTAGCATTGTTCTTACTTATGATTTGCATAAAGCATGGTTGAGTGATTGTGTATCCACTGAGCTTTGTTAGCTCAGCGTTCGGAATCGTTGTTTCCGTTCGCATGTTAATAGGTCTGGTTAGTTCTTGGAGGGGCACCATCAGTGGAGGATTCCAGCACCTCGTCTCTTCAGAGTACAGTACTTAGGTCATTGGGCTATGTATCCGTAGGAACCTATTGTATATTTTAAATTGTATTTGGGTTTTCAAATGATCGAGTCAAAAGTTTATAATGTAATTTTAAAAGGAACTCCACTGTATATGTTTTCAAATATTTATTATGTTTTATTGGATTGTAATTAAATGGATTTTCATAATGGATTTGTGGATTGGGCTAAACTAGGTCAAAACTTTAATGGTTAGGTTTTAGGCGTGAGGCCTAAATGTGACATTCGGGTCGAGGGTGTGACAACTATGTAATCACACCAGCTATTAAAAAAAACCCTTAAAAGGGTAGTTGTGATATATATTATAGATAAATAACGTTTGTCAATTTGATAAATTTGTATAATTTATTGTTTATATTAACGTATTGTATACACAAATAATTATATTTATCTAACATAAAAATAAAGGGATATGTTTACTTTTAAAAATATTTAGAATTGAACAAAATTTAAAGTTCTATTTGTACAATTGAACCAAAATCAAAGTTCCATGTACATAATTGTATCAAATTTAAATTCATGTATCACATCGTACATTTGATCAAAGTTTACGAATACTTTTGATATTTAGCTCATAAATTTATTATCATAAATATATTACTTTAAAATAACTTGTTTTTATTATAAATATGATTCTTTTTTCAAAAAAATTATTGTTTAATAAAATGATTAGTATTTTTTGTACCAGCGGTTTATAATGACATGTATCACCAGTGAACCAGATAATGATACGTCATTAAGGGTGAATTTAAAAGAATTTACTTTTTAGTAGTCTTAAAGTAATTATAAGGTAGTATTTGTTTATATTTTTCTTTAACTCTTTGAAAACGCACATATCATGCAGTCACTTTTAAAATTTCATGATGACATATTATCATCATATTCAAGTACATAAAACTATTCATCGTTGATGCATCAAATATTAATCCTTACCGTAAATATAACTTTAATTATTACACATGTTTATAAACTAATGTCTTTAATAATCATTTTTTATTTTAATCTCGACTCACCTTTGAATGTTTAACAAGTAGTCCAGCGAAAAAAACAGATGATGTTCATTGTAGAGGATTAAAAAAATGTATGAACAGATTTTACTTTATAATCACTTTAAGATTATTCAAATAATACTTCACTGACCTTAATCTCACCGTTATAATAACTATTTTTATTGTCACTTTTATTTTTAATCTAACTGTCCAACCAAATCAACCAAAAAATAACTTGTTTTAACGACATACATATAATCAATATGCACACAGCTCTGTATTGTTGAGCTAGATGAAGAATTAATCTATTGCTAATTTGGAACACCCAATTTTGATAAAAGAATTGACTTTTTGTTTTTCCAATCCCCCCAAATAAAACAGGTGAAAGATATATAAGCATAACATCACACAATTATCAAATAGACCGCCAAGCTTACAATAAAACCTAATAATCCCCCCGCTACAACTTCAACCTCTGTGCGTCCGATTGATTCTTTCAATCGAATTCGATCCAAAACTTCACAATCATCTCCTGCAAACTCAAAAGTTTGCCTTGTTTCTTTGTCGGAAGCAATTAATAGCGAAACATTCACAGGTTTTGAAGCTAAAGACCTTGATTTCTTGGATGATATACGGCCAAGCTCCTCATAATTTCCGGCAGATTCGGAGGTTTCTTCTCGAGAATCTATCAAATTATCTCTGTCCTCGGAGACAACCGAGTTAACCCGTCTCTTGGCTAATATTGCATTCAGCACTTTTGCATGATTCCCTACTTCTCTTCTCACCCCCTACAAAACCAACATCTATCAGTCCTTCACATTCAACCATAGTGTCCTTGCCGCTAACAAAGAGAATCCACAAAAATAAAATATCTCAAAGAACCAAAGTGTCAGCCCATTTTCAGTTCTCGGCTGAGGTAAACGCTAATCACGAGTAAGGATGTTAACACTATTTTACTAACGAATTAAGATTTGATTAAGTTGAAGATTAGAACATATTAAGGTTTGAACTCAATCTCTCAGTGCCATTCAAACCTCTTGCGACTAAGCCAAGAGGTTGTTGGCTTAAGAAATGTTCTTGGCCACATCAAGTTAGTACAAAGTGAAAGTTCCACTTGGCATTAGAGTTTTGATTGAGAACTTTTACAAGGTAATACGCTTTGAAACCATGTTTAGGAGGGAAATTTGGTATTAGGAATCATGAATGAGGATAAAACAAAGAAAGAAGACAAGACCACAAAAGCAAAAAGGAATAGGTGATTCAATTATAGCTGCCTACATTTACCAGAAAAGACCAAAGAGTACAATATTGATATTATGAATTGTATAATATTATTTTGTACAAAATTGCCCTATTTATATTAAGCAATTTAGGAAAGAACCAGGATGAATATTGTCCCATATTTTCTAATATCCTGATTCATAATCATGTCGCAGTTCCTACTTTATCTAATTGCATTTATTAGTTTTACAATATTCTCAAAAGTCAAACATGAAGGGATACTGTGAATGCTAACTAGTGTTTGTTAACGTAGGAAGGAACATATGATGAAATACAACACACGAATCTAGTGTGATGAAATGCAAAGCAAGAATAGAAAGATGTTGCATAACAATGAAATCTGATTCAGCATAACACGAGAGAAAGATGCAGCACAACACATTATAGGAAAATCTGACATAATGGAACATGCTGCAGAAAGCCAGAAACATGGCAAAGTACACAAAAAGAAAATCTGATGTTGAGGAACATGGAAATGCTATAGGAACAAAGCAAGAATATGGCAGAACACACAATAGAACAATAAGAAAACAAAAAGAAAAAGACATAATAAACCTGGGTGTAATACCATGTCACAAGGTAAACGCTCTAAGTTCATAATACTTTCAAAGTCAAAAGGATTCAACTTAATGGAATTGGAAATAAAACATTTTTTGAGAGTTATGCAGCCACCTTCAAATCAAAATTTTGATAGAAAATATTTATTTCATAAACTAGTTTACAAGAAGATTACATTGCCACTGACAAAATCCACATGAAACAGGAACAAACATTCGTTAAAAACATCATTGAAAGAGATGAGATGAATTTCCAGTGTGGAAGAACTAAAACTTTGCAAAGCCAAAGAGGCGACAGATATAGCATCCATACAAACAAGGCAAAAACCACAACAGATCATGTGCATACCTGAGCATCATACATGACCAGGCCTGCGTAGACCAGCGTCACCCCGAAAATCGAATCAGAGAAACCCCTGCAATACACACATATATAGGTATAAAGAGCTCGTTCGAAAGGAATTTTTTAATCCTATAAGCATACAACTAAAACACAAGCAAGCAAAAATTTGAATGGTTAGACAAGAGCAAATACCTTTCAAGGGCAAGAGAAGTTGCAGCAGCCACGACAGACTGTCCATAAATAAGATAAAAATGAGGGCAGAATCTGGAAATTGGTTAAGAAAAGCAAAGTGAATGAAGAAATGAAGTACGGAGGAATGGGTAGAAGGGAAGCCTCCAGCTTGAAAAGCAGTCTTGAAATCAAAATCTTTCCCATAAAGAAGAACAGCAGTGAATGGCTTTGAGAGCTGCCCAATTGCTGCTGAGGCGGCAGCCGCCACCAGCACCTTGTTATGGGCGAGCTGAGCAATATCGTCAACCCCGATATTGGGGACAACAAGGCAACTGAATTTTGGCTTGGGTTTGCGACGATGGGTTAAGGTTAACAAGGGCTTGGGAAACGGAAACGGAATCGAAATGGATGGGCGACAGTGCAGTACCATTTCTCTTCTTACTGTTGACAAGAAAATTAATACAGCATAAGCGGATAAAAGTCTCACCTTTTAACGGAAATATTAAAGAATGGATAAGAGTCCGTCAACCCAAGCATGTCCTCCTCACATCAACTAAAGCCACATGAGATCGCGTGGCTTTGAATTTCTTTACGGTTAATAAGCTAATGTTTTATGAGTAAACTATATCAAATGTTTTAAGAGTCTGTTAACCGGAGGATGTTCATATTAATTCATCTTATATAGGTTCAAACATCATCGCTTGGGAATATAATATTTTTTTACTGAATTAAAAAAAAAATTATAGGTTTAAGGCCTAATTGAAAATGCACCAAATTGTTGATTGTATGATAAAGACTCATATCAATTGTCTTTCTGAAGAGATATGTGTTTTAAAAGATCTTCTACTACGTCCAATTTCAAATATAGTTCTATACATGTGACCGGTAACGAGAAAAAGAAATGCAAATAACAAACATATCTTTTTTTTTCTTTTAAAAGTTATAAATAAACTATTTTAATTAAAAAAATGTTATAACAAGTCGCTACGCTTATAAATAGGTCACGCAATTAAAAAGGTTGTAATAAACAAACATATTGTTACATTCATGTAGTTTTCCTTTTAATGCGGCATGGTATAATAATATTTTTAGTCCTAAAACTCATACAGTCTATTAATTTTATCCTAATTCGAAACAATTCAATAAATTTAACTTTTAATATTTTAAAATTCATCGTTTTAATCTTTATTCTTCTCCTAAGTTTCTTGTTCCAGAAATGTTATATTACTTTCTTGGTATAATAACAATTTAACAGTAACTTATTGTTGCTTTATGGCGGAATGTAGTTATCAAATTGTTGATTTCATCTGATGGACTCATTTGCTATGACGGTATCACAAAACAGACTAAATTGATGCAATTTTTAAATATGAATGATTAAATTTATTGAATTGTTTCGAAATAGAACAAATTAATAGAATGTGCAACTTTATGGGATTAAAATGTTATTATAACAAAGAAAAAGTGATCTTTTTGTAAGCGGAGTAATAGTATGTTAATTGAGTGATATGTTTGTAACAATATGTAATTGGGTGACTTGTTTGTACCTTTTAAAAGAAAGCTGACTTATTTATTATAGGACCTATAATTAAGTGACACTGGGTGTAATTTACCCATGTGTTTATGAAATTTGAGGTTTATATTTTAGATTGATTTGAGTTTGGACAAGTATATATATTAATCATATATATATATATATATAAAATTTGTTTATCTTGGTCATCAAAATTTTCAGTGTTAATAATTTTTTTATTATTGATCTTTTAGGTTACTCGACCGTTAAGTCTTTAATATCGTTAAAATTTATTGGAAAATTATGGAAAACCACTAAAACTTTCCTTTTAAACATAAAATTTCAATCTTATTTGCCATCATATGAGTATTTTCTTTTAAATTTGAACAATTATATAATATAGAAGTAAGATAAAAATAATATATCTAGACTCCACGTTAATAAAACAATAAAGATTGCAACCAGACAAAGATAATAGCGATGTTTTTTATTTAAATTTTATCAATTTTGAGAAAAACATATTAAGAAGAGGGAGAGGGAGAGGGAGGGGGAGGGGGAGAAGGAGAAGGAGAAAGAGAAAGAGAAACGTTTTAGTACTACTTACATCGCAAATGATGACTTATGATGGTCGAATGGCGGGGATAAGTATGACGATCATGAGAAAAAAAACTAAAAGTTATAAAATGAAACTCAAATAACTCAATTTTTTTAATAATTAATGAATCAATTTTTAAATTTGAGTTGATTTTTCCAACTCTATATGATATATATATATCGTATATAGTTATGGAAAATCGTTTAAATTGAAAATAATTAATATCATAAAAACATTGTAAATATTTGTAATTACATTTGAACAGAAACTCGAGTAGTAAAAGAAATCAAATAAAATTTGAATTATAAAATAAGACTCATCGACTCGATTAACTCAATTATTTTACTCGAATGGGTAGAATGTTCACCTATTCAAATACATGCCTGTCTTAAAAACCACTTGATTTCTTAAAATATATGATAAAAAAATAAATTTTTAAACATTTTATTTTTCAGTTTACCGAGAACGTTTAATGTATCACCAAACAGGGTCTAAATCGAATGGGCCAAGAAGAGCCAGCCCAAATTATAAGCCATTAATTGGGCGTTGCATGGTTTCTGTCTCCTTATAAACTAAACCCTTCCCTTCTCCTACACAGCCAACTTTCATCGGGGAGACTCCTTTGAATAGTTTTCTGCTTTGTCGGCAGAGTAAAATACGGTGAAGAAGATGTCAAGCATAATACTTTTCGAGGATATTTTTGTGGTCGATAAGCTTGACCCAGACGGTAAAAAGTTTGATAAAGGTCAAATCTCTTTCCCTTCCTTTTCTTTTGTTCACCCTTCACTAGTTTACTCGTTTTGGGGTATCGCCCTTCTTCTTTGTAACATGTTGGAAGTATATTTATTGTGAAAAGCTTATTTTTTAAGCACGAAAGTTTTTCTATTGTGAGTTTTGGCTATGGAATTTGGATTATTTTCTTGTTTTCTAAATTGACTTCCCTGGTAATAATCTAAACCTACAATGGATGTGTGAGCTATACATGAAAAATAATATATTACTGTAATTATACAGATGCTCAAATTTTGTTGCAATTGCTTATATTATTCTTCATATGCCACGTATATATATATATATATATATATATATATATATATATATATATATATATATGTCGAACTTAAATACTCTGGGAGTCTGGGTATTCTTTATGTAGGAATAGGAGTGCTTGTTTTGAATGTTTACCGATGGTAGTTTTAGATATGAAGCAGTTTTAATTGGGCATCTCTCTGCAAAATTTAGACATAAGTATGTGTACAATGATGTTGGGAAAAAGGAATGAATAGTACCGATCATTTTTTTCATTGCTTCGGTTAAGTGTTCTATTAGCATTTTCCCATTGCAATTTTACATGTTTGTAAATCATGCAGTTACTCGAATTGAAGCGCGGAGCCAGAACTGTGATATGTTCATGCACCTAGATGTGAATACAGAGATATACCCTATGCATGTCGGTGACAAGTTCACAATGGCTTTAGCTCACACATTGAATTTGGACGGAACTCCCGACACTGGCTATTTCACCCCGGTAGTCTTCTTGCAGTTTTAGTCGTATCGTTTAATACTCCTCTCTGATTTCTTGGCTGCAACAAAAGACTGTCTTGTTGGAAGTGACTGGTATTCGGGTTGTAGCATATATCATGTGCACTTTGAACTGTGCTTCGGTTGCAATATGGCTCTTGAACATGTTTTGTATGTCTAATATGATTCATAGATGAACCTTTTGGTCATCTTGCCTGTTGTTAGAGCTATTCCAAAAGTATGTTTCTAGGACGCCAAAATCCAATGTTTTCCCTCCAAGGTCATCATGCATGTTGTAACTGTTTCTAGTTGCCATTCTTATGTGAAAACATTATCACGTTAAAGTAAATTAGAAAATTAGCATCAATTGAGTTTGCTATGGCGCTTTGACTCTATCTCGCCATTCATCTACATGTATGTAATATGCTCCATGTATATGTGTAAAGGAACCACTATCTTTAAGATACACAATTTTCTGTTGCCGCATGCCTAACAAATTGGACTTATTGTCTAGGGGAGGAAGTCTCTTGCAGATAAGTACGAGTATGTCATGCATGGGAAGCTATACAAGATATCAGATGACGCTTCAGGGAGAGGACTTAAAGCGTATGTTTATTAACATTCTTAGCCATTACCTTTTTGTGTCCAACTATTATCTTGTATATTCCACCATTATTGCTGCACGGTTGTGCTCTGACTCGATATCCAAGAGGACTGAACTTGTTGCTTTTTCACTACATGACACGATCCGATCTCTATGCGCTGTTTGTCTCCTTACTTGATTTTAGAATTAAATATATCCGATCTTATTCTCAGGGAGCTATATGTTTCATATGGTGGGCTTCTAATGCTGCTCAGGGGAGAAGCTTCTCACGTCTCCCACTTCGAACTTGACCAGAGGATATTTCTTCTCATGAGGAAGCTGTGAAACTTTAACATCTGAGATTACCCTTTATAAGTTGGCTAAGTTATGCCAGCGTCTAGATTGTTCTACTGTAGTATAAAGGGCGACTTTTGTCGTCTGAGAGTGGCTTAATCTTGAACTTTGTGCAAACGTAATGCTCGATGCAATTCGGCAGTCCCAACTATCTATTAACTCCTCCAACTGTATGGTAATTTTATTCAGGCTATTGTTATAATATTGAACATAAGACATTATGTTAGACCATGCCTCTGCACGGTAGGGTTTCCTCCTGGTTTTAATGTATTTTTTATTGGAACATCACCTGTTATTGGAATAACCCTTCACGTTTTTTTTTGGAATATAACCTTTCGAGTAGGCTCTTGTTATAATATATGATATTTTGCATATAAAATTTGGTGGAATATAGTTTGCTTTTGTTATTTTATGGTAAAATTGTGGGATATTATAATTAGTTTAGAATTATTATGTGTTGTTTTGTAGATGAATTATTGTAATTTAGAAGAAATTTAAATATTTTTACATGAAATAACAAAAGCAAACTATAATGTCTACTTTAAAAATATTATTGTAATTTAATGTTTTATTGATAAATGAATCTACCTTAAGAATAAAAATCTTATTCATGATCTCACATTAAAAATTTAGGTTAAGAGAATTTGGCGTAGGATGTAATTTTAGGGTTTATGATATAAAATTTAATTTTTTAGTGTTGAATATAAAAAGGGGTACTGAAAATGAGCAGATAATTTTTGTTCATATCTTAATAGTGTTACTAGGTTTGTTTAAACAAATAATATCTACTTTTCGTAAGTGTACTTGTTTTAATTTTGTAATTTTACGTAAATAAATTTGTTAATATATTGTATTAAATTAATATATCCAGTTTAAAAAATAAAAAATGTAGATTGAATGTAAAATACGTGTTCACACATCAGTTAAATATGGAAAGAAAAACTCATGAATTCTTTACTCTGTAGAAATTAAACCCTACAACCTAAACTCCAATTTTAAACTTCAATCTTAAACCATATTTTTTAATGTTGAAGCAAATATAGATGTACAAAAAAAGAGTAGAGGGATTTCTATTCTGAGTGCCTCTAATGTGGAATAAATCTAATAACTTTGTACATTTAATGTGGCTACAACAAGCAAGAAAATAGCAGAAATTAGTTATGGATCATTATGAGGGCAAAATTTCAAGTACTAATACATATGTTTAAATAAGAGTATAACCTTGAGATGAAAAATGAGACATGTTTATCTTTGTTTTTGGTGCAAACGAGACTACAAATTCTGATATGTTATAGATATTGAATGCGGGTAACTGTAAGAACCAACTAGGCTAAATCTCGGGTTTACCTTTGTTTTACTTTTGAATCACAAACACAAACAATTCCTCGAGCAAAATCTCCGAAAATATCTCTTGGTTTGGCTACGGTGAAAGAATAATTTCAATCCTATACTATTCCCCTGACGATGAACATGGTCTCAGACCACTGTCAGGTATAAAAGAATGATGATTTGCCTTCAGCTTCGGAAGTAGAGTCATCAAACATTGAAGCGAAACAGTATTACATCTCCTTCTTGTACTATGTAATCTTTACCCTCGGATCTCAACTGCAGAAAGTTCAAGCAGAGACAGTGAAAAAAAATTACCGAGCATTAGGTCCAAGATATATAGAAAGAGAGGTGAAGTACATTCGGTAATGCGGATAGCTGAAATATGCTTCAAACCAAATGATAAAGAGGGAAAATATGAACATAAATACAAGTTTGGGTTTTGTTGGATAGGGCCATAGGAACTTATGTTACATTGATTCAGATGTGAGTGTCGGATATAGGTACGTATCAGCCACAGGTATGCTTTAACTTTTTCTGGAGTTTTCACATGTATTTGTGGATCTTGATGGGTCGAATACTCATGCCCATCTCCAGTAGTGAACCTCATGCAACGTATTAAGCACATACCATTCAAGAATTTTATTACGGATTTGAAGTTTAAATGCTAATAACAACGAAACAACTTACAAGTCCTTTCTCTCTTGCCGCTGCTAGTGAACCAGCCGCGACAAAATCATCATAGGATACCTGTTAAGAACAAGAAAGTTGTTCATAAGAGGCGGTTACGGAAAGAACAAAGCATGCATATATTTCTTCTCATGATCAATGATTAAACGACAATTCAGTGTATGATTAAACATCTTAAGGTGAAACGATATGCAAGTGAATGCATATTTGAATTTTCATACAACTTAGAAAGAAGCAGATGTTTGAAAAGGTAAAAGATGCTCATGTTCAGATTAAAGAATTATGTCTCAAAAATGTAAAACATTGTTTCTTTTTTTTGTTATCTTATTCGGCATATACCAAACAATCATGCACTTTTGACATAACCAAATGGCCCCATAACATTATTCCTCATTTATTTAAGCCAGCATCCATGAATTCCATGACTTTCAATAGAATGATTTTCTATACAGTTTGCTGATGACTGCAGGGAAAGTAGCTCACTGCGGTGCTACAGGCAGGTTTCATTGTTAAAAAAACTGGACCAGGCTGGCAGGTCAGAACGGAAGGAGAGGCACATCCTATCAAGCACATATCATTTTACCATTCGATTTTTGTGTTGGCTAAAAATCAGTTGAAATGGTAAAAAAAAACTGGTGTTAAACATTATTTTAATACTTATTTAATATTTACATTACTTTTCTAATCTTTAAATTCTATCCTTAACATCTAATCAGTTTAACAGATCCAACCGGTTGGACCGATAACCGGAGGTTTCACCATGTTGACCTCTGATCCAGTTTTTTAAACATTGCCAAGCTCATAGAAGCAAAACGATTGAATTTCCCTTTTTGGAGCTAAACACAACGGGCGGGATATAACCAAATAGCAGGAAAAGGAAAAAGAACTGTCCATTCAGCCACTTTGAGCTGATACAGATGGGAAGAGAAAAATCTGAATATATATGAGATGGAATCCACCAAATTATTGTTGATGCTTACCGTCTCAGCACGAATGAAGCCTTTCTCAAAATCAGAGTGAATAACTCCGGCAGCTTGAGGAGCAGTCATTCCTGATCAAAAAAGGAAAAAATAGACAACATTGGAACATGTATTTAAGATTCATGACAAAGATAAGACTGCCTGCACATGGTACGGATCAAACACCAGCACAACTAAAGCTACCTGCTAGTATTGTCCATGCTTTTGATTCCTGCAGCATTAAGAACAACACTCTCAACTAATGCAACAACCAAGGATTCAAGCAGAAATAAACTTCCTAGGATTAAATAAAAACTGTCAAACTAAATCTGAGTGTCTTTTCACCTTCTCCCCAGATGTAAAGTACGTACGTAACCCTAGAAGGCTATATGTTTCTCTAATAAGGTTTCCAAGTCCACTTTCACTGACACCAAGAGATTTCAAGAATTCTGTTCTTTCTTCTGACGGAAGTTCAGTGAGCTCTGATTCAACCTGCAATGTTAAGCTTCCTTAGTTCCTCTGTAGGATACAATACTAGCTATATAACATCTGTCAACAACAGGCGTTAAATGAAGATGTTTTTTTTAGTAAAAGATGGCAGAGCATTGATGTCTGCCAACAGGCTCAAGCACATCTGAGAGAGAGGATGCAAAGGTCTATATTACTTGCCCTATAATATGCTTTACAAAAGTATCACCAAACCTGTGCAGAAATTGTTACAATTCCAGATTGCAATTCAGAAGCAAGATTCATCACTTCGTTAACATAGGGATTATTTCCAGGTTCGGCAAGATCTGATTCTGCTACATTAGCAACATATATGATTGGTTTCATAGTCAGCAAGCAAAGATGTTTCACAGCATCCTTTTCGTAGTCGTTTAGTGCAACTGATCGCGCTGGTTTTCCATCCATAAGTGCCTGCTGAATCTTTTCCAAGGCAGACTTTTCAGCTTCCTCCTAAAATAACATAAATTAAGGAAGTCAATGCTAGCACAAACACACACCATATTGGAGAATAGAATAGACAGAACAACAGGCAAAAGATAAGAGGCTACTTATGGTAAAACTGGAAGAGGAAAAATAACTTCACCTTTACTTTAGATTGCGGATCCCTCACCTTTCCCTTTTTAAGCTTATCCAATCTTTTCTCAATCTGCATTTGTTATAAAGATACAATACTTACATATATCCCCATTTGGATTTAGGCTGCCACAGGAATGTAATATGGCCATAGAGGAGTTCATAAAGGTTATTGGGATAAAAGCATTCAAGAAAAGCTATTTAAGGTTAAGGTTCCTTGAGAAAGAACAGCTAAGCAAATTTTTTGGCCGTTATGCATGGGTAAAAACATAACACATAAACAGAAAATTACTAATTTGAATTCGTAGATAAATGTGTAAACAAATATTTCTGCATGATAAGAAACCCAAGCATTAACAGATGTTGGAAAATTTGACATTTACAGGATGCAATATGTGATCTATACAAATAGCTTAGCTGTATGGATCCACATGATACAATGGATATGCAAAACAAATATTTCTGCATGGTAAGAAGCCCAAGCATTACCAGATGTTGGAAAAACTGACATTGATGTGAAATGTATGCACGCATATCATTTACAGGATGCAATATGTGATGGCTATACAAATAGCTTAACTGTATGGATCCACATGATACAATAGATATGCAAAAAACACAAATAGTAATTTGATTCACATCACCATAAGCAATTAAACACAGGACTGTGTTTTATCAATCAGATATAACCAGGATTCTCAAATCAATACATAAATCAAGCAAAATAGGTCCACCCTTATTTGATAAAAGAGGGGTAAGTTTTGAGATCAGAGATCTCTTTGAATCAATACCATCCCAAGTGTACGAGGGGAGCGGCAAATGAGTAAAATCTTCTTAAAATTGTCTCTTAACAAGTAAATTAGACACCACACAAACAATGCAGAAAGAATAGACATTGTAAGAGATGTTTTTGATGCACTCATATGAATATGATGATAATGTGTTCCAGAATATTAAATCTCAATACCCACTTTTTTCGAGAAAGATGCAGAAGTTGTATTAAAGCTCCATCAAGCATACCTGATCTAAATCTGAGAAAACAAGTTCCAAATTGATAACATCAATATCAGACTTGGGATCAACTTTTCCATTCACGTGAACAATATCATTATCCTCGAAACAGCGTACAACCTGAAACAATAATAAAATCAGCATTTGATTTAAAAAAAAAAGTTAATGGTAACATAGCTGAGCTTTTGATTGGACAATGATAATGCATAAAATTCAACAAAGTCTCAAAATGAGTACTTTCATATTCAATTAAAAAGAATAAAAGACTGTTCAGGGTGTGGAGTTTTTAGTCGGGTTCCTTAATTCTTCAATATGAGTAGTCTCGTGTATAAGGATAAAGGAATGAGGAGTTCCTATAAGTTTAAACTAAAATATTGGAATAAATAATGGCTCAATAATTAATACGATCCCTTGCCGAGTTGCCCTTAAATCAAAAGGACCTCTTTGTCTGCTTTTCCCCTAAAATCTAAACATTCAAAAAATGGAAGGAACTAACATGGAAAAATACAGCATATATCGTTGAAAAATAAAAACTTCTACATATTTCTTGAAAATTTTCTTTGTTCATGCATAAAGATGCAAACTTAAAAAGAGATTAGAAAGAGACAAAAAAATATCATTAAGGCAGTACCGGCTTGAACTTCCAACCAAGATAGTTTGAAGGAAGTTCACCATTTAAAGGTTTTTGTAGGATAATACGGCTTGTATATTATGTAAAAGACTTGTAAGTTATGTAAAAGATTAAGAGTTATCTGTTAGTAGGATAAAGACTAAGAGTTATCTGTTAGTAGATAAGAAGTCTTCTATTATTAGGAGTCCTAGTTAAAGATAAATTCTTAAGGACTCTATAAAAGAGTTCTATGTTGTAACCTATGAGATATCGAATAACAGAACACTTTCTCTTCTGTTTTCACTACTTTCTACATGGTATCAGCTTGGGTTTCGATCTTCTAAATAAAACCCTAGTCAATGGCCACCTCTTCTTCTTATAATTCCTCTACTGAAATTACTTCTTCACCAGAAATTATTTCTGGTTCTGATGATCTCAATGAAACTTCCAGCCTTGTTATTACTTGTCATCGATTGAATGGAAATAATTATTTGAAATGGTCTCAATCTGTCAAGATTTTTATCTCAGGGCGAGGCAAATTGGGCTATCTCACAGGGGAGGTTGACAAGCCTGCGGCCACTGCTGCTGGTTATACCAAATGGATGCAGGAAAATAGCCGTGTGATGTCTTCGTTGCTCAATTCTATGGCCCCTAGTGTAGGCAGGAATTTTCTCCTTTACCAAACAACAGCTGAAATCTGGAGGGTTGTCCAAGAAACCTATTCCAGTATAGATAATATCTCGGAGTTGTATGGGATTGAAGGTCAGGCTTCGGTTCTCAAACAAGAAGGAATGTCAGTCACCCTATACTACAACACCCTCAATGCCCTTTGGCAGCAGATAGATCTTTATGAGCAGAATGAATGGGAGACACCAACAGATGCTGCCTTGTACAGAAAAATTACTGCACAACGCAGAATTTTCCAATTTCTTCATGGGTTGAATAAAGAATTAGATGCAGTTCGTAGTAGGATTCTTGGCAGCTCCCCTCTTCCTTCGATTAGAGAAGTTTTTTCTGCAGTTAAGAAGGAGGAGAGCAGGCGCACTGTGATGCTTCCTGAATATTCTTCCCATGAAGGATCTGCTCTTCTCACTCAGACAACTTCTACTAAAAAAGGTAGGCCCTGGTGTGATCATTGCAAGAAACCAGGCCACTCCAAGTAGAAGTGCTGGAAGCTTCATGGTAAACCAGTCGATTGGAAGCCAAGGTCCCATTTAGCTTCTGTCTCCAGTGTTACAAGTTTTACCAAAGAACAGATTGAAGATCTCCAGAAATTGTTTGGGAAATTTGCATGCCCTGGTGAGGCAAATCTGGCCATGAAAGAAACTGAAGGTACCTCCTTCCCTACAGCCCTTTTATCTGCACAACTTACTCCAACGTGGATCATCGACTCTAGGGCATCTGACCATATGACTGGTAACAAGGAATTGTTCCTTAAATTCACAGCATCTTCTTCTGGTAGATCTATTAAAACTGCTGATGGCTCCCTTTCTCAAATTCAGGGCTGTGGTTCTATTAGTATTAATGAAAATCTGTTGCTCCATGATGTCTTATTTGTCCCCAATCTTGCCTGCAACCTGATATCTGTTAGCAAGCTTTCAACAGATTTAAAATGTTCCACAGTTTTTAATGCTTCTGGTTGTGTTTTGCAGGCAATGGACTCGAAGACAATGATTGGCAATGCTAGTTTGCACAATGGCCTCTATGTTCTTCATGACACTCCACCCTCTTCTATCTCTCAATCTTCTTGTTCATTTACAGCTTTAGGACAAAGTGATGATGTTTTATTGTGGCATTTTAGGTTAGGTCATCCTAGTTTTCAATATCTTGCAAAATTGTACCCCTCCTTATTCATCAATAAAAAGCCAAGCTTATTTAAATGCCATATCTGCCCTCTTGCTAAACAAACCAAAACATCTTACTTGCCATCTACTTATAAACCATCTCACCCTTTTTCTTTGATCCATAGTGATATTTGGGGCCCTTCTAGAGTGAAGAATGCTGATGGTTGTAAATGGTTTATTACTTTTATTGATGATCATAGTAGGACTACTTGGACTTATTTGATGAAAGAAAAGTCTGAAACTGAAAGCATTTTTGAGAGATTTTACACCATGGTTCTTACCCAATTCCATACTAAAATCCAGTTGTTTAAATCTGATAATGGCAGTGAATTTTTTGCTAGGTCTTTGGGTGATTCTTTTGAAAAAAGGAAATAGTTGATTAGTTCTGTGTTGATACTCCCACAATGGAGTGGCGAGAAAAAAAAACCGACACCTTCTTGAAGTCACTCGATCCCTTTTATTTACCAAGAATGTTCCTAAGTACTTTGTGGGAGAAGCTTTGTTAACTGCCACATATTTGATCAATCGCATGCCCAGTAAGGTTTTGAAATTTCAAACCCCTCAATCAATTTTCTTGGAAAAATATCCCCACTTTAAGCCTCTTTCTTGTACATTACCTCCTAGGATCTTTGGTTGTACAGTTTTTATTCATAATTCAAGCTAGTAATAGGTCCAAGTTAGATCCTAGATCTGTAAAGTGTGTGCTAGTAGGGTATTCTTCACTTAAGAAGGGCTATAAATGCTATCACCCCCCATCTCGAAATTTTTTTGTTACTATGGATCTTACCTTTTTTGAACAGGACCCTTACTTTACTACAAATTTTGCTTGCAATTGGGGAGACTTGGGATGATTTTCAGCCTTCTTACCAACATCAGGTAATTTCTCCTAGTTTTTCTATACCTCCAGATTTTTCATTCACTCACTCCACAAATCCATCCTTGTTGCCTACAACACCTTTGATTTCTCATCCAGATCTTCTTTACCAATCCCTTCACAAACACCAGCAACTTCTCAAGATCATTCCAAAACACCTACTCCTCCCAAACAACTTTTGACCTATACAAGGAGAAAGAAAACTATACCTGAGGCCATCTTGCAATCTGACACTTGCCGAGAATTGGATTTGAGTCCAATTGCCAATATGGAAGATGAAGGAAATTTGATCAGTGAGTCTACTACTCCTAATCTGGATGATTTTACTATTGCTATTAGAAAAGGAGTTAGACAATGCACTAAACATCCTATCCAGAAATTTGTTGCTTACAGTTCGTTGATGCCATCTTTTAAAGCTTTTACAGCAAGTTTAGATGAAAAAGAAATTCCTACAAAGTGGAGAAGGGCTGTTGAAGAAGAGATCAATGCACTTGAGAAAAATGGTACCTGGACAATAATGGATCTTCCCCAAGGTAAAAAACCTGTCGGTTGTAAATGGGTTTTTTTCGTGAAATATAACTCGATGGCGTTTTTGAGAGATATAAAGCAAGGCTCGTGGCTAAAGGGTATACACAGACCTATGGGATTGATTATATATGAAACTTTTGTTGCTCGGTGGCAAAACTCAACACTATTCGAGTTTTGTTAAGTCTTCTTTGTCAACAATGATTGGAACCGCACCAACTTGATGTCAAGAATGCATTTCTTAATGGGAAGTTAGAGGAGGAAGTTTATATGAAGATCCCACCGGTCCGAAATCAGTTGAAGGAAATCGAAAATTTGTAAGCTCAACAAGTCACTTTATGGTCTAAAAGTCTCTCTCGAGCTTGGTTTGACAGTTTACTAGAGTTATTCTAAAGAATGGATCTGACATAGTCACTAGCTGATCATACACTCTTTATTAAGGTAACTTCAAAAAAATAAAAGGGTTATCTTGATTGTTTATGTGGATGATATAATCTTGACAGGAATGATGATGAAGAAATTAGTTGCTTGAAGAATCTTACAATAGAGAGTTTGAAACAAAAGACTTAGGGAAGCTTAGATACTTTTCTCGGGCATGGAGGTTGCAAGGTCAAGTAAGGGGTTGGTGATAAATCGGAAGAAGAATGTCCTTGATTTACTAAATGAAGTCGGAATCTTTGGGTGTAAACCAATAGATACACCAATGGAAGTCGGCTTGAAATTTACTAATGAAACAGACTCTTTAGTTGACAAAGAAAGGTTTGAGAGATTAGTGGGAAAATTGATCTATCTATCACTAACCGGCCGGACATTGCTTTTCTAGTAAACGTGATAAGTCAAAGATATGACCAATCCCAATGAAGAACACATGGCAAAGCAACAAATGTAATTCTTAGGTACTTGAAGAAGACTCTCGGACATGGTTTTTTTTTAAAAAGACACAGATGATCTGTGAAAGTATTCACCGACTTAGTCAATGGGAGAACTCACCGAAAGGAGATCAACCAGTTGGCTCTCGTGACTTTTGTTTGGGGAAATCTCGTGACTTGGAGAAGTAAGAAGCAATCGATTGTCTCGTAAGCGAATCCGAGCTTTGGCACTAGGAATGTGCGAAGGAATTTGGTTACTTAAGTTCTTGAGGAGTTAAACATGACCAAGAAAATAAGTTTGAGGTTTTGTGTGATAACCAATCAGCAATTCAAATTGCTAGGAATCCAGTTCAACATGATAGAACAAAACATGTTGAAATAGACAAACATTTTATTTCGGAAAAGATTAACAATGGGATAGCTTCTTTGTCATACATTCCTACAGAATGACAGCTAGCTGATGTACTTACAAAAGCCTTACCCAAATCAGTTTTTGATGAGTTCTTATCCAAGCTGGGACTATACAACGTATACTCTCCAGCTTGAGGGGGAGTGTAGGATAATACGGCTTGTATATTATGCAAAAGACTTGTAAGTTATGTAAAAGATTAAGAGTTATCTGTTAGTAGGATAAAGACTAAGAGTTATCTGTTAGTAGATAAGAAGTCTTCTATTATTAGGAGTCCTAGTTAAAGATAAATTCTTAAGGACTCTATAAAAGAGTTCTATGTTGTAACCTATGAGATATCGAATAATGTAACACTTTTTCTTCTGTTTTCACTACTTTCTCTGATTTTAGCCTATGAAGCTCGGACACTAATGTCGTGGATTGTCCAACCTATCGGCATGAGAGTGTGAGACAGGGAAAAATATGCATTATACATGACAAAGAATCAGGCATGATCAAATAATAGTCAAGACACGGCAGGACACATGATCAAGAGTTTTTTTTTTTGTCCAAAATACAGAATCAACAAAGAGCGAATGCTCGTGTCATAAGGAAGTCATCAAATGAAAAAAAAGCAAAATAAAAGAAAATAAAGAAAAATAGGTTAACATAGAGAAACAAGAACAAGAGTTAAATGATAGACTGAGAGAGAGTATTAAGCAATGTATCAACGTAAATATGTTACAACAGAAGGATTGAGACTGTGAGGGGAAAAAGGCTGAGGCGGTGCAAAATGAAACATGCATGAAAAGAATTCCCGTATAGTGTAATTTAGGCTTAAGAGTATGATAATTTAGGGTCTTTGAGTTTAGCTATTTGATCCCAATGAGTTTTTTACAGTTCAAGTTTTTAAATTCAGATTTGATTTTCAAAAATTGAATAGCTATTTGTATCTTATATTTGATTGAAAAGCATCAATTTTACATTTTTATTTATATTATTGTATAAATTTCTTTTTATTACCCTATCTGATCCGTCCTGCTATTTGTGTCCTATTCTTCTGGAAAGTACCATGTCCATATCCTGTTGTGCCTGTATGTGTGTCCGTGCTTCCTAGGTTATATAGCTCTACTGGGATTGAAAGATATACAGATTTGGGTAAGTATTAGAAAGGCAGGCACCAGAGATTTAATGTTATAAGTGAGGTAATGATTAACATGAAGTACGGTATGTATTCATGCATAAGCTAAAGAGCTAAACTCCTCTCAGGAAAGCCTAGTCTAGTGGGGCATGTATAGATATGTAGCTATTCCGTATGATCTAGCATCATGACTTAGTTTGAAGAATTAAAATTTTTAGAAAGATGCTTTAAACGGTTTTATAATTAGTTGGTCATTTATCACATCTAGGCAGCATACATAGTTTTTACCCTGAATTTATATTCTCATTTTAATAACTGCTTAAAGTATTTTACAAACCAATTCAGGGTCAAAACTAGCTGTATTTATGCCTTTCATCATTTATCCTGTGTTTCCTGTTAGGAAAGCTCCATTTAAATGACACATCATCAAATTAAAAGACACATAAGAAAAGCAACCAGTTGAGCATATGCAAATGCAGAATAGATTACAGCTGAATGGTGGAAGAGAATAGAGAAGAACCTGAAGAATGGAGTCCACTTCACGGATATGCGATAAGAATTTATTTCCTAATCCCTACAAATAAACAGCAGATAAGAAATTAAGAACCTAATTGCAACAGAATCTGAAAAAAAAAACAGATAAAATAAAATAGTATTAAAATGCAAAATTTGCATACATGTGAATGCATTTTGTTTCAATAGCAACAAAAATAAATATTAGAAGTTTTACCTCCCCTTGACTAGCACCTTTAACGAGACCAGCAATGTCAACAAACTCAATAGAAGCAGGGACAGATCTTTGAGACTTGCTGAGTTCAGAAAGAACATGAAGCCGAGAATCCGGAACCGCAACAATCCCAACATTTGGCTCTATTGTACAAAACGGGAAATTAGCAGCTTGTGCTTTCCCATTTTCGACCTACAACATTTCATTCAAAATTCAATAATTCACTCATCAAAACCTATCTTATAAGTTCTATTGAAGAAAATAAAAGAAAACCCAAAGTTCAAAATTGAGTGAAACTTACAACAGCATTGAAGAGAGTTGATTTGCCGACGTTGGGAAGACCAACAATGCCGGCTCTTAAGCTCATGGTTACTTTGGAAGAGTATAATCTCGTTTTGGACCTATTCAAAGCGGTGATGAATCGAGGAGTTCTGGTGAAAATGGAGGCTTTGGTTGGAAAAAGTGTTAGAGAAGAGAGTAGAGAATTGCAGGCTGTTCTTGCCATTTTAGAAGACGAAGGGTTCAGTGGATAAAAGAATTCGGCCGCTGGTTCTGGTTTGATTTTGGGTGGCTTATGGCCTACAAGTTTTTTGGAAATTTAAAATTTTGCTCATAAATTCTGTTAATTTCGAGATTATCTCTACTAGTTTACTTTTCTTCTAATTTCGTATTTTCGTGTAAATAATATATGTCCCGCTATTATTCAGTCATTGACGCTTGATAATTTTTGGCTTATTGTTCTAAAAAGCCCTTATGAAATATAGAAAACACCAATTGAACTCTTATGTCCAAAAAAATCTAATCGAGTCCATATGAACGAAAATATAATAATCATCATTAACCTTGACTAATTTTGGAACCTAACAAGTAATTCCAGTAGAAAAGAGAATAATATAATCGAGTTTAATCTTCTTTGTCTGCAAAGTGTGTGGCACATCTAAAGTTAAAAAAAGTATGAACAAATATTATCTTATAATCAATTTAAGGCTATTAAAAAAACATGACTAATTTTAACTATTAATTAATAAACATATGAATAAAATGATTAATTTTTATTAATTGTAATAGGGGAGTCAGCGCGTGGCTAGCAGACCAGTAAAAAGAGCGCGTAGATACCAGTTGCAGATGGATAACGAGGGAAAGAGCAGTGGATGGCAATGGGCAGACGATGAGCTGAGTCTCCCTCGCCTTTCCCTCCAACCAAACAAAAAATAAACAACAACAACAAAGCTCTCTTTCCTGGAGAAAAGAACCCAACGATTCAAAGGCCACTCATCCGAGTTATACGTACGTTTCATCATCCTTCCTTTTTCTCTCCATTTTGTGTAATGAAAACGAAACTATTTGCTAGAAATTAGGTTCTTGCTTTCTGTTTCTTTTGATAAGTACTATTTTTCTTTGTTTCTGGGGAGTCCATGGCAACTTTAATCAACTTCACATCTTCCATGACGGACCCATTGCCTGAAACAACGAGGAGACCACCCGGTTTCTTTTACAAACTCGCAAACCTCCATTATTTCACACTCAACAAGGGTTTTTCCAGGGTTCTAGCAACCACCCAGATCACAATTTCCCCTAAAGACTCCGTTTTTACTTTACCCAATTGGAAAACAGGGAAAAACGACACTAAAAGTAAGGAACTTAGGCTTAGCGATGCGTATTTCCGCATGGAGTATATGGTGGGGAAAGGGCAGAAGCCTGATGTAGTTCAAGCTACTCAGCTATTGTACGATTTGTGCAAGGTTAACAAGATGAAGAAGTCGATTCGAGTGATGGAAATGATGGTCGATTCCGGTATCATACCCGATGCGGCTTCTTATACTTTCTTAGTGAATTATTTGTGCAAGAGAGGGAATGTTGGGCATGCAATGCAATTAGTGGAGAAGATGGAGGCTCATGGTTATCCTACTAATACAGTAACTTATAACTCTCTGGTTAGAGGGCTTTGTATGCATGGAAACTTGAAGCAAAGCTTGCAGCTGTTGGAGAGGTT
The DNA here is from genome assembly GCA_019671005.1 of Hibiscus mutabilis. Taxonomy (NCBI): domain Eukaryota; kingdom Viridiplantae; phylum Streptophyta; class Magnoliopsida; order Malvales; family Malvaceae; genus Hibiscus; species Hibiscus mutabilis. The sequence continues at coordinate 9,066,744 of CM033741.1, forward strand.
GATGCAGAAAGGATTGGTTCCGAATGAATTCACTTATTCTTTCTTGCTTGAAGCTGCTTATAAGGAAAAAGGTGTGAATGAGGCAAAGAAGCCTTTGGATGAGATCATTGCCAAAGGTGGGAAGCCTAATTTGGTTACTTACAATGTTTTGTTAACCGGGTTGTGCAAGGAAGGGAGGACGGATGAAGCGATTAGGTTCTTCTGAGATTTTCCTGCTAAAGGATTCGATCCGAATGTTGTGAGCTATAACATCGTGCTACGGAATTTGTGTTAGAGAGACGGTGGAAAGAAGCGAATGAGCTTTTGGCGAAGATGGATGGTGAGGATCGTTCTCCTTCTGCAGTTACTTACAATATATTGATTGGTTCTCTTGCCCTCCATGGCCGGACTTCTCATGCCATGGATGTTTTAGATGAAATGATACGAGGGCGTTTTAAGGCCAGTGCTACAAGTTATAATCCGATAATCGCTCGACTTTGCCAAGAGGAGAAGGTGGATCTTGTGGTTAAGTGTCTAGACCAGATGATCTATAGGCGTTGTAAACCTAATGAAGGAACATATAATGCTATTGCTGTGCTCTGTGAGCGGGGAATGGTGCAGGAGGCGTTCTCCATATTTCAAAGCCTAGCAAGCAAACAGAGTTCGTCTCCTAATGATTTCTACAAGAGTGTGATTTCTAGTTTATGCAGAAAAGGGAACACATATCCAGCATTTCAGCTTTTATATGAAATGGCCGACTCCGGACTCTTACACCTATTCCTAGCTAATCAGAGGATTGTGCTTGGAGGGAATGCTGCAAGCGGCTATGCAAATTTTCATAGTAATGGAAGAAAGCAACTTTAAGCCTGATGTTGACAATTTCAATTCACTCATATTAGGATTCTGCAAATCCCAGAGAACTGATCTAGCCTTTAAGGTTTTCGAGATGATGATCGGGAAAGGCTACATGCCTAACGAGACGACATATACCATACTCGTGGAAGGGGTTGCGCACGAAGGACGGATGGAGCTGGCAGCAGAAGTATTGAAGGAATTGCATATGAGAGAAGTTGTGAGTCAACATGTGGTAGAAAGACTTATGATGCAAACCTTTCTGGCATTGATAACTTTTGATTTTTAGCGTGTCAAAATACAGAGGAAAACGGAAGGAAATTGAAAGGTCATTGGTCTGTGATTTTGATTCGAGAGTTCATATCCTTCGACGGTGTCAGATGAGATCATTTGGGTGAGATCCAAATTTCTTGAAGGTGGAACGAAGATGAATCAAGTACAAGCACAAGGACTCGAATATTGAATGAGCTGGTCAATGTTTTTGTTGTAAATCCCTTTTTACATGTATTATGACATGATTTATTTAACCCCCTTTTCAACAGGCTTCGAATTAAAACACTTATTTTGAAAAAGGCTTTTTTTTTTACTTATCATGAGTGTGTCAAATTTGGATTAATGAGATAAAAGGCCCGATCAAATAATAACCGAACCCATTAAAAGCCAATTCCAACCCCAAAATAATATCTAACAGCAATAGGGTTTAGCGTTTAACCTTAAATCAATTCAACTTTTCCAAGTGCTGGAAGAGATATATAGCAATAGGGTTTAGCGTTTAACCTTAAATCAATTCAACTTTTCCAAGTGCTGGAAGAGATATATATGTCTATCTCATATATTAGACCATATAAGAGAATAAAAGTTGCAATTTCAAACATTTAGGATGCTTAAAGATAACTGTTTACAAAGATCAAACAACACAATCCCAACATATCTAATAGTACTGGATAACACCTCAAACAGTCTTAAAACTTTAGCCTAGATTTAGAAGACAAAGCAGATGAGTTGTCTGAAAACACACTTCACTCTTCACAACTTCACACAACACATGCTGGATGATCATGAAGACAAGGGGTTGTCAGGGCAAAACTAATCCAGTGCAAAATGCATCTACTTGGATCTCTGCCTCATCTTTCGGCGCTTCCTCTTCAGCCTCCTCATGCGCTTCTTCTTCCACTGAAAAGAATAAGACAGTTTAACATTTTGCTTCAAATGACTCGAGCAGTAGATTATTCTGAAATATCAACATTTCCATTCAGTTCAAGCAACTAAAAATAATAATTATGGTCAACCATACCACCGCTTAATCCAAAGCACTCCATTTTTATGACAAGTAAAACAAATGTAAATCCTTCATGAACCAGATAAAACCCTTTGCTAAAGTGAAATATACAAAGTTTACTTCAAATCACCAGATAAGTATAAAAACAATGCTTTAGGCAAGAATTTGTTCAAGATTTTTAGCATGAGCTGCATATAACATTACATTCAAATTAATTTCCCCATTGCACTTCGTCTCAGTCACTTTGCGAAACTAATATCTAAAGGAAAAAGGAAAAAAAAAAGGAATAAACGGAAATCAAAACATAAGCACTTTCCAAACCGTTAACCCATATCACAATTCCATGTTATACTATAATCAAAACATCAACTTTCCTCATTTTTCTGTTTCAACTCAATAGTCTCTCAACTTCACCCAGTCATCTTTTATTTTCTTCATTTACTTTACCAGCAATTAAAACAAAAGGATTCGGATTAACAAAATAATAATCATCAAACATAGTCAAGGCTCTATCGTCCACTACAGCTAAAACCACAAATATTCCATCCAGGTTCCCCTTTCTTTTGCATACATCGAATTATAAAACGGAATGAGTAAAAACAAATTAATTTCCAACAGCAAAACGGAATTTAAACATTTGAAGAAGGAAAAAGATGGAATAAAAAAAATCACAAAAATGAGAGATTAACTGAAGATGAAATTTACCTTGGCTCTCATCTTGGATTAGGGCTTTGCTTTGGATTTGGCAGATGATCTCTCCGGAAAGCTGACGTTTCAATTGAGAATTATCATCAGGGGGAGGGCTTCCATTGATATTTAAACGCCTACGCTTCCCAAACCCTAGTTCGTTCGTTCGTGTGTAACTTTTGTGTTCACGTGCGAGGTCATTTTGTAATTAAAAGTTCTCTTCTTCGTCAAGCGGATTTGTCGGAGAGTCCAACGAATTACAGCTTAAAAAATTATTAAAGTATTTTTTTATACAATATTCGCCTATTTTATTGTTTATATTTTAGATTTATAGTTTTTCTTTCTAGCAATGTTGTCTCTAATATTTAAATTTGAGTTCTTTTTTGGGGAGAGCAATGTGCCTTGACATTACACTCAACATTTGTTAGTTAGGTTGCGTGCTTTTAATATCTTAAATTGCAACATAAAATATTATCCGAACCAACTTAAAATGTTACTATCATTTGCTAATATTTTAGGTTGGTTATTTTTAATCGTTTTTAAGGATAAGTTGACCCGACCGTTGACTGACCCGTGACCCGTTGATCGACTCGAGCTGACGTCAGCGTTAACTTTTTAGCTGACGTCAACTTTTTCTGACCCAAGTTGACTTTATGTTTTTCGACGTCCTGATTCCAAATTCGAACCCGAAAGACCTTTTTGCTATCTACATTTAATTATAGTCAGTATTTTGAGAATTTTGAATATCGGATTCTGACTCGGATATAATTGTTTCAGGTGACGTTGACTCGGAGCCTGAGAATCTTCCTCCTCCTCCACATGTTCAACCTCCTTCTGATCAGCCTGCGAGTTCTGCACATGAGTATGGTTTTCGTTTAGTGATTAAGTTAGTGTGGCATAGTAGTAGTGAATAATTCTATTTTGTTGACCTCGTAGGTGTTGACTCTTTCCGACCGAATACTAGAGTTGAGCGTGGGAGACGTCACTCTCTATGTTGAGTTATTAGCTGCCTAAGGTGTGTCTCTTCCTGTGCTCTTTGTTATGCGTGCATGTTGTATATGTGATTGGCTGAATGATCTGTGAATTGTGGTATGATTTGTATGTTGGCATGACACGCATCAGATATCAGAATCGGACAAAAATAATATCGGACATATATCGTATGCACTCGGATTAAATTATTAGATTGGATATACTCTCGGATTCGAAAAATATAAATAGGAACATGTCATATCATTTGGGTTGGGAAATTGTACGGGGAAGTTCAGCGGGTTCACCCTTCGGGCTGAATTTCGCTTTGGATCAGTGGTTCCACCTTCAAGCCGTTCCACTTCGGATGGTGACGATGTAGTTAGAGTGGTTCTGGGAAACTTTACTCTTCGGACGGTGTATGGAGATGGGCGCATGACATTACATTTTATGTCTTAAATTGTATGCATATGTATTTTGTGATGACTGTTGAACTATGCTTGTTGATCGGATTTCTGTTATGTATTTTTATCTGCACTTTAGAGACACACTGAGCTTCATAGCTTATTCCCCCTAGTTCTTCTTTCAAATACTCAGGCTTAGGCGTACGGTACTTGGATGATTTTCGTATCATCAAACCCTATCTTATTTTACAGTATGGTTATTCAGACATATGATTTTATCTATTATTATTATTTCGGATATTTTGTATTTGGGACATTGGGACAATTCTATTATTTTGAGACATATTGGTTTGACATGCTTTATTAGAATTTTGACTTTTGAAATTTTGTTAAACGACTACGTTTTATCTAAATGATATGATATTGTGGTTTTGATCTTTTATATTTAAGTTATAATTTGAATTATCAAACCTAATAACTTTTCTTGAAGGACAAGATTTTCAAATTTAACTTCCAAGTTTTGACTTAAGAAATTAGGTCAAATTTAGGAGGTTACAAAAAGCCATTTGGAGTTGTTTATTTTGGTGGAGGGGAACTGCAAAAGCCATTGAAAAAGTATAGCAAAGGATGAACTTCACCTTAGAATTCATAAAGCTACTCCTTTATTAAGAGCACAATTGATTTTAAAGTAAGAATAGAACAGTTCAACCATCATAATAGTAGGATATTAATATAGTATTGTTAAAATGCTTATAATGTTTCAATTGATTATAGTAATCAAGCATGTTTTTTTAAGTTTTTAAACCATGCAAAAGCATAATTAACAAAACGTTTCATTTTGTCAAATTTTGAGAACAAATCAAAATAAAAGAGAAAAAAAAAAACAGTTCTAAAACAGAAAAGTACCTCAACTCCCCAAGCTGTCCTACATCAACACTATAAAATAAACAAATCACTAGTAAACTGGATGATTCCCCTTCTGAAAACCATTACTGTTGAATCAAATAAAAGAGGAAAATCCACAAGACTCCATCCTTCCACTACTCATGTTCAATAATTGCTTAATAGTAATCTTCCAAAAATATAACAATTTAATAGACCAGTTAAGTCATATCGAAGGAGCACTTTGCATTCCGCTTTTTGAACCATCATAAAATAAAAAAAGAAAGAAACATATATTCACCATTAAAGACACCAGAGCAGTTGAATGTATATTATCAATAACCTCCTATGATGTTGGAACATTCCGGTAGTTATCTGAATTGCTTATCTTTATACAATTTTTGCACGTGTATCATGTTTGCTTAAGTTAACAGTTAGCAATTAGATATTTAGTTTTTAAGTGGTCATGTAACTAGCATGTGATCTATTATTAAGTTTGAATAGCTACGATTAGATGGGGTTTAACCGTACAAAAGCTTGTATTAATAGATACAGCAACCCTGGTATAAAGTCTTTGGATATGTTATATAGCCCTATTAAATTGGACCATTATCTAAACTTGCTCCATATTCCTAGACCCTATCTACCATGATCCAATTTTGATTAATCATGTTCCTAAGTCCATCCTTCTGTGTATCCCCATTTCTCAAGCTACTGACATGCAAAGAAAGACAAAAGGAGGAGGGGGGGGGGGAGAGAGAGAGAGAGAGAGAGAGAGACTAAAGAAATGGTCCAGTAAATAGTTACCCTTAAGGGAATTGTTGCAGATAAGCCATCATCTTTTCCAAGCTCCTGAGAGAGAATAACTGAAAGCTCATCAGATAGCCACGATATCCATAAGCTATATGCTCTAATACGTAGCTCTCCCATAACCTTATAAAGATCCTCCAGTTTTGGTCTGCACTTTCATTTGCTCCAAGCAATGCAGCAGTAGCATACGAACTTTGCCTCTGAGAATTAGAAAGTATCTGCCTTCCAAGGCTGTCAAAGAAAGGAGAACTGTTGACAGCTTTAGATTGCCACAATAAGGTAGCTTCTCAAAAGTTGCAGGAGATGTGTATTTCACCCAGAACCGTGGAGAGCCGAGAACCACAGGAATGTGTTTGGAGTGATTCTCGAACGCAAACAAGAGTCTCCCAATAAAAAGAGATCTCTCAACTATTATAAGAGGGGGCATTGAATCACCTTCCTTGAGTTCACTTTCAATGGCATTGTACAAAATATCAAGCTCAGTTTTGAGTTCTTTCAATATAGTTGACACACTTTCGTAACATTTGTTCTGCAGATATGGAACTAGATCCTTCAACTCACAGATACCTTGGAAGATTCTAAGAAACTCAATAGATCCTCAAGAACGCTTTGGCAGCAACTGTCCACTTGATCTCTAATTCGGCTAACTTCAGGACCAAAATAGGCATTGAGACAACTTTGGAGATTATCTTCCTCAGGCAGTGCTCTATTTCCCAATAGTGGACCAGTCTTCTTACAGCTATTGGGTTCTGTAAACCAAACCCCATCACCTGTAGAAGGCCTAGTCAAATATGTTTGAGAATCAATCTTCTCACGAGCAGTTGCAGCAATGGTGTGGATTGCATCTGACACATCCACTGCTCTGGTCAGATCCTCAAATCCCGAGTCAACAATCATTTTCATCCTTCTGACAAAAGCATCTTCAAATATCTCATCCCAAAGATCCGAATCACCTTCGAAAACAAGTTCCCGGATGCTATTCCACAGCAACTCAATGTCAGACCCAAATACACTTTTAAGCCATTCCAAACTCCCCTGCAAAACCTCCTTGCTTTCCATTGTCAACCTTATCAACTTTTCCGCAGTTCTAAGCTCTTGGCCACTAGGTATAGCAGAAGCGGTCAATGTGTGCAATATCCAAGTTTTTCTGGCTTCGAGGAACAAGCCCAGAACCTGCTGCGGATCCAGATCATCAATGACGGCAACGGAAGCTAACGCATCTGCATAGGAAACGATGGGCAATCCACGATCCAACAACCTCTCACGGCTCCTCTGGAAATCTGAGCCTTGAAGCTCTCAACGATCTCCCACTGGTGCTGAAGCAAAGGGAAATTGGACAAGATGTTATTGTGGTCCAAATCACCATCGGATGACATCAAGTTGGAATGGACGTGCTTGGTACGCATATACCTAGCGGCCGCTTCCAAGAACATGGGCTCGTCGAGACAGCCCCAAATGTTCTCCGGCGTGTCCACCATGTACTTGACGTGGCATGCGATCCCATAGATGCGGATGCGAGTAGTAGTGGTGTTGGGCGGGGTTTGGAGTTTGGGGGATGGCGGTTCCAAGGCGTAGACGGAGAGGGAGCGGATAGAGCGATGGATGGAAGAGATGTTGGAGGAAATGGATTCGGAAGCTGATTTCATATGGAGGATGGAGTCAGCCGAATCGATGAGGTGACGGTAGCGGGTGCCGATCAGCTGCCGGAGCTCCTCCTTCTTGTGTTCGATCTGTTTGTTGGTGGAGGCTTCGACATTGCGGATTTCGGAGATGGGGTTGGCGCAGAACAGTGATTCAGCATCTCGATTATCCACAGAGCCTGGGGTGAGTCTCATTTCTCTTCTTAATTCTGGGTTTCACTCAACTTTGCTATTTTGTTGTGAATTGAAGACTGCATAATTCAAGGCGCTCAGACCAGGGCCTGCTGTTCGAAATTTTCAAAAAATTCTAAATCAATTCGAGTATGATCTCCCGTTAAATAATATACTTTATTTACTATTTCAAAAATAATATAAATGTATATTAAATTATATTTTCAGACTTAAATTTAAATTAAAAATATTAATCTATTATTATAAAGATAATTATTTCATATAAAGACAGTATAATAAAAATTTTGATACTTGTAGCGATGTCTGTTTCGCTAAAAAAAGTTATTTTTATTTTGTTTTGTTTCGAAAATAGTGTCTTCCGTGAGATTTTAAAAAATCGCGTTTTATTTAGAATTTGGAGTCGCCACCGGCCACTTAGGTAGGCCGGACACCGTAAAACCATAGAGTTTTAAAACTTTGGGTTCGAGAGTCGGTTACGGATGGGAATGATTAGCACCCCACACCGCCAAAAATTGGTACTTTAATAATTACTGATTTATTAATATTAAATTTTTCGGATTAAAGTGACGATTAAATTAACATTTAGTTATATGTGCGAGTAGATTTTAAAGGCCCCGTTATCCGAGAATAAACGCCCAACCACTATCACTACGCCTGATACTGGCCCCGTTTACGCTCGGATAAAAGGGCATTGCATTGACAATTTATATATCTCGATATGCAATCTTAGAGAAATAATTCGGAAACATACATTTGCATTGACATGGTAAAGGACAAAATAATGAAAAACATGGATCTCACAAAATTAAATAAATATAATAAAAAACACGAAAATAGCACATCATAATGATAATAATAACGAGGCATGAATAAAAATATGTGGGAAATAAAAACACATACTTCAAGAATACATACATATTAAAAATAAAAACACAATGTAACATATGCATGACATAAATGTATTATGATGTTAATTTCACAAGTCAAAATCACATGCTAACAAAGAAACTAATACCTAGGGCATAACGTATGACATAATTTGCATACACAAATAAATAAATAAAGACATGGCATTATACATGGCCAAAAACACACACTAACATGTTACCTACAAATATAAAACTCATGCTAACAGAAACAAGCATACCATGAAAACCAAGCTAAAGTATGATATAAAAATGAATATAGACACAAAGATAAAAAGTAAACAACACATCCAAAACATAGGTAGATCCGATAAAACATGGCATATATGAATACATCGAGTAATAGAACATGCTAAAAACAAATAAAATCACAAATAAGCCATGAATATTTAGAACACGAAAATAGGGACTGAAACGCTAAGAAATAAAACAAAAAGGCAGAAATTAAAAGGAAATAAAACTTAATTTGAGGACGTAATCATAAGCCTGATGAAACTTAAAAGGACCAGACATGTAATTGAACCAAAGGGCGAGCTCGGAGTGAAAATTTCAAAAATGCGGTGGGACTAGAGAGGTAATTTCACCATTTAAAAACTGATTTCAGTTTATTTGAGGACGAAATTGAAACATTTTCAAAAAGGAGGGGGATTGGGGTTGCAAATATCCTATGCGGCAAGATAGAAATGAAAATAATGAAAACGCGGAGGGATTTATGACGCGATTTCACCGTTTAAAAAAATAAAACACTTATAAAACACATTCATCTGGCCCAAAATCAAACTTTCCCCCCATTTTTTTAAAACCCCTCTTTATAAAACACCCAGCCCTTACTTTTCTCTCAAAACCAGACCCCAATCCTTTGATAAACCCAGAAACCGACAGCCAACCGCCGGCTCCTCCGCCGCCGGCCGCCGTTAGTCGATGCCGGCGAACCTAAAAAGACCACCAAAACAACCCTTGCTTCAACCCAAACTCGAATCCAAACTTAGATTTAAAAAAGACTCCCTTTTTACCTAGATCTAAGAAAACCCGGAAGCAAAAACCACTTTTTTAAGAAAATCGAGACCAAAAGAACGTCTCCCTCTTTAGCCGGCTCACCATATTTAGGCTTGTTGCCGGCGGGGGAACTGACGACCGAAGGTAAATCACTCACTCATTTTCTTTTTTTGTTGTCTCTAGAGTATATACATGCATGCAACACTAAAGATGAATAAATACCTTTTGTGTATTTTTGTGTGTGTTCGAAAGATGAACAAGAGGGTGGGATCCTTTTTTGTATTTATAAAAAAACTGATACAACTGGTCACTTGATAATCTTTTGTTCTTACAACCTTTCATACATATATCCTCTCTGATCGTTTCGGTAGAAAGTACTATAAAAATATATATATATATATATATTTTTTGGATTTGAAATGATACTGACATAGCTTTTGTTTCTTGTGTTTTCTGATACATCTGAGTACGGTGGTTGGGGCTGGTGATGCGGCAGAGGCATGGTGGAGGTGATCTATTGGCAGACGCATCCTTGGCCATTAGATCAGATCTGATCCAACGGCTAGGATTGCTCGAAGATCAGACGGCTGAGATGAGACCTCGAAAATGATATAGCGGTCTGGGATCGTGCCACGTGGCCTGAAGAAGATGGCCGGCCTTGCACGTGTCTCACACGCGTGAGTGGAGAATCCAACAGCCCGCGCGTGGACTTCACGCGACAGATAAGGGGTCTTCATGCTTTAATCGTGGCCGTTGGATCCAGATCTGATCCAACGGCCCTCGTGCAGCTGCACAAGATAAAATGAGGGCATCAGGGTTCTATTATTTGATGCGGGCTAGGGATTTTTAGGATGTGGGCTGGCCGGTTCGGGCCTGATGTAAAAATTTTGGGTTTTAATATTTGTACATGGGTTGGATATCTAATTAATTTATTTTTTTGGGTTTTGATACTTTATATGGTTATAATAATAATAATAATAATAATACGTATATATATACATACTTGCAAGCGTACACTTACATGGAAACACATACGTATATAGCATACACATACATACTTACGTACACATACATACAATTATGACAAAACACATTCGCACACGACCACACATAATAATAATACATACAATTCATGCAATACTCATTCGTATACATTCAATAATAATAAGGACTTTAATAATACACACATGCAAACATATATAAACATGCACCTAATAATAACACATCACACACACTTTGCGTACATTAATCATACATACAATATATTACGTATACATGCAATAGTATTATTAAACTGATGTAAATTAACGCGATGTTTATACATCGGATAAAAATGGGTGATTACGGTTGCCCCTCTTTGCTTGTTCTTATGGAACAGGAACAAATCAAAGATTATAAGCACTCATTTTTATCTGACTTCCCTATTTGTGGCTTTGGAGTCACGTGTTCTTCTGGAACTCTTCGTTTTTCCTCGGCCGAATCTTTGGGTTCTTAAGTTCTTCCTATATAGAACTTCTTCACCTTCTGCTCTTGGAACTATAGGTCCTCCCTATATAGAACCTTTCATTATGAAGTCTTGAGTTACGAGTCCCTCCTATATAGAACTTTTCACTCTGAGACGGTAAAGCTTGGAGTCCTTCCTATATAGAACTCTTCACCTTTAACGCTGGTTTCTCCTATATAAAACCTTTTGCGTCACAGACGGATTCTTTCGACTAAGAGTTCTTCCTATATAGAACTGTTAGTCTTCGAACCCTAGAGTCGTAAGTTCTTCCTATATAGAACTCTTAGCTTCTGAAATCTTAGAGTTTCAGGTTCTTCCTATATAGAACCTTTCACTCTAAGACAGTAAAGCTCAGAGCCCTTCCTATATAGGACTCTTCGCCTTCGACACAACGAGTTTTTCCTATATAAAATCTTCTGTGTCATGGGTGAATTCTTTCGGCTGGGAGTTCTTCCTATATAGAACTGCTAGTCTTCACCCTAGAGTCGTCAGTCCTTTCTATATAGAACTTTCAGCTCCTGAAGCCTCGGAGGGGCAGATTTTTCCTATATAGAACCTCTCGCTGCGGACACTTGAAAATATAGGCCCTTCCTATATAGAACCTTTGTCTTCACATTTGGGATTCACGCCAAAATAGCTACCGATGCTTCTTTAAATCCGCAGATACCTGTCTAAAATAGATAAAACGCTATGACAAATGAGTTAGCATGCTTCTAATACTAGGGATGTCTAACTATTCATGATGCGTGAGTGTCAATATCTTGGTGCACATGCTTCGGCCACCAGTCAATCTTGACTCTCTGCTGCTTACTTTCTCTTTTTTTCTTCGTCTAGTGGTGATACCCCATTTCACTGTCTGGTTCAACCATTCCAACCTTTCTTTTTTTCATTTCTGGTTCGGGGTTCTAAAGTGCCATTTCGGGTTTTCACTTTAGAGGTTTTTTGTTTTGTGTGTTTTTTCTTTTCTTTTTGTTTTATTTCCTTTTTTTTCTTTTCTTCTCTTTTTTTTAAGGCGTCCTTCCGAGTTTTCACCTGGAAGATCTCTCTTGTTGTCTCGAATGCTTTCTTTAAACAAGCGGGGCATGTGACATTGGTCACCTTGCCCGGGTGCTCGAAGCCTTCTGCTCGTCCCGCTTCAACATACATCATGTAGGCAGCTGGAGGGCAATGTTAATATTGTTTTCTAATCACCTGCGTCTTCAGAGTTAGATCACAGTAATGCTCATAAATCTCTTGTTTATCATAAGCTTATGTTAACTTATTTGCATGGTGTTTATGGCAAATAACAAGAAGACAAGGAACGAGAGCTCAAAATGTGATTTTATTACGATTAAGGATTTGGAAATTTTGAGATGGTTATGGCAAACATGAGGAAAAGGAAAAGCAAAACATGAAATGCAAAACCTCCTAGTATCCACAGTATGAATGATGCATGATCCTGTCAACCGAATTAGAATCTTTGCATGGAGCTTCTTCTTCATGGGGCTCATAGGGATGGCTCTTCTCTCCGGAGGTCCAACCTCCAAATTTATCTAAGTCGCCCTTTACGGGTTTTTGACTCGGATCCTTCCTTTGCTTCAAGATGTCTTTTTTCGGGGTTTTCACCTTGAGCTCTCCATTTTCTTTTTTTGGTTTAGAACGCCCTTTCAGGTTTTCGCTCCACCTCTCTTCTTTTTTCTTCTTTCTTTTTTTCTTTTTTTTCTTTTTTTCTCTTTTTTCAAACATAGTATATCTTAACGGTATCATAATTTATAGGATTTTTCAACTCGTCTTCATCTATTTTGGTTAAGATTAATGCTCCTCCTGAAAAGGCCTTCTTGACAACGTATGGCCCTTCCCAGCTGGGTATCCACTTTCCCCGAGAATCTTTCTGAATCGAGAGGATCTTCTTAAGCACCAGATCTCCCTCTCTGAATTCTCTCGGGTGCACCTTCTTGTTGTATGCCCGCATCATCCGTTTTTGGTACATTTGACCATGGCAGATGCCATTTAGCCTTTTTTCTTCGATGGGATTCAAGTGGTCGAATCTGGCTTGCACCCATTCGGATTCTTCCAATTTTACTTTATTTAGGACCCAGAGTGACGAAATCTCAACCTCAATAGGGAGTACTGCTTCGGTTCTATACACTAGAGAATAGGGCGTTGCCCTGTCGATGTGCGAACATTTGTCCTATAGGCGAAAAGAGCGAATGGTAGCTTTTCGTGCCAATCCTTATAGGTATCCGTCGTTTTCGCGATGATCTTCTTTATGTTCTTGTTTGCTGCTTCCACTGCCCCGTTCATTTTAGGGCGATAGGCTGTGGAGTTATGGTGCGTTATCTTGAATTGGTTGTACACCTTCGTCATCATTTTGTTATTCAGATTGGAAGCGTTGTCGGTGATAATCCTTTTTGGCAAACCATATCGATAGATGATCTCTTTCTTTAGGAATTTGTATACTGTTGTCCTTGTGATGTTGGCATAAGAGGTTGCCTCCACCCATTTAGTGAAGTAGTCTATGGCGACCAAAATAAAGTGGTGCCCGTTAGAAGCCTTTTGGTGAATCTGCCCAATGACGTCCATGCCCCACGCTGCAAAAGGCCACGAAAAATTCATGGTGTGTAAAGGTAACGGAGGAGTGTGAATCTTGTCAGCATAAATTTGGCATTTGTGGCATTTCCTGGCGTAATCGATGCAATCTCCCTCCATGGTCGACCAGAAATAGCCATATCTCATAATTTTTCGGGCTATAGACAGTCCATTGGTGTGCGTCCCACATGAACCATTGTATACCTCTGCCAATATCTCCTTCGCCTCCCGGGCATCCACACATCTCAATAATGTCTGATCATGGCTTCTTTTATATAGGATCTCCACATCCAGAACGTATCCCGCTGCCATTTTTCTGAGTGTTTTTCTGTCATTGTCATTTGCCCATTCGGGATACTTTTGAAACTTGACATATTGCAAGATGTCATAGTACCACGGGTTGCCATCTATCTCTTATTGCACATTACAACAATGAGCCGACCTTTCAAAAGTCTGCATCTCAATGGGCTTCATTTCTGCCCTTGTGTTCCCTTTGAACATGGAAGCCAAGGTTGCCAAGGCGCCTGCCATCTGATTTTCTTCTCTGGGAAGGTAAGCGAAACTGATCTTTTCAAACCCCTTGGTGAGCTCTTGGATCAATTCATAATATTTGACCAGCTTCAGATCCCTGGTTTCCCATTCTCCGCGTAACTGGTAAATCACTAAGGATGAATCTCTGAATACTCGAAGTTTTTTAATCTTTCTTTCAATAGTTGCGTTCAGTCCCATAACACAGGCTTCGTCCTTGGCTATATTGTTGGTGTAGAAGAATTCTAGCCTGCTGGTGAAGGGATAGTAGATATTCTCCGAAGAAATTAACACGGCCCCTATCCCGTGTCCGAGGGCATTGGAGGCTCCATCAAAGTAAAGCTTCCATGAATTGTCGTCTGAGACATTTTCCTCGGTTGTAATACACATCAAGTCCTCATCCAGGAAATTAAAGTTCAACGATTCATAATCATCCGAAGCACGACTAGCTAGGAAATCCGCTATGACACTTCCCTTCACAGCTTTCTGACTTACATACACAATGTCGAACTCAGATAAGAGCATCTGTCAGCGGGCCACTCTCTCTGTTAATGTTGGCGCTTCCATTAGGAACTTCAAGGGGTCTAGCTTGGATATCAACCATGTGGTATGGTATAGCATGTACTGCCTAAGCCTTTTGGTGGCCCAAACCAAAGCACAACATAGCTTCTGAATTGGCAGGTACCGTGTTTCGCAATCATTGAACTTTTTGCTTAGGTAGTAGATGGCTCTTTCCTTCTTCCAATACGCAACCCATTGAATTCTCAAAGACTGTTAGGTAGAGGATTAAAGGTCTGTCTGGTATCATCGCGACTAGAATCAGAGCATTCGTCAAGTACCTTTTGATCTTCTCCAGGGCTTCTTGACATTCCTCATCCCAGACACATGGATTATTCTTTCTAAGTAGTCTGAAGACTGGGTCACACATATCCGTTAACTGGGAGATGAAACGGGGGATATAATTTAGCCTCCTCAGGAAACCTCAAACTTTCTTCTGAGTATGAGGCGGTGGGAGATCCTGGATGGCTTTCACCTTATCTGAATCGATCTCAATCCGTCTTCTGCTCACTACGAACCCCAAGAGTTTTCCAGATATAACGACAAATGTGCATTTGGCCGGGTTAAGCTTCAGCTGGTATTTCCGCAGTCTTTGGAATAGTTTTCTCAAGTTCTGCAGGTGCTCTTCTTCTGTTCGGGACTTAGCGATCATATCATCCACGTATACCTCTATTTCTTTATGCATAATATCGTGGAAAAGGGTCATCATCGCTCTTTGATAAGTCACTCATGCGTTCTTGAGTCTGAAAGACATCACCTTGTAGCAAAAAGTGCCCCACATGGTCACGAATGTGGTTTTCTCCATGTCGTCCGAGTCTATCTTTATCTGGTTGTACCCCGAGAAACTGTCCATGAATGAGAACCATGAGTGTCCCGCGGTGTTGTCAACCAGCGTGTCAATATGTGGCAGAGGGAAGTTGTCTTTAGGGCTAGCTCGGTTAAGATCCCTATAATCTACACAAATACGGGCTTTCCCATCCTTCTTCGGTACTGGCACAATGTTTGCAACCCATTCAGGGTACTTGGCCACTTCCAAGAAGCCAGCATCAAACTGCTTTTTCACCTCTTCTCTGATCTTTAACAACATGTCCGGTCTTATTCTCCTGAGTTTTTGCTGTATTGGTTTGCATTCTAGTTTCCTCGGCAGTTTGTGTACCACTATGTCAGTATTCAAACCCGGCATATCTTGATAAGTCCAGGCGAAAACATCCTTGAATTCCTGGAGTAGGGCTATTAGTTCGTGCCTGGTTTTTTAGGAAAATGTAGTCCCAATCTTTACTTCTTTTCTCTCTTCTTCAGTCCCCAAGTTTACAACTTCTGTTTCTTCTTGATGGGGCATGATTTGCCTCTCTTCGTTGGCCATCATCCTCATCAACTCTACAGGGACCTCACATTCTATCTCATCATTATCTTCTTCAATTCCAGCTGAGATCTCGGGGCATTCAAAATCTACCTCGGGATTAGACTCAGCATCATTCATACAGTTAATTATGAGAGGCCTGCATTAAATGAGAACGAATGTATTGGGAAGTGAGTGGTTTTATATGAGGTGAATGAATATGAATAATGAATGAATGGAATAAATGAGATGTTTTCCCTTTGAGAAAATGGGGAAGTTATATTTTTCATTTCAAACAAAAAGTTAACATAGGTGCCATGTACAAAAGATCCCTATTGTATATGGGCAAAAACAAAAGGTTGATTCGAAGCATTACTCTAATCTAGTCCTAAAAACCACAGGTATATCAACGTGGCTCCAGTTATCAAGAGTCTCCCCAGGGTGGCAGGGGCGAATGCTGGTCAATATACTACTGTCATGGTCAGTTCCAACTATCATGTTGATGGACATCCCCTCGAGTGATTCACTAAACATTTCTTTCTCATTGAGTATGTCATTTTCCTTAATTGCTTCTTCGACCTCCTATCCTGGTCGGCTGAATCCTCCAGAGATGAAAGCATTTCTCAAACGAGGGAAAGACATTGGTCTCCATAGAATCTTCTCTCCCTTAAATCTGGCTCTTCTCTGTTCTTCTTTTCTCTTGTATTCTTCCTTCCTCTGCTGGACACTTGGTTTGTAATCCAGCCCGAAATGATCCTTCTTGGTTATTACACTCCTGGCTCGTAGGCTCCCTTGCAATATTCTCTCTAGCCCTCTTCCTGCTTTGGCTCCTCGGGCTAAAGTTTTAGCAACGGTCATCTTGGTACAATTAGATAACCTGGGGCAGGGGATCCGATTACCTTCCGTGACGAATGTGGCGTTTACCAGCTCTAATGCTCGAAAAGAGCACTCTGCAGCATCCTTATCATTTTGAATGTAAGGGGCATATGATGTCACCGAAGCAATGATCTCTTGCTCAGACTCCACTATGACCAACTTGCCTTCGATCACGAATTTTAATTTCTGATGCAGTGATGAGTGGACGGCTCCTACAGAGTGGATCCATGGCCTTCCCAATAAGCATCTATATGATGGTTTTATGTCCATCACCACGAAGTCGATCGCGTACTTAGTCGACCCAATCAATAGAGGCACCTCAATCTTTCCAAGTGTTCCTCTTTGTATGCCGTCGAAGGCTCTCACAGAGTTATGACAGGGCTTTAGGTGAGAATCATAGACTGGTAGCTTTTGTAGAGTCACCATAGATAGTACGTTCAATGTTGACCCGTTGTCAATCAATACTCTCGGTAACACATACCCCTTGCAGTGGGTTGTGATGTTGAGAGCCTTGGTGGACCCCATTCCTCCTTTAGGGATCTCATTATCACTGAATGTTATATGGTTATAGGCGGTGATATGCCCCACTATCCTGTCCAACTTTGATACAGAAATGTCCTAGGGTATAAAAGTCTGGTTTAGTACTTTTAAGAGTGCCTCGCGGTGCTTTTCTGAACTCAGAAGCAACTCTAACACTGTAATCCTTGCCGATTGCTTTCGTAGTTGTTCCACTATGTTGTATTCACTATGTCTCAGGAATTTCAGAAATTCTTTAGCTTGAGCCTCGGTTACTGGTTCATTTATCTTTGGAGGTGGTTCCTCACCGAATATCTGTGCGGGGGTAACTGATGTATCCTTTCCTTTATCATGGGCAACTTTAGCAGCCTTCAAGGTTTCTGAGGAGTAATATCTGCCACTCCTCGTGAAGTGGCACACCTCACCGATATTCACATCATTCTTGGCTTGCTCGTCTTTCGGTGTAGGCTTTTCTTCAACTTCCTGTTCTTTTATTTCACCAGATTCTGGCTTTTTTGGTATGGTCACATTCACAGCATAGTTTTAAGGAGTTTGCCGAATATCCTTGAATGGGAACGGGGATGGTGCTGAGATGATGATCTTGGAAGTCACCTTAGTAGCTTCCCCTTGGGAGGAACTTGCACCCTCTGGCCTGGAGGAAATGACAAAAGGTCTGTCTCTCCCGTATTTAATGTTGGGGCTGTCAGATATGTACGTCTGACCCCTTCCTTCTTGTAGGCTCTTCAAAGAACTCTATTTGCTTGTCATTCATCAATTGTTGCACCAATCTCTTAAACTTGTTGCACTATTGGATGTCGTGTCCTCCGTCCTGATGGAATTCACAGTACGCTCCACATCCGTTCTGTACTACTATCATGCCCCTGTCGATCAAGTGGGCCATGCACAATTGCTAAAATATCCACCGCAAAGGATACTTGATTTCTGACACATTCTCTTTAACCTTACTGGTAGAGTACTCCTCAATAGCATTCACTCCCTTATTCCCGTGATTACGCAATGGGTTAGCAGCTACACTTGGTTCTTCAAACTTCAGTATCCCAGAATCGATTAGACTCTGCACAAACTTCTTGAAAGCAAGGTAGTTCTCTGTAGGATGACCAGGGCACCACCGTGACAATCGCAATGCGCGTTCGGGTTATAGCAAGACGAGAATGGCTGTTTGAACGGAGTAACGTATTATGGACAGACCATAACCGCTTCGTACAACTAAGAGTAAAGCTCAGAGTACGAAACGGGTAATGGAGTAAAAGTTTGCATCTCTTTCTCCTTTCTCGGGGTTCTCTCATCTATTTGGTTTGAGTTTTGTGCTTTCCTAGTAGACGTCTGCGGCTATGAGACTGTAAAATTCTTTAGGGCAGTGTAAGTACTGGCAGTGCTCACCTCATTCTTCTTGTTGTACTTCTGAGAACTTTCCCCGCTATCAATCCTACCGCTCTTGATTGCCAATTCAAAGGACTCCTCGGTCCTAATTAAATCAGCAAAACTCTGAGTCATGTTATTAATGAGGCGATCAAACAGTGTCCCTTTCAGAGTATTAACAAATAAAGGCGTAATTTCATGTTCGGAGAGGGGTGGCTGAATTTGGGCATCCACTTCCCGCCACCTCTGGGCATACTATCGCAGACTTTTGTTGGATTTCTGCCCTATATTTTCTAACATAATTCTGTTGGGTGTCATGTCCGTCACGTGCTTGTATTGCTCGATGAATGCTCTTGAAAGATCTTTCCAGGTTTTAATGTTTACTCGGCTTAACTGGGTATACCACCACAGCGCCGCCCCAATCAGGTTATCCTGGAAACAATGAATTAATACTTTCTCATCTTTGAGGTAGGCCGCCATCTTCCGGCAATACATTGTCACGTGTGCGGAAGGACATGTGGTTCCAACGTATTTGTCGAACTCCGGTGTTTTAAATTTTGGTGGTAGGACAAGGCCAGATACCAGACTTAAGTCACTGGCATCGCTTCCTGATTCTTCTGTAGTTTGCAGGGCTTTAAATCTTTCTTCCATGAGGCGAAACCTCTCTTCCCATTTCTTTTCTACCTCTATCATGATCCTTTCGACCAAGTTCAGGTCTAGCACCTCCTCATCGTAGAGTGCTTCTGTGTCAATGGGTTGATTCTCAGATGCCCCTACCTGAAGATTAGTAGACATCCCAACAGGGTCAATATATACCTTCTAGCCGGATTTGGCGTAGCCGGTTGAACCTTACTGTGAGCTGGGGTACCTTCTAGCTCTTGAGCGACTTCACCTTTGACTCTTTTCCCGAGGCTCTTAGCCAACAATGTAATTATGTCAGACACTATCGACGCTTGTGACTAAGCAATCTGGTCACTGAGGCTTCTCTGGGCCTCATCAAATCTTGCTTCTAGATCTCTCTGTCCTTTTTCTAGACTGATTATTCTGTCTTCCATGAGCTTGCTTTGTAGTCGGGTAAGGTATGGATGATGAATGATTGCGGCTTAACTTCTATTTTCACAGCGCTACAATATTTACAATATTAATATGATTGCAAAGAAAATAAATGCATGTATAATGATGCAAATGTCATGATGCAATGTAGGAATGCATACAAATAAAGGTACTGATTCCGCTGGTAATCACCCTTTTGAACTACTTCCATGGGAATTAAAAGATCTAGATTACAATAGAGTTCATATTATAAAAAGAAGGTTCCTAATACAAAAGAGTCCTATAGATAAGCCCTATCTCTATCCCCTAACTTTCCAATGGCCCTGAGCAGCTTGATGAACCTGGGTGCTTCTTCCATGCCTGTGGCTATGAAAGGTCGGGGTGCTTCGGATTTGGCAGCTAAGTCACTCACATGCCTTGTGACTCGCTGTATGTCCACCATTAGGTTCGTATAATATTGGTCCCTATCATGCACCTTCCGGGCAGCATCACGCAGTCTTCTTTGCCAATAATTGTCTCCTCCGGCTGCAGCTTCTTCGAATACTCTGATTCTTTCCCTATAGTCTTGAACAGTTGCTTCAAGCGACTCAATCCGGGCTCGCAACGTGCCAACTTCACGCTCTCTTTTTTGTAGTTCGATAAAGCCATTCCTCTGACGGTAAGTCTGAAAAGAGTGTTCTAATTGTGCCAACCTTCCCTCTAACTCGACATTCTGACTTTGGCTCTGATTCAGGCTTTGGATGGTGTCGTCGTACAATCTTTGCATCTCTAACAATCTATTCCTGCTACCCATGGACCTTCTTTTCCAAGCGGCGGTGTTCCCTCTTTCGTAGCTGACTGCTTGTTTTCTTTTGCTGATCTCTTACCTAGTTCTTTCCTTCTCTTGATCAATGGCCTCCTTAAAAAACTACCTTTCCTCCTCGGTAGCTAACCTGCAACTTTCTATCTCTTTCTTGATCGCTCGCTTGCCGATCTCTCGTTCTTCTTCCACCAAACGGATACCATTAATCCTTTCATTTTCCACGGCTATGAACTGACTTCGGCTGGCCTTCTGTACTTTCGCTTTGAGTATGAGGGTATCCTTATGGTAAAAAGCGTTCTTCTCACTCAAATCCGCATTCAATTTCTTCAATTGCCTAATGATCTCGTCTCGCTCGTCGACCTCTAAACTCGCTTTATAAAGCCCACCCGCATACTGAGTCTGTTGGGTTTCCATCTTCCTCTTGATTTGTTCGAGTTTATTTCGTAAAATATCAGCTTCATATGGTACTACTATCGTAAGCTCCTCAAGTGACACAGCTGGTCCCTAATCGGGTTCTGAAATCTTATCATTAATCCTCAAACGCTTCCAAAGATCATAGTCTGGGGTGATCATATGCTTGGTGTCTCATTCCACTCTGATCCGGTAACAATGGTCCCAAGCCCTCATGATAGTTTGAACTTTTTCCTTGAACTCACTTTTGAAAGGAAATTCAGTTTGGCTCAATCCGACGGTATTGGGAACAAAATATCGTGATTCGAACTGTCGGGACACCAGAAGCGGAGCACAAGCAATCCCACAATGCAACCCCAACATCATCAACCAGTCGTAATCACCGTAACTGTACAAGAAGTAATTAACTCTATCGAGCCATGAAACTCTCCATACTATGTCTTCGTCTTGAATGTTCCTGAAAAAAATGGACCATCTCTTTGTCTTCAAGTTTTCTCCCCACTCTTTTGCTAAGTACTCTTGTAAGGGCGAAAATCCTTGAAAGGATATCCCCGATAGGACCCTCGTCGGTGTCTTCCATATATGGCTCTGAATCCATACCTGTAACAGTTGTGCACATCCTCGAAAATGTCATTCTTCGTGCTTTTGACTGGCATTTAAAGAAATGAAGGTCTTGGCCAAGATTGCTGGTACTGGGTTCACCCTCCGTTTCATACGCTCAAACAGATCTAGAATGGCTACATCAATGTTTCCAAGAGTTCTCGAAAAAATTACCAAACCATATATTCCTAAGGCAAATAGGTCTATCTTCTTCCCCCCGTCCGGATGTGCGAGTATGATATCTCGAATACTCTCCCATACGAAGATTGTACTGTCTCCTCGAAGTTGAATCAGGCCATTAACCCAATCGTCACTCACCCGACAAAGGTTTTGAGCTTCGAATTGTAATTCTGATTTCTCGGCGATTTTGCATAGATCCAATCTTCCTGAATGTTCTTCTGATTAAGTAAGGCAGTGTATTCTTTTACTGTAGGCATCATGTCCTATCCATTGAAGGTGAAACAGCAAAAGGCAGGATTCCAGAATTGAAAAATAGCTCGGAGTAGGGGCTGGTTAACTCGAACGTATAACAGCTGTGCAATGTCGCCATAACTATCACAGAACATGTCTTGTAGTCTTTGGTCCCATCCTTCCCAGATGATTTGAAGATCTCATAAGTTGTTCTGTTGAGGACTCACGTAGGTGTACCCTACTACTATGCGCTCGTTCGGCAAACTGTCCCCTTGGGCCTTCTGATTAACCTCTGACCAATGCCTGACTGACAAGCTCTTCTTTCCTAAGATACCTTTTTTCCATGGTGAAAGACTTTCTGATCGGGTAAACCACTTGATCCAATACCTTTATATAATGCAAATGCAATAATGTATGCAAAAAAGCAAAAGCAAAAAATAAAACAAGTCAGTACCGGATAAAATCAATAAATATATAAATAAAAGGACGAATTAAATAAAATAAACACACAAAAAACCCTATTTATCCCATCTAAAACACATAAGGTTATCCGCATGGCTCTAAAGGGGTGGGTTTCTGTATGTTCTCTACATGCAGTGTTGGTGCTAGGAGGTACCCGAATTGTCCTTGCTGTCCCCTACTAAGGATAGAAAGGCCCCCGATCATCACTCATTATAGGCTCATTTTAACCGGGTTCAATTCAGGGGGACCCATTCGCTTATGCCTGCAGGAAGGAACGATATCCTTACGAAAGCATAAGGTACTCGAGCCCCGAAGGTACTTGCTAGGCCTACACGGGAGAACGATATCTTCACGAAAGCATTAGCGTTTTCCCTCACTTAAAAAAAGGTTTATATGCCAAATTTTAAATGCGTCAAAATAAACGCACACTTATAACCGAATGTTAGTTTAATAGTCACTCTAATTCGGAATTTCTAATATTAGTAAAGTGGTAATTATTTGAAAAAGCTTGACTCTCATTTTGTTTTTGAAAAAACAAAAATAGTTCCCAGCGGAGTCGACATCTGTAGCGATGTCTGTTTCGCTAAAAAAGTTGTTTTTATTTTGTTTTATTCCGAAAATAATGACTTCCGTGGGGTTTTAAAAAACCGCATTTTATTTAGAATTTGGAGTCGTCACCGGCCACTTAGGTAGGCCAAACACCGTAAAACCAGAGATTTTTAAAACTTTGGGTTCGGGAGTCGGTTACAGATGAGGAAAGATTAACACCCCCACACCACCCAAAATTGGTACTTTAATAATTACCATTTTATTAATATTAAATTTTTCGGATTAAAGTGACGATTAAATTAACATTTAGTTATATGTGCAAGTAGATTTTAAAGGCCCCGTTATCCGAGAATAAGCGCCCAACCACTATCACTATGCCTGATACTGGCCCCGTTTACGCTTGGATAAAAGGGCATCGTATTGACAATTTATATATCTCGATATGCAATCTTAGAGAAATAATTCGGAAACATACATTTGCATTGACATGGTAAAGGACAAAATAATGAAAAACATGGATCTCACAAAATTAAATAAATATAATAAAAAACACGAACATAGCACATTATAATGATAATAATAACGAGGCATGAATAAAAACATGTGGGAAATAAAAACACATACTTCAAGAATACATACATATTAAAAATAAAAACACAATGTAACATATGCATGACATAGATGTATTATGATGTTAATTTCATAAAGCAAAACCACATGCTAACAAAGAAACTAATACCTAGGGCATAACATATGACATAATTTGCATACACAAATAAATAAATAGACATGGCATTATACATGGCCAAAAAAACACACTAACATGTTACCTACAAATATAAAACTTATGCTAACATAAACAAGCATACCATGAAAACCAAGCTAAAGTATGATATAAAAATGAATATAGACACAAAGATAAAAAGTAAACAACACATCCAAAACATAGGTAGACTCGATAAAACATGGCATGTATGAATACAACGAGTAATAGAACATGCTAAAAATAAATAAAATCACAAATAAGCCATGAATATTTAGAACACGAAAACATGAACTGAAACGCTAAGAAATAAAACAAAAAAGCAGAAATTAAAAGGAAATAAAACTTAATTTGAGGATGTAATCACAAGCCTAATGAAACTTAAAAGGACCAGACATGTAATTGAACCAAAGGGCGAGCTCAGAGTGAAAATTTCAAAAACGCGGTGGGACTAGGGAGGTAATTTCACCATTTAAAAACTGATTTCAGTTTATTTGAGGACCAAATTGAAACATTTTCAAAAAGGACGGGGACTGGGGTTGCAAATATCCTATGCGACAAGACAGAAATGAAAATAATGAAAACGCAGAGGGATTTATGATGCGATTTCACCATTTTAAAAAATAAAACACTTATAAAACACCTTCATCCGGCCCAAAATCAAACTTTTCCCTTTTTTTAAAACCCCTCTTTATAAAACACCCAGCCCTTACTTTTCTCTCAAAACCAGACCCCAGTCCTTTGATAAACCCACAAACCGGCAGCCAACCGCCTCCTCTTCCGCCGTCGGCCGTAGCTAGTCGGGGCTGGTGAACCTAAAAAGACCACCAAAACAACCATTGCTTCAACCCAACTCAAATCCAAACTTAGATTTTAAAAAAACTCCCCATTTTACCTAGATCTAAGAAAACCCGGAAGCGAGAACCACCTTTTTAAGAAAATCGAGACCGAAAGAACGTCTCCCTCTTTAGCCGGCTCACCATATTTAGGCTTGTTGCCGACGGGGGAACTGACGACCGAAGGTAAATCACTCACTCATTTTTTTTTGTTGTCTCTAGAGTATATACATGCATGCAACACTAAAGATGAATAAATACCTTTTGTGTTTTTTTTGTGTGTGTTCGAAAGATGAACAAGAGGGTGGGATCCTTTTTTGTATTTCTGAAGAAAAAAAACTGATACAACTGGTCACTTGATAATCTTTTGTTCTTACAACCTTTCATACTTATATCCTCTCTGATCGTTTCGGTAGAAAATACTATAAAAATACATATATATTTTTGGATTTGAAATGATACTGACATAGCCTTTGTTTCTTGTGTTTTCTGATGCATCTGAGTACGGTGGTTGGGGCTGGTGGTGCGGCAGAGGCATGGTGGAGGTGATCTCTTGGCAGACGCATCACTGGCTGTTGGATCTGATCCAACAGCTAGGATTGCTCAAAGATCAGACGGCTGAGATGAGACATCATAAATGATGTAGCGGTCTGGGATCATGCCACGTGGCCTGGAGAAGATGGCTGGCCTTGCACGTGTCTCACACGCGCTAGTGGAGAATCCAACAGCCCGCGCGTGGACTTCACACGGCAGATGAGGGGTCTTCATGCTTCAATCGTGGCCGTTGGATCCAGATCTGATCCAACGGCCCTTGTGCAGCTGTGCAAGATAAAAAAAAAGGGCATCGGGGTCTCATTATCTGATGTGGGTTAGGGTTTTTTAGGATGCGGGCTGGCCGGTTCGGGCCTGATGTAAAAATTTTGGGTTTTAATATTTGTACATGGGCTGGATATCTAATTAATTTATTTTTTTAGGTTTTGATGCTTTATCTGTTTATAATAATAATAATAATAATAATAATACGTATATATATACATACATGCAAGCGTACACGTACATGGACACACATACGTATATAGCATACACATACATACTTACATACACATACATACAATTATGACAAAACACATTCGCACACGACCACACATAATAATAATACATACAATTCATGCAATACTCATTCGTATACATTCAATAATAATAAGGACTTTAATAATACACACATGCAAACATATATAAACATGCACCTAATAATAACACATCACACACACTTTGCGTACATTAATCATACATGCAATATATTACGTATACATGCAATAGTATTATTAAACTGATGTAAATTAATGCGATGTTTATACATTGGATAAAAATGGGTGATTACAATACTAAAATTTAGAGTTTGAATGTTAAAATCTTTTCTTTTCCACCGTAATATAAATTCGGCTTCAAAAATCTAAACTATACCCTGATATAAAATCAAGTATAGTTTAGAGTTCATTTTTTTAATATTAAGTATTAGAATCTAATAAAAATATAGTAACTTAAATAAAAAATATCTTGTCCTAACTTAGTTTAGATCGAATCAAGTTGGTTCGGTAAACGACAAAAACTAAAAAAAAAACATAAATTATTATGGCCCTATTTGGCAATTAGCGGATTGTTGATAACTGTTAGCGGATTATATTAGCTGATAGTTAATAGCTGATTGCATTAGCTGATTTGACTAGCGGACTATATTATCTGATTGTATAAAAGTATTTGATAAAATTAAATAATAACTAATAGTTGTTTGATTATTTAAATAAGTAAAATAAAATATAAAGACATGATTATATTTAAAATTTGTTTGAATATTTTATTAATTATCAATATTTTGTATATTTATTAGATTATAAAAATAATTTTTAATATAATATTACTAAGCATATTTGAAAGATATATATATATTAATTTATTATTTATATAACTATTTTTAATACAATTTAATTAATTGCTAAATTTAAATACAAATATAAATATGTGAGAATAAAAAAATATTAGTTTATAAATGTCAAAATGTAAATAAGGTAAAAAATTAAAATAAAAAATATTAAATTTAAGATATTTGAACATTTTTTATAATTATTAAGGTAAAAAAGTTCTTATAACTTTTATGTTAACCTCTAATTTCAAAAAGTTTTTATTAACAGTTTTTTAAAATTAGAGATTTCATCTAATTTACTATTTAATAAACATCTAAATTAAGACAAAACCTTTAATATTAACTCAAATCTCTAATTTTAATTCAAACTGCTATTTAACAAACACGGCCTGCGACTTTAATGATAGAAGGGGTGACCGCGACTTATCCATTTAGTATTTATACATAGGAGAAGCTCCACACACCGCACTGGTAGAGAGTAGCCTCCAAAGACACATGAAGTATGTTTCACTAAATTAGAATACACACCTTTTAATCATTCACTCGTTTCAGACATTTTCCAGATTATGAAAACTAAAAAATGAAATTTATAGAACGAAAATGTATTTTATTATTTAAATAATTATTTTTAATGTTTTATTAAAAAATTATTATTTTCATTATTTTGTTTAGAAAACTTAATGATTAGACCTTAAGTCCTCAATTTTTAAATTGATTTGGACTTTGAACCCCCCCGCCCCCCAATTTTATTACTATTTATATTTGTACCCCAAAGGCCAAAGTTCACTCTTTCCAACCGAAACCCAATGTTCACCACCACATAAATAGATTCTGCAACAAGAGTAGACATGTTTGTTTTGTTTGTTTATAAACGGTAATGAAAAGGCAAGAAATTTATCATAAAAGCTTCGGACTGCATACTCTCCCACTAACTTAACTACCTTCAAAGACTGCACTGCTGAATGCACCACACTCTCCAACAAGTTGCCTTCTCAACTATTAATTAGTCAACAGCTGCATCAAGGGTTGCCTAAATTCTGTGAACAGACATTTAGCAATGCAAACCACTTGATGTTCTACGGTTCCAAGTTCCGAGCTTATGTCATAAACAAGGATCTTGGTACACACCTTGCACTTCATTTTCTGTTCATATCTCCCAAGCACACGTATTTGAGCTGCAAAAACAATGAAAGATTGCTTTACCCAGGCAAAAAGGATATCAAGGGGGGAAATGCATTGTGGTAATGTCCGATTACACTCACTTCAAGATATTCATCTATCCCATACTTGGAACCTTCTCGCCCGAGACCAGACTGTTTGACACCACCAAATGGTGCCACCTGAATTGAAACAACACAAACCATAATTTTTATCTATAGCTTCTTCTTCTTCTTCTTCTTCTTTACTGTTAGTTTATGCAAATATGACCCACCTCGGTTGAAATGATTCCTTCATTAACACCGACGAGCCCATACTCAAGAGCTTCTGAGACACACCATGTCCGTTGAACATTGTTTGTAAATATGTAGGCAGCTAACCCTGAATATGTGGAGCAAAGAATGAGAACTAATAAATCAAACTGTAGAATATTATCCTAGAAGAGGTAGTATACGATAAATTTTTGAACAAGTAATTTTACCAATAGTGATTGACTAGGTTTGGTAGACAGATACTTCTTAAGAAACTAATAGAACAATAAATAAAAACATAATGACAATGAATTTAATAAAGACTATGGATTAGCTTATCCAGAAGACAACAATAAACCCTGAAAAATGAACCTGCATTGGTGTCGTTTGCAATGCGGATAGCTTCTTCCTCAGTTTTGAACCGCAAAAGAGGGGCCACAGGTCCAAATATTTCCTCTCTGACATAAGACAAATTGAAATACATCTCATAAATCTAAAACATGAACACAAAGACAAAATCATGCAGCAAAGTTGACGTGGCAACATGACAGCATATATGGGGCAAGAAATTTAATTTAATGGTACAAACTGCATGTTTGACTCTATCGTATGTATCACCAAAACACCCAAACATGTACACAATGACAAAAACTCCAAATTGACTTGAAACACTTCACACGTGTAATGCATGCAGTAGACTATTAACTTCTTCGAAGCAGCAATGATATCAACCGCATTCATGCAAATAAAAGCAATATTCACGATCCTACTATAATCCATCATGGACTTATGAGCAGAATCCTTAACAAAGATTCAGTTGATTAAATTTCCTCTGTAAAACTTCAGAACCGAGAATAGTACTTGTTATTAAGCACCTATAAGAAACATTACAATGATTATCCCAATTCTTCAATTTACTGTCGGATTAATTTCGATCAACACTCTCCCAAATGTTTAAAATAAAAAAGAGGGGGGATGCGGAAGCAGGGAAAGGATAGAAACAAATAAAACTATGATGGGAAAAAAAGCACAAATTTACTGTTCATTGAATTTTAGCTGAAATTTAACAACTAAGACCAGAAAAAGGCCAACAAAATAGTTTATACTTCGGGTATCCAAATATGATAAAGGAGGAACTAAAAAGGTCTTTCCAATTGATCATCTGGAAGATAAACAAAAGGGAAGAAGTACAAAGAGTTGAATTTAGAAGAATTCTACAACTTGTCTTGCACTCCAAATCCTAGAGAGTAAAGAGTAGTTTGCAATAAGTTTGCAGCAAAAGGATAAAAATGTTTTGATTCATTGAATATTAGTTCGTAATTAAGCCTAATTGTAGCCCATTTTTTTCTAGCAAACTAAAACATAAAAAAGCCCACCAAATAGTTTTAGGTTTGGCTGTCTATTTGGTTGTACTAAATCTCAATTCTTTCTGATGAGAAATGTATCTAAATGGTTCAATTTTCCCCTCTTTTAAATACTGTATATGTATGTACATTGATACATTTATTTCTTGTTGTATTTGTTAAGTTCACAAGTTATGGATCAAGTCACTAGATAGTTGTTGCAACTGATTTCTCAATTTAGGCTATTTGTGGCGACACTTGCTGCCATTTGCGACTCGACTACTACCACTCTCGCTTCATTAACTCTTCTTTTGAGCGGGAATCTCCATTAGTGTCCAACTCTGATACCAAATTGTTAAGTTCCTCGTGAAGAACCTATGATTAATAATGTGTGGAACCTTCGAAGTTAGCTCTTAACCATAGAACTCATAGATGGGAGCTCCTAACCTAGACTCATTAGAGATACAATCTTAAACCTCTATAAATTGGAATGATTTCTTAGTATATTACTGTGAATCATCATCTTAAACAAAGGTTATATAGGGAGTTATTCTTGTAAAGTAAGAAACTAAAATTAGGGACTTTATTCTTGTAAAATAAGAAACTAAAATTTAAGACTTTCAATTGCAATAAAATACATGCTAAAAATAAATTATTATAATCATGAATACTTGCCGTCAAAGGCATCCATAACACTTTCCCCTCAAGGGTTCAAAAAGGTTATAGCTAACAATCATTTCCACTAGCTTGGAATTGATGGACCCATTATATTCTTCCTAAAACCCCTACATCATCAAAAATCAAATAGAACATAAATTATTATAACTTTTGCCTTAAGAAGTTATTTAGCTTAATTAAAATTAGAATGGATGAAGAGTCGGACCATACTATAATACTCTCCAACTTAAAGCGTGAAGAAGTTGCAATCATATCATATTTAGTAACCAATCTGAAATGTCAGCATATCTTAGAGGATGTACCTTGCTAATAGCATGTCACTCTTGACATCAGTAACAACTGTGGGCTCATAGAAAGTCATTCCAAGGCTATGTCTTTTACCCCCAAGAATGACTTTTGCTCCCTTCAAAAAATCAGCGATCAATAAGTTATGAGATAAATAAGTGTTTACAGGGAAAAAATGCAGGCTGACAGTAACAAAATTTAGCAACACTTTCCAGAAGACAGAGAAGTAGGAGAGGGAGAAGTTAACAGAGTATGAAATGATGTATACATATACATGATATATGGAAGGTACCATAAATAAGCTGGTTTGGCTAGCTAAAGTTGGCAAACATACAATGAAGTGGTTTTGGCATGAGCTTGTGGAATTGCAACTCCGAATGCTAAAATCAAGTATCGTGAAAATATGCATGCAAAATAACAGGGAACCATGAATTAAAATGAAACCAAGAGTAGAGAAAATTGAATGTTATATGGAGTACTACAAAAAGTGATGCTATGAAGCACGGGTACTTTTGTTAGGGGAGTGTTCAGACTTGTGCCCAACATGAACGTGGCTCTAGCATAATAGAATACAATGGTAAACACAAGAGGACATGCCAAAAAAGTAAAAATAAAATAAAACATGATCAAAACCCAGCAAAGACCTGGTTGGACACTTGATGTATTTTCTCCAAAATAGGGAATCAAAGCAAGTTGGTTGTAACAGGTTTTTTTAACGTTGAATATATGGACACTTGATGTATTTTCTCCACTAAAAGAAAAAAAATATATAAAAATGAAGATATGGAGTTGATAAAAACAGGAAAATGAAAAAGCAAAGCTAACCTTTTGCACTGCAGCTTCATTAATTAGTGGACCCTGATAGGTAAGTACAGTAAATCAAAATTAATATCCTTAAGACAAATTCACTTGTTAAATAGAAAAGAGCACCAATCAACTTAGCAATGGCACAAACATAAGTGCAGATCTTTTCGACTTACTATTTCCATACAGTACTTTTAGAAAAAGGAACAATATAATTTCCATCAATAACTATCCTTGTAAACTGAATATTGAGAAACATAAATGTATTGACTAGCCACACATAAACATTAAGACCAATTTCGCATGAACAATAAGAATATGAAAGGGCTTAGGCTAACTACCTGAGCTACACCTTCAGTGAAGCCATCTCCAACTTGCAGATTCTGGACAGCTTTTGAAAAAGCCTCAACAAACTTCTCATAAATACCTGAAAAAAAGGTATGCCACTGTGAAATTTATTTAGACACTAATGAATTTGACATATAAAACAAAATGTATTTTCCAAATCCAAATGCACTCAAAGTTTCTGAATATAAAAAACATACTAAAATAAAAAGAATTGCCAATAGAAAATGTTTAGTACATTTACATCCATACCTTCTTGCACAATTACTCTGTTTGCACAAACACAAGTCTGTCCGCTATTACGGAATTTTGCTGCAAGCTGCAAAATTGCATGGCATTGTTAATGATACAAAAAAGGTAACACTACATGCTTGGGTTAAGAATCAAACAAAAGATACCATTGAACTGGAGAGTAGAATACATATTACAGTCAATTTTCATGCATCCAGAAAATCATATTAAAGCTTTGTCAAACCCCTAGTCACTAAAATAACCCAATTTAACAGGTTTCTATTGCATTTTCTCCATAAGCCAACAAAATAACAACAATAGTTAAAAGCAAAAAAACTAAAGCAGTAGGAAAGTCGTTCTCCAGTGTGAATTCCCCTCCATTTACCTATCAAGTTTATAGCTGAGAATTGCTCCTCAAAACTCAAACTTTTGGATATTAGAGGCCTTGTATAAATAGAATGATTACATCACATCTATAATCAGAAAGCTGGTGAATGAGAGTTATGGTTGAATGATAATGCCTTCCTCTACAGAATGTTTATTAGACTCCCCTTGAGGTTGGGGCAGAATCAAGATACCACCTGCTGGTTAGAGCATGCTATTTTTGTTCTCTTGAATGCACACAAGCTAAAAGCATGACCTATCCATCTGATTATTCAGAGAGATTTGCCACCAGGATCAGCAGTCATAGGCAACAATTCATGGATTTTAAGGTGGTGTCATGGGGTGAACTCTTAAAAACCGAGGTCGATGTTAATTAAAATATTTGGTAATAACTAGCAAATGCTACATGGCCTTGTGGAATGATCTAAATCCCCAAAGACTATGAAGGGTTTCTCACCAAGGATAGTGATCTTCAAAAGTTTAAGACACATTTACCCAGGAAGTAGTGCCCACCGCAATATATATTTCTCTCCAAATTTGGATTTTCTATAAGCAAATTTCCATCTTTATATTTGTTTGACCATTAAGTGTGAACATGCAATAGCTTTGTATTATACTCATCAAAGCTGGATTAATTTTCTCTAGAAAAACGAATTCCTCTTATATAAAACTGCTCCTTCAATAAAAAAGAATCTTGTTATTATAATAAGATTATTTTAGGTGCTTTATATTTGGGGTTCTTTTCATTCTATACAACACTAAACAAATTTAATACCAGTAGTGTTTTAGAATATTGCACCAAACTTGGTAATCCAAGATCACAAGTGATTAAATCACCTCTGTGATAATATCATGTTAATTGCATCAACATACTGATATTAAAAGTGATACCAAACACTACCAAAATTTATCTAAAAGGATCATCCAAGATATTCACATATGACACCAAATGCTATGCAATTTCAGAAGTCAAACTACTTTCCTGGTTATAAAGGGAATTTTGATAGTTGAGGTAATTTAACTTTTCCCATTTCTTTAGCTCATGTTTGTCTTTCTTATATGCTGGTTTCTTCTTCTAAATACAAAGAGGGCATAATTTATATTTCCTTGTACGGATACAAGATTGCAATAAGTAAACTGAATTCTTAACAGTGATATCAACAAAATTATCCCCTTAAATTATGGCCAACATATCAGATTTCCTTAGAAGACACAAATACAATCAAACCATAACTAAAGTTTGTACAAGGATTCAAAATGTGATTTAAACATAGAAGAATTTGTCCTCACCTGCTTTAAAACAAACAAACGACGATCAGCTAGAGTAGCCGGAATTATATCTCCATAGACCCGTTTGGCCTCCTCTGCGAAGAATTCAATAAAACTGGCTCCATAACTAAACCTATAGTTTGAATCTTGGCATCAGAGTTGACAGATGATGAACAACTTACGGCCAAAATCAGTTTGCTCAATTTTAATAACACTAAACATTCAAATGAATACCTCACCCATGGCTGCTTTTAAAGGTTTTCCTTGCTCTAATGTTATTAGTTGACCAAGCTCTTCCTTGTGGGACATTATAAGATCGTACCTTTAAAAGAACATTTGAAAGAAAAGAAATTTATTTGATATCTACAAACCTGCAAGATTGATTAGTTCAGTCTAACCAAACAACTATATTCTGGGTGTCAGCCATTAAAAATAAGCATTGAAATTTCCATGCTACAAAATATCCTGTCAATCTGGACCATTTTGATTAAAAAGCAGAAGATCGAACTCCCAAACTATGCTAGAAAAATTAATCTTCCCATATTTTAAAAAATCTATGTCAGAATTCAGATTTTACGCATCTGTCAGCGGCAATCATTTACCAAAATATCTCACGTTAAACCACGCAAAAACAAAGAGCAAGGCTCTTTTCAAATGATTGACCTTTCCAATTTCAGTGTAAATGTATTGTAATAGGACAAGGCAATACCATTTTCTAAGACATTTGCTCCTTTCAGTAGCAGTGAATTTACTCCAAGCTATGAAGAAAAAGAAAAAGAAAAAGACAAGGAAAAGAAGAAGGAATGAGGATAATCAGTTAAACTAGATTTCAGCCCCAAGAAAACTTTGACCCTCTGCATGCAAAAACTACCAAACCATAACAACTTTGTTATTCCCGAATTTTAGCCGAGCTTAATAATAAATACTAAATACATAATAAATAAATATTAAATAACCCAAAATCAGTCCAAATATTAATAAATGTCCAATTACATATTCAAAACCCCTTACAAAGCCAAAAGTCCAATTCAGGCCCAGTTTACATTTGTTTCCCTCCCAAAATCCTATACATATCAGCTATGCAAACACAAAACCCAATTAATTTCATTTTTCCCGCCCAAATCCTAATCAGAAAGGACACGTGGCAGTTTCTTATTGGTCCAAACCAAAGCACACAGAATGTGCTTCTTCTTCCCGCCCAGTTGGGTCTGCTTACATCAGCGAGTCTGACCATTATAAATACCTACAGGAGAGAGTGTGCGTCAGGAATTAATTAGCAATCATTAATTACTAATAATAAATAAATAAACTAATAAATATCAAAGAGAGAAAAAGGGTAATTCATGGATTATACCTGACATCGAAAACTGAACTGTCCGAGTAGCTGAACTGCCTGGAGCTGCACCGTCACCGGGAAGCCGTACGGTCGCCGAGGAAGCTGCATCGTCGTCAGAAACAACGCCGCTATTGTAATCGAGGTAAAATCCTCTTCGTTTCTTTAGATCCTACAAAAACAGTAAATGTCAGTTCGGAATAAGAAAATTGTTAAAAAATAAATAATAAATAAAAGATTTGCTGTAGCCGAGATCTTTTCTAGTCACCGGTGAGTTTAGAGGCAAGGCGGAGTTGAAAAGTGGGATGGTTTCGGGTAGCTAGATCTACGTTGGGAAGTCGGGAATCCTATCGGATTAGGGTTAAATTTAGGATTTTTAGGGTCGAAAATCGAATTTGGTGAAAAATTTAAGGCTTCGGCCGGCAGTTGACGGTGGTTGGAGTTTGGTCATGGTGGCCGGCGAACGGCAAGAGGCAGTTGGAGTGCGGCGGCGGGAGATCAAATGGTGCAGTAAGCGGTCGTTTGTGGCCGGATTGCTTGGTTTCTTCATGTTCTTGATGAACCATGAAGAACATCAAGCAAAACCATGAGGTTTTGATCCGTTTTTGGTAGCTTTTCTGGAAAATGAAGTGTTATTGAAGAGAGAGGGGAGAGCATTTCGGGGAAGAGAGAGGCAGACGAGAGAGTGGGCAGAAGTGAAATGAAGATTAAAGCTGGAAATAGGGCTTTTATAGTCCTCCCAAAATGCTGCCGTTTTGGCAGCGGGTAAGGGAGGGATCCGCCCGCTTCATTTCGGGTCAGGCTCATAGGATCCGCGAATTTTTTAGATTTTTGGGCAAATTCGGGATTTAATCACGGGGCTTTTGGAGTGTATTTCAATCCGGTCACTGTTTCCTCTTATTTCGTTCCCCGTGTTTTGCCTTCATTTAATTTGGTCCCCGAATACCTTTAATTGATTCCCGTAGTTTGTAATTCTTTCAATTAGATCATTAGGGCTTTCTAATTTGGGCTTACAGTTTAATTGTTTAATTTAGTTATTATCTAATTGTTTAATTTAATTCTTAAATGCAATTAATTATTTGTTTGTTGCATATTTTAAAATTAGCATATAGTATTTGGTTAAGTAATTAAGCACACTTAGTTAAATTAAATATTAGAGCCTTTTAGTTTAGGTTTCTTTAATTAGGTTACAATACTAATTCAATATACAATATTATTTATTATTTGCTTACAATATTAATTATTTAGTAGCTAGATTAATTTGTTCTTAATTTAGTTATTATTTAATTGTTTAATTTAATTTTAAATGCAATTAAATTATTTGTTTGTTGCATATTTTAAAATTAGCATATAGTATTTGGTTAAGTAATTAAGCACACTTAGTTAAATTAAATATTAGAGCCTTTTAGTTTAGGTTTCTTTAATTAGGTTCAATAATTAAATAGGAAAGATAATTGTAGTAATAAAATATATATTAAATGTAATTTTAAAATCTAAATTTGGATGATGTTCCATTGTTCACAATGGGGTGTTATCACAACATAGATTTTAACAAATTATATTTAATATATATTTCACATAAAATTAATTATTAATTTAGTCTTTAATTAATTAATACATTATAGTTAATTAAATGCATATCGAACAGAATCTTTGAGGTTCAAATCTGGATGGTGTTCCATTGTTTACAATAGGGTGTTATCTCAGCCTTGGTCATAAAGGTGTATATTCGATATACATTTTCACTTATAAAATTGATTAAATAATTTGTTAGAGCCTTAATTAGGACTAGAACTTTAATTAATTAGATGAATTAATTAAATAGGAATATGATTAATTTAAAGGCTTTAAATATATGGAAGGTGTTCATGAAAATGGCATTTTCTCATAAAAGCCTTAAATTAATTAATATTCATAGATTTAAACAATTAATTAAATAGAGTCTTTTTAGGAATAGAACTTAAAATTGACAAGACTAAAATATCATTCATTAAAACCTTTTATGTTGGAAATTCATTTTTAAAATGCGAATGGGGGTGTCACCTAACGAGGTGTCTTTATCTCGTATTCGAACAAAATGAATTTCCTTATAAAAGGATATCTGTATTCAGAATTTAAATTCAATTAATAGTTATGGGATAAATTAAATTCAAATTATTATTCGAAATGCCAAAATGCCACGTAAAATTAAAGGTACCGATAACGGGCGTTCGTAGGGGTGTTAATCCTTCCCTACACGTAACCGACTCCCGAACCCAATTTTTCAAGACAAAATTTCTGGTTTGTTTTTCGATGTCCGGTCTACCTCGAAGTGATCGGTGGCGACTCCAAAGTGTTTTTTAAGATAAATAAAGGATATTTCAATTTAATACGAAAAACCCTAATTTTCAAGATTAAATTAAAAATGGCCAGAAAACCCTAATTTTACGAAAGATCGATTGTCAGGCTATTTTCAAACATTCTCGATATTTTTCAAAAAATGGTCGCGACAGCTTGGCGACTTCGCTGGGGATTTTAAAAAAATCGAGAGTCAGCCTAATTAATTTTACGTGGAATATTGGCATTTTGGACAATAATTTTAATTTAATTTTTCCTATAATTATTGGATGAATTTTTTGGAAAAATGCGGGTAGCTTTTTCTTGTGATATAAATTGTCATTCATGCATAAGCCTTATACTCGGGCTTTTTACCCGTAAGTGGGAGTGAGGCATCATCTTACGTGGGTTATTCAGCCCCGTGATCGAATTTTGTCCTCATTTCGGTATATCAACCTTATACACCGTAAGGTTACGCCTCCGCTATAAGGGGTTGTATGTTCCCAAATCCTGTCTTACTAGTCCAGTAACGACAGTTTGAGTACCCAGAGTCTAGATCGAAACCTACATGCTGTAATAGAAGCCTACCCCACTAGAGCCAGACAAGGACCTAGGACAGGGTGCTGCTGATTTAAATTTATTTCTCTGGTTATTTTGTGTGCAAAATAAACTGTTCTCTGGTTAATTTTACGCAATATAAATTGTTTTTCCGCAATAATTATTTTTGCTTACAATATTAATTCACTATACTGACACAGTTACATGTTATATTGCATTCGTGAGAGGTATCGGTTTGAGAATTAGTCGAGTAGGCAGTGGCCATAAGAGCTGAAGGGTCCGATAGACAAGTGGGGGATAATATGTCATTGTGGACTGGATTCGAGAAGATTCAATACAAGAACGAAGACAGTATCTGTGGAGTCCAGATGTCATTAATGTAAAGTTGTATCAGAAAATTCAGGGCATAATGAAGTTTTGCCAGAACTAGTTCGGTTTGAGAACCATAGAATGGGGAATATGAAGAGTCATTTTCAGGAAGATTTATGGGTATTATAATGTTGTATCAGAAATTTTTGAACATAATGAAATTCCGCCAGAACTAAGTTTAATTTGAGAATCATAAGATGGGAATACGAAGAGTCATTTTCAATAAATTTTCTGAATTATAGTGTTGCTGTTAGACAGTCAAATGGATCAATAGTTGCTTAGGGCCGTAACTTGTTTATAAAGCCCGATATAATTATTCGCACTTCAGAAAGATACATGTAACGCCAGTAATAGAGAAATACAAGGTTTTGCTACATTGCTCCAATGGTCAAAGGACAAGGTTTATACAAGACTCAACAATAGTTTAGGGTTCAAGATAGGGTCAGTGGCAGTTACAGAGATAAACAAGGCATGGTATCTGGAAAAAATAGTGATAACCAGAAAAAGGATAGATAATAGATAGATTGAAGGGGCATTCAAGACGAGTAAATTAAAGGGGCATTCAAGGGCCGTTGCTGACAGAAAAGATTCCAATGAAAAATAGAAAATTTTAAACTCAGAGGCGATACCCAAGTTTCACTAATGATGAAATTCACCGAAAAATACCATAATTAAGGGAATACTGATAAAAATGAGCTGAGAAAATGACAAAATCAAGAAATGTAGTACAACAATTGAAAGATCGGTTCAAAAGTTTCGAAGGGGATCACAATGAAGGGCAAAATTTTGAAAATCAAGTCGAGGCAGCAACCTAGGCTATCCAGAAATAGAGTTGTGAAATGATTAACTTCAGGAGCCAAGTGTGGGGGTTGCTTGGCATGTACATATTTTATTTGGTGAGATCGAGAGCCTACAACAACACTCTAATATTGACACCAAGCCAGTACAAATGATAACTCAGAGGCTGAACAAAGTAATCAACCGAAAGAGCTGGAGCTAGTAACATATTGCATTTGTTCTATATTCGACCTTTCAGTTAGATGTGTGTTGTTCTAATGACTAGTTCTTGAAACCGATACCTCGTGCATTCATGCATTACAACATTTAAAATATTATGTAAAATAAAAATATTGCCTTATTGTTTTAAATATTGCATTACATATTGTTTACCTTGCTTGAGCCAGACAGGAACCTAGGTCAGGTGCTGTAAATTTAAATATGTTCTTTGGTTATTCTCTTTGATCAAAATAACTTGTTTTGCTGTATGTATTTAATTTAATTTAATTTAATTTTGTCTTCGAAATTATTTCGCGATACTGGCTCATTTTTCCTTTTTGTTTTGTATTCTTTCACATCATGTCATCATTACATAGAGGTATTGATTCAAAGGTAGTCGTCATTAGAAAACGATCTTGATGTATAAGAGTATTCATAGGTCGATAGAAGAGAGAGCAAGTATAAAACAGTATTCTGGTCAAACAACAGAAGAAATGAAGGGCAGTTCGTCTAAGTGTTACACATCAGGTTATGTTAGTGTTGATGCTGACAAGAATGAGATGCAAGAGCTGAAAAGACAAATGGCTGAGATGATGGCTATGGTGACAGCTATGACCAAGGAAAAGGGGCATACTGAGCTGAAAGGAGAAATAATCAAAAAACTGTACGAGAGTAGACATTCGAGTTGGCACACCAATATAACTCGCATCAATAAACCAACTGGAGGTATAATTGAGCCAAATCCCAAGAAAATGATGGCATGCCAGGGAGAAATTCAAGGAAAAAAGAAGGATAAATGATCTTTTAATACAATCATGATAACATATGCAGAGCTGCTTCCAATGCTGATAGAGAAAAATCTTGTGGCCCGAGCCCCGTTTAAGTCTACAGTGTTTATAGTGCCTTCTGCACTCAAAGGTTATGGTATTAGTACAGCATGTGATTACCATCAAGAAAGTTTAGATCATACTACTAAGAATTAAGAGGCTTTGAAGAGCAAGATTGAAGATCTTATTAGAGAAGGCATGTTGAGTTTTGAAGATGGAATGCTCAAATTTCCTAAAAGCCTGACAATTAATGAAACACCTGGAGATACAAAAGCGAAGGAAAGTACAAGCCCGTCAGAATCAAGTAAAGGTCCAAGGCAAAGTTCAAGTTCTAGCGTTCCATCAGCCGATTATCAGAAGACAGAAGATCACAAACATCATTTTGATCTAATTCCTATTTCATATAAAGAATTGTATCCTCAATTGTTAAAGGCCTAATTGGTGTCCCCATTGTTTCTTGAACCTCTGCAACCTCCGTATCCAAAATGGTATGACACCAATGCACATTGTGAATTTCACGATGGAATCCAAGAACATTCTATTGAGAATTGTCTCGCATTCAAACGCCGAGTTCAAGCTCTCTTGGAATTTGGAAAGTGGAAATTTGGAACAGAAAATCAACCTTATTCAATGGACGGATATGAAACTCAAGATGACAATACTCAGAAAGAAGGATATAAATTCGAATATGAAGCTCAAATAAATAAATTGAAGCAAGAGATAGATGATTTGAATGAGGAGCTGAGAAACCTATAGTTCAACTATCAAGGGCTTTGTTTGATGCTCAAGAATGTTGGTTTGGGTGTAACTCTAGAACAGTCGAAGG
This sequence comes from Hibiscus mutabilis, assembly GCA_019671005.1. Lineage (NCBI taxonomy): Eukaryota > Viridiplantae > Streptophyta > Magnoliopsida > Malvales > Malvaceae > Hibiscus > Hibiscus mutabilis. The sequence goes on from CM033741.1 coordinate 9,107,410, forward strand.
AAAGAATTAAAGAGCTGAAACATGAAGCTGAATACTAGAAAAAGAGTTTTGAAGCAAGTGAGGGTCGAGTCGATACACTTTTATGTGATCTATAGGCAATGGAGCTACAGCGCAATACTTTTATAGACGATTTAAGGGTCAGTGAAGCTAAACGTGAGATGATAAAAATGTACATGTAGATGTATGAGGATAGTGCTATCAAGTTGTATGACAGTCAAGCTGAAAATGAAGCACTAAAGAAGAAAGTAGACGAATGTCTCAAGCTTACGCTGATGTACAAAGCTCTTGTTGATGATGTTAAGAAAGATTGTCAAAAAGGTGAAGGAAATCGATATGCCCAATCTCAGCGATCAAGAGTGAAAATTCAAGAAAGTGACAACGACATGAAAGATGCTATTATTCAGGCAAAAGAAGTTGCTCAACAAGTGGCAGATCTAGCTGATGTAGCAATGGCACTGAGTCAGAATATTGATCCAACATTAGATCACGGAGGGAAGCTAACTTGGCTCTTAGAGGAAATAAGGAAGTTAGGAGTTAGAGCTCACCAATATCTGTAGTACCTAGCATCTGATGTATTGAATCCTTTTACTTCAATGAAAGTTGTTCTATGATGATCACTTCTAGAATCAATACCTCCCGCATTCATACATTCATGCATTGCATATTTATTAATATAACATTATTATGTAACAACATGGCATTAACATTCATGGTCTCGAGTAGTCAGAGTTTCAACGAGAGCAATCTAGGAATTAGTGGAAGTTTAGGAATCTGTCATCATGGATGGAGGCATGGGAAGAATTGAACAGACTCAAGAAGGGTTACAAGAATGGATGACTAAGCATCAGCAAAATACGAAGAACTACACTGCTACACCATGTTTGACAATTTATCCCGGGGCATCTAACCCTAGCATAGAGACAGGATCTATAAAGCCTATTATCTTAGGATCAAGACTCGAGCAGTTGAAAGACAGTTGTGCCAGACTTGAGGAAGAGATCAAGGAAAGAAAAGACGTCGATAAACCCAAATATGGTGCAAAAGAATTATGTTTAGTCCCTGATTTAGTTATGCCGCATGAATTTAAGATCCCCAATTTTGAGAAATATGATGGTTCCAGTTGTCCTAAAATCCACTTGGCAATATTTTGTAGAAAAATAGAAGGGTGTTTGAATGCTGATAAATTGTTGATCCATTATTTTCATGATAGTCTAGCTGGACCTGCCGTAGTGTGGTACAGCAGATTAAGTCGAAAGCAGATTCGATCATGGGTAGATTTGGCCAAAGCATTTTTGGGGCAATACAAGTATGTTATAGACCTGGCTCTAGATCGTTATTTTCTGCAGAATGTGAATATGAAGGCCAATGAATGTTTTAAAGACTATGCATTGAGGTGGCGAGGATTAGTAACCCAAGTTCAACCTCCCATGACAGAGGAAGAAATATCTCTTATGTTTCATCAAACTCTTCCATCTCCATTCTTTGAGGAAATGCTTGCGAATTCAAGGTGCAATTTTAGTGATCTCGTGGTGATTGGAGAAGCAATAGAAATAGAGATCCGATAAGGGAAAATTATATCAAGATTTGAAGACCATGCAGATCAAGAGGCGAAACAAGGGAAAGAGGTGAATGAGTGTAATGTTTAAAGTTTTCAGAGTCGCAAGAGAAATAGGCCAGTTAATTCATCAGAACGACCACGGAAAATTCCTCGAGCAAGTGCAAATCTGGAGATCTTTGGAGTGTCTATTTCAGACTTATTACCTCACCTTATTGAAGGACAACATATCACTCCTAGGCTAATGAAGGTGGTGCCAAGTTCATTTACTCATAGATATGATCCAGACAATGTTTGTGACTTTCATATGGGAGTACCAGGACATGCTACTAAGAAGTGTAGACCTTTGATGAAAGAAATTAAAAAGCTAGTCAGTAATAGAATCTTGACACGAGAATTGGTTCAACAATGGCAAGGAGTGAGGCAAGCTATTATACCAGTCAAGGAATCAGAAAATCAAGACGAGTGCTTCCAAGATTATCTGGAATTTTAAGAAGTCGGTGCTACCCATATTGCTGCATCATGTGGTTACAATCTACATGGACCAATGCTGAAATAACACTGGAAAATAAGTCTGCTACTCCTGGTCTGAAAGTAGTAGAAGTTTTTTCTAAAGGCATATGCCATGTTTGCTGGTTTTCATTTCATTGAAGGAATGTTTTTGAAATAAATATATATATCTCTTCTTACCCTTGTAGGCCCCTAGATGCCAATTACAAGATATGACACTAATTCCGATACAAAAAATCATTTGGATGTTGTGAAGACAATGAAGTGAAACTTGCTTCTTAATTTACTCTGGTCGGCAAGGCAAGAAAAGGTCAGACCACCATGCCTTTGATGATGTTCGATGATAAATCTTTGAAATTCATAAACAATGAAGTGGACTAGACGATTTTAACCAAGTAGAGTTGCTTGAAATCGAAGTTCTAAGTGTAGTTTTCTATACCTTAAAAGCACAATAAGAGAAAAAATAAAAAAAAGAGAAAAAAAGGAAAAAAAAAAGAAAAAGAAAAAATGAATGAAAAAAGAAAAAGTTAAAAGTTAAAAGAAAAAGAAATGAAGAAAAGAAAAGAGAAAGAAATGCGAAGAAAAAAAAGAAAAGGTAAAAATAATAAATTATTTAAATAAGTCTCGGAACATTCTGATGGAGCTGTGGGGGATGTCGACAAATCTAATAAGGAACTATGCTTCACCTGTCTAATACCCAAGTGTCAGAGATGTATCTTTAAAGACAATTTTACAATAATATAATAATTATTAATAATCAGAATCACACATGTACTTATAGAATTCTATCCTTAGAATGATATTTTTGCACTCTACTGGTTAAACAAGTTCGGGAAGCTTGAACACATTTATGAATGGAAAGGAATGAGGAGAACAGAAAATGAGTTATTTTTGACTGGATCGAGCACGCAGTAATCATAGGGTGTGAACCGAGTGATTTGGAAGAAATTTTAACTTCAAAAATCGAAACAACATTCAAAGGACTATAAGAGGGTTGAATCAAAGACGTTATTGCACTTGGTATCCAGGGCATCCTATTCTATTTTCTTTATTTATACCCAATTTTTTTGGGTCTTGCAAATTATTTTTCATTGAAATGCCGATAAGCAAGATGACATTTTTCCAAACAGACAGACTTTCTTGATAAATATATGGCTGGGTATGAGACTCTTATCTATTTGACAGTCTTTTGGTTAGAAAGAAGAATCATCCATCAAGGGACATGGAGACGACAATGGCAAGAATGAAAAGTTTAGGGATCTGAAAAGTTTAGGGACTTGAGGCACTTGTTCACCCAAATGATGGAAGAAGGGAAGATTCAATGAAATAAGGCAAGAAACAAAGATATTAGTGGGGCATCATGGTGCATAAGAGTTCAAATCGGAATAGGCAAGAGAGGGCACAGAGCTTTAAAGAATTCGGTCACTAAAAAAAGGCCAAAATGGGGAGCTTAACAACAAAGATTCTTGGGCAAATTTTGACGACAAAAGCTTAAGATAAATCTTAAGAAGATCAAGTCAAGAAAAAATGTCAAGCCAAGAAAAAAATCAATCAAAGAAAGATTCAAGGAAAACAATCTTATCGTTGTAGCTGAAGCAAAAAGCTCAATGGAGAGGCAAAGAAGATTAGAGATCATCTGAGTGGTCCTCAGTTGTCACAATTCATGCATAGTCAGGCATCTATAGGATAGAAGCATACTAATTCATGCATTCAAAGCATTTTTTGTACATTTTTGTAGGAATTTACAAGAATCAGCAAAGAATAGACAAAGATTTCAATTTACAATTTCATATTGGAGAAGCAGAGTCAGCAAAGATCTCAATCATTATTTTGAAGCCAATATATTAATCCGTTTGAAGAGGCGGATCTCAGCAAGATTTCAACCCGCTTAAAGAAGCAGATCTCAGGAAAAATGTCAATCCGTTTGAAGATGTAGATCAAAGCAAAGATTTCAATCCGTTTGAAGAGGCGGATCCTAGCAAAGATTCCAATATGTTTACAGAGGCGGATTTCAGCAAAGATTTCAATCCGTTTGCAGAGGTAGATTTCAACAAAGATTTTAATCCGTTTGTAGAGGTGGATTTCAGCAAAGATTTTCTAATTGTGTGAACAGAAAAGGAAGTGCATTACAATTCTAAATCCTTTGGGTCATCAGTAAGTCCTTCGAGCATGATGTTAAATCTTTCGGGTCGTCAGTAAGTCCTTTGGGTATGATGTTAAGTCCCTCAGGCCATTACCTTCGGGAGTGATGTATTGTGTGCACAGGAAAGTAAGTGCATTACAATTCTAAATCCTTCAGGCATCAGTAAGTCTTTCGGGCATGATGTTAAATCCTTCGGGTCATCAGTAAGTCTTTCGGACATGATGTTAAGTCATTCGGGCCATCACCTTCGGGAGTGATGTAATTGTTTGCACAGGAAAGAAAGTGCAATGCAATTCTAAATCTTTCGGGTAGTCAGTAAATCCTTCGGGTATAACGTTAAATTTATCGGGTCATCACCTTCGGGAGTGATGTAATTGTGTGCACAGGAAATGAAGTGTATTACAATTTTAAATCCTTCGGGTCATCAGTAAGTCCTTCGGGCACAATGTTAAATCCTTTGGGTCATCACCTTCGGGAGTGATTTAATTGTGTGCACAGGAAAAGAAGTGCATTACAATTCTAAATCCTTTGGGTCATCAGTAAGTCTTTCGAGCATAATGTTAAGTTCTTCGGGCCGATACCTTCAAAAATAATAAGAACTTCCGAATGTTATTGCAATAAGACAGTGGGGCATGATATCAATAGAAATATTAATCTTTTGGGCCCACGGTTCAAAAAAAAGATTAAAAAAAAGAAAAGAGAAAAAGAAACAAAATAAGAGAAAAAAATAAAAAGAGAAAAAGAAAGAGAGAATGAAAAAGAAAAAGGAAAGGAAAAAGAAAGGGACAAAAGAGAAAAAAAGAAGAGAAAAAAAGAGAGAAAAAAACAAAAAAAAGAAAAAGGGAAAAGAGAAAAGAGAAAGAAAAAAAGAAAGAAGAAAGAAAGAAAGAAAGAAAAAAGAGAGGAGAAAAGAAGGAAAAAAAGAAGAAAGAAAAACAAAAAAAGAAAAATAAAGAGAAGAAAAATAAAGAGAATAAAAAAAGAAAGAAAAAAGAAAAGAGAGAAAGAAGAAAAAGAAAAAAATTAAAAATGAGAAAAGAAGAAAAAGTGGAAAGAAAAAATAAGAAAAGAAAGAAAAAGAAAGAGAGGAAAAGAGAAAAAAGAAGGAAGAAGAAAAAAGAAGAAGAGAAATGGTTCAAGTTGCCATATCGGAAGCAAGATAGACCAACTTCAGGCTCAAATGAGGAAGATTCGTAGTTTCAGTGTCTTTTGTTGAAGTACTTGAAGTTTCCTAATGATATACCTAAATTGCACATTTTTACAATCAATGATGAAAGATTAATGATAAATTTGACTTTTGTAGGCATAGAAGGAGAAGGTTGATCAACAAAAGAAGAGAAAAACAGAGGATTTCATGCGCGTCTTAGGTTCAATTTTCCCCAAAAAATGAGATGAATTAGCATTCCCAGCAAAGAATAAAGTACTCCTAATCGGAAGAGTTCACTTGGCAAAGATAGAGTTCCTAAGGGGAAGAGTTCACACAGCAAAGAATGAAGAACTCCAAGTGTGAAAAGTTTGCTCGACAAAGACGGAGTTTGCAATGAGAAGAATTTGCCCAGCAAAGAATCTAAAGTTCCTAATAAGAAAAACTCGTTTGATCGATACCCTTGCAGAAAGGTGGATTGTTTGACAGAGGAATGAAGAAATTCATAATAAGAAGAACAACGTCAAACCTCAGAAGATGAAGAATGACATGAGTAATTTCAGACCTTGGAAGATGAAGAATTTCATAATAAGAAGAATGGCTTCAGATTCCATAGTTCGACAGATGGATGAAGAATTTCATAATAAGAAGAACTTTATAATAAGAAGAACAGCTTCAGACCTCAAGAGATGAAGAATATCAGGAGTAATTATGAGCCTTGGAATATGAAGAATTTCATAATAAGAAGAACAGCTTCAAATTCCAGAGTTTGGGCAGAAGATTGAAGAATTTCATAATAAGAAGAACAACTTTAAACTTCAGCATTGTTCATAATGAAAGACTTGCCTTTCAGAGGATGACCAAGAGGTCTGAACAAAATTCATGTATTTTCAGTCTTTGCTCTATCCATGTTCCACAACAATGAGCAAAGAGGGGCAACTGTTATACCTGAATTTTGACCGGGCTTAATAATAAGTAAATAATAAATACTAAATACATAATAAATAAATAAATATTAAATAACCTAAAATCAGTCCAAATATTAATAATGTCCAATTACATATTCAAAACCCTTTACAAAGCCAAAAGCCCAATTCAGGCCCAGTTTACATTTGTTCCCCTCCCAAAATCCTATACATATCAGCTAAGCAAACACAAAACCCAATTAATTTCATTTTTCCCACCCAAATCCTAATAAAAAAAGGACACGTGGCAGTTCCTTATTGGCCTAAACCAAAGCACACAGATTGTCTTCTTCTTCCCGCCCAGTTGGCTCTGCTTACGTCAGCGAGTCTGACCATTATAAATACCCGCAGGAGAGAGAGTGTCAGGAATTAATTAGCAATCATTAAATACTAATAATAAATAAATAAACTAATAAATATCAATGAGAGAGAAAGGGTAATTCAGGGATTATACCTGACATCGGAAATCGAACCGTCCGAGTAGCTGAACTGCCTAGAGCTGACCGTCACCGGGAAGCCGTATGGTCACTGGAGAAGCTACATCATCGTCAGAAATAACGCCGAAACCACCAAAGCTATTGTAATCGAGGTAAAATCCTCTCCGTTTCTTTAGATACTACAAAAACAGTAACTGCCAGTTCAGAATAAGGAAATTGTTAAAAAATAAATAATAAATAAAATATTTGTTGTGTCCAAGATCTTTTCTAGTCGCCGGTGAGTTTAGAGGTAAGACGGGGTTGAAAAATGGGATGGTTTCGGTAGTTAGATCTAGGTTGGGTGAAGTCGAGAATCCTATCATATTAGGGTTAAATTTAGAATTTTTAGGGTCGAAAATCAAATTTGGGGAAAAATTTAGGGTTTCGGCCGACAGTTAACGGTGGTCGGAGTTTGGTCATGGTGACCGACGAACGGCAAGAGACAGTTGGAGTGCAGCGGCGGGAGATCAAATGGCGGAGTAAGTGGTGGTTTGTGGCCGGATTGCTTGGTGTTCTTCATGTTCTTGACGAACCATGAAGAACATCAAGCAAAACCATAAGGTTTTGATTCGTTTTTGGTAGCTTTTCTGGAAAATGAAATGTTATTGAAGAAAGAGATGAGAGTATTTCGGGGAAAAGAGAGACAGGAAAGAGAGTGAAAAGAAGTGAAATGAAGATTAAAGCTGAAAATAAGGCTTTTATAGTCCTCCCAAAACGCTGTCGTTTTGGCAGCGGGTAAAGGAGGGATCTGCCCGCTTCATTTTTGGTCAGGCTCATAGGATCCGTGAATTTTTGGGCAAATTCGGGATTTAATCCCTGGGCTTTTGGAGTGTATTTCAATCCGGTCCTTGTTTCCTCTTATTTTGTTCACAGTGTTTTGCCATTCATTTAATTTGGTCCCTGAATACCTTTAATTGATTCCCGTAGTTTGTAATTCTTTCAATTAGATCATTAGGGCTTTCTAATTTGGACTTACAGTTTTGTAATTGTTTCAATTTGGTCCCTTAATAATAGTTTGAGTTTTGTGTTTTAATTTGTTCTTAATTTAATTATTATTTAATTGTTTAATTTAATTCTTAAATGCAATTAAATTATTTATTTGTTGCATATTTTAAAATTAGCATATAGTATTTGGTTAAGTAATTAAGCACACTTAGTTAAATTAAATATTAGAGCCTTTTAGTTTAGGTTTCTTTAATTAGGTTACAATATTAATTCACTATACAATATTATTTATTATTTGCTTACAATATTAATTATTTAGTAGCTAGATTAATTTGTTCTTAATTTAGTTATTATTTAATTGTTTAATTTAATTCTTAAATGTAATTAAATTATTTGTTTGTTGCATATTTTAAAATTAGCATATAGTATTTGTTAAGTAATTAAGCACACTTAGTTAAATTAAATATTAGACCCTTTTAGTTTAGGTTTCTTTAATTAGGTTCAATAATTAAATAGGAAAGATAATTGTAGTAATAAAATATATATTAAATGTAATTTTAAAATCTAAATTTGGATGATTGTTCACATTGGGGTGTTATCACAACATAAATTTTAACAAATTATATTTAATATATATTTCACATAAAATTAATTATTAATTTAGTCTTTAATTTATTAATATATTGTAGTTAATTAAATGCATATAAAATAAAATCTTTGAGGTTTAAATCTGGATGGTGTTTCATTGTTTACAATGGGGTGTTATCTTAGCCTTGGTCATAAATGTGTATATTCGATATGCATTTTCACTTATAAAATTGATTAAATAATTTGTTAGAGCCTTAATTAGGACTAAAATTTTAATTAATTAGAAGAATTAATTAAATAAGAATATGATTAATTTAAAGGCTTTAAATATATGGAAGGTGTTTATGAAAATAACATTTTCTCATAAAAGCCTTAAATTAATTAATATTCATAGATATAAACAATTAATTAAATAGAGCCTTTTTAGGAATAGAACTTAAATTTGACAAGACGATAAAATATCATTCATTAAAACTTTTTATGTTGAAAATTCATTTGTAAAATGCGAATGGGGTGCCACCTAACGGGATACTTTTAATCTCGTATTCAAACAAAATAAATTTTCATATAAAAGGATATCTGCATTCGGAATTTAAATTCAATTAATAGTTATGGGATTAAATTCAAATTATTATTCGAAATGCCAAAATGCCACGTAAAATTAAAGGTACCAATAACGGGCGTTCGTAGGGGTGCTAATCCTTCCCTACACGTAACCGACTCCCGAACTTAATTTTTCAAGACAAAATTTCTAGTTTATTTTTCGGTGTCCGGTCTACCTCGAAGTGATCGGTGACGACTCCAAAGTGTTTTTTTAAGATAAATAAAAGAAAATTCGATTTAATACGAAAAACCTAATTTTCAAGATTAAATTAAAAATGGCCAGAAAATCCTAATTTTACGAAAGATCGATCGTCATGCTATTTTCACACATTCTTGATAGTTTTCAAAAAATGGTCGCGGCAAACTTCAATCCAATAATATACACGGTAACATCGATGCATACAGAAACTTTTATCTGACCATATTGATAATGCCCCAGCTCAAATCACACATTCTGTTGTTTAAACTAAAATGCATATGTATTGAAACATGCGTGTTCCACTGTAAGCTAACATCAAACATTCATTATTCATAAAAGCAGAAAATTTTGCAGTATTTATGTGCTTTTACATCCAAGCTCACCTTTTTGCTTCCAAAAGCCAAAGTCAAATTGCAAAATTAAAAGTAAAAACAAAGGTAAAAGCCAGAAAAGGCTGCAATGCCGTAGGTAGATGATTCACGGCCAACTATAAAGAAAGAATAAGTAATCAGTGCCGAAGCCAAGAGGTTCACCCAAACACGCAACAGAAATATCACCCTAAGCAACTTGGAAAAGAGCAACTTAGTAACGAAAAGATCAGGAGTATGGGATGTAAATCATAAAATTCTTCAATATCACACGACAGGCAGAAGTTTAATGAAAAGCCCAAACCAAATAACATCAAATAAACGAGAGAAGTGAAAGTAGGAGTGTTTGGGTACAGTTAAAAGCTTGATATGCAGAAGAAATGGCATCATTTGTCTCCCGTCTGCCCATGAAGGGAACATCAGCTATGATTTCCCCCGTTGAAGGATTGTTAACCTGCCATCACACACCAAACAAAAAAAAAATTGAAGTAAAACCCGGAAACAAACACCAAAAGAAAGCAGGGAAAAAAAGAGAGAAGGAGAGTGAAATTGAAACCTGAAGAGTCTTTCCATCATGGGCAGCAACCCACTGGCCTCCTATGAGACCCTGGCTTCGGAATATGGTGGATTTTTTAAGGTCGGCAGCAACACTCATCTGTTGAGAACAAAATGAAGTAATTAATAAAGGGAGAAAAAGGAAGTACTGAAGTTGCTTTCGGATTTGGATTTAGAAGTTAAAAGAACAGAGGACACCTGGCGGAGGGGAGAGGGATGGTGCATTCGACGTAAACGGGAGGAGGCGATCTTGCAAAGAGCGAATCGAGCTACTCCCATTTTCTGCTTCAGTTTCTACTGTGTTTCTGCGGTCAGTTTTTTTTTTTTTATCGGAAATAATTACAAACAAAGCTTACGACTTTAATAGATGAAGACGATGACACACGTGGAGCGGCGGCTGTAGATTATCTTATTTGTTTGAGTTAATTTCACGTCTTAAAACTATGACATTCATTTTAAATTAATCCATAAACTTTAAAATATATTAATTTTATCTTCAAACTATGACCTTCATTCTAAATTGATATCTAAAATTTTGATCATTTCATTTTTATCCTCAAACTATAACCCTCATTCTAAATTGGTCCTCAAACTTTTTGAATGTTCTAATGTCATCCTCAAATTATCAATATATGCTAATTATATCTTATGTTAATAAAACAATTATAAAAATTATTAATTTTCATTAAACAATGATATGAATTATTTAATAATATGATATGTCATAAACGATAATTAGAGGATAAAATTAGAACGTTCAAAAAATTTGAGGACCAATTTAGAATGAAAGTCATAGTTTGAGGATGAAACTAGAATGCTCAAAAGTTTGGGACCTTATTAGAATGAAGGTCATAGTTTGAGGATAAAATTGAAATGTTTTAAAGTTTAGGGTCAAATTTAGAATGAGTGTCATAGTTTGGGAACATGTGGTGCAATTAACTCTATTTGTTTTTAACTTTTTATCTGGAAAATAGGATTTTGTAATAAAATTAGACCTACTTAAAATTGGACTAATTAGGCTTGATGGTATTTTTTTTTCTTCCCAAGCTTTAGGATAATATACATCCTTTCATTTTATTTTTTTAAATAAAAAACTGTAAAAAAATATGTTTTGTTATCAGACTAGAAAAATGATTTCAAGAAAATAAATATAGGTGAAAATTAAAAAAAAATATATGTTTTTATTAAAAATGTTTTAGAAAAATATAAAATAAGAAAAATATAAATTTTAATTTTATTTAATATGGGTTTAAATCTTTCTGTTGCTATTTTTTATTAATTTAAATTTTTTATTTAATTATATTTTATCATTATTATAACATTTTATAATTATATTTAATTTAATTAATTAATAATTATTTTTGCATTTATGTTTTAAAAATTATATACTAAACCTATTTTTCACTATTTTATTTTTGAAAATATATTTTTTCATTTTTATTATCCAAACAAGTTTTAATTTTTGAAAAACTTAAAATGAAAAATATTTTTTGAAAATAAAAAATAAAAATAAAAAATATTTTTTTAACCAAACGGACCCTTATTTTTTATTATATATAAAGATTGTCGAAATTGAATCCAATAATATCATCCAAAACTTAAATTCAATAGAGAATTTTTTTTTGAAAACTTAAAAACTATATCCATATTAGTACATAAATTTGATTTTTGATTTGTGTTGGTATTTTTTAATTTGAACCAATGTATCCACCGTCGATAGCAGTGACTAATTTCTTTATCGTGGATGCTCTGATTAAGAGGTAAACGGTTGACCGTGAAATGTATTTCATTTTCAATAAGTATAAATTGAATCTCTAACCTCGTGATTAAGGGATGAGGTGAGCAACCATTACACCACATCTCATGATTTATGTGTTGGTATTGAACTTAATATCCAAAAATTAACATTTTGTTGAATTGACATCATTAACCATCCTATTTTATTCTTTATAAATATGTGATTAAGACTTATTGATACTTACTGAGAGTTGAGTCACTCAATCTAGGAGAAAACTTTATATACCCGTGGCGAAAGGTATTGAACATTCATCTACTTTTAAAAAATCACATCTTATTACAAAAATAAAGTGTTTACATGCATACTTGTTTGTCTCAAATACTATTAATAAATAGAAGGGACAATATTTTTATATGAACTTAATTTTATATAAAAAATTGTATTTAGAGTTTTGGCATAAATTGATATTTGAACTTTTCTCACTTGTTTATGTATTTTACTTGGTGTCAAATATATATAAAACAAATATTTATTTTAAAATTATAAAAAAAAATATTTAGACCAATACATATTTGACACGGTATACGGTGAAATTGATGGATTGTTGATTTTTTTTTTCAATCTGTTGTTGTTGCCCCAAATTATTTCCAGATCTGTTGTTGTTGCTACAGTAACTTGAAGGTGGCATGATTTCAAACAATATTTGAACAGTATTTGAATTATTTTTAAGGGTAAACTACACCAATAGTCACCGAACTATGATTTTTTTTACCAACCGAAATATTATTTTTGGCAAAAACATCACTAACATTATGTTTCTTTCCTATTTTGGTCACCGACTATTAAAAACTTAACGGTTTTGCTGACGTCGAATTTTACTTTATTTTATTTAATTTTCCATGTCATTTCTTCTCTCTCCTCGTAAGCAATATATGTTATTTTATAATATTTTTATTCAAACTAACAGGATGGTGACACATGTCACTGCCTATTAGTGGAATAAAAGGAATGAAAATTTAAGCCCCTTATGTAGCCAGAGAGATTGTGATACGTGTAACTGCCTAATAGGATGGTGACACATGTAACTGTCTATTAGTCGAATCTCTCTGGTTGCATAAGAGGCTTGATTTTTCATTCCTTTTATTCCACTAATAGGTAGTGACACATGTCACCATCCTGTTAGTTTGAATAAAAATATTACAAAATAGCATATATTGCTTACAAGGAGAGAGAATAAATGACATGGAAAATTAAAAAATAAAATAAAATTCCATGTCAGCAAAACCGTTAAGTTTTTAATAGTCGGTGACCAAAATAGGAAAGAAACATAACGTTAGTGATGTTTTTGCCAAAAAAATAGTTCGGCGACCAAAGTAGGAAAAAAACCATAGTTCGGTGACTACTGATGTAGTTTATCCTATTTTCAATAAAAAAATTCAGATGAAGTCTGAAGCCATCCGATTGGTGAAATTAAATCCTGCACTGTTCAAAGACAACTCATATTCAACTCGTCTTCATTTTTAAATAAAAATAAATAAATTACTGTAAAAGACGAATTGCATTAAATTCGGCTTTAAAATTACTGTTTAAACTACTGTAGATCTGAAAATAATTTGGGACTGCAATAGATGGGGATGGGCACGGGTGGAGTTTTTGGTCCACCCGAACCCGACCCGAAAAATAAGTATCTTAAACTCGAACCCGATACGACTCGACATGACCATGTCTTTTAAAAAATTCAACCTGACTAAAAAATAAAGACTCTAAACACGACCCATAGAAAAAAATCAATTTTAAGGACCTAATTGTAAAAAAATAAATTTAGGAGACTTAATTATAAAAAATAATAATTTTAAAGAGTAAATTGTAAATAAAAATATAATTTTAAGGACCTAGTTTTAAAAAATATAAAGATGGGGTATTATTACAAATATCCCTAAAAAAATTAGGAAAAATTACACGATTAGTCCCGAGTCAGATCGAGTCAAAATTTTCACCCTAAACCAAATCAGATCCTACTTCACCCTAAATAAAAATCCGACTCGAACTCATTTTTTTAATTTAAAAATCCGACTATATCGGGTCGGGTCAAAACCTAACTGGGTTGGGTAAAATGCCCACTTAACAATAGATTCCATCAATTTCACCCCTGGTATACTATTTAAAAAATATATTTTTTCTTTCAATTTCTTTTCATTTCCCCCTCATTTTATCTTCTTCCTAAATTCCATTTCAGTTGCCGTTGTTTCCTTGAACTTTCCTGGCAGCTCATTCTTTGCTCATCCAATGAAATGAAGCATCGAACTTCAGTAAACATGAGAAAATTTAGAGTTTTGTTGTTGGGGGTGTTTATTTGCTGTTAAACTAAAACATCACCCAAATCACCTTGAATCAAACCGGATCTTACCCCTTTACTATCGAAATTAAAAACATTCGAATGAAGAACTAAAGGCGGGTGGATGAACATCTTGTAGAAGAGGAAGGGCGAGAATCGATGCGACAGTGAGGGAGAAGTAGAGGGGGTTCTTAGCCCCGATTTGCAACGGGCGGTGAGCATGCCTTTTTTGTGCATCGTTCGTAAGCCCCGACTTCCAACAGTGCTTTGTGAGCCGCCTTTCGACCTTTCCTTAAAATTGATCCGCCCCCCTTTCCTCAAAAATCTTTGTTGAAGGAGAGCAAGAAATGAACAGGTTAAGAAAGTTAAACGGTGAAATTGACAGAAAAGAAAAACTAATTTTGTTTTGAATTTAAAAATATATTGATTAGTATTGTGTCAAAAAATATCTTTAAGGGTGTGTTTGATAGCCGTAATTTTAATTTCAGAATTCATTTTTCCTTATTTTACGGTGTTTGATTAACGTAAAAGAAAATGGTCAATGCAGTTGTTATTCCCGGTCAACCATTTTTTCTTTGTATTTCCTTGTAGTTTGTATTACCATGTTTTTTTTCGTAAAATACTTTACAAAGCCCTCATCTTTATCTATATCCTTGGCTTCTCTTCCTCACCAACTTCAGCGTCTCTTTCTCTTCAGCATCGGCATCTCATAATCGACGGCGACGTAACTCAGGTGAGTATATATTTTCGTCCATCTTCTTTATTTACTCTGAATTTTTTGCCCTAATTTGTTTTTCCTTTCTGTCTTCTTTATTTATTCTCTGAATTTTTTTTTGCCTTAAGTTGTTGTTTGCGATCTTTAGATTTGTTTGTAAATCTTTGATTTCTTTATTCCCTGGACTTGTAGATGCTTTTCTCGTTGTGTACTTGTCTCAATTTGTTGAAATCTGGGTGTCTGAATATTTCATATTACAATATTTTGCACAAATTATAGAACGAAATCAGACTTTGGCAGTAAAGAGAAAAGAGAATGAAGGGTGAACGGTGAAAGGAACTTGAAAAACTTACCAGGTTTTCTACCATTCAAGACTGCACTTTTGACCGGTTCTACACCATATACCTATATAGACAAAAGAAGAAAATTTTCTATTAACACATCAACAAGAACATTGGTTCTTTGTCTGAATTTCAGTGTCAAATAGGAACAAACCTTGATCCCTGAGTTTTTCTCTTTGAGGAATCTCCTTCCACCTACAAATAAGATGACATTAATATATGGCTTTCTTATTCTGTTTACTCACAACACCCACACGAAGATTAAAATATTTTCATCTTCAAAATGGGAGCTGCAGATAGTAAAGTTCAGCACATATTACATGTTCCCAAAACAGAATAAGAAAGCCATATATTAATGCCATCTTTGATACAGTTTGTTAGATGTTTCAGTGTATTTCATTTTAAGGTTATTTTAGCTTTTCATCCTATCCTTTCATTTTATTAGTCATTTGACATCTTTGAATGGTAATTTTCTTTACATATTCGATACTTTAACAGTCATGCATGTAACATTATAAGCTGACTCACTGCACATTGTGGCTTTTGTTGTACTGAATTCTTTTCAGTCTCCTTGTAGCTGATTTTTGGTATCGTGTTTATAGCATATTGCAGACCTTACCATATTTGATCATAGACATATCTTACAAAGTCTTACAAAACAATCTATAATTTAAGTGTTCTTTGATCTATACTTCTTCTTGGTTAGGTTATCAAACAATTACTTCATATGCATTAGTCCGAAACCTAAACCGTGCAAAGCATCTTCAAATTAGGTATTATGCCTAGCAGAACAACAAAATTGACTTTACCATATTTTATCATAGGCATATATGATGAAGTCTTACAAAACAATGAATAATTTAAGTGTTCTTGGATCCATATTTCTTCATGGTTAGGTTATAAAACAATCATTTCACAAGCATATTTGTATTAGACATTACTCTTCAAGAATCCTTTATATATATGAAAAATTTAGAGAAGAATTAGCATATTTGATTTAGGCATGTACTCTTCAGTTTGTTTGTTTTGATCTCAATTTTGAAAATGTTGTATGTAAGTGGGTTGTTTGGTTCTTGCTTGCTGGTTGGGTTTTGTTTTAACTTTCTTGTATGGCCTTTGAAGCTAGCTTGATCAATCTCATAGACCTTGAATTTTGTTTGATATTTTTTGAAGTCTTTTCTATGACGTTTGATCCTCATAGAAACATGGTTTAATTCTGGTAATAGCATTGTTGTTTCGATTGATATTGATGACTTTGAATGTTTTGTTTGGTTTATTAAATCATCACATATAATGGCATGCTTTGATATTTTCCATATTTTTGAATTTTCTTTGTGTACATGCACATCAAATTTAACTCCATACACACTCTTTTCCATAATACATCAATTTATTAGTCAATTTCATATTTTAATATTTCCATAATGCAAGGCTATTATTTTTTTGTAGATGGATCGTAACACAATTCATAATGTAATGGTGGGAGTCGCTGCTTCAGCATTAGCTGTTGGGGCCGTTTTAATTCAAACATTAAAATCTAGAAAGTAAATAACTCGTCAATGTCATGTGAATCGAGATTATGAAAGAGAGAATTATATCAATAGTATATTATATAGAGGTGACCAAAATTGCATTAATATAATAAGAATGCGACCAATTGCTTTTTTTTAATTTGTGTGACATCCTTATTAGGAACAATTTGTTACACTCGTCTAGATCAGTGAGCGTTAGAGAGCAAGTGGTCACATTCTTACATATAATTGGTCACAATGTAAGGTTTCGAGTGATTGGATCAATATATTATAGATCAACTGAGACAATTCATCGTTACTTTAAGATAGTGTTGAGAGCTATTTTGAAATTATATAAACTACTCATTAGATTACCCGATGAGTCAACACCTTCTGAAATAAGAAATAGTCCAAGGTTTTATCCATATTTTAAAGATTGTGTGGGAGCATTAGATGGAACTCATGTTCGTGCATCTGTTCCACTTAGCATTCAAGGAAGATTTCGTAGTCGTAAAGGGGGAACGACACAAAATGTATTGGCTGCGGTTACCTTCGATTTGAAATTTGCTTATGTTCTAGCTGGTTGGGAAGGCAGTGCACATGACTCTCGTATTTTAATAGATGCACTTAGACGTCCAAGAGGATTTATTATTCATGAAGGTAAAAATTATCAATAATAATACAAAAGAGTTCAATTAAAGTCATAATGTGTTAAGTAATAATAACATTATGTATACTTGTAGGTAAATATTATCTTGCTGATGCTAGATATGGCATTCGAAATGGAATTATTTCTCCATATCGTGGTGTTCGATAACATTTAAAATAATTTACCGATCATTGTCCAAAAAATGCAAATGAACTCTTTAATCTTCGTCATTCATCATTGTGAACCACTGTTGAGCGAGTCTTTGGGATTTTAAAGAAGCGTTTTCGTGTGTTAGACGTTGAACCATTTTGGGATTTTTAAACTCAAGTCGATATAGTGTTAGCTTGTACTATCATTCATAATCATATAATGGGAGTTGATCCTAATGATTCAATTAATGAAGGATTATATGAGGAATCTGAGTCTAATTTGATAATATCAACTCTTACTGCGCGAGAAGAGAGAAAAGAAGCTATAGAATGGACTACTAAGAGAGATGAAATTGCACAAGCTATGTGGAATGATTATATGACTAGAAACATTAATTTTCTTTAGAACTTAGGTTGAGTACTTCTATGTTATGTAAGTTAGACGTTAAAATTGTAATGTTTTAAGTTTGTTGGATATTGAGATTACTGTGTTTTAAGCTTGTTGGATATTGAGATTATTATGTTTTAAGTTTGTTGGATATTGAGATTATTATGTTTTATGCTTATTGGATATTAAAATTATTATGTTTTAAGTTTGTTGGATGGTGAGACTATTATGTTTAAGTTTGTTGACTATTAAAACCGTTATGTTCCAAGTTGGTTGGGTATAGAAATTATTATAGTATTTCAGTTTTTCATTTTTGAATATTACAGATTGTTATGGAAATTGATTTAAATTACTTATTTAATTAAATTTTTATATGATTATTAATGTAGCGATTAGTAACCTTAAATCAAATAAAGGGAGTTCATCAAAACATTTCAGATGGACAAAACCGATGGAACGTCTTTTCTTCGAAATACTTGTAGAGGAGGCTGAAAAAGGGAATAAGCCATCTAATACTTTTAGATTAGTTTCTATAAATCGAGTTGCCACAACTATTTCTGAAAAATTTCAAGTTCTTTGTGATCCTAAACATGTGAAAAATCATTTAAGGACAGTAAAAAATACATGGAAGATTATATGTCAAATTCGAAAAGAAAGTGGATTCGGATGGGATGACAACATGAAAATGATAACCTGTGATACGAGGACATACGATGATATTGTGACGGTAATCTTTATATACTTTTCTTTTAACTTTTATTAACATTTTATTTTACTTGTTATTTTAATTTTGTATGATATCTAACAGGCACACCCAAAGTACTCATCATTTTTGAACAAAAAAATTGATAATTATGATGAGATGGCTGTGATTATCGGTCAAGATATGGCAAAAACATTTGTTGATATACAGTTGGATGATGATAATGATTGTTCAATGCCGTTTAATTTTGATACTGAAGATGCCGAGGAGGAAAGAACAAAAGTATCTTCATCTGGCACATCAAAACGTAAAAGAAAAATTACTCAAGAAAGTGTTGAGGATGATCGTCTTCAATTTGTGGGTGAAAAACTTGGTGAGATAGCTGAAGCATTGAAAAAATTTAATAAGGATATGACACCGCATCTTTATGAATAAGTGATGTTGATGGAGAAAGAGGGATTTGATGAAGAATTTCTTTGCAACGTGTTTGATTTTTTAATGAAAAATGAACTTGAAGCCAAAGCTTTCTTGATTAAAAAAAAGAAGCATAGAAAAATTTGGCTTCAAAAGTTTACTCAGGGTTAAGGAATGTAATGTTTAATAATAGTTATGTACTTAGGCACTATCGTTGTTTTAATATGTTGTATTACGCACTTCAACAATATCGGTAGTTTAATATGTTGTAGTACTAATTATGTAATTAGACAATATTGTTGTATTATTATGGTGTACTACTAATTATGTATTTGGATGATATTATTTTCTAATGTGGTGTAGTGCTAATTATGTTATTGGATAATATTATTGTTCAAAGTAATATGATACTAATAAATATTTAATCTTTGTTCATTTTTAATGTTGGTATAAAAGCAACACTTACTTTCAATCAATTATTAAATTTATATCAATTGAACCAAATTATAATATCAATTAGAAAAATGTACTTTTATAAAAAAAAATAAAGCATTATAATATTTATTTGTTTCACTGAAAACAAACTTTGTAATGTGTGTTTGTTTCACTAAAAACAAATTCTTAACATTATTTTTTTCAAGAAAATTTACCAAACATCGAAAAATGATTTACACAGCTTCATCCAAACACCTGAAGATGGTTTCTGTAATCAGTTTTCCAGAAAATGTAGTTCATTTTCCTGAATTCATTTTTCGGAAACAGTTTTCGGTGAAACAAATGGACCTTAAATTAATAATATTTAATGTGGTAAACATTGATTGGTTCAAATATGTATTTTATAAATTTTTAAATAAATATTTATTATATATTTATATATTTGGATCAAGGATGAAATTAAACTATCAATGAACCTTTGAGAACTAATCTTGTTATTAACCTTTAAGTAAATAGAGATTTTTAAAAAATAAGTTTCACGTGTCAATTTATTAGTTGACAAAGTGGTCCACGTCAGCTTCCGTAACGGAAGTGAAAAAATTTGCTAACGGCGAAAAATCTCAGGTATAAAACTGAGAATTTTAAAACATTATGTACGAGACTGAAAATTTAGTATAGTTCATGTATCAGCGGGGTAATTAACCCTTTTTTCTTTCTTGTTTCTAGAATAATTAATTTTTCAATCATATTAGCTACTTGACTTAATAAAATTAATTTATTGGCAAAAGAAATATTAAATGCTTTGTATTACCTAGTTAAATTTTTAAAAATATTTTAATTTTTTTCTTCACTCGTATATATTTTAATTTATATGTCATGTGCCACCTAAGCTGGGTCGATAACCCAGTGAATGAATGTAGCATTGCCTCTCAATCTATAACACTTTTATTGAAAAGGTTGACACGTTAAATACTTTGTTACCTAACCTGATCACTTAATCATTGTTAAGTATGATTTTTTTTATCTCAACTTTTTTTTTTGAGATTTTTTTTATCTCAACTTGCTTGCTGAATACGGGGGCATAGTCATCTTTGACAGCGGCGATGACAACAAAAGAGAAGGGTTTAAGGTGTTTAGGGTTCGTGAGATGGAGAATTATTTATAATATTTTAAATTAAAGAGTAAGAATAAAATATAATTAATTATGCGTCGAGTCCCTAAAAATTTTAAAATTTATTAAAAAATTATTAAAAAAATTGATGGTGGGTAGACTTGATGTTTTAGGGACCTGCGAAAATGTATCAAAGAAAGGCTTAGAACTGTTAGCATACGTCTTATTCTGTTGTGGTCTGTTACCGGTGACACTTTGGGGTTGATATTTTGTTGTTATCGAGTGTAGTGTACATACATGTAATGGATCTTAGTACTATGATGTTTTATATACAAACAGAAGTAGAATCAAATTTTAATAAAACCCAACTCGGAAGTCATTGAGATGCACAATCAACAAAAACAAGTTGGGAGTTGGTCTATAGTCCAATGAAAGATTTGAATATTTCTGATCAATCCAAAACACATACCTGGTTTATAAGACATGTTTTTGAAAATTCTCTACCTATGGTGAATATGGCCTCATGTTTGCTACTAATGAATTCGTCGGCATTGTGTTATCGTGGTTTCCGAAATAATAATGATAATGTTAAGGGATGCTTTTTCATGTCCAGATCTCTTAGAGGAGGAAGTAATAGCAGCAGTGGTACACCTCCCCTGTGATGATTTTAGTTCCATTGCGAATGATGTAATAACATAGTTGTATAGACTTGCCCGAAAATACCTATCTATGATCGACTGATTAATTTGCTCTTAACAATGTCCAACCTACATTTACACTGATTTGATCACATCAAGCCTCATTGCATAAATGTTTGCAGTGGTTAGAGGTACAGGCCATAAATTCTTAAGAGAAACACCCAGAAGAATACAATCAACCAAACATATGATAATTCCAACTTTTCCGTATGAGTAGCAAAAGATACCTACCGGAAATGGATTTGTGCGTCCTGTGATTCCAGATCAAGCCTCCCTTCAAGGATTGAGGTGATGAGGATGTAATGCTAACTGTACCCTGGTAAAGATAAGCACTTGCACCACAGGGGTTCAATATGTCGGTGCTTTTGGTTCCGTCAGAATCGGTCGCTTTCAAGAGCGAAATGGTGGTCGGTTTTCAGATGGGAGCTCAATGAGGGTCGCGTTTCCGTAAAACTCTTCCAAATTGTAAAAAGCTCTTTGTTGAGGAAGAAATATGTGGATAACAACATCACCTGGAATCATGACAGATGAAACATCGCTAAATGATTAATAGAAATGAAAATAGCTTTACTTGAGCACTTTACTCAAATACAAATCATGCCCGACTACTGTAACGTTTTACATTTTCATCAACATATTGATCATATGGAATTTTGTACATCTACAGATAAGACTTCCTAAGCATTACAAATTATTTCTTGTTACTGTTTTTGCCTCTTAAATTTTCCAAAATGCTTTTTGAGCAGACTGAAACAAACGAGGCACAATAAATATATAAACACACACACACACAAATGGTAAGAAGGCGCAAAATCTAAGCTGGTTGCATTAGATTGTTTCGGTACCAAATTTCATTCCTAAAGTAAATCTTTCATAGTCACATGTTAATCACCATACAATAAACATGTGAATGAATAGTCGACTTACCAAAGTCTAAAAGTGTCCACGAGTTTGGTTTTGTATCTCCGGATGGAATTTTTCCATACTTCTTCTCAGCCAAATCTCTAATTCTGGAACTACATTGACACTCGGAAGAAAATAATCAGTTTAAGAACTGATAGAAAACATACTATAAACCACTTCCACAGAGTGGGGGAAAAGGACAAAGTTAAATTCCATACCCAATGGCGTCAATCTGAGGACGAGAAAATGCTGTGGCAATGATGAAAAACCGAGTCCAATACACAAGAGGCTTCACAAAGAGGACCTTTATATCTCCAGCCTTCACATCACTTGCCACCTTGGCCATTTCTACAGCAACTACAGATATAGCAGGAACCTATCAGCTGGTGCAAGCTTAAACCACAGCTACTAATGTTTGCTACATAGGGTGTGCGATTCTATTTCACTTTTTCTAAAATTGTTTATATATATGCTGCACACGTTAAGGCTATGTAGCGACAGCGTGATGAGCCGATTCCAAAAATAAAAATGCACTGCAACGTCTTTACCACAAGTGATATGACACATTACAGTTGCGAGCAGTGAAATCACCCTATCAACTTATACAGATATGCTTAAGGGCACGAAAAGAGCATAAGGCACCTTTATTTAGTTATACAAAAAAACAGCCGCAGACAGAATATATACAAAAACAATTGTGAAACATCAAAACTTGTACGCAAGCATGGGGCCAGAGCAATCTTGATTTTACGACAACAGTTTGCAAGTATAAACACAATAATTAACAAGGGGACATGACCGTGAAGGCTTGAAGGAAGGAATTTATGATCTTTGATGGATGAGGAGAGGCTAGATATCAACCCAAGTTAGTACAACATAAAGCCAAAGATGCTAATGGGAGTTGCCCATGACACGAATTTGTACTAGATGAACTTACACGACAAGCTTTCGGCATCATCATCAAGCTCAGCGCTCGGAGACTTTCGGTCATTCTTTCTAAATACTACTTCTCCATACTTTTTCATCAAATCATCAAACATCTCATCAGTGTCCTCATTTACATTCTGCAAAAAGTATCACTTCGTTAAGATGCTAAGTAACATTCGAGGAACAAAGAGAGCATTATCAATGGATGTATGACTATAGTGTACAGTGTACAGCATAAATACCACCCTAGAATTACATAAACATGTCCAGAAGGTGCAAGACATTAACAGAAATAAAATACAATTGATTATTGTGTAAATATTACTATTAGAAACAAAATTATTGTATCCAATAGCACATTATTTCTCCAGCTTTACTATAACACCATGAGAAATTTCCAAAACGTAGTAAAAATATTCTAATATCCTCAAAGGTTCGCCGAACAATTAAAAATCGGAACTTAAAATTCCAAAACATGAACTTCAAAAGCAAAACATAAGCTTTCACCATGCTTAATTTCTTTCATTTAAAGGTAACCAAAAGGAGAAAAAGGAGACCGGTACCGAGAGAAAGGCATCGTCAGCTTCTTTTCCATAAGCACAAAGTGAAGGCAGCGAGCTTCCCCTTGGGTTGAAATTCAAGGTTTTGGTTCTGAAGCGGAGCAAATGGAAGTCATGAAGGCATAACCATCGAAAACGACTTCTGGGTTTTTGAAATTCGTTAGGCTCCCACCGCCGGATTTGGACGGAGAACACGTTGCCGCCGATGGATAGAGCGGTGGTTGTAGACACTACCATTTTCTTTTATCTTCTCTGCTTCTGATAAGAGTGGGAGAACCAGATAGCTGAGAGGGCAAGTAATTCGCAAGATTTTATATATGGGCTTTTACACGTAAGATATTTTATTAATATAAAATTTTAAATTACCAACTAGGATTGGATACAATGGTAAAATATCTTTCTCTAAAAAAAAACTCGAATTCTAATTTTAGAAACTATATAGTTGAAATTGAGAACTATAATTTCAAACATGTGCTCTACCAAAAATATAAAATCTTAAATTAAATTCAAAATATAAATAAATTTTAAAATGCTTAATATGTAATATCGATATAAAAAAATAATTTAGGTTTAAACTTTTTGAAAATAATATTTTTGGAAATATCAGTTATTAATTTTAAATATAGACATTAATCATAAAATGAACATGGATCATGAAATAGATATAAATTATACTAAAAAATAAGAGAAAAAGTTTTATACACATTCCGTGTAAATTAATGTAACACCCTTAACGTATACTCGTAAACTAAATATACATTAAAGATGTTACAATGTTGCTTATAGAAAACTTGACTTAAATTTTTTTTAAACTTGCCTTGTAGTTTAACCCTCTCTCGTTTTCAATTAAAAACTGTGTCAGACTGCAGTAACTAGTTTTGACCCTAAATTATTTTATAAAATTTATACATGTGTTTTTGAAATAAAAATATTAATCAGGATGAAAACTATATATGCTGCCTAGACTCATTTTTAATTTAAAAATTCCTACGCGATTAGGGTTAAACAATATCTAATTATATCCAAACTTCTTAACTACTTGTACCAAACCTTTTTATCAAATCCATACATCCATAATATACATAAGTACGTCATATACTTAGGTTTACAAACTCATTTACTCATTTAAAACACATAACAAGATATACTTTAACATTTTGTACATGCCACTAGATATCAACTACTTAAAAGATGTACATACCATAGTCACTTAAATAACTCGATCTTCCAAAATGACAGCTCCTCCTTACATCTATTTCGGAAAACCTACGCGTGAAACAACATCACACGCTAAGTACTAACTTAGTGAGACATTCAAAACAGTTTAGGAAAAAAACATAAAGTAATGCAATTCAACATGTCATGTATAGAGTGCAATATTCATTTCTCATATCTAGAAATCATGTCACCATTCCAACTTTCCATGTATCATTACTATCATGCGAAACTTCATTATCATGTATAACATGAATCATCTCTATTATTAAATTCAATAATGCCACTTGTATCTTATAAAAATGAATTTTAAATTCATTTTTGGCCTTTTACTTCTTTGACCTCCAACTAAATCCTTATTTACATGTTTTCTTCCAACATGCCACTCCATTAAAATTGAACCAATTTGGTTCCAATCCAACCGGCCATGTCTCTAAAATATCTTAAAATTTATATTCGATCCAAAAATTCGAATTTCAACCAATACGATTTCCAAATTCTCTTCCTTTGAATTTTTTTATAACCATTTCATCATATTCTAACTATATATAGTTAGAATCTAACCAAATGTAATAAATATTCATAAAATATTACTTTATTACTTTTCCATAATTTCTTGGAACCGTCTTCAAAATTTCAGCTTGATCCGATATACCGAAAATTTTCGGGAAATTTTATCGGATACATTTTTTCTTAAAAAAATCTTACCTCCACAATTCATTTCGAATATTTTTGACTTAAACTGAGTCCTTTTTATCAGTCAAAATAATGAATATAAAACCTTCCCAGAAGGTCACCCATCATAAATTACTCTAGTCTGAACACGCTTAACCATTTTATTCGATCCAAATTCGGTATATTCTTCTGCATCTTAATTCTCAAAACTGATATTAAGGTACTTATTTCGATCGAATTCACTCTGAATAAAATCTCTTGTTGGGTCAATTTATATTTTAGTCCCTAAACTTTTCAAAATTTACACTTTGACCCCTAAACTTTTTAAAAAATTTACATTTTAGTCACTTAAGCAAAATTTGGGATATTACAATTAAAGTTTACACGTGCTTTTCAAATTTAGGGGTTAGGGGTTTAGTTTAGGGTTTAAAGTTTAGGGGTTTAGGTTATAGGGTTTAGAATTTAAGGTTTAGGTTTAGAGTTTAGGGTTTAGAGTTTAGGGTGTTAGGGTTTTAAATTTTAAATTTTATAAAAAGGTTGTGTAAAATTATTTTACATGGACTATGTATCAAAATAAAACCCAAAAAATAAATATATATAGGCATATATCTTTTCTCTATTTTGAATTTTATCTAAATTTGCACATAAATTATTTAAAATATAAATATTATAAAAAATTGAATGATAAATATTAATAATTAATTTGATATATAATTTTAGATCAAAATATGTTGCTAGTCCGTATACTTTGACAAAATCTATTTACTTAAGAAGTTTATGATTAAAGCGCCTTACTTTTTAGATTTTAATTTTTTTAATAATTGATATTCAATTTATCGATTGATTAATCCAAATCGGGTATTACAGAGGTACATTATGGAGACGTTCCTTGCAAACTAGTTTGCTTCATTCATACTATCATGATTCAAACCTATGATCTTACTTAAAAGATCTAGTGTTTCATCTCACTAAACTAATTGTTAGTAGATTTTATAAATTTTAGTCTAACCATTGACATAATTAAGATTTACAGTCAAAATTAAACGCGTAATGATTTGTTTTTAAAATTGGCATATGATTAATTGTATGTATTGAACTTAATAAATTTTGACGAAAAATACTAACGTATCAATGATTGAAGAGAAAAATTTCAATATACAGTCTGTGTAAATTTTAGTTAACACAGATCTTTTAGTTTTAGGGGTTATGGTTTAGTTTAGGGTTTAGGGGTTAGGGTTGCAGGGTTTATAATTTAAGGTTAGGGAATAGAATTTAGGGTTTAGCTTTTTAGGGTTTAGGTTTAATTTTGATTTATAGTAGAAATAGGCATGCTTGTATAAAATTTATTTTATACAGTCTGTGTATCAAATTTAAACCCATGATTGAACTAAGTTTTTAAAATAAAAATTAATTTTGATTTTTTAAGCATGTGGACTAAATCATAAGTTATATTCAAGTATAAGGGCCGACCTTACATCTTAACCAAAAATTTTAAATATATGTAGTTGATAATTTCATGGGTAAACTACTTCAAATAGCACTGAAATTTAAGTTTTGTATTCATTTTAACATTGAATTTTGAAACAATTCAATATAAGCTGTGAACTTTGGTTTTCACTTCAACTAAAGCATTAAGTCGTTTAAATCCAAACAACATGATAACATAGATAAAACTTTTGACAACATTAAAAGGGTTCACTAAACTTTTCTTAACCCTTCTTAACAGTCACGATTGTAATCGTTTTTTTTTTGTCATTCGACGTCGTCTCTCATTATTGAAATCGTCAAAATGACCTATTTTTTATATAAATTTAAACTCGTCGAAAAATATTTTAAACTTTTCGAATCCCAAGAAAATTAAAAAGCTAAAACTAGTGTTATTATTTATTCATTAGGAAGCCTTCCATTACCATAATTCTTTACTGGTGTACACATCACTGATGATTTATACACAGTTGAGGAATGACAAAACTCAACATATCCATACGTTTATACATTACATTGTCAATTTTGTTTGATTAAAATTGGTTGAATTCTTATTTTGATTGATCATCTATTACAAGTTCGTGATGCAATAACAAAAACTTGTGTTGAAATCAAATTTTGACATCGGATTCTTCGTCGACCACAAAAGACAGAAATTCCTTAAACTCCTCGCATCCCATACCTTCATGCTCGAAACTTCTGCATTCGCTACAGGTTTTCGTGATACAGTTAGGGCACTCACCGATTTCTTCTCCGTCCTCGGAAGAGGATTCGTATACCAGGTCCGGCGGCAATATCACAGAGTCAAGCAACGCATTATCCCATCTATGAATCACTTCTCGGGGTAGGATCGACTTACACTCCTGAGGTGTTATCAGGTTTTGGCAATCAGGCTCAGGACAAGGTACCTCGATCGTGTTTTCATCCTTCAGCTTCGTTGCAATATGCTGTTGAGCACAATCGGGGCAGAAATAATGCCCACATGGTGTCACCTCGAACATCCTCGAACTTGGTTTTCGATCCATGCAAATTCCGCAAAACCTGGATTTTGATGAAGTCTCACCAGGCAGTAACTCAGCGAAGGCAGTATTAAAGATGTACACCAATGTCTCTTTCCCTTTCCGCTTCTTCGTCCGATTATTTTCCGAGACTTGGTGCAACTTTCTTTTAAGAATCCTCATGTTGAAGGAACAATCTCGAATGGTCTTCGATAACTTGGAAGAGACGGAAGAGGATGCAGGGAAACCTGTTTGCTTGTTTTTCCGTGGGGAAAGGAAAATTCTACTACTGAACGACATTGAAACTGAGTATTGGCAATCAAGTTTTTTTTTTTTTGGTAACCAGGAATTATTGTGTATATATATAAGCAAAATAACGTTTCTTGGCAATCAAGTAAGAAGAGTTTGGGGATTTGGTTGAAGTTCGGTACGGCAAGAAGTTTCAATATGACTAGGTTTTGTATTCTTTAATTTCACCTGTACATGAAACTCTTTGTTGTTAAATTTACGAAAGAGTTTTATTTTGTAAGGTAAAATTAAAAAGTTCTTCACTCGTTTTAAATTATTAGAAAAGAGTGTACTTATTCCATGTACAAGTTGTAGAAACAATTTAGAGTTTAAAGATTATGTTAATGGTTTAATGTTTAGGGTTTAAGTGTTGGATTTTCAATTTAGGGTTTATGGTTTAAATTTAGGGTTTATAGGTTAAAACCTCCCTAACCATATTACCTTGTAACCTAAACCCTAACCTATAAACTTTAAATTTTAACCATAAACCATAAATTCTAATCATAACCCCTAAATTCTAAACATCTACACTTAAAACCACAAATTCTAACCCTAAACCAAATTTTTAAACCCTAAAAATAGAGGACACTTATAAGAATTTTCCGTTTTCACCGTCAATACATAAAATATTTTCTCTAGATAAAATTAGAACATTATTTAAATCAAGAAGTTTTTTTTCACAATTATCATCTTCATCAATTACCCATTTTATTAAAAAAAATCTTAATGATCCTTTGATAATATTTGTTTAATCTTTAACTTTTAATAAAACTCTCGTACATCTTACAGATAAAGTTATTTGAAATTTATTTTTCCTAAAAAACAATTACTATTTATCAATGATCCTTTGATAGCATTTCTTTTTCTACTTAAACCTTGCGTTATTCTTTACCTTTCACTTCGGAATAAATCATTTGTTTAACTCTTCTTTGCTTGGTAGTTTTCCCATCAAAAAATTGTATGTTCCTTTTACTATTTATCAATTACTTCACTGGCTTACTTGTAATTTCCTGGTTTATGTGGATTCCTTGTAATTTTAGTCATAAGGTTGTTGGCGATAGGAGTGAACAAAACTCGACTTGGAAAAATTGAATTATTCGATTCTATTTGAGGAAGAAAAAACTGACTCGTCTTGACTTGACTTGTTTTGACTCGACTCGTAATTTTATAAACTCGACTCAGCTCGAAAAAAATTCAAATAAAATTTGAGTTATGAAATGGAAATTCGAATAACTCAAAATTTTTAGTAATTAGTTTATTAGTTTTCATATTCGAATCAAGTTTGTCAATTCTTCATGATATATTATGCACATGTGAAAATATGAATAAATCTATATGCACATCGTATATGCATATAGAAAGCCGTTAAAATTGGAATCAATATGTCACGCTTAGCCCTAAGTATATGCATATATAAATATAGATGTGCACCGCTACGTATATGCATATAGAAATATATATGTCAATTAAATTTTTACAGAAACTCGAAAACTCGACTCTATTCGAGTTGACTCGAATTTCATAAACTCGACTAGATTCGAAAAAATTTCAAATAAAGTTTGAATCGTAAAATAGGACTTACAAACTCGAAGAACTCAATTTTTTTTGACTTAGCTCAACTCGACTCGATCGAACACCTAACCCTAATTGCCAAGATTGTGTTACCATCTTATGAAAATTAGTAAAATAACCTACACGTTCAAATTAGGTCAATATCAGTCATTCCCTTATCAACTCAACGGTCGGTTATAAAATCGATAACAATTATAACATTAATGATTAAATTCGTAAGATTTTTAATTTGATAATTGAAACAGAACAAACCCTACAATTTGGTGATTAATGGGATGGTTTATTTTTTTATTCGTTAGGGACAGAGATAAAATGTCAACTTGAGGGGACAAAACATAATTTTTTTTAAAAAAGAGGGAATAAATGATAATTATCCCATGATTTTTTTAAAATTTTATTAAGCTAAGAGTATATATATATATATATATATATATATATATATATATATATATATATTAGTGGGATTGGGGGCTACAGACCCTCCCACACAAATAACAGCTTCGTCTTTGTTCTGAGCTTGCTACTTATTTTTATATATTTTTACATCAAATTATTCTTATTAATATTATTTTTGAACATTTTATGCTACTTATATCTCATTCTCATCCTCTAAAAATAACATTGTTCGAACTTGGTCAGTGAGGGAGTATAAACCATTTTAAAATTGCTTCTTGAGTTTAATTGTTGTTATTATTATTTAAATACTAATCGAAAGTGAACGGGGTTGTAACCAGAAAGAAAGAGCGAAGGGAGTTAAATTTGATGATGATAATAATATGAATATGTACAAGACTGATTCAGGCCATACAAGTATACAACATCCTCATTTTTCTTGCTCGGCAATTTTTTTATTATTATTAATAGGGAATAAGCATACAGACTCTATACCTAATTGTGAGCCACGTTAAAATTTTCTCTAATCCTAATTAAAAAAAAGAGTATAACACAATTAGATAGAAATGCAATCAGAGAAGAATCAACCCGTCAAGAACACCAAACAGAGATGTTAGACAATAACGCTCTAGACTTACTCGAATATAACTCATCTCAAGTCACCCACAGAAACATTATTATGAAAAATCAGAGTCTATAAACCCCTACAACCATTCCTCTTCGCAATGAAGTCACTCCCGTACAATCCATAATAAGATGCCAAAATCAGTACAAAGCAAAAAGCTATAATAAGTAGAAAAAAGAGTACATTTTAATTCGTAGATGGAAAATCCATGGGAAAACAAAAACATGAAATCCAAGTCCGGTGCAGATTGCAATTGGTCAGCAAAGGCAGGTATCTAGGACACAGCAGCAACACAAGGCAGCCAAGCTGCAAATACATGGAAGGAATAAAAGCATTGTTAGAAATATAATCAATGGAACATGGATATGATTAGTGTGTGGACATGAGGAGGAGCCTCTTGGGGGTTGTCGGTGTCGTTCATGGTGGGATAACCGGCGGGTAGTGGTAGACTGGTAGTGGTGGCGGAGCAACATAAGGCTGACTAGCAAGACATTTGAACCGGGTTATGGGGTGGCAGATATCCCTCGCTCGGTCGAGGATATGATACTGCTGCGTAAGTTGATTTTTTTTAGTGAACAGACGGAATCGGAATTGGGGTTAGGGGTAAAGATAAATATTTTAAAAGTGGGAAGCAAATTTAGAATTAATCCATATTATATATAATAATAATAAAAGTGAAAAAATTGGGTTGGGGCATGGCCGCATGGCCCCTCCCACCCTTACATACCTCCGTCACTTAGTGAATGAATGTTCGGTTTAATTAGATTTAATTTATTCCAATCAAATTTTAGACAAATTATTTTATAATTCAAGTTGAATTAAATTGTTGTTTATTAATTAAAAATTATTATTTTTAAAAAAACTCTACTATTTAATAAATAGTGAATCAGATTTCCAGGTTAAGTCGGACAAAAACAAGCGGAATAATATTAAAATTTATAGTTTGTCCGTTCATGGATGTATTCCAATTGTAAGAAGTTTACAAGCCAGTTAAATTCCGGAAATTGATTTTTTTTAAAAAAATATGAAATTTGATGAGTTTTAAACATTTATCCTTTTTAGATTTTTATAATAAAATAATATCATTTAGTCAATTACATATTTTTATCAAATATTTAGAATATTTAAATGGTTTAAATATATATTTGGTGCTTGAACTAGGCTCTTTCTCTCAAGTTGGTACTTGAAGATTTTTACTCCTAAGTTGGTACCTAGACTAGACACTTTTTCCTAAGTTGGTACCTAAAGAATTTTTGCTCTCACGTTGATACCCGAACTTTAATTTCATTCATTGTTTTGGTATTTTTATTAAAAGTTCTAGTCCTCAAAACTTATGTATTTTTATCAATTTGATCATAATTTAAAATAATTCAATAAATTTAACCCTTATATTTAAAAATTACGACAATTTAGTAAAAAATTACGATATTGTCAAATCAAGCGAGTCTATAAGATCAAAGAAACAATTGGACAATTGTATTCTAGTATAAAAGAACAAGCTATTGTTAAACTTTTATTATACCAAGAAAGTAATATATCATTCATGGGAGAAGAACAAACAATTTAGAAGAATACAAAAATAATTTGATTTATAATTTTTAAATATAAAAAGTTAAATTTATTGATTTATTTTGAATTAAGGCCAAATTGATCGATTATATATGTTTGGTACCAATTTGGGAGAATGTGAAGTTCAAATACTAACTTGGAAGCAAAAATTTTATAGGTACCAACATGGGAAAATGTGTCTAGTTTAGGTATCAAATGTATATTTAAGCTTATTTAAATTCTTAAAAAAATAAATAAAACCATACATTTTACTTCGAATCCGTTTGACATCGTTAAATTTGGACGTTTTCTGTTAAAAATAATGACATGGCCTAATCATATTTGCAAAGTGACAGTTTAATAAAATAAAAAATCTAAAAATATGTAGAAAATTCATAAAAAACAAAAAAATGAAAAAAAGAATTTAATAATAACTTCAAATAATTTAAGGATTTATTTGTATTTTCAATTTTTATAATTTTTTTTAATGTTTTGCTCCAGATCAGATTCTCAAAAAATAAATAGTTTGGTAATTAAAACATAGTAATAGTTAAAAAATCGTCTACACCGACACACGAATTAAAAATCTTTACTCAAATCTTCTACATATTTTAAATAATAAAATATACATTTTAAATCGTCTACAATAAAAAAATAATAAAATACACATATGATATTTGTATTTATTTAAATCAATATCAAATGTCTAAAGATATGATGTGGATTTTGTTGGAAAAATTTGATAATGTTAGAGTTTTGAATTAGAAATTGATCCAAATGTTATTGAGGAAAATGTAAAATTATGTGTTGGTTCGTAAATATGCAGACATGCACGTCGCGGGTAACGCGAATTTTCGGACCAGTCGCGTCTTCCGTAGGCTTGCGGATATTATCAAATAAGAACATATATTTATTAAATTATGTTTTGGAATTAAACGGATACATATTAAAGTTTCTTTTTATTCAGACAGTAATTTTGAAAACTGCTCTATAAAGACTCATTAATTTTCAAAATTATAAATGCTCTATTAGGTAAAAAAAATTCCACTTATACCCTCGTGAAACACCAATAAATAGGGTGTAAAACTTCTAGGTTAAACACAACTCAAAACACAGAGAATTTTCTATTGTTTTACTCTGTGATTTCAAAAGTAGTTTTTGATGATAGGAGAATGTGATGTTATGGTTCATGATCTTTACAGTTGTGTTACTGTAGCTGATCATCTGTTATATCCTGGGAGACAGACAACCAAAAATCTTAAGCACCAAGGAGTGACTGAAACTCTGTTTTAAGAAAATTGTGTAGTTACATGCCTCAACTCGTTCTCAATCGATTTGGTTTTAAATATGTTGTATTTATAATTTTGTTATGTTTGATTCAGTTTTTAATACAAAAATTTTATTTTTATTATTTATTTTATTCTTGGATTAACGACTTCTCTAACAGATTTTACATAATAATTTCTTATAGTTTTCCTTTCGATTTGTTATAGTTTGAAATAAAATAAAAATATTATTTAAAATTCATTTATCTATTACTTATTTGTTATCTAATACAGATATTTTTTGTAATTTTTTATTCGAACATGTACAAGTATTAAATATGTATTGTTTGACAAATATAAATATCAAATTGATTGATTAAAAACACATGTACCCTATTTTTAAGTGAGAATTTCACATACGAAATGTATAATGTTTAACAAATTAAGTACTGAATCGGTTAAAAAATACATGTATAATGTTTAATAGGATCTGCTCTATAGGCTTGTACCTCTGTATCCTTGAGTTCTAAGGAGACAGGATTCCAAGTCTGGTTGATGAACCGAGGCTGTGTGATTAGAGCGTGATTACTAGTCTGGTGGTTCGGGGCTGAATCATCTTTGACCACAATGGATCGTTCTCAACTTGCCTTGTCTGGCTAGGGTGATCACGCAGCTGTCTGACAGACTTCCCATCTTTTTTAACCATGAGATGTGGTGTGGTGGTTGCTCACCTCATCCCTTAACTATGAGGTCAGGAGTTCGATTCCTGCTAATGAAAATGGAGTACATTTCATAGTCAGCCGTTTATCTCTTAGTGAGAGCATCTGCGGCAAGGGGATTAGTCAATGCTATCGACGGTAGATACCTTGGCTTAAACAAAAAAAAATACATATATTACCGTTATAGACTTATATAAAGTGATACGTTTATATACAATTATTTCAGTGTACAAAAACGTGATTAAATTTGTGAAAGCAACTCAACTTATAATGCCTTTTTTTTCGTAATAAATTTTCCTTGAAATCATAAAGGAAACATAATTCAGTTTAATTTGGTCCTATGGACTGAAATTATTTTTGGGGCTTAGTAGATACAGTGATTGAATGCCAAATAATTGTCTTGAAGTAGGACAAGGTTTTAGAAACATGCACATGGAAAATATAATAAAATAAATAAATTATTATTATATCCGTATACAAAATCATTAAACTAACAAATTAATATATATATATAGATAATTTTTTTAATAGATATATAGATAATTTTAGATTTAAGGGGTAATATTATTTGTGTCAGCAGTGACGGATGCAAGTTAGGTTCAGGGTAGGCACGTGCCTACCCTAAAATATGAATTTTTCTCTATTAGTTATCTATTTTATTAGTTGTGCCCACCCTAAAATTTTATGAAATTTTATTTGGGCCCACTCTAAATTTTATTTTCCACGCCTACAGAGTTGAGCGTTCGATCGAGTCGAATCGAGTCAAAATTTTTTGAGTTAATCGAGCTTATGAGTCATATTTTATGACTCAATCTTTATTTGAAAATTTTTCGATTCTATTCGAGTTTATGAAATTCGAGTTGAAACGAATTTTCGAGTTTCTATACAAATTTAATTTTACTTATTTATAATTTTACATTACACGTTGATTCTAATTTAAACAACTTTCTATATCCATATACGATTTACATATATATTCTTCATATTTTTCACATGTGATATATATATATTAAAAAGAATCGATAGACTTATCTCGAACTTGAAAACTGATAAACTAATTACTAAAATTTTTGAGTTATTCGAATTTTTATTTTATAACTCAAACTTTTTTTGAAACTTTTTCTAGTCGAGTTTATGAAATTATGAGTCTAGTTTTTTTTGTGTCGAGTCAAGTAAAATAATTCGATTTATTGAGTCAAGTAGAGCTTTTTCCACCCATACACGCCCATATATAAATTATAATAAAAAATGAACTAAAGACGTTCATAAGTAATAACTTATTCTTTTTTTATCGGTAGTAATAACTTATTCTTTTCTAGGAGTCCACAAACAATTCATTTTAGCTCATTTATTTACAACCCTACATAAAAATTCAAAAAATAATAATAATAAACAAATACAAGAAAAGATGGAAGCTTAGTAGTTCACTAAAAAAAATCTCAGGGTTCTGCGATTTTTGCGTCTACTTTTGACGTTTTTCTCCCTAACATAAAATTTTCGATTTTCAAAGTTCAAGACCCAAATCTCTCTCAAGACTGAAGGTGTGTAATATATATATTTTATTTTTTAAATTCTTCATTTATTTAATATATAGAAGTATATTTTAATTATTATTTAAATTTTGTTCTACAAGATTTCTAGAGTTCAATACCTTTTATTTGTTCTCTTACAAATGTAGCAAACAAATTGAGTTAGAATAATTAAATATTCAGTGAATTTATGTTTACCTTTCCTTTTTATAACTTTGGGTTTTAAGTTAAAGATTAAAGTAATTGGGTATAAATAGATATATGATTTTATGAATTAATGACTCTTTATACTAATTTTGTTAAATTAATTTAACAAAGATATTCATTTTGTCCTTGTTTTTTATTGATTATATATGAATTGATAATGGGCACAAGTTGAGTTGTTTGAAATTTGTTGTAGCCAGAAACATAATTTTTTTAGTATAATTGTATTTGAGGTCCCCTTTAGTTTAAATAGTAGTAAAAATAAGGTTTTTTCCCCTCCCAATTCTTTTATTTAAAGGCTTAATAGACCTTTGCCCCTCCCAATTTTTATAGTTAAAGGCTTAATAGACCTTTACCCCTCTCATGTTTGACCCTAGCTTTGTTCCTGGTAATAGCCTTGTAGGTATTATATATCACATTGCTTTGTCAAATGTAATTTTGTAATTTGTAAATTTCTGATTCACTAATGTATTTTTATTGTTAACGTGAATGATATGATTTTCTTCCTTTTTTTTATTTAGAGTTGTACTCAATCTTCTCGACATGGGGATACAAATGTTTGCATAAAATTGTCCACATGTATTAACCACAATGACGAATACACCATATTGTTAAAGCTGACAAGTTATTTATGTCATTGTTTTATGATTAACTAATATTTGTAATGATAACTTATTTACACCATTGTAAATAATTTTTTAACTTATTTACACCTAGTCATTTTTGTTCGCGAACATATAAATGAACATGTTTGCTAAAGTTAAACGAACATGTTCGCTAACGTTAAACGAACTTGTTCACGAAAACTGAAATAATCGAGTCCAAACACACTAAATAATAAACAAACTAAATTAGAACATGAGATTAATATATGTGTGCCCACCCTATAAGATATTTCTGGATCAACCACCGTTTGTAAGGGTAGGCATGTAAGTGCAATTGAAAGTTGCCGCTATCAACCGATTTGCGCTGCCGCTCCCAGTGTTTGAGCACTTTGCACCGCTTGGTTTTAACAAGGCTATTTATATTCCACGATTTTAGTATTCTTTTGCACTCACGTCTATTCTAGGTTAATTTCGTGTTTCACTTTTATGGAATCTTACTGTAAGGGGGTAGAAATTTTAGGGTTAGTGCACTAAGTTTAGAACAAACATTGGCAAACATTTACTTTGAGCACACTTAGATTCAGCGTAAGCGTCATGGCAAACAGCAGCAGCCAACAATGTTGGACTATCTTCGTGGGAAATTTATCTAGTCAAATTCATTAGAAGGGGGTGTGGCAGGTGTTTGATAACCATGGATGTTTTTGTACTGACAAAACAAGCACGAGATGGGTCAAGATTTGGATTTGTTCATATGGCGACGAAGGAAAAGGTTTGGCGGACAATCGAACGATAAATGAAAAAAATGGATTTACAGATCAAGAATTCAAGCAGAATGGGCTCGAAGAATCACACGTGATCAGTTTTAGAAGCAGATGGTAAACATGAAATTAGGGGTTGGGGTTTCGATAAGGAATGAGGAGCCACAATCCCAAAAAACAATTAAGTCTATACAAGGTGTGGTTGACGATGATAAATTAGAAGTGTTTAAATGTTGCGCTATAGTGAGGTGCTGGCTCTCGTTGGGAATTGTTGCGTTAGCGAAATAACTAAAAGAAATAGATTTGAAGGCTTTTCGTTGATGAGGATTGCGAGTTCTAGAATCTTAATGATGTTAACAATTGTGAAAACTAGGAGGAGAGTCCTTGAGAATCCAAAGTTGAGCGATTGGTTTTCTAAAGTACGCAATTGGGAATCAGAGTTTGATACGGGTAACTAGAGAGTATGGTTATTGATCAGCAGCTTGCCGATACACGTGTGGTCGCGAGGAACTTTTGGAAACTTAGTCGCGTGTTGGGGAAGTTGATCGGATATGATAAAATGAACCTTGAGTCGTATTCCTTCGAAAGGGGCAAATCATGCTTGAGACGAGCCAACTGGAAAGAATTGATGAAGTAGTACAAGTCCATATAAATGGATTGTCATTTAGGATACACGTGGTTGAGGTAGAGCCAATAATTGAACAAAAGTTGTGTTTGAGTTGCGAGAGGGAATGTGGATCCGAGATGGGTAGCGATGACGACACATCACATTCAAATGAGAGTCATGTTGAGTAGTCGGAGCTGAAATTTTAAGGGAATGAGCAGAAGGAAATGAGTGATCATATGGAATACAGTGAGGAAAAATCGACAGGTGAAAAACAAAACCGTGGTACTGAAGGGATACAACAGCTTCAGAGGTGGAATACACATGGTCTAGTTGATACGTCGGTGGGTGAGGAACTGATAATATCGAGCGATAGTATTACAAATGAGGAAGTGAGAATGATGTCATATTTGGAGTTGAGTGTTCAAGGGAGAGATAGGCTGGCGGGGCTTGTAACACCCTAATCTCGAATACGGAGTACCCAAAGACCAAAGTGTTACATCGGGTCACCGGAGCAACCCAACATTTTTTATTAAATAATTTTTAAAACATTAAAAAAATTTGATATAAGAAAATATCAATAAATAGTTATATTGATATTATGATAAAAGTAGTTATACAAAATATATAGAGCTCCAATATCATCGTATATCAAAATAGTCAAAATATCCAAAACGATAAATGAGTTACAGACCTACATAATACAAAATAAGGCTTATAGTGATACAATGCCCTCTACAGATAAGTTATTGTACTCTGTAAACAGGGTGCTAGAAGTCACTCGACGATAAAGCTCCTTAGACACGAACAAAAGTCTACTAATTTGAAAATAAAAATAATTCGAAGTTTGAGCTTTACAGGCTCAGTGGTACACAAATAATCTACCATACTTCAAGCAATTCATAAATATATGCAAGCAAATCAAATGTATACATAGAAGCATGACATGAGCATCAAATAATTACAGTTCACACATCCAAATCACTTGCATGCCAAACTTGTTAGTCTTGTCAAACTGGTTAAATTGTCAAACTTGTCAAATTTGCACATGTGCTCAAATATCAGGTATCCGGATAATCCCGTACCACATAGGCCGCTAATCAAATAAATCTCGGGTGTCTGAAGTGTTGTCCTGAGCGCCACATAGGCAATTGGTTAATAATCTCGGGTGTCCAAAATGTTGTCCCAAACGCCACACATGCTGTTGGTTAATAATCTCGGGTGTCCGAAGTATTTTCTCGAGCGTCACTCATGGCCACTAGTTAGATTAGAGCCCAAAGGCTGCAGAAACATAACATCAAATATATAATCACAAATATCCAATCAAACATATAATCACATAACCAACAATGACATTCAAATCTCTTACTCGTTTCAACTTACTTGATAGAGAGGGTATTATGCTTGAGTGAATATCTTAGTCATTTAGACTTTATAAAACCCTTTTAAGTTTTTCAAACTTCTAATATTGTTAAAAGATTTTTAACCACTAATTAACCTTAAAATTGACTAAAATATTAATCATAAAAATCTAGCACTTGTGCTACCTTTAAAGAAAAATACGTAACTGGTGATTTACAAATCCAAATCATATTCAGATTGTTCTAGAAGAAACTAGACTCGATAATCTGTCCAACTATATAAATTTCACCTCCTAGTTTAACTTGTACGATTTATGGTGAATTTTTGAAGTCACACTCACTGATGTTTTTGAAGACAGACTACTGCCTTGCTTCTGATCTTCGCTCATTCAAAAATTAATATCTGCTAATATATAACTCTAAATCAAGCACATTTTGTTTTAAACGAAACTAGACATCTGCACGGTTATAAAAATATAAGGTTCACTTTCTGATTTAACTTGTGAAATGTTTTGTGATTTTTCGAAGTTATTGCCTAAGCAGTTTGTAAAAATTCTGCTACCAGATTTTCTGACCTTCCAACACTCAAAAATTTATATCTTCTAAAATAAAAATCATAATCGATTTCCGATTGTTATAAACGAAACTAGACAAAATCACGGTTCTAAATATGTATACCTCAAGTCCTAATTACTTTTATGAAATTTATGGCAGATTTTTAAACTTGCTGCTCATACATGGATTCATTTCTGGGCAGATTTATGACTTGAACCTTTAGCGTCATTTAATCATCCAAACATAATTTTCACCCAAAGACATACAACATGCATACATTTCATACAAACATTATATTTACGACTTAACAAGAAGCATAGGAGAATTAGAGGGTACCACCTTAATAGATGAACACTAACAAAGCCCTTGCCTAGCTCTCCACCACTTTCTCCTTTCCTTGAGCTTTGAAATATTCACCACCTTCTGGAACTAATCAAGAAAACACAATAATATTTATGGGAGGAAAAACTATAATCTAAACTTAAAAAAATTAAAAAAGAAATGCATAATGAAGCTCTCTTGAATCTAAATTTTCTTCTACCCCAAAGCTTCCATCTTCATCCATTTATCTTGCCATGCAACTCTTAGATTCAAGATAAACACTCAACTTCTTCAAGCTTGTAAAAGAGATGAAAATGAAGACCTCTATTTCTTCTAAACTCACGTCTGGAAGCTTTTGACATGGGAAAAAATAAAATAGAGAATGTGATATAAAATAAGTGAAGAAAAGATGGGAGAAAATAAAATAAGGGAGAAAATATTGAAAGAAATAAAATGTTTTTAAATTGGGAAGTGGGGGTAGACCTGGCAAACTTGACCCGAGACCCGAAAATCGAACCGATTTACCCGAACTGAGACCCGAAATTGACCCGAACATTGTCACCCGAAACCGAAACAAACCGAACAGAACTGAAACCGATCCAAATTTTAGTTGAACCGAAATGGACCTGAACCGATTTTCAACCGAACCGAATGGACCCGAACCAAAGACAACTCGAAATATAGAAAAAAAAATTTAATAGAAATAAATAAAGATAGGATATGAATAACCGCACAACTCTCCAAAAAGTTAAATATATTGACTTTATAAATCTATATATATGGTGTAAAAAACTGACCAGCATAAAAACTCGATTAAAACTGACCAATCTCCCATTGACCCAAAATTGACCCGAACCAAAATCAACTGAACCAAAAATAAACGAACCAAAAATAATCGAACTGAAAATCAACCGAACCGAAATGACCCGAACTAAAACTGAACCGAACTGAAACCGAATTTGAACCGAATAATATCAAACCCAAAATGACCTGAACCGAAATGACCCGAACCGAATGACCCGTTTTCCACCTCTAATGGGGGACAAAATCCCATTTCCCATGCTTTGTAATTAGCCAGCCATACTCTCCCAATTAATGGGAGAGTAGATTTTTTTTGGAACAATAGGTTAATCACCTTTATAGCCACCCAACTTTTCACGTTTCTTACCTAAGCTCCCAAATATTTTAATTTCCTTATAAAAAGTCCAAAATTCACCCAAATTAATTCCAATAAACCCGATTTTATCCATTATTCACTCGGGTCAGTGCTCAAATGTTGACTTGAGATTTTGGGTCATTATAGGGCTGAACGATTCGAAATTGGTAGAGTGCCCTATGAAATTCTTATCAATGAATTTAGAGGTAGGTAAATCTGGTCCCATTGATATACAATATAATATACCTGTAGAGCCTATTGGAAACCAGCTAGATGTCGACTCTGAAAAAGACAAAATTGCGTCTACACCTAAGTCTAACTTAATAGCTCCTGTAGAACGAGAGGTACCAGCAATCTCACGGAAGAAGGGTGGTGAGCGACGAAACAATTTGAAGCAACAAACAGATGATGTGAGGGCAGATTTAGAGGGAAAGCAACAAGCGATTTTAAAAGAGCCACGTGCGATTATAAAATTGGGCAAACTTTTAGGCATGTCTACAATAGGGAATGAGGAGGCAATTGTGAAAGATCTAGCGAGATTGATCGAACGGGAGGATCAAGAGGATTAGTTGGCGTGATGAAGGTGTTGTCGTGGAATGTGCGAGGTTTGGGTTTGTTGGCAAAGAAGAAGTCTGTTCGAAAGATGAGGCTCGGGTGTTTAGCGATGTATAGTGTTGTTCCCATTCTTGTTTGGTGCTTCATTGGTGTATGCATGGTGGTGGCAGTTAGAAATTGGGAGTGATTGGTCTGATTTAGTGTGGGGTGCTCAGTTGTTGCTCTTTGCTTTGGCTTAGTTGTGCTGAGCTTGGTTTGATTGGATTCCTCGATATTATCGGAGAGTACTATTTTCCTCTACTTAGGGTTATGGAGGTTTTTAATGAGACTCCTCGGTAATAATATCCGTGCTCGATTTTTTAATGATAAAAAAATTATTTCTGTAATAATCTTAAATCAGTATTTTTGTCAATCGTTAATTTAGTTCTCGTAATCATCCAACAAAAGCAATGTTGTCTCTCATTTTTAATTTCATAATTTAGCTTTTGAACTCTTGAATTACATCAACCTTGCCCTTTGATTGTCATTGATTAACAAAGCCGTTAAATTTTATGTATGTGCTCGTTATCTGCTTCTACAATAACCATTATCGTCAGTCATCTTGCCATACCGATGATGATGAATAAGTTTTGATGACGTGATAGTACGAATGAAGGATTTCAAGATTATTTATTTTATTTTAAAATTACATATCTTTTATAAAAAAAATCCACTTCAATTGTTCTGTCACATCATCAAAACTAACTTTTCGTCATCTTATTAGAGGACATTAATTTATTAAAGAAAATGACATGTCAACATTCTAAACTCAAATGTTGTTAATTATTTAATGACAGGGTGTCTGACATAACACATGACAACTAGTGATGGTGACTTTATCAGTCAGTGACAGTTAAATGGTTAGATTGATGAAATTCAAATAGTTTGAGGGCTTTATTGATGAAATTAAAAACGATGAACAACAATGTTGTTTTTGACAAGTACAAATGCTAACTTGATGAAAATAAAATGAGAGATAAAGTTACTGATTTAAAGTCATTATATGGACAAAATTACCCTTAAAACTACAATTTTAATAGGCATAATGCCAAAAAATGTCCCTAAGGTTTGACTGGATAATCACTTCGACCTCTAATCTTTTTTGTAATCACTTTAACCCTCAATGTTTCATTTTAAGCCAAAATGTCCCTTTGTGGATGAAAATTTTTAGTCAATTAATGGTAAATGGTTTGAAATGACGTGACAAACCTACATGACAGTGCACACTGTCATAGTAGTGTCATATAGACAAATGTGTTGACTTGACAGAATGAGACATCAGTCAAAAAATAATTTTATAAAATAATTTTTTATAACGTGTCATTCTGTCAAGTCATTTCAAATTGTATATCGTTAATATTCTTAGTTGACTAACAATTTTCATCTACGGAAGTATCATTTTAACCAAAAAATGAAACATTAAGAGTTAAAGTGTTTCAAAAGAATAATAAAGATCAATATAACTATCCAATCTAACGTTATGGACATTCTTTTTGACATTATATCAATTTAATATAAATACCAAATTGCGCATGATGAGACTTAAACATGAAGCATAAATTTTTTAAAATCTCATTCTTTAACCCTGAACCAAAAAGCTCACCCACACAAAAATAATAAATAAATAATAAATTTATTGGACAATTTGTCATTTGACATTAAGTTAGAAATACGAAAAGGCTTACCGTTTTAAGCCCGTTTTCCATTTCT
Source organism: Hibiscus mutabilis (assembly GCA_019671005.1). Taxonomy (NCBI): domain Eukaryota; kingdom Viridiplantae; phylum Streptophyta; class Magnoliopsida; order Malvales; family Malvaceae; genus Hibiscus; species Hibiscus mutabilis. The sequence goes on from CM033741.1 coordinate 9,151,218, forward strand.
TCTTTGCCAAAGTAGTTGCCCCATGGACAGATGGATGAAAGGGAATATAAGTAATTGAGGTACTTTACTCTCAATATCTTATGAATTATAAATCTTTTTATCATATAATCAAATTATTATCAGTGATGCTTCTACCTTACAAATAAAGGTACTTTGGATTTTGGCTATCAATCCAAACATATGCTTTGTATTCCTATAGACTATTATGCTGGTATTGCTTTAAAAACAATAAGAGATTGATACTTACACGAGTTCAAATAAGTAGGGGTAACCGTTCGATCGAATCAAGTTAAAAAATTTCAAGTTAATCGAGTTTACGAGTACTATTTTACGATTTAAACTCTTTGAAATTTATTGGTTCGAGTCGAGTTTTTGAGTTTCTGTAAAAATTTAATTGTAATTATTGACAATGTTATAATACATATTGATTACAATTTAAACGACTTTTTATATCCATATACAAAACACATATATTTCATCATGTTTTTTCATATGCGGTGTATTTATCAGACAGAATTGGGGGATTCAACTCGAACTTAAAAACTGATTCATTAAGTACAAAAATTTTGTGTTATTCGAATTTTCATTTTACAATTCAAATTTTATTTGAAATTTTTTCGAATCGAGTTTATGAAATTTCGAGTTGAATTTTTTCCTATCATATCGAGTCGAAAAAATTTAATTTTTTTAGTCGAGTCAAGTTTTACTCACACCTACAAATAAGATTCTGGATATTTGATTTATTTTAAGATTTTTTTATTATGAGGTTATACAAATTAGGATCAAACATGCTATTTTTATATTATAATTTTAATTTAGGTAAAAGTTGTAATATTATTTTATTATTATTATTTAAGTTATTCATAATTAGAATTAATTCTCTTGTATAGCCTATATTAGGCAAAATGAAAATTTGAGTTTAATAAACTTTAATTTGAGTTTTTTCCCTTCTTTTCTAGATGAACGATTCACTTTTTAATTATTTATGTTAGATCAATTGAAAGGTTTTGTTTGATAATTAACAGACAGCTGATGGCATTAGTCGATAGCTGATTGCATTTGTTGTTTTGACTAGCGGGTTGCATTAGTTGATTGTTATTTGGTAAAATTAATTGGTAGCTAATAATTATTTAATTATATAAACAAGCAAAATGACATATAAGAACATTATTATATTCAATATTTTTTAAATAATTTATTAGTTATTAATATTTTGTAATTGTTAATTAGTTATTTGTGAAATTATTTTTAATATAATTTTAATAATTATTGAATTTAGATGTATATATTAATTTTTAATTTATGAAATTATATTTTGAATATAATTTTATTAATTGCTAAATTTAGATGTATATATATATTAATTTCTTATTTATGAAATTATCTTTTTAATTTTATTAGTTATTCAAATTTATGTTATTTAGAGATTTTTTTTGTAACTATCAAGAATAAAAGAGTCTTTTATAATTATTTTATCCGAACCTCTAAATCAAAAAGCTCTTTTGATAAGCTTTTTTAAATATAGATGTTTATTAGAGGATTTGATTAGTCAAACCTTTAATTTTAGCTCAAAAATTTGTTTACCAAACATGATCTTTACCTAACAGTCTAACGTTTCTTCCTGCTATACCAATGGATAATTGACAAATTTCCATAAACTTTACTTCAATTATTTTCAATACTTTAATTAAAGTGAAAATGTTATAAAATATACTCCATTTTTTAATGAGGGAAAGCTTTTATACATATAAATATAAATATTGATATTTATTTTCTTTTTATATAATTTATATTCCCATGATATTACTCCTATCAACTTACTTTTTAATTTGTTTTCGTACTCTATTTCTAATACGAACCAAACCCTAAATAAAGCCCACCCTACAGCCTTGCCACCCCTATTGCATGCCCCTTTTTGTTTTCTTTCCCAATCAGTTTTCCTCCTTAAATCCCAAATCTTCTTCTTTAATCCATTGCAGTTGAAGCTTCGCATCTCAACCTCTTCTCTCCTCATTTCTCGGCTACCACGTTCGCTTTTTCATTCTTCTAAGATCCAACATTTTCCCAGGGAAATGATGAATCCCACTGAAGCAAACGGGAATATGTTTGAAACCCAGATGGGATATGGAGTTCCATTCTCAACGACCCAAGGATTGTTTCCTTTGTATAACACTTTGGTTGCCGATTCATTGGTCCAGCAAAACACTGCGGCACCGGCGATCAAATCCGAGAGTACTTTGACGTACCACAACAATCTTCCGTTTTTTAGCAATGATGTTTCCTTTCACATGGAGCAGCAACAGTCTGATATCGATCGCCTTATCTCACAACATGTAAGTTTCTCTCTTTTTTAAATTTGTTGAAAATTCGGGAAATTGTTTGTTTTGAAATGGATGGATTCTGGGTTCTTTGATTTGATGTAGATGGAGAAAATGAGGATGGAAATAGAGGAGAAAAGGAAGAGGCAAGCGCGGAATATAATGGAAGCCATTGAAGAAAGAGTGAGGAAGAAATTAAGAGGCAAAGATGAAGAAATTGAGAAGATTGAGAAATTGAATTGGGCGCTTGAAGAAAGGGTGAAATCACTTAGCATAGAGAACCAAATATGGAAAGACTTGGCTCAGACCAATGAGGCCACCGCCACCACCCTCCGGTCCAACCTAGAACAAATCCTCGCCGAAGCGGCGCAGCAGGTTAAGGTCGGCGAGCGAAGTCCTGGTGTAGGACTAAAAACGACGGCCGCGGTTGATGAGGTTGACGATGCGCATTCATGTTGCGATAGCAGTTGGGACGTGGAGAGACGAACGTTCTTGGAAGCGGCAGGCTGGGGAGGGAAGAATGGCGACGACGGTGGCGGCAGGCTATGCCGGAACTGTGGGGCGGAGGAATCGTGTGTGTTGCTGTTACCGTGCAGGCATTTGTGCTTGTGTACTTTGTGTGGGTCTGGCCTTCCCATTTGTCCGATCTGTAAATCTCCAAAGAATGCAATCCTTCATATTAAAATGTCGTAAAATAATAGTAACACATTACACGCCCCATAACAAAAATTTATTCCAACCTTACGTGTAAATTATCGGGGAAATAGACAGGGTAACGCAATCTCTTCACATCAAACACTAATATATTATCGTGAGAACTGTAAAAATGTAAAATAATCAATTTTGCATAAGAACTTTTTATATTTTTTATTACACAGTTTTTTTTAACATTTTAGTTGTCTAAAATAAATATTAATTTTATTTTTTATTTAAATGAATTTTTAGTCTTTACTTTATTCTCTAATACACCATTGAAAGAAAGTGTTTTCTTATTGAATAAAATAATTATTTATCTACAATTATACAAAACTAAAAATCTATTTAACTATAACAAAATATTAAAAATGAAAATACTAAGCATGAGTGGGCAAAATTCGACTCGACTTGAAAAAATCAAAATATTTGACTTCATTCAATGCGAAAATGCTTGCCTCGTAATTTCATAAATTTAATTCAACTCAAATTTTTTAAAATAAAGTTTGAATTATAAAATAAAAATTCAAATAACTTGAATAACTCAAAATTTTTAGTAATGAATTGATCATTTTTTAAGTTTGAGTTTAGTCTCTCAATTCTATCTTATATATATCCCAGATGAAAAAAATATGCATATTGTACAGGGTTATAGAAAACCATTTGAATTAGAACTAATTATTACCATAACATTATAAACGCTTACAATTAAATTTAAACAAAAACTCGAATAATTCGGCACGACTTGACTTGAGTCGATTTCATAAACTCGACTAAATTCAAAAAAATTAAATAAAATTTAAGTTATAAAATATAATTTTTCAACTTAATTATCTCAAAAATTTTCAACTGGATTGAATGTCCACCCTAACAACAAGGGCAAACGTTAGCGAAGTGAGTTAAAAGGGCAAAACCGAAAAGGGTGTAGGACCCAAAGGGCTAGGAGTATGGGTGTTTAAAATCATTCCAATTAGTATCAATAGGCTTAATAAGCTCATAATATAAATTAAAAAATAAAAAAAAATAAAACATAATAATAATAATGTTGAATTTATTGAACCTCTAAATATCTATTGGATCAATTTTAAACCTCGGAGGACATCTACCTGACACAGAGAGACGGATTGGGGGGCGTAAGGTGACGCGCGGTAAACGGGTGGAATCAACGGGGAAGTTAAGAAAGGGACAGGTGTGAGGCAAAATATGACACGTACGACGCGCGCAATGCCGCTGTTTTTTTCATCTTTTCCAAAGCATTTTACGTACCATAATTATTATTCAATCATATAATAAAATAACATGAAAACTGATAATGTGATTTTTATTTCAAAGCTTAAATGATATATATTCTTCATTACATCATAGATTTAGTTGGACGAATTCAATTATGATTTCAATATTATGCACGAATTTAATTATTTTATTAACTAATATAATAACACATTGTAAAAAAAAGATAAACTACAAAACGGTTATTTATGTTCTGTTTTGGTACCACATATCGATGTGAAGAACTTTAAAAGTGAATAAATACTAAAATTTTGTAGTATATATATATTTTTGAAAATTTGACAAAATGAAAAATGAAAATGAGATTTAGAGTTTATAATAGTGTTGTCACTGCAAACATGAATCATTATTTCAAAACGCCACTGTTTTGGAAATGGGGTGATGCTAAAAATGCTTTATGTCCACATGGTTTGAACACCCACCAACCTTTTCAACTTTTATACAGGATTTTGCTGCTACAAGTATTGAATTTCCACATTTATTTGCACTATTTTGCAAATCATCCCCAATAATAGCTCGTTAGTATGATTGTTTTTCTCACTTCTGCAGGAATTTCATGTAGCAATGCTCGCTTGTTTTCGCACATCAAGTTTATAAACGGATGAATTTGCTCAAGGGAAAAAGAGGGGTTAGGGTTTTTGGGGAAGAAGAAAGAAAAAAAAGGACATTTCCAGTTTAAATCCAAATATTTAAGATAATGATTAAATTGATAGAATTAGGACCAAATTGATAGAAATGTATAAGTTTTGGAGACTAAAACTGTTATTATCCCAATTAAAACTAAGCCATGTCATCAACTCCGTTTGTTTTTAACGGCCAAAGTACCAAAACAGAATAAAAACGTAACGTTAGGTATCATTTTGCCAAAAAAATGAGTACTAAAAATGAGTACATGAGAATATATGGGGTACTATTAATGTAGTTTTCTCTTAATTTTTTTAACTTAGAAAACAACTGGACCTAAAGTAGTCAGAATAGATATTTATTTTGAAAAAAAAATTAAGGATTAAAAACTAACAAATAACCGAATTTAAGAGCTGACTTTTGATTTAAGCCTAATAAAATGGTTGATTATATGTTACGGTATATACATGATTAAAAAAATAGGCACAGAATTTATGTTATTGTTGGGGTTGTCAAAGGGGAATTAAGCACTATTTCTTTCTTTATTTTTGTCAAATGATTCCTTTCAAAGATTTTAGCTTTGAGTGGAGCATTAAACATCCAAATCCCAAATATATAATGTTCTTTTGGCTTAATACCTAAAATGATCTCTTTAGTTTTGTGAAGTTTTCACTTTGACCCTTTATTAATTTCCGGTCAGTTTGCCCCCTCAACTTCCAATCACTTTATCCTTTAACATTTTCAATAAAAATGCCACGTGGCCCATTCAAATTCTGTCAAATGTAATATTTTTAAAACATTTTCACACGGCATTTTTTTACGAAAACTATCCAAGAATTAAAGTGGTAATAAATTGAAAGTTGAAGGGATAAACTGACAAAAAAAATTAGTAAAATGGTCAAATTGAGAAGTTCACTAAAGTAGATATTAAGCATATTTAAAAAACAAAACTACTGAAGCCTTTACTCAAAGCATCAAAGGCAAGAACAAATCAAAACATTTTAGGTCTAATGACATTTTAGGCCTCAAACTTTTCAAAAAAAATTATTTTAATCCTTGAACTTTTTCCGCATGTTTGGTCCTCAAACTTTTAAATTTTTATCGAATTAAACCAACTGTTGAAAAAGGTAACAAATCTTTTAAGTTGTCATAAGATGTTTGTCTTTTTTTATATAAAAAATATATTATATTTTTAATAATTTTAAGACAAATTATAATTTTTAATATCTTAAATAAATTTATTTATATATTTTTACATCTTTTCAATATTTTAATCATCTTTATTAATAGATCTGTTATTTTTATCAGTTATTTTAATTTGATAAATGAAAATTTTGAGAATTAAAAGAGATGAAAAGTTTTATAGACTAAAATAATTTTTTTTACAAGTTCAGAAAATATCATTAAGTCCATTTTATAATTAATTGCAATATAGGCTAAGGATGGCAACGGGCGGGTCGGGTTTTTTTGCCGCCCGACTCCGACCCAAATTTAAACCATCTGTCCCGACCTCGACCCGCCCCGATTCTAATATATTTTATCCCTGATTAGATCCGTCTCGACATAATAAAAAATATAACCCGAATATGATATTTAAAAAAAATCTAACTAAACCCGATCCGCCCCGAAAAAATTAACAAAAATATTAAATATAATATATAAATATATAATAAATATATCAGATCGTGTCAAAAAATTTCACCTTAAATTCTAACCCACCCACCCCGATTTTATTTTTTTAATAACCCGTCCCGCCCTGCTCTGAACCCGATTTTTTAATAAAAACTCGTCTTTATCAGATTAGGTCGGGTCGAGACACAACAAGGACAAGTTATTTTGCCACTCCTAATATAGGCAACAACCCCTACCCAAACACTATACCTATAATGCCTTTCTTTAAAGGAGGAAAAAAATTCCAGCTCTCATTGTTTTCGGTCCCATTTCCCACAGAATCACGCATCAATTTCATTGTGGGTCATATTTCTCTTCTTCTCGATAATTATTATTTGACACAAATATCTAAATTAGAATAATATTAAACTGTTAGGGAATATATATATTTATGAGGTAGGATCCTTTTCACTATTTATTATATTAATAAAAGGTGTAAACTTAAATGAATTTTATATGGAATAAGTATATTATTCGGTCTCTTTTTTCCTAAAATATCTATGATTTCCAACTTTTAATCTCAATCATCAATTTATACTCATCCAATGGTCTAAAATTAGTGTAAATTTTAAAAAAATAAACTGTCTAACTGAATTTTATCACATATATAGGGCTAAGATTCATTTACACAATGTAAAAATTAAAAGATTTTTAGGGGTGAAAAGATTTGTACATTGATTTATGATCATTGGATAAATGTAAATTGATGGCTAAGATTATCCACTTCTTCATTTTTGAATAGTCTAAAGGTGATTACAAGGTAGTATCTGTTCATAGATATTCTTAACACTTTGACAATGAGTATACACCATGTAGACAAAGCGATTTAAACCCGTGTTTCCAGTGGCGGAGTCAGGATTTTCATATAATGGGGTCAGAGTAGACTTTAGGGTATGAGGATTCTCATACCACTACAATATAAATATTGTTAACCACATACTCAACCAAATCAAGCGAGGTTAATTCTAATATTTCTATGAAAAGTTTTATATTAACTCCTTGGAAACCCCATTTAACTCTTTGAAAATCCCATACCATAATAAATCAAGTGGGGTCAATTGACCCCCTAAACTACATGTGGCTTCGTCACTGCGTATCTTCTAGGATGAACATCATCTGCTTTTCTACTGGGACATTTGTTGGGTTCAAAAAATAAGAGGTTTTTAAGAAAAAAGAAGATAATAGTGTTTAATCTTATCCATAATTTTTAATCATCAAATGATCACAAATAAGTATACAATTAATTGAATTTTATAATGTAGGTGATTTTTTTTTAAATTTTCATTAACTAGAAATAATCTTTATAATAATTTTTAAGTATAAGTGTATCTTAATCTATATATATCCACCTAACCCTAGCAAAATGCCGACTACTAAGAAATAATTTGATTTATAGAAAACGTAAAGAAAAAATAAATAAAAAGGAGAAAGTTGTCAATTCATGTGTAATAATAAAAATAAATAGTATTCCAAAAAATGAGTTGATTATGGGGTGACCAAATCAATTAGAGTACCAAAGCATAGAATATGGAACCAATGAAGAAGGATGGACCCTTTGATAGCAACCCAAACTTTCCTTCTCTCCTTATCAATATGGGGCACTCATGTCTACTAGGAAAGCCATTTATTATATTTGTATGTTTTTTTTAGCATTTTGCTTACAATTTACATTTTAATATATCGATTGATAGTTTCAGAAATATAGTCACACTCAATTATATATTTAAACGTTATATTTTTTTATCAAATAAATATTTTAATAATTTTAAATTCACATAAAATTGAACGTGCATGCTTTACATGAATAAAACTAAAAATATAATATTGTGATGAAACACATAAAAAATTACAAAAATACATTAAATTAATTAATTCATACACATATATTTTCTTGCCTCCTACACTATCTTGTCATTTCATATCATCAACTAAGAAAATTAATAAGACCATGGGCGGTTCAAAGGTTTACGGGGACTTGTACAGTTTATTAAAATGAGGCCTTTTAATTTATAATCTCAAAAATATAAGATTTTTTAAAGATATTTTTTACCTTAGTAAAAATATACTATGAGGCTCTCTTTAAAGTCATTTTTTCTTGTAATTTATTAAACTAAAATCGTTTGTTTTCTCCTTATAAACATTTAATTCAATTTATTTGGGGCCCTCTTTTCTTGGGGGTTCTGTGCGATCGCTCACCTTGCACACGTCCAAAACCCCACTGGATAAGACACAAGTTAGGTCTAACTATAATTGAGAGATGGCCCTATTCTATCATTTCTTAATGAGTGTGAAATGTGAATCACAAATATGAAAATTTAAAGGGGGAAAAAACTATTGGTGGGGAACATATCAATGGAGAGTAGTGGGAATTCAAGTTGAGCACAATTTTGATCGCTCATGTTTTTTCAATGTCGATGGTAGGGCAATATTGAGCATAAAGAAAGAGGTTGAAATCTTCAATGGCATTTATTTATCGTTGGGTGGGGAACCTTTTGCTTTCCAAGGTAATCTTGTTTTCAAGTCTTGGGGGCAATAAAATAAATTTTGAAAAAACACCATCGAATTATTATCTGAATTAAAAATATAAAATTATTTTTAGAGTTTTAAAACCCTAATCTAGCTCAAATGGATTATGAACACAAAATCGAGCACTTTTATTCAAAGTTTGATGAAATCCGAGATGAATTTATTAAACCAAGTAAATAGTTTGAATGTTGGGGAGATCTATGCGATTTTTTTTATAATTTTCTTTTAGAATGGTGTGGTGGGTCTCAACGATAAGAATCCCACAAACCCTAAAGCAAGAATGCATAAACCATTAGCCTAGAAATCATATCTTCAAAATGAAGGTCCCTTTCCCTACTTCAAGCGTGAATTTCAATGATCTTGGGTGGTGGGATAAGGCTAAAAGATTGGAGAGACATTATCTATTGCAAAATTGAATCCAACAAAACCCCACTAAGTGAATGAAACGTTGAACAAAACAATAATCTTTGTTAACATAATTATTATGATAGATTTACGATTCGAATAACATTTGTAATTTTATTAATTTCAAGTTGTAATCTCTTTTATATAAAACCCTATTGCATCTACTATTACCCCTAGATTTTGATTTTGACATTGTTGTGCAAGTGTAAGCGTAAGCTCCTTCCACTAACTCAATATCCATGTGCTCAAGTCAAGACTAGTATAAGCTCTTGTTCATACCATTTATAGGTTCCTAGGGATAATGGTAACACACCCAACTCCCTTCCTCCATTATTGTCTTTGTTTAAAATCATTATGCTTCTCTTCTTTTCAATCTCTTTCACTAATCACTATTCATGAGTGTGTACATTGTCTAAAAGTGTTTGTAATAGTTCATATCATGTGGCGACCTATGTAAAAAGCCCATCACTCCAATTCATTCAAGTAATTTGGTGGGGTTGAGGAAAGGGGACATGTCATGATATATAATAATCAATGTGATGGATGGATTTGATACACAAACTGTGTAAATTAAAGTTTATACAAACTTGTTAGATTTAGTGTTTAGAGTTTAAGTTAAGGGTTTAAATTGTAGGTTTTAGAATTTAGGGTTTAGATTTTAAGGTTTTAGCTTTAATAATTTAGAATTTAAAGAATGATTGTGTAATATTTTGTACACAACTTGTTTATCAAAATGTAACATTATATATATATATATATATATGGGGTAAACTATACCTTCCAAATTTCACGAGAGATATCGTGTTTAAGGTAACTTAAGATAAAATGGGTTATTCTTTTCTACAGATGAATACAATAAAATAACTGAAGTATAAATTAAATGATAACATAAATGCATGCAAAGATAGAGCCATGATTGAACTATGAGGGGGCAAGTTGATTAATTTTGAAATAAATTGGGTTCTAAAAAGTAATTAAATCATAAAATTAAGGAAATTAAAACTTAATTTCACTAATTTTAAAATTGAAGGTCTTAAAAATGATTAAACCAGAAAATTTGAGGGGTCAAGGCTTAATTTCATTCATTTTAACTTAAAGGGTTTAAAAAATAATAAACTAAGAAATTTTGAAAGGAGCAATGACTTAATTACAATAGTTTTAAAACTATCAGTGGTCTAAAAATAATTAAACCATTCAAAGTTGGGGGCAATTTTCCCTCCCACCCTCCATTTAGCTTCGTCCCTGAATGCATGAACCTACGACAACTGATATCAAAATTTACAAATCCCAAATATTAATCATAAAATGAACATGTATTGTACCTAATTTTTTTTACGAAACTTTCGACTTGTATAATCTCATGAGAGAGAATCACGATTAAGGCTCCATTTGTTTCATGTAGTTGGAATTATGGAATTTAATTTCTCTGTTTTCCGGTGTTTGGTTCAAGTAAAACAAACAAGTCAATGTAGTTTGTTTTAAAGTCAAACTTCTTTATCTTTTACTTTTGCTGTAGTTTGTTTTACCCTCTTTATTTCCGTAAAACACTTTTACTTTACTCGTCAACTCAAATAAAAATTCTCTCCTCATCACATCTCCCTTGTCGACACCAGCAACTGATCTCTCCATCGTTGCCTTCAATAATCCAAGTAAATATATATTTTTTGTTCATTTTCTATATAATTATCTTTATTTTTTCTCATTCATCTACTATCTTTATCTTTGGCTCTTCAATTTCTTGCCCTAGTTTTTTTTCTTCAAATCTTCCCTAATTTACTTTAGGTATCTTCAAATCTACTCTCTATTCATTCTTTCTGATAATAATTTTAAAAAATAGATGCTAAAATTTTCAGATAATGGCTCTTCAATTTCTTGCCCTAGTTTTTTGGATGCTAATTTACTTTAATAGTCAACAAATGCACAGACAAATGAAAATTACTTATTCAAATGATGCTAAAATTTTAATATTAAATTTTTTGGATGCTAAAACTTTCGTATGAATAATATTCAGGAATATTAAAATTTTAATATAATCTGTTTTTACTTATACCTTTTTTTAACATATATGCAAAACGTAAAATATTAGCTGCCTTGGTGTTTATTTCTTTTGGCTTTTTATCTTCATTCTTTATGCCATGTAAGCTTTCATGGGACCAAGAACATGGGTCTAGAGCTAATGAGCTTCTAAAACCAATATTCACTCTCAAAGTTATGTGCTTGCATCTGGGTTGTTTCTTATTTATCATGTTTTCATTAAAAGATTTTTTCTTTCATGTCAAATTCTCACACTATTTCAATTTTAATGGATACCCATTTTTTTCTATAGGTAGAGTTCAGAAATTTTGAATTCTTGTATTTGTTTATCTATCTTTTATTTGTTTGACTTGAGATTAATCTTAATGATAAGTTTTATTATTAATATTATTCAATTACTTATTCAGTTTGTTTGTTTTGATTTCAATTCTGAAAATGTTGTCTGTAAGTGGGTTGTTTGGTTCTTACTTGTTGGTTGGGTTTTGTTTTAGCTTTTTTGTATGGTCTTTGAAGCTAGCTTGATCAATCTCATAGACCTTGAATTTTGTTTGATATGTTTTTGAAGTCTTTTCTACGACGTTTGATCCTCATAGAAACATGGTTTAATTCTGGTAATAGCATTGTTGTTTCGATTGATATTGATGAATTTGAATGTTTTGTTTGGTTTATTAAATCATCACATATAATGGCATGCTTTGATATTTTCATGTTTTTTGAATTTTCTCTGTGTACATGCGCATCAAATTTAACTCCATACACACTCTTTTTCATAATACATAAATTTATTAGTCAAATTCATATTTTAATCCTTTTCATAATGCAAGGCTATTATTTTTTTGTAGATGGATCGTAACTTTATACATAATGCAATAGTGGGAGTCGCTGCTTCAGCATTAGTTGTTGGGGCAGTTTTGATTCAAACATTAAAATCTAGAAAGCAAATAACTCGTCAATGTCATGTGAATTGAGATTATGAAAGAGAGAATTATATCAATAGTATATTATATAGAGGTGTGTAGTTTTAATGTAACGTTTAATAATAGTTATGTACTTAGACACTATCGTTGTTTTAATATGTTGTATTATGCACTTCAACAATATCGGTGGTTTAATATGTTGTAGTACTGATTATGTAATTGGACAATATTATTGTATTATTATGGTGTACTACTAATTATGTACTTGGATGATATTATTTTCTAATGTGGTGTAGTGCTAATTATATTTTTGGTTAATATTATTGTTCAATGTGATATGATACTAACAAATATTAATCTTTGTTCATTTTTAATGTTGGTATGGAAGCAACGCATACTTTCAATCAATTATTAAGTTTATATCAATTGAACCAAATTATAATATCAATTAGATACATGTACTTTTATAAAAATAAAGCATTATAATATTTGTTTGTTTCATTGAAAACTGACTTTGTAGCGTGTGCTTGTTTCACTAAAAATATATTCTTAACATTATTTTTTTAAGAAAATTTACCAAACAACGGAAAATGATTTATACAGCTTCATCCAAACACCTGAAAATAGTTTCTGCAATCAGTTTTCCAAAAAATGTAATTCATTTTCCGGAATTTATTTTTTGGAAACAGTTTTCAGTGAAACAAACAGACCCTAAGGTAAGTTGGAATCAAAATCAATTATTTTTTTCAGAGTTAAAAAAGACAATGCAATGAGAATGGAAAAAGAGAATCGATAAATTATTGAGTCTTTCATCAGTAGACATAGGTGTGTTTTGGGATGGATGTGTAAACCATAAGAAAGACAAAAATAGATGAGATGTAACATGTTTTATATTATATATATATATAATATAAAACATGTTCTTGAATCTTAAAATTAAGGCGCTTAAGGAAATTTTATTTTCACCGTCTGTGCATAAAATATTATATATATATATAATATTTCATGCTATATATGTATAATATTTCATGCACAGACGGTGGAAAAAAAAATTTCATAAGCGTCTTGATTTTAAGATTCAAGAATATTGTTTGGGGTTTAGGGGTTTATAATTTAGGGTATATTGTTAAAATATAGAAATTACGTTAGAATTTAATGTTTATAGGTTAGGGTTAGGTTTAGGGTAATATGATTAGAGATTTAGGTTTTAACATATAAACTCTAAATTTTAACCACAACCCCTAAATTCAATACTCCTAAGCTTAAGTCCATAAACCCTAAACCCTCAAATCAAGGTGTTTGTGGAATTTTTTTGTTTCCACCGCCAATGTATAGAATAATTACCCATATATATGGTTATATTTTGATACACAAGCTGTGTAAAAAAAATTACACAACTCTTTATATTTAAGCTATAAAATCTAAAAACCTGAATCCCTACCCCTAACACCTAAACCTTAAACCCTAAAATTCATATTATATAATAGGGGTACGAATTTTTAAAAAATTATATTAAAAATTTAAAAATACAAAATTAAATCATCAATAAAAATACAAAAAATACAAACCGTCTAATATCGAACACTTACGCTTAAAATCGAATGTGATCATTTTTTTAATTTTACTTGCATAGCAGTTTGTAAGCAAACTGTCTTTTTTTCCCTTTTCATTTTGTGTCAAATAAAATAGAAAGGGTAATTTGATCTGACTACATTAATTTGACTCCATGAGCTATTAAAGAGAAAACAAGGTTGGTTATGCACCACCTGGTGAATGTCGGAAATGAGTACTGTTGAAGGATCACCGAATCTTTTAAAAGAAGTTTTTGAAGTACTATTTATCGAATAATCCTTCAAATCTCGAACAATCGACAAATGGTATCATACTCACGAGTTTATATAATTAATTTTAAGGTAAACTACACCAAATGCCGTTCAACTATGATCCTTGACTCGAAAATATCATCGAACTTCAAAAACCTTTAAATCTAACACTAAATTTTAGTTTTGACTCGAAAATGCTATTCCGTTAACTCTTAGCGTCCCTGGTTAGTCAAAACGACATCTTTTTAATGCTATCGTTTTGAAGCCTAATTTAGCCGCACCAAAATAATGTCGTTTTGACTTAACGAGAACTTTAAAAGTTAGCGACCAAGTAATATTTTCGTGTCAAAAATTAAAGTTTAGTGTTAGATTTAAAAAATTTTGAAGTTCGGTGACATTCTCAAGTCAATGACCATAGTTCAATAATATCTGATGTAGTTTACCTTTAATTTTATACACTACATTAACATCTCCCCTGTGAATCTTGCGGGTTGTATTTCCACTTAGACACCCATATTTTGTGAACCCTTTGGCAACTCTCAAGGGAGTATGGGGGATTGAGGGTAAAAAACCCGACATGGAAACAACGCCACTCGTTAAAAGTTCGATCGACTGTTTAACATATAACACTTCAAAGATTTTTTTTCGATTTCGGCATTCACCTAATGGTGCATGTATGCTAAAAAAAATAGATATGTTAAATAAACATAAGAGTAAACTCAATTATGGTCACTAAAGTTTCAATGAGTTTTTATTTTGGTTACTAAAGTTTTAAAAGTTACATTTTGATCACTAAATTCATCGATAAATCACCTAATGATCACTTTACCGTCGACTATCGTTTGATTTGACATGGCATGTTAATAAAAAGAGTTAATATCGAATTTAACCCCTAAAATATAGTTAAAACATCAATTTGATCCTTAACAAAAAAAATTAACTCTCAAGATTTTTTAAAAAACTTCATCTTCCTCAACTAATCCATCATCAACATCACCAACCCTCAGCACTCAACCACCATACCAGGTATTTGGTAACTGACAAAAATGCTTCTTTAAAGCTAACAACTCGAAACCAAAATAAAAGGGTGATTTCCATTAGATAGACATAAGGGGAAATGGAAAGGAAATTATCAAAGATGAACAACATCAGACAGTAAACATTTCCACATCACCAATAAAACAACAAAAAGAAAAGGTAAAATTAAAGCATTGGATCCAATAACTATTTATGATCTAAACAAATTTCACATGAATAATGAAAAGGATACATGTACCATTTAGATCGAACAAGGAAAAGGGATCATAATCTGTATGAATAACTAATGAATTATTGAACCATTGCAGTAGTTGAGTGTTGAGACTTGAGGGTTGGTGATGGATTAGTTGAGGAAGATGGGGTTTTTAAGATTTGTTTAGAGTTAAAAAGTTCTGTTAAGGACCAAACTGATGTTTTAACTATAGTTTAGGGTGTCAATTTGGATATTAACCCTTTTTGTTGACGTCTCATGTCATCAAGTCAACGGAAGTCGACGACAGAGTGACTATTTTGTGATTTATCGACATCATTAGTGACCAAAATAAAAACTCACTGAAATTTTAGAGACCATAACTGTAGTTTACCCTAAACACAAATTAATGGTCCTTTTCTTATCCTTTAAACATGGCCAGCCAACTAAAGAAAGATACTGAAAAGATAAAAAGTTAAATCTTCCCCATCATTTCATTAACTCAGTGGTTGGCACAGCATTTAACAATACAAAATCTCCAAGTACAAAGTCCACCTTTAATGAAGGCAATAAAGGGTTGAAAAACAGCAGAGACCGAAACAATACATCATACTTTACCTCGGTCGTGGGGCAAACGTGTCTCCTTTTTGTCTTGTTAGAATCCTTTGATCCTTTCAAAGTGGAAGGCCAGTTCATTTCCTGTCAAAGATAATATTAGGCACAGCTTGAAGAAAGTAAAGAAGTGGAATATAATTATAGCACAAGAATAAGACAACTTTTGTATAAACAAATACCTTTTGTTTATGTTGTATGACTCGATTTGATTTAAAAAAGAAGAAGAAGAAACTTCAATGTCAAAGAACCAGATATCATGAAAACTTTAAATTAGCACTATGTTGGGAGCAGCATTTTGCTATATTCTTAGCTAATCAGAACAAACTAAAGTTCCTTTTCCAAAGTAACAACACAAGAACTTTAAGAAAATATATAGTTCTCGGCTATGTTGCTCGGGTTCGGGTGTAAATGTCACAAGTACGAATTCCAAACGAAATATCTGATTCTTTCCAAGTTTTTCCATGTATTTGGAGGGTTATGCCCCAATGTTCATGGCAAGATATAGGTTGAATCCGAGTATCGGGTTTAACCAAAAGAAGAAAGGGGAGAGAATAACTAAAAGAAGTGAAACCTCCTTTATTTCATGAATTCATTCCAATCAAATATACTGGTTCTCTTGATTGCCTTCATTGTTGAAGTATGCAATTATTTCGGGTTTATACATTTCCCAGAATACAGATTTTGTTGAAAAATTACAGCAGCATCAAGTGCTTAATACTATCATCTTTCACAGAGATCATTGATGAGAAAATAGTAAACAATAGCATAACTGCAGATCAATCATCAAGGTCCCTATTTTCTATTTCCATGGGTAGACCATTTCATCATGTTTTATCAGACACATCAACGAGTTTCTCTAACATGCTTTCCGGTCAACTCAGACCAGTAAGATCCATAGGAGTACATAGATGAGTGCTTAAGAGATCAAGAACATGCAGTAAAGCAGTAAGACCAGGCAATACAATGTATTGTTTGTGGGCACTAACAACCACCACTTGATTTATCAACTTCATAGCACTAAAATAAAATAGAGCAAGGCACATTGTTGAGTTGAGTCGGAAAATTAGGTATAAAGGTACAAATCTAAGTCAAAAGGAGGAAAAAATAGTTCTATACATGTATTAGATTAAAAGAAAACACTTATGTTTCTTCCAACTATTTTTTCTTTAAATATCCATATCCGATGCATATTTGGATATAACTATGGAGATATAACCCTCCAAATACCCACCATCAAAAAACTTCGAAAGTTTAACATACTTGTGTTAGACATATTACATATACCACTAATCGACGCTCAAACCTATGTTTGAGTTGCCACTTTTATACAATATGTTGCTACTAGACTTCACTAGTTCAACTCAATCAAATATAGCTAGAGAATTCCTAGATTTTATATGATAATACACAACTGAAGATCCATTAAAATCATCCTGTTTTCCAGCAGAGACCACTGTTACTTATAAGCTGAGGATTCATTCTTGGTTTTCCTCCGAGAATTCACTTTTATTTCAAAATTGTAATATGGAGTCTCAATGGCCAGTACCAATCGCAAGATGAGAACATGAACTCAAAAGAAAGCCAGAACACACATCACAATTAAGTTGCAGGAACAGAAGAAGGCAAAGAAAAGAAAGGCATTCGCAAGATTGAGGAACTGAACTTCAGCTTAGAAATGGGCGAAGTGATTTGGCTACTTATGTGAAATAAATGTCAATACTACATCTGACAGTACCTCTTTTGCAGAGTTAAATAAATGATCTAAATCTGCATTCTGACATAACAAATTACAAGCTAAACAAACTTCATTAGATAGCATATGAATGAGCATACACTATAAATCTGCTCCTTCAATTACATAAGGCTTCCCACAAATGACCCATTTATTATAGGAGGTCCAATAAGCACTTCACCTTAGTTGCAGAGCATTCTTCACCTGGAGTTCTCCAGCCTTCGTTGTTGACCCTTGTTAGCCAAATGTAGTATTTTAAGGAACCGCTGAAAACTTAGAGAAATAGGAACATTGGATGATTGAGGTTCTTCCCAAATGCTTACAATTGTGGAGTGCTTTTATTCAGACCTCAGTAATTTTTTTTAAATGTAGTAGAGAAAGTAGCATAAGAAAAACTAGCAACTCAAAGCAGAAAATGGTGCTGTGCTACTCCATTCTCAATGAGGATGACAGAAAAAGAATTCCACCTTCCTGGTTTTCTCTATCCAAATAAAATACTTAACAACGACCAGCTCCTATATAAACTGCATTGACATCATACATTAACATAGTTGTAGTGCGGTATTATCCCATATCTATTACGTGACAACCTCTGAAGAATTCATATTGTTACATGACTGGTCTCATTTCTACCGCTAAGTGCAACAAACTTATCATTAAACATCAAGATAGGACATTTGTCTACCAATCTTGTACCATCATAAGCTTCTTTAAGAAATACAGAGCTCCTTGCACCTTTATTTGTAATGTAAAAGATACCATGGTGCTTTATCAAACATAGTAATAACTTAGATGGTAGTCGGTACTCTGAATGAAATGCATCCAATTTTCCAGATATCATCCTCTTCTCCATAGTCAAACTGAGGAGTTCATGAAGTACGTCCACCATTCTTTTTCGGGTTTTCGGATCTGCAACTTCGAATCTCCTCGTATTCAAGTATGGAGAAGGGAATTCCATTTTCTGCCACTTCTGAAGCTCCTCAAGATAACTATTATTCAGTCTAAAACCAGCAGCATAACACATTTTAAAAGCAAATGGACCAAGATAGTTACCATCTTTCGTGATCCTCAACTTCTTTTGACCACTAGCTGACTGCAACATCGCTTCACGTCCGAATCTCTCTTCACGAGCAGTTACTGCCAGTGAAGAATCCCAGCTCTCCAAGTTAAGATAAGCTCTACCATTGATATCTTTGATCGAAAAATATTCGGGATATTTGAAAATCAATGACTTTTTGAAGTCCTGGGGCAAGCCAAGTTCATTTCCAATTAATTCAACCTTTTCCAATGGCACCCTACAATCAATAGACAACATTAACAGCTTCCTCAGATTCTTAACCAAAATGGGTTCCATTAAATTCCTCGCTTCACACTCTTCTCTAGCAATCTTTTCGGCTTTTCCAGTTAGTGTAACAAAAGGGAGTTCTTTTCCACTACCGCCTCCAACACGGAATATTGAAGGGTACTTCTCAATGATGGACATGAAGTTCCATTTTGCCACAAACCCAACTTCCTTTTCGAGGTCACGGAGAAGAAGACGTTGATGCTTTTGAGATTGAATGATGGACTTTAGCTGAAGAATTAAATATGGTTTCTTTTGCAAGTCCATTACTTTGTCAAGTTGATAGTCCCTGTGGTATATTTTCTTCTTTGATCTCTTTCATCCATTTGATATTTGCCTCACTGAAACTAACATAGAATCCGGTTTTTGACATTTGATTGCAGAAGATGACCACGCTATTATGAATCTTTTCATTATAGAGACAGTGCTTTTTTTTTTCACTGAGACAAAACCTCAAACACTTGGTGTGCAATTCCCAAAACAAATATTAAAACAAACAACCAGTAGGAGATGAAAAAGGAAACCCAGATGTGTAAAAATGGATTTAGATTGATTGGCAATACCTTCTGTTGGATAAAGAAGTAAGAACCAAAGAATCTTATGCTATGCTTTCGAAGTCATAATCGGGAGCGTAAATCAGTGTGTCGAGGCTTTAGATGAGACTAAGTTAAATATTAGATAAAAGAATTGATAAAAAAATAAACTTTTAATTTATTTAATAATTTTTTAATAGAACTTAATTAAAAGTTAAACTAAGATTCTAAGAATTATTGTTCTAGTAAAATTTTATTATTTTTAAAGTGTTTCAATATATTTTATAACAGGTACAAAAAGTGTACGTTAATGTATATAACTAATGATATATATTGATATATGACATTTACTCTAAAAAAATTATAATCCGAAGGGAAAATTAGTGTGTCGAGAGTTTTTTTCTTGAGCAAATGTGTCGAGGTTTAATTGTTGTTTATTTGGAAGTACGGTGAATTTCTCAATTTTTTTCTTCTAATTTAACAGTAAGAAAATATGTATATCAAAATTATCAATGATTTTTGCATAAACTACAATGGACATCATTGAATTATTAGTAAGATTATATTTGATTACTCAATTATTAAAAAATACAATTAAATCACTCGATTAATATTCTAATTACAATTAAATGCAAACCAACTTTAAAATTGTTTAGTGGGAGGAGGTTGTCCTGAATGAACCTCGAGGGCGGAAGCAAGGCATAGTATTCCACTGCCTTAGTCATCCATGTCTTACTCAGTTGGGGTTCGAATTAGTTTGTTTTCTTCTTAAAAATACAAAAAGAAAAGAAATTTAGGTAAAAAGAAAATAGTTTCCATACCAACAACTTTGGGAATGATTTGATAATGGGAATTAATTTGTTTTAAAGTTGAAACTTGAATTTTATTTAAACAAAATATAACATTGAGTCGTTCATTTGAAACGCTAATGCGGATTACCGTTTCATCATTTTTTTTGACAAATCATACTTATAATCTTACTTAGAGGGAAGGGAAATGAGAGACTCTAAGGGAAGGAAAGGGTATTCTTAGTAGGTTTAGAACCCATGACCTAAGAGAATATAGAGAACAACGATGAGCAGCTTAACCAACCGGCAAACGTGGGTCTAGAACTTATTATTTAAGAAAGAAGTGTTCCTTGTGAGTCTAAAACACATTACAGTTTCATCATTGGAATGACATGGTTATGCCCTATCATTTTTATCGGAGGAAAATTTAGAGAAAATATGTAGACTTGGGTATATTCAAACTTAGATATTTGAGAGCACTAAAATTATTATCACATTAATATAAACAATATATTTAAATTGAATTGTGGTATTCATAATTTAGTTTCTTTTACGAAAATATATAATATTTTAGTTTCGTTACAACATAATTATAACATATTTTTAATCATAATATAGATTTTAAATTAATCATTTATATATACATCATTTTTTTCTTATTTTATTGCAATGCTTTATAATTTTTTATTAATTACGTTATAATTAAATTTTGTTATATAAATATTATATATCAATGCATCGCACGAGTTTAACATCTAAATCATTATTTGATATGCTACTAGCTTTTTTTTGTTTCCGAAGATGTCCACTAGAACGAGCCAAGTTAAACAACACAACAGTATCAGTGGCCAAAATAACTTCCATTACGAATTGAATAAACACCAATGTCAACCTGCTTTAACCAACTTAGATCAATAATCTGGTAACCTAATAGCATTCTGCTAAAAAACCAAGCCTTACTTATAAGATAAGACGGGTCTTTCAAGTCATCAAATAGGTAACAACAGATAAATCAACAGGCTATTCAAAATTTGGCTTCCATATTCAATATTTTCTTACTTGGCTCAACCCCAAAACTCTAAGCTTGATGTTAAAATTCCATGTCTCCAATATTATGTACCAACAAAGTAGGGCATAATTTCCATGTGTTGGAGTCGTACCAGATTACTAAGAACGCAGTACGAGTTGCATCTTAAGGTTTTGATTTGGATAGGCTCAGCTGTTCCGAGGATAATTGCTCAGCAGTCAGCAGGGGGTTCTGGGTTCATAGACTTGTTGCCACTGTTTTGACTCACCTGGGATCCACAACCCTGCATACTTGATCCAAGTGGTTGGGAGACACTTGGATCAAGAATGATCAGCAGGAGAATTCAAGATCACTCTCTTCCACATTCGAGCTGAAAGATAGAATAACAGACCTGATTGTTGTCAGTGTTGAAAAAAGGATTACATCAATTCTCTCCACCATACCCTAGTTTTACAACAATGTGTATTACACTCTACGAGGTTCCATATGTATGTTAAAGTTATATTACATCAGAATGCATCTTTAAAAGAGCACAGAGGCTTCAGCACCCGAAATTTAATACGACCAATGTGCACATGTGGCATCCAATAGAAATCTAATCATCGACGAAGCATTGCAAAACATCCCAAGACATACCAACCAACAATACTTAATCATTAATGAACATAACTAACCTTTGGGATGCAAGGAAGATGTCAAGAAACAGCGGAATCGATATAATCAATTAGCTGAGGATGCTATGCCCTTTGTACTATCATTTTGATAAAGCTCCTCCTTCTTTCAAAACCACCTTAATCAATGAACACAAGTTACACCATTACATTTACATAAACTCTACGCATAAAAAAATGAACTCGGACTCATAATGCATATTTTTGCAAGGTAAAGCCTCCATCGTTAGAGCTCTTTCAAACTTAACCATTTTATATGCTATAAATTTACTTCCGGTATAAACTACAACATGATAAAATAATATTTGATAACTACTAAGAACACCAATTGCTCCAACTTTCATTCATTAACAAATCAATAACTACCCATTAACTTATATATTTCAAAACAAATATTTCCTAAGATATCTTCATTCTTTAGAAAGAATAATAATAACAGAATTTTATCAGCCAAATCTTCTTTTAATTAAGTCAAAGCAAGGAAGCATGTACCTTTAACAGATTGATCATCTTTGCTTGCCATTCAACCACCTGGAAAAAGAAATGAACTCCTCGGGTTGCTCGTCGCAGTTTAACTTCCGACAACATTTTAAGGTATATAAGAAGAGAAAGGATATTGAAATTACCTTAAACTTTGAACGCTTCTTCAAATTTAGATAACAGAAATTGTAGTTCTAATTCACAAACTAGGAAATGGAGTTGAAAAAATGTACAATGTTATGAACAAATGAAGGAGAAAAACAAGAGGAACAATTGTTTGAAGGTTATTGCATGCATAAAGTCAAAGATACAAACACTAAAAGCCCTAGCAACATAGACATCAAGAACACCAAAAGGCAAAAAGGGAAAAAGAAGGTTAATATTTACAGAAAATTCAGGACTGAACAGCATTGCAATCAATCAACTTAAAGTTAGTAGAGGCGTTAGGTCCGTGCAGCTTCAGCGCCGCTTGATCATAAGCAAAGGCCGCTTCTTCCGCCGTATCGAAAGTGCCCAACCAATGCCTCATCCTCCTACCATCCCTAATCTCCGCCGCCCATCTTCCCCAGGGCCTTTGTCTCACCCCTCTGTACCTCTTCGCCTTTCCCTGGCTCGGCTCCTCCATTACGTCGTTCTCTTTCGCAGAAACTCCGATGGTGATTTCGTTGACAAGCTTCTTCTTCGGTCGCTTTAGGGTTTTCTTCGGTGACACCGCTTCGTCGTCGCTGGAAGAGTCGGTAGCGTCGGCGTCCGTAACGGTTATTCGAATAATTCGCCGGGAAATCGGATATTGGGGTTTTCCGTTCGGCTGCGGCGGCGACATAATTTTAGGGCTCTTTTTTAATATTTTTCAATGAGAGAGAAGGTGAAATTATTGTGTTTATATTTAAACTGTTGGAATATTATTTTGAATTTTGAAATTTTAAACCGCTTCACACAAAAAATCATTTTATATTACTTACGTAACATTTCATCCATTATATATAACATACATAAAAAGTTTAAGCAGATGAGGGGATACACAAGAACCAGTTTTCAGGACACAAACTCAGCACAAGGAATGATTAGCGGAAGTGAGTATGTCTTTATTATCAGATTTAAGGATTATCTTTCTCATGTTTAATCTTTTAACGAGCTTCACGCCAATATCAACAGATCGAGAATGAAAATTTTTTAGTCTCCTCCAATGATTGACCCAAAGCTATCCCGTATGACGGCAGTCGCCCCTGTTAACCTAGTTTTGTTCTCCCATGAGGCATTACAGTTAATTTTAAAACCACTCTGGAACCGGTGGATTCCAAGTAGAGGGAGATGAAGCAAAACCATTAGAACTTCTAGGTTCAAAGCCCTCTTCGGGGGAATCGGGTGGGAACAATTTTACATTTTTCACTCCGTTTCCAACACTTGCAATTACAGTGTTGAAAATTTTCCATCAAATACTTTGGGGATTTTTTTTCGTTCTCATACTCTCGTCGCACGGATTTTCACGATTTTTTTAGGAATCCTCATCCCAAAAATTAAATAAAAGTACTATTTTACTGACCAAAATAAATGACCAATTTAGTTCAAAATATAAAATTCAGATACTTCGATTAGAAGCAATTATGAGATGATGAAGATTGAAAAGGCGTTGTATTGGGAAGATTTAGACAAGGGTTTTAGTTTATATGTCAAAACTAAGATAGAAATATGTTGAGAAACTTGAGTGTGGCTAGATTTGAGAGAAAGTTGAAGTGATAATAATATATTTAAAGTTTTTATTAAGATATATATTAGAGGTATATAGATAAATAAGTATATTTATTTTTTAAAATCTTGTAAAATATCGGGTTTCTTGCGGACATTTTTGGGATCCCTACGGTTATTTATACGGTTACAGTTCGATTATCTTCACCGTTCGGATATAGCAACCCCGTCCCCATCCCCATTTGAACTTTGGTGATAAAACTTCCCCCGTCCCCATCCCCGTAGGTGAAGATTTCGGTTATTCCACATCTCGTCAATTCGAATTTCCACAATTTTCGAATATTCCCCAACGAATTCTCACCCCTATATGTTATATTAAATGTATGTACACAAATTTAGTGTATGGTAGCTTGTATAATTTGTTTATATTTTTCTACTCAGTATAAAAAATTTATAGATTCTAATATATTTCAATCTCTTGATTTCTATCAGGCTGAATGAATAGAGAATCACTGAGAGCAAATATAATTCTAAACGAACATCTTAAGATCAATTAACACAAAATATAAGGGTAACTATTAGATAATATATTTAAAAATAATATTAGAAACATTCTAAATATAATATTAATAAAAAATATTAAAACATATACTATTTAAATATATGTAACATCATTTAAATATTAAATTATATGAAATAAAAATATTTAATAAATTTATACCCCTAATAATTAGTTATCTAGTTAAAAAAATATGGTACAAAGGATCCAACTGAACAAAACTCATTATTTTAAGGGTAATATTGTCTAATTTGGTGGGAATTGACAAATATTAAGGAAGTGAAATGGAATTACATTCCTACCTTTTGACCAAAAGTGTTACTTTTGATAATAATCTTTTACATTATTGTGGGAATCACTTCAAACTAAACATAAAATTAAAATTTTAAAAAAAATTATTACTCTTGATATTGATCTTTTCCGCGAACGGAACGAAATTTAGTGCTAACCAAGCCCACAATCACATCCTATGAATCGTGTTTGCAATTTCTAGTCAAATCAATTGAGGTCCTAAATCATTGAAGACTTATGGCGTTGTTGGACCAATTTTTTCTCCTTATAAAAGCCATTATTTCTCTCATCTTACCTTTGCACATGTGTAGAGTTATAGTTTATGGTTATAGTATTAACTCGGAGCGTTTTAAAAAAAATACATTTAAAAATCTTTAAAAGTGATTTTTATTTTAACCTAGTCACTCTCTCTCAAATTCATGTCGTCTGTAATTTTACTTTTTTTCTTTAGTCGGTGGTCGACAATTAATTTTAGTATTGGTTGTCGACCACTGGGTCTATTATTTTCTTGTTTTTTCATATTTTAATAAGAATCTCTGTCTTTGTGGTATGTGTTTCTTCTATTCTTGTGACACGTTTTTCTTTGACTTTTTTGTGGTTCGTTTCATCTGTCTTTGTAGCATGATTTTAGCATACCTTAGCGGCCAGTTGGTGCTCATACATAGATCTTCACGGCGCTAATCTCTGATTATGGTTCTGTCGGTGGTCTTAGAAAGATGGATCCCCACTCGGTTGATGGTTGGTTGCCGATATAATCAGACCTGGGTAGCGGAGCAATCTGTCTGATAGCTTGGTTCGCTCACCACTCCTTTTTTCACCCCGTAAAGCGTCTCGTTTGCATAGCCAATGAGATTCAAGAGGGTTTCTGGATTTTTGTACGCTAATCTCGATTGAAGTGTATACTTTTCTTTGCACTATTGTAAGAGAGTTTTAGTGGACTTGTCATTTTTTTCTCTTTTTGATGCATTATATTGTATTATCTTTCATAGTGATTAATAAAATTCAAATGTCATTATTAAAAAAAAACATTTAGACCAACAATAAATTATATATATTTTTTGAAAGGAATTAAAATTCAATTTCATCATTGTGTTAATTTAAAAATCATTTAAAAAAAATTGTAGATCATGCCTCCACTAGTTAATTTAAAAATCATTTAAAAAAAATTGTAGATCATGCCTCCACTAATCGTCGTAAGTTACGTCTTTGTGGTGATAATTCGTCTAAAAATAATTACAAAGAGATTCCGGTTAAGAGCCTAGAGGTAGAATGGTTAATACCACAGCGAAAAGGAAATGAAAGGTCCAAGAATATTGATTCAAAACCAAGCATTGATCACAAGCCAAGGGAGAAGCAAAGCCTAACTATTAACATTAGGGTAATCAACCATGTGGGTCACTAAACTATTGAGTTGATTCTTTTTATCATTAAACTGTAAATTTTGTTAATTATGTCACTAAACTATTAAAATGGTTTCAATCAAGCCATTGACTGTTAGTTGTTAGTAGAATTGTTGATGTGACTTTTTTTAACAATTTGTATAATTACACATTTACTCATCATTATTTAAGAATGTATGACTTGAAATTTCCAAGTCACCGTTCAAGTGTTAACCCGAGCTTGGATTAGACAGTCCGTTGGACATTTGGAGCCTTTAGACCAAATTCAGGCCTTTTTTGGTGAGATTTGGGCATATGTTGGTTAATTGGTCTCTTTTGAGATAAGAAAGAAGTTAAGGGGGTTATGGGGGCAATTTCCCTATTTTAGGAAACGAGGCTAACCATCCCCTATTTTATTTTGTTTATCACGTGTAGGGATTGAGTATACGGTACAATAGTCTAATTTAAGGTTAAAAATGATAAGTTTCAAAATTTGTCCAAATAACTTAAATGTTATAATTTTTTATAACATTTTTATAACATTTTAAGTTGGTAGTTTTCGACAAGTTTCAAAGCTTGATTTTTTTAGATTGCTAGTTTTTAGATAAGTTTCAAAACTTGTAAACCAAGTTTCGAAAGTTCTCGAAAAAACAGCCTAAAACGTTATAAAAGAATATAATATTTTAAGTTGATTGGACAAGTTTCGAAACTTGTCTTTTTTTAACCTTAAATTAGGTTGTTGTACCGCAAACTTCCGGAGTCGATCTTTTCCTCGTCCTCATCCTTTTTCTATTCATTATAATTTCTATAGCCATTAAATGCTAAAAATCTTAATTGACATTCTTGTCAGATAACCGAGAATAATGATATTTGGATTCTTGATCTTCGATTCGTGAGCTTCAAGAAAAATTTGATATCATTAAAAATAATAGTGTGAAGTTTTTGAAGGAATTTTAAAAGGGTTTGATCTTAATCCTTGTTATTTCTATTTCCGCTCTTGCATTCTAGATATTTATTTGTTATTCTTCTTGGTCATTAAATGAGTAAAACCATCTTTTATGTGTTTTAGTTGGTGGCTAAGGAGAAGGAGGAGTCTTCCAAAGCTAAAGGCAAGAGTATGGCCAAGGAAGATTGAAGGAGGATGTTGGTGTTTATAAATAAAGGTAGTGCACCACAAACTTAAACCACTTCATGCTTTAGATAAATATAATGCTTGGTTGTCTAATATATATGTTTAAAGTGATGTTTGGGTGTTTAGAACTTTTATGAATGCCTTTTGTAATGATTGGGTGTTTTTGTGATGCTTAAATAATACCTAAAACTGTATTAATGGTTACTATATGTTAGAAAGAGACCTTAAAGGGCTTAAATATGACAGTTTGGGGTAAGTTTAGTATTTGAGTTGTTGTTTTTTTAGTTTTTGTAGTTTCAGTATAGATACTCATTCATACAGTACTAATATTGTATGAACACATATAAAAATTAGGTGAAATTGAAAGTGGGTATTGATATTGTCTTTATGGAGTAACGATGTCGTTCATCCAATACCGATACTCAAAGGTTGATATTAACACTATTTGAATTTATAGAATCATCGAATGATATTTTGGTATTGACACTCAATGTGAGTATCGATACTCTTAAGTTCAATATCAAATACTCGTGGTTAGCATTGATACTGATAATATTTGAAAAATTAAACGATAATCTAGTACCAATTCTCGTAAGTGAATGTGAATTCTCATAGGTCGGTATTGATACTCATAAAGTATCGATATTTGTACTGGAATTTTGGGTTAAAACCTCTTAAAAGACATGATAATGGGATTAATGGGGCTAGGCAATGTTTATAACCTTTTCAAAAACTAGAATGTAACATCCTTGTGGGTTGAGTGGTTCTATACAATAAACTACAGAATGACTAAAATATCCCTCAGGGTTATTAACGGTAGGTTATAACTCTAAAATAACCTATAGTAAGTGATGAGCTCGTGGTGACTGCTAAATTATCGATGCATACTCATTTTATTTGTTGTGTGGTATAGTTATATGATATTGTTTACATAATAACGATATTATATTATGAGAATTGCATGTGGCACAGATTGGCTATTGAACACCTAATATTATGAGAATTGTTTATGTGACGCGAGTTAATTATTAAGTATGAGATTTGTATGAGGTGATGTGGATTGACCATTGAGCATCCAATATTATGAGATCGACACATAAGATCAGGGACAGAGCCAGAATTTAGGAGTGAGGGGGGCAAAACATAAGTTTTGAAAGGTAAGAGACAAATTTACAATTATATTATTTTTTCGAAAAAATATAAAGGACCATAAAGTAAAAAAAATTATCCCAGTCGAGGGTGCAACAGCCCCTCCCAGGAGCTTAATAGCTCCGTCTCTGCATAGACAGAGGAGGGTTGACGAGCTCCCTGATGATACATAATATTATTTAGTTTGTATGACGTAAGACTATTCAGATATCTTATGTTTGACTTGCGATGATGATAGTTGATTTTAATACTTATATAGTTTCATGACATTTTATCTCTACGATAATGATAACAACAAAAGGTATGCATGTGTACGATTGTGAAAGGGTAAACATTGTGAGTTGATCATATATTCTACCCAACTGATATGGTAGAGTGGTTGTGCACTAAGTATCGTTAAGTTCACCCCCGAAATTACTTGTACAAACATAGATACTTAGATTTTAGTGATCAAGGCATACATCATCATCATAGTAGGGTAATTTCAATACGTGGGCATGTGTATCTGTAGGATCCTTAGTTATAGTATTGGTCTGTAAAGATAAATCCTTGGAACCTCCAATATGGAATATGGCCGAGCCGAGTTTACAGTGTTATATTTTAGAATGCTATAATCTATTAACTTAGTTTTAATGTTCATTCCCTATAAAATGTCTAGATTAAAACCTTCTTGTTTCATTTATTTTTCGTCGATAAAAAAAGTGACAAATTTAGATTAAATTAATATATGTATGAATAACGTTAGAAATCCACCGACTTTTCACTTTCTCCAAAGTTCTAGAGTCATCTAAAGTGCAAAATAAAATCATATATTATAATAATAAAATAATGCAAAATATCTATACTTAAATCGACTTAAAAGGCTTATAAATAGGCTAGTGAGTGAAGAGTGCAAGTGTGAGGTGAATCTATGATATAACAATTTAATTTAAAATTAAAAACAAATCTTAAAATTTGTCATAAAATGTTATAATACAACTTAAAATATTATACTTTTTGATAATATTTTTAATTGATAATTTTTTGTGGTTTTTTTGACAAGTTTTGAAATTTAGTTTTTGATTTTATGACAAGTTTCGAAACTCAAAAAAAAATCACCAACCTAAAATGTTATAAAAAAATACCAACTTAAAATGCTATAAAAAATATAACATTTTAGGTTGCATGATAACATTTTATGGCAAATTTAAAATTTTACTGTTTTGAGCCGCATTTAAATGTCTTACAACAGACTTACTCGAAAGTGCGCAAGTTGAGAGAGAGTAAGAGTGTGAAGGTGGCATGTAAGTGACGTGAGGTGGAGTGTAACTTATCACATCAATTATGGTCTCAACTAATGAAAATCACTCACGTCATCATTCTTTTCTATCATTTTTTTTACCTATAAATCTTCACTAATTTTTGTAATTGAAAAACATTTTTTAAGTTATTACATAAATGAGTTAGTGTACTTGAATTGATTATTATATGGTCACTTTTGCCGCCGCTTAAATGTTATATGGTCGGCACTGCCGCCTAAATAGTATATGGTCGGTTCTACCGCCTGAACAATATATGGTTGATTCAACCATCAATAATATATGGTCAATTTTATAATCTTATTTTACTACCTAAATAGTATATGGCCGAGTAATAAATGGTAGATTTTACCACCTAATTAATATATGATAGATTTTATGGCTTGAATAGTATATGATCGATTATGATTGATATATGATCAACTCTATTGTCTAAGTATTATTATGTACTATTCAAAAAAAAGTATTATTGCGCACTTCAATAATGATATAACACTAATGGTCAATCTTAAGTCATTTGTAATGGTGAGTTGGTTCCATCAAATTTCCAACAAACAATGAATACTCGATGCATAATTTTATTATAAACAAGTTCCAAGATAACTATAGCAAAAATTCCAAACAAACAATCAATATAAAAAATCCTTCGATGCTTTCAAGAAAGCTCATCATCGGGAATTTTATTTGGATCAGTCAAACAATTCTCACCTTTAATCTCCTTATCGATCCTCAAAAAATCAATCAACGGGATCAAAGCTTGTTCTTCCACCTCTCTTCCATTCTTAGATTCTCCGCGATCATTATCAACATCCTCGTTCTCAACATTCTCGTGCTCATTGTCGTCGTCGTCATCACTCGTAGTGATTAAGGCTCTGCGTTCATGTCCAAAAGACCAAAGTTGGAGTTCTAACATTGTCGACTTATCATGGTCATCACGTTCTTTAATAATTTTCCGAGACCGATAACGATTAGTGACATCAGCGGCATCATTGTTAGTATCAATACAAGGGATTGAATTTTCCAGTTGGCATATCAAGTCAAGGGTTTCAAGCGCGGTGTTCTCATCTCCATCATCACGTTCTTTAACAGTTGTTTGATCAGCGTCATTGTCATGACCGTCGAGTCGCCGACACGACGGTAAAGCACTGGTTGAAGCTTCATGTTGACATCGAGTTTCAAACAGCTCCTTGTCGCGTCCAACACTATTTTTATCTTTAACCATAGACCGATAACGATGAATGGCCGAATCGGCATTGTCGGAAGTATAAACCTTACCCTGTTCCGAAATTATGACAATGCCAATGTCTTCCCCACTCAGGCTTGACAACCGATTGGCTTTACTGAGTAAACCCTTTTTCCGTTTCGAAAAAGCCACCCATAGTTTCTTCTGGTTCTCTATCTTCTTTATCTCGATCCGTCTTCGACCGCACCCTTTTCGTCCCGTTCTTACTACCTCCATGCTTAATACTGCCGAAGCTGCCTTAAAAAACAGAATTAGGGTTTTATGTTTTTTCAACTTTGAATATATATAAAAAAGGGAGCTTGAGGATAAACATTCATATATATATATAAACAGATAAAGCTAACGACTTTGCTTGTTCCGCTAGAAGTCAATTAGGTTTTGGAAAGTAAGTCTTTTATTTAACTATCTTAACGGAAAATCACAACAAAAATAGGAAATATATTGAAATTAATTACCCTAAAGCAACTTTTATCTATACTTAGTATATGAAATAAAAAGGGAAACAATTTTTTTTATACTTTTTTACCTTGTTGCGCAAGCTAACTCTTCTTACACTCTTAAACTTCTTCGTAAAGTGCAGTCCTACTGCTGGAATAATTCCATACGCCTATATATATATCCCAAATTCGGATCTAAAGCTTGACCATAAGTTTTCTTTGCCCAAGTTTGTAAAACATAATAACATTGTTGACTTGATCTCTTCCCTTTGCTTCAATCGCTATGGAGAATCAGAAATCTTGTAAAATAGCCGCCTCGAGACGAAGAGGGAACTTGTTTAAGAAAGCTGCGGAGCTCGCAACGTTATGCGGTGCACGGATCGCCGTTGTTGCCATCTCCAAGAAGGGGAAGGTATGGTTGTTTCCGGGTTCGGAAGACGTCATAGATATTTATGACGAGTATAAGGAATCGTCTCTTCCCAACACGAGATTGATAATTTCTAGAAAAACGGAAAGTACAGGGAGTGCAGAGGAAGCTGCTGTGATCGAGAGGAAGAAAGAGTCGAGGAGCAATTTAGAGTCGTCTCTTCCCGACACAAGATTGATACTTTCGAGAAAACGGAAAAGTACAGAGAGTGAAGAGGATGCTGCTGTGATGGAGAGGATGAACGAGTTGAGCAATTTAGCGGCGGCAGAGGAAAGTTTGAATCAATCTTGGATCGATCTAACTCTATCACTTGGCATGCGATCTAATGGAATTAATTAGTGTAGCTAGTTTTTTTTTTAGTATTGTCTTGGAACCAATTACTTGTTAGGCTCATATAATGTGAATTTTAAATTGT
The DNA here is from genome assembly GCA_019671005.1 of Hibiscus mutabilis. NCBI lineage: Eukaryota > Viridiplantae > Streptophyta > Magnoliopsida > Malvales > Malvaceae > Hibiscus > Hibiscus mutabilis. The sequence goes on from CM033741.1 coordinate 9,183,951, forward strand.
TAATTTTAACCATGTAAATGCTGATTGGAATACAATTTTCATTATCAAATTTTAAGATTGTCTTGGTATGTTTGGTCTGACTTGTACATAAAAATTTATTTCAAATAGTTAGAACTTTTTAAATTAATCTGTTTTCAGTCGAGCTTGGTAACCTTTACCTGTTTTTAACACTTTCTACTTCTTGTTTGAGATTCATTCTCATCAATAATAACTCGACTTCTAACTGGTGAGATGTTTGAGAATGGAGTCGGGATTTGGGACTAGGAAGCAAAACATAAATGCTTGAAAGTGGAGGGACAAATTCATGAATAACCCAATTTTTTATAAATAAAAACGAAGATAAAAAAAATGTAGGGGTGAGGCCACGTTTCGTCCCTGTTTGAGTCTTACTAATACCAAAAGACAGACTGAAAACTTTGTTTGAAAAGATAAAGGATAGTGTCTCGAAAGTATTAGAAGACTAATCGAAAACATATCCTTTGAAAGGATAAAGCAGAGTCAAATTCTAGTTGACAATATTGATCTGGGATTATATGTTAATCAAATTTATTTAATGGATTAGATAGAATTATGGACTCAAATTCATGTAATTGGAGATTTTGCTTTTCTACATTTCTTCTGATTGTTGTTTTTCAGTCAAAGGTTTGCATTGAAGATGATGAAAATTTGAAAACATTTTTGGAACTTGAAACTGTTTTTTTTATCATTAAAAATGATTCTCAACTCATAAACACCAATCCAACAAAAGTAAATCAAATGAGGAATACTGGGGAGGTAAAAAGGAAAATGTAGCTTTAACACGATCAAAGTTGAAATACACTCATCAGAACATAAAATCCTAACACCATAGATCGGAGTCGGACGCGGAGTTCATTGTAAAAAGCATCCAAAAAGACTGTCCTTTGATGGGTGAAGGCACCCCAAGAAACATAGAACTAGTAAACATAAAGAGACAGCAAAACAAAACCGAGTTGCAGCAAGAAAATATGCCGGCAGAATCATACCGTACCCTCTTCAGTTATCCGCTATCTTAAAGCTTGTCCTCGTACTCGGAAAGTGGGGTCATCTGCTCCTTCAATCCCTTCCTCTTGCGGATGTCTGCAACATGGGCAGCTGCCTGGGAACCAGGTTCCAATGGATCAGATGACATCATATCCCAGTGATCAAACACACATTGTGGGAAAGCTTGTCCTGATGTTGCGGCCCTCAGAGTGCTGGAGAATCCGAAAGACTCGACGACTGGAAGGTAAGCTTTGATGTTGTACAGTGGAGTACCAGGCCTCTGCATCTCCTCAAAGACGTGCCCACGCTTCTGGTTAAGAACACTGTATATACCACCAAGTGCCTGCTCAGGGGCTTGGATCTCAACCAAGTAAACAGGCTCAAGAAGCCTTGGTTTGGCCGTGAGCTGAGAAGCATAGAAAACCCTCCTAGCAGTTGGAATGATCTGACCACCACCTCTATGGATAGCATCAGCATGAAGAACCACATCACACACTTCAAAGCATATACCCCTCATGTTCTCTTCGGCTAATGCACCTTCCTTTGACGCCCACTGGAATCCGGCAACTACAGAATCCTTTATTTCATTCAGGTACCGAACTCCTTTACACATATCAACCACCATATTAGGACCAGTGGTCTCGGGACCAAAACACCATATCTTCTTAGCAAGATCTTTGTCCCAACCAAACTCCTCAGCCAAAATTTTAGAACGATTCTTGGGATCGTCTCTTGGACCAATACGCCCGTCATCAATGGCCTCAGCAAGACCTTCCTCCAGAGGTCGAGCTTCCATGTACAAACGGTTGTGCTTGTTAGGAGACTTGCTCATTACCGTCCTGCAAGACCTCTCTAGCACGGTCTCACGGAATGACACAACAGGATCTGACTTAATGATCTCAGCACCACCCATAAAATCTTCTTGCAAATCTTTGAGACAGATCTCAAGGTGGAGTTCTCCAGCACCAGCGACAATGTGCTCTCCCGACTCTTCAATGGTACACAGAACCATAGGGTCAGACTTGGCCAAACGCTTGAGCCCTTCAACAAGTTTTGGAAGATCAGATGCAACCTTGCACTGAACAGCAACACGGACAACAGGAGAGACAGAGAACTTCATGGCACGAATTGGGTGAGCATCAACTTCCTTCTCATTAGTCAAAGTAGCATTCTTGGTGATAAACTGATTCAACCCGACCATGGCCACTGTGTTACCACAAGGCACATCCTCGACAGTTTCCTGCTTCTTTCCCATCCACATAACAGTTCTCTGTACACTCTTAACATACAAATCTTTCTTCTCACCAGGGACATAGTTTGGACCCATGATCCTGACCTTCAAACTAGTTGAAACTTTGCCAGAGAAGACACGGCCAAAGGCAAAGAACCTACCCTTATCAGAAGCAGGAATCATCTTTGAAACATAGAGCATAAGAGGACCCTCAGGATCACAGTTCCTGATAGCATTGGCATAGACATCATCAAGTGGACCTTCGTACAAGTTCTCAACACAATATTTCTGAGCCTTGCTTGGAGATGGAAGGTGAAAGATCATCATTTCCAGGAGGGCACTACTTGCCGGAAGCCACGTCTGCATTACACGCTTCATTAGGGCCTTCCCCATCAAGTCCTTCTCATCAGACTTCATGGTGACATTAAGCTTTTGCAACATGGGCCAAAGCTTATCCTTCTGGTCATTCATACAAGTGTTGATTATCTGCTTGATGGGTTCATAACAGAATTGAACAAATCCACGCTTGCAGGTAGCAGTGCCGGTGTTCTTGGTGGTCCACTTCCTGATAGCTGGATCAAAAAAGATCTCACCCCATAGTCTTTCCATCATTTTTGACTCGTCAACTCCAAACTTTGGGGCATACATTTTGGCAAAATTGGTCAAGTAAAAGCCCAACCATGCAAACCAGCAGAGAAAGCAACCGTTCCCTTGTCCGGGTAGACTTGAACATCGCCAAGAAGAGGATCTTCATAGGTGGCCATAATGACATTAGCATTTTCAATCACTCTTTGGAATGTCTGGTAAGCCTCCTCACCATCAACCTGGAGCTCAAGGAAGCACCTGTCCATCTTGTTAACAGTCAAGACAGACCTGATTCTTTCACCAAGAGCCTGACGGAGGACAGTCTCTGTTTGCACACAGACACCTTCAATACAGTCAACAACCACAAGGGCACCATCAGTAATACGAAGAGCAGCTGTGACCTTGGATGAAAAGTCAACGTGCCCAGGGGAATCGATAAGATTGATGAGGTACTCATTGCCTTGCCTCTCTCCTTTGTAGCTCTTCAAAGAGTCATCGGACATTTCATAATACAGAGAGATACCAGTAGACTTGATTGTGATACCACGCTCAGCTTCATCAGCACGGGTATCTGTCATACGAACATCACCAGCAACTTCTTGTGCAATGATACCCGCAGCAGCCACAAGAGAATCGGTAAGAGTCGATTTCCCTGCAAATCAAAGAAACGTTAATCAGAGGTGAAACCAACCAAATCAACACTAGCATAATAACTCATTAAAATTTTCAATCATCAAGATCCATAAAGCATTCATGGTAACAAACTAAACTGAAACTCATTTTGTATCCAATCTAGCATAACTTTAATACAAGCTAAATGCTCACAACACTATCACCATCACCTTTCAAGAAAACTTGCAATCACATCGACACAAACACCATCATCGAAGTACAAATTTGCTCAAACAAGTTTGATCTTTGACATCAGATTCTGTGAAAATGAACATGAATTTAAAAGCATACCGTGATCAACATGGGCAATAACAGACATATTACGGATATTGTGCTTGCGGTCCATAATAGCATGAAGCTCCTCAGCTGTAAACTTCACCTGTAACACATCCAACATATATCGAATTAAAAAAAGTAAAAGCAAAACATAAACTAAAAACTAAACAGAAAACCAGCAAAAGAAGAAACGCGTAATATATTCTCTGAACTCACCATCTTGGCTTGTCTTTAAATCAAGCTGAACAATCAAAACCTGCCCAGGAAACAAAAAACACACTTGTTAATCTTCCGAATAGATTAACAATAGGCAAAGTAACAGCGAATCAGCACAATCTCAAAAACCCAAAGCTCATATAACAACAAAAACTAAAATTTCGGGATCTGAATTCATATTAGTTGAATGTAATCAATACAACAAAGATCATACAAGTATAAGCCTTATTTTCCTAAAAGCTAAGTGACTGCATAATCTACTAGTAAACAGATTCATAACGAAAACCAAGAAGAAATGCAAATATAGGGATCTAAATTGAGAGTACTGGAGAAAGGGGTTAATGGGAATGAAGCGGGAAAGAGCAAACCTTAAGAGATAGGCGGCGAGAGAAAGAAAAGATATGAAGATTGGAATGGAAACCCTCTTTCTACTCGAACGAGAGGCAGAAAAAGGATACGACTTGTATTTATATAATTATATCGGCTCAAATAAAAATATAAGGGTAAAGTATACAAATGGTCACTAAACTATCTCTAAAAATATAAAATGATTATCAAACTTTCAAATGTTATATAATGGGCATTAAACTTTAATTTTTGTTACAAAAATGGTCACTAAGCCGTTAACTATCATTAATTGGGTGACGTGAAAGTTATAGAATTTGAATAAAATAACATTTAATCATCTATATTGACATATTTAATCAATTTATTCTTAATTTAATCCTCATTATTGATGTTTAAATTGACTGAATATGTAAATATTGAAGATTAAATATGTTATTATACAATTTTTCGTAACTGTCACATTTTCCAGTTAACGACAGTTAACAGTCCAACGACCATTTTGTAATAAAAACTAAAGTTTATTGACCAATATATAATTTTTGAAAATTTAGTGACCATTTTATATTTTTAGGGACGGTTTAGTGACCATTTGTACTTTACCCAAAATCTAACCCATAAACCATTTTTTCTTTAGATCTACATATTTTGGGTAAAGTACATAAATAGTCCTTAAACTATCCTTAAAAATACAAAATGGTCACCAAACTTTCAAAAGTTACATAACGGGCATTAAACTTTAATTTTATTACAAAATGGTCACTGAGCCGTTAATTATCATTAACTAGGAGACGCGACAGTTACGAAAATTTGTATAATAACATATTCAGTCCTTAATTTTTACACATTTAATCAATTTAGACATCAATAATGAGAGTTAAATTAAGAATAAATTGATTAAATGTGTCAAAATGAAGTATTAAATGTTCTATTATTCAAATTTCTGTAACTGTTACGTCACCCACTTAACGACAGTTAACGACTCAATGACCATTTTGTACCAAAAACTAAATTTTTATGCCCATTATGTAACTTTTAAAAGTTTGATGACCATTTTGTATTTTTAAAGATAGTTTAGTGACAATTTGTACACTTTACCCAAATATTTTTTGTCAAAATAGTACCTAAACTATTATTTATAATCATTTTAAGTACTTAAAGCTATTTTTTAGTTAAAAAGGTACTTAAACAATAGTTTTTTTTTTTTACTTTTAGTTTTTAAACTCAGGGACAAAGCCAAATATATATATATATATATATGAGGACAAAGGTAGAAAAGCCCCTCCTCACCCTCATATAGCCTCGTCCATGTTTAAACTATCTTTTGATCAAAATAAGTACTTAAACTTTTAGAACATGTCAATGCCTAATTAATATAAATATTTTTTAATTTAATAATATAAAACCTATGTTTGATTTTGATATAACAAATTGTTTAAGGACTAAATTGTAAAGGAAAATATTTTTTTAAGTATTCAAAAGTCTCACAAAAGGACAAGGAAAAGTTTTCCAAAGTTATAAACTTAAACCCAAAAATTTTCTAAGTGTTTCAAGCAAAAAATACACAAATACGCCCAGGCGTATCGATACACCCCTTGGTGTTTCGATACGATTTTTAGCTATTGGAATTTGATTTTGCTAAACGTACCGATACGAATTAGCCCATTTCGATACGACCTTCATAATACTTTGAAAAATTAGGCTTTGCGTTTCGATACGGCCTTCAACCTGGTAAAGGTTTTTAAGCTTAGTGTTTCGATACGTTTAAAAATTGGGTTTAAGAAACTTATATCCGTACCGATACGGTACACTATGTTTCGATACAGATTGAAATCTAAATTTAAGAAAAATTTTAATCATTCCGATACGGCACCACCCATATCGATACGTTTTGTCAAAATCTTTAAAGATCTCGGCATTAAATTTTTTGACCGTTACTTGTCAGTTATTGGAATCAACAAACTTTGAATTTCGGTTAACCCGCATCGATACGCCCCTATACGTATCGATACACTTTTTCATCCAAGATTCCAGTGCGTAAAATCCATACCGATGCGGCCTTGCCGTTTCGATACGCCCCATTTTAACACTAAGACCGTTTCGATACGACTTCATGCGTATCGATACGCTTTCCACAATGGCTATATTTTTGCTGTAACATGTATCGATACGGGCCTTCGTGTACTGATACGGTTGTTCACCAGACTGCATTTATTGCGGGAAAGATGGTCCCTAACAGCTCTATTAATGACTTCAACCACCCAAACGGCTAGAATTCAAAGGGGGTATAAATACAAGTCTCCAATGCAACAACAATAACTAATGAACCTATGTTGATCAACATCCAAGCATTCAAGCAAAATCCAACCCTTTAAGCTCTTAAAGTCAAATTCTTCTACCCAACTTGTATACTTCATTGTAATCTTTTATTTCAAGTTTGGGGTTGAGTGTTCTTGTAATTTGGGCAAATACTTACCTTGTGAGGATATTTCATTTTGCCAAATTTCTTTCTTGTAAAAGAGTGATCTTGATCAAGCTTTGGGTAGAAAGCTTTGATCGTTTGTAACGGTTGCCTCCTTAGCCTAGAAAATGGGAAGAATTCAATAGTGAATTGTTGAAAATCCTTAGTAGGAAGCTAAGGTAGTGGACGTAGAGCTTGTTAGAAGCTTGAACCACTATAAATCCTTGTGTCCCATTGTCTATCTCTTTTCATTTGCTTCCAAACTTTTTAAATTGCCAATTCACCCCCTCTTGACTACTTTCATTGTTGATTGATCATCCCAACAATTGGTATTAGAGCCACACTCAATCGAAGGTCTAACAACCGTTGAGGCGATCCTAGAAGGTGATTCAATCAACCAACACCTCAGCCATGGCTTCTACTTCATGCAACCAAATGTACGAGTCTCAATCTATCTCCAAACCACCTTTCTTCAATGGAGACAACTATCCATATTGGAAGAATCGAATGAGGCTATTCATCAAATCCAACGATTATGTTCTTTGGGATGTAATCGAAGATGGACCATCTATCCCAATGAAGGAAGAAAGGGGAAGGCAAATTCCCAAGGTCAAGCAAAAAATGACCGATAAAGAAAGAAAAAATTACAAATAAACGACAATGCCTTGCACATGCTCTTTTGTGCACTTGGACCCGACGAATATTCGAAGATGTACTCATGTACAAGTACAAAAGAGGTATGGGACAAGTTAGAGACCACCTATGAAGACACCAACGATGTAAAGGATACCAAGATTGGACTCCTCAATCTAAGCTACGGAAATTTCAAGATGGAGCCCGATGAGAGCATCACCAAGATGTTCGATCGCTTCTCCGTCGTTGTAAATGGTCTCAAGGGGTTCGGAGAAGTTATTTCCAAAGATAAGCTTGTCTCTTATATTCTCTTCCCGAGTCATGAGATGGGAAGGAAACGACCATCATCGAGGCAAAGGACTTGAAGACCTTGAAGCTTGATGCTCTTGTGGGTTCTCTCCTAACTCATGAGATCATGAAGCAAGGAAGAGAAGAAGAGAAGAAAAGAAAGTTGAGAAGAAAGAAGTAGAAATTAAGAAACTTGGAATTACTCTCAAAGCTTCACAATAAGATAATGATTCAAGCGAAGAGGAAGATGAGGAGTTGGCTATGCTAGCCAAACGATTCACTCGGCTCATGAGATCCAACCGGAGAAGGAAGTTCAATAGAAGAAAGAATTTCAAGAGCAAGAGCAAGGAAGAAGAAAATGATCCTATTGTGTGCTACGAATGTAAGAAGCCATGACACATCAAGATTGATTGTCCCTAACTAGAAAAGAAAAGCTTTGAGAAGAAAAAGAAGCACAAGGCCCATGTAGCCACTTGGAGCGATGAAGAGTCTTCAAGTGATGAGGAGCAAGAAGTTGCTAACCTTTGTCCCGAGAAGAAAAAGAAGCACAAGGCCTATGAAGAGAATCCTAAGGTAACCTCCAACTCATCTAATGATCTTGATTATGATAAAGTATTTGAAGATTATAATGAGTTGCAAGAGGCTTACGATGAGTTAGTTTTGAAATATAAAGATTCACTTTTGAAAAACAAGAAAATAATTTCCGATTTGAAAAGTCAAAATGATTCTTTGATCAAAACTAATTCGGAACTTGAAGAGAAGGTTAATGATTTACTAGATAATCAAAAATATTTTGAAAAAGAAAATGTTGATCTAAATAACCTTTTTTCCGAGTTAAAAGATCATTACCTCAATGAGGTAAATGATCTCAAAGCTTCCTTAAACAAGGTTGAGAAACCAAATTTTGAAAAAGGACAATCTTCAAAACCCGACTATGTTAAAAGGAACTTTGGCAACTACAAACAAAGAGGCTTCCAAATGACCTCTAAAGGTAAGAGAATTAGAAGTGTTTGGGTTCCTAAAAGGAACTTGTCACTTCTAACAATCTTAAGGCTAATACATCTTGGATTCCCAAGGGAACCAAGTATTTGGGAGCTAATACTCATGGACCCAAAATGATTTGGGTACCAAAAATCAAGAATTAATCTTTGTTTTTAGGGGGAGCATTGCTACAAGGCCAAAGCTTCAAGTGCAAACTCGTGGTTCCTTGATAGTGGATGCTCAAGACATATAACCGACGACAATAGTAGATTCGTGGAACATGAGCTAAAAAGAGGATGATTGGTGACATTTGGTGACAACTCCAAAGGTCAAGTTGAAGGAATGAGTTCCATTAGTAATCACTCCTCTGTACTTATTGAAAATGTTCTATATGTCAATGGTCTTAAACATAATCTTTTAAGCATCAGTCAATTTTGTGACAAATGTTTCAATGTTGTTTTTTATTCTAATGGTTGCAAGATTTTAAACATTGAAACATATAAAATTGCGCTTGTAGGTCATCGCATAGGAAACATATACATGGTGTATCTAGATGACATACACATTTCTCGTGCATGTTTTGTTGCAAATGATGAGCATGATTCATGGTTATGGCATAGAAAACTAGGGCATGCAAGCATGAGTGTTTTAGAAAAATTGGTTTTAAAAGATCTAGTTAGAGGTTTGCCTAAAATAAAGTTTTCAAGTAATAAAATTTGTGATGCTTGTGCAAAAGGCCAACATAAAAGAGTTTCTTTCAAGTCTATTAATGATGTTTCAACTAGTAGAGTTTTACAATTGATCCATATGGATCTCTTTGGTCCTATTAGAACTACCAGCTTGGGTAGAAAATCATATGCATATATTTTAGTTGATGATTACTCTAGATACACTTGGGTTTTATTCTTAAGTACCAAAGATGAGGCTTTAGAAAAATTCATCACATTTTCAAAAATCACTCAAAATGACCTTGGTCAAAATATTTCTCACATTCGAAGTGACCATGGCACTGAATTTCAAAATTTAGGTTTTGAGGATTTTTGTAACTCAAATGGTATTAGCCATAATTTTTAGCTCCTAGAACACCTCAACAAAATAGGGTTGAAAGGAAAAATCGAACTTTAGAGGAAATGGCTAGAACCATGCTTTGTGAAAACAATTTGCCAAAATACTTTTGGGCGGAAGCCACTAATACGGCTTGTTCTATCATAAATAGAGTAATGATTAGGCATATTTTAAAGAAAACTCCTTATGAGATTTTAAAATCCTAACATTAGCTATTTTCATCCATTTGGTTGTAAATGTTTTATTTTAAACAATGGAAAAGATAATCTAGGCAAATTTGATGCTAAAAGTGATGAAGCTATTTTTCTAGGATATTCTTTAAACTCTAAAGCCTCTCGTGTATTTAATAAAAGAACCTTGGTTATTGAAGAGTCTATTCATGTGGCTTTCGATGATAACCTCCTTCCAAGGAAGGATTCTTGTGATGATGATGATGTAGGGATTTTCGAAGCCAATGATGGTGGACAAACATCATAGGTGGATGAAGTTCCAACCAAAGAGGAAGAAACACAAGATCCACCTCTAGAAGCCTTGAGAGACATGAATCTAGAGGAGAAGGAAGCGAGCTACCCAAGGGAGTACAACCATGTCAAAGGTGGTGAGATTTTGGGTGATCAATCCAAAGGGTTAACCACTAGACTTTCTCTTAAAAATGTTTGTAATGTTGCATTTTTTTCATGCATTGAGCCTAAAAATATCAAATAAGCATTAAAAGATGATTATTGGATATTGGCCATGCAAGAGGAATTAAATCAATTTGAGAAAAGTCAAGTTTGAACATTAGTTGATAGGCCTAGTAATAAATCTACTATAGGAACTAAATGGGTCTTTAGAAAAAAAAACTAGATAAGAGTGGTAACATAGTGAGGAACAAGGCTAGACTTGTTACTCAAGGTTATACACAAGAAGATGTAATCGATTTTGATGAAACCTGTGCACCCGTAGCTAGAATGGAAGCTATTAGAATGCTTCTAGCATTTGCATGTTATCACGAATTTAAGCCTTTTCAAATGGATGTAAAAAGTGCATTTTTAAATAGTTTTATTAATGAGGAAGTGTATGTAGAACAACCACCGGATTTTGAAGATCCAAATTTCCCAAACCATATTTTTAAACTTACAAAAACTTTATATGGTTTGAAGCAAGCACATAGAGCTTGGTATGAAAGACTATCAAGTTTTCTAGTTGAAAAAGGTTTTGAAAAAGGAAATGTGGATACTACACTCTTTATTAAAAGAAATGTCAAAGACATATTAGTAGTTCAAATATACGTAGATGACATAATTTTTGGCTCTACTAATGAATTGCTTTGCCAAGAGTTTGCTAAGTTGATGCAAAGTGAGTTTGAGATGAGCATGATGGGGGAGCTTTCATTCTTTTTGGGGCTCCAAATTAAACAAATAAAGGATGACATCTTCATCAATCAAGCTAAGTACATCAAGGACATGCTCAAGAAGTTTGGCTTGGAGATTGTGAAACCTCAAGCCACACCAATGAGTTCTTCTACAAAGCTTGACAAAGATGAAAGATGTAAGTGTGTAGATTTAAAGCTTTACCGCTCTATGATTGGATATTTGCTTTATCTTACCGCAAGTAGACCTGACATTATGTTTAGTGTTTGCTTGTGTGCTAGATTTCAAGCTAGTCCTAGAGAATCACACCTTATAGCCGTTAAGAGAATCTTTAGGTACCTTAGAGATACGCCTTATTTAGGTCTTTGGTACCATAGAGAGTCTTCCTTTAACCTACATGCTTTCTCTGATGCAGATTATGGGGGTTGTAAGATAGATAGAAAAAGCACATTCGATACATGTCAATTCTTAGGTAGTATGCTCATATCTTGGTTTTCTAAGAAGCAAAATAGTGTAGCATTATCTACCACCGAAGCCGAATACAGATCCGTAGGGAGTTGTTGTGCTCAAGTCCTTTGGATGAAGCAACAACTCTTAGATTATGGAATTAACATAGGAACCATCCCCATTAGGTGAGACAACACTAGTGCGATTTGTCTCACTAAGAATCCTGTCCAACATTCTAGAACCAAACACATAGAAATAAGGCATCATTTCATTAGAAATCATTTCTTGAAAAATGATGTAGTTCTAGAATATGTAGACACCTTTAACCAATTAGCGGATATTTTTACCAAACCATTAGACAAATAGCGTTTTTGGTCTCTTAGGAGAGAGTTAGGTTTAACCAACCACCATTGACCCTTAGAGCCTATTTTGGTCTTAAAAATATGCTTAAATTTGCTTGATTGATTGCTTTTGTGATTTTGCTCCTATATACATATATGCTTGTTGCTAGGGGGAGTGTGCATCTATTTATGCTCATACATAATGCTCTCATATCATTCACATGCATTTCAATTCGTTAAAATCAAATTTTTTGAGCAACTTGTAGCCAAAATTGACATTTTCGGCACATATGTATCGATACGGTTATCCGCGTATCGATACGGGTCGTTTACAATCATTTCGATACATGTTTACCTGTATCAGTACGCATAACATATCGAAACGGCTTTAAAAGCATTTCGATACTGGGTTCGATATACCACGTTGGCGTATCAGTACGCGTTCACAACTGGGTAATTTTTAAGGGCTTTAAACGAGGTTTTTCACTTTAATTCAAACACCATCTTTTTCTTAAGGCCCTAGATACGAAATTCTCTATAAAAACCTCTCAATCCCTCATATTTTCCCACACAACTCTTAAAAATTCTTTAAGGCTTTTAGTTTTTACATCAAACCCAAGCTACAATCATCAAGTTTGTGCATTCAAATCACTTCATTCATCCTCAATCTCAACTTCAAGGTATAAACCCCAACCTTTTACTTTTTAATTTGTGTACATATATATACACTGTTTTTGTACTATAATCATAGATTTAGAACCTATATAGTATTGTTTTCAATATATTTGTAAAACCTTTTTCAAATCTGAATTTTTTTATTCGAATATAAAATTATATCGTATAATTTTAACACTGTTTTTCAAGTTTTTCTTTACCAAAAATTCTTTTTAAATTTTTATATATTTTTAAACTATATTGTATAAATTTTTGAAAATACCTTGATTATTAGATTAATTTTTGGATCGAATGCGTTGATTTATGCATACATCATTTTTTGTTTGATTTTATTTTCAGATTATGGCCCCTAAGAAAAGAGCACGAAAGGACATTGCCTCTAGTTTACGTTTTCCGCGTCCTCTTCCCGATCGTATTGGTAATAGACCCAATCTTACCCACATTTATCAAAACCGTTTTAATAAACCTCAATATCCAGATGCCATGGAATATTTTAAAGAATTCCAAAGTTACAAATTTTGCCCCGAGCGTGTTACTTCAATCCCGTTTTTATCTTTCGAAAGATTTAAATTCAAATATCTTCAATTAAGGCACGATTGGAAATTTATGAGTTTTTTAAGTATACCCGAGATTTTATACCGAAATCTTGTTTTAATCTTCTATTCAAATGCTCGGTGTATTTTCAATGAGAAGAAATCTTTGGTTGTTGCAATTAAATCTTACTTAATGGGTAAGAAATTTTGAATTGATCCAAGTGTTTTAGCAAACTTTTTGGGTCTTGAGGATACGAGAATAAATGATGAGGGTGCGTTAGGACATGTCCTTAGTGATTCAGTGACTGTTCTTGATGCCCATGATCGTATATTACACCTCATGATCACTTGGTGGTTTCGTCCATCTGGTGGGAAATACTCTACCATCCGCCAAGTTGATGATTTCTGGCTTCGATGCTTTCGTGAGGAGAAGCGACCCAACCTTGCTCAGATTATTTTCTCCGAGCTCGTATTTCTTGTCCAACATCGCCACACCACCATGGCCATATCCTTCACTTACGACACGACTTTGAGCTATCTCTTCTATAAGATATGTATTGATTATTCATACGATCTTCCGAAACCTCTCACGGATCCTATTGGTGAGTGTTCTCTCCGTCGCGCCATGTTCACTTATTACAATAGAGAATGGGTCTGTAACACTAATCTTCCGCGAGGTGTTCAGCCCGAACCAGTTGAGGCACCTCAAGAAGATCAAGTTCCGCAAGCTTCGGTGGCCCAACTGAATTAGGATGCTCTCATGGCTTTCCTCAATGAGAAGTTCACCTATTTGCACACCACTATGGACTCCGGATTTGCCGTGATCGACACTTACTTCACATCCTTGGAGGAAAGAGTAACGACTATTGAAAATCGACAAAAATCTATGGACATCACTCTTAACGCCTTTCATGGTGAATGGCGTCAATCCCATGGACCTCCGGCCACAAATGTTGATGAGGATGAGGATGAAGAAGATGGCATGGACTCTTAGGCATCTTGCATCTCATAGTATATCATCTTAGGATTTAAGTTATGCACCTTTATTTTATGTTTTTATGAACTCATATGCTTTGCCTTTTTTTATTTGGTTTATGTTTCTAGGATTTGAGTTGGATTGAACTTTGTTGCTTGAACTATTATTTGAGGTTAAGTGCTTATGTTGCTTATTTAATTGCTTGAAGTTGTTATTGTTTTCTTGTCTTATACATATTACATTGATTTTGATCTAACAAAAAGGGGGATAAGTTTTAAAGAGCCAAATTTTTATTTATAGCCTTAAATTAAGGGAGAGTTTTCTAAATACTTAAAATTTTTCACTTTGGTTTTGTTATATCAAAAAGGGGAAATTGTAAAACCTATGTTTGATTTTGATATAACAAATTGTTTAAGGACTAAATTGTAAAGGAAAATAAATTTTAAGTATTCAAAAGTCTCACAAAAGGACAAGGAAAAGTTTTCCAAAGTTATAAACTTAAACCCAAAAAAATTCTAAGTGTTTCAAGCCAAAAATACACAAATACGCCTAGGCGTATCGATACACCCCTTAGTGTTTCGATACGGTTTTTAGCTACTGGAATTTGATTTTGCTAAGCGTACCGCTACGGATTAGCCCGTTTCGGTATGACCTTCATAATACTTTGAAAAATTAGGCTTTGCATTTCGATACGGTACAACCCGTTTCGATACAGCCTTCAACCTGGGTAAAGGTTTTAAGCTTAGCATTTCGATACGACTCACACTCGTTTCGATACGTTTTAAAATTGGGTTTAAGAAACTTATATCCGTATCGATACGGTACACTATGTTTCTATACGGTTTGAAATCTAAATTTAAGAAAACTTTTAATCGTTCTGATACGGAACCACCCGTATCGATACGTTTTGTCAAGATCTTCAAAGATCTCGGCATTAAATTTTTTGACCGTTATTTGTCAGTTATTGGAATCAACAAACTTTGAATTTTGGTTAACCCGTACCGATACGCCCCTATGCGTATCGATACACTTTTTCATCGAAGATTCTAGTGACCAAAATCCGTACCGATAAGACCTTGCTGTTTGGATACGTCCCCATTTTAACACTAAGACCGTTTCGATACGACTTTACGCGTATCGATACGCTTTCCACAACAGCTATATTTTTGCTGTAACAGGTATCGATACGGGCCTTCGTGTACCGATACAGTTGTTCACCAGACTGCATTTATTGCGGGAAAGATGGTCCCCAACGGCTCTATTGATGACTTCAACCACCCAAACGGCTAGAATTCAATAAGGGGGTATAAATACAAGTCTCCAATGCAACAACAACAACTAATGAACCTATATTGATCAACATCCAAGCATTCAAGCAAAATCCAACCTTTTGAGCTCTTAAAGTCAAATTCTTGTACCTAACTTGTATACTTCATTGTAATCTTTTATTTCAAGTTTGGGGCTGAGTGTTCTTGTAATTTGGGCAAATACTTACCTTGTGAGGATGTTTTATTTTGCCAAATTTCTTTCTTGTAAAAGATAGATCTTGATCAAGCTTTGGCTAGAAAGCTTTGATCGATTGTAACGGTTGCCTCATTAGCCTAGAAAATGGGAAGAATTCAATAACGAATTGTTGAAAATCCTTAGTAGGAAGCTAAGGTAGTGAACGTAGAGCTTGTTAGAAGCTTGAACCACTAAAAATCCTTGTGTCCATTGTCTCTCTTTTTATTTGCTTCCAAACTTTTTAAATTGCCAATTCACCCCCTCTTGGCTACTTTCATTGTTGATTGATCATCCCAACAAATAATGATCAAATTTAAAATAATTAAAACAATAATTTAAATACTTATTCTGATAAAAAAAATTAAAATCTAAAAGGGTAAAGTACACAAATGGTCACTAAACTATACCAAAAAATACAAAATGGTCACCAAACTTTCAAAAGTTACATAATAGGCACTAAACTTGAGTTTTTGTTACAAAATGGTCACTGAGCCATTAACTGTCGTTAAGTGAATGGCATGACAATTATGAAAATTTGAATAATAACACATTTAATCCTTCATATTTATACATTCAATCAATTTAGTCCTAATTTAACTCTCATTATTGATGACTAAATTGATTGAATGTGTAAATATTGATGATTAAATGTGTTGTTATACAAATTTTTGCAAATGTCATGTCACGCAGTAAAAAACTGCTAACGGCACAATAACTATTTTGTAACAAAAACTAAAGTTTAATGCCCATTACGTAATTTTTAAAAGTTTGATGACCATTTTGTATTTTTAAAGATAGTTGTACTTTACCCAATCTAAATACAAACAAAAGAGCCTAGAGGCTGATTTCTCATATAAGCCAGTTGTATACGATGAGATATTATATGCCAACGAAATTCGTTCGAGACTGCCAATGTAAGCAGCTAGGGTTATCTTCAACTTTGGAAGCTTTAGATATTTTCAATACATTTCTGGGTAAACTATAGAGATAGTCACCCAACTACGGAATTCATTTAATTAGATCACCAAACTACACCATTTTGTTTTTTTAATAAAATCTCTAAAAATTAAACGTTTAAAGTAAAAAGTTGGTATAGCTTAAGCATGTCTCAAGTTCGAGGTCTTGTATAGGCAAAAAAATTTCCGCTGGGAAACTCACCCACCAAAATTAGTTGTGTGATGTGGGTCGGTCCGAATTTAATCAGTGTAAAGTCCTGGAGAATCGAGAGGACAACTAAAAAATTAAAAAGTATTTTAACTGTCTTTTATTGCTTTAAGTATATAAATTATTTTTAGTCAAAAATAAATATTTAAATTATTATTTTGTAATATTTTAAGCTATTACTTCGGTTAAAAAATTTATTTTGGCCAGTAAAAAGTTGGAAAATTATAAATATTTAAGTACTTATTTTGATAAAATAATTTAGATAATTAAAATAAAAAATATTATTTTATTAAAATAAGTACCAAAACTATTATTTTATAATTACTTTAAATTTTAGCTATTATCTTAATTAATAAAATTATTTTAACCAGTAAAATATAAACACAATACAAAAATTGGTCTTTATTTGAAGAAATATAATTTAGACGAGCTTCTTTTGATACAACCGACACTACCCTGGGTAATTTACTAGTTTGGTAAACAAAGTTTAGACCATTTTTTAAATAAAAAATAAAAGTTGACTTCAATTTGCTTATAGTTTTTATTTGAGAAAATATAATTTAATAGTTTTGACCAGACAAATTCACTAATTTGATTGTTCTGTAAACAAGAGATTATAACAGCATATTGAAGTAAATCTTTTAAAACTAAATAAGTTGCTCATAATAGCGTTTTGTGATTATAGTATAATATAAGAGTTGTGAAGACATATTTTTATTGATAATTTAATTATATTAAATAACTTGTATATACTTTTTAAAGTAAAATATATCATTGCATATAATTTAAATAATTATTTTTATTAAATAATTAAGACTACTATATATGCTTTAAATATTATTTAAGTTTAATAATAATCAAATTAAATTTAAAAAATAATTTCATAAATAAACATTCAAATATATTTAGTAATTTCATATTAAAAAAATTGGTTTTCGTAATATATATAATAATAGATAACAATTATTAATAACCAATAAATTATTAAACAAATAAACATTAGATGCAATCATGTACTTATATGCTATTTTGTTGGTCTAAATAAACAAACAACTTACAACTACTTTTATCAAATATTTTTATACAAATCTCTTAGTTAAATCCATAACACAATCCACTATCGGTTATCATTCAATACAATTTACAATCGATTATCTGTAGTTATAAAAAAAATTAATATATTTATTGTGATTTAAAAAACTCGATAAAAACCCTAAAATCTTTTAATTCATCTCTAAATAGAAAAAACCCTTCGTCAACAGCCCAAATTTGCATATATTGAACGCAAATCATGTCTTTTTTTCTTTGTTCTTTCTTTCTTTCTTTCGTCATCATGATTCATCTCCTAGGTTGCTTTTGTGCTTGCATGCGGTCCTCTCACTCGCATTCTGCCTATTTCAGTTTTAGTTTATTTTCTTGTTTCTTGGCCTATGTTTGGTCTTTAGAAATTCACGAGGTGTGTTTATTGTATGAAACCACCTCCACACCGATTACTCGACTCTAGGAGTTGACTGTTAGAAAGCAGCCATGGTGGCCGGAGATTGTAACACTCTAATTAAAAAAAAGAGGGGAATGATTGAAAAAAATAAATAAGGGGATTGCAGCCAAGGGGGCTTTAACTCGTGACCTTGGCTACACAAATAAGTGGTGTAACCACCTGAGCCAAGGCCTCATTTCTGATATGGGTTTCTTAAAGTAAATAATAACCTTTTTCAGTTCGGTTCGATTATATTGGAAATGATAAAACCAGCTGAGACCTTTCATCTCCCTTTTATTTAAACCAAATACCTAAAAATCCTCAAATTAATCCTCTCACCTACCTCGTTTCGGCCGCCGTCCGATCTACTTCATAGTCGCGTCATGGACGCCACCACCATTTTTCTCCCCACCTCAGCCTGACCAAAATCCCCTTACCCACTCGCCAAACGATTGCCCCATTTATCGAAAAATCACCTTGGAAGTTCTGTCGAACCTAGGGTTTTCGGTGTGATTTTCTACAATTTTCGGCCGTTTTCGTTGTCTGTTGGTGAAGCCAGTAACACCGCCGTTTTTCTCTTGTTGTTGCGAGTCTTTTCGTGGCCATCGATCATTCAACCGACGCCGCTCGACCCTTCGCTGGTGTTTAGCCATTTTGGTAAGTTTTGGTAAGTTTTTTGGATTTTCGGCGTAATAGGTTGCTTGAATCTGGGTTTTTAGAGCTGAGGATGAAAATCCGATCAAAAAATGCAATTTGGGAATTTTTTCGGCCGTGTAAGGCCGCACGTGATCTCCACGAGCCGGCCGGTGCGATTTTTCAGCCGCTGTGACCGGTTTACCCAAAAACCAGGTCGGCCTGAACTGATCTAACCCGATTTGACCCGAACTAATTTAACCCAACCGAGTCAATCTGAGCTAGTCAACCTGACCGAGTCAACTCATCCAAGTTAAACCATCTAAGTCAACTCGTTTGATTCAACTTAGTTGAATTTGACCATTGACTCTGACCGTTGAATTTGACTGATGACGTCATGCTGACATTAGTGTTGACTTTGACCCAAAAAGTTAAAATTTTTGAAAATTCTTATTTTATGTTTTTCGACATTCTGAGTCCGTTTATGAAGCCCGTTTTGCAAAATTTTAACTCCAAGAGCCTCCAAAATTGACCTTAAACCCGAACATGCATTCTATCAAGTGTTTTTACTTAAGGGTATTTATTATTGGATAAAAAACTGGTAAAATCTTTGTTGGTTAAAGGTACCCATGGCTCCCCCGATCATGTTTTCACCCAGCCTGGCTCATCCCCGATCTACTCAGCCGCGCTAGCCCATTATGACCCGTATGGTTTCGTAACATAGTAAATTATCCCGATATAAATATAATTTTTGTAGTAACCTGAATCTTTGTCGAGATAGGTTCCAGCACCGCAGTAGAGCGTGGTTCCGGTGCCCAGTAGATTATCAGACCTTCATGGATTTTGAGGTGTGTTCCTTGTGTACTATACGATTGTTTTACATGCTATTTGAATGTTTTATAAATTGTTTTATACATTGTTTTATAAAACTGATCATGTACACATGACTGATATGATAATTTCGCATAAATGAAACGTGTCTTTGAATTTAAAGCAAGATAGTATTGTAAGTTTGAAGCATGCCTAGTACCTGATATGATAAGTATGCTTTATGGTTATTGCTATTGGATCATAAATATGTCTATTAATTACTGCATATTATAAGACTCTTGGACTGAGTTAATGAGGTACTTGGGGTGATGATATGAAGTTATAAAGGTTCAGCCCTGATCTGACTGGTAATTTTGCCCGTATAAGGTTCTTACGCTTCGGCTAGGGTAATTCTGCCCGTATTCGATTCTTATGCTTTAGCTGGGATAATTCTACTCAGACCTAAGGTATCCCCTTAAGATGGTACCCTTGCCTAATGGGCTCGGGTTAATGTCTGTATATGATATTGTTCTGGGGAACTGTATCATGGAGTTTGGTTAGAGGGTAAATAGGTTGCATGAAAACTATGGTTGCACTTTTAACCTGTTTTATAAGATATTTTCTGTTTATCTGAATTATATATATATATAAACTATTTTTTTTACTTGCACTGTTGGAACACACTGAGCTCTCAAGCTCATACCCTAAATCATTTCTCTTTCAAATTTTGTATAGGCTTCCCAGACCTGGCACTTGGAGGATCAATACATTTGATATACATCTGTCATTGTAATGTTTCTATCTTCCAGATTGTCCTATCATGGTGACATGAGCCTATGTTTTGTTACTTTATATTTTATACTCAATGATGTTGCCATATATGGCTTGTGATGTATTTACACATTTTGATGTGGTTTATTTTGGTTAACTTAAATCGCTTATATTTGAATCTATTATTTCTAGATTCTGATTTTAAATCCTTAAATATTTTCATAAAAATAGTTTCGGTAACAAATGTGATATCTTATATTTGGATTTACGCATAGGCCGGTCTAGGGGGTTACATTTTGGTAGTATCAGAGTTTTTGGTTTTACAAACCTTGGACTGTGAATGGGTTTTAAATGAAATATTTTTTGTAACACTTTTTACAAACATGTTTAAAAGGCCATGTCACAGAGTTTTATATGTTTATCTGTATGCGGTTCTCTAGTACCAGATCTGAACCTAAGTGCTGCCTTTTGTAGATACTCTCTGATATGAGCACATGTAGAGGTCGTCGACCTGCCCATGGTCGAGGTCGAACTGCTAGGTTTGCTGACCTGATAAATAATCTGATGATAGATCCTTCAGCTCTGGTAGATCATTCCGCCTCTAGTAGTTTTACTGTACCGACTGATCTACCACCTGCTACCAGTATCGACATGACGACCTCGGTCAGAAGATCGATAGTTTTTGGACCTGAACCTGTGATTGGAATTACTGATGAGACCTTGAATAGACAGTTCCTCAAATTGATTTAAGGTGCAGTGAGAGCATCGGGCATTGTACTAGAAGTTCCTATCTCTCATACTTTGATTGCTAACGGGTCAGGACCTTTTCTGGATCTCTCAATGGGGCACCGACTGAGGCAGAGAGTTGGCTTTATAATAATGAGAGGTGTATGGACCAGTTGGGTCTGGAGCCAACCAGGAGATATTAGGGAGCTGTATCTATGTTGGACAAAAATGCACATACTTGGTGGGAATCAGTCGTAAGCAGTGTACCTTAGAAGCACTTCACATAGGACTTCTTCAATGAGTGATTTAGGAATCACTTTCTGGGTGAGCGATTATTGCGAGATAGGCACCATGCATTTAAAAACTTGGTGCAAGGTTCTATATCGATGGCAGAGTATGAGTTGCAGTTTCTGGATTTATTGAGATATGGTACGGGTTTAGTGTCCACCGAGAAAGACATATGTAACAAATTTTTAAAAGGCCTTTAGATTGGGATTCGAGACCAGGTGGCTACACATTATGATGAAGTGTTCGAGGACCTAATAAATCGGGCTAAGATTGCTAAAGAGATAGAAATTTTAGTAGCCAGTCAGAGTAGCAGAGATAGAGATCAAGATAGAGACAGGGATCGGGGCGAGACCAAGATCGATCTAGGAGATATTGTAGTCAGAGTGAGCCTCGCACACGCCCTGATAAGAGGGCTTGCACTGCTGCCTATCAGAGAGGTGGATCGAGTTATAGGCCGCGCTAGCCCATTATGACCCGTATAGTTTCATAACATAGTAAATTATCCCGATATAAATATAATTTTTGTAGTAACCCGAATCTTTGTCGAGATAGGTTCCAGCACCGCAGTAGAGCGTGGTTTCGGTGCCCAGTAGATTATCAGACCTTTATGGCTTTTGAGGTGTGTTCCTTGTGTGCTATACGATTGTTTTACATGCTATTTGAATGTTTTATAAATTGTTTTATACATTTTTTTATAAAACTGATAATGTGCAAATGACTGATATGATAATTTCGCATAAATGATACTTGTCTTTGAATTTAAAGCAAGATGTTACTGTAAGTTTGAAGCATGCCTAGTACCTGCTATGATAAGTATGCTTTATGGTTAATGCTATTGGATCATAAATATGTCTATTAATTCATGCATATTATAAGACTGCTTGGACTGGGTTAATGAGATATTTGGGGTGATGATATGAATTTATAAAGGTTCAGCCCTGATCCGGCTGGTAATTCTGCCTGTATAAGGTTCCTATGCTTCGGCTAGGGTAATTATGCCCGTATTCAGTTCCTATGCTTCAGCTGGGGTAATTCCGCCCAGACCTAAGGTATCCCCATAGGATGGTACCCTTGCCTAATGGGCTCAGGTTAATGCCTGTATGTGATACTATTATGGGGAACTGTATCCTGAGTTTGGTTTGAGGGTAAATAGTTTGCACGAAAACTATGGTTGCACTTATAACCTGTTTTATAAGATATTTTATGTTTATCTAAATTATATACATATAAACTATTTTTTTCTTGCACTGTTGGAACACATTGAGCTTTTAAGCTCATACCCCAAATATTTTCTCTTTCAGATTTTGGATGGGTTTCATAGACCTGGCACTTGGAGGAGCAACACATTTGATATACATCTGTCATTGTAATGTTTCTATCTTCCGAATTGTCTTATCATGGTGACATGAGCCTATGTTTTGTTACTTTATATTTTATACTCAATGATGTCGCCATATATGGCTCGTGATGTATTTACACATTTTGATATGGTTTATTTTGGTTAACTTAAATCGCTTATGTTTGAATCTATTATTTCTCGATTCTGATTTTAAATCCTTAAATATTTTCATGAAATGATTTTCGGTAACAAATGTTATACCTAGATTTGAATTTATGCATAAGCCGGTTTAGGGGTTACAAAGATAGTGATGAACGACGATGGTTTATATGTGAGAAACGTGAATGGTGGTTAGGGATTTATATCAACAAAGTAGAGAGGATAATATGTATCTGAATTTTAATTAAAGAACACAAAATGAATTACTTGAATTTTTTGTGGTTTCCTCCTTTCCTTGGAGACCTTGGTCGTATGCGACTATGCCCATTTCCGATTTTATACCCCGATGGGTTCTGATTGTTCACCTTTAGAAAAAAGCTTTATCTAACATATCCATACATGTATAGATTAAGGTCATTTAAGAGCTTGCATTAAAAACAAGGTTCTATTTGAAAAAAAAACAATCATTCAAAAGATTTTATTGAAAAAACACTCATTCAATGTATTACTAAATCATAAAACCCTAAACCCTAAACTTAAAACCCTAACCCTAAACTTAAACCCTAACCCTAAACCATAATACATTTGTAATCACTCATTTTTGTCCGAGTTTTTAGTATTTTTAATATTATTGTAATAATAATATTATTAATTTAAAAAAAAATAAAACATAAATAAAGTGTAAAAAAAAGTGTGGACAAGGGTGGTCCACGTCACCCCAAAGCACCCCCAATTGCCTATATAAAGGCATGGGGGGGAAGCAAGGCATGAATCGGCGGTGGGCAGGCCAAATAAGGGAGCTTAGGTTCCCCGCTAGCCCGGGACCGGGGCAGTGTCCTCCGTCCTAACCGGTTCGATCGGAGTCCTATTTTGGATCCGATCTAGTTATTTTTTGGAGAGGTCATGCTAGATCTCGGTGGGGTTCAGTCGGGGTTCGTCATTCGAACTCCTAGTTAGGTATATTTTCTTCCTTTTTATCTGTGTTGTATTTTTTATGATTTAATGAAGTAGTAGTTAATTTAAAATTGTGTTTTTTAGTTTGTATGTTTAGTTATGTTTTATATTAGTATTTATTATGTTTTAAATTTATGTTTTATTTATGTTAGATTTGTTTTTATGAGTTAAATTAATATTTATGTACGTATGTTTTAGATTAGTATTTTATTTATGTTAGATTTGTTTTTATTTATGTGTTAGATTAATATTTATGTATGAATGTTTAGATTAGTATTTTATATTTATGTTATATTAGTATTTTATTATGTTAATATTTATTTATATTTTTATATCAATGTATTTATTTATATTTGCCATGTTTTTTTAAGTTTGCATAACAGATATATATTTTGTCAATGCGGTGCCCTTTTATCCGAGCGTAAACGGGGCCAGTATCAGGCGTAGTGATAGTGGTTGGGCGTTTACTCTAGGATAACGGGGCCTTTAAAATTTACTCGCACGTATGACCCAAATTTTAATTCAATCGTCACTTTAAATCCGGAAAGTCTAATATTAATAAAGCGGTAATTATTAAAGTACCAATTTTGGGCGGTGTGGGGGTGCTAATCCTTCCCCATCCGTAATCGACTCTCGAACCCGACATTTTTAAAATCTCTGGTTTTTACGGTGTCCGGTCCACCTTGAGTGGCCGGTGGTGACTCCATTTTTAAATAAAACACGAGTTTTATAAAACTCCCCGCGGAAGAAAATATTTTAAAAACAAAAATAAAATCATACATTTTTTAGCGTAAAAGGACATCGCTATAGATGGCGACTCTGCTGGGGACATTTTTGGTTTTCAAAAGTAAGAGAGTCGAGCTTTTTTCAAATAATTACCGCTTTATTAATATCGGAAATTTCGGATTAAAGTGACTATTAAACTAACATTCGGTTATAATTGCGCGTTTATTTTAACACATTTAAAATATGGCATATAAACCCGTTTTTTTAAGTGGGGGGAAAACGCTAATGTTTTCGTGGAGATATCGTTCTCCTGTGTAGGCCTAGCAAGTACCTTCAGGACTCGAGTACCTTATGCTTTCGTAAGGATATCGTTCATTCGTGCAAGCATAAGCGAATGGGTTCCCCTGAATTGAACCCGGTTGAAAGGATCCTATAATGGGTGATGACCGAGGGCCTTGCTACTTTTAGTAGAGGACATCAAGGACAATTCGGGTACCTCTTAGCACCAAAACTGCATATAGTGAGCCGTAGAAGCCAACCCTTTAGAGCCATGTGAAACTCTGCCGATTAGTGGTCACCCTATTTAGGCTCTGGTGCCTTATTTCTTGTTTATGTACAGTTTTTATTACTCTATTTTTGTTATATTTATCATTTGTTTTATTTAATCATTTTATTTGGTACTAACTCGTTTCATTTTATTCTCATCGCATTGATTTCACCTGCATCATTGCACAACATCATCACAATCTTAATTTTGCCTAGCACTTTACAGAACCTCTACAAGAGCCTGATCTTGGGGCTTGTCCAAAAGTACCCCACATCTTTTACAAACATTATGCCTCTAACAAGGTCCCAGTCCAGGGGCATTCTTTGCCAAGGTCCATCCTTCATTACCGAGTCAAACTCTCACATCCTTTACCACAGTCTGCAAAACTGCACCTAATCCAAAATAATAATAGTAATGAGCTGTCATGAACCAACACACAATTTATGAACCCAACCTATGGGGCAACAGAATTCGCACTCAAAGTGTCAACTTCAAGAGCAGTGTCAGACGATGTCATGTAATGAACAAAAATTTTGGGGCATCAACTCAGATAAAAGCTGATCGAACCCAGGACAAAGTCGGGGCACTACCGCGTGAAAAAACCAAGATCCTAATGGGACCAGTAAAGAGTCAAGGGCATCCCTTTGAAGACCAAAAAGTCAAATCATGTCGCATTCAGGCATTTAGTTGCATTTAGCTTGCATTGAATCATTCTTGCATATATCATTTAGATTAGGTGCATACATTTAAGTCACAATGCATTTAGGCATAAAATTCATGCATTTTTGCTTACAAAAAGGTTCAGAAAAGAGACCGAACATCCTCAGCCGTAGGGGCAACAACAAGAGGGCTAACCCTAATCTTGAAAGAGGCCAAACACGAAGAAGATGCTGAAATACCCAAAATAAAAGGTATCAGCGACAAAATCTTTGACAATTACTGACAAATGTTTTTCTCCTTTGTAGGATTTGATTCCTCTAACGATGGCATGACAGACGCTAACAATTTCCCGACTATCACTTCTGCCAACAAAAATTATTTTCAGACCATGCCATCTGTCGATAGAAAAGCAGCGTAAATTTTTCCAGACATTGCTCGTTGTCAGTGGCTCAATATCCAACATCTTGCAAATCATGCATTCGTCAATGGTGGTCGCCAACTTAATGTAGATCTTGCCTCCGTCGGTGGTGTTGCAGATCAGATTTTCCATTCGGTCCTATCTCTCCGCCGGTGGTGTATTGGATCCCATATTCTGCTGATCAAGTCTCTCCGTCAGTGGTGAAGTAGATCAAATCCAAACTAGATCTTACCTCCGTCGGTGGTGTTGCATATCAGATTTTCCATTCGGTCCTATCTCTCCGTCAGTGGTGTAGCGGGTCTCGCTTTTTGCTGATCTAGTCTCTCCGGCAGTGGTGTAGCAGATCAAATCCTATCCAGGTCTTGCCTCTTCGACGGTGTTGCAGCTATACCTAAATTTTACTCGGAGTTTACCTTTTTATTATAATTGTAGCTAAAAAATTAATCTAAAAAGAAAAAAAAGGAAAAAAAAGAAAAAACAAAAAAAAAAGAAAATGAAGAAAAAAAATCAAAAAATCAAAAAGAAAAATTTGAAAAAATTGAAAAAAAAGAAGAAATGAAATGAAAAAAGCAAAAATGAAGGAAAAATCAAAAAATAAAGAAAGAAGAAGAAGAAGAAAACTATCCGATCCTGCCTCTTCGTCGGTGTCGTAGCTAGATCAAATCTTCAGACCTTGCCTCGTCGACGGTGTGGTAGCTTGGTCAAATACAATCCTCCGATCATGCCTCTTCGTCGGTGTCGTAGCTGGATCAAATCTTTAGACATTGCCTCGTCGACGGTGTTGTAGCTTGGTCAAATACAATCCTCTGATCCTGCCTCTTCGTCGGTGTCGTAGCTGGATCAAATCTCCAGACCTTGCCTCCTCGTCGGTGTTGTAGCTTGGTCAAATACAATCCTCCGATCCTGCCTCTTCGTCGGGGTCGTAGCTGGACCAAATCTCCAGACATTGCCTCTTCGTCGGTGTTGTAGCTTGGTCAAATTTAACTGCCGGTTCCGCCTCCTCGTCGGTGTTGTAGCTGAACCAAAATCTACTAACTTCCGGTCTTGCCTATTTTTCAGTGTTGTAGCTAGACCAAATTCACTGACTTTTGATCTTGCCTCTTCGTCGGTGTCGTAGCTGGATCAACATTACTAACTTTAGATCTTGCCTCTTCGTCGGTGTTGTAGCTTGGTCAAAATTTACTAATTTTCAAATTTTATCAATGTTGTTTCTTGAAAAAAATGAAGAAAAAAGCAAAATTGAAATTAAAAAAAAAGAGAAAAAAGAAAAAAGTAGAAAAAAGCAAAAAAAAGAAGGAAAAATAAGAAAAAAATAAACAAAAGAAAAAGAGAAAATGAAGAAGTTATCAGTTTTCTGGTCTTATCTCTTCGTCAGAGTTGTAGCTGGATCAGACATCAGAACTTTCATCCATCGGTCTTGCCTCCTCGTCAGTGTTGCAGTTGGATCAAATTTTGTAGACCCTGTCTCTTCGTCGGTGTTGCAGCTGGGTCAAACTCTCTTTCGGTATTAGCTTATTATCAACAATGTAGCAAGTGAGACTTATTTTTCTTCCCCAACAAACAACCCCTATTTTGAAGGTTTTGCTTCCCCTAGAGTGACAAGGTGGATCAATCAAGACAAGAAAGAATATATACCGAAGAAAGAAGACACGCGTCAAAATGAGAGAAGTTCAGCCAGATAAGACAAAAATGAGTACTTTTGATCTTTGCTTTGTTCTCGTTTCACAAGAACAAGCAAAGATGGGCAACTGTAATCACTCATTTTTTGTCCGGTTTTTTAGTATTTTTAGTATTATTGTAATAATAATATTATTAATTTAAATAAATAAATAAAGTGTAAAAAAAGAAAAAAAAAAGTGTGGACAAGGGTGGTCCACGTCACCCCAAAGCACCCCCAATTGCCTATATAAAGGCATGGGGGGGAAGCAAGGCATGAATCGGCG
This sequence comes from Hibiscus mutabilis, assembly GCA_019671005.1. Lineage (NCBI taxonomy): Eukaryota > Viridiplantae > Streptophyta > Magnoliopsida > Malvales > Malvaceae > Hibiscus > Hibiscus mutabilis. The sequence goes on from CM033741.1 coordinate 9,212,148, forward strand.
GTGGGCAGGCCAAATAAGGGAGCTTAGGCTCCCGGCTAGCCCGGGACCGGGGCAGTGTCCTCGGTCCTATCGGTTCGATCAGAGTCCTATTTTGGATCCGATCTAGTTATTTTTTGGAGAGGTCGTGGTAGATCTTGGTGGGGTTCAGTCGGGGTTCATCATTCGAACTCCTAGTTAGGTATATTTTCTTCCTTTTTATCTGTGTTATATTTTTTATGATTTAATGAAGTAGTAGTTAATTTAAAATTGAGTTCTTTAGTTTGTATGTTTATTTATGTTTTAGATTAGTATTTATTATGTTTTAAATTTATATTTTATTTATGTTAGATTTGTTTTTATGAGTTAGATTAATATTTATGTACGTATGTTTTATATTAGTATTTTATTTATGTTAGATTTGTTTTTATTTATGTGTTAGATTAATATTTGTGTATGAATGTTTAGATTATTATTTTATATTTATGTTATATTAGTATTTTATTATGTTAATATTTATTTATATTTTTACCGCAATGTATTTATTTATATTTGCCATGTTTTTTTAAGTTTGCATAACAGATATATATTTTGTCAATGCGGTGCCCTTTTATGCGAGCGTAAACGGGGCCAGTATCAGGCGTAGTGATAGTGGTTGGGCGTTTACTCTAGGATAAAGGGGCCTTTAAAACTTACTCGCACTTATGACCCAAATTTTAATTTAATCGTCACTTTAAATCCGGAAAGTCTAATATTAATAAAGCGGTAATTATTAAAGTACCAATTTTGGGCGGTGTGGGGGTACTAATCCTTCCCCATCCGTAACCGACTCCAGAACCCGACATTTTTAAAATCTCTGGTTTTTACGGTGTCCGGTCCACCTTGAGTGGCCGGTGGCGACTCCATTTTTAAATAAAACACGGGTTTTATAAAACTCTCCGCAGAAGAAAATATTTTCAAAACAAAAATAAAATCACACATTTTTTTAGCGTAAAAGGACATCGCTACAACATTAAATGTGATTTTTTCAATGGAATCTTTTAAGGTTTTATAATACATTGAATGATAGAGTTTTTTTTTTCCAAATAGAATCTTGTATTTAATGCAAGCTCTTAATTGACCCTTAACCTATGCATATATGCATAGGTCAGACAAAACCTTAAAATAAATATAGGCTTGAGCAAGTATAATTGTTCAGTTGGCCAAGTTAATCACCTTTATTTCATCATATTCTCTTAGGTCATAGGATCTAGACTCACTAGGAGCACCTAATTTTCTTCCCCTAGAGTTCCCCTTCCCCCCCTTAGGTAGAATTAAGATTTGTCAAAAAATGGCTAGTGTCAAAATAAGTACCAAAACTATCATGTTTTTCCTTTTAGGTGCCTAAGCCTTTTTTTCAAAGTAAGTTCCTCAGTTCGACCTTAAAAGGGGCAAAAATGATAGTTTGGGCACCTAAAAGGGATAAAATAAAATTTAGGCGCCTAAAAGAGAAAAGCATGATAGTCTGGGAACTTAAAAGGGACAAAAATGTTTATGCACCTAAAAAATAGGATAATTTGGACACTTATTTTGGTATAAAGACAAAATATATAATAGATTAAATATTTTGGATATAAAAATATGGGGTGATATTTAAAGAGAAAATATTTACAATTACGTACTTGAATCATATTTTCCTCGAGTAAATTAACTTCATTACCCAAAATGTTATTGTGGTTTTGTTGGTCATTTATGTGATTAAATAGTTTGATTAGTTACATTCTTTAAGCAATGTAAGAATTTTAAATATAACATTATGAATATAACACATTAGGTTAAGAGAATCACCCCTTAAAAAATTAGTTTGTCTGGTTAATTAACTCACTTTCCAAAAGTTTAAAGTAAGACATTGACATAGTTGACAAAGGTTTAGGTTTTGGAGTCTTAAGGTTTTATATAAAAGTCTCATATTATATAAATCATTTGGGAATTTTAGTAATTCGAGTTAATTTAATAGATCAACTATAAGTTATTTAACATAATGCTTATAGTAATTGATTTTGATATATAATTATAATTAAAACTTGTAATTAATAAAACATTATCGCGAATTTTTGTCGTTAGATATAGAATATGATAATTTAGAAGCCAGTTTACTGAAAAATAGAAATGATAAGCTTCTCAGATGGAGTCGAAAATTAAACTCAAGGGAACAAAGTATTAGTAGTAAAAAATGGACAAAGTTTAAATTAATTAGAATAAGAGGTTCAAATAGATATATAACTTTTTTTTGAAACATGAAATTAGACAACTTTATTAATAAACAACAGAAAATTAAGAACATAACCTTTCAAAGGTTTCAAACATCCAAAAAACAAAAAAAATGATAAATCCAAAAAGAAAATTAAAGGGTTGTTCCGGCCAAATTAGACTCTTCCTTTTTGTACCACAACAGATTTCTAAAGTTCATTGTAGGAAGAGTCCCTTGGGAAATTGTCAAAATATGAACTAAATGAAATCTCCAATAGAAAACTGTAAATACCTTTTACGCCGATTCTATAGGCGCCGATCCACTATACAGTTCTGATTACATCAACGAACAACCACAAAAGGAGATCAAGCTATCCAAGACTATTGACAAACCCAAATCAAGAACAAACGTTGTAAGGAACACTACACGAGCATCAAGCGGCCGCAAAAGTATCCAGAAAACATGTCACAAGATAGAGACGTGCCATAAAGACATCGAAAAGACGTGCCACAAAGCTGAGAAAAATAAACGCAACAAGATATGCGATAAGAAGATAACCAAACCACATAGAATTTTATTAAAAATTAAAAAAAAAACTAAACCAAGATATAAGAAAACATGGAAGAGATCGAATATCGGTGATCAACAACTATCACCAAAATTAATGTCACCGATGGTCGGTTAAAACAAAAAAAGGATATACAAAACGACTGAGTTGAGAAAGAAAAAACGTCTAGATTTTTTAGGAACAAGTGGCTAGGGCTTTTTTCGATTAAGTGAATTGGCAAATAGATATATAACTCAATTAATATTAATTTTTTTTAATATATTTTTAAGCCCAATCCCCTATACACAATTCTGTCCCCGATGATAACATTAGGAATAACAAATGGATAATGAATTTGATACAAATTATTCACTTTCTTTTTTTGCAAATTTTGAATTTAGATAGTATAATTATATCCACATCAATTTTGAAACTAAAGTTAGGTCATATTTGGTAAATAATGGTTTGAGTCAAAATTAAAGCTTTAAGTCAAAATTAGAGGTTTGAGCTAATATTAAAAGTTTGACCGGTCAAATCCGTTAATTTGGATGTTTGAGGTGAAATCTCTAATTTTGAAAAAGTTGTTAATGAGAGCTTTTTAAAATTAGAGGTTTTGACATAAGAGTTTTAAAGACCCCTTTTGCCACAAATAACCTAAATTTAACATTTTCTATTTTAATTCTTTATCATCGCGTATTTACATTATGACATTTATAAACTAATACATTTTGTTTTTTTTCTTTTTATTCTCACACATTTATATTTGTATTTAAATTTAATAATTAATTAAAATGTATTAAAAATAATTATTTAAATAATAAATTAATATATAGATCCTTCAAATATGTTTAGTAATATTCTATTAAAAATATTTTTAATAATCTAAATAATATTAATAGATACAAAATATTGATAACTAATAAACTATTTAAACAAGTATCCAATATAATCATATTCTTATATATCATTTTGTTTGTTTAAATAAGCAAACAATCAAACAACTATCAATTACTTTTACCAAACACTTTTATACAATTCGCTAATCAAATCAGCTATCAGCTATCCGCTAATTGCCGAACATGACCTCAATATTAATTCTAGGTTATTTATTATTATTTGAATATATTTTATATATTAAGTATCAAAATATGTTATTTTATTTTTTATGAATAATTGAATTGAATATTCGAATCAATTATTTATTTACTTTTTTGAAATAATTCTATGTACTTTTTTAATCTATTATTATTATATATATAACATGATATTTCAGCAGATTCGAACTTTCAATAATTCTATAAGTAAATTTATCACTAGACTTTGACTTCATTCATGTTCTCGTCACTAAAACAAAATTTTTAAATTTAATAACTGAACTTTCAGTTCACTCATATTTTGGTCCTTAGGTATTAAATCAAAAAAAGGAAGGGTAACATAATAGTCCCGTGTACTGAAATGGACTACCTTTTACTGACATAATAATCATGTGTCATCACATGTTTTTTTTCTTTTTATTTTATCTTCTTTCCTTAAATATAAAAGTTTAACTGTTTTTGTTGGGTCACGCCGGCACACCACATGGCGCAGCGAAAAAAATATTCGGCGATTACCACTAGAGATCCATGTACGAGGAACGAATCAGGGTGAATATGGGTGAAGAATTACTTGTTTTAAAATCTGGAATTCTGAATTTGGAAGAGATAGATATCCAATCACGATTCCACGATGTCAATCGCAACGATAACACTCCGACCTCTATATAGTTCACCCAGTTGAAATGAGCATATAAAACTTTCTAAACTATTTAGAGGGTTTTTCCAAAAAGCATTAGTGACTGCTAGATCTCTCATGCCTTTATGTAGCTTTTGTAATCCTAATTTAACTCATATTAGGATTTCAATATATATATATAATCCTAATTTAACTTTAATTAGAATTTCAATATATATCTATATTAATATATATAATCCCAATTCAACTTAATTAGGATTTTAATATATATATTAAGGATGAGTCTACCACGTGCGTCAAACACCGCTGAACACCACTAACGTTAAACACCATTAAATTGATTAATAAAGATTAAAAATCTCAAGGACTCAACATACAATTATAAATTATTTAAAATAAAATTTCAATTAAATTATGTTTCATATATATTATATATTATAAATATTTTTCAAATAATTGGATCAAATACCAACCTTAGTCAATTTTAAAAATAAAAAACCCTAAAACCCTAAACCCTAAAACCTAAAATACTAAACCCAAAATCCTAAAATCAAAAATCCTAAACCCTAAACATAAAGCCCAAAACCTAAAATCATAAACTTAAAACTCAAAACCCTAAACCCTAAACCCTAAACTACAGTAATATGATATTTTAATTATATTTCTATCAAAATTTATTATTTGTTAACATTAAGTGAAATAACATTAACCGGTTTAAAATTTTAATTTTTAATATATGTATTTAGTAATTTCCATTACTAATTTATTATGCAACTATTTTTTCGAAGTAACCATTAAAACTAATGTTCCCTCTGTGGTTAAACGATTCGTTATATTAATTAAAAAGAAATGGGGTTATGTATGATGGTATTTGAACACCAGTAAATTGATCTAGGGTTTAGGGTTTTGAGTTTAAGGTTTATGATTTAGGGTTTTAGGTTTAGGGATTGAGTTTCGTGTTTTGGGTTTTGAGTTTTAGTTTTAGGGTTTATGGTTTATAGTTTTGGGTTAAGGGTTTAAAGTTTTAGTGTTTTTTATTTTTTTAAATTGATTAAGGTTGTATTTGATCTAATTATTTGAAAAAAATATTAAAATATATAATATATATGGAAACTAGTTTAATTGAAATTTTATTTTAAATAATTTATAATTATATGTTTACTCCTTGAGATTTTTAATCTTTATTAATCAATTTAATGGTGTTCAGCGGTGTTCAGCGTTAGTGATGTTCAGCGGTGTTCGACGCCCGTTGTAGAATTTTCCATATATTAATATATATAATCCCAATTCAACTTAATTAGGATTTCAATATATATATATATATATTAATATATATAATCCCAATTCAACTTTAATTAGGATTTCAATATATATTAATTTAAATCAAATTATATTATTTATATATTAAAAGAGTCGTGATTATAATAATTATTTTCTTTTAATATTTATCCAATGGTTAAATTATATATATCAAATATATATTAATTTAACTAAATTCGTTTACAACAAATTTGTACATATATAATTCGTTTAATATATGCTCATTTCAACTGTGGGTGTGACCCTGTAGGTTCTTTGTAACATTAGTAGTAAATGTTAAAACATTTCTAATATTACAAACAATGAGTGATATCTAGGAATATGTCATTGTCACCTAAGTTACAAGAAATCATGATTTGACATAACCTCTTCGTGATTAACTCTTTTCATGTATTACATCCTTTTGTCCTTATATCTAGATTAGACACAAGTCATGGAATAGTCAGACTCGTATAGTCCATCTAATATTTCTTGATATCTTGAGTAGACTATTATAAACGAATAACTATGATATGTCATATCAACTTATTCGAGCATGGCCATGCATTTCTAGTCTCACTCAATCAAGTGGCCTATGACATTACTCCTATTATGTAGGAGGGACAAATCCTATCTTGATCAACCATATCCCGCTACATAAATTATAACATATCCAATATCAGTCTTTATAGTGTAGTCAGTTACGACACACGTTTGACTGTATCAAAATATGTCACTCACGATGTTGAAATAATGATGATCTCAAGTCTGAAGATCATACATGTAGTTATCACTATGAGCAATGTTGTGACTGTCACATAATAATCTAAGAAACATGCTCATAGCGGGTCAGTCCAATATGTCGTTCTCTAACACATGCTTATGCATTGATTTTGACATCTTCAGGTCAATGACAATACTTTGTCATCAATAAACTACATATTAGTCTTAATGCATTATTGTTGTCCATGCCCACAATAATACTTGACTAAGGACATTTAAGAATAACCATATTATTCTAAGATTTTTATTATAATTTAGTTTATTTATGCACGCAGAATTATAACTGAAAATAATAATGACAATCCCTCTTTATGAATAAACAATGTAAAAACAAATGTCATTTACAATCATCTTATGATTGGTCTTTGGGCATACTCTAATAGTTTCATCTTTGTGTCACATTGACATTGAAATCACCATTCTTCGACGTCTTCTCCAATCATTAAAGAAATTGATGAAGTAGCCTTATCGTCTCCTATTACTCTATCTATTTAGTTTTTTTTTCTCCCAAAATCACTTTAAAACTCGTGAAACTCAAAATGCAAAAACTTCAAAACCCCAAACCACTTTAATCTACTATAGCATAATTATTCAATATACATGCGGTGAAAAAAAAGTTTCTACAAGCACCTTAATTTTAGGGTTTAACGGTTAGAGTTTAGTTTTAACGGTTTCGAACTGATGAGTTGTGGTTAGAATTTAAGGATTTGAGTTAGGATTTAGGGTTTATAGGTTAAAACCTAAATCTCTTTCCATATTATACTGAACTCTAAATCCTAATCTCTAAACCCTAAATTTTAACCCTAAACCCTAAATTCTAACCACAACCTCTAAACTTAAACTCGTAACATCTAAATCTTAAAATCTAACCCTAAACCCTAAAATTAAGATATTTGTGGAAATTTTTTGTTTCCACGCCTGTGTATTGAATATAAATCCATCTACAATATTAATCTCCCGATCAACGTGGAATAAGAATATATAGCTCGCTTCCTCATTCTCTTCCTCTCCGCTGTTGGGATTTGGAAGAAGGTTCCCAATCGTCGAGAACTCAAATAAAATATGAAAAACGAAGAGTTTTTCACAAAATAAAAAAGTTTTGGGGTCATTTTATAATGTTAAAAGAAAGATGCTCAGTCATAACATCGTTAAGTATTTAACGGCAGAGTGACCAAAATAAGAGCAAATCCAAAATTCAATGATTAGTTTGAAAAATTTTAAATTTTAGTGACCAAAATAGGAGTAAGAAGAAAGTTGATGGATGGAATTTGTAATTCACCCTAGTTTTATTCAATTACTTGAAAAGAAGTCACTAGTTTTATTAACGAAAAAATACCCAAAATTACAATAAGGGTTTACAAACTATCGTTGTAAACTAAATACATAATTCGGACATTCTCCTAAAACTAGCCACTTTAGATCAAACATGAACCATACATGAAAAGGTTATAAACCCATCCAAATACTCGATTGAAAAATAGATACGAAACCTAACTGCATCGGCATAATGAACCACAAAAGGGGATGAAGCTATTGATAGACCACCGAGAAAACGCAAATCAGAGCCGAGCACCGTGAGAAACTCTTCACAAGCGCAGACCGCGTATCCAAATTTAAACCGAGGGTCCAGAGCAGGGAAGATCAGTAGGATTACAAATACGCTCAATCTTGATCAGTCGTGACGTCGTCAAATCCAACCCTGATAATAACATAAAATAAAGAACGACCAAAACGATCAAAGGAGTAGAATAAAACATGCCAAAAGACAGAGATAAACATGCCAAAAGACAGAGATAAACATGCTAATAGACAGAGATAAACGTGTCATAAAAGCAGAAAAACCGTGTCATAAAAACAGAATTATTTTATTAAAAAACTAAAAAATAAAAATAAAAATAGATCCGGAGGTCAACAACCAACAGCAAAACTGGTTCATCGCGGGCTATAAAACAAAATTTGAGGCGCTAGAGGGCAAAATTGCCGAACGACTAAGAAAAAAATTAAAGAAAAGATGGAGAGCGGCTAGGGTTTCGAGCGGCTCCTTTTCTGTACCAAAGCAATAGTTCTATTCAATTATGATTCAATTAATAACACTTGAATTTAATGAAAAAAAGTAAACGAAATTAAATTTTAAAACATGTATAGGATTGTTACATATAAAATACTGCTAACACGCGCCTCCAGAGAAAACCCCATTCCCGTTATCTGATGGACTTCCAAGTCAATCAGACGGATAAATAGGGGAGTAAAGGAACAAGAGTTGGCTTGTGGGTATCAACCAAATAGCAATAAACGAAACATGAATATATTTGGATTAATATTTAATATATTGAAGACGTATAATTTTATATTTATATATTTTATTTGATATTAAAATTTATAATTAATTTTAGTATTACACTTAATTTACAAAATTAGTCTTTATATTTTAATTTTAAAATTAGTTCCTATACTTCATGGGTTTGTAACTTTTGGTCAAATTTGTAAATATGTATGCAAAAATAAATTTCTTAATTTTTTTGAATATATATATTTTATTTATGAAATTTACAGTTTTAATTTGAACCTAACAAGTTGTTCCAATGAAAAAGCGGGTGATGTTCATCCTAGGAGATTCAGGTTTAAATTACTTTGTCTGCAAAGTATATGTATATTGTTAAGAATTAAGAATATATATGTACAGATACTACCTTATAATCACCTCAAGACTATTAAAAAAACAATTTACAGTTTTAATTACTGTTGATAGATCAATATAGATTTTTATAATTTCAGAAACAAATTATGATTTTTCTTTTTTAGTTTCAGAAAAAAGCTATAATTCGAACAAAAAACTAATTTTTAGATTTTATTTTTATAATTTTTTATTTTTAAAAAAATATTTTTTAAGATATTTTTATAATCAGTTAAAATTGTTTTTTTATGACCTAGCATTCATGAGAACAAAAATCCTATGCCCCTAATCATGTCCCTTTTTTATGCCCTATACTAAAAAAATATTTAAAAATTAAATTTTAAATCATAACCTTAAATTCTGTCTTAAACCCTAAACCTTAAAAAATAAACCCTACCCCTAACCATAAACTCTAAGCCATAAACCTATTTTTTTAAAGTGGGGCACCAAAAGGGGCATAGTTTGGGGGTAAACGATTTGTATCCCATTCGAACAAAAATCCTTTACCCTTAATCATGTCTCTTTCTATGTCCCATACTAAAAAACATTAAAAAATTAAATTTTAAACCATAACTTTAAATTTCACGTATGCTACAATCGTTATGCAAGATAGCCATTGTTCCTATGTTTTACTTTTTATTTTGATCTTTAACGCACAGCCCATTTACCATTGATACGGTTCGAAACCTATCCACTAATTTTTGTTCATATAAACATAGGCATGAGATTCATACTCGAGCTCACATGTCTCACTTAACATTTTTATTGTCGCAAAGCCGATAAGTTATAATTATTTTAACAAAATTGAGATATATTCTTTGATCCCTGTCTATAAACTCATCGTATTGATTTTTATAGAAATTATTAAAATTAAAATTAATATAATTTTACGGTTGAACTTATATAAAAATGATTTTTATTATTAAATTAAAAATTCGAGCTTGATAATGTAACCTGAACTATAAATGAATTAATCTATGATCCGATTCGAATGGGTAGTCCAACTTTTGAACAACTCTACATTCAACCCTCAAATAAATACATTTCACTAGAAAAGAGAATATGTCAATAAATTAGACCGCTAATGATTTATGGAAAAAATTCAAGTCCAAGGATGACATGTAGTACAAAATTCAGAAATATTGTGCGAGACCACCTCCAACTTTAAATATAATATTAGTTTCTGTTGTAGTAAAAAATTTATAACGCTTAACCGACGACCAGTTGTTTTAGTAGGATGAGACGTTAAATCTCTTAAATAAGATTAAGGGTTTAAATTTTAGTGTTGTGAATAGAACAACTTAAATTGAAAGGGTCGCCCCCATAATAGACCTCTGCAGTACCTGATTCAAAGTAATCAACCAATAAATTAAGTACCAATGATTAAACCAAAAAAAACCTCTAACGCTTAAAATAAAATCTGTAATAACATATATAAAGAAGCTTAATTACACGAATTATATTAGATGATAATAAATTTTGTAACAAATTTTTTATGTTGAACAATTTAAATATTTTTTAATTTACATTAATCGCAAACTATAATTAAATGTGCAATGGTATACGCAAACTTTAATTTTGTGTAGGTGTATACATCGGGTCTTAATTTGATTCAATTTTCACAGATAAAGTTATTATCGACATGTATTTTTTTTACTTTTACATATTATTTACATGAGAAAATAATTCATGTACTGGCGGTGCAAACTTTTTGTTTTCATAAACACTCTAGTTTTAGGATTTATGAATTTAGTTTAAAGTTCAGGGATTTATAATTTAGGAATTGAGGTTAGAATTTAAGGTTTCAGGTTAGAATTTAGTGTTTAGAGGTTATGGTTTAGGTTTTAGGGTAATATTTAAGGGATTTAGGTTTTAACTTATAAACATTAAATTCTAACCCTAAATTCTAAGCACATAAACCTAAACTCCTAAATTAAATTGCTAAACGCAAAAACTAGGGCGCTTGTGAAAACAAAAAAGTTATCACTGCTAGTGAATGATATAATTACCCTACATGCATAAATAATTATATTTATTCAATGTGAAAATAAACAATGTGTAATTGAGTCAAAAAACAAAGTTTTATATGTGCAATTGAACAAAAATCAAAATTTTATATAAATAATTACACAAAATTAAAATTCACGTATCACATTGCACATTTAAAAAAAATTATATATAATTTTAATATTTATTCCCGGCATTTATAACCTCCTCTCATCTCCATACTGCAAAACCTTTTTTACGAATAATAAAAAGCGAACTTATGACTATAAGAAAATATTTAACTAAAAAATTAATTTCTATATAGATAAACAAATGTCTATTTACTTCATTTATTTTGAACTATATTCAGAATTTGGACCATCTAAATCAATCAATCATGAAGACTTTTGATACATAGGGAGACACATATGCAAAAGTCTGAGACATTGAACATCTAAAAGTCACAATTCATACAGTCAAGTACAGCAAAAACAAAGATACTGAATGTCAAAAAATTTGAAATTTTATGCAATTAATTTAACAGTCATATCTATAAGCATGAAAAAAATTAATATCAAATGTTGACTTTACTTTATTTCAAGTCATTCAACTACAAATTGGACTTGCAAGGACATCAATTAAGATTCTAGATGTTTAGTTTAATTTACGAGTATTTGTTATGAGATCTAGAAATTCTAGAATCAAATTTATTATAATCCTAAAAAAAATCAAATTTGTTATTTTTATATAGTAATCTTAGTTTAGCTAAAGATTATTGCTTTATTTTATTGTTAGTGTAACTATTCATATTTTGGATTAAAGTTGTTTATCGCAAGTTGATAAATGTGGAATAGATATCTGATCTTTTGTGTTTCTATTTATGTTTCATATTAAAAAATTAAATTTATGGTTATAATTAGTGTTTAGGGTTAGGATTTAGTATTAGGGGTTAAGGAATTAGTGGCATGATATATTTTTAGAGATTAGAGTTTAAAATTTAATTTTTAATGTTGTGCATAGAAATAGATACTGAAAAATGACAAAAATGTTTGTTAATAATGTTAAAGTTCTATATCAAAATTATTTTTATATCATCATAAGGGTGATGTCGGAAAACTATTTTTTTAGATCAAAATTCATAAACTCCACTTACAAAAAATCAAATAATTTCTCAAATATTATTAACTTTAAATTATTTCAATGTTGATGTTAATAATGTTAAAGTTCTATAGTATGAATAAAAGTGGTTGTTTTTGTTATATAATATAACTCATCAATAATAAAGAATTTCCGGAATTAAATTGAAATTAAGTGAAGCACCTATGGGAGGTGTGGAATATTATTATCCAAATATATTACTAACTTTTCTTTAAAAAATATTCAAAAAAAATTATATTACTAACTTAACAACCTTAAGAATAAATCAACTTTACAATATTAGACATGCTGTAATTACACAATACAAAACAAATTAAAATTTTAATTTAGTGAAGTCTCTTAAGCGTAATTATAACACGACTAAATATACCATCCCATAAAATTATACACTATCGTTTCATTATTATTATTTTTTTAACAATTCTACGAGAAGGGGAAGGGAGAATTTTGCTCTTAATGAGTCTAGAACCCACAACCTAAGGGAGAGTAAGGTCTAGAACCTACTATCATTACATTATATATATATATATATATGGGATATAATTCATTTACATAGTGTAAGAGTTTTAAGTTTTATATGTTTTTGGATTGTTGAATGTATGAAATTCATGGCTTGAGATTAATTTCTTATTTTTTTTTTCAAGTGATAATCTTCATATATTCTACTGTTAATCTCAGCCATCCATTTCACCTATCCAATGATTTAAAAACGTATAAAACTTAAAAACTCTTACACTATGTAAACGGATCATATCCCATACTCTTATACTATATAAACGGATCATATATATATATATATATATAAGTGCACGTTGAGCTACAGCAGAAAAGGATCAAGAGCAAACTCTACAACTGATGTGAGTTCATCCCAATTTGCGTGAGTGAAGAAATCGTTTCCTTGATTTGCAAAGCTTGAAGATGGTGCAAACAATTGAGTTTGAGCCATGCTATTCAATTGATCAGCTGCCATATTCCAATATAACTGACTTCTTCCATTAATTTCCTCAACACCTTTCTTCTCATTGTCGTCGTCGTTATCATTATTTGGAGCACCAAAACTTATGTATTTTTCATCACCATTATTGGATTCAAAGCTACATTTTGGAGAGCTTCTTTTGTTTGTAATTGAACTGCGTTTACCTGTAAGTTCTCTCCAATCTTGTGTGTACTTCCTATGTGGCGCTTTCCTCTCGAAAATTCGACATATGGTCCATACCTCCTGTTTTATAAATAATCGTTTATGTCACGTCATATCATGTTCATATCGTATAATTATAACGAAAGATAATTGTATGAATCAACTGAGTTTCGAATATTAAGCTTACAGCTTTTTGGATAGCATTGGAGTCGCCATGATTGCTAGGTAGGCGAAACTCGTGCATCATCCAATCCGTTTTGGTTCCTTTGCCTGCACTTCCACAGTAGTAAACTAATGTTTTCTTTAACCCAATGAATTGGGTGTCTTCAGTTCCATGTGAATAAACAGGTCTATCGATTCCAGTTGCTTTCCAGAACCCGGATCGAGTAACCCGATTCGGTCTAATGCTGTTTCGATACTTTCTTCCTCGTTTGCAGAAGAAATATGAGTCATTTTCCCCTTCACTTTCGGATCCTGCATGATAAACAAAACTATGAAGAATGGATTTGGACCAAGTAAGGTCAAACATCTAAATTTTCTTTCCCTTCAAAAATAAAAATAAAAGTTAGGTTGTCCAAACTTTAAAACATGTATAAAATATTGTTGGACATGCATAATAAGTACAGATAAAACTGAAAGAAGATAGTACTAATGAAATCATTACTTGGAAGGTCCCAAGGATCAAATTTGTAGATATCCATCTGCTTGATGAGTTGGAGTTTGTTCGGTTTGTTTTCGACCTTTCGTCGAAGATAAAATCGAACAAGTTCTTCATCAGTCGGATGGAATCGAAATCCAGGCAGTGGAACATCTTCTTCCTCCATCTTTGCTTTAGCTCTTCTTTATTACTATTGTTCCTCCCGTTGTTTGCAGTAAATGGAAGGAAGATAATATTGGGAATTTAGGAAAAAGTCAAGTCAATGTTGTTGACTCTTTGATTAACAAGCATATAATTAGCTAATTAGAAATAGTTTTTAGACCAGCAACTAGTTGATCAAGTGAGATGAGGCGCTAGGTAAGATCAGATGTACGAATCCTGATATCGTAAAGAAAAAAATTAGGTAAAACGATAGTCCTATAATGGATCTCTGCAAAATCTGATTCGAATTAGTTGATATGAGGCTCTAGGTAAGATCAGATGTTCGAATCCTGATATCGTAAAAAAAAATTAGATAAAACGATAGTACTATAATGGGTCTCTGCAAAATCTGATTCGAATTAGTTGATCAATTGGTTACGTACTTATGGGTGTACTTATACAAAAAAAAAACTTTTTATGTTTTAATAAATAGAGTGGGTTAACCAATGATGTAACACCCTGATTTTAATGGTGTAAAAAAAATAAAATAAAAAGTGCTATCAATGGGGTTTGACCTCGACCTTAAGTTTGGTGGGTTCAAGCCTTAACCGTTTAGGCTAAGGCTGCATCTAGTTATAATTTACCTTAATTTCTTTTTACGCTATTCGCCCCTGTTATACCGAAAATAAATAAAGACATGAACCCAATTCCCACATGTGATAATTAACACCCCAAATTATCCAAACCCTTTCTTTTTCTCTCTTGACCCCTCACCTTCTCCCACACTGGCCCTTGCTCCGATCACCCTCACCGCTGGTCCATGACGTACACCGCTGTCACCAATCGGAGCGCCGTCTCCGTCCTAACCAAAGCCCCCTAATCACTCATCGAACGACCACCTATTCCGTCTGAAATCGAAGATTGAAGGTCTGAAAAACCTAAAACCATTCTGTTGTAGCTTTTTTCGGCCACCTCCGTTGTCTGTTCGTGAGGCCGCCGCCACCAGTAGCCTCCTTTCGACAAAGCAAGCAAAACCTATGTCCCAGGTCCCTGTTCCGACACTGTTAAGGCCTTTGTCGGAGCTTCGTCTTCTCCGGTGAGGTTTTTACCTTGTAGGTAATTTTCGGTGAGTTTTCCGGTAGATTTTAAGTGGCTTTTGGCTTGGTTTGGTTAGTGATTTAACGAAGAGCATTTTTTTTGGCAGAGAAGTAACCTTTGGGGTCTTCGACGATGTTTTTCGGCGACAGTCCGACGGCCAGGATCTTTAAGGTAAGTGGGCTGGTTTATTTGTGGCCCAATGGTTGAACCGGCCTGAACTCGGTCCGAGTCCATTAACCGAACCAGTCTAATTAGACTAGGCCATCTAAATAACTAAGTGGGCCGGTCTGTTAAGGCCCATTAGTTCGACCCAACCCAAGCCTGTCAACCCGACCTAACTCGAACCGTGTGAGTCAACTCGTTCGAGTCAACTTAGTTAACTGAGTCAACCTGACCCGAGTCAACTTGATGATGTTATCATTGACCGTTGACCTAACGTCAGCATTGACTGTTGTCTGATGATGTTAGCATGATGTCAGCGTTGACTGCTGACGTCAGCGTTGACTTTGACCCAAAAAGTTAATTTTTTCGAAAAGCCTTATTTTATGTTTTTGATGTTCGGAGTCCATTTTCGAAGTCAGTTTTGTGAAATTTTAACTCGAAAGACTCCAAATATGATATTAGACCCGGACATGCTTTTGTACTTCATTACTCAGTTTAAAGGCAATGTGATTAAGGACTGATTGTGAATTGTGGTTAATTGAAGGCATTCGTATATCTTTGGGTCTGGGAGGCTGAGGGATATTGAATTTGGGTTCAAGAGTGTTCGAATATCGTTTCAAGGGTCGACCGACATAGCAAGGACTTAAGGTAATACATTACTACCCCTTGCATGCTTTATGATACATGTTGGTTCTAGGCTAAAGTTTGCATGAGTACGATTAAATGTACTTTTAACTCTGCTTGAGTCAATTAAATTATGAGATAATAGAATGGTAATTTAGATAAGATCGAATTATTCGAAAGAGAAATCTAATAGACCGAAAAGATCCTTAATTCAGTAAGTGGTTAATAAGACATAATCTCATGATCTGATAAATAGAGTTAAATGATTTAATATTTGAAATATTTCGTTAAGAAATGACAATAATACACTCAAGAAATAAGAATGACTTAAATACCTCTAAGACTTGGAATAAGAAATACCAGTAAAGCCAAACAAATAGACTAGCATTGAAAGTGGTAATATACAACCGTGTTTGTTAGTCATTTCGGACACTAATGTGATATTGGAAGAATACCATATGAAGGTATGTTCGATTTCTCGTAGTTCGTGCAGTGGATAATTAGTGAAGCTGGTCTACCTTGCAATACACTATAGTCAGTTATGAGAAATGAATGCTTAAGGTGTACCTATCTGATTGAATGGTTCGCTTTGTATCTTCTACTGTCATTACTTAATATTGATTATTACTGTTGTTACTATTATCACTGCTTAGACTGTTATTGGAATACTTGGGTATTATATGAAGTGCTTGAGGTTCAGCTTTGATCAAGCTGGTAATTCTGCCTGTTCTAGGTTCAGCCCTAACCCTGCTGGTAATTTCGCTTGTGCTGTCCTGTTTGAGGTTCTTATTCTTCATCTAGGGTAATTCTTTATGACTACTGTATCAGGTTCCTACGCTTCGGCTAGGGTAATTCCTTATGACTACTGTATCAGGTTCCTACGCTTCGGTAGGGGTAATTCATTGTGACTACTGTATCAGGTTCCTATGTTTCGGCTAGGGTAATTCCTTATGAATACTGTATCAGGTTCCTACGCTTCGGCTAGGGTAATTTCTTATGACTATTGTATCAGGTTCTTACGCTTCGGCTAGAGTAATTCCTTATGACTACTGTATCAGGTTCCCATGCTTCGGCTAGGGTAATTCCTTATGACTATTGTATCAGGTTCTTACGCTTCGGCTAGGGTAATACATTTTGCATTTTAGGCTTTTATGCTTCAGTTAGGACGATTTTATTTAACCCAATACACCCCTTTAGGTCAGCACCTATGCCCAATAGGCCTGAGTAAATGCCTTATAGATGCAGTCTTGGAAAACTGCCTATTGGAATTCAGATAGATGATAGATAAGAATTTAAAATGAACCGTAATTGGAATCTGTTGACACCCGAAACACCGTGATAGTTTTATACTATACCATGTATCTGTTCTACCTTACATGCATTTGTCTACATCATTATTTGGTAGTTTTGTATTACTAAGTTTTCCCAAACTCACTTTGTTTCACCATTGCAGGTTAAAGAAATTCAATTATAGATTTATGACCGATATCAGTTTGGAGTTTCCTTGGCATTTCGCGTGGAGTACGGTACCTATATATTAGTGGGCATGTATGTCACGATTTATTTTATGATTGAGTCTATATTTTGTTCTCTGGATTTTAGTTTGTATACACGAAATTTTAATATAGTTTTAACAGAAATGTTGTTTTACACTTTTAAATGTATTTCTAAGAGTATTTTCCTATATTTTTTGTGGGTCACTCCGTTGACCCTAATGTGACCTCTTAGATTTAGGTGTGTCGCATAGCCGGGTCTAGGGGGTTACATTTAATGGTATCAGAGCCTAAAGTTACGTCTTTCTGGGTATATCGGTCGATCGTCTATCTCAAGGTGTCTGGTAAACACCTGCCCCTAGATTATTATCGTACGCCATTGCGCCAGGACTCTGATGTTAGATCATTTCTGAAATAAGTGTATATAAGTCTTCCGTCCGACATTGTTAGATTTGTTCTAGCAAATGGTGCTCATGGTATTTGTCTGTGTTTCAGATTCACATGATGAATCTGAATTTGGATAAGGATCTGAAATGATTAATGTCTGAAAGTTTGATGATTTGGTTCAGAGTGTGAAAAAAAACTTAGATTCTGATATGATTTTATAATATCCGAAAAAAACAATAATGTATGAATGTTACATTTTGAAGCGATAGCAGAGCATCAACGTTCGTCTGCTCTGTTATAGTTAAGATGACTCCCAGGTGGAAGTAGGAGTGAAACACTATGAACCCTGTTGTTGAAGTATCTTTGACTCCTAGTATATAAGATTCAGCCTAAGTGATCGTTGAACAACTTGAGAAACTGGCCATGTTAGGTGATTCAGAGAATTGAAGGGTTGTACGGAGTAGCGTTATATTATATGTCTGACTGAGATCTACGGTCAACACCCTATTTCTGAAAGGCTCTGTAGGAGGCTTGTGGTATTTATCCAAACTTTAGTTACAATTTCCTTTTTGTAAAATTGATGGCCAGTTTGATAGAGTATTTCAATATCTAAAGGATGTGTTTTGGAGTTGTATGATTGACTATTGTGATTGTCGGGAAGGTTTCTTGCCTCTAAGTTTGTTTATACAACGACTATCAAGCTAGTGTATGCATGATACTCTGTAAAGTCACATATGTATTAAAATATTATATTCTGGTTAGTTGGTCTGAGATGCAAGATGGAATGGTTTGAGTCCAAAGTTAGCCCGAGTGACTGAGAACACTAATAGATTGATCAATGACCGTTTGAGAAAGTCTTGAGAATCAAGTATACTCCATGTATAAGTTTCAGTACAAGGAAAAATGGAGTAGTTTCTACATTCTCTGCCCCTGGTAAATTTTGAGGACGAAATTTCTTTTAGGGGGAGAGTTGTAACACCCTAATTTTAATGGTGTAAAAAAATAAAATAAATAGTGCTATCAATAGGGTTTGAACCCTCGACCTCAAGTTTGGTAGGTTCAAGCCTTAACCGTTTGGGCTAAGGTTGCATTTATTTATAGTTTACCTTAATTTCTTTTTAGGCTATTCGCCCATATTATACCGAAAATAAATAAAGACCTGAACCCAATTCCCACATGTGATAATTAACACCCCAAATTATCCAAACCATTTCTTTTTCTTTCTCGACCCCTCACCTTCTCCCACACCGGCCCTTGCTCTGATCACCTTCACCGCCGGTCTATGGCATACACCGATGCCACCAATCGGAGCACCGCATCCGTCCAAACCAAAGCCCCTAATCACTCATCGAATGGCTACATATTCCGTCTGAAATCGAAGATTGAAGGTCCGAAAAACCTAAAACCATTACGTTCTAGCTTTTTTTGGCCACCTCTGTTGTTTGTTCGTGCCGCCGCCACCGCCAGTAGCCTCCTCTCCACAAAGCGAGCAAAACCTATGTCGTAGGTCCCTATTCCGACACTGTTAAGGCCTTTGTCGGAGCTTCGTCTTCTCTAGAGAAGTTTTTACCTTTTAGGTAATTTTCAGTGAGTTTTTCGGTAGATTTTAAGTGGCTTTTGGCTTGGTTAGTGATTTAACGAAGAGCATTTTTTCGGTAGAGAAGTCACCTCTGGGGTCTCTGACGATGTTTTTCGGTGACAATTCGACGGCCAGGATCATTAAGGTAAGTGGGCATATTTATTTGTGGCCCAATGGTTGAACCGGCCTGAACTCGGTCCGAGTCTATTAACTGAACCAGTCTAATTAGACTACGTCGTCTAAATAACTAAGTGGGCCGGCCTATTAAGGTCCATTAGTTCAACCCGACCTAAGCCTGTCAACCCGACCCGACTCGAGTTGAACCGACCCAAATCGTGTGAGTCAACTCAGTTGACTGAGTTAGCCTGTTCGAGTCAACTCAGTTGACTGAGTCAACCTAACCTGAGTCAACTCGGTGATTTCATCGTTAACCGTTGACCTGACATTAGCATCGACCGTTGACTGTTGTCTGATGACGTCAGCGTTGACTTTGACCCAAAAAGTTAACTTTCCCGAAAAACCTTATTTATGTTTTTCGACGTTCGGAGTCCATTTTCGAAGTCAGTTTTGTGAAATTTTAACCTGAAAGCCTCCAAATATGATATTAGACCCGAACATGCTTTTGTATTTCATTACTCAGTTTAAAGGCAATGTGATTAAGGACTGATTATGGATTGTGGTTAATTGAAGGCATTCGTATATCTTTGGATCTAGAACGCTGGAGGACGTCGAATTTGGGTTCGAGAGTGTTCGAATGTCGTTTCAAGGGTCGACCGACATAGCAAGGACTTAAGGTAGTACATTACTACCTCTTGCATGCTTTATGATACATGTTGGTTCTAGGCTAAAGTTTGCATGAGTGCGATTAAATGTACTTTTAACTCTGCTTGAGTCAATTAAATTATGAGATAATAGAATGGTAATTTAGATAAGATCGAATTATTCAAAAGGGGAATCTAATATACCGAAAGGATTCTTAGTTCAGTAAGTGGTTAATAAGGCATAATCTCCCGATCTGATAAATAGAGTTAAATGATTTAATATTTGAAATATTTCGTTAAGAAATGAAGATAATACACTCGAGAAATAAGAATGACTTAAATACCTCTAAGACTTGGAATAAGAAATACCCGTAAAACCAAACAAATAGACTAGCATTGAAAGTGGTAATATACGATTGTGTTTGTTAGTTATTTCGGACACTAATGTGATATTGGAAGAATACCATATGAAGGCATGTTCGATTTCTCGTAGTTCGTGCAGTGGATAATTAGTGAAGGTGATCTACCTTGCAATACACTATAGTCAGTTCTGAGAAACGAATACTTAAGGTGTACCTATCTGATTGAATGGTTCGCTTTGTATCTTCTGCTGTCATTACTTAATACTGATTATTACTGTTGTTATTATTATCAATGCTTAGACTGTTACTGGGGTACTTGGGTATTATATGAAGTGCCTGAGGTTTAGCTCTAATCAAGCTGATAATTTCGCCTATTCTAGGTTTAGCCCTAACCCGGCTGGTAATTCCGCATGTCCTGTCCTATTTGAGGTTCCTATGCTTCGGCTAGGGTAATTCTTTATGACTGCTGTATCAGGTTCCTACGCTTCGGCTAGGGTAATTCCTTATGACTACTGTATCAGGTTCCTATGCTTCGGCTAGGGCAATTCCTTATGACTACTATATCAGATTCCTATGCTTCGGCTAGGGTAATTCCTTATGACTACTGTATCAGGTTCCCATGCTTCGGCTAGGGTAATTCCTTATGACTAGTGTATCAGGTTTCTACGCTTCGGCTAGGGTAATGCATTTTGCATTTCAAGCTTTTATGCTTCAGTTAGGATGATTCTATTGGACCCAATACACCCCTTTAGGTCAACACCTACGCCCAATGGGCCTGGGTAAATGCCTTATAGATGCAGTCTTGGAAAACTGCCTATTGGAGTTCAGATAGAGGATATATAAGAATTTAAAATGAACCGTAATTGGAACCTGTGGATACCCGGAACACCGTGATAGTTTTATACTATACCATGTATCTGTTCTACCTTACATGCATTTGTCTACATCATCATTTGGTAGTTTTGTATTACTGAGTTTTCCCAAACTCACTTTGTTTCACCATTGCAGGTTAAAGAAATTCGATTATAGATTTATGACCGATATCAGTTTGGAGTTTCCTTGGCGTTGCGCGTGGAGTACAGTACCTATGTATTAGTGGGTATGTATGTCACGATTTATTTTATGATTGAGTCCGTATTTTTTTCTCTGGATTTCAGTTTGTATACACGAAATTTTAATATAGTTTTAACATAAATGTTGTTTTACACTTTTAATGTATTTCTAAGAGTATTCTCCTATATTTTTTCCGCTGGTCGCTCCGGTGACCCCAATGTGACCTCTTAGATTTAGGTGTGTCGCATAGTCGGGTCTAGGGGTTACAAATGACTTAAAGCTTTTATATTTTAAGGGCGTTAATGGTTTCTTTTATGGGTTACCATATCCATCAACTAGTGATTAGTGAATTATGAAGTTGAATATATATAATTATTTCTTTGATTTCTGTAAGTTCTAGAAATTAGATCGGTCAAGGTTTGCGATAAGTTTTACGTTTTCTGGTGTTAGTTGGGTAGAGATAAATATAGTACAATAAGTTATTAATGTTGGAAATTTGTTAGTGAAACCGTAATAAAAGCCGGATTAGATATATAAATATAAGTTTTGACGCTCTGTTTTGATTTACGGTTGTAGGTGAATTTCGATAGTTTGATCTTTTTTTGTGATTTGTTTGTCGATATAGTCAGATTTATTATGTGATGTTACCTGTAAAATTATAAATTTCGCTCACAACTCTTATTTCGATTCTTAAGCGTGTGGGTGGATAGAGACAAATAATTTTATTTCCTGTTTCATTTTTTTAATGTTTTATTTTATCCTTGTCGTTGTAGACTGTTGCCCACTAAATAAGTTTTGCTAGTCTGATTTTTAGTTATTCTTTTTTGTTTTGTTATTTTTTTGCTACATTTTTATTTCATTTATAATATTTTTTATTTTATTTTTTTATAAAATCAACCGAAATATAACTTCTAAAAAGAGTCAGACTAAAAAAATAAAAAATAATTATACTCGCAAAAAATAGTATTTATTTTTTAGCCAATATATATATATATATATATATATATATATATATATATATCGATTAGTCTATTCTTATTTGAGTTTTATTTTGATACACAGCACGTGTAAAATATTTTTACACAACCCTTTTATAAAATCTAAAATCTAAAACTCTAACACCCGAAATTCTAAACCCTAAACGCTAACCTCTAAAGCATAAATTCTAATCCTAAATCCCTAAACTTTAAACCCTACAACCTAAACCCCTAAACTTTAAACCATAAACTAAACCCCTAATCCCTAAATTTGAAAAGCACGTGTAAACTTTAATTTACACGGACTGTGTATCAAACTTTTTCTCTTCTTATTTTGTAGACACTTTTTAAAATTTTGAAGTATTTTTTCTTTATTCAATAAAATTAATGACTATAATTTGTTAAAAGAGATTATTGATGGAATTATAATTTATTAAATACCGTTGTTGTTACAACAGTACAGAGGAATTGAATTTAAGTGCGTCTAATTATGTGATTTTTTAAAATTACAGTTTAATTAGAAAAAAAAATCAATTGTACGTTTTAAGAAATCCCTACCATTTTATTAATCAGTGAACAATATTAGAATTATAAGTCTTGAAAGAATACATATTGATGCTATAAATCGCTTTCTTTTGTATATGAATTTTCCAGACATGCAGACTTTCGTTTACGCAGTTCTCATACGGCACGTCGAAAGATGAAACAATATAATAAGAATTATTTTATTTATTATTAATATAAGAATTCTAGAATTATAAATCATCTGAACATGTGATTTTGAAATATAAGTTGATGTTTGAACAAAATTCAAAGCCTACATTATATATAATTTAGACTTTATATATATATATATGAATGAGTAACTTTATATATAAACTGTGAAAAAATTATACAAACCTATATAATTATTATTTAAAAATTAAATTTAAATTTTAAATTCTAACTATAAATCATATAAACTAAACTTCTAGCCTCTAAACTTTAAATTAAATCTTAAACCCTAAAATAGAAAAAGTTGTGTAGTCTGACATGCACGTCAAAATTTTCTCTCTCTATATATAATATTTTTATACTATAAATATTCTATATGATTTTATTCTTAAAATTTGTATTGCGTATTGACTTGTATTATAATTATTTTATTGAATTTGGTGTTATTTACCATGTAAAATGAATTATTATTTCAAAGTATTTAATTTCAGCGATAGATGAATATTCCCCCAAACAAAAACAAAGAAAAATGAAAAGGCATAATTTGGCATTTGGACCTCCCAATTTCAAGTCATTCATTGGAGAAATTATATTATAGGCTCGTCCCACCACGTCATTCATAGTCCAAACCAATACAAATTATCTATTTCAATAATTTTTTTATATCATCTTTTTACCAAGTGAATCTTCACCCATATTTACTGTAAATCAAATTTAAAAAAATAGTTTTTATCATGTGAATCTTCGCTTGGTAAAAAGATGAGATGAAAAAAAATAATGGAATAGATGATTTTTATTAGTTGGGACCATGGATGATGTGGCGGGACGGGACTATGATATAATTTCTCTAATCATCTGTTTATATCATAGGCTCAGCTCGCCATATCATCTATGGTCCCAACAAATAAAAATCATCAATTTTATTAAATTCTTATTGGTTGGGACCATGGATAGGTGAATCAGCCTTACGATATATTTCTCCATGGACAGGGTCCTCTATAATCTTTGATTTTGGTTTTCTCAACAAAAATCAATAATTGCTATGCTAATTTATTAAAAGGTACCTTAATCTAGTATACCTTGTTCAAGTAAATCCTTGTTTTCCCCCCTTGTAGTTAAATAGTCCTTTATTTATAGTAGTTTCAGTTTCAGTTTGACAAATGTCACGATTTTATTGTTTATAAAAGAATTTAATCTAGATCTCTAATTATATTAATGAAATCATTTTAACCTATCAAAATAGTGAAAATCCCGCTGTTAAATATTGACAGTTTCATACCTTTAAGAACATTGGGACTTTTTTGTGTTTGAAAATTTGATTTGAATTTCAATTGTTATGCAAATGATAATGATAATAATGAAATGTAAACACTAGCTATAGATAAATGGTTAAGATGCAATACAATACCAGCTAAGGTAAATTGGATATGGTTAAAGACAAGCTTGTAGTATAACACCCCTACCCGGTTACACGAGCAGAAGATGTCACATTCTAGAGTCGAAGAAAAATGGGGACAAAATTAAAATTTTCAAACTTCATAGCACATTTAGAACATGCAAGGTTATAAATGTACTATTCAATCAAGTTAACTTTAACCGCCAACGATATTTTTGCAAAAGTATGAAAGTTTTAGGGACAAAATATAATTTTAGAAAATACTTGAGGTATTGATACCATCTACTAACAAATAAGTCAAGGTGTCAATAAACCAGTTGATGAGTATTATTTTTTTTTTTTTGAAAATTAGATTCCTAAATTAATTTTTTTAATTTTTGAAGGAATTGATTTAAAATTTTATTTAAAATTAAATAAAAATTTTAAAACTTTTGAGACTAAATGAGAAATTTTAGGTTGGACTTAATTAAAAATATTTAAAATTTTAGAAATATATTTAAAATTTTAAATTTTTTTGAAGGGGCCAAATTGAAATTTTAAAAATTTTCAAAAGACAAAAAGATAACATATCAAATTTTGGGAGAGCCAAGGCCCCACTGACCTTCATATGGCTCCGACACTGCCCGTAAGCTAGGTTAATGGTTCAAGTCATAGAGTTATGAATACAGTAAATTAGGTTGAGAGAGTTGCCCATAATAAATCTCTGCAATATTTAATTTGGATTGCTCAATCAATAAGTCTTGTCTTCCTCGAGATTTGGCTATATTGATGGTGTTCTTCATGACAGCGATAACAACTTCTTCTCCTCCTACGCTAGAAAAATTAGAATAACTATGGTGGTTCAAGTTGAGCTTTGGGGGGTCTTTGAAGGCCTAAAGCTCGCTCATTCTCTTGGTTTGGGTCCTTTAATTGTGCAGGTTGATAACACTTATGTTTTCCGCATGATTTTTAGTCCTTCTTTTACGAGCCCTTATGCCTTAGTCTAGTCTATTTCCACTCTGTTGGAGCCTGCATGGCTGGTCGAGTTCAATCTTGTTCGCTGCGAATCTAACATAACTACCGATCTCATGTCAAAGTATGATGTTGCTCAATTTGATTCTCTTGTTACTTTTGATGTCCCGTCTAATGAATTTATTGGCATTCTTTATCGTGATTCATGATACTTTTTTATACTCGATTGAGAGGTATATAATGTAATGACTTCAGCCTCTTTTTTATTTAATAAAAAAAAAAAACCAAAATGTCCATGCGTTGTCTGCTGTTTGCCGATAACATGCACTGTAAAGATAAAAAAAAATCATTGTTAAACATTAGCGACGATAATACTTTATACAAAATCAACATGAAACTCTACCATTATGATTTCTAACATAAGTAGACATGTTTTAAACATGATTTAGCACAAGTTAACAAAGATTAACACAACAAAAATATCAATCTATCTCGTTTAACCATGATGACTTTTTTTTTTATGTAATTTTAGTCATGTTCATCTCACAATAACACTTACACAAAACATGTCAATCTGTCACACAAATCACATGATTATAAGGTAATTTTTTGTAACAATTAATAAATTAATCTTAAAATGTAACGAAATAAAATATTAGACATTTATTTCGAAAAAAAAACTTAAAACACTTAAACAAACACTTATTTTATAATAAGCCAAAATGTAAATAAATCTACCGTCCAACAAAAGAGGCAGGGCGCCGGCAAGTCAAGTATTTGCTACAAATATTATATAGGGGTGTCATCTTACTTCAACAAGTATACTTAGACAATTCTTTGAATTCCCTTAGATATGGGAACTTGGCTTTATATTTGGTATGATTTATTATTATATTAATACCCTCTTAAGGTCAAATATGGTGCACTCTTCTAGAAAAAAAATATCATTTTCGTTCCTATTCCCATTTTGTTACATACTAATTTTGTAATTTACAATATAAACAAATTATGAACCAAGATACATTTCATTTTAATTTTAATCTTCTGTTGCAATAAATTTGTTACATTCTGATTTTTAGTGGTTACAATATTAATTTAATTTAGGCATTATGATAAAGTCGATAATTAATGTCTTTAAAGCTAATTTTAAACATTTTCACCTTATTTTTCAAAACCAAGCCTGTATAATTCTAAGTGAATAGAATTCATCTGTCCTTTTTATGTGCCTCTTTATATGCCCCACTAATGACTTTATGCCACGCTTATTATCAATGAAATAAAAATAATTAATAAAATAATGAGAAATAATCACCAATATATGTAGTATAAAATCATTAGTTGCACATATAAAAAGACAGCAAAAAAGGACATGAATTTTATTCTATTTTAAGTTTGAAAAAAAGACTTACTCAGTCTTCTAGACATATGTGAAAATGGACGATTAAAGGCGAAAACAACGACAAAATGACTTTTTAAAAGAGGGTTTCAAGCCATTCTTGAACATAACATGTACTTTTTTTTAATGTTCCAAAGACTTGTATTTTCTTCTTTGCTTTCCTTTTCAATATACGGGGCCACCTCGCGCAATATTGAATGTTCAAAAGCAGATCTTACGTTTGACATTTCATACCCTAAATTACTACTAATACTTATCAACGGGTTTCACTATGTCTGCTAGCAAACCAAATTATAAAGACTGTGTTTACCGATGGGTTGGTCCGAGTGGTAAGCAGTTAGTATTGTTTAAGTAGGTCTCGAGTTCGAGGTGTTATATATGCAAAAAGTCTCATTAGAAGATTTATTTACCAAAACTAGGTGTGCGATGCGGGTTAGTCCAGATTAGTCAAGGCAAAGTCCTGAAAAATCAGGAGGACAACTAAAAAAATATAAAGATTGTGTTTAACCATTCCCCTAATTTGAGGGAGTGCTTGACATAAGGTTGGGATGGGACATGATAATTTTTTATATCTATCGGTATCTGATTTATTAGTCGATTAATTCAAATTAAATACTACAAAAATAATGATGAGAGTGACTTCTCTAATTCAATTCATGTTGCTTTTTTATATTTAAGGCTTAGAGCTTAAATTTTAAAGATTTGTTTTCATTTTTGTTTGGTACTTATATATATATATATATATTCAATAAAGAATGAAATTTTAGGATCATTATGCCGTTAGTTAAATTCTCCTTATAAAACTAATTAGTAATTTAACTGTTATAAACTCAAAATACAAACTTTCATATAACATGCAACATGATTTATGAACTTTGGTTAATTTAGTGTAATTATACAAATAATCTTTTATTTTAATTTATTTGTGCGCATATACATATATATATTGATTCAATTATATTCATCTAAAAAAATAAATAAATAAACAGAACAAATACTACCATATAAACACACCAAAATATTAAAAAAAGAATAAATAAATCATCTGTTTGAATTTAACTTGGTTGAAATGGTTGTCAGGGTAACATATAGGATTCAAAAGATCGAACATACTTTAACGTGCAACTTCCTTCGTTTTAAACGATGTCGGGTCATAAAAATCTATATAAACCGAATTAAATAAAAATTTAGGTATAAATTTACACCACATTTGAGAAAGTAAAAACATATATCTCTGATTAAATGGATTTTTGCTCTAAGGAACTGATCAAAGGTATTTGAAACTTGTAAGAAAGACTCTTTCTAAGCTGATTAGGCTCTCTTTGCCCCAAAGTCAATAATTTGACTTGACCTGAACAACAATATTTAATATTCAGATGACTCCAAAATTGACATTATT
Source organism: Hibiscus mutabilis (assembly GCA_019671005.1). Taxonomy (NCBI): domain Eukaryota; kingdom Viridiplantae; phylum Streptophyta; class Magnoliopsida; order Malvales; family Malvaceae; genus Hibiscus; species Hibiscus mutabilis. Next base: position 9,240,821 of record CM033741.1, read on the forward strand.
TAAGAATGTTCGACAATATTCAAAGCTAGCTTTCGCTGTATCATTACCCCATTCATGCACTTCGGCCAAGAAACTAAATTATAGTAATCCATTTTATCCTTTCACATCTATGCTCTACTTAGCAGCAACTGGGCTTAAAGAAGATGAACGACGTAGTCCAAGTTTCTCCGGCCGGTCATAACAAGGACGAAGAAGAAGATGTTCCACTTCCCGGGTTTCGGTTTCATCCAACAGATGAAGAGCTCGTAGGGTTTTATCTCCGACGGAAAGTCGACAATAAACCCCTCAGAATCGAGCTTATCAAACAGATCGATATCTACAAATTCGATCCCTGGGATCTCCCGAGTATGTTCATTAATCTTAGTCTTTGTCTTTTCGATTTGGGAAAACGGTTCAGGTCTCGTTTTGAAAAATTGATAAACGAAAAATTCTAGGGTTTTGTTTATTAACTATGAGTTTTTATTTTAGTCTCTTTAATAATTACTCTCTTTAATATGTTTTTTAATTATCTTGCGTGTCAAACTATCAATATTTGACGATTAATGAAGCAGAAACCAGCAGTTCCGTGGGAGACGGTGAATTGTATTTCTTCTGCAGGCGAGGAAGAAAGTACAAAAACAGCATTAGACCGAACAGAGTGACGGGGTCCGGATTCTGGAAAGCGACCAGCATCGATAAGCATGTTTATTCGCACAGAGATCGCCGGGGATCGTCCGGCCATCCCCAAGCCTGCATCGGGCTAAAGAAAACGTTAGTGTACTACCGGGGAGCTGCAGGGAAAGGCACCAAAACCGATTGGATGATGCATGAGTTTCGCCTTCCCAACGAAGCAAACGCCGGTCTGCCCGATTCCAAATCTCCTGCACTAGAAGCTGTAAGAAAAACAAAAAAAGCATTACATTTAAGTTTGTCTTTGGTCGATGTTTTATATACTTTGTTGGGATCATTGCAGGAAGTATGGACTATTTGTCGGATATTCAAGCGGAATGCACCGCAAAGGAAATACACACCGGACTGGAGAGAAATCGCAGCGAAACGCAGTTCGACCGCCACACCGAGCACTCGAATCTGCAGTGTGGGATCCGACATTCACGAGAATTACATCGCCTTCGGCCCTCCGGTTGTTCGAAACAGTGACGAGAAGCCGGTTTTCGGTGCTATCGACGGAAGAAACCAATGGCATGCAGAGCAAGTGAGCTTGGCTCAAGCTTCATCAATGGCATCACCTTCGAGCTTTCCAAATTGTCCAGATAATAATGATTTACTCAGTCATGCAAACTGGGATGAGCTCAAGTCAGTTGTAGAGTTTGCTTTTAATCCCTTTTAGTGTGTAAATAATGGTTTTTGTAGGTTGTATTTGAATTAACTTTAAATTTATTGCATTCGTTTAAAGTATCAAACATCAATATATACCAGATTTGGAATTGATGGTTTGTATCCATACTTGTAGGAATATATATTATGGTTAATTCTATTCTTTCTCTTGGATTTATGCATACATAATTTGAAACATCATTATGTTATTTTAAAAAAAAAAATCTTTTATCTTTTTCCAGTTGAACTTATTAGAGGACAACACAACATTAGAATCTCCAATTACTTTTCTTTTGAAAAAAATAAAAATGTGATTATTTCATTGTAAATTTTAATAAAAACTTACTCGGCGACCAAAATATACCTAAAAATAACGACAAAGTAACCTGATTATTATAATCAATAAATAGAGTGACTTAATTATGATTTTTTGAAATATGACGATCAATTTACTCATAAAATAATGATTTGTGCTGTAATTTAACCAAAAAATTCTTTGAAAACCATAGGCAAATGAAGGTTTCATTTCACGAGCCAAACTTATATCATACCAGTCTAAGCAACCGAGGGTTGCAGCATCTGGATGTTGACCATGTTTAGTGTTTGTTATCCGACGGAAAGCTCACCACATAACCATTGGTTCCTCAACGAAAACCGAAAGAATTTACGACTGTAAATGTATCGAATAGGAACTCATTTCAGATGATTTTGTTACATAAGATTCTCAGGAAGAGTAATATAACATGTGGGAAAGAGTTTACTTTGCCAATTGCCAAGCTTAATTTCATTTGTGTTAATGGAATCTTCAAATTCTTATTTCCAAAAAAGAATCATAATGCCAGTTAAATAAATAAAAAAAATTAAACATTCTTGACATTGAATCTAATGTTCTGGTCTACTTGAATCTTCATTCCTCAACAACAGCAAAAGGATCATTCTCTCCGTCTTGGATCGATCGTTTCTTCTTCAGCAACAGAGTCCTTGCCTTGCTCAAGCTAGAATTGCTAGGCTTGGTCATTCTCTGATAAGGAAATGAAGCATTCAAAACCAAAATTAGTGTACACCATTGTAATTAAAAAAAAAAAAGAGTTACCTTTACTATTTGCCTGTTTTCTCTGGTCACAAATGGCAGAAGAGAGCTATCCTGTTGTATCGGAACCGGACGATGGAAATAACGAACTTGAACCTGTAGAATCAGAGAAAGAAACTAGACATGATCAATCTAACAGCCAAAAGAAGTACACTATACATGCAGCCATTCGAATGAACCAGTAAAGCTGACCTCTTCTCTTTCGGGTTCGTATAGCACATCTCTGCAAGAGTTCTCTGTTTCCGGACTAAACTCGAAGATGTCGTGAAAGTTTTCATTTTTCTGCTTATGGAACAAGCGAGTGTTTTTAGTATAAAGTAAAAATTATAAAGGAATTTCAAGGTAAAAGATGATTAAATATACCATCATATGCTTGACAAATCCATCTTCTCCTAGAAATTGCCTAAGATACTTCATCTGCAGTCTAATAGGAAGCCGTTCAACTTCTTTACAAGATATGAGCAAAAGTAAACCGATCAAGTTCAGTACCTGTATTATTTGAGATCGTGACCACAAATTGAGTTTCGGGCCATTTATTGTCTCACAATAAGTTTGACACTTCTGATTGTAAGTTGTGGATACAGGCAACTTTTCGGAATCCTTAGCCTTGGTTGAGAATTTCTCCAGACAGTTGCTATCGGAAATTAAAGCTAGCGCATCATGAGCCGCTGCGCAAACTGATTCGTCCTCGTTGTTTAGTAAGTTTGAGAAGCATGAAGTTGCCCTGCATCCGAATTTCCAAGACTATCAAACTAAGTACAAAAGAACATAGAATATTCTCAACGAATCGAACTGTTTAATCAGTAGACTCACCCTTGCCAAATCTAGTAACTCAGCCTCCATCCGTCGAGGGTGGTAAGGAGAAAGGTCCAAGCGGATATAGCAACAGGTAGAACAGCCGGTGAATGTTTCTTTTTCATCTGAATTGATTAAGCAAATTAGAAAGAAAAAAATCTTGAGAAGAGTAACTAAACACCAAGGTTTTAATTAAAATTACTTACAGCCGAGCCAGGTGCAGGAAGAATGAAGCTCTATATCAATTGCATTGCCTGTTTGGCCTCGTCCGAATTTTTCACACCGAAGAATGTAACAATAGCCAAGCACTCCAGAACCTGCACTTGTAACAAAGTTCATGAATCATAACCATACAAACAGAATATGAAAACAAAGAATCAAACAGCAACTACATAGCTGATTGATTATAACACAACAGTTACCTTTCCAATGTAACTTTAGATTTAAGTCCATTGGAAACTGCTGAAAATACATCATCGTACACTTTGTGCGAAGTGTCGACAGATTCAGCAATTATTGCAACCAATCCTACAAGAACAGAAACATGTATCAGAACTGTGTACGTTGAAGTTCAAAATCTAATGAATAATTGCATTGTCACGAAGGATTGAACTTACCGATAGTATATATAGCATTCTCCATCTCCTTGGCCACACGACTTTTTTGAATACACCAGAAGCAGTAGTAAACCAGTGTCACAAAGTTGCGAACAAGATTGTCAAGATTGTGAAGTTGTGGGTATTAACTATTAAAAAATTGCTGACTTGTTCTCCACGAAATCCAGCTCTATTTCGCGAACCAAAGCCTTTACCAGTCCTGATAGTGCTTCCTCTCTTACCGATGCCCTGCATCAAGTTGAATTAAAACAAATGAAATTTTACATAAAAAAATAAAAACAATATAAACATATTGTTGGAAAATTGTGAGGAGTTGGTAACTTTGAGCCATAATTCGAGAAGGTAAAGGTGGAGATTAGAATAATAATTTTATTGGGTCTTGTTCTACTTCATGAAATCTTTACAACGGCATCTTATATGCTCAAAATGGTTGAGTAATGAATGAGAAATTGATGCTCAAAGTAAGATAGTTGTAAATTGAGTAAGGAAGATAAAACCCCACATGAATGGGTTAAACGGAAGGAAAGTGTTTATATACAATTACTCACTTTATAGTTATTTAATGACTTGAATGAAAATTATGTCTTACGTATAAGGGCGTGAATTTAATTCCATTTAGGTTAGGGTGCACTTGCTTGACGTGAGCAATGTGAATGTTCGAATTGGTTGTTCTTTGCTTGGACCTATAGATATTTTACCTACTTTAAATAATTTTTTATTAAAAATAGAATATCTTTTTTAATATTCCGAATTTAAAGGGATAATTTCTAGCTTCCTTAAATTGGAATATTAAAAAGATATCAGGTTCAATGAATTAAATCGAATTGAGGGTAAATGACCATTAATATGAAATATTTCGTTTTTTTTATATTTTTCCTCCTCCATTCCCCTATAAATACTAAGACATTTTCGGTTTTCAAATCATCTCAAAAACTTTCTCTTCTTCAAAAATTATTTGATATTTTCGGTGATAGGCAAATGCAAGGTTCTGTTCATGATCTCTACAGCTGTGCTACTGTTGTTGAAGATCATTTTGTTGTATCTTGGGAGACTGGCAGCCAATAAACTCAAGCACCAAAAGAATATTCGAAATCTGTATTAAAGAAACTGCGTAGTTGCAGGCCTCAACACATTTCTTACTATTTTTCTACTTGAAATCGGTTTGGTTTTAGTCAAATCTATTTGTTTCCAATAAAACTATAATTCTGTTTAATTTATTTACATTAATTTATAATATGTATTTTGCTTTCGGATTAACATTTTTCTTACACATATACATATATATGTGTGCATATATTAAACATTTTCTTGGACAACCATGCGAAGTAACAATTGATGGTTTTGGTTAGAATCGGAGAATTCCTAGAATCGTCATTGTCTTTGTTGATGCCGTAGTATTGACGCCAACTCATGGTTGAACCCCTGTGCAATAGATGAAGTTTCAGTATCAAAGAAGAAAAACCACCGCTTGTTTAGAGGAAGGAGAAAGTAAGAATGGTTGGATTTGGTTACGTTCTGAAATTTTCTCAGAACAATCTCTGGGGTTTTCTTAGATTTGTTTGAGGTTTATTCCTTTATGAAAACGAAAACCTCGTATTTATAGGCAGATGGTTTACTACTGCATGTCGGTTTATAACTACCAGTAACTTTCTAATAGTCGGATTATTATTGTGTAATAAAGTAGAATTAGGATTCGTTTTTTATTTAATTTATTTGTTTATAATAAGAATTAATTTAAATTAAAATGATTAAATAAAAGAAAAGGTATATTTTATGATAACTGTGAACACAATGACGGCGAACAGTTCGTCTGTGATACACCAGTCTTAAAAGCTGTAAAATCCACATAGCTGTTGATTGTTTGAGACAAAGGACGGTAGTTATTGGTTTCTAGAGTCCTAACATGTAGGTCTGATTTAAGAATTATAGTGATTTTTTTAATTTAATTTACTATCATAAAATCTGAATTTTGTAAAATTAAACTCAAAATTTTAGTGGTTGTAAATATGGAAAATTTGTTTTGGTAAAAGCAGGAAGTGCTCATAAATAAAATTTTGATTTATACTAAAAGGTTATTTTTTAAGATATAAACAATTAAAGATTGGGTTAATTGCATTAGATGTCTTCATATATTTGCCTTTTAAGTAGTTTAACGATGTAGATTAAAAGAAAAAAAATGATATAAAGGCTGTGTAAATTAAAGTTTACAGAAGTCCTTTAGTTTTAATGGTTAGAAGTTTAGTTTAGGGGTTTATGTTTTAGGGGTTAGAATATAAGGGTAGTGTTTAAAATTTAGGGTTTATGATTTAAAATTTAGGGTTTAAGGTTAGGAATTTATGAGTTTTATAGTGTAAATATGTAGATCAAATTAGTTTGAACAATGACATCTGTATTCTATTAAACAGCGTGAAAGATATTACAAATACAGTGCATCAAAAAGAGAGAAAAGTGAGACAAATCCACTAAAAATCTCATACAAAGATGCAAAGAAAAACAAACACTTCCATGGAGTTTAGCATACCATAAAAACTCAGAAACCTTCATGAATCTCTTTGTCTCTACCAAACGAGACGCTTTATGGGATGAAAAATGAGTGGTGAGCGAACTAAACTATTAGGCAGATTGCTCCGCTACACAGTTCTGATTATATTGGCTAACAAACCATCAAACGATTGGGGATCTATCTTTTTCTATGACTACCGACAAAATCGAATCAGAAAGCTAGCGACATGAGGATCTCTATACGAGCACCAAACGACAACTAAGGTTGTTGAAATCGCATCAAACGACAGTTGAAACAAACCACAAAAGTCAATGAAAAGCGTGCCACAAAGGCAGAGAAAATGCGTGCCACAAGAGCATAGATTCTTATTAAAATTGAGAAAATAAAACATAAAAAAGCAAGAAAAATAATGAACACAGATGGTTGACAATCAATACTAAGACTGGTTGCCGTCATCGGTTAAGCAAAAGAGGAGATAAGAAAAGCTTATCAAATTAGTTATTTTATAAACATAAAATAGACCCATATGCATATAAGATTAAAGTATTAGTCTTATGTGGCGTGAGATGATTCACTCCCCTTTAAGCCCAAATATATTGTTTGGTTCCAATAATATATAAAAGGAGTCAACAATCTCTAGAGCAGGTGGTTAAAGCTCTCAGTTGACACCCCCTTTCCGTAGGTTGTGGGTTCAAGATCTAGTATGAGCAAAATACCCTTCCCTCTCCCTAGGTAAAAAATGTTTAAAAAAAACAATATATAAAGAAAATTATTTGATAGTTTACACACAAGTTTAGTTCATGGTTTAGGTTTTATGATCCAGTATTTAGAGTTAGGAATGGATGCACCATGGCATTAAAAATATGATAAACTACATTGGTAATCACTAATTTTCTAGGGTGCTTTCACCTTGGTAACTGAAATAAAAAATCCTTTATATAGTCATTAACCTTTTAATTTACTTTCATTATAGTCATTGTCGTTAACCCCGTTAAGAAATACTGGCATGATACGTTAAAGTCTTATTTCCAAAAAGAACCCTAATTTTCAAATTTCCAACTATTGCCAACGTCATAATTTCGATTAACGAAATGGTTGTCGATCAATCTGAATGATGGGAAAGATTCGTTTTGCCAGAAGTTAACATAATTTAGTTTCAAGTTGATTTGATGGTAAACATTGGTGAATCAAAATTAAAAATCTCAATTAAAAATTAATTGTTCGATCAACCATTATTAACCGTCAGATCAACTTCAAACCAAACTATATTAACATTTTTTCCACACAAATTATTCCCACCGTTGGGATTGATCAGCGACATCTCCGTTCATCACAATTTTGACCTTGATGGCAGTTGTAAACCTAAAAAATAGTATTCTTTTTTGAAAGAAGACTTTAACGTGCCACACAAATATTTTTTAACGATAGTAGTTGTAATAAATCGAATTAAAAGTTTATGACTATAATAAATGTTTTTCAATTTCAATGGCCAAAGTGAAAAACACCCTAAAAGTTCAGTGGCTACTAGTGTAGTTTACGCTAAAAATATTAAGTATTTTTGTTTAAATGAAAAACGAGCCCTTAATTTTTTTTCCTTTGAGCTCCTAAACTATCCTTTAGTCAAAATAAATATTCAAACTATCCTTCTATAATTATTTTAAGTATATTTGTTAGTCTCATAAAAAATTATGGTTAAATACATTGATACTCATGTCAAATAATTTAACTAAAATTTTGATTTAAAATTTTAAAAATAGTTACAAGTTAATTTAAATAAAATTAAAAACTAGTAAAAAAATTAGTTCTCAAATAAAAACGTTTACCTCTAAAAATACTTTTTCTAATCGTGTAATCATCTTCATTTGGAAAAGCTATTATGGTTCAAACTATTTTGAAACCTAAATTCCTCTATAATTTTTTCCCGATAAATTATAATAGATTTGAGCATTTGAAACTTAGAACGATTTTGATTTCACAATCTTTTTGAAAAATACCAGAGTTCTAAATTGGGTTTGAATATAAAACTTATGCTTGCTTGCACAATAATTGTCACTATAAATACTTATTTCACTAGAGTACGTTTTTCTATTATCTCAAACACCATTACATTGGTATAAGATAGTTCTAATCTCTCAAATATATTAATACTCATTGGTTCTTCAATGTCAATATGTCTCTGACTATAATCCATGGTGGCTTGCACAACGATTATCACTTATCAACATATTATTACACCGGTGTAAATTGATTCTAAATTATTACACTAATCGGTGAACCACCAAGCTTAAGTTTCTAGATTCGCCCCTATTTAGAGTTTAAGACTTAAGATATAGTTTTAAAATTTTAGAGTTTAAAATTTAATGTTTATGCAATTTTTACACCGAAAATGACAACGTATCAATATATAAAAGATATATAAGGTCATATGTTCACGAACGTTAAATGAATATGTTTGTGTTCGTTCGTTTACCTTTCATGAACATTAAACGAACATGTTTTGAACACTAAACGAACGAATACGAACACCACAAAAAAATAAACGAACATGAACATGATATTTAAAATTTAAACGAATATGAATCGAACATGAACACTTTTAAAAATAAATAAACGAACACGAACAAAGTCTTGTTCGTTCAAGCTTGGTTCATTTACATCCCTCGTGGTAGGGGTGAGAATCGATCAGTGATGGTTTTGCATTCCCCACTCCGTCCCCAAATGTAACCCCATTGACCCTGCCTAGCCGCCAAAACTGAATCAAAGACATCGCATTAGGTTTGCCGAAGCAAACCCGAATTAATAACCTAAACTGGTCCATTTTCCCCTATTTATATTGTCTAAATGCTTACTTAACCCTAAGGTGTGACAAACCACATCGAAAAACGAACAAGCATTAAATTCGCAAGACTTAACACATTAAGGTCCAAAATGTAAATTCTATAAATTAAAAGGGCAAATTACAAATTGACATTACCATCCTTTAATTAGATTCATTACATGCCATTGTGTGAGTTTGCATCAGAATTGAAGCGCAAGATCATCATCAATTGAGCATTACAAAAATAGTGACCATTTTGCACATAATCCAAAACACATCATGAAATTACCAGAAATAACTAACCCCGTAACGATATAGGCTTACACCGTATCGTATGAGCCCACATGAATTATGTGTATCGGTACGAGCCCACATGACTTATGTGTATCGATACGTTTGGTCGAGTATCTATACTCATTGCTTTATTTCAAAACTGAGGATTCCAGTAGCTAAAACACGTACCGATATGGTAACCCGTGTATCGATCCCTGCATAAATTTTCTCAAGGCATACCGATACGGAGCTACTCGTACCGATACCCCTTTGTTATTTTCCCCAAATTGAGATGTATCAGACCCCGCGTTCCGATCCCTAGAGAACTCGTATCAGTATGACTTAGCCTGTAATGACATCTTGGCCGAACATATGACACTTAGGCTTAATCTAACTTGCTTCAAACATCATACAAGCATCATATAACATGTCTTACATCATTTCCACAACCAATCAAGCATGTTAGAGGAACATTCAATCCATAGCAAATCAACCAAAAGATCCTATAGACATGGTCTCTATCCAAGGAGGCAATTCGCATCCCTACCCCTCAAGTTAAACCATATATCCTCATACAAGTCCAAAATACCAAATGAAACATGTTCAAAATAGGGAGTAAGCAAACAACCTTCCTAATTACAACTTGGTCACATTGCCCTTTTTATTACTACAAGTTCGTTTATTAAAATCATACTTGAAATATTTCAATTCTTGAATTCCTCCTTACATGTTTGCTGCCCTGAAAGCTTACTTTCCCGCACTGATGAGAAGGGAGAGCATAAACATATAATTCCTAGTTAAGGATGCTCTAAAAACACTCATCAATGCATTTAAACCATTTGAATCAACCCACTTTGTAAACATCATGCCTAAACATCCCATGCCCTTTTTACCTTTGTAAAACATGCATATTAAACCATATGCAAAACATGTATAATAGATCTCATGCATAATCCCATATACAAAAACCTCAATTTAAGCCTTCATACGCTTATTCATCTAATAGCAAAGCTTAAAGAGCAAAACATGTATAATCGCATTATAAAAATATAATCCATCCATCATGATACATTAGTTCATATATTGGCATTAAAGTGACCCAAATCAAAACCCTTTTTCTTTATCAAAACACATCAGATACACGGATTTCACAAGTGGTTCCTTAAACCACTTAAACATACATTTAACCGGAGCAAACAGCACAATAAATCACTTGATGGTTACAATGTACAATACCCATAAGTGAGAGAAAACAATACAATCACAACCCTTCGACCATTGAGGTACCCATGATGGAGAATATGGTACAATCACAATCCTCGACATACATGAGGCGACTTATTATAGTGCATTTTAAACTCTATTGTGTGCCAACTATATCCGATAACATTTAATCATTGTCACTTTTCAATATATTTCATATTAAACATGATACCCATTGTTTTTTATATGCATCATTTAAACCCATTTGCCAATGCAACAAACCATGCATTTACATATCATTGAAATTAGACATTTACCATGCTCAAATATCATTAATATAAGATCATTTGTATCATGATCCATTTTCAAAGCATGCATAAAACAATAGGTATCAAATCATAAACATAGGAATGAGAAAATCAAATTTGTCAAATCAAAATTGAGAGTGTAATCGTCTAATACTTACTTCCGAGCTTAGACAAGCATTTCAAGCTTAATCTAACCCCCAAAATCATTTTCAAACCTTTACAAACCTGTAAATCACGTTTCCACTTACCAACAACACAAAGCTTCACTTGCCGATGTGAAAACAAGCGTCCGAAGATACCGACACTTCACCACTTGTTGTAAGATCAAGCTCCCCTATTCTATCCACACAAAATAGAGTATTAATGCATCATTATGCATCCTTAATCCCAGCAACACCAATTCCCAACATCGCCTCACCAAAAATCATAAAATGCCTCCTTAAAACAACCGAAATATCACCAAACACAACCTAAACAAAGCTCAGCCATAAACCACCGATTTGAACATCATATCAACATCAACTTACATCTAAAAACACTTTCAACTTCAGCTTATACCTCCAACAACCTTCTAACACCCTAATCACCTCAAAATCTAACTATTCACAACCTAGAAAATTATCAATTCAATTAGTTTCAGGATTTCTTTTGTAAATCTCTTCTCATAACATCAAAACATATCTTAGATGTGACCTACATTAATTAAAACCACCACAAATCAGATCTATAACAACAATCCACCAATTCTTTATTAAAACTAACTTTAAACATTTTAATCTTAATTTATTCATCAACACTTATCAAACATCAATTGTAAAGGATCAAGAACTTGAGAATTTCAGTAAATAACCTTTGATTAGAGGAGAGAAACGAAAATCACCTCTAATGGTTGGTTTCCCCCCTTAATTAGAATGGTTTGAGTGAAATCTCCAAGAAAACAAGTAAGATTTGATGTAGAAATTAAAGAAATCAATTGAGAAATCAAAATGAAATAAAAAAGAGTTGATTATTGATCATTTTAGAGCAAGATAGGTAGTTTGGCTGCTGGGAAAATTAAGAGAAAAATTGAGAGCAAAAGTGGTTACGTGAGAAAAGTAAATTGTCTTTTTAAAAATCCTTTCAATTAAATCTATTTTACTTTTATTGAATAAACACTTTAAAACCATTTAAAAATAGCCTAAATTAAAGGGAAAGTCTGATTAAAAAAATTAATAAATTAGTTCCTTAAAGATTCTACATGTTGACCCTTTTACAATCTAGTCACCAAAATAGTTTTGAAAACTTTACATTTTAGTCACCAAACCAAAATGTCATTCAATTCGAACTTATTTCATTACCCTTTAAATAATAATTAAATATTTTCCATCATTTCCGTATTTTATTTCATGTTAAAAATATTTATTATGGATTAATTCTCGAAACTAGTTCGAAACTCCTTATCCGGTTCACCGAACCATCTAATCTATCTAGCTAAGTTTTAGGCCCAAATTCGGCGCATTACACCAACATTTAAGGGTACAGTTTTAGGTAATCCTCATTATATGCTTCAGTGATTTTTTCGTCCCCATACCCATATCCATCGGATCCCCGCGTTTTTCGGAGAATCTCCATCCCAAAATGTTGAACAAAATTTATTATTTTACCAACCAAAATATATGGTCGATTTCAATTTACAAGTCATAAACTCAATACACTTAAACATATAGTTGAAGGGGAACAAGGTTTTTGCGTAATATGAACGGCAAAAATAGGGAGATAAATAGATTATATACTCTTAATTAACAAAAAAAAGTGAATTACTATAGATGTCACTCAAACTTAATAAGGTTTAAACAAAAGACACAAATATCTTGAAGGACTAAAATATTGATAGTAAGATATATAGGTATACAAATAAATGAGAGTTAATTATACATATTTAAAAAAATTGTAAAATATCGGGATCCTTACGGATATTTTTCAGGGATCTCCACAGTTATTTATACGGTTACAGTTTGGATATAGCAATTCTCGTTTCTATCCCCATTTGAGCTTTGATAATAAAATTTTCTCATCCCCGTCTCCGTGGGTGAAGGCCTGAGTTATTCCTCATCCCGTTGATACGAATCCCTATAATTTTAGGATATTTTCCCCCATTCCCCCAATTCTCACCTTACTGGGACAATATTAGATTCTCATAATGGGCTGGGATCCACGTCGAATGGAGACTTATGAAGGACGAGTGGGCTCACAGTCGAGCTTCTCATAGGGGAAGATATGTTCAACAAAGTCAACATGAAAGAAAAACCCTGTTAGTTTGTGGATCCAAACGCCAATGGATTGCTTTGGCTAATATTAGGTCGAGTCGAGTTAAAAAGTTTCGAGTTAGTAGAGTTAATGAGTTTTATTTTATTACGTAACTTTTATTTGAAAATTTTTGAGTCAAGTCGAGTTTATGAAATTTGAGTTGTGTTGTTCAAATTTAATTGTAAACATATATAATGTTATGATACTAATTGATTCCGATTTAAACGGCTTTCTATAATCGTATACGATATACACGTATATATATATTTTTCATATTGGATATACATATATTAGGCAGAGTTCAAAGACTCGGCTCGAACTTGAAAACTGACCCGCCAATTACTAAAAATTTCAAGTTATTTGAAGTTTCATTTTATAACTCAAACTTTTTTTGAATTTTTTCGAATAAAGTTTATGAAATTATGATTCGAATTAAATTGGGTCAAAAAATTCAATTTTTTTCAAATCGAGTTTTACTCCCCACTAACTTTTATCACTGAAATAGATAAGATAAGGACGAACATATGACTTTATGTTAGAGGACGAACTTATAAAATTTTAAAAAATAAACTTATAAAATTTTATGGGATATAAATAATTTTTTAATAAAAAATGCATAAAAGATTAAATCATATAATATTTTCAATATTTTAATAAAAGAACGACAGTCCCGTCCAGTCCATTTGCCGTATGGCTACTGCTCTGACACCATAATAAACAACATCGAAGAGCAAAGCTAAAGAAAAACACTCTTTATTCCATGCTGGTAATCGAAAGATTTTGAAGTGTTCATAATAGGGATGGCCATTTGATCCATATTCGTTGAATTCTAACTTGATTTGATCTTTTAAAGTTAATTTTTTTTAAAAAAATTAGGTTCGGGTCGGGTTCAGATATGATTTTTTGAAGATGAGGTCAGATTTGGGTTTAAGTTGAAAAGACCAGACCTGAAATAATAGTTTAAGTTTATTTAAATATTTAGGAATAATTGCTACAATATCTCTCTTTTTATATCTATATATATTTCAATTATATCCATATTTTATCTAATAAAAATAGAATAATTATTATAATATTTCATCTCTATATTTGTATTTTTTCAATTAACTTCCTATTATATCGAATAATAATAAAAATTAATATTTTTTATTTAAATCGAGTCAGATTTGATTCAAATTTTTATTATAAAATTCAAATTCGTATTCAGGAAGAATAAAATATTATAAAATATTAAATCGGGTCAAGGTTGAATAGAGGTTTTGAATTGAGTATAGATTCCTAACCTAGAATTCAATTTTGGACAGATTTTATCTACACAAATCATTTTCCCTTTGAAAAAAAAAAAAAAAAAGTTAGGCTTAAAACATCTATTCCTGACCAGCGGAGAAGAGAAGTAAAACAAGGCTTCAAAATCAAATCAGTTTGAAAATGTATTCCCGCAAAATCATGCTACTCTACTCTCTAGAACAACGGTAGGAGCGACGACATTGACTGAGTCAAGTCGTGCCATTGTCTCTCAACTCCAAAATTCCCTTGATAAAATAAGGATATTTTATAAATAAAACGAATAAATTTAAAATTTTTAAGACTAATATTATTTGTTTTTTAATTAAAATTATTTATTGGGTTCGAAAAATGCATCAGTTTTAGTTTTGAATATTAAAGTTTTCTGAAATCGGAATACTTTGATTTTTAGTATAAAAATAATGATGAATAACATGGAAAATAATTTTTTTGGGTTCTAAAATATGGAAAATAATTTTCAAGTGTAGAAAAATTATTGTTCCAATAGCCAAGTTCAAAATATTCACGCACAAAATGTACCGAAAATAGGCTGGTAAGGAGAATTCATGTTGCCATATATTTTCAAGATTTATAATTACTGATTTGTCCGGTCTGGCTAGACTCGGATTTTCTTATTAAGTCTAATAATATTTTTGGTCAACAATTTTCTTTAAAAGTCATTCTATTTTTGGAGTTTTTAATCTTTTAATCATTAAATTTTTTTATTTATTGTCGTGTTGAATCAACCAACAGAAGAAGTAAGACTTGTTAAAATAATGTAAACTATTTTTGTCATTTTTCAATGCTAACGTCAATCATTTTGTCTTTTTATGTACAATGATAATTTAAAAAAACATGTAATAATAATAATAAAAACATTTTAAAAAAGATAAAATAATTAAAATCTATAAAGAAACATACGTAGATTATTAAAAATTATATAATTTATCAAAATTCTAAAAAATAGAAGAAAGAATTTGGCAAAAATAATTGACGTGAGCTTAATAGAATTGTTACTTTTTCAGCTAGTTCGATTTAACAAAAGGAAAATCAATGGTCAAGAGATGAACAATATTTATTAAAATGATTTTTTTGAAATGTTCGAAGTAAAAATTATTTTTTATTAAGTAGAGAGATAAATATATTTCTAAAGTAAATGTCAAGATTTGAATCTATATAAGATGAGAAGACACAAATATCTTTAACTACTCGATCAATTAGTGGATTTTAAAATCTTAATTACTTTATTAGTAATTATTTATTGAAATGCTTTGATATACATATATTAATACAAATTAAAGTTTACTATAAAATTAAATGCTTTTTATTACATAAATATTGCAAATAAAAATTTTATTATTAAATTGACATAAAATAATGTAACAAATTCATTAAAAAGGCACTTTTTTATTTTTAGGATCCCGAAGTATTTGACAAAAAAAAGTAGTTGCAAAATCCGTTTATAACAGTGTATGAGCATATGTGACAAACCCATTTTAAATTTTTATATATATTTTTATTAATAAATTAATATAAATGAATAAAATTATCACATATATTAGATTAAAATGAAATTTTGTGTCTATACAACACATAATGATTGTAGGAAAATGTAATTACACCCCTTGTAATTACAAAATGTTTTAATTTTTTACTATCATTTGATTGAATGTGTAGATATGCTAATAAGTCAACTTAATATGTTGCTTCGATTATCTTAATGCATTTTTTGCCCTCCTAACATTTACTTGTTTTTCCAATTTGCCCCTATCGTATTTTTTGAGTTCTTTTGTCCCTTAAAATTTATAATGTTGTCCATATTACCCCAAAAAATTAACATCGTTAAAAAAATCGTCATATCCAATCAGAATGCACCACGTCCTAAAAATCATGACATCACATGTACTTATATAATCATGTGAGCAAGACAAAGTTGAAAAGAAAAAAAAAAAAGATGAAAGAACATAAGAAGAAAAAGATAGGGAAAAAAATACTTGCAGGTATTTAAGTCGTACTAAATATATCTTCGGCATGTGATACAACTTTAGATTGAAGTACTCTGCTTGATAGTCTATTAGTTCAGATTTTTAGTTATTTATTTATTGGAGCATGAAGTAATTCAAATAAATATAAAAACTGGCTGCTAAAGTGAGTCCCCACTTGGACCCGTAAAGTCGTCACTCAAGCTGCATGCGTTGAAAAACTGGCTCATATCGCTCGAATATATGTAATGCTGTAAAGCCAAGTGTGTGAGCAGATTCCGTAATCAAAATGAGTCTCGAGTTCATGAAGTTGTTCCTACTGGTTACGTCGGTCTTTTTGTTACAGTTTCAAGGGCTGAAAAGTTGCGTGGAAGAGGAGAGGGCGGGTCTGCTACGATTCAAGGCGTTCGTGGAATCGGAAGGCTGTGATGCAGCAGACCATCTATTCCCTTCATGGACAGATGATCCACACAGCGACTGTTGTGGGTGGGAGAGGGTCGCCTGCAACTCTTCTATTGCTCGTGAAATCCAACTCTCCCTCAACAGTACGATGCCATTTGCCGGTGACTCTATTTGGTATGTAGACCTCGCTCTGTTTCAGCCCTTTGTCCACCTCAATTCTCTAGATTTGTCCTCCAATGCCATTGGTGGCTGGATACAAAATCACGGTATGTATCTCTATTCTCGACTCGCTTAAAACCGAGCTAATTAGGAGTTACGGGTTAATCGAACACTAATATTTTGTTTTTGTTGGTATTTGACATGATCATATATAGGAGGGTTTGAAAGCTACTTGAGACTTGAACAGCTTGAGATGTTGGATCTTTCCTACAACTGTTAGAACAAGAGCAGCTTAAAACAATTGAGTGCACTTGCTTCCCTTAAGAGTCTTGATCTCAGTGGCAATAACATGGGAGGTGCATTATACAGGCAAGAAATTTACTATCCATTCCAAGAGTCGCGACAAACCATTCCCGTCCAAGGTATATTTTGCTCCATTTCCAATATAAGCGTATAGAAAATAGACTAGCTCAGGTGGCTTTGTTACATGCACAACGCCACTCTTTCATTCACTTACCTTATTGTTTAATCAGGGGCGAACGCATGACTTTATATTAGGAGACAGACCTATAAAATTTTAGGGTACGAACTTATAAAATTTTGATAAAAATAGATTTTTAATAGAAAATATATAGAAAATTTCTAAATTTTTTAAAATTATATACGAATTTTAAATATTCTGGGCTACCCGCCCTGGATCCATCTGTGTTTAATTGATGTTCTTGGAGCTGACTGACTATTCTTCCACAGAAATAAAGGGTTATCCCTGCTTATGGTGGTTTTCTAATTGTTGATGTTATGTCCTCCAATGCAGAATTATCCGTTTTCGAAAGATTGAAACATCTGGATTTAAGTTCAAACGAGCTCCGAGGCAGTCCACTGACAGACAAAGTAAGCAGCCAAACAATTTATGGGCGTTTTTACTCCCCAAATATCATATTTTTTAATATTATTATGTTTCTAACCCTCAAACAAAATTATTTTCGATTCTAACACTATTTGTAGGAAACTTGCCATCATAGATTTTTATTTTTTAATGATTTTTTTATTTATAAATATTCATTGTTAGCCACACAAGTTCCTGCAAAGGGACTAGATCTAGAAATAATTTTATTTAGGTGTCAGAAATATAAATAATATTAAAAAATGAGACATTTTTGATAAAATAGCCCAATTTATAATTATCTCGGATAAAATGTAGATTGTGTATTAACTCGGTTGATATTCTTCCAAAAGTTATTAATGGACCCTTAACGTTTAAAATTTTTTTTAGTCCTTCAAAATGTTTAATTTTTTTATTATTTTCTTTAAGTTTTTTTTAATTCTCATAAATTACCCAAAATAAGGACATTTTTAGGGGAATATTGGGTTTTGGTTTAAATTTTTGGGTTATAAGGCACGCTGCCCTATAGTTGGGATCTAAGGCAAAAACTACAGTGAATTACGTAAACTGAGCCGCGAATCCAGCAGTTGCAGTGAAAGTGGTTAGTCGTTGTCAGCCGAATAAACCTGGCTCGATAAGACGTTGTGAGCAAATGACGTGCAGGTCTGGCAGATTCCTCTGAGGACGTCATCTGCAGGTGGCGACATGAAGCTTGGACGCTATCTGCAGGTGGCGTCAGGATCTGCATATATACAGAGGAGCTGCCCGAGAATTTTTGTTCTTTTGTTATTCATTTAAAAAAAATCAAGTTTAAGGAGTTAGTTTACGGTGATTGGGATAGATCATATAATGAGCTATCGGCTTTATTACGAGCAATGCAAGTATTTATCCCCGACACTGCAGTGGAGTACGAAACGTTGCCGGCGGTAACACTACAAGGTGAAGTAATTCCCGAAAAAAGAATATTCAGTAAGTTATTATGGGCATTCCAACCATGCATTGAAGGATTTGCATTCTGCAAACGTAAGATTCAAATTGATGGTACATGGCTGCACGGGAAATACGAGCATATATTGCTTATTGCTGTGGCGCAAGATGAAGACATGAATATATTTCCAATAGCCTTTGGCATAGTTGAGCAGGAAAATGTCGAGGGATGAGAATTCTTTTTGAATAATTTACGTTGACACGTAATCAAATAGGACGGGATTTGTGTGATTTATGATAGAGGTCTGCTCTATTATCAGTAATCGATAGGCCCGGAAGTTTATGGAGACCACCACATACTTATCCAGCCTATTGTATACGACATATTGCTGCCAATGCAAAGGCTCAGTTCTGGAACAATCAGATTCATCATGAAATTTTAAGTGCAGGTAAGTTGTAATTTGTTACTGTCTAAACTATTGATTTATTTATGTATGATATTTGACTTGCATTTACTAACTAAAGTTTATACGAGTAGCGTATGAAACGGTTCGGCCAAGGTTCGATGCGAAGTTTAGGCGTTTTATAAGGCACATACAACGTGTACATGATTTTGTTGATGATATTCCCAGGGAACGATGGTCATAGGCCTATGATGAAGGTCGACGTTACGGGCATATGACCACTAACCTTGCCGAGGCTATCAACTCTGTGTTGAAAGGGACGCGTCTAAATGAACTGTCAAAAAATTAATATTAACATCAACAAATATTTGGATATGCAAGACTGTACTTTTGACCAACTTTAATACCTGATTTTTCCCTTTAGATTCGATCTTTAGTTTCACGTCAACAACGTTGTTGTGCACCACCCCGCATTTCTCAAATCATGTTGCCACCTGCACCAAAAAAAATTTATTTACTAATTCGAAATAATTTTAATAAAAAAATACACATCATACATTTTGATTTTAGTATTACCTTCCAGCAAGTGGAAACTCAACTGAGTTATTGACTATAGGTGTCAAATATGGCAGTCGATACCACGCCCAAGACTGAAGTAAGATAAGACATCCACCAATATCGGATATCTTGTTCCCATCCTTAACAATAACAGCCTTGCACATTTCATGGTATAAGACGGCCAATATTGCAGCACCCTAGCTATACGAAGGAGCTTCGCGAAAATTTTCCAGCAGTGGCAAATACTGCGTGTGCACAAGATTACGAGATTTATCCGACATCAATGCCCCACCAATGAGCTGCAGGATATAAGAACGTGCTGCGCATGCAACTTCGTCATCGGTTGAGTCCTCGGTTACCCTGAATGCATTCTCCAATCAGGTCACCTTCACACGTAACCCTTTCGTGTCAGTTTGTGAAGGGATTTTCCCGAGAAACTGGTTGCACATCACATCTAAGTTGTAGTTACTCTGCCCCACGACCATATTTCCACTTATGGGGACACCGAGCTGTAAAGCTACATCTTGTAGGGTTATCGTGCACTCTCCGACTGAAAAATGAAATGTGTGGGTCTCTGGTCTTCAGCATTCAATCAACGCAATTATCAATGCTGGGACCACCTTATAGCCACGCACTAATGTCGCATTATAAAATCTTGCCTATTGTAAGTGACGAATAATGCGAGCAGATGGCTCCTCCGTCATCGTCCCTCGACGACGAAAGCAATGCTGATCATCTTGTATTTAATAAATTAAATTTAATTAATAACATTATACAACTAACATTTCTTACTCGAAGATAAATAAATAAGTTACAAATTACTTACGCCGATATAAGATGAAATGTGCATATGGTCCAACTGCAACAACTGATCAAACGCCATATCTCAAATTTATCTGCACACCAACTACTTTAACAAAAAATATTTATTATTTTATTCGAATATACAAATTATATAACTAAAAAAATGCCTTCATTTCATTTCTTCCCTTAATTTTCCTTGAATTATTCGAATATGTTCCCTTAATTATACTAATTTTTTTCTCGAATATACCTAGAATTATTTTTCGAATATAGTTCTCTTAATTATACTAATTTTTTTTCTCGAATATACCTAGAATTATTCGAATATGGTTCCCTTAGTTATACTAATTTTTGTTCTCGAATATACCTAGAGTTCTCCGAATATGGTTCCCTTAATTATACTAATTTTTGTTCTCCAATAATTTATAAAACAATAAAATATATAATATATCCTAGAAAAATTAAATTATTTAAACTCTACATACATACCTACCCACATAGCTACATTAATACAAAATTCAATGCTCAACTTATTATTAATATCCTAAAACCCTATAATAGCATAATTTATTATTATTATTACCCTAAAATAAAATCTTACATGTCTACACTATTTACATTTAATTTATATAAATTAAATAAATAAATACCTCGTTGAAAATGTGCTCCAAATGCTTTCCTTAAAATCTCTTCACCTCCTGCAACAAAAAAATAAATAAGATTAATAAATATATAATAATCAAATAATTTATAAATTAACTAAAATTTACATACCTAAATTTGATAACTCAAATTTCTCTAAACTCTCTACACAAAATAAACCTTTCCCTCACTCAATATTTAACCCAGACCTCTCTCACTCAATTTTTTCTTCTCCCACAACTCCTCACTAAAAAATTTTTCTCTCCCAAACTCGTTCTGCCATTGCAATTTATAGGCATATTTCGGGTGAGGACGCCACCTGAGTTAAATACGCGTAACTACCGCACCTTTACCGCTGCCCAAGTCAATGCAGTAATTGGTTGGATTTACTTGCTCAACAACCACTCTTTAATGAAGTGCAGGTGGCGTCTTCATTGAAATTTAAATCTTAAATATTTAAATAATCAAAAAGGCACCACCTTCAATTCACTGTAGTTTTTGCCGTAGATCCCCAATTATATGGCAGTGTGCCTTATACCCCTAATATTTAAACCAAAAGGCAATATTTGCCTAAATTTACCCAAAATAAGTAACCTATACGTGAATTTGAAATTAATTTTTAAAATGTTAGCTTATCCCACAAGTTCGTTTTTTCCAAGGGTTTTTTTTATTTAAAACCCAACAAGTGGTCCAGTAGATGATGTTCATCTTAAGATATACAGGTTTAAATCGCTTTGTCTGTGAGGTGTGCACGTATTGTCAAAGGTTTAAAAACATGTACGAACATATATTACCTTAAGACTGATATTGATCATATATGTTTATATTTTTTTCCTGACATACAATTAATTATCTAATGGTCGTGGTTAAAATTTAAGGTTTAAAAGTTAAAATCTAAATCCCTAACCATATTATCATGAACCTTTAACTCTCCCTGTTTCATTTTATTCTTCTTATTTGTTAGGTTGACGATTCCTAACAAAAATGTTTTTTTTTATCATTTTATGTTTGATTAGATTCTAAAAATCTGTCTAAGCTTAAGAAGTTGAAGTACCTAAATCTGAGCCGGAATCACATGAATAAGGAAAGTTTGAAGTTCTTGGGCTTACTCCAGTCCCTCCTCTACCTCAATCTATCGTTCAATTTCATGGAAGGTCTCCTTTCAGATATAGGTATGCCTGTGCGTAAGGGTATTCAAAATCGGCCCAATAGATAATCGTTATATGATGTTAGTTCCGTCCCTGTCTGTTCCTGTATGTTTGGTGCAGAATTGGCGAATCTACGCAACTTGGAGGTGCTTAATTTGAATTGGAATGACCTGAATGGAACTTTGCCGATCCAAGGTATTCTTTTCATTTATTTTGGAATGCAATTTTTCTACCAAGTGCTAAACAAATTTACGTTGCTTTTTGGCAGAGTTGATGAGGTTTACTAGTTTGGAGATACTAGATTTTAGCTACAATTACTTTGAAGGCTCCATCCCTCCAAGTATAGGAAAGCTATCCACCCTTAAGGCCTTCTTGGTTGCTCGTAATTTACTCGAGGGTTCTTTACCATCAGGTACGATTTTTGTGACCGAGTTATTATGTTTATTAATGTTACAATAAATAGGTCGACTGAGTTTTAGCTCGGTTGAGACAGGTTTGTGCGAACTGAGGAGACTACGAGAGTTGGATCTTAGCCAAAATCACTTTGAAGGAATCATTCCTCCTTGTCTATCCAACTTTACATCTATTGAGCTGTTAGATGTCTCGAATAACAATTTTAATGGAACCTTTTCGACGTCTTTGGTGCACAATCTCACAGCCTCTCGGTATCTTGATTTTAGTTACAACGATTTAGAGGGTTCATTCGTGCTGAGCACGATCGAAAATCACTCTAAGCTCGAAGTATTCCATTTGGTAAGCAACAATGGAAGATTGCATTTGCAGGTTGATACCGAGAGTCCTCCAGGGTGGTTTCCTTCCTTCCAATTGAAGGTTTTGGCACTTTCCAACTGTAGTTTGAACAGTCGTAGCAACAAGGTTCCTAGTTTTCTTCGCCACCAGTTCGATTTGCAGGTAGTTGATCTTTCGCACAACAAGTTGTGCGAAAGTTTTCCTGGTTGGTTACTAGAAAACAATACCAACCTTGCAACTCTGATGCTAAGGAACAACTCTTTCTTTGGGGAATTTCGGTTACCGCCGTTCGTTATGATTGACACTGTTATGGTGGATGTATCGGGCAATCGAATTCATGGTTTTCCGGTGAATATGGGAGAAATCCTTCCACACTTGGAGTATCTGGACTTATCGAGAAACGCATTCGATCAAGTCCTATTGCCCTCCATTGGTGACGTGAGAAATCTGCAGGTATTGGACTTGTCTTATAATAATTTCTCCGGAGAAGTTCCCGAAGAACTGATCTCTGGCTGCGGTGATTTACGCATTCTGATATTATCTGGTAACAAACTTCATGGACAGATCTTCCCCCAGCTCTTCAACTTGAGTCAATTAAGTGTGCTGCATTTAAAGGACAATTACTTCAATGGGAATCAGTCAAATGTGAAAGCAGAAGGAAGGGTACTCGGCAATCTTTATCTATTGGACGTTGGTTACAACTTCTTGACGGGGAATATCGGTAGCTGGATCGGTAATGTGACATATCTGGACATAATCGTACTGCGGAACAATTATCTGGAGGGTCGGTTCGAGTGCGAAGGTCTTTCGCGTTCTATGTATTATTTGGACCTGTCTCATAATCACTTTTCTGGTCCATTGCCTATATGCTCTCGTTTGCTGCATTTACACTTACAAGGGAACCGATTCAATGGACCAATATCAGAAACTTTTCTCAACACTTCACAACTTTTGGTGTTGAACCTCAAAGATAACAGCCTTTCCGGAAATGTTCCCCATATGATCGGCTCGCTGAGTAGCTTGAGAGTTCTGCTGTTGAGTCAAAATCGCCTGAGTGGTTTGATTCCGGAGGAATTGTGTCGATTGAAACAAATAAGCATGATGGATCTTTCCATTAACTCCTTTTTTGGGTCAATTCCGTCCTGTTTCCAGGATATCAACTTCGGAAAGATCGAGCCTCGGTATTTGGACATTTCACATGAAAAAGTTTCTAATGGATGGGATTACACCACATATTTCTGATATGGAACTTTAAAGAAGGAATACATGGATCATAGAACTGCCGAACAATCATTCACTGATGTGGAAGTTGACTTCTTGACAAAACATAGATCCAGCACCTACAAAGGCAGCATTCTAAATTTCATGTCGGGATTAGATTTGTCATGTAACAATCTGTCCGGTCGGATCCCGAATGAGCTCGGAAATCTATCCTGGATTCACGCGCTGAACTTGTCCTACAACCACTTGACCGGACCAATCCCGAAATCTTTCTCGAATCTCACCCAAATCGAAAGCTTAGACCTCTCCCACAATGCTTTGAGTGGAGAAATCCCTTCGTCACTGATCAATCTCTATTTCCTCGAAGTGTTCAGTGTGGCACACAACAACCTGTCGGGTAGAATCCCGGATATGAAAGCTCAATTCGGGACATTCGACAGCAGCTGCTACGAAGGGAATCGATTTCTTTGTGGACAGCCGTTGAACCAGAACTGCAGCACCGAGCCACCGCATCCTCCGATCAAATCTGTGGATCAAAAAAGTAAGGAGAAATGGTACGGCATTGATGCAGCGGTCTTCTACGTGACTTTCGGCACAGCATACACCATTTTCTTTCTTACTTCCATAATTCTTCTCTATGTGAATCCTTACTGGCGAAGGAGGTGGTTTTATTTATTTGAGAATCATATATATTATCCTGCTTTTGATTTCATTTCCAGAGTTGTAAATAGGGCATGTGCTAGATTGTGTTGGTAGATAGTACTAATTAATCAGAAACTATCAACTGTCACCATGTAAAAATTAAGCACAAGTTAAAGTTTACCGTTATTTTCTAATATTTCTCTCTTTTTTATTCAATGTGTTACAATATTACTAAAGCAAATGTCGGGTTCGAGCCCAAAAAAGCAGGAATGAACCGAGAGAGGTTGGAGGTCGACCGCCTGAAAATTTGAAATTCGTATATAATTTAAAAGTATTTTAAAAATTTTCTATGTATTTTTTATTGAAAATCTATTTTCACCCCCTAAAATTCATAAGTTCGTTCTCTATAATTTTATAGGTTCACCCATACAATGTAGACAAATATATGAACATTCATGGCTACTAAACCAAATAACGAATCTTTTTCTCTTTTATTTTATCATTTCAAATATTAACGATCACTAAGTATGTGATATATTGACAAGGAATATTACAATAGTTTTCAGGCTTTAATTTTACGATATTGAATTCTTTTATTATTTTTATTTTAAAATCTAATTACCTACACAAACTTCTTTTCAATTTTACAATTAATTGCTCTTTTAGGCTCTAGTAGCTATAAAAGAAGATTAAATGATTTTTTAATCATCCACACTTACAATTTTTTTTATCAATTTGACGCTTAAAAATAATAAACGTAAATGATTAAAAAATTATGTTGTTCAACTAATGATAACGTTTGATTTATTTTGAAGGATTAAAGATCATATTGATAAAAATTATAAACATAAGAGGTTAAATAAATATTTTTTCCATTTTATGATGAAAAAGAGGGTTAGACTTGGGTACATAGGTCGGAACAAGAGGGTGGAGGAGAAAGAGCTCAAAGAGACGTGTATATTAAAATAAAAAAATATTTTCATGTGAAATTATTTAATTTAAGATGTGTATATTAATATTTTTTTTGGAGATATTTGATACATAAAATATAAAATTATCGTTGGGAATAATATTTTCGGAACATAATATTATTTAACACATTATTGAGAATATTACATTACCTTATTGAAAGTAAATTTTAACAAATTGTCCTTGTAAATATTTTTTTAACAAGTTAAACTTACAATATTAAGTTAAAAATATTTGCATGAAAATTCATAGAATAATTTTAATTACATTATTTAAGTTTTGAAAAAAATATATAAAATATTAATATGCAATTAAAAATAGGGTAAACTATATAAATGCTCACCGAACTTTTAGGGCAGATTCATTTTGGTCACCGTATTTTTAAAATATTCGATAAGGTCACTCAACTTTTAGTTCGATTTCAATATAGTCACCGAACTTTTAGGGCGGATTCATTTTGGTCACTGTACTTTTAAAATATTCGATAAGGTCACCAAACTTTTAGTTCAATTTCAATATAGTCACTGAACTTTTAGTTCACTTTCAATATGGTCCCTCCCGTTACCTTCCGTTAAAAGATGATGTTAGTTTTCGTTTTCTTAATAAAAATGGGTAAACTACACCAATAATCACTCAACATTCTTCTCACTCCTATTTTGGTCACTCGAGTTAAAAAAATTTCAATTTAATAACTTAACTTTCGAATTGTTCATATTTTGGCCACTCTCAAATGACATGTTTATACAAATAGAAAAATTTGATTAATCCTTAAAAGATTTATTTTGGTTAATTGGTAAATTTAGATTATTCAATTATCGATCTTATATTGTATTAATTAAATCATATAATTGATTAACTAGTTAACTGAAATATTTGATTCTGGAAATAATTTTTTACTTTGTTTATTAAAATATCAAATATGATAATATGGTAAATTTATTAAATTTTTGGTTGTGATAAAAGTGTAAAAATAACTAGAAAGTCAAAAATTGAAAGTTCACACCTATTAATTATACCCAGAGCCAAAACTTAAAAAAAAAATCAGAAGGGTATCAAAATCATTAGACTATAAGATATTGTAATGCATAAAATTTAGAAATATTATATGGGTAAAATACTTAAATCATCACTTAACTTTGATCTGTGACCAATTTTGGTCACTAAACTATCAAAACGCTCAATTTACTCATTGAACTTTATTTTTTGACCTATTTTGATCACTCTGAATTATTTTATTAATATTTTGATATAACATGACATATTTTATTATTATTAAATATAACATAATTTAAAATAAAAATAAATTATTGGGTAAATTACACAAACCATCACTGAACTTTGCTCTCTGACCTATTTTGGTAACTGAACTTTAAAAACGATCAATTTACTCACTAAACTTTATACATTGACCAATTTTGGTCACTCCACGGTTAATCTATTAAAACTATTATGGCGTGTCATAATTAAATAATAAAATATTAATATTTCTCTCCCTTTCCATAAAACTTTTTTAAACTTTTTTTTATTTTAAAATTTTATCTTCTCTGTAAAAACAAATAAAAACTTCCCCTAAAATCTTAACAACAACAATAGCCTCTGAACTCTCAAACCACCACCGTTTGGAGCTTCTATTAATCAAACATCATTGCTAAAAGCTTTCCATTTCTATTACCTCAATGACCCAAAACAAGGTTTGTTGAACTAACATACTTTTGGGTTGAAGGGTGTAAAAACTTCTCATAACCCATTTTTAAATCCGCCCTAGCATAGCTTGTTATGCTGCATTATACTCAAAATTTTGCAACTCCTCTCATTCTCCATACCTCTCTCCCGCAATCATGACCGTCATTATGGGTCTACCGCCTCCCCAGAACCCTAATCCCTCGACCAAACCCAAATCGAAAGCCCAAGTCAAATCCAAAACCAATATAGTCAAAATATTGATAGGTCTTCTTCCATCACTACCTCTCCCATAAACCCTAACTTGTAAAATCTCCAAGAAAAAGAAAAACAATTAAACTCAAATGCGGAACCAAATTCAATCGAAATGTCATTAAAACAATACAATCATGTGTCTTACACAATCGCTCAGTGGAGTGGACCTCTTTGTCACCATTTCTTCCTCGAGGTGCTTAAAGATGGTTGTATCATTGATCAATTTAAAGTGTAATTGTCTTTACTCCTTTAATACTTCATTTTCATTGTTTATTTAGAGGATGTTGAAAATTTGTGAAATTTGTTTATGTGGGCATAAGAAGGGAGTTTATATGTTTGACTGTGTTGATCTTTGCGACTTTGTGCTTTAACATCATATTATCCCCAAAGTTTCTAGCTTTTCAAGTGTTTCACCATATTCAATGGTAAAATATTCAAGAGTCTTTCACAGTCTTCCACCTAGGGATAGGTAGGTCAATTCAACAAACCCTATTTTGGTTCACTGAGGTAACATAAATGGAAAACTTTTAGCAATTATGTTTGGTTGAAAGAACATCTGAATGACGAAAATGGGAAAGGGAGAAAAATATTAATATTTTATTATTTATTTATAACACTTCATAACGATGTTAATAGATTAATGTCGGAGTGATTAAAATAGGTCAATGTATAACGTTCAGTGAGTAAAATGATCATTTTTAAAGTTTAGTGACCAAAACAGGTCAGAGAGCAAAGTTCAGTGATGGTTTGTGTAATTTATCCAATAATTTATTTTTATTTGAAATTATTTTTATATTTAATACTAATAAAATATGTCATGTCATACCAAAATATTAATAAAATAATTCATAGTGATCAAAATAGGTCAGAAAGTAAAGTTCAATGAGTAAATTGAGCGTTTTGAAAGTTTAGTGACTAAAATAGGTTAGAGAGCAAAGTTGAGTGACGATTTAAGTATTTTACCCATATTATATATGCTAGATCAGATTAGTTAATCAATTTTGCTTAAAACTGTGAACCATAATCGAATTGAAATAATTTATTTTAAAAATTTGTACCAAAATCGGGTTCAATTATTCCTTAAAAATTATTTTGGTTAATTGCTAAATTCAAATTATTCAATTCTCAATCTTATATTGTACCAATTAAATTGGATAATCGATTGACCGATTAATTGGAATACTTGATTCGAGTAATAATTTTTTTTTTACTTTGCTTATTAAAATATCAAATATGGTAAATTTAATAAGCAAGGTAAAAAAATCATTACCCAAATTTTTTTTAGGATTAATCGAATTTTTCTATTTGTATAACTATGCCATTTGAGAGTGACCAAAATATGAACGATTCGAAAGTTAAGTTATTAATTTGAAAGTTTTTTTTAAC
Organism: Hibiscus mutabilis; assembly: GCA_019671005.1. NCBI lineage: Eukaryota > Viridiplantae > Streptophyta > Magnoliopsida > Malvales > Malvaceae > Hibiscus > Hibiscus mutabilis. Next base: position 9,270,124 of record CM033741.1, read on the forward strand.
TCTGGTGACCAAAATAGGAGTGAGAAGAATGTTGAGTGATGATTGGTGTAGTTTACCCTTTTTTATTAAGGAAAAACAAAAAAACTAACGTCAGCTTTTAACGGAAGGTAACGATAGGGGCCATATTGAAAGCGAACTAAAAGTTCGGTGACTATATTGAAATTAAACTAAAAGTTGGATAACTTTATCGAATATTTTAAAAGTATGGTGACCGAAATGAATCCGCCTTAAAAGTTTGGTGACTATATTGAAATCAAACTAAAAGTTGGGTGACCTTATCGAATATTTTAAAAGTACGGTGACCAAAATGATTCTGCCCTAAAAGTTCGGTGACCATTTATGTAGTTTACCCTTAAAAATATTATTAATATAATTAGTATATTAAACAAATTTTAAAAATAAACTTTATATTTGCATGCCCTCATTACTTTTGAAAATATTTTGTTTTAAATTATCAATTGTTAAATATTTAATTGTTATTTTTTAAAAATTGTATTGCTTACGAAAGTTTGTCAAATAAATTATAGTAAATAATAGTAACTACAAATATTTAGAAGTAACAAAATAGTCATATAAATTGTAAATAATAAATTTCACCTACTATAACAAATGTATTTAAAGATGATAAACCTCATATAAATAAAAAAATAAAACTAATAACACTAATTCTTACTCATTACTCTCAAGCAACATGTTGTTTCAACATAAAACTTTACATCATAAACACAATATTAATAAAAACATACTAAATATTTAGAAAAAAAACTTTGATACACAAGTTGTGTAAACTTTAGTTCACACAAGTTTGTTAGATTTAAGGTTTAGAGTTTAAGGGTTTAGGTTGTAGAGTTTATTGTAACGACCCAGGTTTTAGGCCAACGGGTTAGCATTAACCCGAGCCATGGGCTTTAGATTTGGGCCAAATTATTGGACCCATTTGGTTATGAAAGATCCTTAATGGGCTTAAACCTTGACTATTGGGCTCGGATAGTGGCCAAAATTTGATAAGGGAAATTTATGAGGGTTTTATGTGATAATTTGCCTAAAGTTTGATTTAGGGCTGATTTTTTTAAGAACCCATTTGTTTGGACATGACATGAAGAGACATGCTTTCATCACTTTAATAACTACACCATCCACTCTCTGTTCTTCATTTTCTCACAAACCCAAAGATAAAGATTTAATCTTTGTTTCTTTAAGTGTTATTTTCAGGATTAATATTGAAGGATTGTGATCTACTCCTCAAGAGCTTCAAAAAAGTAAAGATCTTTGAAAAGAGAAAAATACAAGTATATAACTTTTGGTGGGGTTTTGAGAAAACGAGTTGGGGTGGTGGTTTCAATCTCATTTTTCAGTCTTGAACTCATGTTTCTATCATCATTTCATCACTTGCAAAGTTGTAATTCATTTTATAATTTTCATGTGTAATGAAAAAAGTTGAATGACCCTCCAAAGCTAAGTGCAAGAAAAAGGCTTGTAACCCTCTTGACCCGGCCCAACTGTCAAGACCGAATCAAAGACGCCACATTAGGTTTGCCGAAGTAAACCCATACCAATAACCTAAACTGGTCTATTTTTTTTCTTTTTATATTCCTAGATGCTTACTTAACCCTAAGGTGTGACAACCACAACGGAAGACGAACAAGCATTCAATTCACAAGGCTTAACACATTAAAGACCAAAATATAAATTCTATAAATTAAAGGGCTAATTACAAATTGAAATTACCATACTTTAATTAGATTCATTATATGCCACTATGCGAATTTGCATCAAAATTGGATCACAAGATCATCATCAATTGAGCATTACAAGAACAGTGACCATTTTGCACAGAATCCAAAACACATCATGAAATTACCAGAAATAACTAACTCCCTACCGATATAGGCTTATACCGTATTATTACGAGCCCACATGACTTACTCATATCAGTACGTTTGGTCGAGTATTGATACTCATTGCTTTATTTCAAAATTGAGGAATCCAAAAGCTAAAACCCGTACTGATACGGTAACCTGTGTACCAATCTCTATATAAATTTTCTCATGGCATACCAATACGGCGGCTACTTATACCGATACCCCTTTGTTATTTCCCCCAAATTGAGCTATATCAGACCCGCGTACCGATCTCCAAAGAACCCGTATCGGTACGATTGAGCCTATAATGACCTCTTGGCCAAACATATGTCACTTAGGCTCAATCTAACTTGCTTCAAACATCATACAAGCATCATATAACTTATCTAACATCATTTCCACAACCAATCAAGCAAGCTATAGGAACATATAATCCATAGCAAATCAACCAAAAAATCCTATAGGCATGGTCTCTACCCAAGCATGCAATTCTCTTCCCAACCCCTCAAATCTAACCATATATCCTCATACAAGTTCAAAATACTAAATGAAACATGTCAAAAAACAGGGAGTAAGAAAACAACCCTCCCAATTACAACTTGGTCTCATTACCACTTTTATTACTACAAGCTCATTTATTAAACCATACTTGAAGTATTTCAATTCTTGGATTCCTCCTTACTTGCTTGCTGCTCTGAAATCTTACTTTCCTGCATGGATGATAGGGGATAGCTTAAGCATATAATTCCTAGTGAGGGATGCTCTAAAAACACTCATCAATGCATTTAAATCATTTGAATCAAACCACTATGTAAACATCATGCTTAAACATCTCATGCCCTTTTTACCTTTGTAAGACATGCATATTAAACCATATGCAAAACATGTATCATGGATCTCATGCATAATCCCATATGCAAAATCTTAATTTAAGCATTCACATGTTTATTCATCCAATAACAAAGCTTAAAGAGCAAAAAAAGTATAAATCATATTATAAAAAACATAATTCATCCATCATGATATATTAGTTCGTATATTAGCATTAAAGTGACCCAAAAGCAAAACCTTTTCTTTATTCAAAACACATTGGATACACGAATTTCACAAGTGGTTCCTTAGACCACTTAACATATATCCATAATCGGAGCATACGACACAATTAACCCCTCGACAGTTATGATGTATAATATCTACAATAGGAGCATACGACACATTTAACCCCTCAACCATTTCAATACGTAATCCACCAGCAGGAGAATACAACACAATTAACCCCTAGACCGTTGTGGTTCTCTTGGTGGAGAAAACTATACAATCACAATCTCTCGACACACATGAGGCGACTTATTATAGTGCACTTTAAACCCTATGGCATGCCAACTATATCCGATAACATTTAGTCATTGTCACTTGCCAATATATTCCATATTAAACATGATACCTCACTATTTTTTATAAGCATCATTTAAACCAATTTCCAATGCAACAAACCATGCATTTACATATCATTGAAATACTTTTCATTAAGCATTTACCATGCTCAAATATCATCAATATAAGATCATTTGGATCATAATCTATTCCTAAAACATGCATAACAGTAGGTATCAAAACATAAACATAGGCATGAGAAGATCAACTTTGCCAAACCGAAGTTGAGAGCATAATTGTCTAATACTTACTTTTGAGCTTAGACAAGTGTTTCAAGCTTAATCTAAACTCCCAAAATCACTTTCAAACCTTTACAAAGCTGTAAATCATGTTTCTACTCATCGACAACACAAAGTTCTACTTGCTGATGCAAAATCAAGCGTCTGAATCTACCGAAACTTCACCACTCACTGTCGGATCAAACTCCCCTATTTTATCCACACAAAAATAGAGAATTAATGCATCATTATGCATCTTCAATCCCAAAAACATCAATTCTCAACATCACCTCACCAAGAACCACCAAAAACCACTTCGATATCAACCTAAGCAAAGCCCAACCATAACCTAACGATTTGAACATCTAATCAACATCAATTAACATCTAAAAACACTTGCAACTTCATCTTATACCTCCAGCAACATCATAACACAACAAATACCTCAAAATATAACTATTCATGACCTAAAAAATTAGTAATTCAATTAGTTTCAGGATTTCTTTTATACATCTCTTCTCATAACATTAAAACATATCTTAGATATGATCTACATCAATTAAAACCACCACAAATTAGATTTATAATAAAGATCTACCAATTCTTTATTAAAACTAACTTTAAACTTTTTAATCTTAATTTATTCATCAACACATATCAAAAATCAATTGTAAAGGATCAAGAACTTGGGAATTTCAGTAAAGAACCTTTGATTACAGGAGGGAAATGAAAATCACCTCTAATGGTTGGCTTCTCCCTTAATTGGCATGATTTGAGTGAAATCTCTAAGAAAACAAGTAAGATTTGATGTAGAAATTAAAGAAATCGATTGATAAATCAAAATGAAATCAAAAAGAGTTGATCCTTGATCACTTTAGAGCAATATAGTTAGTTTGTCTTCTGGAAAAATTGAGAGAAAAGTGGTTACGTGAGAAAAGTAAATCATCTTTTTAAAAATCTTTTTAATTAAATCTATTTTTTATTTAATAAACACTTCAAAACCATTTAAAATAGCCTACATTAAGGGAAAAGCTTGATTAAAAACATTGGTAAATTAGCTCCTTAAAGATTCTAAGTTTTGACCCTTTTACAATTTAGTCACCAAAATAGTTTTGAAAACTTTCCATTTTAGTCACCAAACCAAAATGTCATTTAATTCGAACTTATTTTATTAAATTGAGTTTACCAAACCCTTTAAATAATAATTAAATATTTTCCAACATTTTTCCATATTTACTTCACGTTAAAAATATTTATTACGAATTAATTCGAAACTAGTTCGAACCGCCTAATTCGGTTTACCCAAACTGTCTAATCTATCTAGCTAGCTTCTAAGCCCAAATTCAGAGTGTTACAAGGCTTGTGGATTTGGAGCAAGGATTTAAACTTTTGGCTTAGGAGTAGAAACTATTTTGGGTGATCTAGAGTTGAGTTTTGTGCCTTAGAAGACATTTTTGGGCTCTGGTACCGGTATCGATACCTCTATTTGAGTTGGGAGTAGGGTACCGTTATGGGCTTCAACCAGTATTGGTAGAGCTGATCCGTACTAGTACTCGAGATTCTAGGATTTATTTTTCCTACATCAAAGCTTATTTTAGTATTGGTACTCATTTGAGTATCGATACTATGGGGGTTAGTACTAGTACACAAGGATCAGTACTTGTACAGAGTAAAACTATTTTAGACATCGAGAACAAAATTCGTACCGATACTCAGGTGAGTATTAGTACCATCCCTTTGGCTAGCTAAATGTGGGAAGAGTTATGCATGGCTTAATAGCTCTATTAAGGCATTTTTAATTAAAATGTAGACTAATGAGTTGATCAATAAGAATCACTAAGTACTCCATCATAAAGTGTGAACAACTTAGTAAATGTAAATTGATAATATGTGATGTTTAACAATAATAAGAGATCATTGAGATCGTGTTGCTTTCATGCCGAGAGGCATTGGTGTTAGGATATTTATTTTGATATAATAATTGAAAAATGTTTTTGGACTAAATTGAAAATATTGAAAAAACTAATTTTAAGTCCAAACAACTTGAGAAATATGTTAAAATGATTTTGGAACGTTTTTAAGTCAAAAACACAATGTTATAGGTTCAATCTGTCAAAATCAGGCCCCTAGTATCGACACCCTACCTTCGGTATCGATACCCTAAGGCCAGTATCGATACCCTTTGCCTGGTATCGATACCTTTTGTTTTCTAGAATTCCAGAATCGATTTCTGGTATCGATACCCTACCTTCGGTATCGATACCCTACCCTAAGGTCAGTATCGATACCCTCTTTATGGTATCGATACCTCCTCTATTTTTCTCCAACGACTCTTTCCTTTTTAGGTCAGGTATCGATACCCCTGCCCGAGTATCGATACCCTATGCTGCAAAATGGCATATTTGCTTGGAAAAAGATCCCCAACGGCTCCAAATCTCCCCAACGGTCACCAACGGCTAGGAATTCATTTGGGAAGATAAAAGGACCCTTCAAACACCAGTTACAACTAATGATCTTCAAGTCAACAACATTATGATTGTAAAAGTGCCTTAGAGCTTAATTCTCATTCTTTCATAGACTACACTTGTTGAGCTTAATTGTTAATGTATGCTCAAGCGTATTAAGATTTGGGTGAGTGCTTAAAGAGTGCAAACATCAACCTTGTAGAGAGGATTTCTTGTTTGCTTTATTTCTTTTGTTTGTAAGGATTCCCAAAGCTTGAGTTGTGAGCTTTGGATGCTAGACTTGGTAATTGGGTCTAGGATTGTAAAGGTTGCCTCCTAAGCCTTGTAAAAGGGGAATAAATTCTTAGTGAATTTGGGAAATCCTTAGTGGTGTGCTAAGGTAGTGAATGTAGAGCTTGTTAGAAGCTTGGACCACTCTAAATCCTTGAGTTCATTGTCTCATCTTTAGCTTCCACCACATACACCCAAATATCAACTTCTCCACCACTTGGCAAGCAATTCGGTTGAACTAAATCGAGCCCAACAATTGGACTAGTAGAGTGTAACACCCGTACCAATATTTATTACCCAATACTAGTATAGAGTGTCACATGATGTTTAAACCATATTTATGCTATCCGAACAAGTAAAAAATGACGATTTAAAATTTTTCATTTTTAATTGTGTAAAATTTATTTCCAATTTTTAATCTATTAGATAGACCTCAATTTCAGACAACAACTTGTCAATTTTTAACTATTCTATACAATTAACAAAACTGCCTAAAATAAAAATCATTTTGATTACTCTAAAATTTCATTATTATAATCTTACCCGATTTTCGTTACTAGAAATTTCTTTAAACTAGTATCCATTTAAATAAAACTCAATATCATATACTAACCACTTATCTAGATATTATTATTACAATCCATATCTAGACTAGTTTGAAATGAGCTACTATTTATTTATACATGCCAACTAGAAATATTAGAATACATCAAAGATGTAATTACCGATACTGCATATATCCCCTTTGATAGTGATGCCTTACTCCTTACTCTGAACCGGGTTTTCTACCTACGCGTGAAAAACCATCACACGCTAAGTATATACTTAGTGAGGCATTATAACTATTTAATATTAATCAACATGCTTGAATTATATCAATAATATAATAAACATGCAGTTTGATTACTATTTCTTTATTTCCCTTATGTTAATCAAAATAACATAATATAATTCGGATTCATAAATCCTATTATTATCCTTGCCATTATCCTAGAGTTTACTTACTCTCTAAATTATTTATCATTTATTACCATTATCTGATAGTTCGCTTACTCTCTAATTTATTAACCATTTATTACCATTATCCGAGAGTTCACCTGCTCTCTAATTTATTAACCATTTATTACCATTATTCGAGAGTTCACTTACTCTCTAATTTATTAACCATTTATTGCCATTATCCGAGAGTTCACTTACTCTCTAATTTTATTACCATTATCCGAGAGTTCACTTACTCTCTAATTTATTAACCATTTATTGACATTATCCGAGAGTTCACTTACTCTCTAATTTATTAACCATTTATTACCATTATCCGATAGTTCACTTACTCTCTAATTTATTAACCATTTATTACCATTATCCGAGAGTTCACTTACTGTCTAATTTATTAACCATTTATTACCATTATCCTAGAGTTCACTTACTCTCTAATTTTATTACCATTATCCGAGAGTTCACTTACTCTCTAATTTATTAACCATTTACTATCAAATAGATTATTGCCCAACATAGTTTGAGGACTTGAGTACACGAGTCAAAACCGCACCAAAGTGCTAATAAACCGCACCGAAGTGCTAAGAGACCGCACATAAGTGCTAAAGAACTACACTTAAGTGTTAATAAACTGCACCGAAGTGCTAAACCACTAGACTCTATGGCATGCCAACTATACTCTATACCTCAATTACCTATTTGGGCATACTTTCCAATTCCATATTCGATTCATCTATGGCAATATAATTAAATATTGGGCAGTTCATACCCTAAATATAACTTAAACATACATACCTGATATATCTAGTGATCAAATGCATCATAGTTCTACCTTTGACAATTCTCAATATGTCAAATATAAGTTCATGATTTAAAAATATAATTATCAAGCAATTATTAATAAGGTAGACTTATCACAAGTCTTCCAAATGATAATCATAATATCATCCATGCATAAAAATGCACTCACTTTGACACTTTATAAATTGCCAATATGTACTTAGCCTCACTAAGCTTCAGCTTTGATCTATGTCCTTTCCTCGATTGTTAGCTCGATCTCAGTTTTGATCACGATCTACATGTGTATTAACAGGCCACGGATACATTTCAAATTATATGTTAGTTCCATGACATAAGTCATTATACCTTTAACACCTTGAATTTTCCTCAATACTTTGTATTTCTTTCAACCTTTACTCAAAGAATGATTTATAACTCATTCTAACGTTAATTCCAGCATAATACTTCCCTGAAAACAATTTTTCACTTTAGTCCTTAACTTTCTCCAAAATGCTGAATTGGTCCCCAAACTTTCCAAGATTTTTGAATTGATCCTTATGTTTTTACAAACTTCTAAAATGGTCCAAATGACATTTTAAAGCTTGTAAAATCATAATTTCATCATATCCAATCTTATGGAAATTTTTCCATAAATTCTTATAATTTTTCTTCTTTGACCGTAATGGTCCCTTACTTTCCAATATTTCCATTTTGGTCCTAAATTATCAAATCAAGCTAATTTGATCAAAATATCATCATTTCTAATGCTAGAATAATTTTCACAATAATTTCCCCTTTATTTCCAATTCTAACTGAATTGGTCCATTATTCTTCCTAAGGGAAATTTTTTATTCTAACATCAAATTAAGGCTTCTAATATCACAAATCATTCATTTCCATCTTTTATTAAATTCCCTAACCAAATTCCCAAATTCTAGGGTTAGGGTTTATAACCTTGAATATAGAATTAAACTAAATTCAAGCTTGTTTTCATGTTTACGACACTTGAGTTACTTAAATCAAGCCTTAATTCCAACATAGTTCATGAAATTCCAATTTCTCTCTCTTCAAGAACATGAACTATTCTTCATAATAGCATACAATATTACTATCAAAAGAAAGAGCATGAAGCATAGACCAATTTATTTCCAAGCAACATACCTTGATTCTATCTTTAAAACCTTCAAATTTGCCAAAGAAAAATTTCTTTCCTTTTCCCCCTTGTGTTTCGAAAATACCCAAGATTGATGAAAAAATTAGTTCATCTTTTATCCTTTTAATTCACATGTGATAATTAAATGAATTTTAAATTCATTTAATTAGTGAAATTACTAATTTATCCTTCAAATCCAATGGCTATATTTAATCTTATCATAAACCAAGGGCCAAGATTAAATCCATGTGTTTTTCATTTTCTAAAAATGCCCTCAACATTTCAAAATTGTTCAAAAATGCCTTCCATGGAAAATGTCCAATTTACCCTCCAACTATACTTTATTTACTAACAAGGCTTGAAAATTGCCATTCCATCACCATCTAACTAAATATAGTTAGAACCCAACCAAATGTAATAAAAATATCCATAAAAATAATATTTTATAAGTTTTCCATAATCCTTGGAACTGTCTTTAAAATTCCAATTCGATTCGATTACCCTATATTCACTTTCTACGATTTTCCACTTTCCAACTATCGGGTAAAATATGAAATTCTCATAATTCTGATCTCCATATGTAAATATTTTTGACATACAAAATATTCCATAATTTTGTAAAAATCAAAATCTTGAAATTTTGACTCGGTCCAATATACTGATAATTTACCCGAAATCTTTATCGGATAAATTTCTCTTACTAATCATTGATCAGATATCCAGAAAATAAAATTTCAACTCGAACTAATTCCCCTTTTTATCAGTCCCAACTACTGACATGAGACCTTCCCATAAGGTCACCCATCCTAATGCTACTTTGCTCTGAGTACGCTTAACAATTTTTATTTCGATCCAAATATCTGGAAAATTTCTTAAACTTTAACGCTTTATAGCTCTTAATACAAACTTCGTATCAAAAATCCATGTATCACGAAAATGCCACTCTTGGGGGGTAAACTATTCATTTACGAGACCAAATACATAACTTTTTAAAATTACAATTTAGTCCCTAAACTTTTTTAATTTTACACTTTGGCACCAAACTTTTCAAATTTTACATTTTGGTCACTAACCAAAATTTTGAGGTATTACAATTCTCCCCCTTAAGAAAATTCATCCCTGAATTTTCCTTATGTACAAAGTTCGAAAAGATACGGATGTTGTTTTTTTTGTTTTTTTTTCATTGATTCATCGAATTCCCAAGTAGCTTCCTCTATTTTGTGATTTCTCTATAAAACTTTGACTAGAGGAATCCTCTTTTTTTTATTTCTCAACTGCTTTTCTTCCTTAGCTAAGATCCTCACAGGTTTTTCTTCGTATGTCAAATCCGGTTAAATTTCAATTTCTTCCGGTGTAATGACATGCGAAAGATGTGATCTATACCTCTCTAACATGGATACATGAAATACATCATGAATTTGATTCATCTTGGGTGGCGATGCTATCATGCCACTAATCCAACTCTCTTTAGCATTTCATAAAGGTTAATGAACCTTAACTGAGTTTACCTTTCCGTTCAAAACGAAAGGCATATCCTTTCTTAACAGCTTGTTTATCGAATAGGTAATCATTGAAAAAATTCACAAACTGCCAATAATAACCAACTAATCCTAAGAAACTTCTTACTTCAGAGACATTCTTAGGAACTTTCAATTCAAGGATTGCTTGAACCTTCTTAGGTTCAACTCAATTTTTTTTGGCTGAAACTATATGCCCATGGAAAATTACTCCCAATAACCAAAATTTCACATTTTGACAGCTTTTCATACAACTTCTTTTCTCGTAGGATCTGGAGAACTACTTGAAGATGAGTATCATACTCCTTATTGGTTTTCAAATAAACCAATATATATTATCAACAAATCTATCACAAATCGATTCCATATACAGCTAGAAGATTCGATTCATTAAATCCTTAAATGCCACCGGTGGATTTGTAAGTTTGAAGGGCATTACTACAACTCATAATGCCCATATTTGATTTTGAAAGCTATATTTGGTCTATCCGCCTTCTTGATCTTTAATTAATGATACCCCGATCGAAGATCAATCTTAGAGAACACAGTTGCTCCCCTAAGTTGATCAAAGAGATCATCAATCCTCGGTAAAAGATACTTATTCCTGATCGTCACTTCATTAAGTTAACGATAATCTACACATTATCTTATTGATCCGTCATTCTTCTATATAAATAGGATTGAGGCTCCCCAAGGTGATATACTAGGCCATATAAAACCCCGGTCTAATAATTCTTGTAACTGAGCTTTCAATTCTCTAAGCTTTGTAGGAGTTATCCTATAAGGTGCTATCGATATTGGTGCTATTCCAGGAAGCACATCAGTACCGAATTCTTCCTCTCAATCGGGAGGTAATCTCGGTAATTTATCCGGAAAACATCTGGAAATTCTTGTACCATTGGTACATTTCCATATTTATTTTTGTTTCTAAAGCACTAATCACATTGTTCAGATTATTCGTTCTTTCACCTACAAATACCATCTTTGAACCGTCCGGCTTCTTCAAGATTAACCCTTTTATATTTTCCATAAACCATCAAGAAATTCTACTATTTGAATCTTTAGAGGACATTTCTTGCATATTCGACTCACTTTGGCACTTTGTCCTATTAGATTGACAGCAACTACTTTATTCGAATTTGGTTCTATTGGGATATTTCTTTCGAGTATTATTTTAGAACTAATGTAAGAATGAGCAGAGCCTAGATCAATCAATGCAAAGATAGGTCCGCCAAAGAGTTTGATCATACCTTCTACGATCTCTGCATCATCCTGATCCTCAAGAGTTTTGATGTGGTATACCTGAGCTGTAGCCTTGCTCTCTCGATTAGGCGTGAATGCAAATGTTCCCGGGTTATTACCGTTATTTCCTTTACCTGCCTGATGTGCTACAATAGGCTGATTTGGGTGAAGTTCTGGACAATGCTTCTTGATGTGACCAGCTTGCCCACAATAGAAACACGCCCCAGTCATCCAGCACTGACCAGGATACCTTTTGCCACAATGCTCGTATTCTGTAATAGGGTAAATTCCAGAATCTCGAGTACCTGTAGTACTCGTTTGGGATTGCTTCGATTTTCCTCCTGCATACCCCTTCTTAACTGAAGAGGCTGATGCTGCAGGATATTGTTGTGGTATTCCTTTACTGTGTTTAAATGATGATGTAGCAAATGAACCTCCAGACCTTTTTCTGGTCTGAATCTACTTTTCACCTTTTTCCTCAAGGTCAACTTTCTCCATGGCCTTGGCTCAATTTACCACGTCTTGAAAAGAAGTGAAGTTACGAGAAACCAAAATCTTTTTATATTGAGGATCCAACCCAGCTATAAATCTGTCTATTATGGACTTCTCGGTTGGAAGAAATTCGGTTGCAAATCGGTTTGATCTATTGAACTCGCATTCATATTCATAAACTGATATGTCGTACTGTTTCAACTGTAGAAATTGTTGTCTCGTTTCCTCGACAAACACATCTCCAATATATTTTTCCTTGAATTCTTGTAGAAAGAATTCTCAAGTAATCCGTTCTTGAGGTACTTGTGCAGTTATCACGTTCCACCATACGCTGGCTTGTTCCATCAATAGGGATACTACTCCTTCTAATTTTCCTTGATTATCACAAGGAATCCTATTTAATACGATCTTTATATCATTTAACCAATAATCGGCAACCATAGGATCTGCATCAGTATTACCCTAGAATTCTGGTGCCCCAATTTTCCTTAATTCTTTTGGGACTGATACTGGTGCCTGCCGATTTAGGATTGCCTCCAAAGACTACAGAAATAAGCCTTGATCTTGTACCAGCATATTTCGTTGTTCTTGAGCCTGTTGCTCTACATACTGCTGAGCCAATTGCTCTACATTTTGCTGAACCTGAGGTGGATTCTGAATCACCTCATTACTTTCACTTCGAGCAGGCACATCCTGCTCAACAGCCTGTCGGGATTCTCGATAACCTGACATCTGTTCATGTCACGATTATCTAAAATAAGTAGGAGTAATCTACTCAACATCAGGCATCATCATAATCTTACACAATATCAATAATTTTTAGATATCCTAGTGGCATGTATATAACTTTGACTTTCTACAAGGACTCATTTATTATCCAGAACCGGCTAAACATGTAGCTCTGACACCATTAAATGTAACACCCTTACTAGTATTTATTACCCAATACTAGTATAGTGTGTCACATGATGTTTAAACCATATTTTATGCTATCCAAACAAGTCAAAAATGACGATTTAAAATTTTTCCTTTTAATCGCGTAAAATTTATTTCCAATTTTTAATCCATCAGATAGACCTCGATTTCAGGCAGCAACTTGGCAATTTTTAACTATTCTATACAATTAACAAAACTGCCAAAAAACTGCCTAAAATAAAAATCATTTTGATTACTCTAAAATTTCATTATTATAATCTTACCCAATTTTTGTTACTAGCAATTTCTTTAAACTAGTATCCATTTAAATAAAACTCAATGTCATATACTAACTACTTATCTAGATATTATTATTACAATCCATATCTAGACTAGTTTGAAAGGAGCTACTATTTATTTATACATGCCAACTAGAAATATCAAAATACATCAAAGATGTAATTACCGATACTACATATATCCCCTTTGATAGTGATGCCTTACTCCTTACTCTGAACCGGGTTTTCTACCTACGCGTGAAAAACCATCACACGCTAAGTATATACTTAGTGAGGCATTATAACTATTTAAAATTAATCAGCATGCTTGAATTATATCAATAATATAATAAACATGCAGTTTGATCACTATTCCTTTATTTCCCTTATGTTAATCTGGATTCATAAATCCTATTATTAACCTTGCAATTATCCGAGAGTTTACCCACTCTCTAAATTATTTATCATTTATTACCATTATCTGATAGTTCGCTCACTCTCTAATTTATTAACCATTTATTACCATTATCCGAGAGTTCACTTACTCTCTAATTTATTAACCATTTATTACCATTATCTGAGAGTTCACTTACTCTCTAATTTATTAACCAATTATTACCATTATCCGAGAGTTCATTTACTCTTTAATTTTATTACCATTATCCGAGAGTTCACTTACTCTCTAATTTAATAACCTTTTATTGCCATTATCTGAGAGTTCACTTACTCTCTAATAAATGTAACACCCTTACTAGTATTTATTAACCAATACTAGCATAGAGTTTCACATACTATTTAACCGTATTTTTATACTAACCAAAATAAATCCAAAAATAGTAATTTTTGAAAATTTATATTTATCACGTAAAATCAATTAGTCAAATAGATTCTGATTTCAGACAGCAATTTGGCAGTTTGTAACTACACCTTTTAATTAAGTAAACCGCCTAAGATAAAAATGGTCTTGACTACTCTAAAAATCAAAGTTATAAATTTTACATGATTTCCATTGCTAGAAAGTTTTTTAAACTACTATAAATCACATTATAAAGTACCCATTTATCTAGATATTAATATTGCAAACCATATCTAGATCAGTTAAAGTGAGCTATTACTATTTTATACATGCCAACTAGAGATAACCAAAATACATCAAAGATGTAAATTACCGATACAACTATTTTTTCTCGAGGTGATGATGCCGATATTCCTTACTCATGCCCTGGATTACTATCTACGTGTGAAAACCTTCACACGTTAAGTAAAACTTAGCGAGGCATTATAATTATTTAACATACATCAACATGCTTGATTTATATCAATAATATAAAGAACATGCAATTTGATCACCATTCTTTTATTTTCCTTATGTTAATCAAATATCAACATAATACATTCCGGATTTATAAATCCTATTAATATCCTTTCCATTATCCGAGAGTTTATGTACCCTCTAATTTTATTAACCATTTATTCTCAAATAAATTATTGCCCAACATAGTTTGAGGACTGGAGTACACAAGTCAAAACCGCACCAAAGTGCTAATAAACCGCACCGAAGTGCTAAGAGACCGCACATAAGTGCTAAGAAACCACACATAAGTGTTATTAAACCGCTGGACTCTATGACATGCCAACTATACTCTATACCTCAACTACTTATTTGGGCATATATTTTCCCAATTCCATATTCGATTCATCCATGGCAATATAGTTAAATACTGAGCAGTTCATACCCTATAACATAACATATCAAAATTAAATCACCTGTGATCAATGCATGTAATTTTTCTACCTTTGACAGTTATCAACATGTCAAATATAAAGTTCATAATATGGCTATCAAGCAACTATTCATGCATAAAAATGCACTCACCTCGACACTTTATACTTTGTCAATGTTCAACTAGCCTCACTAAGTTCAACTTTGATCTCGTTCCTTTCCTCGATTGCTAACTCGGTCTTGATTTTGTTCACAGTCTACAATGTATTAAAAATTACCATAAGTACATTCCAAATTATATGTTAGTATCCTACTAACACATAAACAATATATGAATAATTTTCCTATAAACACCCTAATATTTTCCAAATATTAGTTTTATGACACAAGTCATTCCATCCCTAAATACTTTGTATTTCTTCCAACCCTTACTCAAAGAATATGATTTATAACTCATTCTAACCTTAATTCCAGCATAATTCTTCCATGAAAATAAATTTTCACTTTAGTCCTTAAATTCTTCCTAATTGCCAAATTGATCCCTATGTTCTACAAACTTCCAAAATGGTCCAAATGACATTTTAAAGCTCATAAAATCATAATTTTAACATTTCCAAATTTATGGAAAATTTTCCATAATTTCCCCTAATTCCTTCAAAATGCCAAAATCACCCATCTACTTTTCCAAGTTTCCAATTTAGTCTACTTAACACTTAAACATCATTTCCAACCCTTCACAACCGTTTCCCAACTCAAAATCATTCCAAATTCAACTTTTCTACCAAAACCCTAACTTTAAACAATTTAGGGTTTAGCTATTTCCATGTAATTCAACCATCACACAAGCTTTAATATGATTCCACAACATCATATTTATCAAAAACTAACCTTAGTTCATCCTAAATCAACATCCCCTTCATCCATCAATTCCTCAAAACTAAGGTTTTAAGTAAGAAAAGCATGAACAAATGGTACCAAGAGATAGAGAATTTCATGTAGATTAATTCTTTATTTCATGATTTCATCCAAAATCCAAAGAAATAAGCTTGAAAAATCAAAATAAAATTTTTTTCTCCTTACCTCAAGAAGTGTTCGAACAATGGCTGATATTGGGAGAAAAATCTTGAATTTTCTTTTAGTTCAATTTTGGCCATTTGTCCTTAATATAATTAAAATGAATTTAAAATTCATTTTAATGTTTAATGACCTTTTTACCCTTGAAATCCAAAGCTCCATATCAAGACACATGTCTACCTACCAATCCAAGGGTCCAAAATAATCCAAGGAGTTAGTGATTACCAACTTTGCCCTTGCCATTGATAAGTGTTCAAAAGTACTATTTTTCTTACCCTTTTTACTCATATTATTGTTAGACTTAGGCTCATATTAGTTGCATAGTTAGCCATTCATGCATTAATCCGTGTTTCCTTCCATCATTGAGCTTGATTACATAACTTGGTAGTTTTTGTGGAAAAGATGCTGCTTTGGTGTGCTTTGTGTGTGTATGTGCAGGATCACTTGCCAAAGCAATGCCGAGCTAGTTGCCAGGGCAATGCATGAAGGATATGCCGAGCTAGTTGCCAGGGCAATGCATGAAGGAGACGCCGAGCCAGTTGCCATGGCAATTGTCGACAAAGAGAAAATGCAGTAGGGATGTCGAAATTAATGACTATACAAGCCCAAGATGACATGGAGCAAGGCCCAAGCCCAAAGGAATTTGATTGCCATGCAGAGATTAAAGAAGAATTAAATTCCAAGAAGATAGGAGAAGTTCTAATAGGAATAAAATTATAATAAAGAATTATATTCTTTAAAGATAATTTAATTCCAACTCAAACTCCTCCTCAAAGAAGGACTTCGGCCTAGCCCTATAAATAGATAGGAGATTTCGACAACTTAGGGAGAGAGCAAGAGGGCAAAATTCGACAAGACCAAGAGAGGAAGCAAGGGGAATTTTCGGCAAGCATCTAGGGCAAGGGATTTTCGACAAGCTTCATCTTTTCTTCCTTGTTCGATTGGGTTCATGCTAGGGATTATTTATCTTGTGTTTCTTTGGAACCTAGCCATGAACTAAATTTACTTGGCTATGGTTATTGTGTTTTGTGGTTGTGAGAAACTATTGGTTTTTGTTTAGGTAATAAGAGTTTGCACTTTTCTATTTCAAGGTTTATTCATTCTTGGTTCTTATTATTGTTTGCGAGTGAATTGGGAGAGGATCTCGTGATTTCATCCATTTATCTAATATCGGGAGAGTTAGATTCAAGAAACGAATGAATATGATCTTTATTCAATCCAATGATGGTGAAGATTAATCCGGCTTAGGAATAAGTTAAGGATTTCAACGGCTAAGAGGAGCGCAAGATTGGTTGTTGTTCACCCTTGATTCACGCAGGGATGTATTATCAAGGCATGCACAAGTAGCTAGAGTTTCGACTTAGGGATAAGAAGAAACCATTGAAGAACGCTCTGCCGAACCTTGAAGTTGCTGCCCAGACGCCCAAGTAGTTGCCCAACTAGTTGCCCATGCAACCATCGATTAGTTACCAAGGCAACCCCGTTGTGCAAGTTGCCACGGCAACTGAGTTGCCCGTGCACTCTTTTACCAAGACGATCCAATCGGCTATCACACCTCAACTCACGATAACATAGCCTATCTCTCTCAATTGAATTCATCTTTTCTTTTACTTAATTGCTTTCTAGATTAGTTAAACTTCTATAATCTTTTATTTGTGTTTTTATTTTTACAGTGCAAGAGACTAGATTCTTGAAGTAGCACCAATCCCTGTGGAGACGATATCTTTTATACTATAACTTGCGACGTGTATACTTGCACATTTGCGTAGCACTTATTACGCGCAACAAGTTTTTGGCGCCGCTGCCGGGGATTGGCAATAGCAACTTTGTTTTTATTTTCTTGCACTTTCTTTTTATTTTTCTTGTTTACTATTCAAAGGGCTAACAAACTTTGGTTTTGCATTGGTATATGACCAGGGCGAGACCGACTTCACCAGAATATCCCTTTGATCCGGAAATCGAACGAACCTTACAAAGACTTAGACGAAGGATAAGAGAAGCAATGGCAAATCAAGACGGCAATATGAATCAATAAATTCGAGCAGGAGGAGGAGTGATTCTTGCACGAAACAGAACTATTCGAGACTATCTTGAAGAAGATCTTGATGGACTTAACCCAGGAGTTGTCGCACCTGAAATTGAAGCCGACCACTTTGAGTTGAAACCGGTAATGTTTAATATGATCAACACAATTGGTCAATTTGGTGGCTCAGCAACTGAAGATGCACGACAACATCTAAAATCTTTCCTCGAGATTTGCAACTCGTCCAAGATACACGGAGTCACCCCCGATGTCCTACGGTTAAGATTATTCTCCTATTCACTGAGGGATAGGGCGAAAGCATGGTTGAATAGCATTCCTGCCGGATCCATAGCATCTTGGACTGATCTTTGTCGTGATTTCCTTGCTAGATTTAATCCTACAAATTTGACTGATAAGTTTCGTAACGACATTACTTCTTTTTGACAGGCAGATGATGAATCCATGTACGAGGCTTGGGAGCGATATAGAGAACTTCTATACAAATGCCCCCTACACAGATTCCCGGTGTGGACTCAAGTAACAATGTTTTACAACGCCGTGAATACACCAACAAGGATGATGCTAGATGCCTCGGCAAACGGCATACTCCTAGATAAGTCGCCGGAGGAAGCAATGCAAAATTTAAACAGGCTGGCCAAGAATGACTATCAATTCCCATCTACTAGAAGAGGAGGAGTTAGACGCCAAGCCACAATACATGAACTAGGATCATCAGATTCAATTTCGGCACAATTGGCCGCTTTAACCAAGATGGTCCAGAACATGCAAAAACCAAACAACACACATGAAGTCAAGGTAATGGATTCTTTTTGTGAGTTATGTGGTGATAACCATAATTCTTCTGAATGTATGCAGAATCCAGAATCCAGCTTCTATGTGGGGAATTACAATCGGAGCAACAACATGATGTCCAATACATACAATCCAGCTTGGAAGAAGCATCCGAATTTTTCATGGAGTAATCCCAACAATGCTCTAAACCAGAACAATCAAAATGTACAAGCATCGGGATTCCAGCAGAATATGCCACGGCAACAGATGCCGCAGCAACAACCGACAACATCTAGTTCTTTGGAAAATTCTCTAAATGCTTTTATGATGAAAACTGAATCTTATATGGCTGAGAATAGTAACTTCATAAAAAGAACTGATGCTTTTATTAACAGGACCGAGATGAGATTGCAAAACCATGAGGCGGCAATCAAATCATTGGAAAATCAAGTCAGACAGTTTGCTCAAAATCTGAACACTAGACCACAAGGAGGTTTACCTAGCGATACTGAAGTCGCAAGAGGAACTGGCCATGAGCAATGTAAGGCAATCACCACCAGAAGTGGCCAACAACTTAGAGAGGTTCAAACCCGCTCGTCAAACAAAACTCCACAAAAAGATCAAGACGAACCTAGCGGTAAAGCCTCAGATGCTGAACCAGGAATTGCCTCGGCAACCGGCAATAAAGACGCCTCGGCAACTTGCGATAAGCATGCCTCGGCAACCCCAGTTGATAACGCATTGGCAACTCCAGACGTCCCGACAATGCCGTCAATCAGGTTTCAAACCAATGAAAGGATGGAAGATATCCGACTTCCACCACCATTCCCACAAAGGTTGAAGCGACAAAAGCAAGAATACCAATTTAAGAAGTTTCTTGATATCCTAAAGCAAGTCTACATCAACTTGCCATTGGTGGAAGCAATTGAACAAATGCCAAACTATGCCAAGTTTCTTAAAGACATTGTGTCCAAGAGAACAAGGCTAGGAGAGTTTTGAAACGATTGCATAACAGAGGGATGCATGGCAATGTTGCACAATCGTATGCCACCCAAGTTGAAGGATCCCGGAAGTTTCACAATACCCTGTTCTATTGGAAATCACTTGTCGGGAAAGCATTATGCGACCTAGGGGCTAGCATAAACTTGATGTCTAAATCGGTTTTCCAGAAACTAGGAATCGGGAAGGCAAGACCTACAATGATTATGCTGCGGCTAGCCGACAGATCCTATGTGCATCCGAGGGAAAAATCGAGGACATCTTGGTAAAAGTTGATAAATTTATTTTTCCCGCTGACTTTATTGTTTTGGATTGTGAAGCGGATGAGCATGCACCTATCATTCTCGGGAGACCATTCCTAGCGGCGGGAGAACCTTGATTGATGTTGAAAAGGAGAACTCACAATGAGGGTGAATGACCAGCAATTAAACTAAACGTGTTCCAAACACTAAGGCATGCCGATGATCCGAAGAATGCCAACTACTTCATGCCACGGCGAGTTTAACCGATGAGGAATTTAGTTGCCTCGACAACTACATTGCCGATCAAGAGGAACATGAGGAGTATGAAGAACCGGTCGATGAGGAACAACGAGAAGAGGCAAATTGGCTAGTCAATCGACCGGTACATACTTTGAACCTTTGGACTACTCGGGTAAGGAAGGTAAGCTCGAAAAACCCTCTATTGAACATCCACCAATTCTTGAGCTAAAACAATTGCGAGCAACTAAAATATGTATACTTAGGGACCGATAATACATTGCTGTAATTATTTCTTCTAAGTTCTGATCGAGCGAGGAAAAGAAGCTGATCAACATGTTGAAGCTAAACAAAAAGGCAATAGGGTGGACAATTGCCGACTTGAAGGGAATTAGCCGGCGGTGTGCATGCACAAGATCTTGTTGGAAGATGATCACAAACCATCAATTAAGCCCAGAGGAGACTGAATCATGCCATGAAAGGGGTTGTAATGAAAGAAATCATCAAGTGGCTTGACGCCGACATTATATACCCTATCTACGATAGTGCATGGGTAAGTTCGGTACAATGTGTACCGAAAAAAGGGAGGTATAAATGGTGGTAAGCAATGAAAATAATGAACTTATCCCAACCAGGGTGTGACCGGTTGGAGGGTTTGTATGGACTATAGAAAGCTAAACAAAGCCACTAGGAAAGATCACTTCCCATTACCCTTTATTGATCAAATGCTTGACCGTCTTGCGGGTAAACCCTTTTATTGTTTTCTTGATGGTTATTCAGGTTACAATCAGATTGCCATAGCACCGAAGATCAAGAAAAGACAACCTTCACATGCCCATACGGTACTTATGCCTTCCGAAGGATGCCGTTCGGTTTGTGTAACGCCCGGCAACCTTCCAAAGATGCATGATGGCACTCTTTTTCAGACATGGTCGAAGACTTCCTTGAGATCTTCATGGATGATTTTTCGTTTTTGGTAATGACTTTTGTGGCTGTCTCGGCAATTTAGAGAGGGTGTTGGCAAGATGCGAAGAAACAGATTTAGTCCTCAATTGGGAGAAATGCCATTTTATGGTAGATGAAGGAATAGTGCTCGGCCACAAGATTTCATCCAATGGAATTGAAGTAGACAAAGCCAAGGTGGACATGATCGAGAGATTACCCCCACCAAATTCGGTTAAAGGAATTGAAGTTTTCTCGGACATGCGAGGTTTTTACGGGAGGTTCATTCATAATTTTTCTAAAATCACTAAACCTTTGTGTGTCTGCTTGAACAGGATAAAGTCTTCGATTTTGATGATTCTTGCACTCAAGCATTCGAAACCCTAAAGAAAAAGCTTGCCTCGGCACCCATTGTCGTTCCACCAGATTGGACGCTACCTTTTGAGCTCATGTGTGATGCAAGTGATTTCGCGGTAGGAGCAGTCCTAGGCCAACGCACAGGTAAGACCTTCCATGTGATATACTATGCTAGTAAAACTCTTAATAACGTTCAAGTGAATTACACAACAACGGAGAAAGAGTTACTAGCTGTAGTTTTCGCATTTGACAAGTTCCGATCCTATTTAATTGGTACAAAGGTAATTGTTCATACGGACTATTCGGCAATCAAATACTTATTTGCTAAAAAGGATGCTAAACCTCGTTTGATTCGTTGGATATTACTTTTACAAGAATTTGATATTGAAATTAAGGACAGTAAAGGAACAGAAAATCAAGTGGCCGATCACTTATCACGTTTGGAACGCAATAGGGAGGAGGACGCGAATCTAGAGATATGCGATGCATTCCCGGATGAACAAATTCTAGTTGCCTCGGCAACCCTCAACGCCTCGGCAACCCTTGACGCCTCGGCAACCCATGACGCCTCGGAAACCATGGATGTACACGCCTCGGCAACTCTCGATGCCGCAACAGTCTTTGACGCGCACGCCTCGACAATTCTGGAGCAGTCACTACGGCAGCACATGCCTCGGCAATACCCTGGTACGCGGATTTAGTTAACTTCCTTGTTTGTGGTATTTTTCCTTATGGCATTACTCACCAAGGGAAGAAGCGGTTCCGCCATGATGCTAAGCATTACTTTTGGGACGAGCCTCTTTTGTTTAAACAATGTGCAGATCAGGTTATACGCCGATGTGTCCCTGAAGAAGAGCAACAGAATGTACTCCGGCAATGCCATTCTTCACCCTATGGAGGACATTTTGGAGGAACTCGTATCATGCCAAAGTCTTGCAATCCGGTTTGTATTGGCCAACATTGTACAAAGATGCCCAAGACTTTTACAAGCAATGTGATCGTTGCCAAAGGACGGGCAATATCTCTAGACGACATGAGATGCCACTCCAGAACATCATCGAGGTGGAACTGTTCGATGTATGGGGATCGATTTTATGGGACCTTTCCCATCTTCATTCGCAACCTCTACATCTTACTCGCCGTCGACTATGTGTCTAAATGGGTAGAGGCAGCTGCAGTTCCCAACGACGATTCCAAGACCGTGCTACGATTCCTGAGAAAAACATATTTACGGTTTGGGATGCCGAGAGCAATTATCGATGTGGGGCAAGCATTTTGACAACAGACTAATTGCCAAGATGTTGCAACGCTTCGAATATCACACAAGATCGCCACGGCATATCACCCACAAACCAACGGGCAAACAGAAATTTCAACCGGAGTTGAAGGGAATACTCGAGAAAGTTGTAAATCCCTCAAGGAAGGATTGGTCATTAAGACTAGATGACGACTTTGGGCATATCGCTTTGCATTAAAAACACCCTTAGGTATGTCCCCTTCCGACTTGTCTATGGTAAAACATGTCATCTACCGGTGGAAATCGAGCACAAGACGTCTTTGGGCAATCAAGACCGTGAATATGGATTGGGAAAGTGCGGACAAAAGCGCTGATGGATCTCAATGAGATAGAAGAATTTCGTGCACTAGCCTATAACAATGCACGAATCTACAAGGAGAAAACAAAGCGATGGCATGACAAGAAACTATTGCCACGGCAGTTCACGCCAGGGCAACTAGTTCTCCTATTCAATTCTCGGCTAAAACTTTTCCTGGGAAAGCTGAAATCAAGATGGTCAGGACCATTTGAAGTCGTCAAACCATTCTCTCATGGTGCCGTGATAATCAAGTCCATCTCTGACAACCATGAATTCAAAGTTAATGGACAAAGATTGAAGCACTACAATGGTGCCCATGTGGAACGTAACAAGGAAGTGGTCAATTTAGGAGATGCATGAGCATGCTCTCTCTTTTTATATTTTTATTTTTATTTTTATTTTTTATTTTTATTTTTTTCGACTATTTAAGTATTTTATTTTTTTTCTGATTTTTTATTTTATTTTATTTTAGTTATTTTATTTTTTTTCAATTATTAGTAGTTTTAGGATAGATTTTTTTTAGTTTAAGAATCCTATTACACATCTTTATTTATTTTCTTTATTAGTTTATCTTTAATTTTAATCCTTATTTGATTTGTTTTTGAATTGTAGGAAAGGAAGTTCAAGATAAAGAAGGAATTCTAAACCAAGTAGGGAAACATCTTCAACAAGGAAACTAATGGGCTGAATCTAAGGCTTATATAAAGCCTCCAATTCATCCTAACCAAAACCCCTTTGTCGAAAATTCCTACCAAACCATAAACCCTTTTTCGATTTCCCCCAATCCCAACCACCTATCTTTTCTATAAAACCCATCACCCTTAACCTATTCCTACTTTCTATCTTGCAACTTTTTAGTTTCTTTTCTTTTCTTTTCTTTGTTTTTACTCACAACCAAGATCATACATGGCATCCAAGATTAAACTTTTAGTTCATCCAAGTTCCTCCAAAGAACCAAGAAGTTTGCTACATCGGCGGTTCAAGAAAGATTTCAATCAAAGTTTGAAAGCCGGAAGATTTATGAAGAACAAGGCTTTGAATACTCCAACTCTCATCAAGATTTCGGCCTTGAACCATTCATCTTCAAGAGGATTGCACATCAAAAGTGGCAAATCTTTTGCCATCAACCGAAACCGGGTAACATCTCATGGGTAAGAGAATTCTATGCTCACTCACCTAACCCGGATAATCCTTATGTTTTTGTTCGTGACAAGGCCATACTTATAAGTCCCGAAAACATCAACACCTTTTACGGACTTTACATTGAGAAGGACGAGCATCAAGCCTTCGTTGACCAAATCAATCCCAAGCAACTCGACAAGGTGCTTTAAGAACTCACTCAACCGGGAACTCATTGGAACGACGGTAAATACAAGGGCACGATAAATCGCCTTCGGCTTAAACCCGAGGCAAAACTATGGAATAAGTTTGTTAAAACTTCTTTAATGCCCTCCACACACAATACTACCGTTGATATACCACGTCTTTTGCTCATACATTCTATTTTGCATAATCGCATCATTAACATTGGAAAAAAATTATTTGTGATGAGATTTTTGTATGCGACTCAAAAGATAAGGGTTATCTTTTCTTCCCTTGCTTAATTTCTAATCTTTGCAAGGAGATGCATGTCCCGAGTGAGTCCACCGATGAAAAGGCCCTACCCAAGTCTGGTTGGAATCAAGCACTAATCCAAAGCTAATGGGAGAGCAGGGGGAGATTCTTCAAGGCCTCCAATTGCCACGGCAACTCCTGCCGCAGCGGCAATCCCTAATGCCCAAGCACCTAACGCCAGGGCAACTCGGCCATTAATCCCAGGACACTTTGAAGCACTTTTGAACCCATTGGCAAGCCGTCTAAGGCAAATTGAAGATCGACAACTAATGTTCATGCGGTACATGAAGGAGCACAACAATGCCATCACCCAAGTCATCCTAGGAAAGTACCCGGACAATCGCGTGCCGTTCCCAATCTTTCCCGCCGAGATCCTTGCCCCGGCAACCAATGAAGCTGACACCACGGCAACCAACCCTGAAGATGCCACGGCAACCAAAGCTAAAGACATCCCGGCAACCACTGCAAAAGCCAAAGGTAAAACACCTATGCCCGAATCAACTCCTACAGAATCATTTTCTGATTTTCAGATTCGGACGAGTCCTCCATTGAACCAATAAAGACCACACCAATTGAATCCTCCAAGCGAAAAGCCATTGACATTGATGAAGAGGACGATGAGGACAACCCCGTACGAGGATCGATTCCACCACCGGCAACAAGAAAACAACCATCGCGTTCAAGCAAGATAATCAAGACACCGACTAGAAGGAAACTAATCATCTACGATGACGAACTCTCGGAGTAAGTCCTCGTATGCATTTTTATTTTTATTTTTATTTTTATTTTTTTTCGGTATTTTTATGCATGCATTGAGGACAATGCTTCACTCGAGTTTTGGGGATTTTATTAGTAGTTACCATGTTTAGTTACATTCACTTAAGTATTACATTTAGGATACATAAATTGCTTGTCATGCCTTTAATTGGAACAAGAATTGCTTAGATTTGATGAATATTCGATGATGACTTTGCCAATGCACTTAATTGATAGAATTTTTATTCTAGGATAACCATGGAAAAACTTAGAATTTTACTATGATGCTAATTTTGATGAAACACTGTTGTGCTTTGATTGATTTAAGGAATTCTAGTAAACTTAGGTTGATAATTAACAAATTGGGGGATTAGAATAAAAATTGGATGAATGCTAGAGGTGCCCGAAATTGACTCTAGCATATGCTAAAAAAAATTGATCACTAGAGGTGCCCGAAACTGGCTCTAGGAGGTGTTAAAAAAATTTTAACTAGAGGTGCCCGAAACCGGCTCTAGTCGATTAAATTAACTTAAGAAAACTAAGAATAAAACACTAGAGATGCCCGAAATTGGCTCTAGTTAAAACATGTTAAAAAGAACCCAATGAAGTAATTTGAAAACCTATTGTTTGCATAGAATCCGAAAAATCAACTTGCACACGACTCCGCACACACTCACAAGCATTATAGTTTGATTCCGAGTAATTCCTCAGTTTTCTGAAAAATAAAAAGCCAATCATACTTTGTGCCCCGGTTCAGAGAATTGAAATCAAGTTCAAAGCTGAGTTTGTGAAAATTGAAGTCTTGGCAGGTAATTATGAGTTTGCATTGCTTGAGGACAAGCAATAGTTCGAGTTTGGGGGTGTGATAAGTGTTCAAAAGTACTATTTTTCTTACCCTTTTTACTCATATTATTGTTAGACTTAGGCTCATATTAGTTGCATCGTTTGCCATTCATGCATTAATCCATGTTTCCTTCCATCATTGAGCTTGATTACATAACTTGGAAGTTTTTGTGGAAAAGATGCTGCTTTGGTGTGCTTTGTGTGTGTATGTGCAGGATCACTTGCCAAAGCAATGCCGAGCTAGTTGCCAGGGCAATGCATGAAGGATATGCCGAGCTAGTTGCCAGGGCAATGCATGAAGGAGACGCCGAGCCAGTTGCCATGGCAATTGTCGACAAAGAGAAAATGCAATAGGGATGTCGAAATTAATGACTATACAAGCCCAAGATGACGTGGAGCAAGACCCAAGCCCAAAGGAATTTGATTGCCATGCAGAGATTAAAGAAGAATTAAATTCCAAGAAGATAGGAGAAGTTCTAATAGGAATAAAATTATAATAAAGAATTATATTCTTTAAAGATAATTTAATTCCAACTCAAACTCATCCTCAAAGAAGGACTTCGGCCTAGCCCTATAAATAGATAGGAGATTTCGACAACTTAGGGAGAGAGCAAGAGGGCAAAATTCGAAAAGACCAAGAGAGGAAGCAAGGGGAATTTTGGGCAAGCATCTAGGGCAAGGGATTTTCGACAAGCTTCATCTTTTCTTCCTTGTTCGATTGGGTTCATGCTAGGGATTATTTATCTTGTGTTTCTTTGGAACCTAGCCATGAACTAAATTTACTTGGCTATGGTTATTGTGTTTTGTGGTTGTGAGAAACTATTAGTTTTTGTTTAGGTAATAAGACTTTGCACTTTTCTATTTCAAGGTTTATTCATTCTTGGTTCTTATTATTGTTTGCGAGTGAATTGGGAGAGGATCTCGTGATTTCATCCATTTATCTAATATCGGGAGAGTTAGATTCAAGAAACGAATGAATATGATCTTTATTCAATCCAATGATGGTGAAGATTAATCCGGCTTAGGAATAAGTTAAGGATTTCAACGGCTAAGAGGAGCGCAAGATTGGTTGTTGTTCACCCTTGATTCACGCAGGGATGTATTATCAAGGCATGCACAAGTAGCTAGAGTTTCGACTTAGGGATAAGAAGAAACCATTGAAGAACGCTCCGCCGAACCTTGAAGTTGCTGGCCAGACGCCCAAGTAGTTACCCAGGCAACCATCGATTAGTTGCCAAGGCAACCCCGTTGTGCAAGTTGCCACGGCAACTAAGTTGCCCGTGCACTCTTTTACCAAGATGATCCAATCGGCTATCACACCTCAACTCACGATAACCTAGCCTATCTCTCTCAATTGAATTCATCTTTTCTTTTACTTAATTGCTTTCTAGATTAGTTAAACTTCTATAATCTTTTATTTGTGTTTTTATTTTTACAGTGCAAGAGACTAGATTCTTGAAGTAGCACCAATCCCTGTGGAGACGATATCTTTTATACTATAACTTGCGACGTGTATACTTGCACATTTGCGTAGCACTTATTACGCGCAACAGCCATCTT
This sequence comes from Hibiscus mutabilis, assembly GCA_019671005.1. Lineage (NCBI taxonomy): Eukaryota > Viridiplantae > Streptophyta > Magnoliopsida > Malvales > Malvaceae > Hibiscus > Hibiscus mutabilis. The sequence goes on from CM033741.1 coordinate 9,298,503, forward strand.
CAAAAATTACCATTTTGCCATTTTTCATCCAATGGCTAATATTAAACATGGAAAAGTAATATTTAATCCAATGATCCATATTAATTTCCATTAAATTAAGGCATGGAAATGACCCTTTTACCCTTTCCTTATTTTAATAAAGTATCTCCTAAAATATCTCATAAAATATTTCTCATTTATTCGATTAAATCCGATTATCCAGATTTTTCCCGAACTTTAAAGCTTTATAGCTCTTAATACAAACTCCGTATAAAATCTGTGTATCACAAAAATGCCACTCTTGGGGGTGAACTATTCATTTATGAGACTAACTTACATACTTTTAAAAATTACAACTTGGTCCCTAAACTTTCCAGAGTTTACACTTTGGCATCAAACTTTTCAAGTTTTACATTTTGGTCATTAACCAAAATTTCAAGATATTACAATTCTTCCCCCTTAAGAAAATTTGTCCTCGAATTTTCCTAAGTACTAGGTTGAAAAAGATGCGGATACTGCTTTTTCATTGATTCCTCAAGTTCCCAAGTAGCTTCCTTTACTTTGTGATTTCTCCATAACACTTTGACCAGAGGAATTTTTTTATTTCTTAACTATTTTTCTCCGTGAGCTAATATTCTCACAGTATCCTCCTCGTATGTCAGATCTTGCTGAATCTCGATTTCTTCCTGTGTAATGACATGTGAATGATCAGATCGATACTTCCTCAACATGGATACATGAAAAACATCATGGATCTTACTCATCTCAGGTGGCAATGCTAACTGATATGCCACTGGACCAACCCTTTTTAGAATCTCATACAAGCCGATGGATCTTGGACTAAGCTTGCCTTTTTGTCCAAAGCGTAACACCTTTTTCCAGGGTGATACTTTTAAAAATACCTTATCTCCAACTTCAAACTCAATATCTTTTCTTTTAAGATCCGAGTAAGATTTTTGTCTTTCAGAGGCAGCTTTGAGATTATCTTGAATAATTTTTACCTTATCTTCCATCCTCTGAACAAGATCCGGTCCAATAACCTTTCGATCCTCAAGCTCGAACCAATTTAATGGTGTTCTGCATTTCCTCCCATATAATGCTTCATAAGGAGCCATCTTTATGCTTGTTTGATAACTATTGTTATATGCGAATTCTGCTAATGGGAGATGTTTTTCCCAGGAACCCGCAAAATTTATTACACATGCTCTAAGCATATCCTCCAATACTTGAATAGTTCTTTCTGACTGCCCGTCCGTCTGGGGATGAAAAGCAATACTAAAATGCAATTTAGTTCCCAATGCCTCGTGTAAAGCACTCCAAAATCTTGAAGTGAACCTGGGATCTCTGTCCGATATAATAGACATAGGAACACCATATAATTTAACAATCTCTTTCATATACAGTTCTGCTAGCTTGTTCAAAGAATAATACGTGCAAATTGGTATGAACCGTGCCAATTTAGTTAATCGATACACAATCACCCAAATTGCATCTTTTTTACTTGGTGTTAAAGGCAAACTCGTTACAAAATCCATAGTAAATCTCTCCCATTTCCACTGTGGAATGAAAATTGGTTGAAGTAATCCGGATGGTACTTGATGTTCCGCTTTTACTTGTTGACAAGTCAAACACTTGGCAACAAACTCTGTGATGGCTCATTTCATGCTCGGACACCAAAAATTACTTTTCACATCTTAATACATTTTGTTACCGCCTGGATACATTGTTAAAGGGTTGTAATGGGCTTCAAAAAGTATTTCTTTCTTCAGCTCATCATTCTCATGAACGTATAAACATCCTTTATAATATAAGCACCCATTAGACTTTACTTCAAAGTCCTTAGATTCCCCACTTTCTATTTGTTTCATCTCTTCCAAGCACCATTCATCTTTGGCTTGTAACTCTTTAATTCTCTCTATCAAAGTGGGCTTAATTTGAAATTCTGCCACTAATGCACCATCTTCCTGCATTTTCAACTGGGCATTCAAGGCTCTCCAGGCAAAAAATGTTTTTCGGCTAAGTGCGTCTGCTACCACATTAGCCTTTCCCGGATGATAATAAATAATTACATCATAATCCTTGATTAATTCTATCCATCTTCTCTGCCTCAAATTGAGCTCCTTTTGGGATAGCAAATACTTCAAACTTTTATGGTCAGTGAAAATATAGCATTTTTCACCATATAAGTAATGTCACCAAATTTTTAGAGCAAACACCACTGCAGCCAACTCTAAATCATGAGTGGGATAGTTTCTTTCATGAGTTTTGAGTTGCCATGAAGCATAAGCTACCACCCTTCCTTCTTGCATCAGCACACATCCCAAACCATTATGGGAAGCATCGCTATATATTACAAATTCTTTTCCAGGTTCTGGTTGTACTAAAACAGGGGCTTCTATCAGAACCTTCTTTAATTGATCAAAGCTTTTTTGACATTTTTCCGTCCAAACGAACAGTACATCTTTTCTTAACAGCTTGGTTATTGGAGAAGCAATCATTGAAAAATCTTTCACAAACTGTCGATAATAACCAGCTAATCCCAAAAAGCTTATTACTTCAGAAATGTTCTTAGGGACTTTCCATTCAAGGATTGCTTGAACCTTCTTGGGATCAACTCGAATTCCTTATGCTGAAACTATATGCCCAAGGAAATTTACTTCTGATAACCAGAATTCACACTTTGACAGCTTTACATATAACTTCTTTTCTCGTAAGATCTGGAGAACAACTCGTAGATGAGCATCATGCTCCTCCCTGGTTCTAGAGTAAACCAATATATCATCGATAAATACTACCACGAATCGATCCAAATACGGTTGGAAGATTCAATTCATTAAATCTATAAACGCCGTTGGTGCATTTGTAAGTCCAAATGGCATTACTACAAACTCATAGTGCCCATATCTGGTTCTAAATGTTGTCTTTGGTATATCCGCTTCTTTGTTTTTTAATTGATGATACCCCGATCGAAGATCAATCTTAGAGAACACCGTTTCTCCCGTAAGTTGATCAAAAAGATCATCAATCCTCGGCAAAGGATACTTATTCTTTATCGTCACCTTATTAAGTTGACGATAATCCACGCATAACCTCATTGATCCGTCTTTCTTCTTTACAAACAAGACTGGGGCTCCCCAAGGTGATATACTTGGTCGAATGAAGCCTTTATCTAATAATTCTTGCAACTAAGCCTTCAACTCCTCGAGTTCTGTAGGAGCCATTCTATAAGGTGCTATTGATATTGGTGTTGTTCCAGGGAGCACATCAATACCAAATTCCACCTCTCGATCTGGGGGTAAGCTGGGTAATTTATCCGAAAAAATATTTGGAAATTCCCGCACCGTGGGTATGTTTTCCAGATCTATTTTTGTTTCTGGAGAACTTATCATAAGAGCTAAATAGGCTTCATAATCACATGAGAACAACTTTCCAGCAGCTACAGCTGTAGTCTCCGAGCTCAAATAGTTCTGTCTTTCACCTTCAAACACTATTTATAAACCTTCTAGCCCCTTTAAGACTACTCTTTTTAATCGACATTCAACTATAGCATCAAATGCCGATAGCCAATCCATTCCAAGAATAATTTCAAATTCTTGGAATGGCAATTCCATAAGATCGACAGGAAATTCTATTGCTTGAATTTTTAAAGGACATTTCCTACATATCCTACTCACTTTGGCACTTTGTCCCATTGGGTTGACGACAACTATCTCACTCGAAATTAGTTCTACTAGGACGTTTCTTTCAAGTATTACTCTAGAACTAATGTATGAATGAGTAGAGCCTGGATCAATTAAGGTAAAAATAGGTCTGCCAAAGAGTTCGATCATACCTACAACGATTTCTGCATCATTTCGATCTTCAACAGTTTTAATGTTGTATACCCGAGCTGTAGCTCTACTTTCTTGATTAGGTGTTGATGCAGATGCTCCCGGTTTTCCACCTTTGTTTCCCTTGCCCCTTGATGGCGCTGCAGCAAACTAATGTGGATGAAGCTCCAGACAATTCTTCTTGAAATGCCAGTTTGTCCACAATGGAAACATGCTTCGATCAACCAGAATTGACCAGGATGCTTCTTGCCACAATGCTCACATTCTAAAATCGGGCGAACTCCAGATCCTCGAGTACCCGCAGTATTCATCTGGGACTGCTTTGATTTCCCTCTTGTATACCCTTTTTTAACTGAAGAGGCAGACGTTGTAGGATGCTGGTGTGCATTCCCTTGCTACGTTTAAACGATGACATAGCAAATGACCCTCCTGGCCTTTTTCCGGCCTGACTCTACTTTTTTGCCTTCTCTTCGAGGTCCACTCTTTCTATAGCCTTGGTTCGGTTCACCATTTCTTGAAAAGTAGTGGAATTACGGGAAACCAATATCCTCTTATATTGTGAATCCAATCCAGATATGAATATGTCGATTCTAGATCTTTTGGTTGGAAGAAATTCTGTCGTAAATCGGCTCAGTCTATTAAATTCGCATTCGTACTCATAAACCGATCTGCCATGTTGTTTAAGCTGTAGAAATTGTTGCCTCATATCTTCCACAAATACATCTCCAATATACTTTTCCTTGAATTCTTGAAGAAAGAATTCCCAAGTAACCCGCTCTGGAGGTACTTGTGCAGTTATCACATTCCACCATATACTGGATGGTCCCATCAAAAGAGATACTACTCCTTCCAATTTTCCTTGATCATCACAAGGAATTACGTTTAACATAATCTTGATATCGTTTAACCAATAATCAACATCCATCAGATTTGCATTAGTATCACCTCGGAATTCTGGTGCTTCGATTTTCCTTAGCTCCTTAGGGATTGATACTGGTGCTCGCAGATTTATAATCGCAACCAAGGATTGTAAAAATAAACCTTGATCCTGTACTGCCATATTTCTTTGTTCCCGAGCCGGTCGCTCTACATTCTGTTGGGCCAATTACTCCACATTTTGTTGAGCCTGAGGTGGATTCTGATTCACCTCATTACTTCCGCTTTGAGCAGGCACATCCTGCTCAACAGCCTGTCGCGCTTCCCGATAATCCGACATCTGTTCATGTCACAACTATCTTAAATAAGTAAGGAGTAACCTACCAAATATCGAGCATCATCATAATCCTATACAATATCAGAAATTTTTGATATCCTATTGGCATGTATATAACTTTGACTTTCTATAAAGATTCATTTATCATCCAGAACCGGCTAAACTTGTAGCTCTAATACTAATAAATGTAACACCCTTACCAGTATTTATTAACCAATACTAGCATAGAGTGTCACATACTATTTAACCGCATTTTTATACTAACCAAAATAAATCCAAAAACAGTAATTTTTGAAAATTTATATTTATCGCGTAAAATCAATTACTAATTTTTAATTAGTCAAATAGATTCCGATTTCAGGCAGCAATTTGGCAGTTTGTAATTACACCTTTTAATTAAGTAAACTGCCTAAAAACTACCTAAGATAAAAATGGTCTTGACTACTCTAAAAATCAAAGTTATAAATTTTACATGATTTCCATTGCTAGAAAGTTTTTTAAACTACTATAAATCACATTATAAAGTACCCATTTATCTAGATATTAATATTACAAACCATATCTAGATCAGTTAAAGTGAGCTATTACTATTTTATACATGCCAACTAGAGATAACCAAAATACATCAAAGATGTAAATTACCGATACAACTATTTTTCCTCGAGGTGATGATGCTGATATTCCTTACTCCTGCCCTGGATTACTACCTACGCGTGAAAACCATCACACGTTAAGTAAACACTTAGTGAAGCATTATAATTATTTAACATACATCAACATGCTTGATTTATATCAATATTATAAAGAACATGCAATTTGATCACCATTCTTTTATTTTCCTTATGTTAATCAAATATCAACATAATACATTCCAGATTTATAAATCCTATTAATATCCTTGCCATTATCCGAGAGTTTATCTACCCTCTAATTTTATTAACCATTTATTCTCAAATAAATTATTGCCCAACATAGTTTGAGGACTGGAGTACATGAGTCAAAACCGTACCAAAATGCTAATAAACCACACCGAAGTGCTAAGAGACCGCACATAAGTGCTAAGAAACCACACATAAGTGTTAATAAACCGTTGGACTCTATGGCATGCCAGCTATACTCTATACCTCAACTACTTATTTGGGCATATATTTTCCCAATTCCATATTCGATTCATCCATGGCAATATAGTTAAATACTGAGCAGTTCATACCCTATAACATAACATATAAAAAGTAAATTACCTATGATCAATGCATGTAATTCTTCTACCTTTGACAGTTATCAACATGTCAAATATAAAATTCATAATATGGTTATCAAGCAACTATTCATGCATAAAAATGCACTCACCTCGACACTTTATACTTTGTCAATGTTCAACTAGCCTCACAAAGTTCAACTTTGATCTCGTTCCTTTCCTCGATTGCTAACTCGGTCTTGATTTTGTTCACAATCTACAGTGTATTAAAAATTACCATAAGTACATTCCAAATTATATGTTAGTATCCTACTAACACATAAACAATATATGAATAATTTTCCTATAAACACCCTAACATTTTCCAAATATTAGTTTTATGACACAAGTCATTCCATCCCCAAATACTTTGTATTTCTTCCAACCCTTACTCAAAGAATGATCTATAACTCATTCTAACCTTAATTCCAGCATAATGCTTCCATGAAAATAAATTTTCACTTTAGTCCTTAAATTCTTCCTAATTGCCAAATTGGTCCCCAATCTTTTCCAAATTTCCGAATTGATCCCTATGTTCTACAAACTTCCAAAATGGTCCAAATGACATTTTAAAGCTCATAAAATCATAATTTCAACATTTCCAAATTTATGGAAAATTTTCCATAATTTCCCCTAATTCCTTCAAAATGCCGAAATCACCCATCTACTTTTCCAAGTTTCCAATTTAGTCTACTTAACACTTAAACATCATTTCCAAGCCTTCACAACCGTTCCCAACTCAAAATAATTCCAAATTCAACTTTTCTACCAAAACCCTAACTTTAAACAATTTAGGGTTTAGCTATTTCCATGTAATTCAACCATCACACAAGCTTTAATATGATTCCACAACATCATATTTATCAAAAACTAACCTTAGTTCATCCTAAATCAACATCCCCTTCATCCATCAATTCCTCAAAACTAAGGTTTTAAGTAAGAAAATCATGAACAAATGGTACCAAGAGATAGAGAATTTCATGTAGATTAATTCTTTGTTTCATGCTTTCATCCAAAATCTAAAGAAATAAGCTTGAAAAATCAAAATAAATTTTTTTCTCCTTACCTCAACAAGTGTTTGAACAATGGCTGATATTGGGAGAAAAATCTTGGATTTTCTTTTAGTTCAATTTTGGCCATTTGTCCTTAATATAATTAAATTGAATTTAAAATTCATTTTAATGTTTAATGACCTTTTTACCCTTGAAATTCAAAGCTCCATATCAAGACACATGTCTACCTACCAATCCAAGGGTTCAAAACAATCCAAGGAGTTAGTGATTACCAACTTTGCCCTTGCCATCTTCAAAAATTACCATCTTGCTATTTTTCATCCAATAGCTAAGATTAAACATGGATAAGTAATCTTTAATCCAATGATCCATATTAATTTCCATTAAATTAAGGCATAGAAATGACCCTTTTACCCTTGCCTTATTTTAATAAAATATCTCATAAAAGATTTCTCATTTATTCGATTAAATTCGATTATCCAGATTTCTCCCGAACTTTAAAGCTTTACTGCTCTTAATACAAACTCTGTGTATCACAAAAATGCCACTCTTGGGGGTGAACTATTCATTTACGGGACTAACTTACATACTTTTGAAAATTAAACCTTGGTCCCTAAACTTTCCAAAGTTTACACTTTGGTACCAAACTTTTCAAGTTTTACATTTTGGTCACTAACCAAAATTTCAAGATATTACAATTTATTAATCATTTATTACCATTATCCGAGAGTTCACTTACTCTCTAATTTTATTACCATTATCCGAGAGTTCACTTACTCTCTAATTTATTAACCATTTACTATCAAATAGATTATTGCCCAACATAGCTTAAGGACTTGAGTACACGAGTTAAAACTGCACCAAAGTGCTAATAAACCGCACCGAAGAGTAAGAGACCGCACATAAGTGCTAAAAAACCACACCTAAGTGTTAATAAACCACACCGAAGTGCTAAACCGCTGGACTCTATGGCATGCCAACTATACTCTATACCTTAATTGCCTATTTGGGCATACTTTCCAATTCCATATTCGATTCATCCATGGCAATATAATTAAATACTGGGCAGTTCATACCCTAAATATAACATAAACATACATACCTGATATATCTAGTGATCAAATGCATCATAGTTCTACCTTTGACAATTCTCCATATGTCAAATATAAGTTCATGATTTAAAAATATAATTATCAAGCAATTATTAATAAGGTAGACTTATCACAAGTCTTCCAAATGATAATCATAATATCATCCATGCATAAAAATGCACTCATTTTGACACTTTATAAATTGCCAATATGTACTTAGCCTCACTAAGCTTCAGCTTTTGATCTATGTCATTTCCACGATTGTTAGCTCGATCTCGGTTTTGATCACGATCTACATGTGTATAAACAGGCCACAGATACATTTCAGATTATATGTTAGTATCATACTAACACATAAATACAATAGGAATAATTGTCCTACAATTATTCCTATAATTGTTCAATCTTAGTTCCATGACATAAGTCATTATACCTTTAACACCTTGAATTTTCCTCAATACTTTGTATTTCTTTCAACCTTTACTCAAAGAATGATTTATAACTCATTCCAACCTTAATTCCAGCATAATACTTCCATGAAATCAAAATTTCACTTTAGTCCTTAACTTTCTCCAAAATGCTGAATTGGTCCCCAAACTTTCCAAGATTTTTGAATTGATCCTTATGTTCTTACAAACTTCTAAAATGGTCCAAATGACATTTTAAAGCTTGTAAAATTATAATTTCATCATATCCAATCTTATGGAAAATTTTCCATAATTTCTTCTAATTTTTCTTCTTTGACCGAAACGGTCCCTTACTTTCCAATATTTACATTTTGGTCCTAAATTATTAAATCAAGCTAATTTGATCAAAATCTCATCATTTCTAATGCTAGAATAATTTTCACAATAATTTCCCCTTTATTTCAAATTCTAACCGAATTGGTCCATTATTCTTCCTAAGGGAAATTTTTTATTCTAACATCAAATTAAGGCTTATAATATCACAATCATTCATTTCCATCCTTTATTAAATTCCCTAACCAAATCCCCAAATTCTAGGGTTAGGGTTTATAACCTTGAACATAGAATTAAACTAAATTCAAGCTTGTTTTCATGTTTACAACACTTGAGTTACTTAAATCAAGCCTTAATTCCAACATAGTTCATGAAATTCCAATTTCTCTCTCTTCGAGAACATGAACTATACTTCATAATAGAATACAATATTACTATCAAAAGAAAGAGCATAAAGCATAGATCAATTTATTTCGAAGCAACATACCTTGATTCTAACTTTAAAACCTTCAAATTTGCCAAAGAAAATTTTCTTTCCTTTCCCCCCTTGTGTTTCGAAAATACCCAAGAGAGATGAACAAATTAGTTCATCTTTTATCCTTTTAATTCACATGTGATAATTAAATGAATTTTAAATTCATTTAATTAGTGAAATTACTAATTTAACCTTCAAATCTAATGGCTATATTTAATCTTATCATAAACCAAGGGCCAAGATTAAATCCATGTGTTTTTCATTTTCTAAAAATGCCCTCAACATTTCAAAATATTTCAAAAATGCCATCCATGGCAAATGTCCAATTTGCCCTCCAACTATACTTTATTTAGTAACAAGGCTTGAAAATTGCCATTCCATCACCATCTAACTAAATCTAGTTAGAATCCAACCAAATGTAATAAAATATCCATAAAATAATATTTTGAGTTTTCCATAATCCTTGGAACTGTCTTTAAAATTCCAATTCGATTACCCGATATTCACTTTCTACGATTTTTCCACTTTCCAACTATCGGGTAAAATCTGAAATTCTCATAATTATGATCTCCATATGTAAATATTTTTTACATACAAAATATTCCATAATTTTGTGAAAATCAAAATCTTGAAATTTTGACTCGATCCAATATACTGATAATTTACCCGAAATCTTTATCGGATAAATTTCTCTTACTAATCCTTGATCAGATATCCATAAAATAAAATTTAAATTCTAACTAATTCCTCTTTTTATCAGTCTCAACTACTGACATGAGACCTTCCCATAAGGTCACCCATCCTAATGCTACTCTGCTCTGAGCACGCTTAACAATTTTTATTTCGATCCAAATATTTGGAAATTTTCTCGAACTTTAACGCTTTATAGCTCTTAATACAAACTCCGCATCAAAAATCTGTGTATCACGAAAATGCCACTCTTGGGGGTGAATTATTCATTTACGGGGTGAAATTCATAACTTTTTAAAATTACAATTTAGTCCCTGAACTTTTTAAATTTTACACTTTGGTACCAAACTTTTCAAATTTTACATTTTGGTCACTAACCAAAATTTTGAGGTATTAAATAGAGTCACCTTGATTGATAAGATCTGGAAATCCAATGAGGTAGTTAATCCAGTGACAAAAGGAGATAATCAAAATATAGAATTTTGACACCATTCAAGGTGACTAAGAAATTATAATGAGATTCATTTAATCAAATGCTTATGAATATATGAGCATTACATTTTTAACATATTCGCTTTGATTAACTACCTCAATAAGCTATATAAGCTTACTTTGTTTCATTGCTTGCATTTTCGGTAATTCGATTTCGTAGTTGTTGAGCTCATACCTAGGGGTTGCTAGTCACTTGCCCATCATTTTGTGTAATTCTACCTCTTTTGTCATACTCTTAGTTAGTGACATATGAACTAAGCATGTTATGTTGCTTTAGTGCCAAAAATATGTTTTGGTTGGTGTTATGATCTTGGTTAAGTGATATGTAGTATGTTGGTGTATATAAATTATGATATGGTTGTTTTATGTTATATTTTGTATGCTTGGTATGATTATATGTGGGAAGCAAGTTAAGTCTTATATGTTAAGTCACGAAAAAGGAAGTTAGTAAGTTTATGAATGGTAAGCTTTGGAATGGTTTCAAATAATTGGTATATACTAGCTTTTGAATATGATCAAGCTTAATGTCATATAAGGTTTGATTGATGAATGTTGTGCTTAGTTGGTGTCTAATATGCTTGGGTTGATGAATTAGAAATTTGAAATCATTTGTGGTAGGTTTTAGAAGTGTTCTAAAATGAAAATTTTGACATTTCAGGTCATGGTTTCGAATCCATGGCTAAGTTGTTTCGAGACCTTTCATACAAAATCAAAATAAGATCATCCTCTCTTTTGGTTTCGAGATCATGAAGGAATGGTTTCGAGACCTTACTCAAGGTTTCAAAACCTTTGAGGCAAAATCACTTTGATCTAATTTCTCTAATTTAAGTTTCGAGACCATACATTTGGTTTTGAAACTAGAAATGTGAGGTTTCGAAACCTGTAAGTTGGTCTAAAAACCATTGAGACAAATTTGACTTAATTTATAAAGATGGTCTTACTTATGCTATATAGTTTTTATATGATTTAATAAGTTACTTTAGGTTAATAATTGTCAACAATCTCTAGAGCAAGTGGTTAAAGCTCTCAGTTGACACCCTCCCCTCTCCCCTAGGTTGTGAGTTCGAAACCCATTAGGAGCAAATTTTCTCTTTCCCTCCCCTAGGTAGAAATTGTTTAAAAAATAATCAACCTCGTACTTGTATAAAGGGTAATCATTCCTTAATAAGATCAAATTTTATGTCCTCAAACTTTTGAAAATTTACACTTTAATCACTAAACTTTGTAAATTGGTCCATAAAATTTTAAAAGAATTAAGTCATTCATGATCCTTCAATAATGTTTTAATTTGACTGATTTATGATTATTTTATTTCGATTTGATTCTCTGACTCTCCATTTTTGTTTCCGATAATATCTCTCACTTAATTTACTTTCGGACAGGTTAAGGGGTGTTACATTATCTATGATTTTAATTTGGACCATATGACTTTCTGAAAATGTTCTTTTTGGCTAAACTAGGTTAATATTTTAAGGTTGTGTATTGGACTTGAGCCCCAATTGTGACATCCGAGTTTAGAGGTTACATTTATAATTTAGGATTTATGGTTAGAGTTTAGGGTTTTAATTTAATATTTATATTTTAGAATTTTAAGTTCAGTAATTTAGAATTTAAAATTTAAAGAATAAACGTGTAATATTTTTTCACACAGCTTGTGTACCAAAATACAATCCTAAATATTTACCCTATATGATAGAGCCATAATATAATCCTAAATATTTATATTTGTGACATCCGAGTTTATTATGGAAAACCTTTTACTTTACATTGAAGAAATTTTACAAAACCTAAGATTAAATGAGAAAAAAAAGTAAAATAAAAATTATATATATATATGTCTTACTTAAAATATTATATCTCGGTCCAACTCGTAATCACGTACTATTTAACATATCTGACCCATAATTTTTTAAAAAAATAGTTATTTTTTACTAGATCCGTTGATTAAGTATTTTTTTTAAATAATTTAAAGTGATTGCAATATTATATGTCATATATATTCTTAACTCTTTGATAATGCAGCATATATACTTTATAGACAAAAATTTAAACTCGAATCTCCTAAGAGCACTTTTCCTTTGATTAAGTATTTTTGAAAAGCGTGACACATGTTAATTTAAATATTAGTTTTGGTACATTATTATTTTTGAAAAAAAATTAATACACAGCCCGTGTAAACTTTAGTTTACAACGCCTTTTAGTTTTAGGGGTTAGGGTTTTAGTTTAGGGTTTAAAGTTTAGGAATTTAGGTTGTAGGATTTATAATTTAAGGTTAGTGTTTAGAATTTAGGGTATATGGTTTAAGGTTTAGGGTTTAGTTTTTTAGGGTTAGGGTTAAAATTTTAAGATTTGGGTTTTATAATGTAAATATGCATGCTTGTGTAAAATTAATTTTACACAGCCTATGTATCAAAATTTTACCCATTATTTTTTACTGGCATTGTAGCAATCTTTTTTCGTCCGGGCTTACATGGAAACTCGTTTTTTGGTGTGGGGCTTCGTGTTTTAAATAATAAAAAATAGAGTCACCACCGGTCACTTGGATAAGGTAGATCGAACACCGGAAAGTCAACCAGAGATGGGTTCGGGAATTGATTACGAGTGAGGAAGGATTAGCACCCCCACTATGCCCAAAAGTGCTACCTAAAGGTTCGCATTATTTTTATTAAGGAAAACAAAAAAATTAATTTAATTTAATAATTAATTTCCAAAATGCATGTACAATAGTTTAAATTTATCTTGGTATCCACGACGTTCAAATGAGATGACACCCGGAGGCTGGGATGACACTCCCAATAGAAATATCAGAACAATGGGGCAAAATACTATATATGATATTTATGTAAAATAATAAATAACATAAAGTTAATTTAAATAATGTAAATATAAAGTAATAAAATAAAAACAAATAAAATACTATATGATATGATATGCAATATATCTTAATATATACATGTAAACATAAATACATAAATAATATTTTATACATATCTTATATATAAATATATATATATATTATACAAATACTATATAACGCAAATATTATACTATATGCATACATAATATATATATATATACATATAAATATATTATACATAGTATATGTAAATGTATTATATATTATATATACACATATAAATATATTCATGTTATATAAATATACATATACATATATTATATAAATATTATGTAATCTAATATATATATATATTAAGTATATCATATATTACACATATTATATATATATATGTTATACTTATCAAATATACATAATAATACTATATGTATTATGTACAAAAAAATACACAAATAAAATAAAAATAAAATGCATCGAATATAAAAAAGGACTGAAATTAAAGAAAGTAAAAAAACAATACAAAAATTAAAAGTGAAATAATATACAAAACATATTAAAAAAACATGCCAACACAATCAACAAAACTATATATTATTATATAAATAAATACAAAAATAAAGATCGAATTTTACCCTACTAAGAGCTCGAATGAAAAACTTTGACCGACCCCCACCAAGATCTCGGTGCCATCTTATCATGGCCCAAAAATTAACCTGATCGGACCAGAAAAGGCATCCGATCGAGTACTAAATTGAACCAACTGGGGTCGAGGGCATTGCCCTCTATTTTTGGCAGCCTTGCTCGGGCTGCCTGGTGTCAAGGTTGTCTCTTATTAAATGCTGATCCTGCCTTGACAAGCCTACTCAAGACCGAGAAAAGGTGGACCGAACGAAGCTATGGGCAATCCTTGAAGAGCCTGAGGAGCTACCAAGTCAAGGATGCAAGTCAGGATGCTTTGGGAAGGCGATGAAGGCCTTGTCCAGCAAGTGCCCTTATTTGGGACGAAGCAACGTCTACTCGCGTCATACTTGGTAAGTTTATTTAGCTCTTTAGGGGGAAGTGGCCTGATGTTGGGTCTCCACCATCCCCCTCGCCATGTGTTAGCAGCTGAGCGGCATTGGTGTAAGTGACCTTCTCCTAGGCTCATGTAGGGCCTAGGTGTGTGGGCATTGGGGCCAAACGGATGGCACAATGTCTCTCTAGGAAGACCTCTTAGGGATGTTTTGGGGCCAGAGGGCCCCATATCGCGCTCGTCGCGAAAGTCAGGTGTTGGCTCCTAGCATTCGCTAGGCCCTGTGGGATATGATTTTTGATGCGCGTGTTGCCTGAAGGATCATGAGAAGACGCTTCCGAGTTATGTCCTTGGATAATATACTTGTTGAAAGCTTATTTGTCTGGGTTGAGTCCCTTTCAAGTACCGTACGGTATGTCAGTCTGGGCCTAGACGGCATCGCCGTAACAGTTGGTATCAGAGCCAGGCTATTTGTGCCAAGTTGGTTGAGCATTTTTGCACAGATGGTGTCCCTTGATGTTTGACCTACACCAAGTGCCCTGGTAATGAGGGTAGTCATGGTAGGATATTTGTGACTCTACACCAAGCGCCTTGGTAATTGGGGTAGGCAGGGTAGGATATTTGTGACTCTACACCAAGCGCCCTAGCAATTGGGGTAGGCAGGATAGGATATTCGAGACTTCGCACCAAGCGCTCATGCGGATGGAGTATGCAGGGCGGGCTGACTCTGCACCAAGCACTCCCGGGGAGGGAGTAGACAGGGTAGGATTGTGGTGACTCTACACCAAGCGCTCCTAAGGAAAAAGTAGGCAGGGTAAAATTATGAGACTCTACGCCAAGCGCTCATGGGGAAGGAGTAGGCAGGGTAGGATTGTGAGACTCTACACCATGCGCTCTCGGGGAGGGAGTAGGCATGGTAGGATTGTGGCGACTCTACGCCAAGCGCTCCTGGGGAAGGAGTAGGCAGGATAGGATTGTGAGACTCTACACCAAGCACTCCCGGGGAGGGAGTAGGTTGGGTAGGAATATGGTGACTCTACGCCAAGTGCTCCTGAAGAGGAGTAGGTAGGGTAGGAAAACTTTGTGAATCACGGCAAGCACTCTGGTAATTGGAGTAGGCAGGGTGGATAACTATGACATGAATAGAAAGTTAGTGTTTGCAGGTTACAATGGTGCCTTTAATTAATGAAAGAGTTCCTTCTATTCAGTCGACAAGGACGCCGACAAGATGGTGTAGAGGAGAAGTGAGACAAGTTGTGCGTTTAATGTTGGATAACATTAAAGTGGGTTGGCTTGTGGAAAGACGTGTTTTAATTGCTAGAAAACCAAGATGCATGAGTTCACGAACAAGGTTGTTCGAGTGGGCATTGATGTACATTCACTTGGCAAATGGTGAATGCGTAAGGCAATACGTAACAACCAGATATCATACTAGACTTGTGTGAATATGTTATCACTGATGTATTCACTTGTATTCTTGTAGTACAGGCAATATAAAGAAAGGCAAAGAGACAAGGTACATTTATGTATCGTGGTGGCAACTAGAGATCATTTCACAACTTTGAGCAACTAAGTGCAATGTGAACCTTTACTTGCCCCTTGGATAGTGGCTATATGGGGACACATTCGATGCTTTGAATGTCTCACTATAAAGTGGGGCACGTTTGGCGAATGTGCTTAGTGTCGTGGAGCAAGCCATTACGTGACAAGTTTAGTTACTTGCATATGGCCAAGTATGTTATTTTGTGTTTTTTAGGTCCATGGCTAGATCACGTGACGTAAAGACACTACAAGGCACCTGATTGATGATTCTGTGGTCCGCTGCTTTTTTTTGCTTAAGTGACAATCAGAGTAAAAGTGGGGGAGTATGAATCCAACATTTGAGTTCGAAGAAGTGGAACCTTATCATAATGGGTTCATGATCTATTGAGATAGATGCATATATGCAACGTGGTCATAATGGAATTGAGAGAACTCAAGATGGAGGCTTGAGATATTCGCTTGAATGTTCAGATGATGGGACTAGAGAAGCGTATGAAATCAAGCATAGATCAAAATATAAGCTGCCACAGATGTCCCTATCGATTCATCAGGTGGTGAAGAACTGATGGCAACATTAATGAGGATATCGATAGAATAAGTGGGGTAGGATGTCAGAGCTACCCCTTCTTGGACTATATCGATGAGGGCATAGATAGAGGAAGTGTAAGAGAATGTCAGGAAGAGAATGTCAGGACCGTCTCTTATTGCTCTACATCGATAGAGAAAGTGAGGGAGGGTGTCAAGGATGTCTCTTATTAGATGCTGATCCTGCCTTGACAAGCCTACTCGAGACCGATCAAAGGTGGACCGAATGATGCCTTGGGAAATCCTTGAAGAGCCTGAGGAGCTACCAAGTCAAGGATGCAAGTCAATGATGCAAGTCAGGATGCTTTGGGAAGTCAATGAAAGCCTTATCCGGAAAGTGTCCTCGTTTAGGAAGAAGAAACGTCTACTCGCGTCATACTTGGTAAGTTTATTTAGCTCTTTAGGGGGAAGTGGTCTGGTGTTGGGTCTCCACCACCCCCTCGCCATGTGTTAGTTGCTGAGCGGCCTTGGTGTAAGTGACCTTCTCCTAGGCTCATGTGGGACCTAGGTGTGCGGGCATTGGGGCCAAGCGGATGGCACAATGTCTATCTAGGAGAACCTCTTAAGGACAGTTTAGGGCCAGAGGGCCCCATATCGCGCTCGTCGCGAAAGTCAGGGGTTGGCTCCTAGCATTCGCTAGGCCCTGCATGATACGTTTTTTGATGCACGTGTTCCTGACGGATCATGAGATGACGCTTCCAAGTTATGTCCTTGGATAATGGAATTGTTGAAGGCTGACTTGATTGGGTTGAGTCCCTTTCAAGTGTCGTACGGCATGCCGGTCCGGGCCTAGACGACATGGTCGTAACACCTGGCACCTAATTTTTGGTCGAATTCTTGCTCGGCCATTTCAATTAAATTCCAATTGTGGGTTAATTGCTTGGGTCTCTCCCACCGGCTATTTATAGCCAAAGGTGGTGGGGTGAGGGAGATGTGTCTCATTTTGAGCCTCGTAAATTTTCCCTTTTTTACTTTTTACTCTTTTTTTTAATTTCATTCGATAAAAGCGCTCCTATACAAAAAAATTTGGGGTATTAAATACCTTTAAAAAAGTGATTACACGGTCTTTTAAATTGATTTTATAGATAAAAAAATTCCGGGCGATAACATCTTTTTTCTACTTTTCGGGTTTGCAAGTGAGGCAGCTTGGACTGGATAAAGGGTTTTTTAATTGGGTATAATAGGTAGAGATACTGGGCTTATTTTGGGTCTAACCTGGACCAAAATGGGTTACAAAAACTGCCCCTCTTTGCTCATTGTTGTGTAACAGGGATAGAGCAAAGATAAATAGTGTAATCAATTCTGGTTCGGGTAGGCTAAGAGTTCTTCTCTGACCATCGCCCGCTCTCCTGATCTTCAGTTGATCCGCTCGACCGCTCTTGGAGGCAGAACCTTCAAACTGGAGTGCTCTACTGAGAAGACAAAATCTTTGAGTCGGGAGTTCGAGGTCTCAAGCTCTTCCTATATAGAACTGTTCACTCTTCCTTCGTCTGAAGTATTGAAGACATCTTTAGATTGCAAGTCCTTCTTATATAGAGCTTTTCACCTTCGAGTCTTGAAGCTACAGGTTCCTCATATAGGACCTTCTCGATTTCTGATCGTCATAGGTATGATGTCTTGCTGCCGGAAGATTTTCACTATTTCCCAGAAGGCTGAAGACTAGAAAATTTCATGATCATGCCCCATTTTTTATTGTCATAGGCATGAAAGGGTATCTCACTACAATTGTAACACCCTTAACGTATACTCCTAGTACGAATACACATTAAGGATGTCAAAATATTATTTAACAAAGTTCTAGACTTGTAATTTTTTTTAAGATCTGACATAAAACTAGTTTATAAAATAACCCTTTTTCGACTTTTGAAGTATTCATAACCTATTTGAATATTACTAGTTTTGACCCTGAATTGATTTATAAAACATGTTAATAAGTTATTTAAATAAGTATATAACTCATGGTGAAAACTAGGTATACTGCCTAGTCCCCTTTCTTGAATTTCAAATCGTTATGTAATAAACAATAATTAAAAATTTTACCTTTAAAATAACTATCGAATAAATTGATACATGCCCACTAGAGAATATCATAAATTAGAATGTCTTACTGATGTTTGGCAGATTGCAGCTTGATTAACAATCTTGACTCCTCTTCCGGTAAGTTTCCAATAACCTACGTATGAAACAGCACAACTAAGTATTCACTTAGTGAGGCATAAACGAAGTTAATAACAATAATTTAAACTTATTAAACTTCATGGCTACATTTATATGACATGATATATACCAATGCATCAACTTTTACATTGCATTAGTAATGATTTACTACATGCTAATGTCATAAAACTTTCATGCTTGTCCATTTGTCATAATATGTCATCTATGCATCAATGCATGAATATATATATATATACAAGCTAATGGATATGCTTGTTCAATTCTTTTAACACCATATCAACACTTACCATTAATGTTAAGCTTTCAAGCTTAACTTACTTACCATTTTCTTGCATGTTAGTATAAGTAACATCACATGTACCAACATATATCAAAGTAGTAAGTTTAATTATTACCATTAACTTTGCCATTTATATCAACAAGCTCTCAAGCTTAATATCTTATTTTTCAATTTATTTATCCCAAAGTATTGAAATAAAAGAATATAAGTACACAAGTCATCCCCGTATACCCAACCTTCCTTGAGTATACATATACCCAACCTTCCTTGGGTATATATGAAATTTGCACCAAAGTGCTTTAATATGTTCCAAAGTACTCCCGTATACCCAACCTTCCTTGAGTATACGTAAATGTTGCACCGTAGTGCTTATAATATTTATACAGCTATTTATGACTCTATGGCTAGGCAACGATACCTTTGAATCTCTATATCATACTTGGGCTTTATATCATCAAATATTTCATCCATGGCAATATATATCAATATATATATAGCAACATTGGGCATTTCATACCCGAAATAATATTCATGATATAACATCATATATAACTAGTGATTTATGCATTTATATTCAACTTTTGACATATTTAAAATATGTCAATCATATGCTCTATGACATAAATATAATGACAATAAAATTTGGGTAGGCTTATCGCAAGCCATCCCAACAATGTATAAAACATCAATGTATTATGATATGTATGCAATTGCACTCACCTTGGCCAATTAACACGATGCATCACTAAGTCCTAGTTCAATCCTTTCTTTCATAGTACCTCGAACATTCTCTGATTCGGGCTTGACTCCATTAATCACATAAATACAATAAAAAATTTGTTAGTTTCAAATCTAACAATACCTTAAACATGTTGTTTAACATAATCATTCGAATATAAAATTTCCAATTATTTTCCTTTCTTCCTTGTACTGTTCGAAAACTCATTATGGTCATTAGTAACCAATTTGAACTTTCATTAACTCTTCCGAGCTTGCTAACTAACATTTAAATACAAAAAGTTTCAAATTCCATTTTCTGACAGCTTGCGCTACCTTCAAAGATTTACTTATATAGGGCAGAATACATACTGGATCTTAATTTCCTTTATACGGGAGAAACTAGATTCAATAACCGTTCTAACGGTATAAGCCACATAAATTAATAAAATATACAAAATTATGAAAATTCCTTACATGCACGTCACAGAGTTGTCCAGACAGAAACTGCTCTGTAATTTTTCTGACCTTCATTCGGTTAAAAATTCATATCTTTTACTCAAAACTTGAAATCAGTTTTCGTTTGTTAGAAACGAAACTAGACTAACAAATCTTTACAACGGTATAAAATTCATCATCTAACCATTTTTGTAGAATTTATGGCTAATTTTTAAACTTACTGCCATAATTCAAATTCCAACATAACTTTCCATAAATAACTTCTAATTTAAACCAACTTCTCCTTATTTTTCTACTTGTCAATTTAGTCTCATCACTTTACTTCAAATGACTAGAATAAAGCTTGTATTCATATGTTATCTTTACATCCTTCATCAAAATAAGCTTAAACCTTTACTTCTCTAATTTCTCTTGATTTGTCAAAATGGTCACCAAATTTCCAATAAAAGGATTCAAGCTTCTTAACTTTGAAAATTAGTCCTCAAATCAAAATTACTACCTTAATTCTATCATTTTAACTAAAAATCAGATTTACTCCTTCTACATATCCTCTTTGCCGAATAGACCATTCAAGTTTGACAAATTGTCAAAATGGTCACTAAAGCAATTAATCGTCGATTTAGCATTCTAACTTCATTTTCATGTCTCTAACATCATTAATAACATAAATACACCTCAAATTCATAAAAAATCAGATATGTTCCCTTAATTTTGAAGCTTGCTAAAATGGTCCCTATGTATTTAACTAAGGGTTTTGCTTCCAAACAACAAATCAAGCTTACTAGATCATTAATCCAACATCACAAACTCTAAATTAGACTTAAATCCATAAACCATAATCTTCTCTCTACAACCAAAATTTGTAGGGTTTGAATCTCAACTCAATAACATGATTCTAACATCATACAAGCATGATTCTAACATAAAATCAACCATTGATTCATAAAATCATAAAAAGCCTCAATTTGTTCATAAACCCTAATTTCATCCTCATATCAAATCTCATCAACCAAGCAAGTATTATATGAATAATTTACATAAAAATATAGAGCTCGAAGAGTAGAAAAACTTTGAGTTCGAAAGATTACCTGAAAATCGAAATTCAGGGCTTAAATTGAGCTCAAATCTCCAACGTTTTTGGAGAGTATTTTTGCTGATAATTCTTTCTTATTTCATGTATTTAAGACACTTGTATCATTAAAAATAAATTTTTAATTCAATGAATTCCACTTTCTAAAATACCCTCCAACTAGATTTATATTTCTAATTTGCCATTTTGTAACATTCCAACTAAACTTAGTTTGATTCTAATCAGTCACTATTCATCCATAAAGGAAATCTCAAAATTCATTCCATGTCCCTATTGGGTGAAATGACCAAAATGCCCTTTACCGATCAACTTATTCATAAAATTGTCATTTCGTGTCATTTCGATCGATTTAAATTTTTTCCAACCTTTTTAACATCCAAATATCGATAAAATAATATTTTATGACTCTTATAAGGTTCATGGAACCATCTCTGAAATTTTAGCTCGATCCGATTATCCGAATATTTTTTTGAACTTTATCGCTTTATAGCCATTAACACAAATTCTTTACCAAAAATCAGAGTAACACGAAAAAATCTTTCTTGGGGGTAAACTATTCATTTACGGGACTGAAATACATAACTTTCAAAAATTACAATTTAGTCCCTAAACTTTTCCTAAGTTTATACTTTAGCCATAAAACTTTCAAAATTTAAATTTTGGTCACTGGACAAAAATTGTGATATTACAAAAAGATTACCGGAAGATTTTCGCTGCTTCCATAAAAGCTGAAGATTGGAAAATTGAAAGATCATACCCCGATTTCTGATCGTCATAAGCATGAAATGGTATCTTGTTACAAGACGACTAGAAGATTTCTGCTACTTCCCTAAAAACTGAAGTTTGAAAAATCTCTGGATGGTGCCCCGGTTTCTGACCATCATAGGCACGAAAGAGTGACTCACTTTGACACTACTTTCTTGCAAGCTGAAGACTGAAAAATTTTAAGATCATGCCCCAATTTCTGGTCGTCGTAGGCACAAAAATGACATCTTGCTGTGAGACTATTAGAAAATTTTTGCTGCTCCCTTGAAAGCTGAAGATGAAATTTTTTGGATCATACCCCAATTTCTAATCATCATAGGCATAAAATGGTGACTGCTAGAAGATTTTCACTACTTCCATGAAAGCTGAAGGTTGGAAAATCTCTAGATGGTGCCCTGGTTTCTGACCGTCATAGGCATAAAAGAGTTACTCGCTTTGAGATTGCCATATGATTTTCGTTGCTTCCTTGAAAGCTGAAGACTGGAAAAATTTTTAAATCATACCCCAATTTATGATCGTCATAGGCATGAAATGACATCTTGCTACAAAATTATTTAGAAGATTTTCGCTACTTCCCTGAAAGCTGAATACTGGAAAACCTTAAAGGATACCCCAGTTTCTGACCGTCATAGGCATGGAAGGGTATCTCGCTACAAGACGACTAGAAGATTTTTGTTGCTTCCCTGAAAGCTAAAGTCTGAAAAATCTCTAGGTAGTGCCCCGATTTCTGACCGTCATAGGCACAAAAGAGTTACTCACTTTGAGACTGTCACATGATTTTCACTGCTTCCTTGAAAGATGAAGACAAGAAAACCTTTTAGATCATACCCCGATTTCTGATCATCATAGGCATGAAATGACATCTCACTACAAAACTACCAGAAGATTTTCGCTGCTTCCATGAAAGCTGAAGACTGGAAAATTGAAAGATCATACCCTAATTTTTTATCGTCATAGGCATGAAATGGTATCTTGTTACAAGACTACTAGAAGATTTTCACTGCTTCCCTAAAAGTTGAAGACTGGAAAATTTTAAGACCATGCCCCAATTTCTGATCGTCATAAGCATGAAAGGGTATCTCACTACAAGACTACCATAAGATTTTCATTGGTTCCATGAAAGCTGAAGACTGGAAAATTGAAAGATCATACCCCGATTTCTGATCATCATAGGCATGAAATGGTACTTGTTACAAGACGACTAAAAGATTTCTGTTGCTTCCCTGAAAGCTGAAGTCTGAAAAATCTCTAGATGGTGCCCCAGTTTCTGACCGTCATAGGCTCAAAAGAGTAACTCACTTTGAGAATAGAAAGTTCTTCTTGTATAGAACTCTTCATCAATGCTGGAGATAGGGCTGAGAATCCTTCATGTATGGAATCCTCATCAAAGCTGGGGTTGTAAGGCTGAGAGTCATTTACTCTCATCAAGGCCAGAAGTAGGGCTAAAAGTTCTTTCTGTATGAAACTTTCATCAAAGCCAGAGGTAGGGCTGAGAATTCTTCCTATATAGAATCCTCATCAAAGCCGGGGATAGAATCTTTAAGCTGGGAGTTTCTTCCTGTATAAAACTGTTTATCTTGACGTTCCAAAGCATGTGTCTCTCATATATGAACTCCTTGCTTCATATTTTCTAAGCTCCGGGTCCTTCTTGTATAGAACTTTTTTATCAGTGAAACCTTCAAGATGGGAATTCTTTTTATATAGAACTCTTCATCTTGAAGCTTCGAAGAAAGTTGACACTTAAATCTATTCTCGGGTAGTGTCAGTACCAGTGATAGATAAAAATCTTTGAGATGATACCCCGATTCTGATCGTCTTGGGCATAAAACATTACCTTCTAAAGCAAAATGGTCTGGTCTGGGGTAAAGGTTCTTGCTCTGACCACCATTTCTTCCTTGAGCTTCACTTGATCTTCTTTGTTGTTCTTGTAAGCAAAATTTAGAGAAATATTGACTTAGCTCCAACATTGATGCAAAGGCAAAGTCTATTGAATGTTTGAAAATTTGATTCTTCTATTTGATTTCTTTTGCATTTTTCCCAAATGCACAGTGATCAACAGTTTTGAGTTGCCTTTACTAGTAGTCGTTTGCTCCAGGCTAGTTGTACCATTCCCCTAGGTACAATCAATTTATACCAATCATGACATTGGATTTTCTCAAAGGATTTATTTTCCTTCGACCATTCGTAAAAATAGATTTTCAATGACATTTGAAATTTCCATTGTCTTAAACTTTGTTGTGTTTAAGCATGTTGTGCCAAAATTTCTATTGGACTTGTCAAAATGGCTCTGATCCAGCAGCCATACTAATGAAGAAACAGGATCGAAAGATGAAGGTCTCGATATTTGATCCAGTTGTAACACTAAAAAAGGTTTGAATGAAGGTTTTAAACAATTACCTCTGCCATTAGATTTCTTTTACATTTTTCCCAAATGCACAGGATCAACGATTTTGAGTTGCCATTACCATTAGTCGTTTGCTCCGGGCTAGTTGTACCATTCCCCTGGGTACAATCAGTTTGTACCAATCATAATATTGGGTTTTCTCAAAGGATTTATTTTTCTTCGACCATTTGCAAAAATAGATTTTTTATGGATATTTAAAATATCCATTATCTTAAACTTGGTAGTGTTTAAGCACGTTGTGCCAACTTTTCTGTCGGTCTTGCCAAAATGACTCTGATCTTTTCTACCAAGTCGAGGTTCGGTACTTTTTCCTCATAGGTTGTTTCCAGATTAATCGGTTGCTTGGTGGTCCCTTCTTCCTGATGGCTAGCGGATACTCCAGTGGTGTTGGCATGCACTCTTGTTTTCAGGGATCAGCGTGTCCGATTGAATCCTGATGTGAGATGCAGTACCTTCTGGCTCTTCTATGGTATCATCTTTATCCTTTCCGAGCAAAATAGATATCTGGGCCAGAATTACAGCTTGTGACTGGGCAATCTGTTCACTGATGTTTTGTTCAGCCCTATCCAAACGGTTTTCCAAGTTCTTTTGGCCCTATTCTAGTTCAGTCACTCAGTTTTCCATTTTCTTTGCTTGCAAGTGAGTACCATATCGATGTGAAATGATAGTAATTTGAGTTTAAATTTTCCCTATGATATTTACACAAATAACTCAATTATCTTTAATAATGCATGCAAATTATAATGTACAACTAAATATTTAAATGTCATGTTAAAATGAATGCAAATGAAGTGTTGACTCGCGAGTAGTCCTTAGAAAGGCTTCCGCTAGAAGAAGATGTCTGACAAGAAGCTGAAATGGATTACAGATAATGGGTAGCTTCTTGTCTTGATATCTTGATTTTGTAAAGTACGATTCGCACTCTACGTCTTAGCGTTGTCCTTGGTTTGAGGGGCAGCCTTGCCATTTTCTTTTTCCACTGTTCAAAAGTCCTATGGCAGCATAATCTATACACTTGAGTTTTTTTAGAAAGATAGCTAGCCTATGTATGAAGAATGTAGGCAAAAGGTCTCTTTTTTGATAGACCTGGATGCAAATGAGTTGGGTCTCGAATAGCGTACCTAAACTGTATTGTCTCTTCATTCGCTTCACATCTCGCAGTCGAATCATCTTTTTCGTTGGTCTTCGTTTGCCTTAACCCGATACTATTGCATTGTATCACAGGCTTCTCTCCCATTTGGGTACACCCTCTAAATTGGATTATTCTCGAATCAAAACTTATGGTATGATATGATATGCAATGCGCATGCAGAAAAAAGAAAAAAATAACATAGAAAATGAGTCGGGTAATAGAATAATTAGGTAAATAAAATGAATTAAATGATGAAGAAAGTAAGCAGTTAAAATGTACATAAACTATAAACAATGAGTAAAAAACAAAGCAAAACCTGAAATAGGTTATTCCTAAATGGGCAGAGCAACAACGTGGTCAAAGGGTGGACACTATGGTTCATTATATACGATTTAGGATCTAAATTAAGGGTACCCGAACTATCGCTAGGACATCGATTCGGGGAAATACAACCCTTATACCATACGGAGGTGAAAACCCCACGGAATATAAGGACCGGATTCCAGGAGTACATTACAACACTATACGGAGGTGAAAACCCCACAAAGCGAAGTAATCTCCTACTTAAGGATTCTAAAGCTAACATGTTATATCAAACAAAAATTGAAAATTAAAAAATTAAATGAAAGTCAATTTAAATTTTCCTTAATAATTACAACGCGAACCCAACTAAGGCCTAACTCATTCTTTTGTTTTTTTTAAAGAAAAAAATCTTGTCCCCAGCTGAGTCGCCATGCTGTAGCAACATTTTTCGTCTGGGCTTACATGGAAACCCAATTTTTGGTGTGGGCCTTTTTGTTTTAAATAATAAAAAATAGAGTCGCCACAAGTCACTTGGATAAGGTAGACCGAACACCGGAAAGTCAACCAGAGATGGGTTCGGGAGTTGGTTACGAGTGGGGAAGGATTAACACCCCCACTACGCTCAAAATTGGTACCTAAAGGTTCACATTATTTTTATTAAGGAAAACAAAAAAAAATCAATTTAATTTAATAATTAATTTCCAAAATACATGTACAACAGTTTAAATTTGCCTTGGTATCTACAACGTTCAAAGGAGATGACACCCGGAAGTCAGAATGACACTCCCAATAGAAATATCGAAACAATTGGGCAAAATACTATATATGAAATTTATGTAAAATAATAAATAACATAAAGTTAATTTAAATAATGTAAATATAAAGTAATAAAATAAAAACAAATAAAATACTATATAATATACAATATATCTTAATATATACATGTAAACATAAATAATATTTTATACATATCTTGTATATAAATATACATATTATACAAATACTATATATAGCAAATATTATACTATATACATATTATAAGTATAATATATATTACACATATTACATAAATATATATATAAGTATACGTTATGCATATGATATATATACATAATAATATATATACGTATAAATATATTATACATATTATATGTAAATGTATTATATATTATATATACACATATAAATATAGTCATGTTATATAAATATACATATACATATATTATATATTATACAAATATTATGTAATCTAAAAATTATATATATATATATATTAAGTATATCATATGATACTATATATATTATGTACAAAAATATATATAAATAAAATAAAAATAAAATGCATCGAATATAAAAAAAGACTAAAATTAAAGAAAGTAAAAAAAATAATGCAAAATTTAAAAGTGAAATAATATACAAAACATATTAAAAAAACATGCCAACATAATCAACAAAACTATATATTATTATATAAATAAATATAAAAATAAAGATCGAATTTTACCTCATTAAGAGCTCGAATGAAAAATTTTGACCGACCCCCACTAAGATTTCAAATGGCCCAAAAATTAATTTGATCATACCACAAAAAAACTTTCAATCAAACACTGAATCGAATCAACTGAGGCCGAGAACACTACCCTCTATTTTTGGCAGCCTTGCTCGGGCTGCCTGGCACCCAATTTTTGGCCGAATTCTTGCTTGGCCATTTCAATTCCAATTGTGGGTGAATTGCTTGGGTTTCTCCCACCGGCTATTTATAGCCAAAGGTGTGCGGTGGAGGAGACGAATCATTTTGAGCCACGTGAATTTGCCCTTTTATTTTTTATTATTTTTTAATTTCATTCTATAAAAGTTTTCTTATACAAAAAAAATTTAGGGTATTAAATACTTTTAAAAAAAAAGTGATTATACAGCCTTTTAAATTAATTTTATAGATCAAAAATTTTCAGGCGATAACGTCTTCTTTTCTGTTTTCGTGTCTGCAAGTGCGACAACTTGGACTGGATAAATAGTTTTTTAATTGAGTATAATATATAGAGATATTGAGCTTATTTTGGGTCTAATCCGGACCAAAATAGATTACAACAGGCATTGTTTTGGAAACCAAAATAGAAAACTGATAATAATTTTATGACTAATAATGTAATTTAGCCGAACCGTATTAACCTAACTTTTATTTTTTTTAAGTATGATTATTTTTAATAAGATGAAAATCGTAAAAATAACTCGAAAACATTGAACTTTACACCTGTTATTTGGGTGGTAATCTGGTGAGGAATAATCAAAAATCACAGGGATCTGAACCGATAAAGATTGATAATAATCGATATATTCGCCCATAGAGACGGAAAAATTTTATTCCCAAAGTTTAAATGGGAAAAGAGACCAGGGTGCTATATCTGCACCGGGAGGATCTCCGGAAAAATATCAACAATTATCTTAAAAATTTTATAAGATTTTTTAAAAAATATACTTACCTCTCATTTACATGTGACATGTAAATTGTTATATTTCTTGTAATCTCAACCTTACCTATGATTAAAAAACATACTTTTTTTATGACTTGAATATTTTTAAGTATAATGAATATATAACTTATAAATTAAAATTGATCATATATCGTATCTAATAAAGTAATAAATTTTTTTTTTTAATAAAGATTCTCGAAACCCGCGGCTATATGTGCAAAGAGAGTATGAAGATGAAAAATGTTCCCAAAGCATGTATGGTGATTTATCAAAATTGTTCCTACAAATATTAAAAACAGAATGGAAAATATAAAACCGTTCTCAAATCGTCTCGTTGTCACCCCACATGTTATGTTTTTTTTTTTTTTGACAAATCTTAAATTTAAACCTAATCTTACCTAGAGAGGAGGAAATGAGACTTTAAGGAAAGAAAAGTGTTTCTAATAGGTCTAAAACTCATAACCTAAAAAAAATATGAGAGAATAAAGATGAACAACTTGGCTAACCTACTTAATATGGTACTAAATTTACATAAGTTTTCATCATTGCCAAAATCCAAAAATTGCAAGAGACAAAATCTATACAAACGTGGCCATATTTAAAAAATTTCAATATAATTTAAAAATATAAGATAATAAAGATCCACGACATCTATAATTTAAAATTTTTCAATATAATTTTATTGAAAATTTATTTTTATCTTTAAAATTTTATAAGTTTATCCTCCCTAAAATTATATAGGTTCATCCTTAACTTAAAATTCTGCATTCGTACCATGCACGTACCCAATAATAATTTTTCATCTCATTTTTTTAAAGTGAATCTTCACCTCTTTCCTACATGTCATTAAATAAATGAATCTCATTGGATGGGACCATAGTTGACGTGGTGAGTCAGGACCATGTAATAATTTCTCATGTATACGAAAAATTATTATATGGATCTGGCTCACCACGTCATCTATGGTCTCATCCAATAATAATTTTCCATCTCATTTTTTTTTCTAAAGTAAATCTTCACCTCTTTCCTACATGTCATTAAATGAATGAATCTCATTAGATGGACTATGGATGACAAGTTGAGCTGGGACCATGTAATAATTTCTCATATATACAAAAAATTATTAGATGGGTCTGGCTCACCACGTCATCTATGGTCCCATCCAATAATAATTTTTCATCTCATTTTTTTCCAAAGTAAATCTTCACCTATTTTTTACATGTCATTAAATTAATGAATCTCATTGAATGGGACTGTATGACGTGGTGAGCACGTACCGTGTAATAATTTCTCTATATATACAGACGCTAGCCCCTCATATTTCCAAACTTTAGGGAGCCTTGTGCAGTCAAATTCCAGTTCTCCATGGATAACAATTCTTCAACCAGTGCTTTGTTTTCTTCTCTTCCATGGGGTTTGCATGAATTTGCTACCTCTAGACTTGTTTCTGTCCAGTCAATATTTGTGGTTTTTTGTCTCTTTGTTTCGGTTTTTGTCGTCAGAGCCAAGGGCAAACAAAACCCTGCTCTCCCTCCTGGGCCAACTCCTTGGCCGATTATCGGGAACCTTCCCGATATTTTAAGGAGAAAAAATAAGCCAATTTTCCGGTGGATTGATGGGCTTATGAAGGAACTCAACGCCGATATTGCTTGCATCAAGCTCGCGAACACTCATGTCATTTCCGTCACTTCACCTGAGATAGCTCGGGAATTCTTGAGAAAGAATGATTCGGTTTTCCCGTCGAGGCCGATTATGACGGCGACCGAATATAGTAGCCGAGGGTTCTTGACCATAGCCGTGGTTCCGTGGGGAGATCAATGGAAGAAAATGAGGAAAGTGGTGGCTTCCGAGATTGTTACCCCGGCAAGACTTCGTTGGTTACTAGATAAGAGAAACGAAGAAGCCGATAATCTCGTTAGGTTCATATACAACCAATGCAAGAGCAACGGCGACTCGTTGGCAGTCGTAGATCTGAGACTTGCAATGAGGCAATACACTAGGAATGTTATCAGGAAGATGATGTTCAACCGACGGAACTTCGGGGAAGGTCGAAAAGATGGAGGCCCCGGACATGAAGTGGAACATGTTGAATCACTATTCACAGTGCTCAATCACCTTTATTCTTTCATCTTATCGGATTATATACCCTGGTTGAGACCTTTGGATCTTGAGGGCCATGAAAAGATTGTAAGTGCGGCGATGAGAATCGTCAATGGCTACAATGATCCTATAGTTGATGAAAGAGTGCAGGAGTGGAAGGAAGAGGAAGGAGCCTGAAGACCTGCTTGATGCCCTCATTTTAGCTAAGGATTTAGAAGGAAAACCACTGCTTTCGGTCGAAGAAATCAAAGCCCAATGCACTGTAAGACCTCTGTGCCATGTGTTCTTTTTCGTCGATGAAGTACAGGTACTTTAATATGATACCGTACCACGTATACGATACGTCCTCATATTTGGGACATATTAGGTACGGTTTGGGCATTCCTCAATATTTTATGTTCTTATTTTTTTTCTATTCTCACACTTTTTATGTATTTATATTGTTTCTTTTCGACTTTCTCTTGCTCACTTGATTTAACTATTAGTATATAAGTATTTTTTATTCTATGCTCACATGATTTTTTTATTATTTTTTTATTTATATTTTTGTAGAATGTAAAATTTATTTTATATTTGTCGTACCTGACCGTACTCGTACCCTGTAATTTTGAAAATTATCATTTTCTGTCCCCGTTTCCGTACTAGTATCCATATCTTTATAAATTTTCGAATTTGTTGGGTTATGACATAATAACGAAAATTTTCTTTCAAACACATTGTACCATGTTCGTGTTGGGTGAGGGTCCCACTATGTGGGTAACCCACACCGTTTGTACCCCAAATTCAAAAGGTGTTGGTGTTTGTCTGCCATGTTGGTGTGTGTTTTTTATTATTTTGTTTGACTTTTGTAACCAATAATTATATTTTTATTAGTATATTATAGAGGTGGGCAAATATGAATTGAAGATTTGAGAGATTGAAGAGAGAGCTTAGACATTGTTCGAGAGAAAAATAGGAGAGAAAACTATTTTCCAGCTTTGAGCAGTTTTGATCAACTTTTCGATCGGAGGTCCATTCGTGGTTCGATTGAGTTGATTTTTGGACAGTAGCTAGGCGACTTTGTGTTCTTGACTTTGTACTGTCGGATTTTTTATCCGAGTCTTGTAGCGTCAGAAATCTCCATTTTACAGCAGCTGCGTTTTTGGTGATGTTCTCTCATTTTTCTCTATTTTGTTAAATACTACTTGTTATTAGCCTTGTTTGAGTTAAATGCTTGTTGTAGGTTGGATATTGTAGTCTTCTAGTTGAACATTTGATTATAGTGGAGCTTTTGATCAGACTTTAAAGTCCCGTGGTTTTTACCCTTGATTTAGAGGGGTTTTCCGCGTAAAATATCGTTGTCTCGATTTACTTGTATTGTGGTTGCATTGTTGATTTTTGGTTGACTAGTGTTGCTAGAGAACATATTCGTGATATTGTGCTTGCCATAATTATTGACTTGCGTTTTTGGGAGAGAAAGAACATCGGTTGTGCTTCCGCTTAATTTCGGTTGTTCGATTTCTTCCCCAACAAACTGGCATCAGAGCTTGGTTATTGTGTCAGATAATTATGGAGATTAATACAAGCAAGATGATTATGTTGAATGGCATGAATTATGAACTTTGGCGGAATAAAATGAAATACTTGTTGTTTGTAAAGGCTTTGCATCTTCCGGTCTTTGCTACTCAAAAACCCGATTCAAAAAATAATGAGGAATGAGAATTTGAGCATCAAAAAGTGTGTGGCTATATTCGACAATTTGTTGAAGAAAATGTTTACAACCACATTGATCATGAGACACATGCTCGCACATTGTGGGAGAAGCTTGAAAGCTTGTATGCTTCGAGGTCGAGCAACAACAAATTGTTTTTGCTAAAGAAAATGATGGCGTTGAAATACAGAGAAGTAACATCTACAGCTGACCATGTTAGTGAGTTTCAAAGTGTGATGAATCAGTTGCTTGGTATAGGTGTCAAATTTGATGATGAGATTTTAGGGCTTTGGTTGCTTGCTACTCTACCGAACACTTGGGAGACTTTGCGGGCCTCACTCATTAATTCTGCTCCACATGGTATTATTACTTTGGATTTGGCTAAGAGTGGTGTGTTGAATGAAGAGGTTAAAAGAAGATCTCAGGGTTCTACATCACAGTCCGATGTGTTGGTTATCGAGAATAGGGGAGAAACAGAGAAAAAGATGGCAAGGGTAGAGATAAAAGTTGAAGCAAGTTAAGATCGAGATATAAGAATCTTGAGTGTCATCATTGTGGTAAGAAAGGCCATATCAAGAAATATTGCTACAAGTGGAAGAGAGAGAACAAAAGTGGTGGTGATAAAAACGATCGAAATGATGATAAAAAATCTGAGCGTGTTGTTGTTGCTACCCGTGAAGATCTATTGGTCATTTGTTCTGAGAATTTGATCAACCTAGCATACGATGAGAGTAGTTGGGTGATTGATATTGGTGCTTCAATTCATGTCACGTCGAGGAGGGATTTCTTCACATCTTATACTCCTGGTGATTTTGGAGTATTGAAGATGGGTAATGACGATTTAGTTCCAGTTATTGGCATGGGAGATGTTAGCTTGGTGAGCAATAATGGAACAAAGTTAACTCTCAAGGATGTCAAACATGCACCGGATATCCGTTTGAATTTGATTTCTGCAGGAAAGCTTGATGATGAGGGATTTTGTAACACCTTCAGTGAGGGGCAGTGGAAGCCGACTAAAGGCTCTCTGGTTGTGGCTCAAGGAAATAAGAGCTCAAATTTGTACTTGATGCAGGCTTTGACTTCCAGAGACATTGTGAATGTGACAGTAAATGACTCAACTGAGTTGTGGCATAAACGGCTTAGTCACCTGAGTGAGAAGGGGCTTAATTGTTTAGCTAATAAGAATCAACTTTATGGGTTGAAGAATGCCACATTGAAGAATTGTGCTCATTGTATAGCGGGGAAGCAGAGAATAGTTTCTTTTAGAAGTCATCCTCCTCATAGAAGATCAGAGTTGCTAGAGTTGGTCCATTCAAATGTTTGTGGTCCAATAAAGGTAAGGTCACATGGTGGTGCACTTTATTTTGTGACTTTCATTGATGATTGTTCAAGAAAGCTGTGGGTCTACACTTTGAAGTCGAAAGACCAAGTTTTGAGGCATTTAAACAGTTTCAAACATCAGTTGAAATAGAAACAGGGAAGAAGGTAAAGTGCATTCGTACTGATAATGGTGGCGAGTACACAGGGCCATTTCATAAGTATTGTCTGCGACAGGGAATCAGACATCAGAGAACACCACCAAAGATTCCACAGTTAAATGGGTTAGCTGAAAGAATGAACCGAATATTGATTGAGAGAGTCAGATGTTTACTGTCAGATGCAAAATTGTCGATATCATTTTGGGCTGAAGCCTTGAATACAGTGGCACATGTGATTAATCTATCTCCTAGTGTTCTTTTGTGAGGTGATGTACCGGATAGAGTTTGGTTTGGTAAAGACATGTCATATGATCACCTCTGTGTGTTCGATTATAAAGTATTTGTTCATGTTCCAAAGGATAAAAGATCCAAGTTGGATGTCAAGACTCGTCAATGCATCTTTATTGGTTATGGTATAGATGGTGAGTTTGGTTATGGACTCTACGATCCAGTTTAGAAGAAGTTCGTGAGAAGCCGAGATGTTGTCTTTATTGAGGATCAGACCATTAATGACATTGATAAGACAGAGAAAGAGGATTCACAAGATAGTGGTGACTTGACCGATGTGAATCCAGTTCCCCTAGACCCTTCACCGAATCCTATTCAGGATGATGTAAATGGTGATGTTAATGATGACCACCAGGATATAGGTGACTTTGATGCTCCCATAGATGATGTTGTGAATGATCAACAACAAGCACCTATAACTCCACCAGCAGTTCCACTTCGAAGATCTTCTAGAGAACGATGATCTTTTGTCAGGTATTCTTCTGATGAATATGTTCTTTTGACTGATGGGGGAGAACCTGAATGTTATGAAGAGGCTATGGAGAGTGAATGCAAAGATCAATGGGTTGAAGCAATGAAAGATGAACTTCAATCCTTGCATGATAACCATACCTTTGAGTTGGTGAAACTACCTAAGGGCAAGAGAGCTTTGAAGAATCGGTGGGTTTACAGGTTGAAGCAAGAAGAAAAGTCTTCATCTCCACGATACAAAGCTAGATTGGTCGTCAAGGCTTATACTCAGAAAAAGGGGATTGATTTTGAAGAAATATTTTGTCCAGTTGTGAAGATGTCCTCTATTAGAACTATATTGAGTTTGGCAGCCTGTTATGACTTAAAAGTTGAACAAATGGACGTGAAAACTGCTTTTCTACATGGTGATTTGGAGGAAGAGCTTTACATGGAACAGCCAGAGGGATTTGTTGCACAAGGAAAAGATGACTACGTGTGCAGGTTAAAGAAAATCTTGTATAGTTTGAAGCAAGCTCCTAGGCAATGGTACAAGAAGTTTGAGTCTGTTATGGGGGAGCAAGGCTACAAGAAGACTACTTCTGATCATTGTGTTTTTGTTAAGAGATTCTCTGGTGGCGAATTTATTATCCTTTTGCTCTATGTTGATGATATGCTTATTGTTGGTCGTAATGCTTCCAGAATTGACAAGTTGAAGCAAGAGTTGAGTAAATCCTTTACGATTTAGGATTTGGGGCCATCAAAGCAAATTCTTGGTATAAGGTTGACACGGGATAGAAAGGCCAAGAAATTATGGTTATCACAAGAGAGGTACATTGAGAAAGTACTTCAGAGGTTTAGTATGGACATAGCTAAAGCGGTGAATACTCCTTTTGCTACGCACTTCAGATTGAGTGTTAAGCATAGTCCTTCCACAGAAAAGGAGAAGGAAGAGATGCAGAAAGTTCCTTACTCTTCAGCCGTGGGTAGTTTGATGTATGCAATGGTTTGCACGAGACCAGACTTGGCTTATGTTGTTGGTATAGTTAGTTGGTTTCTTTCTAATCCAAGCATAGAGCATTGGAATGAAATAAAGTGGATCATGATATATCTTCGTGGCAGTTCCAACTTGAAACTTTGTTTTGGCAATGAAAAACATGTTCTCGTTGGGTATACAGATTCAGACATGGCCAAGGATATTGACTCGAGGAGATCTACTTCAGGTTACTTGATCACTTATTCAGGGGGAGCTGTGGCATGGCAATCGAGATTGCAAAAGTGTGTTGCCTTATCCACCACTAAAAACAGAGTTTATTGCAGCGACCGAAGCGTGCAAGGAGATGCTTTGGATGAAGAAATTTGTGCATGAACTTGGTTTTACTCAAGAGAGGTATGTCTTGTATTGTGATAGCCAGAGCGCGATTTATCTTGGTAAGAACTCAACTTTTCATGCTAGATCTAAGCATATTGATGTGAGGTACCATTGGATACGAGATGTTCTTGAAGCTAAATTGTTAGAGCTTGAGAAGATTCATACGGATGATAATGGTGCTGATATGTTGACTAAAGCCTTACCAAGAGGGAAGTTTGAAGGATGCTGCTTGATGGCCGGCATGAAGACATTCCCCACATAGCGGGAGGGGGAGATTTGTTGGGTGAGGGTCCCACTATGTGGGTAACCCACACCGTTTGTACCCTAAATTCAAAAGGGGTTGGTGTTTGTCTGCCATGTTGGTGTGTGTTTTTTATTATTTTGTTTGACTTTTGTAACCAATAATTATATTTTTATTATTATATTGTAGAGGTGGGCAGATATGAATTGAAGATTTGAGAGATTGCAGAGAGAGCTCAGACATTGTTCGAGAGAAAAATAAGAGAGAAAACTATTTTCCAGCTTTGAGCAGTTTTGATCAACTTTTCGATCGGAGATCCATTCGTGGTTCGATTGAGTTGATTTTTGGACAGCAGCTAGGCGGCTTGGTGTTCTTGACTTTGTACGGTCAGATTTTTCATCCGAGTCTTGTAGCGTCAGAAATCTCCATTTTACAGCAGCTGCATTTTTGGTGATGTTCTCTCATTTTTCTCTCTTTTGTTAAAGATTACTTGTTATTAGCCTTGTTGGAGTTAAATGCTTGTTGTAGGTTGGATATTGTAGTCTTGTAGTTGAACATTTGATTATG
This sequence comes from Hibiscus mutabilis, assembly GCA_019671005.1. NCBI lineage: Eukaryota > Viridiplantae > Streptophyta > Magnoliopsida > Malvales > Malvaceae > Hibiscus > Hibiscus mutabilis. The sequence continues at coordinate 9,335,241 of CM033741.1, forward strand.
GTGGAGCTTTGATCAGACTTTAAAGTCTCGTGGTTTTTACCCTTGATTTAGAGGGGTTTTCCACGTAAAATATCGTTGTCTCGATTTACTTGTGTTGTGGTTGCATTGTTGATTTGTGGTTGATTAGTGTTGCTAGAGAACATATTTGTGATATTGTGCTTGCCATAAATATTGACTTGCGTTTTTGGGAGAGAAAGAACATCGGTTGTGCTTCCACTTAATTTCGGTTGTTCAGTTTCTTCCCCAACAGTTCGTTTGTTTATGCAGGAAATAATGATGGCAACAGTGGACAATCCAACGAATGCGGCGAAATGGGCAATGGCGGAGATGATGAACCGACCCGAAATTCTACGTAAAGCAATGGAGGGAATAGAAAGAGTCGTTGGAAACCAGAGATGGGTTCAAGAATCCGACATCCCGAGACTCAACTACGTAAAGGCATGTGCAAGGGAATCACTTCGGCTTCACCCCATGGCACCTTTCAACTTACCCCATGTCTCGAATGTTGATTGCGTGGTGGCTGACTACTACATTCCCAAAGGCAGCCATCTTTTGCTCAGTCGAGTCGGCCTAGGCCGGAACCCCAAGGTTTGGGACGAACCATTGGTGTTCAAACCGGAGCGACACTTGAAAGACGGTTCCGATAAAGAAGTTGATCTGACAGAGACGGAACTGAGGTTCATATCGTTTAGCACGGGGAGACGCGGGTGCATGGGAGTGGCTCTCGGGAGTACGATGACGGTGATGTTGTTGGCAGGCTGATCCAAGGGTTTTCATGGAGGGTGCCATCAAATGAAGATGAAATCGATCTGTCGGAGTCCAAGAATGATCTTTCCTTGGCCAAACCTTTGCATGCAATGGCTACACCTCGCTTGCCTGCAGATGAACTGTATCTGTCGTTTTGAATATCAGTGCTGAAAAAGCCTCCATATGTAGGAAATAATAAGAAAATATAGACTATATGCATGTCATATAGTAATATATTTGGTTCTTAATAATATTTTGGCTTAGCGACTACGCAATTAATTTGATTCCTCTAACAGTTTTAATTATATATATATATAATTTTGATAATAGTTAGGATCTATTTACACTATGTAAAATACAATTAATTTTACATCAATTTATCTTTATAAAAAAATTACACTAATTTATGATAATTGAATTATTGAAATGGATGAATAAGATTAAAACAATCATCTTTTTTTCCTTAAAAATTTTTTATTTTCAAGTTTTAATCTTTTCAATCCATTTTACTCATAATGATCATAAATTAATGTAAAACTAATCAATAAGTTTCCAAGCTAAGTCACGTAAAACTATACAGTGGCGGAATTTGGTGACAAAGTTTTGGGGCAACTTAATTTTTTTTTAATTTAGAGGGTTAAATTAAAATTTTTAAAAATTTTGATTGTCTGAGAACTTTTAAAAATTATGAAAGGAGATTCAGTTAAAAATAATCAATATTTTGAAGTTTAATGTATGAATTTTTAAAAATTTTAAAAAATCAAAATAATTTTTTAAAAATAATTTAAGGATTAAAATCTAATTTTTTAAAATTTAGAGGCGTGGCTTCCATTAGTCTCCGCAAGCTTCCACCGCTAAAAGTATATGTATTATATATTGAAATTTTTATTAAATAATTATCATGAGATGATGTTTATTGATTTTGTTGGAAAATAATTAATAGACTTTTATTTTAAATAATAATGAGTTAGAATTCATTTACATTATGTAAAACTAATTTAGTTTTATTTTTTTTGGATTATTAAAAAGGATAAATGAATAACTAAGATTGTCTCTTCTTTTTTTCTCCATAAAAATTTCAACATTTTCTACCATTGATCTCAATCATTAATTTACTATCATCCAAAAGTCAAAAAAGATGTAAAATTTAAAAATTTTACGTAATATAAGAGAATTATACCTCAAATATAATAATACTTTTTTTATTTTTTATATTCTTTAATTTAAAATAAAACAACTAAAATTCATTAATTTTACTTTCAAATCTCACTTTTTTTAAAAAAATTTTAATTTTAATTCTAGTCCAACTTTTTCATTTTTCTCTTATCGTTTTACCTTGTTTTTCTATAATTATTATCGTTGACGGTGACATCAACTCTAATCGGTCGCTAACCTCTGTCATTTCCTTCTATTTTATTCTCTACCTTACTCATACTTTCCCTAGGGTTTGTCATAACATTTAGGATAAACTATTTAGATGATCACCGAATTATTTGGACGTATTTATTTTGAGTATCGAATTAGGTAATATATCAATCAGACCATCAAACTTTTAAATTGGTCTTATTTTAATCACCGCTGTTAAAAACTAATGGAGGGGTGAGACGTAGGAGTGACATGGCAGTTAACGAAAATTCGTAAAATTACATATTTAGTCTCTATTATTTACCTATCAATTTGGTCCTAATTTTAATTTAATTAAATAAAATTAACCAACCAACAAGTTGACGACACATGTTCTATCTTCTTTTTTTTGTTTTAATTATTTATTTTAATAGATTTAATCAACCAATCATATGGTGGCATGTGTCACCATCTGATTGAACATAATCAGATGAAGCAAATAAAATGGAAGACAAATGCAAAAAGTGAGAATCGAACCCGCACCTAAGAACAAGGAAGACTTAAGCCCCAACAGTTGGGATGATAACATATTTTATTAAAGGGTTAGGTTGTTGGTGAACTATATAGCGGCAAATCAATTGCGGGTCTTGGGATTTCTATTTTGCACATTAGCCGACTCTTCCTCTCTTCTTTAATCACTTTTTGTTTTTGTTGAGATAAAGATTTTGATATAACTTTTATGAAAAAAATGTTTTTGGACTTAAACATATTTCAGAAATATTTCAAAGTCCACAAAACTTGAAAAATATGTTTAAAATATTTTGACTTTGTTCCTATATCGAATATACCTTTTAAAGTTAAATTTTTGCCGATTTTACAAGTTTTTAATGCAGGTTTCGAAACTCCCTATAAGTGATTTCAAAATCAGTGAGGTAGTAAGGCCTGAAAAACAGGTTTCGAAACCCTTTTTGTAGTTTTGAAACCTTCTTTCTGATTTCTAAATCAGACCCTTGTAACGGCTAGTTTTGTTTTTGTAAACCCCTCAGGTTTCGAAACCCCTGCAATAGTTTCGAAATCACTATGCAAGTGAGCATTTAATGTTCAATTTTAATGGCTTCCAACGGCTCCAAAACATCTCCAACGACCATAAACGGCTAGAATATCATTCCACACTATAAAAGCAAACTTGAGACACTTGAAGATGGTGAGAGAACACATACAAGCTTCATGATCAAGAAAAAAATTCTTTAAGTCTTTATTTTCTTATTTCTCTTGTAAATATTAGTAAAGAGTGTTTTAATTGTAAACTCTTTGTACTCTTGTGAGCTTAAACACTTCTAAACACCCTTGTAAAAGGGAGAGGTTCTAGTTTAGGCTAAGAAAAAACTAGAGTGGTTCTATCTTAGCGGTTAAAATATAGGGTTGTAAAGGTTACTCTTGATCCTTGAAAAAGAAAGAGTTCATAGTTGTGAATATGGAAATTCATAGTGGTGTGCTAAGGTAGTGAATGTATACTTGGTTGAGTAATCGAACCACTCTAAAATTATTGTGCAATATTGTCCGTTATTTTTCGGTTTTAGGCAATTCATTCGAGAAGCAAATTCAACCCTTTTGGCGTTCTTCGGTTGATCATTCCGAGCCCAACAGTTTTTAATTTTACTTTTTAATTGTTATTATTTGTGGTGTGCTAAGGTAGTGGATGTAGACTCGGTTGAGTAGTCGAACCACTCTAAAATTATTGTGCAATATTGTCCGTTATTTTTTAGTTTTAGGAAAATCATTCGAGAAGCAAATTCAACCCTTTTGGCGTTCTTCGGTTGATCATTCCGAGCCCAACAGTTTTTAATTTTACTTTTTAATTGTTATTGTGTGTTCGTTTCAGTTTGATCTTTGCACTTGAAAAATGCTGGCTTTCTGAATCAATTTTGTGATACCCCTTTGTTTATTTCAGTGTAATAGTACTTAAGATCTGCTTTATATGATTCGATTCTTTTTGGGTCAATAATTCTCTTTCCTATATGATTCTGGGTGTTTTGGTTGGTGAGAAAACTGTGAAATTTGTGGGGCTTAAGCCTTCTTTGTTCTTGGGTGTGTGTTTTATTCTCATTGCTTGTATTTGCTTTTTATTTTATTTGCTTCATTTGATTATGTTGAATTAGATGTATGTTACCATCTGGTTGGTTGGTTAATTTTATTTAATTAAATTAAAATTAGACCAAATTGATATAATAGGTAAATAACATGGACCAAATGTGTAATTTTATAAATTTTCGTTAACTGTCACATCACCCCTTCGTTAGTTTTTTAACGGAGGTGGTCAAAATATGACTAATTTAAAAGTTTAATGGTATGTTGACGAGTTTCTTAGTTCGGTGGTCAAAATAGGTCCGCCCAAATAGTTCGGTAGCTGCCTGATTAGTTTACCCTAACATTTACTATATTTTGTGTTGTATATTTGAGTTATTTTGCATATTTAAATTGGTCTTTCTCTTTTCGTGTGAAAATTGTAGATATTTTTTTTTACTTTTATAACACATTTTTTTCTCAAGATTGGATGTGTTGTCGTATGTTCAGTTGATGTTTATTTATTACTATTTTGTAGATTTATTTTTAGTTTGAACCCTCGATTGACTCTCATATTGATAGGTGCTCACAATCACCCCAGATAAGTTGCACTTGAGTTGTGTTACAGTTAATTGTCATGTGTCATTATTGTTATATTCATTTTTATATTAGTGTGATGGTGTTTATCCTTCACCACCGACAATATTGTTTGTATCTTTTAGTTTTTATGAGTTGTTTGGTATTTTTTAAACATTTCTTTATATGGTCTAATTCACTATTTAATGAACAAAATTCATCTATCCTTTTTCCTATTCTCATATATATATATATATATATATGTTGCACTAATAATTTTATGTCATGTATATTAATAATTATTTTTTAATAATTAATTATTTTTATATTATTAATAACATGCGTGGTATAAAATCATTGCCGGGACATATATAAAGACACATAAAAAAAGCAAATGATTTCTATTCTTATTTAATGGTTAGCTTGTATTTTTTTTATCATAGTTTTGTGCTCTTTGATAGTTTAGGAAAATTAATTGTTATTTTTTGCAAAATAAAATTTACTGATATTAATATTTTATACCACAAAGGTGACCTAAGACACAAGGGCCAAAACCACACTAGACCAAACTCATAAACGAAGAAAACACCTTTCAAGACTATCTGAAAAATACAACCTTTTCGAATACTTCACTGCCTATAGAAAAGCAAGCTAACAGTCACAGACACCCCATAGGCCATACAACTTCACTACAAGTCAAATTGATTCGATTCACGCAGCAGCACGACCAAGTCTAACTTTATTTGGCCACGCACCATGATATATAGGAGTACTAATAAAAAAATCCTTACTTTTAAAAATGAGACATAACACGGTTAACAATTTTTAGAACAAATAATTAAAAATATTTAATTAATATTTTTTTTCTTTTAAGTTGTGAATTTTAGATTCAATAAGAATAAATTTTTTATTCCTCTCCTTTAGTAGGAATTGTTCAAAAAAATGAGATGTAAAACTAATAAATTTATATGTAATTATTCTAACACTCACCCGCAAACCTTAATTAATTTAATTTTTTAAAAATAAATAAAATATTTTATTCATTCACGTCACACATTAATAAAATTTTAAAAGTTAAAATGTGCTTTATTCTTGCTATATTAGAGAATCAAATATTAAAACCCAACGGCCTCTTTTAACCGCTCTTTCCTATTCTTTTTCGTCACTCTTTTGGCTTGGTTTTGTGTTTAAGGTGTTTAAGGATTAGATTAGATAAATATACAATATTAAAATATATTTGAGAATTTATGGTAAATTTTACCGTGTAGGTCCAAAACGCCACCTGCAAATAATGACTTGATATTTTTTAATTATTTTTTTAAAGCTATCATATACTGAACACTTTACGTTATAAAAAAAAATAAACAAACACAGGACGTCACCTGCATGTAGCGTCATCCACCTCCACTTACGTTAAAAAAAAATATTAAACAAACTCAGGACACCACATGCATGTGACATCTTTCGTAGTTTCTAAAATAAAACTTAAAAACTCACGTTTTTCTAAATTTAATTCCAAGGGACAATATTTATCTAATTTATCCTATATTTTTATCATTGATGACGACACTAACCTTCAATTGGTCGTCAATTGCTAATATTTTAACTTTTCTCCTATATATTTTATTATTTTATTTTATGTAATTAGTTTTCTCCTTTTCACATGAGAATGGTGGATGATTTTGTTTCGGGTGAATCTTGATAACTCAGGTTGGGGGAGTATTTAATTTTTTTTAAAAAAAATTAAATGTATAATTTAAAATTTTCAAAACAAATTGAGACTTAATAAGAAATTTTAAAAATTTTAGGAATGAACTTAATTAAAAAATTAAATATTAAAAAAATAACATTTTTACAATTTTTAAAGAGGCAAAATTAAAATTTTTAAATAACTAAAAGTTAATTTTCTAAATTTTAGAGTGGACCAAGACCCTACAGGCACTAACGAGGAACTGCCTTTGTTTTTGTCTATTTTTATCACACATTTTTTTGCTCTTGTAACATTCTTTTTTAATTTTATGACACATTTTTCGTTTGTTTCATTTTTTAGGATTAGTTTAGAGGTTATCTACTCAGATGAGGTTCGTTATGTCAGTTTATTAACGGATACTTAATTTTAAATATATTTTTACGTTCGTGTTGATAATGTTTATCTTTCATCGTTAACAACAATATTTGTATATATCTGTTATTTATCAAAATTATTTGGTTGGATTTTTAACCCATTCATAATGCTAGAGTATAGTTTGTATGGTGCACAGCAACTGGACACTCAAAATTGGACAGTCGGGTCAAAAGATATGAATATTGTTTTTAATTTTTTTATAGTATGATACTACTCATATTATTTTTTAAAATATTGTTGTTTTTACGGTAAAAATGAAGTTAGATAAATTACAATTCGACTTTAAACAATAAAATTCATTTTATGATTAAAAAATTAAAGTCAGAAGGATTACAATTCGACTTTAAACTGTGTTTTACACTGAAGTCGAAATCTTTTTTTACCGTCTTCAATATTTTTTAATCTAAAAAATAAATTAAACAAGTGAATGAACAGTGAAGCCAAATTTTTTTTCCACCGACTTCAATTCTATTGTAGCAAATGCTATAGATTAAGAATTTATATGACAAATACTATATTTTAGAGAAAAAAAGATCCAGCTGCTATATTTAAGTAAAATTACCGCCAAGTTAACTAAGACACTAAATAAATCAACACAATAAAATGACAATAACAATAAAGAAATGGAACATAAAAACTACATTAATTCAACTCCTTCAAACAAAACAAGTACCAAATCAGCGGCCCGGAGCACAACTAAGTGCCCCCATTTATTTCAAAACATAGTTGACAACATTGTCTTGCTCTTGCTGGTCTCGTCTTAAACTTTACTCATATCCATACACTTTCTTCAAATGCAAAGCATGCTCGTAGACTTTCTCTTGATCAGGAAGGGACTTGGAAACACTCTCGTGCTCCAAGCACCTTCTAGCCCATGCAGTCAGCTTTGGACACTCGGTCTCGATGCTGAAATTCCCACACTTTTCGTACGCATAAAACCAGCTATACATCGGAACCAGCACGACATCGACATAACCGAGATTTTCCCCGCCGAAATACGCCTTGTTTCCGAGCTCTCCTTCCAACAGTTTCAGGCTTTCGATGAACTCTTTCTTTGCTGCTGCTTGCTCTTCTCCCTTTGTTGTCCATACTTTCCGGGTCTGAAGAGCACATATCTGCATTTTCATTCACCATAATACTATCTAAACTCAAAACGAATATCGAATGTGTTTGATTCTTTTATATGTTAAGAAGATCATATCCTCGTATTCAAACACGAGTATTTACCTATATAATGGGAAAAAACATAGTAGATTTCATAATATAGCTGTTGGATCTCTTCATAGTATTTACAAGAGGATGGTTTTAGAGCGAATGTCACACATTGATATGCGCTACCAATATATAATATAAACCAATAATTACTATTATTGATTATGTGATCACAATGGTCAGATCAATTAAAGTTTATAATTGAACATATTTTTTTATAAAATTGATAGAAAATTTGAACACCAACCCTTTAGAATAAACAGTAATGCCCTTGTGCATGTAGATTATATTGTTATCACAGGGAGTTCGAATACTGAAATAGATAGTTATAGGTTATCTTTGAAAGAAGAAAAATCCATCTAGAATATATTATTATTTGAAAGTAATCCACTCATATCCGGATAAGCATAATGTTTTAAACCAATAAACATCAAAGCTTTTAAATTAGATAAATTGACTGAAAATAACCAATTAATCATTCTCAACTTCTCACCCAATAATTAAAAAAAAAGTTTGTGACTTTTTGCTCCTGATCTTGAGTTTATCTACAATTTAACCCTTGACTTTTTGGGGCAATTTGACCTCAGATTTTGGATTTTGACTGCAATTTTGGCTCCAGATATTTTGTTGGGTGCAATTTTACCCTAACTTTTTTAAATAAATTTATCTTTAATTATATATTTAATTTTATATTAAATTAAATTTTAAAATATAAATCTTAACCCTTTAGATAATTTATACTTGAGAAATAAATAAATGTTATCACTATTTTAAAATTGTATAAAAATACTCAATGCCAAACGGTATATCAAAGCAAGAACACAAATCTTATGTAGCCCTTGTCCTTTCTATCCGTATTTCAACACTAAAAAAAGTAAATTTTAAGCTCTTATCCTCAATTTTAAATCCTAAAACCTAAAAATACACTATATTCCCAATTCCCTTCATCTTGCTTCTAAACCCACCCTAAAATTAATTTTTTAATGTAAGACCATAAACATGCAGAAAATTTCTATTCGTCAAGTAATCTAAACAGGATTATCTAGGAAAACTAAGCTCATAATAAAAAATAATAAAAACATAGAGACATGTTAATTTATTGAACGATTAAAGATGCTATGTATTCAAATTTTAATATTTACTTTAAAAATATAATTATTTTTAAACTTAATAAAAAAATACCTTGTTATCGATGAAATGAGCCCAGAATCTAGCAGTGGCTCTTTGGTAAGGATCAAGAGGCAGCAAAGGAGATTTGTGAGGCCAAATCCCATCAATATACTCAACCAGAATGAGGGATTCGCAGACGGCTTTCCCCTTGTGGATGAGAACCGGGATTTGCTTGTGAACCGGGCTGGTTTCTAAAAGCAAACCACTCTTGTTCTTCAAGTCTTCTTCCCTGTGCTCGTATTTTATCCCTTTCACGGCCAAAGCGATCCTGGCCCTCATCCCGAACGGACTCGCCCAGAAATCCAACAGAACAACCTCTTAATTCTCCATTTTAAAGCCTCTAAGGGATTCAAAGCTTTAAGAATAAACTCGGAAATCCAAAGTTTTTGTTTTGTTTTCTTGGGATGCCTGAACTCAGTGCATTTATAGACAGTTTAGGTTCATCTTCCTATGACTTTTCTGACATACTATAACGATTCTTAGAAAAGTAAACCACAATAAAAAAATATCATCATAAAGTCATTTAAGATATAAAAAATTGGTTAAACTACATAAATAGTTAGCATACTTTTATTTTGATAACCAAATTTTTAAAATTTACGATATAGTCATTAAATTTTTAATTCGTTTTTATTAATGTCACTCCCGTTAATTATCGTTAAGGAATGCTGACGTGGCATATTAGATTCATCTTCTAAAAGAAAATCCTAACTTTCCCGGATAAAATTTCTATTGTCAATGCATGGTTTAATAACCTTTTTAAGATTTATGTTTAAAATTTAGGGTTGAAGATTAAAGTTTTAGAATTTAGGAAATAAGGTTTAGGTTTTAGAATTTTAATGTTAGAGATTTGAATTTTAGTTTTTAAGATGAATTTAAACATGTTTATGAAAAAAATCGTCGTCAATGCATGATATAATAGCCATTTTTATTAAAAAAAATATTTATATTTTTAATCAAACTCATACAAGATAAGATAACATGAGTACTCTTAACCACTCGTCAATTTGTAAAACTCACTAATAGACTAAATTTTGTTAATAATTTTATTGTACAATAAAAAAAATATTGATACAAGCAAACAAAAAAATGTATATCCTAAGTTGTTTTGTTATACTCGTTGAAATTTTATAGTTAATATAACTAAAATATAACCTTTTATATAAACATAATATAGAATTATAAATTAAGCTTAACTACCTGATCTAATGATTACTTTAATTATAAAGTAAAAATATCTAACACGGCCAAGCCACATAGACGGAAAATTCTACAGTGTGGCGAATTTAAGGTGAGACTAAAATAAGATAAACTTATACTACTTTTTACTAAATTAATAAAAATTTGTATAACTACATATATTCTTACAATCTACACAATTTTTTACCCAAATAACAAAAATTTAAATTATAATATAAAAATTTGTGTAATTCTATAAATTTTTACCTAAAATAAAATCTACACAAATTCTTACCAAGTTGATAAAAATTTATATAATTACACAAATTCTTACAGAAAATAGTAAAAATTTATATAGCTACACAAATTATTACCAATTATATACAAATTTTTACAAAAATGATAAAAATTTATATAACACCTCATTTTAACCTCACCCTAAGCCCGCCTCATCCTAAAATTTCCGCATAGACAGCCCTACTTGACCTGATCAGTTTATTGGATCAACGATAGACAAACAATTGCAAACCCTAATTATCCCTAATCATCTTTAGCCAAGGACGAGAACGGCATCCATAATTAGGAAATATAACTCAAATTCATAGCTTTCATTATAGAGGGTATTATCCGACCACAATTTTTATTGGAAAATTGTCATTTATGCATTCCATATAAAAGTGAACATCTTCAGGCTAATCATTTTCCAAAAATGCATATCTTACACAATGAATTAAGATTCCTTACTTCTTTGCCAGGAAAAAAAATCAACTTCGAATCTTTCGGAAATATTTGAACTCAGGCACTGTCATTGGGCATCAGGAAAACGACAGGCAAATCTCTGGTCACATAGCTGGAAGTTGCTCAAAGATAGGACTAATGTACGCCGGACAATGTTCTTTCGCTACAATACCGATCTAAAATACAGATTATACACCGAGGTTTCACGCAGCATGACTGCAAGAATGGAAGTTGTTAGCCAAGTTCTTCACATCAATAATTACCAGAATTCAGAATAACTGAACACCGCGTATTGAAAAGTTAATTGCCACATTACCAGCTCTGCCGGTCAAGGATCAGGAGATTCGTGTTTTGATTGGCTGAAAGATTGGAGATGTTTAATTAATTCCTCCTTCAGTGACTCGGGTATTTGTGGAATAAAGGTTGGCTTCGTATCTGCAATCAGCTTCTTCCTGCATAAAAGTGGTTCAGGAATGAACAAATGTTCTGTTTATGAAACAAAATAATGACAATAAAGCCATGTAACTCAAATTCGGCAGTTTTTTGGATACAAGTAAGCCTTTTGCATGTATTTAAAAGGTCCTTAAAAGGTCAGATTTCCATAAAAATATTCAGATACGTGTTAAACATGAGTATTGAATATGGATACTTCGGTGGCAAAAACAAATACAAATATGAAATTTTATGAGATTTGGATAGTGCATCTAGCAAAGGAAAGAAAAAGGAAGCCATTTTTAATGCTTTAATGAAATAAATGAAATGCACTAGGAACCTAATGTTACTCAAAATCAGGTGTGGGGTGTCAAAGATGGTAAATTTTTTGACTTTTTCCATTTACTTGGAAAACCCTAAGGAGGTCATATCTGCATAGCCATGTATGGGACATGAGTATCAGACACGTTAAGGGAAAAGAACGGGCAGAGGCAACATAGCTTGAGGAAGAGTACTTAAAATCGGTTCATGACACCTTTTGACTTCTCTACTCTAACTACCAATTTCAGAAACCTGGGGAGCACACCTACATATTCATCGTGTAACTGTTAATTTAAAAAAGGTTCGGCATTGTGATGAAAAAAGAAATATTGTGATCTGTTGAAAAGTGGTAGAAATCAATTTCTTTACTCGAAAGCCATTTGCGCCAAATCTAATCATCGACTCTTTATTTGTAACTACAAAAGTTGTACAACCACTATCTAGACAAATTTAGATGGAAATCTATAGAAACCCAAATGCATAAAAACTAGCCACAACAAAGCACATAAATTCCTAAAGAAAATCAAGTATACTTGAAGTGCACATATAGGCACGTTACTTAACAGTATAAGAAAGGCTTACTCTAAATCATTGTCACTCTGGGTGCTTCCAGTCTCCTGTGTGTATGACTGCTTCCTTGAATACATGAAATTGTGAACATCAGCATACCAGCCACATGATCGCAAAACTGAAGAAGCTTTGTTCTTCAACCTGGTAAATTTTGTAGCGGATTCAAATAAGTAAATATATATATATGTTAAAATGAATAAAAAGCAACTTCTGACAAAGTTAAACACAACCCAAGTATAGGTGAATAGTAAAGAAATCCTACATAACTTTGACAAGTTAGACCTGTATAACTTCGGCCAAATGCGGTAAAGCAAAACACCCTAGTTCTAACCAATTGAACTCACAATTCAAAGAAATTTCAGGCATGAAAAAACACAAAAAACGATGACATTAAAAGAAAGTGAACCTTTAATGTCACAAAGAAAATGCAGCATCTAGAGGCATCCTTAAAGCAATTAAGATGTAGCTTACATTTCTTTCATATTTTCAACTTCTGCTCGAGATTGAGCATCCTGTGAAAGCAAAATACAGGATTTTCCCTTTAGCATGGAGAAATCACCAGTGTCATCTGTTTTCTTTAGCCCTGAGTGATCACACGAGTCTTTATATTTTCCGTTTTCCCCTATGTTAAAAGAGAAGCCTTTCGGCTTTGTCATTGGAACTGAGTTATCAGAAGGGTCATCTGATTTTCTTTTTGGCCCTGGTAAATTACAGGAATCTTCAGATACTCTCTTTGGCCCTGAGAAATTATAGGAATTTTCATATTTTCTCTTTGCCCCCAAGACATCACAAGAATCTTCTGATTTTCGCTTAGTCCCTAAAATATCAGAAGAATCTTCTGATTTTCTCTTTGGCACTAAAATTGCACAAGAGTTTTCTGAGCTTGTTTTTCGCCCTGAGTTATCAGAGGCATCAGAAAGAGCAGTATGAATCTGCCCTCCAACTGCCATGCTCCTGGTACCATTAACTACAAAAGAATCTGATTTATTTCCATTTGACCACGCAAATTGTGGGGTATTTCCACCAGAAACAGCATCAACTTTTCCAATTTTCTCCATACCATTCCTGTTCATCGATGACAAGGTGTCTATCTCATTCTTCTCTGTACAAATTGAATCCACTGAAGCTCCATTCACAGCAATGATCGGAGTCTTATGGAAATCAACTTTTCCATTACTTGTATGAAGACGCTTTCTGGGACCAGGCTTTTCAGAAATATTGAATTTCACACGTGGGCTAGAAGACTGTTTTCCAACCTTCTGCGAAGATTGTTCAACACAAGGTTTTGTTTGGGCTGGCTTCAATTGAACAGCTTTCAGGATTTTGGATGCCTCACTTCCATTAGAATCATGTGGTTTAACACCGTTAGAAGAAACTGTGGTACCAATAGATCCTGGCCTTTGATTAGCACGAGAGAAGAAAAGAATATAAACCTTCTCAGACAAGACCTCCTGTAGGGTTGAAAGTGAGACAAAGGAGTCATTGCAGCAATACCACCTGCCCATTGCATCCTTTACAAATAGAGAACTAATGTCAGTAAATAATCAACATTGCTGGTACAGAAGCCTACATAAAAAATTGAAGATGCAGGAAAACATAAGCACCTTAATATATGCATAATAATGCCCAGATTCTGGTGAGTATCCTGAGTGCACAATTGTACCAAAAAGGTTATACACTGACTGCGGATCCTGCATTGAAAATACCCAAAATATCACAGAAGAAAGAAGTAACATAGGACATACGGCATACAACCAGTAGAAGAGATTACTTTGTACATGATAACATAGAAATGTTTTTGACTGTATTAAATTCTATCGATAGAACCATGCATAAATTTCAACAACCATGTAATTGTCAATCGGTAACATTCACTCTCCATCTAAGGAAATGGTGCCAGACTTGCTCAACATAAACCAATGACATGATTGAAGTAAATGAAATATTTATTTCATAGACCCATTGAGAATACTAACCCAAAAACCATACCTTGTTATCTATAACAGATAATTGAGATATTCAACTATTCAAGGACATTATTATCCTAGAAATGCCAAAAGGAAAGCATTGCTAGTAAACACATTAAGATACTACAACTTCCCGCAATCATTTAGTAAAATAAATACAAGGCAGGTTCATAGCTACTCCACACAAGCAAATGAAAAGCACATAAAAGTTAATGCTATTATGACATCTACAGAACTCTCACAGCAGCATGCGATTAGCCTTTCCCAGTGATATAAATTATTTGCAAGGAATTCATTTATAACATCTCATCTAGAAATATATATTATTTGACATGTACTTTAAAAAAATTGTGACTTGTAACTCTTACTATATCATTATCATCTGCCAAATCAAACATGGATTCTAGAATCCATAGAAAGCTGCAACTGTAACTAGTACCGACCACACAAACTTATCTGCAAAATTAACAACTTAACAAACCTGGCTAGCATTGGACATGAAGCTTGAAAGAACCAAAACTTCATCAAATGTAATTAGCCTATCAATCTTCGCACCAAGTATTCCCTCAAATCTCTGCCATAACAATCTAACAATCATTCACTTACTCCAGAAATAATAAAAAAAAACTAACAAGCAACTATAAAATCATAACGAAAACTTTAAAGAAATTGTGTAACTTACCTTCAGTTGAATAACAAGGATATTTGGTGCTTGACGTATAGACAGTTGCTTCCTTGCTGCCACCAATTTCTTACAACTAAACAACCATAAGTTTCTCGTTCAAAACAAAATAAATAAACAAATTACAAGCAAAGTATTTAACTAGGCTCAATTCAGTTTGTTTCTTTCTCTTGCATTTTGCTATTCCTTTTTCCTCCTAAAGAGCCGAAATGAAGTCAAAACTTTGGATAAAAAGTTACAAAATCATAATAGATCTAAGATGACAAATGTAGAAGACCAATTCTAACAATATGCAAGGGTAAAACAAATAATTTTGTTCACTAGGACCACTATATTACTATTTTTTTAGTTCTTTCAGATTTCATTGTTACTTTGACGCTAATTTTTTTCTATTTGTTTTCTGCTTCTTAAATGGTTATTGATGGGTAAAAAAGTAAACAACATGGAATGCGATATTCTTCAAAAGTAATATTTATTGTCATTCTAACTCTAAAAGAAAAAAAAAAGCAAGTCATAAAAGCGGCAAAGAAATCATACCTAAACAAAATGAAAACTATATAATGCAATTAATTTAAATATGAACTTACTTCTCACCCTTGTACTTATTATTTTCCTTCCAAAGCCTCAATTATGTTCACTAGAAACACTACATACAGAGGCAAAATTGTGTTCTCTATAAACACTACATTACTATTTTTAAGCTCTCCTTCCTGTCGTATTTCACCAAAGTTTAAGCATGCAACAAAAGCAAACAATTTATAAAGAAACAAGACACCATTTTATTGCTACTTTTGGCACTTACTTTTTCTATTTGTTTTCTGTTTCTTAAATGAGTTCTTGAAGGGTAAAAGAAAACAACATGAAATCCCATATTCTTCAAAAGAATTGTTTGTTGTCGTTCTAAGTTGAAAGCAAAACACCAAAGTTGCAAAAGTACCAATGAAACCATACCTAACCCAAATAATACTGATAATCCAATCAAATCGAAACATAAACTTACTTGTCACACTTGTACTTGTTATTTCCATCCAAAACCTCAGGCTGAAAAAACTTGTGCATAGCTTCTTTGAGTGAACCGCTGTTCAAAACATCAAGACTAATATCCATAATTTCATCAACTTTATTTGACTCCCCACCACACCCCAAACACTTAACCTGACTTTGCAAAGCACCCCCGAAGATCTCCTTAACTACGGTATTGCCATTTACTGCTTCTCCTCCGCCTCCAACGCCTTCACTTCCCTTTCGCCGCAATTTCTTTAAACGAAGACAGGTGTTATGGCAAGCATCGATGACGTACCTCAAGAACTCGTGGGCGTCCTCTTGTCGGCCGAACCGGAAGTGCTCAGCGAAGATTTTAATGCAGCTTAGGATCTTGGAAGGCGAGTCGAGGGTGAGATCGAGGGTTAAGGAGCGTGTAATCCACGCTTCAAGGATACAGAAGGGGCAGTCGCGGGGCTTTTTGGAGGCGGAGGCGTCGCAGGAGGAGGAGTGTTGGGAGCGGAGGCAGAAATTGGCGAGCGGCGGAGTGTAGGTGAGACACTGAAGAACGCTATTGAGGTAACACGAGTTGCCGAGGTTTCTTAAGCCTAAAGGGGGGCCCTTCTTCCGTTTTTCACTGAGTAGACTCGGCTGCCAAGTCATTTGTAACTCGACAAATCCCATCAAATGCGATGATCCTCCTTCGCCGATCTCTCATCGGATGGCCACCCACACCGCCAGAATCGCATCTCCTTCAAAATTTTTAGGGAAAATTTGCTCTCAAAATCAAAATTCCCCCTTTCCCCCGTTTATGAACCTTTCAAAGGAAATGAGAAAAATCTCGCGAAGGTTCGCTGCTTCCAAAAATAATTTAATTTTCAGTTTCCTTTTTCTTTCCTCTCCTCTCCTCTCCTCTCCTCAATTAAACTAAACTAAACTCTTCATCATCGATTTTGGGCCTTTCTTATGCTATGGGACAGGGTCCACCATTTTGTTTCAATTGGGCTTTTGGTGTTTTGGGCTTACTTAAATCTTACCGTCTGATCGATAATAAAAGAAATTTAAAGGTAAAAGTTACTTACAAATAAAATTAACTATATTTAATAAATTTTAAATAAAAATTTAAAGCTAGAAATACAAGTTGTTTTTATTTTTAATACACTGATTTATTTTATAAAATTAGACACATTTCCTTGCTTTCGATTATTGTTATTTATCTTTTTTTTTTTAAAGATACAAGTGTTAGGTAGTGGCGGTTGGGATAATATGTTAATGAAATGAAAGAAATAACGTATTTTTTTAAAATTTAGTAAAATTAATACATTAAAAAAATCAAATTACTATTTAAATAATAAAACATTTTATTTAAATTTGATATACAAATACATAATACGTATAAAAAAAATCTTTTCCCTATCATCTTGTTCTCTATTCAGGCCAAGAATAAACACAGTTCTAAATTCATACTATATCACTCTCCGAGTAGATTCCTCGTCCTGTTTAACAGGTTTGATCTGATTTATTTCGACTTAAATCCCGAGATAGAATTTGGTAATCTGAGTTTCTCAATCCATCCAAATTACTATTTAAATAATGGAAATGTTTTTTATATGAATTTAATATAATAATCATAAATAACATATAAAAAAAATCTTTTTCATAATTAATGGGGTAGCAATCTAAACAATAAAACGAGCTTTAAAATCTAATTAAGTTTGGGCAAATAAATTTTCACTGTTTAAACCCAGACCCGAACCAACATGAGCATGGATTCCTCTAATCCGATCCAACAGCAAAAGCAAAAATCATAGTTACACTGTAGTTTAAGACTGTCCAAGTATTTCTTTACAGGTTTTTCTACTTTACCTCATCTCAGCAGAGCACTTTGTCCGAATATAACCGGCGCGGCAGCTCGATAGTGGTACAAAGAAGTACCCCAAATAATCTGCTGCAGAATCAATGGAAAAACAAGTTAAAACTACAGCAAATCTGTAATCGAAAAGTCGGGACATGGTGTTTTTTTGCCTGCAGTGTCTGATGAACATTCCAAAATAAGTAGGGGCACTGAGATTAACTGGCGGTTCTGAGTAGCTCTGATTCTTGCAATTATTTTATACTTTCGACACCATCTTGGCAGATCAGTATTAAACATAACTATCTGTTCTGATTCGAGGATGTAGTCATCGAAATGGACTTCGCATCTTGGGAGTCGTCAGTGATATTGCGAGATGCTTCCCTTTTCAATTTGTGATTATTGTATGCCGCCACACCAGCAATGGCTACACAATAATAACAATATATAAATTACTCGAAGAAACAGAAAATATAGATGGAGTTTATGTCTGGCGTAGATGGTTTCTTCAAAATGCCACAACAAAAGCTAGAAATTACTCGAAAATTATAACACTGAAGCATGAGAACTAGTTACTAGATGAATGTCTCATGACTCATGGTACTTCATCGAAACAACCACACATTAACATAAGGCAAGTTAGTGATTAGGTATTTGAGAAATGTCTAGCATCTAATTATTAAAGATTTTTATCTTAAGCCAGGTAAGCTCCAAGATCATAAATTGCCTCAAGTTACCAGGAATTAAAAGAAAGTACATGGAGAAACCAGTGGTTAGTTAAAACTAAGAGAAGTGAAGTAAAAAAAAAAATCAACAATGAACTAACTAAACTTATCATCTCAGATTTATAGAAGCTGTTGTAAGCCTTAATATCAAACTAGTTAGTTCAGTTGTGACTTATGTGCATCCTTATTGCGACCAAGACAAGGCCACTTTGTCGTCTCTAGGGTCTAGTGTTAGGTTTAGGGTTTCATTCAAACCGATAAAAGTAAATTTGAACAACTGACTATAATGCTCGCCCTCAATATATACATATATATGTTGCTAAATGCGGAGCATAATTACTCCTAAGTCCTAAGCATTCCAGCAAAACCATGCCTTAAACATTCATTGTTTATATCAACCAATTCAAATTTCTAAAATTCACTAGTACTTAAAAACATCTGCTGCTAAGGTACTTTTAAGATAACCTGAAAGACTGAGCTACATCCTTGTCCTCCATAATATGAATGGATTGTTGGCTTTTGACTATGTCCTCGAAATGATGTAATAGATAAATACTCGTTACAAGAGATGAAGATATAAAAAAGAATTCACTTTAAGATACTTACAGATGCCATAACCAAGTAAATTTATGACTGTCAACTTTGTAACTGCAAAGAGAAGGGCGGATACTAAAACAACCACCCAATCCTTCACAACTCCAGCGACACGAATGGTTAGAGCACTAGTGTGCGAGATCACTAGGAAAACCGACAAGTTGAGTGCAAAGGTGCAGAGAGAGTTGAGCATTAGCACAATAGGCTGAAGGTTCCACATCCTGTGGGCGTCCATTTTTGGTTTCTCCAGAAAGAGCCACGGAATAAACTGACAAAGGGCACTGCAGAAGAGACACGAACCTTCAATCCCAACTGGCATTAAATTTGTATACGGGGAAGAATGGGATGTTGGCAAGAGAAAAAAAAAAAGGTAGATTAGAAGAATGATGTAATAAGTACCTGCAAGGACTAACATAATACATGAGAGATAGGGTTTAATTTGAGACCCTTTCTCTTAACCAGAATCTCCATGAATATAAGTCTTAAAGCTTCTCCGACAACACCGCCGATTTGGTAAACAACTCCAATCCAGCTAATATTTATTTCTCCATAAGAAGCCACCAGAACACCAAAGCTTATCACTGACATTATTAAAAGCATTCTGCAGCTCATTACCTCCAGTCCTGCTGCTACTCCAAGGATGAAAACAGCCACTGGCACTGAGATATCATTCAAGAAAAGTACTGATATCACAATCTTCATAACTACCATCCAAGTAATAGTAACATATAGTAATGTATTTATCTGCATATTCATGACCTAATTATTGGTGATTGAATGCCTAGGATTTTAATCACCAGCCTAACATCTTTCGCAAAATCAAAAAATATTTTAAAGCATTGAGACTAACTCAATTTATACTGTACAAGCATTAGTTGCCCACCTCAAACTCAATATAGAGACAATAACAGTTAATCCCCTGTGGTTAGGGCAGAATTAACTTCATCTAACAAGATATACAAAAATTCACTTGACCTAATGCAATTCTCACTGTTTGACTTGTCAAAAAGCCACACCACTCCCTACTTGAATAGAGTAGCAAAAGAACCTTATCGGTACAATAAAAGAAAATGATATAAGGGATGTTCTATTTCAGAAAACTAATCAGATGAAAACGTTACAATACATTTACCATCTTGACAGCACAACCCCATTAGTCAAACAGCAACAACAGACAGGGTTAAGTCTAGTTTTTTATGGCACGTGTTAAAAAAATTCAACAAAAAGAATATGGGTATTAAGTGTAATTTTCTCAATGAAGTTTGACAACTTACTAATTGCCTTCAGCATTTGTGCAAATGCAACAGATATATACAGGTAGGCAGTGTTTCCCAGCCAAAGAGTCATTGCAAACATTGCACCAATTGGGACCACAGATGTTGTGTATCTGTGCATTTTTAACTTCATCAAATTAAGGGTACATTATATAACAGAAGAATAACAACAAACACAGAATGATGAAGTAGCAACAAAGACGAATTACTGTTCAAAAGATAATCTCAATTAAAGACAAGATGTATGATAATGGATTTTTACATCAGAATGCTTAGAAATATTTATTATGACCAAAGAGATGACATGAGCCGCAGTGGAAGGGAACTTCAATTTATCATCATATTTTTTTTAGCTTTCTATACTTCACAAATATGTCCCCATCTTGCTAACTTTCAGATAAGGGTTGCTCCAAATCAATCGTAATTGAACAGGATTCGTGGCTTGTATTTGAATTTTAAGTTTCTAATTTTTTTCTTTACTAGAATACCCTACTAACATTTTGGTTCTCCATTTACCAGCATCAACTGAAACATCAAACTGCAACAACTGCCTTTCATTACTAATCTTCCATGGAGAAAAGAGAATTGGCATGAGTCATAAATATTTAGATCGGGGCGAGTACTGGAGCAGGAAACACGATGAATCTGAAACAGTGAAATCAATTAACATGATCATTTAGTCTATCTTATCTTTCTATAATTTTTTAAAACTTACAGGAAATGTTTGTCTATTTTCTAGGGTACTTGGTGCCAAAACAATAGGGGACAACCAAACTAGGTTAAAAACAACTTTCTTTTCTAGTAAGAGACCAATTAAGTAAGGTTCTAATAAAAAGAGTAACTAACCCCAACAGAGCCAAGGACTAAGTACCAGCTACACTATGCGATTATTGTAGAGTGAGAGAAAAACAGACTATAGTCAACAACTTGTTAAGAATCATTGATTCAAGAGAGGATGCAAGTAAAGAGACTACATAGTTTAGGAGTTTATTATGATAACTTCATACAATTACAACTTCTATTTCCAGTGTCAAGTATTTTGGGTCATAGAAGTCATTGAAAATTATCTGGAAAAAAGTCATTATTTATCAATTACTTGAAGAAAGTCATCTATAACTGCTTATATCATTTCAGTTTATGATTTGCCTGAGTACCAAAAGAAAAAGCAACCAGCCCATTTCTTTCTACTATTCTTCTCCCATATTAACTCTGTTTTTCCACTCTATTTAATATTTTCTTCCCATTCTGTCTAATTTCTCTCTTTCTGTAACTGATTTATCCTTCCATATTTCTTTTACCCATTTTTTAATAAGTGTTCTCCCACGTTTTACACTATTTCCCGCTTCCTTTCCCTAGTTAGTCACATCTGTGCCCTTTAAACTTTCATCGAAGAGCACCAAGGCTATTCATATTCAATCACCATTAAAAACACTAATGAAATCATCCAGCATATAAACCTGCTGCTAAGTATACAAAGTACAAAACTTACAAATTCAAGCATCATAAATAAGGTGGTCTGTTACTAACTTACATTTCTAATGTCATTCCTTCTTCAACTTTCAAAATCTGACATGGGGAAAAAGGGTGATCAAGGTTTCCACATAAAAGAAATTAAAAATCATCACTGAATACCAGTTTACATAAATATATAGCGCTTAGGTTACCTTGAAGCCCTTAGTGAGTACGAAACATAGAACAGAGGAGAAGACCATGTGAAGCAGAGTCAACCCAAGGGGATATGGAAAATTAATTTCCTTTGATGACAAAACCCACTGCAGTTTTCACAGAAAGGGAAGAAGATAAAAAGATAATATCAGCCTTATGAATAAGAGTCCCAAGAGTTTCTTGTTCTTGCTAAATCAAACAATGATTCTGAAGAGGAAAAATGACGAGCAACACTGAAAATTAATGGATAGCATGGTCCAGTTAACAAAACATATAATGTTTGAACTGACAGAGAAAACATTGTATTTGAGTTTGACATTAACAACACTATTCTGAACTCTCAAGTCACACAAGTTTGCACAATCAAGTATGCATAAGGATTAACATAGTTATCTATAGCAATTTTAGCCCACTCACCTGAATGGACCATTTTTCAGACAAATGTTACAAAGGGTAACAGCATTCTTTACGCATGAGATTCTAAATCATTGTCAACATATTGCCAACATAGTTTGGAGAATTCAAGCAAACAAGAAGATTACCGGAAAAGTTAAGTGTTTCTCGTTCTTTACCATCTCAAACAACCATTTTATGGCAGAAAAATAACAAGCAACACTAAAATTTCATGAACTATGTGGTCAAACTAACAATACACAATATATGCATTTGACGTGAACAGCATAGATCTGAACTCTGAAATTGAAAAGGATTGACAGAAAGAAGTATGCATACGAAGTTAACAGTTAGGCAGTTATAGACCACTATTAAACCCATTCACCTGAATAGACACCCATTTTCAGGCACATGTAACAAAGAATAACAGCATTTTCATTTTCTCACCTGAGGTTCTAGGGTTATAAAGCAAATATATATGCTCGCCATAAAATCATAAAAAAGCTTAAATTATTGCAAGGTCGACCCTGAACTAATAATAAGCTACTTGACACTCGTTTTCCCGCTTGAACGCGGGAAGATTGTGCATTTCAATTAGGGGAACCCAGGCGAATCACTGAATAGAACTAAAACTCTTTTTTATGAAGCAAATTTTATAAGAACACTTTGACAAATTCAGCATCAACGTCTTTATCAAATTACAAACCAAGCATTACCTAAAAAAATACGCAAATTTTAACATCAAAAATCACTATCCAAAAACATCAGATTACGAGCTTACTTTCGACGGAAAGACAATTCCCTCTAGAATAATAAACTAAACATAAAATTAAATCAAATGTAATTGATTGAAACTACAAGCATTTCCGACAATGTGAAGTCTAAAAACTTAAAACCGTCTCAAATTCATATAAAGCTAATAAAAAAACCGAGAGATCCAAAAGAGAAAGAGAGAAAAGAAAAATCCACCTTGTTGAAGAAGATTTGACCGCTGGAGAGAGCGATGTAGAGAATGAGATAAGCGTAGGTGATGATTTCTTCTTTCAACATCTTCTTCACTGGATCTGCCATTGCTGTGGGTCTTTACTTTACGGTTTGTTTAGGCTAATGTGCACATGTGTATGCATGTATATATACATATATTTATATAATAATTAAAATATTATAAAAGAACAGATTTGATGTAGGTTGAAGATCACTTTCCTTTAAAATCTTCTGTACTTGAACATTTTCAGATTTCTTCTATTTCGTTTTTCTATCTATGGTATAATCAATAGGGATTAGCTGATAGCGGATTACATCAGTTAATTTGAATACCAGGTTGCATTAGCAGATTTAATTAGAAATTACATTAGCTGATTGTATAAAAATATTTGGTAAAATTAACTGATAGCTCATAGCTATTTTATTATTTAAAAAAATAAAATGACATATATAAACATTATTATATTCAATATTTATTTGAATAGTTTATTAGCTATTAATATTTTATATATATTAATATTAATTATATTATAAAAATTAATTTTTAATATAAAATTATTAAGCATATTTGAAGGATATATATTAATTTATTATTTATATAATTATTTTAAATACACTTAATTAATTATTAAATTTAAATGATATTTGGCATATGTATCAACAGCATATATTCGAAGAAAAAAATTATTTAAATTATATAGGAGAGTATGTTTTACTTAAAAGTATATGTGAGTTATTTAAATACAAATATAAATGTGTGAGAATAAAAAAAGAAAAAAATATTAGCTTACAAATGTCACCATATAAATTAAAATAAAATTTGTTAAATTTAGGTTATTTGAAGATTTTTTATAATTATTAAGTGTAGAGGGGTCTTTATAACTCTTATGTCGAAACCTCTAATTTCAAAAGACTCTTATTAGTGATTTTTTTTTAAATTAGAGGTTTCATTTCAATTCTCTATTACAATCTGTTATTCACCAAATAAGCAAATTTGACTAGTCAAACCTCTATTTTTGACTCAAACACTATCACCAAACAGAGCCTTTATATTTATAAAATAAATATAATTAATATTAATGTGTTGTTAATTATGTAAAACTTATCAAATAGTGCAATTGTTAAAGTGTTGGATCCTTTTATAATTTTGGGCAAACTACTTAAATAACCACTTAATTATAGGTATAGTTGGTTTCGATATTACCACCATACTTTCAATTGTGTCATTATGACTATGTGAAACATGATGAATGTTGAAATTTAAAATCATGTGAGACATTTGGCTAAGTGGCTTTGGCAAGCCTTATCCCTGTGAAGTGCCTAGGTTCAGTCACATGGTGACATGTGTTACTATCTAACTGGATGATAAAATTTTAAATTTAATTTAAGACTAAATTAATAGAATGCATAAGTAACGAGGACCAAATGTGTAATTATACAAATTCATATTAATTGTCACATCACCATCTCCGTCAGATTTTAACGATAGGTGGCTTGATTGATACAACTTAAATAGTTAAATGGTCAAAATGACACAATTGAAAGTATTGTAGCCATATCAAAACTATCCCTATAATTAGGTGGTCATTTAAGTGGTTTACCCTATAATTTTTTTGAAAGTCCAGTACTATCAAAATCTTCTTTTTATTTCTTATGGATAATTTTATTCTAACATAAAAGGAAATAATTCACCATATACTATTAAGAACACTCTTTAGATTTTCATTTACAAAAATTTATCTAATTTTATCCCCAAACTACGTTCTTCATTTTAGATTGGTTCTTAAACTTTTAAACATTTCAATTTCATCCTCAAATTATGACTTTCATTCTAAATTGGTCCCTAAACTTTTGAGCATTCTAGTTTCATCCTCAAACTTTGACTTTCATTCTAAATTGGTCCTCGAACGTTTTGAACATTTTAATTTTATCCCCAAATTATTAGTATACGCTAATCATAATTTATGTTAATAAAATTGTTAATTATCATGAAACACCGTTGCATATTATGTAATAATATGATGTGATATAAACGATAATTTGATAATGAAATTAGAATATCAACAAAGTTTTTGGGAATGAAACTAGAATGCTCAAAAGTCTGGGGACCAATGTAGAATGAAGGTCATAGTTTGAGGATGAAATTAAAATATTTAAAAGTTTAAGGACTAATTTAAAATGAAGGTTATAGTTTGAGGACGTATAATGTAATTAACTCAATTTTAAATGCATTCTCAAAAGCATTATAAGTGTAAAAAAAATAGACCCTAAAACTCATCAAGTGACCTCAATAAAAAAAGAATGTTGTTATCACTAGATGACTCGGTTTATGCAGTTTGTATGTAAAGTGTGTTATTAAAAGATTAAAATTAATTATTATATATTATAGTATAATCTCGTTAGACAGTGTCTGTAACAGTATCGTATGAAAGATTAGAAACGGAAAGAAAGTGGAATTTTGGTATGATTCATGGGTTGGCGATGCTGGACAATTGAAGAATGATTTGAATCATTCAGATGCGATTAGCTTGTTGCCAACGACAGTTGCATCAATGAGAGAAATTTCAGCATTTAGTCTCAAGTAAAGTTCTTTTGAAGTTTTCAGTGAAATTGATTTATGAAATCCGCACAGGTTTGTAAGTTTGCATGTCACTGATGTTTGGACCGTGATTTTTTAGTATCATGGTTTACAACGGATTAAATTTTTTATGTGGTTTTTTTTTTGTTGTTGTTGTGATTACTTATTGACAAACTGTGAACGTGTCGAGCGACACTTATCGGATAATGCCAGAAGTGAAGTGTATGGAGCTTAATAGGTGGATGTGGATCACATACTTAAGCACTGTCCTTGATAAAAGTCGTCGCCTAAGGGTTGAAGCGTGTCGTGCGGTTTCTTCATCATTTGTAACAGGGATGAAACCAAAATTTGAGGTGGGATAAAACATAATATTTAAAAATAGAGGATAAATTCATAAATAAATTATTTTTTAAAAAAATTATATAGAAGGACAAAAGCAAAAAAATCAAGGGGTGGAGACCAATTGTCCTTCCCACGCCCATATAGCTACGTCCCCTTGAGTGCCATAGGAAGGACCGACAAAGTGCTCAATGACATCCACCACCAATAGGTTGGTGCAAAATTAATACGGATGGAAAACGCAGTGGCAAAACTTGGAGTAAAGGTTGAGGGGGTCAATTTAATTTTTTTTAAAAATTAAGGGTTTAACCAAAAAATTTAATAATCTTGAGAGATTTAACAAAAAAATTAAAAATTTTGAGAGGGAATTTAATTAAAAATATTTAAAATTTTAAAACTTAATATGAATTTTTAAAAATCTTGAGATGGTCAAATTAAAATTTTAGGAAAGTACTAGCCCCTTAAACGATCCGCCCCTAAGAGCATGAAACTCAAGCGATGGAGAAACTATGTGCTCGGATGATTAGAGATATTCCTGGACAATGGGTATTGGGGGTTTTGAGGCATATTGGAATTTGTTCAGCGTTTGAAGATGAATTATGAGAAATTCATGACGGTTTGTATAATGCATAAATGTTGAATGAACGTTATGTCATAGTTGAATCCGATAATATGGAGATGGTGAGGCTTTTACAAAAGAAGTTTTTACGGGTAGGTTCCTTGGCAATTCTACATCATTACTACACTTGAATTGAGAGACTATCGTGGTTCATGCCTTTGGCGAAAGTATTAAAGTAGACATTATAAGAAAGAGATAATTTTCTGAAGCTTTAGATACCATTGATACAAAGAGAAAGTAAGGCACGAGGTGATTCGAAAGCCATGCGGAAGATGGCGAAGGGTCGATTGGTGGGGCCGACTGAGCAGGTTCGGCAGAGGTGAGATCGGCGGCTAGTGGCGGCGGCCACTGCATTGTGTGGGTTAAGGTGGCTAGGGGCTTGTCGTCTTATGCGTACCATCGCAATGCGGCGGTTGGAGTGTGGGTTTGGTGCATGAACAAAGGAAGTGCGATAGGAAGAAAGGGGTGGTGGCTGCGGTTATGGTGGCTACGTAGGGAGTACGGCTAGTGGTTTTGGGACAGGGTTCTGCGGTTATGTGTTTGGGTTGTGGAGTAGTGGCCGAGAGTTACTTGGGTTGGTGATTTGTGTGGAAAAAAGCAATGCGGTGAATAAATCAGGGAATGAATTTTGGGTGGGAAATTAGGTTTAGCTTGGTGTGTGCGGTCAAAAATGCCCCATTTATCCCCTCCATCATTTGTTGCTTTAAGACTCCACTACTTGATCTTCCGAAACCTGTGTATTTTTTTTATTTTTCAAGAATAATACAAAAAATAAAATAACGATGCAAACAAATAAAAATAAAGTAAAAAGAAATGAAACAAAATAGTAATTAAATAAAAGCGAGAATAGAAAATGGGTTGTCTCTCATTTAGCGTTTTATTTAACGTCTTTAGCTCGATGACCTGATTCAGACTGCAGGTACTACGACAAATATTTCCTTCAATTCTTGCACTTTATCCAACTGAGAACTTCCTTAAGAGAAATTCTACGATCATGGAGTTTTTTTTTCTCTTGTAGGTTTGGGTATTCACGTAAGCTTTTTCTTAGATTTCTTCTAGCTTTGAAAGCTTGATCAAAATAATCGCTGGAAAGATATCTCTTTCGCCCGAAAACATATACTTCAAATGTTCCGACATTGGTTTCGACTCAATATTCGGTGCCTGCAAAATGCAATGTAACATTTTAGTTTTTGAATGAGTTAGCTGCAAATCAGAATAAATAGAATAAATATTTTTCAACTCTCTAATTTCTTTGTTGTGACCCTCTAATTCCCTGCACAAATCATCGGATAAGTTAGTTTCAAGAAACTCATCTACCAAAGGCTCATAAACGTCAATGAAACTAATATTTGCAACATTATATGGGTACTTCATCGCCTTGTAAACATCAAATTTAACAACCTCACTGTCAAGTTCCATGGAAAGAATGCCACTCCTAACGTTAATTTTGGTATGTGCCGTGCTCAAAAAGGGTCGGCCAAGTAGAATTTCAGAGAAAGTATTGGTTTGGTCATTTTCTATGTCGATCTCGTAGAAATCTGCCGAAAAAATTAAATCATTTACCTTAACCAACATGTTCTTAAGGATTCCTTCAGGATAAATGACGGATCTATCGGCGAGCTGAATTGTCACTCTTGTTTCTTTCAAAGGCTCAACACTAAGTAAGTTGTAAACAGAAAGTGGCATAACATTTATAGAAGCACCAAGATCACACATAGCATGTTTTATTCCTACCTTACCAATTTTACAAGGGATAGCAAACATACCTTGATCATTGTACTTAGGTGGAAGCTTATGTTGAAAAATGGCTTAAATGTTTTCTCCTAAGTTTACCTTTTCATTACCGGTAAGTATTCGTTTATTTGAGCAAAGGTCTTTCAAAAAATTGACATACCGTGGAATTTTTTTAATTACATCAAGAAAAGGTATGTTTACCTCTACTTTACAAAACACATCAAGTATCTCATTCTCCTCGGCTTTTTGTCACATTTAACTAACCTCGATGGAAAATGAGGCGGAACGACATATGGTGAGGAAGTGGGAGAGTTCATCTGAGCTTTTGGTTCTTTCTTCTTTTTCTTAGACTGCGCTATTTTTCTCTGGGGTCTTAGTTTCGACTACAGTACCTCTTCGAAGGGTGATGAAGTTGACATTTTGCCGTGAATTTTATTCTATTTGAGATGACAATTTCCTTTTGGATTCTAAACGACTCATTGCTAACGTAACTTGACTAATCTGTTTGTCTATTTCTTGAAAGTGTGCTTCGGTCTTTAGTTAAAACTTTTCCTAGGATAACGCCAAACGTTCAACAATTGACTCTAACGATGGTTTTTGTGATTGATATTACTGTGGTGCAGGTGGTTGATAAGCTTGATTCGGTCTGGGATTTGGTCCATAGTTGAAGTTTGGAATGTCCATCCACCCCGGATTATAGGTGTTGACGTGAGGGTTGTATGGCCTTTGGGAGGTCTTGGAAAAGTTCCCACTGCATTTACTTGTGTTGTAGCATCTTCTTGTAACATCGGACAATAATCGGTAGGGTGGTCCTGCATTGTGCATATCTCGTATAGTCTAGTTGTACCTGTTTTGCTTGCAATAAGAGATTGAACTACATTAGCTAACTTATCAACTTCATTCTCTAAAGAAACTGTACTTTTCTTGTGAACTAGTCGATAGGGTTCACTGGAAGGGCGAAACTATTGAGAATTAGCGGCTAAAGTAGAAATTAAATTTCTAGCCGCATTCGGAGTCATATTTACAATAGCCCCTCCATTTGCTGCGTCGATCATTTTCATCTTCATAGGGAGTAAGCCTTCATAGAAGTATTGGAGAAGTGTTTGTTCTGCCAATCCATGTTGTGGACAATTTGCACATAGTTTCTTAAACCTCTCCCAATAGTCATATAATGATTCAACATCTTTTTGTCGGATTCCTAAGATGTTTCGCCTTAGTTCACTCGCCTTGGCTGCAGGGAAGAACCTGTCAATAAAAAGTTAAGACATATCAGTCCATGTATTAACCGAATTAGATGGTAAATCAAATAACCAATCGACTAGTTTACAGAAAAAGGAAAACGCAGAGTTTAATTTGGTCTTCAAATACTCCCCGTGGTTTCGTGCTTAAACAAGCCATATGAAATTCCTTGAGATGTTTGTACGATTTTCACTGGGCAGACCATAAAAGGTCAGCAGAAGATGGATTAGACCAGTCTTAAGTGCAAATGATATTTCTCTATTCGTGAATGTGATGCACATCGATTGTTGCTCCTCAAGTGCCACAACAAGTTCTCTAATAGTTTGGTCGGATGCCATCAAAATTAGTGTTTCGTTGTCGTGTATGAATTGAGATTCTGCTTCAGATATTGTTTCAGGGTTTAGATCTAATTGGCGTTGTCTTTCTTGTTGTAGTCATTGTTGTCTCTTTTCCTGAAGTGTTTGTCCGTGTAGTCTTCGAGCTAATACTTCGATCTCGGGTTCACAATCTACTAATTCTCCTGGATTTTTCCTGGTCATAAATCAAAACAAAATTATATCAGTAACTTTGTCGAACTCCCCAGCAACGATGCCAATTTGACAAGCGCCGTAATTGCCAAATGAATTATCCTTAATCTCAAATAAAATAGATAAGTAATGTAGTAATAGAGAAGAAGGGTCGATCCACATGGACAACAGAGCGTCTGATGTTGAGAGGTTTTAATTCTGACTTTAGCGAGAAAATAAAGAAAATTGGGGGTTTTAATCAAGAAAGTAAAATAGGAATTAAATGTAAAACAATAGAAGCGAATTTGAAAATAAATTTAGAAAAAATGACATAAGTAAATTTTGAAAAGAAAATCAATTAAATAGAATAGCCACAATTTTTGCTTTGCCTCAATTCTAACTGATCATCGAAGAAGATTTTGCTCCAGATACATGCCGGTTGCAGTCTACGAGGCTCAAACCTTGTAACTTACTTTTTTCTTCGGTAAACCAACAATCCAAAGCCAATATTTGGAATCCAGTCTTTACTTGGACTAACCACGACTATCGTTGCTAGCGCCAAAACAGTTTAAGTGTTAGAAAAGCCCAGCTCGGGTTATGTTATCTCAATGTGAATCGAACCCGATCTCAATTTCCCTTGGCGGACCACAACTAATTGTGTTCACAGGAAGTTGAATGTGCTACAAGCCGATCCTTCCTCCCAACTTTAAATCGGAACAATATTCAAACCAACGAGCTCTTTTTGAAATAAAAGTGTAAAGATTTTAAAGGAAATGACGATTGCCGATCCAAGCTTACAGAAGATATCTGAAGGTATTAGGTGCTTTTCAATTCTCACAATCGGAATTGAGTCATCGCTTAGGCCTTTGGCTAATTGGAAAATTAGGTAGACATGATTAATCATACTTAGCATATTTTAAAGAAAGTAAAATAAAAACTTAAAATAAAAACGAAGTTGTAAAAGAAGAAAAACTTTTATAAAAGTAAAAACCTCAAGAACAAATAAAAGCCAATTACATCTTTCAAGCTTCACCCTAATGGGGTATTTATAGCTTGAGATAACTTAAAGATAAAGAGAATATTTAAAATAAAATGCCTAAAGATAATCTTAAAAACATTCAAATAAAAAAATTAAATCCTAAATGATAATTCTCAAATATTTAAATTCAAACTTAATTTTAAAATCCCAAGTGTATCTCGTCCGTCCGTCCTTCTAGATGATGCTGACTGGATTGCCTTCTGGAAGCTGCTGCTAATTGGACTGTCAAAATTTGCCACGTCGAACATCGTCATGCCCATGTGTCTAGCCTGGATTCTAGAAAATAAAAAAACTGCAGAACATGCTCTTTTAATGTTGTTTCCTGGAAGTTGAAGTCTTGCGCAAAAATAAATAAAAACAACCTAAATCAACAATATCAAAGAATCAACAATGAGTAATCAACGATAAAATAATAACAAAATAAATCACTCATCATTGACTAACAAATTTCATTCATAGATGGGTCATTTTGACCCCAAAATATAATGTTGATTGTTAAATTGCTTTAAAAAAAAGAATAGGTGCAAAAGTGACTATTTAGTCAAACGTTAGGGGCATTTTTTTGGCATTATGCCATTAATATTTTATCTAAAGTTTAAGAATCAAATTAAAAATTGTTCTTTTAACTGTGTATCATGTATTTAAACTGATGAGACTTAACGACTCAGTGATCAAAGCATAATAAAACAATAACATAAGTGAGTGATTGTATTTTTTTCTCAAATTCAGTGATCAAAGGGGAAGAAAATTGCAATGTAAGTGACCAATCGTAGAGTTTACCCTTTATTTTACAACAAAATGGACCTGATCTTGGGCTTTTACTTTTTGTTTTCATCTGCATCTGATTTTATTTGGATAGTTTTAGGCTGAGGCTAAAATAAAACACTACATAAGTTTTATAATTTTTATAAGAATTTGTGTAGGACTGGTAATAATTTATGTAGAATGGACTTGATCTTGGGCTTTTACTTTTTGTTTTCGTCTGCATATGATTTTATTTGGATAGTTTTAGGGTGAGGCTAAAATGAAACGCTACATAAATTTTTACTATTTTTTTGGTAAGAATTTATGTAACTATATAATTTTTTATCAACTTAGTAAGAATTTGTATAGATTTTGTCTTAAGTAAGAATTTATGTAATTACACAAATTATTATATTATAACTTAATTTTTTACTATTTAAGTAAAAATTTGGATAAATTGTAAGAATTTATATAATTACACAGACGATGTTACCTCATTTTATCATTACCCTAAGCCCGTATCACCGTAAAATTTATCGATTTTATAATCTTGAATTTACACTCAAATTTACATTTCCCAAATTACCCTCACTGCCACCGATGATTCATTTGCATAACTTTGAGCTGCTGCTGTTGTGTTGAGTTGGGGACGGCTCTTCTGTTCTTTATTTACAGACCACAACATTACTTCTTCTGCTACTGCCGCCGCCATTTGTGGTTTCATTTCAAGCTCAGCTCTTGCTTCTCCATCTAGCTTAGTTTCAAGGTATGGGTAAGCTTAATCCTTCTCTGATTCTTCGTTCTTTTGTCAATGGTGGTAGGAATCTTTCTAATTTCCACTCTTCTTCTAACACCATTGCTACCCACATTAAGAAATCCATTTCCGTAAGTGGAAAGGGGAAAAGTACGATGGCTTCCATAATGTTGATGATGCTTCGTTTTTGTTTGATAAGATGATTGGCGAGTACCCAAAGCCTTCGATTGTAGAATTCACTAAATTATTAGCTGCCGTTGTTAGGATGAAACATTATGCCACTATTATTTCTATGTGTGGCCGAATGGAGCTACTAGGAGTTTCCCATAATGTTTATTCTTTCAACATCTTGATTATTTGCATTTTTCAATTAGGTCAGGTTGATTTTGGGTATTCTGTTTTGGGGAAAATACTCAAGTTAGGTGTTGAACCTAGTGTTGTAACTTTCTCCACTTTGATTAATGGACTTTGCAAGCAAAGTAAGATTTCTCAGGCTGTGAGTTTGTTTGATGAAATGGTCGAAAAAGGCTATCAACCTCATTTAATTGTTTACAGCACAGTTCTTAATGGTTTGTGCAAGATTGGCCGTACGGATAAAGCTGTTAAGTTTCTAAGCATGATGGAAGGGAGAGGTTTTGAACCCAATATTGTAGCATACAACACAGTCATCGACTGTCTTTGTAAGCATGGGTTGATAAAGGAGGCTCTCGATTTCTTCTCTGAACTGAAGGTTAAAGGCATTAAACCAAATATTGTTACTTACAGTTGCTTGATTCATGGTATGTGTAATTCGGGCCGGCAGAATGAGGCAACCAAACTTTTGAGTGAAATGGTGGATAACAATATTTCACTCAATATTATCACTTATGGTATATTGATCGATATACACTGCAAGGCAGGGATGATTTTTGAAGCTGAGCATATTGTTGAGGTGATGAGAAAGCAAGGGATTGAGCCTAATGTTGTCATTTATAGCACATTGGTTGATGCACTTTGCAAGGAAGGTATGGTTTCTGAAGCTGAGCATATTGTTGACGTAATGATAAAACAAGGCATTAAACCTAATGTTGTTACCTATAGTTCATTAATAAACGCCCATTGTTTGGGAAACAAAGTGGATGAAGCTAGAGGAGTTTTGTGGTTGATGATTAAGAAGGGTTGTTCGCCTAATATAGTTAGTCACAACACAATGATCAATGGATACTGCAAGGCTAAAAGGTTAGCCGAGGCAATAGAACTATTTCATGAAATATCTCGAAAAGGACTAATCCCGGATATTGTCACATACAACACTCTTATCCAATGTATGTTTCAGGTAGGGAAGGTTTCAACTGCATGTGAATTTTTCAGGAAGATGCTTGCTTCTGGACAAGTAGCAAATCTAGTGACATGTTCGATTTTGCTGGATGGTTTATGCAAAATAGGTAAACTCAAAGAGGCATTGAAACTTTTTCAAGTAATCCGAAATAGTGGATTGGAACTTAATATTGTCTCTTATAGTATCTTGATCGATGGATTGTGCAAAGCTGGGCATATTGAAGTAGCGAAGGAATTATTTCATGAACTCGCATCCAATGGTTTAAAACCGAATGTTTACACATATACTATAATGATTAATGGGTTTTCTAAAGCGAGATTGCTAGATGAAGCACATCAATTGTTTAGGAGCATGGGAGATAATGATTGTTTGCCAAATAGTTGTTGTTATAATGTAATGATTCGGGGGTTTCTTCGAAACAGTTATACCTTGAAGGCAACACAACTTCTTGCGGAAATGGTCGGTAAGGGCTTTTCTGAAGATCTTTGCACTGCCACTTTATTTGTGAATCTCATCTTAGTTTTTGATAAATCAATCTTGATGTAGGTTTAACATATAGTGTAAAGATCGTTTGGTTGCAATTGTAAATCAATTTATCGATAAGCAATTGTACTGTGATAAGTTGGATTGTTCTGGAAACTACAATGTCAATGAGTATTAAGGTCTATTCCCAATTTAGTTGATTTTTTTGTTAGAGCTCTGAAGTAGGTGAGAATCTTGTTGATGATAATGTTGAAAACCTAAAAATTGGGGGAAATCTATATCTGTTGCAATGCAAAGTATTGGTAATCGATAACAGCATCATTTTCGCTCTTGCCAATCCTCATTTTTTACTGCTCAAACTTTTTAACTCCTAAAAGACCTTTTTTCTGTTCATCGTAAAAGGGTAAAATTTTGATACACTATAAAAAACTAAATTTTAAATTCTTAACCCTGATCTTAAAAAACTAAACCCTAAACTTATAAACCCTATACATTAAATTCTAAACCCAAACTTTAAATTCTAAACCCTACAACTTAAACCCTTAAACCCTAAACTAAAACCTTAAACCCTAAAACTAAAAGGCACGTGTAAACTAAAATTTACACGGCCTGTGTATCAAATTTTTTTCTAAACTTTTTTTTAAAAAAAGAAAGAAATCTAATTGAGATTTTTTATATAAATTTTATTGAAATTCAAATTAAAAAATGAATATGAAATATTTGAGTTTTTTAATTTATATTAGTGACTAGTGTTTTTTTGAATAGTCTTACGGTGATTACAAGGTAGTATATGTTCATATTAATCATTATTTTTAAAAGGTCCTTATTATGTTTTGGACAATTAAATTAAAACTTAAAAAATAATATTTATATTAATTGTATTAATAAATCATAGATGTTAAATTTTATGAAAATGAAAAAATAATTCAATTAGATAAAACATTACAAAATATAGAAAGAAATTAGACCGGACAAGTGATGATCGTAGAACATAAAAATAATATGAACACAACATAACGTGAAAAACAAGATATATAAACTTATTATATTTTAAACACATGACAATTATCACGAAAGTAATAAATCACGACACATAAATTAATGAAAACACTAATTTTTTTTCTATTTTATACGATAAACTTTTTAAAAATATAAATGAATTAAGTCAATAAAAAATAACATAAAAATGTACTTAAAATATAATGCTAAAGATAACATTAACATGATACAAATATATGAATGTATAAATACATACCCAAATCAAATTATTAGTTGAATGATTTATATAGTTTATAGTTTTTGACCATATGGATAATACTTGAATGCATAGATATATATAACAAAATTTTATGCTAAAAATTTACAACTTTAATACTTTTTTTGGTTTTTAGTCAAAGGTCTCTATTGCCAATAGTACTGGCTAATCCCTTCATGGCAGGTGCTCTTATTAAGAGATAAACGGTAGCCATAAAATGTACTCTATTTTTATTGGTAGGAATCAAACTTCCGACCTTATTATTATGGGTGAGGTAAACAACATCGCACCACATCTAATGATTAACTTTAATACTTTAAATATATAAAAAAATAATACGGGCACAAATACAAATATTTCTCTCCTTTTTTTCATTTCTCAATTTCCTTTTTTTTCTTTTTCTTTTTTGAATAAAATGCGTTTTATATTATTATATTGAGAAAGCGAAACACCAAAAGTCAACAAAAAAACAATGGACAAACGCCCAAAAAACTTTTAAGTCCCTAAAACTCAAAAATGAAGCAACAAAGCTGAAAAATCTAAAACGACATAAGACCCATTAAACCAGCTCGAGTGAAAGGGGAAACGGGGAAGAAAGGAGATATCTGAAATACACCCCAAGTATGAAAACAAGCCACAGCTTCAAGTTGGAAAAGCTTTAATCCGATCGGCATCAGCAATGATTGAAACGTCCCGAGGAGCCTCGTCAACCCAGAAGCCATCAGCATTTCGCCTCCTCCCACGAGCATGTGCTGCTTGATTACCAGAGCGTGGGGAGAAGCTGAAGCGACAACCTACAGATCGGTGAGCAAGATTTTTTAAATCACTCTTGAGGAAGCTTCAATTTTGTGAATCAAGGTTCTTGAGTCACTCTTGAGGATAATTCTCTGAAACACCACCCTAAATCTGCTGTAAAAAAGAAGACCATGCCGAGCCACCCTTGTTTCCGCCAAAAACATCGACATAAATTTGGGTTGTAATTGAACTCCAGCGCCAATGATTAAACCCCTTTCGTTTCTGATTATAAATCCTGAATAGGCTTTGTTCCAGTTCAATGCAGGCACACAACAGGAATCCACATTTACCTTTACTCAATTCGTCAAAGGGGGAGACCAGGAAACGGCAGCTGAGATGTGATGGCGCTGAAGATTACTCAAAGAGGCATCAAACTCCTGTGAATAGCTATGGGCAAAGATAACAATGTGCTCTACCCCTTGAACTTTCCCTTCATGAAGTTGTTTGTTTCGAACAAATCACTGCCCATAATGTGTATGCTATAGTTTCCTTTATATATCCTCTGCAACTAGCAAATAACAAAGCCATTCAAAAAATGATAATTGATTAGCACTAGCTGGCCAGGCCACATTTAATTGGTGCCGCACTTTTTACCATACTGCAATCTCTAAAAATATGCAGAATAGACTCAGGGGCATAATTGCACCTTAAACACTTAGTATCAAAGGACACTTTTCTTTGAAAAAGATTTTGTAGAATAGGCGAGTAGTTCCATAAGGTTTTCCATAAAAAAAATTCGAACCTTAGAAGGACATTGCAGCTCTCACACTTGCTTAAACACTTTTCCCCCAAGGTTACATTACTTTGCCTCAATAGAAATCTATATCCACTCAGGACTGAATAAATTTCGGAGTGTTCCCCACTCCAGACAATTTTATCATTAAGCTGAGACTCTGCCAAGATAATGTTGAGAATTGCATCTGCCTCATTTTGATTAAAAGAATTTTCTATTAATTCTCTATTCCAAGTGTTGGATCCATTATGCATGAGATCTTTAACACAATAGAACCCAGCAACTCTGGAAGACTCAATTCTTCTATTCTCAGGTCTTGTTAGCCAAAAATCTTCCTAAATATACATTTGGGTTCCATCCCCAATGCTCCATCTTAATCTCTTCTCAAGCAGACCTTTAGAGCTCCAAATACTACGCCACGTATAAGAAAGATTAGCCCCCCAATCTTGAATTATGAAATGATGCATTGGAAAAATACCTTGCTTTGAAGAACCTGGCAACAAGAGACTGCGGGTTCTCAATTAATCTCCACCCTTGTTTAGCAAGTAGAGTCGCATTAAATTTCGTAAAATCTCGGAACCTCATACCTCCGTCTTCCTTCAAAGTGCATAAAGAAGCCCAATAACACCAGTGTATTTCCCTTTTATTCCCGGACTATTGTCACCAAAAGCGAGTTGTTATTCCTTCCAACTTTTTACAAAAAGAATCATAGAGAAGAAAACAATTCATAGCATAAAGAGGAACGACCTGCAACACAGACTTGATAAAACCTCTCGGCCATGGATCCATCCCTCAGTTTTCTTCTGAAACTTCTCTCTAATTTCTCTAAAAGCTAGTCTTTTATTACGTCCTACAATGGCTGGTAACCCCAGGTACTTCTCAGG
Organism: Hibiscus mutabilis; assembly: GCA_019671005.1. Lineage (NCBI taxonomy): Eukaryota > Viridiplantae > Streptophyta > Magnoliopsida > Malvales > Malvaceae > Hibiscus > Hibiscus mutabilis. Next base: position 9,373,856 of record CM033741.1, read on the forward strand.
ACTTGTGCTATTTTGGACCTGCAGAATTCGACATACATCCTACTTATTCGAATCACAAACATTTGCTAAAGTAGATGTCTGACTTAGAAAAATTTATAGTCTACCCCGAGCATTTAGAATATAAGTGCAATATCTCTTTAATATTGATGCACTACTAGCAGTAGCTTCCTCAAAAATCAGACTATCATCTGCAAAAGACAGATGAGAGACGATCTGTTTATACGGGCACCTCGCAATACGCAGTAAAGCTGACAGTCCTTCACTGCAGATAAGGAATAAGTAAAGACTTAAGGGATCCCCATGTCGTAAACCCCTTGTCGGAAAAAAAACAGGACCGGTCGAGTCATTTAACACCACTGAATAAGAAAACGTCTTCATACAAAGCATGATGCGGAGAATCCAGAGATCTGAGAAGCCCATCTTTTGAAGCATTGATTCAATAAAAGGCTATTTTACCCTATCATATGCCTTACTCATATCTAGCTTTAGAACAAAAGAGCCAGTTCGCCTGTATCTTTTATTCTTAAAACAGTGTAGAATCTCATACGCAACCAAAATGTTGTCTGTAATTAGCCTTCCAGGTACAAAAGCACATTGGGCTTCATCTATACATAGATGAAGAACCTTCTGGAATCTGTTCACAAGCATCCTAAAGATAAGTTTGTATAAGACATTACACAAACTTATTGACCAAAATTGGGAGATGTTTTCTGGCTTGTCATAAGGACCACTCAGGTATGATTGATCTCCTTTACATCATGCTCCCCATTCAAGACATCAACACAGAACGTGAAATCTCAGGCCCAACAATGTGCCAAAAACATTGGTAGAAGACAGCCCCTAAACCATCCTCCCCTTATGCTTTTAAAGGGCGCATAGCTTGTAGAGCAACGTAGACCTCATCAATTGAAAATTCACGATCCAAGTCCTCATTCATTCCCTCGGAAATACAAGAAGGAACCCCCTCTAAAATCGGAGCAGGATCACACACTCCATTCGACGTAAACATGCTTTAAAAATAATCAGTTGCTAAATTCAATAACTCATCATTAGTACCAAAAGAGTTCCCAGAATCATCTACTAACCTCTCAACTCTATTGCGTTTCCTGCGATGGGAAGCAAATCTGTGAAAAAAATGTATTCTTATCCCCATTGCGTAGGCAGTTTACTCGCGCTCGCTGCTCCCGGTAGAATTTTTCTTTATCAGTTTCAATATTTAGGGCTAGCTTTGCATCTATCTCCAAAGATGTCGTCCGTTGGATCCTGATCACACTATTGGGCCAATCTATACAGTAGGCTTTTTCTTCTTCTTTTGTTTCTATTTTCTGCGTAACAAATGATTGAATTAGCCTCGTCAACAACAAATTGCGGTTACTTATTATGTTACCTATTAGATTACGATTTGAAATTTCCAATGAAAGCATCTCAAAACTTAAAACTCGACCTTATTTATTAAAGGAGTCATGTAAAAATATTTAAATTTAGAGACCTAACGGTATAAATTATATATTTTTAAAAAATTAAAATACAATTTTATTATTACCTAACTTAATTTTTTTTAATTTTTAAAAGTTTTGGGGGCGTGACCTCACCGGTCCTCACCAGGTACCACCCTGCTTAGAGACACCTTTTATATTATGAATTTTAATGTTAATGGGAAGATTATTGCTTTCTATTATTCTCTCAATCACTTATTATCATAGTTTGTTTTAGTCACTTTTTAAGGTAATTTAGTTTGATTTTTTTCGGTTTAAGGGTTCAGAATCAAAATAAATGTAAGGTGCAACAATTGTGTAAATTACATTTGTCCAAAGGTTACGTCTCCATTTGGTTTAAATAAACATAGACCGTTTTTGTTTTTTAATATTTTTGGAAAATAAAAATCATTAAAAATATGTGTTGGGTTAAATTTTATATTTTTACGTATTTATTAAGAAAATGAATACGCAAAAATTATAAGAAAAGAGAACATCGTTTTAACTAATTTTTAAGAAAATTGAAAACAAAGGTTTTTTTAACTTAATTAATTGACTTGAATTCAAATCGATGTAAATGAAAAATATTTTTTTAATGAGATACGATCCAATAATACAATGTCAATTTTTTTAATTTTATATTAATTTTGGATCATGAGTGTAAGATCAGTGTAAAACTATTTATGTTTCTAGTATAAGAAAATGTGTAACCTAACATGTTTTCATATTTTCATTATTGAAAACAAAAAATTGCTTATTTTATTTATCTGACATGTTTTTTAATTTTCAACAATAGAAAATAAAATTATTATTTTAAAAAATAAAAATAAAAGTAGTTTTCTAAAATAAAAATGTGTAACCTAAAATTTTAGTCACTTACATTTTCGTTTTTCTAACATTTTGGTCACTTATGTTATCATTATATAACATTTTGATCACTGAGACATTAAGTGTCGTTAGTTTGATAATGTGGCACGTTAGTTAAAGGAGTTAATTTTTACTTCAACCTTAGAATATCAATATGGCCCCTAAACTTTAGATAAAATATTAATTTAACTTTTTCACTTTAGACAAAATATCAATTTAACCAATAAATTTATAATATAAAGAGACTCTGTGCAATTTATTAAAATAGGGCCCTTAATTTATAATATAAAGAGATATAATGTTTTTTTTCAAATAAAATTCCCTTAATACAAAAAAATGTTAGATTACTCATATTCTACTTGTTCAATATTCTTATCGTCAACATTATTTACATCAACCTTTTCAACATTAGCAAACTTTTCACCTACTCAGGGCTCTTTAAAAAATTATCTAGAACGCCCTTTATGAGATTGAATCAGTTGTTCAATTCTTTTGTTTTTTCCGATTTTCACATATGGATGGATATTTTCGAAGTATATTAGCACTGAATAAAATTGAAATCTAGCTAAATAATTAAATAAAGAGAGATAGAGAGGTTAGATAGCACCAGTATTGCCGTAAAAATTGAATCGTAGACTACTTGAGGCCACTAGTTAGATGAGAGCAACAAATCAACATGTAAAAAAATTAATTAAAATTAAAAACATAAAATGTAATAATTTTAAAAAAATACAAATTAAAAATTGAAAGTGTGTATTTTTAAGCAAACTTGCATATGTATAGAAAGGAGAAGGTTGAACCCTTAACCAATTTCACTATCTAGATGTTGAACTTAATACAAGAATGTAGTCGTTTAAACAAAATTAATGAGCAATCATATTCTATATGTTTTAGTGTTAGTTTTTAGTGGGCATGTTCTACTTTTTAATCTAGTTGTTTAAAAAAAATTAATGAAATTGAATCGCCTCTGACCACAATTAATGATTTGGATTAATTTTTTTAAAATAATTATATATATTAAATAATTCATTTTGGGTTTTTTTTCCTTCGAAAAACATACGCGATCACACCTATTGCACATGTGCAAAACTACCCTTGAGTTCAACCAAAATTAAGGGGTCAAATTAAAAACCCTAACACAAGAGTAGACTCGTGGATCCTTGCATTCTGTTTAGCCATGGTAGAACTCCATCACTGCAAAAGCCTCACAGCATGAAATACTTATCACACATGGATACTGACATGCATGTATATCTTTGTCTATGATGTGCATACAAAGATCATTTATTTGACAGTTCACAAGAACTCACAAACAATGAAGCTGGAATTTAAGATAACCAGACATAGCAATTGATCATTTGTCTAAACTTTTTGAAGATAACAATCGAGAAAAAAGTTTAGAGTCAAATTAATATTTTATCTAAAATTTAAGCGTTAAATTAAATTTGACTCATTTTACTTGTGTCATGTCCCATTGACCCAAACATTATAAAAAGGTGACATAAGCTGTCAAAACGTTACAAAATAAGTACATATATGTATCACAATTCATATGAAATGGATTATTAACGTGTAAAAAATTATATAAACTTTTTTATATTTTGAACACAAATATAAATACATCATCACAATTTTCTCCTCTTATTTATTATATTTTATTTATCACATTTTCTTCAATGAAATTTATGTAATTACTAGAATATAAAACCTGTGATGGGTGAATCTATTCTAAAATTGTTTTTTTTCAATGGTTTTATAGCGTTTTGTCAATTTGATTTGAATCTTATATAAGTTGTTCTTGATGATTTGTTAATGTAATAAGTTGGATTTGAATGGAATTTATTTTTTCTAAGAAAAAACACCATCCGGTTCTTTTAATATTTCTTTTTGCTCAAAGGCCAGCTAAAAAATTCATAAAACTCCAGGCGAACTGGGTGAAATGTTATAGAACCTCAAAAAAAATTTATTTGAAAGGAGAGAATTGAAACAAGATACGATGAAAAAGAAAGAAGATGAACAATAAAAAAATATCTTTTAATTTAAAAAATGCTTATTGAAAAGACAATGAAATAAAAGTTTAGTGTTAAAAAAGATATTTTAAAGAAAGAGAGAACAGAAACAAGATGACATGACTAAAAATAAAGAAGATGAATAATAAGAAAAATGTCTTTTTAATTTTTTTAAAAAATTAATGAAATAAGAATTTGGATTTACACTCAAATTTACATTTCCGTAGTTACCCACACTCTCACCAATATGAACAGCAAAATGGACCTGGTCTTGGGCTTTGTGTTTTTTCATCTGAATCCGATTGTATAATCTTGGATTTGCACTCAAATTTACATTTTCCGTAATTACCGTCACTGTCACCAATATTTCAATAGCGTAAGTTTGTTCTTCGGCTATTGTGTATTTATGTTTAGGGACGGCTCTTCTGTTGCTGCTGCCGCCGCCACCGCCATTTGTGGTTTCATTTCAAGCTCAGCTCCTGCTACTCCATCTGGCCTAGTTTCAAGGTATGGGTAGGCTTAATTCTTCTCTGATTCTTTGTTCTGTTGTCAATGGTGGTAGGAATCTTTCTAATTTCCACTCTTCTTTTAACACCATTGCTACCCACATCGAATCCATAAGTAAGAAATCCATTTCTGTAATTGGAAAGGGAAAAAAGTACGATGACTTCCATAATGTTGATGATGCTTTGTTTTTGTTTGATAAGATGATTGGCGAGTACCCAAAGCCTTCCATTGTGGAGTTCACTAAATTATTAGCTGCCGTTGTTAGAATGAAACATTATGCCATTGTTATTTCTATGTGTAGCCCTATGGAATTACTAGGAGTTTCCCAGAATGATTATTCTTTCAACATCTTGATTAATTGCTTTTGTCAATTAGGTCGGGTTGATTTTGGGTATTCTGTTTTTGGGAAAATGCTCAAGTTGGGTATTGAAACTAGTGTTGTAACTTTGTCCACTTTGATTAATGGACTTTGCAAGCAAAATAAGGTTTCTCAGGCAGTGAGTTTGTTCGATGAAATGGTTGAAAAAGGGTATCGACCTAGTTTAATTGCTTACAGCACAATTCTTAATGGTTTGTGCAAGATTGGTCGTACGGATAAAGCTGTTAAGTTTCTAAGCATGATGGAAGGGAGAGATTTCTAACCCAATATTGTAGCATACAACACAGTCATCGACTGTCTTTGTAAGCATGGGTTGATAAAGGAGGCTCTCGATCTCTTCTCCGAAGTGAAGTTTAAAGGCATTAAACCACATACCGTTACTTACAATTGCCTAATTCATGGTATGTGTAATTCAGGCCAGCAGAAGGAGGCAACCAGGCTTTTTAATGAAATGGTAGATAACAATATTCCACTCAGTCATGTCACGTATAATATATTGATCGATGCACATGGCAAGGTAGGGATGATTTTTGAAGCTGAGCATATAGTTGACATGATGAGAAAGCAAGGCATTGAGCCTGATGTTGTTACATATAATGCATTGATTGATGCACATTGCAAGGAAGGGATGGTTTCCAAAGTTGAGGATATTGTTGACACAATGATAAAGCGAGGCATTGAGCCAGATGTTGTTACCTATAATGCATTAAAAAACGGCCATTGTTTGGGAAACAAAGTGGATTATGCTAGAGGAGTTTTGTGGTTGATGATTAAGAAGATTTGTGCGCCTAATATAGTTACTTACAACACAATGATCAATGGATATTGCAAAGCTAAAAGGTTAGATGTGGCAATGGAACTCTTTCATGAAATATCTCGAAAAGGACTAATCCCGAATATTTTCACATACAACACTTATGCAATGTATGTTTCGCTTAGGAAGAGTTTCAACTGCCTGCGAATTTTGGAGGAAGATGCTTGCTTTTGGACAAGTTCCAGATATAGTGACATGTTCAATGTTGATGGATGGTTTATGCAAAACAAATAAACTCGAAGAGGCATTGAAACTTTTTCAAGCAATGCGCAACAACAAATTGGAACTTGATATTGTCTCTTATGGTGTCTTGATCAATGGGTTGTGCAAAGCAGGCCATATTTATGTTGCAAAGGAGTTATATCATGACCTATCAGTTAATGGTTTAAAACCGGATGTTCAGACATATGCCATGATGATTAATGGTTTGTCTAAAGAGAGATTGCCAGATGAAGCATACCAATTGTTCAGGAGCATGGGATATAATGATTGTTGTCCTGATAGCTATTGTTACAATGTAATGATTCGAGGGTTTCTTCGAAACAATTATACCTTGAAGGCAACACAACTTCTCACAGAAATGGTCGGTAAGGGCTTTTCTGCAGATATTCGCACTGCCACATTATTTGTGGAACTCATCTTAGGTTCCGATAAATCAATCTTGATGTAAGTTTAACAATCTATTTCTGCATATCGTTTACTTGCAACTGTAAATCAATTTATTGATATGCAATTGTGCTGTGATAAGTTGGATTATTCTGGAAACTAGAATGAAAATGAGTATCAAGGTCTATTCTCAATTTAGTTGATTTTCTTCTTAGAGCTCTGAAGCAGGTGAGAATATTGTTACTGGTGATGTTGAAAACTTAAAAATTGGGGGGAATTCTAAATCTATTGCAATGCAAAGTAGTGGTAAGAGCTTCATTTTCACTCTTGCCAATCCCTCCTTTTGACTGCTTATTATTTTTAACTCCTTAAAAACCTTTTTCTGTTAATCGTAAAAGGGTAAAACTTAAAAAAAGAAAAAGAAATATAATGGAGAGATTTTTTATAAAAATTTTATAGAAATTCAAATTAAAAAATGAATATGTAATATTTGTGTTTTTTAATTTATATTAGTGATTAGTTTTAAAACGCCCTGATTATGTTTTGGAAAATTGAATTTCAATTTCAAAAATAATATTTATATTAATTGTATTAATATATTATGGACGTTAAATTTTAAGAAAATGAATATAAATTTAAAATTCAACTAGGTAAAACATTGCAAAATATAAAATGAAGTTGGACCGGACAAGTGATAATAGTTGAGTATAAAAATAATATGAACACAACATAAATACAAAAACGTATCAGAAGTTTAAAGGTGATTAAAATGTAGTATTTGTTCATGCGTATTCTTAATTTTTTGATAATGGGCATACACTTTATAGACAACGCGATTTGAACTCGTACTCCTAAGATAATCATCATCCGCTTTTTCACTTAAACAGTTGTTGTGTTCAAACTTATTATATTTTAAATACATAACAATTAGCACAAGCATAAATATATCATGTCACACAAACTTTTATTTTAGATTATTCTAACAAATATGTAAAATATTGCATCAATGAATCACGACCCGTAAATTAATGAAAGCATAAATTTTTTCTCCAATATAATTAGAAAACAAACTTTTAGAAATATAATTGATTTAAGTCACTAAAAAAGTAATATAGAAATATTCATCCTAGAAGACCCGAATTCAAATCGTTTTACTTATAAGGTGTGTGTTTTGTTAAAAGGTTAAGAATATTTATGAAAAGATATTGTTTTGTAATCACTTTAGATTATTAAAAATCAATAACATGGCACAAATATCTGAATGCACGAATATATACATAAATCGATTTATTAGTATGTAAGATTTATAATTCTTTAGCCTGTGAAAAAGGATTATTATCTAATACACAGGAGGTGATTTTTTTTTGTTTTTAGAGTTTAGGATTTAGGGTTTAAGTTTTAGGGTAATATGGTTAGGGATTTAGGTTTTAACCTATAAAATCTAAATTTTAACCATAAACCCAAAATTATATGAAAAACCCCTAAATTCAAAACTACTACACTTAAACCCTAAGCCTTAAACGATATCTCTTAACCCTAAATCTAAAGCGCTTGTGTAAACAAAGTTTTCACAAGCACTTGTGCATGGAATAATTACTCTATAAAAAATACTTGAATGCATAAATATATATGAAAAAATTATTTGCATTAAAAATATACAATTTTTAATACTTTAAATACATTAAAAATAATACAGGCACAAGTACAAATATTTCTCTCTTTTTCATTTCTTCCTTTTTTTTCTTTCTACTTTTTTACATAACAAACGATTGAATTACCCTAGTGAACAACAAATTTCCATTACTTTTTGAGCAAACAAATTCCCATTACTTATTATATTATGATTTGAAATTTTCAAATGAAGCATCTCAAAACTTAGGGGCATCTTTTATATTATGATAAAAATGTTAATGAATTTTTTTGTTATTAACTAAAATTTTATATCTAATCTAAACTTTATTATAAAACCATATCAATATAAAATGTTTTTATTTTTTTAATATTGAATGAGTAATAAATATAAGGGTAATTATACCATGTATTGGCGGTGAAAACAAAAAGTTTTCACACACCTTAGGTTTATGATGTAGGGATTCAATTTAGGTGTAAAAGTTTAAGGGCTTAGGTTTGAGTTTAGAATTGAAGGGTTATGGTTAGAATTTAGGATTTAGGGTTAGAAATTGGGGTTTGTAGGTTAAAACGTAAACCCTGACCATATTACTAATGCTTGTGAAATAGGCATGCACTTTAGAGCAAGTATACTCGTCGATCAAGTAATAAAGTGATTAAGTAGAGTTCGAACCCACGAAGATTGGATCAATAAATACGAAGTGATCGCACTTAATAATGGTTGAGCAAGTAATGGTTTGTTGGTGATTTATTAAAATTAAATGCAAATAAAGTAAAGTAGCTAAGATCAAGACAAACAGATGTTGCAAAAAGTATTCAGATAATTATGGAAAGTGGGTTTATTGCCTAGGAATTATGCTTAATTACTTATTCAAATGCTATAGCGACTGGCAATACATGTATGCGTAAACCAATTAGGATCTTTATCTACTCGACATGATTTTCTAATGAACTTCTGACTCTCTCGATGCCTAGAAGCTTATAACAATGAAGCTAAGGTAATACATGTTTGCGTGAACCCAAACAACTCTATTATCTGATAAGTTCCCCTTATTAGTCGTAAAAACCCTAAACTTATGTCTAAGCTGGATTAAGACTAAGTTAACAACTTAACCTCACTATTCACGTTTGTTTAACCTAACTCTCTCGATATTAAGCCACAAATCAATAGTTAAAAGGCCTATTTCGATAGCTCTTACGATAACTATGCATAAAAAATGATAAACAGAATAGATAAAGGAAAAGAACTACAACATTAAAACAAAGTATTCAAAACATAATATCCTATATAGCAATAAACCCAACTAAAAGTATTTAGCTCATGTCTGACCTAAAACATCCATAATATCAATTAAAAATATAGCAGTTTATCAAGCAAGGGATAGAAAAGGGTCAAGCGTCCTCAATAATCTTTCTCCGAGCTTTCTAACTGTTGTTGCAAGTCTCGCACTCCTTCAGCCTCTCTCGATGGCTTCTGTCGTGTGGAAACTCCTCTAGAACTTCGACTCATGTGGTTCTCCGATAGTTGAAGGCTAAGAGTTTTCGTCTATGATCGAGCTCCCTTTATTTGTGGCCCAAGTTTCATTTATATAGGCGAGAAAGCTAGGGTTTCGTACCCCTAAAGCGTGCGCAACCTCTTTAAAGAGGATTTTTCTTTCCCGCTTCCTTTAATGAGTTACGTATCAAATGAGAATCCACGTAGGACAAAGTTAGATTCATCTTCAACTCTTCTTGCCTCGTCAGCTCCTACGAGAGGTGTGTTATCTTTCATGCTCCAGCGTTCTTCCAGCTTCAACAGAGTTCCTGCACAAAACCACAAAACACTATCTTTCCCATTAAAAGCACCGAAGTATATACATTTAAGCACATGCAGTGCAACTCCCTAACTATATGTAAACCACTCCTAAATGCAACTATATGAGCTTAAACACATGCAAAAGTTAAGTAAAAAGGTATACAAAATATGTTATCTACACAATTATCAAATACCCTAAACCTAAACCCTAATCCTTAACCCACAAATTCTAATTGTTGAGCTCGAATCGATCAACTAGATTTTCCAAGAGGGGGTGACTTGGCTTTTGAGTGATTGTGGTGGAAGCAATTGGAAATTAAAAAATTACACAATGATTTATAGTGGTTCGACTTCTAAACCAAGTCTACATCCACTACCTTAGCTATCCACACTAAGGATTTTCCACAAATTCACTAATTTGATAACACACCCTCTCAAAGAGAGTGCAAATTTAGCAAACTAGAAAAACCTCACAAGGCAAAGAATTTGCACAATTTAGCTCTCACCCAAAATCCTAACACTTGAGCAAATGTGACAATTTAGCTCACTAGTGTTTTCTACAAGGAACTTGACAATTTAAGCTATAAAACAATTTCTCTAAACAAAGAATGTTGGCAATCTGTTTCTTGTTGTTTCATGGCTGCTTGAATCTTGCTTTTAAACCCTCTAAAGATTTCTTGATTGTTACTAGCTGTTGGGGTTGATTAGAGCCGATAGAGACTTTAATTCTAGCCATAAATATAGTTTTGGGCTCGTCGGTATTGGTACGCGACTTTCGGTATCGGTATCTGCTTTAAATAGAAAGAGTCATTGGGCATTTATTACACTAGTATCGGTACATGATACTATCATATCGGTACAATATCTTGAGTATCGGTACGGTTGAAGCTGTATCGGTACTTAGTTTGGCTACTGGAATTTGTCAAAACTTGGGGAATAAATGGGTGTATCGGTACACGGGAAACCATACCGATGTGAACAGTTGGGTATCAGTATGATGAAGACTGTACCGGTACTCAAAGCTTGTTTTTGATATTTTGGCTATTTTGAAAGTATTTAAACATGTCAAAAACCCTTTAAAAACTTTTCAAACACATTTTTCAACTTAATGGACTTTTGAAATATTTTTGCAAATTAGTCTAAGTCCAAAAACATTTTTCTTTTAAGTTATATCAAAATCAAATATCTCAACAATCTTCCCCTTTTAATATAACGAAACCACTTGAAAAATTATTTTTGAAATTTCTCCCCTTAGAAAAATAACTTTAGAAAAAAAGACTATTTTAGAAAAATATTAAAGTTTCCCTTTTTCTTTTTGAAATTTAGTTTTTCAAACATATCTCTCACCTTTTTCTTATATAAAAAATAATTCAAAACTAAGTTTGAAATCACTTGTTGGTACAAGATAACAATGGAGAAAATACCAAAATAAAATTTAACATGAAAGAAAAAAAATGACTACCCCTTAATCAAGCAACAAAATAATGTTAGTCCAAACAATTAAGAGAAATATTGGATTTCAAAATAAACAAATTAAATACAAGAAATTCAATTAAACATGCAATTTACGATAATAAACCAATAAGCATACAAGGCATGGAAAAAAGAGACAAAATTATTCCTTTTTGACTGTGTGTACCGGTACGGAGACGTCTGTATCGGTACTTGGTTGAAGGTCATATCTGTACGGTATGGACGGTATCGGTATCGAAGGCACGAATTGGTGAAAAATACAGCAAAATCAACTCAAATAGCCTTACAGCTTATTCTTAAGTTCATACAAAGGCTCTAAGAGGTTATAGATACACATTTTGATCATTTTTGCTACAAATTAACAACATGCTTCTGAAAACGTAACATTTAAAACATATAAAGCATGGTTTCACCAAGATTCAACCAAATATTACAAGTTTAAGGCCAAAAACATAGATATGAGCATAAAAAGCCAAAAATATGTAACTCATGCAATTGAGGCTCCCCCTTGCTATATGCAATTATGTTGGGCTCTAATTGATCAACTGAATTCACCAAGAGGGGTGAATTGACCTTTGAGTGATTGTGGTGGAAGCAATCAAAACTTAAATTATGCACAATGATTTATAGTGGTTCGACTTCTAAACCAAGTCTACATCCACTACCTTAGCTATCCAAACTAAGGATTTTCCACAAATTCACTAATTTGTCTTTCCTTTTCTAGACTCAAGGAAATAACCTTTACAACCCAAGACTTATACCCCAAAGTCTTGTCTATCTCTCTCAAAGAGAAAATACAAATTGGCAAACAAAGGAAAAACCTCATAAGGCAAATATGTTAGCGATCTTAAGCTCTCACCCAAAATCTTAAACATTTGAGCAAATGTGACAATTTGGCTCACTAGTGTTTTCTAAAAGAAATGTGACAATTTAAGTACAAAACTTAATTTCTCAATACATGAATGTTGGCAAGTTGTTTTCTTATTGTTCCATGGCTGCTTGAAGAGGTCTTTTAAACCTTCTAATTCTTCATGATCGTTACTAGATGTTAGGGTTTGATTAGAGTAGTTGAAGACTTTATTTCCAGCATTAAATGCAATTATGGGCTTTTCGGTATCGGTACGCGACCATCGGTATCGGTACCTACTTTAAATAGAAAGAGCCGTTGGGCACATTTTAATAAGGCGTACCAGTACACGATAATAGCGTATCGGTACGGTAACTAGCATATCGGTACAACTTAGCTTGTACTGGTATGAAGGTTGCTCACTGAAAATTGAAACTCGAGAATTAAATGAGCGTATCGGTACAGATCTTAGCCGTACTGGTACATGCAGTTAAATTTTGACTTTTAGATAATTTGAAAGCATTTAAACAACTCAAAAACCCTTTCAAAACCTTTCAAACATATTTTTCAAGTTTATGGACTTTTGAAATATTTTTGCAAATTAGTTTAAGTCCAAAAACATTTTTCATTTTAACTTATATCAAAATCAATATCTCAATAAATTAAGCACCTCATGGAGTCATACAAACATGCTTAGATCATTATGAAAATTATACATTAAAAGATGATAAAGAAATTTGCATGAAACTTAAATTTACCACTTGAACCAATGTAGGATGTTAAGCCTCTCATTCTTCAAGTGTCATTCCCTCTTGTGTGTCAAGAGCTTTCATAGTGTGACTTTACTCATCAATGCTTAAGCACACCTACAAAAAGACAATCATTTGTATTTTGGTATCCAAATTGCTTTGAATCCATCTCAAAAATTTTAGTTCCCTTTAGAATCTGTTTTTCAATATCTTCTTTTTTCTTTGAAGAAATAAGTCCCTTAGGGACCCAAGTGTTTTTAATCATTTTTTCTTTGAAAGGGGAACTAGATTGTCTTTGATAAAAATTTGTTTTGGAGCTATCTCTTTTTTTCACATTTTTGAAAATTTTTGTTAAACAATTTTTTTAAGATCGTCGATTTCTCTTTGATGATCTTCTTAAACTTTTTGAAGCAAATTTTGTAAATCAACATTGTTTTTCTCAAACCCATTGAGTTTTGCTTCAAATTCATCTTTGGTTTTACAAATCAAATCATTTTGAACTTTTAGTTTTGAAACCATTTTCTTATTTTTCAAAATATGGTTTTCAAATTCTAAAACCAAATCATCATAAGCATCTTGTAATTCATCAAAAGTATATGAAATTTAAGGTGATGAATTAGATGTTACCATTGAATCTTCTTCATTGGCCATGAGATAAAGGTTGGCTACCTCATCATCAGTGGAGTCATCTTCATCACTCCATGTAACCACAAATACCTTCTTCATATGTCTTGATCCCTTCTTCTTTATCTTTGGACAATCGTACTTGACATGTCTCGACTTCTTGCATTCGAAGCATATAATGGGATCCCCCTTCATTCTCGATTCATGCTTTATTATTCCTTTTCGCACTTCATGAATCTTTTGAGCTTTTTGAAGAGCTTGACTATCTTTTTATCTTCATCTTCCTCTCCACTTGAATCTTCTTGTTGGCTTGTGGAGGATTTAAGAGCAACATTCACTTCTTCGTTGTACTCTTTTTCTTTTTTCTTCCTCTTTGACATCATTATTCCATGGGTTAGCAAAGATCCCATTAGCTCATCAAGCTTGAGTGTCTTCAAGTTCCTTACTTCAATGATTGCGGTCTTTTTTGAGTCTCATAAATCAGGAAGTGAATAAATCAACTTTCTTACAAGCTTGTCTTCTGGGGCATCTCTCTGAATCCTTTAAGCTCATTTATTATGACGGAGAATCGATCAAACATATCTTTGATGTCCTCATCTGAGTCCATCTTGAAGTTCTTATAGTTGAGATTGAGAAGTCTAATCTTGGTCTCCTTCAACTCATTTGTTCCTTCATATATGACTCCAAGCTTGTCCCAAATCTTCTTGGCACTCAACCAAGAAGACACCTTGGCATACTCGTCAGGTCTAAGAGCATAAAACAAGACATGCATAGCTTTATCATTGGGCTGCAACTTCTTTTGATCTTCATTGGTCTATTCTTGTCTTTCTTTCTCGACGAGTCGGTTTCCTACTCTTTTCATTGTAATAGATGGCCCATCCATCACTACATCCCAAAGGAGGTAGTCATATGATTTGATGAATAATCTCATCCTATTATTCCAATATGGGTAATTTACCCCATTGAAGTATAGAGGCTTGGAGATAGATTGTTCCATTTGAACCATTTGATGTAGAATGATGGAGCACTTCAAGAATCTCTAGGATGTTAATTCGATGTAGAGACAAAGCTTTGATACCAATTGTTGAGCTCGAATTGATCAACCGGATTTGACAAGAGAAGGGTGAATTGGCCTTTGACTGATTGTGGTGGAAGCAATCTAAAATTAAAAAAGTGCACAATGATTTATAGTGGTTCGACTTTTAAACCAAGTCTACCTCAACTACCTTAGCTATCCACACTAAGGATTTTCCACAAATTCATTAATTTGTTGTTCTTTTTTCTAGGCTCAAGGAAATAACCTTTACAACCCTCAAAACTTATACCCCAAAGCTTTGTGAACAAACTCTCTCAAAGAGAATACAAATTTAGCAAACTAGAAAAACCTCACAAGGCAAAGAGTTTACACAATTTAGCTCTCACCCAAAATCCTAACGCTTGAGTAAATGTGACAATTTGGCTCACTAGTGTTTTCTACAAGGAATTTGACAATTTAAGCTATAAAATAATTTCTATAAACAAAGAATGTTGGTAATATGTTTCTTGTTATTCCATGACTGCTTGAAGCTTGCTTTTAAACCCTTTAAGGAGTTCTTGACCGTTACTAGTTGTTGGGGACTTTAATTCCAGCCATAAATGCAGTTCTGGCCTCGTCAGCATCGGTATGCGATGTTCGGTATCGGTACTAGCTTTAAATAGAAAAACCCGTTGGGTATTTATTACACTGGTACCGGTACACGATACTATCGTATTGGTACGGTACCTTGAGTATCAGTACGGTTGAAGGCGTATTGTTACTTAGTTTGGCTATTGGAATTTGTCAAAACTTGGGGAATAAAGGGGTGTATCGGTACACGGGAAACTGTACCGGTACAGGTAGTTGGGTATCGGTACGAGAAAGACTGTACCGGCACTCAAAGCTTGTTTTTGACATTTTGGCTATTTTGAAAGTATTTAAACATGTCAAAAACCCTGTAAAAACCTTTCAAGCATATTTTTCAAGTTAATGGACTTTTGAAATATTTTTGCAAATTAGTTTAAGTCCAAAAATATTTTTCATTTAAGTTATATCAAAATCAAACATCTCAACACTAACCACAACACTTCAATTATAAACCATAAACTAAATCCTTAAACCCTAAAACTAAGACACTTGTGAAAAAAATTTATTTGCATCGTTAGTGTATGAAATATTTTCCCTAAATATAAACATTTGAGATGGTCAAGTTGGGCCTAAAGAAGCCTCAACAAAGAATATAAAATGTAGAAATTATTACATAGACCTTCCCATCACCTAAGATACGGTCGCAACCACTTAAATTAATACACATCATATATTTTTCTCATTTTATATTTACACATAAGCATTGTCCGAAACATCTATTTTAATACATTTGATTTAAAAAAAGAAAATAAATATTATTGATGATCACGTCTTTTAGTTTCTCTTTGATCTTCAAATTTTCCATTAATCAATTCTTTTCTTCTTTTTTACTGATTTTTAACTGCTATGGCATGTTTGGTTTTGATGTCTAGTTTCAATTTTTCTATAACTAAGAGAAAATAACTAAAATATTACCATGGCGTTCAACTATAAACAACAGTTCATTGGTACATGCCATGCTTTAACTTTTGTTGCTTCAGCAAGAGCCTTTCATCATGGAATAAGACTTGATGCATAAAAAGGGTGTACTGAAAGCACATTCAAATGTCTAAATTAGCATTAAATATATGGTTTATGCCTTTGTTTAGCTTATGTTGTTTACCTTAAATGTCCGAACTATTCTTACAATTTTCGATTTCTTAATTTTTAGATTGTAGACTAATAGGTAATTAGCATATATGTGATTTGAGGTGCATTAGTCCCTAACCTTGAAATCATCACTGAGATATGTGATTTAAGATGAGGTGTTAAAACTAAAACCAGACACCTCAACTAAGAATGTCATGACTGCTAAAAATTGGTAAAGAAGAAGAAAGAGGAAAATTGATTAAGAGATTTTTTTTTGTTCAAAGGTTAAGGTGTAACACCCCTAAAACCGGCTCAGTAGATTTTTTATTTTCGATGACCGGAATTACTTTCCGGCAATAAAATATAGTTCCAAAATTATTCGATCCAATTAATTTTAATTAATTAAGTTAAATTTGGAGTTTTTCTTGAAGTAAGGACTAAATAGGGAGAATGGAAAATAAGGATCTTGGAGTGTAAATAGAGTTATGTGACTTGATTTAAGTGTTTGAGAAATCGAAGGATTAAGTTTATGAATTTACCAAGTGTAATCCATGGATGAGTCATCCATTCTAGGTGTTTTGTATTAAAATTATCATGAATTTATTGATAAAAAAAGATGAAATTGACAGTTTTGGTTCCATTTTCCCACGGTATGTTAAGGAAGATGGAGAAAGTTTTCTCGTCTTCTCCAAGACATCTTCACCATGGATGAATGTTCATAGAACCCTAGCTCTTTAAATTTAAATTACTCTTCAATTAGTCACCATTTCTTCAATCCAATCACATATTCGGTAAGCCCTTGCTATTAGCTTTCATCTGGTACCACTTTTGTTAAGTTTCAAGCACAAGTGTTCATGGGTAATTTTTCCATAGCTTCGATTTTTGATTAATCAAGGATCCATAATTGAAGTAGGATAAATTCTAAGCTTGTTGGTAATTTTTTTCTATGATTTTTAGGGTCTTGGAGGATCAAAGCTTAATCTCTCTAAGATTAAGATTCCATGTTGTTATGTGTTAAATCCTTCCTCTTTGAGTTGGATAATTGAACGGATTTAGAGAGCTTTGGATTGATGGTTTAATTTAATTAGTTAATGTTGAAATTGAATGATGTTGCCCCATGTTAGTTATGTATGGAAGTGAATTAAGATTAGGTTGCTGTTAATCGAATAGCATAGCTGTAAGGAACTTTTGATTCTGTTAGTTAAAAACCTGGATTGAAACTTGTTTATAAATGCCATTGGAAAATTGTTTGAACAAGTTGTGTGTAGAGTTGAACTTTGAATGTGAAGTTTGATCCTTCCAAATTAAATGGAGATATGATTTGTTTCATTCAAACTGAAATTTATAACAATTGGATTGATTAGAGTTGTTTTCATGAGACATGAATGTTTAGAAAGATTATAATTTAATGATTTGGTGATGGAACAATGTTAGTTAAGGTTAGTGGTAAATTGTTATGCTGGAAATTATGCTTTGTCTATGAGGGCAGGGCTTAAGTATGAAATTATGTTCTTGCACTCTTTATGGAATGATTCAAGTGACCTTGGCGGTAATGAAATTAGTAAGTATATTTAGGGGTGAGCGTTCGATCGAGTCGAGTCAAAAAATTTCGAGTTGACGAGTCATATTTTACCACTCAAACTTTATTTGAATTTTTTTCGATTCGAGTCGAGTTTAAGAAATTTGAGTCGAGTTTTTGAGTTCTTATAAAAATTTAATTATAATTATTGATCATGTTATAGTACGGTTTGACTTCAATTTAGATCACTTTCTCTAATCATATAAGATATACATATATATATTTCTTCATATTTTTTTCATATGTTGCAATATTTCTTCATATTTTTATATATCAGTATATATATAATAAAAAATTGAGGGACTCTTCTCGAACTTAAAAATAGATCCATTAATTATTAAAAATTTTGAGTTATTCGAGTTTCTATTTTACAACTCAAACTTTATTTGAAATTTTTTCGAGTCGATTCGAGTTTATGAAATTTCGAGTCGAGTCACAATGAGTCGAATATTTTTGCCTCGAGTCGAGTTATTCGATTTTTTCGAGTCGAGTCGAGTTTTGCTCACCCCTAAGTATATTGAATAATTAAATAGGTATCTATCTTTATGTTTTAGAAAGGCTTATGTTAAGAATTAAATCAAGCATGAAAAATAATAGGTTGTGGTTGTATTCTTTCAAAATGAAAGAGCTGGAAAAAATGAACTTATTTTAACTAATGTGATTGCTAGTGCAATCTGTCCAGTGGCAGAACGGTGCATGTTTTAAAACGAAATTCTGTATTAATTCATAAGTGCTAAAAATACAAGCCATACACGATTGGAAAGTTATTTAAGTCGGATTTTTAATGATGTAAACGGTTTGAAATTCCAACATATAGAATGGAAGATATGAATTTTTAAGCGAGTAATATGCAGTCTGCCGGGCAACAACAATTTAGGTATCTTGAAAAGAAAAACTGTTTTCTTACTCAAAATGAACTAGGTATCTTTCATATATGGTTGGAAAGGTAAGTCTAATTTTTTTAAAGATGCAAAGGGATTAATTTTCTGACGTACGGATTAAAATCTAGAATTTATTTAGTGGGGACGGTACGGCTGCCTGGTAACATATTTTTAACTTAGTCTTGTGTGTTTGAAAAGGCATAAGATATAATCTAGAATTTTTGACCAATTAGGGTTTAATTTGGGGTTTAAGGATTCAATTTGAATTTGTAGTTTTCATGAAAGGAAAAGGTTGGAACAATATAATTAAAGGTTAATTTGAGGTGTTGGAATGGTTAAAGGATGCTAAGGATGTGAATTATGAATCTGCCTAGAATCTTAGTATTTGACAGTAAGTTTGGAAATTCAATAAAATTCCATAAAAATGATTAGAAAGTGAGCCAAATACTATTGTATTCCTGGTTCAGTCTAGTTTCGCTTAAAACAAGCGGTGACTGATTTCGATTTTTATATCAAAAGATATGAATTTTTAAGTGACGAAATGTCAGAATACAGAATAGCAGTCTGCTCCGAAATTCAGCACTGGAATTTAACTTTGAAAATTCGTAATAAATAGTACGAGTTGAATTTGAGCTTTTAGTTTATATGGTTGAGTCCTAGGTTATTTTATAATGTTATAGTAGTTAATACGAAAAAACAAAGTTTTTTGTTCTATTTCTTGAACGGCCATTATCTTGCACAAAGTAGAATCAGTTCATATAATTCAACATATTTTATTCCAAAAATATTTCAGGTCTGTGAACTTAGCTATACTTGAATAGTTTAAAAAGACCGGTGTTTAGCTATATCACCATCACATAGGTTTGGCTCAATGGTTTGTGCTGTTCTCTCCTCTCATTTTGCCAGTTTGATTCCCTTGGATGTCATTTGGGTGTTTGAATTTTTAATTCAATCAGATAGTGATATATGTTACCATCTGATTAGAGAGACAAAATATTAAAGGTTCGATTCCCTTGAATGTCATTTGGGTGTTTGGATTTGTAATTCAATTAGATAGTGACATGTGTTACCATCTAATTAGAGAGACAAAATATTGATTTTTTTAACAAGAAAAGTATGATGGACTATATTCAAAGTGAGAGAGGTTACAAAAGAATCACACCCAAACATTGAAAATTCAACGTGAATAAAATAAAACAATAAATTTCAAAGAGAGTGAAAGACATAAAAATCAAAACTCCTCACTTTCCAGAAAACTTGGACATAAGTCTTCTGAATGAAATCCGACAATCGACTACTTTGAACAAAGCGATCTATGAAGAAAGCAAATCATTCCGCTGCTAGTTCTTGGCATATCGGCCAAATCACAAAAGGAGATCATAAGTATTATAGACCAACGATCTTCGCTTCTAAGAATGCTCATTAATACTCGTCATACGAACACACTGTTGAAAAATAAGTAATACCGTCACAAAGACAAACTAAAACTGCCATAGAAGCAAACGATTGAACTGCCATAAAAGCATACGAAAAAACTACAAAAAAGAAGATGTAATGTGAAATTGTCATAGTGAAACAAAAAACAAGAAAACAAACTTGAAAATAGAACATTCAACAATGATGATGAATTTTATTTATATACAAGACCAACAAAACGGCCAAAGGCTGCCGTCGGTGTTAAAGAAAAAATGAAGAAGGACTTTTGGGAACTACTGTAAAATTTTGTTCTAAGTGCCGTAGAGCACTTTTCCACTACTTTTGGGAATGCATATTCTTTTTCCTTCAATCAGGAGGTGACACATGACATTATCTGATTGGATGAATTAAATTTATTAAAATAAAATAAAATTGGGAGTAAATTGATATACTGTGTAAGTAACGATGACTAAATGCATAATTATAGAAATTTACTTGACTCTCACGTCATTAATTCTGTCAAAAATTAACAGCTAGTGGTTTGATTGAAACTATTTTTAATAGTTTAGTGGTCTAATTAAAAAAAATCATAGTTTGATGGTCAAAATTGGTTAAGATTAATAGTTTAGTGGTCATGAGTGTAGTTTACCCTAGAACAATCCACTTATTTTTTCATGTGATAACTTTTCATTACCTATTGTTAATATCAAGCACTGATTTTCACTAATCCAATGATTAAAACGTGTAAAACTCTTAAGTTTTACAATGTATAAATGGATCTTAATTCATGTATATTATTTTCTTGAAACAATTAAGAGAGATAGTTGTTGCAATTGGTATAGTGGGATGAGGTACTAAATTCATCATGAGTTTGAATGATGATGTTGCGACTGGAGCATATTGAGTTGGGAGGGTCGTCTCATAACGAGTCTTTGCAGTATCTGATTCGAATTAGTCAGCCAATAAGTTGGATACCAGTGATTATACGAAACACGTATATAATTTATAACATAAAAGGAAGAGTTAGTATTTTTTATAGCTACATGTATTTAATTCATTGGTTGACTAATTCGAATCGAATACTGCGATATCTAATCGTAGAAAGACCCCCATGTAAATGTTTATTGTTTTTAGATTATTTTCATCAATTTAAATCTAACCGTATATTTTTACATTAAAAATAATTATAAATTAGGAGCAAGAACATTTGGCCGGTTGTTCAAGCTGCTCATCTTTATTATCTCATTTCCCTTAGGTCATAGGTTTTAGACCTACTAGGAGTCCCCCTTCCCCTCCCCTCTAGATAGGAAGATTATGATTAGATTTAAGATTTGTCAAAAAAAATTATAAATTAGAAAATAATGGCAAATTGCATTCGTAGTCATCCAACTTTTTAAACCAATAAAAATAAAGAACTTTTATTTTAGTCACTATTATTAGGGAAAATTTTCATTTCAGTTACTCAACCGTTAAACCAACGTCTCACTCAGACAAAACCACCCCATGTCCACTATTGCACCAAACTAAGAAATGCATTACATGATTGAGAAAATTAAATTATTTTTCAGATTAAACTGACATTAAACTTAATTACATTTATTTTATAAAAATATATTTATATAATAAACTATAAAATTAATTAAAAAAGATTAATTTTATAATTTTAAAAAATTAATATATTTTAATTAACTTTATAAATATTGTTGATTGTCAAAATGAACAGGGGTCAGAGATGGTGGTCCGACAATGGTCGAGATGGCCATTCCGGGTTAGAGTTTGTACATTATTCTTGTTAAGTGGGCAATGGTGCCTGGAATGGAGGGTCCAACTTCGTTCTTGTTGTATGTCTCGTTTTATACTATTCGGACAGGTGTTGTGATTGAGGTTGTCGTGGCGCGTTGATTGGACTGGCTACGACTTGACGTCCTAGGTTTGCTTCGTCGCCTGTAGTGAGAACGTGGTAGCCACGTGGTCGCCGGATAAGACATGATGTTGTTCGCAATCTCGTCTATTCGCCGCAGATTGCGAAGGATATCGTGTAGTTCACGGGTGATTTTATGCATTGTGGTTCGTGTGCGTTGTTACGCTCATCGCCGAACGTCCCTTGTGTTGCACTGTCTGCGGTCTTATTCATCTTGATCTCGACACGTGGCGGTAAGTGTTTATAGGTACTAACAATTGCTCCCAGGTGAGGGAATGTTATAAAGTGACCTTATCGAACCTGAAGAGTATGGAGAGAGTTCTTTTTGCGGGGACTTCTATAAAGGTTACAAAAGTTATTTGAAGCGTCGTGTGTTTAATTTTTGTAATAAATCGTCCAGTTTTCTTTAAGGGTAAATCGTTGCATTTGAAACATCACCTAAGAAAATTTTCTATTAACGAAGCGTGTCAAAAGAAGACAAGGTCTTGGATTATAAATAAGCCCTGACGGTATTTATTGGGTCTTGCTTTGTATATCTTGATGGTTGCCTTTGAGTCGTCGTGGAGAAGGAATATGACAGCCTGCACTACCTTTAAAAGAAAGCATGTAACTAATAATCTACAGTTTTAAATAATGATCCATTTGTTATAAAAGAAACTAGATCTGATAATCTTTCAACCCATATAAATCACCTCTTCTAATTTTACTCATACGATTTTATGGTAAATTTCTAAAGTCGCTATCATCGTTGTTTTTTAAAATAGTCTGCAGTCTTTTCTTCTAACCTTTGCCCACTCAAAAATTAATAACTTTTAATATATAACTCGAAATCAAGAATTGTAATACCCCAAAATTTACTAAGTTGATTAAGGGTCATTTAGTACTAAGATAATAGCTTAAAAGCTAACTTAGTGACTAAAATGATAAAAATGTGAAAGTTGGGATTTCTTTAATTATAGGTTTTGGAAAGGAAATTTCTAAGGTTTAAAGGTCTCATGTGATAGATAGTGAATTGAATAAAGTATTCTTAAAGTTTGGTTGAATTCCAAGGAAAATTGGAATGGGAATTGGAGTTTAAAAAAGTAGTGACCAAAATGTAAATTTTGAAAATTTTATGGCTAAAGTATAAACTTTAGAAAAATTTGGGGATTAAAGTTGTAATTTCCCAAAAGTTAAGGGTTTTTATTTCATGAATAAACAGATCACCTAAGGATGTGAACAGAATGCGGAATTATTGGTTCGATCTGATACTTCGATTATTGGGAAAATCGCAGTTAAAGTTTAAGTGGATTTCGAATACCCGGATCAAACTGGAAAATTTTGAAATTTTTCCATATGATAGAGGAAGGTTATAAAAGTCATTTCCAAGTGTTGGAAATATTTTTAGTTTGATTCAAGATGAATTCTACAGTTTATTTCTGAGTAAAGGATTATTCATCGGTATATTGGATCGAATGGAAATTTTGGAGACTGATCCAAAAGCTATGGAAAATTCATAAAATGTTATTTTAAGAATATTTTATTATGGTTGGTTGAATTCTAACTAGATTTAGTTGGATTATAATGGAATGGCAATTTAGAAACAAACTAGTAAATAAAGACTAGTTGGAGGGCAAATTAGTCATTTGGCCCCAATGGCAATTTTGAAATATTTAAAAAAGTTATAAGGGAAATTTTGGAAAGAGAAAATGGAAGATTAAATCTTGGCCCTTGATTGATGATAAAATCAATTTCAACCATTGGATAAAAAGGGCAAAATTGTAATTTCACTATTAAATGAATTTAATATTCATTTAATAGATATATGTGTAAAATAATGGTGAAAAGATGAACATTCCAGCCAAAAACGTGAAGGCTAGGGAAAGAAAGAGAAAAAAATTCCAAGCTCGATTCAAGCCCCGAAACTCGGTTTTCAGGTAATCTCTTCAACTACAAAGTTGTTCTACTCTTCAATCTCTATCTTTTGATATCAATAATTCACGGATTCCATGCTTGATTGATGAGAATTTACATGAGAAAGAAATTAGGGTTTATGGATCAAATTGAGGCTTTTGAGATTTTATGATTCCATGATTGAATTCAAGTTGAAATCAAGCTAGTATGATGTTAAAATCATGATATTGAGTTGGATTTAAGTTTTACATGTTTTGATTATTATGAAGATGATTAGGGTTCATGGATTCTAGTTTAATTTAGGGTTTGTGATGTTGGAATAATGATCTAGTAAGCTTGAATTGTTGTTTGGAAGCAAAAACCTAAGTTAAATTGTGTAGGGACCATTTTGGAGTGTATTTGTGTTATTAATGATGTTAGAGATAAGAAAATGAAGTTATAATGCCAAATTGATGTTGAATTGAATTAGTGACCATTTTGACAATTTATCAAAGTTAAGTGACCAAATCAAAATTGAAGTTTTGTATGGGGGTTAAATCTGATTTTTAGTTGTAATGATGGAATTAAGGTAGTAATGTTGAGTTGAGGACTAAAATGCAAGGTTAAGAAGCTTGAATCCTTATCTTTGCATTTTAGTGACTATTTCGATAAATAAGGAAAATTAGGGAGAATTATTGTGAATAATTATTTGGTGAAGAATGTGATGAGTTGGTGGTTTAAAGCTAGTGATTGGACTAAATTGAAAAGTAGAGAAATAAGGAGAAGTTAGTATAAAAGTTGAAGTTGTTTATGGAAGCTGTGTAGAAAAACTGGTTTATGGCAGTAACTTTGAAAATTCACCATAAATTCTAAAAAATGGTTAGAAGGTGAATTTGATACCGATGTAAAGATTTGTTCGTCTAGTTTCGTTTCCAACAAACGGAAACTGATTTCAAGTTTCGAGTAAAAAGATATGAATTTTTAAGTGGTGAAAGGTCAGAAAATAGTATAGCAGGCTGTTCCGAAATTCAATACTGGAAATTGACTTTGAAAAAACGCCATAAATCGTACAAGTTGAATTTGGGCTACTAATTTATATGGTTGAAAAGCATATTGAATCTAGTTTCTTTCAGAACAAACAGAATTGAATTCCGAGTTGTAGATTATTTTATAGAAATATTTCTTTGGAGGTACTACAAATTGCCAGAAAATGAGAATTGATACACTTTTGGTTCTAAGGTTGATTAGTAAGCTTGAAAACGGTTAATGGAAGTTCAAATTGGTCACTAAGGACCATAATGAGTTTTTGAACAATACAAGGAAGAAAATAAAATGTTTGGAGATTTTGTATTTAAATGATTATATTGGACAATATGTCTAAGATATTGTTAGATTTAGATCTAACAAATATTTTACTTATTTGAATTATGAAGTTAAGTTCGAATCAAGGGAGGTTCGAGGTACAATAAAGGAAAGGATCAAAGAGGACTTAGTGAGGCATACTAATACATGGCCCAGGTGAGTGCAATGCATACATAACATTATACATAGATGTTTTATACATCACCTGTAAGACTTGCGATGAGTCTACCTGGTTTATATATTGTCATGATAATTATGTCATTGATCATATATTTGACATACTTTAAATATGTCAAAGGTTGAAAATAAATGCATTGATCACTAGTTATTGATGATGGTTTACTATTAATGTTATTTGGTTATGAACCGCTTCATGTTAATATAAATTGATATACATTGCCATTAATGAAATAAATTGATGATATAAAGCCCAATGTATGATATAGAGGTTCAAAGGTATAGTTGGCTAGCCATAGAGTCATAAACAGCTGTATAAAGATTCTAAGCACTTCAGGTAAAGTGCAAATTTTATAAATACTCATTGAGGAGTATACTCATGCATGGTTTGAGTATACGGACTTATTACGGGTGCTAAGCACTTCAGTGTAATTTCATAAAAACTCAATGAGGGATATATTGTACACTCTGGTAAGTATACAGAAGCACTTCGGTGCTAAGCACTCTCGGTAGAGTGCAAATAATCTATATACTCAAGAAAGGTTGGGTATGGGGGATGACTCGTGTACATAGAATCTCTTAATTCGATACCTTGGGCTAAATAAATTGAAAAGAATCAAAAAGAAACATGAAGCTTGAAAGCTTGCAGAAAGAAATGGAAAAAGGTATTGGTAAGCATTGAAAGCTTACGGATGGAAATGGCAACGGTATTGGTAAGATCTAATCTTATCACTTTGATATACATATTTATTTATGTTAACGAGCATGTAATGGTAAGGTGATCATATGCATTGTTAATCATTAATATTGATATTATGACAATTGCACTTGAATTTGAATTATTGCCTCACTAAGTAAATACTTAATGTGTAACTGTTTTACACGTAGGAAAGAAGAAATGGTTGGAGTAAGGAGCATATACGGACATCATCAATCAATAACATGTACATCAGTATCAGTAAGATATCTTTTGATACTGTTTGATATTTACTAGTTGGCATGTATATTAAAAGGGTATGCCTGCTCTGATAGAATTTGTATTTTATTTGGTATCTGGATGAATTTTAAATTAGGTAGTTTTTAGGCAGTTTTATTAACTATATCAAGACAAATTAAATTGATAAGTTGCTGCCTAAAAATAAACTCGATTTGAAGATGAAAATATTATTTTTAAACTTTATGCGAATAACTAGATTTGTAAATAAAAACTAAATACATTGTAATATTTTTAAAGAAACAAAATTTTACCGAATTACAAATGTAGAGGGTTTTACGAATGTTTTGTGATACCTCTGACTCATATTCAATGTTGGATACAGGAAAAGGGGTGTTACACGAACCGTTTGTTTTAAACGAATTTAGACTTCCGTATGGTTATAGAAATATAAGGCTCACTTTCTGATTTATCTTATAGAATTTTAGTGATTTTTCAAAGTCACTGCTAAAACTGTTTTCTTAGATATTTGATGCCAAATTTTTATGACCTTTCAACATTCAAACATTCATATTTTTTAAAATATATATCGAAATTGATTACCGTGTATTTTAAACAAAACTAAACTGAATCGCGTTTACAAAGATGTATAAACCACTTTCGAATTGTTTTTAAGGAACTTACAAAGAATTTTTAAACTTACTCCAACCGACCATACTCAAGTTATGGGAGATTAGATATTTGTTGGGAAATAGGTAAATTACCCTTATGACCATCCAACTATGTAAAATATTGGGGATCTCTGCAAAATTTTTCGAGGATCCCTATGGTGATTTATACTGGTACGGTTTGGTTATCTCAACGGTTCAGATATAACAATCCCTGTCTCCATCCCCATTTGAGCTCTGGTGATAAAACTTCCCTCGTCTTCATCCCGTGGGTGAAGATTTCAATTATTCCCCATACTCGTCGGCTCGAATCCCTACGGCTTTCGGTTATTCTCCACCCGATTGCCACCCCTAGGTTTTTCAATAGAATCTAGTAGAATATAATTAATTATATTTCTAAAAAGTTGTGTTATGTTAATTTAAATTTTTTAATATAATTAAACATTAAAACCATAAAATCCTAAACCCAAAGCCTTAAACTATAATCCTTAAACCTAATCCTTAAACATAAACACTAAACCTTAAACCTTAAACATAAGATTAAATCATATACCAAAATTCTAAAAACCCTAAACCTAAGCTTAAACCCTAAACACAATCTTAAATATTAAACCCTAAAACATTAAACCATAAACCTAAATTCTAAACCCTAAACCCTAAACCCCACTTAAAACCTAAACCTTAAACACTAAACCACAAACCCTTTTAGATGAGTATTAATTACATTAAACACCTTAAATTAATTGAACACAACATTTTAGGAAGGTAATTAATTACATTCTACTAGATTCCATTAAAAAGCAAAACAAGCATTAATTATAAGAATTTATGGAGTTCTTATTTACAGCCTTTAGGGCTGTCAATAGCAAAATCTTTTTTAAATTATGACCCAAATTTTTAATTTAAAAGTTACATGAATTAAAAATATTTAAATTAAAATATAAACATTAATTTTACATATAATACTAGTAGGGGTTTTCAAAAATACCCTACCCGAACTACCTGGTCTGTCAACCCGCCGATTGGGTTAAAAATGATTGAGTATTTATAATGAAAATATTCGATTTTTTGGGTCAGATACCCTACCCGACACTTTTAATATATATTAATTTTAAACTATATTTTTATTTTAGAAAAGAATCATGATCGAGATTGATATTTTTAACACATTTTTCATTGACGGATGCATATGGCTCCCATGGGAGCATATGCATCCCATTTTTTGAGAAAAATTAAGAAATAATAGTTTAAATTGTAAAGGAATTTTTTTGCATACCTATATATAAAGAAAAAAAGTATATTAACATTTTTGGACCCTCATTTTTGAGATTCTAGATCTGTCACTGCATTTTTTTGGTAATAAACTTATATATATATATATATACATCCAAATATTTCTCCCTTAAAACTAACTTCAAATCATTATTTGTTGTATTTGAATTATGTATTATGAAATTTTATGTGCTTTCATATGTGATTTTTTTAATAATTTTTTTAAATTTTTAAATATAAAAAATGTAAACAAGGTTCTTATACCTGATTTTGCGGGTATCAGATTCTTATGGGCGGGTTACGATTCGAATTTTTGGTACCCGACAATCTGAATACCCAGATATAAGCACCCTAAATAATACTTGTTCATATTTTTCTTAACTCTTTGATATGGTATATACACTTTACACACAATATGTATTAAATCTAAATCTCCTAA
Organism: Hibiscus mutabilis; assembly: GCA_019671005.1. Classification (NCBI taxonomy): domain Eukaryota; kingdom Viridiplantae; phylum Streptophyta; class Magnoliopsida; order Malvales; family Malvaceae; genus Hibiscus; species Hibiscus mutabilis. The sequence continues at coordinate 9,402,882 of CM033741.1, forward strand.
AATAAATATCATCCCTTTTCTTTTTTTTGAACCGTTTTGAGTTCTCCCTTTTCTCAGCCTAATTATCTATTTTGTCTTGAAATTTACACGTAGAAGAAGAAAAAATATAAAAGAAACACAGCTGTCGTCCATGGTGGATCACTCTAGCCAAGATTGATAAAGCTACACGTATGTGATGATCAACTTAATCTCCACCATATATTGTGACCACGATGACAATACTACTAGGGTAAACAAAACTCGATTCGACTTAAAAAAATAAAATTTTTTGCTCAATGTGAAAAAGTTTGACTCTGTCTTGAATTGACTTGAAGTTTTATAAACTCAACTCGAAAAAATTTCAAATAAAATTTGAGTTGTAAAATAGAAATTTGAATAACTCAAAAGTTTTAGTAATTAGTAAATTTATTTTTAAGTTTGATTCGAGTCCTTAATTTTTCTAATATATATATATATACCGATATTAAAAGATATAAAGAAATATATGTCATATATGAAAAAATATATATGCATGTCTTATATAATTAGAGAAAATCGTTTAAATTGAAATTAAACTGTACTATAATATGATAAATAATTATAATTAAATCTGTATAGAAATTCGAAAACTCGACTCTACTTGAATCGATTTTTTTTAAATAAAATTTGAATTATAAAATATGACGCGATAACTCGAATAACTCAAAAAATTTTGACTCGACTCGACTCGACTTAATTAAATATTGATAACCCCCAACGGCCTTGATTAGACCGTTCGTTGCTAAAAGTCACAGATCGGTAACAGCATCATAAACCGCATATTTGTTTCTGGTGCCTACTTTCCACTCCCCGTCTTAAAGGAAAAACAAAGGGAAAAAACCCCTCCCTTAAAAGAACACAGATCGTCAAAGGTTGTCTAAAAGGAAAGAATTTGCAATTAAACTGTCCAAAGAAAATACCCCAACAGGGTAATTTGCTCTTAAATTTTCCTTCTCTAATTTGTTTTCATGTTCCTTGATTTTCTAGCTATTCTGATTTTTTTTTATAATTATTTTGGATATCTGATTTTTGTGCTGTGGACAGCTTGTTGGTGAAATTCATTTCGATGATCCAGCTAGAAATTTTGCTAGCTTAATTGGTTTGTTTGGGTAAGTTCAGTTTTTTTTTTTTTTTGCTTAATTTCAATTTCTCAGGTTTAACCTGATAATTTAGTGTATGTTAGACAACTGCCTTTGTTGTGCTTGTATTGCTAAGTTTGAACTTGAGTGTTTTGCTTAATTTCATTCTCTTTCTTGTTTATGCTTAAGGCTATGTTTGGTAAGCAAGAAAGTGGTTGGGATTATATGATCTTATCGATGTGACCCATACTAAAAATAGTAGTATATAGTTTTGATTTTTATCTCGTTGCATTCGGCGTGCTTATGATTGAATCTAAGAAACATTATAATTAGCTTAAATTAATCAATGTTTTGGGGTAAAATCAAAACGAAAACCCAAAAAATGTAACTTTTTAGGGTAGATTATGTAAAAATTAGTGTATGAAATGCAGAATCCTATCTCGAGATATAGAAGTACTTCTTTCTTTTCAATATGACCGAGTTATACGATTTTACCTATTGCTTTACCCTCCTACTAAAATCAAACATTGTTTGTTTTATTCCATTTTTGTTCTTATGTTGTAAACCAAGCAGATTTTTGAAATGTTTATAATCTACTATAGTACTATGTTCCGCTTCAGGTATGTGAAGAAGAAGAAGAAGCAAGAGCTTAGGTGATTAAGTCGGATGGAGTGCAACTGTATTGAGCCGCAATGGCCTCCAGATGATCTGTTGATGAAATATCAATATATTTCTGATTTCTTCATTGCACTTGCTTATTTCTCTATCCCCTTAGAGCTTATATACTTCGTCAAGAAATCTGCCGTGTTTCCTTATCGATGGGTCCTCGTGCAGTTTGGTGCTTTTATAGTACTTTGTGGTGCAACTCATCTTATTAACTTGTGGACTTTTACGCCACATTCAAGAACCGTGGCATCAGTAATGACCATTGCAAAGGTTTTGACCGCTCTGGTGTCATGTGTGACCGCCTTGATGCTTGTTCATATTATTCCAGATCTATTGAGTGTAAAAACACGAGAATTGTTTTTAAAGAATAAGGCTGCCGAGCTTGATAGAGAAATGGGTTTGATTCGTACACAAGAAGAAATAGGTCGACATGTTCGGATGCTTACACACGAGATCCGAAGTACTTTGGATAGACATACAATACTAAGAACGACTCTTGTTGAATTGGGTCGAACTTTGTCCTTGGAAGAATGTGCCTTGTGGATGCCAACACGTACTGGGTTAGAGCTGCAACTTTCCTACACCCTTCGTCAACAGAATCCAGTTGGTTATACTGTACCGATCCATCTTCCTGTGATCAATCAAGTTTTTAGTACCAATCGGGCCGTAAAAATATCCCCAAATTGTCCAGTGGCAAGACTACGGCCTGCAGGGAAGTACTTGCCTGGAGAGGTCGTTGCTGTTCGTGTCCCACTCCTGCATCTCTCGAATTTCCATATTAATGATTGGCCTGAACTTTCAACGAAAAGATATGCTTTGATGGTTTTGATGCTTCCTTCAGATAGTGCAAGGCAATGGCATGTTCACGAGTTGGAGCTCGTTGAAGTGGTTGCTGATCAGGTAAAAATTGCCGCGATTTTCTTCCCAACCACGTGGTTAATTATTCCCTACCACCCTTTCCCAGTCTTTTACGCTTTAATACTTCATTATCCGACAAACATTTCTAATATTTTATGTTTTTAAATACTTTGTTTGTGCATGTCCAATAATAGTATTACGACGCCGTTTCTATATATATAAATATATATTTCAATGGCCTATAGTAATTGATTTGAGATATTGATAAATAGCTACTTCAGTCCTTTGACACTGTCGTTCAAGTTATTTATGGAACTTGGAGAGCTTGGACTCTTTTTTATGAAGTAATCATGCCTGACCAATATTCGACCATGGGTATACGGATATGACCCTCCAAAGACATGGAGAAACTTAGAAATTTTTTGCCATAATCGTGTTAATCGCATACTCATATTCAATACTGACGCCGAAGTTTGAGTAACTTATGCTGCAACAATAATTACTAACATTATTGTGATTATCGATTTTAGATTTAGTTTTTGTAATTCAAAATCATGACTCTTGCTACATATTCTCTGTGTTTGCGAGCTCTCCACTCTCTCCTTTCTCTCGTTGATTCCTTCTGTTGTTTTCTCCCATAGCTACTTGCTGTAGATAACTTCATCCCTTTTGGATTAATGCTTATGATGCGGATATCAATGTTGCTAAAAGCAAATTATTTGTAAATCGGCGTACTGAACTCAGGTGGCAGTTGCTCTTTCACACGCTGCAATCTTAGAAGAGTCGATGAGGGCAAGGAATCTTCTTATGGAGCAGAATGTTGCACTTGATCTAGCCAGAAGAGAAGCCGAGACAGCAATCCGTGCTCGAAACGACTTCTTGGCTGTTATGAATCATGAGATGAGAACCCCAATGCATGCAATTATCGCTTTGTCTTCATTGCTGCAGGAAACTGAGTTGACACCCGAACAACGTCTGATGGTTGAAACGATTCTCAAGAGTAGTAACCTTCTTGCGACTCTAATAAATGATGTATTGGATCTTTCGAGACTTGAAGATGGTAGTCTTCAACTGGACCTTGAAACTTTTAATCTTTACTCTATATTCAAAGAGGTAGAATTTCATTTCTTTTGTTGCTTTTTTGGAAATCTCTAAAGTACTGATGGGCGTTTTGTATTCTGACAATGCACATTCATTTCATCGTAGGTCCTAAAATTGATCAAGCCGATTGCATCTGTTAAAAAGCTTCATGTTTCATTAAGTTTGACGCCAGACTTGCCGGAATATGCCATTGGTGATGAGAAGCGATTGCTGCAAACAATTTTGAATGTTGTTGGTAATGCTTTGAAATTTTCAAAGGAAGGGAGCATATCAATCACTGCTTTTGTTGCAAAACCAGAAACACTGAGAGATTCTCGAGCCCCAGAATTTCTCCCTGTGCCAAGTGATAATCACTTTTATTTGCGAGTACAGGTCGGCCTGTCATTGTCGATCGTAAATTCGTAATAATCTGCTTTAGGCTGCTATCAATGTAAGTTTGAGGATGATAATGTGTTTCCGTCTTTGCTTCTGGTCTAGGTGAAAGATTCAGGTTGTGGGATTAGCCCCCAAGATATTCCCAAGTTGTTTACCAAATTTGCAGAAAATCAATCAACAGCAACACGAAATTCCGGTGGCAGCGGACTGGGCCTTGCTATTTGTAAGAGGTACGTTTTTTTCCCTTGCACGGCTTTTGACTGAACCAATATACCGGTTTAACTTGTAGGTGTTATAAACTTTTAGCCAAGTTTCTGATTTTCTACATTTTTATAATGATATAATCAGGTTTGTAAATCTAATGGAGGGACATATTTGGATCGAGAGCGAAGGCCTTGGTAAGGGATGTACTGCTATCTTCGTTGTAAAACTTGGGTTCCCGGTACGCATGAACGGATCTAAACTTCCATACATGGCTAAGATGCCAACAAATCACAAGCAGACAGCTTTTCCGGGGCTTAAAGTTCTGGTTATGGACGAAAACGGGTCAGTTCTAATAGTTTCATTTTAATCCTTACTTTATTTATTTATTTCCTAAACCATATTTTGAGTCACGGATCATAAAATAATAAAATCTGTCTGGTTGTCTTGTTTTGTACTTCGTTAGCTTACGAATTCGTTTAATGAATTTTATTGTGTCGTTTCGGTTACACGTGATATAGTCTTTGCGTGAGAACAAGCTGGAAAAAGTATAAGTTTATCCGACCAGTTTATAATGAATGTCTAGTTTATTATTAAAATCAGTAAAGATTTAACATTTTTCCTTTAATATTATTCGATCGGGTTTTGCACTTGCATAATGTAGTTCGGCGATTGGCAATCAACTCTTTTTTGGGGTTTTCTTTTAGTGTGAAGGAACATTGAAATCTTTTATGGGGTAATGCAGGGTTAGCGGGGCAGTGACCAAGGAGCTTCTTATGCATTTAGGTTGTGATGTGACGACGGTTGGCTCGGGTGATGAGTGTTTGCAGTTGGTTTCTCATGAGCACAAGGTTGTTTTCATGGACATTTGTGTTCTCGGTACAGATAGTCACAGAATCACCAGCAGAATACATGAGAAATTTGCAAAACGCAATGAAAGGCCGCTGATAGTGGCGCTCACAGGAAATACGGACAAGTCGACGAAGGAGAACTGCATGAGGATCGGCATGGATGGTCTTGTTTTGAAACCTGTTTCACTTGATAAAATGAGAAGTGTTCTATCAGATCTTCTGGAGCACCGAGTTCTGTTCGAGGCCATATAAAACCTCGAAGAGTATCCGGTAACCGACTACATGATCTCCGACAAAACAGATAAAACTGAGGAAGTCGATGATATAATCCGTGTACATACCACAAAATTCAGAGCGCTACAGTGATAATTGGAGGAGGTTTTGCAAAGAATCAAACACATAATTGAATGAATGTAACAAACATATTTATACGAGAAGTTCTGCAAATAGGTTGCTGCTTTGTATGAGTCTGACCCAAAAACTGGTACGATTAAAATTTCGAGATTGTTTTAACCTTTTTACGATGTATACATATTTTTTTTACGGATAGGATGATTGAATTTGAGTTTTTTTTTAAAAAAATCACTAATTTTATTAAAAAAAAACCTAAAATTACATTAAAGGTTTGCAAACTATCATTGTAAACTAAATACATAATTTATACATTCTTCTAAAATTAGCCACTTTAAATCAGAGAACCATATATGAAAAAGTTATAAATCTATCCAAATATATCGGCAAAACAAACCAAAAAAGGGAGTGAAACTATTGATAGACTACCGAGAAAACACAAATTAGAACCGAGCACCGTGAGAAACTTTTCACAAGCGCAAATTGCGTGTCCAAATTTAAACCGAAGCTTCAGAGCAGGGAAGATCAACGGAATTACAAATAAGCGTCGTCTTAATCAGTCGTGGCGTTATCAAATCTAACACTGATAAAAAGGTCAAAACGATCGAAAGAGTAAAAAAAATATGCTAAAAGACAAAGATAAACATGCCAATAGATAGAGTTAAATATGTCAATAGACATAAATAAACGTGCCATAAAAGCAGAAAAATCGTGTCATAAAGACATTATTATTTTATTAAAAACTAAAAAAAATAAAAAGTAGATTTGGCGGTCGACAACGGCAATAAATCAGTATCGTCGCGAGCTACAAAACAAAACGTGAGATGCTAAGGTGAAGAATTGCCGAGTGACTAGGAAAAAGATTAGAAAAAAATTTAAAAAGATGAATATTCTATACTAAAAATAAACTTGAGTCTTTTAAGTTAAATATTCTTAAAGTAATTTAATTATTCTTCCTTAATACAACAAAATATAATAATAAAAATAAACAAATATGATATTAATATAATGTATACATATTTTAAAAGAATAATTATTTGATGTTTTGTCAGTGAGATTTTTAAAACTGTCACATGTTCCTTTTAATGACTTTAACCCTTAAAATTTTAAATTTTGAACCATAAATTTATTCTCAAATATTAAAACTTAACTCAAAATTTAAAATTTACCTTCAAATCTTAAACATTAACTCTAAACTCTTAAACCTAACTAGGCACTTAAAACAAATTTTTCTACTGTCAATGCATAAAATATTTTTTATTTTAAAATATTTTTGCTTTTGACATATGAATTTTAAAATTTTGTTCTATTATAAAATTAATGATCGATATAATTATTAATATTTAATTTATCGATTGTTTAATTTAAATTTAATATAGTAAATCTTTATTATAAGAATGGTTTTTAAATTTAAATTGTACCATTAACAATAATCAAATTTTTAAAAATTATTTTTAATTACATTTATTAGTCATTAAAATATCTAGAATAACCCTAATTATTTTCATTATTTTTAAAATTGAAAATAAAATTAAGGGAAAAAAAACAGAAAAAGGGTGTTATTCTTCTTCCCAATTATTCTCTCTTTTTTGATCCTCAATCCACTTCTTGAAAACACTGAATTCTTTTTTATTTAATTTGAGATATTTATCCATTTAATTTAAACATATCCAAAAAGGAGCAAAAAAGGAAACCAGTCTGCATTTTATTTTTATTTCCATTTCTATAATTTTGTTTGTTCCAAATTGGATGTCTATTCATAAGAAAAAGCTTTTATTTTTATTTTCTCTGTAAAGTTCTCAACTTTCTTCCTCTCCAGTAAGAAAGATGAAATGAAGAGAATAAATTCACAAAAGCAAAATTCATGTGTCTTCTGATTATTGGTGTTCTTTTTTCTTAAAAAAAGAGAGAATTTCTTGGTGGGTTTTGGGTTTTGCTCCAATGGCTGCAGTTGTTGACAATTCAGGTGAAGCAGTGGAAACTGTTAAAAACAACGATTTGGTGGTGGAAACAGCCAAATCAGAATCAAAGGAATTCAATGTGAAAAATCTGGTTGATATGTTCACAAAGTTGAATCCTTTGGCCAAAGAATTTTTCCCTTCAATCTTATTATCATAATCAGACCCAAAAAAATAGACAATTTTGATCAGGTTCCTGTTGACAACCAATCAGCTGGGAATGAGAATTTCTCCAACAAAAGGGTAATTTCTTTCCAGTGATCACTTACATTTTCTAATGGCATTCTTGCTTCTTTTTTTTGTTTGGAATGATGGGTGTTTGCTAATTCTTAGTTTTTTTTTGTGTTTTTCATTTTTTATTTTGTGGGAAACTGGTTTTTATTTGAGGATTCTGGGGTTATTGATGGATATAACTTTGATTGCATAGCTAAATTGGGGTTCTAATATATGTTTTGTTCTGTAATCATAATGGTTAAATTGGCAGTTTGATTCCTGTTTATATGCCTTTTCAACTCTGCATTTTGAATTGGTTTGTGATATTTCTTCCCCTTTTGATAGATAAACTGTATGTTTTGCTGGAGTTTATGATTCCAAGGGCGTTAATAAGCCTAATTATTTTCTAATCATTAATTTGATTGACTTGTTGGAACTTGGATGCATTTGGAGTTGGCTTTGCTCCCTCCACTTGTCATCATATGTGGTATCATGCTGAATATCGAGTTATCGACGGTCTTATATTTGTTTAGAGTTTTACATCGGTTACATTTGGTAAATGATTATAGTTGTGTTTTTCAGGGTAAAAATAACTTCAACCAGGGTAGAAGGCTTATACTTGTTTAGAGTTATCGACGGTCTTATACTTGTTTAGAGTTATCGACGGTCTTATACTTGTTTAGAGTTTTACATCGGTTAAATTTGGTAAATGATTATAGTTGTGTTTTTCAGGGTAAAAACAACTTCAACCAGGGTAGAAGAAGGTTTAATGGTAGATCTTTTCGAGCTCAAAGAGATGATAGCATCAGGCGAACAGTCTATGTTTCCGATATTGATCAGACTGTAAGTTTAAACAACAATACTTCCTAGTGATTTTCTTTTTGTTGTTTCATTCTGATTTGGATAACTCACTTGTGAAATTCATTTCCTTCTTTGTGTTAGGTTACCGAAGAGCAACTTGCCGGCTTATTTAGTAATTGTGGACAAGTAAGCTATAATGATGTTTTTAAAGCTTTTCTTGTAATTTCACTTACAATTGGCTAATAGTGTGTTGTAGTGAAACTCCATTCTTTAAAGCTTTATCATTTCTGTCTATAGCTCTCTCTCTCTCTCTCTCTCTTGCTGCAGTATGCGCAAGACTCAAGTTTTCCATTTTTCCCTCTTTTTAAATCATGGTTTTTATTTCATATTTTGGTTGGTATCTCCTCTTTGCTCGAGTTAAAAAACAATGTTATTACTGTAAATATGATAGCTTATGTGACAACTTACTGTATATACAACATTTCTCAAGTTGTTTGGGAATTTATTATTGAAGGTTGTTGATTGCTGAATTTGTGGTGATCCAAATTCAGTTCTTCGCTTTGCATTCGTGGAATTTGCAGATGAAGGAAAGCAGCTTACATGGACAGAACTTAAAACTTTTCTTTTATAAAATCAATGTACATTCATTTACATTTTATATGAACTTTGTTTTCATAGATGGTGCAAGAGCTGCTTTGAACATTGATGGGGCAATGCTCGGGTTTTATCCCGTTGGGGTCTTGCCATCAAAAACTGCCATCCTTCCTGTGAACCCTACATTTCTCCCTAGGGTATGAATGGATAACTTTCTGGCTGTTAAGCTGTCTCGGTTTTGCATAATTTCTCTATATTTTTGTTTTGAGTCTCATTGTTGATAGGGATAATAACTACAATTGCAGTCAGAAGATGAAAGGGAAATGTGTACCTGGACGGTTTATTGTACTAATATTGACAAGAAGGTAACTCCCCCCTGTTTACTCACATGAATGTTTGAGTTCCGGACATTTGTCACTGAAGTAATCTGTTATCATCTCTTCCTCTAACATCTATATTATTAATGTAACTTTGTTGATCTAACCCGATCGGCATTTTCACTTCTACTGAAGGTTTCTCAAGCTGAAGTGAAGAATTTCTTCGAATCAACCTGTGGTGAGGTTAGTACACTATCAGAACTTCACACCTTTTCAGAAAGAAGACTAAAGGTAGAGGGGCTTATCGTTAAGGCTGTCATCATTTTATTTAATTCTCAGGTCACTCGCTTGAGGATTTTTGGGGATCAAGTCCATTCAACTCGTATTGTTTGCATGGTGAGTTCATGTTTTTGGGATTCATCTTGGAATCGAAACTATATTTATGATGATTTAAAAACTATGTTTCTGGCTTTGATTTGGCATAATTTATGTTAGCAAAATTATTTATGATATGTCAACTCTTTGCAAACCGTTTGTGCAAATGATCAAGTGAAATCTATATCAAAACATGAGCTTTTCTTGGAACAAGTTCTCTATGTATTGATCCGTTACAGCCATTGCATATATAAGCATGTTTTTTTTTAAATGTTGGCAAATTACGGAAATTATGCCAATACAATAGTATGATGCTTGTCTTGACCTGAAGAGCTTGCCTGGTCTTTCAAAGGACCTTATTTTATTTTATTTTTCTCAGGTAAGTACTTTTATGTTTCTTTATATTTGGTATTGAAGCCTTATCCTAACCATATGACTGAGTTCACAATCTTTATAATTCAGCTTTCATGTAATTTCGAGCCCACTTTTTAACTCTGTAATTGCGAGGCAGTTGGTTGTATGCTTGTTCGATCCATGTTTTCCTTTTTCTTGAACCTATTTGACTTTTCCAGACCAGCTAAATTGAGGAATGGCTTTCTATCTTCTTTGATTTCTTACTGATTTTATGCTCTCGTCGATGATAATTCCACAAATTATTTTTTTTCTTTTTGCTTACAAAGAATGTATGTGAACAGATTGACTTCTTCCATAGTTCATTCAAGTATTGCATATCGTTTCTATAAATGTCTATTCGTTTTCTCCATATTACAGCTCTTTTTTTACTATGATATATAACTATCCATCTACTTTTGCATTAAACCGGTTGTACATGCTTGAATAATCAGCGCCAGAAAGCACAACGCCTTTGTACTTGCACTTTTACATATATAGTATGCAATAAGATTTAGTGACAGTTAATGCAATAAGAATTGGACTGATAATTTTCGTCCCCTTTACCGTCAGGCGGAAAGTGCCATAATTGCACTAAATTGTAGTGGGATGGTGGTCGGAACTCAGCCTATCAGGTGTGTCCCTGAATTGTTATTGTTGCTTTTATTTCCTTGATTCGATTGTCTTCGTTTAAAAGCTTAACCCTACTACGTTTACATCCCAAACTTTCAGGGTAAGTCCTTCAAAGACACCGGTGAGGCCGCGAGTTACCCGTCCGACATTGCATTAACTGATCAACCAAGCTTGGTGACTTCCAAGTGGTGAGAAACTCTGTTATATTGAAGGGATGGTGAAACTTTCCTTCAAATTATGTCCATCTTTTCTGCCGCGATGTTTAATTTCATCTTTGACTGAAATCTTCCGATCATGCTTCGGATTGAAGCGACTTTGAGCGAATTTTATTTCTTTTTACATCATTTCATGCCTTTGTTTTTGACAATGCCTTGAGTTTTCTTGCATTATCTGATCAACGAAGCATTTTAAGACCCGACCCGAGTTCGTAGCGTTATCTTTGATCAAGCCTAAAGCTCGAGTTACTACTGAAGTCTTAGTAGCAATGGTTAGAACTTGGATGTTTAATTTCACGCATCGTAACAATTTTTTTTTCTTCTTTCATTAACACAAAAACGCATACGGAAAGCATAAATAAATCCACACATTGCAGAAATTGAAGTAAATGAAAATTCAACATTTACTCATTGAAGTATATCAGAACTAAATGTGTTTAATACATTTGCATAGGCAGTTATCAACATATGCATGTCTAACATGAATCAAGGTCTAAAATAAATCTTTCCCTGGGCGTCATGCTTGATATTACGAAGGATTCGGGGAAATCAAATGGCCACAACAGTGAATCATATTCACTAACACGCATTTTCGAAAGATAGTCGGCCACTTTATTAGCTTCGCGCCATGAATGTGTCACAAGATGGTTCTCAAAGCTATCTAATAGTTCCCATATTTGATGTAAATAACAACCAATCTCCGGACCATACTTCAGCTCTTTATTAATGGCTTTTACAACATTTCTTGAATCGGATTCGACCCATACTGTGCTTATACCTAAATCTGAAGCTAGCATAAGACCCCTCCAAACAGCCCATAGTTCAACCAAGAAAACATTGTCTTCAAACAATTTAGTGACAAAGGCACATATTAGATTACCCTTATCGTCTCGGAATAAACCACTAAATGTTGAATTTCCTGAAATTACAGACCCATTTGTATTTAACTTTATACATCCTGGTTGCGGCTTCTTCCAAAAACACCATTTAATTGGTGCGGTGATCGGAGGAACTAAAATAGAAACACTATTTTTGGTCATTGTCGTACACAATGAACAATGAAGTTCATGCGCCATCTTTTTGGTCTTGGAATTACAACTACATGAAGTTGGACTTGAAGCGTATAAAATTCCAGAGTTCTTGGAACTCCACATGGATGACTTCGAAACTCTTTTATGGGAGAAACTTTTAGAGCTATAGCCCGGTGGTCGTCCCGTCTTCGTCGCCGCTGCCGTTCGGCAGAGTGAATGAAAAGAAGACTAACTTAAAACGTCAAGTTTTGGCATCCTACACCGAAAATCGCCGCCACCATCGAATCCACCGGTAGGAGAAATGTAGATCTAGAGGTTGCGGCTGCCGTCCAGCCATCGGAGGTCGCCCCACGTTCTGCCACCTAAATGTAAGTGTTCACTAGCTGTAGTGGGAGGGTGCATAAGGGTTTTCCTGCATCGCGCCACAGTGGATTAAGGTCTCTAGGGTGCACAGCAGCTTCCATGTGCCGTGTCACACTGAATCCCGCTCACCTAGGTGCATCATAAGCTCCATGCACCGCGCCGCACAAGAGCACAAGTTGACTTTGATAGTTGTGCTGACCGTTGATCAGGGCGTTGACTTATTTCGAGGGACCCTACCCGAAGGATTTTCGATGTTCTGAGTCTGTTGGCATAGTTTGTTTCGTCAAATTTGAACCCAATAAGTTGTTTTTATGAGTTTGACCTTACGAAGTAATTAAAATATGCGATTAATTAATATATGTCGTAATAATTGTTATACGAGAAATATCTGGGATAGGAAGCTCGAATGAGGATTTATCGCTATGGCTTGAGATTAGTACACCTCGAACTTCGAATGCTTCTTGAGCATCATAAATATAATTGTCTTGCACGTTAGTGTCTGCAAAGTAGGTAGACGAGAAATGAGCATGTTAGAGACTGATATAGCAAGGCTTGATGATTATGAGATCTTGCATAATTAATTGATGATTGTTGATTGAATGGTACATTGAGATGTATTGCATGCTAGCTCGAATGGATTGATGTGATTGTTGAAAATTGTTATTAAGGAATAAATAGCGAAAATTACTCGATTAATGATCATGAAGCCGATAAATATTATTAATTGATTGAATGCGTTAGTGAACAAACCCTAATGACTTTCATAAGCTTTAGGGATCGAATAAGGCGTAATATCGTAATTCAAGGAAATGGTACGAAACCGTGAGTAGGGCATCGGTATGAGCTTCGGCCGTACCGGTACACGTTTGAGGGCCATATCGGTACGGGTTGACCAGTATCGGTACTTGTGGAAATTAAGAATTTCCAATAAGCTATGTCAGTATCGGTACACGTGTGAGTACCAGTACGTAAGGGTACCGTACCAATACTCGTATTTGAGTACCGGTGCCCACAAAACGATATAATCTCTAAATGCTAATAAAAAAGATGGAAATTGACGTGGAATATTAATGGAGATAATTGATGAGAATAATTATGTACTCCTCCATAATGAACTAACAACTCGATAATGTAAAAGAAATGACATGTTGTCGTTTAGTAACAATAGGGAGATCCTTGGGGTCGTGGTGCTTGCATGCCGGGTAGGCACTTGACTAGTTTAGTCATGACGGTTGTTGGGAATCTGGATACCATGTTCTTAATACTGTACTATGATAAATTAATGTGTACTCGATGTTGTGTGATCTTGAGTAACACATGTAGTACTTGATGTTGTGTGATTCTGAGTACAGTTGTGACGTACTTGATGCTAGGTGATCCAGTGTACGATGTTGTGGTTTAGTATTCAATGCTTTGTGATCACGAATACGGTTGTACGAAATATTTGATGTTGTGTGATCCCGAGTATGGACGTGTTGTACTCGATGCTATGTGATTTTGAGTGCAGTCGCAGAATAATTGGTGCTAGGTGATCCCAGGTATTGTGTGTAAGTAGTACTTACATTGATTGATGTTGTTTTTGACTTGTCTGGCTGCTATTAGCATAGCATGTGTTTAGGCGACTTGTGGTAGAGCCACATGTTTTTTTTATCTCTTCTTCTTGCTCGTACTAGCTTGCATACTTACATTTATGATTAGCATGAAGTATAGTAGAGTAGTTATGTACCACTGAGCTTTGTAAGCTCAGCGCTCAAAATTGTTGTTTCCGTGCGTAGGTTGATCGTTAGATCGTGGGACCGATGAGCACTATCAGTATGAGCTTTGTAAGCTCAGCGCTCAGAATTTTGTAGGATGGTTGTTCCCTCTTGTATCTGTCTTTTAATTAATGAATTTTTCTTTATTGTCCAAAAAAAAAAACTAGCAGTAAATCAGCAACAGCGCTATCTTCACTCAAACACAAAACCCACACCAAAAACCCTTTCAAGAAACCTACTGCTCTCATTCGACATTCAGCACCAAAGTCGAAAACACAAAAAACAAGCAAAACTCGATAAAATTGTACTGACGAACAGCCCGAACCACCAAACGAGCTAACAACTAAATTTGATTCTGAACCTCTAGCATCACCAACTCTTCCATGACATCCTCCTCATTCCCGATAATCTCAACCCCAAGATTTTTTTTTTCTAGTTCAAGAGCTTTCCTTGCTGGTTTCGTAAGAATTTGCTTCCTGGCAATATCAAACTCCGTAGGCGAATAATTGGTAATTTCAACCGAAGCATTCTCTTTTCCGAATTTCTTGTTTTTTTATAGCACATTCTCTTCTCTCTCTCCTTTTCTCCTTTTCCTTGAGCGCCTTATCTTGAAATTCGAATAGCGTAACATATTTCTTCCTACAACGAGGTTCTTGAAGTTCGGGGAGCTAGTTCGATTGCTCAGACACATCTCCAAAGTCTTGAGGCACACCTGCAGATCTAATGTTCCTGGCATTATTCGCCAAATGACGAGGCCCCTCCAACCTTCAAATTAGTGGAATCATTATTTTCCAACAATTGAACCGAACTTCGCATGGCACCATTGGAACCCTCTCCTTCTAGTACTAAAGGAACCTCTGTATCCAAAGCCTCTCCAGCTGTAGGAAACTTCTCTCACCAGATTCGAAACGCCAGCCGTTGCACACATTTCACGTTCCTCTCGTCCCTCGTCAACAATCGGATTGACTCCCATTCCACCACTAAAATTTACCCGACATGGAACAATACTCTCGATTACAATTCAGTTTTTTACTGTGCATTTGGCCTTTTGTGTTGTAAAACTTTTAATTATGGTTTTAGATTGATCGGAAGTTTTAGATGGGTTTATTATTATGTCTAAGCTAAATAATGTATAGCTATTTTGGTTGGGTTTGATTTTCTAGAATTAGAAATAGGGATGACAAATGGGCGGAGCGGGTGCAGACACCTCCTCCCCATACCCATACCCACCTAAATTTTTATATCCGCCACCTACCCACCACCCACGGTGGGTACAATTTTTAAATCCATACCCACACCTACTACCCAACTCGATAGCCACCACCCAATTCGTACGTGCCCGTACCTCCCTAACAAACATCCACTAATATCGAAATATGTAAAAATAAATTACAGACTTTTGTAAATAAGAGTAAAATTTCGCATACTTTATTGAATGATTAAGTGCATATATATAATATATTTGTACTGATATAAATTTAACTACTAATAACTAACTAATTATAGCTAACTTAACTAAAGCACATTTACATCGGTATAAATTCTACTTAACTACAGCTAACAAACTAACTATAGCTAACTTAACTAAAACATATTTACACTGGTATAAATTCTACTTAACCACACATATTACAAATTTACAACATGATTAATTCAAGCTCGATCATAAACTATAAATACAAGCTTGATCATAAACCATCTTTTTTTCAAATTAAATTAATTGAGTTCAAAGTCTACAAACTTAAGGATTAATGTATATTTTAAAACAAACAAAGATCTTAGTACATTAAACACCATAATAAAAAATATAATCAAAGTCTACAAACATAAACGGTCAAAAATTCATATAGCGGGCAGATACGGGGCGGGCGGATGCGGTGTGGGTGATGTCTCAAATCCACTACCTACCCACTACCCATGACGGGTATGACTTTTTACATCCACACCCGCCCACTACCCACCAAACTCATACCCATCTCCGCTCCAACTGGAGCAGGTGCGATGCGAAATCCACGAAATTGTACTCGTTTGCATCCCTAATTAGAAAGAACAAACAAACTATAAGTAAAATGAGAAAACGAGGGAAATAAAAATAACATAATACGAATACGGAAAGAATAAATAAATCCACATATTGCTGAAATTTAAGTAACTCATTGAAGTATATCAGAACTAAACGTGTTTAATACATTTGCATAGGCAGTTATCAACATATGCATGTCTAACATGAATCAAGTTCTAAAATAAATCTTTTCCTGGGCGTCATCCTTGATGATATTACGAAGGATATCGGGGAAATCAAATGGCCACAACTCTAAATCATCATCTTCACTAACACGCATTTTCGAAAGATAGTCGGCCGCTTTATTAGCTTCACGCCATGAATGTGTCACAAGATGGTTCTCAAAGCTATCTAATAGTTCCCAAATTTGACTTAAATAGCAACCAATCTCCGGACCATACTTCAGCTCTTTATTAATGGCTTTTACAACATTGCTTGAATCGGATTCGACCCATATTGTGCTTATGCCTAAATCTGAAGCTAGCATAAGACCCCTCCAAAGAGCCCATAGTTCAACCAAGAAAACATTGTCTTCAAACGATTTAGTGAAGAAGGCACATATTGGATTACCCTTATCGTCTCGGAATAAACCGCTAAAAGTTGAACTTCCTGGAATCACAGATCCGTCCGTATTTAGCTTTATACATCCTGGTTGCGGCTTCTTCCAAAAGCACCATTTAATTGGTGCGGTGATCGGAGGAACTAAAATAGAAACACCGTTTTTGGTCATTGTCGTACACAATGGACAATGAAGTTCATGCGCCATCTTTTTGGTCTTGGAATTACAGCCACATGAAGTTGAACTTGAAGCGTATAAAATTCCAGAGTTCTTGGAACTCCACATGGATGACTTCGAGATTTTTTTTATCGGAGAAACTTTTAGAGCTATCGCAAAACAACAAAGCCATTACTGGATTTTTAGAGGATTTAGGTATAGAGTAGTGAGTGTGGGTTATGAACTAAAAGCTTCCTGTTTTAATTTATAGGAGAAATGGTAAACTAAAAAAAAAAGAAACTTAGAGCGTAAGAAATATGTAAATTCTAAGTTCACTAGGATTTGTATTATAATAAAATAAGCTGAAAAAATATTTAGAATCTAAATTTCATTAGGATTCATATTATGATAAGATAAGCGGGGATAATAACCGAAACGCTCAAGGATAAGCGGGGAAAAGTTGCTATATCAAACAATATAAATCCCATTTTTCTTAAGCTATTTCATCAATTTTATGTAAATAAAATAATTTTTATATTTAATAATTAATAATAGTAGTAATAAGAAAATGAAAATTCCTTACATATGGTGACTATATTTTCGTTAAAATTTTATTTTATTGATTGTTAATGAACTTTTATATTTTCACCTTTTAGTATTTTTTTTGAATAAACCTTTTAGTATATTCTAAAAATGATTATTAGTTGATATACATTAAGAGTAGATTCTTGTTGTTGTTACAAGCGGCTTTAATTCATCGTGACTCATGTGTCCTAAATTAATATTTACATAAACAATTACGAAAACATAATGGTGGATTAACGCCGTTTGTGTCAAAAAAAAAAAACTCACCTCCAATATATCAAGAGCAATTATTCTATACACTGGTGATGAAAATTAAAAGTTTCTATAAGAGCTCTAGTTTTAGGGTTTATAAATTTAATTTAGGGGTAGGATTTAGTGGTTTAGAATTTAGGGTTTAAGATTAAAATTTAAGATTTATAAGTTAAAACCTAAATCCCTCGACATATTACCCTAAAATCTAAATATTAAATTTTAGCCATTGTCCCTAAATTTAAATCTTTAAAATCTAAACCCTAAACTAAATTTACAAACCCTAAAATTAAGGTGTTTATAAAAACTATTAGTTTTCACCGCTTGTGTATTGAATATAAATCCACGTTTCAAATACTAAAAAAGATTCTTTTTTGGTAAATCGACGGAGTAATTTTTTTTTATTAAATAGAGAGGTATTACATTCTTAGACCGAGATTCAAACCCATACAAAATGGGGCATTATGAACATCCTTAGCCACTAGGCCAATTAGTGAATCTCGACGGTATAAATTTTTAACTCCACGAACACGAGTAAAATAATGTCATGTGTACTTAATTTATATTTAATAAAAATAAAAGACAAAAAAATGACAATGTTTTAAGCGTGCTTGTGGATTATTACCAAATACTAATATTACTATAGATGCAAAGAAAAAAAAAGTAAAAATCATGCAACAATCGCCTAACTCCATTTAATTAAAAATTGATCAAAATCATTATTCAAAAAATTATCATAATCATTGTAAAGTAAAACAAAATCTTTTAAATATTAGCAATATGATCAATAATGATTATATTGATCTCCTAATCTAAATATCTTGATTAATTAATATGGATTGTATATTATCATTTGTATAATTAAAGTTCGAGAAAACTTGAAAATTGGGGCTCAAAACTTTATTTTTAGGTAAGACAATTATTCTTACTATTAAGAGAAAATCTGAGATTAAAAAAATTATATATGATATTTAAAATTAAATTTAATGTATCAATAGATTGGGATTTGTGTGAGTGAAAATGCTTTCGATTATGTTTGAAAAAGGCAATTAAATGTACATAAAAACTGTCTAATTTATCTCTTGAAAAAAAGCAAAATTGTTGTGGATTTAAGTTGTACTACTATCTTGTCAAGGACCAATATTAATGATTTTTGCTTGGTCCCACAATATAACAAATTACAAAAAAAATGGGCATTTTTTTTCAAACCTAGTTTTTTTCCTTTAAACACAAAGAAAAAACAGGCTTCTAGTTTTTAAAAGGCTTAAATGGGTAGTTTAGGCCTCTAACTCACACTAAATAATTAATTTAACTCATCTATGATAAATATAGACAATTAGACATATAATTATGAAATCATGAATTATATTAATTTAATCCTTTAACTATGTAATTGCTAACAACATTGATGTAACAGTTCATAGATAATGACGTGATAAACGGGTAATATTGATTTTGTTTTATAAAAAAATTGAAGGCTTAATTGAGTTTTATGGGAGGCTTGAAGGGGTTTTTTTTTTATAGTTTTAAATATTATAATGGATAAACTACACTGTTAGTCATTGAATTTATAAGGTATTTTTATTACGATTATTAAATTTTTATATTATTTTTATTACGGTCACTATTATTAGCTAACGTGAAACGATATTTTTTTTCTTTTTTTCCCTCTTTTCTCTCTTTGTTCCATGGATATAAAAACTGACCTGTCCGTATTTAAACCACCAAAAGCTGAATTTCTGGGAATCACAGACCCGTCCGTATTTAGCTTTATACACCATAATTGCGTCTTCTTCCAAAAACACCATTTAATTAGTGCGGTGATAGGAGGAATTAAACTAGAAACACCATCTTTCGTCATTGTCGTATACAATGGACAATGAAGTTCATGCGCCATCTTTTCGATTTTGGAATTACAGCTACATGAAGTAGAAGTTGAAGCGTATAAAATTCCAGAATTTTTGGAACTCCACATGGATGCCTTCAAGACTCTTTTATGGAGAAACTTTTAGAGCTATGCAAAACACCGAAGCCATTAGTGGATTTTTAGAGGATTTAGGTATCTATTAGTGAGTGTGGGTTATGAACTAAAAGCTTCCTGTTTTAATTTATAGGAGAAATAGTAAACTAAAAAAAAGGAAATTTAGACAGTACGAAATATATAAATTCTAAGTTCACTAGGATTTGTATTATAAATCTAAATTTCATTAGGAATTGCTATTTGCTGCGAAAAACGAAATCGAGGCAGCGGGAAGCAGACTGTTGAGAATGGATGAGATGGTGGATTCTCGGGCTCCCAATCAGATTGGTGACTAAAGCATGAAAGAAACAATTGATTGGTGACTATACATGTACTTTATCCAATTTGTTAGTGAAAACTCAGATTTACCGAATTGAAATTAGAAATATATATACGACCCCGGAAGACAAAAGAAATTCATCAGTGTTTGAAATTAGATTTAGCTTTGTTTGCTTTCCTCAAAAAAAAAAAGATTTAGCTTTGTTTGATTTGTTGGTGTTCGAAATTAGGTTTAGCTTTGCTTGATTCCTTGCTGTTTGAGTTTGAAATCAGTCATCAGTGTTCCAGTAAGGGAGTGACACTGTCAAGTTGGGAGATTTAAGGTGGGGGAAATGGCGACGAGAGAAGAAGAGACTTTGAAGAAAGAGGAGGAACTGGGGATTGCACCGAACGATGAAGAAGACTACGAGCATGATTCAAAGGAAAGGGCTCTACAGAGATACTTTCTCCAAGAGTGGAAACTTGTAAAATCTCTGTTAGATGACATTGTTTCCAATGGCCGCGTTTCAGATCCTTCCTCCGCCCATAAGATCCGTTCCATCGTAATCTCTCATCCTCTCTCGTTTTCTGTGATACCCTGTTTTCAAATTTTTATTTTTAATTTTCTTCTTGTATTTTCCCCAGATGGATAAGTACCAGGAACAAGGCCAATTGCTAGAACCCTACTTAGAAAGCATGGTTTCTCCTTTGATGTTCATTATCCAATCGAATTAGGCATTGATTCCGATGAGATTCTTGAAATAATTAAGCCTATATCTATCATTATTTATTCTCTTGTTACTGTTTCCGGTTACAAAGCTGTTATCAAGTTCTTTCCACATCAAGTATCTGATCTAGAACTCGCTGTTTCTCTCCTAGAGAAATGCCACAGCACGGCTTCTGTAACATTCTTACGGCAAGAGAGCACGGGAGAAATGGAGGCGAAATGCGTAATGCTTTTGTGGCTTTCTATTCTTGTTTTGGTTCCTTTTGATATATCCTCTGTTGATACTAGCATTGTGAATAGTAGCGGTTGTACTGGTGAGGATGAGTTGGCTCCTTTAGTGTTGAGAATAATAGGGTTTTCCAAAGATTACCTTTCGAATGCTGGTCCGATGCGAACTGTGGCGGGATTAGTTCTCTCTAAGCTTCTAACACAGCCGGATATGCCGAAGGCTTTGTCCAGGTATTTTATATTTGTGTGCAATAGAGTTTTTTCTTTAGTTATTATGTTTAAACTCAAGTTAAATCGACTCTAAGCTATTTAGTTGCTTTTGTTACTTTGTTTTTCAGTTTTATTGAATGAACTCATGAAGTTTTATCGTCAACAGCGGATGATGTTGTGAGTCATTTTCTGTTGATAGGTACTATGGAAGCCCTTGCTGCCATTTTTAAGGTTTGTTTTGGACACTAGTGAGTATAATCTGTACCGAGTTAAAGATATGAACGAAATATAAAGGAGTATTATATCAAAAATCATACAGCTAGCCAAGTGTAAAAGGATACTCTTGTGACATCATTTGTATGTCTATTGTGATATAGAACTTTTATCTGCATGAAATTACTCTGTAGGCTATTCATCTATGTTAATGAAGCTAATGTCTATTGTATTAATAAGATTAATGCTATTTTTGCATTGTTTTAATTATCTCAGTTTATAGTCTCATGCGTAGTATTTACTGTGGTCGGGCTGGCAGCCGGAAAGTATTGGTGGATGTTGTTCCTACCATTTGGTGTGTTGATCAAATCAGGTTCTGCTTCTAGGAGTCCTTTGCTTCGCAAGTATTTGGTAAAGTTAACTCAAAGAGTGGGACTTACTTGCCTCCCTCATCGTTTACCAACATGGCGCTATGTGGTTAGTGTTACTGAATGCATGCTTTCTTGTTGTGCACTACATGTACTTGGGGGTTGCTTCTCATATATGAAAGCTATTACATTTTCTAGCCCAAATTTATGTTAATATTTGAAATGTTGAAACATATGTTGGTCAAAGATCCTTCATAGCATGCAAAGTTTCCGTGACAAGAATGACAAATCTTGAAAGATTTGCTTGGTATTATATATCTTATGCTTTTGAGTCATTACTGGTGCTAATTGGCTTGTACTTCACATTTAGTTTATTATGTTGGTGCAGTTCTTGTTTTATCACTGTTTATCTTCTTAACTGGATGTAGTTCTACCTTAATGGTGCTTTCTCACCTTTCTGTTTGCCTTGCATGCAGGGAAGAACCAGCTCACTCGGAGACAATATTTCTTCGAGTGCATCCAACAAGAACAATCAATTAAACCATGATGTGATTCCAGACAACCACGAATCAGAAGAAAATTCCAACTGTCCTGAAGATGAAGATATGGATGTTCCTGAGATTGTAGAAGAGGTTATTGTTGGTTAGCACGAGTAAAATAGAGTAATAATTATATTAGGAGTTGTAATTTTATCCTAGTAAAGTTATAATTCTATTAGGAGATGTAATCTTATCCTAACAAGTAGTATAGTTTTTTTTAAACTTTGTAAAGAGATAAAAGTCCTATCCTTGTTGTTAATTATTAAGGATAAAACTCCTTGTAAAAAGTTTTTAAAAAGACTTTCTGTTGTACATCGAAATTAACAGAGTAATTCTAATAAAACTCTGATTTCTACATGGTATCAGAGCAGACCGATCTTCTTTTCCATTAAAATTATTCTGCTTCTCTATCGAAATCTCCTTTCTCCATGGCTGGATCAGATTCTTCCTCTGATGTTAGCACTCCTGTGACCACTCGACAGGCTGATTTTTCATTATCCGATGCCTCTCTTTCTCCCATTACCTCCTACAAACTTAATGGGAACAACTACCTTCCATGGTCTCAACCTGTGAGGCTTTATATCACTAGTAGAAGAAAAGAATCCTATCTTTTCGATTCTCTCGAAAATTCGAAAAAACTGATCCTACTTACAGCAATTGGTTAAGTGAAAATACCATGATCGTGTCATGGTTGATCAACTTCATGATTCCTGAAGTAGGAGAAAATTTTATGCTCTATAAAACTGTTGTCGAAATTTGGAATGCTGCTCGAGATACATATTCAAGTATTGATAACACATCAGAACTCTTTTGGGTGGAAAATCAAATCAAAGATCTTCGCCAAGGAGAGGTGACTGTAGCTCAATATTTTGGGGTCTTGACTAAATCTTTGGTGACAAATTGATCTATATAAAGCTAGTGATTGGAAGTGCTCAAGATGTTATTTTTACAATAGTCTAAAAAACCGAGAAGAGAATTTTTTGATTTTTGTCCGGCCTTCATGGGGAATATGATGGGGCCAAAAGCAGGATCTTGGCCACTAAATCCCTTCCCCAAATTCGTGAAGCCTTCTCTGAAATAAGAAGAAAGGAAAGCAGGCGTTCCTTGATGGCACAAGCTGTCCATCCGACAAGCATTCTTTCGCACTCCTTACACACTCCACCTCTGGAAATAAACAAAGGAGGGGGAGACCTTTGTGTGAACACTGCAAAAAGGTTGGTCATGTCATGGAACAGTGTTGGAAACTACATGGGAAACCAGCCGAGTGGAAGCCTCCTCAATCCAAATTCAAGAAGGAGGCTCACCTTGCATCTCCTGCCATCTCTCCTGCCAACTTTACCATCAGCTCCTCCAGCAATTTTAGCAAGCAGCAGATTGAAGAGCTTCAACAACTTTTCAACCAACTGTCATTTAAATCTTCTCATAATGCCCTCATGACCACAGAAGGTAGCATCCCTTGTTTGGCCACCAATAATTCTTTGTTTTGGATAGTAGATTCAGGGCTTCGACCATATGACAGAAATCGAAGCCTTTTTCTACATTTAACGATCACAAGTCCGCTTCCTCAATCGAGAATAGTAGATGGTTCTCTATCCACGATTAAAGGGAGTGGTTCAATTGATTAAATGATCGCCTAGTGTTATATGATGTTCTATATGTTCCCAATCTTGCTTGCAACTTGCTATCTGTGAGTAAGTTGGTTATGAATGTTAATTGTGATGTTAATTTTGGGATTGTTGGTTGTGTTTTTCAGGCACGGGACTCGAAGAGGGTGAATGGTAGTGCTAGGTTGTGCAATGGCTTATACTTACTTGATGGATTCCCCTCTCAGAATTCAATTTTTTCCACTTGCCTTCAGACTTCAGTTTCCTCCACCAATTCGATTTCTAGTGAAATAATGCTATGGCATTATAGGTTAGGACATCCCAATTTTTTCTATCTTGCAAAGTTGTTTCCCAATTTATTTATAAATAAAAGTCCATCTTTTAACTGTGAAGTGTGTCAAATGGCCAAACATACACGAAAACCATATGTTTCCTCCAAATTTAAACCTACTTCCCTATTTTCTATTATTCATAGTGACATTTGGGGCCCTTCTAAAGTAAAAGGCATCTCTGGGTTTAGATGGTTTGTGTTTTTTATTGATGACTATTCTAGAGTCACTTGGACATTCTTGATGAGAGATAAATCTGATGTAGATACAATCTTTAGAAATTTCTATCAGATGATTGAAACCCAGTTTGAAAAACAAATTAAAATGGTGAGGAGTGATAATGGTAGTGAGTATCTTAGCAGGTCTCTTGGGTCTTTTTTTAAAGAAAAAGGAATTTTGCATTTAACTTCCTGTGTTAATACCCCTCAACAAAATGGAGTAGCTGAGCGAAAAAATAGACATATTCTAGAGGTCACTAGGTCCCTCTTACTTTTGGCTAAAGCTCCTAAATATCTTTGGGGGAAGCTCTTCTTACTGCCACATACCTTATTAATCGGATGCCTAGCAAGACACTAGGATTCAAGGTACCTAGTGAAACACTTTTGTCTCACTTTCCAAATTTAAAACCATTATCCTCAGTTCTTCCTCTTCGAGTCTTTGGATGCACAGCCTTTGTTCATGTGCATAGCAGTAATCGGGGTAAACTTGATCCTAGGTCACTAAGATGTGTGTTTATAGGATACTCCTCGAGTCAGAAGGGCTACAAATGTTACTCCCCATCCCAAGGAAAAACCTACATATCCTTTGACGTCACCTTCTTTGAAAATCAGCCGTATTTTGCAGGTACTGAAATTCAGGGGGAGAAATATAGGGAATTTCAGCCCTTACTTAACCTACAGCCTATCATCTCGTTGCCTATCCTTGATGAAAATCTCAATACTCAACAGTTTGTGTCCTCCTTGCCTTCTTTGCCTACCTATGATGAACCTGTGACTGCTACACCTAGTAATCCTATTGAAATACCTTTTCCCCAGTCAAAAATTACCAGTCCTTATACAACACCTCCTCCAACACTTAAAACCACCTCAAAAACTCTACTCAAGGTGTATACAAGAAGGAAAGGACCTGTAACTGAAGAACAACCTAACATTTGCCAAGAGCCTATTTTGGGTCCTGCTGTCGAGGAAATAAAAGGTAACATTATCCCACAAGACTTTTCCACTGTTGATTTAGATGATTTTCCTATTGCTATTAGAAAAAGGGGCAAGGAAATGCACTGTTTATCCTATTAACAGATTCGTTGCTTATGGAAATTTATTGTCTGGTTTTAAAACCTTTACTGCTAGTATTGACAGTGTAAAGATTCCCAAGACAGTAGAAAAATCTTTTGAAAGTCCTGAATGGAGAAAAGCTGTTGAAGAAGAGGTTAAAGCATTGCAGAAGAATAACACCTGGAGTTTGACTAATCTGCCGAAAGAGAAAAGGGTTGTTGGGTGCAAATGGGTTTTACTGTAAAGTACAAATCCGATGGGAGCATTGAAAGACACAAGGCAAGACTAGTTGCTAAAGGGTTCACTCAATCATATGGAGTGAACTATCAAGAAACTTTTGCACCAGTAGCCAAGCTAAACACCATCAGAGTGTTGTTTTCTGTGGCAGTTAATAGAGACTGGAAGTTGCATCAATTGGATATCAAAAATGCATTCCTAAATGGAAGACTTGAGGAAGAAGTGTACATGGAAATTCCACCAGGCTTGGGAGGAAAGGTGACAAAAGAGACAGTATGCAAGCTAAATAAATCACTCTATGGGTTGAAGCAGTCCCCTAGAGCATGGTTTGAGAGATTTGCGAAGGCTATGGTTCAAAATGGTTTCAAGCAAAGCCAAGTAGACCATACTTTGTTTAGAAAGGTGGCATTCAATGGTAAGATGACTCTCTTAATTGTCTATGTTGATGATATGATTATCACTGGGGATGACAGAAAGAATAGAGAAGCTCAAATCTGTTTTAGCAAAGGAGTTCGAAACCAAGGACTTGGGAAGTCTTAGGTACTTCTTGGGAATGGAAGTTGCAAGATCAAAGGAAGGTTTGGTTATCAATCAAAGGAAGTATATCCTTGATCTACTCACAGAGACTGGAAAGCTTGGGTGTAGACCAGTTGACACTCCAATGACCCAGGTTTGAAATTTGGTAAAGAAGATATTGGGAATCCTGTGAACAAGGAATCCTACCAAAGGTTGGTTGGAAAGTTGATTTATCTTTCACTCACTAGACCAGATATTGCATACTCAGTGGGCATAGTTAGCCAGCACATGAGTGACCCCTGAGAAGAGCACTTAGAGGCTGTTAATAGGATCCTAAGGTACTTGAAGCTCACACCAGGATCTGGGCTTATTTTCAAGAAGCACCAGGACAGAACAGTGAAAGTGTATACAGACTCAAGTTGGGCAGGTGAATTAACAGATAGGAGATTCGTAAGTGGTTATTGCACCTTTGTATGGGGTAATCTGGTTACTTGGAGAAGTAAAAAACAATAGGTTATCTCTAGGAGCAGTGCTGAGGCAGAGTTTAGGGCAATGGCCCTTGGGATATGTGAAGGAATGTGGATTAAGAAGCTTCTGACTAAACTAGAGTTGGATGGAAGTTCACAGTTTGAAATTTATAGTGACAGCCAATCGACAATGAGCATTGCAAGGAATCTTGTGCAACATGACAGGACCAAACATATTGAAATAGATAGATATTTTATCTATGAGAAGGTCAACAATGGGACTGTAAGGCTGAACTACATTCCTACCAAAGACCATCTTGCGGATATCTTCATCAAGGCACTTCCAAGAGCAACCTTTGATGTGCTTTCATCCAAACTGGGTGCATACAACATATACACGCCAGTTTGAGGGGGAGTGTTGGTTAGCACGAGTAAAATAGAGTTATAATTCTATTAGGAGTTGTAATCTTATCCTAGTAAAGTTATAATTCTATTAGGAGATGTAATCTTATCCTAACAAGTAGTTTAGTTTTATTTAAAATTTGTAAAGAGATAAAAGTCCTATCCTTGTAGTTAATTACTAAGGATAAAACTCCTTGTAAAAAGTCTTTAAAAAGACTTTCTGTTGTACATCGAAATTAACAGAGTAATTCTAATAAAACTCTGATTTCTACAGTTATTGAGGTGTTGCGTTCTGGATTGAAAGACGCGGTATGTCTAAAGAGTAAGATTATGTTATGTGAACCTTTTGCTTTCTTGTAAACTAGCTCGTAGGAAAGATTGAAGTGTTGTCATCTCTAGATTTTTATTTACCTTGTTCGCTTCATCATTCATCAAAATGTCATATTTGGGTACGCTTGGTGTTAAGTAGTCCATGGTGGTACCCTTTAACTAAAACTTCAATATGATTGTTAATGTAATTTCCATCACTCAGAAGAAATGTAGGGTGATTGGAAATGTTGTACCTACATGAGTGTGCAAGTTGAAGTGTTTCGGTTGAATTATCATGGCATTGTAGAGTAAGCCTAACCAAGCAATAGATAGAAGTTTGACATGAGTTTGCGGATTATTGTAGACGAGCAATTTACTCTTTTTTTCCCTTCTTTTAGACTGCTGATTTGATTATCTGAGATTTGTTATGTAGGACACTGTTGTACGTTGGTCTGCCGCTAAAGGTATAGGCCATGTAACTTCACGTTTAACATCTGGACTTTCAGAAGAAGTATTGTCATCTGTATTGGAGCTGTTTGCACCTGGTGAGGTATGCTGATGTCTTTGCCATCTCTTATATCTATTAGACCCCCCGCCCAAAAGAAAAAGAAAGAGGTGGGAAGTTGGATTATTATGTATTTCTAGATATATGATATTTCACTTGCATTCCATCTAAAATTATTCTTGAACCTTTTTTAGCTTGTAGAGATTATAGGGTTCATGTTGATATGCATTCCTTCTAAAATTATTCTTGAACCATTTTTAGCTTGTAGAGATTATAGGGTTCATGCTGATATGTAATGTTTTTCAGGGAGATGGTTCATGGCATGGGGGTTGCTTAGCATTGGCTGAACTGGCTAGGAGAGGATTGCTTTTACCTTCCAGTCTCCCAAAAGCTGTACCTGTTGTCATAAAGGTTGTGTGGTTTTCAATCTTCTCAAAGTAATTGAATTACTATTAACCCTAGATGAATTTCTCCTTGAAACCAGGAAACTTTATATGGTTGTAAAATTTCATCCCCGATGAAGATTCGGTGCCTTAGCCTGGTTTTCTGGCAATTTAAGCTGAAATTGTTTGCTTCAAATGCACTAAGGATAAGACACAAATTTGTTTGCTGATTATGAGTGGTCTTCTTGACAGGCATTACATTATGATGTTCGAAGAGGTCCACATAGCGTTGGATCTCATGTACGTGATGCTGCTGCCTACGTTTGTTGGGCATTTGGTCGTGCTTATCATCACACAGATATGAGAAATGTATTGGAACAGCTTGCTCCCCACCTCTTAAATGTGGCATGCTATGATCGTGAGGTGCTGACTTTTGTGCATTTTTCATGTTCCATATTATAAATATTGCCTAATATTTTATTAGTTTTATTTAACCATGCTAATTTGACATTTGCATTAGGTTAACTGTAGAAGAGCTGCTGCAGCTGCGTTTCAGGAGAATGTTGGAAGACAAGGGAATTACCCACATGGAACTGACATAGTGAATGCTGCTGACTACTTTTCGCTTTCATCACGAACAAACTCTTACATTCATGTTGCCATCTGTATTTCTCAGTATGAAGGGTATCTTCATCCATTTGTGGATGAGCTTCTGCATAGCAAGATCTGTCACTGGGTATGATCTGAACTTCAAGTTAACAATTATGTTCATCAGAGGAATTTTGAATTTTTCTGGATGTTGTCATGTTAATGGGGGCATATCCTGCCATTTTCTCTCAAAGGACTTTACTCACAGGATCTATGCTTGGTAGTTCTTATAACAAGAATCCGAGATTTAATGATTTATTGTTTATATTGTTGGAATCATCATTGGCATCATCATTGTTTTTTCCACTTGGTTGTTATTTCTATTTGCTAATATACCTTTAGCCCTTTCGTTTTTCAAATGAAACTTCTAGTTGTATATATTTCAGTGGAGCATGCGGCATGCACTAGGACACTTTGTTATTTTGCTGAATTATAATAGTAGTCATTCATGATCAATTCATTATTACCATTTTTTCCTTTGGGTTACTGCTACTTTTTATGTTAAGCAGTTTTAGGAATTGATGACTTATTCATGAATTGTGCTTGATTTCTTCAGGATAGGAGCTTGAGAGAGCTTGCTGCAGAGGCACTTTCTGCTCTTGTCAGATATGATGCTGCATACTTTGCAGACTTCGTTCTTGAAAAGTTAATTCCTTTTACTCTGTCATCTGATTTATGCACACGCCATGGTGCAACCTTAGCAGCTGGAGAACTTGTTTTGGCTCTACATCAGTGTGGTTATGATCTTCCCAGTGGTAGGCGACTTTCCTGGCTCTTAAGTATATAGCTATTTAATGGAAATTTTAACTAATCATAAGATAAACCAAAAAATTGCTCAGGATTTGATTTTTATTTTGAATGCTTCCTTGTTTCTGCTTTTTCTTTCCCCTTCCTGTTTCTAAAGCACTTTTAGAATGGTATAATTTCTTGAATTGAGTGTTCTATGACTCTACCACGATACAATATTCATTGAATAATGGAATGTTCCAGAAAATTTTGTAAACAAAATAGAATTTGTCAAAATTCGTTGTTGTTTGAAAATGTTTAAAATCATAAAAGCAAGATTTATATTAGAAAATGTTTGGTTTTTCAAGTACCACTGGCGGTTGCTTCTTTATTATAGGCTTTGGTGGATTGTGTTGCATGATTAGTATAGTGTTCGATAGGACGGAGGAGATATAAAGGCAGAGGCCATTAGTCAGAGCCATCTGCTGCTTTAGTTTGTCATATTTTATCTCAGTTTCTCATTCAATAAAGTTATTTTATTTTAGCTTTTTAAATCTATAAATTGAGCAAACAGTATTCCCTCAAGATAAGCAGAGACAAGTTTCTGGTATCGTTCCGGCTATTGAGAAAGCACGCCTCTATCAGGGGAAGGGTGGAGAAATAATGCGAGCAGCTGTTTCCCGGTTTATTGAATGCATCTCATTTTCTCGACTTCCTTTGCCGGAGAAAACAAAACGAAGTTTGATCGACACCCTTAATGAGAATATGAGACACCCTAACTCTCAGATACAGGTTTCTTTTGTGCTATAAGATTTTTTCCCTGTAAAATTGAATTTCCCCTTAATTATATCTTGAATTGAGAATCAAAATTATTATTTGAACTTCAGACTGCAGCTGTGAAAGCCCTAAATCACTTTGTACAAGCATACCTTGTTGCTACTGATAATAAAGGTGCTGTTAGTAATAATATAACATCCAAATACCTACAACTCTTGAAAGATGAAATGTTGCTGTAAGAAGAGGATCTGCAATGGCATTGGGTGTTTTACCCTATGAATTGTTGGCTAATCAGTGGAGGGATGTGATTTTGAAGCTTTGCAGCTCTTGTGCAATTGAGGTACTAGTTTTCACTTTGAATAAGTTTCTTACTTAAAGAACTATGGATGTAATACTGTAAATGAACGAAGCCTTTGTTGACGGCTCGTGAATGAGCTCGGTTATGGCTTGATTATGTTCACCTATGTACATCGAATCTAAACTGAAACTAATAACCTGCCCAATCTTCCTGAATTCATACCTTATCCAACCTGATTTGACCACAAGAGCCGGTTGGCTCCTTGGTCAACAGCGTATAGATTTTACGGATGCTTTAATTGCTAGGCTGAGCTGAGTTCAAGTCTCAATATATGGTATATGAAATATTTTCTAGAAATTAGTTACAAGATCTTGTTAAGAGCTCGATAAGAGAAACAATCTGAGCATGAAGAATAATTTCGTTTGAGGCTTTGAGCTCATTTAAACTTACCCAAACTGAGTTTGTACAAGCAAATACTCAGATGAGCTCAGTTCATTTACAGCCCTATGTGGATTTTTGACTGATGTGGTGTATATTTTCTGTGTAGGATAACCCCGAGGATAGAGATGCTGAAGCACGAGTTAATTCTGTCAAAGGACTTGTATCTGTTTGTCAGACATTAACTCAGGAAAGAGAAAGTTCTGATATCGACAACATGTCACTATTTCTTCTCATTAAGAATGAGGTGATGGTCAGTTTGTTTAAAGCACTCGATGACTATTCTGTTGATAACAGAGGAGATGTGGGTTTTTGGGTTCGTGAAGCTGCTATGGAAGGCCTTGAAAGATGTGCATATATCCTCTGCAAGAGAGATTCCATGAGTTCTACCGGGAAATCAGACATGCTTGAATCTGTGTCAAGGCATCCTAATAGTGGTATTGTTGAGGAGAATCAAATATGCACTTTTTTCGACATAAATCTTGCAACAAATTTGGTGGGAGGGATTGTCAAGCAAGCTGTAGAAAAGATGGATAAACTAAGAGAAGTCGCTGCTAAGGTTCTCCAAAGGATTCTGTACCACAAGGAAACTTTTGTTCCTTTTATACCTTATAGGGAAAAGATAGAAGAAATTGTTCCGAACAAAACAGATTTAAAGTGGGGAGTAAGTAGTTATGTCTCACATGTTTTAGAAAAAAAATAGTTATGTGTACTTGCCCAGTTTGGTTCATGTGTACTTTCGGATCTTATATTAAAATTCCATTATGTGCTTGCTTTTAGGTACCTACCTTTTCATATCCACGTTTTGTGCAACTACTTCAGTTCAGTTGTTATAGCAGACCAGTGCTATCTGGTTTAGTTATTTCAATTGGTGGCTTGCAAGATTCTTTGAGGAAGGCTTCACTGTCTGCATTTTTGGAGTATCTTCAGGTCGATCAATAAAGAAACCAAAGTGTGTAAGTTATCCACCGGCATCCTTTGGATACTCCAGGAGTATAAGCGACGTGACAGGGTTATTATACCCACATTGAAGGTAACTCAATCTCTTGATACCTTTCTCAATAAAATTCGATGCCATCGAACTCCATCACTGTTTATTTTTTATCTGTTTCAAAATTTGCTGCTAACCAAGAAACAGAAACATCAGAAGCATTACATTGTATTTTGAAACCTCTATGTTTTCTTGTCATGGATTAACTATGAAATATTGTTATACTCTTTTTCTTATATATATGTTGGTGTGATGCATATTGCAGACAATTGAGATTCTTTTCAGCAAAAGGATATTGTTGGATATGGAGGTTAGTTTCTCTTTCTTTGAAACATGTGAACTTTTCCCATGACTCTTTTGTAGTCATTATGTTATAAATTTGGCTGAAATTTCTTGCGTAGAAAGGGAATCTTTTTCAAATTTGACCTCTTTTCAATTTCTCCCGGATGAGAGTAATTATGATCTTTGTGGTGGTAAGAAAACCATGTTAATTAAAATTGCATTTTGATTCGAGGAAATTAAGTAATGTGCTGACGTATGTGGCTTTGAGGGATTGTGTTAGGGAAGCTTCCTTATTGACTTGAAATACCTGTTAAAACATGGTGATTCGGCACAAAAGGATACGGATGTCTAGGGGACCTTTGAAGTTCTATCAGTTCCTTTATCATTACAAAAATGCCGAGGAATAATTGTGGTTTAATGGTTCATTTGTTTAGATGTCAAACCTATGGATCCTTCTTTGGAATGCATTTTAAACCATAAAAGTGAAATTTTAACTTACAGGCTCGTACTTCGGTTTTCTGTTCTGGTGTTTTGGATTCTCTGGCGATAGAATTGAAAGCATCAAAGGACTTCTCCAAGTTATATGCAGGCATAGCAATGCTTGGTTACATTTGTTCAGTGTCCGATCCCATCAACTCTCGTGCCTTTTCTCATCTTCTCACGTTCCTCACTCATCGGTACCCTATGGTCTGTTTCGGTGACTGCATTTGTTGAATTATAGAAACATGTGATTTTTCCTTTTCCTTGAATACCCATGTTCTGTTTTTATTTGGGCATGAGTATGATGGTATGATCCTCCAAGTTATGGAAAAAAATAGAGAAAAAAAAATCTGTGATGGACATATATATCAGCATCACCATTTATCATCAGGTTGCTTACAAGATATCTTATTGTTTCTTAATATGTCCATCGTCTACCAGATTCGCAAAGCTGCTGCCGAACAAGTTTACCTTGTCCTGCTGCAAAATGAGAGTCTGGTGTCAAAGGAAAGAACCGAGAAGGCACTCGAAATTGTTTCAGAAACTTGCTGGGATGGTGACACGGAAACAGCAAAGCTTAAGAAGATGGAATTGTTAGAAATCGCTGGTCTGGATGTTGGAGTTGGGCAGCTAAAAGCTACTGCAAATGTAACATCAAACAAAGGAGGTAAGAAATCTACAACTGTAGATGAAAACGAATCTTACTCTTCGTTAGTTGGGTTTTGATTGCTTCATCTAAAGCTTGAACCACCCATCTGTTGTGTATTTTCTTTACCATTTCTTTTGATTAATGGGATTCTTAAGATGATTTGTTTTTGTTTTTATTTCACATGATGATGAATTTCGTTTTAGAAATAGTAATATTTTTATATTTTAAAATTGCTCAAAATCTACTAGCCTGCTTGAGGGGAAAAATTCGAACAATAAGCTTTGGAAGCTCAATTATACAAACAATATAAAGCACACATGTAAGAAAATTGAGCATTTTTTCGAGACAAAGGTTTAGACAAGCAAGCATTTCAGTCCAGCTCAATTTAAGAAATATACTAAAATATTGGTATGTATATATATACGCGCGTGCAAATTTATAAAGTACTAGGTTTTTTTTTTTTTTTTTTTTGCGTTAGAGAGTATATTGCATCGATCGATTAGTATCGTATACCGGTAGGTCAGTGTTATTGCACATGGCTTAAATACATATATGTGTTATTGCATATATTTAATGTAAGTACGTAATAGAAAATATCAAAAATAATTGAGAATCACGTAGAGTTACCAAAATTTTCGAACCATATCATATCGTGTTTCGGTACACAGAATTTTTTGCGACAAACAATTTCGATACTCACTTCTCCGTATTAGAACTCTAAATTTGAAACCTACAAATTCAGCTCGAAAAAAAATCTCAAAGCTCTAAGAATAACCCCCAATAATTTCAAACATTACTCAAACCTCAAAGGGGATTAAAATGGACCTTAAACTACCAAATATTACATCAAATTCATTTAACCATTTGAGGAATTTAGCTCAATATACATGAATAGCAAGCATGACTTATACTTCATCCAAATAAACCAAACATGATTTATATAACATCAAAAAATTTGTTTTAGGGTTTAGAGGTTAAGAATTTGGTTTTAGGGTTTATTTTTTAAGTTATAGGGTTAAAATTTAAAGTTTAACATTCATTAAGGTAATAAGATTAGGGATTAAAATTCTAACTTAAACCTTAAATTTTAAACTACTAGGCCTAAACCTATAAACTCTAAAACCTTAATTTAAATTATTTACCCTATATTTAACCTGTTTTTGGACACTTTTCCCAGCAATATAGTATATTGAATAATGGATAAAACTTTCATACGCAGGCTGTGTAAAAATAATTTTACACAAGTCTGTGTATTTCCACTATAAAAAACCCAAATCCTAAATTTCTAACCTTAACCCTAAAAAACTAAACCCTAAACCTTAAACCCTATACACTAAATTCTAAACACTAACATTGAATTTTAAACCCTACAACATAAACCCCTAAACTTTAAACCTAAATTAAAATCATAACCCCTGAAACTAAAAAGCACGTGTAAACTTTAGTTTACACGACTTATGTATCAAAGTTTTTTCCTTGAATAATTACTCTATATAACATTTATTACTACTACATTGACTAAAATTTATATGACGGGCCTGTATAAATTGAGCTTTGGATAAGATTTTGCAAATCCCCAAACCTCGGAAAGCCCAACCCATATCGTCTCTCCAAGAATCGAAAATTTCGAACATATACCAATCCGACCCATCGAAACCTTTCTTCTCGGAATCGAGAGTGCAAATTTTTGCCAAGGTTTTCTTTGTGCGAAACTGGTGTTACTCTCTAAACTCCAGCACCTATATTTTATCTCCGGCCGCGGGATCTCCTCATTCGCCGTTGTTTTCCCCGTAATTCGGCTTTCATTCGAGTTTCCGGTAACATCCATCTCGCTCGTTTTATTTTCAACTCCCCTCTATCTCTATCTTCTTTTTTTGCATTCTCTGTTGAGAATTTATGGGTCCGTGGGATTTTATGGTATTGTGTTTTAGATAACATTTTGAGTATGTTCTTCGGGTGAGTTTCGTTTTCAATTTTTGAAGGAAGCTTCTTGTAATTTCATACTTTACCCTAACTTGAACATTTTTTTTACTATCTGCTGTTTTTTTTGAAATTGCGAACTTTTTAGATTCCGTATGCAGAACACAGCTTGGGCACTGTTTGCTTTATTATATACTACCTTTTGTTTTTGTTTTTGGAAGTAACATCGTAAAAAGAGCGCGTTTGGATACAAGCAACTAGTAGTTTTCAAAAGAATTAGAAAAGTATATGGTTCTATTTTTATGTAGAAAACAAATATATATTTTTTACTTATTTTTGTTTAATTTGCATTTACCTACGGTTTTGCATTTCTACTCTGCAATTTTTCCCTTTTTCTGCAAATTTTGAAAGGGGGGGGGGGGTGAATATCAAAAGCGATAACCAACTAGAGCCTTGCTTGTTCTTGTTTTAGATTTGTAGTTTTGATTATGTATTGATTCCCCGCCACTGGTACGATTTTGGGTTCTGCATCTGAGTTAATGTTTTGGGTCACTGTATCGAATGAATGACATACTATTGATGGTTTACTTGCAGATAAGTTTTTGATTAGTTCCGTTACTTGCAATGGAGAAGGATAGGTATGATAGGGAAGATGATGCGTCTAGAGAACGCTGGGATGGAGGAGCCTACAGTGATGAATTAGAGCAAAACGACAAGCATTGGAGTAAGGACAAGAAGAAGAGCAGTCGAGCGGAAGAAAAGGATCACCGAAGTAGGGATAGAGAGCGGGACCGTTCTAAGAGAAGTAATGATGATGTCTTGAAAGAAAGGGAGAAAGAATCCTCCGAAAAGGATAGAGTGTCAACCAGGGAGAGGAGGAAGGATGACAGAGATGAGCATCGGAAGGACAGAAGTAAAGATAGTAAGGTGAGGGAAAAGGAGAGAGATTATGACAGGGATAAGTATAGAGATAAAGAACATGATCGTGAGAGAGAGAGAGAGAAGGATCGAAAGGATCGAGGAAAGGAAAAGGATAGGGAGAGGGATAGAGAGTCGGAGAAGGAGAGGGGAAAGGATAAAACTAGAGATACGGACAGAGAAAAGGAAAGAGACAAGGCGAAGGAAAGAGAAAAGGAGAGAGAGAAACTTAAGGATCGAGAGAAGGAGAGGGAAGGTGAGAAGGGTAGAGATCGAGAGAAGGGAAAGGAGAGAAGTAAACAGAAGAATAGAGAGGAAGATTATGAAGGAAGCAAAGATGGAGAGCTAGCAGTAGACTATGAAGAAAGTAGGGATAAGGATGGAGATGAATTGAATGCTGTAAGCAATTCAGGTTTAGTGCAGGCAGCTTCATCAGAGATTGAGGAGCGTATTGTGAGGTGAGTGAATCATTTAGTCACAAGTGACCATAACTTGCCTGCATATTAAAAAATTCTTACTGCTTTATTCCCTCTTTTATGAAGTGTTACTTGTCATGTAAAATTAATACTCTGAAAGGCATTCTGCTATAGCATATTTTAGATGGGAGAGTATTAAGATCATGCAGTGATTTTGAACTTCATTTTTATAAAAATTGACTATGATACTCGAGTCTTTAAAATATTTGGTGATCAGGCCAGAAGGCTCTCTAGTTGCATGACTCAAGCTTTATTTCTCAATTTTATGACATATTTGGTCTATGCTGTCGGACAGTGTGTTCAAAGTCTTAGTTTTTCTTAATTATAAGGCTTAACCTAATGTAAGTATTTATCTTTGCCTTTTTCCTTCTATTTGTCTGCACAGAATGAAAGAAGAAAGATTGAAGAAGAAATCTGAAGGTATTTCTGAGATTTCAGCATGGGTTGGTAAAAGTCGTAAAATTGAGGAGAAAAGGAATGCTGAAAAGGAGAAAGCTTTGCAGCTATCAAAAATTTTCGAAGAGCAGGTTTGATTTCTTTGTTCTCTCTTTCCTACAATACTTGGTTAGCTGGTTTCTTCTCACTGTAGTATTTTTTTGCAAATGACATGAATGATGGTAATAATTAATGATATGGAATAAAATTCTCAGGATAACTTCGTTCAGGGAGAAGATGAAGATGAGGAGGCTGATAATCACCCTTCTCGTACGTTTGCTTTCCTTTTTAAGATTTTCTATTTTTTATATCAGTTGTGTTTAATGTAGTCTGTTTTTGTTAGTTCCATATCCATCCTTCTTTGTGAATAACTTGGGATGCCCAAACCAATCACTGCAACTGATTTTGTGAATAACTGAATCATTAATTATAAATAAAGAAAATAATTTACGATATTGCTTATTACCCTGGATTAGTTTATTGTTATTACAAACCATGTTTTAACTACTGTATCTGTAAAATTACTTCATACGGGTAGGCCAAATGGTGTTCTTATTGCCCTAATGTATTTAGGGTATTGTTCAATGTCCATAATAGGAGCTAATGTTTCATTTCAAGTATCGCGACTGTTTTTATTCTTGTATCTCAGCGCGTGACTGATTGGATTTTTTTAATTCACAATCTGTTAACAGATGATCTAGCAGGGGTTAAAGTTCTTCATGGCCTTGACAAAGTGATGGATGGTGGAGCTGTTGTTTTAACACTAAAAGATCAAAGCATACTTGCTAATGGTGACATTAATGAAGGTATACTAGTGTTGGGGTGCTACTCAAGCATTTCTTTGTCCATGTTTGTGAGATGACATAGATTTTTGTGTAACAGAGCTTTCTGGTATGATCCGACAGATATTGATATGCTTGAAAATACTGAAATTGGAGAGCAGAAGCGGCGAGATGAGGCTTACAAGGCTGCTAAGAAGAAAACCGGGGTTTACGATGACAAGTAAGATTCTGATCTATAACGTGTGAATTTGTATTTGTTTTTTTGATGAATATGCATATGCTCAATTGTCGCATAATTTTGCCTTTAATACAAAACTAAGAACTTAAAAAGTTCAAATCTCATCCTTTTCTAGCTATATAGATGGATCTAATAGTTTACCTCAATTGAGTAAAATCAAATATTTAACCATAGATTGAACAAAACAATAGATCAAGTTTCTAACCTTTTTAAGTCAAATTTGAGATGCTTATCTAGGTTTATCTCTAAATTACAGTGTATGTATTTTTTTAGTGTTATTTTCCTATTAGCAAATTTAGTATTTACCTTTAATATGTAATCTTAGATTGAAACATGTCAATTTGTTTACCTTTTTTTTTAATCAAAGTTTAGAGACTGGTTTAGGTTTTAGTCTATATTACAATGTACTCATTTGTCTGAATTGTAATTTACCTATTAGTAAATTTATTATTTACTTCCAATATGAATTCTGTCAATCTAGGTTCAATAATGAGCCTGGTTCAGAGAAAAAAATACTGCCACAATATGATGATCCAGTCACAGATGAGGTTTGTTTATAAGCTTTGCCCTCATGCTTAATCTTTCTTTTCCTTTTCGAATTTCAATTAAAATATTATCTTTCAAAGTTTCCTTGTACTTCTATTGGAAGAAAAGTGGCATTGGGTCATTGATGGCTGTCTTTACTTTTTATTTATTTTCAGGGCATAACTTTTGATGAAAGGGGGCGCTTTACCGGTGAAGCCGAAAAGAAATTAGAAGAGGTAATTTTAATGGTCTTTTTGAGCTGTTAGAAACATATTTAACATTTTTTCTGCTATTGATGTTCACTCCTTTTATTCACTTGGCAGCTCCGTAAGAGGTTACAAGGAGTTCCCACTAATAACCGTGTTGAAGATCTTAATAATGCTGCGAAAATTTCATCGGATTATTACACCCAAGAGGAAATGCTTCGATTTAAAAAGCCCAAAAAGAAGAAAGCTTTGCGTAAGAAAGATAAGTTGGATATAGATGCCCTTGAAGCAGAAGCCATCTCTGCTGGGCTTGGTGCTGGAGATCTTGGTTCTAGAAATGACTCTAGAAGACTAGCAATTAAAGAGGAGGAGGCCAGATCTGAAGCTGAAAAGAGAAATAATGCATACCAAGCAGCATATGCCAAAGCAGATGAGGCATCTAAGCTACTGCGGCTTGAACAAACCCTTACAGTAAAAGCTGAGGAAGATGAAAATCAAGTTTTTGCTGATGATGAAGAGGATCTTTATAAATCGCTTGAAAAAGCAAGGAGGTTAGCTCTTAAAAAGCAAGAAGAAAAATCAGGTCTGCGGACTATTGCGCTTCTTGCTGCCACAGCTGCCAGCAATCAAACTACAGATGATCAAAACACCTCCACTGGAGAGGCACAAGAAAACAAGGTTGTAATCACAGAGATGGAGGAGTTTGTATGGGGCCTTCAGCTTGATGAAGGTTTGTTTTCTTTCTAAATCTATGTCACTGTGATCTTGTTCAAAACATGACCACCTTTTCTGTCAGCTATATCATCTGCTAAAAATCTGGATTATATATTTTAGCATCAATGTTTCCTGTGTTGGGGTAATCTCATGGAAGTTGTAGGTTATAGGTTTTACACCAGTCATGCATTTTTGTCTTAATTTTTACCTTACTTTTCGAACCTCCCTCTTTTTCTCTTTTGGCTACACATGCTTAGACCAGCCAGCTTGACCTCTTTTCAATAATAATAAAAAGAAATTTATCTTTATGCTCATCATTTTTTTTCTGGTAAGTAATAACGTTTAGTGTTGGTTTGATCTTCAGAAGCCCATAAGCCCGACAGTGAAGATGTTTTCATGGATGAGGATGAAGTGCCGGGAGATTCTGAACAAGATAGAAAAAATGCAGAAAATGAGGTGGGTGGATGGTCGGAAGTAACTGATACTAGTGCTGATGAAAAGCCTGCTAATGAGGATACGGATGAGATTGTTCCAGATGAAACCATTCACGAAGTTGCAGTTGGCAAAGGATTATCGGGTGCACTGAAGCTGCTTAAAGATCGAGGAACACTTAAAGAAACTATTGAATGGGGTGGCCGGAACATGGACAAGAAAAAGAGCAAACTTGTTGGCATTGTAGACGAAAGTCGTCAAAATGATAGATTTAAAGATATTCGCATCGAAAGGACAGATGAATTTGGTCGAATTGTAAGTACTTCAATCTGATCTATTCCTTTCATAAGTCTATGCCTCGGGAGTATAGTTCTATTATATTAGAGTAATTATTTTGATACACGTGTAAATTTTTTTACACAAGACTGCATATTTACTCTTTAAAAAACGAAATCTAAATCCCTAACCCTACACTTTACAAATTAAACTGTAAACTAAATCCCTAACCCCCTAAAAAGGCAAGGGTTGTCTAGTCTAAAGACTACCCAGCATGTGTGTATTGAATAAATTTCCCTTTAGTGTCAAATAATAGAAAAAACCTATCTTTGTCAAGGATTAGAAATGCTTTAAGCTGATGGGCATGTGGAAGTGTATTGTTTTTGGTATCAAAATTTGTGATCTAGAACAAGTCTAATGTTTATATATTTAATAATAATTTGTCTTATTATATATGCATTTGAGCCTACAAATTACGACTATTATCTTCTCCAGATGACTCCCAAGGAAGCCTTCCGGAATCTTTCTCACAAATTTCATGGCAAGGGGCCTGGCAAAATGAAGCAAGAAAAACGGATGAAGCAATATCAGGAAGAATTGAAGCTGAAGCAAATGAAAAATTCAGATACACCTTCACTTTCAGTGGAGAGGATGAGGGAAGCTCAAGCTCAGCTGAAAACACCCTACCTTGTCCTTAGTGGTCATGTCAAACCAGGGTATGTTTCATCTTTCCTTGGGTTAACTTGTGATCTCAGCTTGTCGGGTTTAAACTAAATTTTAGTTCAAGAACTGAAACAAGTTCACGAATAATATCAGCTACTCAGAATTAGGATGTACTATCTAGTTTCTTCTTTCTTGTCTATATATATAGTGATCTTCAAATTTTCTGAATGGACATTCAACGATCTTGGTACCTGAAATCAACTTGGTCCACTCCAGTCCATTGGTAGTATATCCTTCATTCTGGGTTTGCGGCCTTGTGGCTATTAGTCTGATATGCAGTTACCAGGACTTGTTCTTGTGGGAAATGAAGCTTGGTTTACCATTTTATGCTGTTGATATGGTTTACCACTGCATATAATTTGTGATCCTTTACTAATATAAGTGCTTGTTCAAAACATATTCAATAGGTTGCAATTGTTCCTCATTTCTTTTATGTGATTAATTTCAGGCAAACTAGTGATCCTACAAGTGGCTTTGCTACTGTTGAGAAGGATTTTCCAGGAAGCTTAACGCCTATGATTGGTGATAGAAAGGCAAGTTAATTCTTACCTTGTACATGTATTAACCATTGCATTTCCATTCAACTTATTTTCTAGAACGAAAGGAATAGGGAAAATAAAAGTATATTTCAACGAATCGCATGTAGAGATATTGATAAAAACACATAGAGTTAATGGTATTTCATAACTAATCGATTGAGAAGCTGCTCGCAGACCGCATAAAAGCTTATATCCAGTCGTGTTTTATTGCCATAGAATCGGTTTTCAGGCATAGTTCTATTTATTTATTAGATGCTTCTGATGCTGTACCTCTTCATTAATGGGATGATTTTGTCGGTGTTTCCAAATTTTGCACTTTTGCTACTTTTAAGTTATTATGTTTAGTTAATTTTTGTTTACCATTCCAATTCACTAGGTTGAGCATTTCTTGGGAATCAAGCGCAAGGCTGAGCCAGGGAATTCAAGCGCACCAAAGAAGCCTAAAGCTTGAAATTTTGGACCAGTAAGAAGTTATGATAATGCCGATTAACATGGTGTGATTTCGGTTTCTTTGCTCGGAAGTGGAATGATTTCGGTTTCTTTGCTCGGAAGTGGAATTTATATTAGTTGTGGAATCGGTCATATGATACAGGTACTTAGCCAACTATCGAACAGAAATGCAATTTGTAGAGAATTTCTCTAGACAAACCTTTCATTTCAATTCCATGTTATGGATCATCGATGTTGTATGGATGGAGTCTGATTCAACCAAGGAAGAACTTCCTTGTTATGGAAGAAAAAAAACGAAATTTTTGAACAGAAAAGGTATGATAAAATTGATTGGATGTTTTGGAGAATCTTAAGGTGAAAATGAGATTTTAGAATAGGTGGACTTGAAGAATAATGAACTTCTTCGCTCTAGTTTATAGATGAAATGTCGAGATGAGAGATGGTACTCTCCATATCTTTTATTAATTGGACTGTAATACCTCCAAAGTCATTATATATATACAAATGAGATAACAGTTGATAGTTCGTTAAAGGGTGGTAAGTAACAGAAAACTTGCAACACTTGGATAACATCTTGGAAATTTGCAGAATTGAGGAAGATAGTAAATACTTGAGGGCTTCCATCAAATTCAATACAGGGAAAGAGTAAAAACATATGCTTCACGCTTTATTTTCGTCAATTCAATGCTTTCTTCTCCCAATCTCTTTCTGTAATGAAATAAAGTCTTTGATTAGTCAATTTTAGTGAGAAAATTAATCAAAAGAGAATGTGTTTAGGGAAAGATGGTGGCGTCATGGGTTTTAGGGACCTCTGAACTTTTAACAAAACTTGGATTGCAAAGAATGCTTGGAGAATTATTAAGAAAGGGTTATATTTTCCTAATGACAATCCCCTTTATGTATGCTCTAAGATGCCAAAATTCTTCATGAGTGTGGAATAACATTTTTTATGGTTTTGAAACAAGGGTCAAGACGGAACGTTGGAAATGAAAAAAAAAATATTGTCCTATGGGACGATAGATTGATTCTAAATCTTCTAAATTTTAGTGTTGCCTCGATATGTGAGGAAGCTTTTGTCTCTCTCATTTGATTAGTTCTGAAGATCCAGAATGGAAGATTAATCTTATTAATTGATTTTTTATCTGTCGGAGGTTAGGTGCATTTTTTTCTATACCAATTGGAGGTCCAAATATAAATGATGAGCTGATTTGGCATGAATCAAAGAAAGGACAAGTATATTTGATTGATTGGTTAAGCGACTTATAACACTCTAATTTTTCTCCAATTTAATAAAACTTAAAATTTAAAATCCCTAATTCGAATTCCTTAGATTTTGGGATTTTTTTTAATATGAAACCCTAATTCTAGTTTGTGGATTTAATTGAGTATAAATCAATTTTAGTGACCCATTTGAGAAGAACTAGAACTTCTGCGATCATTCTAAAATGCGGATAAAATTTGGGTCTTTATTATGTGATTTACCCTTTTGATGAGAGCATTTAATCCC
This sequence comes from Hibiscus mutabilis, assembly GCA_019671005.1. Lineage (NCBI taxonomy): Eukaryota > Viridiplantae > Streptophyta > Magnoliopsida > Malvales > Malvaceae > Hibiscus > Hibiscus mutabilis. Next base: position 9,446,653 of record CM033741.1, read on the forward strand.
TTTAACAAACCCTTGTTCTGCCACGATCCATTTGCAGCAGCTGCTCTCTCTAACCTCTCTCTCGTAAAATAACTCCCCTCACCCCTTACTCCGATCGAGCTCCGACCAAAGCCAAGCCACCGTTCGATCTTCGTGGTTAGGCCATCAGTAGACTCTTTACAACCGTTCGAACAAAACCCTCCCCTCAAATCTCTCTCGCCGTGAGTTGCTTCAAAAATCTGAAGAAAACACTTTCGGTTTCCATTCGTCATTTGTGTCTCCGTTTTTCTCTGTGCCTCCTCCATTCGATCTTGGTTGGGTAAGCCCCTTTTGCATCATGTTTTCGGTTTATTTGAGTTTTACCGTGTTTTAACCTTTCTCCTCGTTTGGAGTTTGGCTAGAAAGTGACCATCGAAGGCTTTGTTCTTCTACTGTCGGCTTTCGTTTGTCCTCGTTAGTTCGTCTTTCTCTACCGCTGCCTCTATCGTTCTCTTACGTCACCGCCGTCATCATTAGGGTATATTAACCCTAATTTCAGTTATTGTGCAACGGGTAATATATTTGGGGCTATGTGTAATTGGGTGAACCCAATTGTGAGGCCTCATGTGTTAAGCCCGATTAGATGTGAACCAACAAATAATGAACGGAGCCCATTTGTGTGATCCATTAAGAAGAGTGGACCATACCTGGTCATTTGTGTGATCCATTTGTTTGAAACTGCTTCTATTACCGTTTTCCCTTTTTCAAGAATACAAAAATAATATTTATTTACTTATACCAAGCGGAGTCTTTAAATGTAATTTTACACATTCATAATTGTGTTTGTTTTGATTCCAAACCTTCATACCAAAAAGTAAAGCTAAGCTACCTTAAAAATGACCAAATCAAACTCTAATAAACTTAGGTTGAAAGAATAATAGAAAGCATTAATCTTTCATTAACGTAAAAATTCATCACATCTATCATAATATAAAGGGGAAATTATAAATTTCATCTCTCAACTTTCTTCCCATTCTTATTTTGGTCACTCAAGTTTAAATTTTTTTAATTTAATCACTGATATTTTGATTTGCTTTCATTTTGGTAAATATACCATTAAATACTTAATGACGTTACCTGATATCTATATTTTAAAAACTATAAAATTATCCCAAACCTTTTTTTATTTTTATTTTTTTGTGAATAACTCCTTGATTTCGGATTTGCTTTTGCTTTCTCAATGATGTAGCATATTTTTCCAAATCTCAAGGATGGGAGTGGAGAAGGTGAAAGAGAGTAATATATATTGATTTCAGCTTGATCGGACAATGGATATTGTAGATCGAAGTAGTTTGAAATTTTGCTCATTTTAAGTTGAGCTTTACAAGTTTTAAAGTGATTTTCAAAAAATCTAAAATGATAAAGTAGTAGGAAACAATGAGATTAGGTTGGTGGAATAAGACGTTGGAGAATGATTATTTCATCGCCGACATGATAGAGTGATGAAACTGTAAAACTTTATCATTTGGGAAAGAAGAAAAAAATTAAAAAAAAAAAAGAAAAGAGGGCAAATAACGTAGATGACATGTGGCTACTATGTTAACAAAAAGTAGTTCATAACAACACATGTGACTGCAATGTTACCCTTCCATTTTTAATTAACGTCTAAAATAGAAATAAATTTAAAATTTAATAATTAAATTAAATAAATTTAAACTCGAATAACGAAAATAGGAGTAAAAAAAGTTGAATGATAAAAAGTATATCTGTCTAATTTAATTTGAGAAAAAAAGTGTTATCATGTAAGCTATGTGTCGTAATTCACCGATAATATATTTTACATATATGTTAAGAGTAATTCAACTTAAATAAATGTTAAATGACATGTATTTAGGTTCTTGTTAATTTTTATGTTCAAAATATAACAAGTTTATATCATTTTTTACACGTCAATAATCTATTTCATATGAATTTTGATACAATTCTGTATCAGTGTTGCGTTCATATTATTTTTATATTTAATTATTTTTCTTGTTCGGTTCAACTTCATTTGATATTTTGTAATTAATATAAATATTAATTTTGGAATTCTAATTTAATTTTTCCAAATATAAAAAGGGCATTTTAAAACTAGTCATTGAACTCAACACGTTATCCCAGTGAAAAAACGGATAATGTTTATTTTAGGAGACTCGGATTCAACTGGTCTATCTATAAGGTGTGTGCATTGTTAACGGATTAAAAATATGTATGACCAAATATTACATTGTAATTACCTTTACACTATTCAAAAGTCTTAAAAGGCCCATTTGCCCCCTAAAGTATAACACTTTTTCCCGAACAACCCTTGAAGTATTTTTTGAGACATTTTGCCCCTAAACTTTAAATCATGACTTTTATTGCCCCTTTTTTTGTAACGTTCGTTAGAAAGAAATTTCAGCCAATTAGAGTGTGCTATGTGGCACTTTTAATTAAAAAAACCTGGTTGACTTTAATAGAAATGAGTAATTTACATATTAACTCTTTTAGGTTTTATTTTCATTCAATTTAGTCTTTAAAATTTTTAAAATTTAATTTAATTAAAAAATAGATTAAAAGATATAATAATTTAATTTTGTTTTTCTTTTCTCCTCTCTTTCTCTCTCTTCTTTTTCTTCTTCATCAAATTGCCCAAAATCAAAACCCCAATTTACAAATAAATAAATATCAGAAATAAAAGATGAAAACTTGATAATTAGATCAATGAAAAACTTGAACTACCCCTTGAAGTAAAAATCTGCTTTTATCTACATGATTTTGCTTCTATGTTCATCAAGCAGTAACAAAAAACACATACCCAAAAAGGAAACAAGATACTAAAATGTTTTTATTTGCTCCTCACTTCTTTTATTCGTGGTTGGAGCAAAAGAAGGGAAAAAAAATGAGGAATTTACCCAGCAAGAACATCAAAGTTCTTAAGAAGAACCTTGAGGAAATTTCCAGCCCCAGATCCCATCTTTGATCTCCAATGTTGTTTTGTTCTTTCTTCGTCCTCTTCCTTTCTGACAACTTCTGATCTCCTAAACTCGAACCCGAAAATAATACGCAGAAATGACAAACACCCATTAACCTAAACTATTTCGAAGAAAATACAAGATAGAAACGATAGAATTTAAGGAGAAACTAGATCTGCCATGAGAGGACGGACGAACCAATTTACTATAATATTTCTTAATCTAATTTTCTTTAATTAAATTGAATTTTAAAAACCTTAAGGACTAAACTGAATAAAAATAAAACTTGAAAGAGTTAACATGGAAATTACCCACTTCTATTAAAACCAAACAGATTTTTTTAATTAAAAGTGTCACGTGACACACTCTTTGAAAACCTTCTTTTTTCTAACGAACGATAAAAAAAGACAACTGAAGTCACGATTTAAAGTTCAGCGGCAAAACGTCCGAAAATCTTTTTAGAGAGATGTTCAGAAAAAAGTATATACTTAAAGAGGCAAATGGGCCTTTAAGCCTATATAAAAAAACTCAAGTATTTCATATTATTTTTTCATCTCAATTTCAACAAGTTTATAATAAAAAAGTCACCATTAGATTTCTTTATTTAAAGTTTCTCTTTTACAATGAATAGAAAAAGGCATCACGAAAACTCAAATCTTAATAAAAGGTCTAATTGTACTAATCTGATTGAACTCTACACTTTTAAGGAGTTAACAGTCAAAAGGAGGGAAATGAAAAGAGTGAAAATAATGCTCTTACCACTACTTTGCATTGTAACAGATATAGATTTCCCCCCAATTTTTAGGTTTTCAACATTACCATCAACAAGATTCTCACCTACTTCAGAGCTCTAACAAGAAATTCAACTAAATTGATAATAGACCTTGATACTCATTGGCTGTAGTCACCAGAATAATTTAAGATATCGTTGATCAATAAATTGATTTACAATTGCAAGTAAACGATCTTTACACTATGCGTTAAACCTACAACAAGATTGATTTATCAGAACCTAAGATGAGATTCACAAATAAAGTGACAGTACAAATATATGCAGAAAAGCCCTTACCGACCATTTCTGAAAGAAGTTGTGTTGCCTCCAAGGTATAACTGTTTCGAAGAAACCCCTGGATCATTACATTATAATGACAACCATTAGGCAAACAATCATTATCTCCCATGCTCCTAAACAATTGGTGTGCTTCATTTGGCAATCTCTCTTTACACAACCCATTAATCAGTATGGTATATAAACATTCGGTTTTAAACCATTGAATGGGAGTTCATGAAATAATTCCTTCGCAACTTCAATACACCCAGCTTTGCACAGTCCATCGATCGCGATATTATAAGAGACAATACCAAGTTCCAATTTGTTGTTCCGCATTGCTTGAAAAAGTTTCAATGCCTCTTCAACTTTACCTATTTCACATGCAGTTGAAACTCTCCCTAACTGAAACATACATTGCATAAGAGTGTTGTACGTGACAATATTCGGTATTGGTCCTTTTCGAGATATTTCATGAAAAAGTTCCATTGCCTCACCTAACCTTTTAGCTTTGCAGTATCCATTGATGATTATGTTGTAACTAACTATATTAGGTGCACAACCCTTCTCCATCATAAACTGAACTACTCTTCTAGCTTTATCTACTTTGTTTCGCAAGCAATAGCCGTTTATTAATGCATTATAAGTAAAGACATCTGGCTCAATGCCTCGCTTTTATCATTGTGTCAACAATATCCTCAGCTTTGGAAACCATCTCTTCCTTGCAAAGTGCATCGATCAATATGTTATACGTGACAATGTCGAGTGAAATACTTTTATCCACCATTTCATTCAAAAGCCTAGTTGCCTCCTTCCCCTGGCCTGAATTACACATACCGTGAATAAGGCAATTGTAAGTAATGGCATTTGGTTTAATGCCCTTAACCTTCAATTCAGATAAGAGATCGAGAGCCTCCTTTAATAACCCGTTCTTACAAAGACAATCGATAACCGTGTCATATCCTACAATATTGGGCTTGAAACGTCGTTCTTCCATCATCCTTAGAAACTTAACAGCTCTATCGGTATTGCCAATCTTGCACAAACCATTAAGAAGTGTATTGTAAACAATCAAATCAGGTCGATACCCTTTTTCAACCATTTCACCAAACAAACTCTCTGCTTGGGAAATCTTACTTTGCTTGCAAAGTCCATTAATCAAAGTTACAACACTAGGTTGAACACCTAACTTCAGTATTTTTCCCAAAACAGAATACCCAAAATCAACACGATCTAATTGACAAAAGCAATTAATCAAGATGTTCAAAGAATAAACATCATGGGAAACTCCTAGCAATTCCATACGGCTACACATGGAAACAACAATGGCATAATGTTTCATTCTAACAATGGAGGCTAATAATTTAGTGAATTCCACAATGGAAGGCTTTGGGTATTTGCCAATCATCTTGTTAAACATAATCAAAGCATCACCAACACTATCGAAGTGATCATACTTTTTCCCCTTTCCAATCCCAGACATGGATGTTTCATTCTTATTTAAAGCATCGATGTGGGGAGCAAAGGAGTTAACAGAAGATGAAAACGAAGAGTGGGAATTAGAAAGATACCTTCCGCCATTGACAACAGAAGGAAGAATCAGAGAAGCTTTAAGCTTACCCATATCTTGAAACTAAGCCAAATGGAAAAGCAAGAGCTGAACTTGAAAGGAAACCATGGACGGCGGCGGCAGTAGCAGAAGAACTAATGCTGTGATCTGTAAATATGAAATGAAAAGGCCTCCCCAACTCCAAACAATAGCACGCACACGATAGACGAGTGAAGGGTTGTTGTTTAGAATTTGGTAAAATACACAAGAGGTCACTTATTTATAGTTTTAGTAACAAACACGTCACTCTTCTTTTAAAATTAATAATTGAGTCACTCACTTAAAGGTTTAGGAACAAATATGTCACTTAGTTACAATTGAATAACTATAGGTTTAGGAACAACATGCCATTCAATTAAAATTTTGCGACAAACAAGTCACTTTGTTATTAAAATTGAAACACGGGTTTGGTATGATAACCATTTTAGTCCATGAAACTTATGCATTCTTATAATAAATAATTCAATAAACTTAACCTTTTATATTTAAAAATTTTCCTTCTTTAAAATTTAAAATCTAAGTCTCCAACCCTAAATCCTAAACTCTAAATTTTAACACTAAGTCATAAATTTTAACCCCTACAATCTAAATCGTAAACCCTAAAGTAAACCTTAATCACTAAATTTGACAGGCTTGTTTATCAAAGTTTTTTTTGAAATAAGAATAATCTTTGTTTACTTATACCAGACGGAGTCTTTAACCTTTGGATAAATATAATCTATTGTTAAATATATATTTGATTTTGATATAACAAGGACTATTTTATAAAAATAAATAATTTTTTAAATACTCAATTGACTCACTAAATTGACAAGGATTTAAACTTAACATAATTTTTAAGTCAAAACCTTAAACCCCAAACATTTTCTAAGTATTTTGGTACTCAAAATAGCCAATTTGATACAGGAGTACCGATACGGCCTAAGGCGTATAAGTACGAGTTTTCGCTATTGGAAAACTGATTAATGCTTAAAGGCTATAAGGTACCGATATGGCTATGAGCGTATCGTTACGCCTTCGAAACCTGTCAACCAAATTGCTTTTGAGTATCTGTACGACTTATAGCGTACCGGTACGGGGTTAAAGATTTTCCAAATCTTTGTATTTATTATTTAATTTTTGCCTTGTCGATTTATTGGAACCATAACATTAAAAATCAGTTAGCACCTCCGATACCATTTTCTATGTATTTGACTCGACCCGAGATATTTGTACACTTTTCTATATATTTAGGAGTAATTATTATAATGTCCCTCTCTTTATATATTTTTCAATTACATCCTTAGTTTATTGAATAAAAAAAGTGAATATGAATAATTATCATAAATACCCCTATTTATATTTTTTCCTAACTTGCCCTTTATTTTTAATAAAAATGAATGTATATATATATATGTTATTTATTTTAGGTTGGAATGAATTTTAATCATAAAATTCAGATTGAGTGGAAATTCATCACATATCGAATCATATTGAATTTATATATAACCTTTATATTTTTGAATTAAATTTAAATTATTAATAAAATTCGACCCGACCCGACCTACCATGTACATCCCTATAGTTGGATGACTATTCCAAGAGATAGTAGTCGAATTTCTACATTTGGACTCAGTAGTCGAATTTCTACATTTGGACTCTATCAAGCAGGACTCAAATACCCCAAAATGGCCCCCCATAATGACCCTGGTATATATATATATATATATATATATATATATATATATGGAAGGCGTAAGTGGCAAATAAGTGCCCAAATTATACCATTTTCTCTAAGTGTCCAAAGTATTTTTCGGGTTAAATATGTGCCTAACATTTTTAACGTTACTTAAATAGGTGCCTGCCATTATTGTCCGTTAATTTTTACCGTTATCTGACACGTGTCAGCTTCTTAAATTTTTGAAATTATATTTTAAAAAATAAAAATTAATAAAACAAAATAACTCAAAATTTCACAAAATAGCTCAAAATTTAAAATCCCTAACACCCCAAAACCCCAATTCCGATTTGCCCTGATTTTGCCGCCGATTGTCTCGCCAACGCTCATCATATCTGTTGTCGGACCATCACGACCATTTATCCCACCATTTCGTCGTCGAAAATCAACCGACTTCATACAAAACGTCGAAATCATCGAATGATTCGCGACGGACGGCGCATAACGGTCGATAAATGGTGTGTGGGTCATTTGGCGAGGGAAAGGTGCTTCATTCCGTGGAGGGAAAACACGACCAATGCCGGTAGGAGTGGCTGGATTTGGGGGTTTAGGGATTTAGAGACTATTTTGAGATTATTTTAAAATTTTAGGATATTTTAAATTCTTTTATTTTTTAAATTTAAAAAATATTTAATACTGCCACGTGTCATATTTTTATTGGCTAACGAAAAAATTTTAACGGCCGTTAATGGCAGGACACCTATTTAAATAACATTAAAAATATTAAGCACCTGTTTAACCCAAAAAATACTTTAAACACCTATCTAAAAAAATATAATTTGAGCATTTATTTGCCACTTAAGCCTATCTGAAATGATAATGATATCTGAAGTAGACCGGCTGTTTCTAAAGTCTAAGCTGCTTAATTTTGAATGCGTTGCTCCTTCCTTCTGATTTAACATAGTCACAGGCGCATTCGCCTAGCTTTGCCATTAATGCTCCTTTAGATCTTTTCCACGGGATAATGTCAATGTTTTGAGTTTTTCAAACTTGGTTACCTGATTTATTCCTGCTTTGATTTAAAACCTTTCAAATTAATGGGTAATTTATATTTTAGATCACTAAACTTAGTATTTATTGTCATTTACATCACAAATATTTAATTTAATCAAATTACACCATTCAAATTTTATTCTTTATAAAATAAGTCACCTATATTGACACCATTATATAATTTTAATAGAAACAATTAAAATTGACACTTTTATTTAATATATGTTTCACATGTCATCAATAAATAATGTTTAATTGGCAGTTTAAGGAAATTTATATATTTTTTCTTTGAATTTATTTAAATGAAATGTTTCAGAAAATTCTTACAAAAAAATATTAAAATTATCAACTAAACATTATTTGATATGATATGTGAAAAATATGTTAAGTAAGAGCGTCGGTTTCAATTTTTTGTTAGGATTATTTAACGATGTTAATATAAGTGACTTAGTTTATTAATAATTAAAGTTCAATGGTGTAATTTGATTAAATTAAAGGGTTGTAATGTAAATGAAATTGAATGTTAAGTTCAGTGATCTAAAATATAAATTACCCCAAACTAATTTATGCACATACCAAATTGATATTTTGAACATGTGCATAGGTGCGACCGTAATCGCTCCGAAAAAAGGAGGGCCAAAAATGAATTAATTTTTTTAATAATCTTAAGGTGATTACAAGATAATATATGTTCATATATGTTCTTAAACCTTTGACAATCACACACCTTGCAAACAAAGTGATTTGAACCCGGGTCTTCTAGGATGAATATCATACTCTTTTCCACTGGGATCACTTGTTGGGTTCAAAAATGAATTAAGTTAAATGAAAACATAAAAGATTAATTATGGATTAATGGTAAACACGTGAGAAAAATAAAGTATTATTGTGCTTCATAGATTTTGAATCCTATTAAACTCATTTTTTATTCAAAAATCATTCTACCACACACACAATAAAGCAATAAATATTTTTTAAACTAAGGATCTCATTATAATAAATTTCTCAGAACCCTTTAAATCTTTGAACTGTTCTTGATTAATAATTAATTTGTAACCATGGTCAAATCAGACTTTCGTGTTGGAGAGTTGAGTTAAAATTTTGTAACTAAAATTAAATTTATTAATCTTTGAAGGGCTAAAAATACAGTTTTCCATTTAGTCAAGTGTTTACAAGGGTTAAAATTAGCATTTAAATATATTATGTACAATAAGTCTATATCGTGGATTGCATTTTGATATCTCCATTGAAAAAAAATGGACAAACTAATAGCCACTATATATCTTATGTTAAAGCACATTGAAAATGAGACGGAAATAATTGATGAATAGAAAAAAATACATTGAAAATGATTTTATTAAGGCTTAATATATATTTTCCTATGCACTTTATGTAAATTTCCAATTCGGTCCATGTATTATATTGTCATTTTATCTATATTTTATCTTGTATCTATTACTAGTATATTTTATGTAAATTTTCACTTCTGCTGCCAATGCTCAGCTTTCTGCCAACTTCTATGCAATCTCTTGCCCTAACCTTCAAACCATCGTCCGCAACGCGATGACCCAGGCCGTTAATAGAGAGACGCGGATTGGTGCCTCGATTCTCCGTTTGTTTTTCCATGACTGCGTTGTTAATGTAACATCATTTGTCTATTGATTTCAAGACATTGACTTATAGATGTATACATTGTTAATGGTACTGATATATGGATATTGTTTTGTATTTGTATGTGTGTTGTGTTAATGCAGGGTTGTGATGCATTGATACTGCTGGATGACACGGCGACATTCAAAGGCGAAAAGAATGCGGCACCGAACCGAAACTCGGCTCGAGGCTTTGAAGTGATTGATACCATAAAGTCTAATGTGGAGGCTGCTTGTAGTGCCACTGTTTCTTGTGCAGATATCCTAGCACTTGCTGCTAGAGATGGTGTGGTCCTGGTTAGTGTTGCTGCTCATAATATAACAACTCTAGTTTGAACCGTTAGTGCATCAAATACAAACTAAGTAATTGGAATAAATAAATACTTACTGTTATTTAATGTTGTGGCAGCTTGGAGGACCTACATGGCAAGTACCCCTGGGGCGTAGAGATGCAAGAACAGCCAGCCAAAAGTGCAGCCAACAGCCAAATCCCCTCGCCAGTCAACAACCTTGCTGCTCTAATCTCTTCCTTCTCTGCCAAAGGCCTAACGCCTAAGTGCCCGGGACATAACCGCCCTATCCGGTGGTCACACGATTGGCCTGGCTAGATGCACCACGTTCCGCGGTCGCATTTACAACGACACCAACATTGATGCGAATTTCGCAGCTACCAGACGTGCTAACTGCCCTGCTTCCGGTGGTGACAACTTGGCTCCTCTCGAGATACAGACGCCGACCAGGTTCGACAACAATTACTACCATGACCTCGTGGCTCAAAGGGCTGTTCAATGGAGAATCACAGGATGCTCTTGTTCGAACCTACAGCAAGAACCCTAATACTTTTTCATCCGATTTTGTGGCTGCCATGGTGAGAATGGGAAACATTAGTCCCCTCACCGGAACAAGTGGGGAGATCAGAAGGAACTGCAGGGTGGTCAACTGATTTTTGTGTTCTTAAATATACCAATTACTGGATATTTCAATAAGTTTCTCCCATTGAGTTGAACACTATATTATAATTCCCTAAGATCGAAAAGAAGTGTAGCCTTTAGATTTCTTTTCCTTGGACTCTGTTACGAAATCTTATAAAAGTTTGTAACTTTTTAAAGTCAAGTGAACCAACTAAAGATATATAGTTATAAATTTATATGCCTTCGCAATTCCAAAACACGACTGAACCAGGTTCAATACCGGCCATTTAAGTCGAAGAATATAAAACATGAGCATTAAGAATCATCTAGCAAATCCGACGTTGTTCAATCTACAATAACATACAAATTATATAAGTAATTCAGTATCTAGTCATCTAATTCAAAGGATTATCTAGGAAAACAATGTCACAGAGACAGTAAAATGTGGTGTCCTAACTTTGGCTGTTACCTTGTTCAGCTGGCAGGTCCAGTCCAAGTTGGAGGAAGGCGGCCTGACGCCATGGGAGGCATGCTACAGACATTGATGTCGACAGGGTACAAGCGGTATTTAATATCGAATTCGTTGAAAATCTTAATCAGCTCTTCAATCAAGAGAGCCCTTCTTGTAAACCTCTCCCCCATGTCTTGGTGGTTCATTCTATGTGTCACCCATATTGCTATCCTTACTCGGTTCAACACTTCGAGCTCCTTAAATACAATCAGTGTATCTTGATACCAGTGGTCACTCCTGTGCTCAATGTAACTGTAGTAAGAGAAAATCGAATTGGGTTAGACATGTTCAATTTATGTCCAAATAAAATAATAAAACAGTTCATAGATGCACTCAATCAAGCATACGAAGATGAACTGTCACACCCAAAGCAAGCATACATTTACCTCATGCTCATCCATGTCATAATAAGCACACCTAAATACCGAAAGACAGATTATTTACTCAATTAGGCCAGGTCTTCGTCGATAAAGATTCTTAAATGCATTTGATTTCGAGGTACTATAAATGCTATACAAAGAAGAAAAAAATAGAAACAACATATCCAGTCCAAATAATAAATCATTGATGTACAATTGCCATGATCACACAGCTATAAAAATGCGATATATTCAACAACGAAGACACTTGTAAAAAAGTTTGAAGAACTGAAAAATTGCCTCTTTTTCAACCCACCTCAATATCCTCTGCTTCATGAGACCAATCTTTTCGGCAGGAGTTTTCACATGGATACAAAATTCAACTATCTCTAACATGTCGGGGCTACGGTAGTAGTTATTTATGGCCTTAGTAGCCAAGACGCTGTTCGGGATTATGATCTTCTGGTTATCGTATCTTAAGAAAACAGTAGTTAAGATGTTCATTTCCTCCACGATCATCTGAAATGCATTCAATAAGACATTTGATACCCCAAGAATTTATATGAATATTAAGACGAAAAAAAGAGTTCATATGGTTATCTAAGTACCTGAACTCCATCAACTTCGCACCTGTCACCCACATCGAATGGGTGCATAACAAATAAGAATATAATAGCTTCAAATACAGTCTTGCAGGTGTTTCCAAATATGAATGCGACAAGAAGCAGTTGAGAGCTAATAAAAACGAGAACTTTACTGCTGGAAATTTCAAGTATGAGAAGGCAAATAACCAATATGATGATGCCAACCAGGACGTTTACCATCTGATGAAGTTTGTTCACGGCTGTTTTGGTGTCGTTCAATGTCAAGGCAAGTGCCCTTCGTTCTCTAAAAGCACGGACCTAAAAGATTGAAATGCATCACATTAAAATGTAAATCTTACACTTCTGGATTCAACTTCTCTAATTCTAGTGATAGTGTTAAATACTATAAAACATAAGGTTTTGTTTCCGGACTTAAATGCAATAAATCCTGCACAGTAAGTCCATTTTCTTTTTCAAAAAGAGATCAGACAAATCTGTTGAGATTGCACTATATTGTAAGTAGGAAAAGGGTACCACATTCAACTGATTAAAAACTCAGGATATATACTACAGAATTTAGTGTATGAAGATCATATAATCTTGTTACCTATATCATACTAAGTTTTATGGCACATTGGCCGTTATTCACCGGAACTTAGGGGATGATTATGTGCATATCTAACATTTGATTGCCTATTTAGTGAGAACTACTTAAGATCATTTTGAAAAGCATCCAATAGGGAAGGTTTGGAGCTAATTGAATGTCTTATTTGTCGTTTAATTCATAACAACATGCATATATATATATATATATAATGTTAGAGTAAACAATACTGCAAAGCATGGATTCCGTATTATTACCACCCAATTCTTGAGGGCTTTCTTGCTAATTCTCTTGCTTTCAGATGCTCCTTCGAACAGACTTATTGTCTTCAAAGCCTCGTCTTCTTGAAGAAAACGTTCAATGTCCTCCAAGTAGATGAACCTAAGAAGACAATTATTAGCAGTATGACAATGAAAAAACCCTCATTGGCGCATGTGTTCATAAGGACGCAAGCCAAACACTTAATATCATAAAACCTGCAAGTCATCTGTCAAATTAAGTGATTGAAACAGGTTTTAAGATAAAACAATATGACATTTGAAACCTGCAAAGATACATGCACAATATATTTCATAGCGAATGGGACTCATGGAGATACCTGGATCCCGGCTTAGCAACATTTTGGAAGATTTTCCTTGCTGCAACTTTCGCCTCGTATTCATTTCTAATTTGTCTTGCAGATTCATCTTCAAAGGCTGAATCATGGATCTGCTCATCTAAAGTGGAAAGAGCTCCATGGCGGATTATATTCATCAACCTTTTCATATTCCAAGCAGATACATTTTTATGATTCAGTCTGTGCAAGTGGTCAATTGTAATTCCCTCATCATCCTTATCTCCTGTCCCAGCAGAAAGCACATGAGACGGTGAGGGCATAGGGCTTTTTCCTCGAGGAGTTTTCTGGATTCGTCCGCTCCCTGTCAGTTTCCCGTAAAGAGGTGATGAAATGGTGGACGTCTTGAGTCCAGGAGGAATTGTGGCACCAGCTTTCTGTAAGTTCATAACTTCATTCGCTATTCTTTCTTTCTCCTCCCCTGCCCTTTGAATCTCAATCAAAGGAGGACCCGAAAGTGTCTCAATTACATATTGATTGAACAAAGAATCCTGGATTCGATCGAAATAAGTACTCATATGAAAAGATGATGCTAGTACCTTAACCAAAAGGGTCTTCACTAGCCATAATATTACACCAACCAAAAGACAAACCAAAACCTTAGTCACATATCTAAGGACTGTACTATTAGTTTCCCTTTGAACCTTCTTATCGAACAAGAAATGCCAAGCAATCAAAACCAACCCTAACCACAAGCAATTTTGAACCGGTTTCCTCACTCCATAAACAAAATACAATACCTTTTTCCTCAAAAGAAAATTCCTCTCTATACAAAACACAATTATCTTTATAATCCAACCTGAGACCAATCTCCCACATATTAGGACCAAAACCATAACTTCCCATTTCCACAACATGAGCTTGCATAGACTTTTCTCCTTTAAGTAAGGAATTGTAAGACTACAAACCAAACCAGCAATAATCAAAATCAAACTTAACCATTCAAGCAAAACCAGAACACTGAACTTATCTTTCTTATACTCATCAGGCAAATCTTCTCCAAGCAATGAATCATCCTCATCTTCGTCCATGTTTTTCCCAAGAAACCCGGATCTCATTATCTGCCTTGACTTCCCTACTCCGGATTTGGCCGACTTTGGCTCCCCTTTTTCTGGTGTAGGAGGGTCCATCAACCTGGACTTTGTCCTGGTTATTAACAAGCTCGATTTCCTTTGAAAAGTACCACCTTCACTTATTTTAGGAGAAAAGTTTGAGCTACATTTTACAATCTCACCGTCTTCTTTTCTCGGAGATGGTGACTCCTTACTCTGTCTTCTTCTTACATGACTGTTTTCAAAAGACACCCTCGGAAGAGCAGCCGCCGAAGGCGAGGGTGATTCAGCGACTGTAGGCAGTAGAACACCGCCGAGATGAGGCAGCTCGTGTTGAAGTTCATCCATTTCCAAATCCATATCCAATGAGAACTCGCCTGAAGCTTTTTGTTTATGCAGAAACTGACCGATCAACTTCGACGGCGGATCTTCCATTGCTGCTTGCTTACTTTGCATGAAATCGAAGCTTCCACTTTCCCTGTTACTGTTATTACCACTACTGCCAGTACCATTCATTTTCCCATTCGCCTCCTTCCAGTTGTTTTCCATTTTCTCACTGTCGTTCCAAAAATCGTAGCTTGAGTCTCTCCAAATGGTACCTCCACCAGCGGTAGATGTTCCGCCGGAAGCAGGAATACTACCATCATTTCTTCTGTCCTCGATCTTCAAGATGATTTCGTTCCGGTCACTCGAATTAACGGCCATGATTTTGTTGATCTTTAAGTCAGTCTAACCAGACAAAGAAGTATAATGTGAAAGAAAAAATAAATTTAAAAAGGAACG
This sequence comes from Hibiscus mutabilis, assembly GCA_019671005.1. Classification (NCBI taxonomy): domain Eukaryota; kingdom Viridiplantae; phylum Streptophyta; class Magnoliopsida; order Malvales; family Malvaceae; genus Hibiscus; species Hibiscus mutabilis. The sequence goes on from CM033741.1 coordinate 9,462,037, forward strand.
GTGGTGGAAAGATAAAAGTTGGTGGTGTTTGCTTTACAAGAAAGTGCAAGAAAATACCTTTCCTTTTCCTTGTTGACGCCTGTAACGAGAGGTGAAGGAGTAGGAAATATGGGAAAAATTTAAAGCCTTGAGGAGATGGAGAACAACAGAATTAAAACTTCAAAAAAAAAAAGAAGTCGGATAATACTGATCGCCACTTACATACAACATTTTGACCGGATTCTATAAACATATTTATATTTGAACTTTTCACTTTATTCAACCTAATCTTTTACCAGCGCGTACCCCATTATTATGATCTGTCAACAGTCTATTTTTAATCATTTTTTAAAGCTGGTTAATATACCTTCGTACACGGTTCCTAGAACGGCTTATTTAGGGAAAATGTGATTATTTTAAAAATAATTAGGAAATTGTCTATATGAAAAGTTATTTAAAGAAATAATTACTATTTACAATATTAAAGGAGAGTGTCTTTAACTATGAGATATAGTGTAGCGGTTGCTTACCCCATCTCTTAACTATGAGGTTAGGAGTTTGATTCCTACCAATAGAAATAGAGTATATTTTATGGTCAGCTGTTTATCTCTTAGTGAAAACACTCGCGACTAGGGAATTAGTCACCTTATGAGGTGAAGAAGTTATCGACAACTGTCAGTGATTTTGGGTCAATTTTTTTTAGTACTTTTGAGATTAAAATAAAAAGGATTAAAATGAAAATTTACAGAAATACTTAAACCAAAATTATTTAAACAATGTTTTTTTTTTTGCATTTTAAAGACTAACATGAAAGAAAATAAAATGATAGGGACTAAAACAAAAATTTTCATAAATTATTTCAAAGTATATCGATACTATGAGTATAGTACAAAACTTTGAAAAGATTGTAACTTCGTGATTATGTATCCGATTGAGATATATTTTTTGAATCCATGTAACTTTTTGAGATCTACATGCTAGGCTGCTAGCAAGGTTTAGTCGTCGTTTTATCTCAAAAAATATCGTTTTGACCTTCAATTTTAGATTTTTTTAGTTTTTATAAAAAAAATTAACTCTGACTCGATCTTTTTTAACCAGCTGGGCGTGAAAATTTGATTTTTTTTTTTTGCATATATATCAGCGTTCATAAAGATTTGATGTGTACTTTTACTACATTCTGAAACTTTTTATTTTAGTCCTTGTAGTTTTAATTTTCTTTTGATTGGGTCCTATAATTTTATCACATGACCAAAATGAAACATTTCATAATGCACTAAGATTACATCGTTTCATAATGCAATATAATTACAATAAATTTGTGTCATTTTAAAAAAAAATCATTTTAATCCCTCTAATTTTATTTTTTTTCGTTTTAGTCTCAAAATACAATAAAAAAATAGTCCAAAGTCGTTGGCAACTGCGGACGACTCCCCCACCCCATGCAAGTCGTTGCCAGTTGAAGACGGCTCCCCTGTGATACTATAGAAAATGACTATTTCCCTAATAATTTTTCATATGTGATGTTTTCCATTCTTTTAAAAATTTCCCTAATAATTTCCTTTTTCCAGTTGAAATCCATTAATTGGCTTAATAGCTAAGATGCTCATATTATTTTATTTTATATGAGTTCGAATCCCGATATAAAAATATAATATCTCTATTTAATAAAAAAATAGTGACCTTTTTCCTTGTTAAAACATCAGAACGACGGGTTGAATATTTGAAAAACTAGTATTTCAATTAGTTGAATTGATAGGTTGAATTAAAAATTAAGTGATTTAGTGTAAACTGTGAAAATTTTAAATTCTGAGATAAAATTTGTGGTTTAATCAGTTTTAATATTTTAATTTCTTTTTTAAATACTTATTTACTTTTTTGTTAAGCTGGCGATTCAACTGGCCAAATTAATAAAAATTAAAAATTAATGGTATGTTAGGTTCAATCATCGATTCGTTTTTACAACATTGATTTTGTTTAGAAAAATTAAGAGTCAATTCTTTATTGTTTTTCGAACCGACTTTTGGGACTAAAAATACTTGTTACTAAAAGTAATAAAGAACAAGATTAAAAAATAACTTAAAATTATTTTTTAAAAATATTTTGAAACCAGTTTTTTTTAGAAAAGTTTAAAAAAATGGCTTCTTAACCTTTAGGTTTTGGATATAAAATTATCAAAATACTATTTATGTTGTTTTTTTTTACTTTATAATCACAATATTTTTTACATTAATACCATACACTTTTAATTATAAACAACATTTTCCACAACATTGTTTTTGATCTTTTTGAAATCAAACTTCAACAACAGTAGATAATTGATCCTAAGCATTGAAAATTAAATATGATAAATTAAGTATAAATTTAAATTATAGATATGTTTGTCATTTTATTTAAAATTTTCATATAATTAGATCATTTGTTAAATATATGTTTGGTGGGGAACTGCTTGTTGAACATTGTTTGTTGCCGAAGCCACCGCCCCGCTTACCGGTTGTTGTTATGGTCAATCAGTCTGGTAATTGAAATTGGCCCGCCTCAATCAGGTGCTGCCGCAGCCGATGTTGCTGCGAATTGCTTGTGTTTTGCAACCTCATGCGGCTTTGGGGAGAGACCGACCGAGCTGGAGATGGAAAGAGAGCCGTATCTTTACAACCGCATCGGCTTACAAAGCTTTGAATGGTATCGGATTGAATGGTGCATCAAGATTTTGGAAAGTAATATGGCAATTGAATGTTCCTCAATGGGTGATAACTTTTCTTTGGCTGACTATGCATGAGAGGTTATTAACTAATGCTGAAAGATGTCGGAGGCATATTGCCTTTGATGATCAATGTCCGATTTGTGCACATGGCGAGGAGGACTTGCTCCATGTCTTGCGCAATTGAGTGAGGGCTCGAGAGGTTTGATCACAACGGTGCGACAGAGCCTCCATGCTAGTTTCTATTCGGGTGATTTCAAACTTTAATTCACCAAGAATCTGTGTGCTAATGGGCTGTGAGCAGCTTACAGCTTGGGGGATAATTGGAGCATTTTATATGCAATTGTTTGCTGGGCAATTTGGAGAAGAAGATGTTATGCGGTTTTTTAATGGTGGCCGTGAGATTTTTGGTGATATTGTGGGATATTGCCGTAGGACTTGGAGGAAATTGGTTGAGGCGCACCCCCGGTCATGAGCGGTACTGTTGGGCATGAGGCTTCGGTTTGGTGCAAACTGACTATGGGTTGTGTTAAAATCAATATCGATGGAGCTGGCGGGGATCTGGAAACATGGCTTCAATCGAAGGAGTTATTCGTGATTGTGATGGGAGATGGATCTTTGGTTTCGCTAGAAGCCTTGGCTCTTGCTCGGTGCTTGTTGCGGAGCTTTGGGCGGCCCACGATGCGCTCATCCATGCGTGGCATCTTGGTTTTTGATAGATTGATATTGAACTTGACAACATGATTGTTGTCCAAATTATGTGCGGTGAGTCTTTAATTTTGAATGGTAGAGCTCTTGTGATGCGGGTTCGAGAAATCCTTGATAGAGATTGGGAGGTGCGGATTAATCATATTGGTTGCCTTGGAAATGTTGTAGCTGATGGTCTGGATAGAATGGTTAGGGGTCATGCGATTGGTGAGGTTCTCCATGGGTAGCCCCCGCCTGAAATTATTCCGCTTCTTGTTGCTGATCAATGCCTGATTTAAGCCCTACGAGATTTATGTTTCTTTTTTTGTATTTGTTGTGGCTAATTTTTTATCCTGGTTGTAAAATATCTCTATGAGTACTATTTTTCTCCATTTAGGTGTTGGGAGGTTTTTAATGAGGCTCTTAGGATATTTCCCTTTTTACATTAAAAAAATATGTTTGGGTAAAGTATCAAAATGGTCACTGAATTATATTAAAAAATAAAATGGTAAACAAACTTTCAAATGGTTCAAAATGGCAATTAAACTCTCTGTTTTGTAATAAATGGTAACTCAGCAGTTAAAGGTCGTTAAATACTTAACGTGGTTGTTATGAAACTTTGTATAATAGCACATCTAGTTCTTCATATTTACACATTCAATTAATTTAGCCTCAATTCAAAAAAATTAATAAATTTAGCCCTCATTATTTATACATTCATTCAATTTGGTCATATTTTTTTGGGAGAAATTTAAAAATATAGTTTAATTTGTAAAAAAAAATTATTTTACATACCCATTTATAAAGAGAAATGTGTATTAAAATTTTGGACCTCCATTTATAAGATTCTGGATCTGCCATTGCCAACATCCGCAAGTTAAGCTTAAGCCAGTTAGCCAAAAAAATACAGCTAAACATAACATATCGGTTTACTAGCTTAAATTCTATCAATAATCTTTGTGCTATATTTAAATTTTATTAATTTTGGTTATTGTATTTATCAATAAACGCCAAAACGACATGGACTTGTAATAAAATGATTAGCCTGAACGACAAAAAGATGATATGATTGGGAAAGCTAACAAAAAGATGTCACTTCTCAGTTGTGGTTTCCCGACCAAAAAACTTGATAAAGCCAAAGGGGCAGTTGGTAGAAAACAATGATCTACAGTCTACTACTGCGTTTAACAACAATTCATTGATTTGAATTTGTAAAATGTAAGAGAGTTGATCAAGCAATTTAAAGACTGGAGTTCTCCTTTACCCATAACATGGTTTGCCTTTGTTGTCAAACGTACAACTGACAATGGCGACTCAGCCAGGGAAAAAGAACCAAAACAGAGTTATACCCACATCCGAATTAAGTTGTACAAAGCCATATAAATGCTAAAATGTTTGGTTTCTTGATACCACATAATAAGGCCTAAGGTACATAGACAATTAGATCAAAGAGAAGCAGAGGCAACAAAAATTAATTCTGAAAATGAGAAACTAAAAGCAGTAAGTTACGAAGCACCTTTGAACCAATCATCAGCATCTCCAAGCCGAAGCAGCGATTAATTCGCTCCTTTACCAGCAAAGAACAAGGGAAGATTGTCTCTTCTCAACATGGAAACCTCTAATCGTTGTTCGTTGGATCAAACACTCAGCTTGGGACTCGGTGAAGTTACTGAATGTTAATGGAGAGAATCCAGATTGCATAAAACACACTCCTCCAATGAGGCCTTCTTTTCGGGGACCGATGCCGACCCAACATGATCTTTTCGATGCTAGGTTGAAGGAAGAACCTTTCAATCTTTTCCAAGGCATCGAGGTTTATATTCACAGCATCAAGGGACTCAAGGAGGTCGAAATACGATTGGAGTGCATGGATCATATGATGAGGAAAGGGGACATCAATTCTGTCACAACCCCTGTCTAAAGAAACTACAATTTTGGGTGACAGCTGCTTTACAAGACGAAGGACCGAAGGGAAGGTTGAAGGGTAATTGAAAAATGAACCAATTGGGAGATTAACCGCTATTGCTTCATTATCAGCAAAGTGCAGGGGCAATGGCCACGAACATGAATTCAAGGACTCAAGATTCAAGATGCCATGTTGATTTCGAATTATGACCAATTGAACCAAATTGAAAAAAAATAAGGAGAGCTAAATTTATTGATTTTTTTTGAATTATGACTAAATTGATTGAATGTATAAATATGAATGACTAAATGTATTATTATACAAAGTTTCATAACTGTCGCGTTAAGTATTTAACGACTGAGTTACCATTTTGTTACAAAACATAAAGTTTAATTGTCATTTTGTAACATTTGAAAGCTTGGTTACCATTTTATTTTTTTTTAACAAAGTTCAGTGACCATTTTAGTACTTTACCCCATATATTTTAAATGACAATGTAGTTTGTTCAAAAAAATGATAATGTAGTTTAATGAAATAAAATTAAAAGTGTTGAAAGTATTTTCCATAAGTGGTAAGTATCAACATTTGATATATTTTAAAATTTAAAGTAGTATAGGGACTACCTTCAAACTTAGTTGCTCCATTCACACCACCATTATTTAAACTCTGAACTTTATTTAAAGAATATAACGTCTCATCTTACTAAACTATAGTCGATAAAAAAGCAATATATATCTTTTCAAAAGAGTATTTTAGTAATATTTATTTTCAAAAATTTCTAAAACTATTGTCGCTTTCTCTATTTATGGTTTTCTCCTTTTTTTTTCTTAAGTGCACAACTCTCTCTTTTTTTTTTCTATTCTTGACTAATCGGTGACGATATTAATTTTAGTGCTTGTCACTGATCGTCAATATTTTTTCCTTATTTTCTTATATTCAGTTATTGTTTTCTTTTATGTTTTGGTTTTCTACTAGTTTTTATTTGTCTTTGTGGTATGCCTTTCCTCTGTATTGTGGCACACTTCTGCCTTATAGCACATTTTTGTCTACCTTTGTGTTAGAATTGCGTTCGTAGATAGTTTTCTCGATGTTAGGCTCTGATTTGCGATTGTCGGTGGTTTTCAATAATTTGATCTCTTTTGTGGTTTGTATGTTGTTGCAATCAAATCTATTTTGTGAAGCATCCTGCAAGATTGTTGGTTTCGCCCATCACTCCTACTTATTATATCCTTAAACGTGTAGGTGGATAAAGATAATGAGTTTTGCTTACTGCTTTCTTTCTTTCTCCAACATGTCTTACTGGTCTAATGTTTCATTTTTCTAGTTTTTTTAATTTTCGTTTGTTTTATTATTTTTCTGTTAATTTTTATTTTGTTTCAAGTGTTTGCCTATTTTTTTAGGGAAAAGTACACAAACGGTCACTAAACTATCTCCAAAAATACAAAATGATCGTCAAACTTTTAAAAGTTACATAATGAGCATTAAACTTTAGTTTTTGTTACAAAATGGTCATTGAGCTGTTAATTGGGTGGCGTGACAGTTACAGAAATTTGAATAATAGAACATTTAATCATCCATATTGACATATCTAATCAATTTATTTCTAATTTAACCCTCATTATTGATGTCTAAATTGATTGAATGTGTAAATATTGAGGCTCAAATATGTTATTATATAAATTTTCGTAACTGTCGCGTCTCCTAGCTAACGACAGTTAACGGCTAAGTGACATTTTGTAATGAAAATTAAAGTTTAATGCCATTGTGTAACTTTTAAAAGTTTGAGACCATTTTATATTTTTGGGATAGTTTAGTGACAATTTGTGTATTTTACCCTATTTTTTAATAGATTCATTGGATTTATTATTAAGTAGAAATATCTTTTTCAAGAACTATGATGACATTTTTACCTAACCAACCACTAAAAAAATAAAAGGTTAAAGGCACATTTGCCCCCTAAACTATACACTTTTTCCGAAACATGCTCCTAAAGTATTTTTTGAACGTTGTACCCCTTAACTAAAAATCATTACCCTATTTGGCCACTCCGTTAGACGTCGTTAAAAAATTTTCACGGGCCAATCAGAACACGCCACATGCTACTTTATTAACAAAAAAAATAAACTGACTTAAATAAAAGGGGTGAATTGCACATTAGGTATGCCAAATTTTATTTTTTGTTCATTTTAATCCCAAACTGTTCATCTTCTTCCTTGAGTTGTTCGGGACTATACTTTGCTGGAATCTGGAGGAGCTTGGCAGCTGGGGTGGATCAGTGGATTTTCAATGACATTCTTATTAGCAATGTGAAGTTCCATGACGAAGGGGTGGAAAAATTCGAGTATAATATAGAGGTTCTATTCGGGGTTTTCAGGGCTTGGTGTTGGAGGCCCGAAGGTTTCTTCCCCAAAGTGAGCGGTAGCTTGAAGTTGTTGAAGATGGAAAATAAGCAACTTCGAGACAGCCTGAAAGAGAGATAGAAATGGATGAAGGAGAATGGAATTAGGCATTTAAGTGCAGTTGAGGTAGAAAATATTGGAAAAAACAGAGTATATACAAAATAATTAAAAAAAGATTTTGAGTTTTGGTTCCCCTTCTATCTTGGTAGCTGAATTTGAGACAAGGAGCTAAAAATAGAGAGGTAAATTCTCTGTTTGTATTTGGTTATTTGTCTCTTTGATTTAAGCCATTTGTTTCAGATCAATAAACAATGAAAATTGTTTTGTTCTTTCCTTCAGCATCATTTCTAATAATTTAAAGGCACAAAGTTAAAAGTAGCCCCTAAAGTTCGATCTTTTGGTCATTTTAGTATCTATTCTTTTTTTGTGCAAACAACCATCTAATGTTTCATTTTCATTCAAATTTCACCCTCGTTGGATGGAAACCGTTAATCAACTAACGGTCAAAGCCTGAGGCTAACGTGGCATTTCTGCATGGCATGGAGAGATAATGTGGTGATACCACGTGGCACTTGCTGATGTGGCATCACATTTTTTTAATTTTTTTAAAATAATTGTTTTTATATATTTTAACCAATCAGACGATTCCATGTGGCACTTTGCTGACATGGCATCATCTGATTGGTTAAAAATATATTTTTTAAAAATTATTTTTAAAAAAATTGCCCCAAATTTTCCATATTTCACAAAATAGCCCCCGAATTTCAAAATCTCTAACTCCCCAAACCCAAATCCCGATTTAAGCTGATTCTACCGTTGATTGCCATGTCATTGCCCACCACATCGGTCTTCGAACCATCACAATCATTTACCCCACCATCTCGTCACCAGAAATCAACTAACGCCGTGCGAAACGTCGAACGATGGCAAAATCATTGAATAGTTCTTTTGAACGATTTTCGATGAATGGCGGTAGAACGATCGACGAACGGTGTGTGGTCGTTCGGCGAGGGGAGGTCGCTTCATTTCGTCGCTAGCAACGCGGTCAACGTCGACGGGAGTGGCTGAATTTGGGATTTGAGGACTATTTTGAAAATATTTAAAATTTTCAAGATATTTTATTTTTTAAAATATATATAATAATTATTTTTTAAAAAAATATTTTTTTAAATATTTTTAACCAATCAGATGATGCCACTCAGTAAAGTGCCACGTGGCATCACCCGATTAGTTAAAAATATTTTAAAAATATTTTTTATAAAATAATTTTTTAATTTTTTAAAATACCATATCAGCAAAATGCCACGTGGCATTGCCACATCATCTCCCCATGCTATGCAAACATGCCACATCAGCCTCAAGCGTTGACTGTTAGTTGACTAGTGGTTTTCATCTAATAAAGGTGAAATTTGAATGGAAATGAAATGTTAGGTAGTTCTTTGCACCAAAAAAACAAGAATATGGGCTAAAATGACCAAAAAGTTAAACGTTGGTGGCTACTTTTGACATTCTCCCTAATCTAAAATGCTGATTGTATTTTATTGAGGCTTATCATTTTAAAGCATCCGTGTTTAATATTTATGTTTGATGCACTTGGACTAGACTTTGTTGGAATCTGGAGGAGCTTGGCAGCTCTACAAGTCGTTAAAAAAAATAAACAACTCGAGGAAGAAGATGAACAGTTCATGATTAAAATGAACAAAAAATAAAATTTGGCATACCTAATGTAAAATTTATCCTTTTTATTTAAGTCAGTTTATTTATTTATTAATAAAATTATACGTGGTGCATTCTGATAAGCTCGTGAGAATTTTTTTAACGGCGTCTAATAGAAGAATCAAACAAAATAACAATTTTTAGTTAAGGAGCACAATATCTTAAAAATACTTTAAGGACATATTCGAAAAAAAATTGTATAGTTTAAGGACAAATAGGTCTTTAAGCCCAAAATAAACTATGTTTTGGTCCCCAATACGAAGAAGCTACGCATTCTATTATCATTACACCTCCAAATAAAAAAAACTAGCAAATTCTGAAAACGTACAAATCAAGGGACCCGCGGCGCGGATGACACAAATGCAACTGTAGGACAGCCAAGTCCCCACATAACACTCAAAACACATGGGGTTATATCCTGGCTTTTCAATTCCTAACCTGATGCAGCGGGTCGGAACATAAAGTGAGACCAAACAAAGATTTACGTATTTTAATATTTCTAAAATGTATGCGTTCTGCTTGTTTCACAATTTGCTCTAATACAACTCATGCCATATTTATTCCTATCAAGAAAGGTATTAGTATTTTCTACCTTTTGGTTGCGTAAAATGTGTTTGTTCATAATACGACAACGTATAGAGCTTTCATAGTAGAGCTGTTTGTCATAAAGATTATAGAAATATAAAGAATTCAATACACATTTGGTGTCTGAACCCAACGAGGAGTCTAAGTGAAAAAGAGGATGATGTTCGTCCTAAGGACTCGAGTTTGATTCGTTTTTGTCTATAAGGTGTGCACGTTAAAAAGTTAAGAATTTTTATGAATAAATAATGGCCTTGTTTGGCAATTAGCTGATAGCTGAGAGCAGATAGCGGATTAAATTAGTTGATTGCATTAGCTTATTTGACTAGCGGATTCTATAAAAGTGTTTGGTAAAATTAACTATAGCTGATAGCTGTTTGATTATTTAAACAAGCAAAATGGCATATAAAGACATGATTATATTCGATACTTGTTTGAATAGTTTATTAGTTATTAATATTTTTTATCAAAAAATTATTATTTTGTATTATTAATATTAATTAGATTATGAAAAATAATTTTTTTAATATAACATTACTAAGCATATTTGAAGGATCTATATATTAATTTATTATTTATATAATTAATTTTAATACAATTTAATTAATTATTAAATTTAAATACAAATATAAATGGGTGAGAATAAAAAGAATAAACAAAAAATATTAGTTTACAAATTTCACAATGTAAATAGGTGAGGGTGAATAATTAAAATACAAAAGGTTAAATTTAGGTTATTCGGAGATTTTTAATAATTATTAAGGGTAAAATGGTCTTTATTTCTTAATTTCAAATTTTCAAAATCTCTAATTTCAAAAAACTATTAGCAGTTTTTTCAAAATTAAAGGTTTCACTTCAAATCCACTATTTACCAAACAACCAAGTTAGCAGATTTGATTGGCCAAAACTCTAATTTTAGCTCAAACCTCTAATTTTGGCTCAAACCACTATTTACCAAACAGGGCCACTACCATGAACTAAACGCCTTCTCCTAAGTCGATACTAAAACTTATACATTTTATCAATTTGATCTCAATTAAAAATGATTTAATATATTTAACCCTCCATATTTAAAAATCCTATCAATTTACTCTTTGTTATTCTCTTATAAATGTTATCGTTTTCCTAGTATAAAAAAAATTAAAAGTAACTTATTGTTGCTTTACCATAGAATGCAATTACCTCATTGTTGTTTTGACCTGTCAGGCTTGCTTGATTTGACAGTATCACAAAAATGACTAAATTGATAGTTTTTTAAAATATGAAGGTTAGATTTATTGAATTGTTTTAAATTAGGGCCAAATTGATAGAATGTATAAGTTTTAGGACTAAATATGTTAATAAAAAGTATAAAAATAGTGGATAGAATTAAAGTATGAGTACCATATTAGTTGTAAAAATTCTTTACATGCCCACTTGGGAAATGTTCTTAGTTCAGGTATCAGCTTTGGATAAAAAATCTTTAGATACTAACTTGAGAGAAAATGTTTAGTTCAAGTACCAAATGTATATTTAAGCCAAATATTAATAAGGTTTACATTTTAATTTCAGAGATATTACTGTAATCATCTAAGGTACCTTGAAGAACTAGGCATGTTGTTGAAGCTATTAAGTCTGAAATTATTATTATTACTGGTAGTAGGGATTCAAATAATGACACGTGATGCCTGTAATAATATTTGTTATATCCGCAACTGTAGTAAAATATTACGACTGAAAACGCAGTTGCAACTACAATTTGAATCCCTGATTGATAGGAGTCGAAAATTAATTAAGGTTTGTAGATGTGTTAATGCTGCAGCTAATCAGCTCATTAAGTCGAGTTCCATGTAGGCTTTGGATGTGAATTAAAGTGTGCATTCAAATACCACTTTGATTGGGTTACCTTGTGTCCTGTCTGTAGCCTTTGTTTATAATGTGTTGTTCAGTGGATTTTTGTTTTTTGTGGGACACATTTGTCGGTGTGAGCTGTTATTTGTTGGGTTGTATCGTGGATCTTGTTGCAGTGCTTATCTACTGCCTGCAGCTTTTATCGATAAAGATTTAGGACATGTTCGGGAATGCTCAGAAAAGTACTTCTTAATACATAAACATGTTCAAATAAATATGTGTTTTGACAGAAAAATTATGTTAGAAAAGGTTTTCTTCTTTTTATCCATATTTATTTTAAGAGATCTAAATTTAAATTGATTTATTTATAAAGTTTGTATATTATCAAAAAGTTAAATATATGTATAAACAAATATTATATTGTAATCACCTTAAGACTATGCAAAAAAAATCTCTTTTTCACTCGAACCAAAAAACTAACAATTTTTTTCCTTGGCACGATCTAACATTTTTTTTCCATTTCTAATATTCGACAATTTCAATTTTTTTCTATTTGGTATATTGTGTTTTTCTTTTTTGGCTTAACTACAAAATAAGTGCCCAAACTATGTTGCAATAGATGCCTAAAGTATTTTTTAGCTGAAATAGGTGACTAAAGTATTTTTGGCTGAAATAGGTGCCTAAACTTTCATTTTTGGTTGAAATATTTGCCCAAGTAGGTGCCAAAATTGACTTTAAAATAAGTCAAAAATGAAAGTTTATGCACCTATTTCAACCAAAAAATAGTTTTGGCACCTATTTCAGTCAAAATAAAAGTTTAGGCATCTATTTCAAAAAAATACTTTAAGCACTTATTACAAAAAAAGACATAATTTGGGCGCATATTTTATAGTTTAGCCTTTTTCTATGACTATGAATGACGAGTTATCATTTTTTTAACATATTATTATTTCATGTATTAGTAATGAAAAAAAAATTTTCACAGGCATGTCGAATTTTACTTTAAAAGTTAAAATTTAAATCTCTAATCTTAAAATCTTAAATTATATACATTAACTTTAAAACCTAAGTTATGAACGCTAAAGCCTATAAATGCTAACCTCTAAACTAAATTCTTAAACCCTAAATTGAACTCACATATGATTTTTTTTAATTGTCCGTGTATGAAATATTTTTTCTCATTCAAAATATTGAAAAGTTATACAATATATATATATATATATATATACTTATAATCTAAATATTTTAAATGTAAGAAAATTGGAGAATGATATGAAAATGTTGAAAGAAATTTTACTCCCGTCATAAAAATTCACTTTTGTTGTGAATTAAAATTATAAATTAAATAACAATTTTAAAAATTACTATAAATCAAAACATTGTTATTAAATATCTAATTCAGATATTTGTGGGATCATTAAAAAATATTAAAATGTAATCCACAACCAGTTGGTGTAGGCGCTATGTCCTTTAGGTTAGAGATTTAAATCCTAACGTTGTGAAAAGAGAAAACTGAGTTTGAAGAGTTGTTTTCATATTAGACCTTCGCAAAATTCGATCCGGAGTAGTCGGCCAATGAGCCATATACCGCTGATTAAAGAAAGACAAATATTAAAATGGAGAGATCATCATTATGGGTTATATTTTGATACGCAAGTTATGTAAAAAATTTACACAACCCTTCATATTTAAACTATAAAATCTAAAACCTAAATTCCTAACCCTAACACCCTAACTTAAACCCCTAAACTTTAAATTCTAATCATAAATCTTAAATTCTACACCCACAACCTAAACTAAATCCCTAAACCCTAAAAATGAAAGAATTGTGTAAACATTAGTTTACACAAGCTTGTGTATCGAAGTATTTTTCTATTATTATTATTATTAGGGTAAACTTCATCGGAGGTCCCTTTTGTTTGAGTCATGTTCTATTTTGGTTAATCATTTGTTTAAAGTTTAGGGGTCAAATTAGAAATCAAATTAATATTTTGTTTAAAGTTTAGGGGTCAAATTAGAAATCAACCCTTTTGACTAATGTGTCACATTATCAAACTAACGGGTGTTAACGGCACATTGACCAAAATAAAACAGATCGAAAACATAAATGATAAGAATATTTTTTTTTCAAAATGAGGGTGGTCAAAATAAAACACAATTCAACAAAAGGGACCTTCAATGAAGTTTACCCTTATTATTATTATTATTATTAAATAATGTACCTTTGTCTCCTTATTATAGAGATAACCTTAGTGCCAACTTGTTGTGTACGGCCTCTGAAGGAAGAAAAATTATTATATGAACCATTCCCACCATTATCATCAATGGTCTAACCTATTAAATTTTTTTACATCAATATTTATTTCTATGTCATTTACACATAAGAATCAATCAATTAAAATATTGTTAAAATTACGCTAACTTGTCGCATTTATAGTCCTAAACCCTAAAGTCATATAATTTAGTTAGGTTTGATATTTAGGGTTTAGAGTTTAAGGTTAGGGTTAGTGTTTAGAGTTTAAGTTTAGTTTTGGATTTAGGGGTTAGGGTTTAGAGTTTAAGTTTAGTGTTTACAGTTAGTGTTTAGGGTTAGAGTTTAAGGTTAGGGTTAGGGTTTAGGGGTTCATAAATGCGACAAGTTTGGTGTATTTGGCAATATTTTAATTGATTGATTTTCTTATGTGTAAGTGACATGAAAATAAATATTAATGTGAAAATTTTTAATAGGTTGGACCATTGATAACATGGTAAAAAGGGTTCATGTAATAATTTCTCCTAATTCAATGATGAAGTGGCAATGATGTGTCGGATATAATTCAAGAAACATAAATGTGGGGGGTAACAGCTGTGTTTTTGGATTTCATGGTCTGGATACATAACCAAAATCAAAATCATGATCATAATGTCTGAAATTGACACTGACTACAAATATGGATTTAAAGAATTTTGTAGGCTTACCTTACCTATATTGAATACCTGTCGACTATAACTTGTACCCCCAAGGCAATATAGTGTAAATGAGAGGAAGAACAAAACCAGCACGGAAATGGCTGGCTGGCTGGATGTTATTCGAATAAAATTAATGTTAGAAATCAAAATTTTTGTATTACATATAAATTTGATTGTATTTTGTAAAAATTTATTCGATATGTTTTGTAATATTCTAATGTGTTTTAGAAAATTATACAAATTATTATATTAATGACAGATTCTAGTTGATTATTATCATTTTAAAAGGATCGTTTTTTTATTAATTTTTGTTTTTAAATTGTAAGCCCCAAAAGGAAACTTTATGCGTGTGATATAAAATTAAGGTTTTTTATCCAATACATCAATGTGAATATCGATGGCACAAAAAGGGAGTCGAATAGCTATGCATGTTGTGGTGGTGTGGCCAGGGATAGTTTTGAGAATTGGCACTTTGAATTCTCGAAGTTTATTGGTGTTTATTTGGTGGTTGATGCGGAGTTTTGGGGAGCCTATCTGGTTTTACTTTTCGCGTGGAATGATAGATTTTATTATATTGTTCTTGAATTGGATAGCATGGATGCCTTACGAATTCTACGCAGTGATTATCGCGGTTAACACTCTCTAAGTTGGCCTTTGAACGAGTTGCATCCACGTGATTGGGTTGTTCAGATTCAGCCAGGGATGGCCCTGGGCTTTTGGTGGCCCATGGCGAATCTAAAAAGTGGGCCTTCAATCATATATTTGAATTACGGTTGATGCTGTGTTGCGTTTATCGTTATTGGGAACGTTACAGATGTTATTTCGGTTATTGCGAGTATCGCGGTTGTGAAATTTTTGATAACACGCGAAATTGTGGTCATAACAGTTGCAGGTTTTGTTATTTCATATGGTGTTGCTACAACCATATAACGATCGTTGTTGCAGTTGTATATCACTATTTAAACCCCTGATAGCAAGTAATGAAAAATAAATAAATTTTAAGAGTTGGTCCATAATAACAGGTATTGAAAAATTAGGCCCCTAATGACAAATATTAAAAAAATAAATTTAAGAATATGCTCAAAATAACAAATATTGGAAAAAATCAGACCCCTAATAACAATTATTAAAAAAATTAAATTTTAACAGTAAACCGCTAATAATAAATATTGAAAAAAAATAGTCTCTTATTAACAAATATTAAAAAAAATAACCTCTAATAATAAAATATTAGAAAAAAATTAGACCATTAATAATAAATATAATTTTAAAAAATTACAAACATATAATTTTCTTGATATTGTCCTGGCCAGCGTGGGGCCTGAATTCAACATGTCCTTCGTAATAGAAATAAAGTAATCGATGCTTTGGCAAGAGTTCTAGAATGGATAGTTTCGAGCCTATGTTTCTTGCGACTCCACCAGCCTCGATTGTTTCTCTCCTCCAATATGACAGGCTTGGTTGTTGAATTGTTGACGCATTGTTGCGCTAGCTTAAGATGGTAGGTAGGTAGGTAGGTTTGGTTGCTTTAGGAGATTTGTTTTTTAGTTTTGGGTATGTCCCTATGGTTTAAGTAATTAGTGTTAGAACATGTAATTTTTTCTTCCGATTACGTTTATGGAAGATTTTAATGACGCATGTACTAATATTTTGTGTATGATTTTCTACTTTGAAATCATACCATTTTATCAAAAAAAAAAGATTTATATCCAATACACTGACAATGAAAACTTTTAGTTTTTAAAATCGGCGTTAGTTTTAGGGTTTAGGGACTTAGTTTAGGGTGTACGGTTTAGGGGTTTAGGTGTAAGGGTTTATACTTTAGGGGTATGGTTAGAATATAGGGCTTAGGGTTTAGGGTAATACGTTGAGGATTTTGTTTTAACCTATAAACCCTAAACTCTAAAGTCTATTCACAAATCGTAAATTCTAAACTACTAAACCTAAACCCTAAATCCTACACCCTAAACTAAGTTCCTAAACCTTAAAACTAAGGCGCTTATGGAAACTAAAAGTTTCCGTATTACAGTAAAAACAAGTTTTTAGCGACGTTTTTAGTCCTATAGTGGCATTTTCTAGCGCCGCTAAAAACTCTCGCGGCGCAAAGAAAAGCGTTTCTAAAACCAGCGCCGCAGAAGTTAGAGGCATTTATATTTGAAAAATGCCGCGAAAGATGTTATACTATTGATATAAATAACGAATTCAAACATTATTTAAAATAAAAAATGTTATACTATTGATATAAATATAACATAATTCAGATTTTATGTGCAATTAATATACCATAATTTCTACAGCTTCAGGAGTCATAGGAGAGCTATCCTTTTTTGTGTGTGTAATGTCGAAGAGCTTTATCCGTCCAACGCTAGTGCTAGTTGCTACAACGTATAATAGAAATTAATACTTGCGAAAATGTAATGCATTTAAAAAAATCAACAATTAAAAAAATAATACCTCGTCATTACCTATACGAGCAAAACTCTTCGACCCGGCTGTGTGAGTAAACTTCTATTGATGTCTGCTAGCAATTCCAATGCGCTCTCGATCATACAATTTAAAATTTTTATTACGTATAAAGCTAATATTATAATGACATAGTATTATTTTTTAAAGTGCATCGATCATACCTCTCCTTTCGTTGAACTCCAAAACCTGACTGTATCTTCCCATTTATACCGGAATATTCCTGGTGGGACATTTTGCAGCTTCTCTTGAAGGCTGAGATTATTCTTGAAATATGTCTTTTTCAAGAAGTTATTATGGCCTCTCCATTTTTTCTGAACGCATGCTTCACATAATGGTCTGAGACCTCTAAAAAAATTTATTCTACAAATTACACAATCAAAGTAAATATAAATATTACTATTTAACTGTAATGGATTAGTTATTACAATGACATTATTACCTTAACAAGATCCAGAGCCTGGTTTTTGTTACTATTCGGCATCTGATGCAACGACTCATAATTGATCGGTAAAATTGAAGCACTGCGTGCAACAATGCCTAAGTAACTGGCAAGAAGACCTGACTGCCCCAATAGGTTGGTCAACATCGTTTCTTGAAACTTTCACGCGTTCCCTAATAGGAAGATCGTATAATTCGGCAATGTCGTGCGCCCTCTAGTCTTACGCCTTCGACCATTTTTAGCTATATATGAAATAATTTAGTAAAATTTTTAAAATCAAGTCAATAATAACAAACAGCTAACATTCAAATAAAGTGTTTCAATTTCTACATTTTCAACTGTTTCCAGAATTTGTAAAGATCCAACACCAGACAAATCATCATTATTTGTTACTTCCTCCGCTCGAGGAACTTGAACAATCTACTTCCTCCGTTCGAGGAACTTGAACAATCTGCATATCACTTAATTTTCTCCTAGGCATAATACCTGCAATAAACCAAAAACAATTTTAATAACTAGTGACAACAATACTATTAATGTATGTATTCGACAAAAAATTAGAAGTTATAATATTATAAATTAATAAGTTTAGATATAAATCTTACTACATTGTTATGCAATCAGTTTTCATTAAAATCTTCATCTATGTTCTCCCGAACCCATTGGAATTGTGAACTAGAACTAGTGATTGTTCCATCTAAGTTTTGTGCTGCAAAATGCAAAAAAAAAATTATTTTCTTTCAACGTCATCTCTACTTCCATCCCCGATGTCTATAAAGTCACTAGGGTTGTTACAAAGTATAACATACTAACCATCTTTTATTAGATCATAAAAATAAAAAATTTGTTTGACTTGAAAAGCATAAAAATATGAAAAAACAATATGGAAGGAATCTTATTTATTTTATGCTATTGAGCCTTTTCTTTCTAAATACCATACATATGAGCAAATATATGCTCTACATATATATCACATCACCCTCTTATTATATAATAATGACGTAGATGCTACAAATGATATGATCATCGATTTATTATAAAAATTTATATTGTCTATGCAAAGCCTGATTCACATAAAGCCGCGCACCAAGGATGATGAGCAAACTGGGATATTTCAGGCGGGGACAAATTGCCCCTCTCCACCCCGAAAAATTTTATTTTTTCACTATATAAATTGTTTTAAAAATTGGTTTATTTTTGAATTTGTCCCCTCACTTTCAAAAATTTATGTTTTGCCCCCTAACCTCAAATCCTAGCTCCGTCCCTGATTTCAGGGAAAGCTAATATCATTTAGAGTAGGAAAGTCTTATTTATTTTGGCTGTTAAGCCTTTTATTTCTAAATACCATACATATAAGCATTCCAATCAAAACAATAATTACCACTAAAATAAACATTCCAATCAAACCAACAATTTGAACAAAGGCAGCATTCAAGTTTGTTTTCTCATCGAACCCTAAACCCCAAATTAAAAAGTTTGTTTTCTCAAATCAACAATAATTTCCCCCTTAATGAACCTACTCAATATTTTAACATTTTGAATATCTAAAGCAACTTGTGAGCTACAAGAAAGTGAGGCCGCTTGTGAGATACGAGGAAGACAGAGCATATCTACAGTGCTGCCAGCTTGAGAGCTGCTACCAACGATGAGGAACGGGCCGACGAGGCAACGATGAGGCTTCCTGACTGGTGAATAAAAAACAGAGAGATGTGTTAGGGATTTCACGATATCTGATTTAGGGATGGTAAGGGAATCAAAGATTAAGTTAAATTGTCATATTAAAACGGTGATTTTACCTATTGCGGCGTTTGTAAAATAAAACACTCGAAAAGTATACCTAATGCGGTGTTTTTCATAAAACGCCACCAAAACCAGTAGACCTATTGCGTCATTTTTCACATAAACGCCACCATTTGTTATTCTGTAGCAACGTTTGTTATAAAAATGCCACAAATTTTTCATTTTCTAGCGTTTGTCATTAAAACGCTGCAATATGCACAATTGTAGCGGCGTTTGCTTCAAAAATGTCGTCAAAGACGCCGTTATACATCATAATTCGTGTAGTACAACCGCCAGTGTATCTAATAATTATCCTAAAATTAACACTGAATCAAAAATTCAATATTCTAATATTAAATCAAGTGACTTTTGGAATACATTTTTTAACTGTCTCGCATGATTACAAAATAATATTTGTTCATTAATCCTATCACCTTAATAATACACATATATCGTGCAAACAAACTGCTTGAACCACGACCACCTAAGGATAACGATGCGGTTAAATAATATTTTAGTTCTAAAGTTGATCTTCATTATTACTTTGGTATTTTAAAAAAATGTTCAATTTGATTCGAAAGTTTTTAAACGTAAAACACGTTATCCCATTAATGATTTTTGTTAAAGAAATTCGCGTGATGCTCTAGGGACTAGGGTGTCACGTGACACAATATATATTAAAATCGAAAACTTTTAAAAATAGCATAAAAGACTTTAAAATCTAAAAAACCCAACAACAAAACACACACTCAAAATCTCATCTTTTTAATTTTTTTCTCTAAGTTTTATGGTTTTCTTGAAGCTTTTTATTTCGATAAATATTATGTGTTACATGACTTTTTGTAATAAAAATATTTATGGGATAATGTACAACATATTTAAAAATTCCGTGGATCAAACTGAACTAAATAAATCTTTAGGTACTAAAACGATAATGAAATACCACTTTAAAGAGCAAAATATTATTTAACCCTAATCATAACGATAAAAATCATAGTTGTCTTAATGAAAAAAAAAAAACAATAGCAATCATGTGAACATTTTTTTCTTCGATATATAAGTATTTATGGGCCGACTTGGGTTTGATTAGGGTTGGATCAATGTACAATATTAATGTTATATATAGTTGTCAAAGTCTAACTTGGCCCAAAATATTGGTCTCATATTTTACTTAAAACTCATTTATATTATACACAAACTAAGGCTAAAATGAAAAATAGGTGCCCAAACTATACCACTTTTAAAGTCTAGGTGTCTAAAGTATTTTTTTTATAAAAATAGGTGTATAAAGATTTAACAGTTATAATTTTAGATGCCCGACCATCCATGACCGTTTAAAAAAATCAATGTCCAATCAGTACTAGACACATGGCGGGATATTAATTTTTTCATTTAAAAAACTTTAAATTTTAAAATAAAATCTCAAAATTTTAAAAAACATTCAAATCAATCCCTAAAAATAACAAATCGCCAAATCATCACCACTGCCGCCGCCGACCCTACCCTTTGGGTCGTCGAACTCAGCCGGCCATTTCCTCCAACGTGCCGTCGTCAGAAATCGGCAAACAGTGTGCCAATCGAACAACTTTTTAATATTCGCCATTCAATATTTGACTGGTACACTGTTTTCCAGTTTTCAGCCACGACACATTGAGAGAAATGGTCAACTGGGTCCGGCGACCCAAAGGATGGGGTCGACAGCGGCGATCAATGACGGCAACGATGATGATTTGGGATTTGGGGACTATTTTAGAAATTTTTAGAATTTCAAGATTTTTTTAAAAAATTAAATTATTAAAAGCAATAAATAATTAAAAGAAATTATAAATTAAAATATGACACATGTCAAATTTTTATTGCTTAATGGATTTTTTTAGTGGCAGTTAAGTACCGGTCACCTAAAATTATAAGGGTTAAAATTTTAGGCACCTATTTTTACAAAAAAATACATTAGGCACTAATTTTTCATTTAAGCCAAGAACTAATTAGGTACGTTTAACCCCCCTCCCCCCATATTTTTTTATCAAATAGTAAGGTATTACATTTTTATATCGAGATTCGAACACATACAAGATAGGACAAGATGAGTTCCCTTATATATATTTTTAGTTTTTAAATAATATATATTAAAACTGAAGTTTATACAAGCTTGTTAGATCTAGAGTTTATGTTTATGGTTTAAAGCTTAGGGGTTTAGATGATATGATTTAGAATTTAGGATTAGACTTTAAGTTTTAGGGTTTTAGATTTAAAATTTAAATTTTAAAGAAGTATGTAATATTTTTTATATAGTTTGTGTATCAAAATATAGCCTTTAGGGGGCGTTTGGTTCACGAAATGTAACATTACTATTGTGAATAGAATTCCCGGAATGATTCATTACTTGACACATTACCGGGAATGTTACATTATTTTGGCAGAAATGTAAAATTACAGTGTTTGGTTGGTGGTTATAAGATTACCAGAATGTTTATTTTACAAAACTATCCTTGTGATATATTTTCTTTTTAACAAGTCAAACTTCCAACATTAAAGTGAAAATATTTGTATGAAAATTCATAAAAACAAAATTTTCTATTATTTTTAATTTTTATAATTTTCTTTTATAAAGTTCTTACACAAATAATTTAATATATATATATAATTCTAATGTTATAGTACAATATTATATATTTAAATATATCATATATGTATACACAATGTATAAATTAATTATAATTTATTATAATTATATATTTAAAAATATAGGAAAAAAATTCAAAAGCCATAAACTTCTATAATAATTATCATATTCGTCACTAAATGAAATATACCATTAACTAACTATAAATATTATATTTATATGTTTTATTACCCAATTTACATTATTTTTAAAATCTAAACTCATATTTTAAAATCTATAATTTCAAACACTATCTGTAAAGTATTTTAAAATCAAATAACACAGATTTTTTCTATTTAAATAAAATAATATTATTTTTAGAGAAAAAATAGTATTAAAAAATTATTATTATTATTTGTTTTTAATGATGCGTGTGATTTGGATATTTTATTATGCAATAATTTAGGTCAAGCAAGAAATTATTTTAACATATCAAAACAAAAAAAATATTGTTGGGGAAATAGAAAAAAGAGTGATTTACATGAATAAAAGACATTAATTCAAAGGTATTTTAGTCTAAAGTAGTGGAAATTATGTAATACCTAAGAATAGGGTGAGAATGATATTTCTACAATTTTGAGGGGAAAAAGTTACTATTGGCAATGTAGTATTATTCCATGGAAGAAATATTTTTAATTTAAACGTGGGTGTTTGATTCTGTAAAAGATTATTCTTTTTAATAATGATTTTTTTCGCGAACTAAACGTGCCCTTAAAGTAATTAAAGTGAATTTTATCCTGATTCTAATAAACAAAGGTCTATACTTGGATGGCACGTGTGAGTATATTTCTTTTTTGAACATTCTACATTTATTTATTTTTGGATAAATATTGTATTTATACACAGAAATAAAGATCTACTACCAAGCACAAATAGCAAACACGATGAATCAAACCTCAACTGTTTTAATGACATCTTCCCATTGTTTGACCTTTTTATTTTTAATATTATTTGACTAATTTCTTCATTTTGACTCTGAATTCAAAGCTAGTAAATTCAACCACCAATTAGAAAATTGCAAAAAGAAACGTAAACCCATTTTTATAAGTATTTTTCTCTCTTGCTTCTATGATTCTATCCAAGAAAGGAGGCATGATATTATGACGGGTGCGAATCTTTAAAGAGTTATATTAAAAATTCAAAGAGTTTTGCAATTATATAATTTAAGAAATATGAAATTAGATAATTAATAAAAAATACCTAAATTATAAAGAAATCTAAAAATATCAAGAGTACGACTGCATCCCTCGATCCATTTAACACATTTTTTGTTAACCTTTTCTTTAAGCAAATTTCAAGTAATTTAACACAATTTTTGTGTTTGGGGTAATAAAATACATTATTAACAAGAATGTTTGCTTGAATAATAATTATCTAAGCTCTAAGGAATATCTAGGTAGGTAAGAAGAACTGATATATATTTACTAAAATTTGGGATATTTACTTAAATATTTTCACTACTGGCATCTCAAACGAGGATGAAGTATTAAGAAACATAAGAGATATAGTTAGTATATGGTTAACTATTAAAAATATAAGGAAAATACTATGATACATAAGCTTGCGTAAACTTTAAGGTTTATGGCTAGAAACTAGAGTTTAGGGTTTAAATTTAGGTTTTAGGGCTAAGGATTTATGTTTTAGATTTTATAGCATAAATATAAAGGGTTGTGTAATTTTTTACACAGCTTGTGTATCAAAATATAACATAAAATATAAACATAAATGATCATGAAAATACTATACTTCGTAATAACGGGTTTATACATTCGGTAGATAAACTCTTTGTATAAATTACATTGTATAGAGTTGACTTTATCATGTACTCTCTAAACTAAAATAAATCTAGCTAAAAAATTTCATAAGCGAAGGTAAAGTTTAAATAGAAAGGAAATCGAATAAATTTTGTTGTTCATTTTACGTGTCTTTTATATGTCTTTTATATATCTCACCTATGATTTTATGTTATGTGTATTATCAATAAAATATTAACATTCAGTAAAATAGTGAAAAAATTATTGATACACGCAGTATAGAATCATTGGTAGGACATATAAAGAGACACATGTTAATTCTATATAAGATTGAGTGAAACTTGATTTAATATAAAAAATGCTTAACCGTCAAATAAGTGCCCAAATTATATTCTTTTTTTCTAGATAGGTGCCTAAACTATATTTTTGGCCAAATATGTACCTAACGTTTTATTCTGTGACTCATTTAAGGTTTTCCGTGACAGGCGTTATTTTTTTTCGTTATCCAATGAAATTCGAACATGTGTCATGGATTATCATTTTCTGAAATTAAAACCTGAAAAATAGAAAAATAAAATAATAAAACATATTAATTAACCCAATAATCTTTAATTTATCTAAAAAAACCCAACTGTAACCCTAAATCCCCAAATTCCTCCACTCCAGCCACCGATTCAACCACCACCGGCCACCCTTGTCTTCATTGGACCCTCTTTATCGAAAGCCCTATCATCTCGTCGTCAAAAATCGACGAATGAATCGCCGATTTTCGCCATCGAAGAACACCAAAAAATGAAGCAAAAAGAGGTTGAATGGGTTTCGATCGACAACTAGAGGGTGGGGAAAGTCGAACGGTGAGGTACCCAACACTTGGGCGGTGAACGGTGAACCACCGACGTGTAGGGATGCAGGATGGTGAGGGAGATGTGATTTGGGGGTTTGATTGAAAAAAATTAAAACTTAGGGATTTTAAAAGAAATTCATATTTCTAAAGAAATTCGAAAATAAAAAAATAAAAAAATAGGCCACGTGTCATGTTTTGATTGGATGACAGAATTTTTTAACGGTCATTGACGGAGAAACCTTAAATGGATCACGAAATGAAACGTTAGGTGCATATTTGGCCCAAAATATAATTTAGACACCTATCTAGAAAAAAGGTATAGTTTGGGCATTTATTTGACGGCTAAGCCTAAAAAGATATTTTTTTTAAAACAATTTATTTGAGTTGTTCAAATTATTTGAATATTTTTTGATTAAGTAGAGAGATATTTACATTTTCAAGACAAATATCTAGATTTGAATGCATACAAGATAAAATAATATGAGCATCATTGACCATTTCGTCATTAATTGATCTCAATTTTTTTTTGACAAATCCTAATCCTACCTAGAGGGGAGGGAAGGGGGAGACTTTAGGGGAATGAAGAAGGCTCTACTAGTGGGTTTAGAACTCATGGCCTAAGGGAATGTGAGGGAACAAAGATGAGCAACCTGACCAACTGACAAAGTGTACTTGCTCGGATCTCAAATTATTTGAATACTAATAAAAAGGTTTCTTTAACGAGACATCAAGTGAGTATAGTTTAATTGACATTGTTACCAATAAAATATATAAGAAAATGTAAAATTGAAACAGTACTAAATTTTATGATTTATGTTAGAAATTTGTGGCTCTCCCTCACAACAATGTCATCTCCAAGGTTTGAACTTAGGTTTCTCCTTGGGAGAACGGTGTCGCTTGTCATTGCACCCAACACCTATTGGTAGAGTTCAAAATTTTTATAGTGTTAAGGTGATTACAATGTAGTAATTGTTCATGCTTTTTTCTTAACCATTTAACAAAACTCACCCTAAATTCTATCTTTTTTTTTTACTTTTGATAAAAAAAATCTTTGTGACGTGTCAATATTTTTTTTTATCAAAATATTTTTTTTTTAACTTTGATAACTATCGTTCTTTAGGTGGAAAGAAACAATAATTTTATTACTTGTTTTTGACCAAAAACTAGTTTAAAGACAAAAATATATATATAATACCGATTTTTCATGTAAGCCTAATTAAAACATTTTACATTGAATGTTTGAGAAACTATACACAATATGTAAGATATATATAGTAGGTAATGTACACATAATGTGTAATATAATACTAAGGACTATTATCATATACATAGTCGGTAGACTTTTTTTATTTACACAAGTATCTTAATTTTAGGATTTAGAGTTTTAGTTTGGGGTTTAGAGTTTAGGTGTTTTAGTGTATGAGTTTAGAATTTAGAATTTAGGGATTAGGGATATCGTCTAGGTTTTAGAGTAATATGGTTAGAGATTTAGGATTTAACCCATAAACCATAAATTTTAACCCTAAACTCAAAATTTTATCAACCCCTAAACTTAAAACTACTACACTTAAACTCATAAACTCTAAACCCTAAACAAAATCTTTAAATTCTAAAACTAAAGCACTCGTATAAACAAAATTTACACAAATTTTTCTGCATAAAATAATTGTAATATCCCAATTTTGTCTGGTGACCAAAATGTAAATTTTGAAAGTTTTATGGCTAAAGTATAAACTTTGGAAAAGTTTAGGGACCAAAGTGTAATTTTCAAAAGTTATATATTTTTAACCCCGTAAATGAATATTTACCCTCAAAAATGACGTTTCCATGTTATCCGGATTTTTCGTACGGAGTTTGTATTAATGGCTATAAAGCGATAAAGTTCAAAAAAATATTCGAATAATCGGATCGAATCGAATATCCAGTATATTTTGAAGGATGATAAGGCAAGTTTAATTATGTCATTTTACATGTCTAAGATATTTTCTTTGTGTTGGAAGAATATGAACCCTTGGATTTAAGTTGATTTTTCATGTTAAATATGAGCCGTTGGATGAAAAATGGCAAGATCGTAATTTTAGAAAATTATAAGGGCAAAGTTAGTAACCACTAACTTATTGGTTTATTTTTGACCATTGGATGAATATTTTGACAAGTGGCAAGCTTTGGAGCATTGGATATCAAGGGTAAAATAGTCATTTGACTATTAAGAAGATTTTTATTTTAAATAAGACTAATAAAATTGCCATTTGGCACGAAAAATAAAGAAAAGAAAAGTGGAAATTTGGTTCATTTTTCAATCATAACTGTGGGGTTTTGAAGAAGGAAAAAAATTCAAACTTGATTTTTAAGCATTTAGAGTTGGATTCAATGTTAAAGGAATTGATATAATATTAAAGGAATTGAACAAGCATATTCATTAGCTTGTATCATGGTATATATATATATTCATGCATTGATGCATAGATGACATATTATGACAAATGAACAAGCATGGAAGTCTTATGACATTAGTATGTAGTAAATCATTACTAATGCAATGTGAAAGTTGATGTATTGGCATATATATCATGTTATATAAATGTAACCATGAAGTCGAATAAAGTTTAAATTATTGTTATTAACTTCCTTTATTGCCTCACTAAGTTTGTACTTAGCGTGTGTTTGATTGTGCACACGTAGGTAAATCAAGATGAGAGTGAGAAGAGCATTGCATCAATATTGGAAAGCTCAACAGGTAATCACAATAATGACATCCTAATTGAGGTTTGATTATTATAGTGGCATGTATACTTGCTAAACCTATTTGAGTTGTGATTGGCCTTTAAAGTTTAATTGGCGTTTCTGAAAAGATTCAAAGTTAAAAGTAATCTCAAGTGATGAGTTGCATGCTAAGATAATTGAAAGCATATATGTTTTACGATAGTAATTGTTCCCTATAAGCATACATAACATTTGAAGACATTTGGAAATTGAATTAGGATGAATTCAAAATACAAAAATGCAAGAATGTGCATTTTGGGATAGCGTGGACCAATACTCAAGATTTGGTTTCAAAATTATTAAACTTGAATTTTGGTTCAAATATTATTAATATTTAAGGATAGTAAAGTTATGACTTTTCTTGTTCGTATTCGTCGTATGAATACGAAAAGGGGTGTTACAATAATTATCTTAAAACTTTTGACTCTTTGAACCAAGGTTTTAAATCTCGGACTGAAACTGAGATCTCGGCCGAGAAATCTCGGTATCGCCGTCGTTCAAAATCAGTTTTGGCGAAAATCACAGGGGTAACAGATTCACGTCAGTAATGGTCCGTCGCGGTCACGATTTAGCGTTAAAACGATCGATAGCGGCAATAACGGGCCGATATTTCCAAGTTTTGAACAATCACGTGGCTGGCGGAGGAGGAAGAAGAAGAACGCGGCTGCTGGAGGAGGAAGAAAAAGAAATACGCGGGTTTAAAATTTTGAAAAAATAGGTAAATTACATGGAGTAGCATTGAACTTTTTAAAGTTCTCAGTTTGGCCTCAATACTTTAATCTGTATTCAAATTGATCCCTTAAACTTTTAAAACTTCTTGATTAAGCCTTTAAATTTCTATTTTATCTCAATTAAGTACTTAAAGATTTGATTTTTTGTTAAATCTAGTCCTTAAACATTATATTAATTTTATTTTCCTTTTACTTAATAATAAAATTAGAGTATATATTAAATATAAGCATTGGAAAAGAAAATCAAATAAATAAGAATAAAGACTTATATTTAATGTGGTACAATTGTTTATTAATAATACTATAATTATTTAATTTTTATAATATGTTTATTATTTATTATTAGTTTTTATAATATGTTTATTTAATTTTTATTGTTTATTAATATTATTAATTATTTTTATTATACTAATATTTTTTATTTTTTGTTTAGGTTTATTCACATGTTTAGTCCTTTTATTGGTGTACATTGTTAATTTAAAATATTCATATGATTTTATTATTCAAACTAAACTAAAAAAATCACAATACAATCTAAAATTCTTTAAACAAAATCACTTTCACTTTCAAATTCATATTAATAAAAGTTTATAAGTGTTAAAAATACTCTAAAATCATTGAAATTGAGTTTTTATAATTATAATTATAATTAGTATGTTTTACAATAAATTGTGGAAAATTTAAAAAAATTACGACCGATATACTCGCAGTGACCGCAATAGTCTTCGTTATATCCGAAAACGTGATAATCGCGACGCGACTGAAAATACGACCTCGACTGAGATTTAAATCAATATTTTGAACCTCAAGTATTAAATGCCGGCAATCGCCACAAAAAAGCAAACCGTGTGACTACGCCCGCTTATATAGAAAGCCTTAAACGGCGGCTCCTCCGGTCCCATTCCATCTTCTCAGTCTTATTTCTTTTCTTTTACATTACAAAAACTCAGAAACCAAACACACGCTAGAAAAAAAATCCGACATTAATTCCTTTTCTTACGTTTGCTTTTGTTTCAATAAAAAAGCAACTTCCAGTATATTAGTATATGTTTATAACGACAACAACTGCTCCCCTTCGTTTCCCAAAGGAAATCGTCATAGTTCAAACAAGAGAATAGATACATTTGAGTTCTTCTGCTTTTTTTCACCGTTGATTCTTTCGCCTTGTTGCTGCTGTTTCAAAGGGTGTTTGGTGTTTTAATTTTTGTGGTTTTTTTAAGACAAGTTAAAAGAGACAGTTCCGGGGAGCGTGGAAGAAGAGCAAGATGGGGTTTGTTTTCTGCGTTTTTAAGACGGTTTCGGTTCTTTTTCTGGGTTTTCTGGCTTTGAATTGCTGCACTGAGTTTGGATCAAATGCTCAAGTTTTGCCTGATACTGAAGGTATGCAAACTCCCCATACGTGTTCTTTTTTTGTTCTTGTTGTTTTTCTCTTTGCAAGTGACTTTTTAAGTTAATGTTATTCTGTTTGGTTCCTGAGAATTCAAATGGAAACAAAAAGCATGCAAATTTTGAGTTTTTTTCCTTTCTCTGGATATATGCAGCTTAGAAAATTTTAGTCTGTTTGGTTCCTGAGAATTCAAACGAAAAAAAAAATCATGCAATGCATTGTGTATTTTGTTTGACGTTGAGAAAACGTACGGATATATATGTGCCATTCTGGATAAGTTCGTGTGTGATTCATAATTTATGTAAGTTTTGATTGGTTGATGAGAAAGTATGGGTTACGTGAACAGAAGGAATTCTTGGACTATCTGTCAATCGGCTTCAAATTAAGAAAAATAATTTAAATATGTCATTGCCTCAAGAATTGCATAATTATCATTTTCTTTTAGAAAAAAGGAATTTCTCTTTCAAACCCTGTTTGGTACCCGAGAAAAATAGAGATCTGGGTTTTCAATTCAACTTTGATAACTTCATGCATTTATTTGATGTGGCAAATGGCACCAAATATTGGCCTACAAATGGGACTTTTCCCCTGCTTGCCTTGCATTGTTTGTACAAGTTGACCTGGCCAAGATAAGAGTAGATATAATAATTGGCGTTTTGTGATTTAATTAATTTCTTTAATTTTTAGAATATATTTTATATACTTATTTGTTGTTTGAGTTGTTTTTTATATTATATTTTAATTGTTGTCCCTTCATATATTAATAATAATACATCATTGTTTCAGTCAATCACCTACTGTTTCTTCGTGGTAGAAATTAGTTTAAGTGACTATTGAACACTTGGATTAAGAAAATCACAACCATAGGGTACTGGTTTCAATCTATGATTAATTTAATAGATTATTATCCTATACACAGGCGGTGGATTTTTTTTTATTTTTATAAGCACCTTAATTTTAAGGTTTAGGGTTTTAATTTAGGGTTTAGAGTTTAGGGTTTTTGTGTAGGGTTTAAAATTTAAGGTTCATAGTTAGAATTTAAGGTTTAGTGTTAGGGTTTAGGTTTTAGATTTTAGGGTAATATGGTTAGGGCTTTAGGTTTTAACCTACAAATCCTAAATTTTAACCATAAACTCAAAATTATATCAACAATCCATAAATTCAAAACTACTACATTTAAACCTCTAAACCCTAAATAAAATCCTTAAATCTTAAAATTTAGGCGCTTGCGTAAACAAAGTTTTCATGAACACTTACGTATAAAATAATTATTCTTAATTAATATTAACTTTGTTTTTTCCCTTGGCAATTATGGATAATTATTATTTACTTCTTCAAATCAGAGTTTGACCATGTCTGCCTTTCAATTATTATTTTCAATGTTCAAATCTGATGTGCACATCAATCATTTGGCTTAGCTAATGGTTCTCAAAGGTCTTACATTAGCATTTAATTTATTGCGTCTAATGGAAATTTCGGGTTAGCTTTGTGTGTTTTGTGTAATTTAGTTTTGTAAAATTTTAATATATAAATTGTATAAAATTAATTTTATATAAGTTAGTATATTTATATTATAAAAATCAAATTTTAATTTTTTTAACTCTAATTCTAAAAAAATAAACCCTAAACCTTATATCATATACCCTAAATTTTAAACATTAACTTTAAATTCTAAATCTTACAACATAACCCCTAAACTTTAAACCCTAAATTAAAATTTTAACCCCTAAAACTAAAAGACACATTTAAATTAAAGTTTACGCGACTTGTGTATTAAATTTTTCCTTTATTTTTTGTGTTAATGTAAACTGAATTGTAATTATTGGAAAATGTATTTCGTCGGAATTTCGGTAGTATATTTTTCAAACTTTTCATTCAAAACATAAATTTAAAATAATATTATTTTATATATTTAATATTACTATTTTGATATATTTTAATAATATAATATAATAATCTTTTTATAATAATCAATTACTGTAATTAATAATATTTATTATTTTAATAAATGTACTAATCTTAATATTTTATTTTCAAAATTGTGAAAAATAATAATTTAATAATTATTATATTAACATAAATATTATTTACTAATTATTATAAAATTTTAAAATAATATTATTGAATTTTTAATAATAATTAATACAATTAATATATTTAAAATTAATATTATATTCTAATATTATTTTTAAAATATTAATCATCAAACTATTTAAAATGCATTTGATATTTATCAATAATATAATATTTTTATTAATAAGTAACCAGCATATTTAATAATATTTATTATGTTAGTGAAATATATTAGTCTTAATATTTTTATTTATAAAATTATAAAAAAATAATATTTTCACAGTAATGATATTAACATGACTAAAATTATTGTAATATTTTAAAAATAATATTAATTTTTTAATAATGAATAACTTTTTTATAAAATTTATCAACCTACGAAAATATAGTTTACACAATATTATCCAAATAAATCTTTATATTGATTGCATTTTTTGGATTTGAAAATATTTTGTAATTGCTGAAACTTGAATTAATTTAATTTAAATTGATCTAATGCAACACAAATTTATTTCGTTCATTTAATAGGTCTAAATTAAATGTATACGATTTGTAATCACTCAAATCCGTCCGACGCCATTTTTTTCTTTAATTTTTTTTCAATTCAATTTAGTTTGGAAACACCCCTGCCCGGTTTTGAAATTAAAAACGTGGAGTCGCCACCGATCATTTTAAAAAAGGGTAGACCGGACACCAAAAGAAAATCAGAGATTAAAAATTCAGGTACGGAGGTCGGTTACGGATGGTGAAGGATTAACACCCCACACTGCCCAAAATTGATATCTAGCCGATTATTTAATGTCTTGGTGTTGGAAAATTTGAATTCGAATAAAATTTAAAATATGATTCTTGAATGCATGAAAATGTTTTAAATATTTAAAGAAACGTAGAATAATCGAAAAGTTCATATCCCTTTACACCCGAGAAATAATTTCTCGATTTTCTAAATAAAAAAAATTCCCTTAACTATTATATTCTAAAATAATAAGAATATTCTTTTATTTAAGGATATCGAGAAGGCCGCATCCCTTTACGCCAGGACACGAGTTCTCGAACTCCATAAATAAAAGAATATTACCTTAATTCTTAACACATATAATTATTAATATGATGCAAATAATAAGATAACATGTAAATATATATATACTTAAAAATATATTACTTATGGTAAAATATATTTAATATTTATATTTATCAAAAAAATATCTATATATATACATATATAAAGTTAATAGTTTCCATATATTTATATATTATTTTTACAACAATGAGTATTTATTATTATTTTATATATGTACATTAATACATAATATTTAAAGTAAAATATATATATATTGCTTATTAAAATATACCTACATATATTAAGTTAGTAGTTATATATATATATATTACAAAAATAAGTATTCATTATTATTTATATATATATTGTAATTAAAAAATACTATGTTTTAGTTTATAAATATACATCTAAAACCTTATATATATATATAAGAATATGGAAAATATAAAAAAAAATTATACATAAAAATATGGAGTATAGATAAAAAAAAACTTATATATATACATATATTTTATATATGATATTAATATACATAACATATAAAAATATATTACTTTGTATAATAATATATTATATACACATAATAATAATAATAATAATAATAATAATAATAATAATAACCAATACATATAAAACAACATGAAGATAAATATTAAGGGCTAAAATGCATTAATACTAAGTTACATGACATGAAATAATATAAAAAGGGACTAAAATGAACAAAATATAGAATGCATGGGCAAAAATATAAATGACAATGAATAAAGGTGTGGAATTACAATAAAAAGGATGAAAAATAAAGGCTGCAATAAAGTAGAAGATCTGAAAGCATAATTTGACCCTTAAAAAAAACTAAAAACGATATACTAAAGGGAGGACCAGATGTGTAATTATACCATTAAGAAAAAAAGCGGATCCTCCCCGGGTCCGGGTCACTGCGCGGGTCAGAGCTCAAAACGACGTCGTTTTGACAGCCAATTCAAAATATTAAGGGTGTTTATTTTTTAAACGGTTTTAATAAAAAAACCTAATCCTAAACATATTTCCCCTCACCATTTCTCTCAACCCTCGATCAGAGCGACGCCGCTCTCGATTTCACAACCGTTCACCGGCAAAAAATGAAAGAACAGAGGTTTACATTATTGCCATCGTTGAGTCCTCGCTGTGAGGTTGTCGTGGCCGGTGAACGGTGGTGAAATCGAGAGCGGCGTCGCTCTGATCGAGGGTTGAGAGAAATGGTGAGGGGAAATATGTTTAGGGTTAGATTTTTTATTAAAACCGTTTAAAAAATAAACACCCTTAATATTTTGAACTGACTGTCAAAACAACGTCGTTTTGAGCTCTGACCCGCGCGGTGACCCGAACCCGAGGAGGATCCGCGTTTTTTCTTAATAGTATAATTACACATCCGGTCCTCCCTTTAGTATACCGTTTTCAGTTTTTTAAGGGTCAAATTATGCTTTCAGATCCTCTACTTTATTGCAGCCTTTATTTTTCATCTTTTTTATTGTAATTCCGCACCTTTATTCATTGTCATTTATATTTTTGCCCATGCATTCTATATTTTGTTCATTTTAGTCCCTTTTTATATTATTTCATGTCATGTAACTTACTATTAATGCATTTTAGCCCTTAATATTTATCTTCATGTTGTTTTATATGTATTAGTTTAGTTTATGCATTATTATTATTATTATTATTATTATTATTATGTGTATATAATATATTATTATACAAAGTAATCTATTTTTATATGTTATGTATATTAATATCATATATAAAATATATGTATATATATAAGTTTTTTTTTATCTATAGTCCATATTTTTATGTATAATTTTTTTATATTTTCCATATTCTTATATATATAAGGTTTTAGATGTATATTTATAAAATAAAACATAGTATTTTTTAATTACAATATATATAAAAATAATAATGAATACTTATTTTTGTAATATATATATATATAACTACTAACTTAATATATGTAGGTATATTTTAATAAGCAATACATATATATTTTACCTTAAATATTATGTATTAATGTACATATATAAAATAATAATAAATACTCATTGTTGTAAAAATAATATATAAATATATAGAAACTATTAACTTTATATATAGATATAGATATTTTTTTGATAAATATAAAGATTAAATATATTTTACTATAAGTAATATATTTTTAAGTATATATATACATGTTATCTTATTATTTGCGTCATATTAGTAATTATATGTGTTAAGAATTAAGGTAATATTCTTTTATTTAGGGAGTTCGGGAACTCGTGTCCCGATCGTAAATGGATGCAGCCTTCTCGATATCCCTAAATAAAAGAGTATCCTTATCATTTTAGAATATAATATTTAAGAGAATTTTCTTTTATTTAGAGAATCGAGAAATCATTTTCCGAGCATAAAGGGATGTGAACTTCTTGATTATTCTAAATAACGGAACATTTCTTTAAATATTTAGAACATTTTCATGCATTCAAATTCAAAATTTCCAACACCAAGACATTAAATAATCGGCTAGGTTCTAATTTTGGGCGGTGTGGGGGTGTTAATCCTTCCCCATCCGTAACCGACTCCCATACCTGAATTTTTAATCTCTGGTTTTCTTTTGGTGTTCGGTCTACCATTTTTTAAAATGATCGGCGGTGACTATATTTTTAATTTCAAAACCGGGCAGGAGTGTTTCCAAACTAAATTGAATTGAAAAAAATTAAAGAAAAAAAAGAGAGCACCGGACGAATTTGAGTGATTACGCGATTAACCAACTATAAGTTGGTATAGCAAGATGAGATGTTGGGTTCGTAATTAATTTTTGGAGTTCAAATTCTGACATTATAGGTGAGTAAAACTCGATTTGATTCGAAAAAATCATTTTTTATTTGTCTCGACTAGAAAAAAACTTTAATAAAGTTTGAATGATAAAATATGACTTGTCAACTCAAATAACTCAATTTTTTTGTAATTAATGGATCAATTTTTAAATTCGAGTCGAGTCCCTCAACTTTACACGAGTTCCTTATTTCTTCAATTCCCATTCGTTTAATTTTTTTTACCAAAATTGAATTATCTGCTCCTCTGCTAAGGTAGAATATTTATGTAAGTGCAATTCCATTTTTTAAAAACTTTTTTTTATAATTTAGACTTTTAACTTTATATTTTATTCAATTAAGTCCTCATTGCAATTCTTTGTAGAAAAAATTATCATTTATTGTCTCGTTTATACTCATCAATAATTTCTCTCTCAAAATCCTTTCTTTGAAAAATAATATTATGATATTTGATTTATTAAATAATATTACAAATCTTACTTATATTTATACAAACATATATATGATTATAGAAAGTAGTTTAAATTGGAACCAATTGATAGCATAACATTATAAATATTTGCAATTAAATTTGAACAAAAACTTGAACAACTCAACTAATTTTTTTTTTTCAAATAAAATTTAAATGATAAAATAAGTTCCGTCAATTCGTCTAACTCAAAAAAAATTACTTAACTATATCGAATACTCACCTTTTATATGTCATTGTGAATGGAACAAATTGAGTCCAGAAAGGTGACTCTTATGGTAGACATCTTTTACATCAGATTTAGATTAGTTGATCAATGGATTAAATAATTATGATTATAAAATAAAATATGTATATACATATATACTTAAGGGTAAAATTTTGATACACAAACTGTGTAAAACTAATTTTACATAAGCGTGTATATTTACACTATAAAACTCAAATCTTAAATTCTTAACCCTAATCCTAAAAAATTAAACCCTAAACCTTAAATACTATACCCTAAAATCTAAACTCTACCACCTAAACCCTTAAACTTTAAACTAAAATCTTAACCCTAAAACTAAAAAAACACATGTAAACTAAAATTTACAAGGCATGTGTAACAATTTTTTTTCATATTTTAATACCATTTATTGAATTTGATAGATTTGTACTGTATCTTCCTGTATCATTTTTTTATTAAGGTATCGTCCTGTATTATGTTTATCATTATTATTCATATTAAATGAGAGTATTTCTAAATGGAGAGCTAACTGTCGCATTGAGAATTTGAGATATCAAGGGAAAAGCTAAAAAGGAGCAACGATGCTCTCCCTTCTCTCTTACTATGGTTCCCTCTCCCATCGCTCTCCAACCCCCAACTACTCTTACTGGTCTGCAAAATTACTTAAAGTCCTGTTCGGAAGTGATCTTAGTCGTGTAGTTATCCCCCGTCGAGAGGCCCCGTCGCTCTTTCAGAGCGTTTGAGGTGGTGAAGGAAGCTGGGTGGAAGAGATTGATTGTGGGACGAAGGACTGTGGTTAGCTTGTGAGGTTTTTCGGGGAGGAACTCCGGCCGATTCTTTTCGCGGAAGAAACGGCAAGTTGGAACCTTCGATGGCAGGGTTATGGAGCTCCTGCAAGATCCTGCTCAGGTTTGGTGTTGGACAGGTGGCACTTTTCTTTCTCGACAAAAGGAAGGTTCTTGGAGTGTACTAGCCTCTCGGTTCTTGAAAGTAGTGGATGTTGTTCGGTTTGAGCTGATTACCGATGACTTTTCCAGGACCGGTCTCTGGAAAGAAGCTGGCTTGGCTGCGTCGGGTGGAGGAGTTTATGACTCCTCTGTTGTTTCCGAGCTCAGTGAAGCGACGTGTATTTTAGCGGGTACCACCGTCGTTCATAATTTTAAACTCCCGGCTGGCTGCCTCTTTGGGAGTTGGGTGTATCTGATTTTCGCTGCTGACCCAGCCTTCGAGGAGAAGTTTGATACGGACACAAGGGCATTTAGGTATTTGTCTCATTTGTTTTTGTTTTTACACGGTTCCGTACAAACGTGGATCTCGGGCCCTGGTATCCAGTGCTTTTTTATGGCTTCTTCTTGTGGGACTGCGCAAGCTGGCATTGGTTGTAAGGTTACTTTATGCTTGAGTTTTTTCTTTCCATCATCGGATTTCACGAATACTACATGGTGAGTTCTTCAATCGATTTTCAAGGATTTTATGAACCCTCATATATTCATTGATCATGTTCAGCTTGTCAAGACAGCGGCAAGGCTGCCAATGTTAACTTTTGTTTTCTTGGGGACAAAGCCCATTCGTTTTGTGTTGGCTGAGGATATATCCTCGTACTTTTCAAAAGTTATTGAAAATCTTTTAGATGGTTTTATCGGCTCCAACACCCTTATTTTTCAACATGGTTTAAACCGAGGCAAATGAGAATGTAAAGCATATGGTGGGCCCTATGCAGATCAAGACAAGAAGGCTCACACAAGCTTTGGTGTTCCTAGGAGAAATTTGTAATATTACATTATTGGTCCCTTGAAAGTTTTTGGGCAAGCTTTTGTAGTTTTTACGGTTTTCTTTCTCAGTTTCATTATCGGCAGATGGTTTCTACTGGGATTAAGGATATTGTGGGCTTGACCGATGAGAGAATTGGGACCTACATAAGGAATTTTGGAGTTATTATTGCTCAAAGCCTGGTCAACGACATTGACTTGATGAATCCTGTTGAGGGAGATGGCTCTAAGACTGTTTTTAAGGCAGCAGATGATCATGGCAATGATCATCCGCCGGATGATGATTTTTGAGCCTACCATCGTTGTTTGGTGAAAGGTTAAGAGGATGGTAGTGTAGTCGATCCCTTCCCTGAGGATCATCACTTTTTCTTTTGGTTTTGTCTGAGTGATTGTTGATCCTTGGACTTATTCAGTTAGATGTTTCGCCTTTTGTTTTGTTTGTTCTTTTCTGTCTAAAGGTATTCGTCTCATTTACGTGGTTGAACTCTTTGTCATGGCTTCATTTGCTCATAATTTGGACCCCTCAGCATTTCTGATGATAAAATTTTTTACTTGCACGAGGAAAGAAGTCTGCCTTCAGATAAAGCTCTTGCAGATTGATACATGTGCTCGGGTTCTTCCAGTAACCGTTAATTTTCTTGTTTGTTTTCTTTTAATGTTTGGCTAGGTGTGTTGTTTACCCTTTCCCCCTTGTTTCATTCTGTTCTGCAGTAGCTTGGACGGTCTGCTTGTTTGTTTTAGGGTCCTTGTTTTTATGTTTGTTTCCTTTTATGAATGAATGAATGAATTTTTTACTCTAAAAAAATGAGAGTATTTCTAAAAGCCAAAAAGAAATAATTTCTGCTTTTGCCTGCAACAGTGCAAACTCTGCAAACAGTGTTCTCTAAATCGCAGCATCCAAATGCTTCTAGAATCAGCCAATCCTTTTGCAGTGAGATTTCATGGAATTATACCACTTCCGATCTTGTTGAAAGCAGCATTGCCCGCGATTGTTCTGATTGCTGTGACAGTTTGATAAAGCGTCACAATTTACGAATTCAGTTGATTTGATTGCTTCATTTTGGAAATTACTCAGCAAAGTTTTCTATTGTTGAACAGCGATCTCTCTCGCAACTATCTTAATGAATCGATCCCGTCGAGTTTTTCTCAGCTCTCTCTCGCCAATTTCTAAGTTATTAGTTTCAAATCATCAGTTTAAGAATCATTTTATTCATCAATGGAGTTAATATAAATGTTTGATCTTTCATGATTGGTTTAGGTCTCTTCTGGCCAACCGTCTTAGCGGTCCGATTCCTCCAGAAATCGGTGAAATTTCAACACTTCAAGATCTGTAAGTTAAGAAGCATAAATCCGTTTAATTGAACGAAAAAGTTCGTTAATGGTACATTGATTACAATTTCAATTGAAATTTTAGGGTTTTGGAAGATAATCTACTTGGGGGATCTCTACCTTCCAATTTAGGAAATTTGTGTCGCTTGGATAGACTGTAAGTTCTTTCATCTCATTCATTGAAACGTTTCATTCATGAGTAACATAAACAATGTGATGAAATTTGCATTGGGATATTTCTAAAATTTCCCCTTATTTGAGTTCAAAAATCTTTTATTGATGGAATACACGACCTAATTTGTTCTTTGTGACTTGCAAACAATTTTACAGGGACAATACCAGAATCTTTTGGAAATTTGAAGAACTTAACTGATTTGTAAGTGTTATTGTATTTCGATGTTATTGTCATTGTTTTATGGTTTTGGCTCTTTCCTCCATCATCCTTTTGAGTAATGCGACGTGCTTTGCAAAATCCTGATAATCTGAAATGCTGCTTCTTGCAGCCGGATTGATGGAAGTAGTTTGTCTGGACAGATACCGAATTTCATTGGGAATTGGACAAAACTTTCAAGATTGTAACAAATCAAACGTTTAGCATTTTAATTTGAGAAGCTGATTTGAAGTCGAATCCCATCTTTTTATTAATCTTTTCATTGTTATTTAAGGAACTTTAAATCTCTTGCAGGGATATGCAAGGCACATCAATGGAAGGTCCAATTCCTTCTACCATATCTGATTTAAAGAACATATACGTGGTGGTGGTTGTGTCTTTTGTTTGTTTTCTTTTTCAAGTTTTTTCATATATTTAGTGGATTACTGCCCGTACCCATATTTGAACATATGTCAGGCCCAAGTGCAAACACGATTATTTTAGTAAAAATGAAACGTCTGAGTAATGACAGAGATTCTTTATCAAAGTTAAAGGTATCAAGTAACTGTTAATTTTCTAATATCTCATCATTTCTTTCAGGAGGATATCTGATTTGAGTGGGGCAAGTTCAGCTTTCCCAAATTTGGACGGAATGAATGATATGGAAGAATTGTGAGTTGACAATGAGTTACTTTAAGAATTACTTTAAGAATTGTGAGTTGACAATGAGTTACTTTAATTATATATATCAGAGAGTTTGTTTGAATTTTGTGACTCAGGGTGCTACGAAATTGCTTGGTTACCGGTTCAATCCCTGTCTATGTAGGGGAAATGACATCATTGAAAACACTGTAAGTTGCATACTTGTTGATACCATTCTTTGTTTTTCTTGAAGCACATGTGTTCGACATATGAGTACAGGGATATGACCTCCTAGGATACTGAAAATACATGGAAAATCATAGAAAAATCAAACCAAACTTTTATTGGACATATATTGTACCCGAATAAGACATCACAATTGTGTTATCTTTATTTGTCCCATACTCCCATTTTTTTTTGCATTTTTTTCAAAAACCAAAAGCTCTAAAGAAAAGGTTGTAACAGCATAGGTGTCGATATATGATCTTCTAATATGAGAAAAAGCTTTTAAAAAATTGAGCTTCTATTTAGTACACTTATCAGTATCCTACACTTACTTCTGAGTCCGGCTAACATAGGTAAACAATGAGAAGTCTGTAAGATGTTACGATGGTAATTATTCCTAAAATTTCTTGAAATGCTTAACTGTTACTAATAAAACACTTTTTACTTTTGATTTCTATCATAGGGACCTGAGCTTCAACAGCTTAACTGGTCCAATTCCTGGTACACTACAGGATGTGGCAAGCTTAGAGTACTTGTAAGTCGATAAACAAAACCTTCAAGTACGATTATAGCATCGAAAAGCTTATTTTCAGTAAGGTTATGCTATTTTACCTTGATATTGTTTTGCTTCATGTATGACAAAAACCAAGATGTTCATGTTTCATGATTTAGGTTTCTCACCAACAACTCATTGAGCGGAGAAGTACCTTCTTGGATATTAAGCAGTGTCAAAAACATGTCTGTTTTTTATTGACTGTTAGTTCATAAACTTACTGATTTATTTCTAAAAATATGTCATTGCAGAGATTTGTCTTACAACAATTTTACATCTTCGGCTCAAACAAGTTGCCAACAATCAAATGTGTAAGCCTCTCAATAATTTCATACAATTTTGAAATCATTTAAAGCTTAATTTGTTCATCTTCGGTATTCTCCAAAATCATGTCATTATCACTTACAGGAACTTAGTATCTGGTTCCTCATCCACAGCAGATAGCACCTTGTAAGTATTATGACTTTCATACTGTATTTATATTTCCATTGTTGCAGAATTAAAAAAAAAATTACTGGTGTTCAAACTAAATGTGTGATTTTCAGGGTTTCATGGTGCTTAAGGAAGGACCTGCCCTGTCCGCAAAACCCTAGCCATAAGTATAATTACTTCATTTTACTAATTTTGATTCCTTTTAAGTTTTTATTTCAATCTTCTTGTGCTGTGTGTATCAGAAATTTTCTGATACACACAATCACACATGTGT
The DNA here is from genome assembly GCA_019671005.1 of Hibiscus mutabilis. NCBI lineage: Eukaryota > Viridiplantae > Streptophyta > Magnoliopsida > Malvales > Malvaceae > Hibiscus > Hibiscus mutabilis. The sequence goes on from CM033741.1 coordinate 9,503,882, forward strand.
ATGTATTTGCAGACCATTCATTGTTTATTAATTGTGAAGGGGAGCGTGTGAGTGTAAATGGAGATGACTATGAAGAGGATTTAAGCACCCTTGGCCCATCAAACTTCTTTAATTCAGCTAATAGGTGGGGCTATAGTAGTACAGGGGTTTATATGGGCAAGGAAACTGCTCCTTACACTGTGAGAACTTCATCGGCTGTGAATGGTCTGGACTTCTACAAAAGCGCACGCCTCGCGCCACAATCACTGAAGTACTATGGCTTATGTTTGCTACAAGGCAATTATAAAGTTCAGCTTCACTTTGCTGAAATAATGTTCTCTGATAATCAGACATTTGACAGTCTCGGAAGTCGGTTATTTGACATATCAATTCAAGTAACTCTAAATATAACTATGTTCAATGACCTTTTCTCCTGTATTTCAGATTTTGGAAGTTTTCAGAGTATTATTGTAGCCGCTAAAACTCGAATTTTATACAGGGGCAGGTAGTTTTGGAGAATTTCAATATCATGGAGGAAGCCGGTGGTGGTGTTGGAAAGGGCTTCACCAGGGAATTCAATGTTGATGTAAATGGAAGTACTTTGGAGATTCACTTATTCTGGAGAGGGAAGGGAACCACAGCCATTCCTGATAGAGCGGTCTATGGACTGCTTATATCTGCTATCACAGTAACTCCGAGTAAGTGCACATTGAATCGAAGAACTGGCTCATTTCTAATTTTTCATTGCCATTAACTCTGATCTCATGTTTTTGACTTTAGGGTCGACACTGGAGAAGTGTTATCAGCAGGAGCTATTGCTGGTATTGTGATAGGATCATGTGTGGCAGGGTTTTAAATCGCGGTTGCGGCGTTATATCGCGGTTTCGGACAAAAACGGCTGAATTGCGGCGATCGCGGACCGTTTTTTACCCCAATCGCGGTTTCGGACGGCGGCGCAACCGCTATATCGCGGCCGATATCGCGGTCCGCTTTTTAAATCCCTGATGTGTGGTTCTTGTCTTGCTGTTAGTGATCCTCCGACTGACCGGTAACTTGGGTGGCAAGGACAACGAAAACAATGGTAAGAAACCAATTTTTAACACCTAAAACTCGTCACTATATTCAAACATAAACTGAAATGAGTTTTAAACCCCATTAGCTATGCACTATGATATGAATGACTCAAACCGCACCCGCCTAGCAGTAATGGGACTCCCCCAAGAAGACACTTGTATTAATCTTTACCACAAAAGAAGATTAGAATCTTCTATTGTTTAAATATTTTTGATCTGGACTGGCTATTTCAGTTTAAGACAAATTAAGGCTGCACTGAATAACTTCGATTCCGCAAATAAGATTGGTGAAGGTGGATTTGGGCCAGTTTACAAGGTAATAATTTATCATTTTACTCAGATCGGAAACATAATAATTATAGATTTTGAAATACAGAAGTTTCTAGATTATGGCGCGTCCATTTTTATGCTAAATTAATGAAAGGATTATTATTTTTTTTTACTTTTTCCTGAACTCTGTTTAAATGTAGGGAGTACTGTCAGATGGTACAGTCATTGCGGTAAAGCAGCTATCCTCTAAATCTAAGCAAGGAAATCGTGAATTCGTGAATGAGATAGGTATGATTTCGGCATTGCAACACCCGAACCTTGTGAAGCTTTATGGTTGTTGCATTGAAGGAAATCAGTTGTTGTTAACATATGAGTACTTGGAAAACAACAGTCTTGCTCGTGCACTTTTCGGTAGTTGCTTTCACTAACACCCGATATAAAACATTAAACATCATTTCTAGATTGATAATTATGACTACAATCTCTTAATTTGTTTTAATCATTTCAATTTAGGTCGCGATGAACGACTTACCTTGGACTGGTCTACGAGAAAGAAAATATGCATGGGGATTGCAAGAGGGCTAGCTTATCTTCATGAGGAATCAATACTTAAAATCGTTGCTTCTTGATAAGGATCTAAATGCTAAGATCTCCGACTTTGGATTAGCAAAGCTCGATGAAGAAGAGAACACTCATATCAGCACAAGAATAGCTGGAACAATGTAAGTGTAGTCTACCTCGAATTGCATTTCCTATAACTTTATTCAGATTTAAGCAACATCATAGTATAATTAAAGCATGATTTAGATTACATATAATATGTCAAATATTGTGCATGGACAGCTATTGTAAATCGGGTATTGTTCATGGATAGTTATTCGAGGTTCATGTTATCTGCTGCCATATTCAACGTTTTTTCTGTGTTTCTTAATCAGAGGTTACATGGCACCAGAATATGCAGTGAGGGGTTACTTGACTGACAAGGCAGATGTTTATATATTTATCTCCTTGATTGGGTAACCTTCGGTTTCGATTTCGAGTTATTTCATTGTTTTTGTAATCACATGATAATGAACCTTTTTCATGAATCTTGCATGCTATGCAGGCCTATGTCCAGCAAGAGCAAGGAAACCTTTTGGAGCTTGTTGATCCGATCCTCGGTTCGAAGTACTCGGACAAAGGGGCTTTACGGATGCTTAACCTGGCTCTTCTATGCACCAATCCATCTCCCACTCTAAGGCCGCCAATGTCTTCAGTCGTAAGCATGATGGAAGGAAAGATTCCAGTCCAGGCTCCATTGATCAAGCGAAAGGATGCAGATCTGGATGCGAGGTTCAGAGCCTTCGAGATGCTTTCTCACGACAGCCAAACTAATGTCTCGATATTTTTAGATGACAGTCAGGTCCCAAGAAGCACATCCATGGATGGAGCATGGATTGATTATTCAATACCTATACCAGATGAGACTGAATATCATTCATCAAGAATGCTTCTGGAAAAACCTCAAGAGAACAAACCTGAATGATTTCATATTTTCATGCTTTGATATTCTTTCCCGTATGATTTAGATTCTTTGTAAAGGAAATATACGGAAATGTTTTGATATACCGTTTAGTGAATACATGTAAACACATATACGGTATAAATACGATGCCTATGTTAAATCTGTTGCGTTGCTGACATGCTCTAGACCTATTCAAGAGTTTAACCATACCATGGTTGAAATATTTTCTTTCCTTTCGGAAAACATATTCATTTCTATTTTATTTCTTCATTTTAGGAAACATTTTCATTATTTTAGAAGCTTTGTCTTTTGATAACTTTCTTTTTCTTTTCATTTTATCGTCCCGGTAATTTTTTTAACCCTTTATTATAAGGTATTAAATGTTAACATTTTTTAACCTTTTATCACACACACTTACAGACAAAATTGTTTGAACTCGGATCTCCTAGGAGAAATATCTTCTTTGACCACTTGTTGAGTTCTTTTTTATTATTTTAACTTGTTCTGTTTACAACTTTTTGCATAAAAATTGTACAAGCGAATTTATAATTATTATTTAATATATTGATAGTAAAATTAAAAAAAAAAAAAACTGCAGAAACAAGTTTAGGATATTGTCATGTCATGTTTATTTTATGAGGACACATTTGACGTCTACTTTTTTTTTATGAATATTTTGTAACAAATTTTTAAAAAATATATAAATGGATGAAATTAGGGGGAAAGAGAGACTTTAAAAACATAAATATACCATTTCTTAATGAATTTAGAAATACAAAATAGTTATGAGTCTATATGACTGTTGCTGCTACAGAAACAGCGGCCAAGTACAACAAGAGTGACGAAGTTCAAACAGATCAATTACGACAATAAATCAAACAAGTAATTTTATTTAGTAGGTAGAGAAATGTGGATTTATATGAAGTTATGCGAGTGGATATGAAGCTTTCTTGGCGATGCCACATAAGCCACCTGGTGTATTGGCCCCCCTCTGGATTCTCATAAATCCATTTTCGCCCCAAGTTTCTCCCCATGAATTCTTGATCAACCAATAGTCCAAACCTTGCTCACTTGTTCCGTATCCAACAATGGTGACTGCATGGGTCAGAGAGTTGCTACATTCCCCCTCAAACACTCCACTCTCGTAAAGCTGAAAGGATCGTCCGCTGCCATCGAGTGCAACCGACACAGGTTGACGCGAAACCGCCTTAAGCAACGCTTCCTCGTCGTTTTCAGGCACCATTTCGTAGCCGGTGATGGTGGCCGCTTTTGTTATCTGTTTCTCGGTGTCGCAAGTCTCTTGCATTGCCTCGTATGGGTAGCTTTCTTCCGTGGCTATCCCTTGGTTTTGGGTAATGTACTCGAAAGCATTCATCATCCATCCGCCGTTGCAACCGTTGTTTCCGTCTGTGCTGCAGTCCAGCAGTTGTTGCTCCGACAACGGTGTTAGTTTACGGGTATTGATTTGGATGATCCCTTCAATGGCTGCCACTGCTGAAAATGCCCAACAACATCCTGCACAAGTTGAGTACATACTAATTAATGGTGGAAGTCACGTTAAGCTCAAATGAAATGTACTATCAAATTATAAAATTAAGAGTTACCGCATCTGCCCTGTTGTTTAACAGGGGTGACGGCTCCATTGTCCCTCCAATCCATGCTTTCCGGAACATCGGACAACGTTTCATACTTAAACGGTGTCGATTCGGACATTGTGAGGTTGTCTCGTATCTTGTATCCGGTGTGAGCCGCAATGAATTCGTCATGTGTCATGTCAGCGAATTCATTGAGGCCTAACTTAAAACTCCTATTTCCGCCACTGTTGAAGCTCTCAATATATTCCAAGTTCTCCTTGAATATATTAAGACGCTTGTCCTTCTCTAAGTTGCTCTCGTATTTTCGACCGAAATCATCCATCCATTGCTCGTGTTTGTCAACAATGGCAATTTCAGGAATCGTTCGGGGCATGACAAGAGATGCCAATGTCCCAAAAGTTAAAAAAAGAAAGACAGGGATCAAACTCATTGTTTTGCAGTATATGCAAATATACAACACTAAGTTAAGGTGTGTGTTTTCTTTGCTGAACTGCTAAATTGTGAAGAACTAGCACTCGGAGCATGCATATATATACTACAAATATCTGCATAAAATGCCAATCAAGTCAAATTTTCAAAATGAAAATTAAATTTTTTTAAAATGCCAAGTCATATTTAAAAAAATTGATTTTTTAAAAAATGCTAATCAAGTCAAGTTCTGCTCCCCTATATTCGTATAATGTAATAGTTTTTTTTTCCAAACCTTTACGATTCCATTTTTTATTAAAAAATATAATAACAAAAAAATCAGGAATATTCAACCTGTTGGTCACTAATAAAATTCAGATATTACAAAATTTATTACAGTAGGATCATTTTAATCCAATTATTTTAATTATAATTTCGAAATTTAAACGTCTAATATTATTTAAAAGATTTAATGCCACATCTAGCAAGACATGATAACATTTCAACCCAATTAATTAACCTTTTTACAAGTTTTTAACTTTTTGGTCTTGAATTGAAAATTAGTGGATGTATATCTGTCGTGAACACGATTTTAGGAAAACACCGAACATTCACATTACGTTTCAAAATCACGAGGTTAGCAATAATGGTGGAAAATTAAAAAGATCATGCGATAAGTTTAACAGGTAAAGTGATCATTAAATTATTTTTAAATTATTTATTTTTGTTATCGAACTTTAAAAAAGTTATAAAATAGGTGTTAAGTTTTAGGTTTTATTATAAAATGGATACTGAACCGTTAGATGTCGTTAATAGTTTAACGGTAGGGTGACTGGACAATTAAAATAATATATTAATCGTTATAAAACAGTTATTTAACTTTATAAATATTGTCGAATGATCATTGAACTATTTAATTGTTACATAATAGTAAATTTACTATTTAATTATTACAAAATAATCATTGAACTGTTTATTGTTACAAAATAATCATTAAAATATTTAATTGTTATAAAATAATTGATTATTACAAGTTATGCTGTAAGTTTTTTTTTACTATTGATTTCAAAATTTTATTTTTAAAAACATTTCAAATGAAATAAATGGCCAAGGATTTTGGTTTCCAAAAGTAATTTGTTTTGGGAAAAAACCTTTAATTCCTACCATTTGAAATGTATCATAGAACACGGTTAGGCCCTTAAAAAATTACATTTATTATTATTAAGAAAAGGAAATATTTATTGGAAAACTCTTTAATTCTTTCGTTTAAAAGATTTCTGAAAATAAAAAATTCTTTATTATTTTCATTTGAAACGTTCTTAAAAGTAAAGTCTTGAAATCAATAGAAAAGAAACTTGTAACATAATCTGTAATAATCAACCATTTGTAATAATTAAATAGTTTCATGATTATTTTATAACAATTAGATAGTAAATTTATTATCATGTAACAATTAGGCTAAAAGGGTATTTTTGTTTTCGAGTTCGACCCAAATTAACATATAACCTCATTCAAATAGCATGACTTCTTCTTCTTCATTACCCAAGATTGACTTTGGAACCTTAAAATCTCAAAAGTTTTTTGTTTCAATTACAGAGCTAACAAAATGCATTGGCATTTTTAGATAATCCCAAACTTAAAATATTGTGATTCCTATCCGATCCGAAAACTAAAAAAAATTAAATATTCAATCTGAAAATAAAAAAATAGATCGAATATTCAAAATTTCAGATTGAATCAAAGGATAAACTAATCAAATCGATCAGATTAGATATTTTTGCACACCCCTAACCATAGATAAGCGAATCGAATCCATATCCACGACTCTTGAATTGAACTTGTTCCGGAACGACTTTGATTAAAAGTACAAATCACATTGAAATTCAAATTAACTAAAGCATATACAATAAAACTTACCCAATTAATTACCCAAGACTCCATCGGTTTCGTCTTCCATCTGATCCTTAAACCCAGGTTTGGGGTGAAAATGGAAAAAGTCTGGGGTGCGGCATGTTTAGGGTGCTGCTAAAAGACGATAAATTTTGAAATTTTTAATTTAAAATAAATTTTAAAAATTATCAGCTTTTAGTTGTACCCTAAACATATCACACGTTAATCTCCCCGAGGAAATGTTGTAAGTTGACTTGACCCATAATTTCTCTTTTTGAAAGACAGTTAACCCGTAAGTTGAGGAGGAAAACTAATACAGAGTCTGTATCCACAAAATTTCAGTGTTGTTTCCGTATGCACATGCAAACACCTTCCCTTGCAATTCAGTGCCAACCTTCCAAAACAAAAGTATTGTTGTTCATACCATCAACATATTATCTTAGTGGGATGAGATATTTGATCCCTTAAGTAATATTAAATGTTTGAATTATGATTTTTCTGAAAGAATTTAAATTATTATGTTGCGAATAAAAAAATGGGTTGGAAAAATTATCCCATAATAATCTCTACAAAAATCGATTCGAATTAAGTGATCAACGAATTAAATACTGATAATTATAAAAATAAGAATTATTGTTGTGCATACCCCGCACCACACTACATTACTTAATTGGCGCACCAATTGAGCAAATGTTGACAACCAATCTTTTTTTACTTAATTTCCATTGTTTTTTAAGGATATAATTATTTAATATACTGGCGGTTGAAACTTTTAGTTTCCATAAACGTCTTAGTTTTAGGATTTAGGGACTCATTTTAGAGTATAGGGTTTAGGGGTTAAGATTTAGTAGTTTAGAATTTAGTGTTTGGAATATAATTTAGGGTTTAGGGTTAAAATTTAAGATTTATAAGTTAAAACCAAAATCCTCATCATATTAGTCTAAAACTTAAACCCTAACCTCTAAACCCTAAATCTTAACCATAATACCTAAATTCTAATTGTTAACCCTAAATTTTAAATCTCTACAGCTAAACCCCTAAACTAATTCTTTAAACCCTAAAAATAAGGCGCTCGTAGAAACTATAAATTTCCACGCCAAAGTATTGGATGTAATTTTTTTAATAGACTTAATTTCCATTGTTTGATGGCTATCACATAGATAGACCAGAAGGTAGTCACGGTCAACTGCCCTTACTTTCAACACGGTCGCAAAAGAGTGTTAGAATTGAAAATTTTGATCTCGAACAATTTTATCTTGGCATTGTTCAGAAAATAATATTAGACCCGGTGATTTATATCTTCATATTATGTTTGGGTAATATTTTTAATATCATAATTATATTTGAATATCTTTTGTTACTTAAATTTCGATAGCATAAAATTTTTATATATTTATATTATATTGTATTCATATTTATATTATTTTTCTTTTAATGTCTACTTAAAACCAAAGAAGATGAAATGACTTTTCCGCACAATACTTTTTAGAAAAATAAGTGGCGCACCGATTGAGCTAATGTTGACAAGCAGGATTTGCGCTAAATTTTTTCTTAATTTCCATTGTATCGTATGGTAAATGTATACGACGAAGATAGACTAAAGTCTAGTAGCAGTCAACTGCCTTTACTTGCAAGTAGGGGTGTGCTTATTAAGATGAGCAACTCTCAAACAACTCGAGTTCGATTCGATCAAAACTCAATTAATATTTAACTCGAATTAACTCTTCTCGAAATCAAGTTCGACTCGAGATCTTAGCGAGTCAAGTCGAGCAAGGCCCAACTCAACTCGATAAGTTCATGAACAACTCGTTATTTTTTTTTATAAATTCTTTTACGTTTTTTTGGTGGATACCTTAAAAATATGCTCTAAAAAATTTAAATAAAAATTGAAAACTCTAGAAAAGTTCATAGAATTTATAGGTAATTTACCCATAAAATTTTGGTTTCAAGTTAATATTTTGTTATGAAACATTAAAGTTATTGTTAGTTTGATTAAATATTTTAGTCTTATCAATTTTGAACCTAGGCAAATTAATCTCTCTCAAAACATATTTTTGTGAATGTTTACATAAAACTTTTAAACACTTATAAAATCTAAATACAAAATTAACTCTTATTCTAATTCCAAATCTTGTTGTCTTCACTACTTACAATGATATTACAATTACAAGCTAAAATATAAAAAATATAGATCTAAATTGTTTAATTGAAAATATTTACTTTAAATTTTCTTAGAATTTTTAGATTTGGAGTGAGGGTAAAGATTTAATTTAAAAAATGATACACAAATCATAAAAAATGTTTAAAATTCCATTACACTTTTCAAAAATATTATGATTTTTTTGTTTTAATTTTATTTAAAAAATTTATCCAACCACAAGTGCACACATCATGTATTGACTAAAAAGATCAACACCATTATAGAACGTTCTTATTTACTCACTTTCAAGACATACATTGAATAAACTACTATATTTTTCAAGAAATATTTAAGCTACTAACTATAACTTTAACATTTTGGATCAAAATATTCATCTTTCTAATGTACATGGACTGAAATATCCTTTTTTCTAGTTGAGAGGCTAAAAATAAGCTTTTTGATATAATATAAGGACTAAAATGTTTCTTCTTATAGTAGAGAGATTAAAATGAACTTTTAAGTATAGTATAAGGACTTCTTATATATTTTAACCCAATCAAATCATTATGTACTCAAATCTCAAACGGTTGTCTAACATAATATTATATATATATTCGGTTTGACCACCGTTTTCCAACCAATTTGTTGACTAATCTGGATTGGTTCATTATGGAGGCGATCCTTTCAACTCCATTGCTTTATCAACAACATCAATATTCGAATCTCTAACATTGTTTAAGGAATTTAGTGCATCATCCTACTAGACTAACTGGTTATTGGTTCTAACTTCAAATATTTTAGTCATGTAAAACTCACGTAATTTGTATAAATTTTATGGGTAGATTACCTAAAACCTTTCGAATTTCTTGAACATCTACAATGTCGATTGCCAGATGACCTTTGTATTAGGATAGGCTCTTCCTCTCACTAATGATATTAAGAAATATTTATGAAAAAACTTTAAAATTTATCGATTAATAAAGTTAATAAATAAAAACAAATTCATTTGAAAGAAAAAAATCAAAACTTAAAATTAATATGAAAAATTACGAATTGAATTAAACTGAATTTAAATACATCATCCAAAAAATTATGAACTCAACCGAATCACTTCGATTTCACCCTTACTGGACAAGTATCAAAATTTTTTTGAGAAGTAGAGCAATATTATTAATAATACGACACAGATAGAAATCTCGTTAAAAAACCTCCTTAAATCTTAATTGGAGGAAAAAGAGTGCAACCTATCCGAGCCAAGATGTAACAACCAAAAAACAAGGATCATCTGACCATGAAAACAATGAAAGCACTACACCCTCTGGACCGACCAAACTAGAAATCGTAGCAAACATCTACAAAACAACAGGTAGCTAACCCCTAGGACTTCACAGCTTAAGCAAAAAACTCACAGAAAAGTCAACATTGTCTCAAGTCCGCACACAGAACACAGGAAATAAAAAATATACTATGCAAGGAGAAAGAGATCTTCGCTTTTAGAGATCCCTCTCTTGGCTAATAAAACAATAGATGATTTAGCATTTCGAGTCACCAGCCATAAGCTCCAATTATAAGGAACGAGTAATGTCTGGCACTCATTAACATTATCGCAACTCAAAAGAGATGAGATCAATCAGGTGCTATGCTAAGGAAATCAACTTCTCTAGAGATGCCTCCTTTGGCCAACAAATCTGCAGTCGAATTCGAGTCTCTAAAGACAAACTGAATACTCCAAGACAAACCTTCAAGAAGCTTTAGACATGACGAGACCAGCGGTTTAAAAATCGAAGGAGTAATGTGGGGCTGCAGTAACCAGTCAATTACCATTTTAGAATCACATTCTAAGATAAGGGAGACCGACTTACACCAATGGGACTTGCTAAACAATCAAGCAACTTCAATGACAGCCAATAACTCTGCTGAGGTGGGGTCAGTAACACCGACGGATTTAGGAAAGGAAATTAACATTTTTCCATTTGCATTACATAGGCAGCCCCCGATGCCAGCTGCACCAGAGCACCTTATAACAGCTCCGTCCGTATTGAACTTATCAGAGCCGGCTGGAGGAGGACTCCAATAGCACGAAGGGACACTCGCCTTTTTCGGGACCACAAATCTGAAGTTAGACGGAGATATAAGGGTATTGTTTATTGATATTCCCGCATCCGGCCATTTAGCGAGACACCACCAACCAAGTCGTAGTAAGCACAAGTCAAACAATTGGCATACATCCACCTTAGCCTTCTTAAAAATCACCTCGTTTCGAAACAACCAAATTAACCAAGAAAAACTGAAAAAGCTTAGCTTCCAAATCTGAAAATGTAGATGATCAACCTAAATGGATTTCCAATAAAGTAAAAAAAATTCGAAAGTTGGCAGGCATAACCAGAGGACTCCCACAGAGCACACCATTTCTGCCATACCAACCAAGAGATTTTGCAAAGACACAATAAATGGCTACCTGATTCAGGGTAAAGAGATCAAAAAGGGCACAACATCAATAGCTGTTGGGATACACCTCTTTTAAATAGTTCCTCCCTGGTAGCCAATCTACTCAAGACCGCTTCCAAACAAAGGATTCAACCTTTGGAGGGGCCAGATTAGCCCACACCAACTTCCACACTTCATCTTTGATCACACCCGAGTGTTGGCCAATCTCGCAATAAGATTTTGAACTATAGAGTCCATTCGAAGAGGCAGTCCATCGAATGCTATCAGGAACAACTTTATTAGATCAAAAATTGTCAATGGTTGAGAGAAAGGCATTCCAGATTTTGAGCTCCCAATCAAATAATCCTCTACGTAACTCAATATTCCAAGACCAGATTCCATCGTTATTAAAACCAAAATCAGCAATAACCCCTAATTTTCTAACTGCTAAGGCATAAATTCTAGGAAACTCGCTACTTAGTGGAGAGAAACATACCCATAAATCAGTCCAAAATAGAATGCTTCTGACGTCCCCCACTGAAAAAGATATGTTTTGCTTAAGGATATTACCTGGAGCAACCAGCTGGGCAGATATGTTCCTCCATATCCAAGATTTATTGGATGATTTCAAATTGATTGGCAATAAAGAAGGTGTATTTTTTCGTATTTTGCAGCTATCACTTTACGCCATAAGCTGTTAGGTTCAGTACCATACCTCCAAATCCACTTACTCAGCAGAGCATGATTTTTAAGCTTTAGATTAACCAAACCTAAGCCACCACACTCCTTAGGCAAACAAATAGAATCCTAACTGACCTAATGAATAGTCCAACGGTCCAATGATCCCTAAATAAATCTAGCAATTAAATTAGAAAGAAGCGAGCATATCTTACTTGGCATCTTGAAGATAGAAATGAAGTAAATAGGCAGATTTGAAAGAACGGATTTAACCAACGTTGTAACACCTTATTTCCGTATTCGATTATCGAATATGAGTCACAGATGTCACTGAACGATAACATAATTTTTATTTTAAAAATTCTATAAATTTAAAACATTTGAAAAAAAATTTATCGACTAATACACAAAATCGAAGCTCCTTTACTTTAAAAAATAAATTTGACTGTTCAAAAAAATATCGGACGTTGAACTTTATAGACAAAATTATCCCATTTATACATGCCACTAAAATAAATTAAAAACCTTAAGCAGGATGTCATTACTGCGGCTGCTTGATGAAAATTTCTGAACTTGATGCAACTCTTTGCTTCGTCCAAAGATTCGAACCACCTACGTGTGCACAATCAAACACACGCTAAGTACGAACTTAGTGAGGCAATAAAGGAAGTTAATAACAATAATTTAAACTTTATTCGACTTTATGGCTACGTTTATATAACATGATATATGCCAATGCATTAGCTTTCACATTGCATTAGTAATGATTTACTATATGCCAATGTCATAAAACTTTCATGCTTGTACATTTGTCATAATATGTCATATATGTATAAATGCATCATGATCACTAGATATGTATTACCATCATGTTAATCATATATTAACATAATATAAACCAGATACAAATTTCTTACCAATATACTTGCCATTTATTTCAAAAGCTCATAAGCTTATTCACTTGTTTATTTTTTTAACCAATAAACCATAGCCCAAATATAAGCCTATGAGGACCCTAGGTACACGAGTCAAATATGCACCGAAGTGCTAATACACATAAGGTCGTGTCCACCATAATACACATAAGGTCGTGCCCACCATAATACACATAAGGTTGTGCCCACCATATGCACTAAGTGTCATTTATGTACACTATAGCGCTAAACCAAGTATGCAGCGTGCTGCTGGACTCTATGGTATGCCAACTATACCATGTCCCTCAATGCCATACTTGGGCATATATTCCATGTTTATTTCATCCATGGCAACGTATATCAAGATAATTTAACATTGGGCAGTTCATACCCGAAATAACATTCATAATATAACATCATATATAACTAGGGATCTATGCATTTATATTCAACTTTTGACATATTTAAAATATGTCAATCATATGCTCCATGACATAAATATAATGACAATAAAATTTGGGTAGGCTCATCGCAAGTCATCCCAATAATGTATAAAACATCAACGTGTCATGATATGTATGCAATTGCACTCACCTTGACACATCTTATCCCAAACTAAATTAAATAATTTAAGAGAACTTCAAGTTTGATCCTTTGCTTATCTACTGAATTTTCAATTTCTCGTGTTTATTGGAGTGTTTCGTATTCATCCCTTACATGCACAATTAATAATACAAAGAATACACTCATTTTATAATATGTCAGTATGTGCTACCTTCAAAGAAATATTTTTATAAAATAATCTACAACTTGGAATTCAATTCCGTTTGTTCTGATAGAACTATATTCGATAAGTTGTTCAACCATATAAACTAATAACCCAAATTCAACTTGTACGATTTATGATGAATTTTCAAAATCGGATTTCAGTGCTGAATTTCGGAGCAGACTCATACTCTGTTTTTTAACCTTTCGTCACTTAAAAATTCATATCTTTCGATATACCAATCGAAATCAGTCGCCGTTTGTTTTAAACGAAACTAGACTAAACCAGGAATACAATGGTATTTGGCTCACTTTCTAATCATTTTTATAGAATTTTTGGTGAATTTCCAAACTCACTACCAAAGACTAAAATTATGGGCAGATTTCATAATTCACATCTTTAGCATTCTTTAACAATTTTAAGACCTCAAATTAACCTTCAATTACATAATCAAGCATAAAGAACATCATTCAAACTCTTTCCATATCTAAAATAATTTTTACAATATTTCCTTCTCCATTTTTCTATATAGCTGAATGGTACCTATACCATATACCATAAGATTTTCATCACTATAAGCATAGAAACAACATCACAACAACATTTCCAACATGATTGAACCTTAAAACATAAAATCCCAACATGTTCTTCATAAACCTTAATATCCAACTTCAACTTAGAAGCAAGAAAATCATGTAAAAAATATATCAAATGAAAGAGAATTTAATGGAGAACAATTTTGTATCTCATGAACTAACATTGAATTCAACTCTAATTGCTTGAAATTTGAACTTGAAAATTTTATTCTTATTTCTCTAAATCTCACGTAAATATAAGAAAGATGAACTAAAATTTCCACTATTTTATTTCTTTATTTTTCATGCCTAACGACATTATTTAACCTTATTTAATAAATAAAAATCTTTTTAATAACCAAATGACTATTTTACCCTTGATATCCAATACTCCAAAACTTCTCACTTGTCAAAATCTATTATCTAATGATCAAGATTTAGTCTTTCACTAGTAGTTAACAACTTTGCCCTTAAAACAAATTAAAATTCCCATTTTGTCCTCAAAGATCTAACGGTTGAGATTAAGCATGAAAATTTCTTAAAACCCAAGGGTTCATATTATTCCAACATATAAGAAAATATCTAAACATGTGAAATGACTTATTTGTCCTCAAATATTCGATTCGATCTGATTATCCGAATTTTTCTCGAACTTAACTCTTATAGCTTTTAACACAAATTTTGTACCAAAAATCCGAGTAACACGAAAACGACATTCTTTGGGGTAAACTATTCATTTACGGGGCTGAAATACACTATTTTAAAAATTACAATTTAGTCCCTAAACTTTTCCTAAGTTTATATTTTAGCCACCAAACTTTCATTTTATTCATTTTAGTCACTAGCCAAAAATTTTAGGTATTACAAACGTGATACGCCCAGCAAATGAGAGCAGTTTAAACTTCTAGCCCACAAGCTTAGACCTGACCTTTTCTATGATCGGGTTCCAAATTTCCAGAGCATTTTTTGATTGGCCTAGAGGCAGACCAAGATAAATGCAAGGGAAGAGTTCACTCTGACAGTTGATTAAAGATGCCCAGTGTGAAATAGTAGAATTATCAACATTAACCCCAACAGTTTTTATTTCCATAAGTTGAGCTTTAACATCGAAACAATCTCGAAACCACGCAAAATATGCACTACATTTCTTATTTCAGATTCAAAGGCACCGCAAAACATGATAAGGTCGTCAGCAAATTGAATGTGAGAAATATCCATAGAGCTATCCCCAATTCGAACGCCATGAAAAAAATCCTTTCTCCACTACTTTTGATAGCATCGAGCTTAAGGCTTCTGCAATAATATTGAACAGGAGGGGGGGGGAAAGTGGGCAACCTTGCCGAAGACCACGCTTAATACTAAAAGCCTTGGTAGGAGAACCAGTAACCAAAACCGAAAGAGAAGCAGTCGAGATGCAACACTTGATCCAAGAACACCATAGCTTGCCGAATCCCATCTTTTCCATTATGAAGATTAGAAAGTTCCAATCAATTGTATCGTATGCTTTACGAAAATCCACCTTGAAGCCAACCGAAGACATACCCCTTCTAGAATAGTCGCTAATTTCATTGGATATCAGAGAGCAATCGAGAATTTGTTTGCTTGGACAAAAAGCAAACTACGTATCTCCAATAATACCATTAGAAACCCTGCTAAGCCTCAGAGCCAGAACCTTGGCAAGCAACTTGTACGCAGCACCTACGAGGCTAATAGGCCAATAATCTTCCAACGAGATAGGGGCTTGAGATTTAAGAATCAATACGATGAAAGAGTGGAAAGCGAAATCCAAAATATTGCTCTTGTAGAAACTCAAAAAAAAAGTTCAGAATTTCATCTTTGAGGGATGGCCAAAAGGATTTGAGGAAGCCCATGTTGAATTCATCGGGACCAGGGGCTCTCGAACCGTCAAGAACCGAGAGAGTAGCCCAAATCTCTTCCAAAGTAAATGGCTTTTCTAATAAACTGGCATCAACCGCAGGAGATTCTTAAGATCACAGTCGAAACTGGGCACGGACAGAGTGTGGGATGCATTAAAGTGATCTTTGAAATGGTCTTCCACAAACTTCTTCAATACCTCAGGGTCTTTGAGAACTTGTGGTCCGTTATTAAGACTCAGCAAACGGTTTTTATTTCTCCTGGTTGAGGCCACCACTTGGAAATATCTAGTACTTCTATCACCTGCCTTGATTTTTGAAACCATTCACGTTCCTCATTTTTGATATGGGACCATAACTTGGATCGAAGCACTTTCAGTGCATAGATCAAATGACTGTCTTCAGCACCCTTTTTAGTAACATTTTCAACCTCAATGCATTTCTGTTCCAGCAATTGAATAGGTTCAGACTCCTTGAATTTTTCCCCTAGCAATCCACTCTTTTGACAGAACTTTACACTCCTTCAGCATCATCCCAATACCACAACCCTTCAATCTCTTGCAAACCCCAGACTCTCCAGCATCAAAAAATAGCCCCCACAGAATTGCAGACTTCTAACGTCAATTTTGCCTCAGCTTTTAGAGACAGCTCTGGGTTTTCACAAAGCTCAACCTTGTCTGATTTTGATTTGGGAATTACTGACAAGCCACTATAAAGACGGTCTGCTCAAAAGAATCTTCAGATTTTTTCCCATGCTTAAGAGTGCTTGAGTATTGATTCCACGACGCCCATAATTTCATCTTGTCAAGTTTAGATCTAAAAGCTCCAGGAGTTAAGCTTCTAGAGTGTTTAAAGCACCTTGGATTAATCAAGAACAAACCAGATTGCTTATCATAGAGTGGAGGGGTGGGCTCGCTATAACCAGAAGAAGACTTGGAAGAATCAGTCGCAGCTGCAATTGGGATATCAGCCAGGCCCACCGAGGATCCATCTTCAACAATAGCTGGGCCACAAAAACCTGAGCCCAGATGATTAGACTCAATACCTTCAGGGAAATTTTGCGCGTGCGCAAAGCTGCCACGTGGCACAGCCAGATTATTATCAGTGTTCCCCATATCCTTGGGAATACTGACAGCCTCCAGATCATTAAACCAAATGTCAGTGTCTTCGAGGCTATGGCTAACGACCGTGTCATTACGCATATCCGATAGACCATCATCGATCCAACACCTCTTATCTTCATATTAATCTAACCTCGGATGTGAGTGTCGGATATTGAAGTTTTTTTTTAAACTAAAGGTATAGATAGATACATAGATATAAATTTTTTAATTATATACTATTTTCAAATTTTATATAATATTTTCAAATTTAGATTTTTTTTATAATTTTAAGGTTTCTTTAATTCCTTCTGTGCCACTTAACCAAAATAAATATAATAAGAATTAAAACTTTCAATTTAAGGACATGAATCATTCTATTCAAATATCAAGATATTCATATTTCGACTTAATAGATTAAACTATTTAAGTTTGGGTTTAAATTTGATAATCTTCAGTCTGACGCTCTCCCAACTGAGCTATCGCCGCTGTGAATTTCCATTTATAAATTACTACATATATTGTATAACTCCACGGAAGTTCGTTCCAGTATAAAGAGTGCAGTTAAACTTCAAATTACAGAATTAGATTGACGCAAATAGGATGAGCGAAGCAAAGCACCATAAAAATCATAAAACTTTTAAATCAAAACGAATAATATCTCATAAGTTAACAAATATGCAAAGCAATATCCGAGGTTGAGGCTTATCGTATTATATGCATATCAATATCCGACAGTCACATCCGATATCCGACACTGCATTGCTTTCTTGCAATTCTACATCAAACAAAGAGAGAAATGAATTCTGCTTGTGCTAAAATGCTCGAGTAAAACTGAAATAATGTTAAACTACTTCATTTACATTGGCTTCATTCCTCTTGCACAGATACGGGGTGCAATGCTTCCAATCAAGCTATTGGTAAAAACATCCAACCATCCAAACTTCAATACGAGTACCAAACAACCGTTAAGGTATGTTAAAATTGTGCCAAACGACAGATAAAACGAACCGCAATAGCTAATGAAAAACGTTCCACGAAGGTAGTGAAAACATGTGTCACAAGAGCATAAATTTTTATTAAAATTAAAAAAATAAAACATGAAAGAACAAGGAAAATAATGAGCATCGATGGTCGACAACCAATACTAAGACTGGTTGTCGCCACTGGTTAAAAAAAAGAGATAAGAAAATTTCGTTGCGGTTATAGAGAGAAAACTAAGCTTTTTCAAAAAAGTAAATATTTTAGTAATACACATGTCTGTTTTATGGTTCATGGTCGGGATGCGAGATTGTCCTTCCCAACAATGTTGTTTTCAATATTCGAACTCGCGTCCTCTCCTTAAGAGTGAGAGGAGTAAAATTTTAAGTTCTAATAAAAATTATCAAACTCAAACCAAAGTTTTTTTTTTCATTTTCACAATTAGATATTTAAAAAGTGATTTTCGATGTTCATAAATAAACAGTTGAAAAGGTTAATAAAACAATATTATAAAGCGTAAATTATAAAAATCATCATTAAACTTTACTTTTTGATTTATTTTGGTCACTGAATTTTCAAATTGATCAATTTACTCACTGAATTTTATTTTCTAACCTATTTTGATCACTCTAAATTATTTTATTAATATTTTATTATTAAATATAAAAATTACAAAAATAAAACTCAAACATCCCAAACCCAGACCTCTCTCACTTTCACCGGCATCACCGCGTCACCACTCATTCACCGGCTTCAGCCATTGTTTTCAATCCCACTTGTTACTCTGTCTAATCTCATACTCTATCTGTTTACTTTGTGGAGAAACATACTTCTTTTTAAAGCTATCGGTTAGCGGACTGTTATTGCCGCTATTTTTCTATTACACTGCTATTCGTGGCCGCGATCCGCTGCTATTGTGAAATTTGTTCACACCACTATTGAGGCCTTTATCGGTGGTGGGCGACGCCGGTATTGCGAGTTAATGGCATGCGACACCACTACACTACTGATATTTGAAACCCTTTCGCCTTCTTCACTCCCTCCTCTCGTTCGTTGGATTCTTAATGGACTAGAAACTCAAAACGGCTGAGAAAAAGGTAGAGCATTTCGACTTATATTTATTAATTTCCATTAGTAATTGCAGCAAGCATTGCAGTTTGTTTCCATCTTTTTGCTAAATTAGGTTTTGCAAATTGGATTTTTTGAAAGCATAATGTTACAGTTTTGAAAGCATAATGTTACAATGGGTGACGCCGGTAAATGGGGTAACGCTGGTAAGAGTGACGTCGGTGAAGGTGGGAGAGGTTTAAGGTGTTTGGGGTTTGGGATGTTTGGGTTTTAGTTTTGTAATTTTTGTATTTAATAATAACTAAAATATAATTTATTTTTATATTTAATAATAATAAAATATATCAAATCATATCAAAATATTAATAAAATGATTCGAAGTGATCAAAATATGTCAGAAATTAAAGTTCAGTGAGTAAACTGGTCATTTTGAAAGTTCAGTGACCAAAATAAGTCAGAGGATAAAATTCAGTGATGATTTGCGAAATTTACCCTATTACAAAATTAAAAAATAATTATGTATATGGATCTTAAAAATATATAATATATGTCAGATTATTATAACTATAAAATTACATGTATATGAGCAAGCACATTTGGTCGGTTGGCTAAGCTGTTCATCTTTGTTTCTTCGTATTTCTTAAGGTTATGGGTTATAGGCCCACTATGACTCTATGAGCACCCCTTCCTGCCCTTAAAGTCTCCCTTCCCCTCCTATCTAGATAGGATTAGGATTATGTTTTGTCAAAAATATATATATATATATATATATATGTTATTTAGTTTTATAATAAATGTTTTTTTAAATTATTTAAATGAATTTAAACCTTACAAAAAATATTATAAAAATATGAAATAACATCAATAATTAATAACATATAATTTAGAAAATCATCCATACACATGAAATATAAAAATAAAAAATTAAAATATGTGTTAATTAATTTAACTGAAGTTTATAATTAATTACATAAATGAATCATATAATAAAAAAATATTAGATATTAATGTAATGAAAATATATTTGTCACCACTTCATGCATGTTTATGCATCATTATGTAAAAACAATTTATGTGTCATGTTTAAACATGAATATTTTTTTACAGTTTTTTATATTAATAAAAAAATGTTTAACCATTAATAAATTTGTAAATAAGGGAAAAAAGTAAAATTATTGTAAAAGTTATACAACTTTTTAAATGAAAATACACAGACTTGTAAAAAAATTAAAAAATCTTTTTAATGATAAAAATGCAGTAACTTAAAAAGTTTAATTATTAGATTATTTTAAAATAAAAATAAAATAATAAATTCATTCAAATATATGAAATTATTAAGAAAATTGTATAATGGAGTAATGTGGAAACGTGGACTTTTATAGAAAATTACGTGGTAGTAATAACTCGTAAATAATTTTAAATAGATTTTAATGAGCTTAATTTTAATATAAATACTAATTACAAATCTAACATTAAAAAATAATTATAAATATCTTTACATTTATAACTTTGTATATTATATTGATTAATGGTTTTAAATTAAGTAATCTAGTATTAACGAGGGTATACAAGTGATTTGTGAGAATAAAAATGACTAAATTGTTATATTTTTAAATATGAAGGGTTAGATGTATTGAATTAATTGAATTATGACTAAATTTGTAAAATATATAAGTTTTGAGGACTAAAATTATAATTATATCAAACCTTGTTAGATGTTCATTTGTATTTTAACGGAAGACTGACCCGATCGTAACTAAAACTTTAATTGAATGGCCCAATCGTAACATTACTAATAATTGAGTGACTAATTGTAACTTTACTAATAATTGAGTTTACCAAAATTTTGAAAATGATAAAATTCCAATTTATCTACAATGGAGAAAGAGTTGAAAATCCTACGTTTTCATAAGTGTATAAGCTTATATTATATTCAACCCTAAATTGAACTCGCTCGTGAAAAAGATTTTTTCCACACTCAACTCCATGCCCTTTTTTGTGAGAGTGAGGGTTGTGATCATTGGTGAGGGTTTGAAATTGGGGTTGAGGTTGAGATTTAGTAATTAGAAATTTTAATATTCCCTTTTTATTTTAAATGCTATTTTGCATTAAATATTAATAAAATATATCACGTCATATGCGGTAGAATGGCCAAAACATGAGTAATTCAAAAATTTAATGATTAAATTGAAAATATTTAATCATGAATGACCAAAATAGGAGAGAAGAAAGTTCATTTGTGAAAATTGTAATTTACCCTTATTAAAAATAATTGAGTTGAATTTGATTGTCGTATCTTATTCAGGTTTTTCCATTATACGGTCCAGATTTCAAATTATTAAACCTTTTCCATTTGGACTGTCGAAGTTTTAGCGGAGAATTACCCCCTCCCAAAAAAATAGAGCGAAAACAGTATTTTATTTCAACGGCTGAGATTTTAAGTTTGTTGTTCTTTTGACGGTCTGGATCTGCCAAGAAAACAATAAAAAGGTAAAATGCAGTGAGCATGGATTGAACACGCGGCCTTCAAATCTTCAGTCTGATTTTGTCGCAGTCAAACAATAAAGACTGAATTGAAACCTTTAATTAGAGAATTAACTTAAAGCAAAACACCATAATATCCATACAAGTTTGAGATGAAAAGGAAGGAATTATATCTAAATGTACAATTTCACTAGCCATGCCATAGACCATAGTTATCTTTTGTACACTATTCCTATGAATTCAACCCTACTCTCTCTTCCTCATTCCAAACTAGAAACATAACAACATATTCTCTGCTGATTAATATGCAAAGCAGACAACAATGATTCAAATCCATTTGCTTCATTTTTCTTCAAGTATTCATGTCCAACACATTCAAAAGTAGACCTCCAAATGCATCCAAAAACTTCAAAATTTTTTGACTTATCATAGTATACGCATATCAATATCCGACGCTGCATTGGTTTCTTGCAATTATACATCAAACAAACAGAGAAATGAATTCTGTTTGTGCTAAAAATGCTAAAGCAAAATAACAATAATGTTAAACTACTTCATTTGCATTGGCTTCATTCCTCTTGTAACCATCTCATTCTGAAGGAGACTCCCCTTTGTTCTGTCACCATTTCTGAGGTAACCGGTTATTAAAGCTTCATATATGTCTTCACTCACTCCTACGGAACTGTCTTGCATTATTCTTAAATACTTCTCAGCTTCCTCTGCTCTTCCACATTTACAGAGACCTCTAATCAACACTGTAAAAATGGGTAATCCAGGAGAGAGTGACCTATACTCCATTTCGTAGTATAATTTGAGAACTTGTTGAATCTTCCCCTGGTTTTCATAACCAGACATAAGATGAAAATATGTGGCCTGATCAGGTGAAAATCCTTTATCTAAGACAACAGTTAAGAACCCATTAGCTTTCTCTGAATCCCCAATTTCGCATAGCCCTCTCACCATTTCATTGAATGATGAACAACTTGGAACGAGTCCCCTACTAATCATTTCCTCAAAGTGTTCCACGCCGACTTTATAACATCCCTCGATCAAACGGTTAAAAGTTTCATCATATGGCTTCAAACCCATATTTTTCATCTCTTGCAGCGTGCTTTCTGCTTCTTGAATTTTACCTATGTCGCAATATGCTTTTATGAAAGATGAAAGGAGAAAAGAGTTAGCACTAAAGCCTCTCTTAAGCATTTCGTCGAACACCTCCCACGCTGACTCCAAATTTCCAAGCTTCAGTTTAGTATAAACAACTAAAGACGAAGCAATGGTATCGAGAATCAAGTTCTTTTGCAACATTCTCTTCAATAACTCCATACCCTCTTCAATTCTACCCTCTTCTATAACCTTAAACACCAAGTTCGAATTAACAATAACTATTGGAGGACATCTCTTACCATGAATCCTATCCAACAAAACCACCACGGTTTGCAACTTCCCTTCTTTACACAAAGCACTAATCATTGTCCTTACTGTGATTTCATTGGGATATTTCCTTTTGCGAATCATATGCTCGTAAACCTTCCAAACCATTGCATTTTCACCAGATTTTTGCATCCCATGAAGCAAGGCATTAAAACTTGACAAGTTCAAACAAAATCCATGATTCTCCAAGTAGCAACAAACCTCAAAACCATCCTCAAACATTCTCAACTTTGCATAAGCTTGAACCAACAAATCGAACACCAAAGGACTCGAATCAACAACTTTGTAACTACCCAGTAAAGATTCCACCATGCAATATCTAGTTGAGCTGGATTCACTTGTTTTCAAAGCAGAGTGGAGCAATACTTTAGCATCGGCTAATTGTTGGGCACGAACCAGAATATGAACTGCAATGCAATAGGAGTAAATCTGGTGTTGGAAATTTTGGGTCTTTGCTGACCAGTGAAAGAAGTTTAAAGCAGATCTTGCATGATCAGGCAGCTGGAGTTGGAGCAGCACTTGTTGAACAACGGAGTGGGTTAATTGCAGAGAGGGTAAAGTTCTGGTGAGAGTATCCCAGTTATGGGTTTCCTTGAATAGATCGGAAATGACATCGACAATTGAGTCATTGTTCGATTGCATGAGCGACAGATAGCGGATAATGATGGACTTGGTTACTCCAACGGAAGGAGTGTTGTTGATAGATGTGGAAACTAAAAAGGATTTAAGTTTTCTACAGAACAATGCCATTGACCTGTTACTGTCACAGAGATAGAATCACATCCACTGCTTCAAACCTCCGAAACTTCGTTTCTTTGGAATTGAATCAAGCACAACTTCACAGACGGACCAATCGATGTTAGCATACCTCAAACATGGACAATAATATCATATCATCTTCAACTCGTGTGTCAAGTGAAAAATTAAGAAATCCTTCTACTCCCACAAGATATTCTTGACTGAACCTCGACTTTTGCATCCGACTCTTATTCGTTTAGTACTTGCTATATCATATTAGAAAACAAATAAAAGTGGTCAATCACAACATTCATACAAATGTCGATATATATATATATATAGATAGATAGATAAACAAGTAAATGTCAAATTAAACCTAAACCCTCAAAATAAAATGATGATTCTGAAACATCAAAGTAACTGACGAAAGCAACCAAATTCTCAGCTCTAGTTCTACAATCACCATATACTATTAGGAACAAAACTCTTTCACACAAGCTTCAATCATTTGTACAAACGGTCACAAAAAAATAAGTATTTATAGAAACTTCAAAGAAACAAAGATCATAATCAATGAAATGAATTAAAAAAAAACACTGATCTTTCACAGAACTATATATTTCTTTAAAAATGGGTGACATACTCCTTGAATTCTGTTGCCAGTAACGGAGCATTTACGACCTCTAGCTCTCTTCTTTGTGGTTGGATAAACAAGCTTCTCTCCTAAACCAACAAAAACAAAAAAACCACCGCCGTGTGAATCGGACGCGTACTAGTGTCGCAGCCGCTACTCCGAAATAGTGGCTAAAGACCTCAATAGCGGCGGACCACGGCTGCAAATAGCAGTGTGGCGGAAAAGAGCAGATAACACATACCCAAGCACAACTCAGAATCTCATGATTCAAGTAAGAATCTTTACGTTAGGGTTAGGGTCTCAAAACTTGCCTTATTTAGTTTCATGGTCAGTTGGAAACTTTGAAAGCAAAAGAGAGCATGGGTCAGGCAGAGGAGAAGGAGGAGGTGTTGATCGGGAAATTTGTAAGGGGAAAGTCAAATTTTAACCTTATAAACTTAGGGTAAATTACAAAAACGCTTAAATAAAAAATAGGTATAAAAAATTTCAAAATAAGTATTTTTTGAATTTCCTTTAAATAAAAAACGCTTATAAACTTAGAGTAAATAAAAAACGCTTACATAAAATATTTTTTTGAATTTTAGGTGCTTAAAGTATTTTTTATAAAAATAAGTGCTCAAAGTTTCAAAAGTTATAATTTCATGTGCCTAAAGTATTTTTTTTGTAAAAATAGGTGTCCAAAGTTTCAAAAATTAAAATTTTAAGTACCCCAAATACGCCACATGTTAAGCATTGATTGGTTAAAAAAGTTTAACGCCTATTAACAGTCATGCACCTAAAATTATAACTTTTAAAATATTGGGCACCTATTTTTACAAAAAAAATTACTTTAGGCACTTAAAGTTCAAAAAAAGCATACTTTGGGCACCTATTTTTCATTAAGGTTACAAAAATAATCACTGAATTTTCTTTGACCTATTTTGGCCATTAAACTTTCTAAATATCAATTTACTCACTGAACTTTATACATTTCACTTTTTATTTATTTATTTTTAAATTTTAAATTTTAAAAAATCACATAGTAAACACATAAAATTTTAAAGTTCATAATACATAATCTAAACCCAAAAGTTAGTAATTTGAGGTTAGTTTTAAGATAGGAATATTTGGATATACATATATATATTAAAGTTTATCAACAAAAAATATTAAAAATATTAATCTCGTTTCTTCTTTCGAATATTGTAAAACTAATACAATATTTTTGAAAATTTTAAAACTTAAAAGTACATAATACAAACATAAAAAGAATTTAGATATATAAATTTAGTTTTAGGTAAAAATATTTAGGAACCTACAATAAAAATATAATTTAAAATAAAAAATAAATATATTAGAAGTACCGGGTCGGGTACCCGGTTACAAAAAAAAATTAGCCCAAAACCGGACCAACTACCTTGAAAAAATTCCGGGTCGGGTACCTAACCCGGTCGTATAATTTTAAAAAAAAAAGTTTCCCAGTTTTTTAAGGTTTGGGTCGACAGGTCAATAGGTCGGGTCAACCGAGTCGAGTATTTTTTAACAACACTAGTTATGGCGTGTCTAAAATAAATAATAAAATACTAATATAACTCAACACGTCAGTATAGTAATAAAAAATTAAAAAAACGAAAACGACATTGCGTTGAGGGTTTTTGGACTTAACCTTTTATTATTGTTCTCGTAACACATCAGTAATAAACCGTTTTTAATTTCAATCAGAGCATTAAGGGATAATTGGGGTTTTAGGGTTTCATTGATTTAGAAGAATTTGGATTAAGAATTTCATCGATTTGAAGAAAAAAAAAATCAATTTAGGGTTTTCCCATATACTGAGGGAACATCTGGAGGGAAGAAATTTTGAAAAGAGTCTGATCGAAGGAACATTTGGGTCTTAAAAAAGCATTCGACTGTATTGTTGTTTAATCGAATGAATGGTTAGTACACCCAAAAAATTATCTCCTAAAATTGTTATCTGATCAAGATGTCTTCAACACGACTGACTTTTTATACCTGTAGGTCGAAATTTCGTTTGTCTCAGAGGCCGAGTCTATCTCTCTACTTTTCGTTTCTTCCTTCTTCTTCACTAGATAACTAGACAGACGAATCACACCTTCACTTTTTTTTTAATGTTAGAAATTAGGGTTAGCGATTTTAAAGGTAACTATGATTTTAAATCTGATGTGTACTTTTATTTATTATTTTTTATTCATTAAAGTCTTACGCGGCTGGAAAACAATTAAAAAAACTATGTCATCTTAAAAGTAACCGGGTTATAGATAAAGTGATAAAAATAAGTTAATATATAAAGTTAAGTGAGTAAATTGATCATTTAAAAGTTTAGTGATCAAAATATGTCAAAAAATAAAATTCAGTGATGATTTTTTTAATTTACCCATAAACTTATTTTTTTAAATTAGCATATAAAAAAATTTTGGTCTGTATTACTAACTGAAATATTTTTTGGGATAAAATAATTACTATAATAAATAAAAATAATTAAATTGATTGTTGAAATTTCAGAAATTAAGAAATAGTCATTAAAGTTATTAAAAATAAAATGTTATAAAATTGTAATTAAAAGTTGCGGATGCGCTTGCTAAGTTAGCTTCTTCGAAAAATCTTGCGGTTTCCATGTTTATTACTCTACCTGTGGGAGTTGTTCTTTTGTTGTTTGTTAACTCTAATATTTCTTTAGGATCGTCCCTTTGGACGATCTCGTAGTATTGCGTTGTATTTATCACTAAGTGTATTTTTTTTTATTAAGCTTAAAAAAGATTTAATGAGACATTTGATAATATTTTTTTTTTCACCAAAAAATTTCATGTAATACGTAAAACTCAAACACACATTAAAGATATTCTCTTGATATCGTTAACAGAAATCTCGTCACTAAATTTTCTTTTTCTATTTCCTTTCGATTTGGTTTGTGATTTCTTTATTTGTATTAGTTTGATTTGTTAGTTCTTCTTCTTGTTATTTTTTTAGTACTTGATTGAGATGAGTGATGGTAAGAAGTAGGGTGTAAATAAGTCGAGTAGAGATTGAGTAGTGTTAAACTTGTCTCATTAAAAATTCGATTCAAGTTTGAGATAAGTCGAGTCCAATCAAATCGGGTATTGATTGAATTTTAACGAAGTCGGACTCAAAATAGTTCACGATTTTTTTGTCTCATTTACAGCCCTAACAAAAAGATGAAATCTTATAATTTATTATTTGGGTAAAATACCAAAATGATAACTAAACTTTGTTGAAAAATACAAAACGGTAACCAAATTTTTAAAAGTTACATAATAACAGTTAAACTTTATGTTTCGTTACAAAATAGTCACTTGGACGTTAAAGGCCGTTAACCACTACTAAAAGACATTGATAACTGCAAATCACAGCAGAACATCGTGAGAAAACTATTCAAAAAAAGGAAATTTACTACAAAGGCAGACAAAAATGTGACATAGGAAAAGAGCACTACAAAGACAAATAAAAATTAGAAGAAAACTAAAACATAAAAGAAACAAGAACTGAATATAGAAAACAACGGGAAAAGAATATTGATGATCATGACTAGCACTATAATAGACGTGATTGTCGATCAGTCAAGAACGGAAGAAAAAAACGACGTTCTTATAAGTTTTATGGACAAATTTTTAATTATATGCATATGTTGGCGGAACCAAGCGTAGGAATAGGGTGTCACTTGACATCCCAAAAAATTTGAGAATTTTTTTTATAGTTTAATACATTTTTATATAAAAAGATACTAATACCATTTTAAAAAGGAATTAACATCGGTTTAGAAATATAGAGATCTTTTAAAGGAAACTGACGCTCACTATTTGACTTCGATTACACACATTTTAAATAAAATATGAGTTAACACTCAAAACTCCGACATCACAACTTAAATTTTTTGGCTCCGTCCTTGTTTGCATATATATTCAATTATATATTAGACATATTCACGAACATTAAACAAACAAATATATACACATTAATTACAAACAAGTGAACACAAAACAAACATAATTTTAAATTTTTAAACAGACACGAATATACTTAGAATAAACAAACGAACATAAATAAAAATTTGCTCATCTAAACTCGATTCTTTTACAGGATGGTCAGCTCAAATGACTAAAATTTTAGACTTCTCAATCTTTTTTCTTTCAAGAGAGAAAGTGAGATAGGTCTTAATAAAGTATATATTGATTGCTTATTCTATTCTTCTTCTTATTCCTCCAGTCTCCATTTTTCATTGAAAATAAATTCTCGAATACACATATCTAACACCCGTGTAAAACATATACTGCCACGTTCGTGTTTCATAAATCAACACTATCCATCACCACCTCTAGTTCAGATAAAACCCACTTGAATTTGGGATGATTTTGTAAAATCCAACTCATATCAATCTGAACCAAAATAATCTCACATGAGAATAATATCAATTCTTAAAGTTTAACCAACTGTTCGACGGATGATATTTCACGACTTTATCTGAAAGAGTCAAAAGTTATTATTATGATTTGGCTTTCGTCAACTAAGTGCCTAAACTATATCATTTTTTCAGTTAGGTGCTTAAACTTTATTTCGGGTCAATTAAGTACTTAATATTTCATTTCGTTACTCAAATAAGGATTTTTCGTCACTGCTGTTAAAATTTTTCCTTATTCAATCAGAACATGACATGTTGCCTATTTCTTTAATCTTTATTTTTTAAAATAAAAATCTTTAATTTTATAAAATAAAAACCCAACAATCTTTAATTTCTCTAAGAAACTCAAACCATAAATTCCTCTCCTCAGACTACCGATTCAACCACCACCGACCACCCTTTTATTCATCGGAACTCCAACTACTAAAACCTCATCATTTCGTCATAGAAAATCGACGAATGAACCTTTGATTGCACGGTCGATGAGCACCCAACAATGAAGAAAAAAGGTCGGTTGGGTTTCGACCGATGGCTAGAGGGTGTAGGATGTCGAAATGTGAGGTACACAATGCTTGGACGGTGAATGGTGAACCACCAACACGTGGGGGATGTCGGACGGTGAGAGAGATGTGATTTGAAAGTTTGATTGAAAGAAATTAAAATTTTGTGATTTTTAAAGAAATTTAGATTTTTAAAGAAATTCCAAAATAAAAAATAGGTCACGCGTCATATTATGATTGAATGACATAATTTTTTTAATAGTTGTTGATGAAAAATATTATTTGAGTAACGGAATAAAACGTTAGACACTTATTTGACCGGAGAAATAGTTTAGGCACCTAGCTAAAGAAATGATATAGTTTAAGTACTTATAAGTCTTATGATTTAATACGCAAATTGGTCCTTTATCATTTTTTGTCTAATTATCCATGAAGGTTGACAAATATGACACAATTTCGTCTCTAATTTAATTGTAAATAAATTAGTGTTACACATGTCACTATTTTAATGGTTCACATTAATATATATTTCAAAATTCGACAAGGTTAATAGTGGTAGTTATCACACAAATTGGTCCTTCTCTTGCTGAACGACTCACACACCGTTCATCGTCCGTTCTACCGTCGTGTGTCGCGAATCGTCAAATGAACTATTCGACGATTTCGTCTTCGTCCGGCGTTTCGCACGGTGTTGATCGATTTTCGATGACGATATGGTGAGGTAAATGGTCGTGATAGTCCGGAGACCGATGTGGTGGGCTGGGGCGTGGAAATTGGCGGCCAAATCGACTCAAATCGGGATTTGGGTTTGGGGAGTTAGGGATTTTGAATTCTGGGGGCAATTTTGTGAAATCTGGAAAATTTAGAGATTTTTTGAAAACTAATTAATATTTTAATTTTATAAAAAAATAAATATCTTTATATTTTTAACCAATCAGATGATGCCACATCAGCAAAGTGCCACGTGGCATCATCTGAAATATAAAAAATATTTATAAAAAATTGATTAATTAATTTTTGAAATGTCGCGTCAGTAAAGTGCCACATGGCATTGCCACATCATCTCCCCATGCCATGCAGACATGCCATGTCAGCCTCATGCATTGACCGTTATTTGACTGACGGTTTCCATCCAACGAGGGTGAAATTTGAACAAAATAAAACGTTAAGTCATTGTTTGGATCGAAAAAGAATAGAGACTAAAGTAACCAAAAAGTTAAACGTTGGAGTTACTTTTGACCTTTTATCAAAAAAAATGATGTTATTTGATATTATGATTATGGTGGAAAAAAAATTGACTGAACTGCACCAAAGTATTTGGATGGATAATGAAATATAATTTTAAAAATCATAATCATTTTACTCTAACCGAATTCAATTTTTTATTTACTTTTAATATTTTATAATAAAAATTAAGTGTTCTATATTTCAAATAACGAAAATAAATTATAAATATTATATAAATTATTATTTTTTCTTATTTATTTAAAAAATTAGTTTTTAGAAAAATTTACGTGGTTGACTTTGAAAAAAAAAACTTAAAACGATTCCGTATCAAAATAAAAAAAATAAAAGATGAAATAAAAATAATATGAAAAAGTCGTGAATCGAATAAAAATCGATAATTAAAAAATAATAAATCTTCAAAAAAAAATCTAACTGAATTGAACCAATCTTGATGAGCAAGATTAAAGTTTATGTATTTAAGTAAAAACTTTTATTTTTTAAATGGGGCTGGTCTTGGGCTTTTTGTTTCCTTAATCTTGAATTTGATCTCATTTTTTATTTACTTCTGCTACTGCCGCCTCCATTTGTGGTTTCATTTCAAGCTCAGCTCTTGCTTTTCCATTTCGTTTAGTTTTCTTCTCTGATTATTCGTTCTGTTGTTAATGCCGGAAGGTATCTCTCTAATTTCCACTCTGCTTTTTCTTCTTCTGTTAACCCCTTTGCTCCCCACACCGATGCTTTAAATAAGAATGAAACATCCATGTCTGGGATTGGAAAGGGGAAAAAGTATGATCGCTTCGATAGTGTTGGTGATGCTTTGATTGTGTTTAACATGATGATTGGAAAATACCCAAAGCCTTCCATTGTGGAATTCACTAAATTATTTGCTGCCATTGTTAGAATGAAACATTATGCCAGTGTTGTTTCTATGTGTAGCCTGATGGAATTACTAGGAGTTTCCCATAATGTTTATTCTTTGAACATATTGATAAATTGCTTCTGTCAATTAGGTCAGGTTGGTTTTGGGTATTCGGTTTTGGGAAAAATGCTCAAGTTAGGTGTTGAAGCTGATGTTGTAACTTTGCCCACTTTGATTAATGGACTTTGCAAGCGAAGTAAGATTCTCAGGCTGTGAGTTTGTTTGATGAAATGGTTGTAAAAGGGTATCAACCTAATTTAATTGTTTACAATACACTTCTTAATGGTTTGTGTAAGATCGGCAGTACTGATAGAGCTGTTCAGTTTCTAAGGATGATGGAAGGACAAGGTTTCAACCCCAATATTGTAGCATATAGCATGGTCATCGATTGTCTTTGTAAGCACAGGTTGATAAAGGAGGCTCTCAATCTCTTCTTATAATTGTTTAATTAATGGTATTCGTAATTCGGGCCAGCAGAAGGAGGCAACGAGGCTGCTGAATGAAATGGTGGATGACAATACTTCACTTGGCATTGTCACCTATAACATGTTGATTGATGCACGTTGCAAGGAATGGGTGGTTTTTGAAGCAGTAAATACTTTTTTACAAAATGAGAAAGCAAGGCATTAAGCCTGATGTTGTCACGGATAACACATTGATCGATGCACATTGCAAGGAATTGATGATTTTTGAAGCAGTAGATACTGTTGACAAAATGAGAAAGCAAGGCATTAAGCTTGATGTTGTCACGTATAACACATTGGCTGATGCACTTTGCAAGGAAGATATGGTTTCTAAAGCTGAGCATATTGTTGACACAATGATCAAGCGAGGCATTGAGCCCGACGTCTTTACCTATAATGCATTAATAAACAGTCATTGCTTGGGAAACAAAGTGGATAAAGCTAGAATAGTTTTACGGTTGATGATTGAGAAGGGTTGTACACCTAGTATAGTTAGTTACAACACAATGATCAATGGATATTGCAAAGCTAAAAGGTTAGATGAGGCAATGAAACTCTTTCATGAAATATCTCGGAAAGGAACAATCCCGAATATTGTCACATACAACACTCTTACAAAGTATGTTTCGGTTGGAGAAGGTTTCAACTGTTTGTGAATTTTTCAAGAAGATGCTTGCTTCTGAAAAACTACCGAATCTGGTGACATGTTCAATTTTGCTGGATGGTTTATGCAAAACAGGTAAACTCGAAGAGTCGTTAAAACTTTTTCAAGCAATTCGAAACAATGGATTGGAACTTAATATTGTCTCATATAGCTTCCTGATCTATGGATTGTGCAAAGCTGGGCACATTGAAGTTGCGAAGGAATTGTTTCATAAACTCTCATTTAGTGGTTTAAAACCGAATATTTACACATATACCATAATGATTAATGGATTGTCTAATGAGGGATTGCCGGATGAAGCACACCAATTGTTTAGGAGCATTGGAGATAATGATTGTTTGCCTAATAGTTGTTGCTATAATGTAATGATTCGGAGATTTCTTCGAAACAATTATACCTTGAAGGCTACACAACTTCTTGCAGAAATGGTCGGTAATGGCTTTTGGTCAGATACTTGCACTGCTACTTTATTTGTGAATCTCATCTTAGGTTCTGATAAATCAATTTTGATGTAGATTTAATACATAGTGTGAAGATCGTTTACTTTTTTTAAATCAATTTATTGATCAGCAATTGTGCCGTGGTAAGTTGGATTAATCTGGAAACTATATTCTCAATTTAGTTGATTTTCTTATTAGAGCTCTGAAGTAGGTGAGAATCTTGTTGATGGGTAATGTTGAAAACCTAAAAAGTTGGGGGAAAATCTATATCTATTGCAATCCAAAGTGTAGAATTCAATCAGATTAGGAAAAATTAGACCATTTCTA
The DNA here is from genome assembly GCA_019671005.1 of Hibiscus mutabilis. Taxonomy (NCBI): domain Eukaryota; kingdom Viridiplantae; phylum Streptophyta; class Magnoliopsida; order Malvales; family Malvaceae; genus Hibiscus; species Hibiscus mutabilis. The sequence goes on from CM033741.1 coordinate 9,537,369, forward strand.
TTTTAAAAAAAGAGAGGAAAAATTAGACCATTTATTAATATTCGAATTTTCTCTTTTAAAATATGATCTGGTATTAGAGGTGGCAAATGGGTCATTCGGTTCGCTTTCCGTTCGGGTTATTTCAGTTCGGTTTATTTCGGGTCTGACTACATTCGGTTTAAATTCGGTTCGGGTCTAGTTCGGTTTTAGTTCGGGTCTATGGTGATTTTGGTTCGGGTATCGGATCAAGACTTTAGTTCGGTTGATTTTCGGTTCGGTTAACTTTCGGTTCGGTTGATTTTGGGTCGGGTCAATATCGGGTTAATAGGAGATCGATCGTTTTAATCGGGTTTTCAGCCCATGTTAGGTTTTTCCACCCTATATATAACTTTATATAACCTGTATATTTGGCTTTTTGGCGTGTTGTGCGACAATTCAAATATCATATTTATTTATTTATTTTAATATATTTTTTATTTCGGGTTGCCTTCGGTTTGGGTGAAATCGGTTCGGTTCCATTCGGTTCGGTTGAAAATTGGTTCGGGTCCATTTTTGGTTTAACTGAAATTCGGTTCGGTTCGGTTTATTTCGAGTTTCGGATCAAATTTGGGTCATCATGTTCGGGTCGATTTCAGGTCTCGGTTCGGGTAAATCGGTTCGGTTTTCGGGTCTCAGGTCAAGTTTGCCAGGTCTATCTGGTATTCAGTTGTATTTTGGGGAATAATCCAAACCCAAATAATATTTTGGGTTCTGGGGCACCTTAGGGGATATTTTGGAATCTACGACAAAATCTACAGTGCAGAGAGATGTCGCCATCTGCAGGTGGCAACTTGGGTGAAGACGTCATCTGCAGGTGGCGACTTTTCCCTAATTTTGTCTTGAATCGATAAAAAAATATTAAACTATTACAAGTCAAGGGGAAGTCGTCACCTGCAGATGGCGTCTTCACCCAAGTCGCCACCTGTAGATGGCGACTTCTCCTTGCACTGTAAATTTTACCGTAGATTCCAAAATATTTCCTAAAGTGCCTTATTTTCCTAAATATTTAATCTATTTGGATTATTTGCCCAAAATTGCCCGGTATTCATGCCTTTTAAATTCATCGTAAAAGATTACAACTTTTTTTAAAAAATCTAATGGTGATTTTTATGTGGTAGATTTATTGAAATTGAGATTAAAAAATGAACATGAAATATTTGAGTTTTTGTATTTATACTTTTTCTCGTAAAGTGCATGTTTATTTTATGATCCATATTTGATATTCAACTCGTGACTCTCTCCCAACAATGTCGTCTTCAAGATTTAAATTCAGATCTTCTAATTGGGAGAGCAATGTGTCTTGTCATTATACCCAACATTTGTCGGTTTGTATTTATATTAATTACTAGTTTTTTTATAGTCTAAGAGAGATTATAAGGTAATATCTGTTCATACATATTCTTAACACTTTAACAATGAGCATACACCTTGTAAACAAAAGTGATTTGAACCCGTGTCTCATAGGATGAACATCATTCACTTTTCCATTGGGACACTTATAACCCGTGTTTCCTAGGATGAACATTATCCGCTTTTCCACTGGGACACTTGTTGGGTTCTATTAATTACTAGTTTTAAAATGCAATGATTATGCTTTGGAAAATTAAATTAAAATTACAAAAAGTAATATTTATATTAACTGTATTAATATAGCATAGATGTTATAATGTAAATTTTAATGAATTTAAATTTAAAATTATGTTTCGATAAAACATTGTAAAATATAGAATGAAGTTAAACCGGACAAGAGAAAATAGTTAAACATAAAAGTAATATGAATGTAGCGTAGATACATAAATATATAAAATTCACGTGAAATAGAATATTAACATGTAAAAAATTGTTTAAATTGAATCAACAAGTGGTACCAATAAAAAAACTAATAATGTTAATCACAGGAGACTTGGGTTCAATTACTTTAGCTGTAAGGTTTGTGCGCATTGTCAAATAATTAAAAATATCTATGAACATATACTACCTTATAATCACCTTTAGACTATTAAAAAAAATTATATAAACTTAATGTATTCTAAACACATACATATAACACAAACATAAATGCATCATGTCACATAAAATTCCAATTTAAATTATATTAACATGTATTTAAAATATCCCTTAACGACCCCCTTTACATTTCAAATAAAAATATAAAATATCCCATCAATGAATCACAACACATAAATTACAAGAAAAACATAAATTTTATACCATTTATGAAAAATACTTGAATGCATAAAATTTCTCTAATTAAATTAAGTCATGAAAAGAAAATAACATAGGAACACAATTAAAACGTAATGTTAAAGATTTATACCATTTATGAAAAATACTTGAAAGCATATATATATATATATATATATATATATATATATATATATAGCATTTAATACTTTAAATACATTAAAAATAATGTAGGCACAAGTAAAAATATTCTGACTCATAAATATGATAAAATGAAAATTAAGTATATTATACTTAAAAATAGTGAAATAACTTAGAGTTATTATTATATGTGAATTTTTAATTATTTTATTTACTTGAATTTTTTTAAAAGAAATATTTATAAAAAATATTTAAAATATAACTAAATAATATTTAAAAGTGATCAAATAAAATTATTTTGTTAAATTAAATATAAAATTTTAAAAATCTAATATTAATGTGAAAAAAATCGATAAACTATTAATTTTTATGGAACCGTAAATACCGACATTATTATATGAAAACCCATTTTTAATTGTTTTTACAAAAACGACCCTCTGCCAATGTTATCTAGAAAAATGACCCCCAAATCGGCCACATAAAGGTACTTCGCGTTCTGGAAAAAGCGTGTTCTGACCTCGCCTTCTACCAGTAGCGAGGTCCATCCGACGTGGGCCGACTTTTCATATTGCGTAATTTAAAATTACTGGATAATACCTCGCTTTCTTCAAAGCGCGAGGTCCAGGAGAAATTGAATATATCGTGAATGAAATAAGACTGGCCTCGCTTTCTGTATAAAGCGAGTTCCTCGTATTTCCAGGCTGAAATACAAGGGTGTATAGGCATGTTCAAGGCCTTTTATCATGCCATTAGCCCGATAGTTTTGATAATTTTTAACTTTAGAGACGTAGTATTAGAACTTATTTTCAATTTGAGACTGATATTGGCACGAACGAGACGTTGCATACTGTATAAAAAGTGCGTTGAAAATGGTTTGAATGCTAGTTTTATCGTGAGTATAGGAGTGTTCGAGGCAGTTTATCTTACCATTAGCCCGATAATTTAGGTAATTTTTAACTTTAGAGACGTAGTATTGGAACTTATCTTTAATTTGAGACTAATATTGGCACGTACGAGACGTTGCACACTGTATAAAAAGTGCGCTGAAAATGGCTTGAACGCTAGTTGTATCATGCAATAATAAGAATTTGAAATGGCTTGGTAGGCATGTACAAAAGCATATATGGCATAGTTTGTCTGAGTTGTATGGCCGCCGAGAGATGCATCGTTGATGCAGTCCCTGATAAGCTTCATGGATTTCTTCGTACACAGTTTGCATCGTAATTTGAGGAGAAGTTCACATCTGCAGTCTTGATCTCGACAAAAGATAGCATATTGTACATCACTCCCCTAGACATTATAAGCGGTTAATTGTACCCTTAAACATGCTTGCTTTGATGAAGTGGACAGTCAAGGAATTTGAGGTTCCCCTGAAGGTTACAATTGTTACCCATTTTCATCATCATCTGCAATGGTAAGGGCTTTGACTACGGTTAAATGTTGGGGTCTTCACCTAGCCGGCACTATATGAAGACCGCAGTTTTCTTGATATTGTGATCTGTCGATTATGTAGACAAATGGCGCCGAGAGGTGCCATAGTTTGTCTGAGTTGTATGGCCGCCAAGAGATGTGTCCTTGATGTTGCCAAATGGCGTCATAGATCATCCTAGTTGTTGTAGACAATTTTCCTGATACGTGATCTGCTGCCATTAGTAAAAAAAAATTCATATTCTCTTCGAATATGATACTGATTTTTTTCCAAGAGATAGCAAATGCCTTATATAGGCAAACATTACGGCCTTCCAAAACTCGAATGCCACATTTTAAATGGACCTCATGTTTTGCATAGCGCGAGGTCTTCAGAGATTCCTGACTTGGTAGGAGAAGTATCATATTGTCATTTCAATAGAACTCGCTATATACATAGCGCAGTGTTTGGAACACGCGCTTTGCGTATAGCGAGTTCGCTTTGACCGTTTGAAACCCTTAACCCTAATAAATAAATAAATATATTTAAAAAATTATAATATTGATTTAATTAGAATCAAAATGATATGAATTTTAATGTGTAATTAACATATGATATTTATTCGAATAAATAATTAAGCCTACGTACTTGATGTAACTATATATTATTTGCAAAAATTTAAGTATTCGATAGAGAATGTTTGACCGCATATAAATTTTTTTAAGTATATAAATATTTCAAAAAATAGAAAATCTTAATTACTTAGAAAGAACTTAAATATTTATTTTCTTAAAGTAACTATTTTAGTTATTGTAGGATATTTTAAATCAAAAAATCTTAATTTAAATAGATTTCATATTTATTACGAATAAGATATAACCTTGAAAATTATTGGTATTTCATAAATTTAAAGCAAAATACTGTACATAAATTATTGCTATTTCATAAATTTAAAGAAAATATGGTAATTAAATTAAAGATATGGCATTAATTATGCGAATTTAAAAATCAAAACCCCTGAAACTCGCTATATGCAAAAAGCGAGTTCCATTCTATCCGTTCGGACTGAAAAGTCGCGTCTTTTCAACGGACCTCGCGTTTTACATATAGCGAGGTCCATTGATACCGTTTCCCAACGAACGCGAGGAGTCCTATAAATAGGGCCCAGTGTTTTATATTTTCATAACATATTCTATTCTCATGTTCTTCAATTCTATAGTATTTATATTTATAAAATCTTCGAATTTTCGGTATTATGGCGGGATTGTTGAGGTTAGACAACAGACACGTATTAGATTTCTGGCGCTCAAACCCGGAGGTACGATTTTTTTAATTAGTTAATTATTTTTTAAAATTGTTAATATTTATTTTATTTGTTTTGTTATTATTAGTTGATTATCATTTTAATTAGTTAATTAATTGATTTTAATTTGAAGGGGTATTAACGTGCGTTGGTTTGTTTCATCAACCGTACGGGGCCACCACATTGGGATATTGTCGAGTTTTTACATCGTTTCAGTTTTGGCTATGTTTCCCACCTATTTGACGGTCCGAAGTTGAACTGACCAATGATAAATGCGTTGCTAGAGAGGTGGAGGCCCGAGACACAAACATTTCATCTTCCCTGCGGTGAGGCAACTATTACTTTACAAGATGTTGCATTTCATCTTGGTTTGCCCGTTGACGGCGAGATTATCACCAGCATTACGGAGGCTGACTGGTCGGGCGTGTGTGAAAATTTGCTTGGGCTGAGGCCGACGCAGGAGGATTTAGATGGCAGGAAACTGAAAATAACCTTCTTGGACAATAATTTGACAAACATATCCCCAAACGCTGATGAAGTAATGAAGATAGTATAATATTTTATTTATTTATTATAGCATTTTAAATTATTCAAAATCATTTAATAAAGATACAAATTATTTTTGCAGCGGTTTGCTCGTGCTCATATTTTACGAATTATTGGAGGGGTGTTGATGCCAGACAAATCCCGAAACAAGGTTCATTTAATATGGTTGCCTCATCTGTTCAGTCATGTGGAGTCCAAAAATAAATGTTAGGGAGGGGCAGTCTTGGCATTTCTTTTTTTAGAGTTATGCAAAATTGTCTACATAGACAGACGTGCCATTGGGGGTGTCTTTGGTTACTGCAGTCTTGGGTATGGTATCGAGTGTTGTTTTTAAGCCCGACACCTAGAAACCCGACCCCATTTCAATTCCTACTTGTTTGAAGGTACTAATAAATATTTACTTTCTAATTTTATTTTTGAATATTAGAATAGTTAGTAATGTTTTTTTATTAGAATACTTAGTAATATTTTTTTTTGAATTATAGGTGGTTACGTCAATTAACACACGTGGGACTGCCCACCACGCAACGGGATTATCGACTGTTGATCGATAAAATAAATGGGGTAAATATTTTTATTCGATTACTATTAATTAAATATTTACTTTGTAAATTTTTTGTAACTAATTTTACATATTATTTGTAGTTCCTGTGAACGTCGTACGAGAATCCTGATATTCAGGCATGCATTCCGCCTGAAATAATGTTGAGTAAGCTTGTTTGGATTCTGATGGCCCCGCCCATACACTACGAGATAGTTGAATGGCATCATGCAGACCGCTTTCTACGTCAATTCAATTATGTCCAAGGGATTCCGGATGAGCCACCAAATATGGACACATTGCACAGATTAACGGGACAAGACAAGACTAAAGTCTATTGCGGCCATCATCACATAATGTGGATGCATCAGTGGATGACCCGTTTTGATAGCGGCCACGTATTTTGGAACCTACCACGTACTATCGACTGCTATGTTAAGGCATTTTTGCATAGCGCATTTTGACTTTAACTTGAACCTTCCACCGAATTTTGGTTTCGGTGCATCGTCATCACAAAACTACATAATGTCGCAAGACCATGAAGCATTTGATCCGTTCGACGATTTTACATCAGGACGATATTCAACGTATATCCCTAGTGCAGAGTACGTTGAACAACCTATGTGTAGACATTCTTCTACTGGTTTCGGCGACCTTAATCTTTCTCTTGGTCCAACGTTTTGTGAGCGAACTCTTGAGCATTCCCACGGTCGATAAGCAATTGGTACATCTATTTCTGTAGCATTCGAAAACCCATACCTATTCGATTTTCAGGTTTAGAAAATTGTGAGGAAGAACTGATAATGGAGTTGGGCCCCGATAGTGACGAGCAAGGCCCTTTGTATGATGAACCAGAAGACCTTGATATGCCCGACGAAGTAGAAGAATGCGAAAGATTAGATGCTTTAGTCGGAGGCAACGAAGAATATGCTCGACCTACCAACATTTCACATATTACCAACGTTCAACATCTTGTTATCCCAGTTTTTATTTACCAGCCACCATCACACTACACGACGATTGATATTGAAGCCTTCAACATTCTAGAATTTTCGTAATTACCAGAACTGGCATAGTACAACTGTCGTGCTGATGGTGAACTCAGTATTGGGATAAGCTTTTTCACAAAAGAACTCGTCGTGGCTGGCTTAAAAAACTACAACATACGCAACTCAGTTACATCAATCGTGAAGAAGACTCAACCAGATTACTACATTGTAGAATGTGCCTACAAGATGTAGGGGTGTAATTGGAGGGTTCATGTATCGTGCTTCAAGAAGCAAAACTGGCTATGACAGATCACAAGACTCGAAAGGCATCATAGTTGCACCGTAAACAGACTAAGTCAGGATCATCCTAACTTGGATGTGCACGTGCTCTGCTACACATTCATTCTACTAGTCAAGGCAAATCCGCGTGTAACGGTTGCCACGTGTATTGCTGCAGCCAAATCTCAGTACGACTACATAGTTGAGTACCACAAAGCCTGGTATGCAAGGTGGAGGGCCATACAGAAATTATATGGGCAGTGGGAGGAATCGTACAGAGAATTGCAGTCATGGCTAAACCTTATGCAGAAACACATACCGGGAACAATTGTAAAGCTAAAAACTGTACCGGCGTACTAAAATGATCATGTCATACGAGGAGTGTGTCAATTTCACTGGCTATTTTAGACATTCCCTCAGTGTATTAATGCATTAAAATATTGCAAGCCGACGGTTCATATCGACGATACTTGGTTGTACGAAAAATACACACAAACTTTGTTACTGGCGGTTGCACAAGATGGCAACAGAAAAATCGTTTGCATCGCCTTCGCAATAGTCAAAAAGGAAGATCTTGACTCATGGTTATTCTTCCTTACAAACTTAAGAAGATATGTGTTATCTCATGTTATGCGTGAAAAAGAAGATGGGTTATATGTTATTTCTGACAAGGGCACGACGCTCCCATGGGTGATTAAGCGTATGGGCCCTTCTTGGAAACCTCCACATATTTATCATCGGTATTGTTTACGCCACATTGCTGCAAACTACTTACAAAGGTACAAGAATAAAGATGAATGGTAAATTATGCTTCGAATGGGTACGTCCTCCTCCAGTACGTTCCGTTTAAGATACCTTCATATTTATTATTCATTGTTAACAACTTTATCATTCTTATAGGCAACTCGCATTACACGCAAGAGGCTGACGACCTGTTTGAAGAACTTCTACTCATGAACAAATATGGCTATGACTACCTTGCTTCAATCCTGAGGGAAAATAGCTTCGATCATATGATGGTGGTAAACGATATGGCTACATGACAACAAACTTGGCTGAGGTAGTTAATTCGTCACTGAAGGGGGTGCGACATTTGTCTATCACCTCCGTTGTCAATGTTACATATTATAGGTTGGCTACCCTATTTGCAACCTTAGGAAAGCAAGCAGCAGACTATATAGAAGGCGGCCACATAGTCCACCCACACCTTCGCGATAAATTTCAAAACTATGTGCAGTATTCAAATGCGATGAGTGCTACCTGCTTCTCACTGAGAACATTCGTTTCGTGTATCAGAATATTCGAGGCGTTGGAAGGTATACAACACAACTCATACATGGTTAATCTAGAATAAAGAACCTGCGAGTACGGTGTATTCCAAACATTCAAGTACTCGTGTCCGCACGTCATTACTGCTTGTTCGTCTGTACGGGTTCACTACATGACAATGGTTGACCCAGTATACTTACTTGAAATCGTATCCAAGGTTTATGCATACGAGTTTCCTCCAATCGGAAATGAAATTGATCCGACCGCAGTTGATGTGAACCTATCATATGGCCAGATTTTGGACTACGATGCAAAAAATAAGGTCGTCCACGATCAACAAGGATTTATTGCGATGAAGATTTGGTCGAACATCGAGAAAAAACTAACCAACCAAAACTATGCAGTAGCTGTGGGAATCCCGGACACCAGAAGAACAAATGTCCTAATCACTCAGGCCCCCGTATTAATTAATTAAACTATCTTATTGTACTAATATTTTCCTAAGTAAAAATATCTTTTAGTTAAGGCTATAGTTTTCATAGTTTTCGAAACGTTTTTAACGTAATTTTTTACACCGTTATGTACTTTAACTCTATTGTTAATATAATTTATTTATAGACAGTAGGTTTTAAAATTTCCAAAAAAGTAACAAAAGATTCGAAACTTACTATTTGTAAATAGCGAGGTTCATGTACTTCTTCTGCCACGTCAGGAATCTCTGAAGACCTCGCGTTTTGCACGGCGCGTGGTCCACTTAAAACGTGACAAAAAAAAACCTTGCGTTTTGGTAGGAGCGAATGTTTCGCTATATAAGACGTTCTTGCTATCGCTTCAAAATATTTTTTATCAGATCAAAAGAAAATATACAACTGTTGCTACTAATGGCAACAGATCACGTATCAGGAAAATAGTTTTTGTAATTTATTTCCCTGATTTGTGATCTGTTGGTATAAGTAGTTGCATCTGTACGGTGAATATATTATTTTGGTCAATTAATCATATTTGCGATATGTGTCTTCCATGTTTCGGTTCAAGATCTACGACAAATGCAATATCAGAGAATGAGTGGTCTTTTTTAGGCGCCCAGATTAGTCTTGATCTTTTTTTAAGGCTGTCGATAACTTATTCGTACGCCTTCATCGTGAAGGCTATAGGAAGACCACCGCATGTAACGTCTTTGGACCCTTTAGCATCGTGGACGATGATGATTTTTGGGTACTCACGAGATCCACTAAGCAAATCCTCGACTGTCTACATCCTGAGGGCTCCAACAACTACGACGATCTATGGCGCCATTTGTCTACATCAACGACACATTTCTCGGTGGCTATACAATTCGGACAAACTATGGCACCTCTCGTCTAAATCAATTCCTATGTAATTTATTTTATCTATATGTTTAGGGATACAAATGACCGCGCATTTAGGGTAGATTTTGGCTCGTACTGTCCTAACCCAATAAATTTTTTTCATTTTATGTATTTCGAACCATTTCGACGCAAAAAAATTTGCTTCGGCACTATGATTTATAATTATAATTACTGAAAGACAATTTTTTTGCTTTTTATTTTTAAATTACAATTATACGCCTCTAATACTACGCCTTTAAGCTTAAGGATTACGCGAATGTGATGATTAACTTTTCAGATAAACCCCTCAAACATGATTCTGAATGCATTTAACCTTTTTATTCATGCCTAGAATTTCGAACCATTTTCAGAGCTATTTTTATACCATTTACAGTATCTGTTCTGTGCCAATATCATTCTGAAATGTAAAGTTAAGTTCCAATTAGATGTACCACATTGCTGGTGGAATTTTAAATAAAATTAATAAAAGTGACCTCGTGTCCTGCAATACGTGAGGTCCACTGCCATGTCAGATCTCTGGCTTGCTCCTCTACTGCCATGTCAGGAATCTCATAGGACCTCGTGTTTTGCATAATGCGAGGTCCTTTTAATATGTGTCTTTAAATAGAGTGGTTGAGGGCAAAGCAACCACCATCCATCCCTAGCAATTGCAACATCGTGTTGTGTCTAGAACCTTTATATCAAATCTTAAAAAATAAATTTAGTTGCAGCTACTAATGGCAACAAACTACGTATCGGGAAAATTTTCTCACAAAGCTATTTTCCCGATATTGTGGTTTGTTGGTATACGTAGTTGTATTTACATGATCACAACAAGCTTTTGCCAGGTTAACAATATTCGTGAGATGTATCTTTGGTGTTTTCGTACGAGACCAACGACGAATCACAATATCGGGAAATAATTGGTCATCATCAAGTGCCTGTAACCTTCTCAGTCTTTTGTTCGATGACACGGGTAACTTATTTTTACGCCTCAACCGTGGAGGCTAGATGAAGACCAAAATATGTAACCGCAATCAAAGCCCCCACCATTGCAGATGATGAGGATCAGTGGTTCAAAGTGACCGTCTGACACCGGCACACGAATCTTCTCATCTCCGTCCATTTTGTGGAAGAATTTTTCCGGGTTCTATTGACCAGTTACAATGTCTAGAGACCCTTATGCAAATATCAGCCCCAAATACGCCTTTTGAGCTTAAAGAACAACCCGTCTGTTTAGGGTTGAATTGGCATGGTAGAATTGATCGTCTTTGTGGGCCACCTCAAATACGCCTTTTCAGCTTAAAGAAGAGCACCTCATATATTTGTTTGAAACGTAATAATTTTATTTTCCCCTACTTATTTTATAAACGAGTTGAAATCTGAAACAATGAACTTAAATTAAATTAACTTCAATCAAAATGTCATTTTAGCTTGTCGTTCTTGCACAAAACCACGCTTTCGAACCATTTTCAGCGCGATATTTATATTGTTTACAACATACCGTGCGTGCCAATATCAGTCTCAGATGGAAGCCAAGTTCCAGTACTACGCCTCCAAGCTCAACAATTACGAAAATTTTCGGATTAACAAACCGGGAAAATAGCTCGAGCGTGCCTATAAAGCCATTTTCAATCCCAAAAACAAGCTTTGGAACCATTTTCAGGGCCATTTCTATACCGTTTACAATGTTTATTTTGTGCCAATATCAGTCTCAACGGAAAGATAAGATACAATACTAGGCCTCTGAACTAAAATATTACGAAGATTATTCTAATAATAACTCGGGAAAACACCTCCAACATGCCTACCAAGCAATTTCAACTTCATATTCTTGGACAAAAACTAGCGTCTCAACCATTTTGAACGCGCATTTTAAACATTCTACAATGTTTCGTACGAGCCAATATCAGTCTTAAATGGAATATAAGTTCTAATACTACGTCTCTAAGCTTAAAATTTACTAAAATTAACCGGCTAATGGCAGGATAAAATGCCTCGAACATGCCTATACACCCTTGTATTTCAGCCTGGAATACGAGGACCTCGCTTTCTGCAGAACACGAGATCCCTCTAATTTTTTTCACGATATAATCAATATCTCGGGGACCTCGCGTGTTGGAAAATGCGAGGTCTTATCCACTAATTTTAAATTACGCAAAATAAAAAGTCGGCCCACATCGGACGTACCTCGCTAATTGTATAACGCGATGTCAAAGCTCTCTTTTCCCATAACGCGGGGTATCCTTACGTGGCCGATTTAGGGGTCATTTTTTTAAATATCATTGGCAGAGGGTCATTATTGTAAAAAATAATTAAAAAGGGTTTTTATATAATAATGCCGTAAATACCCCTACAAGAGGCTTTAACTCCCGACCTATCATATATAACACTAACTTGCGTTAGGTACCACTTGAGTTATATGAGGCACTCTCCGATCTATGAACCGTCTCTCGGTAGAGAATTTCTTTTTGAAACTTTTTGAATAGTTTCTATTTAGAGAGAATTTATTTCTAATAAATTTTGTGCTCACAACTTAAGTAAAAGAGGAGGATATTAACCGAGAATTTTAACTATTTATTTTAAAATTATTAACGTCTCTCGGTAGAGAATTGGAGACAAAAACCTCACATGAAAACAATATCAATTGTCGAAAGTTTAACCAATTGTTTGACGGATTGTATTTCGTAGACTTCTCATAAAAGGTTCGAAAGTTCTTAAATAGTATTGTTATAACTTAATACATAAATTGGTCCTTAAATATTTTAGGTTCTGATTAGCTGTTAAGACTGGAAATCAGGACATAAATCCATCAATAATTTAATGTGTAAATAAATTAGTGTGACATGTGTTATTATCGTAGTGTTTCACAATATATATTTTAAATTTGGCTTAAATAAAAAATAAGTGTCCAAAGTATATTATTTTTAAACTTTATGTGCCTAAAGTATTTTTTTTAAAATAGGTGCCTAAAGTTTTAAAAGTTATAATTTTAGGTGTCCGACTGTTAAAAAATCGTTATCCATTTAAAACGCGACACATGACATGAATATTGATTTTTTTAATTATTTTTGAAAAAAAACTTTAATTTTTTTTTAAATCTCAAAATTTACAAAATATTCAAATCAGTCCCTAAATCCCTAAAAATCCCTAAATCATAAATCCCAAATCCTCACAGCTGCCGCCGCCGGATGCCATCTCCGACCATACTCGTTCGGTCGCCGAACCCAGCTGGCCATTTCTCATAACTCGCCGCTGCTGAAAACTGGAAAACGGTGTACCAATCGAACTGTTATTTTACGTTTGACGTTCAATGTTCGGTTGGCACACCGTTCGTCGGTTTTCAGTGACAGTGAGTTGGGGAAAATGGCTGGCTAGGTCCAACGATCGAACATGTGTGGTCGAAGACGACGTCTGGCGGTGGCAACGGTGAGGAATTAGGGATTTAGGGATTTCGGGACTATTTTAGAAAGTTTTAGGATTTCAAGATTTTTTGTAAAATTTTCAATTATTAAAAAATAATTTAAAGAAAATAAAAATGACACATGTCAATTTTATATTGGTTAACATTTTTTAACTGTAGTTAACATCCGGGCACCTAAAATCACAACTTTTGAAACTTTAGGTACTTATTTTTACAAAAAAATATTTTAGAAACCTAAAGTTCAAAAATAATATACTTTGGGCACTTATTTTTCATTTAAGCATTTAAATTTTGTCAATATTAATGGTGGTAGCTGTCACGGTATTTATTTTTAAAACAAATTATTTTAAAATTTTAAATTAGGGACTAACTTTTGTAGAGTTTTCTAACTTTATAGGTTTATTTGATAAAAAAAATTCAAGACTTGCCTGTATATTAAATCTACTATTACTTTTAATCGTAGAATTTTTTCAAAAAAAAAAATAGTATGACATTTGTTATTATGATTATATATGAGAAAAAAATCGACTGGACCAAATCAAAATATTTGGATGATTAATGGGATACAAATTTTAAAACCGTGGTTATCCGATTTGATATGAATTTAATTTATATATTTTTATTTTTTTGTGAAAAAGCGATAGTATTAACTATGAAACTCTAATGACTCCTATCGACACATTTGGCCATGATATCGACTACCTTATTTGATTCTTGAAAGGGTAAACTACAACGGAGATCACTCAATTATGAGTAAGATTATATTTGGGTCACTCAATTATTAAAAGTTATATTTGGGTAACTCAAATATGGTTAAGGTTACATTTGAGTCGCCCTTCATATTTGAAAAATATATATCAATTTGTGTATTAGATTAATTAATGATTTCAAATGCAATACTCTAGTGCTAACGAGGGTATAAAAGTGATTTGGAAGAAAAAATGACTAAAATGATATATTTTTTTAAAATATAAAGGGTGACTCAAATGTAACCTTACTCATAATTGAGTGACTCAAGTATAACTTTTAATAATTTGGTGACCCAAATATAACCTTACCCATAATTGAATGACCTTCGTTGCAGTTTACCCTTCCCCGAAAAGACTGAAAATTTATTAAATAGATATAAAAAACTTAAACAATTTCATGTTTTTAAATAAGGGTAAATTACGTAAATTATCACTGAGCTTTACTCTTAAACCTATTTTGGTCACTAAAGTTTTAAAATGTTCAATTTACTCACTAAAATTTAGACATTGAACATTTATGGTCACTAAAGTTTAGAAATTGAACGCTTTTTGTCATTCTTAAACCCCAAATGATCATAGATGGTGACCGTTCTATCCCAAATTTCAGCAGTCACTTTGTCTTGACCCACTAAGTATGAATTCGACCTCTATTCTGTCGAAAATTGCTCAGAAGTTCATAAATCGACCAAAAACCTTTTGATTTCTATCTTGTAGATCTCCCTTCTCTGCCGGATGGAGCCCATTTCTCAGTATGTTGCTTCTCTCGTGCCGATAAAGTTTTTTACCGTTCGAATCTTGGAGAAGTTCTTTCATTAGCAGGTAAATGGGTATCGTCAAAAAGTTAACAAAGGAGTGACCAAAAATATTCAATGTTTAAACTTCATTGACTAAACTGAACATTTTAAAACTTAAGTGACTAAAATAGGTTTGAGAGCAAAGTTCAGCAATAATTTGCGTTTTAAAACTTGTGACCAAAATAGACGGAAAAATATATATGAAATAGTCAAAAATCGGATCAATTTAAAATAAACATATTCAAAATCTAATAAATCTAATTGAATTTAACCGATTTTACTCCTACATGAACAAAATTAAAGATTATGAATTTAATAACAATTTTTTTGGTTCAATTACTTGTATCATACTCATTAGTCAATTAATCTGGATCAAATTTTGTAGAGATTCAATATGAATACGGCTTTTCCAACTCAATCTTTTTTCTATTCATAATGATAAAATTTGAACCTTTAACATTACTCAAGAAATATTACGACTCATCCGTTAGATCAACCAGTTATTAGTAACAAACTTTTATTTTTTAAATATACTAAATTTACAAAGATGATGTACTTCGTACGAAATTAGGAATTAATAATTTATTTTATAATTTTGACAGAATCTTCCACTTAATATTGGATTTACACTCAAATTTACATCTCCCTAATTACCCTCACTCCCAACAATATTTCATTTGCACAACTTTGTACAACAATGCTTCTTCTCTACCGCCGCCGCCAAATTACGGTTTCATTTCAAGCTCAGCTCTTGCCTCTTGCTTCTCCATTTCCTTTAGTTTTAAGGTATGGGTAGGCTTAATTCTTCTCTGATTCTTCGTTCTGTTGTCAATTATGGTAGGAATCTTTCTAATTTCCACTCTTCTTCTAACACCATTGCTACCCAGATCGAATCCTTAAGTAAGAAATCCATATCTGTATGTGGAAAGGGAGAAAAGTGCGATGGCTTCCATAATGTTGATGATGCTTTGTTTTTGTTTGATAAGATGATTGGCGAGTACCCAAAGCCTTCCATTGTGGAATTCAATAAATTATTAGCTGTCGTTGTTAGAATGAAACATTATGCCATTGTTATTTCTATGTGTAGGAGGATGGAATTACTAGGAGTTTCCCGTAATGCTTATTCTTTCAGCATCTTGATTAATTGCTTTTCTCAATTAGGCCAGGTTGATTTGGGTATTCTGTTTTGGGGAAAATGCTGAAGTTGGGTGTTGAACCAAATATCGTAACTTTGTCCACTTTGATTAATGGACTTTGCAAGCAAAGTAAGATTTATCAGGCTGTGAGTTTGTTTGATGAAATGGTCGAAAAAGGGTATCAACCTAATTTAATTGTTTTCAATACACTTCTTAATGGTTTGAGTAAGATCGGTAGTACGGATAAAACTGTTAAATTTCTAAGGATGATGGAAGGACGAGGTTTCAAGCCCGATATTGTAGCATACAACACGGTCATCGGCTGTCTTTGTAAGCACGGGTTGATAAATGAGGCTCTCGATCTCTTCTCCGAAATGAAGGTTAAGGGCATTAAACCAGATACTGTTATTTACAATTGTTTAATTCATGGTATGTGTAATTCAGGCCAGCAGGAGGAGGCAACGAGGCTGTTGAATGAAATGGTGGATAAAAATATTTCACTTGATATTTTCACCTATAATATATTGATCAACGTACAGTGCAAGGAGGGATTGATTTCTAAAGCAGTAGATACCGTTGACACAATGTGAGAGCAAGGCATTGAGCTTGATGTTGTCACGTATAACACATTGGTTGATGCACTTTGCAAGGAAGATATGGTTTCTGAAGCTGAGCATATTGTTGACACAATGATAAAGCGAAGCATTGAGCCCGATGTGTTTACCTATAATGCATTAATAAACAGTCATTGCTTGGGAAATCAAGTGGATAAAGCTAAAAGAGTTTTACAGTTGATGATTGAGAAGGGTTGTGCACCTAATATAGTTAGTTACAACACAATGATCAATGGATACTACAAAGCTAACAGGTTAGACGAGGCAATGGAACTCTTTCATGAAATATCTCAGAAAGGACCAATCCCAAATATTGTCACATCCAACACTCTTATGCAATGCATGTTTCAGTTAGGGAAGGTTTCAACTGCATGTGAATTTTTAAGGAAGATGCTTGCTTCTGGACAAGTACCTGATCTAGTGACATGTTCGATTTTGCTAGACGGTTTATGCAAAACAGGTAAACTTGAAGAGGCATTGAAATTTTTTCAAGCAATGTGGAACCGTGGATTGGAACTTAATATTGTCTCTTATAGTATCATAATCGATGGGTTGTGCAAAGCTAGGCACCTTGAAGTTGCGAAGGAATTATTTCATGAACTCGTATTGAATGGTTTAAAACCGGATGTTTACGCATATACCATAATGATTAATGGATTGTCTAAGGAGGGGCTGCCGGATGAAGCACACCAATTGTTTAGGAGCATGGGAGATAATGCTTGTTTACCTAATAGTTGTTGTTATAATGTAATGATTCAGGGGTTTCTTCGAAACAGTCATACCCTGAAGGCAACACAACTTCTTGCTGAAATGGTCGGTAAGGGTTTTTCTGCAGATATTTTCACTGCTACTTTATTTGTTGAACTCATCTTAGGTTCTGAAAAATCAATCTTGATGTAGATTCAAGACTTTACGTATAGTGTAAAGATCTTTTACTTGCAATTGAAAATCAATTTATTGATCAACCACTGTGCTGTTATATGTTAAATTATTCTGGAAACTACAATGTCAATAAGTATAAAGGTCTATTCTCAATTTAGTTGATTTTCTTCTTAGTGCTCTGAAGTAGGTGAGAATATTGTTACTGGTGATGTTGAAAACTTAAAGTTTGGTGGAAATTCTAAATCTGTTGCAATGCAAAGTAGTGGTAAGAGCATCATTTTCACTCCTTCCAATCCCTCCTTTTGACTGTTAACTCCTTAAAAAGTAGAATTCAATCAGATTTGAATTTTGGCTTTTAAAATCTGATCTGGTACTCATGCCTTTTTATATTCATCATAAAAGATTAAATCTTAAAAAAATTCTAATGGTTCTTTTTTATAGTAAATTTATTGAAATTGAGATTAAAAAATGAATATGAAATATTTGAGTTTTTGTATTGAAGCATGTTTATTTAATTTGTAAATCCTAAATTGAACCCCTAACCTCTAAATTAGACCCGCTTATGAAAAAAATCATTGTCAGTGCATGAAATGTTTTCTCTTATATTAATTACTAGTTTTAAAATGCATCAATTATGTTTCGGAAAATAAAATTAAAATTACAAAAATAATATGTATTATTTATTAATATATCATAGATGTTATAATATAAACTTTAATGAATGTAAATCTAAAATTCAGTTAGACAAAACATTGCAAAATATGGAATGAAATTAGACCATTCAAGAGAAAATGTCTAACCATAAAAGTAACATGAACATAATGTAGATACATGAGCATATCAAAATTCACATGAAATAGATATAGACATGTAAAAAATTATATAAATTATTATATTTTGAACACATAGAATTTAACATGTAAAAATTATATAAATTATTATATTTTGAACACATACAACTTAACACGAACATAAATATATCATGTCACATAAAACTTTTATTTAAAATAGATTAACAATTGTGTAAAATATCGCATTAATGAATCACAACATATAAATTACAAGAAAATCACAATTTTTCTTTAATTAAATTACATGACACAAATACCTAAATGCATGAATATATACCTAAATCTAATTAATAGTCGGAAAGATTTGTATAGTTTATGAAAAATAAATTTTTAATAGTCTAAAAGTGATTACAAGGTAGTATTTGTTTATACATATTTTTAATCCTTTGATATATAGACAAAGCTACTGAACCTGAGTCTTTTAAGATGAATATCATCCGCTTTTCTATTGAACTTGAGTCTCGTTTATGAAAAATATTTGAATACATTAAAAATAATATGGGCACAAGTTTCTCTTTAATTTCATTTGTAAATAATATGAGTCCCTGGATAGTGTTATTATGACTTAATACATAAATTGGTCTATACATTTTTTTGGTCTAATTAACCATTAAAACTAAAAATCAGGACACAAGTTTTTCTATAATTTAATTTGTAAATAAATTAATGTGACACGTGTTATCATCATAGTAGTTTACAATGACATATTTTTAAATTTGACAATATTTTAACTAATTTTAATTATGGACCAACTTGTGTCACATTTTCTAACTTTATAGGTTAATTTGATAAAATATATATATTTAGGGACTAATTTGTATATTAATTCTATTATTGTTTTGTCTTAGAATAATTTTCAAAGAAAAATAATACGACATTTGATATTATGATTATAGCTGATAAAAAATTGACCGAACCTAATTAAAATTTTTAGATGACTAATGGAATACAAATTTAAAAATTATGGTCATTCGATCTTATCTGAATATTTATAGTTATTTATTAATTTTTATAATAAAAAATGTTTTATAATTATTTATTAATTTTTAGCTGCCGTTGTTAGGATGAAACATTATGCTATTGTTATTTCTATGTGTGGCCGAATGGAGCTACTAGGAGTTTCCCATAATGTTTATTCTTTCAGCATCTTAATTAATTGCTTTTCTCAATTAGGCCAGGTGGATTTTGGGTATTCTGCCAATGGAACATTATGCAAATGGGCATTGTCCTCACTTTTGTTGATTTTACCACCTGAAATATGTAGGGAAGAATTTAAAGTGGAGGACTGTAAGGTGATGAAGAAGATAAATAGTGCTGGAATAATTTTTAACTGCCATATCAGCATTAGTTAACGAAAAATAACAAGAGAGTTCGTATCAAAAATGAAATAAAAGTTGGGAGACTTTATCGTAAATTTTAAAAGTACGGTGACCAAAATAAAATCATCTTAAAAGTTCAGTGATCATTTATGTAGTTTACCCTAAATCTAATTTTTAATTTTCTTTTAAAATAATTTTAATTATAAGCCCTTAAGATTTTTAAACTTTATTAAAAAAATTAATAGTGTTCAACGATGTATTGCATTAGTGGTGTTCAGTAGTATGCCACGTACATGGTAGACTCATCCATATAAAAATCATGGTTATTCTGTCACCAATCTTTAGAGCAAGTGGTTAACGTTCTCGGTCGATACTATCTCCTTTCCCCTAGGTTATGGGTTCTAAACTCATTAAGAGCAAATTTTCTCTCCTTAGGTAGAAATTGTTCAAATAAAAATCATGGTTATTTGATTTAATTGGAATTTAATTTTTATATTTAATTTATACTTAATTTTTATTTTTACACAGAAAAATAAGTGTTTTATATTTTAAATAACGAAAATAAATTACAAATAGTATCTAAGAATTATAAATCATTTTTATTTATTTTTTAAAAAAATATATATTTATGTGAAATACTTTAAAGTTTATTAAATAAGTATAAAAATTTAAAGCAATTACATTTTATCAAAATAAAGTCATTAAAAATGAAATAAAAAGTCAAAAATCGAATCGAACTAAAATAGTCTGTTTAAAAGTAATAAATCCAGCTGAATTGGACCGATCTCACCCCCGACGGCAAAATTAATGTAGTTAAGTACAAACTTTTTTTAAATACCAAATTTACAACTTAATACGAAATTAGGCATTAATAATTTATTTTAGGGTAAACTACATAGGTGGTCACTCAACTATCACCTTTTTTATTGTCGCCGCTAACGTTTCGTATTGTTATCATTTTGGTCACCGGCCAGTAAAAAATTAATGGAGATGATGACTTGTCATTAAATAATTACACTTTTAGTTCTAAAATTTATGCATTCTATTAATTAATTCAAAATAACTCATCAAATATAGAGATCAAACTTTAAATTTTTCATTTTCTTTCTTCTTCTTCTTCTGCAACAACACTTCTCTTTTTTCTTCTTCACAAAATAAGAAGATATCTTCTCGCCCATGCTCCGGCCTTCAAACATCAGAACATCAAAAAAAGACAATTCGTTGTACTTGAAGATCAAAAGGTCATTCTTTTCCAATAAATGGTCGACTACAAAAAATTTTCATCCACCATCAAAGAACAATGTATCATCATCTCAGTCCTAAATCCCATACGATACCGCTAAGACCTTTGATTGTCAGAGTTTTAGGAAGCTTTTTTTATCATATGCTTTGCACATTTTTTTGGTATTTCATGTAGTCACACACATTATTAAAATGCAAGTTAAGTTCATTGTCAAAAATAACAAAGACACAAATTCTTTAATTTTCTAGAAAGAACAAACTTTGTTGTCCAAATTTGTAGCTTGATCGCTTGAGAAAAAAATCCAAAAGAGAATAATCAAAAGACAAATCAAGGAAAGAGAAGAGGAAGTGCCAAGACGACAACTTACTTGTCGCTGAAAAAAATCGCTACAGAGAGATTGAGATAAATGAATGCACTGAAAATGGGTCCAAAAGATTTTCATCTTCCCTGCTGCTACAATCCCCACAAAGATCTCTCATTTGCTTAACCACATAGATCTGCACTCTAAATTCAGATGAGTAACCAAGAAAAAAAGTTAGAGCCGAAGGCCCATGAAAAAAATATTGCATGTCTCGAGAAGCTAAATTCGCTAACCTTGAAATGTTAATATGCTCCGGCTTTGTGAGAATAAGAGAGGAGAGATAAAAAAGATACAATAGCAAATGAAAGTTATTAAGGAGCTAAATTTCATGTTTGATGAGTTATTTTAAATTAGGACCTAATTAATAAAATGTATAAGTTTTAGGACTAAAAGTGTTATTATCCTATGACACGTTATCATTTTTGTTAATTTTTTTAACGGTCGATGACCAAAATGATAACGAAACTAAACATTAGTGATGATTGTGATAAAAAATTTAGTTGAGTGAACAAAACAGGAAAATGTGATAGTTTAGTGACCACCCATGTAGTTTACCCTTTATTTTATAATTTTAACGGAATCTTCCCTAATTACCCTCACTCCCACCAATATTTCATTTTGCATAACTTTGTACAAGATTGCTTCTTCTGCTACTGCCGCCGCCATATGTGGCTTCATTTCAAGCTCAGCCCCGGCTTCTCCATCTGGCCTAGTTTCGAGGTATGGGTAGGCTTAATTCTTCTCTTATTCTTCGTTCTGTTGTCAATGGTGGTAGGAAACGGTCTAATTTCCACTCTTCTTTTAGCACCATCGCTACCCACATCGAAGCCTTGAGTAAGAAATCCATATCTGTAAGTGGAAAGGGGAAAAAGTACGATGGCTTCCATAATTGTGATGATGCTTTGATTTTGTTTGATAAGATGATCGACAAGTACCAAAAGCCTTCGATTGTGGAATTCACTAAATTATTAGCTGCCGTTGTTAGGATGAAACATTATGCCATTGCTATTTCTATGTGTAGGAGGATGGAATTACTAGGAGTTTCCCATAATGTTTATTCTTTGAGCATTTTGATCAATTGCTTTTGTCAATTAGGTCGGGTTGATTTTGGGTTTTCTATTCTTGGGAAAATGTTGAAGTTGGGTGTTGAACCAAATATTGTAACTTTCTCCGCTTTGATTAATGGACTTTGCAAGCAAAGTAAGATTTCTCAGGCTGTGAGTCTGTTTGATGAAATGGTCGAAAAAGGGTATCAACCTCATATAATTGTTTTCAATACACTTCTTAATGGTTTGAGTAAGATCGGCAGTACGGATAAAACTGTTAAGTTTCTAAGGATGATGGGAGGACGAGGTTTCAAGCCCGATATTGTAGCATACAACACGGTCATCGGTTGTCTTTGTAAGCATGGGTTGATAAAGAAGGCTCTTGATCTCTTCTCTGAAATGAAGGTTAAGGGCATTAAACCAGATACTGTTACTTACAATTGTTTAATTCATGGTATGTGTAATTCAGGCCAGCAGAAGGAGGCAACGAGGCTGTTGAATGAAATGGTGGATAAAAATATTTCACTTAATATTTTCACGTATAATATATTGATCAATGTACAGTGCAAGGAGGGATTGATTTCTAAAGCAATAGATACCGTTGACACAATGAGAAAGCAAGGCATTGAGCTTGATGTTGTCACATATAACACATTGGTTGATGCACTTTGCAAGGAAGATATGGTTTCTGAAGCTGAGCATATTGTTGACACAATGATAAAGCGAGGCATTGAGCCCAACGTCTTTACCTTTAATGCATTAATAAACAGTCATTGCTTGGGAAATCAAGTGGAAAAAGCTAGAAGAGTTTTACAGTTGATGATTGAGAAGGGTTGTGCACCTGATATAGTTAGTTACAACACAATGATCAATGGATACTGCAAAGCTAATAGGTTAGACGAGGCAATGGAACTCTTTCATGAAATATCTCGGAAAGGACCAATCCCAAATATTGTCACATCCAACACTCTTATGAAATGCATGTTTCAGTCAGGGAAGGTTTCAACTGCGTGTGAATTTTTCAGGAAGATGCTTGCTTCTGGACAAGTACCTGATCTAGTGACATGTTCGATTTTGCTAGATGGTTTATGCAAAATTGGTAAACTCGAAGAGGCATTAAAACTTTTTCAAGCAATGCGGAACCGTGGATTGGAACTTAATATTGTCTCTTATAGTATCCTAATCGATGGATTGTGCAAAGCTGGGCACCTTGAAGTTGCGAAGGAATTATTTCATGAACTCGTATTGAATGGTTTAAAACCGGATATTTACACATATACCATAATGGTTAATGGATTGTTTAAGGAGGGGCTGTCGGATGAAGCACACCAATTGTTTAGGAGTATGGCAGATAATGCTTGTTTGCCCAATAGTTGTTGTTATAATGTAATGATTCGTGGGTTTCTTCGAAACAGTCATACCTTGAAGGCAACACAACTTCTCGCTGAAATGGTCGGTAAGGGCTTTTCTGCAGATATTTGCACTTCCACTTTATTTGTTGAACTCATCTTAGGTTCTGAAAAATCAATCTTGATGTAGATTTACGACTTTACGTATAGTGTAAAGATCTTTTACTTGCAATTGAAAATCAATTTATTGATCAACCACTGTGCCGTGATATGTTAAATTATTCTGGAAACTACAATGAGTATGAAGGTCTATGCTCAATTTAGTTGATTTTCTTCTTAGAGCTCTGAAGTAGGTGAGAATATTATTACTGGTGATGTTGAAAACTTAAAAATTGGGGGAAATTCTAAATATCTTGCAATGCAAAGTAGTGGTAAGAGCATCATTTTCACTCTGGCCAATCAATCCCTCCTTTTGACTGTTAACTCCTTAAAAGTGTAGAATTCAATCAGATTAGTACAAATTGTACCACTTATTATGATTTGAATTTTGACTTTTTAAAATCTGATCCGGTACTCATGCCTTTTTATATTCATCGTAAAAGATTAAAACTTAAAAAAAATCTAATGATGCTTTTTATAGTAAATTTATTGAAATTGAGATTAAAAAATGAATATGAATTTTTGAATTTTTGTATTGAGATTAAAACTTTTTTTTTCACAAGCATGTTTATTTAAGTTGTAAATTCTAAATTTGGACCCGCTTTGTAACACCCCTTCCCATATTCGTACACTGAACACGAGTCGGAAATGTCACAGTAATTTAAAAATTATATTGCATTAAAAATTCAGGACTATTTAAATTTTTTATTTAACTTATAGATAATAATTTCATTATATATAAATTCTAATATAAAACACAGTATTTATACATATCACATACTATTCAAGATACATAAACAAAACCATCACAAGGTAGGTCGGTTTTATCTTTTAACAAAATAAGCAGGTTATTTCGTACATGCCACTATTCACATATAAAACCATGATGTCATAAGTACTGAAAATAACCTGTCAACTTTATGTCTTCACAAAAGATTTGATGCAACAGCTCCGACCAATCCTACTCCGGTTTACCTACGCGTATTACAGAAATACACACTAAGTATAACTTAGTGAGACATAAATAACATATATATAAAATCTTTATAATGCATGATACTTTACAGAAACCTGATAATCGTTAAAATAAATACATACTTCGTAATACAAAAATATAGCCCGAGGTAAATGTTAAGTACTATTATAAGAGTCATGTACTTTAAAAGTACTATTCTTTATTGCTTGCAGACACAATAAATTGCCTATAACATATATGACACTTTAAAGTGTCGATATCTTTATGATACACATTGAAGTGTCAGTAACCTTATAATACTCTTCAAGTGTCATTAACTCGTAGAATGCCTTATATGGTTGATGGTGCCTTTAAACCACCTAACTACCTTGTATGGTTGATGGTGCCTTTAAACCAACTTATATGGTTGATGGTGTCTTTAAACCAACTAACCAACTTATACGGTTGATGGTGCCTTTAAACCAACTAACCAACTTATATGATTGGTGATGCCTTTAAATCACCTAATCCATAATCGAATAATATATTTTTACATGTCCATAAGTCAACTCATCATAACTTATTGAATTGTCAATAACTCATAGACATAATTGTGTCAGAAGCTATAAGTCTCTAAGAGTATACCTCAATATTGTCTAACCTAATATTACATTACCAAGGGCAACCTTAAAAACAATTCCTGCAATTAAGGGCAAATAACACAATATCCATACATACATCACTTAAAACATTTTATATTAGAGCATTTCATACCCCCAATATGCTTTATAATATTCATGGTATATTGCCGTAATATGTGAATCATTAAAATAAAGTACCATGCTAAAAATATATGTGCACTCACCTTTTCCACGTAATATCTCTTTTTACTATTCGATTAGTCTCGAACTTTTTCTTTTCCCGGTCTACTAGTACGACCTTGATCTTTATCGGTATCTATATAAAAATAACATATACCATTTCAAAGCATATGTTAGAACATACTCAATCTATATAAAATAATGGAAAGTAAATGAATAACTATCCATTATTTACAAAAATTGATCCGATAAAATTTCCATATTCGAACCAATATTTCTCCTACTTTTTTTAAATTTCCAATTTTCCCAAAATTTACATTTTAGTCCCTAAGGACACTTTTAAGCTTCCAACCACCATTTCAAGCCTAATCCTTGCATTTTTCCATCATTTACACTTTAGGACCCAAACTTTAAAAATTTACAACTTAGTCCCTATAATTTTTGAAAATTACAATTTGGTCCCTAATGCCAAATAATTAGGGATTTTTATTCCAAACCACTCATATCATCATATTTAACCATTCTTCTTTCATTAACACCTTAAAATTCCAAACTTTGCTTAAACCGTAATTTTTCCATAATTCAAGAACATAGGTATTTCTTCATCCTAACATCAAAATCATACTAATCTAACATCATTCTCATCATTTCCAACATCAAATAAATTTTTGCAAGAATTTCCCTTATTTCTTCATCATAACCGAATTTTCAACATTTGAACCATAGAAATAACACCACAAGCGTGTTTCCAACATGAAAAACCATAAAAACTTAAGATTTCATCATGCTCTTCATCAAACCTAATCACCAAACTCAATCTTAGAGACATGAAAACTAAGTGAAACTTATACCATAGAAACAACACCACAAGCGTGTTTCCAACATGAAAAACCATAAAAACTTAAGATTCCATCATGCTCTTCATCAACTCTAATCACCAAACTCAATCTTAGAGACATGAAAACTAAGTGAAACTTATACCAAAAGATAGAGAATTTACTGTAGATTAAATTCCTATTTCGTGTCTCTAGCTCCAATCTAACCATAGAAGCATAAAAATTGAATTGAAAACATTCTCACCTTATGTTGGAACCCCACGGCTTGAGCAAGAAGATGATGAATTTTTTTTCCAACTTTCTTTCTTATTTTAATGCCAAATGGCATTTTTAACACCAAAATAAATAAAAATAAATCCTTAATAGTCAATTGACTATTTTGCCATGACTTATAACCAATAATACCATAACACTTATATTATATTATCTTAATTAATCAATTATCTCAACAAAATAAGGGTAAAAAGTCCCTTTTATCCTCCAACTAATTTAATATTTACTAGTTGACCTTTTTAGTAAAAATCCATCCATACTAGTTGAAATCAAACCAAATCTAGTTGAAATCCAACCAACCATAATAGAATATTCCCAAAATAATATTCCATTACTTTTCCATAGCTTTTGAATCAATCTCTAAAATTTTGATTCGATCCGACTTCCTGATATTCATAAAATATTTCTACTGCGATTTTACCCTTTTCCAAACTATCGGATTTAATCAAAAGATTTCATATTTCCATATTCGAGAAATAAACTCTATTATTTCAATAAATCTTCCTTTTTCAAAACTTAGACTGAATTTCCTAAATCAGTCTATTATTCCGATAATTATCGAAAATCTTCATAAAATAAAATTATCTTAAAATTCCTTTATCGATAATGGATACGAATTTTTTCTACTCTTACCGAGTCCAAAATATTAATCAGAAGCACTTTTATGGAATCTTCCTAAATGTCACCCATCCTAAAATTTCATTGGCCTGAGCACGCTTAATAATTCTATTCGACCCAAATTCAGTACCTTTTTTTGGTTCTTAATTCTAAAAACCGACATCAAGGTACTTAATTCGATCCGATAATAAAATAACTTATTGGGAAAATTACTATATTGGTCCCTGAACTTTTCCTAACTTTCCACTTTGGTCACTAAACTTTAAAACTTTACGTTTTAGTCACTTAACTAAAACACCATCTTTTGATTCTTTGCAATTTAGTCACTAAGCAAATTTTGGGGTATTACACGCTTATGAAAGAATTTATTGTCTATGCAAGAAATATTTTCTCTTATATTAATTGCTAGTTTTTTTAATGGATTAATTACTAGTTTTAAAATGCATCGATTATGTTTCGGAAAATTAAATTAAAATTACAAAAATATTATTTATATTAATTGTATTATTTATTAATATTTTCATAGATGTTATAATATAAATTTTAATGAATATAAATCTAAAATTCAGTTAGACAAAACATTGCAAAGTATAGAATGAAATTAGACCGCTCAAGAGAAAATAGCTAACCATAAAAGTAACATGAACGTAACGTAGATACATGAGCATATCAAAATTCACATGAAACAGATATAGACATGTAAAAAATTATATAAATTATCATATTTTGAACACATAGAATTTAACATGTAAAAATTATATAAATTATTATATTTTGAACACATACAACTTAACACGAACATAAATATATCATGTCACATAAAACTTTTATTTAAAATAGATTAACAATTGTGTAAGAATCACAACATATAAATTACATGAAAATCACAATTTTTCTTTAATTAAATAGTCGGAAAGATTTGTATAGTTTATGAAAATTAATTTTTTAATAGTCTAAAGGCGATTACAAGGTAGTATTTGTTCATACATATTCTTAGCCCTTTGACAATGCACACACCTTGTAAACAGAACTATTGTACCCAAGTCTTTTAAGATGAACACCATCTACTTTTCTATTGAACCTGAGTCTTCTAAGATGAACATTATCCGTTTATGAAAAATATTTGAGTACATTAAAAATAATATGGACACAAGTTTCTCTTTAATTTAATTTGTAAATAATATGAGTCCCTGGATAGTGTTATTATGACTTAATACATAAATTGGTCTATAATTTTTTTTGCTCTAATTAATCATTAAAACTAAAAATCAGGACACAAGCTTCTCTTTAATTTAATTTGTAAATAAATTAATGTGACACATGTTATCATCATATTGGTTTACAATGACATATATTTTTAAATTTGACAATATTTTAACTAATTTTAAAATAATTATTTTGAAAATTTAAATTAGGGACCAACTTGTGTCGCATTTTCTAACTTTATAGGTTAATTTGATAAAATAGAGAGAGAGAGAGAGACTAATTTGTATATTAATTCTATTATTGTTTTGTCTTAGAATAATTTTCAAAGAAAAATAATACGACATTTGATATTATGATTATAGCTGATAAAAAATTGACCGAACCTAATTAAAATGTTTAGATGACTAATGGAATACAAATTTAAAAATTATGGTCATTCGATCTGATCTGAATTCAATTTTTTTTTATTTAATTGTTTACAATACACTTCTTAATGGTTTTTGTAAGATCAGCAGTACTGATAAAACTGTTAAGTTTCTAAGGATGATGGAAGGACGAGGATTCAAGCCCGATATTATAGCATACAACACGGTCATCGATTGTCTTTGTAAGCATGGGTTGATAAAGGAGGCTCTCAATCTCTTCTCCGAAATGAAGGTTAAGGGCATTAAACCAGACAGTGTTACTTACAATTGTTTAATTCATGGTATGTGTAATTCAGGCCATCAGAAAGAGGCTGTTGAATGAAATGGTGGATAAAAATATTTCACTTGATATTTTCACCTATAATATATTGATCAATGTACAGTGCAAGCAGGGATTGATTTCTAAAGCAGTAGATACCGTTGACACAATGAGAAAGCAAGGAATTGAGCTTGATGTTGTCACGTATAACACATTGGTTGATGCACCCTGCAAGCAAGGTATGGTTTCTGAAGCTGAGCATATTGTTGACACAATGATCAAGCGAGGCATTGAGCCCAACGTCTTTACCTATAATGCATTAATAAACAGTCATTGCTTGGGAAATCTAGTGGATAAAGCTAAAAGAGTTTTACAGTTGATGATTGAGAAGGGTAGTGCACCTGATATAGTTAGTTACAACATAATGATCAATGGATACTGCAAAGCTAACATGTTAGACAAGGCAATGGAATTCTTTCATGAAATATCTTGGAAAGGACCAATCCCGAATATTGTCACATCCAACACTCTTATGCAATGCATGTTTCAGTTAGGGAAGGTTTCAACTGCATGTGAATTTTTCAGGAAGATGCTTGTTTCTGGACATGTACCGGACCTAGTGACATGCTCGATTTTGCTGGATGGTTTACGCAAAACAGGTAAACTCAAAGAGGCATTGAAACTTTTTCAAGCAATGGGGAACCGTGGATTGGAACTTAATATTGTCGCTTATGGTATCCTAATCGATGGGTTGTGCAAATCTGGGCACCTTGAAGTTGCGAAGGAATCATTTCATGAACTCGTATTCGGTGGTTTAAAACTGAATGCTTGCATATACACCATAATGATTAATGGATTGTCTAAAGAGTGACGGGTAGATGAAGCACACCAATTGTTTAAGAGCATGGAAGATAACGATTGTTTGCCTAGTAGTTGTTGTTATAATGTAATGATTCGTGGGTTTCTTCGAAACAATTATACCTTGAAGGCAACACAACTTCTTGCGGAAATGGTTGGTAAGGGCTTGTCTGCAGATACTTGCACTGCCACTTTATTTGTGGAACTCATCTTAAGTTCTGATAAATCAATCTTGATGTAGGTTTAACAATTTCTTTCTGCAGATCCTTCACTTGCAACTGTAATCTGTAAATCAATTTATTGATATGCAATTGTGCTGTGATAAGTTTGATTGTTCTGGAAACTACAATGTCAATGAGTATGAAGGTCTATTCTCAATTTAGTTGATTTTGTTTTTAGAGCTCTGAAGTAGGTGAGAATATTGTTACTGGTGATGTTGAAAACTTAAAAAGTGGGGGAATTTCTAAATCTGTTGCAGTGCAAAGTTGTGATAAGAGCATCATTTTCACTCTTGCCAATCCCCCCTTTTGATTGTTAACTGGTTAAAAGTGTAGAATTTAATCAGATTAGTACAAATTGTTCCATATATTATGATTTGAATTTTGGCGATGCCTTTTTCTGTTCATCGCAAAAGAGATTTTTTTTTTTTAATCTAATGGTGTTTTTCTTATAAATTTATTGAAATTGAGATATAAAATGAATATGAAATACTTGACTTTTTTATTTATATTAATGACTAGTTTTAAAATGCACTTATTATGTTTTGGAAAATTAAATTAATATTTCAAAAATAATATTTATATTGATCACAAAATATGGAATGAAGTTTGTAACCCAATGAACCGGTCTAGCCGAAAGACCAAACCGAGCGAGCTACATTAAGGTTTACCGAAATAAACCCCAAAAATATTACAACTAAAATGGTTTGTTTTTTTTCTTTTATTTTATCTAAATGCATTATTAGGTCCTAAAGTGTACATACGAGTCATGGTTAAAATTACAACTCAATCAGACGTCATTTCAACATTCAATTGCTCGAAAATTCTTTACAGGGACGAAAATGTAATTTCCAATATTTACAATAACTTTGTTAAAATTAAGGTTATCAATCCTCAATTAGTCATGTTACATGCATTCATATTAAATTTCAGCCCAAAATAATCATTCATACACATTTAATTGCACATCCAAGAAACATGGACCAATTTGAAAAGATTTCAAACTACAGAGAGCATCTGAACTGAAATAACTAACGGCGTACCGGTACTGGGGTTCACGGTACCGGTACGACACTGTATGGCTTGTGTAATTTGAAAGCCTCAGATTCCAGTAGCCAAATACCGTACCGATATGTAAACACGTGTACCGATATCCTTTTATTTTCAGCTATCCATACTGATACAGAAACCCGTGTACCGGTACATCTGTCCAATTTGAACCGAGACAAGTCCCTGCGTATCGATCTCCGAGGATTCGTATCGGTACGGGGAGACCTGTAATGACCTCTAGGTCCAACATATGATACTTTGGCTCAATTCAACCTCTTCCATTCAACCTCTAATCATCATAAGACATCAAAAACATTCAATCATCAACCATAGCAACATAGATCGAAACTACATTAAGCATGGCATATTCAAGCAATCCCCTATGATCATGATTTTTACCCAAGCATGCTTAATGTCTACCAACCCCTCAAAACCACCTACAAAAGCATCGTACCAAACCAAATCATCAAACTAAACTTATTACAACAGAGAGTTTCTCAAACACATCTCCCAAAGCAACCCGATCACATTGCCTTCTTATTACTAATTAACTTATGTAAAACCATACTTTGAATCAAAATGTTCATTGGATCCTCCCTTGCTCACGTGCTGCCCAAGAAGCTATTTCTCTGCATTGATGAGGAAAAGAGAGCGCAAGCTATAAGCTTAGTGAGGGATTCGCATAAACACTCATCAATGCATTTAAAATCATTTTATCCACATCACATGTATTAACTTGTGGTAAAACATCTCATGCTTCTCATGTCATCTCAAAATATGCACATTTAAATCATTCTCAACACATGTATCATGGATTCAATCCCTACCTCAATTTAAGCTTCACTACACAACTCCTTTATAACAAGCTTAAAGAGTAACACATGTATAATTCACATTATACAAACATCATCCATTTCTCATGATACATTATCTCATATATTGGCTTTCAAGTGACTCAAAACCAGCAACCTTACGTTTTATAGAACACATCGAATACACGGATTCTCAAGTGGTTAACACAACCACTCCATATACATACCTCAACCGGAATAACGACACACTTGCCCACCTCAACGATTCAAACCGGAGTAACAGAACACTTCTACTGTTTGGATGTATTGATCCACCAGCGGGAGAAAATAGAACATTTACCCACCTCAACCGTTGCGGTTTTCATAGTGGAGATTATGGACACTTTAACACCCTCGACACACATGAGGCGACTTTTTATAGTGCACTTTCAATCCTATGACCGATTAACTATATCCGATAACATTTTAAACACAACCACTTGCCAATATATTCAATAACCGACTTTACCTCACTGTTTACATATGCAACAAATCATTCCAACACAAATACATTAAACCATGTATTTTCATAATCTTAAAATACTTGCATAAATCATATGCTATTCTCAAAAGTCATCATCAAAGATTATTTGCATCATCTTTCACTTTCAAAACATGCATAATATAGTGAGTAATAAAACCATAAACATGTGCATGAGATTTTATTTTAAAAAAATGAAATCGAGAGAAAGCTCAACCGATACTTACTTCAGAGCTTAGATAGGTGTATCAAACCTTATCTAAACTCCCACAACTCATTTTCAAACCTTTTAACAGCAGTAAAATACTTTTCCACTCACCAACAAACCAACGCTTGCTTGCCGATGCGCGAATGAAGCCTCTAAAACTCTCGCGCCTTCTTCGATAGGTAAAGGATTCAGATCCCCTACTTTACCCAACCAAAAACAGAGAATTAAAACACATCTCTGTATCAAAACCCTCCAGCAACCAACAAACTCAACAATACCTCTCAAGAATCAACCAAACACCTTCCTAAAACCAACAAGAACACCTCCAAACCTTAAACAAACAAAGCCCAGCCAACATCTAATGATTCTAACACATTAACATAATCAATTAACATCTAAAAACAACCTAACCACATCCTTATACCTCCAGCCACGCTATAGCAACAATATCACCCCAAAAACCGATTATAACCAACCTTGAAACTAACAATTCACATAGTTTCGGGTTTCCATTGATAAATCCATCCTTTCAACATTAAAATACATCCAACTTAAGTTATAAATCAATTGAAACCATCACAAAAAACATATCCATATCAATCTTTCACAATTTCTCCAAGAAAACTCAATTTAAACATTATATCCATGTCAAAATCATAATTACATGAAATAAAACAACAAAGGATCAAGAACTTGGGAATTTCAATAAAGAACCCTTAATTAGAGGAGAAAAACAAAAATCACCTCTAATTGCTGATTTCCCTCTTAATTGGCCAAGCTTTGCTGAAAACCAATATGGTTGTGCAAAGGTAATTTGAAGAAATCACTTAGGAAATCAAAAAGAAATTCAGATGGATGAAATCCTTGAGTTCTTAGAAGAGAAATCACAGTTTGGTTGCTGAGTAAGTTGAGAGAAAAAGTTTTGAGAAAAGTAGTTACGCGAAAAAGTATTTTGATAACTAAAATCCTTTTAAGTAAATCCACATGTATTTATTTATTAAACCATTTTAAAAAAAAATCACTTTAAAATAGCCTTAATTAAGAGAGAAATCTGTAGAAAAAGAATGATTAAATTACTCCTTAAAGATTTTAAGTTTTGATCCTTTTTCAATTTAGTCACCAAAACAGTTTTGAAATCTTTCAATTTGGTCAATAGTCCAAAATGTCACAAAATCATATTTAATTTCCCCAAATTGAATCCACCAATTTACTTAAAATATTAATTAAGTAATTTAAAGCATTTTTCTACATTTTTCCCTTAAAATCAATTTTATAAAAATTATTTTTCTAAAACTATTCGAATCGCCTAAACCGGTTCTCTCGAACCACCAGCCCAACCCAGTTCACACCTAGGCCCATTTTCAGGGCATTGCAAAATTAGACCAGAAAAGAAAAATAATTAAACATAAAAATAATATGAATAAATATTATTACATAAAGGCTTAAGGGTGTAAGAAGCCCTTGAACTTGAAAAACAAATTAAGCCCGTGAACTTTTTTGCACTCAATTAAGCCATTGAACTACGAAATTGAATCAATTAAGCCCTTTGACCATTAAATCTTGAAAGTTTTTTTGGATCTATTGGTGCACTGTATCGTGTCACAGTATTTCCACTCTACATATTCAGAATTTTTTATTTTATTTTAAAAAATCTTTAAAAGTTCTAAAAATTATAAAAAAAACTTATAAAATTTATGAAAAACATATTTTTTGAAGAAAAAATCTGTAAATGGAACATGATAGATCTGTAGTGTATCATGTACCAGTAACATCTAAAGAAAAAATTGTCAAGATTTAATGGTTAAAATTGGCCAAAGGACCTAATTGATTAAATTTATTAATTCACAGATTTAATTGAGTGCAAAAAAATTCAGGGATTTAATTGATTTTTTTTAAAAGTCCAAAACTTCTTACGCCCTTAAGCCTTACATAAATTTATCAAAGTTTATACGAAATTCATTATTAACGTGTAAAAAATTATGATGTTAAAAAAACGTGTAAAAAATTATATAAACTTATTATATTTTGAACCCATACAAATTAACCAGAACATAAGTCCACCATGCCATATAAACTTTTATTTAAGTTGGATTCCTAAATTAATCATCATTGAATCATGACACATAAGTTACATGAAAGCATATTTTTTTCTAATAAATATTAGACGAACAAATTTCTAAAAATATAAACGGATTGTTAATCATCTCTAAAGTAAGTGGTTAAAAATTCTCAGTTGACACCTCCCTTCTCCTAGATTGTAGATTCTAGACCTAGTAAAAGCAAATTTTCCCTTCCCCAATTAAAAATTGTTTAATATATATATAAAC
Source organism: Hibiscus mutabilis (assembly GCA_019671005.1). Lineage (NCBI taxonomy): Eukaryota > Viridiplantae > Streptophyta > Magnoliopsida > Malvales > Malvaceae > Hibiscus > Hibiscus mutabilis. Next base: position 9,572,709 of record CM033741.1, read on the forward strand.
GAATTATGTCACCAAAAGAAAATAACTTAGGACATAGGAGATAATTAAAACATAATATTAAAGATAACATTAATATGACACAAAAAGGAGATGATACACAATATGTGTAAAAAAAATAAACATTTATTATTTTAGGATAGAGATGTTGATGAATTCTTATGTTAATGGGAAGATTATTGTTCTCTGCTATTCTCTCAACCACTTATTATTATCAGAGTTTGATTCAATCACTTTCTAAAATAGTTTAAATTTGATTTTTTTGATTTGAGGGTTTAAATCTACTTTGTTTCGTTTAAATAAACAGATTATTTTTTTATATTCTTGAAAAATAAAAAAATATTAAAAAAATGTGTTTAATTTTAAATTGTGATTTTAAATAGAGCTCGAGCTCAGCAGGATCCAACATAGATTGAACTATGTAAAATAAGTTAAATTTGACTTTGAACCTATTTGATCTTACCTAAATTATAATTTATAATCATAAATTTAAATTTTATTTTATTATAAAATCATATAAATATAAAAATATTTTTAAAATTTTAATATTGAATATTATCAAAACAAGCATTGACAAAGAATGTCTTGTATCTAATGCTTGAACAAGAACTACACCCATGCCAAGTAACCTCTTGCACCGCTTGTAGCACAGCTCAACATTGTCTCAACCTCACTAATAACAATGTCCCCCACGAAATAAGGGGGAAGAGCACTCGAGGATACAATTGTTAAATTTATTAAAAGATTGATTCACATTGTATATTGTATAAGTTTATCATGGAAACGGTCCTCCTAATTCAGTTGTTCTATTTATAATGTTAAGATTATATTTTTTAACATTGTTTAAGAAATATAGTTCTATATCCCACTGGACCAACTGTTTGTTAATCGTATTCGTATTTTTTAACAAGTTATTATCGTATTTAAAGTATTTTTCTAGTTATATAATTTTTTGGTTTAACCACTAGTATCCGGTTCATTAGTCGATTAATCTGGATCGAGTTTTACAGAGACTCAATATGGGGCGACCCTCCCAATCGAGTTTTCTTCATTCACAACGTCAGGATACGAACCCCTGACCTTGATTAAGGAACCCAACGTCCCATATAGCTAGACCAACTTGTTGTTGGTTTCTAGTTGAGGGAGTTAATTTAAAATTTTGGAAAGTTTTAGAGGTCAAAACTAAGTTTCTAAAAAGATTTGAGATTTACTAAGAAATTTTTAAAATTTTTAAAGAAACTTCATTAAAAGTATTTGAAGAAATAAAAAATTAATGAAAATTTTATGTTTTTTAACGAATTAAATTAAAAATATTCAAAAAACTAAAAAACTAAATGTAAATTATTTAAAATTTTGGAGGGTTAGAATTTCCTCTAGCCCTTATCACATCCGCCTCTACTTTCATATCTCAATAGCAACAAATTTTTTTATTTTTAGTTTTTTAGTTTTTCTCGATCAATATGGTGATGATATATGTCAAAATATTTTTTAATGGTAATATCAAAATAGGAAAAAAAATATATTTTTGAACAGAGAAAAAAAATACTATTGAATACTACAATTTACCAAAATAAAAATAAGAAATAAATGAAATATAAAATAGGTATAGTTTATTACTCATCTTCTACCAAACAATTCAAAAAAATATATACAAAAATTCTAAACAAAAGCTACGAACTTTAAGACGGTAAAATACTAAACACTCTGCAAACAGCAAACTTAAAAGCATACAGAAAAAAACAAAATCGAAAAGTAATTTACTTTCGCATTTTACTTTATATCAGTCTTTGAACCCGAAATCTCTTTTTTTCTCTCAATTTTTCTCACTTTCTCTCTTTGGTAGAAAAAAATAGCTTGGCTGCTAGCTAAGCTTTGTTAGAGGAAAAAAAATGAGAGAATCTCATCTGTTTTTCACACTAATACTTCTTTTAGTTCTTTACCCCCTTCACTTCCAAGCTCATGCTGCCCCTGCTGGTAACCTTTCTTTTAATGATCTTACATTCTATTCATCTTTTTGTTTAATGGGTATTTTTCAAATTTAGATTTGCACCTTTATGCTTTCATTTTAGAATGCTACCTTTCTTTTCTGTGATTATTTTGCTGTATTTCTTGTTCATGTTGGTTTAAATGCTGTTAGCTTTTGAGTAATTCTTTTGATCTATACTTTGCTCAAATGGGTTTCCTTTTCCTTCTTTTTAAACCCCTTTTTCTGGGTTTGGTTTAGGTTCTAATATTTTGAATTAAATGTGTTGATATGTGATATGGTTATATAGGGCCATTGATAAAGCACTTGTCTTCTTTGCTTAAATGGACCAGGTCTTCCACCAAAACTCCCCACTCAGGTTAAAAAAAAATTATGAATCTCTTCTTATATTTACTTCTGTAATTTTTTTATGGGTTTTCTGTTTGGTTTTTGTAGATGGCAATGTTCTTCAATTTGAGAATGGTTACTTAGTTGAGACTGTAGTTGAAGGCAATGAGATTGGAGTTGTTCCTTACAAAATCCACGTCTCCGAGGACGGCGAATTATTTGCTGTTGATGAAGTTAATAGTAACATTGTTAAGATTACTCCACCGTTGTCTCAATGTATGTGTTCAATATTTTTTTAATGAGAGTCTCTAGTTATTTTAAGCTGTTTATTTAGTGGATCAAATGGCAAGCATCTTATGCTATGGTTTTGTTTGTTTTTCGTTTTATTAATTTTGTAACATATGTGCTCTTTCTTGTTATGCAATTGTCGATCGTTGCAGATAGCCGGGGAAGATTGGTTGCTGGGCCATTTCAGGGTTACACGGGGCATGTTGATGGAAAGCCGAGTGATGCTCGTTTCAATCATCCCAAAGGTGTAACCATGGATGATATTGGGAACATATATGTTGCTGATACCATGAATCTTGCCATTAGAAAGATAGGAGATGCAGGTATACGCCGATTAACAATTATCAGGTTGAATTGTCTTCATAACAATTCTGTGGAGACGTTAAAACTGCTTTAAAAATTGAAGCAACTCTAAGCATTGCTGATTGAAAGCCTTGCTTGTCGACTTGCAGCAAGGAGAAACGATAATAGAATTTATCAAAGTTAAGACGACTCATTGTAGACTAATTTCTAACTTTAATAAAGGTTTGACTTGGAATTATTTGCAGGTGTCACAACTATTGCAGGAGGAAAGTCAAATGTTGCAGGATATAGGGATGGGCCTAGTGAGGATGCAAAGTTCTCGAATGATTTTGATGTGGTATATGTTCGACCAACTTGTTCCTTGTTAGTTATCGATAGAGGAAATGCTGCACTTCGACAGATCTCGCTTAACCAAGATGATTGTGATTATCAGTATAGTTCAGTTTCTCCCACAGGTTGCACTCTTATATATTTGCTTTTGCAATGGTTTTGAAATGGAATATTGATATAGTAACAAGCTTATCTGGAAAGAAGAATCAGATTAGTTAGCTTAAATATTTGAGAAATTAGTTTACCATTTGTTAGATATTTGTTAATTTTCTCGAGCATAGGAGTAACTCATCTATTGTTGCTCAGGATGATGTGAAAACCTTTTAAACGAGAGGCTATGTTGTAAAGTTTTAACATAATGGTTTTGCATCTGTAGTCATGTTAGATCAAATTACTTGCTGACTTTGTACACACCGGCCTTTTAGCAGATATCCTGATGGTTATTGGTGCGATCTTGGCCGGATATGCTACATGCTTACTTCAGCAGGGATACGGACCTTCTTTCTTCCCGAGAATGGTACGGCTCTTCCTTTTTTGTTTCAACCATGTAACATAAAATGCTTGAAGCTTACAGCTGTAGCAACCTTGGCAATAGCCAATCCTGTCAGCATCATTTTTATCTTATCTCATCCTTTTTTCTGCAAGCAAATACAGTGTTTTGGCCAAACATTTTTTTTTTTTTGCTTTTGTGGCATTCAGCATTGTTTTCGTGAATTTTTGCTGTATTCATCCGATGCTTAAACTGTTGCTGCAGCAACCTTCCGATAGAGAATTCAAAGAACCATGCAAGGAGAAGCCGACTTCGATTGTCGATAGCATGAAAGAGGAACCTGGGTGGCCATCTTTTGGCCAACTTGTCGCAGATCTGTCTAAGCTTGGACTCGAAGCAATGGCAGGTGTATTCCTCTATTTTGTTCCCTCTCGTTTCCAATCCAATGGATCAAAGCAGGGTCTTACACCGAAGAAGGATTCTCTTATAATGCCTGAAGTTGAAGTCCCTCCTCCATTAGTTCAAAGGCAGACCACTCCAGCACCCCTTTCTGAAACCCGGCAGACACATACAACTAATACAACTGACAGATACTCCGAAATGAAGCCTCCGAAGTTAAAATCAAGCAGTTTTAGGGATCCTTCTATGGCTAGCAAGCATCGTTCCTCGAAACGACAAGAATACGCGGAATTCTACGGGCCAGGTGGTGAGGTTCCTCCTTACAGCCAGAAAGAGAGAACAAGACCTCGCCAACGCGATAAAACAGCCGAGTTAGTTTTTGGAACAGGTGGGACAGATCAAAAACCTGTGGAGACAAAGCCAGTCGATTATGATAACTCAAAGTTTGATCATTACAATATGAGGAGCAAGTATGGATCCAGTGATTCATTCCGATTCTGAACTAATCCAAGCTATATATCCATCTTGCATATGCATCACCGTATTTCACTTTAAGCTAGTCTGTAACTGAATCATATATGTATTAGCAGGACTTTGTACCTTAGAGATCTACACATATGAGAATGGCGATTTAGCATCGGTTTTTGTTCATTGCCAACTGCTGTAATGTATGCAAGGTTCGATATTACCTGCACATGACTAACCAGAACGAACCCTTGTGTCGAATTGCTGTCTTTCTGATGGGAACTGATCATTCGTTTAAAGCATAGTGGTTAAGAAACTTTCATAGTTGCAGAGAATTTGATTTTGTATAAACTTGTTTATATCTTCTTAATGCAGAAAACCCTGGAGAAGCAATTTGTTTATCCATGAGTTCGGATATTTTATTTTTATTTTGCTCGATATAGCCGAATAAGGTTAATGAGACTCGCCATTGATTCTTAAAGTGCTAATGAATATTCAACCAACTGAACTAATTAAGGAATTCGGATTATGTATTCTGAAAATATTTTCATTCTCAGGCTAGAAATATGGGTTGAATTAGGAGCTATAATGTTATATTATATTTTTCATACTAATGATAAAGGGAACGTACCACACTCACTCCATAAGATCATCAGATTTTCCCAAAGCAACTTGTGTAGGCCCCAATTAAATTACAATGAGGACCCAACAGAAATCCAAATCACCATCATCCACTAGACAATTTCTCTTCTACCAATCAACTTATTTTATAATTTTATGTTATCCGAAAATTTTATTTTCTAAAAATATTATTATTAAATATCTAAGACACATCTTTAATTAAAAAAATAGATATATTCATATTTAATATTTCTTTAAAAGATCTCTTTTACCAATAATTAATTGGTCTAGTGGGATGAGACACTATGTCTCTTAAGCAAGATCAAGGTCGAATCCTAACGTTGTGAATGAATAAAACTTAGTTGCCCATAATAGTCAGCTAACGAGTCGAAAACAAGTGGTTAATAAAAAAGATATTACTTAGAAATAACACAAATATTGACCCATCGTAAATATTGACCTATGGATATCATCCTTATTCCCTTTAAGATTTATTTAAACTCCAGTTCATTCCTATAGTTTTTTTAAAAAATAACATTAATTAAAGAATAATTTTGAGTGTGTAGGACTTAATTGTAAATCCATCAAACTTGAAAGGATTGAATTATAAAATTTGATACAAACATAGGATAAAACCACTTATTGGAAGTCCAACAAAAACATTGGAACATGACAGCCATCCCAACTACCGCTGTCTCAATCCAATTGCTTTTTCTTTTTTAATTATCACTGTATTATTTACCCAATCGTCATCTAATCATCAGCTTCTTTTCTTTAAAAAAAAGTTCAATTAAACTCGCCGGAAAAGTCGCCGGCTTTTTCACCGTGGGTTTTTCATCTCCTTATCCCTCTTCTTCTGACATAGTTTGACTAAACTTGCAATGAACAAGAATTTGCTCTGAATTTCCTTTTTTGACATCGGAAATTGTGACCCTTTGAGCTTCAGAAGAATATCAGAATGGGGTGTGCTGGATCGACGCCGGCTAAAGGAGACGGTGAGGGTTTTTCCTTTTCCTTTTGTTTTTCCTGTTTGGTTTCTGAGAAAATCGTTTGGAAATTTGGAAACTTGAGGAACAATGGCAGCGTCTTTGAATTGTTTGAGCTCAAGAAAACTTCGAGCTAAAACAATTGAATGGTAGATCGATTAGTTAAAGTTGCTCATATTTTCTAATTTCATTTCTTTCCATTTTTGTTTCAATTTTACATATCATTCATATGTTACCCAGATTGTTGTTTTATCCTGATGTGTTAATGTCCGAAACATATATTCTAAAAGGGTAGAAGGAATTGTCTCCAATTCTATTGAAAATTTTAGCAAAATTGAGCATATCAATATTTAACACGAACCCCAAACCGGGTAATATAGGTTTGTTCATGATATTGTCATTTAGGATTCCTTTATCAATATAGTTTGAGCTCCAAGTTGATCATATTGTGAACGTTTTGGCTACTACAGGGAATGCGAATAAGATCCGAAAGCCAAAACCGTGGAAACATCCACAGCCGATAACGAAGTCTCAACTCGTGCAGATGCGTGAAGAGTTTTGGGACACTGCACCTCATTACGGTGGCCGGAAAGGTAGTTACCCTATAACCTATAACCATCAACGACTTTGTTACTTCGAAATCAATTGTTGGGTTAACATGCATAAGATTATGAACATCTTTGCATGTAGATATTCTCAATTTCTGTGAATGAGAAGATATGTTGTTGATCTTGAGTTGACCAAAGAAAGAAAGTTTTCTTTCCTGTATGAGCTGAAAAAAACTGAGTGGATAATCTGATAATGGCAATTAGCACACCAATATGCAGACCCTAGTTGTATGCAGGATCCATTTTTATTGAACACTGAATCAAACTAAACTGATTTATTCGGTTCGTCTTAGCTCGGAAGTTAGTTCAGGAACTATAAACTTAGGTTTAGTGTTTGATAAACCAGAGCTACAGGTTTCATTGGAAGGCTCTTCAGGGGCATAACTTTGCTAAACTGCACTCTAGTTTTACTGTAGAATAGAACATTTGAAGTAAATGATTGAAATTGTATTAAACAGGTATGGTTTTTTATACCCTTTTTCTTGGAGTGTAGCGTTTTTACTTTTAATCTGATTAAATGTAAATGATTTGGTGATTTTTCACATGAATCTGAAATGTAAATTCCAACTTTCTGGAGTCTAGAAATCTGGGATGCACTTCAGACTGCTGCTGAAGCCGATTTAAACCTTGCTCAAGTGATTGTGGACAGTGCAGGGGTCATAGTGCAAAATGCAGATTTAACTATCTGCTATGATGAAAGAGGTAAACTGACATTGCTGCCTCGGATTTCAATAACTATTCGAACCTCCTTTCAGTTACCCCCTATGATTCAACCTCCCTAGATAATATCACTTCTTTTCTGGCTTTGAAATTTCTTATTAGCATGCCGTGCACCAACTCATCTTTGCAGGTGCCAAGTACGAACTACCGAAGTATGTTTTGAGTGAGCCGACAAACTTGATCCGAGATAGTTGAAAATGGAGAGAAGAACGATTGCAAACGTATGCAAGGTTGAATATAAATCATGTATATTTCTCCCTCATCTTCTTTGAAACCTTTTATAAACTCAGGGTCACTTAGGTGCCCTCTTAACTTGCTTACTGTTAAGTTTCTATTATGAAATGATCAAGGGAATAAGCATTTACTTGAATCAAGTACAGTTTTTAGTTTCTGAAATTGAAGATTTAATATATAATATTTTCAATAATGAGATTTTACCGGAACCAAATCTGATTATAGTTATCAAAGTAAAAGTAAATATGAGGTGAATCAAAGAGTATGCATATGCATAATCTCACATATCGGAGCATTGCCAGAGCCTGAAGGTGTAGATTCCAAACTCTGCTATAGCCTATATGCACATCATCTTTGTTACCCCAACTTGAGGTGAGTCCACAGGTTTTATGATGGTAATGTTTAAGATGTCTTCTTTTTTGTCTCAATTTTAAAAAATCCAATGAAAAGAAAGAAAATAAGAACATTACCATTTCAGGAGCTAATCGGACAATTCCATTTGAGTTCAATTTACCTTCCATAATAATCCATGGAAATGTACGTGAACATACATTGATGTCTGTTAAAGTAACTTTTCATTACCACAAAGCTCATATGGAAAGGGAAGGAAAAAGCAAAACACGCTTGATACCAATGATCAAACCTTTTTGAAGAAAGATAGAATATTTCCTTGCTTAGGATCCTTCGCATTTCCAGCTTTCTTGTTTCCAGCTTTACCTCCTGGATTAGATGGTGCAGTGGTTCCAACTGCAGGGGACTTTTTGGCTGCAGCAGGCCTGCATCGAGGATTCAAACAGTTAGATTGCCGACAATCAAATATCTAAGAGAACAGGAACAAAGATTGGCCTCAGTGCAGGCAAGCATTCCCATTTATGTCAATTTCTAGAACTTGCAAAATCAGACGATGCAGTACGAGCACCAAATAGTTTATGCATTGTAGTAACGGGATATATGATTCCTTAGAGTTGGGATACACAATTTTATGCTAAAAGACAATACGAGCTAGCAGAAAAAGGAAAAAAGAGAAAATCATTGCCTGCTATCAATATTTGTGACAGTGTTGGTGTTAGCATTGGTTGTTCCAGTTCCAGCTTTCTTCGGCATGTCACTTTCAGCGTTCTTCACCTCTGTCTCCTCACCTTCCCAAACTACCTCAGTAACTAATATTAACATAAATGGAAAAAGATGATATGAGAAGAGATTAATTTAGCAAGAATACTGCACGCTCCAATTTATAGCACTTAAGGGGGGAAAAGAGGATAAATATGAGCATTTAAGGGGAAGACAGGAGATAAATATGCTTTAACACCAGTTTTCATATTTCTCATCGAACGTAAGATGTAGAAAACTGTTCAAGTAAAATTTTACAGTGATTAAGTTTAAATTTGGCATATTCATGAGCATTATTAATTGCATTAGCAAAAGTGTTGGCATTGAAGGAACTTCAGAAGACTATAGCTTCGATAAACAAATGTAGGAAGATGATGGCTATGATAAAATGAATAAACAAAAGTCAAGATTAAACCCTATTTTTTTCAATAATTGAAATCCCCATTGACCTAAGAACGAGCATGCAATGAAATTTTCTAAAGGGTTGTGTAAAAAAAAATTACACAAACCTTCATATTTAAACTATAAAATCTAAAACCTAAATCCCTAACCCTACCACCCTAAACCCTAAACTCTAAATTCTAACCATAAACCTTAAATTTTACACACTACAAACTAAACCCCTAAACTCTAAACCCTAACCTATATCCCTAAACCCTAAAATTAAAAGGCTTGTGTAAACTTTATCAAAGTATTTTCCTTTTCTAAATAGATTCACTAATAGAAAATAATAAAAATAAAAAGCAATCCTGGAGGGGCAAGGGATTTGATTTACCTTCTCTTCCACGGTCATCGATACGTGTCTTCAACACTTTCCTCCTTTTAGGTGAATTAGGTGCGCCATCAGTCACTTTATCCTTCTTATTTAGATCAGTTTCATGAAGCTGGCTTTCAAGCTTAACCGAAGAGGAATTCTTACCATTTGTGCTTTTTCTGACAAGTGGAGCTTCTTCCCCCAATGATCTATTGGATTCTCCATTCATAGTTCTCTCTTCCTCAACCTTTACTTCATCTTTGTTTGGCTTGTCTACAACCAAAATGGGTCTCTCTGGAGCTGATGTTTTAGAATTTCGTTCTGAATCTGATTTCCTTTTAGGGGGATCAGGTGAAGCTAGATTGACAGCATCTTCATACTCATCTTCATCCGAGAAATCCAAAACCACCCTTCGTTTTCTATTGCCTTCATTGTTAGAAGCTTTTCCAAAATTAACTTCTTGAGCATCCATTTCACTGTTCTCATGATCTTCTGCCTCACGAGCAGAAACTTGTGCACCTGCAGTAACAAATAATTTAAAAGGAAATTACATAAATGAGAAAAGAAGTAGCTATGAATATAAAAACCATGTTGTAGAAAAAAAATTAAATAGCAGAACCACAAATAATTTGAGCTCTAGATTGTTGAATAAAAATTTGCTTTATAATTTATAGAATGCACTTAAAAAAAATTCAAATACAAAATAAACTCTAGTAATAGAACAAACAGAAACAAACCATTGGAATTTTCGATGGAACCACTATTATCTGCTGGCACAGTACAAGTCTTTGGCTTAATAGATGCACGATCCCATAAATTTGCTAACAAACCTCCATTTCCAGCGGAGCCCTTATCATTCTGGCCTTTCTTTTTATTAGAAGGCAAGGAAGTAACTTTTTCTTTATCAGAAGGCTTGGTGGCCAGATCATGGACTCCTCCACTGATATTGTCACTTTTGGTATCTTTAATCACAGAGGGAGGCTGGTGAGCAACTTTGGAGCTTGATTGCTGAAGCTTATTTTGTTGAGATGGAAAAGCAGCACCGGTATGAACAGAAGTATGTTTGGACAGTCCTGAGATACCCACACTATTTGGCTGTGCAGTCGCAACCCTTGCAGTAGTTCCATCAACGTTGCGCTTGACAAATGAAGTTGAAATCCCACAGAATCTGAAGAAACCATACAAGGAAAAAAGATATACATTACAGAGAGATTTCTAAATGTTTATCTGATCAAGGAACTGACATGTGAAATCCTGCCAAGAGTTTATGATTAAAATGAGCTACTTACATATCTTGAACTCACACAATCACTCCTATCACCCTGAACCAAAAGGACATTGCATTTAGTTCTTACTACAACCGTTATATGAACTGCTATTGAAAAAATAAAAACTGGAAATTAACATGATAGTTAAATCTCCTTCATTAAATGTATAGATAAGTAACTAAAATATCTCAAAGGCAAGTACAAGGACCGGCAACAAGTAACATGAAGGAACCACCAATGCAACATGAAACCTTTTCTCTTCCCTAGCTGCAATGACCAGTTACAGAAGTAGGGTACCTGTTATCTCTCAAGCAATTATCTAAGGTGTTAGGCTGCTTGAATAGCTCTTTAGCTTGTATAAATTCAGTATTCCAAAGTGCAGCCGGGTCCTTTGGGATGCAAGCTTGCACACTATATACATGAACTGTGCAATTGCCATCATATTCTTGCTTTGCTTCTGCATGAAAGAAGGGGGGATAGTCATTAATCCCTTTTATCTGATTTTGATTGCCAAACATAAATATTATTATGGAGATCCATAATTGAATGAAATGCTATCTACTTTGCCTATGACTACCTTATTATTCACATAGATCATCTATTCCAAGAATGGTCATACAGCTTGTACAAGCACGATATAAAGCCATACACACCCTTAACAGCATGCACATTAGAATAAGTGGAACCAGATGCAGTTGTAATGAAAAGACTAACCTGAAAGTTTAGGCTCAGTCACGAGCTGAATATGATAGTTTGATGGAGTGTTCTTCAACCAGCCAGACAAACTATATACAACTTCTAACCCACTTCCATGTTTCTCAACAAACTCGGCAAGCAATCTAAGTATGAGCACAACTATTGATTAGTCGGCAAACATAATCTTTACATGAGTCTTTGATGTACACGACTATAACTGCTCATGTAGACTTTAACTACATTCTTTGTGGGGGGAAATTACCTTTTTGCGACATTGGATGAGACCAGAAAGTTACGGCTCAACCACTTGTAGGACACCTGAAAGGATATTTCATTTTAAACCAAATGAAAAAGAGGAATTATAAACTCCCAGAATATAATGACATTTCTAGCCTACAAACAAAAAGACTGTAATTTCGCAGATCCCAAATCATAAAATTTCTCTAAGACAATTTCCTCGAAAATCAATAAGACAATGAGATTCTAGTCGTTGCCTTAATAGTCTACAATTCTACCTTGGAACGGAATTACCATCTTACAGTGAAAATACATAAACGAACACTTTAATGCAAAGTTTAATCAGTTGATTTAACATTCAAAACTTATCACTTCTTTCCAATTCCAAAATCTAAAATATAAAAGCACACAAAATAAGAAGAAAAAAAACAAGAACGGAAGAGGAACACATTTCCTGCAAGTTCCCTGAGTAATCAAAAGAGGCTCCATTTTAACCCCACCCATAAATCAATTTATGAAATAAATTAGTAAAAAGATAAGAAAAGGGAGAAAACCCATGAATTTAAGATCAAGAGAGGAAAATATCAAATTTTACAAAGAAAAGGAGAAATATTAACAAAACCGCGGGAAAAAATCGAAGAATTAAGTGAATATGAAGGCAAATTCAGATAAAATCTAGCATAAGAGAACTTACTATTTGAAGTTTATCGGAGACCAGAGCTTGGACTTCGTCGAGGATACCTAGGGTTTCAATTTGGGACATTTTTTTGGGCTCTCAGGAAGGTTTTGAAGTCAGATTTGGGAGATTTTGGCCGCTGATTTTCCCGCCATTCCTTTGAGTGCCAGGAAATTAGTAATATAGGGATAGGGGAGGAATGGTTTCTCGTTAGCACGTGATTTCTCGGGTTTGCACGTGACTATGTAGCCTACAGGGCACAGGCCTAAATTAGATAATTGGGCGCGAGAGTCGAAAGACTTTAGAAGGTTTGGGCTTTGTCCAATTTTCTTTTTCAAATAATTATTTTTAATTTCGAAAATAAATTTTAAAATTATATGTAAATTTTGATTTGATGTTATATAAATCTTTAATTTTAGTTTATTTTAATACATAAAAGTTAAATTTTGATTTAATTACGAATATTTGAGTAGTAACGTGCGTTTTGGTTAGATTTGCAAAACAATTTATATAAATTACATTTCTAACAATTTTTATTTAACTACGGAAATTTGATTTGATGTTATATAAAATTAATATTTTGATTTAATTACGTAAATTTAAATATGTAAAACTCAAATAATACAATATCAGTTAAAAGAAGATAATGACAATTTTATTGATTTATGAATAATAAATCAAATTAGAAATTTATATATATATAATTACATTTCTTACATTTTTTTTTCTTTTTGAGATATGCAAACAATGATGTCGAAATTAGTGTTGTAACGTGCGTTTTGGTTAGATTTGCAAAAAGAAAAAAAATGGGAATTATGAATTCGTTTAGGCCAACCTTAAGGTGGTGTTAAATTCAGTCGATTTAGTCTAAATAATTATTTTTATTCATAAAACAACATTTTATTTGACTTTAATTATATAATATACATTATAATATTATAAAATATTTTTAATTTTTAAATGATAATAGATTATCTAAATTCACTTTGATAAAACTTTTTTAAGGGTCAAAAAATAAATTTTCAAAATTTTGGGAAGTCAAGGCTCCACATGTTTTTTTATAGGATCTGTCTTTGGGTATATTTCAATGATACGTCGTCATGTGTAAAAATAATTTAAAATTAAAAATTTATGAAAAATAAAAAATATTGATTTTTTAAAAAAAATCTAAAAAACAATTTAAGATCTTTTGGATTTTTTTTAAATATAGTTATGTTTAATTTTAAAAAAAAATAATTCATAAAATTCATTTTAAAGTTGAGCCCCAAAAAATCTCTCTTTTTTTGCAAAATTTTGGAATTTTTTTTACAATTTTTATGAATATTAAATTATTTTCAAAATGAAATTAAGCATACTTAAATTTTTCAAAAAGTTACAATTTGAAAAAAATAATTCTGAACTTTTATTTTTTAAGCTTTTGTAATATTTTTAGGTTTAGGGTTACTTTTTAGTACTTTAATGAATTTTTTCACAGTTTTTAATTTTTTAATAGTTAACAATAATGGGCTAAATTGATGGAAGGAGTAAAAATAAAAGGGCAAAATGATTGAAAAAATAGTATAAGGACCAAAGTGAAATTTTAACAAAGTAAAGGAGAGATGGGCCAAGGAAAAGGGAATAGAGAAGATATTAAATACTAAATCCAAAGAGACTTGTTGATGGGTATGATAAATATAATAGGCTTAATAGTAAAAAAGATGCCCAACTTATACTTTTTTTAGTTTGGTATCTAACGTTTTTTCGTATCACTTTGGTGCCTAACGTTTCATTCCGTAATTCAAATTAGGTTTTTCTGTGATGGACGTTAAAAATATTCTGTTATCCAATAAAAATACGACATGTGGCATATTTTGGCATTTTCTTTAATTTTTATTTTTTCTAAAAATCATAAAATCTTTAATTTTATAAAAAAAACCCAAAATCTTTAATTTTTCTAAAACCCCAAACCCAAACCCTAGATCTCTAAATTTCTCCCTTCCCACTACCCATTCAACCACCATCGACCACTCTTGCGTTTGTTGCCCCCCCCCCCACAACTGAAAGCCCTATGATTTCGTCATCGAAAATCGGTGAATGAACCGTCGATTGCTCCGGCGACAAACATCTAAAAATGAAGAAAAAAGAGACCGATTGGGCTTCTAACCGACGACTAGAGGGTGGGGGATGTTGAACGGTGAAGTACCCGATGCTTGGGTGATAAACGGTGAACCGCCAGCGTATGGGGATGCCGGACGGTGAGAGAGATGTGATTTGAAGTTTTTTTTTTTGAAGGAAATTAAAACTTTGGGGGTTTTATGAAATACATAATTTTAAAGTAATTTAAAATTTAAATTAAATAAATAAAATAAGCCACGTGTCATTTTATAAGTATTTAACGGAAAATTTTTATCGGCCGTTGACGAAAAAACTCAGTTTAAATTACGGAATAAAACGTTAAGCACCAAAGTAATCTAAAAAAAACGTTAAGCACTAAACTAAAAAAAATAGGTCGGGCACATTTGACTATTAAGCCAGTATAATATACTAATGAAGGTAGGGGACCGGAGAAATTGAGGTAAGTAGGAGCAGCAATTTGAGAATGGGTGGACATATGATTATGGGTTTCACGCGTGAGAAGATCGATAAGACTGACTAATGGGGTTCGAACTTAAGTAGGACAACGGCACGAGTAGAGCAATGTTTGACTGGACTCAAAAACTGTTTGATTTGTGTTTAGTTTGGCTTCATATTTGATGAATTTAATAAAATTTTATTCGATTTGTATTCGTTAAAAAATTATTGTTCGACTCAACTTGTTGCTTGTTAAGTTAATCATAATTTTTATCTTATTTTTTAAATATATTTAAAATCTAGTAATATTATGTGCTATAAAGCTTAATATAGATGTAAATTAATAAATTTAACAACAAATTGATAAAAATAGTGTGTGAAACAATTCCAAAATCTAAACTCGAAAGTAACAATCCATAAAACTAAACTAACATATTATAAAAAATATATATGTCGCGAACTTATCGAGTCGAGTCAAGTTGAGTCGAGTGTTGACTGAATTTTGACCAAGTCGAGCTCACGAGCTGCTCAACTCAGTTAACACCCGTAGTTAAAGTTTCGATTGAGTTTGATGATACCAGCTAATTAAATATTAATTTAATTAAAATTATCAATTTTTATTTAGAATTATAATTAATAATATTTTTCATATTTTTATACCATATTTAAAAAAAATAAAATTAGTATTTATATGGATAAAACTTGTGTTCAGGTTAATTGAGTACCAATTTAATTGAAAATTAATTAATCATCTTATTTTGAATTATAATTAAAATTATTACAATGATACTTTTTATCTTTTTATACTTTTACACAATCTTTAAATAAAACAAATAAAAATCATTTTTATGGTTAAACTTGTGTTTAAACCTCCAACTATTTGGTCTAATGGATAAGTAGGATCATGTCTTGATTCTTATTTCTCGAATATGAGTCAGCCGACCAAAAATCTGAGTCATCTTGTCTTATTGTCATCTCTATTCATAACATATATGCACAATACTCAATATGAATTAGTTGATTAATGAGTTAAATACTAATAGTTATATCTAACTTGTGTTTAACAAGATTTATGCATGAATTGTTTACTGCTTCACTTATAATTTTTTTGGATAAATAAAAGTTAAAAAACAATTAATGTGATAAAATCTAATATAATTTACTTTTGAATTATTAAAAAACAGTTACCAACTTTATAATTCATTTATTTAAAATTATTTGTATATATAAACACATACCATAATAGCACAATACAGGAATGTCGAAACCATTTTTAAACCGGGTAAAAATAACTTGACGATTAATCTTCGAAATTAAGAGTTTTCATTTAATTTAATTTTGAAAATCTTTAGATTCGCCACCGGTTACTTTGGTAGACCGAACGCCATAAAAATAAACCATAGATTCATTCTTTTAAAAGATTGAGTTCGGGAGTCGATTACGTGTGGGGAATGATTAACACCCCACAAACGTCTGATATTGATGGCATTTTGAGAATAACAATTTGGATTTAATTAACCATTAATTATTAAGTGGATTAATGTTCCGAATGGAGATATTTCTTTTATAAGGAAATATATTTTATTTGAATGTGAGACGGGAAGCACCCCTATACATTTAGGGCACCTCTATTCATATTCAAAAAATATATTTCCAACATAAAAAGTTTTTAATGCATGATTGATTATTGTCTTGTTTATTTTAAGTGCTAATCTAAAAAGCACTAATTGTAATATGTGTATTATTTAATTCTATAAATATTATTTAATTTAAAGGTTTACATGAGATAACACCCAATTGCTTGGGCATCATCCATAATAAAACCCAAAATTATGTATAATATTCCTTAGTCAATTAATTAATCTAATTATTTAATTTCTAATCCTGATTGAGGCTTTAATTAATTAATCTAGATTACTTGTCAATTTTCTAGGAATTTTAATGAATATTGGGTTTTCTACTTAAAAGCACATCTTGAATATCATCCTGTTACATTGAGACACCATTCAAATTAGGACTTCAAAGTTTCCCACTCAAAGTCCATTAATTTGCTACAATTGACTTTCCTAATTAATTATTAAATCTTAGTAGAAAACCTAAGACTAAGACTTTAAACAATTAATAATTAAATCTAAGTGATTAAATTATCTAAAAATTATACTATATGCTTTATTTTAAAATCATGCAACATACAAATAAATTAAATAATTAAATAAATAAAACAACACTACAACAAATTTATCAATTAGTGACAAAATTTCTATATGACGTTGCATATAACGTCACGAAATATACTACAGTCGTGACGATTATTTGTTTTCTTCATATTTAGTGATTAGTGGTATATTTTTTATGATAATTTAAAAAACGTCATTGAAAATGTGGTTTTCTTGTTCCTCTCTTCTTCGTCCCGTCAACGTAAATCCTTATTTCATAAACCTAAATTTTCAAATCTTCACAACGGAGACATCGCGTCAGACGGTTAGAGAATCCTTCAATTAGAAAATCTTTCCCACTATGTGAGTTACTTATCCATAATTTCTGTTGCCGACGAGATGAACGACGAGGAGCTCTCGTGCCTCTTTAAATTTCGCCATGATCGATGATATATTTTTCAGGTTTGGTCCCTGATTCCGTCGATTTTTGCTTATTGAAATCACTAGGGTTTTGTTTCATTATGTGAGTTACTTATCCGTAATTTTTGTTGTTGGCCATCAAAAACGTAAATTTCCTTTATTTTTAAAATTTCAATTGCTTTTTATGCTCCCTTTTTCTGTAGAAATCTTTGTCCTGAGACCTATACGGAAGCAAACGATGAATTCTTAAAGGCTAATGGAATAATCTTTTCCAATTAAGTGTCGACGGATGCAAGGTATGCAATTTAAAATTTTTAGTGTTTTTGGTTGAATTCCTGTTTGATTATTTAAACCCATGATCATATCTCAAGGTTCATTTTTTAATTATGGGTTGTTACCAATTTTATTTACTGAAATTGACATATAAAATAGTTCTTCATAAGTTGAAAAATCAAAATGCAAGAATATTAGGTGTGATGCAAGTGAGCCAAGGAGAATGTGACTGTTAGGTAATTTTAAAGTAGTTGATTAGTTGTATGCAATTAAACTTGCTAAACTTTGCTAAACTAGGTTGAGCTCTTGATGAATTGTTTCCTACATACGTGGTCTAATTATAAAAATTTGGTTATTGGAAATTCTAGACTGATTATAGTGTTTAATAGTGTACGAAACAGAAGCTAAATAAGTTGTCTTGTTTTGCAATTATCTTTTATATTTTTGCATTGAATTGTTGTCAAAATTGATCCAAAACTGTTTGTTAACTTGCTACATTGTTTAAGGGCTCTTATGTTTAGATTTAGACTATTTGCAGGCTGTAAAAGTGATAATAGAACAACATACAACATTTGAAGTTGTGGCCAAACAACGTGCCTTGTTAGTTCTAGTTTGATCGATTATGTAGGGAAATTACTTGATGGAACAATCTCAAAATAGTAGCTAAACTGCACCCTGTACTATGTTGTTTTTGTTTAATTATTTCTATTAATTGGTAGTTGAATTAGTTGAAATCAGCAAGGTATTAACGTGCCATATTTTGACACAATTAGGTCCATAAATGCAATTTTAAGTGTTAGAAAATAGTCCAGCTGTGCAATCGAAGCTGCCCAGAAATTTTAGTGAATAGTGCGTGCAACTTTATGTCTTGAATGTATATTTTTGCATTGAATTGTTGTCAAAATTGATCCAAAACAATTTGTTAGCTTGCTGCATTGTTTAAGGGCCCTTATGTTTAGATTTAGGCTATTTGCAGGCTGTAAAAGTGGTAATAGAACAACATACATCATTTGAAGTTGTGGCCAAACAACATGCCTTGTTAGTTCTAGTTTGATCGATTATGTAGGGAAATTACTTGATGGAACAATCTCAAAATAATAGCTAAACTGCACCTTGTACTATGTTGTTTTTGTTTAATTATTTCTATTAATTGGTAGTTCAATTAGTTGAAATCAACACGGTATTAGCATGCCATGTTTTGACACAATTAGGTCCGTAAGTACAATTTTAAGTGTTAGAAAATAGTCCAGCTGTGCAACGAAACTGCCCAGAATTTTTAGTGAATAGTACGTACAATTTTATGTCTTGACTTTACTGGAATAAAATTTGATCCATTCTGTCACCGTTTGTGAGTTTAAGGTCTTTTAACGAAAGAAGAAAACAGATTAGCATCTTTATTTGGCAGAGTTTAAGTTTGGTGATGATAGAAAAACTGGTGTTGAGGATAATGTGTTGTCTTACAGGGCTGCTCAGGTAACCTTTGAACTCAAGTCAAGATTTAACAAAATGGTTGAATTTTATAATTTTGGATGTTAACTTGTGAATTACGATTTGACCTTCGATTTTAAAGATTTCTGCATTTTTTTCAAGTTGAATATTTAGATATTTTGCTGAATTGAATGAAGGACATTGCACGGGCGGATCTAGCACCAACGCACTCGATCAACTGGGGTTAGCACTAATTTGTCGTTGTACTATGAGATTTTCAGTCAGTCTGATAAGGCATTTAGAATGGCTAAACATGTACATTTCTCTCTTTTTTGTTACTATATTGTCATATATTATACTATAAATTCATTGTTTAGTTTAATACGGAGGTTATTACATTAAATTTTGAAACAATATTAGTTAAATTTAAGTGATAAGTAATTTTATATTCGGTTAATTGTGAATATATTATTCCATTCGCTCATGTGTTTGATTCTAATCATTCTATTGTCTTAAAATCATAATTTTGGAATTTGTGAACTCGAAAGTAACTAGTGTTTATCAGGGTATTTGCTATTACATTAAAAAATTCCTTTGCAGTTTTTACCAGTCTTCATGGAAGAGAACAACTGAATTAATTGCTCATGGATGTTACAGGTCATGGTGAAGACGCTGGTTATGAGGTACCTTGCCTCATTGTTGCTGCTAATGATGATTTACAAAATTCTATCAGATTAAGTCGTCAAGTTGGCAAGAATATGGAGATAGGCACACCTATACCTCCAAGCTATTCTACAAGTTATATTAAAGTAATGTTTTTTTTAAGTTTTATTATATTAGAAATAAAAATTTAAGTAGACAATTTTGATCATTTTACTTTTATTACTGTAAGAAATGAATTATATAATATTTTTAGTATAATGCAAATATTTTTTGGAAAAAAATGCATAATTTTTTGTTTATCATTTTAACTGGTAATAATTATGTCATTAATTTTATGATTTTTCTTCTATCACTAATAATTCCATTTCATTATTTGGAATTTTAAATTGATAAATAATAATGTCATTAGTTGATAATACTAATGCTATGTTTTTTGGCAAAAACATTACTAACGTTATGTTTCCTTTCTATTTTGTTCATCAGCGGTTAAAAACTTAACGGTTTTGCTGACGTGGAATTTTATTTTATTTTTTTTAATTTTTCATGTCATTTCTTCTCTATGTTATTTTATAATATTTTTATTCAAACTAACAGGATGCTGACACGTGTCACTGTCTATATGTTATTTTATAATATTTTTCATGTCATTTTTTCTCTCTCCTCGTAAGCAATATATGTTATTTTATAATATTTTTATTCAAACTAACAGGCTGTTAAAAAATTAGTTGATAATACTAATGTTATGTTTTTTGGCAAAAACATTACTAACGTTATGTTTCCTTCCTATTTTGTTCATCGACTGTTAAAAACTTAACGGTTTTGCTGACGTGAAATTTTATTTTATTTTATTTTTTAAATTTTTCATGTCATTTCTTCTCTCTCCTCGTAAGCAATATATGTTATTTTATAATATTTTTATTCAAACTAACAGGATGTTGACACGTGTCTTCGCTTATTAGTGGAAAAAAAGATGAAAAAAAAATCAAGCCCCTTATGCAGCCGGAGAGATTCTACTAATAGGCAGTTGCACGTGTCACCATCCTATTAGGCAGTTACACGTGTCACTATCTCTCTGGCTGCATAAGGGGTTTGATTTTTCATTCCTTTTATTCCACTAATAGGCAGTGATACGTGTCACCATCCTGTTAGTTTGAATAGAAATATTATAAAATAACATATATTGCTTACGATGAGAGAGAAGAAATGATACGGAAAATTAAAAAAATAAAATTTTACGTCAGCAAGGCCGTTAAGTTTTTAACAACGGTGACTAAAATAGGAAGGAAACATAACGTTAGTGATGTTTTTGCCAAAAAAATAGTTCGGTGACCAAAATAGGAAGGAAACCTAACGTTAGAAATATTTTTGCCAAAAAAAATAATTCGGTAACCAAAATAGAAAAAAAAAACATAATTCGGTGACTACTGGTGTAGTTTACCCTAAATTTTATTTATTGAGTTTCTGGTTTATCATACTATTTATATATATATATTTATATCCGAGTAAAATTCGGGTATTACAAAAAAATAGATAAACTCAAAGAGTGATTTAAATATTTTAAAAAAAGAATAATATTTTTTCTAGAAGACTCAAATTCAAAAATTTTGTTTATATAGTATATATGAGCTCTTGATAAACTAAAAGCAAAACAAATACTACCCTAAATCGTATTAGGAGTTCTAAAAATATAGATGTTGAACCAACGCAACTTCCAAACAACACAAAATCCCCCTAACATCCCCTTTGATGAAACAAAAATTTTATATTTTTTTCGGTGTCAATATATATATATATGATCCAATATTAAAAAAATAAATTCTAAGCTCTAACCCTAAATTATAAATCTAAATCTTAAACTCTAAAAAATACACTATACCCTCAATTCCTTTAAACCTAACTTTAAATTTATTTTTTAGTGTGAGACATAAATAATTGATGAGGCAAATAGAGATTAAATCATCAACATTAGAAAAATAATAAAAAGCGATTCCAACTTGAACCCAACAAATATTTCAATAGAAAAATGAATAATATTTATCCGATGTGACATCGGTTCAAGTTGCTTCGTCTATATAATGTATGCGTATTATGAAAGGATAGACTATTAAAAAAAAAGCTATTCCAACTTAGAAACATTGCTGCAACCAATCCACCAGAAAGCTAAACAAGTAATGAAGTAAATAATAGCACTAATATTTTTATTTAGTACATATGTAGGCAGAGAAATTTCCATTACAAGAACTTATACCACTGGATACGAAGGAATCTTTGCGATACCACATAAACCACCCGGTGCATTCACACCCCTCTCAATTTTCATAAATCCATTTTCACCCCAATTTTTTCCCCACGAATTCTTAATCACCCAATACTTCAAACCTTCCTCACTCGTCCCATATCCAACAATGGTGACTCCATGTGTGAGAACATTGTCACATTCTCCGGTAAACACCCCTATACCGGTGTAAAACTGAAAGTTCCGTCCCCGGCTATCGAGTGCGACCGAGACGGGTTGATTCGCGACCGCCTTAAGCAACGCTTCCTCGTCGTTTGCGGGCACCATTTGATAGCCATTAATGGTGGCCACTTTGTTTATGTGTTTCTCGGTGTCGCAAGTCTCTTGCTTCGCCTCGTACGGGTAGCTTTGTTCTGTTGTTATCCCTTGGTTTCGGGCAATGTAGTCGAAAGCATCCATCATCCATCCGCCACTGCAGCCCCGGTTTATTCCATTTCTGCTGCAATCCAGCAGTTGTTGCTCGGACAGCGAGATTAGTTTGTCGGTTTTTATTTTGATTATCCCTTCAAGGGCTGCCACTGCTGAAAATGCCCAACAGCAATCTGCAAATTAATATACTAATTTCATCAGTTGAAATATTTTACATAAAATATATATCTTTATAAGTAAATCTCAATAACACTTACTACATCTGCCCTGGTATTTAACAGGGGTGACGGCACCTTGGTCCCTCCAATCGAAGTTTGTCGGAACATCCGAGAAATTCTCATACATAAACAATGTTGATTCGGACATTGTGTTGTTTCGCTCTCGCTCTTGCATCTTATCATATACGGTGTGAGCTGCAATGAATTCATCTTGTGTCATGTCAGCGAATTCATTGAGGCCTAACTTAAAACTCGTATTTCCGGCATTGTTAAAGCTCTCAATGTATTCCAAGTTCTCCTTGAATATGTTAAAACGCTTTTCCTTCTCGAATATGCTCTCGTATTTTCGACCGTGATCAACCATCCATCGCTCATGTTTGTCGACAACGGCGGTCTCATGGATTGTTCGGGTCGTGACAAGAGATGCCAATGTCCAGAAAATTGAAAATAAAAAGGCATGGATAAAACTCATTGTTTTGGGATATATGTAGAGATTTTATGGCGCTAATTGCCTAGCTAGTGAAGAATTTGTGTGTGCGTGTGTGTATATATATGTATAATTTAAGGTTATCTTTTCTTTTTTGGGGTGGGGAAGTGAGGGCGCTAGTTGCCAACTTGTGAAGAACTAGCAACCAATGTCTGTATTGTGTGTATATAATTCCTTGGCTTTAATGATTCTATCTGGATTCTGTTGCTGCAACAAGGAGAAAAGGTTTATTTCAAAGTGTTTTTTTTGTTGCTCTCCTGTTTTTCAAGAGTTTTGTCCTAACTTAATTTTGGTGGGTAAGTCTGTCGGTTGGGATTTTCTGCATACACAACAAGACCTGCTTAAGCGATACCAAACTGCTTACCACTTGGACGAACTCAAGTTAATTATTTCAAAGTATTTTTGAGTTCACATGTATGATGCCAAGCTGGTGGTAAAGGTGAAGAAGGAACAGAGTGGGTAAGCTATTTGCCGCTGGTGATGGAGTCTGAGTCTGACTCACACATTGATGCCTCTTGGCATGATGTATATGTCAAGTCTTTGAAAATACAATAACATTAAATATTTGATGCCAAAATGTATTGTTTTATAATACTATATTAACTCGATGGAATTAATCAATATATTTACATAGAGAATAAAAGGGCTTTCAAATTTGATAGAAATTTCATCACATTCGTTGGTTGGGACCACAACCACAAAATCCCAAATAAGATTTTTTTAACCTTAAAATTTGATTTAATTGCAAATTGTAACCAACAAATAGTTTAGTGGATGCGCGGCGTGAAGATGGAAATGCAAAAGGGGAAACGATGTTTCAGTTGAAAGGTTGCGATGAGTTTGGCACAACGTATAATGGGAGACAGTTATCGACAGCATTTTTTTTATTGATCGGTGAATGGTTGCCTTTTTCCAAGTTGCTGTTTGGTATGGTCTGTGAATATATGCTTAAACTAACTATTAGTAGAATTTTTATAATTTTTTGTGCCATTTTATATGTTTCACTAATAATTTTATACCACGTGTATTAGGAATGTACATTTCGGATTTTAAATCCAATTCGATCTGAAATTTTCGGATAAACAAATTAACGATCCATATCCGATCTAGAAAAATTAGATACTCGATTTTTCGGAGATCGGATATTCCGATATCCGAATATACGAACCTATGACTTGATTTTTTTTTTTACATTTGATGATCTTATCCATAAAAATTTTAAATTTTCAAATATAACAATCAACAAATTATTGAATATAACAAGATTTGCATTCCGCCTCTTTTTGTTTCAAGAAAAAAAATGATTTCCATCCATGAAATTTTTAATTTTTTATATATAACAAGTAAAAATATTAAATATAACAAAATTCATATCTATAAAAATTTTAATTTTTAATTTTCGGATATCCGATCCGAATGTCAAATAAGTATCCATACCCGATCCAAAATTTTTGGATATCTAATTTGAATTATCCGAAAAATAAAAAACGGATCAGATATCCAAATGTTTGGATTGAATCAATGGATAAACGGGTTGAATTTTTTTGCACACCCCAAATGTATATTATCAACAAAACAAAAATAATTAATATAAAATCAAAACAATAAAAAATAACCATTAATACACGTGGCATAAAATCATTGGTAAGAAGGTGCAAGGAGACGAATTTAGTTGCTTCTAAACATGAGGGTCAAACTAAAACAACGTACAAAATTTTTGAAAGAGAATTAAAGAACTATAATTTACACAGATCAATCGTCCGTTGTTCATAACTTGCAAAGATAAGAAATTATAATACCATAAATTTTGAAATATTAAATAATTTCAACAACTTTGTGTAGATAATGTTTTTCAAATATTGGTTCTGTTTATTTTAGTTATTTAACACTAAACAAATGTGTAGATAATGTGACGTGCAGGAGTTGGATGCAGCATATGATTTCCATGATTCTTGGAGTAACATGCAAGCTAAAGACAAGTCTTGGAGTATATGCACATAGTTGTAGAATACGTCTGGAAATTTAAATGAGTGTTGGGTTGGGACTCCTTAGTTTTCTCTCATGAGACAAGACAACCTCAGGATGGAATTCCTTCAAGGCAAGGATGGTTCGGACAATTAGTTTAATTAGTCTTTTGCCTTCTTGAGTTGTAAATGAAAACTTCTCTTAGAAAGAGACAAGTAGACGCACATGTGAGCTTTGAATCCGGTTTTAAAGCTAATTCTATTCAGAATCGGTTATAGACAAAGTTATTTTATTAGATTCGTTTTTGGTTTTGTTTTAAAAAAATCAATTATCAATGTTTATGATTAGAGTTTAGTCAAATCAAATTCTTTACGTTGAGCAACTCGAGCTCGATTTGATATTCAGTTAAATAAAATTTAAATCAACTCGATAAGTTCACAAGTATCTTTTAATTATTTTTATAATACGTTAATTTGGTCCATTATATTTTCACTAATGTTGTGTATAGCAAAAACAAAAACATCGACGCCTGAGAGATTCGAACTCTCTCGGGATGAACCCATGTACTTAGCATGCACACGCCTTAAACATTCGGCCAAAGCGTCACCTGTCCATACAATAAATTATATTTTAAATGGCGCGTATAATTGGTTATTTCTTTAATGCTATTTTGAGATATTTCTAATTCACACTCTGCTGAAATTTGTTTGGTACTTACATTTTACACACATTTGTAGGGGCAAGCGGGTCGTTCTAGTCGGATAAATTCGGCTATATTTAGTTTAAGTTCGGTTGAGGTCAGATTGAATTTGATTTGATTTTAATTCGAGTGAATATCAAATCGGATAAATATCAAATCATGTCAAAGTCAATCAGTTTTCGGGTCAGATCTATAGGAGATTGGTCGGATTTATCCAGACCAACTTTTGGGTCTTCAGATTGAGTTGAATATGAGTCCAATCGAAGTATATATAGAATATTGGTATATTCTTAAAAAAACACATCTTTCTGTTAAGAGGGTAGAGTTTGACTTTTTAATATCATTTTATTGATTTTTAAGCTTTAGTAAAAACTCAATGTAATTGAGTTAATTACTTGTACATGAGTTCTTTATTGAGCAAGCATATTTACTCGGTTGGTCAAGCTTATCATATTTGTTCTTTTATATTTCCTCAAATTATGGGTTCTGAACCCATTAGAAGAACATGAAACATCGAATTTATAGTTTGTAAAAGTAATTTTTTTATTTGAGACGTGTTTCATGTTAACTTGAGTGACCTTCATTGACTAGATGTAAAGCAGCCTTCCTAACGGGAGAACCCTCATACCCACTTTCTCCTTCGTTCTCTATGGATCGAGCATATGAGGTGACACTCTACCGCATCAATTCGCTCACTCCCGTAACTATTTCGGTGGGCATCTTCGGGCGAGATCAACAAGATGTAGGAAATATAGTCTACAACTTTCGACTTGTATCAAGGTCGAGGTACCAAGTCTCAAGCTACATCAAAGTGGATTTATACTCAGTTAGATTGAGAATCTAAAAGATAAATTCCTAAAACTTGACTTTCCTTGGATGTCCACAATCTCGTTAAAAAGGGAATGAAGGTAAATTCTGTAACCTCTTAAATTTGACCTAATTTTTTAAGTAGAATCTTAGAAGTTAAGTTTGAAAAAAATTTGTCCCTCAAGAAAGGTTATTAAGTTTAATAATTTAAATCACAATTTAGTTATAAAAGATCGAAACTACTCATTTAGTTAAAACGTAGTCGTTTAGTAAAATTTCCAAAAGTTATTATAAAATTCAAAAGAAATTCGATAATGCATGACAAACCATTAAGTCTCCAAAATAAAAATAATAATGTCCCAAATACAAAATTGTCCGAAATAATAATAATAGAAAATTCAAATGTCCGAATAATCGTACTGTAAAATAGGGTAAAGTATGATGATATGAAAATCCTCCAAGTACCGTACGCCTAAGCTTGAGTATCTGAAAGAGGAACTAAGGGGGAGTAAGCTATAAAGCCCAGTGTGTCTCTAAAGTGCAGATAAAACACAAAATAGAAATTCGAACAACAATTTTAGTTCAACAGTCATCTCAATATACATATGCAAACAGTCTGAGACAAAATGTAATATTATGCACCAATCTCCTTACACCGTCCAAAGAGTAAGGTTCCCCAGAACCACTCTAACTACATCGTCACCATCCGAAGTGGAACGACCCGAAGGTGGAACCACTAATCCGAAGCGGAATTCAGCCCGAAGGGTGAACCCGCTGAACTTCCCCGTACAGTTTCCCAACCCAAATGATATGACATGTTCCGATTATATTTTTCGAATTCGAGAGTATATCCAATTTATTAATTTATTCTGAGTGCATACGATATATTCCGATATTATTTTA
Organism: Hibiscus mutabilis; assembly: GCA_019671005.1. Classification (NCBI taxonomy): domain Eukaryota; kingdom Viridiplantae; phylum Streptophyta; class Magnoliopsida; order Malvales; family Malvaceae; genus Hibiscus; species Hibiscus mutabilis. Next base: position 9,600,437 of record CM033741.1, read on the forward strand.
GTCCGATTCTGATATCCGATGCGCATCATGCTATCATACAAAACATACCATAAATCACAGATCAATTATTTAGTCACATATACAACATACACGCATAACATAGAGCACAAAAAGATATAGCACAAGAAGAGACACACCTTAGGCAGCTAATAACTCAACGTCGAGAGTGACGTCTCCCACGCTCAGCTCTAGTATTCGGTCGGACAGAGTCAACACCTACGAGGTCAACAAAACACAATTAATCACTACTACTATGCCACGCTAACTTAATCACTAAACGAAACCATACTCACGTGCAGAACTCGCAGGATGATCAAAAGGAGGTCGAACAGGTGGAGGAGGAGGAAGATTCTCAGGCTTCGAGTCAACGTCACCTGAACACAATTATATCCGAGTCAGAATCTGATATTCAAAATTCTTAAAATACTAACTATAATCAAAAGTAGATAGCAAAACGGTCGTTCATGTTTGAATTTGGGAAAACAGGCATCAGATTTGGAATCGGAACATCGATAAACGTAGAGTCAACTTAGGTTGGAAAATGTCAATGATGACGTCAGCCGGGTCGGGTTGGTCAACGGGTCGGATCGGGTCACAGGTCAACATGACCAGTCGGTTCGGTTCGGTCATTATTCTGGTCCGGTTCGGGTCATTGGACCGGTTCGGTCCCTCTCTCACTGGGCTTTCTAAAACCAACCGGGTTAGGCCCAACTCACCCACACTGGTTTCCAACTAGGCTCACATATCTCTACGGCCCATTCCTATCACCAAGCCCTTCCTTCAACTGATACGAAGCTAGGGTTTATACCCTTAGACAGCGGCGGCACGAAGGAAAAATCGACAGCGGCAGCTCTACTATGGACGTCAATGACAGCCACTCGATGACCAAAATGGTCAAACGGACGACAACAAAACTAAAGATTTTTAGCACAACCCCCACTCACACAAAACGCGCCAAGAAAACCAGTCGAAAACTTACCCAAGCACGAACGCATGACAACGGCGGATGGGACGACAGAGTGAAGGTTTCGAACGAACCAACAGTGGCTCGGACTCAACTTTCGGCAGAGACGATAGCGTGAGGGGTGGTTTTGCAGGCACAAGAACGGAAAAGATGAGAGTGATGGTTGAGCTGGCCATGCGCAGTAGCTAGGGCCTAGTCGGAGCTCGATCGGAAAGTAAGGGGTGAGAGAAGTTACGAACGGGAGAAATTGAGGGAAATGAGAGTGGGTGCGGCTGTCTAATTCTCAAAATGAGGCAATGAAAGGTTGGCTGGCAAAACAAAATAGGGTAAAAGCCTACAATTTAGGTAAATAGCAAAAGAAGGGTCCCCACATTCACCCGCTTAACAGAATGGCCACAGAAGTTTGGAATTTTCCAATTTGGTCATTGAATTTCAATTAGGAAATTTGATTGAATCCCCTAAAAAATTAGGGTTTTGATTAGGGATTTCATGATTTGGGGATTTCTAATTTGGGGAAAAATTAAGGTGTGACAATTATCCTTCCTTAAAAGAAATTTCGGCCTTTAAATTTACCTGGATCAAAGAGATGTGGATACTGAGCTTTGACAATGGCCTTGGCCTCCCATGTAGCCTCATCATGACCACGATTACGCCACAAGACCTTGACCATCTTAATGGTCTTCCTCCGAAGAACTTTCTTGTCCTGAGCAAGAATCTCAACTGCTCATCCTCAAAACGCAAGTCGGGACGAATCTCAACCTCCTCTACATAAATAATATGAGACGGATCAGCATGATAGCATCTCAACACAGAGACATGGAAGACATCATGAATACGATTCAGCTCAGGTGGTAACTCAAGCTGATAGGCAACTGGTCCAATTCGCCAAATAATTCGATAAGGGCCGATGAAACAAGGACCCAGCTTGTCTTTCCGACCAAAATGAAGTACCTTCCTCCACGGAGATACTTTCAAAAACACCCCATCTCCCACATCAAACTCAAGACCCCGACGTCTCAAATCGGTATAAGACTTCTATCTGTCAAAAGCAGCCTTAAGCCGATCCCGAATCAATCTAACAGTCTGCTCAGCCTCATAAACAATATCTGGTCCTAACCATTTGTGCTCATTAAGCACGGTCCAACCAATAGGTGTACTGTACTTACGCCCATACAGAGCCTCATATGGTGCCATCTTGATACTGGCCTGATAGCTATTATTGTAGGTGAACTCCGCAAGTGGTAATAAATCCTCCCAACTGCCTCTGTAATCCACAACACAACCCCTCAACATATCCTCAAGAATATGGATTACCCGCTCAGACTGGCCATCCGTCTGCGGATGATAAGCAGTGCTAAAATTCAACCGAGTACCCAAAGCAATGTGAAGTGACCTTCAGAACTTCGCTGTGAACCTTGGGTCCCGGTCAGAAATGATAGACAAAGGCACCTCATGAAGTCTAACAATCTCTGAAATGTAGAGCTTAGCTAACTTACTCAATAAGTAGTTAACTCGAATAGGAATGAAGTGCACAGACTTAGTCAACCGATCAACAATGACCCAGATAGAGTCATTCTTAGATGGGGTCAAAGGAAGACCACTAACAAAATCCATCGTCACACGTTCCCATTTCCACTAAAGAATCTCAATGTGCTGAAGTAATCCAGACGGACGCTGATGCTCTGCTTTTACCTTCTGACAAGTCAAACACTTCGACACAAACCCAACAACATCCCTTTTTAGGCCCTTCCATCAGTATCTCTCACGAAGATTCTTGTACATCTTGTCCCCACCGAGATGCATAGAGTATGGACTATCATGGGCTTCACGAAGGATAACCTACTTCAACCCAGAATTCCTCAAAATACAATATCGGCCCCAGAAACATAATACACCATTCTGATCGATCGAATAATCCTGAGATGTTCCTTCTTCAACCTCTCTTATACGGTGCATCAAGAACAGATCACTAGGCTGTTCAGTTCGAATATCAGAAATCAAGGTAGGAATAATCCGAAGTTCTGCCAAAAGACTACCATCCTCATACAAACTCATCCGAGCAAACAGGGCTCTCAAATCTGAAATGGCATTACGAATCAAGGCGTCGGTAACAACATTGGCCTTGCTCGGATGATACTGAATCTTGCAGTCATAGTTTTTAAGAAGCTTTAACCAACGGCGTTATCTCAGGTCAGCTCCTTCTGAGTGAGAAGATAATTCAAACTCTTATAGTCTGTGAAGATATAACATTTCTCTCCATAGAGATAGTGTCTCCAAATCTTGAGAGCAAAGATCACAACAACAAGCTCAAGGTTGTGGGTAGGGTAGTTACACTCATGCGGTTTCAACTATCGGAACGCATAGGCTACTACCTTACCATCATGTATTAGAACACGCCCCAATCTAGTATGAGAAGCATCACTATAGACGATGTAAGCCTTTCCCGGCTCCGGCTGAATCAGGACCGGTACTTCAGTCAACACGGTCTTAAGTTTCTCAAAACTAATCTGTTGAGCCTCAGACCAGACAAAAAGAACATTCTTTCTCAGAAGTTTAGTCAACGGAGCTACGATGATCGAAAAACCCTTAAAAAACCTCTGATAATAGCCGGCTTAACCCAAGAAACTTCGGATCTTAGGAACATTCTTGGGTTGCTTCCAACTCATGATAGCCTCAATCTTCTTAGGATCAACTCGAATACCCTCAGCAGAAACAATATGCCCCAAAAACATCACCTCTAAAAGCCAGAATTCACACTTGCTGAATTTCGCATAAAGCTGTTTCTCCCTCAGGGTCTGTAAAATAATCCGGAGATGTTCCTCATGCTCATCCTCAAATTTAGAGTAAACCAGGAAATCGTCAATAAAGACCACAACAAACTGGTCGAGATAGAGTTGAAACACCCTATTCATCATATACATGAGGACGGTAGGAGCGTTAGTCAACCCAAAAGGCATCACAAGGAACTTGTAATGACCGTAACGTGTCCGGAAAGCTATTTTGAACATGTCAGAATCCTTAACCTTGAGTTGGTAGTAACTAGATCTCAGGTCTATCTTAGAAAACATCGTAGCTCCCCAGAACTGATCGAAGAGATCATCAATTCGAGGAAGGGGATACTTGTTCTTGATTGTCAGCTTGTTCAGCTTTCGATAATCGATACACAACCGAAGTGTCCCATCATTCTTCTTAACAAAAAGAATATTGGCTTTCCACAATGAAACACTGGTCGGATAAATCCCCTATCTAACAATTCTTACAACCGAACCTTCAACTCTTTAAGCTCTTTCGGTGCCATCTGGTAAGGTGCCATAGACATAGGAGATGTGCCCGGATAAACTTCGATACCAAACTCAATCTCATCACGCTTTGACGGAACACCTATCAATTCTTTCGAAAATACATCGGGAAAGTCTCTCACAACCCAAATCTTCTCCATCCCAAAGTCAGACTGTTTTGGATCAAGAATGTAAGCAAGATAGGCAATGGACCCATTCTTGATCATCTTCTCAGCTTTGAGAGCCGATATTACATTAGATAGAAAACCCTGACGTTCCCCAAAAAAAACTACCTCATAGTCATCAGAAGTTTTCAGAGTTACTCTTTTCTTCTCACAATCTAGATTGACTCGGTGAGCAGACAACCAGTCCATGCTGAGAATTAGATCAAACTCGTCGAAAGGAAATTCTATCAGGTTAGCCAGAAATATTTCCCCTTTAATCTCAAGAGGACAATTTTTATACACCCTAGAGACCACAACAGGATTACCTACCAGATTATGTACGGTAACATCGTTAGCAACATCCTCAATAGGAATTTCAAGACCCTCAGATACAGAACTGACAACGTACGAATGAGTAGAACCATTATCAAGCAGTGAAAAATAAGAGATAGAATGAATAGCAAATGTATCAGCAATGATATCTGGCTCATCTCGATCCTCATGCCTCCTGGTAGCATAAACCAACCCAGGCTGTCTCGCCCTTGAACCAGTTGATCCTCTATTCTGAGTAGGCATACCCCTACCAGCAGTACTCGAAACAGCAGATCTACCATGACCTCTCCCTCTACTAGGAGTCTAAATAGATGTTGTGACTGACTCGGAATATAGGAAAATGAAGGTGACACCAGACAATCTTTGAAAAGATGCTTAAAAGAACCGCATCGGAAACAAGCTCCAAACTGCCTCCTACACTTGCCTGGATGCCATTTTTGCAGAAAGAACACTGTGGCACCCCACGAGAATTAGACGAACCTCCAACGCTGGCGGTCGGAACAATATATGTCACTGATCTAGCCCTGGAGTAACTCTTATGGTCATACTTATATCTAGCCCTCTTCCTCGACTGATTCCCCCGACTGTGTTGAACTGATACCATTGACTGTCTCCTAGCCCGATCATTACCTTGAGACTCTTGCTGGTTTTTTATTAATTCAATCTGCTCAACAGTTCTGGCCCGTTGGGTGATCTCCTTATATTTCTTATCATGATGTAAAGTAACCCCGGTCTTGATAGAAAAATGTAGCCCTATCAGAAACCTGTCACACTTCTCCTTTTCTATAGTAACCAGCCCCAGAACATACTGGAGAAGTCTCAAAAACTCAATCTCATAGTCATTAACGCTCATATCATTATGCTCCAGATTCATAAAGTCGTCTCGACACTTTGCCAGATACTTAGATCCAACAAACCGATCCTAAAATGACTGCTTGAAAACTCCCAAGTAATCTGACTGTCTTGAACAACTTTTTCCTCAGCCTCCCACCAGTTCTGGGCTTCACCCTGTAGCAATGATACAACAGCTCTAAATTTTCGGTCGGCAGGATACTCCATCTCCACGAACAAACGCTGAAGTTTTTTCAGCCAATACTCTGCATCAGCCGAGTTTGTACCCAACTTGCCATCAAACATGGTTATCCCAACAGCTAAGAACTTGGTAGAAATAGGTTTCCTCATGCCTTTAGACTGGCAGAGGTAACGAAGTAACTCTCTCTGTACTGTAACAGAATCCATGCCCACTGTCCTTAGAATTACGTAGACCAACACTCTGTATCTGCTAACTAGGTGCTGCATTCTGAGCTCCCGTTTGATTACTAGGTTGATCATCTTCATCATCATCGTGCACCTCATTCGGATTCTGCGGCAGATCCGCAGGAGGCAGAGCAACACTCTCAACAGCGGTAGAACGACCTCAGCCACGGCTCGGCCATGACCACGTCTAGTCGCTAATCTAGAACTCCTACGAGGTGGCATAGTAGTCTATCACAAATAAGATAATCCTAAGTTAGTATCGGTACTTGGAGTTCCTTTCAAAATAAACATAATCTTTAAAATATTATATTTATTAAAAATTCCTATTTTGCCCAAAAATATTTAGTATGCATGCAAAATTATTTTTGGTTTAAAAATTTCATTTAAGCCACACAGTCTAAGTGTTGAACCTAGGCTCTAATACCACTCAATGTAACCTCCTAAATTTGACCTAATTTCTTAAGTCGAATCTTGGAAGTTAAGTTTGAAAAAAACTTGTCCCTCAAGAAAGGTTATTATGTTTAATAATTTAAATCACAATTTGGTTATAAAAGTTTGAAACTACTCATTTAGTTAAAACGTAGTCATTTAGTAAAATTTTCAAAAGTTATTATAAAATTCAAAAGAAATTCGATAATGCATGACAAACCATTAAGTCTCCAAAATAAAAATAATAATGTCCCAAATACAAAATTGTCTGAAATAATAATAATAGGAAAATTCAAATGTCCGAATAATCATACTGTAAAATAGGGTAAAGTCTGATGATATGAAAATCCTCCAAGTACCGTACGCCTAAGCCTGAGTATCTGAAAGATGAACTAAGGGGGAGTAAGCTATAAAACTCAGTGTGTCTCTAAAGTGCAGATAAAACACAAAACAGAAATCTGAACAACAATCATAGTTCAACAGTCATCTCAATATACATATGCAAACAGTCTAAGACATAAAATGTAATGTCATGCACCCATCTCCTTACACCGTCTGAAGAGTAAGGTTCCCCAGAACCACTCTAACTACATCATCACCATCCGAAGTGGAACCACTGACCCGAAGGGGAATTCAGCCCGAATGGTGAACCCGCTGAACTTCTCCGTATAATTTCCCAACCCAAATAATATGACATGTTCTAATTATATTTTATGAATTCAAGAGTATATTCGATTTATTAATTCATTCTGAGTGCATACGATATATTTCGATATTATTTTAGTCTGATTCTGATATTCGATGCGTGTCATGCCATCATACAAAACATACCATAAACCACAGATCAACCATTTAGTCACATATACAGCATACACGTATAACATAGAGCACAAAAAGATATATCACAAGAAGAGACACACCTTAGGCAGCTAATAACTGAACGTCGAGAGTGACGTCTCCCACGCCCAGCTCTAGTATTCGGTCAGACAGAGTCAACACCTACGAGATCAATAAAACACAATTAATCACTACTACTATGCCACACTAACTTAATCACTAAATGAAACCATACTCACATGCGAAACTAGCATGCTAATCAGAAGGAGGTCGAACATGTGGAGGGGGAGGAAAATTCTCAGGCTCCGAGTCAACGTCACCTGAACACAATTATATTCGAGTCAGAATCTGATATTCAAAATTCTTAAAATACTGACTATAATCAAAAGTATATGGCAAAACGATCGTTCGGGTTCAAATTTGGGAAAATGGGCAGCGGATTTGGAATCAGAACGTCGAAAAATGTAAAGTTAACTTGGGTCAGAAAAAAGTCAACGCTAACGTCAGCCGGGTCGGGTTGGCCAACGGGTCGGGTCACAGGTCAACGGGTAGTGTTGGTCAACGGCTCGGGTCAGGTTATAGGTCAACGTGTCCAGCCGGTTCGGTTCGATCATTATTTTGGTCCGGTTTGGGTCATTGGACCGGTTCAGCCCCTCTCTCACTAGGTTCTTTAAAACCAACCGGGTTAGGCCCAACTCACCCACACTGGTTTGCAACTAGGCTCACATATCTCTACGGCCCATTCCTATCACCAAGCCCCCCCTCAACTGATATGAAGCTAGGGTTTATACCCTCAGACGACGACGGCACGAAGGAAAAATCGGCAGCGACGGCTGTACAACCATTCGATGACCAAAATGGTCAAACTGACCACAACAAAACTAAAGATGAGAGTGGCTTAGACGCACCAATGAAACCAGTCGAAAACTTACCCAAGCACGAACACACGACAACGGCAGATGAGACGACGGCACGAAGGTTTCGAACGAACCAACAGTGGCTCGGACTCAACAGTTGGCCGAGACGATAGCGCGAGGGGCAGTTTTGCAGGCATAAGAACGGAAAAGATGAGAGTGGTGGTTGAGCTAGCCACGCGCAGCAGCTAGGGCCTAGTCGGAGCTTGATCAGAAAACAAGGAGTGAGAGAAGTTACGGACGAGAGATATTGAGGGAAAAGAGAGTGGGTGCGACTGTCTAATTCTCAAAATGAGGTAATGAAAGGTCGGCTGGCAAAACAAAATAGGGTAAAAGCCTACAATTTGGGTAAATAGCAAAAGAAGGGTCCCCACATTCACCCGCTTAACAGAATGGCCACAGAAGTTTGAAATTTTCCAATTTGTTCATTGAATTTCAATTAGGAAATTCGATTGAATCCTTAAAAAAATTAGGGTTTCGATTAGGGATTTCATGATTTAGGGATTTCTAATTTGGGGAAAAATTAAGGTGTGACAGATTCTTACTTGAAAGTCTCTTCCAAACAGTAATAAGTCAGTACTACGAGTTAAAGAAAATATTTTTTTAAAGTTAATTATGTTCTATTGTCTAAGTGATGTCAATTAATGTTAATCACGTAATCTAGAATTTTAGATAATGTGCAACTTTATTTTATAATATTTCATATCAATATTTTAAAAATGACTGGATTAGATACGAAGATGGTCTTTAAAGGAAGAAATATGATATTAAAATATTAAATTATTAATAAAGGTGGTGATTAACTAGTACTGTAATACAAAATGGAATAAAAGAACAAAAACCCTATACTCTTTTTGGTGTCCCTATGTATGCTCCAACACTAAAAAAATTAAAGGGTAAAATACGTAAATCATCATTGAACTTTTCTCTGACCTATTTTGGTCACTAAAGTTTCAAAACGTTCAATTTACTCACTGAACTTTTTTCATCATTCATTTATTAACCCTCTAACATTGTTATGACGTAAAATAAAAAATACTAAAAATCGATGAGTAAAAATATGTAAAGCATCACTGAACTTTGCTCTTTGACCTATTTTGGTCAGAAAACTTTGTTGTCTGACCTATTTTGATCACTGAAGCTTCACATGTTATAGTCCATGTCATAATGATGTTAGAGAGTTAACGAAGGAGTGATGAAAAAATCGATCTATAAAGTTCAATGTATAAAAGTCAATGAGTAAATTGAACGTTTTGTAATTTTAGTGACCAAAATAGGTCATAGAGCAAAGTTCAGTGATGATTTGCGTATTTTACCCAAAATTAAATTATACACTCTAACCCTAAATTCTAAAATTTAAATCTAAACCCTAAAAACTAAACCATACACCCAAAACATTAACACTAAACCCCAACCCTAAATCCATTTTAGTATTGAGGCATACATAGGGACACCGAAAAAGGACAGCTGATTTCTATTCGTAATAAAGCATACAACATTTTACAATTTATCATATTGCTAAAAATAAATAATAATAAAAACAAAATATTCGGTCACTCTGACTCACTCATAGGGTTAAAATAAGATTGATGTTCAGTTCAAATCGGGTTTGGGTAAAATAAATTCGGGTTGCTTTTGGTTTTGATTATTTTCGATTTAGATTGTGTTCGATTCGTGTTTCCTTTAGTTCAAATCTGTATCACTTCAACTAAAATTTGTGGTCGATTTCGGTTTGGTTCAGTTATTTCAGATTTTGGATCAAGTTTGGGTTGATATCGGATCTCAGGTCGAGTAAGTTGGTTTGGGTCTAGGGCCAAGTTTGCCAGGTATTGTTGGGAAATCAACATTTTTGGAGCTTTGAATGAGAAATTGAACCAAACATTATTGAGGAAAAAACGTTAAACCAATCGTTGGTTCGTAAATGTGCAGACGTGCACGACGTGGGTAACGCAAATGTCTGGATTGGTCGGTCCCTCTATGGGCTTGCGTATATTTTGACCTAAATATTTTCTTCAAATAGAGCATATCTTTTCCAAATATTAAAAGTTTCCTTTAATTTAGACAATAATTTTGGAAATTGCTCTTTAAAGGATAATTAATTCTCAAATCATAAATGCCCCATTAGGTTAAAATTTTCAATAATTCACTATGTGAACCCCTATAAATACCATGTAAACCTACTAGGTTTTACACAATTTAAAAACACAAAAAATTTTCTATTGTTTCTCAGTGAATTTCAAAACTATTTTTTGGTGATAGAAGAAGGCGAGGTTAAGATTGGATGATCATGGCAGATGTGCTATTGTTGTGTTCATTCTGTTGTTGTATCCTGGTGGATAGATGTCCAACATTTCTCAAGCACCATAGGAGCGAACGAAGCTGTCTTAAGAAAACTGTATTTTCACAAGCCTCAACGATTTTGCTCATCTGAATTGCTATCCGAATACAAGGAAACGGTTTCAATTTACTGTTTTTAATGTTCGATTTATGTTACGAATATTATTGTATTTAATATATAAATTCTATTCGATTCAGTAATAATATTAATATTTAAGTTTACTGTTTAATTTTACTTCTTGGATTAACGATTTTCTATCAGGTATACATATATATAGGGTTAAGATCCACTTATACTATGTAAAATCTACAAAGTTTTACACTAATTTAGATCATTGGATAATGTAAATTAATGAGTAAGATTAAATCCTTCTCTTTTCCCCCTTACAAATCTCCACATTTCCGCTTTTAATCTCAACAATTAATTTACACTCATTCAATAGTCTTAAATTAGTGTAAAACTATTTTTTTACATAGTATAAGAAAACTCATACACACACATTTTAAAAAATATCCCAACATTATAAATAAAACAAGTTAAATTGAGAAAATTGTCCCATAATAAACTTTATAGTATCTAATTCAAAGTAATCGCTTATTGAATCGAACACTAACGATCATGCAAAAAATTAAATGTTTTGACTAACAGAATCCATTTTTGTCCATTATTGAACTATGCTAGCGTAGTTATCATTTATCAATAAGTTGATAAACTAGGCCTAAAAGCCTGCCAAGTTTGATCCGAGTCTAAACTATTCTAGATGCTCAAAATGATCCAAGTCTAATTAAATTTGGAGAAATTATATGATTCGACTCGTCATGTTATCTATAGTCCTAATTAATAAAAAATCATTCATTTTATTAATTTTTTATGTCATATTTTTACCAAGTGAATATTTAGTTGGTAAAATTTGTTTTTTGATTTCATTGAAAATTAATTTGTTAAAAATATGATAATAAATAAATAACATTAATATTTTTTATTAATTTAAACTATAAATAACGTGACAAGCCGACCTATAATGTAATTTCTTATAAATCTGAGCTCAATAAAATCTACGCCGAGAAAATCGGAGTCCGTAATGATCCATGTCAGAGACCAATCTGGTTCGAGACCAAATTAAGTCTGATTCAAAACATGAAAAACCTCAAATTTGTAACTAAACATGCATTAATATATTTATATGAAAATATATTTATAAATATTACATAATTAAATAAAATTTATTATCAATAAAAACAATTAATAACAAATCTTTATTTTAAAGTATAAAGTGAAATAAATTTCTAAAAATAATTCTAAATATAAAAGCATACATTAACTATTTTAAAAACTAATATTTGATGCAGTGATTATGTATAATTCTATGTTTCATTGGTAAACTGAATAATAACACATAATTATGAAATTTTAAAACTAATTCTTTTAAATTTATTTGTGACGATGTGTCATATATATTTTTTATAAAGGAAAAATTATATCTAGGGTAAATTATATCAGTAGTCCTTGAATTTTTAGGGAGCTTTTAATATGGTCACTGAACTTTTAAAATTTGCAATATAATCACTAAATTTTTAATTCACTTTCATTATGGTCACTACCGTTAAAAAAAGTTGTCGTGGCACGTTAAGTTTAGGGGTGTTCACTGTTCGGTTAAAATCGAATTAACCGACCGAACCGAAATTTAATACTTAACTGGGGGTGTTCAATCGGTTAACCGACCGAACCGAACTAGCTAAATATCATTAACCGAAATTTTTAACCCTTTAACAGTTAACCGAACCGAACTTTGTTCGGTTAATTTTTGAATTAACCGAAATAACTATGGAACACCTAAATTTTTGGTTAATATATATATACATATATGGATGGGATTTAGTTACACTATGTAAAACTCAACTAGTTTTACACTAATTCATGGCCATTAGATGGGTGAAATGAATGGAGAAGATTAACTCCTTACCTTTTCCAAGTGATAATCTTCACATATCCTACTTCTAATCTCATCCATCCATTTCACTCATCCAATGGTTATGGATTAGTGTAAAATTAGTTGAGTTTTACATAATGAAACTAAAGCCCATCTCTATATTAATATATATTAAGCAAAAATTAACCGAATATATATATATATATATTAACCAAAAATTTAGGTGTTTCATAATTATTTCAGATAATTCAAAAATTAACAAAACAAAGTTCGGTTCGGTTAATTTTTTTAAAAAATAATTTGGTTCGGTTAACGATTAAAGAGTTAAAAATTTCGATTAATAATATTTAGCTAGTTTGGTTCGATCGGTTAACCGATTGAACATCACTAGTTAAGTTTAAAAAAATAATAAACGTTTCCCACCTATTTTCTCTTTTCCCCTCCCATTTTCCTTCCATCCAAATTTACCGCTAAGCTAAAAGCCATCAATTTCGAGTTTCGACTCTTCAACCACTGTTTGCTGAAGAAATTACATACATTTGTTTTTCTTCATTATTATTACTTACCCGAGGCCTCAGCTTTGAGCTGGTTTTAGTATTTGTCAATCGTAACCTTTTTTTTTTGTTTTTAGGTTTTTAGTACAGAAACAAGGTAATGCATTGGAAGCTAATTCGTCTAGGATCACTGCCGGGGCCACTCATTAGTATGGGCCGCCAGGTGATGAATAGAAATTTTTTTCTTTTTTCTCTTCTTTTTATACCCTTACATTAAAAAATTAAATTTAAAATTAAGGGTTAATGAATTAGATATGATATATTTTTAAGGTTTAGGGGTTATGATTTAGAAATTAGATTTATGGTTTAGAATTTATTTATTTTTAATATTGGGCAGACGATTTTTGTTTGTGTTGATACCCAAACTTTTTTTAAAATAATATTCTTTATAAAATTTATATAAAAATATTAAAAATAAAATAAGTACTACTTTAAAAGAATGTTGACACCACTTTAAATAAGCAGCGACACCCTTAAGAAAATTGACACCTATTATTTGTTTCTCACTTTAAAAACATTTCTTTTAAATTTTTTAAATTCTGACACCATAATTTAAAAATTTTAGTTCCATCCCTAAGATACCTCGTATCATCGTTAAAATTATGAACCGAGATTGGACACTACGATTTAGCTTTGTCTGCCTTTAGTTTCTTTCTATTGTAATAAAAAAACGTTTATTTTCTTAACATGCTTAATGAAAATGAGTTGAGAATTTCTACATATCAGTGCAGTTTTAAATACTCTGAGGGTACCAATTAACAAGAATACATCCATATAGGGATGGAACTACATACAAGGAAGGTGGAGAAATGAAATTTGAGGTTTTCTCCCAAGTTTAAAAATGATGAGAAAATTCGGGTGTTTAAATTGTTAGTTTGGTTAATAATCGAATTGAACAATCTAAATTTGAATTACTAATCTTTTAAAATTTTTAAATGTTAATTGAATTAATTTTTCACCAAAATCATTAATCAAACCAATTTGTTCATTTTTTGAATTAACTGAAAATTTTTAAATATTTTTTTAAAATTTTGGTTCAAAAGATCAATTTAAGTAGAGATAAATTGAAAATGGTTATTTTAGATATTTTTTATTTCTAGACTATATTTTTATCTTTGGGTTTGATTAATATTGGAACTAAAATATAAATATTTGGTTTTAAATATGAGATTGGGGCTAAAAAAATATTAATTATATATTAAAATCTTGACTAATTTAATTAATTAATTAAAATGACAAATGAGAATCAATTGTAACAAAAATAATTTCATTGGATGAGAAAGTTCGTTTATCATAATTAGCAGACATTGCTAATCAATGCCATTAGCTTTAGACTTTTAGTTGTTAATTATGTAAACAGATCTCTAGAATTTGTTTTCACAGTTCCAGTTTTATCTTCTGTTTCGGTGTATTTCAACACACAGACAATCAATAAACTCGACTCTACTCGATCGAATACTCATCCGTATTTATTGCATGCTTCAGCTTTATTTCTAATGTAACATTGTAACTCACATGATTTTCTTCCACAATAACAAACTTCAGTAAAATGTATTACAAATCTTCTTGTCCAATCAAATGTGAAACCTATTCTGCACTCTCAAATTTTGCATAAAGCTGGTAGCTCAAGAGGAGAGCACATCATTTGGTGTTGTTCTCAGAGCTTGCTTTAGATGAGTTTTTCACGTTATAATAAGTTTGTTTGCACGCCACCGGTTATATAATATCCTATCCTTCTGTTTCAGATGTAGCAGTCTTGAGGTTTATGATGGAGTTCTGCTGGAGACTTATGCTGGCTGCATTCAATGTCACTGACAATAAGATTGCTACCACTCAATGCTTACAGGGCTTTCGACATGCCGCTCCCGTAACTGCTAGTTGATTAGGTGATTGGTGATGCTCGGCGGAAGTGACGATGGTGAGAGGAGCTGAGCATAAAACACAAAGAAGACTTGAATTGAATGTTATTTTTATCAATTTTATTAACTGACGTGTTATCTACCGTCAATTATTTAACCGAAATGAACATTTGTACACAATTAAACTCTATACTCAAGAGAGAACCTACAGAGTTTTCACAAAGAACATTCTTTCTTTCTTTCTTTTTTTCAATCAACTCTCTGCAAAGACCACAACACCTAGCACCCTTTTATTTGCCAAAGGTTTGACTTGCCATCTTTAATTGCTAAACTATCAAACAATCATCTTTGCAGAATATTTTGTTGACATATTTGGGTGAAATTTTCAGCCAGCTTCCAACATTATTTTTAGCAGAGGACAGATGCATAGTTTCAAAGTGAGGGACACTAGTTGGCCATTACGATAGACAAATTTTGAGCAAGGTTCTAAATGATTACCAACTATACATATTAAACATCCTGCGGGATTTCTGGTGACAATAACTAACATGTGAGAAACATTATTTCAACCTCAAAATGTCAAAACACACACACACACTGCAAATCCTAGCATCTATCAACCATGTGCATGGTTTGGCAACTGAAATTTCGAGTAGAGGCACTCTGATGATGTAACACCCTTAACGTATACTCGTAAACCGAATGTACATTAAAGATGTTACGAAATCATTGGAAGAAATCTTGACTTAATTTTTTATACCAAAATTTAATTTGTAGTTTAACCCTTTATCGGTTTTAAATTTAAAACTATGTCGTCTAGTTGCAGCTAGTTTTGACCCTGAATTAGTTTACAAAATTTATAATTGAATTAATGAAATAAAAATATAATTTAGGGTGAAAACTACATAAGCTGTCTAGACCCTTTCTTGATTCTAAATTTTTTACGCGATTAGGGCTAAACAACATCTTAACCATACCAAAGATTTTGCTATTGTTAACAATTTGTATTTCTAAACTTATCCATCCATAAAAGCATATAATTACGTTGTAAACTTATGCTGTAGACAATTCAATTTTAAAATACTTACATGCCCACTAGTCTATCAAATTATGATAAAGACGTACTTACTGAACTTATTGTAGTAACTTGATTTTTCCCAAGTTTCTGCTCCTCCTCGATAGACGATTTTCAGGAAACCTACGTCTGACATAAGCCACACGCTAAGTACGAACTTAGTGAGGCAGTTAAACTTATTTATTTTAAAATCCTGAAATAATGTAATACAATGCGTCATATATATATAAGTGCATTTCGTTTTCTCTATAACATGGCAAGTATATCACAATGTACATATGTCATGTATTCTTTCATGGTCATGTTTTCATTATGCAATCATTAGCATATCATGTATTCTATCATGTAACATGTCTATCATATATCTATAAGATTTCTATCATGTATGTCATGTATTTCTCTGTCATGTGACATGTAACTTCTTTTTCACGTATCGTGAAATCATGTAACATCTTTTTCATGCATCAAGTAATCATGTAACATATGTATCATGTAATCATATAACATCTGTATCATGTATCATGTAACATCTTGTTATTATTATCATCATGTCTGGCTAGAGGCCCATGGAAACCCCGTAGCCTATCTGCACCGTAGTGCCTTGTAGAGTACGTACTCGAGATGACGCTCTTTGCTCCTTATATTAAACACCTTGTTAGTGCATTTTGCACTATGGGCTTGGATCCCAAGGTGTATCTTGTTTCATTTTAATCTTGTCATTATCCATATTTCATGTATGCATAATGCATCATCATTTATGCAAACAATAATTCGTACCTGGTATTCCATCAAGCTTGCCATGTCGAGCATTGTATCATATCATGTATTATAAAGAAATGCAATGCCATTTTCAATGTAATGCAAACATTTAGAAATGCACTCGCCTGGGCCATGTAATAGTATGCCTCACTAAATTCTACTCGATCATTTCCTTTATAGTATCTCGAATCCTCTTTGATTCGTATGCAAACTTCATTAATCACATGAATATAAACAACATTTGTTAGATTCAAATCTAACAATTTTTCAAACATGCTATCAAATCTAATCATTCGAATATACAAAATTTCTCTTTCCTTCCTTATATTGTCTAAAACTCATTTTGGTCCTTAATAACCATTTAGAACTTTCATTAACCCTTTTCAAGCTTACTAATTAACCTTAGATACAAAATGTATCAATTTCATTTTTTTGGCAGATTGCACTACCTTCAAAGAAATATTTCTATAAAATAATCTACAACTCAGAATTCGATTCCGTTTGTTCTGAAAGAAACTATATTCAATAAGCTTTTCAACCATATAAATTAATAGCCCAAATTCAACTTGTACGATTTATGGCGAAGTTTCAAAGTCAATTTCCGATGTTGATTTCGGAACAAACTGCCATACTATTTTCCGGCCTTTCACCACTCAAAAATTCATATCTTTTTATTCGGAACCCGAAACCAGTTTCCGTTTGTTGGAGGCGAAACTAGACGAACAAATATTTACATCTGTATAAAATTCACTTCTAACCATTTTTGTATAATTTATGGTGAATTTTTAAACTTACTTCCAAATCCAGTTTTCCTACACAACTTCCTTAAATAACTTCAAACTTTATACTAATTTCTCCTTACTTTGCTATTTGTCAATTTGGTCCCAACACTTGATTCAAACCATCAACTTATCACCCTTTTTCATCAAATAATTATTCAACATTAATCCCCCTAATTTTTCATTCTTTCCAAATTAGTCACTAAAATGCAAAGATGAGGATTCAAATTTTTTAACTTTGCAATTTAGTCCTCAAATTAACAATACCACTTGAATTCTATTATTTCAACTAAAAATCAGATTTAATCCTTCTCTAAAACCTCATTTCCGAATTGGTCACTTAACTTTGACAATTTGTTAAAATGGTCACTAACTCGATTTAACATCGGTTTTGCATTCTAACTTCAATTTCACATCTCCAACATCAATAATAACATAAATACACTTCAAAATCATAAAAATTCATATTAGTCCTCTAACTTTCAGAATTTCTGAAATGGTCCCTATACCTTTAATTTAGGGTTTTGCTTCCAAATAGCAAATTCAACCTTACTAGATCATTTATCCAACATCACAAACCCTAATTCAAACTTGAATCCATAAACCCTAATCATCTTCATATAAACTAAAATATGTAGGGTTTAAATCTCAACTCAAAAACATGATTTTATCATCATAACAACTTAATTTCAATTTAAATTTCAACATAGAATCATAAAATCTCAAAACCCCAAATTTAGTCCATAAACCCTAATTTCTTTCTCATCAATCAAGCATGTATTTCGTGAATTATTGACATCAAAAGATAGAGCTTGGAGAGTATAACAACTTTGTAGTTGAAAAGATTACATGAAAATCGAGTTTCGGGGCTTGAATCGAACTTGAAAAAAATTTCTCCATTTTTCTTTCTTTCCCCCCTCATATTTCAAAATTTTAGGATGAATAATGGTCTTCATCTTTTGTTTTTCATCCAACTTGGCCACTTGTCTTGAATAAATGAATTTTAAATTCATTTAGATAGTGAAATTACTAAAATGCCCTTTTAATCCAACGGTTGAGATTGATCTTATCATTAATCAAGGGACAAAATTTAATCTTCCATTTTATTCTTCCAAAATTGTCCTTGTAACTTTTTAAATATTTCAAAAATGCCATTGGGGCAAAATGACCAATTTGCCCTCCAACTAGTTTTCTATTTATTAGCTTGTTTCAAAAATGTCATTCCATTACAATCCAACTAAAATAGTTCATTCCCAACCGGTCATTATTCCATAAATATTAATTTATGACTTTTCCATGGCTTATGAAACAGCCTCTGAAATTTCAATTAGATCTGATATCCCGACATTCATAAAATATCTCTACTGCGATTTTACCTTTACCGAGCTATCGAATTTATTTCGAAAATTCTATATTTCCATATTCGGGAAATCCACACTACCATCTCATAAAAATTTCCTTTCCCATGAACTTAGACTGAATTTTTCTAACTCAGTCTACTATTCCAATAATTATCGAAAATTTTCATAGAATAAAATTTCTCTTAGAAATCCTTTATCGATAATCCATACAAATTTTCTCTACTCTTACTGAGTCCAAAATATCGATCAGAAACACTTTTATGGGATCTTCCCGGAGGTCACCCATCCTAACATTTCCCTGGCTTGAGCACGCTTACCAATTTTATTCGATCTAAATTCAGTACCTTTTACTGCATCTTAATTCTTAAAACCGATATCAAGGTACTTATTTCGATCTGATTCACTCTTATACTGAATAAAATTACTTATTGGGGAAATTTACATTTTAGTCCTCAAACGTTTCCAAAGTTTATACTTTAACCCTAAAACTTTCAAAAATTACATTTTGGTCGCTGGCCAAAATTTGGGATATTACAAATGAAACTAGAAAAAACCATCTTGTATCATAGATAGAAATAAATGATACTAAAAAGCAAAGAAAAATAACTCACCGCTCCTTTCCTTCCATCCCCGGCAATATCATGGTTCTCAAAGCTGAATGAATGCAGAAGGCTAAATAAATAACATATTACATGGATATAAGAGCATGAGACTGCAAATCATTAGTCAGCATGAATAAAACAAAATTAATAGTTGCAAGGTACCTGGGGTATTTTGAAAGAGTTACTCCAAAGGCATGTTCTCACTTAAATTTCTTCCATGGTTCCAAATGCCTGTAAAATAAAATCAAATTGAGCTAAACAAATAACATAAGTGGTTCCACTTCTTTATATGAAAGATCCTTTGGCATGCCCTATATGGCAAGCTATACTGGCATGAGACTGTAATGATCACAATTTAATTTTATGCAAAAGCGAAAAGTTTCGACAGTGTTAATCCAAGGGCACTGTCTTACCAATTTAGCTTACAAGATATGCAAAATACTTCTCGAAACGCATTAAACAGCACATTAAAATACTTATCAGGACACGGACAAGTGCTAGACAACACAGAAATCTCAATTAGGAACATAAATATGCTTGCAAAACAACAATTGTAATGGATGATAATATATGTACTTTGAGATTCATAAACGCGGATAAAAATTAACTATTAGCCGTAAAAATCCAACAAAAAGTGTTAAAATCACAGCCATAAAACTCATGAAAGAAAATACTCCTAACATCTCAAGTATAATGTTGACTGTCTGCCAAATTATGTTTTCAAAAAGGTCAGGCATCATTGTGTAATGTGTATCCCCCATTTTCAGTCCTGCTTAGTTCTAGCAACATCCAGGAGAAACTGATTCAAACGCTGGCCAAATATCTTTGTCGAAAATGATTCATTGACATGCTGTCTAGCCTTTTCCCCCATTCGCCTTGCCATTTCCGGGTCTTGAATGAGTTTAGCCATGGCCAAAGCAAAGTCTGGATTTGGATCACAAAGAAATCCCGTTTCCCCGTCTTTTATTGTTTCCACTGGACCCCCGCTTTTGCAAGCAATAACTGGTTTTTTCGCTGCCATTGCCTCTAATGGAACAATGCCGAAGTGTTCATCCTACATCGAGTTGGAAAATATTTGCATGTTAAAAACTAGTTTACTTGCATCAACCCTATAAATTGTTTTAAATTAATTGATGCCAACATACTGTTGGAGTGTAAAGGACACAAAGTCACTGAGAGAGCAGAGAATTCCTTTCTGCTGTCGAACAAGATGTAACGAAATTAACCCGAGCAGCAACTCCTTTACTCTCTGCTAAGCTTTTCAGTTCCTTCAAGTATTCTACATTTTCCCTCAGGCGTCTATCATATCCACCTGAAATTTGAATTAATAAAAGAGAAGAAATACATGATTCATTTTTCCGTAGAAAGCATTACATGAAGAATAAAGAGAAAGAATAAACCATTTCATAATCCAAATTAGCACCTATATTCCTTTCACATTATACAGCATACATGAGTGACGGTTTTATGAATGCCTCTCACACTAATCCCACTTTTTAACCAGTTTATTCTGACCTTGAAGCACAATAGCATTCTAACCTACCATAAAAACATCAAGGGTGCAACCACAGCATTGACAACTTTATCAAAAAGATTACACATAAATCAAAATCCTAGCCGAAATACTCCCCACAGAAAATAATGCGATGATTAAATTCCATCCACCTAGAAAATCCATCAACCAGCACAAAAATGGCAATACTCATGTTAAAATGGGAAGGAAACTTGCCGGCAATCGTCAAGTCCGCATCAGCCAAGTTTGAAGTTTGAAGTTTGATGAACATTTCCTTCAAGGGTGTGAAGCGTTGCAAAAGCAGAAACTGCTAACTCTATGTTCTTTTTCCTTTCAAAACGATTGATGGAGAGGAAATTCAACCTAGCCAAAGGAACAAAAAAATACAGTTCAGAGAGACACTTATGGTGGGAAGTTTTACATGAATGAAGAAATGTTAGATGAAAGTCTAAACAATTGCCGATAAAAAAAAAGAGACGAAGGGATGTACAAGCATGTTGGTTACTTATAAGAGCGGGGCTCATCAAACTGATCCACATTAACTGCAGGGTAAAGAACAACTGGTCTAATTCCTTGTGCGTGATGATGTTTAAATGTTTTTGCAAAGGTAGATGCAGTAAATCTGCTATTAATGAGTACCATATCCGCCATTCGTGAATTCCAATTTCCAAAACATAGCAGGACACCAAATGATGATGAACATAATTATTCCATATTCCATAATGCATAAAAAGAAAGATCCCGTATGCAGAACCGACCTGTTGTCAATTCTTCTAAAAAGTCCACTGGTTTCCGGTATATCCTCCTCAGGAAAGTTGTATGTTGAGCCAGCAACAAATCTGGAAAATGACAATAAAATACAACCTGAAAAATTAAATAAAAAGGGCCACTGTGTGAAAAAAGCCGTCGCAACATATATTCTAGATAAGAAATGACAATTTAATTTAATATAGCTTGGTTGACTGCTTAAGTTTCAACAATGGGACAACAACAGAGACCTGGTCTGCTATTATAACATCAAATGACGGCCACATGAACAGCACACAAAGTGCAACAAAGATGCATCGAAGATATGCACACACGGCATGAAGACGATAGAAAATATGTCGTGGCAGGAAGTCACCATATACAGTAACGGGAAAGATACCTGGGTTTCATAAAAGGGTGTTATTCAATTTCAGTTAGACCAAAGAATAACTATGAACAAAAGGTATAATTAAAATTTCGGTCATTCTTCCGCTTAGCTCTATAGCATCATTATATGCAGATTAACATGAAACAAAACCAAGTCGAATTCTATGTTCCTGCTCAGCAACAATCAAGAAGTATACTCACCGCTATTAGTTTTAATAAGCTATATGCACTAAGATTTCTGGATTAACATCACAAAGTAAATTATGATTTGGGAAAAAGGTCCTCTTTCCAATCTGTTTTCTCCTAACTTCACAAACAACTAGCTAAAATTATTGAAAGAACAAATGGAAAAAGAAATTTACCAGCACGGGCTTCCTCAAAGCATCGATTTTTGTCATGGAGAGCTGTGAAAATATGAACATTGTGCCCATGGGATGATAATTCAACAGCCGCATCAACAATCAATCTTTCAGCTCCACCTTTTAATTCCGAACAGATGAGTAATAGCATAAATGTTAATCAATTTTTTTACTTGGAAAAATATTTAATTTGGCGTGGAACTAATAATCCCAATCCTTCAAATAACAAGAATAAGCCTTCTCCACTCAAAAATCAAAACTTTGAAACTTATTCATCCACCAAATTTCAACCCTTCCAAATATATTATATATTCAGAAGATGTCTTTCGTATCTTTTCTGCTGATCTCTAAATTTTTCTCAGCAAACAAACAGATGGAAGTAATAGCATTACCTCAAAGTTCTTTTTTTTCATAAACAATAACAAAAATAGTGAAGAAACTACAACAAAGAATTGAAAATTAAATAATAAGAGTAGAAATACCTATGCCAAGATCTGGGTGTATTATGGCTATGTTCAACTTGCCATTGGAGCTTTGCTTTTTATCCATATTTTTTCTTCTTCTTTTGCTTTCATCTTCCTTCAATTACCGTTTCAGAAATGCAAGAAAAAATGTACCAAAAGAAAATGAAGGAAAAATATGGAAAAGGGCAGAAAGAGGAAGCAATGGTGTGATGTCGACAGAGAAAGGGACAAACTCGAGTGAGTATAATTACGCTCTAATTGAAATAAGGGTAAACTAAATATTTAGTCACTAAGCTTTATCCTCTATATCATGTTTGCCACTAAACTTTATTCTCTATATCAATTTTGTAACTAAACTTTAAAATTTTAACAGTGAACTTGAGTTTACGGTTCAAAAACATTGTACCATTAAATCGCTTCTTTATTCATTTTTAATCACCATCAAAAATGTCTTTTTTTGAATAATTTTTATTTAAAGGAGTGGAAAGAAAAATTTACTTTTACTGGATCTTGAACCCACAACTTGAAAGAATAGAAGGATGTCAACGAAGAGTTTTAATATTCTTTGATGTCTTTTACAGCTACACTAGAAATATTATTCTCTGAAAACTTCTTTTATTGTTCTCTTGTATATTTCAAATTGAATCATTAAAGAAAATAAAAATATTCTAATATATTTCATTTATATAATTCGAACTTGAAATTTGACTTAAAGAAATATCTTCTTGTAAATGAATATCAGTATATCACCTCGAATTGAATGTTTATATGTGTTTAGAAAGGCCAAATTTTGGTGAAATGCTGACACAAATATGATTTAGGGATCATTCCACTTTAGATGCTGATCGCTTTATTTTTTATTATATATTTTATTTTATTTATTGATTAGTTAATCTGGATCAGATATTATATAAGCTCGTTATGAGAGTTTCCTTTTCAATGAATTTGTTTCATTCACATTATCAAAATTTAAACTTACATTTAAAAAATCTAGTCTATATCAACTTATTTTTGATGTTGAGAGCTCTATTTTTACGTCTCTTAGATTATATTCTTTCATGATATAGAATAGCACGCCGCATTTAAAAAAGTACGAATATGATACAAATTCATAAATGTATCAAAAATAATATAACAAAATTACTAGCATATTAATGGTTTTTTAAATAAATGTTAGCATATATATATGTATGATTAGGATCTACTTAAGTTTTTAAGTTTTACATGTTTTTTGGATCGTTAGATGAGAGAAATGGATGATTGAGATTAACTCTTTACTTTTTTTTTCAAGTGATAATCTTCACATATTCTACTATTAATCTCAATCAACCCGTTTCACTCATCCAACGATCCAAAGAACTTGTAAACTTAAAAAATATATATTGTGTAACCGAATTCTATCACTTATATATAGGCTTAAACCAAAAAATAGCCCTCAAACTATGTTTTTTTCTGCTTTTGGCCCTTAAACTATCATTTTTGGTCATTTTAAGTCCCTAAACTATTTTTTGGTCAAAATAAGTACCTAAACTATGTCATTTTTCTTCTTTTAGTCCCCAAAACTAGAGGTGTTCAAATCCGGGTACCCGGGTATACGGGTACCTAAAGTACCGGGTACCCGGATCTTCGGGTAGTAGAAAATGCGGCCCGTGTCTCGACCCGGTTTTTGCGGGTACCCGAAAATTCCGGTTTTTGCGGTACCCGGATATAAAAATATATTTTTTAAATATAAAATATTTTATTAGTTTAAAATAAAAATATATATTTATTAGTTTAATATAAAAATATGTATATTGAATATAAAAATATTAATTTTAAATATACAATCGGGTACCCGAAAATTCTTAATTTTGTGACCCGGGCCCGACTCGAGAAGTGACAAGCCGGGTAAAAAACAATTCCGGGTAAATATCCGGTTATTTATGTTCGGGTAATCGGGTCAGGTCAGTTGGGTCGGACATTTTTTGAACACCCCTACCCAAAACTATTAATTGGTCAAAAAATCTTTATGATGTGTCAACATCTTATTAGTTGAAATAATTTTCTTTTGACTTAAATAACTATCTGACTTAAAATGACCAGAAATGATAGTTTAGGGGCTTATTTTGATATATGATATTTTAAAATTAAAAAAAAACATAAATATTTATATATGTTAAAAAAGCATATAAAATGATATTTTTGTAACCATTGACTTAAAGTGACCAAAAAATGATAGTTTAGAGCTTATTTTGCCCAAATCATAGTTCAGGGGCTTAAAGTGGCCAAAATGATAGTTTAAGGGCCTATTTTGCCAAATCATAGTTTAAGGGTTAAAAGCAGAAAAAAATGCATAGTTTGAGGGCTTCTTTTTGGTTTAAGCCATGTATGTATGTATGTATGTATGTATGTACTTTGAGGCTTGCTTGGTGAGACCTGTAACTGGACAGGTATCCTGCCAGGTTAGCGGGCCTGGGTCATTCCAAACTAGGCTTGGTCCCTCGTTGTAAGCCTTTCCTGACCCAATCTCTCATTTATATCAATGGAGAAATAATATATAATATAATGATGGGGGTATATAATATTAATATATCTAGATTTATGATGTAAGTGAACAAAAATATTTTATGTAAAAATATATTTACAAGTTAACTGAGTTTAATTTAGCTGACATTATTGTTAGTGTTACATAGAGAAAGATGGGATCGGTTATTAATTTATTAAACACCCAATATCTTCTGATGTAAGGGTGAGAAGAAGATAACCTGGACATTTGTATAAAAAATAAATTTATAAAAATCCATTGTTCATGCATAGTACCAAGTTGTATCAAATAAAACTAGATTTAGTTTAAACTATAATTTTAAAGTCTTGATCTAGGATCAAAGCTCGACTGAGTTTAAATTCGTCTCATACATTTTTTGGAGCCCTAAACGAAAATTAAAAAATGGCCCCATATATATAATTCATTAGTAACCACTAACTTAATAAAGTGTCACTTGAAAATTTTATAAAGTTATTATGACAATAGAAGGGGCCCTGAGTGGTAGCTCATGTTGTTCCGCATGTCAAACATAACTGAATTTAATATTTATCCAAAGTTTAGTTCAATTAAATCAATTTTTTTTGAATAGGATTCAATCAAATCAAACTTATGAATCTATAGAATGTATTATATATAAGTGGTTCGAATAAAGGGTAATTATATCATGTACTAGCTGTGGAAAATTTTTGTTTCCACAATTGCTTTAGTTTTATGGGTTAAAGATCTCGTGTGGGGTTCATAGTTTAGGGGTTATGTTTATGTGCTTAGAATGTAGGGAATGTTATTTGAATTTAGGGTTTATAGGTTAAAATCTAAATCCCTAACATATTATCTTAAACCCTAAACCCTAAATTTTAATCACAATCCCTGAATTCTAAGCACGTAAATCTAAACCCCTAAACTATAAACCCTAAACTAAATCTATAATCCTTAAAATTAAGATAGTTGTAGAAACAAAAAAAATTTACCGCCAGTTATTAAGATATTTTCCCTCGAATAAAATCAAATTTATGAAATAAGAAAGCCAATAAATCGCATGATTAGGGCAATTCAATTATTGAAGCTAAACTTTGTTTAAAATTTATTAAAAAAAGAGAGAGAAGAGAGAGAGAGAGAGAGAGAAAGTAATGGCACTATCCAAAATGGCAGAGGCATTCACACCATTTATAGCGACAAGTCATTTAGTGGCTAATGATTCCCCGTGTTAGACTTTGTTGAAACATGGTCTCAATCGTTGTCGTAATCTCTTTAACCTAATGATCACAACAATCTCTGTCGCTTTTATGTTTTTCGACACAAAAACCTGACCAAACTCTCATCAAGCTTTTCCCGACGATACCCACTACACCTCAGCTTCTGCTGATTCACCGTCCCCGTTGCACCATTGTTATCATTGCTCCCGTTTTTCTCTTCTTGTTCATGGATCCTCTCGAAGTTCGAACCCTAATTCATAATTCTTTTAATCTTTTTACTCTAATTCTGTTTAAATTGAATTCAGTGTTGCATTAAGAGTTTAGAGGATTAGAGTAGATAAATGTCTATTTTGTAATTATTTATTTTAATTATCTAATCTATTGATTGCGTCCATCTAGAATTTTATTTATGATCTCTCATGTACAAATAAAAGATAAATTATGTAAATTATTATTGAACTTTATTCTCACTAAAGTTTTAAAACGTTTAATTTACTCATTGAAGTTTAGACATTAAGCGTTTTTTTGTCATTGTTTCATTAACTTTTGACGGCGTCCATTTATCAACGAACAAAGGAATTTCTCCAAGATTTAAAAGCTGGAAAATTTTATCGACACGGGGAAGCAATATACTGAGAAACAGACTTCATCCGAAAGCGAATGAGGGAGATCGGCGAGAGAGGATTTTTGTCCGATTCGTAAACTTCGGGACACTTTTCGATGAAGGTCGAATTCGGACTCAGGGGCGAGACGAAGCGACTGGTGAATTTTGATACCAAACAACCCTATCTACAGTGCGCGTCCGATGACGGTGAACGGCGAAGTAACAAAAAATTCAATATCTAAACTTCAGTGACAAAAGACGTTCAATGTCTAAACTTTATTAAATAAATTGAATGTTTTAAAACTTCAATAATCAAAATAGATTTAAAAATAAAATTCAATGATGATTTACGTAATTTTTAGTATATGTGTCGGCTCTCAATTTCTGAATCCACCACCAGTGGATTTGCAATCAATTTGATGACAATTTTTGTTATTTAATTATTAAACATTATTAAAAAAATTTGTGTGACATAAGTGATGTTCAACTCTTTTAACAACAATTACCCATACCACCTAGGCCTAGCAGTCCTTTCCAATAGTACTGGCTTGTCGAGAAGAAACTTCAATGAGTCCATTCTGGACAAAACAATTTCGTTTCAATAATATATGGTTGTAAATTAATTTGATACTTTCCGTAGTTGATGACTTCATGTTGGAAATGCTGATTGGGATTCCACATTGGGTGGGTAAACCTTTTCCAAAGGATATATACTGAACCCTTTATTTCCTTCCTTGTTGAACATCCGTGAACATATTTATATTCGTGTTTGTGTTAATATGTGACTTCAACATCTACCGTGAGTGAAATATTTTTATTAACCATTTCTACTGTTTTACCTCTATATAAACTCATGTAAACAGTCCAATTCACCAATCCGAACAAACAGTGGTCATACTATGACATAGCAAACGGTCTGTTTTTTAATTTATTTTATTTTATTCCGTTAGTGCTAACAGTTTTATTTTGCAGTTACTTTACCGACTATTGTAATTAAAAATATAGTATCAATGTCAATGAAACATATAGTATAATAATAGTAAAAATATCAGTCAAGTCCTTGTTAACGTAAGATATAAGTTTAATTTCATGCGATCTTTTTCTTTCTTCTTATCAAATGAAATTTATTAATGTATAATACATATTCGAAGTTCGAAAATACATATATTTTTTGACAAAACGAACATATATATTTTTATAATCATTTATTAAAATCAAAATAAATCAAAAAAAAATTCATAGCCAATAGTTCATATCACATCATCAGGCCATAATCGACTCTATGAGTCAGTGTGAGGAACTTATAAACGTTGTGTATGGATCTGTCACTATTTCTTTGTACTTTTTTTGCTGGATTGTCCAATTCATATATATGGTATGTAGGTAAGGTAAAAATGAGAAACAATGCATCTCTAAACTTATGTACGTAAATATTAGTACAATTCACAAGTGTCCTTCATGTTTGTTTTTAGAAAAAAGTATGTAATAATTCAAAGGGTAAAGTACACAAATGTGGTCACTAAACTATCCTAAAAGTATAAAATGGTCACCGAACTTTTAAAAGCTATATAATGGGCATTAAACTTTAGTTTTTGTGATAAAATGGTCACTGAGCCGTTAACTGTTGTTAGCTGGATGACATGACAGTTACAAAAATTTGTATAACATCACATTTAATCATCAATATTTACACATTTAATCAATTTAGACATCAATAATGAGAGTTAAATTAGGAATAAATTGATTATAGGTGTAAATATGGATGATTAAATATGTTATTATTCAAATTTTCGTAACTGTCATGTCATTAATTTAACGATAACAGCTCAGTGACTATTTTGTAACAAAAATAAAGTTTAATGCTCATTATGTAATTTTTAAAAGTTTGGGACCGTTTTATATTTTTTGAAATAATTTAGTGACCGTTTACGTACTTTACCCTAATTCAAATTGTATGTCGTTTCAGTTTACAAATATTTAATAAATGGCTAATTATTTGATGTTTTCTCAGTGATTTTTTTTTTGCAAAAAAATTACAGCAAATGTCATTTTGATAAATTTAAGAATTAAAAAGTAAATAAACGGATTGTCACAATTTTGAGCATTTGTAAAAAATAAAATTTCCATAATCAATAGTTCACAATAAATAAGATTTATTAATTGATTTAATAATTAAAATAAATATATTATTTTATTTTATATGAATTTAAATCTCAATAATTGAATTAAAAATATAATTATATTTCTCCTCAATTAAAAAATCCAAGATAAATATATAAAAATCTAAAATATAATTTAATAATTAATATACGTTAGGTATAAATTTAGGTAAATTATGCATTCAGCAATTTAAGAAAATGTCAGTCAAGGGTTTTGTTGAAAAACGAAAGGGCCTAGCTTCCATAGCATCCGTCCTACCCTCTGAAATTCACAGCTTGCTGTCTTCTTTTGGAGATATTTTAATATGGATTCTGACAATCCCATGAATTCATGACCATTCTGGCAGATTTCATTCTTTTCCTTCTGTTCTGATCTAACTAAATAATCTGAAAACAACTTTTTTTTATAATCATTCGCGTTTAATTTATTAATTAATTAATTTAAATTAGATAATATAGATGTTTATTATAAAAGTATTATATCTAAATTTATTCTCTACACCACTTCTCATATACCCACCTACTCCTCCATAGTTGATGAATATAGAGATAATTCGTGATAGTTCTCTCTCTAAAGAAAACTCATTTGGAGATCGATATAGAACCCTTTAGTTGTCTGAAGATAAGATATGACCAAGCCTTTATATACTATATTTATGTGCCTAATATGTAAGGCCTAAGTGCTCGAGAATTGGACTTATCTCTAGTAAGTCATTCGTAAATCGTCATTAAGTCTGACGCTATCTTATCATCAACAATTTCTAAGACTATATATACTCTTACAAGTAAAGTGAGAAGGCAAGTTGGGTCCCGAGAGTAGTAGCCCTCTTTTCATCTTTGTTATGGCTCTTATTGTCAAACGATTGTCTGCAACTCTCCGCCCCAAATCTATAAATCATCTGAATTTATCACAAGTTACAACCACTTTAGTTCGACGTCAATGCATCCTTTATCTGGTGCCTCTTTATTTTGACATCAATAAGAATAATATTCTAGTTTAATTTATTTGATTTATAATATTAAATTTTAAACTTTTAATGTTACATTAAAATTTTAACGTCTCATCTTACTAAATCAATTAATAAATTAAATCACGTCTTTATTTCGATGACATGTAATGTGCATTCATTTTATCATGTAATTCCATTTAATCAGAATATATTAAATTCAATCAACAGTGTCATTGTTTCAGTAATGAAGTAATATTAAGCTTCAAATCTTAGTTATAAACAAATTATTAGTTTTAATCAACTTATTATACTTTTCAATAGCTTGTTTGCACAGGTCGAATGGTTTGGGTTTGGGTTTCTTTGCTGTAAAGATGAAGAAGACGAGCTTTCTTGTAGAGATTAAGGAATTTTTAAATTAAATTTTTAGATAAAATTAACGGTAAATACTGGATGGAAATGGAATCCACAATTTGAAAACCACAGATCTCACATTTTAATTTACTATATATAAGTTGAAGGTAGGCTAATTTTTGGTCCCTTAACTTTACAAGTTTAATTATTTTATACCTTAAACTTTTATTCCATTACTTTTTTGTCCTAAAAAAAGGATCACATTCTAGTCCAATTCTTCATTTTCAGTTCAATCTTTTACCCGGGAGTCCAAAAGTTCATTGCTGCCGCCTCAGACCCCTACAGCTTATTACGCCAATGAACAATGAAGAAAGTGGACAAGTTGTTTTTTTTTTATATATATATATATTTGGGTTGAATCATATGCTACCCCTAAAGATGCTAACTTTTTCTTATTTTAGCTACCGAAGAAACATTTCTTTTAAGTACCAACATTTTAAAAAGTAAAACTTTGAGGGGCAAATTCATAATTAACCTTTTGTATTTTTTCAAGCTACTTTTGTGCATTCCAAGACGTTAATTTGCTCTTTAATTATGCGATGCCCAGAAGTGTAAACGCCGAGGGTATAAACCTGGGGATCGAAAACGACAGATGAAAGCACATTAACCCAAGGTCCATTATATTATATTAAGGCTTAAACAATGTAAACCCCCTTTATTCAAAAAACCAAAGATTTTTGTATGGTTAGGTTTTTTAGTGATGGAACTCGGAATTTTGCCCAGATAATGATGTGAGAATAAAAAATTTATCATATAGGGTGAGTTTGATTTTATTTTGTGAAGTTTGTCAAATTTTTTTGAAAATTGTCAGAAAATTTTGACGACATTAGTATATTTTTGGCCCCTCCTTTTCTCGTATGCACTTCACCATTGAAAATAATTTTACCCAAAAGTCGCTAGCACTTCCCGATGTGTTTTCGCCTACACTTCCCAACGACTTCTAACTTTACTGTAGAAATTGAAGGACCAATAATAAATTATATATTTTTAAAGGATTAAAAGAATAATTCTATAAAAAATATTTTTTAATATTTTTATAGAGGTCATGATCTATCATCTTTAATTTTTTTATTAAATAGAGAGATATTGCACTCTCAGGACAAATGTCGAAATTTTAATCCATGAAGAGGAGACAACATAAATATCTTTGGCCATTCGATCAATTAGTGAATCTCTATTATTCTTATTTTCTTCCTTCCCTGAACTTTAAAATATTTAATTAACGGTGATATTAGTTGAATTTTCATATAACCAACATTTATGTAAATTTTGGGCTTAACTGTCAAATAATTGTCCGAACTATATCATTTTTTTTCAGTTAGGTGCATGAAGTACTTTTTGGCCTAAATAAGTGCCTAACGTTTTGCTCTGTAAATCTGATAAAGTTTTTTCATCAACGGTTGTTAAAAAAATATTTCATCATCCAATTATAACATGACACATAACCTGTTTATTTATTTATTTTTTGAATTTATTTAAAAATTCCAAAATTTTATTTTCTTTTAATCAAACCTCCAAATCACATCTTCCTCACTGTCCAACATCCCCCACACGTCGATGGTCCATCGTTAACTGTCCAAGTGTCATGTACCTCACTGTTCGGCATCCCCCATCATAGTCGTTAGTCAAAAACCCAATCGACATCTTTTTTCTTCATTGTTGGATGTTCGTCGACAGTGCAATCAAAAGTTCGTCGGTTTTCGACGATGGGATGATGGAGTTTTCAGTCGTGGGGGCCTAACGAAGGCAAATGTGGCCGATGTTGGTTGAATTAGTGGTTGGAGGGGAAAATTTTGGGATAAAGAGTTTGAGTTTTATTTATTAAAATTAAATGTTTTAGGATTTTTTTTATAAAATTAATTTTTTTTATTTTTTAAAAATAAAAATTAGAAAAAATAATAGAAATAGGTAACATGTATTGTTTTTATGGATAACAAAAACTTTTTAACGTCTGTTACAGAAAAGCTTTATTTGAGACAAAAAATAGTTTAGACACCTAACCAGATAAAGGGTATAGTTGGGCACTTATTTGACAGTTAAGCCTAAATTTTGACTACAAAAGTTAGTGCTTCATTTACATTTAATAATTAGTTCGTGAATGGTCTCTAAACTATTCTAAAATAGCCACTTTAGTCACTGAATTTTTAAAAGTTATAAAATAGACATTTAACTTTTGATTTTGTTATAATAAGCACTTGAACGTTAGATGTCACTAACGGCTTAATGACGAGATGACTGAGTAATTAATGTAATATATTAGTTGTTACAAAATGATCATTGAACTTTGTAAATGTTACATAATGATCATTGAACTATTTAATTGTTAAAAAAGATAGAATTCACTATTTAATTGTTACAAAATGACCATTAAACTATTTAATCACTACAAAATGATCATTGAACTATTTAATTATTTTAAAATGGTTGATTGCTAAATTTTATTACAATTATTTTACCATTAATTTCAAGAGACTTTATTTTCAGAAACGTTTTAAATGAAGGAATGAAAGGGTTTTTGAAAAAAAAAACCCTCTATTACGTGGCACATGACACGTTCCAAAGTGTCACATGGATTTTTTGTAATGGAAAATTTGATTGGAATAACGTGCACCATACTTGGAAAATTCAGGGGACAAATGACCATTTAACCATAAATTCTAATATAAGAAAATGTCAATTTTCTATTTTTTTTCTAGAGTTTCCTTGCTAAAAATATAAAATTATATTTTATTTATACTATATATATATATATATTCTAAAATTCATATAATTTAGGGGATTTTATAAAATATTTTTAAAAAATAATCCCAACTTTTGATTTTTCTTATGAAAAGTACATGCTATTTTTTGTTTTTATTTTATAAAATATTTTATTTTCAAAACAAGTTTTTGGATTAATTTATTTGACAGGCATATAAAAAGTACAATATGTTAGAATGCAATTTCATAAAAATAATGTATTTGTTAAATATATAAATTTAGGAACTAAAGAACATAATACTATATTTATTAAAAAGCTTTAAAATATTTTATCAATCATGAAAATTGAGTGATAGGTGATTTCTTTTATTAAATACAAAAGTAACCGATTTTCTAAGGGTAATTATTTGATACACCGGCGGTGGAAACTAAAAGTTTCCACAAGTGCCTTAATTTTAGGGTTTAGAGACTCAATTTGGGGTGTAGAGTTTAGGGTTTTAGGTTTAGTAGTTTAGAATTTAGGGAATGTGAATAGAATTTAGGGTTTAGGGTTAGAATTTAGAGCTTATAGGTTAAAACCTAAATCCTCAACATATTATACTAAACCCTAAACCCTAACATCTAAATCTTAAATCCTAGCCCTAAACCCTAAATTATAACCATTACCCCTAAATTATAAACCCCTACCCTAAACCCCTAAACCCTACACCCTAAACTAAGTCCTTAAATCCTAAAACTAAGCGTTTGTGAAAACTAAAAGTTTTTATCGCCAGTGTATTGAATATAAATCCATTTTCTAATTGTAGTTGACATGTTATTACAGCTATTTTGGTACTGGTGTAATAAGTTTTTACTAATGTTATTACACTTACCAACCAAATAGGACCTAATTTAGTATTGACATGTTATTACAACTATTTTAGTACCGCTGTACAAAATAAGTTAGTTACTCATATTATTACACTTACCAACCTAATAAGACGTAAATATATTATGTTAATCGTGTTTAGATGTATCGTAAAATCATATTATTCAAAGGTTCTTGGACAATGCAAAATGACTACTTAGTTCATAGCTAACTACAACAAGTTCCATTGGTCTTGTATAGGATACTTGAAACACTTTACACTCTCGAATAAAGTAACCTTGTCCCCTAAATATTACAACATTCTGTTTGCGACTGTGTTAATGCCCATGAACCCAAACCAGAACCCCATAAATTCCTTCATTCTATTATAAACCCTAGGGATGGCTATGAATATGTGCAATAAGAACGAACTTATAGAGTCCTTAAAAAATAGAACGCCCAAAATAAGTTAAGCAAAATACTTGCAAAAGAAAAACAAAGATTAGTTATGTATTAGTGACAAAACACATAGAAAGTGAAATGAAGTTGTATTTTATGAATTTTAAATTTTGTTAGACTTATTTTTACTTAAAAATCAGTTTACACAACAAGTCAACAAATATTTTTTTTAAAAAAATTGAGAGTCTCATTTTTAATAAATTGACAGAACCCTTTAAATCGCCCCTGATAAACAAAAAAAAAAAAATAGTTTTGGGTCCTCATTCAATACATCATTTTCCATTGTAGCTTATGAAGAAAGGTTTGTCGAGCTGAGTAAATTTCAAACCCGAGACATTGGTTAAGTCGGAAGAACAACTCGTGACAGTTGATCCAAACGTTTGGTGATGTTTGAATAGTAAGTTTGATGCTACCCTGAGAACCTTTCCTTTTCCTAGTTTATAACCCTAACCCTCCATATTGTTTTGTCCACTTCGAACAAGGCCCCATCTCCATTTCTCTTTCATGAGAGTGAGTGACTATCTTGTGTTTGAAAATATTAATGAGTGAGTAAGCTCTTCTTTTCGGTGTCGCCTGCCATGGCACTACCAATCCCACGTTTCTCTCTGTCTGCTTTTACCTTCTTTACAGCCATTGTTTCTTGAACTCCCTTTTCATTTTTTCCCTCCCATTTTCGTTTCCTTTCTTCATCATTGTCCTCCTTTGCTGT
Source organism: Hibiscus mutabilis (assembly GCA_019671005.1). NCBI lineage: Eukaryota > Viridiplantae > Streptophyta > Magnoliopsida > Malvales > Malvaceae > Hibiscus > Hibiscus mutabilis. The sequence continues at coordinate 9,635,896 of CM033741.1, forward strand.
TCGATCATAAATACGTACTCTGGGTATTTCTTTGTGCTGCAAACAAAAACGAAAATCGTTTGATATCAGAAGAACAAAACACACTCCAAGATGTCAAGCTCCAACCATGTTTCCGCGCCAGAACAGCTCTGCTACAACCCTTGCAACCTTTGCAACATCATTCTCGCGGTATTTAATTTTGATCCCTACCCTATTTTGGCCTGGATTTCGAGATTTTCTTGGGGTTTCTTTTACATTTTTAATTAGTCTAGGGTCTTCTGGGTAATGAAGTCAGGTCACTGTCCTAAGGCTTCTTTTTCTATTTTGTTTGCAGAAAAGTCATAATTTCTCTTGATTTCTCTTCTTTTGCAGATCTTACCCTTTGAGAGAAGTTATTAAACATGGATATTAAATTTCTAGCTAAAAAAACAAGCATGTGATGATTCATATACATATAATTATATATAATATAATGGATGAAGATGACATATCCTGCATATTTTGCTCTGATTACCTCAACCTTTTCCTCATTAAGACACTGCAGGTACCTGCCTTGAGGTTTTCTTTTGCAAAACCCAATTCAAAGACCTTCTTTTTAGGGGCAGTCATGGATAACGAAAGGGTCTATCTCCTTCCTCGAAAAAAAGTGTTGACTGCCCTAAAAACGAAAACATAAACAAAGGCCTAGATTTTGGCACTCCTTTTTGCTTTGAAAATGCAATTTGTTCTAACACTCCATCTCTTTTGGTTCCTTTGCAAGATCATAAAACTTTGTATAGCCTATTGTTCTTCAAAAAACCCACATTTTTAAGGGAAACCCTAAATTTTAACAGTAAATTATGATTTTTGCAGGTGAATGTTCCATGCAACAGCTTGTTTGAAACCGTGACAGTTCGATGTGGGCAGTGCACCAATCTGTGTTCAATAAACATGGCAAGTTCCTTTCAATCCAGAGCTGGAAAAGATATTCAGGTGATGGTAATGTTTATATTTAAAAAAGAAAAGAAAATTATTTCCCCCTTTTTCTTGGAGATCTAGCTAGGTTTTCTGGGATTCTGTCACTTTCTAAGGAAAATCCATTAAATTTTCACAGGGGGTTGAAATCTAGGGTTCTTAAGCCTCATTTGATTTTGAAAGCATCTTTTTTCGCATAACCCTAGGAGCTGCGCTAATTACCTGCAAAATAAAACTTAATTCTTGAAAGTTTTGTTAAGAGCCGGTATATGGGTTGGTTATTTAGGGCAAAATGATTTTTTCAGGGATTCTTTTCACTCTTAATTCCCATTGAGCCGCCATTTGTAAAGATTTAACTTTGATTTTGATTGACATGAATTTTAGGGTTTGTAGGCTTTTAGTCACTACTCTGATATTCCCCTCTTTTTCTTGAATTGTCCTTCTACGGCTCCAAATTTCAAAGATCCAGTTTTTATATCCCAAGAAGCTTTCTTTCTTTTTTATTTATGGGGAAAATGTAGTTTTATAATATATTTTAAAAACCTTTAATCATGTAGATTTTAATTATATATTTTATAAAATTTAATTATTTAAAATATTTTATATAATTATAGTCAAAGTTTTTTTAAATTTTAATTTTGAAAAAGTTAATAAGGGACAATATTTGTAGGACAGAGTGAGTATTTATTAATCCCAACTCTATAATAAAATAAACATTGTGCAAACAAGTTGTCCGAACCCGAGTATCTAGGATAACAACATTCCATGTAGCGCTTGATAGGTTTTGTTAGGGGTAGTTTTTAGTTGTTTTGTTTGTGATTATATAACAATATGAAAAATTATAAATATTATCATAATATTTGTTACATTTAAAAATGGTTATTATTTTTGCTAGAAAGGATTATTATTTTGTTTGAATATTAAATTAACAATATAAAAGAAAAAAATAATAGTTATTATCATTTAACAATAATATTATAATTTTTATCTAATTAAGTTGACGTCCAAATAAATTATGACATCAACTTAATTGTATATTTTTAGATAAAACTTAATTAGATATAAAGTGTACACACATTTATTTTGCTTATACACCTGTACATATTAACTTAAATATATAAGCTCTGAAAGGTTTGTCCATAAATGTTACCAATAGAATCAAAAGATAAATCATATATTGATACCAAACCTCACAAAACCTTAAAAAATGCCGAAAATAAACCCTAATACCGAAGTTTTTGTTAAACATAAATGACAATATATGGAAAACTTCATGAATAAATAAGTTGGTATATGAAGGCAAACCCTTAATACTGTATAAAAAGAAAGATCCTAATCAATACTAAGAGTCTAAGACAGCAGTGCAAGGATTTCTTGTAATTCTTTAGTCTACTTTAATAACATACTAAATGAGCAGGAAAACACCCAAAATCTTTTTGAACTTTCTACTAATTAGTTCTTTAGTGAACTATCTATCTTTTTACTGTCTGCAACCTACTATATCAAGTAATATAACAAGATTTAGTTTAGGCTTCAATTATACTATTGGTCTGCCGAAAACATCATCAAATGTTGTAGGCGCCTAACTATACATCGTCAGAGTTTAGGATTGAGTTAAGCTCTTCTTCCAGAGGCAAGAGCAAGCTTTCAAAGCGACCAATAACAACTACCACTCAAGAAAGGGTTGTGAATCGACGTGAGTAACCATTCTTTACCCTACATTTTTTGTTATTTGCTGTGTTTAGTTTTATATGTAACTTTTTTTCTTTTTTCCCATTTTTCAGCTCCTGAAAAGAGGCATAGAGCACGTTCATTGTACAACCAGTTCATCAAGTAATTATAACACAGGGACTGCTTTTTGATTAATTAATAGTTTCTTTTAATGGTTTGAAAAATATGGGGTTTTTGTGTAGGGAGGAGACTCAAAGGATCAAGCTGAACAATCCGGATATCAGCCACAGGGAAGCATTTAGCACTGCTGCCAAGAATGTAAGTTTATTATAATTCATCAAATGATATTTTGATTGATAGTAGGGGTGTAAATGAGACGAGACAGATTGCGAGCTATTCAAGTCCGACTCAGTCAACATTCGATTCGAGCTCAAACTCGACTTGAGTTCTTAACGAATTGAGCCAAGCTACTAGATACCCGACTTGAAAAACTCGTGAGCTACTCAAAAATATAATATACTAAATTTTTTAAATTAAAATGAACTAAAATGTATGTTTATTATTATTATTATTATTATTATTATTATTATTATTATGGATGTAAATGAGACGAGACAGATCACGAGCTACTTGAGTTCGACTCGATCAAAAGTCGGTCAACACTCAGTTCAAGTTCTTAAGGAGCCGAGTCGAGCTTAGTATTATTCGAGCTCGACTCCTCATTTGCACCTCTAATTGCTATCAATCAAACCATTAACAGACTTTGTTTATGTTGCTACAGTGGGCACGCTTCCCTCACATTCATTTTGGACTCATGTTGGAGACTGATAATCAGCCTAATATGAAAGATGCAAGTATTTTGATCTCTTTTACAAGCAACGCAAATATATTTGTGTTTTCAGCTTAGGTTTTTGTTGTGCTGATTCATCTTTTTTGTTTCTTTCTCTTCGATGATGCTGTGCAGAACTCGACCGAGCATTTCCAGCAGCTGCTCAAATGAAAATGGGAATTCATTTTCGAAGATCATTGTAGCTGATATATATATATGTGTGTGTGTTTTGGTTGAAAGTGAAAGGCTTTTATTATGTATGAGTGCCGAATGAACTTAGATTTGTTTGTTTTAAATAGGGTTTGAACAGCTTGCTTTTATCCACCGAGAATTCTATTAATATATGTAATATGATGGTGAAAGTTATTAACTATTGACTCTGAAAAGAAAACCTTTTCACCATGTTGAATTAATTAGACATGTTATCATCTATCTCTATGTTGTTTTAGTTATTCCTATTAAGTGAATTATAAATTTATGTATTTGTTTAATGGGTTTTGGTTTTGATAAAAATTTGTGTTTGTTTATGATTTTTTGTGTTTATCATGTTTTGGTTAATTCTCTAAATGTATATACATTTTTATAATAATTTAAGTTTATTTTATTTTTTAACAAGGAATCAGATTTCGTTCAAACAAGGAAAACACAATAACATACACCCAAAACATAATAGAAATTTCATGTCCCTTTTCGGACACTAAAAAAACTAGGTTTAAGGTTATGGCTTAGGAAATTAAGGGTAGTGTGTATGTTTTAAGGTTTATGGTTTAGGATTTAGAATTTTGAGCTTACAATTTAATTTTTAGTGTTGAGACATAGAACCGACAATCGGAAGAAATTTGTTATACCCAAAACATAGACAGAAACTTGATCATTCAACAAGAATCTCATAAAAAAATAGAACACAAACATCCAAAAAGAAGAAAAGAGGAGATGATAGGCATACTCCATTATATTTTCACTAATGTTGTGTATAACGAAAACAAAAAACATCAACGCCTGAGAGATTCAAACTCTCGCGGGATGAACCCATGTACTTAGCAGGCCCACGCCTTAACCACTCGGCCGAAGCGTCACTTGTCCACGCAATAAATTATATTTTAATTGAGCTCGTATATTTGGTTATATTTTGAAGTAATTTTGAGGTATTTCTAATTCTCACTTGGTTGAAATTTGTTTGGTATATGCATTCTTCCAAGTAACAATATGCACACACATATAGTTACCGAAACATAAAAAATGTAAAGTAATAATCAGAGTATATATATATACACCGAGGGTGAAAACTTAAAGTTTTCACAAGCGCCTTAATTTTAGAGTTTAGGGTATTAGTTTAGGGTGTAGGTTTTAGGGGTTTAGGAGTAGGGTTTAGAATTTAGGATAGTGGTTAAAATTTATGGTTTGGTTTAGGGTTTATAAGTTAAAACCTAAATCCTAACCATATTATCCTAAAAACTAAACCCCAACTTCTAACCCTAAACCCTAAATTCTAACCACTATCCCTAAATTATAAACCCCTACACCTAAATCCCTAAACTAATACCCTAAACTATAAAATTAAGGAACTTGTAGAAACTTTCAGTTTCCACTGCCAGTGTATTGGAAATAAATCCATATATATATGAAGCCCTTGTACTTTTCAAAATTTATCAATTAAGCCCCTTCACGTAAAAAAATCCTAGTATTGTAAATAGAGCAAGGGAAAGTTGTCCCATAATGAACTTCTATAGTATTCAATTCGGAGTTGTTGATCATTATGTCGAATACCGATGATTATACAAAAAATTAAGTCTTTTAACTAACGTAATCCATCTTTAACCGTTAATGTGCTTACATGGTTATCAATAAGTTGACGAAACATGCCCAAGCCTATAAGCATGTCAATTTTGCCCCGAGTCTAAGCTGTTTCGTCTGAACTCGGAACTATTCAAGTCTAATTAAATCTGTCATTAGTAAGTTACGTGTTGGTTAAAAGATTTATATATGATTTCTTTGTTTGAAAGATTGATTGAATCCAAAGGACTCGTCCATATAACGTGAGCAACTTATACGATACATATCATATACAATTAACGATTGAAATTTAGGGTTTGAAGTATTTAGTGTAAAGCAATGGAATTGTTTTTAAGTTTTATAATGATTAAACTTACATCACTAATTTCATTGGAGTGAATATGAAGTTTTGTTGGAGCGGACACCCTAAAAGACCGAATAATTTTAACTTTTGATGATATTTTTTGTGTGGGAAAACGTAGCTAATACCAACAAGTTTGTGCCAAGTAACATGTTACTTGACTGGTAACTTTTCATTGCTATACAAGAAAGGTTGCACTTGTCACTTTTACTACTTCAATTAGTTGTTTATGACTTGTATTCTATAAAAAAAAAACTTAAGAACTTAAAGAAAGAGTTTGACACGTTTTTTATAATCTTCTTCTTCCTTCTTCCTCCATCATATTTATATAACACTTACTTCATTGAGTCTAAAATGAAAGGTATCTGAAAATATTATTTGAACATCAATTAAATTGATATGATTGTTGTTGTAACATTTAAAAGGATTAATATATCAAGTAATATTTAAACCCAATCTGATTAGTGAAACAAGTCGCCTCAATTTAATCTAAAATAAACAAAGAGAAGAGAATGCATTATTTAATATTTTGCCAATAAAATACCCCATTTTAGTGGACTAAAATAAAGAAAGAAGCTTGCAGAGTTAGCCTTTGAGTTTCGTCATGTGAACGTGTATGGCTCAACCATTCAACAAACACAGACATTTCCTCATATTCCTTTAACTTTTCCATTGTGTTTCTTTGTTAATAGTTTACCATATCAAACAACACCGAACTTGGATAATTCTATATCGCAAAGTTTAGAAAGTATTTAAAGTTCCTTTTCTCTCTTATATTCTCAGCTCAGCCCCACAAATACACATATATAGTTAGTATCTACGAACTGTCACCACGCGAACCTCCAAGAAGCGTACCTCCAGGCGTGCGAATACCCAATTATAACCCTCCGCGAACTCAACATGCGAATACTACTCATGGTCCATACCGATAGCCACGACGATACACTAAGGACACCTGTCTACTCCCTCGACACATGTCCTCACCCCTTCTAATCCCTATAAATGACCATACACCTCCAAAAGAACAAAAGCCCCCCCTCAAGAAAGCACACCATATTCTCCATGACCTAGACTAGGATCTCCTCATCTCCATGATCTGAGACCGCTCCAGCTCGTCTAATCATTACACCAATCAAATACGGACTTCCCACAATTTTTTCAAATGCTCCTTGCTTCAGTTGCAGTATTTATCTTCTGAATCTATCCTGAATTGCAGCAACAAAGAACACAACTATAACCCCCTCGACCCGGCTTAGATGTGAGACCGAACCAAGAGAGTTACATTGGGTTTGCTGAGACAAACCCTAATGAATTACTTAGATAACGGTCCATTTTTTTTCATTTTATCTTATATAAATGCATAATTAAGTCCTAAGGTGATCATGCTAGCAGCGGTGAAATTTACAACTCAATCGGGCGTCAAATTGACATCCAATTAAACAAGATTGCACTTTAGGGACCAAATTGTTATTTTAGAAAATTATGAGGACTTTCTTAAATTAAAAGTTACCAATTCTTAATTAGTCAGGTTTCATGTATACCAGTTAAATTTCAACTTAAAATAATCATTCAAACTCATTTAATTGCATGATCAAGAAGTAGAGACTAAACTGCAAAGATTCAAGCTTCAGAGAGCATAATACCTGAAATAATTGTCTGCGTACTGATACGTCCCTTGCCTGTATCGATACGGGTTCATTTCACAAATGGGTATCGGTACGGTCTACACGTGTATCGATATGGTTGCTCGATATAAAAACAAGAGATTTCCAGTAGCCAAAGGGCGTACTAATACGGTTGCCCGTGTACCAACACCAGGCTTAATTTCCATCTATGCGTACTGATATGGCCATAAGGCATACCGATATGCATGTGCAATTTTGCACAAATCTGAGCCGAGACTGGCCCCGCGTACCGATCCCTATCGGTACAGATTGGCCTGCAATGACCTCTTGGTCGAACATATGACACTTTAGCTCAACCTAACATGCTTTAAACATTACTTAATCATCATGTAACAAGTCTAGCAACATTTCTACAATCATATAAGCATGGTAGAGGATCATTCACATCCAACAAAACCAAACAAAGGATCCTATAGGCATGATCTCTACCCAAGCATGCAAAACATATCTCAACCCATCAACGCAAGATATTAAGCATCATACAAGTCTAAAACGTTAAATATAACTTGTCCAAACCAATGAGTAACCAAAACAACCCTCCCAATTACAGCTTGGTCACATTGCCTCTTATTTCTACATAGTATTTGTAAAATCATACTTGAAATTTCTTCACTCTTGGATTGCCTCTTGCTTGCTTGCTGTCCAAAAGGCCCACTTCTCCGCATTGATGAGAAAGCAGAGTGTAAGCTTATAAAGCCTAGTGAGGGAATCTCAAAAACATTCGTCAATGCATTTAAAATCGTTTTGCTTCCAAATAGTTATTAAAACTCAAACCAAAGCATCTTATGCTTCTATAATCTTTACAAATATGCATTTTTAAACAATTACAACACATGTATCATGGTTTACTAGCACAAACCTCGATTTAAGCTTTCTCATGCTAAAACCTCAAAAATAGCAAGCGCAAAGAGCATCTCATGTATAAACCATATTATACAAAATATAATTCATTTCTTATGATACATTGCATCATATATTATCATTCAAGTGACCCAAAAACCACTTCAATCTATTTATAAGAACACATCGGATACACGGATTTCCCAAGTGGTTCATTCGACCACTTCACATACATCCTCGAACTGGAGCAACCCTCAACGGTTATGATGTATAAATCTACCAGCGGGAGAATTGGTACACTCTTGACCCCTTGACCGTTGTGGTTCTCATGATGGAGCATGGCACACTCTTGACCCCTCAACACACATGAGGCGACTTATTATAGTGCACTTTAAACCCTATGGCTAGCCAACTGTATCTGATAACTTTTAATCTCAGCCACTTGCCAATATACTCTATAAAACCATATTACCTCACTGTTTTACATATGAGAAATCGAAAACGAGAGTAAGATCAACCAACACTTACTTTCGAGCTTAGACAAGTGTTTCAAACTTAATCTAAACTCCCCAAAACCATCTTTAAACCTTTTAAAAGAAGTAAACCATGTTTCTACTCACCGACAACCAAACACTTCACTAGCCGATGCGAAATCAAGCTTCCGAAGTCTCTGAAACCTCTTCAAAGGATGAAGGATCTATCTCCCCTATTTTACCCATACAAAATAGAGGATTAATGCATTTCCATGAATCTCTAAACACAACAACTCATCTCTTCAACTTTGTCTCACTAAAAACCATTAAACGCTTTTTTAAAACATCTAAAAACATCACCAAACTCAACCTAAACAAAGCCCAGCCAAAACCTAACTATTTTAACATCTTAACATCATCAATTAATATCCAAAAACAAAAATATATCAACCTTATACCTCTAGCAACCTTTTAACACCAAGATCACCTCAAAATCTAACTATTTACAACCTAGAAAATTAGTAATTCACTTAGTTTTGAGATTCCTTTTATTAATCTCTTCTTATAACATTAAAACATGTTTCAAATGTGATCTAAATCAATTAGAATCAACACAAATCAGATCCATAACAAGATTCATCCAATTTCTCACCAAAACTCAATTAAAATCATAAAATCATTTAATCATTAACACATAACAAAAATAAGTTGTAAAGGACCAAGAACTTGGGAATTTCATTAAAAACATTTAATTAGAGGAGAGAAATGAAAATCACCTCTAATTGCTAATTTCTCCCTTAATTGGCAAGATTTGAGTGAAATCTCCAAAAAAAGCAAATAGGATTTGGTGTAAAAATCAAAGGAATCAAATAGGAAATCAAAAGGAAATAAAAAAGGAATGATTCCTGAGAATTTTAGAGTGAAATTGATAGTTTGGCTTCTGAGAAAGTTGGGAGAAAAGTTGAAAGCAAAGGTAGTTACGTAAGAAAATGAAATTGATTATTTTTATTTATTAACCTTTTAAAACCATTTAAAAATAGCCTAAATTAAGGGTAAAATCTGATTAAAAACTTTGGTAAATTAGCTCCTTAAAGATTCTAAGTTTTGACCCTTTTACGATTTAGTCACCAAAACAGTTTTGTAACTTTACATTTTAGTCACCAGACCAAAATGTCCAAAAATCCAATTTTATTTCTTTGAATTAAGTTTTCCAAAACCCTTAAAATATTAATTAAATATTTTTTAATATATTTTTTTAACCAAAACCATTTATTATGAATTAATTCACGAAACTATCTAGAATTGCCTAATTCGATTCCCCTAAACGGTCTAATCGATTTAGATAATATCTAGCCCCAAATTGAGGGCATTACAACACAACAACAAGAAGACCCACCATCACAGCCCCAGCCAACAACCTTTGGTATCGACATCAAACATAACCCGGTGTGGCCACATCACAGTCACCATCGACATGACCCTGATTGCCTTCTCCGCTAGAGCCTTTACTTGCCCTCTCAGTCACCATCCCGTTTTATTATTTTAGTTTTTGTATGCACTCGGTGAATCCCTCCAAAATGGAAGCCTTTACTTGTAAATTACACCAATTTAATAATTTGACTGACGTACGTTAATCGTGTTGACACAATTATCTACTATGAATGATGATATGGTAGAAGAATACCATTGATTTTTCTAAAAAAATTTAAAGGCTTAATTGATAGTTATAGAAAGTTTCACAGCTTATTCAATGTCTAAGCAAGACATTAAAACTCCTTAAAAAGTATTTAGAAGTGTAATAAATTCGAGTGAACATATTTGCTCACTGGTTAAACTACTCATCTCTGTTCCGTCATATTTACGTAGGTCATAGGTTCTAGGCCCACTAGGAGCACTCCTCTTTCTTTCTTTAGAGTCCCCTTCTTATCCCCTTAGGTAGGATTAGCATTAAATATAAGATTTGTCAAAAAAAAAGAAATTTAATAAATTAAAAAATGATTAGAAACCATTTTTTTCGGTAAAAAAAAAAAGAAACTAAGAACTAACTAATACTAGCTCTAGCCACATATGCCTGTAGAAAGCTCAACACTGCATTGGGAGGTTCCATAAACTGGACCATGTCCAGACTTGATGAATCTGCATATTTCACCATTTGATCAGCAACCCTGTTAACAACCCTCAGAATAGCACGAAACACCACTCTCCAATCCCAATTACTCATCGCCTTAATGTGCGACACCAACGTAAGCGTACCTCCAAGCACAACCTGTTGCTGGATCAACTGAAGCGCATTATTACAATCTGATTCGAGCAAGAGGTGTCCGGGCCAAGTATCAGTTATCTCCTTTAAAAACTGGCGGCATCGGCGGCGAAGACGGCAACGACGAGAAAGACGACAACAGCGGGGAAGACAACAGTTACAAGTTTGTATGTAGAAAACATTCCGAAAAGGCTGCATTGGAAAGGATTGTGACATGTATTTGGGAATCAAGGGGACATAATGGACGTTTTTATAGCCAAAAAAAAAAAAAAGAGCAGAAGGGGAAGAGATTTGGTTTTGTGAGATTTTCCACAAGAATTGACGCTAATAGAGCAAAAGAAAGATTAGATGGATTTGTGCTATATGGTTACAAGCTACTAGTTTCAGTCGCCAAGTATAATGCGAGGACCTCGTTCTGGAGGAAAGCTAAAACAGAAGGGAGGAATACTGAGCAGCAAGTTGACTGTAATAATCCATATCCGACAAAGGTTAGGGATGAAGCTGATGAGGGTAAGTTTGCTTGATGCTGAGGGCAGAAAGAATATATCATAACCGATAATCATTCAGGGATTTGTAGCTAAGGAGGAACTGTGGAGTATGAAAAGGTGCTTAACGGGAACTACGACTACAGTGAGCTGAGCCCCATTCAGAGTATCTTAGAGAAGCTGTATTGTTGGGGCATGAGTGAGATTAAGGTGTCGGGAATGGGAGGGAAAACCTTCCTTTTATCCATTGAGAATGATGAACTTTTCACTATGTTGGAAGATCTTAACTGGTCCTATCTCAAGGAGATATTCGTAGAGGTTGTTTTTCGGTCTGACGTTCCAAAAGTGATTGAAAATTTGAAAGAGCGACTTAACTAGAAATATCCGGGCTGCTGTTACACTGTTGGAACCACACTACCATTAAGAGAATTGCAGAACTATGGGGATCTCTTGAAGCATTAGGTGAAAATGCTACATCCACCAAAGAAAGCGAAAAATTGTCCATTTTAATTTGTACAAATGCTCCGGCAAGGATAGAGGAGGTGCTGAGGGTAGATGTGGCCAATTATAGTCATTGGGTCAGAGTTAATAAATTAGGCTTCTTGGACAGATCGTTAGAACAGAAGGGGGATAAAGACGAGGCGATTCACTGGAAGAATGGTGATTCTAGCAGCGAAACTAGCGGGTCAGATGCCTTATCGGAGTCTAAACAGGATGAATGGCCGGAATTTGATGACGTTGCCAAAGCTTGTGAGGTTGATGGTGCATTAAATGTGAACCAGAATGGAGTTGAGAACGAAGGGCATAGCCGCGTGGATGGTGGGGAAAAGGAGAGACAAAAAGAAGATCCGTTAGTTATTAGCATCAAAACCAATACCTTGTTGGAAGAGAATATTCAAGTTGATGAGCTAGACAAGATCGAGACAAACCACAATGGGAAAGGTCAAGAAGTTGTTGGAGAGGCATCATTGGGAATAGATTTGAGTAAGAAGGATAATGAGCCGTTTGGACAAGAGATAGATATTGAGAACAGGGTCTCTGAACGGGCTATTGAGAACATACAAAATATGGGACTTGTGAATATCAGTTATGATCTTATATTGGAAAATCAGATCAAGTCAAAAGAGGAGATTGGAGTGGGCTGTATGCTTGGGCCCCAGTTTTCTGCAAACTTGAAAGATAAAACCAGTTCAGGAGTTGAGGGCATTTTGAGTCAATCAAACGAGGTTAGGGTTACTTTTTCTGAGTTAGTAAGAGCAACCAGAAAAGAAAGTATAGTTCCTTAAGAGAAATTCTAGATCAGAAGCTGTCGGAGTTGGAGAAGAAGAAAAAAGATAGAGCGCTAAGACGTGTTGGGAAAAAGAAGAACCAACAACAAGAGTCAGCCCTAGAAGGAAGATCGTTATCTGACACCGATCTCAAAGTCAGGTGGAACTTGCTAACTAAGGAGGCTAGGAGGGCTTTGAAATTGGGAGTTCAAATAATAGGCAATGAAAAGGAAGCAATCAAGGACATAGCTCTGCTCGAAAAGAATAGCAAAACTGTAAATGAAGATACTGACTTGGAATGTGAGGGGCCTAGGGTTGGAGGAGAAAATGTCTGCAGCAAGGAGACTCTTTCGAATGCATAATGCAGAAATAGCTCTTATTCAAGAAACAATAAAACAAGCCTTAACGGAGAAGGTGATCCGAAAGCTATGTTATGATGATGTTTTTGATTTTAGAGTGTCAAATGCGGAAGGTAAATTGGGAGGCTTGGTGAGTATATGGGATAATCTAAATTTGAAATGAAGAGATGTTTCCAGAATGTTCGTTATATTGCTTTGGCGGGAAGATGGATTCCATAGGATGTAGAAGCTATGATCATTAATGTGTGTGCACCATGTAATGTAACCGAGCAAGTAGACTTGTGGAACGATTTACTAATTTCGAAAGCTATCAAACCATCAAATTGGGTGATAGATGGTGATTTTAATGCAGTGAGAAGCTGGTGTAAACGGAGCGGGTGCGTTGATAGTATGCGAGGAAGTAAGGAATTTATTGACTTCATTGAAGGAGCTAATTTAATAGACGGAGTGAGGCTGGAGATTCGTATTAGAAAAGAGAGCGTTGTGGAGAAGAGTGGTTTGTGCTAAATATGGTGGTGTGCTGCGTAGTTGGATAATGGACTTCTCTAATTTAAAGAAACCGTCTTTGGTGCGGCGAGGCATTATTAATAATTGGAAGAGTCAAGAAGTAGATGTGGATGAAAGAAGACTCGTTTTGTTGGAAAGTAGAAGATGGGAGCACGATTCTGTTTTGGGAGGATGCATGGTGCGATGTTTTATCTTTGTGTAAACGTTTATCCTAGATTGTACAGATTGGACTCTACTAAGGGGATAGTCTTGAAGGAGTTGTCCATTTCCAATGAGCTCTATGGGATTCAATGGGAGAATTTATTCTCTAGGCCTTTGATGGATAGGGAAGAAGCAGTAGTAAACTCAATAATAGCAAACATTGAGAATGTGTCTTTAACTCCGGGTATCCTTGACAGATTGGTATGGCAACATGACAAATCGGGCATTTATTCAGTTAAGAAATTATCTAAGTTAATCACCAACATGGATATTGAAGATCCTAGTGCAGAATTTGATGTGATTTGGAAAGTGAAGGTTCACCCTAAATTTCGTATTTTTTATGGATGTTAAGACTGGATAGGATCCCTACAAAGGTGTTTTTTAAGGCTAGAGGGGTGCCACTTACAGATGATAACTGTAAATGCTGTTGGTGTGGTCTGGAGATGGAAGATGCTGACCATTTATTTGTTGGCTGTGACTTTGTGAATGGTTTCGGGCAACAATTTTGTGTTTGGTGGGAACCAACTTTGACTCCATTATATAATGTAGCTTGCTTGTTTGAATTCTGTTTTTCTACTAATATTACAGGCATCCAAAGGAGTTTGTGGCTTATTTCAGTAGGCGCAACGATTTGGAGCCTATGGTTGTCGAGAAATGAGAAAGTTTTTAATGATAAAGCTTTCAAGATGTCGGATATCTTATTCTACTCCAAGCTTAGGGCTCTATTTGGATAAAGGCTACTAGATATGCTTGGTTACCAAATATGGAAGATTGGTGGGACTCTCCGAGGAAGGGTATGCATGGAAGATTATCTGAAGTATCGACAAGTTCAGATTGGTGCCCTCCGGAGGCTGGTTTTGTTAAATTTAACATCGATGGATTTGCCAAGGATGGCTATGCTGGCTGTGGTGGCGGATTTAGATCGGAGGAGGGGGTTGTTCGAGCTCTCTTTTCGGGTCCTATTGATGATCTAGGTGAGAACTTTACAGTCTTAATTGCTTTAGAATGCGCTTTAAATGTTTTTGTGGGTTGGAAAGACTCCATTACTTGTTGAATCAAGTTCTAAGGTGGTTTTGAATTGGGTTGAAAACGCTCTCCATCGGCCTTGAATTTGGTGGCAACACTTTGTGGAAGTGGACAAATTAGTGAGCAGGATCAAGAGAATACATTTTATTCATGTGGAGAGGGCTAGAAATACCATGGCTACTTGCTTAGCTAAGGATGGCTTGACTCGACAATCTTTTTTTAAGGCGGGGTGGTGATCGTGGGGTTGCAGGCAGCTAACCAGGAGCTTTTGGCAAGATTGGAGCTTTTATTTCGAAGTTTTATTGTGGTTTTTATAGTGGTACTGTTTTACTTTTATTTGTTTTCATCTTGGTTAGATTTCAAGTTGCCATCGTGTTATCGGGGTTGGTAGAACGCGTGGTTTTTCTGTTTTCCCTTGTAGTTTCTCGACTCTTATACGTGTGGTGTATTCTTTTTCTCCATCTAAACTTAAATTTTTTTTTAATAAAGTACGCAGATGAAATTAAGACGTGTTTTGATTATTTCATCAATAATATTACTCTTACCAAGCAAAAAAAAAAAACACATCGGAAACCAAGCTCCCATACTAACAGTAAACAACAATAAATTCAGCTTCTACAACCGAGCAATTGCCAACGAATTTGGCAAATCCCTTCAACCACGACCCAGAATGATTACGGAAGACTCTGCCACACGCTGATCGACCATTGGAAGCTCTCCGAACCGCATCAATATTAACCATAATCGAACCAACCTCGGGCGGCAGCCATGAAGACAAACTACTAGACATTATAAAAGTTAATTTTTCAAGATTATTCTTTTTGAAAATATGTTTAAGAAATTACAGTAGGCTCAGACTAACCATAGACATGCGAAGACTTATGAAAGTATTTAATTTGTTTAATACTTTATAAAATATTTTTAAATATTATTTTTTATAATTTATAATTTTATAATTTATGATATTTTAAATTTTATAATTTTGACTTTTCAAAAATTTTAATATTATTTTTATAATTTTTAATATTTATTTATTTTTAAATATTTTAATATTTAGAATTTTAATACTTTCTTACATTATTTTTTGCTTAGCCCTCAAACCGTCTATAAAATTTAATTTAGCTCTCAAATTTTCCAAAAAATCAATGTTGTCCTTCTGTCACGTTAATACTATCAACAACAATAACAATCAACATTAATAAGAAGATTCAACTAATACAATTCACGTGTTCACAGATATAATTGGATGCATTTTTTTTGTTAAGATTTAAAACTAAATATTTGGTGCAAGTTTAAGGGCTAAAATATCTCTTAAGTCAAAACATCTTTTAATTTCTTTTATTGAGAATAAGAGAAAACTGTCTGTTTAAGAAATAACCAAATTACAAAGACTAGTCTATATGCAAAAGATTCAAAACCGAATTCAGAAGATTAAATATCCCTTAAGTCAAAAATTTTAATCCAATGGTTAAAGATAAAAAAATAATTATATATTTTAGTAAAATTCTACCGTACTCGACGAACACTGATGAATACACTAACGTGAACATCGTTGAATACCATTAAATTGATTAATAAAGATTAAAAATCTCAAGGACTAAACATCTAATTATAAATTATTTAAAATAAAATTTTAATTAAATTATTTTTCATATATATTATATTTTTATTTTTTTAAATAATTGGATCAAATACCAACCTTAGTCAATTTAAAAAATAAAAAACTCTAAACCCAAAACCGTAAACCCTAACCCCCAACTCTTAACTCTTAACCCCAAAACCCAAACCCTAAATTTAGACATTGGGTTTATGGTTTAGGGTTTAGTATTTTTTTTAAATTGATTAAGGTTGATATTTGATCCAATTATTTTAAAAAAGTTAAAAATATAATATATATAAAAAATTATTTAATTAAAATTTTATTTTTAAATAACTTATAATTATATGTTGAGTCCTTGAGATTTTAAATCTTTATTAATTAATTTAATAATGTTCAACGATATTCAGCGTTAGTGGTGTTTAACGGTGTTTGTTGAATATGGTAGACTCATCTATCTTGACCATTTTATTAGCAAAATTTTCATTCTTCCTTGTTTCTATTCTTCGAACTATACAAAGGGTAAGTATTTTTTTATAAAAAAATTAAAATTGGAATTAAAAACTATAATAGATATATTAAAAATTTACAAGTAAAATTAAAAGAATATTGTTTACTTATTTTTTTAATTATAGTAAAACAGAAAAAAATACAAACTTTACATTTTCTAAAATTAATTTTCAATAAACGGTTGAGCGATTAATATTAAAGCAACAAGGGACCGAGTCAAAAGTAAAACAAACATAACAAAAGGGGAACTGTACCAAACTCCAATCCATCACCACCTATCATATGATGACACGTTTCATTAACCCCCTATCTTATTCGCCATTCTTTCCATTCCGTCACCGCTCTGTTACCCATCCACCTGTCATCATTTTTTCCCTCAATTTTTTTCCTTTTTACTTTCGATTTCTTCGAACAAAATCCCCCGTCTCTCTCTGAATCTCTCCTCGAAAACGATTAGGGCCCAAACGAAACCTTTCTAAAAAAACGATGTCGTGCTCGTCGTCGTTCATGAAGCACTCGCGCCTTTCTCAGAGATTCTCGGGATCGTGGAGATCATCGTCCAAAACGGCGGCGTTGGCAACGGTCTCTCCCACGGTGAATCAAGCGGAGCTTTCTTCTCCGTCGTCTCCTTCTCCGCCGGAGGAGGGAGGAGATTCCTGGTCCACGATGCTGCCGGAGTTGTTAGGTGAGATCATGGAGCGCGTGGAGGTGAGTGAAGATCGGTGGCCTCACAGGCAAAACGTTGTCGCATGCGCCTGCGTATGTAAGAAGTGGAGAGAAGCTATGAGAGAGATCGTTAGGGCTTCTTCCCCTGGTAGAGGCAAAATCACTTTTCCTTCATGTCTTAAACAGGTGATTTAAAATTTTCCTTCATTTTTTTCTTCCTAATTGTGTTTTATTTTTTAATTGAATTTGGGATATAATCTCATCAACATTTTAAACTTTTCGATATTTAAAATTTGTAGGATTTCAAATGTTCCGGAATTGGTGAGAATTTTGTTTATTTGTTTGGATTTAAATTTTTGCATAAATTTCGTTATATTTGGATTTTATTGATTCGTACATTTTGTTCTTATACCATTTAATATAGGGATTACTTTTTGCTTCTCCTGTGTATTGGGTAATTTAAGGGAAATGTAAGAATTATAGAGGTACAAATCTGATGCAAATGTCATTTTTTAACATTTGAAATTCGGTGAAATTTTAGCCATGTATTATCCTATGAGGGTAAGGGTTGTTTTCTGGGCAGTTCAGAAATATGGAATTGTCCCTCCCAATCATCGTCATCGAGGAACTTCTTATTTTCATTTACACAAATGAAATTCTAAAACAAAATAAAGCATATAGAATTTATCTGTTTTGTGATCTTTAAAATTGTTTGTTCGCTTATTGCGGTTAGTTTGAGGTGTAGTTTTCATAAATTAAGTTGCTCCGCTGATTCTGGTTATGATAAAATGCATTTGGGATTTAGCGTTGTCAACCGATCAATTTGTTGTATGTCTTGTGAATTGTTATTGATGGTTTTATTACCTTTTGCTAATGCAGCCTGGTCCGAGTGATTTTCCAAACCAGTGTATTATAAAGCGGGACAAAAAGAACTCGACATTCTACCTTTATCTTTCTCTTACACCATGTAAGTGATTTTTTTTTGGTTTTAAAAACAAAGCATGATGACAACATGTTGATTAACTCTTATGTGAACATACATGCAAGCAAGGAAGTTGAAAAAAGGGAACAAAGTTGAAAGGGACATAATTGACTTTTTCTAAGATTCTAAATTGACTTTTGATTGGATGGCGGATTTCTGTCTTCTGACCTGATGCCTTTGCCTGAGTCAGTATGACTTGTTCTTAACCTTGAAAATATCCAGAACTTTAAACAAAGACCATCCATCTGCCTAATGATCATTGTTTTATTACTTAGTCTGATACCTGATATCTTTTTCTAAGCTTTACAGCTCACTTTGTCTTGGCCAAATTGAAATATGTACATTAAGTCTGCAAGCAATTATTTCATTCGAAAATGTTGGGAGTCGAAAAGCTGCCTAAGTTTGTTACCTTGTGATTTCAGTTCTTGAGAGCATGTAGAAGGGTTTTATTGTTATTAGATAATCTATTTCGTTATTTGTGGCCGCCATGTACTTAGATTATGTTAGTGGTTAAAATCTGCCTTATTTGAATATTTTCCCCTGATTTTTGGCAGCGTTCACCGACAAGGGGAAGTTTCTATTGGCAGCAAAAAGATATCGACATGGTTCTCATATCGAGTATATTCTATCCCTTGATGCAGATGATATATCTCAAGGCAGCAATGCATATGTTGGGAAGTTAAGGTAGGAGACCTGCATGATGTTTCAGTGATGTATTTTTTGTTATGATCCTTCCCTTAATTCTGTTGACAGAAGCTGCACTTTAAATTTAGGGTATATATTTATGGTTCTTAAGAATACAGATTTTAAGTGTCACCAGAGGAATTTTAAAAATTATCTGAAGAGAAGCATTTGGTTTATAGATGAGATATGGTTGAATTTGAGAGAGCAGGTGGAAGATTACTTTTATGGTGGTAGTACTAGCAGTCTTTGCTTACAATGCCATTACTTTTTCTTCTTTGTTGTGTTAGTATAAGTATAATACTTTGGAGTTCCTTTTATAGCTTTTAGCTGAAACTCACGTGTAAATTTAAAATCTTTGCAGTTCGGATTTTCTAGGCACCAACTTTACGATCTATGATAGTCAGCCGCCACACAGTGGTGCCAAGCCTTCAAGCAGTAGATCAAGTCGCAGGTTTGCAAGTAAGCAAATCAGCCCCCAAGTTCCAGCTGGCAATTTTGAGGTGGGAGGAGTGTCATACAAGTTCAATCTCTTGAAATCAAGAGGTCCGAGGAGGATGGTCTGCACTGTGAAATGCCCTTTGCCGGAAGAAAGGATTGAGAAGCATTTAGATGACTCCAAAGCAGAAGTGGCCGAGAATGTTGCACCTGGTCATGCAATTTTGAAGAACAAAGCTCCGAGATGGCATGAACATTTACAGTGTTGGTGTTTGAATTTCCATGGTCGGGTAACAGTAGCATCCGTCAAAAACTTTCAGCTGTCCGCGACTGTAGACCCAAGCCAACCAGGAGGGAAAGGAGACGAGGAAACGGTTCTCCTCCAGTTTGGGAAAGTTGGGGACGATACATTCACCATGGATTATAGGCATCCCTTGTCAGCCTTTCTTGCATTTGCCATCTGCCTGACGAGCTTTGGTACGAAATTGGCTTGTGAATAATTTTCTTTTGAAGTGTTTATACTTATATCGGGTTACATGTTTTATATAATTATATTCTACATAATGTCAAAGTTCATAAGTTTTGGACAGCCTCTGTTTAATGGTACAAAACAAATGGTGTACATGTTCCTTGTGTATCTATAACGTTTTTTAAAGTATTGGCTGCAAAACGTATCTCATGTTAGCTTGGTGTAGCTTACATCAAGGAGCAGTTCATTATGTCTTGAAATTTAAGGTCGGAAATATTTTGTTTAGATATGGATAATAATATTTATGTTAGGAGTGTGTCTTAAAAGTAATACGAAATTCACCAGTGCGGAACACAAACAACACAGTTAATCCTATGTTACAGTCAAGAACACACACAAACTTCATTTCATGGCCATAGAAATAAGACATTGTAAGATACTGTTCTTACAAGCGAGTCACAATAACGGTAGAAAAAACATTCATTTACATGGCCAAGTTTTAGGATTCGAGCCGTTGGACCGAATTTTAGTTCGGGTTGTTCTTTCCACGAGACCGTCTCTCACTTTCTCCCTCGCAGCTTTACACCAAGTGCCCTCTCCAGTTTACCGATTATCTGTTGATTAGGAATGGCTTTTCCAGATTCATAGTCCTGTATGATCTGGGGCTTCTCATTGATCGTCTGTGGGATGACAGAAAACTCAGTTCAAGAACTTACACATATAAATAATGATTCATCACTCTTGGGGAACACACATGCAAACATAGAGACAAGAGGGAGACCTGAGCAAGTTAAGCCTGTTTAAGTTTCTTATCCATTCGAGCTTGCGTGATGGCTTTCTTTAGTTCAGTCGGCACTAGCTCATCTGTTCACGAATTTGGGATCATATCATAATAGCCAATCATGTAAACCTAAATGCATATTGCTTGCTATGGCGGAGATCACTGAAATGCGTAATCAGAGATAAATCAAGGTTGCTATAAAGGCAAATCACAAAAAAGCAATATGCATATACAATGATAGAAGCATAATTGATCTTCCAAACTAATGGAGACATAGAGCATAGGTGATTCAACATGCATAGGACCAAAACAACTCAAGCTCGCTCAAACATTATAAGAAAAAAAAAAACAATCGCAAGGGAGAGAAGAAGAATATATGTACCAAAAAAGCTCAAGAAAGAAGAAATCAAAGCACACAGACATATGCAATAAAAACGCAATTCATATTGCAATTTGCGAAACCATTTGTTAAATCCCTTAGGCTAATAAGCAAATGAAAGCTACTGGTTATACAAGATTACACTGACAACATACACATCATTAAAATCAATTCCAACATATGCTTTCATTGCTTTTTATAATTAGGTAAATAGAAAGTAAAGGAATAAATATTTCTTACGAGCCAGATTTTTTGAAGTATTTATGTTCGAAATTTATTTTGGATATTTATTTAGATATGAGGTATAAGAATATAATACTTAAATGTAAGAAAAATTTTAAAAATTATTTGTTTATATCAAATACATAACTCGAGATCCTGATTATCAAAATTTAAAGTTACATCGCCCTGTTCTGTGATTTAAGTCGGCTACACGACCTGATATCAAAAGCTCAGACAGCAGCTACTTGTATTCTGAAATTTATGCTGCCTTCCGATGGACCAAACCATGATCTTCCCACAACAACACTTGAATGTGGTCTAAGTCAGGTGTCCGACAATGGTATATTTGATGCGAATCACGTATTAAATACAAATATTTGTTCTTTCTGTGCATATTCAAAAGTATTTCAAGAAAATAAAGAGTTAAAATAACATAAACAATAGTTGCGGATGTTGTGAACGTTGCATCGTGATATTTCTCCTAAAAATCACTATGATTTTAAATTGTGGTTACAGTTGTGGTGTTACGACGACCTTGAAAACCGTTACGATACTGAAAATCGTTACAATACAGCCGTTTCATTACATATACAAACAAATTAAATCTTAGCATTATACCCTACTAAGAACTTGGAAGCTCAAGTGCTGCAAATTTCATGCAAGTTGCCATTGAGAACATGCATACAAGGAAAAACCAAATAATTCAGATAAACTTGAGTGTGTGTTGCCAATGTTCTATTGATGTTTATTTTTCCAGTCAAATAATAAGCATACACAAGTAGCTTAAATTACAATTAGTAGTCTCACCTAAATATAGTTCAAACAATTAAAAAATAAAAAGGATGATGAAGTTCGAGTCTTTTTCCCCTCAACAAACCAAACCCTCAAAAGTAGAAAATTAGAATAACAAGCATATCCCAAAATAGCTAAATCTCTCCTTATAAATTCACCCAACTTTCACCACCTTTAATCATCCAATAAATAAATAAAACAAAAGCAAATAAATAAAATGGCAAAAGTTTCACAATTTGCTCTTGTTTCGTTGGCTATCTGCCTTTCATCTCTCCTCGGCTTGGCCGTCGCAGCTGAGGAGAAGTTCATTGTCGAAGGCAAGGTTTACTGCGACACCTGACGTGTCGAATTCGAGACCAAAATCAGCCAACCAATCAAGGGTGCGTACATGTATATATATATGATCATTCGTAATCACTACATTTTAACGATCTTGTTTTATTTATTATTATGTTGGTACATGAAGAGTTTCATTGTAATGTTGCAGGCGCATTAGTGAACTTGGAATGCCGGAACCGCACCGACATGAGGAAAATCACGCTCACCCAAGGTGTCGTGACCGACAAAGCTGGAGCATACAAGATCGAGGTGGAAGGTGATCATGAGGAAGAGATCTGTGATGTGAGTCTCGTCAAGAGCCCAAGGGCTGATTGCAATGATCCTAGAGGAAATCCAGGGTGGTTTTGACAACGAAAGACGGTGTCGACGGCCCTCAACGGTACGCCAACAATCTGGGGTTCAAGAGGAAGCAGGCGCTCCCGGAATCTGTCCAGGTTTTTAAGGAGATAGGATATTATGAAGTCGAAGAAGAACAAGGACATTCCCATTCCCCTTGATCATACTTCCACCCTACTTTTGCCATCGTAATAAAAATTAAGTAAAATAATTGTGATTACTCTAATAAATTATTCACAATTTATGATCAATCTGCTTGCGATTACTCTAAAAAAAGTAGCCATCTCAAACCAAGCCCAAAGCTAAATGCTTCAAATTTATATCATATATTTCAAATTTTATTTTCATTTTTAAAATTAAAATATTAAAACTATATTTTTGATTTACATCAAAAGTGTTGTAAGAAAAAATTTAAATTAAAATATTGAAATAGTAAACTATTTTTAAATATGAAAATTTAAAATTTACTTGTTAAAAAACAGTTTTATTTTATACAATGAAACTCGCAAATTGCTTTTAAATTTACTAAAATCGATTTTTTTTCTCATAATAAAAGATAATCAGAAAAATTATTAATTTACTTATTTTTTATATTTAAAAGATAATACACTATTTAAAGATAGGAATAATGACAACTTTAATCTTTACATTTTTTTATCAATTTAACTTTGTTTTGTTCATTCTTTTTTAGTTAAATTGATGTGTTTTAATAGGAAATGCTGACTAAGAGAAATTATATCATAGTCCCGGCTCGCCACGTCATCCATGGTCTTAACTAATAAAAAGCATCCATTTCATTAAATTTTTCCATGTCATATTTTTACTAAGTGCATATTCACTCAGATTTACTGTAAATTAAATTAAAAATCACTTTTTACCAATTGTAGATTCACTTGATAAAAATATGACATGGAAAAATTTAATGAAATAGATGTTTTTTTATTGGTTGAGACCATGAATGACGTGCCGAGCCGAGCCTATAATATAATTTCTCGCTGACTAAATAGTTAAATTATTCATGATAGTCGATGTGTCAAGCTGCGTAACCGTCTGAGTCACTTTACATTATTTTTTTAATAAATTAATTTTAATTTTTTATAATTTTAAAATTATATTCTATCGTGGCAAATTGTTATTTCAACAATAAAACATACAGAACTTAACAAGTGGTCTTAGTGGAAAAACGGATGATGTTCATCTTAGGAGACTCGAGGTCAGTCGTAATGTCTGTAAGGTGTATGTACGTTACCAAATGATTAAGAATATTTATGAACATATACCATCTTCTAATCACCTTTAGCTATTAAAAAACAATAAAACATACATGCACTACAACATGATTTGCCACATCAGTGTGATGATAACTTTAACGGTATAATAATAATAATAATAATAATAATAATAATAATAATAATAATAATAATAAAACAATTTGACTAAAAAAGGTTAATGTAAAATTTTGCTCAAAAAAGAATCATGATCAAATTAACAAAAATGTGTATACGTGAAGACTGAATATATCATTAGAAATTGAATAATCATTTTAATTAAGATACATATGATTATAAAAATAATGCGACTTAGTAATTTAAACAACTCTTTTTTATTTTTAGAAAATAACATACTATTTTAAATATAATTTTAAAATGGAGGGATCATAGCAGAATTTGATAAACTTCAAGGACCGTTGTGATATTATTCCATCGATAAATTCATAACCTCTAATGTTTGATTTATTTCTAGTTATTTGTATTTCATAAATATTAATATAAGGGTAAACTATATTGGTTGTCACCAATTACTAGGGTTTTGTTATTTTGGTCATCCAATTTCTAAAACTTTTATTTTTATGACTAATATTATAAATATTGATTATTTTAGTTAGTCCTTCGTTAAGAATTGATATTAACACATTTAATCTTACACATTCTATCAATTTGATCACTGATTTACTATTTTTACATTAGCATCATTTACATACATACATAGCCCAAATGATAAATAAATATCTAACTCATAAAAGATAAAAAGAATTGTTATATTTTGACACACAAATTGTGTAAATTTTTAAATAATTTTTTTTATTTAAATTATAAAATTTAAAATATAAATCATAAACTCTAAAATCATAAATCCTAGACTCTAAACTCGAAACTCTATACCTTAAATTCTAAATTTTAACCCTAAATTCTAAACTCTAAAATTTATATCTTAAACTCTAAATTCAAACCATGAATTCTAAACTCTAAACCTTAATCTCTAAATTCTAACCCTAAATTCTAAACTCTAAACTCTAAATTCTAACCATAAATCTTAAATTCTAAACTCTAAAGCATAAACGCTAAACTCTAGACCATAAATTAAACCAGTAAGCCTTAAAATTGATAATCTTGTATAAACTAAAGTTACAAGAACTTATGTATCAAAACATTTTAATCGCTCATTTTTTTCTGTTTATTTTATAACAATATTTCATAATTACAATCACTCATTCATTGGGGTAAAAAAATTAAGGGAAGGATTATAAATAGTACGATTTTTTAAAACAATTTTTACCTAGGGGAAGGGGAAGAGAAATTTGCTCCTAATGAATTTCGAATCCACGACCTATAGAGAGAGGAGGGTGTTAACTGAAAACTTTAACTGCTTGTTCTAAATATTATTGACAATAGTACGAAATTTTTTATTATTAATTATTTGTTCCTTAATCATCTTTTGATAGATAATAAGTTTTACTAAACATAGTCCAAACAATTAAAGAGGACGAAGGAGTCTCCTCCCCAACCAACCAAACACAACCCTTAAAAATAGAATTTTTGGATAACAACCATAGCCAAAATAAGTGAATTTCTCCCCATAAATTCACCATTCTTTGTCAAGCCTTGATATCCAAAAAAAAAAACAAACAAGAACAAGTAGGAAGAAATGACAACTTTCTGAATTCGCCCTCATTTTCTTCGCCATTTGTGTTTCGTCCTGCCTCGGCTTTGCCTATGGCGCAGGCGCCGCTAAACAAAGCAAGTACACCGTCGTAGGCCGCGTTTACTGCGACACTTGTGGTGTTGAATTCGAGACCAAGATCAGCGAACCCATAAGTGGTATGCATAATCGAACCATTACATTTTTTTACAATCATGTTACCTTCTTATATTTTGAACTTGGTATATTATAATTGGCAGGTGCAATTGTGAATCTGGAATGTAAAAACCGTACCAATGACGTAACTACATTTAAGAGCCCGGATATATCGACGAGCCCGACGGGAGAGTACAAGATCAAAGTGACGGATGATTACGAGGATTCCGATTGTGATGTCAACCTGGTGAAGAGTCCGAGGGAGGATCGTAATGAACCGACGGAGGCGTGGAGGAAAGCCAGGGTTGTCCTCACCACAGCCGACAGTGTCAGCGGTGACATTCGCTACGCCAACAATCTTGGGTTCAAGAAGAAGGAAGCTGTACCTCAATGTAAACAAATTCTTACAGAGATGGGGTATTATGAGCTCAAGGGTGAACTTGGAAGCGAAGTCGCCCCTTGAACCCTACACCAAGGGAAAACTTTAGTATGAATTTTCGCTTCAACTTTTTTAAAGTTTTTTTTTAATAATTTAAAGGCAAGTATAAGGTAGTATTTGTTCATAGATATTTTTAACTTTTTGACAATATAGATATACCTTGTAAATAGATCAATTTAAACTCGTATCTCCTAAGATAAATATCATCTGTTTTTTTACTAGGACACTTGTTGGGTTTCAACTTTTAAAGTTGTACTTTTACCCATCTAATAAAATTCTACTGTTTGTATAATAACTGACATGACTATGGAGAAAAAAATATTCTACAGTTATGCTTAATTTCACTCTAAAAATATAATTAAATCATACAATCTAAATTCTAACTATAAACTCTACAATTTAAACTTTAAATTTTAAACTAAAATTATCAACTCTAGCTTTAGATCCGTTTATGAAAAATAAGTTTTCCACAACCAATGTATGGAATATTTTATATTATTTATAATATATTCTAGTTTTCAATAATTGGGATTCAAATACGTAATCTAAAATTTATAGGCTTAACGCCAAAAAATACCCTTAAGGTATGAATGAATAGTTATTCAATTGACGATAAACAACTTGAAATGACTTGACAGAATAACACATTATCAGAAAAAAATAATTTTATATTTCACATGGTTTTATAAAATTATTTTTTTAACTAACGTGTTATTTTGTAAAGTCAACACATTTATTTATATGACACTGTTATGTTAGCATACATTGCCATGTAGGCATACACTGCCTTATAGGCTTATCACATCATTTCAAACCATTTAATGTTAGTTGACTAATAATTTTTATCAACATAAATATTATTTTAACCTAAAATAAAATATTAAAAAGTTAAAATACTTCAAAAGATATCAGCCAAAATGCCAAATGATTATTCATTCACATTTTTTGGCACTATGCCAATATATATATATATAAACTGATAACCACTCGACCTATAAGTTTTATAATATTATTTTCCCTAATCACATGTTTTGTATAAGTACTATTCATATGCATTATGTCTCTCAAATTCTAGTTTATTTCACAAATTAAAATACATTATTTTTTGTATGACAATTAATATCATTATATGAATGCTTTTACCTTTCAATACTTTTTTATAATCGTTAAACACTATCACTGAAAATATCTGATTAAGATTTGATCACAAAACTAATGAACCAAAATATAAGTATTTTATATTTTCCTTTGACTAAGTTTAGGGGTTTTTAACGAGGCACATGGTAATAATTTCTCTTCCCCAAAAAATATAAGTATTTATTGAATAATTTTAATATTTTTTATTGATTGAGAATACACAAAATCTAAACTTTACGGGTAGTTATACCATGAACTAACGGTAGAAACTTTTTTGTTTTCACAAGCACCATAATTTTAGGAGTTAGAGATCCATTTTAGGGTTTATAGTTTAGGAGTTTCGGTTTGAATTTAGGGTTTTTGGTTTGAATTTAGGGTGTATGGTTAAAATTTAAATCTCTTATAATAGATTACCCTAAACCCTAACCTCTAAACCTTGAATTCTAACCCAAACCCCTAAATTCTAACCACAATCCCTAAATTCTAAACTCCTAAACCTAAACGAGATCTCTAAACTATACGTTATTTATAATTATTTATTTTTTATTGATTGACAACACTAATGAATCGAATTCTTTTTAAAAATTTCATTAAAAGTTAAATTAAAAATATTTTTAATAAAGTTTTTTTCTTTTATTTTTAATTTAAAATAAAAAATAAAAAAATTGCTTTAACATTTTTTATTCTTATTCTTCGCGTAGGTCCAATCATTTTAAAAGTTATTAAAAATAGTTAATGATGCATATCAGTACATATAATTAGTAGTACATATCAGTAGGGGTGGCCAAAATTCGACTCGACTCGAAAAAAACTGAATTATTCGACTCAACTCGACACGAAAAAAACTGATTATTTTTTACTCGACTCATAATTTCATAAACTCGACTCAACTCAAAAAAAATTCAAATAAAGTTTGAGTTATAGAATGAAAGTTCGAATAACTCAAAATTTTTAGTAATTAGTTGATCAATTTTCAAGTTCGAGTCGAGTCTATCAATTCTGCCTGATATATTATGTATATCACATGTGAAAATATGAAGAAATATACATGTATATCGTATACGGATATAGAAAGTCGTTTAAATTGGAATCAATAAGTATTATAACATTCTAAATAATTACAATTAAATGTGTACAAAACTCGAAAATTCAACTCGACTCAAAAAATTTTAAATAAAATTTGAATCAAAAAATATGACATGTAAACTCAAATAACTCAAAATTTTTTTACTCAACTCGATCGAACGCTCAACCCTACATAGTTACATGACGTTTACTCTAAATTTTTTCATTTTTATCGTGTTATATAAATGAGTTTGGCATATTTTCATATATATATTTGTTTGTTTAACCATTGGTTATCGACCAACCGGTTGACTAATTCAAATCGAGTTTTGCAGAGGTTCGTTATGGGAGCAACCCTCCTAACTCTGTTTTCTCCATTCATAATATCAGATTCAAACCCCTACTTCTGACTTGTTTAAGGGATCTAATGTCTTATTCCACTGGACCAACTTGTTGGTGAATTTGATCATATATTCTTTCTCATATCCTTTTATTTTATTTTATTTCTAACTAAATATGAGATTGTAGTATTTTTATGGGTCTAATTATGAATTTATCCATCCACTTTATAAAAATTAAGAAAGTAGTCTTTTAATTTTAATTTGTCAAAATTTGATCCTCATGCTTTACAATATTGAGAACCTAGTTTGGTTAATGAAAAACACGTGGATTTGAGTTGTTGATTTTTGGATCAACGATTTAACGATAAGGTTTAACAATGATAAACCAACTACACTAAATTCTCACTTGCTTAAAGTATAAGAATCAAATTCTAAAAAAATTAAAGCAGTTAGATTAATTTCTCAGGTTTTCATAAAATAGAGGGATGAAATTCTTTTTATGGGAAAAATTATATAATAAGTTCTTTTAATTTATTTTTTTTCACATTCTTAAGATATATTTATTTTCTTTTGACCATCCAATGTTAGCATCTACCATGGAAAGATTCATAGAGAATTTCAGTTTGGCTCATTTGAAAAATATATATATTCCTGTTTAACATAAATTCCTTGTCTTCAAAGGCCAGTGAAAAACATCAATTGGAAGAAGTGAACATAAGTCTAAACTACTTTCTTTTAAGATTCTTATTTTATTACAAGATCATTGTAAAACGTTGAAATATGTGTATTTGATTCATCAATCGGAATAAGTGAACTTAGAGATTATGGATCCAAACAACAAGGTCCAACTGGTAATCTGTTTAGTATTGCTTAAGAAGGTCTCGAGTTCAAAGATTTGTGTTTGTGTATGCAGAAAATTTTCGCTGGGAGACTCGTCCACCAAAGCCAGGTGCTCGACGCGAGTCGGTCCGGATTAGTCTGGGCAAAGTCCAGTTCAAACATGTGGAATATATATTTCCATTACATTAAAAACATGGTTAAACATAGATAGTAATACAAGTAAAACAGATAGAAACTCTTCTAGACATAATTTTTAATGGCAGAACTGTATTGTCACCTCTCCAAAAGTACTGTTTTAATGCTAATCTTACAATGCTTTTGCTTGTTTTTAGGTACATTTAGTTGCATTAGGATGTTAAAATCATGCATTTGCATAAGGAGTTTGGAATCTTGTCTATGTCAGTGTGAAGGGTTGTTTTGTTGGCAAGTTTGCAGGTTTGGCATAGGATTTGGACCAGAAAAGCAACACATGAAGGAATGCCAGAGAGAATACCGAGTGCTGTTAGCACAGATGGACCAGACAATGCCAAACACCAGATGGCAGAGAAGTGAACTTGATGCCATGCCAAGAAGCTGTTGGACCCCGAAAAAATAGGATATGGTCAGGCTCCGAAAAGATAGCAATTGGAACAATCTCCGGAAAATAGCGGATAAGATGGTGCCAAGACTGGTTGGCAGAATCATGCCAAGCTTGGACGTCAAGGCATCGTCGGTAGTATGACATCAGCCCTAGCCTGATCAGCTCTCATTCAAATCTGGATAAGAAGATAATCCCTTATCCATTGGGCAGTTGAAATTCAAAATTTGAAGAGCTAATCCTATCCCTTCCTCGCACACCTATTTAAACACCAACCAAGCAAGCATTTGAGAGGGCGGAGAAGATTGGAACGTGAGGAGTTGGTGTGCGACGATTGACGACCGTCTGCACCTAGGAAGGGTGGTCCAACCAGCTTGGCCGAAAAGCCTGGATCTTGAAGGGCTGCATCGAGAGACCCCTTCTAGCCCATTTTCTCTTTCAAGTTATTTTAATTTGTTTTTAATGATGATGTATTGAGAAAACGTTTGTGGGTTGTTGGTTAAATCCCTCACCATGAACTAATTTAATAGTTGGTGGGGGATGTTTGCGTTAAACGCTATATTCATGTTTTAGCTTTTAATAATAAATCTGCCTTGGCACTGTTTTATCTATTCGGCATACTTTAATGTTTCCTAAATACTATGCCAAGCGAGAGCTGACACTGTTGGCCTATTGCTCATCAATATCTTAACAGACTTGGGGTGGCAACGATTAAGTTGTTGAATACCGAGGAGAGAAACTTCGAGAGAAGTCGTTCAAGTAGATGAACTTACTTCGGGAGTGAAATCTACCCCTTAGAAGTATAGATTGGATCTTAATCAAATTGGTTTATTTAAAAACAAGCACTATAGAGATATAAGGTTTTTACATGATCAATTTAGGGCAATGACCATCGAGAGAGGCTTTGCTAATTTTGAATCTGCTCGGCAAACAATGCCAAGACATGTTGCTGTTAAGGGCTGGCACGACATGAAAAGCGTGAGAACCAAGCATTCCCTGCCAACACTCATCATTCATTAAAGCACCTTCCTTGCCAACGTCTTTACTTTTATTTATTTTCTTTTCAATTATTTTCAAAATCAACTTCAAAACAAATCAACTTTTTCTTAAGGCAAGTAACAATCAAGGCAATTGAATTCCAAGTCAATCTCTGTGTGATCGATACTCAGCTTACCAGCTGTATTACTTGCAGACCGTGTATACTTGCATGCAAAAGACTCATCTTGGCACTATTTATACTTTTCCAATATATATTTTCTGCCCCTTTTTGCCAGCATTTTACCCAGATAGTCTACAAGTTTTTGGCGCCGTTGTCGGAGATTGCAACAGAATTAATTATTTTTAAATTTTTACTTGTCTTTCTTTTATTTTTGTTTTTGTTTTCACCTTTTACTTTCTTCGGTGTTGTAGACACTAAATTTTGTCTGAGTTTAAATTAAAAATGCTCGAAATAAGATCAATTCACATCCCCTTCTTGATACCCAAAACTTTATACCCTAAGCTCAAAATTACATGGCCCATTATATATTATTTTACATAGTATAAAAAAATACAAAAAATAAATAAAAATCCAAACTCTTTCCTCATTAAGACTTTATTCCTATTGGTTGGATGAATGCTTGAATCCTATTGGATGGACAACTACTTAGTGGGTATGTCTTGAATCTCATTGGTTCTATTTTATAGGATAATAATAAAATAATTATAATACTTATCAACCCCTACGTACCCTAAAAAAAACAACACACGGCAGTTTTCATTTTTTTTACCCATTTTTTCATTTTCCAACCGCCACATTTTCATTTTCTTCATAGCAATTCCATTTCATTTTCCCCAACTCCACTGCCACTTTCATTTTTTCCATCGTCCACTTCCACTACACAACCAAGCCCACAAAATCCCTCCCTGCCGCACCACCAAGCCACTGAATATTTTTTATTGGAATCACCAACTCTTAAATCAAGCTTTTCAACCCAACAACAAAGATTTGTGAATTGATCGATGGAACATAAATTTGAATTTTAGTATTTTCTTCCCTATATTTCCCATGTGTAATCATTCTTATGATTTAATGGAAATATTGATGTTTTGTTGGTAATGTTTTTTTATTTGTTTAAGTTTCATTTTTATATGTTTATCTTGATGATTTATGTGATAATTAGTATGGATTAATATATGTTGGATATTTATGTTTGGTTTGGTGGTTATTTATTTATTTAGTTTGATGTAATGCATGATAAAGATAGATATAGCCTTTAAATTTATTTTGTATGTGTATATTGTATATTTAAATTAGTAAATATATGTTTATTTATTTTCCTTGTAATCGTATATGTATTAAGTAAGTGTATATTGTATACTGTTTGCCATGTTTTATATAAAATTTATATGTGGACGCATGCCGCTCTGTTCTTGTCAGTGTAGTGACCCTTTTTATATATGTTTGCACGTCATTTATGTTACTTTAACATAGTGTAGGTTTGCTTATTCATATTACATAGTTTACATATTTATGTGCAGATGGTTTGTATGTGTTGTTGCACATATGTGATTGCCGTACCGTATTGCCATGTTTAATATTGCATTTGAGATATAAATTTGTTAATGCGGTGCCTTGTTATTCGGGGTAAATGCGGCCAGTATCAAATGTAGTGATGGTGGTTTTGCGGTTTACTTTCGAATAACGAGACCTTTAAAATAGACTCGCATGCATAACCGGATCTTAAATTAATCGTCACTTTAATTTACAAAGTTCGATATTAACAAGGCGGTAATTATTATTTTCTTTTTACGGTACCAATTTTTGGGCGGTATGGAGTGCCAAAACTTTCCCCATCTGTAACCGATTCCCGAACCCCGTTTTTTATCGAATCTCTGGTTTTATGGTGTCTGGCCGGTGGCGACTCCAAGTGTTACTGTTTTTTAAAAAACACGAATTTTTAAAGTATTCCTTATTTTCCAAACATTAAAAAAAACATAAGGAAAATCAAATTGCGTATTTTTAGCGATACTTCAAAATTTTTTAATAGGTTGCTACAAGTGTATGACCAGAAGCCATCCTATGGTGGATAGGTGGCCATACGATCTAGAAATAGAGAAAACCTTGCGGAGGTTAAAAAGAAGATTTCGAGAGATGCAAAACCAAGGTAATGGAGGGAATGGTGTGGTGAACAATGCAGGAAATCTATTTAACAATGAGATACCACCACCACCCGCTGTCATAATTGTTAATGAGAGACCTATTAGAGAACATTCGTCACCGACCATTGACAATTTGAAGCCAGGACTTGTTGGCATAGAGGTAAACGCTGTCAATTTCAAACTTAAGCCGGTAATGATTCAAACTCTTTTGAATGTAGGTCAGTTTGATGGAGCACTCACTGGAGATCCGAGGTAACATCTGAAGCAATTCATGGAGATTTTCCAGTTATTTCAACAAAATGGAGTACCTGAAGATATTGTGAAGCTGATGTTATTTACTTTCTCTTTGAGAGACAGAGAAAAGGCTTGGTTTAATTCCTTGCCACCTGGCTCAGTTACTTCATGGGCAGACCTATGCCAGAAGTTCTTGACAAGATTACAGCCGCCAATACTCACTGTCAAACTGCGAGGTGAGATCATTACATTCAGGCAGGCTGAGGATGAAGCCTTATATGATGCCTGAGAAAGATTTAAAGACCTGTTGGGGAGGTGTCCTATGTATGGATTCCCGAATTGGACCCAGATCCAGACCTTTTACAATGGATTACATGAACAAACGAAGACTGTTGTTGATGCTTCAGCAGCTGGTTCATTGCTTGACAAGACGTATACCGAGGTTGTTGATATTTTAGAGAGGATTGCAATCAATGATTTTGAATATCCTGTTGCGAGACTTGGGACCGAAACTAAAACCAATGGGAAATTTTATGTTGACGAACTAACGTCCATTCATGCCGAGATTTCCAACCTTCCTAGCATGG
Source organism: Hibiscus mutabilis (assembly GCA_019671005.1). Classification (NCBI taxonomy): domain Eukaryota; kingdom Viridiplantae; phylum Streptophyta; class Magnoliopsida; order Malvales; family Malvaceae; genus Hibiscus; species Hibiscus mutabilis. Next base: position 9,670,195 of record CM033741.1, read on the forward strand.
TAAGAACGTTGCAAAAGAACAAAAAGTCCCAGGAAGTCAAAGCATTAGACCATTTCTGTACAATTTATGGAGATAATCATCATGTGGATGAATGCCCTGCCAACCCTGAATCGGTAAACTTTGTTGGCAATGTTAATCGTTACTATAATCCTAACTCCAATACTTATAATATAGGTTGGAGACAACACCCTAACTTAGCATGGGGAAATCAAGGAGGTAACCAGTACAATGCCCAGCGCCAGAACACCCAGAGGCAGAATAACAATGCCATGCCAGCATTCTATCAGAATGCCCTGCCACAGAAAGCCCAAAATACTTTCTAGCAAGGGTAGAGACTCAACCAAGGAGGCACTCTCACGGAGTACATGGAAAGGAATGATGCCACAGTCCAGAGTTTGGCAGCATCAATGAGAAATTTGGAAGTCCAAATTGGATAGATTGCCAATGCACTCAGCAATCGACCCCAAGGGACATTGCCAAGTGACACAGAAGATGCTCGGCACAAAGACAATGAGTAGTGCAAAGCTATAACTCTTTGAAGTGGTAGGCAGTGCGAGATGGAGAAGGTTGCTAAGCAGCCAATTAATTTCCAAGTTGAGAAGTCTGTGCCAGTAGATAATCCCAAGGAAGCAGAGAAAGAGGAAACAAAAGTAGATGATGCCGGAATCGATGCCAAACAGCATACCGATGCCAGCACCGATGCCAACACTGATGCCAAACAGACTGGTGCCAGCACTGCATTGGCAAAGCTGGTAGAGCAGGCACGTATTTATCCATTACCACCATTTCCAGTAAGACTTCAAAAGCATAAGCAAGACCAACAATTCAATCGCTTCTTGGAGGTTCTTAAGCAATTGTAAATCAACATTCCATTGGTAGAAGCCCTTGAGCAAATGCTTAACTATGTCAAATTCAAGAAGAAAATTTTGTCCAAAAAGAGAAGGTTGGGAGACTTTGAAACTGTTGCTCTGACCAAAGGATACAGTGCCATGATCCTAAACTGATTGCTACCAAAGCTAAAAGATCCGGGAAGCTTCACTATTCCCTGTACCATTGGCAACAAATTCATGGGCAAAGCATTATATGACCTAGGAGCCAGCATCAACCTGATGCCAATGTCAGTTTTTCGGAAGCTTGGCATAGAAGCAAGACCTACCACGGTGACACTTCAGCTGGGAGACCGATCCTATGCACATCCCAAGGGTAAGATTGAGGATGTGTTGGTAAAGGTAGAAAAATTTATTTTTCCAGCTAATTTTATCATTTTGGATTATGAGGTTGATATTAATGTCCCAATTATTTTGGGTAGACCTTTTCTTGCCACAGGTAGGGCTTTGATTGATGTTCATAAAGGGGAACTAACAATGCGCATGAATGACCAGCATGTTACATTTAATGTGTTTCAAGCTTTGAAATGTGCAGATGAACCTGATGAGTGCCAAGCAGAGGAGATGATGGAGTCCATTTACACTTTAGACACGACACAACTATGACAGCATACAGAATTTGATGCCAGCAACTTCGATGGCATAGCTGAACTGTTTGAGAAACCAGAAGAACCAGTCTTGGAGGCTGAAGAGGCAAGTTATTTTAAGCCACTACAGTTGGCTGGCACAGAGATCAAGTCACCTAGACCATCAATTGAGGAGCCACCAGCGTTGGAACTAAAACTACTGCCAGATCACTTGAAGTATGCTTATTTAGGTGAACTCTCAACTCTGCCGGTGATCATTGCCACTGGTCTCACTAATGATCAGGAGGAAAGATTGCTAGCAATATTACGTGATTATAAACAGGCATTAGGTTGGACTTTGGCAGACGTCTGAATAATTAGCCCAACCATTTGCATGCACAAGATTATCTTAGAGGAGTATTATGGCAAGACCATTGAAGGCCGGAGAAGGCTAAACCCGAGCATAAAAGAGGTAATGAAAAAAAGATCATAAAATGGCTTGACACTGGGATTATATATCCCATTTTCGATAGCTCTTGGGTTAGCCCGGTGTAATGTGTGCCTAAGAAGGGTGGCATGACTGTGGTACAAAGTAGTAAAGCTAAATTGATCCCCTCCAGGACTATCACAGGATGGAGAGTGTGTATGGACTATAAGAGGCTGAACAATGGCACGAGGAAAGACCACTTCCCATTGCCATTCATTGATCAGATGCTAGACAGGTTGGCAGGTAAAGCTTTCTATTATTTTTGGATGGTTATTCATGTTATAATCAGATTGCTGTCGCCCCTGATGATCAAGAGAAGACCATGTTCATGTACCCATATGGGACGTTTGCATTCAGAAGGATATCGTTTGGCCTATGTTGTAACACCCTCGACCCGGATGTCACATTTGGGCCTCAAGCCCAACCCGTTATTATAAAATTTTAACCTAGTTTAGCCCAATCCACAATATATTTTGAAAGTCCATTTAATTACAGCCCAATAAAACATAATAAATAATTAAAAATATATACAATGGAGCTTCTTTTAAAATTACATTATAAAACCTTGACTCGATAGTTTGAAAAATCCAAATACGATTTACAATATACAATAGGTTCCTACGAATACAAATCCCAAAAACCTAAATATTGTACTATGAAGAGACGAGGCTGGAATCCTTCCCAGATGGTGCTCCTTCAAGAACGTGCCAAACCTACTAACCTGTGAACAGAAACAACGATTCCGAACGCCGAGCTAACAAAGCTCTCTGGATACACCGCCACTCAACCATGCTTCATGCAAATCATAAATAAAGCAATGCAACAAGAATGATATCATGGCAAGATAATAATGGCGCTACCATATCCACCTAAACACATGGCATTATGAATGTATGATAACGCACACAGCTCGTACAAGTATCTCATATGTTTACCTAGCACCACACTGATGACACCAACAACATTAAGTGAGGTCCGCGTCCACAAAGCATCAAAATCCTACACTTGAGTGATGCCCACGTCCACATAGCATCGGGATCCTATACTCTGAGCAGGGCCTGCGTCCAAAAAGCATCAGGATCCTATACTCAAGGGGATGAGGCCCGCATCCACGTAGCATCGGGACCCTACATCCATGCTCGAGATCTCTCATCAAGCATTTTTGAATGAGGATCGCGTCCATAAAGCATCAGGATCCTACATTCAGGAGTCTTCAAGGTGTTGCAACACACTTAGGGTATCCAAATCCCAACAACAAGGGATGACTCGACTATCTAGGCGTCTCATTAGCACACAACAAGGACCCTAGTAACCACACAGCTCTAGACCTCGACACAAGGGTCTTACCGCACACAGCTCTAACACCTTTACCATAGCCTTATGGTTTTTATCAGTTATTATATCACCCCGTTGAATTATCCATTCATTAGCATGTTTATAAAGTACACATTAGCCATTCTCATTAATTAATCTGATTATCCGACAAGACTCAACCTTATAGGCGCCATTTTCCGCACACAACATGGACCTAGATTACCACACAACATCCACGATCCGCCTAGGATCCCTATGGTTTACCACCTCACATAATTTACCCAACATTTACCAAGTCATTAGCCATTACTCGTACGGGGTTAAAATTTCCATTTCTCAGTTTTAATATTCATTTTACACCTTAACGGGCCCCCAAGGCCTTTTGCCTCAAATTATAACACCCCCGAACGCCACCTCAAAATTATTGGGCAGATTGCCCAGCGAGTATCGATACTCCAAGATGAGTATCGGTACTCCACTATAGGTATCGGTACTCCCCCATGAGTACCGATACTCTAATTAGGCTCGAAAGAATTAAACCCTAAGCCGTACTAATATGCTATGTATCGTTCCGATACTCATCATCGATACTATGATCACCTTGTATCGATCCACCCCATACCGGTACTCCCACAAACGCGTACCGGTACGCCAAGCCTTTCCAGGTAATGTAATAGTGCGTACCGATACTCCCCTATGAGTACTGATACCCCTACTAGATTCGAAGGAATTTAACCCAAGAGACTATCGATACGTTACGTACCGTACTGGTACTCAAAGCCTTTCCAGGCAATGTAACAGTGCTTACCGATACGCCCCCTTGCGTACCGGTACACGAAGGCGTCTCTAGAATCCTTACCTTACAAGAGGTACTGATACACGGGGAAGCGTATCGGTACTTCCCCCATAAATCTTCCCCCATTTACACTAAGGCGTACCTATACTCTAACCCCAGTACTGGTATGCAAGCCCAAATTTTGAACTCTGGGTACGAGTTTCACCTAAAAACCCTATTTAACCCCCATAGTTAAATCCTAAATTAATCCTACAAGTTATTATAAAGGTATTAAGTCGGTTTTTACCAATTTTAAGCCTTAGCAACATCAAACCCACATTTTACCATTAAAAGGGTCAACCCAAAGCTTATCAAACCACAAACACCAAAACATGTACAAAGCTTATTTTTATGAGTTGCAGGAAACAATAGGAGTTAGTAGTGTGCTAACCTCGAATTAAAGCTGATGAAGATGCCCTCAAAGATCCATTCTCGTTCTTCTTCTTCAAGCCCTCACCAAACACCTTCTTCTACCGCAACCAACCATTTTTACCTTGGTTGGTAGATCTCTCAAAGCTGAACAAGCTTCACTTCTTGCCCCAAACGAGATTCTTACTCAAACTCTCAAAGATTACACATTTTACTTCAACTTGGGTAGGAAGATGGATATGAGAAAGAGGGAGAAGACAATGGGACAAAGGTTACTTCACCCTCCAACTTTTTTGCAAAAATTAAAGTCTCCCATTAGCTCTCATTGTCTTTAATTATGATTTTACCCATTTGCCCTTCTTACTTTCACCTTAGCCAAACAACAAACCCACAACACAAGCCCAAAAGCTTTTCTTCAAGCCCAGCAATGCTCTCAAGGCCCAGTATCTCAACCTAAACGTGAAGCCCATGCCTCGGTTTAACCCGACCCTCAAGTTCCAAAACCCGAGTCGTTACAACTCTCCCCTCTTGGAAGAAAATTTCATCCTCAAAATTTAGATAAATGCAAGAGATATGTAACCAAAACAGGCCTAACCACTTCACTATTCAGACATGATCACCTCGATTAGGGAGAGTCCCCCTTCAATCCACCTTAAACAGAACCATAGCATTAAACCACACACTCTCAACATTTCTTTTTGAGATTTCTCACGACTCTTTTTCAACAGCCAACATCACTTACGACGATCCGCTAACCATAACATCAACTTAAAGAACTCACCTTTAAGGGATTCTACCTTGGTTAACCAACCCTTCTATTAGCATTCGTTAGCCAAAACTAAACTTAGACTTTATCTACATCTAAAACACTAAACCACATTCACAAGACATTGTCAAGATCGCATCACGCCTAACAACCATATCTTGGTCAAACCACTAAAGGACAAGAAAAACCCTAAAAATCGGTCATTAACATCAATTTACCTTGAACTAACAGTTCCTCTCTCTCCAGACTTGACCCACCAAGTCAGAACCTAAGACTTCACTTTATCCAAACTTACTTTTAATAGGATCAAAAACCACTCACGAACTCGCACAAGTAACCCAAAACTAACCATTCTATTTGCGAAGATCTAAACAATCAGATGCAATGAGCCATCTGACTGTCCTCAAAGATCTCCAACTGGCCTATCTAAAAGCATTTCTTGGCATCACAATCATTCGGTTACCCTCAACATAGCTATTGATCCACGTTTCTGTTGCGCTATTCTGATAACTTCCACCATGTTTGTCTTAACCGATAATAACTTTGGTTGAACTTAATTGGGCAATCCTCTAACTTCCAAGATCTAGCTCAACAGGTGTACAAGCCAAATAACTATCATCACGATTCTCCCTTAAGACCTTAACCATGTCCATCACAACCTTCATTTACCCTTTTTGACGGTACCTTACTCCTACAAACAACACGCAAAGCTCTCACATTCTATGGCCACAATAAGGTCGCCAAACTCATGCGAAACTGACTACGGTCTCCTACCATTACACTACAGCCCAACACATCCAAACCCACCATACAAGTTATTCTCACGCAGGCACGATCTCGATGAAGCACTTGGCAACAACACCCAATCGGTCGCTTGCACTAGTGTGCCCCCAACAAAGAGTCCATTACGTACCATACCACAGGGTGACGGACACTAACAACGAACTCAACCTTACCTTTATTTCCGTTCTAAACCATAATCAACCGATAAGATTGCTTGTTCACCAAGGGTACTTCATACCTTCAAAACACCCACAACTCTAAGACCAGAGACTCTCAACCCTTGCGTCTGTAACGCAAGCTAAGAACATCTTGCAACATATATAACCTTCCTCGAGCTAGCATTGCGGAGCACAACATTCACTCTAGAGAGGTTAAGATTATTCTCATCTAACACTAACAATTAGATTCAAGCAATCTAAAACTTCTCAACTTCTCATTCATATCATACGCCCCCATGCGCTCTCAATAACCGTCTACGATAAAACCTTATCTAGCAAAGGATGTAACTCTATTTACCATCTAAAGCAACAACAAACCCAAGATTTACCAAGATGCACCTCACAAGAACCAGTCTATTACACAACCAAAGAGCTAATCGGCTAATATAATAGCTGAAACCAATACTAAACTTAATTAACTGACTTATCCTCGGTCGCAACGCTGTCAACTCTAATCTGAGCAGCAGACTGCCTCACAACACCTCCTGCACCAACCCTAGCAGTGGATCTCACAAGACCTCCACCTCGATGACCTGACGGTGCCTTAGCTCTGCCTTTAGCAAAACTCTGATCATGTCAGGAAGTAGCCAACCTCTGAGACTGAAATGATGTATCATCATCCACAATAGGGCAGTCTCTTGCCATATGCCCTAGTGCTCGACACTGATAGCAACCCTCCGAAGCAAAAAAACATACCCCCAAGGTGATGTCGGCCATAATGCTCACATGCCGATGGAAGCGATGCTCTAATAAAACCATAAATACTCCCTTCTAGAGTAGGAATCAAAAAGCCTTTACGAACCCTCGATCTAGATTCCCAAACTGACTCTTGGTGACTGATCCGAAGTAACTCTCTTTGAACTCCTCAGAGCACAAAACCCCTTGTGCAGATAGGGAGAAGAATCAACGATATCCTGGGTTTCTACATCATGACCTATAGAATCTTCGAACAGATCAAATGTTGAACTCTGAAGTCGCTCAAGTGCCTTCGCACTATTGTCTAACTCGGAGAATGTCCCAAGCAGACTCGCTATCACATGCAACTGAATGTCAACATTCAAGCCTTGTCTGAACCTCTTGCTCCTCAACTCTTTCGTGACGACAACTCTATGGCATAATGGCTCAACACAAAAACTCTTGCTCATAAGCATACACCGTTTGATCTCTTTGAACCAGATATAGAAACTGGTCCCCACTTCATCCATATGTACTTTACTGATGTATTTCTTCCGAAACTTATCCACAAAGATGTCACATGTCTAGAGCGCAGGCTGTATACTCGACTCTACGGTCTCTTACCATTCGTATGCATTACCTTTAGGAAAAAAACAATACAATCAAGATTCTTTTAAGACTATTCCACGTCATCCTCGTATCCCTCTAAGCGTTTCTTAACCATCAATCCGATCGATCAGGTCATCCTTTCTCAACCCCTTTTTTCTATACTTAGATTCATAACAATACTGTTCCTCCCTTTAAAGGAACATGGCTCCCTTCATGACTCTCTTTGGTCAAACTCACACCATCAACCCAACGGGTCTGAACCGCATTTAGAATATCGTAGTTTGTCTTTCTCATTACTCTGGGTTTGGTTCCCCCAAAACCTCGAAGCTTCCAACACTACACTCGTCATCTCAAGCTGGCTCATGACCGGACAACAATTGGTGGCCAAGATCATATCAACTCATTTAGAAGGCAACTCCGTTGTATCTGTCAACCACGTATCCTCAAGCTTTACTCAAGCATCTCCACGCGCAGAACCCACAATATCCTTCCGACCACTACTATAAACAATCGCAACAAGCATACCTTGCTCAAGATCTCAGGGCATTCGGCCTAATAAGATTATACTTGAGACCTCACAACCATCATATACTTCTGTACATTAGACGAAAACGCATATCTGTCAGGCGTACTACATCCCTATCACATGGTACCCACCATTAAGGCTCACTAACTACGAATGATGAGACCCTCGATCGACACTCTATCACGAGTCAATCAAAAGTAAGTCCTCTTATCTGTTCCACAAGGGTTATCTACCAACACGTAGAATCTCACCACAAGAGGTTCTTACCATGAACTCAAGGCTTTAAGGTAACTTACGGAACATAACCATAATTACTCCTCTAGCGATGGGAGGATGGCACACCCTCAACTCCTCCATACCTTCATAATCCCAAGCTTAACGTCTGAGATAACTCCGATCTCAAAATCATTCTCAAAGGAATCAGCCAACATTACAGTACTCACGGTCGTGATCGAATCTATCTTAATGTCACAACCAGCGCCACGCGTGAACACAGGGCACACCATTCAGATTCCAGTCTTGAAAGAGTATAACATAGACACAAGGGCTCGTATTCGCTAGACACCTATTCCCGACTCTTAACCACCCTGGGGTTTTCCTAGAACAAGCTAAAGCGAGGCTCTGATACCATTAAATATAACACCCTCAACCCGGATGTCACATTTGGGCCTCAAGTCCAACCCGTTATTATAAAATTTTGACCTAGTTTAGCCCAATCCACAATCTATTTTGAAATTCCATTTAATTACAGCCTAATAAAACATAATAAATAATTAAAAACATATACAATGGAGCTCATTTTAAAATTATATTATAAACCATTGACTCGATAGTTTGAAAATCCAAATACGATTTACAATATACAATAGGTTCCTACGAATACAAATCCCAAAGACCTAAGTATTGTACTCTGAAGAGACGAGGCGCTGAAATCCTTCCAGATGGTGCTCCTTCAAGAACGTGCCAAACCTACTAACCTGCGAACGAGAACAACGATAGCGAACGCTGAGCTAACAAAGCTCAGTGGATACAGCGCCACTCAACCATGCTTCATACAAATCATAAATAAAGCAATGCAACAAGAATGATATTATGGCAAGATAACAATGACGCTACCATATCCGCCTAAACACATGGCATTATGAATGTATGATCACGCACACAGCTCGTACAAGTATCTCATACGTTTACCTAGCACCACACTGATGACACCAACAAAATTAAGTGAGGTATGCGTCCACAAAACATCAGAATCCTACACTTGAGTGAGATACGCGTCCACAAAGCATCGGGATCCTACACTGCGAGTAAGGCCCGCATCCACATAGCATCGTGATCCTATACTCTGAGCAAGGCCCGCGTCCACAAAGAATTAGGATCCTATACTCAAGGGGATGAGGCCCGCGTCCACAAAGCATTGGGATCCTACATTCGGGAGTCTTTAAGGTGTTGCAACACACTTAGGGTATCCAAATCCCAACAACAAGGGATGACTCGACTATTTAGGCGTCCCATCAGCACACAACAAGGACCCTAGTAACCACACAGCTCTAAACCTCGACAAAAGGGTTTTACCACACACAGCTCTAACACCTTTACTATAGCCTTATGGTTTTTATCATTATTATATCATCCCGTTGAATTATCCATTCATTAGCATATTTATAAAGTACATATTAGCCATTCTCATTAATTTATCTTATTATCCGACAAGACTCAACCTTATAGGCGCCCCTTTTCTGCACACATCATGGACCTAGATTACCACACAACATCCACGATCCGCCTACGATCCCTATGGTTTACCACATCGCATAATTTACCCAACATTTACCAAGTCATTCGCCATTCATTACTCGTTGGGGTTAAAATTTCCATTTCTCAGTTTTAATATTCATTTTACATCTTAACTGGCCCCAATGCCCTTTGCCTCGAATTATAACACCCCCGAACGCTACTTTAAAATTATTGGGTAGATTGCCCAGCGAGTATCGATACTCCAAGGTGGGTATCGGTACTCCATTATAGGTATTGGTACCCCCCATGAGTACCGATGCTCTAATTAGGTTTGAAAGAATTAAACCCTAAGCCGTATCGATACGTTGCATACTGTACCGGTACTCATCATTGATACTAGGATCGCCCCGTACCTATCTACCCAGTACTAGTACTCTCACAAACACGTACCGATACGCTAAGCCTTTCCAGGCAATGTAACAGTACGTACCGATACTCCCCTATGAGTACCGATACCCCTACTAGATTTGAAAAAATTTAACCCAAGGGAGTACCGATACGTTACGTACCGTACCGGTACTCAAAGCCTTTCCAAGCAATGTAACAGTGCGTACCGATACGACCCGTTACGTGCCTGTACACGAAGGCGTCTCTTGAATCCTTACCTTACAAGGGGTATTGATAAATGGGGAAGCGTACCGGTGCTCCCCCCACAACTCTTCCCCTATTTACTCTAAGGCGTACCGATACTCTAGCCCAGTACTGGTACGCAAGCCTGATTTTCAAACTCTGGGTGCGGGTTTCACCTAAAAATCGTGTTTAACCCCCATAGTTAAACCCTAAATCGATCATACAAGTTATTGTGAAGGTATTAAGTGGGTTTCTACCAATTTTAAGCCTTAGCAACATCAAGTCCCCATTTTCCCATTAGAGGGGTCAACCCAAAACTTATCAAACCACAAACACCAAAACATGTACAAAGCTTATTTTTATGAGTTGCAGGAAACAATAGGAGTCAGTAGTGTACTAACCTCGAATTAAAGCTGATGAAGAAGCCCTCAAAGATCCGTTCCCGTTATTCTTCTTCAAGCCCTCACCAAACACCTTCTTCTACCGCAACCAACCATTTTTACCTTGGTTGGTAGATCTCTCAAAGCTGAACAAGCTTCCCTTCTTGCCCCAAACGAGATTCTTACTCAAACTCTCAAATATTACACATTTTACTTCAACTTGGGTAGGAAGATGGATATGAGAAAGAGGGAGAAGACAAGGGGACAAAGGTGACTTCACCCTCCAACTTTTATGTAGAAATTAAAGCCCCTCATCAGCTCTCATTGTCTTTAATTATGCTTTTACCCATTTACCCTTCTTACTTTCACCTTAGCCCAACAACAAACCCACAACACAAGCCCAAAAGCTTTTCTTCAAGCCCAACAAGGCTCTCAAGGCCCAATATCTGGACCCAAACACGAAGCCCATACCTCAGTTTAACCTGACCCTCAAGTTTTGAAACTTGGGTCGTTACATATATAATGCACCGGTAACATTTTAACGTTGCATGATGTCTATTTTTTCTGATATGATCGAGCACAACATGGAAGTGTTCATGGATGATTTCTCAATGTTTGGCAAAATATTTGAGGAATGTCTTTAGAGTTTGGAGCAAGTCTTGAAGAGATGCATAGAGACAAACCTAGTGTTGAACTGGGAAAAATGCCACTTCATGGTGAAAGAGGGCATTGTTCTCGAACACAAGGCAACTAAGATATGATTAGAAGTGGATCAAGCAAAAGTTGAGGTAATTAAGCAGCTACCACCTCCTACAAGTGTTAAAGGTATAAGGAGCTTTTTAGGACATGCTGGTTTCTATCGGCGGTTTATTAAAGATTTTTTAAAAATTGCCAAACCTTTATGCTTGTTATTAGAACATAATGCCACTTTTGCATTTGACGATTCTTGTTTGAGAGCATTTCAGGAGCTTAAAGAGAAGTTGATCAATGCCCCTATAGTTATGGCACCGGACTGGAATGAGCCCTTTGAGCTCATGTGCGATGCCAACGACTATGCCATTGGAGAAGTCTTGGGTCAAAGGCATGTCAAGGTTTTTCATGCCATTTACTATGCCAGCCGAACCTTGAACAAAACACAACTGAACTATTCTACGACCAAGAAAGAATTTCTTGTGGTTGTATTTGCTTTTGACAAATTTAGATCTTATTTAATTGGTAACAAAGTTGTGGTTTTTACAGATCATTCGACATTGAAGTATCTCTTGGCAAAGAAGGATGCCAAGCCCAGACTAATTCAGTGGACGCTCTTACTTCAGGAATTGATATTGAGATCCGAGAAAAAAAGGGTAGCAAAAACCTAGTAGCTGACCATCTCTCACGTTTAGAGCATCATCTTGAAGATGGTAAAACTAATTTTATAATAGATGAATTCCTTAACAAGTTTTTGCTTGCAGTTAATGCCATGCCATGGTATGTTGATATTGTCAACTACTTGGTAAGTAATATTTTACCACCAGACTTGGCATATAATGCCAAGAAAAGGTTCTTGCGGGAAGTTAGGCAATACTATTAGGACGAGCCAATATTGTTCAAACAGTGTACCGACCAAGTGATCCGCCGGTGTGTGCCCGAGGATGAGCAGCATAACATCTAGCATTTATGCCATGCCACACCGTATGGAGGTCACTTTGTTAGGGTAAAAACTACTGCCAAGGTGTTGTAGTCAGGATTCTTTTGGCCCACATTATACAAGGATGCCCACGAGTATGCCAAGGCATGTGATCGATGCCAACGGACAGGAAACATCTATGTCAGAAACCAATTACCGCTCCAAAACATTATGCCTGCGGATTTATTTGATGTATGGGGGATAGACTTTATGGGTCTTTTTCCACCATCATTTGGTAATGTATACATTCTTGTGGCTGTTTACTACATGTCCAAGTGGGTAGAAGCTGTTGCTTTGTCAACAAACGATGCCAAGCCCGTTGCCAAGTTCTTGCATAAGCATATTTTTACTAGATTTGGCGCCCCTAGAATGATTATTCATGATGATGGCACTTATTTTAAATGTAATATGATTTCTAAAGCCTTGTGTAGGTATGGTATACAGTAGAAAATTGCCACGGCATATCATCCACAAACAAACGGGCAAGTCGAGATTTCAAATAAGGAGATCAAGAACATTCTAGAGAAGACTGTTAATCCATCAAGGAATGACTGGTCCTGGAGACTAGATGAGTCATTGTGAGCTTACAGGACTACTTTTAAAACTCCTTTAGGTACTTCACTGTTTAAACTTATTTTCGGAAAACCATGCCATCTACTAGTGGAGCTTGAGCATAAAGCCCACTGGGATATTAGAACACTTGGCATGGCATGGAGAGCTGCTGGAGAAAAGAGGTTACTATACCTAAATGAGTTGGAGGAATTCAGAACACAAGCCTATGAGAACGCCATGATCTACAAGGAGAAGGCAAAACGTTGACATGAAAATAGAATAATGTCAAGACAGTTTGAGGTGGGTCAACGTGTTTTGTTATTCAACTCACGGCTTAAATTGTTTTCAGGGAAACTTCGATCAAGATAGACGGGCCCTTATGAAGTTGTGAAGCCCTATACTCATGCAACTGTGGACATCAAGAACTTAAAGACGGGAGAAATCTTTAAGGTGAATGGACAACGTTTAAAGCACTACATAGAAGATGATCAGAACAATGCCAAAGAGGTGATCCTCTTGGCAGAGGTAACATGAAATCACCATCAGGTATAAACTTTTGTAAATATTAGGTTAGTGTTTTCTTTGTTTTTAGTTTTCAAGGTTTTTATTAGTTTTTCTTTCTTTTAAATTTCAAGTTTTTTTTCCTTTACTGTGTTGAAAGGTTCCCTTTGAGTTGTGCTTATTCATTATGCCAGAAACTATGCCAAGAACAATGCTACGGTTGTTGGCAGGAGCCAATGCCCAATAGAAAAATCTGCCAGACATAGTGCCAGAGTAGCTTGACATTCAGCGGTGCAAAAGACAGAAGGAAGGAAAAAAACCCTAGTTTGATCGGCCCAGTAAAATAAGAGATGGTTTTTTATTTGACCTTAAACCCTAGCCGCCCAAAATTTCGGTTGAAATTTAAAATTCAAACCAAACACCTTATCACTCAAATCCTTACCCTATCCTATCACCTTATCACTTCACCCCTTTTAAATTAATTCTCTTTATTTTTTCATCATTATCCCTAATTACTACACCCATTAAAACACTCAACGACCCAAGCTTTTCACTTTCTCACTTTAGCCGGTTAAAAAACCAAACATCTCTCTTACTTTTTACTTCTCTTTTCAAGCAAGTACCAGAAATTCCCAATCGTTCTTTTTCTTCATCTTTCAACACTATTTCAAATCCTTCAGTGAGTTTTAATGGCTTCTTCCTCGATTCCTTTCAAAAGGTTCTTCAACGAGGAGATTCATAAAAAGTTTGAAATCAAATTTGCCTCGAGAAGTTTTTGCTACGAGAAGCACTTTGAGTTTAAAATAGAGACAACCAACGACTTCCCTCTAGAAGTCATGTCTACGATTAACTTGCACAAGTGGAATCTATTCTGCCAGCAAAAAGGGGAGATTTATGCCACCATCGTCCAAGAATTCTACGCGCACCTTGTGACCAAGGATTCGCCTTTCCTGATGATTAGAGGTAAGTGTGTGCGTTTTGTTGAAGGGTATATTAACAATATGTTTGATTTGGATGGTGCAGAAGATGAGTATTTTGAGTACACTGACTCAATGAACACTGCCAAGAGAAATAGGCTGCTGGAAGATTTGTGTGAGCCTGGAACGACCTGGACAGTGTCATCCAAGGGATACCGTATGGTGAAGAGGTTGGCCTTGAAGCCCTAATGGAGAGGGTGGAATCACTTTGTGAAGGCAAATCTGATGCCTACATCCCATAACAAGACTGTGTCGGAAGAGATGATGATCATGTTGCACTCTATTGTTATGGGGCGCAAGATCAATGTCTGCAAGCTTATTGTTGAGGAAACTTACAAGTGCGCAGCAAAAGGTAATGACAGTTTATTCTCTCCTTTATTGATTTCTAACATTTGCATGCTCCATGGTGTGCCAAAGCTTGATACAGATAAGGGACAAACGATCATGGAAACAACGATTACTACTGCTATATGGAGAAATCTCATTGTTGCTGAGCCAAAAGACAATGGCAAGGGGAAGGCAAAGACACCCACGCCAAAGCCCAAAGAGTCAAAGGCTGTGCCAAACACTATGCTTGAAACTGTGCTAGACAGTTCATTGGCAATGCTCTCACAAATCTACCATCGTCAGGAAATTATTCTTCAAAAGTTAGAGAAAGCAGAGGAGCTTAATGTCAAGTTGAGGCGTTACACGTAGGGCAGAGATATTGCAATCAGGGAGGTTCTTAAAAAGTTGTCCCCTAATTTCGTACAAGAATTTCCAAATTTCCCTGTCGAGCCCTCTGCCAGCGATGATGCCATGCCAGCTAGCCCAGTCCATACCCTATCTGATGCCACAGTCCCATTGTCTCCAGTTTAAGTTAAGTCTGCCAGTTCTGATTCTTCATCTGAATCAAAGGAAACCAAAGCCAAGTCTACCAAAGCCAAATCGCCAGTGACACATGCTGTCCACACGCTATCTGATGCCACCGATGCACATACCGCGTCGGAACCTGCTAAGAAAGTGGAGAAAGTTGGGATCTCTACTGCTGCATCAAAACCAATCATGAAAGGAAGGAAACGAATAGCCCTTGATTGTGGACCATTTGTGAGAAGAAACACCCGAGTCACACGAGAAGAAGTCTCCGAATGGGTGTCATCTTCTTCCTAAACTCCTTTACAGTTCATCATATTGCATTACATGATCATGCATTTTATTTTACTATTTTTGTATTTATGTGTTGTTTCATGCATTGGGGACAATGCACATCTTGGGTTTGGGATGTGCATTTCTTCACATCTATGCCATGCATTTCATGTTTAATTTTTGTTGTCATGCCATTTAGGTCATTTAGAATAGGTGCATACCGAACCACTAAAAAAAGAAAATTTTGCCTCGGTTCAATTTTTAAAAATGTTAATACTTGTTAGGCAAGTTTAATTTGATCTAGGTGTATGTCCAATGAGGAAGTTTTAATCTTTAGTTGTCATGCCATGCCAGCAGAGTAGTTATGCCAGGTTTGCTTGGCAATTGATCTCTAGTTTAGGGAATTGAACTTTCACTCAACACGTAGTATGTATCAAGTCCCTTAGCAAACTTAGACTTTTTGAAACTATGCTCAGATAAAAAAATGAAATGATGCCAGGGTAAAAAGGAATAAATAAGGCAGCAATGTTCTGCCAAGGCAAGAAAAAAATAGAACTCTCATCTACCTTAGGGATAATAAGCTACTTGGGGCTTTGTGGTTTGCTCCCTCTTAGTTCTCAAGTCCAAAACCTTAGGGTATGAGTAGAAGAGAAAGCCTAGTGATGTGTAGATTAAGGTGGGGATTCATGGTATGCTCCCTCTTATCTCTCACGCTAAATAGGGTTACAAAGCAAGCTTAAATGAATGCCAGCAAAAACCCTTGGCAAAGAAAAAAAATCTGAGTTTAGGTAGTAAAATCCATCTAAGGGAGTGAAAGGATACTTGATGCATATTGCCTGCACATCATGCACTCTTCATGAACTTAGACTAGAGTTATATTGTTGCACTTGAATTACTACATGTTTGGCATTATTGTACTGGGATACTGAGGACAGAAATAGAGCCAAATTCTGCTTGCCAGGACGTGTTGACATTCAACCAAAATTTTGTCGAGGTAACTTTTTCACAGTTTTTATTTTTTATTTTTGATTGCATTACTTGAGGACAAATAATGAGTTAGGTTTGTGTATGTGTTACCTCTCCAAAAGTATTGTTTTTAATGCCAATCTTACAATGCTTTTTCTTGTTTTTATGTACATTTAGTTGCGTTAGGACGTTAAAATCATGCATTTGAATAAAGAGTTTGGAATCTTGTCTATGCCAGTGTGAATGGTTGTTTTGTTGGCAAGTTTGCAGGTTTGGCATAGGATTTGGACCAGAAAAGCAACACAGGAAGGAATTCCAGAGAGAATGCCGAGTGCTGTTGGCACAAATGGACCAGACAATGCCAAGCACCAGATGGCAGATAAGTGAACTTGATGCCATGCCAAGAAGCTATTGGACCCAAAAAAATAGGATATGATCAGGATCCGAAAAAGGTAGCAACTGGAAAAATCTCTGAAAAAATAGTGAATAAGATGGTGCCAAGACTGGTTGGAAGAATCATGCCAAGCTTGGACGCCAAGGCAGCTTCAGCAGTATGACGTCAACCCTAGCCTGATTAACTCTTATTCAAATCTGGATAAGAAGATTATCCCTTATCCCTTGGGCAGTTGAAATTCAAAATTTGAAGAGCTAATTGTAGCGACCCTCTTTTCGAGCGTCTTCGCTAAAAAAGAGGTTTTAAGGTGTTTAGGGTCTTTTGGGTATTTAAAAAAATGTCTTCATTGGTGTTTTAGAAAAAAATCGTATTATTTTAAAATTGGAGTCGCCACTGGCCACTAAGGTAGGTCGGGCACCATAAAAACCAAAGATTTAAAAAATGTCAGGTTCGGGAGTCAGTTACAGATGGGGAAGGATTAGCACCCCCACACCGCCCAAAATTGGTACTTTAATAATTACCGTTTTATTAATATTAAACTTTTCGGATTAAAGTGACGATTAAATTAAAATTTGGTTCTAAGAGCGAGTAGATTTTAAAGGCCCTGTTATTCGAGAGTAAACCGAAAGAATGTCATCACTACGCTTGATACTGGCCACGTTTACGATTGAATAAAAGGGCATCGTATTGACAATAATATATCCGAAGTGCAACTTAAAACATGGCAAACACAAATAAATACAATGCGATAAAATATAAATAAATACTAACCTAATAAAATACTAATCTAACATAAATAAAATACTAATCTGAAACATACATATAAATATTAATCTAACACATAAATAAAAACGAATCTAACATAAATAAAATACTACTCCAAAACATTCATAAATATTAATCTAACTTAAAAATATAATAATTAAGGTAAAATATTTAATTTATACCTAAAAATATCTAGATATATTTAAAATTAATAGTTTATATATGTTATTATTATTTTTAAGTTTAAGGACTAAAATGCATTAAAAATTAAATTACATGGCATAAATATTAAACATGATGGACTAAAGTAAAAAAATACAAAATATGAGGAAATAAGCGTAATTAAACAGAAATAAGGTGCTGGAAATGTAAAGAAACATAAATAAAAGGGCATAAATACATGGCATAAATCTGGAATGAGACCAGATTGAAAGAAACAAAAAAAAGCAAAAAGTAAAAAGGTGAAAAAAAGAAAATACAAAATACAGGGACCAAGAGTGACATTATCCCCTATAAATCAGTTAAAACGATATGAAATAAGAAGGACCCATGGAGAAATTTACCCATTAAAAGGATGCAGATCCTTCCCGGGTTACCGGGTCACCGCGCGGGTCGGGCATCTGAAACGACGTTGTTTCATATGATCAGTTTAAAATAAGGGTTAGTATTTGTAAAATGGGATTAAACATAAAAACCCTAATATTTGCTCTCATCTCCCCCTCTCGACTCTTTGAGAAAGGTGGCCACTCACCCCTTCATTCATGTCGGTCATCGGCCGTGAGGCCTCACGACGGTGGTTACGGATCTCGGCGGCCGGTAAGCCCCTAATCTTTCTCATTCTTTCTTGATTCGAAATAAAAAAACAAAGATTTGAAATAAAAAATATATATTCGAAGAGAAAATAAATCTATTTTTACCTTTGGAATTTTTTATTGATTCCAAAAAAACTCCCTTTACAAAGTTTTGATTTCGGAATTTTTTATCCCAAAATGAAACCCCTATTCTGGTTTTTTTAACTCCCTCTTTATATTTCTGATTTTGGTTTTATTTTATAGCCCATCTCCACACACTAAATCTTTTTCCCTTTTTTATTTGCTACTGCAGATTTGATGGAGAGTAGATGGCCGGGATTTCAGGGGTATAGTGATGACAGATTGGGGTATGGGTGATGACAGGGTTGTTGATAGGGTTAGGTTTTAGGTTTGATTTGATTAGGGATTTTAGGGTTGACTGGTTTTAGGGTTTGATTTTGGGATTTGTTTATAGATTAAGGGTTTCGAAATGGGTCACCGAAAGATAAACGACGGCTACTGGTGATGGCGGCTTGACAGCGGTGGCGGCGATGATTAGTTGATGTGAGGTGGCGGCGGCGGCTGGATGTTAAGTCAGGGTAAGGGTTTTGAAATTAAGGTTTATTATTATTTTTATATCCAGGTCGGGTTGGGTTTGGTCCAGGATCTGGGTCAGGTTATTGGTTTAAAGTTTGGGTCGGTTTGTACGAGTTTGTGTTACTAGATAAAACGGGTTATTACAGTTGCCTCTCTTTTCTCATTGTTGTATAACAACAATAGATCAAACACTAAAATGACCCATTTTGTCTGGTCTGACTGAGCTTCTTCGCTCTTGATGTATGTCTTCTTTCTTCGGTAGATCTTCTTTTTCTTTGACTGCATGCCTTCTTTCTTGACTTGATCGATCCACCTTGTCACTCTTGGGAAGCAAACTCTTTAGAATGATGGGGTTGTCTGTTGGGGAAGCAAAATGAGTGCAACTTGCTACATTATTGATGACGATAATACTTAAAGAAAACTTGACTCAGCTGCAACACCGATGAAGAGACAGGGTCTACAAAATTCGATCCTGCTGCAGAACCGATGAAGAGGCTAGATCGAAGGATGAAAGTTCTGATGTCTGATCCAGCTACAACTCTGACGAAGAGGCAAGATCAAAAGATTGAAAGCTCATTTTGATTTTCTTTCTTTTTTTCATTCATTTTTTCTTTCTTTTTGTTATTTTTTTCTTCTTCTTTTTTTAGATACAACACTAATAAGACATGAACGTTAGCAAATTTTGACCAAGCTACAACACCGACGAAGAGGCATGGTCTAAAGTTAGTAATGTTGATCTAGCTACGACACCGACGAAGAGGCAAGATCAAGAGTTAGTGAAATTTGGTCTAGCTACAACACCGACGAAGAGGCAAGACTGAAAGATAGTAAATTAGGTTTAGCTACAACACCGACGAAGAGGCAGAACTGAAAGCTAAATTTGACCAAGCTATAACACCGACAAAGAGGCAAGGTCTGAAGGTTTGATCCAGCTACGACACTGAAGAAGAGGCAGGATCGGAGAGTTGATTTCTTTGTGATCAAGCTACGACTCTGACGAAGAGGCATGATCAGAATTTGGCAAATTTGGTTCAGCTCTTTCACCGACGAAGAGGCATAACCGAAAGTTATATTTGACAAGGCTACAACACCGACGAAGAGGCAAGGTCTAAAGATTTGATCCAGCTACAACTCTGACGAAGAGACAATATTAGAATTTGGCAAATTTGGTTCAGCTACATCACCGACGAAGAGGCAGAACCGAAAGTTATATTTTTTGGATCTATCCACACCATCAACGGAGAGATAAGATCGAATTTCAGCATTTGGACTCCACTGGACCATCAACGGAGAAGTAGAATTGGATGACATCAATTTGAACACGGCCACACCATCAACGGAGGGACATGGTCAGATAACACTTGAAAATTTCTCTTTTTTGAATTTTTTTTGAATTTTTCTTTCTTTTTTTGTCTTTTTCTATTTTTTTGATTTTTTTCAATTTTTTTCTTGAACTTTATTTTTTTGATTAATTTTTTTTGTAAGTAAAAGAGCAAATTCCAAGGAAAAGTTTGGTCTAGCTACAACACTGTCGAAGAGGCAAGACCTGGGTAAGATTTGATCTGCTACACCACTAGCGGAGAGATTAAACCAGCAAAATATAAGATCCACTACACCACCAACGGAGAGATAGGATCTGGATTGAAAATTCAATCTGCAACACCACCGACAGAGGCAAGATCTAGATTAAGTTGGCGTACCACCACTGACGGAGGCATGATTTGGATTGTTGTGCCATTGTCAACGAGATAATTTTTTGGAAAAATTTGCTCGGCTTCTTTATCGACAGAGGGCGGAATCTGGAAGGAATTTCTGTTGGCAGGAGTGATAGTCGGGAAATTGTTAGCGTCCGTTACGCCATCGTCGGAGGAATCAAATCCTACGAAGGAAAAACATTCATTAGTAAATTGTTCAAGAAATTTGTCACTGGTACCTTTTATTTAGATGTTTTAGCATCTTCTTTGTGTTTGGCCTCCTCCAAAACTAAGGTTGGCCGTCGTGATTGCCCCCATGTTGAGGATGTTCAATCTTTTTTGGGGACCTGTTTATATGTACAAACAAAAATGCATAAATGCATCTAATTTTATACCTAAATGCATGTGTCTGCCCTAAATACATGGTGACTTTCGTGTATGCACTTAATCTAAATGTATGACGTATGCAAAAATGATTCAATGCAAGATGAATGCAATTAAATGCATGAATGTGACATGATTTTCTTTTCTGGCCCTAAAAGGGATGCCCTTGACATCTCACTGGTCATGTCAGGATCTTGGTTGTTTTTTCATGCGGCGGTGCCCCGACTTTGTCCTGGGTTAAATCACTTTTCTTTGAATTAGCTTTCATCTGGGAGCATGCCCCAAAATTTTGTTCGTTTTATGCCATCGTCTGAGAATATTCTTGTAGCAAATTTGAAACCCTTGAGCACATTTTGTTTCCCCCTAAGTTGGGTTCATAAGTTGGTTCATGGCAGCTCATCATTTTTTTGATCAGGTGAAGTTTTGCAGACTGTGGTCGATGTAGACAATTCAGGGATGCAAAAGTTTGACTCAACAACTGTAATACCCCAACATTTGGTTAGTGACTAAATTGCAAAGTTTTAAAAGTTGGTGGTTTTAGTTCAGTGACTAAAACGTAAAAAAATTAAAGTTTAGGGGTCAAAGTAAAAAAGTTGGAAAAAGTTTAGGTACCAACATGATAATTTTCCCAATAAATATTTTTATGGAAAATGAATAGTTCATCTCGGTATAAGAATTTTGGGGGGAATCAGATTTTTGGTACGGGATTTGTGTAAAAAGATATAAAAGGAAAAAGTTCTGAGAATTAATTCAGATGAGCATTCGAACTCGAAAAATTATAAAAATTTGATGAGAGTCTTAGATAGACTAAAGGAACATGATACTGAAATTTGGAATTTTTCTGAATCGATTTTGATTCGATTCTATGCAGTATTCTAAAACAGTGCACAATGGCATTTTGTAGATATATGGATTCATTTATGGCATTTTTGACCTTTTGCCCTTACTTTTTAATTAAAATTGATTATTTTGGATAATAATGGACAAGAGTCACTACATGATTGGTCATAACTAAGGGCTAAAGTAGTCAATTTGCTATTAAATAAGATTTTTAAATTAGGAATTAATGAATATAGTGCCATTTGTATCTTAATTAAACAAAGAAAAAAAGGCTAGAATTTTCTTCATACTCTCTTCTCCATTTCGAAAGCAACAAGAAAGGTAAGAACAAGTTTTCAATTCAATTTTTCATGAGATTTAGTTGGTTTTTAGATTATGACATCAAATAAAGAATTGATCTACATGAAATTCTCTTTCATTTGATATAAGTTTTTAAGAGTTTCCATGTTTGTGTTGTGAGATTTGAAGTTAGGGTTTGTGAAGAACATGTTCGAAAATTATGTTTCATGAGTTATTTTGATTGATTATGATGTTTTGAAGTTGTTTCAAGCATGAAAATGATGAAATTCCATGATTTTGTCTTTAGGTTGATTTTGGAAAAGTTGAAAAATTAGGGGAAACTCTTGCAAAATTTTTATTTGATGTGGAAATGATGTAGGAAGCTTGAATATAATGTTATAAGGTAGAATTCATGCTTGAATCAAGTTGGAAAATTTTGGTCAAAGTGACCTTTGGAATTCGGCTACTTGAAGAATATTAATGGAAAATTATGGAAAATTTTCCTAAGGTTGGGTGTGTTAGAACGATTTTGTAAGCTTATGGAAGTTATTTGGATTAATTTGTAAGTATTTGAAATGTTAAGGACCAAGTTGAAAATTTTGGAAAGTTTAAAGACTTGGTTGTTAAGCTTGTTTTTGAAGTGTATTGTGTTAGAAAATCAAGTTAAGTGATGAAAATGATGACTTTGAAGTTTATGTGAACTTGAGGGACTAAATTGTAAATTTGAAAAATCCAAGGACTTGTTTGTAAAATTTTAAAGTTTAGGTTCTCAAGTGTAAAGAACAAAGAATGTAAGGTTTAGAATTGAAAATGATGGTTGGGAGCTTAAAAGGAGTCTTTTAGGACTAAAGTGAATATTTTTGGAAAGTTATAGAATTATTATGAATATTTTTCTAATATATATATTAATGTTACTAAGATACTAACATTACTTTGAAATGGTATTTGTTTTTGAAATGTGGTGTAGATCATATTCGTGATCACAATCAAGGTTCGAACAAGTCGGTAGATAAAGGAAAAGCTCCAGAGTAAAGTAATAGTACAATATAGATAGTGAGGAAAAGGTGAGTGCATATTTATTTATTTATTTATTTATTTATTTATTATTATGCTATGAGATAGGCTTGTGATAAGTCAATCTCGAAGGTTAAAGGTAAAGGCTTTGAATTATCTGAAATGTTTGAATGGTTTATAAATGATTTAGGATATGAACTGTCCAATGCAAATTTCTATATATGAAAGTGATTTATTATGACTTATTGGTATTATTGATAAAAAGGAAAGTTCATATTATTGAAATGTTGAATGCCCATTGTATGTCTATTGAGAGTCTTGGTATACTGGCATGCCAAAGAGTTAGAGTATATTGGTTTAATACTGCTACTAAGCTGGTGATACATTTAATACTGCTACGGCAGGCAAGACGGTGAGTTGTGTTTTACAACTATTTTCCAGTGAAGGTTATTAATGCCGTTAAGTTACGGTAGTATTTCTAGTGATACACTAGCATTGATCTATTGATCCAAACACAACTGATTAGTTGTTGCGGGCACATGTGCATTACTCATCATTAAACTCGCATACCTTGCATTCTCATATATAATACATTGGGCTATACTATAGTATCATTGGAATTGAAAGTGGAATGGTTTGGTAAATCAGATTCGTGATTTTCAAATCTTTTTTAATATTTTATTGCACTTTACATATTTTTATTATACTTATAGTGAAATGTTTTTTTTCCAATTATTATATATATTACCTCACTAAGTGTATACTTAGCGTGTGATTGTTTCATGCGTAGGTTATAAAGAGCTTAAGAAGTAAGGAGTAGCTGCAAACATTATCACATTTTGAGAGTGGTACATCGGAATCAGTATGACATCTGAAATGTTGTCTTTTGATAGTTCTAGTTGGCATGTATAATATAAATGTTTAACTGATCTGGTATCACTATGTTTAATAGAAAATGAGTTTAAACGTATTTTATTTGCTATCTAGATGATTTTTAAATTAGGCAGTTTTTAAGTAGTTTTATTAATTAGATGTTTAAGAAGTAAATTGCCTAGTTGCTGCTTAAATCTAGATTTAAATTGAACTTAGAAAATTAGATTTTTAAATTCTATACGATTAACTATTACTTTAGTTTAAAAATGGTTTGATATATTATTAGGAAATTTTATTTTAACAAAATTTGATATAGAAATTATTATACTTTTGTTATATGAGATCTCTGACTTGTATTCAGTAATGAATACGAGAAAAAGGGTGTTATATTTATTGTTATCAGAGCTAAAGGTTTAGCCGATTCTAGGACGAAATAGAAATTGTTTTTGTTGAAAAATATATACATGCCACTAGGATGTCAATATTACTGATCTGATGCTGATATAATTGATTATGTTGCTTCTTACTAATGTAGTAGTTGTGTGGGTATAGATGGCTGAATCAGGAGACTCTCGACGAGCAATTGAACAAGTAGCTCCGGAAGAAGCCGGTAGTAGAAGTAATGAGGTTAATAACAACCCTCCGACTCAAGCTGAACAAGAAGGAGTACCAGCACAATATGGAATGTCTGCGTAGGACCAGAGGACATTTCTTCAGTCACTGGAAACAATCTTGACACGTTTTCAGCCACCTCCAGCTCCCTCTGTTTCTCGGGTGTCAATTGCAAAGAAATTAAAGAGTTTGGGAGCACCTGAGTTTAGAGGAGAAGTTGATGAAAGTCCCTTGGTCGCAGATATGCGGTTGAATGATTTAAAGATCATGTTAGAGGTATTTCACCGCTTAGAAACTGAAAGGCTGGATAGAGCTGTTTCATTCCTTCGACGTCAAGCTCGATTCTGGTGAACAAATGCTACGATGCACGTTCCTCCTGAACGAGTTACCTGGCAAATTTTCTTGGAAGAATTCAAGAATAAGTACATTGGAGATCAGTTTATCAGAGAAATGAAACAGCAATTCCTCAGTTTGAAGCAAGGCATCCGGACTATCTATGAATACGAGTGTGAATTCAATAAGTTGAGCCAGTTTTCAAGGGAGCTGATCCCAACTAAAAGGAGTCGATGTGAGTATTTTATTGACGGACTGAATAAGGAACCAAAGAAATTTTTTGTGGCATTGAATCTTCCTACCTTTCAAGAGGTAGTGAATCGGGCCAAGGAGATGGAACGCGTGGATCCAAAAGGTATGTCAGAGCAGATTTCACAGTTAAACAAAAGACCAGGAACATCTTCAGTTTCTTTTGCTTTAAAGCGGAATAAAGGTGGTTCTTGGAATAAGAATAAATCTGAATCTATTTGGAAATGAGGCAATACATGAAGAAATAGACAGACTGTTAATTCCGGTGCTGGTTCGTCATTCCAATTCAGAACTCGGTGTGACGTTTGTGGTAAATGTTATTTTGGCACATGTTGGATGAAGATAGGAGCATGTATGAATTGTGAAAAAATGGGTCATTTTGCGAGAGTTTGTCTTAAAAATCAAGGTGAACGATCTGTTCAGACAGAGAGGTCTGCTGCGTTGCCACAAAGAGGTAGAGGTGGACCTAGAAGACCATCTGAATTTGTTTCACAGCAGGAAATGCGTGCACTAGCCCGAGTTTTTCACATCCAGACAAACAGAGATCGTGATGATCCAAAAGTTATTACAGGTACATTTTATCTTTATGATGAGCCTGTGTTTGTTTTGATTGATCCCGGTTCCGCGCACTCATATATTAGCACTAAGCTGATTGAGGAAAGGAGTATTCCATTAGAGTCTATCTCTAGTGACATTATAGCTACCAATCCATTGGGTCAGAGTGCAAAAGTGAGTCGAATATGTAGAAATTGCCCAATAAAAGTGCAATGAATAGATATTCCTACTATCTAATGACTAATATTGAGGGATTCGGAAGGTGTTGAGATAATGGTAGTGGGTGAAAGGATGAATCCACTATCTAATGTGATTTCAGTTGTTTCTGCAAAGAAATTGCCATTGGAAGGTTGTCAAGCCTTTCTAGCTAATGTGGTGGATACTCGAACTTCTGGAGTTAAGTTGAAAGATATTCCTACTGTTCGAGATTATCCAGATGTGTTTCCAGATGAGTAACTGGGATTACCTCCAGATCGTTAGGTAGAGTTTAAAATAGAAGTATTACCTGGTACTGCACCTATATCAATGGCTCCATATAGAATGGCTCCGACAGAGCTTCGGGAATTAAAAGCGCAGTTGCAGGAACTGTTAGATCGGGGATTCATAAGGCCAAATATGTCACCTTGGGGTGCACCAGTGTTATTTGTGAAAAAGATAAATGGATCGATGCTATTGTGCATAGATTACAGTCAGTTAAACAAGGTGACAGTGAAGAATAAGTATCCTCTTCCGAGGATTGATGATCTTTTTGATCAATTAAAAGGTGCAACTGTGTTTTCCAAGATTGATCTTCGATCGGGATACCACCAGTTGAATATTAAGGAATAATATATTTCAAAGACGGCATTTAGAACTCAGTATGGACATTATGAGTTTATAGTAATGTCGTTCGGATTAACAAATGCACCAGCAGCATTTATGAATCTGATGAACCGCATATTTCAGTCGTATTTGGATCAATTCATGGTGGTTTTTATTGATGACATTCTAGTATATTCCAAGACAAAGGAAGAGCATGATGCCCATATCCGAGTAGTTCTTCAGATCCTCCGAGAAAAGAAATTGTATGCTAAATTATCAAAGTGTGAATTTTGGTTCTCAAAAGTTACTTTTCTCAGTCATGTGGTTTCAGCAGAAGGGATAAGAGTAGATCCCAAGAAAGTACAAGCTATAGTTGAGTGGAAAGCTCCAAAGAATATCTTTGAGGTACAAAGTTTCTTGGGATTGGCTGGTTATTATCGAAGATTTGTAAAGAACTTCTCGATGATTGCTTCTCTGCTAACTAAGCTATTGAGAAAGGATGTGCCATTTGTTTGGACAGAGAAATGTCAAGAAAGCTTTGAACTTTTGAAGAGGATTTTAACTGAAACTCCGGTATTGGTACAACCTGAATCGGGTAAGGATTTTATGGTATATAATGATGCTTCTCATAATGGTTCGGGTTGTGTACTCATGCAAGAAGGAAAACTGGTAGCTTATGCTTCCAGACAGCTTAAGACGCATGAGAGGAATTATCCCACCCATGATTTATAGTTGGCAGCAGTTGTGTTTGCTTTGAAGGCATGGTGTCATTATCTATATGGAGAACGATGTTACATCTATACAGATCATAAAAGTTTAAAGTACCTGCTAACTCAAAAGGAGTTAAATTTGAGACAGAGAAGATGGATTGGGCCACTAAAATATTATGACGTGGTTATTGATTACCATCCAGGAAGAGCGAATGTGGTAGCTGACGCCCTCAGTAGAAAGACTTTTGCTGCATGGAGAGCCATTAATGCAAGGTTGGCTTTACAAAAGGATGGTGCTTTAGTTGTTGAATTAAGCATAAGACCTACTTTGGTGGATCGAATAAAAGATCTTCAGAGAGGAGATACAGAATGTTTGACGAGAATTAAACAAGTTGAAGAGGGTAAGACCAAAGATTATGAAGTTAAATCTAATGGATGTTTTGCTATCGGGGAAGAATTGTTATTCCAGAAAATGAAGAATTGAAAAGAGAACTTCTCAGTGAAGCACATTATAGTCCATTGACCATGCATCCAGGTGGTAATAAGATGTATCAAGATCTAAAGAGCCGATATTGGTGGTCGGGGATGAAAAGAGCTATCACTGAGTTTGTTTCGAAATGTTTGACATGTCAGCAAGTCAAAGCAGAACATCAAATGCCTTCTGGATTGTTATAGCCGATTTCTATTCCACAGTGAAAGTAGGAACAAATAACTATGGATTTCGTTATGGGGTTACCTTTGACACCAGGCAAAAAGGATTCAATCTGGGTGATTGTTGATAGATTGACTAAAATAGCATACTTCATTACAGTAAGAACATATTACTCTATGGACAAGTATGCTGAGTTATACATAAAAGAGATAGTTCGACTTCATGGTGTACCAGTTTCGACTGTCTCAGACATAGATCTAAAGTTTACCTCCAAGTTTTGGAAATCTTTCTATGATACTTTGGATACTCGACTTAATTTTAGCACAGCTTTTCATCCTCAAACAGATGGACAATTAGAGCGAACTATTCAAGTTTTGGAAGATATGTTGAGAGCATGTGCGATTGAATTCAAAGGATCGTGGGAGAAGTATTTGCCATTAGCTGAATTTGCTTATAATAATAGTTATCAAGCAAGCATCAATATGGTGCCTTTTGAAGCTTTATATGGAAGAAGGTGTAGAACTCCTTTGAATTGGTTCGAGTTAAAGGATCGAGACATAATTGGTCCCGATATTGCTAGAGAAGCAGAAGAGAAAGTGAAGATTATACAAGATAATCTAAATATAACTGCTGATCGACAAAAGTCATATGCAGATTTAAAGAAAAAAGAAATCGAGTTTCAAGTTGGCGATAAGATATTTCTTAAAGTATCACCTTGGAAGAAAGTGCTGCGATTTAGAAGAAAAGGAAAATTGAGTCCAAGATTTATCGGACCATATGAGATATTGAAAAGAGTTGGTCATCTAGCTTATCAACTTGCTTTACCTCCGGAGATGGATAAGATTCATAATGTATTTCATGTATCGATACTTAGAAGGTATCGATCAGATCCTTCCCACATCATTACTCTAGAGGAAATAGAGATTCAACCAGATCTGACATATGAAGAAGAACCAATCAAAATTTTAGCTCGTGATGTTAAGGAACTAAGGAACAAGAAAATTCCACTTGTTAAAGTTCTTTGGCGAAATCACAAAGTGGAGGAAGCAACATGGGAAAGAGAGAAAGATATGGAAAAGCAGTTTCCTTACCTTTTTACATCAGGTATATATTGAAAATTCGAGGACGAATTTTCTTAAGGGGGAGAATTGTAATATCCCAACAATTGGTTAGTGACTAAATTGCAAAGTTTTAAAAGTTGGTGGTTTTAGTTCAGTGACTAAAATGTAAAAAATTCAAAGTTTAGTGGTCAAAGTAAAAAGTTGGGAAAAGTTTAGGTACCAACATGGTAATTTTCCCAATAAATATTTTTATGGAAAAAATGAATAGTTCATCCCGGTATAAGAATTTTGGTGGGAATCAGATTTTTGGTATGGGATTTGTGTAAAAAGCTATAAAAGGAAAAAGTTCTGGGAATTAATTCGGATGAGCATTCGAACTCGAAAAATTATAAAAATTTGATGGGAGTCTTAGACAGACTAAAGGAACATGATACTGAAATTTGGAATTTTGGGAATGGATTGGTTAATGCCATGGTAGATTGTCGTTTAAAATGACTAATATTGAGGGATTCAGAAGGTGCTGAGATAATGGTAGTGGGTGAAAGGATGAATCCACTATCTAATGTGATTTCAGTTGTTTCTGCAAAGAAATTGCTATTGGAAGGTTGTCAAGCCTTTCTAGCTAATGTGGTGGATACTCGAACTTCTGGAGTTAAGTTGAAAGATATTCCTACTGTTCGAGATTATCCAGATGTGTTTCCAGATGAGTAACTGGGGTTACCTCCAGATCGTTAGGTAGAGTTTAAAATAGAAGTATTACCTAGTACTGCACCGATATCAATGGCTCCATATAGAATGGCTCCGACAGAGCTTCGGGAATTAAAAGCGCAGTTGCAGGAACTGTTAGATCGGGTATTCATAAGGCCAAATGTGTCACCTTGGGGTGCACCAGTGTTATTTGTGAAAAAGATAAATGGATCGATGCTATTGTGCATAGATTACAGTCAGTTAAACAAGGTGACAGTGAAGAATAAGTATCCTCTTCCAAGGATTGATGATCTTTTTGATCAATTAAAAGGTGCAACTGTGTTTTCCAAGATTGATCTTCGATCGGGATACCACCAGTTGAATATTAAGGAAGAATATATTTCAAAGACGGCATTCAGAACTCAGTATGGACATTATGAGTTTGTAGTAATGTCGTTCGGATTAACAAATGCACCAGCAGCATTTATGGATCTGATGAACCGCATATTTCAGTCGTATTTGGATCAATTCATGGTGGTTTTTATTGATGACATTCTAGTATATTCCAAGACAAAGGAAGAGCATGATGCCTATATCCGAGTAGTTCTTCAGATCCTCTGAGAAAAGAAATTGTATGCTAAATTATCAAAGTGTGAATTTTGGTTCTCAGAAGTTACTTTTCTCAGTCATGTGGTTTCAGCAGAAGGGATAAGAGTAGATCCCAAGAAAGTACAAGCTATAGTTGAGTGGAAAGCTCCAAAGAATATCTCTGAGGTACAAAGTTTCTTGGGATTGGCTGGTTATTATCGAAGATTTGTAAAGAACTTCTCGATGATTGCTTATCTGCTAACTAAGCTATTGAGAAAGGATGTGCCATTTGTTTGGACAGAGAAATGTCAAGAAAGCTTTGAACTTTTGAAGAGGATTTTAACTGAAACTCCGGTATTGGTACAACCTGAATCGGGTAAGGATTTTATGGTATATAATGATGCTTCTCATAATGGTTCGGGTTGTGTACTCATGCAAGAAGGAAAAGTGGTAGCTTATGCTTCCAGACAGCTTAAGACGCATGAGAGGAATTATCCCACCCATGATTTATAGTTGGCAGCAGTTGTGTTTGCTTTGAAGACATGGCGTCATTATCTATATGGAGAACGATGTTACATCTATACAGATCATAAAAGTTTAAAGTACCTGCTAACTCAAAAGGAGTTAAATTTGGAATTTTTCTGAATCGATTTAGATTCGATTCTATGCAGTATTCTAAAATAGTGCATAATGGCATTTTGTAGATATATGGATTCATTAATGGCATTTTTGACGTTTTGCCCTTACTTTTTAATTAAAATTGATTACTTTGGATAAGAATGGAAAAGAGTCATTAAATGATTGGTCATAACTAAGGGCTAAAGTAGTCAATTTGCTATTAAATAAGATTTTTAAATTAGGAATTAATGAATATAATGTCATTTGTATCTTAATTAAACAAAGAAAAAAGGCTAGAATTTTCTTCATACGCTCTTCTCCATTTCGATAGCAACAAGAAAGGTAAGAACAAGTTTTCAATTCAATTTTTCATGAGATTTAGTTGGTTTTTAGATTATGGCGTCAAATAAAGAACTGATCTACATGAAATTCTCTTTCTTTTGATATAAGTTTTGAAGAGTTTCCATGTTTGTGTTGTGAGATTTGAAGTTAGGGTTTGTGAAGAACATGTTGGAAAATTATGTTTCATGAGTTATTTTGATTAATTATGATATTGTGAAGTTGTTTCAAGCATGAAAATGATGAAAATTCCATGATTTTGTCTTTAGGTTGATTTTGGAAAAGTTGAAAAATTAGGGGAAACTCTGGCAAAATTTTTATTTGATGTGGAAATGATGTAGGAAGCTTGAATATAATGTTATAAGGTTGAATTCATGTTTGAATCAAGTTGGAAAATTTTGGTCAAAGTGACCTTTGGAATTCGGCTACTTGAAGAATATTTAGGGAAAATTATGGAAAATTTTCCTAAGGTTGGGTGTGTTAGAACGATTTTGTAAGCTTATGGAAGTTATTTGGATTAATTTGTAAGTATTTGAAATGTTAAGGACGAAGTTGAAAATTTTGGAAAGTTTAAAGACTTGGTTGTTAAGCTTGTTTTTGAAGTGTATTGTGTTAGAAAATCAAGTTAAGTGATGAAAATGATGACTTTGAAGTTTATGTAAACTTGAGGGACTAAATTGTAAATTTGAAAAATCCAATGACTTGTTTGTAAATTTCTAAAGTTTAGGTTATCAAGTGTAAAGAATGAAGAATGTAAGGTTTAGAGTTGAAAATGATGGTTGGGAGCTTAAAAGGAGTCTTTTAGGACTAAAGTGAATATTTTTGGAAAGTTATAGAATTATTAGGAATATTTTCCTAATATATATATATATATATTAATATTAGTAACATACTAACATTACTTTGAAATGGTATTTGTTTTTGAAATGTGGTGTAGATCGTATTCATGATCACAATCAAGGTTCGAACAAGTCGATAGATAAAGGAAAAGCTCAAGAGTAAAGTAATAGTATAGTATAGCTAGTGAGGCAAAGGTGAGCGCATATTTATTTATTTATTATTATGCTATGAGATAGGCTTGTGATAAGTCAATCTCGAAGGTTAAGGGTAAAGGATTTGAATTATCTGAAATGTTTGAATGGTTTATAAATGATTTAGGGTGTGAACTGCCCCATGCAAATTTCTATATATGAAAGTGATTTATTATGATTTATTGGTATTATTGATAAAAAGGAAAGTTCATATTATTGAAATGTTGCATGCCCATTGTATGTCTATTGAGAGTCTTGGTATATTGGCATGCCAAAGAGTTAGAGTATATTGGTTTAATACTGCTACTAAGCAGGCGATACATTTAATACTGCTACGGTAGGCGAGACAGTGAGTTGTGTTTTACAACTATGATCCAGTTAAGGTTATTAATACCGTTAAGTTACGGTAGTATTTCTAGTGATACACTAGCATTGATCTATTGATCCAAACACAATTGATTAGTTGTTGCGGGCACATGTGCATTACTCATCATTAAACTCGCATACCTTGCATTCTCATATATAATACATTGGGCTATGCTATATTATCATTGGAATTAAAAGTGGAATGGTTTGGTAAATCAGATTTGTGATTTTCAAATCCTTTTTAATATTTTTATTGCACTTTACATATTTTTATTATACTTATAGTGAAATGTTTTTTTCAATTATTATATATATTGCCTCACTAAGTGTATACTTAGCGTGTGATTGTTTCACGCGTAGGTTATAAAGAGCTTAAGAAGTAAAGAGTAGCTGCAAACATCATCACATTTTGAGAGTGGTACATCAGAATCAATATGACATCTTAATTGTTGTCTTTTGATAGTTCTAGTTGGTATGTATAATATAAGTGTTTAACTGCTCTGGTATCACTATGTTTAATAGAAAATGAGTTTAAACGTATTTTATTTGTTATCTAGATGATTTTTAAATTAGGCAGTTTTAAACAGTTTTATTAATTAGATGTTTAAGAAGTAAATTGCCTAGTTGCTGCTTAAATCTAGATTTAAATTGAACTTAGAAAAATTAGATTTTTAAATTCTATACGATTAACTATTACTTTAGTTTAAAAATGGTTTGATATATTATTAGGAAATTTTATTTTAACGAAATTTGATATAGAAATTATTATACTTTTATTATGTGACATCTCTGACTTGTATTCAGTAATGAATACAGGAAAGGGGTGTTACAGCAACGAAGACTGGACTTTGGCAAATAATGTCCCCAGACTGGGGCCTTGTTAGGGGCACAATGTTTGTAAAAGATGTAGAGGGTACTTGCGGACATGCCCCGAGATCAGGCTCTTGTAAAAGGTTCTGTAACGTGCTAGATCGACCAACTTTGTTGTATCCAATAGGGTAACCCGGGGACCGACTTTAAAATTTTCAAAATGTATGCATATAAATGCAAAATGCATGTCTTAGATGTGAAAGTACTGATTCAAAAATGGTTCTCGTGGCTCAACTTCCGAACTCACGGGATTAATTTGCAACTTTGAATATTGCCTTGATATCTAGAGTGCTAGATTTTCTCCCGATGATAATTTTTCAAATTGAGAACCAGTCGTGAATCAGCATTTCATGCTAGTAGAATGAAAATTTTAAAATGTTATAATATGTCATGTAGTTAATGCAATGATGAATAGATTTAATTATGATGTGATCACAAAAAATGGGTCAGTTTGGAATTAAAATAATCAGATGAATAAATTAAACAGCAAATAAGATAAAAAAATAAAGATTTCTGATCGGGCAAACCACTTGAACCAACACCTTTATGTTATGCACTGCTAATGCAACAAAAATATGTGTAAAGTAAAAATAAAATAAAAAAAGAAACGAGTTAGTATCGAATAAACTCAATAGATACATAAATAAAAAACGGAGTAGATAAGGCAACAGACAGAGCAATCCTATTTATCCCATCTAAAACACCTAAGTTATCCGCATGGTTCTAAAAGGGTGGGCTTTCTATATTCTTTACATGCAGTTTTGGTGCTAAGAGGTACCCGAATTGTCCTTGTTGTCCCCTACTAAGAGTAGCAAGACCCTCGGTCATTACCCATTACAGGCTCCTTTCAACAGTGTTCAACTCAGGAGGACCCATTCGCTTATACCCATAAGAAGGAACGATATCCTCACGAAAGCATAAGGTACTCAGCCCCGAAGGTACTTGCTAGGCCCATATGGAGGAACGATATCCACACGAAAGCACTAGCATTTTCCCCCCACTTAAAAGGACGGGTTTATATGCCAAATTTTAAATGCGTTAAAATAAACGCGCAATTATAACCAAATGTTAATTTAATAGTCACTTTAATCCAGAATTTCCAATATTAGTAAAGTGATAATTATTTAAAAAGCTCGACTCCCTTTTATTTTTGAAAACCAAAAAATGTCCCCAGCGGAGTCGCCATCTGTAGCAACCCTCTTTTCGAGCGTCTTAACTAAAAAAATGAGGTTTAAAGGTGTTTGGGGTCGTTTGGGTATTTTAAAAAATGTCTTCCATTGCGGTTTTAGAAAAACCGTATTATTTTAAAATTAGAGTCGACACTGGCCACTAAGGTAGGCCGGGCACCATAAAAACCAGAGATTTTGAAAATGTCGGGTTCGGGAGTCGGTTACGGATGGGGAAGGATTAGCACCCCACACCGCCCAAAATTGGTACTTTAATAATTACTGCTTTATTAATATTAAACTTTTCGAATTAAAGTGACGATTAAATTAAAATTTGGTTATAAGCGCGAGTAGATTTTAAAGGCCTTGTTATTCGAGAGTAAACCGAAAGACCACCATCACTACGCTTGATACTGGCCATGTTTATGCTCGAATAAAAGGGCATCGCATTGACAATAATATATCCAAAGTGCAACTTAAAACATGGCAAACACAAATAAATACAATGCGATAAAATATAAATAAATACTAACCTAATAAAATACTAATCTGACATAAATAAAATACTAATATGAAACATACATATAAATATTAATCTAACACATAAATAAAAATGAATCTAACATAAATAAAATACTACTCCAAAACATTCATAAATATTAATCTAACTTAAAAATATAATAATTAAGGTAAAATATTTAATACTTATACCTAAAAGGGTAAACTACACCAGTAGTCACCGAACTATGGTTTCTTTCCTATTTTGGTCACTGAACTACTTTTTTGGCAAAAACATCACTAACGTTATGTTTCCTTCCTATTTTGGTCACCTTATTTTATTTTAATTTTTTAATTTTCCATGTCATTTATTCTTTCTCCTCATAAGCAATATATGTTATTTTATAATATTTTTATTTAAACTAACAGGATGGTGTGTAACTGCCTATTAGAGGAATAAAAGGAATGAAAAATCAAGCCCCTTATACATCCAGAGAGATAGTGACACATGTAACTGCCTAATAGGATGGTGACACGTGTAACTGCCTATTAGTCGAATCTCTTTGGCTGCATAAGGGACTTGATTTTTCATTCCTTTTATTCCACTAATAGGCAGTGACACGTGTCACCATCCTGTTAGTTTGAATAAAAATATTATAAAATAACATATACTGCTTATGAGGAGAGAGAAGAAATGACATGGAAAATTAAAAAAAAATTAACAGTCGGTGACCAAAATAGGAAGGAAACATAACGTTAGTGATGTTTTTGCCAAAAAAATAGTTTGGTGACCAAAATAGGAAGGAAACATAACGTTAGTTATGTTTTTGCCAAAAAAATAGTTCAGTGACCAAAATAGGAAAGAAACTATAGTTCGGTGACTACTGATGTAGTTTACCCTACCTAAAAATATCTAGATATATTTAAAATTAATAGTTTATATATGTTATTATTTTTTTTAAAGATTAAGGACTAAAATACATTAAAAATTAAATTACATGGCATAAATATTAAACATGCTGGACTAAAGTAAAAGAAATACAAAATATGAGGAAATAAACGTAAATAAACAGAAATAAGGTGCTGGATATGTAAAAAAACTGAAATAAAAGGGCATAAATGTGGAATGGGACCAGATTGAAAGAAACAAAAAAAACAAAAAGTAAAAAGGTGCAAAAAAAGAAAATACAAAATACAGGGACCAAGAGTGACATTATCCCCTGTACATCAGTTAAAACAGTATGAAAGAAGAATGACCCATGGCGTAATTTACCCATTAAAAGGACGTGGATCCTTCCCGGGTTACCGGGTCACCGCGCGGGTCGTGCATCTAAAACGATGTCGTTTTATATGATCAGTTTAAAATAAGGGTTAGTATTTGTAAAAGGGGATTAAACATAAAAAACCCTAATATTTGCTCTCATCTCCCCCTCTCGACTCTTTGGGAAAGGTGGCCGCTCACCCCTTCATTCATGTCGGTCATCGGCCGTGAGGCCTCGCGGCGGTGGTTACGGATCTCGGCGGCCGGTAAACCCCTAATCTTTCTCCTTCTTTCTTGATCCGAAATAAAAATATATATTCGAAGAGAAAAGAAATCTATTTTTACCTTTGAAATTTTTTATTGATTCCAAAAAACTCCCTTTACAAAGTTTTGATTTCGGAATTTTTTATCCCAAAATGAAACCCCTATTCTGGGTTTTTTTGAACTCTCCCCCTTTACATTTCTGGCTTTGGTTTTCTTTTATAGCCTATCTCCACACACTAAATCTTCTTCCCTTTTTTATTTGTTGCTGCAGATTTGATGGAGGGTAGATGGCTGGGATTTTAGGGGTATGGTGATGGCAGATTGGGGTATGGGTGATGGCAGTGTTGTTGATAGGCTTAGGTATTAGGTTTGATTTGATTAGGGATTTTAGGGTTGACTGGTTTTAGGGTTTGATTTTTGGATTTGTTTATAGACTTAAGGGTTTCGAAAGGGGTCATCGGAAGATGAACGGCGGCTTGGTAGCAGCGGCGACGACGGTTGGTTGAGGTGAGGTGGCGGCGACGACTGGATGTTAAGTCAGGTTAAAGTTTTTGAAATTAGGGTTTATTATTATTTTTATATCCGGGTTGAGTCTGGTTTGGTCCAGGATCCGGGTCGGGTTATGGGTTTAAAGTTTAGGTCGATTGTACGAGTTTGGGTTACCAGATAAAACGGGTTATTGCACTAATCATATCCCTTCCTCGCACGCCTATTTAAACACCAAGGAAGCAAGCATTTGAGAGGTCAGAGAAGATTGGAACGTGAGGAGTTGGTGTGCGACGATTGACGATCGGCTGTGCCTAAGAAGGGTGGTCCGACCAGCTTGGATCTTGAAGGGCTGAATCGAGAGACCCCTTCTAGTCCATATTCTCTTTCAAGTTATTTTAATTTGTTTTTAATGATGATGTATTGTGAAAACGTTTGTGGGTTGTTGGTTAAATCCCTCACCATGAACTAATTTAATAGTCGATGGGGGATGTTTGCGTTAAACGCTATTTTCATGTTTTAGCTTTTAATAATAAATCTGCATTGGCACTGTTTTATCTATTCGGCATACTTTAATGTTTCCTAAATACTATGCCAAGCAAGAGCTGACACTGTTGGCCTATTGCTCCTCAATATCTTAATAGACTTGGGGTGGCAATGATTAAGTTGTTGAATACTGAGGAGAGAAGCTTCGAGAGAAGTCGTTCAAGTAGATGAACTTACTTCGGGAGTGAAATCTACCCCTTAGAAGTATAGATTGGATCTTAATCAAATTGGTTTATTTAAAAACAAGCACTATAGAGATATAGGGGTTTTTACATGATCAATTTAGGGCAATGATCATCGAGAGAGGCTTTGCTAATTTTGAATCTGCTGGGAAAACAATGCCAAGACAGGTTGTTGTTAAGGGCTGGCACGACATGAAAAGCGTGAGAACCAGGCATTCCCTGCCAACACTCATAATTCATTAAAGCACCTTCCTTGCCAACGTCTTTACGTTACTTTTATTTATTTTCTTTTCAATTATTTTTAAAACCAACTTCAAAACAAATCAACTTTTTCTTAAGGCAAGTAACAATCAAGGCAATTGAATTCCAAGTCAATCTTTGTGGGATCGATACTCAGCTTACCAGTTGTATTATTTGTAGACCGTGTATACTTGCATGCAAAAGACTCATCTTGACACTGTTTTATACTTTTCCAATACATATTTCCTGCCCCTTTTTGCCAGCATTTTACCCAGAGAGTCTACATGTATCCACTTTGATCATCATAGTACTTAGACCACAACATTACTCCTTCGTACTCGGCAGAACCTTTGATGGCAGGAAGTACTTTCAAAGTAATATCCGATATAGGGATAAAGCCACTACCGGCTGCCTCGGGTGATGCCGGGAGTCCTAAGAAAATTTTGATAGCTGGAAAATCGGTAGTCCACTTCTTCCATGCGTTTTAAGGTTCCCAATATCATCAGCTGTGTACTGGCATGGAGGATTGTTATAGAATTGTACCCATACATAGTCAAAAAGTCCAGTTTTAAAGGCACCTCCAACCCAAGCATCTGAGAATGGACACTGAGGGGCTGCTGTCAAGTACAATTTCGTGCCGCGTTTGCTGTACCCTGGTAGGTACCTTGCGAGATCATCCCAATGTAGGTTCATTCCACCTTCGATATCGAAATCGATTTCGTCCAAAATAGCATCACCGAAAGGTCGAGAGGCTGATTGTCCCCCCAAGAAATTGTTCCACAAGTAGGTCGCGACCTGTCTAGCGTCATCGGACGAGGCAAGGTAATAGCTGCCTACTCCTCCTCCAATTGAAAGCATTACTTTAATCCCTTTTCCTTGACACGATTTGATGTCTGAGCTTAAATTAGTGCATCCATTTCCATAAGGATCACAATGACCAGCAAGGTTAAAATCATTGGAGTCTGGCCATTCTCGAATGTGGGAAGAAATGCTAAGTTGACAAAGTTATAGTTTCCGGTCGCACACGTCTCTTCCAATGTGCCCTCGTTTCCGTTCTGACCCCAGTAGATTGCGATGTCAACGGCTTCTATACCGGCAACTAGAACCAGAATCACCGAGCTGATAAATGCAAGTGAGATTGCTAACTTAACAGTCATCTTTCTCTGCTGATCTACAAGTGTTTCTGAATCGTTTTTTATGCTTAAAGTGTTCATGGAAACATCGTTTTATAGGCGGTAAGGCCTATCAGCAACTAAATAAAATTTGAACTTCTTTGAATGACTGCTCAAATAATTTTACAACTAAACTATCTTTTCAAGGCATTGTTTGCTATTTTGGTAGTTTGTAGTTGTTTGATTTTCCTTGAGATGCTTGTATATATCATATATATTTACCTCTAGCTTTGCTGTTGTATTGTCAGTTTTGTCATATATGGTAGCATTGGCATAGACAAGATGGACCAACGGGGTTGGAAGGGGCAGTCGTCCACCTAAAAATTTGAAATTTGTGTATGATTTAAAAAAAATTAAAAGCTTTAAATATATTTTCTATTGAAAATCTGTTTCCGCCTCCTAAAATTTTATAGGTTAGTTCCTAACATCAAGTCCTGGATCCACTATATTACTCTTAGGAGTTAAGAGCACTTTTTAAGATTAATTAATATTCCATTTAAATTGCGTTAACTTTATTCATACTTTGTGGATGGGAGGAATAAACCCTATTAGCCATAGAGATAAATCAAGGGTGCAGGTTGAATCTTACAACTAAACTGACTCTTGTTTTGGCATGTTTATAGAGTGATGTATAGGACATGTAAAAAGTTAATTAGAAACATTGAAGTATTAGAACATGAATCATAGCCAATAAAGTGGTATTCTAACTGCCATAAAAAATTTAATCGCACTTAATATTTAATTTTTTAAATTTTAATTTCTTAAATTTTTAATGTTTTTATATATTATATGAAAATTAATTAAGACATGGACCTTTATAAAAAAAACAATTTTGTTTTGTTGACCTTATGTCGTGTCATTATTGACATATAGACTGCAATGTCAGTATCGTTAACGGTAATATCAGCACAATAACAATCAATGTTAATCAAAAGGTTAAATTGACGCAATTCACATGTTCGATGGTCAAATTGAATGCATTGTTCATAGAGGGACTAAATTAATTGTTTGGTATGAACTCAATAAAAAAATAACATTTTTGACCTTTGAAATATGGCATATATTTTTAATCGTTGTGGTATATTCACCCTACCAGTTGTAGCTTAACGCAAAGTGCAAACCATTGCATTTAATTGATAAACATGTACGAAACTGAGTAAGGCCAAATGGAAACATGCCACTTCACTAATCTGTGTATCATTGAGTTTAGTCCACCTCGTAAAATATCATAAAATGATCATTTTATATTGCTTTCTGATAAGTGTGGACCAAATTACACTTTACGCTATCTAGAGGGACTTAAACAATACATTTACCCTCAATGTTGAAGTCCAACTTTTAGGAGTGGAAGCGAAAAATACGTAGTATTAAATTCTCCTCTTAGTATTGTGTTCAAGGGGACGGGGCGACTTCGTTTCCAAGTTCATCCTTGAGCTCATAGTATCCCATCTCCGTAAGAACTTGTTTACACTGCGGGAGAGCTTCCTTCCTTTTGAACCCAAGGTTGTTGGCGAACCGAATGTCGCTGCTGACGCCGTCCGCCGTGGTGAGGACCACCCTGGCTTTCCTCCACACCTCGGTCGGATCACTGCAGTCCGGCCTGGGACTCTTCACCAGGGAGACTTCGCAGTCGGAATCTCTATAATCACCTTCCACTTGGATTTTGTAGTACCCATTCTTGTCGGTCAACATGTATAAGCTACGATATGTCAAGGATCCAGTGGTACGGTTCCTGCATTCCAGCACCACAGTTGCACCTGTCAAATTGTAATGTACCATAACCCACCTTTGTCAACACAATTCTTTTACATGTCAATTATTTTCAGGTATATGTTGTTGAAAAAACTGTGGTGATTTGATATATGTACCGGTTATGGGTTCGCTGAGCTTGGTCTCGAATTCGACACGGCAGGTGTCGCAGTAAACGCGACCTACGACGAAGAATTTGCCTTGTGTAGGGGCGCTTTTGCCATAGGTGAAGCTGAGGGATGGCGAAATACAAAGGGCGAATAAAAGGAGGGATAGTTCAGAAGCTTTTGTCATTTCTTTCTTCTTTTTTCTTTATTGGGATATCAATGCTCGAGAAAGAAAGGGTTTATAGGGAGGGATTGGTTTCTATTTTGGGCTATGGTTGTTATTCAGAATTTCTATTTTTATGGGTTTGGTTTGATGAGGGAGATGGAGACCCCTTCTTCATCCTCATTTCTAATTGTTTGAATTTTGCCAAATAAAACAAGTAATTATCTAAAAGAGGATTAGAAACGACTAAAAGTAAATAATATGAATTTTTCTTGCGAAAAATTAGCTGTAAGTAATACTAAAAGGAGAAAATAACGACGGTCACGAGTTATTAGCTTAAACAAGATTTCGTATTTGATTTTTTTAAAAAGCCTAACCTAAAAATAGGCGTCCAAAGTATATCTCTTTTAAACTTTAGGTGCCTAAAGTATTTTTTTTGTAAAAATAGGTGCCCAAAGTTTCTAAAGTTAGAATTTTAGGTGCCCGACTGTTAAAAAAAAGTTAAAAAAACCGTTATCTATTTAAAACGCGACACATGCCATTTTTATTTTCTTTAAATTATATATTTTTTAATAATTTAAAATTTTACAAAAAATCTTAAATTTTTAAAATTTTCTAAAATAGTCCCTAAATCCCTAAATTTGAAATTCCCAAATTCTCACCGTTGCTGCCACCGGCCGTCGTCGCCGACCCTACCCTTTCGGTCGTGGGCTCAGCCGACCGTTTCCCCTCACCCCCGTTGCCGGAAATCGACGAACGGTGTGTGAATCGAACGGTTATTTCACGTCGAATGTGAACTGTTCGATTCGCACACCGTTCGTCGATTTCCGACGACGGGGGGTGAGGGAAAACGATCGGCTGAGCTCGACGACCGAAAGGGTAGGGTCGAAGACGGCGGCCGACGGCGGCAACGGTGAAGATTTGGAGATTT
Organism: Hibiscus mutabilis; assembly: GCA_019671005.1. Classification (NCBI taxonomy): domain Eukaryota; kingdom Viridiplantae; phylum Streptophyta; class Magnoliopsida; order Malvales; family Malvaceae; genus Hibiscus; species Hibiscus mutabilis. The sequence continues at coordinate 9,712,635 of CM033741.1, forward strand.
TGAATTTAGGGGGTTTAGGGACTGATTTGAATGATTTTATAAATTTTAGGTTTTTTTAAAAAAATATTTTTTAAATTTTTAAAAAAATAATAAAAAAAATCAATATTTTATGCCACGTGTCGCGTTTTGAATGGTTAACGGGTTTTTTAACAGCCGGACACCTAAAATTCTGAAAACTTTAGGCACCTATTTTTACAAAAAAATAATTTAGGCACCTAAAGTTCAAAAGAGATATACTTTGGGCACCTAAAATTCATTTAAGCCTTTTTAAACATACACTGATTTTAAATACTTGATGAAAGAACTTTAACTCTTAATCTTATTCAATTTGAAGGAATTAATTTTTACTCAGACCTCTAAACAAACACACTAAAGCTAGGCCATAACATAAAAATATTATGTATGCAATAATTATATTTACAGATTAACAAATAGAATTGTTAATAAATCAATGCATGCATGGTTAAAATTTTCATAAATAAAGTAGTAAAGAAAGCAAAAGTTAAAAATCATAAATGAAAAGCACAACACTCGATCGATACTTTTGTCTCTAATGCCCTGGACACGGTGACGATGTTATTAAAGGGCGGGGAGAGGCAAGTTTTTCTCAACCCCAATTTTTTTTTTATCTCTTATATAAATTATTTTAAAAATTGATTTATTTTTAAATTTATTTCTCACTGTCAAATATTTATGTTTTGTCTTTTAATCTCAAATTCCGACTCTGCCCCTGCCTAGACACAAAGTAGCTTCAGTCTTGCCATAGCGTTCATTATTATGAGTGTTCATGGTATGTTAACCGTACCATTTAGCCTAAACGGTCGGTTAACCATTATAGCGGTTGTTGAATTTTGCTAACCGTAACCTAACTATTAAGAAACGATTAACCGTTAAGACGCAGTTAACCGACGGTTCGTTTACAGGTTAACCTGTAACCTATTACATTTTTTCCTACATGTTCACTATTTTTTTAAAGAATAATATAATTATCTTTTTTATAAATATTATATTAAAATATTCATAAAAATACTTAAATAAAAATATTCTAATCACTTATGCCAAAATTAAAAAAAGGAGCGTGTATATTTGTATCTGTGAGTTAATTTTTTTAAAAGTTATTTTGTATTTTAAATATATATATAATTTAATAGCGGTTAACCTAAATGTTAACCATTAGTCTAAATTCGTAACCGTAACTATAACCATTAACTATCATTTTTAACGGTTCGGTTAACCGAAACCGTTTAACTTTAACGGTTCGGTTAATTAACTTGTAAAATATAACGGTTATATCGATTAACAGTTACGGTTAATTATGCACACCCTTATTCATTATGGGATTGGGTGAAGGGTTTTCATTGTTTTCAAAGATGAACTAACCAACCTTGTTAGATTTAGGATTACTTGAGTTTGTTAAAAATCTGTTGGGCCGTTCTATAGTTTGTTGGATAGGTTTAGTTTGGGTTATAAATATCCAATATCATTCTTTGTAAATCAATTTCAATGCAATCAGTTTCATATAGTCCTACTCTAATATTCTACCGTCGTTTATTTTCTCCTCTCTTTCTCCGGTTGAACGCCATTCATCGTCCGATATCATGCCTCCGTTTCCACATTAATTAGACTTTGCACTTTAAATGATAAATCGTGTGTAGTGTAGCTTAGTTGTTTGTGCAATTATTTTGAATAGTGGCCCTTTGTGGATTTTGCATCTTTCCATATTAGGTAAGGAAGCTTCATAGGCTCCAAATCGATCGATGCTAGTACATGAGACTAAATGAACTAAAGTAGCAACTCCTCTTATGACATTGTGTTTTAGAATCGGGGTGAGTAAAACTCGCTTTTACTTTAAAAAATTGAATTTTTTAACTCGAATTGTAGTTTCATAAATTTAACTCGCAAAATTTTTAAAGAAAGTTTGAGTTATGAAATGAGACTTCGAATAACTCGAAATTTTTAATAATCAATTTACGATTTTCAAGTTTTAGTTGAATCTCTCAACTCTGCCTTATATATGTACATCACATGTGAAAAAAATATATATGAAGAAATTTATGTGCATGTTGCATATGATTATAGAAATTCTTGATGCTATTCATCCTATGAGACAATCCGTTTTGTCTGCAAGGTGTGTGACACATCAAAGGGTTAAGAAAAGTATGAACATATACTATCTTGTAATAACCTTGAAACTATTTAAAAAGTTCTTTTAAATTTAAACCAATTAGTATCATAAAATTATAAATATTTATAATTAAAATTGGACAAAAACTCAAATAATACAACTAGACTTAACTCAAAATTTTTATGTATAAATAGTTATATACACATGGAAAGAAAAATAATATATTAAAAAAAAACTCAAACTACTCTCTATTTTCTATTTTATGTCATTTTTCTTTTAATTTTTTATATTTTCTTCATCCTAGTCATCGACAATAATTTTAGATAGGTCAACGATCGCCGACTTTTTCTTCTTTTATTTTCCCTTTCCTTTCCTTTTTCTGTAGGGTTTATGTTGTTTTATTTGTTTAATTTATCTTCTCTATTTTTATATGAAAATAATAGATGGTTGTATCAGCTTTTTGTGATAAGTTTTTTAATTATTTTTGTGATATGTTTTTTATTTTTTAAATTTTAAATAATATTTATTTTGTTATTTTATAAATTTATTATTATTTTAAATAATTAAATTGAATATTAATAGATGTTCACAATAATTTATATTATAAATAAGTATTTAAAGTATATTGTATTTTTCATCTATGTATTTAAAGTATTTTTTATCAAAATAAGTACTCAATGTATACTTTTTAGATCAAAATAGCATCTAAAGTATTTTTTGTCATAATATGTTTATAAAAGATAACATGTGGTATTAATTAAAAAATAATTTAAATATCTACTTAGATAAAGAAATAATATACTGTAGGTATTTATTTGTAATATAAGTAAAAAATATATATATTAATTACAAAAAATAACAAAATCGTTAGAACTTAAAAGGATGATTCGTGTACAACATCTTGAGGTGCGGCTAAAAATTGACATAATCGAAATGTTAGAAAATATAAAATTATATTTTAAGTTTTATATTTTCTAACATTTTAATAGCTTTTTTGGAATAAAAATCTTTTTTAAATAATTTATTGAAAAATGACCTGTGTCAGTATTATTTAAAAAGAATGACGATCAAATCGTTCACCTAAGGCGAACTCGCGTTCTACAGAAAGCAAGCTTCAAACTCGCATATTATAGAAACCGAGCTCTATGTTAAAAACGCGATAATTTTTTTTCTTTTTAACAACTTATTCAACACGAAATTTACATTTTATAAAAGCGAATTCTGAACTCGCGTATTGTAAAAAGTGATTTCGCCTTATGTACGATTTGAATTATTTTTTCAAATAATACTGACAAAGAATATTTTTTTAATAAATTATTTTAAAAAAGTTTTTTATTTAAAATTGTCAATTTTAATTGTGTTGTTTTTTTACCGTACCTAAAGTGATGTACCGTAGACTCGGCTGACTTTTAAAAGAGTAATTTTTATCTTCCACCTTTACTCTCAAGTTTTCTTAATTTTATTTCTCAATTCCCAGAAACTGCTTTCCCCTCTTGCTTCACCAATCGATCCTTGCCAATGGCCAATAGTAATCTCCCTCGAAGAATCATTAAGGTTCCTCTTTCGATCTCCCTCCGATGCTTCTCGATTTCTCCGATTTGTTTGGTTCTCGAGAAACCTCTCGAAAATCTTTAACATCCCTTCCTCTTATCTGGGTTTCTGGAGTTTTAGTTTGATAGCTGAATTGTTTATGCTTTTGATGAATTAAAAGCTTCGGCTGATTATTTTAAGACCGTCTTCTTACATTGGATAAAGGTTTTCTTTTTTCTTTGAATTTTGTAATTGTTCATGTTCTAATTTCGGTTTACTTACCTTGGATCTAAACAGGAAACTCAGCGTCTCCTTAGTGAACCAGGTAAATACATTGCTTTTTGCCCTTTTCTTTTATAGAAATTATTGTTAAATTTTGTTCAATATTGTTGTTTTTTATGTTGTATTTGAAATGTTATGACCTAACAAATTAACTCTCTTGGTTTCTTTTTCCTGTTAACTAAAAGAATTTCCTTTTCTCCCAGCACCTGGAATTAGTGCGTCTCCATCAGAGGATAATATGCGATATTTCAATGTGACGATCCTTGGTCCCACTCAGTCTCCGTATGAAGGTAGTTGATATTTTTCCTCTTATGGTTGCGAATAGTTTTGCTATGTTTTAGAAATGTCAAATTTCTGTTGATTGTTCAATAGTTATGGCTGATTTAAGTCATTACGAGTGATACCGCCACCAATTCTCAGTTATCAAAATTATCACAATTCGCATTAAGTAGGAATTTGTTTTGAGAAAAATGGTTATGCATTGTTTATTTTGCTTCATGTTCCTTTTTCCCCAGGGTTTTCTATCCTTTGTAAGAGACAAATGGGTCCATGTTTTCGATCTTACAATTTAGGTCCAATTAGAATGCCTTTTCGGTCTTATACAGTGCTTGTTGTGGTTTTTGAAAGTTGGTTTTGGTAATATTTCATTGCTTTCTTTGTTGTTTGTTTCATCTTGTAATTAGTTTTGCAATTATGTATATTATATGATGAATTTCCTTGTTTGGGATATATTGTTTAGGAGGGGTTTTCAAGTTGGAACTATTTTTGCCTGAAGAATATCCTATGGCTGCTCCCAAGGTACTCAACTTTTCTGCATTAGTTCTAAATATTCAGCATGACCTTGTTTTTGTATCCATTGCTGTATGCTGTATTGTTCTTCCTTTGATATTTATATTGCTTGGCTTCATCAGGAGTCAGGACCGCATCTGAAAATGTTTTGATAGGGTTTTAATATGATCTACGGATGTTGTAGACTGCAGTTTGCATTTAGAACTAATTTTACTTAGTTGCGATGTTTTCTCTGGCTTGTTTTTACCATGACTGCATCTAGTTTCTATCATTCGCTGAGGTAAATTGTTAATCAGTGTTGAAGCGAAGCCTGAATTATATTATATATTGATCTTTACTTCCTTAGTCTAGTGTTTAATGCATCTAGTTTTCATCACTAGCTGACTCATTTTTGTGTTTTGAAAGTTTTACTTTTACGGAAAAGAACTTTTTCCTTTTCATTTTGTGGATGTCTTTGCATGTGATCAGTTGTACTGCACCAATTGCACTTGGTGGTAAGTAATAATCTAATTTCTGCTTGTTTTCCTAACTGGACTATGTATGGCTTATATGATGGCAGTTGAGACTTTGTTGCCTTTCTCCGATTAGTATTTTGACTGTCCGGTTTCCCAAGATTGGGCTTCTTTGTCTCATTTCTGGTGATCCTTCTTAATTGTTTAATTTTCTTGCACTAGCAGTTAACGAGTGTAGTATATTCATAGAATTGTTAACCGATAGTAGTTGGCATTTCAGCATCAGGTTGTTGTTTGCCTCTTTTCTTGGAAATTCTGTCATTCGTTTTCCTTTCTGATGTATTTTCTATTTTTATTAACCTAAACATATTTGGTGTTGCAGGTTCGATTTCTTACAAAGATATATCATCCGAACATTGATAAGGTTGGGCCCACGTGTTCCTTCTTTTGTCCTTATTTTATGGTGTGAAAGATGTGTTTTCTTGGCTCTCAAGGGTTGAGCTTTCTTGCAGCTTGGAAGAATATGCCTTGATATTCTCAAAGACAAATGGAGTCCAGCTCTCCAGATCCGAACTGTACTTTTGAGGTATTACAAGTTTTTGTGAAACGACAGTAGGTATTATAAAGGGTGAAAAAAAAACACGGCTCGTTGAAAATGACATATTGCATATTTTTATGTATGATTTTCTGAAATATTGGGCATTACAACTAAAGCTAATAATGACACTGTTTTCTTTTATTCCAGCATTCAAGCACTCTTGAGTGCTCCAAATCCCGATGATCCACTCTCCGAGAACATTGCTAAGCACTGGAAAACAAATGAGGCTGAAGCTGTCGAGACAGGTGAGATCTCTGGCTGAAATCTAAAGATCATTTGGGATTGGTCAACACTAGTACAATACAAATCAAAGGATGATATGCTGCCATTCTTATGACTGACTCTTCTTGATTTTCTTTGACAACTTGCAGCGAAGGAATGGACCCGTTTATATGCGAGCGGTGCATAATATCCGAACGGTGGAAACGTTTGCCCTGCTAAAAATAACATTTTGTGCAATGTAAGTGATTCAATGTCAATTATATGGAAATTTGGGAAAGATTGATATTTGCAAAGCTTCCTAGTTGCTACCTGTTAAATGTTCCAATGTTTTTTTTAGAGAATGGAAGCTCTCTGGATTTGGATTTATATGATAATATAACATTGTTCTCTGAAACTCTCAAGTGCTGAAGAGCAATATTTCAGATTCTGGTTACCGGTCGGATTAGCATTATTTGTGTGCTTTCTTCATCAATTGAAACTTATATAGAACCAAAGAATCTTTTTAACTGGGAAATCAAAGAATGAAGATGGATTCAATTTGGATTTTTTTATGTATTTTATTAAAATTGTTACTGTGATTTTTTTTTTAATAAAAAATGGCCTAAATGGTGAAGGGAAATTAAAACATTATTAAAACCCAAACCGAAGCAGTTGGGAAAATTGTTCAGCGCTTAGCTCCTGCACCAATTCAAGTTAATAATTTATGTACTTTATGGGTAAGTGGAGTTTAATTAGAACCAAAGTTTCACGTTACGGTCGAAATTCAAATATTTAAAATACTATTAAATTATGACATGTAAAAAAATATTTATATGCGATAAGTAAATCATTTCTCGTTTAGTTAACAAATTAAATTACTTAAAATAAGTGGATGTGCCATAACTAATTATAAAAATTTTCTAAGAGAAAAAAAACAACTTATTATATTTTACCTTAAATTAAATTAAAATTACAAATAATTTGAAAGTTTACCTAATCTCAAAATCTCTTCTTTGCATTATTTATTTTAAACAAGGGTTCGTTATTATTTAATAATTCTCAAAATCGTATCACATGTATTTAAACTAAATAAGTTGAAAACGTGCCATTTATAAGAAGAAAAAAAACCAGTGTTTTATACATATATATTTTTAAAAATAGCGTGTTGCGTTTTATTCCAAATTAAAGAAACACACATAAGAAGAAACGTGCAAAAACAAAACAACAATAAAGGAAACTGAAAGGGTAAATGAAACACAAGTCAGCGAACAGACCAGAATTAAATTGCACTCTAAATCCATGCAATCAGCAGGGAAATCAGAGTGGGAAGGCAACCGACAGCATCCTCAGCCGAAAATTGGTGAAATTATGGAGGTGATCAGCTGAAGAAAGGAACAAATGGGGTGCACAAAGCTCAAAAAAGAATAAACCCCAAAGAGATGAATTGCAGAGGACAATAGAGTCATGGAGGAATCAAGCCCCGTTGGTCATCGTCAGCGGAGCGGAGGGCTCTTTTCGGACGTCTTCTACCCAAATCGGTCATTAGGGTGTATTCGGTTAATTCAGTTAGCCGACCGAACTAAATTATCCAAAATCTATTAACTAATTTTTTTTCCTTTTAACCGTTAACAGAACAAAAATTTTTTCGAAAATTTTTAACGAACTGAAAAAAATTCAGTTAACTCGGTCGATTTTCGAATTAATCGAAATTTGTTATAAAATTTTAGATAAATTATACAATAGGTCACTAAATTATGCTACAATAATCCTTTTAGTCATTGAACTTTCATTTTATGCTAATTTGATAAAGTTTAATGATCATTTTATAATATGTCAAAAAATTCAATGATGATTTTATAATTTTTAAAAGTTCAATAACCAAAAATATATATATGTAATATTTAATATATAATAATTTTGGTAAATTCGGTTAATTAACCGGTTTCGAACCAAATTAACTGATAACCGAATTTCTCAAAAAAAATTATTAACCAAATCTACCTAGAATTAATCGACTTATTTAACTGAAAAAAAAATTAATTCAATCAATTAATTCGGTTAAAACCGAATAATAATGCACACCCCATCCCGTCACGGAGATCTCGACAGCCAGCATTCGCCATTGCATGCGCAACTCGGATACTATTCCTTCCAATAAATTTGAAATTCCATGAGAAAAAGGAAGTGGCCAAACCCTTCCCTTCGCATCACGGGTGAAAAGACCCATATCAGAGAGATCAAGATGTGTTGATTTCACTTTAGCTATAGCCGATCTGGAGTCGCTCTCAACCTCAATATTTTGGAAACCAAAATCGGTGGCGAACTGCAATCCCTGAACAATTGCGTTGGCTTCAGCTGCGAAACAAGATGCAACTGAAAATGAATCCTGTAACAAGAACCCAAGATGAAACCTTCAGAATCTCGAATAACTATTCCTGAACAAGATTTGTTTTCTGCAGAATTAAAGTGTTGATCTTCACTACTGATGGAGAAGGTGGAGACCAACGGACACAAGAGCGAGTCGAAGAGAGGCCAATTCATCACAATGACCTCGAATAAAGGTAATTAAATCTTCCATCTTCTGTCGAGTACCATCATAGATTAGTTTGTTTCTAGAAAACCACGGGAGAACTGTTGCCATGGGAGAAAAGCAAAGCTACAATCCCTTATAACGTGAATATTATCCTCCGAACCAATGCCACACCGAGCACATATTGGATTTGTAGCTACTCGCTTGTATATCGTAGGTAGGAAATTCTTAGTAAATTTCTATAGCATAATCTTAATTTTGGAAGGAGAAGCAATGTTCCAAATGAAATTATAAACCTTATTTGCAGGATCCAATTGATATTCAGGTTGGAATAGTAATCGATAACCACTGCGAACTGAATAAATGCCTGAACCTTCCCCTTTCCAAGTGAGAACATCCTCATGGCTGTATCTAGGTAGTGGAATATTCAAGATGCACTCTGCTTCAATCGCAGAAAAACTTGCTCGAATTAGATCTTCAGTCCACTTCTTTTTCTATCGGCAAAATTAGATCAGAAACAAAATTCAGGCCCTGGACTGGATTAGATTGAATCTTGTGAGAAGGCAATCTCGGAAAGTCAGTAATCGAGACAGATGAATTCGATTCAATTTTTCATCCGAGCCCCATTTCTAGAAGTCCCCTTGCCCTTGCACTCCAAATACTACGCCAAATTGCCGAAGGGTTGGACCCAAGGTTTGCACGCAAGAAGCTTGAGGTCGGGATGTTCTATTCATAATTAATGGAAAATTTTAATGTTTTAATAATGTTGTTTAACACGGGATGATTTTTTCATTAGACTTGAGTTTGGATCCCATGTTTGCACTTAGTTTAAAAAGCAAATGTAAAAAAATATTAAATAAATAAATAAATACGAGACTTTCATGTTCTCTATTTTATTTCAAATAGATGTATCCATGTGTCAGGTTGGGTTGAGATCCAATTTCAAAAAAAATTCAAGTCAAATATTTACATATTTTTATAACTAAATTTTAATAATAATGTTTTTAAATTATATTCGGATTGAATTAGGTGGGTCACCAGGTTTCTTTTGATAAATGAGGTGCTTAGGGATGAATATTTGGTATATAGGGTATGTTAAAGGATATTTTGAAATCTATAGTATTTTTTACAGTGTCGGCTGAGAACTTCTCCTGCATGAGGCGTTCTTTATTTTTTAATATTTTTTGGACCGAAAACGCCTCTTGCAGGAGGCGTTCTTCCTAGCACTGTAGAAAATGCTATAGATTCCTAAATTTTTTCCAACGCACTCTATTTTCCAATTTTTTTTTTCTAAGCCACCATTTTTACCTAATTTCCAGGGGTCGCTTAATTTATGAGTATGTTTAATTTTAAAATGTTAACTTAACTATTCAAAAAAATATTAAGTTAATAAAATAATAAACTTCATGAATAAAAATGTTACCCAAAAATGGAGCAATTATTAGATAGATCAGACTCACTAAGTCATATGTGGTTCCAGCCAATAAGGTTCATCCATCTCAAAATAATTTTTAAATAATCACCCTTCTTTATTTATATGTAGGAAATAGGTGAAGATTCACCTTGAAAATAATGAGATGGATGGAATTTTTTGGTTGACACCATAGATGACGTGATCAACCGAATCTATCTAATAATTTTTCAAATGGGCGGTAATCTTACATTACCATCAATAGTCGATATTATAAATAATTTTGCATTTAGGATTCAGATAAACTTATAGAATTTCGAGGTTGAATTTTTTATATATAATTAAGAGATCATTAGCATTGGCAAGACATTACTCGAAGGAATCTCTATCGTACACTTCACTAATCCGGACCCGGACTGATTCGCATCTTATACCTGATTTTGGTTGGTGAATCTCTTAAAGAGAATTTTCTGTACATATAAAATTTCGAATTCAAGACCTACTTAAGCGATACCAAACTGCTTACTACTTAGAGTAATTTCGTTGGTTATATTGTATTCATATTTAATTTATAGTACACACGACAAACTGTCGTATCTTGGGCTCATCGTCAGAATTTAAAGGCCGAAGCCTTAAATTTGTCTTCATTTCCTGCTACAAAACAAGTTAATGGCATCGACTGGGCAAAGCTGCTCTCTACATATAGCGTTCCTCCATGTCCCTTTTCCTTCAAACCAACGACACAAACAATGAAGAAACAAACCCATTCAACCGTCTTAATTCTGCTTTGCTTCCTTTTTCTTTTCCCAAGTATCCAATCCCATACTTGCAAGCCTAGTGGCAAGATAAGAGCCCCAAAGCCACGATCAGGGAAATGCACCATCGAAGACGACTCCGGTTGCTGCAACGAAGGCAAGCTTTATGCAACGTACACATGTTCGCCGCCGGTGTCTAACCATACCAAAGCCACGTTAACACTTGACAGCTTCGAAGCCGGCGGAGATGGCAGCGCCCCATCGAAATGCGACAATCGGTATCATTGGGATGATAATCCAGTGGTGGCTCTTTCGACAGGATGGTTGAGTAAGCGAAAGAGGTGTTTCGAGTATATCAATATCCACGGCAACGGAAAGATCATTAAGGCTAAGGTTGTGGACGAATGTGATTCGACGACGGGGTGTGATGCTGAGCATGGTTATTATCCGCCTTGCGGTAACAACATTGTGGTTGCCTCAAAAGCTGTTTGGAAGGCGTTGGATGTGCCTTTAAACCAATGGGTGAAATGAATATATATACTGGTCCGATACGAAATGAATATCCATATGAGTATGTTTTTGTATGAATATATTCATGCCTAAATATATATCAAATGGTATATTTTAAAATGAAAAATAAATAGATTTTTTTATGTTAGGCATTTCAAGTCACAAATTGCAGAGTACATTTTACTATTGACAATGGTACGAAGTGAGTTTTTTTTTTTATATTATATAATGGTAAAAGAAATGTACGGTAAAAGTCTCTTGGTAACTTATATGGTAAAAAAAGTTCACATGTTACGTACAAAAGGATGAGTAAACAATCCTCAGAGCTCAATACTCAAAAAAATGGTGGAAGACGAAAATAGCCGGCGATGGTTGATCGAGGAAGGAAGTTTAGATATGTTTGATGGCATATTTGACATCATCTTTTGGTCAAATAAAATAATTTAAAAAAAGACATGTAGATGCTAATAAGGCGTTATTGGCCAAATATTCCCTTTTGGGATTTTTTTTTTTGGAAAACACCTCAAAAACAAGATTTGGAAAAATATCCCACTTTCGGTTCACGTAGGTACTACTCGCGTTCTGTTAGACGCGTTTTTTGAACTCGCATTTCGTAAAACGCGAGTTCTGTCCGATGTGAATTATAATATACGCCATTCAATTATTTTAAGAAATAAAACTAACTCGCGGCCCACAGGATGCTAGTCCAGCGTGATTTTCAAACCATTCGACGCTATTTTCAAACGAATCGACGAGATTTTTTCAAACTGAACTCGCGGCCCACAGGACGTGAGTTTTGTATGTTGCAGTTGTTTAAACAGGGCTCGACAGGCGTGTTTAAGGTGAATTTGCATGGTGTTGAGGAATAAATTTTCGTAGGTTTGTACTTTTACAGCATACTACTGATACATCTCTTGAAAATAGTATGAAAATCGACGTGTATAATGCATTGTAAAGGCTGTAGAAATCGCGATAAAAATGCTATATTGCCATGTTTCTTTGCATGAAGAACATGAAAACATGGGTCGATAGTCATGTTTTAGTCGATATTGTGGTAAGTTGCGGGTTATTTTTCCTTGTTAACTAACTTTCACGTCGTAGTACGAGAACACATGCTTACAATGGTTCAGAAATCGAAGCATATAAGGCATCCTAAAGGTTATAGAAATCGCGTTAAAAACGTTGTCTAGCCATGTTCAAAAGCCTTAAAAAACATGGGAACATGGGTAGTATTCAAGTTTGAGTCGATTTTGTAGTATGTTGGGGGATATTTTTTTCTTGTTATTTAACTTTCATGTTGTAGTACGGGATGGGTGCGATATGCTTTGACTTGTTAGTGGTTGCGCCAGAGAGGATGGATGGCGGCTGTGTGTTACCGAGGTGGTTGCGGGAAAATTATAGCGACATATTACCGACTGACTACCCTTTTTGCAACCCTCAAAAAACAAGCAATGGACTGGATGGCAGGTGGCCACAGGTTCCATCCAGAACTCCAACATGTAATGTTTTATCACCATTTTTAAAGATTTTTGAAGCTTCGATTTTTGTTTTACGTACATTTTGTAACGCGATTTCTACACCCTTTAGGATGCCATATACACGCCAATTTTAGCACCATTGTGAACATATGCTTCACTACTTCCGCGTTTCTTCAGCACTGTAATACTACACGTTTTTCGAAGGAAGTGGGTTTCTTTAGTGTTGCAGAGCAGTCCAGTCAATTTCACTGAGTAATCCCATGTCACCACTGTTAAATTCTGGATTTTCAGGGGTTTTGTCAGTTCAGAGGCTTAAGGTTGGTGATGATGATGGTGGCTAAGGCTAGAATTGTAGAAGGGTTGTAGCTGTAGAGGCATTCATTGCATGCCCATCCTATTTTTTTGAAAAGACACATCAATCAATAATCAATTTGACCAAAATCTCTTCGTTTTCTACTATTTTAAATTTACTTTTCCCATTCACTCCCACCCCTATTTAACAACATGAATTTATGTTGGGCTCGATGAATCAACCGAAATTGCTTGCCAAGTGGTGGAGAAGTGATTTCTTGGGTGATGGTGGTGGAAGCAAAAAGATAGAAAATTTTGCACAAGAATTTAGAGTGGTTCAGCTTTCTAACTAAAGCCTACATCCGCTACCCTAGCTTTCCACTAAGGATTTCTCAAATTCACTATGAATTTCTTCCCCTTTTACAAGGCTTAGGAGGCAACCTTTACAACCTAGACCCAATTACCAAGTCTAGCATTCAAAGCTTACAACCCAAGCTTTGGGAATCTTCTCAAAGAATAAAATAAAAGCAAACAACAAATCATTTCTACGAGGTAGATGTTTGCACTCTTTAAGCACTCACCCAAATCCTAAAACACTTGAGCATACATTGACAATTAAGCTCACAAGTGTTGTCTATACAAAGAATGGGAATTTAAGCACTAAGACAATTTTTGCATCATAATGTTGTTGACAATTGAATCATTAGTTGTTGCTGAAGCTTGGATGTCCTTTTTATACTCCCAAATGAGTTCCTAGCCGTTGGAGACCGTTGGGATTGAATTTGAGTCGTTGGAGCCTCTATTTCCCTCAATTAATATAGTTCTGCAGCTGTCTGTATCGGTACGTGTGTATCTGTATCGGTACATGTACTAGCCATTATGCCCATTCTGGTTGCCCGTATCGAAACGCCTTAAACTGTATCAGAACAGTGTATCGGTATGCCTTACCCTTATTTCTGTACGCCCTGCAATTTAAAAGTTCATTGGGAAATAGCCATTGGTGGGGTTAAAAACATGATCGGTACGCATACAAGCGTATCAGTATGATCCTATCCGTATTGGTACTCCTAGGGGCGTATCGATACGATTTTTGGCTACTGGAAAATTACTGTAGCTCAAACCCTTATTTGTATCGATACGGGGTATACCGTATCGGTACGGGTATGCTGAAAACGTTAGTTTGGCTACTTCAAAACATTTAAAACATTTCGAAAACCTCTCAAAAACTTTACAAACTTATTTTTCAAGTTGTTTGGACATAAGAAACATTTTTGAAATCTTTTCAATTTAGTCCAAAACTATTTTTTCAATTATTATATCAAAACAAATATCCTAACAATCTCCCCCTTTTGATATAATAAAATCAACTTAAAAAATTGTTTTTGAGATTCTTCCCTTAGCAAAAATGAAATTTGAATAAGAGATTAATTTGTTGAAATCTTATAGGCTCCCCTTATTCATTTGAAAAAACAAAATTTCAAAACATTCTCCCATTTTTGTTATATCAAAAATGGTTCAAACTTTAAAGATCAATAACAATGGAAAATTAACCACAAATTTGACAAAAGTAATTTTTGTTTTAAAAATTGGCTCCCCTTACTCAAGCAACATTCAAATGTTAGTCCAACATTTATGATAAACTAGTTGAATTTAAAATAAATAAATCAAATTTAAACAATAAACAAAATTCAATTAATTTTACCACACTTGAACCAAAGGTAGGATGTGAAGCCTTCCTTCTTCAAGTGTTTTTCCTTGTGTGTATAGAGCTTCCCCTTAATTTTATCACTTGTTGATCAAGGCTCCATCACACCTAAAACAAAACAATCAAGTAATTTTTGGTATCCAAATTACTTTGGATCCATAGGCATTAGTAGCACAGAATTTAGTCCCCTTAAGAATCTATTTTTCAATTTCATCCTTTTTAGTTGAAGTAATTAGTCCTTTTGAGACCCAAATACTTCTAAAACATTTTTCTTTAATGAATCTAGGGGCACTAGATTGTCTTATATAAAAATTTGACTTTCCCAAATTGTTTTTCTTTTCAAGTTCTTTGGAAATCAAATCTTTTTCTTTCTTAAGATCATCCACTTCCTTTTGATGATCTTTTTCTAAACTTTGAAGCAAATTTTGTAAATCGACATTCTTTTGTTCAAACTCATTGAGTTTTGCTTCAAGTTCATCATTGGTTTTAAAAATCAAATCATTTTGAATTTTCAAATTTGAAACCAATTTCTTATTTTTCAAAATGTGGTTTTTAAACTCTAAAATCAATTTATCGTAAGCATCTTGTAATTCATCAAATGAATATGGAATTAAAGGTGACGAATTAGAAGATAACTCAGGCTCTTCATGAGCCATTTTGCCATCCACCTTTGCACTTTTCATATCTTCCTTCTTATAGAGTTTCTCAAGTTTCTCCCAAATCTCTTTGGCACTTTTGTAAGAGGAGACCTTCTTGGAAACATCTCCATTGAGTTCACAAAGAAGAGTGTGCATTGCCTTGGCATTTATCTTGGCTTTTCCCGTGTCATTTGAACTCATATTCTTCTTCTTCTTAGGACCTTCCACAAAACCGTCTTCAATTATATCCCAAAGATTGAAGTCAAGAACTTTGATGAAGTATTTCATTTAGTGGCTCCATTAGAAGTAGAAATCTCATTTGAAGAGTAGAGGACACGTGATTGAGCGGCCTTCTTCGAATTGGACAAATGTGGAATTGCTAGCCATTTCATCGGTGATTGATGTTGTATCGAGCTTTCTGGATCGTCTCAATAGGATGTTAAGCCTTCTTGATTGAGCATCGCTCTGATACCAATTGTTGGGCTCGATGAATCAACCGAAATTGCTTACCAAGTGGTGGAGAAGTGATTTCTTGGGTGATGGTGGTAGAAGCAAAAAGATAGAAAATTTGCACAAGGATTTAGAGTGGTTCGACTTTCTAACTAAAGCCTACATCCACTACCCTAGCTTCCCACTAAGGATTTACCAAATTCACTATGAATTTTTCCCCTTTTACAAGGCTTATGAGGCAACCATTACAACCTGAACCCAATTACCAAGTCTAACATCCAAAGCTTACAACCCAAGCTTTGGGAATCCTCTCAAAGAATAAAATAAAAACAAACAAAAAATCCTCTCTAAAAGGTAGATGTTTGCACTCTTTAAGCACTCACCCAAATCCTAAAACACTTGAGCACACATTGACAATTAAGCTCACAAGTGTTGTTTATATAAAGAATAGGAATTTAAGCACTAAGACAATTTTGCATCATAATGTTGTTGACAATTGAATCATTAGTTGTTGTTGAAGCTTGGATGTCCCTTTTATACTCCTAAATGAGTTCCTAGCCGTTGTAGACCGTTGGGATTTAACTTGAGCCGTTAGAGCCTCTATTTCCCGTAATTAATGCAGTTCTACAGCTGTCTGTATCGGTACGTGTGTACATGTATCGGTACATATACTAGCCGTTATGCCCATTCTGGCTGCCCGTATCGAAATGCCTTGAACTGTATCAGAACAGTGTATCGGTACGCCTTACCCCTATTTCGGTATGCCCTACAATTTAAAAGACTGTTGGGAAATAGCCATTGGTGGGGGTTGAAAGCAGGATTGGTACGCATACAAGCGTATCGGTACGATCCTATCCGTATCAGTACCCAAATTTTGATCGAGCTTATTAAATATGAATAAATATAAATAATAATATAAATAAATAAATGTAATAAATAAATAACAGTCCAAAAAAGTCCATATACAAAGCTTAAATAATTCAAAACATCAAATTACATACACAAAGCCCATTTATATCCATAAATTCCAAGATTCCCGCCCAAACACGAATTTCATCAGTTAAAATTCTAAAAAAATTTGGCCGCCAATTTTTGCCACGTGTCATTTCTAGAGTGGCCAGTTATTGCTTCACGCGGATTAAGCCCTAGCACAGACCAGCTGTTAACAGATCAAAGGTCCATAACGTCAGCTTTTATCTCTGCTATAAATAGAGAGAGAATGTAATTATAAGGGTAATAATTGCTACAGTAAATGCGACAATAATTGAGAGAGAGAAAATACCGAAAGCTAAAGGGACGTTTAGAAGCCGAAGTGCTCACTGAAGAAGGCGATCGGAGTTGACATGCCGCCACCGGAGTTTATCAGAAGATAATTTACCTTTTTGAATCTCTCATTTCCTGCAAGAAAAGATAAAAACATATTAGATCTAGGCTAAAAACACAAAAAAAGACAGTAAGTAAAATATAAAGGTCGTCGAAGTTTTAAAGTCATCAATACTTATCCTTGTCGGCGGAGTTGTTTCGAGTGTTCTCTAGAGAGTATTTAGGTTTCGGTTGGAGTTGAAAATGATAGATAGGGTGAGGCTTTCGGGTAGGTAGCTTAGGCGGGAAAGATGGGAGATTCTGTTGAATCGGGACTTAGATCTAACTTTAGGTGGGAAAATCGAGAAAAATAAAGAATTTTGGAAGTTTTAGGGTTCCGACATGGTGGCCGAAAATCACTTCACGGCGGAAGAGGGCGGCCGGAACTAGGGTCACGATGGTCAGAAAGAGGTTAGGGGTGATCGGAGTAGCAGAGTTGGTCGGAATAGGTTAGGGTGACCGGAGACGATGACCGAATGTGGCCGGCACCGCCTCTGGCGGCCGGCGAATAGGCCAGAAGGGTTAGGGACAGCGGACCTAGATCTAAGGGTGGTGGTTAAGGTGGTTTTAAGCCGGAGTTCTAGGGTTATTTCGATTTGGGAAGAACAGTTAAGAATGTAAAACAATTTTGGGGTGTTTTGATCCTGGAAAACGGGGTTGAAAAGTTGTTTTATGTTTTTAAAGATTGAATAAAGGGATAATGAAGAACTAGGGAAGAATTTGAGATAGAAAATGGGTTTGATTGATGAAAAACATGAAGTTGGAATGTTTTAATGTTTGGGATGGGTCAAATTAAGGTTTTTGGTTGAACAAGGGGAAGAACATAGTGGAATATGAGGATTTTGATCGAAAAGCTTGGTTTTTCTAGGGAAATTGAGTTAGAGTTGAGAGAGAATTGGGGAAGGAGAGAGAGATAGAGAGTTAGGGAGAGTGTGAGTTTTTGGGAAATGAGGGGAAGAAGGCCAATTTCGGGTTAAAAGGGGAGTTTTATAGCTTTTGCTAAACGGTGCCATTTTGGAGCTGGGTCAGGATCCACACATTAATATGCGGGTCGGGTTAGGTCCACTTCTTGTTAAATGGATATCAATTGTTTTTTTCCCAAAGTTTTTACTTCTCTCAATTTGATCCCTATTTCCTTTTAATTTGTTCCTTAGCTTTTGTAATCCTTTCGATTTAGTCCCTATTCCCCTTAATTGTTTCCCCTAAGTTTGTAGTCCTTTCAATTAGGTCACAAGGGCTTTGTAATTTGGGTTTATAGTTTTGTAATGTTTTCAATTCAGCCCTATAATAATAAATTGAGTTTTAATGTGTTTCCCATTTAATTTTTGTTTTTTTATTTGTTTAATTTAATTCAATGTTATTAATTTATATGTGTGATGCATGTTTAAATTGAGCATATAGAGTTATATGTTGAACAATTAAATACACTTAGTTTGATTAATTATTCGAGCCTTTATTTTAGGTTCTCTAATTGAGTTCAATAATTAAATAGGAAAGATAATTGAAATAATTAAATGTATTAAATATAAGATTTAAAATCCTAATTTGGATGGTGTTCCATTGTTTACAATGGAGTGTTATCTCAACATGGATTTTAATGAATATATTTAATATATAAAAAGGACACTTATAATTAAATATTAATTTAGTTCTTTAATAAACATTAGACAATTAATTAGGAAACATTGTAGTTAATTAAATGTATATTGAATAGAACCTTTGAGGCACAAATTTGGATGGTGTTGTATTGTTTACAATGGGGTGTTATCTCAACCTTGGTCATAAAGGTGTATATTCGATATACATTCTCACTTATAATATTGAAATAATAAATTGTTAGAGCCTTAAATAGGATTAGAACTTTAATTAATTAGAAGGTTAATTAATTAGGAATATGATTAATTTAAGGGCTTTGCATATATGGAAGGTGTTCAAGCAATTGGCGTTTTCTCATAAAAGCCATTAAATTAATTAATATTCATGGTAAACAATTAATTAATTAGAACCTTTTAGGAATAGTACTTAAAATTGACGAGACAATAACTGGACATTCATTAAAAACCTTTTATGTTGGAAATTCATTTTTAAATACGAATAGGGGTGCCACCTAATGGAGTGCTTTTAATCTCGTATTCGAACAAAATGAATTTCCTTATAAATGGATATCTGCATTTGGAATTTAAATTCAATTAATAATTATGGATAAATTAAGTTCAAATAATTATTCAAAATGCCACGTAAAATTAAAGGTACTGATAACGGGCGTTCGTAGGGGGTGTTAATCATTCCCTACACGTAATCGACTCTTGAACCTAATTTTCAAGACAGAATCTCTGGTTTGTTTTTTCGGTGTCCGGTCTACCTCGAAGTGATCGGTGACGACTCCCAAACGTTTTCTTAAAGGAAAAATAAAAGAAAATCCGATTTAATATAGAAACCCTAAAATTTCAAGATTAAGTTAAAAATGGCCGGAAAACCCTAAGTTTCAAAAGATCGATCGTCGGGCTATTTTTACACTCCCGATTTCAAAAATGGTCGCGATAGCTTGGCGACTCCTGTTGCGCGTAATAAGTGCTACGCAAATGTGCAAGTATACACGTCGCAAGTTATAGTATAAAAGATATCGTCTCCACAGGGATTGGTGCCACTTCAAGAATCTAGTCTCTTGCACTGTAAAAAGTAAAAACACAAGTAAAGGATTATAGGGGTTTAACTAATAACTAATCTAGAAAGCAAATAAGTAAAAGAATAAATAAGATCAAATGAGAGAGAGATAGGCCAGGTTATCGTGAGTTGAGGTGTGATAGCCAATTGGATTGTCTTGGTAAAAGAGTGCACGGGCAACTCAGTTGCCGTGGCAACTTGCACAACGGGGTTGCCTTGGCAACTAATCGATGGTTGCCTGGGCGACTAGTTGGGCAACTAATTGGGCTTCTGGGCAGCAACCTTCAAGGTTCGGCAGAGCGTTCTTCAATGGTTTCTTCTTATCCCTAAGTCAAAACTCTAGCTACTTGTGCATGCCTTGATAATACATCCCTGCGTGAATCAAGGGTGAACAACAACCAATCTTGCGCTCCTCTTAGCCGTTGAAATCCTTAACTTATTCCTAAGCCGGATTAATCTTCACCATCAATCGATTGAATAAAGATCATATTCATTCGTTTCTTGAATCTAACTCTCCCGATATTAGATAAATAGATGAAATCACGAGATCCTCTCCCAATTCACTCACAAACAAGAATAAGAACCAAGAATGAATAAACCTTGAAATAGAAAAGTGCAAACTCTTATTACCTAAACAAAAACCAATAGTTTCTCACAACCACAAAACACAATAACCATAGCCAAGTAGATTTAGTTCATGGCTAGGTTCCAAAGAAACACAAGATAAACAATCCCTAGCATGAACCCAATCGAACAAGAAAGAAAAGGATGAAGAAGGAGGCTTGTCGAAATCCTCCTTGCCCTAGATGCTTGTCGAAAATTCTCTCCTCTTGTCCTCCTTAGACTTGTCGAAATTTCCCTATTGCTCTCTCCCCTTGGATTGTCGAAATCTCCTTGCTATTTATATGGCTAGGCCAAAGTCCTTCTTTGAGGAGGAGTTTAAGTTGGAATTAAATTATCTTTAAAGAATATAATTCTTTATTATAATTGTATTCCTACTAGAACTTCTCCTATCTTCTTGGAATTTAATTCTTCTTTAATCTCTGCATGGCAATCAAATTCCTTTGGGTTTGGGCTTTGCTCCATGTCATCTTGGGCTTGTCTAGTCATCAATTTTGACTACCATATCACCTTTACTCTTGTCGACAATTGCCATGGCAACTGGCTCGGCGTCTCATTCATGCATTGCCCTGGCAACTAGCTCGGCGTCCCCTCCATGCATTGCCCTGGCAACTAGCTCTAGCCTTGCTTTGGCAAGTGATCCTGCACATACACACAAAACTCACCAAAGAAGCATCTTTTCCACAAAAACTACCAAGTTATGTAATCAAGCTCAACGATGGAAGGAAACATGGATTAATGCATGAATGGCTAATTATGAAACTAATATGAGCCTAAGTCTAACAATAATATGAGTAAAAAGGGTAATAAAAATAGTACTTTTGAACACTTATCACACCCCCAAACTCGAACTATTGCTTGTCCTCAAGCAATGCAAACTCATAATTACCTGCCAAGACTTCAATTTTCACAAACTTAGCTTTGAACTTGATTTCAATTCTCTGAACCGGAGCACAAAGTATGATTGGCTTTTTATTTTTCGAAAAACTTAGGAGTTACTTGGAATCAAACTATAATGCTTGTGAGTGTGTGTGGAGTTGTGTGCAAGTTGATTTTTCGGATTCTATGCAAACAATAGGTTTTCAAATTACTTTATTGGGTTCTTTTTAACATGTTTTAACTAGAGCCAGTGTTGAGCACCTCTAGTGTTTTGTTTTTAGTTTTATTAAGTTAATTTATTCGACTAGAGCCGGTTTCGGGCACCTCTAGTGATCAATTATTTTTTTAACACATACTAGAGCCAGTTTCGGGCACCTCTAGCGATCACATGCTAGAGCCAATTTCGGGCACCTCTAGCATTCATCCAATTTTTATTCTAATCCCCCAATTTGTTCATTATCAACCTAAATTCACTAGAATTCCTTAAATCAATCAAACCACAACAGTGTTTCATCAAAATTAGCATCATAGTAAAATTCTAAGTTTTTCCATGGTTATCCTAGAATAAAAATTCTATCAATTAAGTGCATTGGCAAAGTCATCATCGGATATTCATCAAATCTAAGCAATTCTTGTTTCAATTAAAGGCATGGCAAACAATTTAGGTATCCTAAATGTAATACTTAAGATGAATGTAATTAAACATGGTAACTACTAATAACAATCCCCCCAAACTCGAGTGAGGCATTGTCCTCAATGCATGCATAAAAATACCGAAAAAATAAAAATAATAAAATAAAAAAATGCATACGAGGACTTACTCCGAGAGTTCATCATCGTAGATGATTAGTTTCCTTCTAGTCGGTGTCTTGATTCTCTTGCTTGAACGCGATGGTTGTTTTCTTGTTGTCGGTGGTGGAATCGATCCTCGTACGGGGTTGTCCTCATCGTCCTCTTCATCAATGTCAATGGCTTTTCGCTTAGAGGATTCAATTGGTGCGGTCTTTATTGGTTCAATGGAGGACTCGTCCGAATCTGAAAAATCAGAAAATGATTCCGTAGGAGTTGATTCGGGCATAGGTGCTTTACCTCGTGCATGATGTAGGTTGCCGCGGCGACTGCTTCGTTGGTTGCCGGGGCAAGGATCTCGGCGGGAAAGATTGGGAACGACACGCGATTGTCCGGGTACTTTTCTAGGATGACTTGGGTGATGGCAGTGTTGTGCTCCTTCGTGTACCACATGAACATTAGTTGCCGGTCTTCAATTTGCCTTAGGTGGCTTGCCAATGGGTGCAAAAGTGCTTCAAAGTGTCCCGGGGTTAATGGCCGAGTTAGCCTGGCGTTAGGTGCTTGGGCATTAGGGATTGCCGCGGCGGCAGGAGTTGCCGTGGCAATTGGAGGCCTTGAAGAATCTCCCAGTGCCTCTCCCATTAGCTTTCGGATTAGTGCTTGATTCCAACCAGACTTGGGTAGGGCCTTTTCATCGGTGGACTCACTCGGGACATGCATCTCCTTGCAAAGATTAGAAATTAAGCAAGGGAAGAAAAGAAAACCTTTATCTTTTGAGCTGCATAAAAAAATCTCATCACAAATAATTTTTCCAATGTTAATGATGCGATTATGCAAAATAGAATGTATGAGCAAAAGACGTGGTATATCAACGGTAGTATTGTGTGTGGTGGGCATTAAAGAAGTTTTAACAAACTTATTCCATAGTTTTGCCTCGGGTTTAAGCCGGAGGTGATTTACCGTGCCCTTGTATTTACCGTCGTTCCAATGAGTTCCCGGTTGAGTGAGTTCTTGAAGCACCTTGTCGAGTTGCTTGGGATTGATTTGGTCAACGAAGGCTTGATGCTCGTCCTTCTCAATGTAAAGTTCGTAAAAGGTGTTGATGCTTTCGGGACTTATAAGTATGGCCTTGTCACGAACAAAAACATAAGGATTATCTGGGTTAAGTGAGTGAGCATAGAATTCTCTTACCCATGAGATGTTACCCGGTTCCGGTTGATGGTAAAAGATTTGCCACTTTTGATGTGAAATCCTCTCGAAGATGAATGGTTCAAGGCCGAAATCTTGATGAGAGTTGGAGTATTCAAAGCCTTGTTCTTCATGAATCTTCCGGCTTTCAAACTTGGATTGAAATCTTTCTTGAACCACCGGTGTAGCAAACTTCTTGTATCTTGGTTCTTTGGAGGAACTTGGATGAACTAAAAGTTTAATCTTGGATGCCATGGATGATCTTGGTTATGAGTAAAAACAAAGAAAAGAAAAGAAACTACAAAGTTGCAAGATAGAAAGTAGGAATAGGTTAAGGGTGATGGGTTTTATAGAAAAAGATAGGTGGGTGGGATTAGGGGAAAACAAAAAAGGGTTTAGGGTTTGGTAGAAGTTGTCGATAAGGGGTTTTGGTTATGATGAATTGGAGGCTTTATATAAGCCTTAGATTCAGCCCATTAGTTTCCTTGTTGAAGTTGTTTTCCTACTTGGTTTAGAATTCCTTCTTTATCTTGAACTTCTTTTCCTACAATTCAAAGACAAATCAAATAAGGATTAAAATTAAAGATAAACTAATAAAGAAAATAAATAAAGATGTGTAATAGGATTCTTAAACTTAAATAAAAAAATCTATCCTAAAAACTACTAATAATCGGAAATATAAAAAAATAAAAAAATTGAAAAAAATATAAAATAACTAATTAATCAAAAATAAAAATATAAATAAATAAATAAAAATAAAAATATCAAAAGGGAGAGCATGCTCATGCATCTCCTAAGTTGACCATTTCCTTGTTACGTTCCACATGGGCACCATTGTAGTGCTTCAATCATTGTCCGTTAACTTTGAATTCATGGTTGTCAGAGATGGACTTGATTATCACGGCACCATGTGAGAATGGTTTGATGACTTCGAATGGTCCCGACCATCTTGATTTCAACTTTCCCGAGAAAAGTTTTAGCCGAGAATTGAATAGGAGAACTAGTTGCCCTGGCGTGAATTGTCGTGGCAATAGTTTCTTGTCATGCCATCGCTTTGTTTTCTCCTTGTAGATTCGTGCATTGTTATAGGCGAGTGCACGAAATTCTTCTATCTCATTGCGATCCATCAAACGCTTTTGTCCGGCACTTTCCCAATCCATATTCACAGTCTTGATTGCCCAGTAAGCCTTGTGCTCGATTTCCATCGGTAGATGACATGTTTTACCATAGACAAGTCGGAAGGGGGACATACCTAAGGGTGTTTTGAATGCAGTGCGATATGCCCAAAGTGCGTCATCTAGTCTTAATGACCAATCCTTCCTAGAGGGATTTACAACTTTCTCGAGTATTCCCTTCAACTCCCGGTTGGAAATTTCTGCTTGCCCGTTGGTTTGTGGGTGATATGCCGTGGCGATCTTGTGTGATATGCCGAAGCGTTGTAACATCTTGGCAATTAGTCTGTTGTCAAAATGCTTGCCTTTGTCGCTGATAATTGCTATCGGCATCCCAAACCGTGTAAATATGTTTTTCTGCAAGAATCTTTGCACGGTCTTGGAATCTTTGTTGGGAACTGCAGCTGCCTCAACCCATTTAGACACGTAGTCGACGGCAAGTAGAATGTAGAGGTTGCCGAATGAAGATGGGAAAGGTCCCATAAAATTGATCCCCCATACATCAAACAATTCCACCTCGATGATGTTCTGGAGCGACATCTCATGTCGTCTAGAG
Source organism: Hibiscus mutabilis (assembly GCA_019671005.1). Classification (NCBI taxonomy): domain Eukaryota; kingdom Viridiplantae; phylum Streptophyta; class Magnoliopsida; order Malvales; family Malvaceae; genus Hibiscus; species Hibiscus mutabilis. Next base: position 9,737,611 of record CM033741.1, read on the forward strand.
ATATTGCCCGTCATCTGGCAACGATCACATTGCTTGTAAAAGTCTTGGGCATCTTTGTACAATGTTGGCCAATACAAACCGGATTGCAAAACTTTGGCCGCGGTACGAGTTCCTCCAAAATGTCCTCCATAGGGTGAAGAATGGCATTGCCGGAGTACATTCTGTTGCTCTTCTTTAGGGACACATCGGCGTATAACCTGATTTGCACATTGTTTAAACAAAAGAGGCTCGTCCCAAAAGTAATGCTTAGCATCATGGCGGAACCGCTTCTTCCCTTGGTGAGTATTGCCATAAGGAAAAATACCGCAAACAAGGAAATTGACTAAATCCGCGTACCAGGGTATTGCCGAGGCATGTGCTGCCGTGGCGACTGCTCCTAAAATTGCGAGGCGTGCGCGTCAAAGGTTGCTGCGACGTCAATGGTTGCCGAGGCAACTAAAATTTGTTCATCCGAGAATACATCGCATATCTCAAGATCCGCGTCCTCTTCCCTATTGCGTTCCAGACGTGATAAGTGATCGGCCACTTGATTTTCTGTTCCTTTCCTGTCCTTAATTTCAATATCAAATTCTTGTAAAAGTAATATCCAACGAATCAAACGAGGTTTAGCATCCTTTTAAGCAAATAAGTATTTGATTGCCGAATGGTCCGTATGAACAATTACCTTTGTACCAATCAAATAGGATCGGAACTTGTCAAATGCGAAAACTACAACTAGTAACTCTTTCTCCGTTGTTGTTTAATTCACTTGAGCACTATTAAGAGTTTTACTAGCGTAGTATATCACATGGAAGGTCTTACCTATGCGTTGGCCTAGGACTGCTCCTACCGCGAAATCACTTGCATCACACATGAGCTCAAAAGGTAGCGTCCAATCTGGTGGAACGATAATGGGTGCCGAGGCAAGCTTTTTCATTAGGTTTTCGAATGCTTGGGTGCAAGAATCATCAAAATCGAAGACTTTATCCTGTTCAAGCAGATTACACAAGGGTTTAGTGATTTTAGAAAAATTATGAATGAACCTCCTGTAAAAACCTGCATGTCCGAGAAAACTTCAAATTCCTTTAACCGAACTTGGTGGGGGTAATCTCTCGATCATGTCCACCTTGGCTTTGTCTACTTCAATTCCCTTGGATGAAATCTTGTGGCCGAGCACTATTCCTTCATCTACCATAAAATGGCATTTCTCTCAATTGAGGACTAAATCCGTTTCTTCGCATCTTGCCAACACCCTCTCTAAATTGCCGAGACAGCCGTCGAAGTCATTACCAAAAACTAAAAAATCATCCATGAAGATCTCAAGGAAGTCTTCGACCATGTCTGAAAAGAGTGCCATCATGCATCTTTGGAAGGTTGCTGAGGCGTTACACAATCCAAACGGCATCATTCGGAAGGCATAAGTACCGTATGGGCATGTGAAGGTTGTCTTTTCTTGATCTTCTGGTGCTATGGCAATCTGATTGTAACCTGAATAACCATCAAGAAAACAATAAAAGGGTTTACCTGCAAGACGGTCAAGCATTTGATCAATAAAGGGTAATGGGAAGTGATCTTTCCTAGTGGCTTTGTTTAGCTTTCGATAGTCCATACAAACCCTCCAACCGGTCACAGTCCTGGTTGGGATAAGTTCATTATTTTCATTGCTTATCACTGTTATACCTCCCTTTTTTCGGTACACATTGTACCGGACTTACCCACGTACTATCGGAGATAGGGTATATAATGCCGGCATCAAGCCACTTGATGATTTCTTTCATTACAACCCCTTTCATGGCATGATTCAGTCTCCTCTGGGCCTCAATTGAAGGTTTGTGATCATCTTCCAACAAGATCTTGTGCATGCATACTACCGGGCTAATTCCCTTCAAGTCGGTAATTGTCCACCCTATTGCCTTTTTGTGTAGCTTCAACATCTTGATCAGCTTCTTTTCCTGCTCAGGCTGTAACTTAGAAGAAATAATTACAGGCAATGTATTATTGGTTCCTAAATATGCATATTTTAGTTGCTCTGGCAATTGTTTCAACTCAAGAATCGGTGGTTGTTCAATAGAGGGTTTTTCGAGTTTACCTTCCTTACCTGAGTAATCCAGTGGTTCAAAGTATGTACCTGGTCGATTGACTAGCCAATTCGCCTCTTCTTGTTGTTCCTCATCGACCGGTTTTTCATACTCCTCAGGTTCCTCTTGATCGGCAATGTAGTTGCCGAGGCAACTAAATTCCTCGTCGAAGTTAAACTCTGCCGTGGCATGAAGAAGTTGGCATTCTTCTGGATCATCGGCATGCCTTAGTGTTTGGAACACATTTAGTTTAACTTGCTGGTCATTCACCCTCATTGTGAGTTCTCCTTTTTCAACATCGATCAAGGTTCTCCCGGTTGCTAGGAATGGTCTCCCGAGAATGATGGGTGCATGCTCATCTGCTTCACAATCCAAAATAATAAAGTCAGCGGGAAAAATAAATTTATCAACTTTTACCAGTATGTCCTCGATTTTCCCTCTGGATGCATATAGGATCTATCGGCTAGCTGCAGCATAACTGTTGTAGGTCTTGCCTTCCCGATTCCTAGTTTCTGGAAAACCGATTTAGGCATCAAGTTTATGCTAGCCCCAAGGTCGCATAATGTTTTCCCGACATAGTGATTTCCAATGGAACAGGGTATTGTGAAACTTCCGGGATCCTTCAACTTAGGTGGCATACGATTGTGCAACATTGCCATGCATCCCTCTGTTGCGGCAACTGTTTCAAACTCTCCTAGCCTTGTTCTCTTGGACACAATGTCTTTAAGAAACTTGGCATAGTTTGGCATTTGTTCAATTGCTTCCACCAGTGGCAAGTTGATGTGGACTTGCTTTAGGATATCAAGAAACTTCTTGAATTGGTATTCTTGCTTTTGTCGCTTCAACCTTTGTGGGAATGGTGGTGGAAGTCGGATATCTTCGATCCTTTCATTGGTTTGAAACCTGATTGACGGCATTGCCGGGACATCTGGAGTTGCCGAGGCATTATCAACTGGGGTTGCCGAGGCATGCTCATCGCCAGTTGCCGAGGCATCTTTATCGTCGGTTACCGAGGCATGCTTATTACCGGTTGCCGCGGCAATTCCTGGTTCAGCATCTGAGGCTTTGCTGCTAGGTTCATCTTGATCTTTTTGTGGAGTTTTGTTTGATGAGCGGGTTTGAACCTCTCTAAGTTGTTGGCCACTTCTAGTGGTGATCACGTTACATTGCTCATGGCCAATTCCTCTTGCGACTTCAGTATCGCTAGGTAAACCTCCTTGCGGTCTAGTATTCAGATTTTGAGCAAACTGTCCGACTTGATTTTCCAATGATTTGATTGCCGCCTCTTGGTTTTGCAATCTCATCTCGGTCATGTTAATAAAAGCATCAGTTCTTTTTATGAAATTACTATTCTCAGCCATATAAGATTCAGTTTTCATCATAAAAGCATTTAGAGAATTTCCCAAAGAACTAGATGTTGTCGGTTGTTGCTGCGGCATCTGTTGCCGTGGCATATTCTGCTGGAATCCCGATGCTTGTGCATTCTGATTGTTCTGGTTTAGAGCATTGTTGGGATTACTCCATGAAAAATTCGGGTGCTTCTTCCAAGCTGGATTGTATGTATTGGACATCACATTGTTGTTCCGATTGTAATTCCCCACATAGAAGCTGGATTCCGGATTCTGCATACATTCAGAAGAATTATGGTTATCACCACATAACTCACAAAAAGAATCCATTACCTTGACTTCATGTGTGTTGTTTGGTTTTTGCATGTTCTGGACCATCTTGGTTAAAGTGGCCAATTGTGCCGAAATTGAATCTGATGATCCTAATTCATGTATTGTGGCTTGGCATCTAACTCCTCCTCTTCTAGTGGATGGGAATTAATAGTCATTTTTGGCCAACCTGTTTAAAATTTGCATTGCTTCCTCCAGCGACTTATCTAGGAGTATGTAGTTTGCCGAGACATCTAGCATCATCCTTGTTGGTGTATTCACGGCGTTGTAAAACATTGTTACTTGAGTCCACACCGGGAATCCGTGTAGGGGGAATTTGTGTAGAAGTTCTCTATATCGCTCCCAAGCCTCGTACATGGATTCATCATCTGCTTCCTGAAAAGAAGTAATGTCGTTACGAAGCTTATCAGTCAAATTTGTAGGATTAAATCTAGCAAGGAAATCACGACAAAGATCAGTTCAAGATGCTATTGATCCGGCAGGAATGCTATTCAACCATGCTTTCGCCCTATCCCTCAGTGAATAGGGGAATAATCTTAATCGTAAGACATCGGGGGTGACTCCGTGTATCTTGAACGAGTTGCAAATCTCGAGGAAAGATTTCAGATGTTGCCGTGCATCTTCAGTTGCTGAGCCGCCAAATTGACCAATTGTGTTGATCATATTAAACATTACCGGTTTCAACTCAAAGTGGCCGGCTTCAATTTCAGATGTGACAAATCCTGGGTTAAGTCCATCAAGATCTTCCTCAAGATAGTCTCGAATAGTTCTGTTTCGTGCAAGAATCACCCCTCCTCCTGCTCGAACATCTTGATTCATATTGCCGTCTTGATTTGCCATTGCTTCTCTTATCATTCGTCTAAGTCTTTGTAAGGTTCGTTCGATTTCTGGATCAAAGGGGACTTCTCGGCCTGGTCATATACCAATGCAAAACCAAAGTTTGTTAGCCCTTTGAATTTTAAACAAGAAAAGTAAAAAGAAGGTGAAAGAAAATAAAAACAAAGTCGCTATTGCCAATCCCCGGCAACGGCGCCAAAAACTTGTTGCGCGTAATAAGTGCTACGCAAATGTGCAAGTATACACGTCGCAAGTTATAGTATAAAAGATATCGTCTCCACAGGGATTGGTGCCACTTCAAGAATCTAGTCTCTTGCACTGTAAAAAGTAAAAACACAAGTAAAGGATTATAGGGGTTTAACTGATAACTAATCTAGAAAGCAAATAAGTAAAAGAATAAATAAGATCAAATGAGAGAGAGATAGGCCAGGTTATCGTGAGTTGAGGTGTGATAGCCAATTGGATTGTCTTGGTAAAAGAGTGCACAGGCAACTCAGTTGTCGTAGCAACTTGCACAACGGGGTTGCCTTGGCAACTAATCGATGGTTGCCTAGGCGACTAGTTGGGCAACTACTTGGGCTTCTGGGCAACAACCTTCAAGGTTCGGCAGAGCGTTCTTCAATGGTTTCTTCTTATCCCTAAGTCGAAACTCTAGCTACTTGTGCATACCTTGATAATACATCCCTGCGTGAATCAAGGGTGAACAACAACCAATCTTGTGCTCCTCTTAGCCGTTGAAATCCTTAACTTATTCCTAAGCCGGATTAATCTTCACCATCAATAGATTGAATAAAGAACATATTCATTCGTTTCTTGAATCTAACTCTCCCGATATTAGATAAATATATGAAATCACGAGATCCTCTCCCAATTCACTCGCAAACAAGAATAAGAACCAAGAATGAATAAACCTTGAAATAGAAAAGTGCAAACTCTTATTACCTAAACAAAAACACTTAGTTTCTCACAACCACAAAACACAATAACCATAGCCAAGTAGATTTAGTTCATGGCTAGGTTCCAAAGAAACACAAGATAAACAATCCCTAGCATGAACCCAATCGAACAAGAAAGAAAAGGATGAAGAAGGAGGCTTGTCGAAATCCTCCTTGCCCTAGATGCTTGTCGAAAATTCTCTCCTCTTGCCCTCCTTGGACTTGTCGAAATTTCCCTATTGCTCTCTCCCCTTGGATTGTCGAAATCTCATTGCTCTTTATAGGGCTAGGCCAAAGTCCTTCTTTGAGGAGGAGTTTAAGTTGGAATTAAATTATCTTTAAAGAATATAATTCTTTATTATAATTGTATTCCTACTAGAACTTCTCCTATCTTCTTGGAATTTAATTCTTCTTTAATCTCTGCATGGCAATCAAATTTCTTTGGGTTTGGGCTTTGCTCCACGTCATCTTGGGCTTGTCTAGTCATCAATTTTGACTACCATATCACCTTTACTCTTGTCGACAATTGCCATGGCAACTGGCTCGGCGTCTCATTCATGCATTGCCCTGGCAACTAGCTCGGCGTCTCCTTCATGCATTGCCCTGGCAACTAGCTCTAGCCTTGCTTTGGCAAGTGATCCTGCACATACACACAAAACTCATCAAAGCAGCATCTTTTCCACAAAAACTACCAAGTTATGTAATCAAGCTCAACGATGGAAGGAAACATGGATTAATGCATGAATGACTAATTATGCAACTAATATGAGCCTAAGTCTAACAATAATATGAGTAAAAAGGGTAAGAAAAATAGTACTTTTGAACACTTATCAACTCCACTGGATGATTTTAAAAACCGAGAGTCTGGCCTAATTAATTTTACATGGCATTTTTGGATTGTAATTTGAATTTAGTTTTTCTATAATTATTGGATGAATTTTCAGGAAAATACATATAGCTTTTCTTGTGTGATATGAACTGTCATTCATGCATAACCCTTATACCCGGGCTTTTCACCCTTAAGTGGGAGTGAGGCATGATCTTACTTGAGTTATTCAGCTCCGTGATCAGAATTTGTCCTTCTTCCAGTATACCAACCTTATACACTGTGAGGTTACGCCTTTGCTATAAGGGGTTGTATACTCCCGAATCAATGTCTTACTAGTCCAGTAACGATAGTTCGGGTACCCAGAGTCTAGATTGAAACCTACATGTTGTAATAGAAACCTACCCCAATAGAGCCAGACAGGGACCTAAGACAGGGTACTGCGGCTTTAAATTTATTTCTCTGGTTATTTTCTTTGTGCACAATATAAACTGTTCTATGTTTATTTCTTTACGCGATATAAATTGCTTTATTATTTTTGTTTTAAAATTCATTTTCACCATACTGGCACAGTTTCTTTTGTTTTGTTTTCTGTGTTTTGTTGTACGTTTTGCATCATAATTGTACTTATAGGGGCATTAAGCTCGAAGTCAGTCGAATAGGAAATGTCTCATACAGCTGAAGGGTCCGATAGACAGGAAGAGGATAATACCGCAGTTTGGGCATGGTCTGAGGAAACCCAGTTTGTCAAGGGAGATAGCATTAGGGGAGATTATGTATCACGAACTAAGGAAATTGCTAGAATGAATTCGGGACAAAACAGTTGTTTACCGAAACTCAAGAGGATGTGGGAACAATGGGACAAAGCTATGAAAAAAGCCTTTCAGTTAGAGTTCAGAGACATAGTAATGTTGTTGGACGTTCCAGTCGATCGAGGATTAATTAGGGCTATGACGCAGTATTGGAACTCGGCATACAATTGCTTTACATTCGGAAAGGCGGATATGACACCGACGCTGGAAGAATACAAGGCTTTATTACGTAGCCCGAAATTTGGAAAAGACAATGTTTATACAAGGCCCCCTAACAACACAACCTTTAGAAAGAAATTGAAAATGGTCACCGGGAAAAATAAAGTCCGGTTTAACGAAAGACTAAAGTAAAAGAGAAACAATGAAATAACTGAGGACAATGAACGTATACACTAGGAGGTAATTAAAAATTAATTTTAACCAATAATGAGCCGGAGAGGAAAAGAAGTATGTACACCCTATGCATTTACGGGTTAGTGTTGTTTCCAAGGACTCCAGATTATATTGATCTGTCAACTCTCGGGCTGTTTAAGCACTTAAAGAACGGGGTAAATTTGGTACCAGCAATTTAGACTGAAACATACAAAACGTTGACTGCTTGTAGAAGGTCAAGAGAAGGAAGATTTTGGGGGTTGTGCTCAACTACTAGAGGTTTGGTTTCGAGGCCATAGATGGGTCGCACCCTATAGGGCTCGTAGGTTTTGTACTAATTATTCGCCGTTAGAGGAACATCTTATAGCCTGTCCAATTGAGAAAATGACGGAGGAACAATAGAAGGAACATTTCCTGAATATGAAAGACTCAGACATTAGAAAGGCCCCTTGGTTGAACTTGGTAGGTTACCTGTACCGATGCGGGAAATTATATTGGATTCTGTTACCAAAAATTTGGGGATAAACGACCTATTGTCTACTATTAGTGTCCCGGCAATTCGGATCGAGACAGTTTATTCCTGCAACCGCTGGTATGAAGGAATTTAAGTACATGCATAAAACAAAAGGCTACAAGAAAAAGATAAAAGACAACGTAATAGTGTGGGAAACACCAAAGAGAGTGAAGCTTCAGGATGGATTAGAGGTTATGAAAAATTATGCACAGTGGAAGGCTCGAAGGGTTAATGATGGCATCCAACAGAAAAGTGCTTTGATCGATGAACGTGTGAGAGATGCGCCCTTGGTAGTTGAGAAGTTAAAACATGATAATGAGAAGGAGTTGAAGGGGTACGAGAAGTGAATCGAAGAACTAAAGCAGAAGCTATCTATGTCATCGTTAGAGGTAGATGTACAGAAATGAAAGAAGAATGAGCTTTATGAACAGAATCGAAAACTTAGTCAAGAATTGAATGATTTAAAAGAAATCCATTCAGAATATAACAAGATTCAAAAGGAGGCACATGCAAGATAATCAGTGATTTGTCTGAATAATTGGATAGAGCTACGAAGGAGGGGAACGATTATAAAAAAACGTATGAGGATTATGCAAAGTCCTCTAAGAAGAGGGTCCAAGGATTGAAAGAATTATATGATCGTGCTAAAAAGAAACTAGAAGAAAAAGAAATACAAAATTCAGAATTGCTGACTCAGAACTCGGAACTAGAAGAACAAAATGAAGAATTAAGGGTGTAGATATCGTAAATGGAATAAGTGCTCATAGGCCATTACAACGAAGGAAGAGACGCTGCGGATAAAGAGAAGAAAGAGTTGAAAGGAAATGTGACTGAGTTAGAAAATACAATTCAGATCTTAAAAGGAAAGCTTGTAAACTTTGAAAGTGCACTATATCAAGAAAGTAGAGCGTTGAAGCAAAAGTATGAAGCAGCTCAGCATACAATTCAGGAACAAAATATAAACTGGTTATCTTCAAATGATGAGTAAGAGGAATTGCTCAATATGTTCAGATATTATCGAAGGATGCTGCTAGTTTGTTGCGACGCCTTGACATCGATTTAGAGCTTGGAGAGAGAGTCGTTCGTCTGCTGAATGAGATACTCAATCTAGGAGTTAGAGCTTTAGTTTTCTATAGTCGAGATTATCCATTTCTTGTATTCAAATTTTACGGTTAAATGGATGTTTTTCTAAAGATTTTTCTTTGAGCTTGATACCCCTAATGCATTCATGCATCCATTCATACAACAACATTTGATATTATTCCTTTATTAGTAAAAGTTTTAATAAATAAAGGTTCCATGTCAGTTTATTTTTAAACTTTAATCATTCCGCATTCATACAGAACGCGTTTACGCTTCAAGGCCATGGCTGTTGAAGATAAAGTTTCTAGTCTCGAGAATGATCGTGTTGAAGTACATAATAGGTTTGACAGGATTGAGCAATCCATGAGGGATAACTTTGCTCAGACATAGAGGGACATTATTAGTCACTTGACTGCCTTGCTGGGATCATAAGAATCTGATAAGGGTAAAGTACAAGAGGTTACCGCAGACAACGTGAATGAGCAGATAGACACTACATCTCATATGAAGGAACAGCCCGAAAGACCACCTACTGCGAAGAAGGTCTAAATTAATTTGGCCGGAGCAACTGCTAGTCACCCGGTCCACATTAGAGCAAATTTTAGAAGTGGCGATGAGGTCCTAGATCTGAATATGGTCAACGAAGTCGAGAGGATCCGTGCTGAGATCGAGAGAAAGTATGAGGAATGCTGGAAGACAAGTTGTTGGAGATGCAGAAGCTGAATAGTTAGGGGTCTAGTACTGCTGATCTGAGTTTGGTTGTTGATCTAATTCTTCCACCCAAATTCAAAGCACCTGATTTTGAAAAGTATGACGAGACAACCTGTTCGAAAGAGTATCTTACTATGTACTGTCGCAAAATGACTGCTTATTTGAAGGATGAGAAGTTGTTGATTCACTGCTTTCAGGATAGCCTTACAGGCTCCGTAGCACGATGGTATGCATAATTAAGTCGGGTTAACATTAGGCCACGAAAAGACCTTTCTGGTGCTCTCGAGGAGAAGTATAAACATGTATCTGAAATGATCCTTAGCTGGGTCATGTTGCAGGCTATGGAACAAAAACCAACTGAGAGTTTTCGCTAGCATACTCAGAGGTGGAGGGAACTAGCAGCACAGGTACAGCCGACATTGTTGGAAAATTAAGTCAACCACATGTTTGTAAACACTTTGAAGGGACAACTTTTCGAACATTTAATAGGTAATGCTACTCATAACTTTGCCGAAATAGTGATGACTGGGGAACTAATCTAAGCAGCAATCAAGAGTGGAAGGTTGGAAAGCGGAGAGAGTTCTCGTAAAACTTCTAAAATGAAGAACAATGAGGTGAACAACGCGAGTTCTTATAAGGCCCTGAAAAATGTCATAATTTCGCCGGCTAGTGCATCAAGAGGATCACAGAATTTAAATAGAAAAGATTCTCGTAGACCGAGAAATAACAAGATGAACTTTACACTTCTGTCAATATCATATACGGAGTTGTATCCACAGTTGTTTGATGGGAATTTGGTAAGACCTTATTATCTGACACCCCTTCAATCACCATATCCTCTATGGTATGATTCTAAAGCATATTGCGAGTATCACGCTGGGATCTCGGGGCACACAATTGAAAATTGCACAGCATTTAAAAAGATAGTCCAGAATCTGGTAAATACTGGTGTGCTGAAGTTTGATGAGCCTAGTATAGCGGCTAATCCTTTGCCAAATCATGAAGGACGAGGGGTGAATGTAATTGAGGAAGAGAATGAAGCCAAGCAGCTGAAAACTGATGTATCCGAAATTAGATCTCCTTTGAAGTGGGTGTTCGAACAATTATACAATACTGGAATAATACATATAGGTATGAAGGTTGAAAAGGAAGAGGGGTCGAACGTCTACTGTGAATATCATCAAGAGAATGGTCATGAGATCCAGCATTATGTAGAATTTATATATTTGATTCAGAAGATGATGAATAACAAGAATATCGAATTCTTTGAGAAAACAGGTGAGAGGAAAGAGGTGGATGTGTATACTTCTGAAAGCTCTAGAACAAATACGGAGTAAATAGACATCTGATCATTTCTGCTAAACCAAAGTGGAAGGTATGTCTAATAATATAAAGACGGTAGCAACTGCTAAGGTTGTGATTTCCCCTCCAACACCGTTTGCGTTCAAAGACACTCGAAGGGTCCCATGGAATTATGCTGCTAACGTAACGGTGCCTGAAAAGTCAAAGTCTCAGGAGGAGGTAAAATCACAAGTAGAAACCGAAAAGATAGAAAAGTTTGACGAGGAGACGGTGAATGAAGTTGGGCATTTCACCAGGAGCGGGAGATGTTATTCTCCAGAATCTTCAAAATAGTCAGAAAATGAGAAAGGAAAGGCCCCACTTGTACCGTAAATAATATTTGGGGAGGAACTAGCTCCGAAAATAATTGAGCCCGTCATTGAGGAGCAAGCTCATGAGTTCTTGAAATTTTTGAAACACAGTGAGTATAGTATTGTTGAGCAGTTAAAGAGACAGCAGGCTAGGATTTCTATCATTGAACTATTGTTGAATTCAGAAGGGCACTGCAATGCTTTGATTAAGGTGCTCAATCAGACTTTTGTCCCGAATGATATATTGGTGCATAATTTGGACATAATTGTAAATCATATAACTGCTTATAACTATATCACCTTTACTGATGATGAGATTCCAGAAGGAGGGATGAGGTCTAGTAAAGCTTTGAATATCACAACCCACTGCAAGGGGCATGTTCTCCCGGGAATATTGATCGATAATGGGTCAGCGTTGAATGTCTTACCGATGGCGACTTTGCAAATGTTGCCAATTGATGACTCCTATATGAAGACCTACAAGAATACGGTGAGGGCTTTTGATGAAACAACTCGAGAAGTTCTTGGACAGATTGAGGTGCCACTATTAATTGGGTCCGTGCTTTACAATGTTGATTTTGTTGTCATGGATATAAAACCGACATACAATTGCATGTTGGGAAGGCCTTGGATTTATTCTGCTGGCACAGTACCATCATCTTTGCACCAAAAATTGAAGTTTGTGTTTGAAGGGAAGTTAATGAGTATTGGAGCAGAAGAGAACATCATTGCTTCTGTGACAATTGATGCTACATACATTAAGACCGATGGAAGTGCTTGGAAATGTTCGTTTCGAGCTTTTGAATTCATTAACGCGACCTTTGTTGTCAAATGGAAGCTGATACCTCATCTGAGGTTATCCAATTGTACTAAGATGACAGTTCGTGAGACACTTGGAAGAGGGGCAAAGATCGAGAAAGGTCTTGGAAATGATTTATAGGGTTGTTTGCACCTTAATCATGTCTTAATGAAAAAAGATAGCTTTGGACTCGGTTTCAAGCCCAACCTGCAACAAAGGAAACATGATTTGAAGAGGAGTGAGGACCGAATGAGAGCTCGTTTCCTGGGAATCAAGACTGCTTGAGAGCCCATGATCTTTCCAGACTTGACCAGTAGCTTCAAATCACGTGGATTCCTCAATATAGAGAAGCAATTGGAGAAAGACAACCAGAAGACGCTGAGGCTCCAAGAATATGAGATCTTTGGTGAAAGTGTAAGAAAGTTGTGCATCAATGGAGTATTCGAGAGAGCTCAGCCTGACAAGTTTTTGGAGGGAATACGGCCATGCTTTCCTGAACAATTGGACATCTGAAGATCTCCCCATAGTCTTTAAGAATAAGACATAGTAAATGCCAATAACCACCTCATACTTTCTCCCGCGAGTATGCCGGATTATCTGTAAATGGCTATTATGTGAGTTTACTTTCAATAAAGATGCTTTCATTGCGATTCTCAAATGGAAAACATGTTTCTTTCTTTTCATATCCTTTCCAAACATATATTATTATTTTCCTTGCAGGTCTTTGACAATTAATTGTATGAATGATTCTGAACCTGATCCCAAATTAAACTTTGAGCGATCAGAGTGTTCAATGAAAGTTAATAAGGTCGAAGATGAAACCGAATGTGAAATCCCTGAAGAATTACTGAGGTTAGTGGAAAAGAAAGAGAAACAGATCTTACCCCCATAAAGAAGAAATAGAAATTTTGAATCTAGGCACAGAGAAAGTTAAAGGGGATGTGAAGATCGGTGTTGCTTTCTCGTCAAAAGTAAAACAAAAGTTGGTTGACTTGTTACAGGAATTCAAAGATATTTTTGCCTGGTCCTACCAAGATATGCCAGGATTGGGTACAGACATAGTGGTACACAAGTTGTCGATAAAGCCAGAATGCAAGCAGGTTCAGCAAAAGCTTAGAAGATTGAGACCGAAAATGGTACTGAAAATTAAGGAGGAAGTACAAAAGCAGATTGATGCTGGTTTTCTGAAAGTGGCACAATATCCAGAATGGATGACTAATATAGTCCTGGTACCAAAGAAAGATAGAAAAGTATGCATGTGTGTCGACTATAGAGACTTGAATAGAGCAAGTCCAAAGGATAACTTTCCCTTGCCTCATATAGATATTCTGGTAGATAATACGTCTGGACATTCTTGGTTTTCCTTCATGGATGGCTTTTCTGGTTACAATCAGATAAAGATAGATCCAAAGGACATGGACAAGACGACATTCATAACCTTGTGGGGCACATATTGTTACAAAGTAATGCCTTTTGGATTAAAGAATGCTGGGGCAACATACCAGCGGGCCATGGTGACTCTTTTCTATGACATGATGCACAATGAAATTGAGGTGTATGTGGATGACATGATTGCCAAGTCCCAGACTGAAGGACATATTCAGAATCTAAGGAAATTGTTCCAAAGATTGAGGAAATACCAGTTGAAACTCAATCCAAACAAGTGCACTTTTGGGGTTACATCTGAAAACTCCTAGGCTTTGTGGTTAACGAAAGAGGAATTGAGATTGATCCATACAAGGTGAAAGCGATTCAGAACCTGCCACTACATTGCTCACAAAAAGAAGTTCGTGGTTTTCAAGGAAGATTGAATTATATTTCTCGGTTCATTTCTCAGTTGACCGATAAATGTGATCCAATTTTCAGGTTGCTTCGAAAGAATAATCCAGGTGAATGGGATGAAGAATGTCAGGAAACATTTAACAAGATAAAGAAATATCTGATAAATGCTCTAGTTCTGGTAGCACCGGTTCCAGATAGACCACTTATTCTCTAATTGACTGTCCACGAGAATTCAATGGGGTGCGTGCTAGGGAAACATGATGATACAGGATGAAAAGAAAGAGCCATCTATTTCTTGAGCAAAAAGATCACGGAGTGTGAAGTACGATACCCGCCAATTCAAAAGTTATGATGTGCCTTGGTCTGGGTAACTCGTAGACTTAGACAATACATGCTATACCACACTACTTGATTGATATCCCGTTTGGATCTATTAAAATTCTTGATGGAAGCACCAGCTTTGACTGAAAGATTGGCTCGATGGCAAATGTTGTTATCAGAATTTGATATTGTGTATGTAAACCAAATAATAATAAAAAGAAGTGCAATAGCAGATTTCTTGGCTAGTCGTGCTTCGGAAGACTATGAGCCCCTGAGTTTTGATTTCCCAGATGAAGATGTGATGAATATATCTTTAGAGGAAAAGGAAATTACAGAGAATGATGCTTGGAAATTATATTTCGATGGAGCAGTTAATGCCCTGAGACGTGGGATTGGAGCTGTGTTGATTTCCCCAGATAATATACATTATCCTTTCACAAGTAAGCTGGAATTTCTATGCACTAACAACATGGCAGAATACGAAGCTTGTGTTATGGGTTTACGAGTTGCTATCGAAAGAAAGATAGAGATTCTGAAAGTATACAGAGACTCTGCATTGGTGATCTATCAACTTTGTGGAGAGTATGAAACAGATGATGCAAAGTTGATTGAATATCGAAAATTGATCCTTGAGTTGATGAAAAAGTTTAAAGAAATCGCTTTCACATATCTTCCCAGAGAAGATAATCAAATGACAGATGCCTTAGCTACACTGGCTTCGGTATTCATAGTAAATAAACCATGAGATAAGGTACCAATTTAGATGCAGAGCTACGAGACCTATGTTCACTATTACAGCATAGAAGAAGAATATGATGGAAATCTATGGTATTATAACATTTTGCAGTATATCAAATTCCAGATTTATCCCAGTAGGTTGAGTGATGTTGATAAAAGAACAATCAGGAGAATGGTTGCAGGATATGTACTTGACGATGAAATCCTGTATAAAAGAAGCAAAGACCAAGTGCTATTAAGATGTGTTGATACTCGAGAAGCCAAAAGTATTTTGGCTGAGGTGCATGATGGAATATGTTGGACACATGCCAGTGGCTTTGCAATAGCCCAGAAAATCATGAGATATGGGTATTATTGGTCAACCATGGAAGGGGACTGCATTGAGTATGCTAAGAAATGTCACAAATGCCAGATATATGCTGACAAGATCAATTCTCCTACAGTACCTCTTCACACAATGAATTCACCATGGCCTTTTGTAGCCTGGGGCATGGATGTCATTGGTCAGATTTAACCCAAAACTTCTAATGGACATCATTTTATTCTGGTGGCCATTGATTACTTTACCAAGTCGGTCGAAGCAGCCTCCTATGCCAACATCACAAGATCAACAGTTTGCAAGTTTTTGAAGAAAGAGATCATTTGTCACTATGGGTTACCTGAAAGAATCATCACTGATAATGCCTCTAATTTCAATAATAAGGTGGTGATAGAGGTGTGTGAGCATTTCAAAATTTTGCATCATAATTTTGTAGCTTACCGTCCAAATATGAAGGTGCGGTGGAAGCAGCAAATAAGAATATTAAAAAGATCATAGCGAAAATGACATACACTTATAAAGATTGGCATGAAAGGTTGCCATTTGCATTGTTTGCATATAGAACTTCAATGCGAACTTCTACCGGGGCAACGTCATATTCTCTAGTCTACGACATGGAGGCAGTATTACAAATTGAAGTTGAAATTCCATCTCTTCGGGTTTTGTCTGAAGCAAAGTTGGATAAAACATAATAGGTACAGACTCGGTATGACCAGTTAAATCTTATCGAAGAAAATAGGTTGAAAGTTATATGTCATAGTCAAATATACCATAAGAGAATGATGCACACTTATGATAAGAAAGTCCAGCCCAGAGAATTCCGATAGGGTGATCTAGTGCTAAAAAAGATCTTGCCACTACACAAAGATTTCCGTGAGAAATGGATGCCTAATTGCGAATGACCGTATATTGTCAACAAGGCATTTTTCGAAGTAACGTTGATCTTAACTGAAATTGATGGTGAAGAGTTGCACAAGCCAGTGATCTCTGATTCAGTTAAGAAATATTACGTATGAAGAATGAAAAAAGAGATATAAAAAAGTGAAGTAAAAACCAGAAAAAGGCATTTCGCAAAAATGAAAATCTGAGGTGAAAACCCGACAGGGCACTAAAAATTAAAAAGAAAAAAATTAAAAAAGGAAAGGAAAGGAAAAAGAAAAAAAGAAAATGGGGTTCAAGATGAAAACTCACAAAGAGCGTCTTGAAACTAAAGGAGGATCTGAGTTGAAAACCCGTAAAGGGCGGCTTAGATGGATTATGATTAGGCATCCAGCAATTAAGGCCTTTCGGATACCTAGTATTTTGGAAAGGATTTCACATCTGTAAACATCTCGACAACGTTGAAGTCTACTGGACAAGGGCTTAAGTTCAAGGCTACATCTAGTCGAAATGGTTGTTGAATCCTTCATACTATGGATACTCAAAGATTTGACCTTGTTTCTTGTTTTGTTGTTTCTGTTTGCCATGACTTTTCCAAGTCTATTGTATTCCAATTGATGAGCTTCAATAAAATTCATGAATTCTATTCCGAGCTTTCTTGTTATTATCTAAAGCATCATGAAAGTAGGTTAGCATAATTCATGAAAAATAGATAATTTCTTGGTATTACTGTGTTTTGAAGAATGCAGGTGAACCTTTGCACTCTAGGTCATTGAGGAGGAGTGTATGAGAAGAAGAGTGAGTAGGAATGTTGTACCAGTAGAAATGGATATGAAGAATAAAGAAAAGCCCGAATCAATCAACAACTAAATAAGTTGGAGTTATAGAAAAAGAACAAGAGGAAAAATGAAGATAAGGTGAAAACCTGAAAGGGCACCTAAAAAAGAAAAAAGAAAAACAAGAGAAAAATAAGGTAAAAACCCGAAAGGGCACTTTGAGAAAAGCAAACTAAAGTGAAAACCTGAAAGGGCACTTTAGAGCACAGGACCAAAAACGCAGAAAAAGGGTCTGATGGCTAGTCTAGAGTATGAGATTAAGTTTCGGAGTAAGCTGAGAATTAATGAAGAAACACCATCAGACGGAGTCCGATGCGTCATTCAGAAAGTGGCAGTTGCTTTCCGTTTCCTAGCGGATCGTTGCTCATGCATCATATGTAGAAATTAGGGTCATACTAACCCTCATCAAAGTATTTTAATCTGTTTTGTCAGGAATTTACCAAGAACGAAGAGCTCCTAATGAGAAGAGTTCGTTCCAGAATTATTAATGAGAAGAATTCGCCCAGCAAAGAATGAATAACTCCTAATGAGAAGAATTCGTTCTAGAATTCCTAATGAGAAGATTTCGCTCAGCAAAGAATGTAGAACCCCTAGTGAGAAGAGTTCGTCCTAGAGTTTCTAATGAGAAGAACTCGCCCAGTGAAGAAAGAAGAGCTCCTAATGAGAAGAGTTCATCCTTTTGAAGAATGAGGAAGTTCCTAATGAGAAGAGCTTGCTTATTCGATGTCTTACGGAAAGATGGATCGACAAAGAGTAAGGAATGAAGAATTTCATAATGAGAAGAATAGCTTCAAACCTCAGAAAGTCAAGGATTTCAATGAGCCATGCTAGACAACAAAGATGAAGAATTTCATAATCAGAAGAATGGCTTCAGATTCTATGGTCTAGAAGAAGATTGAAGAATTTCATAATTAGAATAACACCTTCAAACTTTAGTTGATTGGAGGATGGATGTGCGTTCGAGCAAAATTCGTGTATTTTCAGTCTTTGCTATATCCTTGTTCCACATCAATGAGCAAAGAGGGGCAACTATAATACCCGAATTTTGACCGGGCTTATTAAATACGAATAAATATAAATAACGATATAAATAAATAAATGTAATAAATAAATAATAGTCTAAAAAGTCCATATACAAAGCCTAAATAATTCAAAACCCCAAATTACATACACAAAGCCCATTTACATCCCTAAATTCCAAGATTCTCGCCCAAACACAAATTTCATCAGTTAAAAGTCCAAACAAACACATATGTGTTTGGCCCGCCAATTTTTGCCACGTGTCATTTCTAGAGTGGCCAATTATTGTTTCACGCCGATTAAGCCCTAGCCCAGACCAGCTGTCAACAGATCACAGGTCCATAACGTCAGCTTTTATCCCCGCTATAAATAGAGAGAAGGTAATTATAAGGGTAATAATTGCTACAGTAAATGCGACAATAATTGAGAGAAAGAGAAAATACCGAAAGCTAAAGGGACGTTTAGAAGCCGGAGTGCTCACCGAAAAAGGCGATCGGAGTTGACGTGCCGCCACCGGAGTTTATCAGAAGATAATTTACCTTTTTGAATATCTCATTTCCTGCAAGAAAAGATAAAAACATATTAGATCTAGGCTAAAAACACAAAAAAGACACTAAGTAAAATATAAAGGTCGCCGGAGTTTTAAAGTCATCAATACTTATCCTTGTCGCCGGAGTTGTTTCGAGTGTTCTCTAGAGAGTAATTAGGTTTCGGTTGGAGTTGAAAATGATAGATAGGGTGAGGTTTTTGGGTAGTGATAAGTGTTCAAAAGTACTATTTTTCTTACCCTTTTTACTCATATTATTGTTAGACTTAGGCTCATATTAGTTGCATAGTTAGCCATTCATGCATTAATCCATGTTTCCTTCAATCGTTGAGCTTGATTACATAACTTGGTGATTTTTGTGGAAATAGATGCTGCTTTGGTGTGTTTTTGTGTGTGTATGTGCAGGATCACTTGCCAAAGCAATGCCGAGCTAGTTGCCAGGGCAATGCATGAAGGATATGCCGAGCTAGTTGCCATGGCATTTGTCGACAAAGACCAAAAGCAATATGGATGTCGAAATTCATGATTTTACAAGCCCAAGATGACATGGAGCAAGGTCCAAGCCCAAAGGAATTTGATTGCCATGCAGAGATTAAAGAAGAATTAAATTCCAAGAGGATAGGAGAAGTTCTAATAGGAATAAAATTATAATAAAGAATTATATTCTTTAAAGATAATTTAATTCCAACTCAAACTCCTCCTCAAAGAAGGACTTTGGCCTAGCCCTATAAATATCAAGGAGATTTCGACAATTCGAGGGGAGAGCAAGAGGGAAATTTCGGCAAGTCCAAGTAGGGCAAGAGGAGAGAATTTTCGACAAGCATCAAGGGCAAGGAGGATTTCGACAAGCCTCTTCCTTCATCTTTGTTCGATTGGGTTCATGCTAGGGATTAATTATCTTGTGTTTCTTTGGAACCTAGCCATGAACTAAATTTACTTGGCTATGGTTATTGTGTTTTGTGGTTGTGAGAAACTATTGGTTTTTGTTTAGGTAATAAGAGTTTGCACTTTTCTATTTCAAGGTTTATTCATTCTTGATTCTTATTATTGTTTGCAGTGAATTGGGAGAGGATCTCGTGATTTCATCCATTTATCTAATATCGGGAGAGTTAGATTCAAGAAACGAATGAATATGATCTTTATTCAATCCAATGATGGTGAAGATTAATCCGGCTTAGGAATAAGTTAAGGATTTCAACGGCTAAGAGGAGCGCAAGATTGGTTGTTGTTCACCCTTGATTCACGCAGGATGTATTATCAAGGCATGCACAAATAGCTAGAGTTTCGACTTAGGGATAAGAAGAAACCATTGAAGAACGCTCCGCCGAACCTTGAAGTTGCTGCCCGGTCGCCCAAGTAGTTGCCCAACTAGTCGCCCAAGCAACCATCAATTAGTTGCTACGGCAACCCCGTCGTGCAAGTTGCCACGGCAACCGAGTTGCCCGTGCACTCTTTTACCAAGACAATCCAATCGGCTATCACACCTCAACTCACGATAACCTAGCCTACCTCTCTCAATTGAATTCATCTTTTCTTTTACTTAATTGCTTTCTAGATTAGTTATTAGTTAAAACTTCTATAATCCTTCACTTGTGTTTTTACTTTTTACGATTGCAAGAGACTAGATTCTTGAAGTGGCACCAATCCCCTGTGGAGACGATATCTTTTATACTATAACTTGCGGCGTGTATACTTGCACAATTGCGTAGCACTTATTACGCGCAACAAGTTTTTTGGCGCCGTTTCGGGATTGGCAATAGCGACTTTGTTTTTACTTTCTTGCACTTTCTTTTTATTTTTCTTGTTTAAAATTCAAAGGGCTAACAAACTTTGGTTTTGCATTGGTATATGATATGAGGCGAGACCGACTTCACGAGAATATCCCTTTGATCCGTAAATCGAACGAACCTTACAAAGACTTAGACGAAGGATAAGAGAAGCAATGGCAAATCAAGACGGCAATATTAATCAAGATGTTCAAGTAGGAGGAGGAGTGATTCTTGCACGAAAGCAGAACTATTCGAGACTATCTTGAAGAAGATCTTGATGGACTTAACCCAGGAGTTGTCGCACCGAAATTGAAGCCGACCACTTTGAGTTGAAACCGGTAATGTTTAATATGATCAACACAATAGGTCAATTTGGCGGCTCAAGAGCTGAAGATGCACGACAACATCTGAAATCTTTCCTCGAGATTTGTAACTCGTTCAAGATACACGGAGTCACCCACGATGTCTTACGATTAAGATTATTCCCCTATTCACGAGGATAGGCGAAAGCATGGCTAAATAGCATTCTGCCGGATCCATAGCATCTTGGACTGATCTTTGTCGTGATTTCCTTGCTAGATTTAATCCTACAAATTTAATCGATAAGCTTCAGAACGACATTACTTCTTCGCAAGGCGGATGATGAATCCATGTACGAGGCTTGGGAGCGATATAGAGAACTTCTACACAAATGCCCTCTACACGGATTCGGTGTGGACTCAAGTAACAATGTTTTACAACGCCGTGAATACACCAACAAGGATGATGCTAGACGCCTCGGCAAACGGCATACTCTTAGATAAATCGCCGGAGGAAGCAATGCAAATTTTAAACAGCTGGCCAAGAATGACTATCAATTCCCATCTACTAGAAGAGGAGGAGTTAGGCGCTAAGCCACAATACATGAACTAGGATCATCGATTCAATTTCGGCACAATTGGCCGCTTTAACCAAGATGGTCCGAACATGCAAAAACCAAACAACACACATGAAGTCAAGGTAATGGATTCTTTTTGTGAGTTATGTGGTGATAACCATAATTCTTCCGAATGTATGCGAGAATCCGGAATCTAGCTTCTATGTGGGGAATTACAATCGGGCAACAACATGATGTCAAATACATACAATCCAGCTTGGAAGAAGCACCCAAATTTTTCATGGAGTAATCCCAACAATGCTCTAAAACGGAACAATCAGAATGCACAAGCATCGGGATTCAGCAAAATATGCCCACGACAACGGATGCGCGGCAACAACCGACAACATCTAGTTCTTTGGAAAATTCTCTAAATGCTTTTATGATGAAAACTGAATCTTATATGGTGAGAATAGTAATTTCATAAAAAGAATGATGCTTTTATTAACAGGACCGAGATGAGATTGCAAAACCAAGAGGCGGCAATCAAATCATTGGAAAATCAAGTCGGACAATTTGCTCAAAATCAACACTAGACCACAAGGAGGTTTACCTAGCGATATGAAGTCGCAAGAGGAACCGCCATGAGCAATGTAAGGCAATCACCACCAGAAGTGGCCAACAACTTAGAGAGGTTCAAACCCGCTCGTCAAACAAAACTCCACAAAAAGAGCAAGACGAACCTAGCGACAAAGTCTCAGATGCTGAACCAGGGATTGCCGCGGCAAACGGCAATAAACATGCCTCGACAACCGATGACGCCTCGGCGTCTTGTGATAAGCATACCTCAGCAACCCCAGTTGATAACGCATCGGCAACTCCAGATGTCCCTGCAATGCCGTCAATCAAATTTCAAACCAATGAAAGGATCGAAGATATCCGACTTCCACCACCATTCCCACAAAGGTTGAAGCGACAAAAGCAAGAATACCAATTCAAGAAGTTTCTTGATATCCTAAAGCAAGTCCACATCAACTTGCCATTGGTGGAAGCAATTGAACAAATGCCAAACTATGCCAAGTTCCTTAAAGACATTGTGTCCAAAAGAACAAGGCTAGGAGAGTTTGAAACGATTGCGCTGACAGAGAGGGATGCATGGCAATGTTGCACAACCGTATGCCACCAAAGTTGAAGGATCCCGAAAGTTTCACAATACCCTGTTCTATTGGAAATCACTATGTCGGGAAAGCACTATGCGACCTAGGGGCTAGCATAAACTTGATGCCTAAATCGTTTTTCCAGAAACTAGGAATCGGGAAGGCAAGACCTACAATGATTATCTTTGCTGACTAATGACAGATCCTATGTGCATCCAAAGGGGAAAAATCGAGGACATCTTTGGTAAAAGTTGATAAATTTATTTTTCCGCTGACTTTATTGTTTTGGATTGTGAAGCGAGATGAGCATGCACCTATCATTCTCGGGAGACCATTCCTAGCGGCGGGGAGAACCTTGATCGGCGTTGAAAAGGGAGAACTCACAATGAGGGTGAATGACCAGCGGTAAAACTAAATGTATTCCAAACACTAAGGCATGCCGATGATCCGAGAAGAATGCCAACTACTTCATGCCACGGCGAGTTTAACCGATGAGGAATTTAGTTGCCTCGGCAACTACATTGCCGATCAAGAGGAAACTGAGGAGAATGAAGAGCGGTCGATGAGGAACAACCAGAAGAGGTAAATTGGCTAGTAAATCGACCGGTACATACTTTGAACCCTTTGGACTACTCGGGTAAGGAAGGTAAGATCGAAAAACCCTCATCGAAAATCCACCAATTCTTGAGTTGAAACAATTGCGGATCAACTAAAATATGTATACTTAGGGATCGATAATACATTACCTGTAATTATTTCCTCTAAGTTACAGACTGAGCAGGAAAAAAGCTAATCAACATGTTGAAGCTACATAAAAAGGCAATAGGGTGGACAATTGCCGATTTGAAGGGAATTAGCCGGCGGTGTGCATGCACAAGATCTTGTTGGAAGATGATCACAAACCTTCAATTGAGGCCCAAAGGAGACTGAATCATGCCATGAAAGGGGTTGTAATGAAAGAAATCATCAAGTGGCTTGCAGGCATTATATACCCTATCTCCGAGTAAGTGCGTAGGTAAGTCCGGTACAATGTGTACCGAAAAAGGGAGGTATAACAGTGGTGAGCAATGAAAATAATGAACTTATCCCAACCCAGGTGTGACCGGTTGGAGGGTTTGTATGGACTATCGAAAGCTAAATAAAGCCACTAGGAAAGATCACTTCCCATTACCCTTTATTGATCAAATGCTTGACCGTCTTGCGGGTAAACCCTTTTCTTGTTTTCTTGATGGTTATTGAGGTTACAATCAGATTGCCATAGCACGGAAGATCAAGAAAAGACAACCTTCACATGCCCCTACGGTACTTATGCCTTAGAAGGATGCCGTTCGGATTGTGTAACGCCCGGCAACCTTCCAAAGATGCATGATGGCGCTCTTTTCAGACATGGTTGAAGACTTCCTTGAGATCTTCATGGATGATTTTTCGGTTTTAGTAATGACTTGACGGCTGTCTCGGCAATTTAGAGAGGGTGTTGGCAAGATGCGAAGAAACGGATTTAGTCCTCAATTGGGAGAAATGCCACTTTATGGTAGATGAAGGAATAGTGTCGGCCATAAGATTTCATCCAAGGAATTGAAGTAGACAAAGCCAAGGTGGACGTGATCGAGAGATTACCCCACCAAATTCGGTTAAAGGAATTGAAGTTTTCTCGGACATGCGAGGTTTTTACAGGAGGTTCATTCATAACTTTTCTAAAATCACTAAACCTTTGTGTAATCTGCTTGAACAGGATAAAGTCTTCGATTTTGATGATTCTTGCACTCAAGCATTTGAAACCCTAAAGAAAAAGCTACCTCGGCACCCATTGTTGTTCCACCAGATTGACGCTACCTTTTGAGCTCATGTGTGATGCAAGTGATTTCGGCGGTAGGAGCAGTCCTAGGCCAACGCACGAGTAAGACCTTCCATGTGATATACTACGCTAGTAAAACTCTTAACGATGCTCAAGTGAATTACACAACAACGGAGAAAGAGTTACTAGCTGTAGTTTTCGCATTTGACAAGTTCGATCCTATTTAATTGGTACAAAGGTAATTGTTCATACGGACCATTCGGCAATCAAATACTTATTTGCTAAAAAGGATGCTAAACCTCGTTTGATTCGTTGGATATTACTTTTACAAGAATTTGATATTGAAATTAAGGACGGAAAG
The DNA here is from genome assembly GCA_019671005.1 of Hibiscus mutabilis. NCBI lineage: Eukaryota > Viridiplantae > Streptophyta > Magnoliopsida > Malvales > Malvaceae > Hibiscus > Hibiscus mutabilis. Next base: position 9,762,268 of record CM033741.1, read on the forward strand.
GAAGCGAGAAAATCAAGTGGCGATCACTTATCACGTTTGGAACGCAATAGGGAAGAGGACGCGGATCTAGAGATATGCGATGCATTCCCGGATGAACAAATTCTAATCGCCTCGGCAACCCTTGATGCCTCGACAGCCCATGGCGACGCCTCGGCAACCATGGAAGCACACGCCTCGGCAACTCTCGACGCCGCAGTTAGTCTTTGACGAGCACGCCTCGGCAATTTTGGGAGCGAACACTACGGCAGCACATGCCCGGCAATACCGTACGCAGATTTAGTTAACTTCCTTGTTTGTGGTATTTTTCCGTATGGCATTACTCACCAAGGGAAGAAGCGGTTCCGCCATAATGCTAAGCATTACTTTTGGGACGAGCCTCTTTTGTTTAAACAATGTGCAGATCGGGTTATACGCCGATGTGTCCTCTGAAGAAGAGCAACAGAATGTACTCGGCAATGCCATTCTTCACCCTATGGAGGACATTTTGGAGGAACTCGTATCATGGCCAAAGTCTTGCAATCCGGTTTGTATTGGCCAACATTGTACAAAGATGCCCAAGACTTTTACAAGCAATGTGATCGTTGCGGAGGGCGGGCAATATCTCTAGGCGACATGAGATGCCACTCGAACATCATCGAGGTGGAACTGTTCGATGTATGGGGATCGATTTTATGGGACCTTTCCCATCTTCATTCGCAACCTCTACATCTTACTCGCCGTCGACTATGTGTCTAAATGGGTAGAGGCAGCTGCAGTTCCCAACGACGATTCCAAGACCGTGCAACGATTCCTGCGAGAAAAACATATTTTACGGTTTGGGATGCCGAGAGCAATTATCAGCGACGGGGGCAAGCATTTTGACAACAGACTAATTGCCAAGATGTTGCAACGCTCGGCATATCACACAAGATCGCCACGGCATATCACCCACAAACCAATGGGCAAGCAGAAATTTCCAACCGGGAGTTGAAGGGAATACTCGAGAAAGTTGTAAATCCCTCAAGGAAGGATTGGTCATTAAGACTAGATGACGACTTTGGGCATATCGCGACCGCATTCAAAACACCATTAGGTATGTCCCCTTCCGGCTTGTCTATGGTAAAACATGTCATCTACCGGTGGAAATCGAGCACAAGGCGCATCTTTGGGCAATCAAGACCGTGAATATGGATTGGGAAAGTGCGGACAAAAGCGCTTGATGGATCTCAATGAGATAGAAGAATTTCGTGCACTCGCCTATAACAATGCGAATCTACAAGGAGAAAACAAAGCGATGGCATGACAAGAAACTATTGCCACGGCAATTCACGCCAGGGGCAACTAGTTCTCCTATTCAATTCTCGGCTAAAACTTTTTCCGGAAAGTTGAAATCAAGATGGTCGGGACCATTCAAGTCGTCAAACCATTCTCCCACGGTGCAGTGAAAATCAAGTCCATCTCTGACAACCATGAATTCAAAGTTAATGGACAAAGATTGAAGCACTACAATGGTGCCCATGTGGAACGTAACAAGGAAGTGGTCAATTTAGGAGATGCATGAGCATGCTCTCCCTTTTGATATTTTTATTTTTATTTATTTTTATTTTTATTTTTGCTTTTGTCGATTATTTAATTATTTAATTTTCATTTTTTTCGATTATTATTTTTTATTATTTTATTATTTTGCCGATTATTAGTAGTTTTAGGATAGATTTTTTTATTTTTTTTATTCAAGTCTAAGAATCCTATTACACATCTTTATTTATTAGTTTATCTTTAATTTTAATCCTTATTTGATTTGTTTTTGAATTGTAGGAAAAGAAGTTCAAGATAAAGAAGGAATTCTAAACCAAGTAGGAAAACATCTTCAACAAGGAAACTAATGGGCTGAATCTAAGGCTTATATAAAGCCTCCAATTCATCCTAACCAAAACCCTTGTCGACAACTCCTACCAAACCCTAACCCAATTGCCGATTTCCCCTAATCCCACCCACCTATCTTTTCTATAAAACCCATCACCCTTAACCTATTCCTACTTTCTATCTTGCAACTTTTTAGTTTCTTTTCTTTGTTTTTACTCACAACCAAGATCATACATGGCATCCAAGATTAAACTTTTAGTTCATCCAAGTTCCTCTAAAGAACCAAGATACAAGAAGTTTGCTACACCGGCGGTTCAAGAAAGATTTCAATCCAAGTTTGAAAGCCGGAAGATTCATGAAGAACAAGGCTTTGAATACTCGGATCTCAAGATTTGGCCTTGAACCATTCATCTTCAAGAGGATTGCACATCAAAAGTGGCAAATCTTTTGCCATCAACCGGAACCGGGTAACATCTCATGGGTAAGAGAATTCTATGCTCACTCACCTAACCCGGATAATCCTTATGTTTTTGTTCGTGACAAGGCCATACTTATAAGTCCCGAAAGCATCAACACCTTCTACGGACTTTACATTGAGAAGGACGAACATCAAGCCTTCGTTGACCAAATCAATCCCAAGCAACTCGACAAGGTGCTTCAAGAACTCACTCAACCAGGAACTCATTGGAACGACGGTAAATACAAGGGCACGGTAAATCGCCTTCGGCTAAAACCCGAGGCAAAACTATGGAATAAGTTTGTTAAAACTTCTTTAATGCCCTCCACACACAATACTACCGTTGATATACCACGTCTTTTGCTCATACATTCTATTTTGCATAATCGCATCATTAACATTGGAAAAATTATTTGCGATGAGATTTTTTGTATGCAGCTCAAAAGATAAGGGTTATCTTTTCTTCCCTTGCTTAATTTCCAATCTTTGCAAGGAGATGCATGTCCCGAGTGAGTCCACCGATGAAAAGGCCCTACCCAGTCTGGTTGGAATCAAGCACTAATCCGAAGCTAATGGGAGAGGCACGGAGATTCTTCAAGGCCCCCAATTGTCACGGCAACTCCTGCGCGCCGCGGCAATCCCTAATGCCCAAGCACCTAACGCCGTGGCAACTCGGCCATTAATCCCGGGACACATTGAAGCACTTTTGCACCCATTGGAAAGCCGCCTAAGGCAAATTGAAGATCGGCAACTAATGTTCATGCGGTACATGAAGGAGCACAACAATGCCATCACCCAAGTCATCCTAGAAAAGTACCGGACAACCGTGTGCCGTTCCCAATATTTCCGCCGATATCCTTGCCACGGCAACCAAGGAAGGCGACGCCACGGCAACCAACTCGACAATGCCCGGTAACCACTGAAAAAGCCAAAGGTAAAGCACCTATGTGCGAATCAACTCCTACGGAATCATTTTCGATTTTTCAGATTCGGACGAGTCCTCCATTGAACCAATAAAGACCGCACCAATTGAATCCTCCAAACGAAAAGCCATTGACATTGATGAAGAGGATGATGAGGACAACCCCGTCACGAGGATCGATTCCACCACGGCAACAAGAAAACAACCATCGCGTTCAAGCAAGAAAGTCAAAGACGCCAACTAGAAGGAAACTAATCATCTACGATGACGAACTCTCGGAGTAAGTCCTCGTATGCATTTTTATTTTTATTGTTATTTTTCGTTATTATTATGCATGCATTGAGGACAATGCCTCACTCGAGTTTGGGGGGGATTGTTATTAGTAATTACCATGTTTAGTTACATTAATCTTAAGCATTACATTTAGGATACATAAATTGCTTGCCATGCCTTTAATTGGAACAAGAATTGCTTAGATTTGATGAATATTCGATGATGACTTTGCCAATGCACTTAATTGATAGAATTTTTATTCTAGGATAACCATGGAAAAACTTAGAATTTTACTATGATGCTAAATTTGATGAAACACTGTTGTGGTTTGATTGATTTAAGGAATTCTAGTAAACTTAGGTCGATAATTAATAAATTGGGGGATTAGAATAAAAATTGGATGAATGCTAGAGGTGCCCGAAATTGGCTCTAGCATATGCTAAAAAAAAATAATTGATCACTAGAGGTGCCCGAAACTGGCTCTAGGAGGCGTAAAAAAAAATAACTAGAGGTGCCCGAAACCGGCTCTAGTCGATTAAATTAACTTAAGAAAACTAAAAATAAAACACTAGAGGTGCCCGAAATTGGCTCTAGTTAAAACATGTTAAAAAGAACCCAATGAAGTAATTTGAAAACCTATTGTTTGCATAGAATCCGAAAAATCAACTTGCACACAACTCCGCACACACTCACAAGCATTATAGTTTGATTAGAGTAATTCCTCGTTTTCTGAAAAATAAAAAGCCAATCATACTTTGTGCCCTTGGTTCAGAGAATTGAAATCAAGTTCAAAGCTAAGTTTGTGAAAATTTGAAGTCTTGGCGAGGTAATTATGAGTTTGCATTGCTTGAGGACAAGCAATAGTTCGAGTTTGGGGGTGTGATAAGTGTTCAAAAGTACTATTTTTCTTACCCTTTTTACTCATATTATTGTTAGACTTAGGCTCATATTAGTTGCATAGTTAGCCATTCATGCATTAATCCATGTTTCCTTCAATCGTTGAGCTTGATTACATAACTTGATGATTTTTGTGGAAATAGATGCTGCTTTGGTGTGTTTTTTGTGTGTGTATGTGCAGGATCACTTGCCAAAGCAATGCCGAGCTAGTTGCGGGGCAATGCATGAAGGATATGCCGAGCTAGTTGCCATGGCATTTGTCGACAAAGACCAAAAGCAATATGGATGTCGAAATTCATGATTTTACAAGCCCAAGATGACATGGAGCAAGGTCCAAGCCCAAAGGAATTTGATTGCCATGCAGAGATTAAAGAAGAATTAAATTCCAAGAGGATAGGAGAAGTTCTAATAGGAATAAAATTATAATAAAGAATTATATTCTTTAAAGATAATTTAATTCCAACTCAAACTCCTCCTCAAAGAAGGACTTTGGCCTAGCCCTATAAATATCAAGGAGATTTCGACAATTGGATGGGAGAGCAAGAGGGAAATTTCGGCAAGTCCAAGTAGGGCAAGAGGAGAGAATTTTCGACAAGCATCAAGGGCAAGGAGGATTTGACAAGCCTCTTCCTTCATCTTTGTTCGATTGGGTTCATGCTAGGGATTAATTATCTTGTGTTTCTTTGGAACCTAGCCATGAACTAAATTTACTTGGCTATGGTTATTGTGTTTTGTGGTTGTGAGAAACTATTGGTTTTTGTTTAGGTAATAAGAGTTTGCACTTTTCTATTTCAAGGTTTATTCATTCTTGATTCTTATTATTGTTTATGAGTGAATTGGGAGAGGATCTCGTGATTTCATCCATTTATCTAATATCGGGAGAGTTAGATTCAAGAAACGAATGAATATGATCTTTATTCAATCCAATGATGGTGAAGATTAATCCGGCTTAGGAATAAGTTAAGGATTTCAACGGCTAAGAGGAGCGCGAGATTGGTTGTTGTTCACCCTTGATTCACGCAGGATGTATTATCAAGGCATGCACAAATAGCTAGAGTTTCGACTTAGGGATAAGAAGAAACCATTGAAGAACGCTCCGCCGAACCTTGAAGTTGCTGCCCGGCCGCCCAAGTAGTTGCCCAACTAGTCGCCCAAGCAACCATCAATTAGTTGCTACGGCAACCCCGTCGTGCAAGTTGCCACGGCAACTGAGTTGCCCGTGCACTCTTTTACCAAGACAATCCAATCGGCTATCACACCTCAACTCACGATAACCTAGCCTACCTCTCTCAATTGAATTCATCTTTTCTTTTACTTAATTGCTTTCTAGATTAGTTATTAGTTAAAACTTCTATAATCCTTCACTTGTGTTTTTACTTTTTACAGTGCAAGAGACTAGATTCTTGAAGTGGCACCAATCCCTGTGGAGACGATATCTTTTATACTATAACTTGCGACGTGTATACTTGCACAATTGCGTAGCACTTATTACGCGCAACAGGTAGGTAGCTTAGGCGGGAAAGATGGGAGATTCTGTTGAATCGGGACTTAGATCTAAGTTTAGGTGGGAAAATCGAGAAAATAAAGGATTTTGGAAGTTTTAGGGCTCCGACACGGTGGCCGAAAATCACTTTACGGCGGAAGACGGCGGCCGAAACTAGGGTAACGGTGGTCGGAAAGAGGTTAGGGGTGATCGGAGTAGCAGAGTTGGTCGGAATAGGTTAGGGTGACCGGAGACGATGACCGAATGTGGCCGACATCGCCTCTGGCGGCCGGTGAATAGGCCAGAAGGGTTAGGGACAGCGGACCTAGATCTAAGGGTGGTGGTTAAGGTGGTTTTAAGCCGGAGTTCTAGGGTTATTTCGATTTGGGAAGAACAGTTAAGAATGTAAAACGATTTTGGGGTGTTTTGATCCTGGAAAACAGGGTTGAAAAGTTGTTTTTATGTTTTTAAAGATTGAATAAGGGGATAATGAAGAACTAGGGAAGAATTTGAGATAGAAAATGGGTTTGATTGATGAAAAACATGAAGTTGGAATGTTTTAATGTTTGGGATGGGTCGAATTAAGGTTTTTGGTTGAACAAAGGGGAAGAACATGGTGGAATATGAGGATTTTGATCGAAAAGCTTGGTTTTTCTAGGGAAATTGAGTTAGAGTTGAGAGAGAATTGGGGAAGGAGAGAGATAGAGAGTTAGGGAGAGTGTGAGTTTTCAGGAAATGAGGGGAAGAAGGCCAATTTCGGGTTAAAAGGGGGGTTTTATAGCTTTTGCTAAACGATGTGTTTTGGCACTGGGTCAGGATCCGCACATTAATATGCGGGTCAGGTTAAGTCCACTTCTTGTTAAATGGATATCATTTGGTTTTTTCCCAAAGTTTTTACTTCTCTCAATTTGATCCATATTTCCTTTTAATTTGTTCCTTAGCTTTTGTAATCCTTTCGATTTAGTCCCTGTTACCCTTAATTGTTTCCCCTAAGTTTGTAGTCCTTTCAATTAGGTCACAAGGGCTTTGTAATTTGGGTTTATAGTTTTGTAATGTTTTCAGTTCAGCCCTATAATAATAAATTGAGTTTTAATGTGTTTCCCATTTAATTTTTGTTTTCTTATTTGTTTAATTTAATTCAATGTTATTAATTTATATGTGTGATGCATGTTTTAAATTGAGCATATAGAGTTATATGTTGAATAATTAAATACAATTAGTTTGATAAATTATTCGAGCCTTTATTTTAGGTTCTCTAATTGAGTTCAATAATTAAATAGGAAAGATAATTGAAGTAATTAAATGTATTAAATATAAGATTTAAAATCCTAATTTGGATGGTGTTCCATTGTTTACAACGGGGTGTTATCTCAACATGGATTTTACTGAATATATTTAATATATAAAAAGGTCACTTATAATTAAATATTAATTTAGTTCTTTAATAAATATTAGACAATTAATTAGGAAACATTGTAGTTAATTAAATATATATTGAATAGAACCTTTGAGGCACAAATTTGGATGGTGCTGTATTGTTTACAATAGGGTGTTATCTCAACCTTGGTCATAAAGGTGTATATTCGATATACATTCTCACTTATAATATTGAAATAATAAATTGTTAGAGCCTTAAATAGGATTAGAACTTTAATTAATTAGAAGGTTAATTAATTAGGAATATGATTAATTTAAGGCCTTTGCATATACGGAAGGTGTTCAAGTAATTGGCATTTTCTCATAAAAGCCATTAAATTAATTAATATTCATGGTAAACAATTAATTAATTAGAACCTTTTAGGAATAGTACTTAAAATTGACGAGACAATAAACTGACATTCATTAAAAACCTTTTATGTTGGAAATTCATTTTTAAATACGAATAGGGGTGCCACCTAACGGGGTGCTTTTAATCTCGTATTCGAACAAAATGAATTTTCTTATAAAAGGATATCTGCATTCGGAATTTAAATGCAATTAATAATTATGGACAAATTAAGTTCAAATAATTATTTGAAATGCCATAATACCACGTAAAATTAAAGGTACCGATAACGGGCGTTCATAGGGCTGCTAATCCTTCCCTATACGTAACCGACTCCCGAACCCAATTTTAAAGATAGAATCTCTGGTTTGTTTTTCCGATATCCGGTCTACCTCGAAGTGATCGGTGGCAACTCCAAAACGTTTTTTAAAGGAAAATAAAAGAAAATCCGATTTAATATAAAACCCCTAAATTTTCAAGATAAAGTTAAAAATGGCCAGAAAACCCTAATTTCCAAAAGATCGATCGTTAGGCTATTTTTACACTCTCGATTTCAAAAATGGTCGCGACAGGTACGCCTAGGGGCGTATCGGTACGATTTTTGGCTACTAGAAAATTACTGTAGCTCAAACCCTAATCTGTATCGATACGGGGTATACCGTATTGGTATGGGTATGCTGAAAACTTTAGTTTGACTACTTTAAAACATTTCCAAAACCTCTAAAAAACTTTACAAACTTATTTTTCAAGTTGTTTGGACATAAGAAACATTTTTGAAATCTTTTCAATTTAGTCCAAAACTATTTTTTCAATTATTATATCAAAACAAATATCCTAACAATTTACCTATTTCACACACAAACTTCTGTCTTTCACTCATCCCACCCTTATTTAACACCATGAATTTACCCAGTTCCTGGTAAGTTTTGAATTTTCCCTTTTGGCTAAATTGGTTGAATATTCTCTTTTGGGAAAAAAATGGAAAAATACCCCCTTCAGAAATCATTTGGAAAAATACCCCCATTTGGTACACGTAGGAACATATATATTATATAATATATGTTCATAGTTAGAGTATTATTGTGTTCATTTCACACAACAATTAATAATCAATTTGACCAAAAGCTCTCCATTTTCTGAGATTTTAAATTTTAAATTTACCTTCCCGCTCACCCACACCCTTATTTAACGCCATGAATTCGCTCATTTCATACACCAACTTTATGCCTTTCACTTATCAACCCATAGACATGCCTATCGACTCATGTTTTCTTGTTCTTCATGGGAAAAACATGGCTAGATAACATTTTTAACGCAATTTCTACACCCTTTAGGATGCCTTATACGGGAAATTTCAGCACCATTGTAAACATATGTTTCAGTACTACGACATGAAAGTTAAACAGAAACAAAAAAATCTTCCAACATACCATAAAATACATTTAAACATGCCTACGGACACTTATTTGTTTGTGCTTCATGCAAAAAATATGGTTAGATAACGTTTTTAACGCGATTTATACATAACCTAAGATGCTTTATACGAGCCGATCTTTACACCATTTTCAAGAGATGTTTCAGTACTACAACTGAAAGTTCAAAAATATTAAATGATATCCCCCAACACCCCATAATTTCACCTACAACATGCCTATCGAAGCTTGTTTTAAGAACAGGATTGAACAAAACTTGCATTGCACAAGACGCTAGTTACATTCATATCGCGCGATAAATTGACACCATATCATCTAAAGATCTAGCAAAACTTGTGTCCTGCTAAGAGCGAGTTCCTTTAATTGAATATTTAAAATATGCAAACGGATAAGACAAGCCACATCAGACAGAATACACGTCATGCATAACGCGAGTATTTAATTCGCACTTTGTAGAACGCGAGTCGTTCCTACGTGTACCAAATGGGGGTATTTTTCCAAATGATTTCTAGAGAGGTGTTTTTCCAATTTTTTCTCAAAAGGTAATATTCAACCAAATTTGCCTGTTAACAAGGACAGAGAAAATGACGTAAAAAATATAAAATTTAAAAAAATCATATCAACACATCTTGCAAATAAAGCGATTGAACTTAGATCTCATAGGAAAAATATCATCCGTTTTTTTACTGGGATTTTTTGGGTTCTATTTGTCTGAATTTTTTAATAAGAACAAATGAGAAAAATATTTCTTTAAAGGGTAATCTATAGTCGCTTATGTTTTCAGACTGTTAGATTTTGGTCACTAATTTTGAAAAAAATTAAGTTTTGGTCACTTGCATTATCGATTTATAATATTTTCGTCACCTAGCCAATAACTCCCATAAGTATGATGAGCTGACACGTTATTCAAAATAGTTTATTTTAAATTTGACCCATGAACTTTAGAAAAAAAATCATTTTAACCCATGAACTTTAGATACAATATCAATTTGACTCATAAACTTTAGATAAATATCAATTTAACCCATAAAGCTTAAGGTCAAATTAATATTTTATCAAAAGTTTATGGGTTAAATTAAAAACAAACCATTTTACTAACATGTCACATCATCATACTTACGGGAGTTAACGGCTCAATGAACAAAATGTTATAAATCGATAATGTAAATGACCAAAACCTAACATTATCAAAATTGGTGATGAAAATCAAACAGCCCAAAAACAAAATGGACCAACCATATAGTTTACCCTCTTTTAAATGTAATTGTTTACTTTTCTTATCCAAATAATTAGAAATTTGGATGACGTGGCATCATTAGAAACCGTTCATCTTAACGATCTCATCCGTTGCCACCCTATTCGAGCACTACTGAAACCAAGCTCCAGAGGGTACGAGCGCCGAGTGGATTCCTCTAGAACTACAACTTAAAAACCCGGAACCCCCCCCAAAAGAAATGGCATTATTACAGTTACGCAACTTAACTCCTCACTCTCTTCCTTTCACTCCCAGACTTCACCATTTCCATTTCTCCACTCGCAAATCCCTTCGCTTCTCCTTCTCACCCTCTGTTTCAACCACGATGGCTAAACAAGTAAATCCATAAACAAATGCTGTTTATTTTATATTTTTTTTCTGATTTTTTGATTCTATGATTTCGATTTTATTTTTTGCTTGTTTAGGTTTTAGTGCCGATTGCCAACGGGACGGAGCCGATGGAAGCTGTTATTACGATCGATGTGATAAGGAGATCGGGAGCTGACGTCACTGTTGCTTCCGTCGAGAAAGAGCTTCGTGTTGACGCTTGCCACGGTGTTAAGATTGTTGCTGATGCTCTGATCGGTGATTGCAAGGACGCCGTTTTTGATCTCATCGCGCTTCCTGTAAGTTATAATTATTTCGTTTCTCTTACCTTTTTCATTTCTCTAGGCTAGTATGTTGAGGTGAAATGCAAATATATGGGAATTTAAAGTGATATTTGGATGAAAATTAGGACTTCTTTTTGTTATTTATTGTTTTTTAGAACCTTCTCGAAACAAAATTGGTCACAAAAGGAAATGAATTCTATGGAGGTAAAATTAATTATTTTCAGAAGAAAAAATGCGAAGTTCCCCTGCCCCCACTATAGGATAACCTGTTTTAAATTAAATTGATGATGTTCTATAAAAAAAAATGTGCGTGGTTGATCTTTTATTCCCAAAAGATGATAATCTTAAATTTCATTTGTTATGGAAACGAAGTCTTAAATTACTGTTTAAAATTCAAATTTTGGTCTTATCTTGTGTTTTTAGGGAGGCATGCCTGGTGCTACCAATCTTAAAGATTGTTCGGTTCTTGAAAGTGTTGTGAAGAAGCAGGCTGCAGATGGACGGCTTTATGCTGCTGTGTGTGCTTCACCTGCAGTTGCACTTGGTTCGTGGGGTCTGTTGAAGGGACTGAAAGTGCGTACTAAGTGATAAGCTAAATCATTTCACAGATCATGCTATATGTTGTTGCTATTGGTGGTATGTTTTGTATTGTGTATAATGTTGCTTGGTTGAACTCATAATAGTCATGATCGTTCTTGACAGGCTACTTGTTACCCGTCATTTATGGAGCAACTGTCATCTTGTGCAACAGCTGTTGAATCAAGAGTTCAGCAGGATGACGAAGTTGTGACAAGTCGTGGACCGGGCACTACCATGGAGTTTGCTGTAACGCTGGTTGAGCAATTGTATGGCAAAGACAAAGCTGCTGAAGTTTCTGGGCCATTGGTACATAGATTGATAGAATTCTACAGAAACAGTTATTTATGCATTCTTTTGGGGGAAAAGAGTAAAGTCATCTGGCTAACCAGAGGCTCAGTAAATAATATGACTGTTTGCTAAAATGAAACTGATTGTCTTCAGGTGATGCGTCCTAACCATGGTGATGAGTACTCAATCACTGAGCTGAATCCTATGGAATGGAAATGCAATAATATTCCTCAGGTGAGGTTTTAGTGTCGGTTACCCGGTTAATCATTTACATTTTGTCTAGTTTCTTTGCTTTTGCAGTTCCTACTGATAGTTTATGACTGACACAAAAATGTGACTACAATTTTGATTAGGTCAGAAACCAATTAAAGGTCTAGAGATCTTACACTAGCAACCCATAAAGCCAAAAGATAAGATTGCCAGCTAATTAGGCTCAATTAACATACAAGCCCACAAGAAAATATTAATATGCATTCAGTATTCGTCCCTTTTAATGAAACTCGAAACTGAACCTAGCTGCAGCTATTCAATACATGGCAAGCTCTACTCTATTGCCTTTGGATCCAGTATAGCCTTTGGATCCAGTTTTGCACTTTCTAGGCGTCTTTGACATTTCTGATTCTGTATATTTATGCATCTGTGGCTGATGAAAGCATAATCTTGTAACTCAGCTCAATTCTGGCAATCTTCTGGTTTCAATGGTGCCTTAACTGCACTAAGGAACAATGACACTCTTTTTGTGACCAACATAGTGGTTCCATGTATTCTAACATTAAAATTTTTTCTTTCTTGCAGTTCTGTATTTCCATATTTTTTGGGTTCTTTTCTATAATGAATGCATGTTCCATTATTTTTTAGATCCTTGTACCAATTGCTGATGGCTCAGAAGAAATGGAAGCTATTATGATAATTGATATTTTGCGTCGGGCGAAGGCAAATGTCGTGGTGGCCTCCGTTGGAGACAATCTTGAAATTCTGGCTTCTAGGAAAGTAAAATTAGTGGCAGATATGCTTCTTGAGGAAGCTGCTAAACTTTCATATGACCTTATAGTCTTGCCAGTAAGTTGGAATTGTCATCTTCCTTGGTCTCGAGTCCTTTCAACTTCCTTCCTTTGCTAAATATATTTTAAACTTGGTTTTGCATTTTTTCAGGGAGGACTTGGTGGTGCCCAAGCATTTGCCAACTCTGATAAGCTGGTGAGCTTGCTAAAGAAGCAGGCTGAATCAAACAAACCCTATGGAGCAATTTGTGCATCTCCAGCTTTGGTCTTGGGGCCCCACGGCTTACTCAAGGTTTGATTTTGATCATAATTTGCATTGAGAGAATACTTGTTTCATCTTTAATGACATGAAAGCTGGTTTACTTCATGCCCTTGAGTTGCTCTGTAAAGACCCACATAAAAATCCATAATCTGCATCTGTGGAGGCTTGAGTAAATAATTCTAATTTTTTATAATATCAACAAATAATTAGTCTGTAGGTCATTGCACACTGTTGTAAGTTTAGTTATTTGCCTTTGACTGAAAATTCAATCTTCGACCACACAAATCTATCAAAAATTTTCAAATTGCTTTTGCTTTCACACTTTAATCTTTTACTTAACCATAAACCATATGTGCTAAGTTTGCATGTCGCTCTTGTAATATTTGCTTCAAATATATGGATCTGAGGGCGATACAGAAGTGCTGGGAAAATTTCTGCATTTGTTATTCTTGGATGTTTAACAGTTGCATTCTGGTATGACCCAGGGAAAAAAGGCCACAGCTTTCCCTGCAATGTGCGACAAGCTGTCGGATAAGAGTTTCATTGACAACAGAGTTGTGGTGGATGGCAACCTGATTACAAGCAGGGGTCCAGGAACATCCATGGAATTTGCACTTGGAATTGTGGAAAAGTTTTTTGGACGCCCAAAAGCTTTAGAACTAGCAAAGGTAATGCTTTTTGTACGCCAGTAGATTGTCCTCGGTCCTTACGACTGTAGAACATGGTGGGAGATGATACTTGGGAAGATCAAAGGTGAGTTTGCATCTGAATACAAATTCACTTTGCGGTTTAAACACGGTAGTTTGTTGATAAATAAGATTTGGAACAGCCGAGCAATAAGAAAACCCTTGTTCGTCCAAATTTACCCCAAGTTTCCAGGTGTGTTGCAAGTTACTTTTGTTTTCCGAGAAGCTTGCCATTTGAATAAATTCTCTTGATTAAAATCTCATTACGAGTGGATTACCTTGTTTTTAACTTGTTACATTTAGGTGCTCAGATTCCGTCTGTTCTACAAACTGGGTCGAGAGATGGCTTAGTTTTACCAAAAGTAATGGAATTGTATATTTACTAGGCTCTTGTAACGGGACAATTTTCTGTTGTTGACCTCTTTTCGCACAGACCTTTTATCGAACAGCCTGTGGTCATATACACCCACGGCCCTCAATGTGTGGTTCTCCATTGGTCTCCACAGCCACTGTGTCTTCATTTGTTTGGTCTACCACCACAAACCCCAAATCCCCAGCCGTTTGGATCACTGGTACTGGCCCTAGGAGTCCTTGCGAAGGGTCGACTGAGGGTTCCGAACGGATTTGCCCAATGCATTTTCGAGCTTCAGCTTAAAACCCCCCGACATCTGTACACGAAACTGCTCCAACTTATCATCAATTTTGATTTCCAACATAGTAATTTCTGTTCGCGAACGTGCCACCCACGCTGCCAACCTTCCTCCGTACCGTAGGATCAAAACCTCAAAATGATAAATAATTCAACGAACTTTACCTGTAAGTAACAAAAGATCCATATTATTTTTCTAAATTATAAAAAAAAGGTTTCAAATGATACTATAGAATATAAAATACATCATCACGGAAGACAAACCTTGCTTAAACTGATTTGCAATTGATATTATTTCAATATATTGTTATTGTTACATGCATATAAATCAATTGTATCAAACATTCTTAAGCTAATAATGATCATGCAATTTAAGATTAAGGACATCTGGTGGGATTAACCCATTTTGGTTTATATATTTTGGTGGGAATGAGCTTAAGTTGAGTCAGTTCAAATCGAGTAAGTTGAGTCAGTTCAAATCGAATATTGACCGAGTTGAGCTACTTGCGAGCTATTCAACTCAATTAACAGCCCAACTCACCATTTATTTCTTACACTTGGCTAAATCATCACAATTTCCCAGTCATTGTAGATTCAACAGTACAATCCTTACTCCACATCCTATCACTCTCATCTCAATTATTAAAAATAAACTAGTGTCCATATACAAAACATTTGACCTTGCCAAAAAGGAGAGAGAAGCCCTAATTGACTTCACTTCTCAAAAATCCCAGGGCAATTCTTCAAGCACACAGCATCAACCTCACGTCTGAACTGTACTCAAATTGCTGTTTTTATTAAAAAAAAATACAATTTTTTTGTCCAAAATGATAACATGAAAAATTCAATCCAAGAACAGGCGATAAATGGGCATCGTAAGTTGCAAACACGATTCGAAGCTTGTCCTGATCTTCGTTGCAGCTTGCAAGAACATTTGAGGTTAGTTTCGTTTGGTTTTCAAGAAAATGAAAAGATGTTGCCGTTTAGTTTAGATTCAACGTTTAAGAATTTACACTAAAAGGATGTAAATTGAATTTTTGATTTTTAGATCGGGCCAAAAAAGAACGTTCAGTGAATTAAAGGGCCTAAGGGGACTACGGCATAAAATCTGTGACCTTGTCAGCTCTCGCTTTATCCATGGTTGCGATTTGCAACCAAAATCTGGGAATAGTTGAAGACAAGACAGTGTCTGAGGATTCAAAATTGTCAACTAATTAAGCCTAAATGATACGAATCAAAACGTGGTCAAAAAAGAAAGCATGTTTCCCTAAAATATCAAATCCAAAAAAAAAAAAACTAATATTGAAATTTGTATGTATGTATATATATATATGATATATAAAATTATTAAATTTATATCGAAGAGGACTAAATTAGTGTTTTTTTGCAGTTTTTAAAAAATAAGGGAAATGGTTTAATAAGAAAATTATTTAGGAATTTTGCAGTGAAATTTATAGTGATTATTTAGTAAAATTAATTACAAGTGTCGACGATTTTGGTAAAATCATCATCTCATGTGAGTAAAAGAATATTTTGGGCCCAAAGTCGTTAGCACTTGCGACAGACATTGTCAAAGTCAGTGACAACTGTTGACTTCTTCGGCTTGGTTGTGATTCTTTTCTTGCACTGTAGGGATCAAAATGAAAGAAATTAAATTTGATAGGACTAAAATGAAAAAAATAAAACTAAAATATGTATAAATATTGACATTTTTGTAAAAAAAAATTAAGTCCAACAAGTTAAAAAGAACGAAGATAAAAATTAAAATTAGTAATAAATTATAAAAAAAATCAGAATTAAAGACAAAACAAAATTTTTCGAGACCAAAACGGTGACAAGTACCTTAAAAATGAGACATTTCAATTCGAAAACAATGACAACTTTTTAAGTTTAACAAGTAGTTTTCAAAAAGATTGGATTAAAAAATCACCTCAATAGAACATCTGCACACAAAATTATGATCTTTCAAAATTTTTACCTTACAATTTAGACCAGAACAAAAAATTATTTTTTCTGGCTAAGCTACAAAATGCACAATTATTCTTCAAAATTTATGAAATCATTATTTTGAACGCTATAATTTTAAATTTATTTCATTTTGATTCTAATAGTGCAAAAAAAACTGAATCAAAATCGTCGATAATTGATGCAATTTTGAATATTTTTCAAAATACAAGAAGAGACAACGACTTTATTAAAAATGATCAGCATAAGAGAACAGCTTCGACAAATATTATAGATTTCACCAAAAATAATTTTCAAACACATTTCCCTAATTTTTTTCTCACAATTATCCCTAATTTAGCCCGCGAAAGGTGATAGAAGTTATAAAAGAAACTACTTGGAAATATATGCTTAGAACCTTAAAAATGTCGATTTATTGCAACTTATGAAAGAAACTACTTAGAAATATATGCTTACAACTTGGGAATAACAAAATATAAAAAGAAAGAAGGTATATATATAGGGTAATTATACCATACATTGGTGTTGGAAACTTTTTGTCCACAAACCCCTTATTTTAGGGGTTAGATATCTAATTTAGAGTTTATAGTCTAGGGGCTTATGTTTATGTGTTTAGAATGTAGGGACTGACGTTTGAATTTATGGTTTAAGGTTAATATTTAAAGTTTATAGGTTTAAACCTAAATTCCTAACATATTACCTTAAAATTTAAACCCTAACCTCTAAACCATAAATTCCAATCATAAATCTTAAATTATAACCACAATCCCTAAATTCTAAACCCATAATCTCTAAACGCTATGCTAAATCTCTAACCCCTAAAATTAGGCCGCTTGTAGAAACAAAAAGTTTCTACCGCAAGTGCATGTAATATTATATATATATATATACATATATGTTATTTTTAAAGTTTTAGAAGTTTATATCCAAAAGAAATTAACTTGAACTAGGGTGAGTCTAGGGTACAACACTCTAATTTAAGGCTCAGAAACGACAAAATCGAAATGTTAAAAAACACGGAACCTAAAATGTTACTCAACAACCGAAATGTTATCAAAAATATAATATTTTAGGTTGGTGGTAAATTTCGAAACTTATTATTAAACTAAAAGTAAATTTCGAAACTTGTCAAAAAATTATAAACCTAAAATATTATATTTTTTATAATACATCAATTGTGGAATAATACTTTAAGTCTGTGTTTTATAATATTTCAATTGTAATGTTTTTAATATTAAATTAAGACGTTGTGCTCTAGACTCACCGCTTGAACCAATCTCAATTGCTAAGAAGAAATTATAGTGTCCAAATATGAAAAATAAATAAATTGTATTTCTGCATGCTGGTTGTGTCAAGAGAGAGAAGCCCTAATTGACTTGACTTTTCGGAAATCCCAAGAGTCAAAAGTCATCATTTTCACGTGGGAATTGTAATCAAATTGCTATTTTAAAATATTTTTAATACGGAAACGATTACGTTGACAACTCGATTTAGATAAAAATGATATTTAAAATTAACAATAAACTAAAATGATAAAAAGATTGAAGAAGTTTTGGGGACGAAATAGAGATTATGGAAAACTTTTGGCCGCTGGTTGAAAAGTACGCACTTTAGGGTAAATTATAGTGGAGGCCACTCAATTATTAGTAAGGTTACATTGGGGTCACCTAATTATTAAAAGTTATAATTGGGCCACTCAATTAAAGTTTTAGCTACGTAGGATCAGTCTCCTGTTAAAATACAACGGGCATCCAAAAATGTTGATATAATGACATTTTTAGTCCTAAAAACGTATATATTCTATCGATTTAGTTATAATTCAATAAATTTGACCCTTTATATTTGAAAAACATATCAATTTAGTTACTTTTTCCCTTCCAAGTCTTTTGTATATCCCCATTAACATTAGTGCATTTAAAATCACTAACTATCTAATATACAAATTTATAAATGTAAATATGTTTATAATTATTTTAAAATGTTAGATATGTAATTAGTATCCAAATTAAAATTAAATTCATCGAAATCTATTTAAAATTATTTATAAAATCTTTAGGTTTTAGTTATTGCTACCATATATATTTTTTGAACAATGTCATATGAATTTTATTAATCACCATGAAAGATAATACAATACAATGCATCAAAATACAGAAAAAAACAAGTCCATTAAAAGTCTCTTACAATGGTGCAAAGAAAAGCAGACACTTCCATCTAGATTAGCATACTAAAATCCAAAAACCTTCATGAATCTCATTGTCTTTATCCAAACGAGACGCTTTACGGGGTGAAAAAGGAGTGGTGAACGAACCAAGCTATCAGGCATATTGCTCCGCTATCCATGTCTGATTACATCGGCAACCAACCATCAACCGAGTGGGGATCCATCTTTCTAAGACCACCGAAAGAGTTATAATAAGAGATTAGCGCCGTAAAGATCTCTATACGAGCACCAACTGGCTGCTAAGGTATGTTAAAATCATGTCACAAGGACAGATGAGATGAACCACAAAAAATCAAAGAAAAACGTGTCAAAATGATAGAGGAAACGCGTGCCGCAAAGGCAGAGAATCTTATTAAAATATGAAAAAAACAAGGAAAAAAAACAAGAAAAATAATAGATTCGGTGGCCGACAACCAATACTAAGATTATTTGCCGACCACCAACCAAATGAAGAAAAGCAAAGTTGCAGGCGACAAAGATTTAAGAGAGAGCGGCTAGGTTATAAAAACTTCCGCGTGTAACCCATTATACAAAAAGTTCACGTTTTCGTAATATTATACATTTTTCTTAGCAATTTCATATTTTTAATGACTTCATTATTTCCCCTTTTTATTTTAAAATAAACCAATAATTAAACTATTTAGGTTATTATTTGGAAATATCAAGTTTGGTATAACTCGTGTTACCTCGAGTACCCGAGTAGGAATGATGATGAACGGTGAAGAACAAACAATTTGGGAGAAGAAAACTGAGTAAATTGATATATTTTTTAAAATATAAAGGGCTAATTTTATTGAATTAGGACTTAAATTTGTAGAATATATAAATTAAGGACTAAAATTGTCATTATACCAAACCTTTTTAGATGTCATTTGTATTTTAATCGAGGAGTGACTTAATTGTAACCAAAACTTTAATTAAGTGACCCAATTATAATTTTTAATAATTATGTGACTCAAATATAATCTTACTAATAATTAAGTGACCTCAATGTAATTTACTCTTTGTATCAAAGTGAAGTATGCTTCATTATTGTTTTTTTAAAATTTTTGTACCATACAATATCTAAATTGGATAGAATCATAGATTTTCAAAGAATAAAAAATAATAATATATTTATTTAAATATGTTGAAACTTATATTTTTATAAAAGTATTATAATAACAAATGTAATGTTACCAATTAAAGTTTGTAAATTGTTATTGGGAGTATCTGCTCTACATGTCCTTAAAAAATATGTACTCATCTGGAAAGGGAGAAGAGAGAGTAAATTTTCTAATCGTCCAGTTAAACCTGTATTAACGACCGGAGAAAGACCACGGCTCTTTTATTACACGACTCTCAAGTTGTTGGGATCTTTGTTGCAGCTTGCAAGAGCATCTGAGGTTAGTTCAAAATCTGGGTTTTGTTTGGTTTTCAAGAAAAATATAGGAAAATGAATAAAAACAGGGAAAAGGGTAAGGAGTTTTATGATTTAGATCTCTTTATTTTGGGTTGGTTTGCTTGGATATGTTGAAAAAGTCATGCTTGATCTTTATGGCTGTTTTTTATTCCGTGTTTTCTCGGATTCTTATGTGCCAGAAAAAAAATGGTTCAAAGATTGAAAATTTTCTTAGTGTTCTTAGCAGAACACAGGGAAAAAGATGTTGCTTTTCTTTTTTGTTTGTTTGTTTGGTTTTCTGGGCTAATCTATGTTGTTTTTAGCTTTGAATTTTGATAATAGGCTGTGGTAGTTGAAGTTTGAAATTTGTATGGTGAAAGGTTTTACAAAGGTTTCCAATTTCCAATATTTCTGTTTTTGCCCTTCTAAAATATGAAGTTTTTTTGGGTAGCTGTGGTTCCATAGATCAGATTATATAATTTCTTGATGTGCTCAAAAAACAACGAAGATTGAGAACATTTTTACCTGTTTTGGGAGTTTGAATTCAAGGGGATTTTCAAGGGTATCTACAAGACTTCCTTTTGACCTTTCAATTTTCAAGCGAATTTGGCATGTTTCTAAAATTACTAGGTATAATATTTGGAAGCTTAATTTGTGATCTAGTTAATGTAGTTGCATTCACAATCCTCTTTGGTTCTGTTTTGTTCTATAGTAATTCTGTACATGTTAATTAGGATATGATAAGGCAAAAATACACTTTCTCGATGTTTCTTATTCGATGATTTACAATGGCCAGGCAGGGTTTCCAACTCTCTGAAGACATTCAATTCGAACTGCTAACTCAACGTGCAGCTGGTGATGAGTTGTTTCTCATTTTTATTTTCGAGAAAGAAGAATACTTTCTCAGTTGGACATATCGTAGAGATCGATGAAGGTATGCTGCTAACTCAACATAATGTTCTGTCTTAATTTTGGAACTAACAATCCTAAAAACTGCTTATGGGCCTATAAATTTCCGCCGCTCAGCTAAAATCCTCCTCTGCTTTCTTAGTTATCCAATATCTTCTTGCAAAAGTTCCTAATGCATGCTTGTCGGCACAGAGGTTTCAGGTATTCAGAACACTAAAATGTTTACTTACAAGGAGCTGAAAATGGCAACTGGAAATTTTCATTATTCCAATAAAATCGGATCGGGAGGTTTTGGCGTTGTCTACAAGGTGATTGCAAAGTGCAAACTTCTTTTGTTCAGATATTTTGGAAACAGTGCTTCAATAATGATTGAATTTGAAACTAATACTGTTTTATTATTTGGACATTCGATGCTAACTTCTTGCGGTAATTTTTGTAATGAACAGGGAACTCTTAGAGATGGTACCATGGTTGCTATAAAGGTGCTATCAGCAGACTCGAAGCAAGGGGTGCGGGAGTTCTTGACGGAAATAAATGTGGTTGCTGGTATAGAGCATGAAAACCTGGTTGAGTTGTACGGCTGCTGCGTGGAAGGGAAACATAGGATTTTTCTCTACAGATATCTTGAGAATAACAGCCTAGCACAAACACTTCTCGGTAATTGCTGCTATTTTCGGTCCATGTTTATATATATACTTGAACGATAATAACCTAAGGTCTCCTCTCCTTTAGGTGGAAGGGATAGCAGTATGCAATTCAGCTGGCAAACAAGGCGTAACATTTGCATTGGTGTTGCAAAGGGGCTTGCATTTCTTCACGAGGAAGTTCAACCACATATTGTTCACAGAGACATCAAAGCAAGCAATATTCTCCTTGATAAAAATCTCAATCCCAAAATTTCGGATTTTGGTCTGGCAAAGCTTTTCCCAGACAACATGACTCACATAAGTACACGTGTTGCTGGAACAACGTGAGTTCTTAAATAGCCACATATATTTGTCAGCTCTATAATGGAGTACATGATGGTTTTAAAATATCAAAAGAATTTAGTTTTGAATTTTGATATAAAATTATTAAATGGTCATTTGAACCAGTTTTAATAAAGTGTATACATATTTTTGTGAGGGATGGTTGGTGATGAAGTGCCAGCTGCTCCTGCATTACAGATGCTTTTTACTTGATTATGCTTGTTGTCACTTCTTTTTTTGGTGAACTGTTGGCCTTGGTACAAGCTTTGCATAATTTGTTTAACGATCTATGTATGCTGCTTTCTGTATTGCCAATTTATTTGTGTATCCTTATGTGGTTTATATAGAGGCTATCTCACTCCTGAGTATGCTATAAGAGGTCGGTTGACGAGGAAAGCAGATATTTACAGTTTTGGATTTTTGCTGTTGGAAATTGTTTGCGGTAGATGCAACACGAACAGAAGATTGCCTGTGTCAGAGCAATTTCTTCTTGAAAGGGTATGAATTTCTTCTCTATGTTCTTGTCTTAATGTTCCCATCATCACTGCCGTAATTTGAATCTTTATGTATTTTTGACATAACTAATAGCCGAATAGTCTCTCAGCATGTAATGTACCTACTCAATCCATTGGTCCTACAGCTATAACATACTCTTGATGGTATTCAAAACCCGAAAAAATACATCTGCAATGAGGAAATTGTTGAATCTGCTAAAAGCTAAAGTAGATTTTAACAATGTTTCATATAATGTGCATGCCATATATCTCTGCTTAGTTTGTTGGAGAGGTTTGATATACGAGTGTATCTACATTTTCACAGAAGTTTATACCTTTAGGTCGCAATGAAGAACTTATTTGTGTTCTGTACTTATTCCATGTTGTTTGATGTGTCAAATGGTGGAGTCATGTGATTTTGACCCAATCTTCTAGGTCAATCTCCACTTAGCTAAGCCACTGACTCCATGCCTGACCTTCTATCTGCAACCAACACATCAGGTGTTGCATTCGGGTCATATGTCGTCCCATGGTGAAATTCTCAAAACTCAATCGAAACCGACTGAAGTCATTAGCTGTACTGCTGCTTCTCTTCAATAAGATTTGGCTTTTCTATGGGATATCTAATTCTAGAAACGTTTCTGTACAGATAAATACATTTTCGTTTTTGTTTCTTTGGTGTTACGACTTATGATTTTGAGATTCGTTGCTAAATGGATTTACTACTGCAAGCATGGAACATGTATGGGTGGGGACAACTACTGGAATTAGTTGATCCATCATTGAACGGAGAGTTCGATGATGAAAAAGCACAAAAGTTCCTAAAGATTGGTTTACTTTGCACCCAAGACTTGTCGAAACTCCGTCCATCCATGTCTCAAGTGGTGAAGATGCTAATGGGACAAGAAGTTGTGAATGACCAGAATATATCGAAGCCCGACCTTCTTTCTGATATAACAACCCTCAGATACCAAAAAGATAAGTCTGACAGTACTTCAGAAGGTACAGGCAAATGAAGCAATTCATCTTCATCATCAGAAGACATTACTACATCGCATGCTACAATGACATTCAATTCAATATTTGACCGAAGCGATTAGGTTGGTCTATTCTTGTTTTGGTACTCTCACTTTTGCACTTGCAACTTGGATGCAATTTGATGAAATGCTCATTTTTCTTTCATTATTTGGATCACTCTAGACTGCCCATTTTTGGGTTTTCACCCTAGAGTTCATTTCCTCTTCTGTAGCTCTAGGACATGTAGCCTTTGACCGATTTGTATCTTGGCTCGGCATCAATCCGCCAAAGTTGGTATAATGCTTCCAATTAAAACCTCATTCTTATACTTTGGGTATGCTCTCATAGAGTAACATTTTTTCTTTCATTCCTTGGATCGCTATAGACTGCCCATTTTGGGTTTTCACCCTAGAGTTCATTTCCTTCCATGTTTAAAAACATATAGCTGCGGACTAGCCATCCCGACTAGACATTGATTCTTGCTTCTGCTTGGGAGTAACCAATCCTCCATGGCTTCTGCTTTACCTTTATTGTACTTTTTGTCTTAGCGTTTTCTCCCTTGATTGCTTCAACCTTCTCGTTGGCAATTTTCAATTTGATTTGGTCAGCTTCTTTGAGCACAAAATTTTCTTTCATTGGCCTCTTCTAATGTTCTCTGGCCCTTGCATTGAATGCACCTGTAGCATGATCAAGATCGGGCAACTTTTATCTGCAAACAAAACTTTTGCCCTTTTTTGCCCTTAGTGTAGGGGTGATCCTTGGTTTGGGTTTTATTAGAAAGAAACGATCAGGCTCAAAGGGGGCATCAATGGATATTTTTTTATTTGTGAAAGGAATTGAAGGAATGTCATACGTCATCTCATATACGAATATCTAAATAGTCTTCAGGGGTAGGAGTTTAGGGTCAACACTCGATTCAAGGACCTTAAACAACAAATGCCTGAGAGAGGAATTCACTCGATGAGATCTGCCCATTTCCTGAACACTCATTTTGTTCCTCCTATCTGCCTAAGTAGAGCAGAAAATGTTCACATTTGCAGTATCCTTGCAACATTTGCTTTCTTTGGACATATGATGTTCGAATTTGATCATTGGATTTGAATAAAAGGTCATCTTGCAATTAAAATTCAAGGACCTGATAGAAATGATATGTACATGTGTTCGGGAAAACAAAACCAACTCATAGCAATGAGTGAAGTGTTTAAAGAATCAAAGAATATGAATTGTTTGTCAAATGGTACGTAAAATAAAGTTTATTTTATCAAAACATGTAAACAATAGTTTTAACAAAAACAACTCATTTTGTTTTTCTCTCTTTTTTGTATTTTTTTAAGAAAACCAAACTCACAATGCATGAAAAAGACAGATTTCTCTCGTTCTAAAGTTACAGCCAGGCCAAAAAGCTTGCCCTAGTTTTCTTCCAACTCCTTTCTAGGGTGGACCTTATCTTTTACTCTCTGCTAAGAAGGATCTAATCATAAAATGATGGGTTTAATTAGACCTAAGTTGGATGCCCCAGGGTAAATTACCAAAATCGGTCTATGAATACAAATGCAATATATGTAATGAACATGTTATGTTGCTGAAAATGCAAAATGCAATAAAGATGCAATGCTGAATGTAAATATGAATACAGAAAAGAGGTTGATTCTGGAGTGAACATCTTAGAACAACTTTCATAAAAGATCATGTTACATCAGACATTAGAGTTATAGATAATGTCGGGCCATAGCGCCTAGCTTTTGTAACTTCTCTAGGAGCCTAGCCAACTTCTTGCTTTGTTTTGGGCGCTCATCATTTTGACTCAATTCGGTCGCCGTATCAGCTAAGTCCTTCACCAGTCGGGCAACTCTTCGTGCTTCAGCAATAATATATTTCATGTGGTTGTCTTTTTTCTTTATCTTCTTTGAAGACTCCTGAAGCTGAAGACACCACTTCTCATTATTTTCTTTTCAGGCTTTTCTGAGACCATCCACAAGATCTTTGTACATCATTATAATGTTGTTACGCTCATCCACTTGCTTTTTTATCCATTGAACTTCAGCTTGACTATCATTAAGTTCAGCAACGATGTCTCCGCGCAAACGTATACACATGTTCAAGGTCTCAATCTTGGCTTGACTACTCTTCAGGTCTTCCTTGAGGGCTCGACATTGATTTCCATTGCTTGCAGATTACCAGACAATGTATTAGCTCGTTTCTCGTTGGCTTTAGAATTCTTTTTCCAAAATTCGACATCTCATTTCAGGTTTTCAATTCCTCATTTTCATTGATCGGGAGTGTCACCCAAGCCAAGATTTTTGAAAGTCAAACGAAGCTCTTCGTAGTGGTCCTGCAAGCTCTTTAGCTCATTTTTCAGACAATCAATTTCTTTCTTCGATTTACTTGCTTGAACGTCATGCTTCAAATGTCTCTTTTCATCTTTTTCAATTTTGGACTCCTTCGGCTCTATAGCTGCTTGAACGATAGTTGAACCATATTGATTTTCTTTCTCGAATTTCCACATGTTGCACTCCAAGAGGTTCTGAACTTGACGCTTGAAGGCGGTACAATTTTCAATTGAATTCCCCTTAATTCCAACATGATATTCACAACGAGCTTCAGCGTTATACCATTTAGGGTAAGGAGGTTGTAGAGGTGTGACGTGACATGGGACCACCAATCATGCCTCCAACAATTGCGGATATAGATCTCCATACGAAATGGGTATAGGATCAAAGGGACCGTTGATTCTTGGCTTCTGGACGCTGGCCGATGATGACTCAGAAAGTTAGACATTAGAATTTGAACTCTCTCCCGGGTACTGGATTTTGAGTGCTGGAAATTGGCTCCTCCTCGTATGCTCCGGTGCACTAGTATTGGCCAAGCTTTTGAAAACTTTAGGGATTCCTTTTTCAAAGCTCAGTATCGAATTATGACTTTGTTCCTTAGGACTCCGTAATTTTCGGTATTATGACCCGTACCTCCTACGTGATAATTACATCTAGCCTTGTTGTCATACCCTTTAGGAAAATGAGGCTCTTTCGGCTTGGATTGGACCGGAGTCACAAGATCTTTCTTGACCAACATCGAAAGTAGATCTGTGTAGGTCATCGAAATTTGAAATGCCTTATTCTTATCTTTTTCTTCTATGGTCTTTCTCTGGTTTACCTCCACTTTCTTTAAACTTGAAGCCCTTGCATCTTCGGGTGTCTTATTGATGTTAATCGTAACGGTGCACCGACCCGACTCACCTTGTTCAGATATAAGGTCCTGACTGGTGTTCATCATGATTTGGCTTTCATTCAGTTCGTCTTTCTCTCCTTGTACATCAGCCTTTTTCTCTTTTACCATAGTGGTCAACATACTCATCATCTTGGACATCTGTCTTTTTAACTCTTGTACCTCACTAATCTCGGTGTTGGTGTAGGCATGCTCTGGTACGTCTAATGTGTGAATCTCGAAAGGAAGACTTCTCATCTCTTCTAGCGTTGCTTCAAGGCACTGCCCTATATCCGTGGTATTGTCTGTCTGATCACTTAACCCTTTCATTATGAAAGCCTCCTTAATCATAGCTCACTCGTGAATCAACACCCTTCTTTATGTTATGCATTTGCAATGCAAAAAAATATAGGAAACAGAAATTTGGTCAGTACATGTATAATAAAAATAAAAACAAGAAATAAGTATGTAAGTACTAAATAGTAAATTTGTACAATCTACCCGAGCATGAATTTCTACCCGGCATAAACAAAGTCCTCCCCAACATGATTTCTATCTGGCATATTTTTATTTGAAAAAATATCCTACCCGGCATGGTATCTACTCGGTACAAAATGAAAGATCCTACCCGGCATGATTTCTACCCGACATATTATTCATGAAATAAATCTATAGAGTAGACAAAAGGTTAGAAGTGTTTCTCCTTTGAACTTTTAACGGGTTCTATTTCTAGAGTAAGGCTCTTATGGTCTATTACATGAGGTTCGGCTCTAGGGAAGGGTACCCGAATTGTCCTCGATGTCCCTTACTAAAGGTAGCAAGGCCCTTGATCCTCACCCGTTATAGGCTTCAAACGGACCAAGTTCAATTCAGGGGGATACATCCTTTATGCCTATACGGAGGTAATCCACACGAAAGCACAAGAAATATATCCCGAAAGCGATTCTCCAACCTATACGGTGGTAACCCACACGAAAGCGGTATCACACTTCCACTTAAAAAGGACAGAGCTCGGCTAGAAAGCTCATGGAATGCAATGCAAGAGCACGATGTGTGAGGAGAAACTCTCAAACCTTTTGACATCTTATGTCTATATTCACTTATACTAAGCAGTAAAAGTAAAACAGTTATATTTACAGAAAAATAAAATGCATGTCCTATTAACTAGAGACAGAATCAGACTTTAAATTAAAATCGAATTCGTTAATTTCCAACTACCAAAACTAAAAGATAATCGACTTGTGGCTTGACTCTCTTTTTATTTTAAAAGGTCCCCAGCGGAGTCGCCAGCTGTAATCACCCAAATTCGTCCGGCGCTCCTTTTATTCGGTTTTAAAATTTCTTTTGATTTTATTTAATTTTGAAAAAATCGCCCAATTTTGGAGTTAAAAATATGGAGTCGCCACCGATCATTTTAAAAAGAGTAGATCGGACACCAAAATAAAATCAGAGATAAAAAAATTTCGGGTATGGGAGTCGATTACAGATGGGGAAGGATTAGCACCCCCACACCGCCCAAAATTGGTACCTAGTCAATTATTTAATGTCTTGGTATTAGAAATTACGAATTCGACTAAAATTTAAAATATGATTCTTAAATGCCGAAAATATTGAGAGAATCGCATCCCTTTGCGTCTGGGACACAACTTCTCATTTTTTGAAAATATTCTAAGAAATCACATCCCTGTACGCCCGAGATACGATTTTTCAAAGTTTAAAAATTTGAAATTAATTTCTTTAAAAAAGTATTTTTTGATGATTTATAGAACGACATATATGATACAAAATTATGTAAAAATATATATACTTAAAATATAATACCTACGGTAAAAAGTATTTAATACTTATATTTATCAAAAAAAATCTATATATATCTAAAGTTAGTAGTTATTATATACACATTATTTTTTACAAAAAGAATAAGTATTTCCTATTATTTTATATATATACTTAAAATATAATTTTTAAGGTAAAACATATATATGTATTATTTATTAAAAATATACCTATATATATTAAGTTAGTATTATATATATATATTTCAACAATAAACATTTGTTACCATTTTATATTAAACAAAATACTATACAATATTTTTTTAAAATATACATAAACTATTATATATAATATACAAAAAATATAAAATATACAAAAACTATTATACATCAAAATATGAGCTATAGGTTAAACTTATATACATACATATATTTTATTTATCATATTAATATATGCAAAATAAAGTATTTTATATAATAATAATAATAATAATAATAATAATAATAATAATAATAATAATAATAATAATGCATGATTTAAACTAAAGCAACATGAAATTAAAGTTTAAGGACTAAAATGCATAGATTAATAATTTACATGGGCTGAAATGTAAGATGCATGAAATAATGAGGTACAAATGAAAATATACATAATTGAAGGACTGAAAACAAATAAAAAACATAATAAGAAGAACCAGTGACCAAATTGCGTACAAATAAAACGAAGGTGCGAAATCGAAATAAAAAGGACAAAAAAAGAGGCGAAAAAGAAGAACAGGGACCGAAACTAAAATTATCCCAGGGGCAAAAATAAGGGCGGTATAAAGGATCAGGGACCTGGAGGATGATTTTCCCATTTAAAAAGACGCGGATCCTCCGGGGTCGGGTCACCGTGTCGGGTTAGGCACCAAAACGGTGTCGTTTTGTTGAGTCGGCTTAAAACATTAAGATAGGGGTAATTTTATTTCGAATCAGGTTTAAACAAACCCTATTTTTTTTTTTATCTTCGTTTCCTCTCAAACCCGAACCAGAGTAGCGGCGCAACTCCTTCAGTTCTCGTATCGTTCATCGGCAAAGGCCTCACGGCGAACGCGGCGGCCCTCTTTCAACTGCCGGTAAGCTCTTAACTTCTTTCTTTTGAGTTCGATTCGAATAAAAAACAACAAAAACTTTAATCTAAACAAAAAAGCCACAGATTTTATTTTTTACTTTCGAGAGATTTTGATTGATTCTAAAAAAAAGGCTTTACAAACTTTTGACCCTTTTTTATTGAAAATAAAACCCCTATTCCCAATTTTTCTATCTGGAACCCCTTCCAAGATTACAATTTTCCATGGGTTTTATAAAATCGTTTTTACAATATAAAAATAACATCTCCTATTATTTTATTGTTGCAGATTTGGTGATGGTTTGAGCAAGATTTTTAGGGTGTCAGGGTATGGTTCGACAGGGGTGGTTGATGGCAGATTAGATGGCGGGTTAGGGTTATTTTATTCATTTAGGGTTCATGGGTTAGGTCTTGATTTTAATCCAAGGTTTGATTTAGGATTTCGAATATGGGCGATTTGTGGTTTATGTTGATCGCCGGTAGAGCAACAGTGGCGGCGGTAAGAAGGCGACGACGGCGCGTCTAGGGTTGATATTAAGGTTAGGATTTTTAAAAATTTAAAGTTTTTTGGTTTCGGGTCAGGTTATCAGATTTGGGTTGGATTACGGGTTAGGGTTTGATTTGGATAATCGGGTTTGAGTCAGTTTGGTTCGGGTAATGGGTTTAATTGGTTTAGGTTTGAGCCGGTTCTGTTAGGGGCCTGGATCTGGGTCGGTTACCCAGACCCTAAACGGGTTATTCCATCCATTTTTATCATCTTCTAAAAAAACCTCTTCCAAAACCGTGTTTAGAATTTCCATTCTGTTCCTCGCACCGTCATCGTTTTGGCTGTCTCCACAATGGCAACCCAAACCCTCTGTCGCTTTCTCTTCCCTCTCCTTCCTCTGTCGCCTCCGTGCCCGGCCTTGCTACTCCGTCCTCCTTCGTGACTCATTTTCTACCACCAACAAATCGTTCTCCACTGGAGCATTCGGTTCCTCCCTCAATGACCCCAACCCCAACTACTTGAACTGGCCCCCCGAAAGAGATCATCTATAGCTTAAGTGCTTAACCATTGGGATTTCAGTATTTTTAGAAAGGTTTTTCGGTTTTGCCATAATACGTACATAGATTTTGTAATTACTGTTGATTTCCTACAGTGAGGAGGAAGCAAGAATGAAAATTTATTCAGTTTCTACCCGACACTACTATGCATTCGGTGCTCTCGTATAAGATCAAGAATGAAAATTGATTTCTTGGAGTTCGGTGGGTTCTTCCATATTCTTACTTGGATGTGGAGAATAAGGATTACGGTGGTAAATTTGGATATTTCCCCCATCTATTTTAAGTTTTTCATGGAATACTTTTCATTAGATTTTCTTTTTTTTACTTTTAAGTTATTAATAGTTATAATAAGCTATTGTTTTTCAGGGGAACCATTGGTTAACGGCAAGCAGTCCCATATGACCCAAAGTACCATGGGGAATGGGTGAGGGAAAATGGCCGAGCTGATGAGAGAAAGAGGCGAATTGACAGACCAAGGATGGTCTGGTAACATGGCTGGAAATGCACAGAACTTCCAAAATGGCCCCAACTATGGAAACAGTCCTTACCAAGGTAATACACATAATGCACAATACCCGAATAACTATGCTCCAAACATGGGTGGAGAAAACATGCATCATGCCTGGCAGGAATTACCAGTCTTAAATATTAGTTTTAGATGAATTCAAAGACAATTTTAGGCAATATTGTAGTTAGATTAAAGAGAGTATCTCTAGAACTTATGGATACTGAAAAGAATTGCTCTACTGCTGTTGATGTTTGCTTAGTTAATCGACATACCTTTGTTTGCTAACTTATAGAGGAGTGATGCCACCCAACATGGGAGGAATGCCGCCGAACAACATGGGAGGAATGCCGCCGAACAACATGGGGAATATGGGGAGTGCACCGCCAAACCAAGGATGGTCGGGCAACATGGCTGGAAATGCACAGAACTTCCAAAATGGCCCCAACTATGGAAACAGTCCTTACCAAGGTAATACACATAATGCACAATACCTGAATAACTATGCTCCAAACATGCCTGGCAGGAATTGCCAGTCTCTTAAATATTAGTTTTAGATGAATTCAAAGACAATTTTAGGCAATATTGTAGATAAACTAAAGAGAATGTCCCTAGAACTTATGGATACTGAAAAGAATTGCTTTACTGCTGTTGAAAGCCTTCCTCTATATATACGCATCCAAAACTCCCTGAACCAAGCAAATTGCTTTCCTCAAATCCATCGTTTGCTTGTGAAAGTTCAGAATGTGAGATTCTTCTCCATGTTCTCAGAGAAAACAAGTCATCCTTAATTGGCAGAGTTGAACTCCTGCTTTGGCATTTTCTGTACATAATAGTGAAGACTATTAGTAGTATGACAATCTCAATTGTGGGTAAATCAAGAATCCGCTCACCTCTTCTTGTGCATTAGTTTCCCATAATAAGCAACATCAGAACTGAGAGCTGATTAGCAGTGAGTTTGGGTTAGTGGAGGAGAAAATTGGGACCTCCGGATCTGGTATAGATAGTGGAGTGACAGATTCTGTAATCCAATTAAATAGAAACATCAGTAGCTTCTTACCAATTGAATCAAGTCTGGGCTAAAGCGGAAGGTAAAGAAATATCTCTCTGGTTTTTCATTCATGCATATTCTATTATGAAAGGAAAAAAAGAAAAGAAAATGGAGGCACTTGATGATTACCATAACAAATGAAATTCTCTTGTTAATGATTACATTGGTTTCCATAACACAATAGGTCTGGTTATGGCCTCTAGCAGGTTTACTCCAAAACATACTCGACCTGCCTATCAACTCTCTGCACCATCCATCACCTTGACTTTTCTCATATCAGCTTCTCTTTCCTGGTACAAAACTTGCCTCTAAATTGGATATCCTCAAAGCCACATTATCCAGCCTCCGTTTCTCTTTAAAACATCCATGATTGCATCCCTCCACTTTATATCTGACCCTCGGTTACTTGCTTAAGCCATAGATCGCATCACTGATGAGCGTTAGAGGGAGTGGGAAACTATATTTGCCCCATCTAAGCCATCGAAGTTTGAGAACTTCACATTGCTCTCTCAGCAGCTTCAAGTATCGAGTTTTACTGATAGGAACTGCAAAAGAGGGGAAAGCCGACACATTAGATCATTTTGATGACATTGAATTGTGCGCCATTTCAGTCTTTTAAGTTTGAATACCTCAACTTGTGGATCAAGTGACTGTACATACTAAATAATACATCTAGCATTGCTTCATTGTCTGTAACCTGCAAGAACCACTGAAACTCTCAGAAAATGAACTACCCTAGCTGTTCTAAGTAGTTATTAGATGTTAATTTAATGGTAATTTTTCAGCTATTATAGGCAGCATTCAACAAAACACACCTATAGGCTATAGGTTGCTGCGACCAGGTACAAGTCACTGGAGAAATCCTTCGTCTTTCCTTTGATCGTTTCTCTTCTTACTTGAAGTCATCACCATATCTACAGAACCTTAGCAATCAGACCTTGGACAATAAACAAAAAATGTATAATAGGAAATCACTTCTTTTTCTTTGAACTAAGAACCTTAACTGAAGGTTCACCCCTTATACAACCCAAACCAAATGGCTCATCTTCAGCACCACCACCAAGTTCAACCTCATCAGACTCATTAACAGAGCCACAAATTTCTTGTTTGACTTTAATTGTTTACGATGCACTATGTTTTATGCATCCAATTTATACAGCCATGAAAAATCAAATATTTTATATTAAGAACAAATAAAACTAAGAATCAAACTTAGCAGAGATCCATACCTTTTTTTGGGTCTATCACCTTCACTTGTCAACTATGTTACATACGAATAGGATGGCTTCAAAGCATCTTATGGTGTATGACAATTCACAAAAATATTATCTCAAAGAAAAAGAGATCCAACTATTTCAACAAATAATTAAAATTTAATTGTATTCACTACTTTCTATGAATGTAAAACCATATTTAACTAGATAAATGCAAGGAAAAATCCATCCAACAATAAAATACTCTGAAAAACTATTAAAACAAAATTATAGAGTAACTGAGATAAGCAAGTAACTAAACAAATCCAAACTATCAAAGAAAATTATTTAATGTCCCTAAGCTAACGTAAATTCTAATTGATAGAAAGGTCTGCTTCTCATTTGATTTGTGCCCATGCTGATATTAGTTTGTTAAATTTCACCATATATGTTTATACATAGGATAAGATTCATGGATATGGATGCTATCATAATTCAAATGTTTAATTTAATTCAAAATTAAGAGTGAATTAATAATCTCAAGCATACTCATTACTTACCATTCTTGTCAAACATGTTCAATGCTGTTTAGAAACCTTTGATTTTCTTCATCTCAACCACAACATCCTTCATATCTTTTTGATCTTCTGGTAACTCAGTTAACAACTCAAAGCTAACTCAATGATAGACGAAATACAATTGGCTTTAACAACAAAGTACCCGTCCTCTGTTCTTAATAAATCAACATCTGGAATATCTATCATTCCTTTACACAATGATCTTTTCACCCAATCCTTCATCTGCAAAAATTTCATCTGGTGGACAAACGATCATAAAAAAACTCAAAATTCACCTGGTGCCATGTAGTCGATTGTTGCAGGAGTTATGGTTTGTTTCATGACATCACCTTCTCCCAACAATTTGGCAATTTTTAAAATCTCCCACATGTGCAACCATGTCATCATCAAGTAGAATGTTACTCGGTTTTAGGCCCCAATGAACTCCTTATTTGTGTTCTGTACTTATTCCATGTTGTTTGATGTCAAATGGTGGAGTCATGTGATTTTGACCCAATCTTCTAGGTCAATCTCCACTTAACTAAGCCACTGACTC
The DNA here is from genome assembly GCA_019671005.1 of Hibiscus mutabilis. Taxonomy (NCBI): domain Eukaryota; kingdom Viridiplantae; phylum Streptophyta; class Magnoliopsida; order Malvales; family Malvaceae; genus Hibiscus; species Hibiscus mutabilis. The sequence goes on from CM033741.1 coordinate 9,796,619, forward strand.
CATACTTGACCTTCTATCTGCAACCAACACATCAGGTGTTGCATTCGGGTCATATGTCGTCCCATTGAAATTCTCAAAACTCAATCGAAACCGACTGAAGTCATTAGCTGTACTGCTGCTTCTCGTCAATAAGATTTGGCTTTTCTATGGGATATCTAATTCTAGAAACGTTTCTGTACAGATAAATACATTTCCGTTTTTGGTTCTTTGGTGTTACGACTTATGATTTTGAGATTCGTTGCTAAATGGATTTACTACTGCAGGCATGGAACATGTATGGGTGTGGACAATACTAGTTGATCCATCGTTGAACGGAGAGTTCAATGATGAAGAAGCACAAAAGTTCCTAAAGATTGGTTTACTTTGCACCCAAGACTTGTCGAAACTCCGACCATCCATGTCTCAAGTGGTGAATATGCTAATGGGACATGAAGTTGTGAATGACCAGAATATATCGAATCTTGACCTTCTTTCGGATATCGAAACCCTCATAGACCAAAAAGATAAGTCTGGCAGTACTTCTGAAGGTACAGGCAAAGGAAGCAATTCATCTTCATCATCGGTAAACATTACTACATCGCATGCTACGATGACCATTCAATTCAATATTTGACCGAAGCGATTAGGTTGATCTATTTTTGTTTTGGTACTTGTTTGCAAGAGTTCTGAAAAATTTTCAGCCTCAAGTTTTGAAGTAACAGTCCGGGTTTGGGGTTTGCTTAGCCAAATTATACGTTCTTCATCTTTCCTGTTTTGTGAGAGTAACAGTGCTGTAAATTTATATAAATTGTAATCATTTTGGCCTTAATATTTTGATTCTTTTTTTCCAATTGATCGAACAGCTAAATTGCACCATTTATGTAACATCAATGCGATGATCAGAAAACTTTACTTTTCTTCAAGATGATTTAACCCCTCCATCATGTACAACAAATCGATTTGAAAGCAAAACAATGCGATCGAACGACTTGTGCATCTGAAAACCTGGTTGATGGATGGCTAAAACTATAGTTTCACCTTGATTGATTGCCATTGATTTTAGCAGTGTAACTGCAATGCAGAATCCAACCCTGAAGTTTGTTCATTAATCAATATAACAGCGCAGCACATTTGAACATGCATATTAAACATGAGTTATGAAAGATGAAGAATTCAGATGACAACACAGTTAGCATTTAAATTTCGGGATGACTTTGTAGTGGCTGGATGGTTGACTTTGTAGTCGACGAGAAGCTTGGGATCTCCGACTCCATTGGACTATTACCATTTGATATGGGATATAATGCATCGATTTTTATTGATAGAAACTACAAACGGGGGGTCGACACATTAGATCATTCTGATAAGATTGAATTGTGCACCATCTTTTGTTGCCTCATTTGGTGGTTGGCCCTCTTTACATTGACCAACCTCAACATCCTGCCAAAACCTTAGCAATCAGACCCTTGGACTACAAACAAAAAACAAATGTATAATGAGAAATCATTTTTTAACCTGCACACTCCTTTTTCTCTGAACTAAGAACCTTAACTGAAGACCAAAAATCACAGTTGGTGTAGCAGAGTGAGGTACTAGATCTCTTAAGCAAGGTTAGGGTTTGAATGGCGGTCTCCCACGCCTCTGCAAAATCTGATCCAGATCAATGAGTCGGATACCGGTGATTAAAAAAAAACTTAACCAAAGGTCACAACTTACTCAATCCAAACCATATAGCTCATCTTCAGCACCACCATTTGCAAAAAAAGCATATCTACAAGCTTTAGTGGCCTTCTAGTTCTACTGACATTCCCACCACATACTGATTTCACCCCATTGATTTCTAAATCTCTTGAGGTCCTTGCATGTAACCCCTAAATCCGGCCCAGAAGAAATATGTCGAATCTAGGAAGTCACGTTTGAAAACTTAACCCTCAAGAAAACAAATTTTAAAAAATTTATACTTTAATTTAAAAAGAATATATATATAACTATAATTTAATAATCATCTCATAATAATAATATACAAATATCATAATTAATATTCAAATTTTTAAATAAAATTTCTGAATTAAAACCACAATAAATGAATGCCAAAAATAATCCCAAAACATAATTAGCCTTAAAGTATGAAATTACATCAATGTCTCAAAATAATAAATAATGATTTGAATAACTAAAAATAGCTTCGGACTGAATAATAAAATAACCGGATAAAATGTGAGATCCTCCAAGTACCACGTCGCCTAATGTCCAAAGATATCTGTAAGAGGAAACTATTGGAGAGTAAGCTAATTAGCTTAGTGTGTCTCTAAAGTGCAAGAAAACCATAGTCGTAAAACAAAGTAATATTTTCTCAAGTTTATTTAAAACATAAAACAATGGTATAATATCACAAGCGTAATGCAATGCACCCCAACTACGTCCGTCAAAGATGAGGAAGGCTCCCATTACCTCCTCGCTACATCGTCACCATCCGAAGTGGAATCTCGACCCGAAGGTGGAGCCACTGATCTGAAGTGCAATTCAGCCCGAAGGGTGAAACCACTGAACTTCCTCCGTACAAATCCCAACCCATGCTCATACATGTATGATGTTTAAAACTCAAAGTTCATAAACACAATTTCATAAATCCGATATTCCATAAACATACGTCATAAATCCATAAATCATAATCCATAAATCCATAAATTCTGATTTCCGTAAATTCTGATGTTTCGTAAATCAAAAATTTCATAAATCATAATTAAAAACGCATTCTAAAATCGTATGCATATGATGTCAACCATACAAGCCATAATACAGATTATAATCAAGCAAGGTATAAAACCATATAAAAATAATTTATTTATAGCACCGAAAAAAACACACCTTACCCTAAGCAACCCAACCTATTGTATAACGTGTCTCTCGCGATCAGAAGTACGGGGTCCAGCTGTATTGGTACCTATGAGAATAATCCTACGATAATACTTTACTATTATCGCTATAATCAAAGAATTATTTCTAAAAACTTATTCAACGAAATTTAATGATAGAAGTATACTTATCTGATTTTTATCATTGACCTCCTTATCAATTGAAGACAAGGTTAAATTTAATGGTGCCAGAGACTCAGTGGGGTTTAATTGAATTAAATAAATAAATAAAAAAGAAAAAAAAGAAAGACGTGTTTCGAATACAAATCGAGAGAGGGTAAGGGGAAAGACCGACGCAGGCTCGGAAAAAAAATGCCGCAAGAGGGTGAAACCAAACTTTTATATATATAATTTTGGATAAATTACGTGGTAAGTCTTTGTTCTTTTCTAGGGTTTACAAAGTAGGTAACTAATATTAATTCTTTATAAAAAGGTTACTAAATTTGTTTAAAATTTAATTAATTTCCAAATTTCTTGATTAGGGTTTCATATTTAAATTACCAATTCCTAGAGTTTTGAATTTAGGGATTTTAAAATTAGGTTTTTGAATTTGGGGTAAAAATTCGAGGTGTTACATTGCATCAAAGCAACACCCTCCTTGAGAACATAGCAACTTGATTAAAGAAGGTTGAAACGGCTACCAACTGGTATAGGTTCGCATTTGGTAAAAAGATACCCACTTTCGACATCGAACTTGCTGCATTTACTGCAAGTCTGGAACCATTTCCTGCAGGTTTTGTTACTCATTCATTCTAAATGGTTGAGCTGAGACAATAAAATTGTTAGGAAAGACTTTCAGGATTCGAGATTTACAAGCTTTATGAAAAATGAAATATTTTTATTTTAAGAACAAATAAAAGAATCTAACTCATCACAGATCCATACCTTGTTGTTGATATCGCATTTAACTATCTTAAACAATTCACAAAATTCTATCTTAAAGAAGAACATGCAAATGTTTAAAATTTAGTACACGCTAAATTCCTTTTTCTTATGAAAGTAAATATCATATTTAACTAGAGAAAAGCAATGAAATATCCATCCAACTATAAAATACTCTGAAAAATATCAAAACAAGAAACTGGAATAAGCAACTAAACAAATCCAAACTATGTGTCCATAAATTCTAATTGATAGAAAGTTCAGCTGCCCGTCTGATATGTGTCCATGTTGTTTTTGCAATTCAAAGAGAGCCTAGAACATGGGAGCAGATGATTGAGAAAAAAGAGTAAATTAGTTTATTAATTTTCTCCATCTATATGCTATATATATAGGACAAGCTTCATAGACATGGATGCAATAATAATTAAATTGTTTAATTAATTCAAAATCAACAGTGAATTAATAATCAGAAGCTTACTCATTACTTATAATCTTGATCAAACATGTTCAATGCTGTTTAGAAACCTTTGTTTGATTTTCTTCAGCTCAACCACAACATCCTTCATATCTTTTCTATCTTCTGGTGTCTCAGTTGAACGACCCAAAGCTAACTCCATGATAGACGAAATACAATTTGCTTTAACAACAAAGTACTCGTCTTCTCTTCTTAAAATGTCAGCATCCGCAATATCTATCAATCCTTTAGACAATGATCTTTTCATCCAATGCCTTATGGTCATTTCTTCAGCAAAAATTTCATCAGTTGGCCTTTTCTTTGTGAAAGTTTCTATTAGGATAATCCCATAACTATAGACATCAGATTTTACAGAAATAATTCCTGCTGATCCAAATTCTGCATTTTGAGCATAATTAAAATGTAGTTAGTCCTTCAATGCCTATACATCTGCATAATATATAAAAGGGAAAATGATCATAAAGATCTCAAAATTCACCTGGTGCCATATAGCCGATCATTGCAAGAGTCACGGTTTGTTTCATGACATCACCTTCTCCCAAGAATTTGGCAATACCAAAATCTCCCACATGTGCAACCATGTCATCATCAAGTAGAATGTTACTCGGTTTTAGGTCGCAATGAATTACAGGTTTTGGATGTCCGGAATGAAGATGTTCTAGAGCTGTTGCAACATCTATCATTATGTTCACCCTTTGTAAGATATCAAGAGAACACCTTTCAGAATGTAACCACTTCTCAAGACTTCCATTTGACATGAAATCAAGAACCAAGGCTTTGAAGTCGGTATCGGAGCAGCAAGTAATGATCTTGACAAGATTCCGATGAACTATATTACGCATCACTTCACATTCAATGTTAAAGCTCCTAAATACTCCTTCTGTCTGCAAATGGAAGACTTTTATTGCTACTTCCATTCCATCTGAAAGCCTTCCTCTATATACACATCCAAAACTCCCTGTACCAAGCAAATTGCTTTCCTCAAATCCATCGGTTGCTTGTGAAAGTTCAGCTTCTGAAATTCTTCTCCATGTTGTCAGAGAAAATAAGTCATCCTTAATTGGCAGAGTTGTACTCCTGCTTTGGCGTTTTTATACATAATAGTGAAGACTATTAGTAGTATGACAATGCCAACTGTGGGTAAACCATAGATTAAAACATGCAATATCATCATCTTGGAATTTTTGTGGATGCTTTTCTTGCAAGGCAAGACTAGCAATCTTGGTGGACCACAAAGTGCGGAATTATTCATGAATGATGTGCTAGTAAAATTTGCAAACATCCATTGGTGGGGATCTCTCCTTCAAGTGTATTGAAAGAGACATTAAAATATTTTAAAGATGAAAGCTTTTCCAAAGACTTGGGAATGAGTCCAGAGAGTAATCCCAAACTAAGCAAACCACCAAAGGATTCAGGAATATGACCCTGTAATTTATTATTAGACAAGTCTAGTGAATCCAAAGTTAGAAGACCCCCAATTGTAGATGAGATATCACCCGCGAGCAGATTCCTTGATAAATTTAATTTCAACAGACTCCTCAAATCTCCAACATCAAGAGCATGTGAGTTGTTAAGGTAATTTGATGATAAATCTAATTCTAAGATATCTTTAAGATTCCACAAAGTTGATGGTATTGCAGAACTCAATCTATTGGAATCCAAGTAAAGATACCTCAGAGAAGTCATATCACCCAAACAGGTGGGTATAGGTCCATGGAGCTCATTCGACGATAAATACAAGCTGTCTAACCTCTCCAAACCACATATACTTTCTGAGATGGGACCTCCTAATTTATTCGAGTAAAGATACAAACCTTGGAGATTTCGCAGTCCTCCTATTGATGTGGGAATAGATCCACTCTGCCAAGGGCTAAACTCAACATGCCGCTTAAGTTACCTATTTCCATAGGAATATTACCTTTAAGCTCGCACCCGTAAGCGTAAAAGTATTGAAGGGATGTGGAAAGGTTCCCAATGTAAGTAGGAAGAACCCCTTTTAACGGATTTATTGAAATATCTATACGTGTTAAATTCCTACAATTCGCCAAAGAAGAAAGAAAGCTCCACTCATGAGTAACAGATTCTGTGGTCAAATTATTTTCAAAAGCTTGAAACCATTCAAGGTGTCTTAAGTTGCCAAGCGTATCTGGAATTGGGCCAGAGAAGAAGTACTTGCTTAATTCTAGAAGGTTGAGCATGGAAGCATTGGAGATAGAGGTGGGAATGTTTCCGCTAAGTTTATTTCCCCACAAAAGACGCACCTCAAGCTTTGAAGTGTTGATCATGGGCGGCAAGTTTCCTGTTAAAATTGCATCTTTTAGTAAGCATATATGCTGTGATTCAAACTTAAAATGAAATCCTCCAAACCATTCTTAGAATTTTACCCAAGTCCTCTTGCCATAGCTTTTACATTACTTTTATGCTTTCAAATTCATTCAATTCCATATTTACAAAATATATACTAATACATTAAAACCATTGTCAATTTATTTTTTTTAGTAAAACTTTAAGTCAAATATAAATAAAATTTTGGCACGAAGAAATGTAATAAAAAATTTAAAGGGAAAAATATTTAAACCCTCGAGATTTAATAGAAGTTCCACTTAAATTATAAATTAATATAATTAAAATTTATTTTTAGGAAACTACCTGATAACTATATTTTCTATTTGCCATCTACTTTATTTTAAAAATATTTTTATACAAATATATTTTATCTATTCTGAACTGAATTTTAATTTATTAATTTTGAATGAATTCATTTTATTTTAATTATTTCTTTTCCATTAAAACCATATAAATAATTGTAATTAATTAATTTTTATAAAATTAATTTCATGAATTCATCTCAGAATTGTTATTTAATTGAAGCCATATACCTCTTAAGAGGTTCATGTAATTTTCTTCAAATCTTGGAAGGGTTCAAAACTCCTAATTCGAAACCTTAGAATTCGGGAATTTGGAATCTAAAACCCTAATTAAATAATTTAGGGATTGGGATGAGTTAAGTTAATTCTTGTGACCCAATTGAAAACTTTTAAATCTTGTGGCTCTTTCTAAAAACTCGGGCAAATTGCAAGGACCTCCCCTGCAATTTACCCTTTTCTCTTAAAGGGAATTAAAATCCCATTGTGAACCTTTAAGCTCCCATTCTTTTCCTCTCAGCCCGTTTTCCCCTAATCTTTTCCCTCTCCCTTACGTCACCGGCGAGCCTCCGACGAAGGTGTTGTCGCCGTACGAGTGACACGCAACACCCCCACCGCCCCTCATCGCTCGTGTGAACCTTTTCAAGCAACAGAATCGCGCTGCTTTCGGCCATTGGTGAGCTTCAGATCGAAACCTTTTGGTTTCCCATGCACCGTCGTCGTTCTCTACCGCCGTTTCCCTCTCCGTTCGAGTTGGGTAAGTGAGGATAAGTTCGTTTCTTTTTTTTTCCTGGGTTTTCGTGGTTGGGGTAGCCGATGTCTTTGATCGGTGAGTTTCTTGTTGCCGTCGTGTGAGGATGCCGCCATCGTCTTGTGTGCCGCCGCCGTGCGTAGCCGCTGCCGTCGGTTCTTATGTGTCGCGGCCTTCGTTGAGGGTTGTAAACCCTAGGGCATTCTGTGCAAAGGGGGAGTGTGAAGGATTTGTGTGTTGGGCCGTGTCTGTTAAGCCCAATTGGAGAGGCCTAGAGGAAGTGGGCTAAAGGGGGGAAAGAACCGGGCCGTGAAGAGATGAGTAGACCGGTCCAGCGAGTTGAACCGGAGTTGTTGGATTCGGGTCAGACCAGTATGTGAACCGAGTTAGACCCATGACCCGAGACCTGACCTGTGACCCGATCCGTAACTCGACCTGTGACACGACCCGTAACCCGACTCAAGACCCGACCCGTTGACCGCCCCGAATTCAACGTTGACCTGTGGAATGACGTCAGCGTTGACTCAGGTGATGATGTCAACGTTGACTTAACTGCTCAAAGTCAACGTTGATCGTTGACTTTTTCAACCAATTTGTTTATGATCTTTCTCGACATCATGAGTCCATTTTTGTAGCCCGTTTCGCCAAATTCGAACCTGAATTGATAGTTTTGCTAGTTATAATCTATTTTTGAGAAATTTATGAAGTTTTGTAAGAGGCTTAATGAGATTCATTTATGTGTTTCAGACGACATCGATTCCGAGGACGATGTTTTACCACCACCTCCTCCACCTCCTGTTCAGCCTGCTCCTGCACCTTCTGCGAGAGATACACGTGATTTTTAGCATAGTTTCAGTTAGGTGGCATAGTAACAATTTTGTTAGAATGCGAATTTAACTTAGAATTCTACTTCGTAGGTTCTGACTCAGCTAGACCTAGCGCTAGTTCAGACCGTAGGAGGTGTCAGCATCGACGTTAGAGCTTTGGCCGCTAAAGGCGTGTTCTCTGTCTGTGCTATATTCTGTGAAATGTTTTACAAACTTTGCATGACTATTTTCTGTGTTGAGAGTTTACTATGATTTGAGACGTCATGCATACTGTGATTTATGAGATTGTCAGAACTTTTGAACTGTGTTCCTCGTATTTAGTACGATATATTGTGTTGAGACTATGTTTATAAATATTATTTTATCATACATGAGGTGGGTTGTACGGAGGAAGAGTGGTTTGACCACACTGTGAACAGATAAATAAGGGGTGAAGGGTTTAGGGGAATTACCTCCACTATGACCGATTGGCTTTGCCACCACTGTGATTGGCGTTTGTAGTTGGGTATTATGACTATATATTAGCATCATCTCGTGCACTGTGTTTTTAACATGACATGTTTTACCTTGTGATATTTTTGAGAAAGACTGTGTTTTTTATTGTTGCACTTAGAGACACATTGGGCTCAATAGCTCACTCCCTTATAGTTTATCTTTCAGATATTTGACTCTAGGCGATCTGGTACTCGGAGGACCTATTGCATATTCAGTTTATTTCTATATCAGTACGGACCACAGTTTTTAAGTTATTATTATTATTTTCATTATATTTTATCAGATTCGGATTGTAATTTAGACTTGAGACTATTTGGGATTTGGGGATTATTTTTCGTATGCATGTTTTATTTTAAATTTGGATATTTTATTATAATTTTTGGTAATTAATAATATGATGAATGATAATTATTTTTAGAGTATTTTGTTCAAAAGAGTTAAACGATTTAATAAAGATAAAATTGGTCTCTTGAGGGTAAAATTTTCAAAAGCGACTTTCTAAATCTGGCATTTTCTTCTTGACCGGGTTTAAGGGGTTACATTTAGTGGTATCAGAGCCGAGTTCAACCCTCGGACTATGAGGCTCACATGAAATTTTAAACTGAAATGATTTTTGTATGCATATTAAATATTTTGAGGTATATGGGAAATTTTCTCACTAATCGATTACCTAATTATTAATTTAAACTGTTTTGAAAATTTTGAGACTCTGATACTAGTTCTAATCTCTAGGTTCTTATTCTTGTAGATAGAGACTATGTCACCCCGTAGGAGTGTTAGACTCGCATCAGTTAGAGGTCGAGGTCGAGGCCGTACATCGACTACTGCTAGTGAACCGTCTCCTATTGTTGATCATCCGGACGATCAGGAGGAGATACAAAATCCGGGAGGGACCCTGCCACCTGAGGGACAACAAACTGTGAGTCAAGAGTTTGGTGATGGAGATGCTCATGATCAGTAGCTACCTGGTGAGGATTTGCTGGATTCTGATGATAGTGAGACCGTTGAGCTGGATAGTGCTACCGTTAATCGGAAGATGTTGCGGTACTTTCGTGACCAGTTAGAGAATTCGAGGAAGCCTATCTCTACGGTATTCTTGAGCATTGGGATGAGGGTATTTTCGGGCGTGTCTAATGAACACCCATATGATGCTGAGTTATGGATGGAGGATCTTGAGAGGCTCTTTGAGGAGATGGACTATCCTGCTGGCAAGAAATTGAGAGCTGCTGTTTCACTGTTGCATGGTGAAGCGCAACATTGGTGGAAGGCTGAGCAGAGATTGAAGTCAGCTGATCAGCTGTCGTAGGAGACTTTCCGTCAGACGTTTCAGAACTGTTACGTGGGTGAGTAGTATTTAGCTGATCGTCGTCAGGCATTCATAGACCTTAAGCAGGAGGGCATGACATTATCTTCATATGAGATTCGGTTCGTGGAGTTGTCTCGATATGCACTTGAGTTGGTGGACACAGAGAAAGATAGATGTATGAAGTTTCTTAAGAGCTTACATTTTCCAATTCGTGAGAAAATGGCTCCGTTTAAAGACAAGCTGTTCAGTGAGTTAGTTGACCAAGCTAAGACAACAGAGCGAATGGAGACACTTGCTCAAAGTCAAACAGTACAAGAGAGGGAAATGAGCAAGAAACAACCAGCTCCGAGTGTATAGTAAGGTTCAGTTGGATTTATCTGTAAGAGGGCTAGAGAGGAATCTGATTATCAGGGTAGCCAGAGAACAAGATCATCCATTTTGGCAGTTTCGACAAGTAGTATCGGTGGATCAACATGTTCTTATTCTGTGCCCCAGTGTACTTATTGTAAGAAATGTCATGACGGGGAGTGTAGAAAGAAGAACGAAGCTTGTTTCGGATGTGGTTCTCTTGATCATTTCCTTAATGATTGTCCGTGATCACGTACTGGTTCAGTTGTACAGAGTCAGACACATGCGTCAGTTCGGGCACCTCCTAGAGGTAGAGAGCAGAGTAGGTCAACTGTATCTGGTATTGCTAGTAAATGTATACCTTCTCAGGGTGATAGGTCAGCCAAATCCGAGGTTAGACGGCCAAGGTTGGTTTATGCAGCCGAAGCTCGTGGTAATTATGATGATGAGGAGTTTGAGGACAAAGCAGGTATTGTTGTGATACTTTCACTCCTTATTCTAACTTTATTAGCTGAATAATTTAAGATGAAGTATGCGTGCACATTTGTTAATTCTAGGAATTTATCGTTAGGTGTGAAATTTCGAGGACGAAATTTCTTTTAAGGGTGGGAGAATTGTAACACCCTAGAAATCAAATTAAAAAAACCCTAACCCTAATTTCAAAACTCCTAAATCAAAACCCTAGAATTTAGGAATTTGGAATCTAAAACCCTAATTAAATAATTTAGGGATTGGGATGAGTTAAGTTAATTCTCGTGACCCAATTGAAAACTTTTAAATCTTGTGCCTCTTTCTAAAAACTCGGGCTAATTGCGGGGACCTCCCATGTAATTTACCCTTTTCTCTTAAAGGGAATTAAAATCCCATTGTGAACCCTTAAGCTCCCATTCTTTTCCTCTTAACCGTTTTCCCTTAATCTTTTCCCTCTCCCTTACGTCATCGGCGAGCCTCCGACGAAGGTGTTGTCGCCGTACGAGTGACACGCAACACCCCCACCGCCCTTCATTGCTCATGTGAACCTTTTCGAGCAACAGAATCGTGCCGCTTTCGGCCATTAGTGAGCTTCAGATCGAAACCTTTCAGTTTCCCGTGCACCGCCGTAGTTCTCTACCGTCGTTTCCCTCTCCATTTGAGTTGGGTAAGTGAGGATAAGTTTGTTTCTTTTTTTTTCTGGGTTTTTGTGGTTGGGGTAGTCGGTGTCTTTGACCGATGAGTTTCTCATCGCCGTCGTGTGAGGATGCCGCCACCGCCTTGTGTGCCGCCGCCGTGCGTAGCCGCTGGCATATATTTTTCTGTGCCGCCGCCTTCGTTGAGGGCTGTAAACCCTAGGGCAGTCTGTGCAAAGGGGGAGTGTGAATGATTGGTGTGTTGGGCTATATCTGTTAAGCTCAATTGGAGAGGCCTAGAGGAAGTGGGCTAAGGAGGGAGAGAACCGGGTCGTGAAGAGATGAGTGGACCGGTCCATCGAGTTGAACCGTAGTTGTTGGATTCAGGCCGGACCAGTATGTGAATCGGGTTTGACCCGTGACCCGACCCGAGACCCGACCTGTGACCCGATCCGTAACTCGACCTGTGACCCGACCTGTAACCCGACTCGAGACCCAACCCGAGACCTGACCTATTGACCGATCCGACGTCAGCATTGAACTGTGGGATAACATCAGCGTTGATCTGTGGGATGACGTCAGTGTTTACTCAAGCGGTGACGTCAGCGTTGACTTGACCTGTCAAAGTCAATGTTGACCTGACCGGTCAAAGTCAACGTTGATCGTTGACTTTTTCAACCAACTTGTTTCTGACCTTTCTCGACGTCCTGAGTCCGTTTTTGTAGCCCGTTTCGCCTAATTCAAACCCGAATCGATAGTTTTGCTAGTTATAATCTATTTTTGAGAAATTTAAGAAGTTGTGTAAGAGGCCTAATGAGATTCATTTATGTGTTTCAGACGACATCGATTCCGATGACGACGTTTTACCACCTCCACCGTCTTTTCAGCCTGCTCATGCACCTTCTGCGAGAGATACACGTGAGTTTTAGCATAGTTTCAGTTAGGTGGCATAGTAACAATTTCGTTAGAATGTGAATTTAACTTAGAATTCTACTTCATAGGTTATGACTCAGCTAGACCTAGCACTAGTTCAGACCGTGAGAGGCTTCAGCATCGACGTTAGAGCTTTGGCCGCTAAAGGTGTGTTCTCTGTCTGTGCTATATTCTGTGAAATGTTTTACAAACTTTGCATGACTATTTTCTGTGTTGAGATTTTATTGTGATTTGAGACGTCATGCATACTGTGATACTGTGATTTATGAGATTATCAGAACTTTTGAATTGTGTTCCTCGTATTTAGTACGATATATTGTGTTGAGACTGTGTTCATAAATATTATTTTATCATACATGGGGTGGGTTGTACGGAGGAAGAGTGATTTGACCACACTGTGAACGAATAAATAAGGGGTGAGGGGTCCAGGGGAACTACCTCCACTGTGACCGGTTGGCTTTGCCACCACTGTGATTGGCGTTTGTAGTTGGGTATTATGACTATATATTAGCATCATCTCGTGCTCTGTGTTTTTAACATGACATGTTTTACCTTGTGATATTTTTGAGAAAGACCGTGTTTTTTATTGTTGCACTTAGAGACACATTGGGCTCAATTGCTCACTCCCCTATAGTTTATCTTTCAGATATTTGACTCTAGGCGATCTGGTACTCGGAGGACCTCTTGCATATTCAGTTTATTTCCACATCAGTACGGACCACAGTTTTTAAGTTATTATTATTATTTTCATTATATTTTATCAGATTTAGATTGTAATTTAGACTTGAGACTATTTGGGATTATTTTTCGTATGCATGTTTTATTTTAAATTCGAATATTTTATTATAATTTTTGGTAATTAATAATATGATGAATGATAATTATTTTTAGAGTATTTTGTTCAAAAGAGTTAAACGATTTAATAAAGATAAAATTAGTCTCTTGAGGGCAAAGTTTTCAAAAGCGACTTTCTAAATTCGACATTTTCTTCTTGGCCGGGTTTAGGGGTTACATGGAGTTTTACAAATCATAAGGAGATAAAGTGTTGTTTACATAAAATCTCATAGAGAGATTAGTTTTTTTACTATTTTTTAAAAATGGCACATAACAATAAGTTTTGAGCAGTAATTGGTCTTATTATGGTTTGTATAAACAAACATTAATTTGAATTTTTTTTAGGAATTAATAGTTTATAATCTTTATATCATCGATCAATAATATGATAATACATCTTTAAAAATTAAATTCACTTAACTTAATTTTTAATAATATGCCATCAATTTAATTATAAATGATGGTGCATAAACACTATAAACAAGTTATGTACCGAAAACTACTTTATCTGATTATCAAAATATGTTGCTATAACAAGATCTTTTTCGACAATTAACTTATTCGTCAGTATTTGACAGATTTATGCAGACACATATTTCGACTATCAATATATATTAACCCAAAATGACAAATTGAATTTTTCTGTTAGTAAAATTTTGTATAGACCTATTATTTTTCTTTTAACCGTCAGTAAATACAAAACTCACTCTCTCTCTATATTTCTTCCTGTACCTACAACTGATTTTAAGTATACTGCCATTATATTATTATAAATTTAATTTTTAATTTAACTTTCATATTTTATAAAATCACCTATTGAAACAAAGGATTATAATTTTTCTGTCAACATAGCTCTTTTAATAACCATAATGTACACCGTAGAATCAAGTTTTTCAAAATATCCGTTATTGATCGAGTGGTTAAGGATGTTTACTTTGTCTCATCTTATGTGGTTCGAATTTTGAAACTATCTTTAAAATGTAAAAACTATTTATTTAATAAAAATTAAACTATAAATAAAAGGAACTTAAATTTCATTGTACTACATTAATATAAAATTTAAAATATATGAAAAACTAAAATATAATATCAATAGAAATAGATAAATATATATTTATTTTTTTTTCTATTTGAATATTACAATATTTTATAAAGATTTTTATTAAATAATTTGGTGTGTAATTCTATATCAAAGTATGTTACCAGTCCTTGTAAATTGACAAAGTTTGAAATTAATCCTTTTTTGAAATTTAAAGGTTAAAAATTTATTTTTTACAAGATGCTAACAGTGTCGATAATTAGACTAATATTTATAAATAAAGAAGTAAGATCATTCTTATTTTTAAAATTCAAATACAAGGATTTAATCATAAACTTAATCAATGTATAGAGACTGGTTGCAGATATAACCAATAATTTTAAAAACATATAATTGGCTATTTGATTGTAAGTTAAATTTTAAAAATTACAGATCTTAATATAAGTACATATTTTCAATTAGATATTAAAAAGTCGATGATATTATAATTCTTTTACTTAATTAAAAAGTTATATAACTTTTTTTTATCAATAAGTATGATTTTATTAGATAAAAAATTATAGAAGTGAAATATTCTCATGTGCCTTATTAAAATCCATAAACCTATTCCGAGGAAAAGAATACACATGATAATATACACATGGATGGACCAAGGGGGCTGGGGGTTAGTCGCTCCCCTGAAAATTTGAAATCCCTATATGAGTTGTGTCAAATTTCCAATGCTTCTTGGAATTGTCCCATTAAACTTATTAAGAGATAATGACAACATCCGAAGTTTGCTGCATTTGCTTACGCTTGAAGGAATACTACCAGATAATCCATTCATATCTAAGTGAAGCCATTCAAGATTGAGAAGATGGACACATAAATCACCGGGCAAGATTCCAGAAAGACTATTATCGTCAAGATAAATCTCTTTCAAGAGGTAATTTTGAAGATGGATGATGGAATCTGACCAAACTGTTGATTGGATCCCAAGTTCAAGATCTCTAGATTGGACATGTTGACAAGTGTTCGAGGGATTGCGCCTGTGAAATTATTACTTAACATTTTCAACATTTTAACTCTGTGTAAGTTCCCAAGCCACGATGGAATCTCTCCATTAAGACCGTTGTAGCTTAATTGAACGACCCTCAAACGATGCAGCTGTCCCAATTCTTTAGGCAGATGGCCATAGAAATGGTTGCTGCTCATGTCAAGAGAACGTAGAAATGAAAGATTTGCAAGGTGCGGAGGGATATTACCCGTAAGATTCATGCTTGTAAGATTCAAGGCTACAACTCTTTCATGGATGGCAGTGGCACCACAAGAAACACCAACCCACTTGCAAACAGAACTAGAGACATTCCAGCTGTTTGTCAAGACATTTTGAGGATCGGTAATGCGGTCTTTAAACTGGAGAAGTGAAAACTGATCAGTTGTGAGATTCCTAGCAGTTAGAGCTAAGGAAACTATGAAACATTGCATCCATAGAACATAGAGCAAATGGAAACAAGGGTTGTAATTCATGATTACGAGACGAAATAAGCCAAGAAAAGAAAGAGTATGAAGAGGGAATTTGAAATGATAAAGTAGTTGGAGGATGATGAAGAAAAGCGCAGAGAGCATGCTTAAATAGGTTGCAACCCTTGTTAAATTCTCAGTCTAAATTAATTGGTTAATTTTGCTATCAACACTATCCTACAATTTCTCTTTCTCAGATGCATCCTTTTCTGCATGCAATTCCAACGCAAATTAAAAACATCTAAAATGTGAATTAATTTAGACGTGAGAAGACTTAGAACTGAGTCACCAAATGAAAGTGACCTTATCACTAGTTCCATTTTTATGGAAGACTATGACCAACTTGTGAAATAACCAAGTAATAATATGTTTTTCTTAAAATCTGTATATACTTTAAAAAGGCAGTGTTATAGTCACCAAAATTTTATGATGCTTTCTTTTTGGTCACTTAACTTTTAATCCGTTTTCAGTAAGGTCCCTCCCATTAACTTCCGTTAAAAAACGCTAACGTGGCAGGTTAGCTTTCGTTCTTCCTCTCCTCTGTTTTTCTTCTTCTACTCTGTTTTCCAATCTTCCAATGGAAGAGAAGAAGTTTTGGCAAATACTAGATGAAATTGAGGGATTCAGGCAGGCCTTTATTGTGTCCAAGACCTGAAATTAAACTGGGAGACATGATCTACATGGTCACCCTTCCAACTTATATGAGGAAACTTCATTTATTTCTGAATCTGCCACCCAGCTTCAGAGTCTTATCCGCATCTATCAATAGTTGTCTAGTAAAAAAATATAGCTAATGGAATTATAAAAAAATATAGCTAATGGAATTATGATGGAACCTCTATATTGAAATGATTGCAGGGAAACCATGGAAGCTTATTCCATAGAACTGAAAAGTATTGTCATGAAACTGTTGAATGTTATGGGAAAATCACTAGGGATTGACCCAAATGACATGAGAGTCTTGTTTGAAGATGGGGCTCAAGGGATGAGGATGAACTATTATCCCTCATGTCCAGAGCCAGAGCCAGAGCTTGCAATTGGTCTAAGCGCCCATTTTGATCCCGTTGGCCTCACCATTCTACTCCAAATCAACGAGATATTATAGAGGTAATTAGTAATGTATTTAATGCATGCATGATCAATCAGCCCATAAATTTATACATAGAACAATAATATTCTTGCTTTATTGTGTTTGCAGATTGTATCAAATGGGGTTTAACCAAGTATTGAGCACCGTGCGGTCGTGAACTCGGTTAAGAGAGGCTTTCAATTGTTACGTTTTACAGTCCGAGATTGGATGAAGATCTGGGACCAGCACCAAACCTGATTTCTCCACAAAATCCACCACTATGATGCAGTCGGCTTGCTTATGTCCATAGCAATTGATATTAATTAGTGCAATGCTTGTAATAGAAGGTATGGAGGAAAAACATAGTAGAATAAGAAAAAAACAAGGGATAGGTAGAAGGAAAGGTAGCATGTCACGTCAGTATTTTTAACGGAAGTTAATAGGAAGGACCTTACTGAAAATGAATTTAAAGTTCGGTGACTATAATGCAGGTTTTAAAAGTTAAGTAACCAAAATAAAAACGCCCTAAAAGTTTGGTGACTATTTGTGTAGTTTATCCTAAAATATTACATGATACAAAAAGAAAATAAATATGATTCAAGTTTATATTACACGAAAAATATTGATTTAGACCATAGAACAAAGGACAATTATATATGTGTATTATATATATAATGATATTTTCAATGAGAGAAAAAGAAGAGTGTTTAATCATATCTTTCAATTTTAATCATCAAATGGCTATGAATTAGTGTAAAATAAATTGAGTTTTATTGTGGATTCTAACCTTATTTATATATATTACTTTAGATAATAGAACAAAGGACAATTATATATGTGTATATCTAAATATCACTTAAATTTCTATCGCATGTCTTCTATCATGAGGTGATATCTATATTCTAATTAAAAATTTATTCAAATTGTTTTTGATCTGTTTATATCTAAATAAAATATATATGGTTGTAAAAAAATAAGATATATATCTATTGAATATATATATATATATGAAGTTATTGAATCTTATAATATACAAACTGCGTATTTTATTGGTAGTTATTTGCTGTATTGATAATGAAGATTATTTTACCATAACTGACCTTACTCTATTGTCACATATTTTTTATTTAAAATATTAATTAAAGACATTATGCCAATGGATTAAAATCTTTTGCGGAGAAAACAATTTACCACCAGTGTATTAAAAATAATCTTATTTTCGGTCTTCTATGAAGAACAATATTCCTATGATACTATTTAGCTATTTTAACTTGTTAAATTCCTTCGAAATCCAACAAGTGGCTCAGTAGAAAAGAGGATTATGTTCATCATAGCAAACTCGGGTTCGAAGTGTATCTTATCAAACGGTTAAGAAAATGTATGAATATATACTATCTTGTAATCACATTAAGAATATTTAAAAAAAAACTTGTGTCAACAATCTCTAGAGCAAGTGATTAAAAAGCTCTCAGTTGACACCTTCCCCTCTCCCAGGTTATGAGTTCTAGACCCTTTAGGAGCAAAATTTCTCCTTCCCACTCCTCTAGGTAGAATTTGTAACATCCTAAAATAATAAAATAAATAATAAAAAAAGAAGAAAGAAGGAAAGAAAGGATGTGGGAAATGAAATAAATGGAAGAAAAAGAATGAAATGTAGCCAAGGGTTTTTGAACCAGTGACCCCTGGCTTGCATATTGGGTGAGTCAACTAATTAAGCTAAGGCAGCTCTTAGGCTATAACCATACCAAGACTTTTTTAAACCTTGGATGTGTTATATTATCGGGCATTTATTATAGCAATCAAACCCCAGCAATCAGATTGCTTTTCAACAACCCAAAATTTTCCATATTTTTCTCCTATCTAACCTATTTCTACAGTCGTCCATTCAGTCTCCGCCGTGCACCCGTGTCACGCACTGCCACTGTCACCGAGACCGTTGCCTAACGTCGAACTCAACCCTGGTCTCCACATGCGCGGTTGCTGTCCTGATCTCCGTGAAGAACCTTTGGAAAGCTCGGTGATAAACACCCAAAACGTCGTTCATTGCACCTCAATTTTGGCCGTGTTCCACCGTCCAAAGCCTGCACCGCCGCCAACATCGAGATCCTTGCGCCGAGGCGAACTCCCCTTGTCGTCTCGTCATGAATCGCTGTCGAGAGAGGCTTCATCAGAGTTTCCCAAACCAGTTGGGTAATTGGCTATTTTAGGTAATTTTAGATTAGTTTAGGGTGTTTTTTGGTTGTTTGGAAATATTTCTTGTGAGTGTTGCGTTGAAAATAGGGCGTTTTACAGCCATTTTAACCGCGCGTGAAATACACGCGCTGTCTGAGATATTTTTGTAGAAAAACAATTTTCTAGCTTTAGGAAAAACTAATTAACGCATAAAAATAAAGCAGAATTTAAGTTTCTGCAGAAAAAAAGAAGAAAACAGAATTGATTTTCTGTTATTGAATATTTTCAAAAAATTACATCCCTTTACAGTGAATTTATAGACTCAAGTATTGGATTTTAGTTACAATTAGGAGTCCTAAGTACACAAGACATCTAACTCTATCTTTTAGGAAGTAAACTTTAATTTAAACTACTATTTACATGAGGACTCTAACTCTATCTTTAAACTTTAATTTAAACTACTATTTACATAAGGACTCTAACTCTATCGGATAATCTAACAATTTTTGACCGCCTAGGATGGTGGCCAGTTGAACCGGCCCTGGATCGAACTGGTCAAACCGGTTCTGCCTTGAACCAGCCTGCAAGCCTGTCCTGACCTGTTCAACCCGTCTGACCTGTACGACCCAACCTGTTGACTGAGTCAACCGTTTGAGTCAACTCAGTGAGTCAACCTGTCCAAGTCAACTCAGTGAGTCAACCTGTCCAAGTCAACTCAATGAGTTAACTCGCCGGAGCCAACCCGGTTGACCGTTGACCAATGATGTTAGCATTGACTTTGACCAAAAAGTCAAAATTTCTAAAACCCCCTATTTTATGTCTCTCGACATTTTGAGCCCGTTTTGTGAAAATATAACCCGAAAGCCTCCAATTCTGACTTTGAACTCGAGCGTACACATGTGTTAATTATTGAATTTAAGAGCAATAGAATTGGATTAAGGACTGATTGTGGATTATGATTGATTAAAGGTATCTGCGGTTCCATGAGTTCGAGTTTTATAAGGATAGTTGAATTAGAGTTCATATGCGATAGACCGAAGCATCATGTGTCTCTCGATGTAGCTCAGAATAAATGTATTACATTTCTACCTCCTGCATGCTTTATGTAACATATTGGTATTTGGTTATAGCATATGACAATGAATGCGTGTACCTTACTCTCCTCAATCTAATGGAGTAGACGAATAAAAAAATTAGACTCTAAAGGAAAGATGAACGCCTTGCTAGGAGTTTTGGGTTATCACAAAACATGTGGGGGAAACTATTCTTTCAGCTAATTACCTTTTAAAAAAGGTTCCCTCGAAAGAAAAAGGATAGGACACTATATGAGTTATGGAAATGTCGAAAACCTTCCTACAAACACTTGAAAATATGGGGGTGTCTTGCCAAGGTAATGGCCTCATTACCAAAACAAATGAAAATAGGTCCTAAAACTGTGGATTGTATTTTCATTGGCTATGCTGAACATAGCAATGCTTATCGGTTCCTTATATATGAATCAAAGAATCCTAAGATTCACAAGAAAACAATAATGGAATCAAAGAATGCATCATTCTTTGAGAATATATTTCCTTATAAATCTAGGGAGGTTGATCAAAGTTCAATAAAATGAACTTTAGACGAAATTAGTCCAAATGATCAACAAGAGGCTGAACCTGAAATAGAGCCAAGAAGGAGCAAACGAGCAAGGGTGAAAAAATCCTTTGGATCTGATTTCCTAACCTTTATGCTAGAGGCTGAACCTCAAATGTATAGTGACGCTATATGCTCCACTAAAGGCACCTTATGGAAAAAAGCCATTAAAAGTGAAATTAACTCCATCATGCAAAACTATACATGGAAATTAGTGGACCTTCCTCATAGATTGAACAATTGATAAGTAGATGGAACACTTGATAAGTACAAGGCAAGATTGGTAATAAAAGGATACAGACAAAGGGAAGGCCTTGATTATTTTGATACATGCTCCCCTGTATCAAGAATAACATCCACAAGAATGATACTTGCAATTACCGCCTTGTGGAATTTAGAAGTACATCAAATGGATGTTAAAATAACTTTCTTTAATGGAGATCTTGATAAAGAAATATACATGGAACAACCTGAGGGTCATGTAGTTTCAGGTTAAGAAAGGAAAGTATGTCGATTGGTGAAGTCTTTGTATGGACTTAAACAAGCACCAAAATAATGACATAAGAAGTTTGATAGTGTCATGATGTCAAACGGCTTCAGGATAAACGAGTGTGACAAATGTATGTATGTCAAAACTATAGATATTGGATATGTCATCCTATGTTTGTACGTTGATGACATACTCATTGTTGGAAGTAAAAATGAAATGGTAAAACGTACCAAAAACATGTTAAATTCGATGGGACTGGCCGATACGATTCTGGGCATCCAAATCAAAAGGTCAACAGAAGGTCTCATATTGAATCAGTCACACTATATAGACAAGATTCTCGAGAAATTTAACAAGGATGATCCTTGCATAGCCATAACTACGTTAGATCCTTGTTCACACCTGTCTAAGAATCAAGGGAAAGTATTCACCAAGTGGAATATACAAAAGTCATAGGCAGCTTAATGTATCTCATGAGATGTACTAGACCAGATATAGCTTTTACTGTGAGCAATCTAAGCAGATTCACAAGCAATTTAGGGAAAAACCACTGAAAAGCAATTGTGAGGATATTGAGATATCTAAGATATACTCAGGACTATAGATTGTATTATTACAGAGACCCTGCTGTCTTAAAAGGATACTTCGATGCCAGTTGGATCTGATATTCAAGATACCAAAGGTATTAGTGGATATGTATTCATATTAGGGGAATGAGCCGTATCAGGGAAATTCTCAAGACAATCTATTATAACCAGATCCACAATAGAATTCGAGTTTGTCTCTCTAGACAGTATGTATACACCGTGACAATCAAGCAACAATTGCTAGAGCACATAGTTTCATGTACAACGGTAAGTCGAGGCATATATGCCTTCGACATAATATTGTTAGACAACTGATCTCAAATGGAGTTATCTCTATTGACTTTATAAGATCAAAGGATAACATTGTGGATATGTTAACCAAATGGTTAAATTGAGATCAAGTTGAGAAAACATATAAAGGAAAGGGACTAAAGCCCATGAAAAGTAAAGGTGCTATGTGAAGGAAAACCTTACCTAGTTGACTGGAGATCCCAAGATCTAAGTTCAAAGAGACAGCCTAATTACATAGACATGTTCGGTCACTGTGGGGGTTCTTATCCCCAAGTTTGCTCCTATGATATAAACAGTGATCGAAGTGGAATAGGCTAAGCAAAAGCTTTTAATTACCATTGTGTGCTTCGGTGAGCCGAGCAACATAAGTCACCTATGTGAGAGTGAAGTGAGGCCGCTTTAAGGAGACTATTGGGCATAGTTCTTTCAAACTCTTGCAGAACCAGGTGATGTCTATGGCCATATGGACATAACCATGAGAACTAATACTCTTGGTAGAGAGGTAGTTGTGTGAAGTATATCATCGTTCACACAAACGGCTAAACAGTTCAAGGGCATCACGGCTATTGGTTAGCCAGTAAAGTAGATATACTTTCACAAGGGAAGGTTCAAAGGATAAAACCTACCTATTCTATGCAGCTATCGATCGTAGAACCTATTACCACATCGAGCCAAAATGTTTTGATAAAATCATCAATTTCATTCATATGGGGGATTGTTGGGAAAAATTTGAGAAATCAGTAACTTTGATCAATATTTTCTCTGGGTAAAGGTGGAGGTTCGAATGATGAATTTATTAATTTGTATTATACTACATAAGTCCTTTACAACGGTATCTCATATACTCAAAACAATTGAGTGATGAATGAGAAATTGATGCTCAAAGTGAGGTAGTTGTGAACTGTATAAAGGAAAAATAAAACCCCTTATCCTACATGTGTGGGATAACAAACTTGGGAAGTGTTTAAGTACTCCAACCCACTTGGTGGTCATTGAATGACTAGAATGGAAACTGTGCCTCGCACGTGTAGTGACCTTTTTCTTGAATTCAAAAAAATTTAAAGTTTTGAATGTGTGGGATCGCTAAAAAAGGAGTAGTAGGGTTCATTTTGTTTCAAAAAAATATTTGGAAAACGGGGAGTCTTAAAAAATCGTGTTTTTGAAAGACAGTAAAACTTTGGAGTTGCCACCGGCCACTGAGGTAGGCCGGACACCATAAAACCAGAGATTCGATTAAAAACGAGGTTCGGGAGTCGGTTACGGAGGGGGAAGGTTTTGGCACCCCCATACCACCCAAAAATTGGTACCGTGAAAAGAAAATAATAATTACCGCTTTGTTAATATTAAACTTTGTGAATTAAAGTGACAATTAATTTAAAATCCAGTTATACGTGAGAGTAAATTTTAAGGGCCTCGTTATTCGAAAGTAAAAAACAAGATCACCATCACTACGTTTAATACTGGTTGCATTACCGTCGAATAAAAAGACCCCACATAATTTAACATAATATCTGAATGTAAACATTTACATGGCAAATAAGTGATACATAAAAGCACGAAGCAAAAGTACAAATAATGGAACCGAATATCAAATAATAAAGCATTATGAAATTATACTATGTACATATAATACGATACTATTCATATATCTATAAGCATAAACACATAATAGTATATAAAAAGAGTCACACACACACATATATATATATATTTAGGATGTAATACATATAAATATATGAAAAGGTTTTGGCAGTAGCTATAACTTTGTACACATATATATGAACCATATTATAAAGCATACAAGATATATACAAATATATGCAATACATTATAAATGAAAATATATACAAATAGACCCTCAACCGAAATGCGCGGATCCTCCCCGGGTTTCCGGGTCACCGTACGGGTTGAGATGGTCTCAAAACGACGCCGTTCTGTTGCTGATATAAATCAGGAAAATAAGGCCAAAACAAAGCCTTAACTTCATTTCCCCTCAGCCCCCTTTGAAACCGAAACAAAAGGCTCTGAAAACCCTTTCTCCCTTTCGTCTAAAAACCCAAAACCCGGTGATAACACCGGCACAAGCCGCCGTACCGACCACTGCTCATCGGTGGTCAGAAACCTAAAAGCTGCCAAAAAACAACCCTCTATTTAAAACCGAAACCAAACCTGGATTCTCCAGATTTAAAACCTCTTCCTAGATTTACCAAAACAAAAACACCTCTCTTCGTTTAGATCTAGGGTTTTGACATTCGAAATGAAAGGTTTAGGTTTCCCCACTGGTTCACCTCTACGACCGAAGGCCTAGGGTTTCTTACCAGTGGTCAGAACCGAAGAGATGCTCAAAGACATGCTGCCGGCTCACCCTTTAAGCCCAGGGGCGATGGGCTTATCGCCAGCGACCATATTTGGGCGACGAACCGAATACCTTAAACCAGGGTAAGAAACTCCCTTAGACCCAGGCTCTTCTTATTTTTGCATGCATGCATTTGGAAAGGAGAATATACCTCTGAAAGGCATTTTTTTCTTTTTGTATTGGCTTTCGAACTCTTTTTTTTACAATAGTTTGTGTTTGGTTTTATATCCAAACCTGTTACATGAAAGATGGAAAAAACCCCTTGTTATAATTATCTGAGATCCGCCGAATTTCCTCTGTATTTTTGCTATTTTTGCCTTGTTTTGCTTTAGATATTTGTTTCTGATGTTTGTCCATTTTTGGTTGTATGCACTGGGATTACCTGGTGATGAGGAGGGGACTACAGGGAGAAACGACTTGGGGAGCAAGGCTCTGACGTAGTCGTAGAATCAGGGATGGATAGACGGTTCAGATTGGATCCCCGATCAGATGGCCAAAATGCCAGTGCAAGCATCTGTACGGTCAGTAGGAGACTGAAGGGCCAGGCGGTGAACTTCACGCGTGGCTTGAGAGACGAAAGGTCAGGCGGTGAACTCCAGGCGCAGCTGGGCAGACGAAGGGACAGGCGCGTGGAGGATCTGGAATCTTCTATGCCTTGATCTTGGGCTGTTAGATCTGGGGCAGGTATAACAGCTGGGAGCCGGCTGCGCAATCGCAAAGGATAGTGCATCAAGGTTCAATTATCAGATTTAGGGTTTTTGGGCTCCAAGTGGGCCGTTGTAATATTTTATTTTTTGGATTTTCAGATAATGTAAAATGGACTTTAACTATAAGAAACTTGGGCTTATTAATATTTAATTATTGTTTGTTTTATTTATTTAATCTGTTTTTGTATTTTAGTTTTTTAGTGATTTTAATTAATAACAATATATAATAATATAACATAAATCAAATACTAATACTAATAAGAATAATATAGTATTAACAAAAACAAATTAATAATAATAATAATAATAAATGTAAACAATACATATATACCAAATTAGTAACACTAATTGCAAAGTATAATAAAAAGATAATAATGTTTTTTTTTTTTTAGTGATTGTTTTTTCTTTCAAATAAAGATATCATATAAGCATAAAAATATCCTAGTAATTTTTTGGGATTTTTAATAGATAGTAGATAGCAATAATAAATAGATAATGCTAATAGTATTTTTGAGTTTTTTTTTATAATATAATATGATAGTAAATATAGTATGTTAATAATAATACAATTTTTTTTGCATTTTATTCATTAATAAAAAAAGTAATAACAATTTAAGCCCATTATTTTAAAAGACAAAATAAAAGAAACGAGTTAAAACCCCGGATAAAATTAGTGATTACAGCTGCCCCTCTTTGCTTATCCTTGTAGAACAAGAATAAATAAAATACCATAAGCACTAATTTTATCCAAATTCCCTGTCAAACGATTTGCTCCTCCGAAGCGGCAGCGAACAAACCGAAATAACTTACTTTCTCGGTGTGATGAAAACAAACTGGCATATCCATCCGAAGTGGTAATCGACAGACCAGATAACTTGCTTTCCCGGAGTGGCGAAAACACAACGACATGTCCTCCCGAAGCGGCCACGGACAAACCGGATAACTTGCTTTCCCAGAGTGGCGAAAACACAATGACATATCCTCCCGAAGCGGAAGCGGCAATGAGCAGACCAGATAACTTGCTTTCCTGGAGTGGCGAAAACACAATGGCATATCCTCCCAAAGCAGCAACAGACAAACCAGATAACTTGCTTTCTCGGAGTGGAGAAAGCACAACGGCATATCCTTCCGAAGCGGCAACGGACAGACCGGATAACTTGCTTTCCTAGAGTGGCGAAAACACAACGGCATATCCTCCCAAAGTGGAAACAGACAGACCGGATAACTATTCTTTAAATAAGAGTGTCATTTTCCTATGGGCCTGGACGGATAAGCCTTTGCTTTCCTGTCTGAAAATTCTTAAACTATAATATCTGCCTCATTTGCTTTTGAAATCCTGATGTTGCGAGTTTGAAACTACTCACATGTACCTTCGGGCTATGAGTACCTTCCTCCTTTCGCTCTAAAATCTTCAAAAATATTGGTCCCTCCCGTATAGTGCTTTTGACCATGAAATCCTCTTCGCGAAGTGGATTTACACCAATATGGCTACTAAAGGAAACTTCACTGACTGGATTCACGCCATTATTAGAAATCTTCATTAACTGTATTCACGCTGACATGGCTACCAAAAGGAACTCTGTAATATCCGGATGCCCGAACTTCGAATCGTTCTGACATAAAAAGATGCTCGCCACTCTTGAATTAACCAGAGACCGAGAAACCCTTTAAAATCCTAATCATGCAAGTCAAAGGACTTTTGACTCTTTTCTGATATCTACTTCTCTTCCCGTGAAGTTGTAGACCAGGTCTTTGATCAATCTTCAAATACCTGTTTAAAATAATCTAAATGCTATGATGATATGAGTTAGCATGCACCTAGCTTAAGGAAATCTAACTACAAATGATGCATGAGCAAAATTATTTTAAATTTGTTTGGGAAAAACTCTTGCTTCTTGACCGGTCACCCTTAGCTCTGATAGGCCATTCATCTTTGCAGAATCTTCATCTTTTGTCTTGTCTCGAAAGGGTGTGGCTAACTTGCACTGGTCGAGACACAATTTGTCACTTCCTGAAGTTCAACTCTATAACATTGCCCCCCACTTTACTTGGGCTTAAATGATGTCTCTTTAATGACTCTTCATGACGGGGTCTTCAACATTATGGTGAACCCATGCCCCCAAGTCTCAAAACTTTTCTCACTTCTATGAGGTCCAATCTTCACCTTCCTGAACCAAACAAGGTATTATCTTCATCTCTACTGGATCTTTGTCCCTTGTTTCCTCTTGAAAGGATCATTGACTTGGCCTGGTCAGAGTCGAATCTATCATTTTCTGAAGTCCAAATTCATGACATCACCCTCACTCGACTGTTATCTCTTCTATGACTTTTTATGATGAGCCTCATCATGCCCCACAAGCCTCCAAGTTTTCTGTACTTTATCAGGGTCCAAATTTCATAGTATTTCTTGAATCTTCAACTCTTGCTTCAATCTAAAAGGACTTTGTTGCCCTACACTAGCCATGCAAAATCTATTGCTTTCCATCTTGTGACGTCGCCATCACTCAACTTGGGCTCAATTGTCACCTCTTTTACGGCTCTCCATAATGAGCCTCCTTCTATCTCAACATTGGGGTGAACATTGTGCCCCCAAGTTCCCAAATTTTCCTTCTTTCCAATAAGGTCCTCAAATCTTCAATATTTTGAGCCACGTGACAGATTGTGGTAGAGATTTATTTCGAATCTCTGAACTGTTCGGCATATTGAATCTTGGGATTATTTTCTTTCCAACCACTGATAAATTACTCATTCATTCTAGGCCAACCATGTGGATCCTTGACCTATCACTCCAACCACGGGGCCATGCAGAGAGCTATTTTTCTCCTTCTTTACCTTGGCAGTACCTCAAAAATTTAC
The DNA here is from genome assembly GCA_019671005.1 of Hibiscus mutabilis. NCBI lineage: Eukaryota > Viridiplantae > Streptophyta > Magnoliopsida > Malvales > Malvaceae > Hibiscus > Hibiscus mutabilis. Next base: position 9,824,817 of record CM033741.1, read on the forward strand.
ATCTCAATCGGCTTCATTTCGACAGTCGGGCTTACCTCAAACATGACAATCAGAGTTGTTAGGGCGTTAGCCATCTGATTATCCTTTATTGGTAGATAAGAAAAGCTGATTTCTTTCAAAATTTCTAATCAACTCCTGGACCAAATCATAGTATTTGACGAGCTTCTGATCCATTCTTTTCGAAGTTGGTAGATCACCAAAGGTGAATCCCTAAAAACCTGAAACACCTTAATCTTTCTTTCTATGGCCGTCCGGAGTCCCATAACGCAGGTCTCATACTCGGCTATGTTGTTCTGCAAAAAAAATTGAACCTACTGGTAAAGGGATAGTAGACCTTTTCAGGGGAAATTAATACTACCCCTATCCCACTACCTAGGGCATTAGATGCCCCATCAAAGTAAAACTTCTGAGATTCGTTGGCAGACCTTTCCTCAAATAGAGTACCTATCATGTCCTGATTTAGAAAATTAAAATCCAACGGCTCACAGTCATCCGAAGTACGATTAGCCAAAAGATCTACTACCACACTTCCTTTTAGTGCTTTCTGGCTCACGTAGACGATATCAAACTCAGATAACGACATTTGCCAATGGGTCATCCTTTCGGTTAATGCTGGTGCTTCCATCAAAAATTTCAATGGGTCCGTCCGAGAAATTAAGCAAGTAGTATGATACAACATGTACTGCCTAAGTCGCTTAGGGGCCCATACTAAGGCACAACACAACTTTTGGATCAATGGATATGGTGACTCACACTCGGTGAACTTTTTGCCTAGGTAATAAATGGCCTTTTCTTTCTTGCATGTGTCCTCTTGCTGTCTTAACATACATCCCATCGAATTATCATATACCATCAAGCACATAATTAACGGCCTATCTAGTACTGGTGCTACTAAGATTAGAGCATTGTTCGGGTACTTCTTATCTTGTCTAAGGCCTCTTGGCAATATTTATCCAATTTTCCCTGGTCATTCTTTCGGGATCACACTTTTCGGTTAGTTATGAATTGAGAAATGTAGTTTAGCCTTCCCAAGAATCTTCAGACCTTCTTTTGAGTTTGAGGTGGTGAGAGATCTTGAATTTCTTCAACTTTGTCAATGGTCGATCTCGATCCCCTTTCGACTAATCCACAAAGCCTAGGAGTTTTCACGATGTGACTTGCACAACTTCCGCAAGTTCCTAATGCGTTCTTCTTCTGTTCGGGAATTGGCTATTATTTTTCTCTAATCCAACGGGATGATCTTTCTTTGATCTCAACGGTAGGCCAAAACATGCCCCTTAAGTATCAAAATTTCATCTCTTCAATAAGATTCAATCCCCATTCTTATGAATTAATTAAGGCATTGTGACAGGCACTCACATTGAGTCTTTGAACCATGTGGCATACCAAGGCTTGCTACATTTCCAACCCCGAACTCTAAACTTTATTGTTGAAAGAAGACAAAAACCCAGTTCTTCCTATTTCTTTCTTTTTTATTCTATTCTCTCCATATTTCTCTCTTTCTTTTTTTCTCTTTTTCTTTCTTTTTTCCCTACTTTTTCTCTTTTTTCTTTTCTTTCTTTTTCATCTATGTCAGTTTGCCAATTAACGTTTCAACAAAGGATGCTTTTTTGGATTAATAAACAAAATCAAAATCAATAAAAAAAGAATAGAATGCCCCAGATATCAAATGCAAGAGCGGCTTAGATTCAATCCCCGATGATCAATAGTTTGCCTTTGAATGTTGTGGCGATATTTGAAGTTGTAAAATTCCTGCCAGATTGCTCGGATCATCCTCATGATTATGGTTTTACTTGATATGTTCGACAACTACTCCTTCTATTTCTCATTTTTTTCTCCAAAATATGTTTAAGCTTTTCGAATTTGTTTAACACATTGAGTGTAAAGAAAATCAATTTAATACATGTATATACCTTCAATTACAATTAATATCGTGTCAGTGCCTTCAAAAAGTCATCTCTAACGCTAGGGTATTGAACAGGTGAAGCATAGCTCCTTGTTAGATTTGTTCTCCCCCCCACAGCTCCATCAGGATGTTCTGAGACTTATTTGATCGTTCATTGATTTAAGAGATTTATCTCTAATGTTGGGGCATTGAACAGATGGAATCTAGTTCCTTATTAGATTTGTTCTCCTCCCCAACTCCATTAATTATTCATTTCTTGGCAGATTTCTTCTTTTCTTTTTTACTTATTTAAAAGAATTCCCACATTCAATCTGTTCTATTAGTCTTTCTTAGGAGATTTTCTTATCATCGAACATCATCGAAGGATTAGTAATCTTACGTCTCGCGCTTTACCGACCGGAGCGGGCTGAGCAGAAAATTATACTCTTTCGTGATCACAACATTCAATTGATCCTTCATTAGAATCAATGTCGCATCATGCACGTGATATCCGAGGGTCTACGAGGGTAAGAAAGAATATACATATATATTTACTCAAAAGATGCATCTTTTCATTAAAATGATAACAAAGCAAACATAACATACGCCCTTAACAAATCTTTGCTACTTTTGGGCAAACAGTAGCAAAGTTGGTTTGATACATCACCATAAAATAAACAAGTACAAGGAATCATTCAAAGGGATATCAACACCTTCCCACAACTCATCCCTATCACTCTCTTACCACCTCAAAAGACTGGCTTCAATCATGCCTTATACCTTGTTCTTTAATGCTCCACATTTTTTTATCGTATGGCCTGTACTCCCCATGTGATAGTCACACACTGCATTGACATCATAATTCCTGGGATAGAGAGGACCCTTTGGTCTGGATGGGACAGGTGTCAGTAATTTCTTTTCGACAAACATAAGAAGCAACTCGGAGTAAGAAATCGGTAGAGGGATGATAGGCATTTTCTTCTTCTCCCTCCTTGCATCTACCCCCCGAAAAGTATTTGCACCCTGACCTCTGTGGCTTGGTAATGGCTTATTATCGACTTTAAGCCCTTCACACTTCAGAACTCCAGCATTCAACATGTTTTGCACCACTTTCTTGAATGCTATGCAATTCTCTATCATGTGTCCCCTTATTCCAGCGTGGTACTCACAATATGCGCTAGCATCATACCACAAGGATAAGGTGGTTAAAAAGGTGTGACAAAACATGGTCAAACCAGATCGGCCTTGTATAGCTGCGAGTACAGCTCTGTGTATGAAATTGGCAGAGGAGTGAATGACTTTTTCTGTATCTCCTCTTTAGGCCCCTTAGTCTCCCTTCTACTTAGACATTACATGTTCTCGGAGACGGCATGAGGTGAAGAGATTGTCAGCTTTGTAAAGGCTTCATAGGTGCTCATATTGCATATCCCGAGGCCTATTTTCTTAATTTGTTCCTGGGCCAGTTCTCTATTAGTTGGTGAAGACCAGATTTTCAGGAGAGAATCTTCGATCTTATCCAAAGCCAATTCAATAGGATATTCGTCCGCAGTACAAACCACCTCATACTGATTGACGATGGCTTGGTCTTCGAAAGATAAAGTCTTTTCCTCTATATAGCCGCAATCCCAACTCTCATTTAGTTTTTCCATCTCCCTTTGTATGAAAGAGTCTTCAGTTAGACCCTTTCATTTGGTCATGGCAGCTATCACACCCTTTAACTCGTTAACTTGCCCCATAACTTCCTCTTGGGACTTTTTCACATATGCCAATATTTCTCTTTGGTGGGAATTAGATTTGGGATTGTATAATGGATTGTAGAAATGAAACACTAAGGACAGTGCAAACTGTCCAGTGTTGTAATTACCCTATCTTTAAGTAAAACAACTGTACTAAATGGTAACGAATTAAAATGCAAGGCCTATATGGTTAGAAATACAATTAAGTTAGCTTTCCAACGGTGTAAACAGTTGAAATTCTGACGTACGGAATAAAAGTTATGCATGTTTTAGTAGATAGTGCGCATGTTGCCTGGCAGTAGCTGCAGCCTTGATATTTTGAATTGAATGTTGAATGAATTATGTATTGTTGCCTCGTTTTAAATAAATGAATGTGCTTGTCTTGATCATGATTTACTTGTATGAAATGTTAGGACGAGAAGGGAACATTGGAGAAGAGTCTAAGGATGAGCATTCGAAAGCTAGAAACAAAGAAGTTTGGATCCAAGACTAGCTAAGCTTGGAATATTGTGAGTGTAGTTTAATATAGGGTTAGGACTTAGGTCCTAACTAAAGATGCATGTCTACTTCTTGTTATTGATGCCATGTTAATATGTTTGATTTAAGTTTGGTTGTGATGATAAAAGGGAAGAATGGTCTAAGCTAAAACTTGAAATAATAATAACATGTATGATGTTAAATTACCTAGGAAGAAAGGTGAAAACAAATACTTGAGCCTTGATGCCTTGACTTCGATCCATTCGAATGAATGCTTAATGTATCTCTATGATTTGAATATTTGTTAACATGATATAAATCATGAATTGAAGATTCTGCTTGATGTCTAAGAGATGGCATATGTTAATTGCTTGCTTGAATGATAAGATTAAATTTCAAAGTGTAGAGCTAAGGCTCAATTGGCCTAAGGGCTGTATATATAAAAATAATCTTGCAATGTATCACTTGAAATAATTCTTGAATAAGCTATTGCTTGACTTGAACATGTAAGACTTGAATAAGTGATTCATAATTGAACAAGCCTTGGTTATTAGTGGTCATAGGTATAAGGGCATGCTTTAGAGTCTAGAGCTCATTGTGTCAGGGTGGACTACGGTCCAGGGCTAAGGCCCCTAATTGGCGACAGACGAAGGGTACGTATGTGTAGTCTTGGCGGCAGTAGGAGGGTTGACCAGTGCTACGACACATCTTGTGGCGACAGTTGGTTGGAGACTCGATTACTTGGACAACTAAATACCAAGGGCATAAACTAAAGAAAGCAAATAAGAAATAATTAAAGAAAAAGCTTATTGATACATTGAATTACTTGATGCAATGAAAATCTTGATACTTGACTTGTTTGATTCTTGAAATACATGACACTTAAAGTTTCTTAATACTTGAAATTACTAATGCTTGATTTTCTTGCTACTCGAATTGCTACTTGAATGTCTTGCTTGAATGGATATGTTACAACAATTGAATGATAAATATATATAAGTTTAGTTTGACTTCTACAAACCTTGACTAGGTTCAAATTTAACTAATTGATGCATGTCTTGTAAATTGGTTAGATCTAGTACTGCCTCACTAAGTACATTATTGTACTTATCACGCTCGTTTCCATTCTTCCCAACCACAGGTTAAGGATTCGAACGTTGCTTGATCCTGAAGCCTGGATTCTTGAGCTGGAAGCAAGATACAAGCATAGCTGAAGTATGGACATACTTGTTTTGTACTCCCCTAGTTGGTGGCACTTAGTTATATATATTGTCTAGTGCATGCGTTTTGAACACTTGAACTTGTATATGTATATATGTCTTGAATGAGCCTACTATTTTGTGAACTTGGTTACTAATATGAATTAAGTAATGAACTAAAATTTCGTGTATTGTAAGTATTTGCTGCGCATATGGTTATGTGAATAATGAATGTCCAAAGTGATCATCTAGCTTTGTACTATTCGAATAGCTTGTGAAAGAAATGATAATCTTGTATTGCTTGTTAGTAACGCTCCCGAACCGGTTTCCTACCAACCCGGGTAAGGGGTGTTACATTTTATTGGTATCAGAGCTTTTTAGCCAGTTATAGGACTAAACCGGGCTCTCTTGCATCATATAGGATACTTGTGCCACCTAGGAGACTTGTATTGTATAGCTTGTGTCTTTGCTTAACTAACTAAATTCCTAATTGTTCTACTTGAGTGTAGAATGTCTGAAACACGGCTTGGTCGGGATGATGAAAGTCCCGTAGGCTCCTCAAATGAAAGAGATAGTGTGAGGATGGAACAAAATCCTCCACAACAACAAGCTCAACCCCAAGCCCAAGCTGCTGCTCAACAAGAAGCTCTTGCTATAAATCTTGTGCTGCAGGAATGTCTCCTGAGCATGAAGAAGATTTTCGATCATCTTGTAACTACTTTGAAACGAGTCCATCCTATTCCTCCTCTTGTTCCTACTCCAACTAGATCCCCGATCGACAAACTGGCTCAACATCGAGCTTATACCTTCACCGGTACTGATAAAGCCAATCCCGAAGTAGCTGAGTATTGGTTAGAGACCACTACTTGAATCTTGACCAAACAGCTGCCCTGTTCTAATGAACACAAACTTGAATGTGTCATAGCCCTGTTGGCAGACGAAGCTCTAAGCTGGTGGGAAACCACTACCCTGGCTGCTCCGGCTGAACTGTAACTTGGAAGTTCTTCCTTGAGGAATTCATGAAGAAATACATTAGTGAACAATACCTAGCTGAATGTCAAAAGAGTTTCTTGTACCTCAAGCAAGGTGGCCGACTTATCGAACAATACGTGAGTGACTTATGCAAGTATTGCAAATACGGGTCAGAATACATCAAGACTGATGCTAAAAAGTGTAAGATGTTTATCGATTGACTGAATCATGAATTAAGTCCAATATTCACTACCCTGGATATCACTAACTTCTAGAATCTGGTGAACCAGGCCATTGCAACCGAGGCGAAGATGAAGGCCTCTAAGAAATGCAAAGGTGGAAAACTCCTGGAAAGACAAGCGATCCAGGAATAATGACAAGCTTCACTGGCAGTCAAAGAAGTCCAAATATTCTAAGGATCACTCTTTGAATTACACTCCTGCTTAGAAAAGCAACTTCATACCGAGACCTCAATCGGTATCCAAGCCTTCAGCCCCGATCATCTCTATTGATAGTACGGGGAATTTTGGTAAAGCTGCCCAATATCCTACTTGCAAATTCTGCCAGAAACACCACACTGGCCAGTGTAGAACTCAGCAGAACCTATGTTACTTATGTGGAGCCTCCGATCACTATATTAGGGATTGTCCTCAGAATCCTAACAAGGTTCCGAATCAAACTTCTGCATATGCTAGTTCAGCTCTTTCCATTCGAAACAAGAGTCCCAGACAAGCTTAGTCTAGAAATCAAGGGAAAGGCAAAGGACAACATTTGAATGCCCCTACTCACCAAGAATCTCGGGCTCCTGCTTGAATCTATCATATCTGAGGAAAAGAAGATGAAGAATCACTAAATGTCATAGCAGGTACCGTTGAGTTAAATTTGACTCCTGTTTATGCTTTAATAGACTCGGGATCTCATTCTTTTGTATGCTCAACCTTGATTGAAAAATTGAACTTAAAGCCTGAAATTGTAGAAAAAAGTCTTGTAGTTTCGAACCCTATAGGGGAGATTATAAATATAAGCCTTATCTGTCGAAATTGTCCCCTATTCATTCGAAATGTACCCTTTCTTGTTTATTTATATGTACTACCAACTTGTGAGTTCGATCTAGTATTGGGACTAGATTGGTTAAGTAAACATGAAGTCTGGGTAGATTGCCTAAATATGAGACTTTACCTCCGGGGTTTATGAAAGGAATCAATTCTTCTAATTGACAAGAAACCGACCTTAATATTTGTTGTTATGGTCTTACAAGATGAACTTGAATTCGGCTTACCTAGTGTGCCTATTATATCTGAATATATCAATGTTTTTCCTGAGGAACTCCCTGGTCTCCCTCTAACCAGAGAAGTAGAGTTCATGATCGATGTCCAACCTGGAACAACTCTGGTGTCCATCACACCTTATCGAATGGCACTTGTTGAGTTGAAAGAACTCAAGAAGAAACTCCAAGAGTTAACAGACAAAGGCTTTATTCGGCCTAGCTCGTCTCCCTGGGGTGCTCCAGTCCTGTTCGTGAAGAAGAAGGACGGGACTACGAGAGTCTGTATTGACTACAGACAATTGAACAAGCTTACTATCAAGAATCGATATTCTCTCCCAAGGATTAAAGATCTTTTCTATCAACCCAAAGATGTTGTAGTATTCTCAAAGATTAATCTACGATCGGGATACTACCAAATGAGGGTAAAAGAAGAAGATGTACCCAAGACAACCTTTCGTACTCGATATGGCCATTTTGAATTCCTTGTAATGCCATTCGGGTTAACGAATGCTCCGGTTGCTTTCATGGATCTCATGAACTGTGTATTCAAGCCCTACCTTGACAGGTTTGTAGTCGTCTTCATTGATGACATTCTAGTGCATTCTCAGAATAAGGAAGAACATTCCGAACACCTTCGAGTCATATTGCAAACCCTTCGAGAATGTCAATTGTTTGAAAAGTTCTCTAAATGCCAATTTTGGCTATCGGAAGTTTCGTTTCTTGGACATGTTATCTCGGCAGAAGGGATTAAAGTAGACCCGAGCAAAATTCAATCTATCATGGATTGGAGACCTCTGAGGAATATTGATGAGGTCAGAAGCTTTCTCGGTTTAGCCAGTTATTATCGATGTTTTGTCAAAGGATTCTCATCCATTACCGCAAGTTTGAATAAGTTAACTCGTAAAGATACACCATTTGCTTGGTCGGAGAACCAACAACAAAGCTTCGATCAGCTTAAACAAGCTCTGAATCATGATTCGGTTCTCATCCAACCAGTATCGGGCAAAGAGTACACTGTCTACAGTGATGTATCTCATTTGGGACTAGGATATGTCCTAATGCAAGATGGAAACGTGGTAGCTTACGCTTCAAGGCAACTAAAACCACACGAGTCAAACTACCCTACACACGATCTAGAATTGGCAGCTGTAGTGTTTGCACTAAAAGTCTGGAGACATTACTTGTACGGGGAGAAATGAAACTTGTTCACAGACCACAAGAGTCTCAAATACCTCATAACTCAGAAAGACTTGAACTTGAGGCAAAGGAGATGGCTAGAGTTAGTTAAAGATTACGATTTAGTTATCGACTACCATCTGGGGAAAGCAAATGTGATTGTTGACGCCCTTAGTCGGAGACTATACTCGGGTAAACCCTTAAATCTAAATCCTAGAATAATTCGTTCAAAATATTTCTTTCTTGATTTGCAAGTAACCATTCGAATTAGACTTTTATTGACTTACATGTAACTATTAAAAAATCTCCCATAATGATCTTTTCCATTCGTTTATAGCTTCCTTGGCTATCAATGCTCATTTCCTTTTATCCAAGGGATAGAAATTCTTGTCTGAACTTCAAGTTCAATCTAGTTTAATCTCGAGAATCAAGGAACTCCAACAACTTGATCCAGATCTTCAGAAGATCATGTCTAAGCTAGACTCTGAGTCTAATTTTGACTTCTCCCTCAAGTCGAATGGACTCCTTTATTTCAAGGATAAAGTATGTGTTTCTAATAACGAAGAACTAAGACGCGAGATGTTACAAGAAGCTCACCAAAGCTCTTTCTCGATTCACCCTAGATCGGTTAAGATGTACAAGGACCTAAAGCCACTATACTGGTGGCCAGGCATGAAATCGGCTATCACAGACTTTGTTTCGAAGTGCTTAACTTGTCAGAGGGTCAAAGCCGAGCATCAAGTCCCTACTGGATTGCTCTAACCAATCTAATTCCCTCAGTGGAAATGGGATCGGATTACAATGAACTTCGTTATTGGTTTTCCTTCTTCTCCAAGAAAGAATGATGTTGTATGGGTAATTGTTGATAGATTCACAAAGTCTACGCATTTCATCCCTGTTCGAATGAACATGAACTTGGAAACCTTAGCCGAGTTATACATCCGTGAAGTGATTCAATTACACGGTGTACCTACAGCTATAATCTCCGATTGAGACCCTAGATTTGCTTCCCGATTCTGGAAATCATTGCAAAAAGCCCTTGGAACCAAAGTGCACTTGAGCATAACCTTTCATCCTCAATTAGATGGACAATCTGAAAGAATCATTCAAGTACTTGAAGACATGCTACGTGCTTGTGTTATAGACTTCGGAAAGAAGTGGGAGAAATCTCTACCTCTAGTAGAGTTTGCTTACAACAATAGCTACCAGACATCTATCCAGATAGCTCCCTTCGAAGCTCTATAGGAAGGAAATGTAGAACTCCCTTGTGCTGGTCTAAATTGGGAGAAAACAAGGTTTTGGGACCTCAATTACTCAAAGAAATCGAGGAACAAGTTCAAATCATACATGATTGATTGAAGCAAGCCTTTGATAAACAAAAAGCCTATGCAGACTTGTAAATGAGAGACATCCAATACAATGTTGGAGACAAAGTCTTCCTCAAAGTGTCTCCTTGGAAGAAAGTCTTTCAGTTTGGAAGAAAAGGGAAACTTAGTCCCTGATTCATTGGACCATTCAAGATTGTTAAAAAGATTGGTCCAGTGGCTTATCGATTGGCACTCCCTAGTGAATTTGACAAGATCCACAATGTCTTCCATGTTTTCATGCTCCGAAGATATCGATCTAATCCATCCCATGTCCTTGAACCCGAAGAAGAAGAGTTGAATCCTGACTTGTCTTGCGAAGAAGAACCAGTCCAAATTCTTGATCGTGAAGTTAGGAAGCTCAGGAACAAAACCGTTCCTCTTGTCAAAGTCTTGTGGAGAAACCACAAGATAGAAGAGGCAACTTGGGAATTTGAAGGAATCATGCGGAAGCAATATCCTCACCTATTCAATTCAGGTAAATTCGAGGGCAAATTTAATTTAAGGGGGGAGAATTGTAACACCCTAAACCGAGCTTAGGAAAGTTACCACAATCTAAGTGACTAACTAATTCAACTAGGTGTTAGTCAAATTAAAAGAATTGGAAATTAATTGAGGGAAGAACATTATCTAACATAATTAAAGGATTAAAATGTTACAACTAACAAGTTAGAGAGCCAAATTAAGAGGACCAAAATGAAACAAGAATTAAACAAAGAATTTGCATGGTAATTAGACCATTTAGTGATAGTGGAATACATGTGGCAAGGTTAAATTGTATGGTAATTAGACTATTTAGTGATAGTGGAAAATATGTGGCAAGGTTATTATACATGTGGCAAAAGGAGATGTAATGGCCGGCCATACTTGATCAAAGAAAGAGAAAAACCAATTTGAATTATCCTCTTCCTTCCTTCACCTCCATAGTCGATCTTGAGAGAAAATAGTGAGAGAGAGAGTAGTTTTGTTGATCAAACTAGCTTAATTGAAGGAGTTAGTTGAATAACTTCTTGTTAGGAAGGTAAATACTTGAATTCCATGTTTAAATCTTGAATTTTGATGTTATTGTTGCTTGATTTGATTAGGATGGAAGATATGAATGTTATTGTGATGTTAGCTCTAAGATTCTTGAAATATTGAGTGTTGTTGATTAAATTGCCATGTATATGTGAATGGTTGCTGGAAACTTGAATGTTCATGCTGGAAATTGCTATGATTTCTGGAAAATTTGATGCCAAATTAGTATGATTGAATGTAACAATGAATGAAATTGTTTTGCTAGTTGAAATGTGTAAACTTGCTTGGTTGTACCTAATGTCCTGTTTTGATCATGTTTCTAGGTGAATTGGACTGATCTAGACATGTAAGAATATGTATATAAGTTGAATTATAATGTTAGAATCATTGCTTGAATGAATATGAAGCTAGAAACACCAACTAGTGTAATCTGCCCAGAATGCTCTGTTCTGGGCAGTAACTTTGAAAAATCACTAAAAATTGTATAAATGTAATTTAAGGCTGAAAATTTAATGATAGTACCTTAACATGTCTAAACTCATTAGGAGAAAACGGAATTGAATTTGGGATTGTAGAATGGATTGTAGAAATGAAACACTAAGGACAGTGCAAACTGTCCACTGTTGTAATTACCCTATCTTTAAGTAGAAAACTGTACTTATTGGTAAAGAATTAAAATGCAAGGTCTATATGGTCAAAAATAAAATTAAGTTATATTTCCAACGGCGTAAACCAATTAAAATTCCGACGTACGGAATAAAAGTTATGCATGTTTTAGTAGACAGTGCGCATGCTGCCTGGCAGTAGCAGCAACCTTGATATTTTGAATTGAATGTTGAATGAATTATGTATTGTTGCCTTGTTTTAAATAAATGAATGTGCTTGTCTTGATCATGATTTACTTGTATGAAATGTTAGAACGAGAAAGGAACATTGGAGAAGAGTCTAAGGAGGAGCATTTGAAAGCTAGAAACAAAGAAGTTTGGATCCAAGACTAGCTAAGCTTGGAGTATTGTGAGTGTAGTTTAAAATAGGGTTAGGACTTAGGTCCTAACCAAAGATGCATGTCTACTTCTTGTTATTGATGCCATGTTAATATGTTTGATTTAAGTTTGGTTGTGATGATAAAAGGGAAGAATGGTTTAAGCTAAAACTTGAAATAATAATAACATGTATGATGTTAAATTACCTAGGAAGAAAGGTGAAAACAAATACTTGAGCCTTGATGCATTGACTTCGATCCATTCGAATGAATGCTTAATGTATCTCTATGATTTGAATACTTGTTAACATGATATAAATCATGAATTGAAGATTCTTCTTGATGTCTAAGAGATGACATATGTTAATTGCTTGCTTGAATGATAAGATTAAATTTCAAAGTGTACAGCTAAGGCTCAATTGGCCTAAGGGCTGTATATATAAAAATAATCTTGCAATGTATCACTTGAAATAATTCTTGAATAAGCTATTGCTTGACTTGAACATGTAAGACTTGAATAAGTGATTCATAATTGAACAAGCCTTGGTTGTTAGTGGTCATAGGTAGAAGGGCATGCCTTAGAGTCTAGAGCTCATTGTGTTAGGGTGGACTACGGTCCAGGGCTAAGGCCCCTAATTGGCAACAGACGGAGGGTACGCATGTGTGGTCTTGGCGACAGTGGGAGGGTTGACCAGTGCTACGGCACATCTTGTGGCGACAGTTGGTTGGAGACTCGATTACCTGGACAACTAAATACCAAGGGCATAAACTAAAGAAAGCAAATAAGAAATAATTAAAGAAAAAGCTTATTGATATATTGAATTACTTGATGCAATGAAAATCTTGATACTTGACTTGTTTGATTCTTGAAATACATGACACTTAAAGTTTCTTAATACTTGAAATTACTAATGCTTGATTTTCTTGCTACTCGAAATTCTACTTGAATGTCTTGCTTGAATGGATATGTTACAACAATTGAATGATAAATATATATATATATAAGTTTAGTTTGACTTCTACAAACCTTGACTAGGTTCGAATTTAACTAATTGATGCATGTCTTGTAAATTGGTTAGATCTAGTACTACCTCACTAAGTACATTCTTGTACTTATCACTCTCATTCCATTCTTCCCAACCACAGGTTAAGGATTTGAACGTTGCTTGATCCTGAAGCCTGGATTCTTGAGTTGGAAGCAAGATACAAGCATAGCTGAAGTATGGACATACTTGTTTTGTATTCCCCTAGTTGGTGGCACTTAGTTATATATATTGTCTAGTGCATGCGTTTTGAACACATGAACTTGTATATGTATATATGTCTTGAATGAGCCTACTATTTTGTGAACTTGGTTACTAATATGAATTAAGTAATGAACTAAAATTTCGTGTATTGTAAGTATTTGCTGCGTATAGGGTTATGTGAATAATGAATGTCCAAAGTGATCATCTAGCTTTGTACTATTCGAATAGCTTGTGAAAGAAATGATAATCTTGTATTGCTTGTTAGTAACGCTCCCGAACCGGTTTCTTGCCAACCCGGGTAGAGGGTGTTACACAACTTCTCTCAATCTAACAAGGAGAAAACAATGACAATTCTCTCTTGATAAAAAAGGAGAAAACAACTCTATATGAAAACTCTCTAATTTCTTTAGTTGTAGGAAGATTTTTTTTGGGATGTGAGGAAATGACACATGACTAGGCTATTTATAGTTGAGCTCAAAAGACCAACATAAAAATAAACTAAAGTTTAAGAACTAAAAAGGTCAATTATCCCATGTCATTTTTCTTCCTTGGTTGTAGCACCCTTTGACAATTTTCATCTGCACCAAGCATTGACTTTCAACACAATTGTTACCTCTCCAAAAGTACTGTTTTTAATGCCAATTTTACAATGTTTTTGCTTGTTTTTAGGTACATTTAGTTGCAATAGGATGTTAAAATCATGCATTTGCATAAGGAGTTTAGAATTTTGTCTATGCCAGTGTGAAGGGTTGTTTTGTTGGCAATTTTGTAGGTTTGGCATAGTATTTAGCCCAGAAAAGCAATACAAGAAGGAATGCCAGAGAGGATATCGAGTGATGTTGGCACAGATGGACCAGACAATGCCAAGTACCGGTTGGCAGATAAGTGAACTTGATGCCATGCCAAGAAGCTGTTGGACCCCAAAAAATAGGATAAGATCAGGCATCGAAAAGATAGCAATTGGATCAATCTCCAAAAAAAGCAGATAAGATGGTGCCAAGACTGGTTGGCAGATTCATGCCAAGCTTGGATGCCAAGGCAGCATCGGCAGTATGACGTCAGCCCTAGCCTGATCAACTTTCATTCAAACCTGGATAAGAAGATTATCCCTTGTGCAGTTGAAATTCAAAATTTGAAAAACTTATCCTATCACTTCTTTGCATGCCTATTTAAACACCAACCAAGAAAGCATTCAAGGAGGACTTTTGAGAGGATTTGATCGTGAGTGCTCGAGTGAGGATTTGGTGTGCACGACAATTGACAACCGACTACAGCTAGGAAGGGCGGTTCGACCAGCTTGGCCGAGAGCTTGGATCTTGAAGGGCTGCATCGAGAGACCCGTTCCCGCCCATTCTCTCTCTAGTTGTTTTTACCTTACTTTTAATGATGATGTATTTTGAAAATGTTTATGGTTTTTTGGTATGAACTAATCTAATAGTTGGTGGGGGATGTTTGCGTTGAACGCTATTTTATGTTTTAGTTTTGATAATAAATATGCCTTGCCAATGTTTTATCTATTCGACATACTTTAATGCTTTCTAAATACTATGCCAAGCGAGAGCTGGCACTGTTGGCCTATTGCTCCTCAATATCTTAACAGACTTAGGGTGGCAACGATTAAGTTGTTGAATACTAAGGAGAGAAGCTTCGAGAGAAGTCGTTCAAGTAGATGAACTTACTTCGGGAGTGAAATCTACCCTTTAGGAGTATAGATTGGATCTTAATCAAATTGGTTTATTTAAAAGCAAGCACTATAGAGATACAGGGGTTTTTACATGACCAATTTAGGGCAAACAATACCAAGTCAATTATTTTCAATTATTTTTAATGCCAATTTCAATGCCAATTTCGAAACAAATCAACTTTTTTATACTTTTCTTGCTAACGTCTTTACTTTACTTTTATTTCTTTTCTGACGTCTTTAGGAGTATAGATGAACTTCCTTGCTAACGTCTTTACTTTACTTTTATTTCTTTTCTTTTCAATCATTTTCAATGCCAATTTCGAAACAAATCAACTTTTCCTTAAGGCAAGTAACACTCAAAGTAATTGAATTCCAAGTCAATATCTGTGGAATCGATACTCAGCTTAACTGTTGTATTACTTGCAGACCGTGTATACTTGCACGCAAAAGACTCATCTTGGCATTGTTTTATACTTTTCCAAGACATATCTTCTGCCCCTTATGCCAGCATTCACTTAGAGAGTCTACAAGTTTTTGGCGTCGTTGCTGGGGATTACAACAAAATTGATGGTTTTTAAATTTTTACTTGTCTTTTTTTACTTTTACTTTTATTTTCTTTTGTTTTATCGGTGTACGACCATAAGCTACCCTGTGGTGGACGAGTTGCCATACAATCCAGAAATTGAGAAAACCTTGCGGAGGTTAAAAAGAAGATTTTGAGATATGCAAAATCAAGGTAATAGAGGGAATGGTGTGGTGAACAATGAAGGAAAACCACTTAATAATGGGATACCGCCACCATCTGTTGTCCCAGTTTTTGATGAAGAGAGACCTATTAGAGAACATTCGGCACCAACCATTGACAATTTTGATGCAGGACTTGTTGGCACAGAGGTAAATGTTGTCAATTTTGAACTTATGCAAGTAATGATTCAAACTCTTTTGAATGTAGTTCAGTTTGATGGAGCACTTACTGCGGATCCAAGGCAACATCTAAAGCAGTTCATGGAGATTTTCCAGTTATTCTAACAAAATAAAGTACCTGAAGATACCGTGAAGTTGAAGTTATTCACTTTTTCCTTGAGAGATAGAGCTAAGGCTTCGCTCAATTCCTTGCCACCTAGCTCAATTACTTCATGGGCAGACCTATGCCAGAAGTTCTTGACAAGATTTCAGCCGACAACACTTACTGCTAAGCTGCGAGGTGAAATACTTACATTCAGGCAGGCTGAGGATGAGACCTTATATGATGCTTGGGAAAGATTTAAAGATCTATTGAGAAGGTGTCCTATGCATGGATTCCTGAATTAGACCTAAATACAAACCTTCTACAATGGATTGAATGCACAAACGAGGAATGTTGTTGATGCTTCAGCAGCTGTTTCGTTGCTTGACAAGATATATACCGAGGTTGTTGACATTCTTGAGAGGATTGCAATTAATGATTTTGAATATCATGTTGCTAGACTTGGGACCGGAATCAAAACCAATGAGAAATTTTAGGTTGATGAACTAATGTCCATCCACGCTGAGATTTCCAACCTTACTAGCATGAGAAGAACATTGCAAAAGAACAATGAGTCCCAAAAAGTTAAAGCATTAGACCCATTATATATAGTTTGTGGAGAGAATCATCATGTGGATGAATGCCCTGCCAACCCTGAATCAGTACATTTTGTCAAAAATGTTAATCGTTACTATAATCCTAACTCTAATACTTATAATGTAGGTTGGAGACAACACCCTAACTTAGCATGGAGAAATCAAGGAGGTAACCAGTACAATGCCCAGTGCCAGAATACCCAGAGGCAGAATAACAATGCCATGCCAGCTTTCAACAACAATGGCATGCCAGCATTCTATCAGAATTCCATGCCACAAAAAGCTCAAAACAATTTTCAGCATGGGTAGAGACTAAACCAATGAGGCACTCTCACAGAGTACATAGAGAGGAATTATGCCACAGTCCAAAGTTTGGCAGCATCAAGAAAAACTTGGAAGTCCAGCTTGGGCAGATTGCTAGTGCACTTAATAATCGACCCTAGGGAGCATTACCAAGCGACACAGAAGATGCTTGGCATAAAGACAATGAGCAATGCAAAGCTATAACTCTTCGGAGTGGTAAGCAGTGTGAGATGGAAAAGGTTGCTAAACGACCAATTAATTGCCAAATTAAGAAACCTGTGCCAGCAAATAATCCTAGGGAAGCAGAGAAAGAGGAAACAAAAGCAGATGATGCTAGAAATGATACCAAACAGCATACCGATACCAGCGCCGATGCCAAATAGACCGATGCTAGCACTACGTTGGCAAAGCTAGTAGAGCTGGCACGTGTTTATCCACCACTACCATTTCCAGCAAAACTTCAAAAGCATAAGCAAGACCAACAATTCAAGCACTTCTTGGAAGTCCTTAAGCAATTGCAAATCAACATTCCATTGGTAAAAGCCCTTGAGCAAATGCCCAACTATGTCAAATTCATGAGGGACATTCTGTTCAAAAAGAGGAAGTTGGGAGAGTTTGAAACTGTTGCTTTGACCGAGGGATGTAGTGCAATGATCCTAAATCAATTGCCACCAAAGCTGAAAAATTCGAGAAGTTTTACTATTCCTTGTACCATTAACAACAAATTCATGGGCAAAGCACTGTGTGATCTAGGAGCCAGCATCAACTTGATTCCAATGTCAGTTTTCAGGAAGCTTGGCATAGAAGCAAGACCCACCATGGTGACACTTCAGCTAGCAGACCGATCCTATGCACACCCCAATGGTAAGATTGAGGACGTGTTGGTAAAGGTAGACAAATTTATTTTTCCAGCTGATTTTATCATTTTGGATTATGAGGCTGACGTTAATGTCCCTATTATTTTGGGTAGACCTTTCCTTGTCACGGGTAGGGCTTTGATTGATGTCCATAAAGGGGAACTAAAAATGTGCATGAATGACCAATATGTTACATTTAATGTGTTTCAAGCTTTGAAATGTATAGAGGAACCTGATGAATGCTAAGCAGAGGAGATGATGGAGTCTATTTACACTTTAGACATGGCACAGTTATGCCATGATACAGAATTTGATGCCAGCAACTTAGATGGAATAGCGGAACTATTTGAGAAACTTGAAGAATCAGTTTTGGAGGCTGAGGAGGTTAGTTATTTTGAGCCACTACAGTTGGCCGACAGAGAGATCAAGGCACCTAGACCATCAATTGAGAAGCCACCAGCGTTGGAACTAAAACCACTGCCAGATCACTTGAAGTATGCTTATTTAGGTAAACACTCAACTCTGCCAGTGATCATTGCCACTGATCTCACTAATGATCAGGAGGAAGGATTGCTGGCAATATTACACAATTATAAGCAAGCATTGGGTTGGACCTTGGCAGATATCAAGGGTATTAGCCCAACCATTTGCATGCGAAGATTATCTTGGAGAAGTACCATGGCAAGACCATTGAAGGCCAGAGAAGGCTAAATCCGAGCATGAAAGAAGTAGTGAAAAAAAGAGATCATAAAATGGCTTGATACCGAGATTATTTATCCCATTTCTGATAGCTCATGGGTTAGCCCGGTGTAATGCATGCCAAAGAAGGGTGGCATGATCGTGGTACAAAATAGTAAAGCTGAATTGATTCCCTCTAGAACTATCATAGGATGGAGTGTGTGCATGGACTATAGGAGGCTGAACAATGCCACGAGGAAGGACCACTTCTCATTGACATTCATCGACTAGATATTGGACAAGTTGGTAGGTAAAGCTTTTTATTGTTTTTGGGATGGTTATTCAAGTTACAATCAGATTGCCATCATCTCTAATGATCAAGAGAAGACCATGTTCACGTGTCCATATGAGACGTTTGCGTTTAGAAGGATGCCATTCGACTTATGCAATGCACCTGTAACATTTTAACGTTGCATGATGTCTACTTTTTCGATATGATAGAGCACAACATAGAAGTATTCATAGATGATTTCTTAGTGTTTGGCAAGACATTTGAGGAATGTCTCCAGAGTTTGGAGCAAGTCTTGAAGAGATGCAATGAGACAAACCTAGTGTTGAACTGGAAAAAATGCAACTTCATGGTGAAGGAGGGCATTGTTCTCAGACACAAGGTAACTGAGAGAGGATTAGAAGTTGATCAAGCAAAAGTTGAGGTAATTAAGCAATTGCCGCCTCCAACAAGTGTCAAAGGTATAAGAAATTTTTAGGACATGCCGATTTTTATCGGTGTTTTATTAAAGACTTTTCAAAAATTGCCAAACCTTTATGCTTGTTTTTAGAACATAATGCCACTTTTGCATTTGACGATTCTTGTTTGAGAGCATTTCATGAACTTAAAGAGAAGTTGATCAATGCCCCTATAGTTGTGGCACTGGACTGGAATGAGCCCTTCGAGCTCATGTGTAATACCAGCGACTATACCATTGGAGTAGTCTTGGGACAAAGGCATGGCAAGGTTTTCCATGCCATCTACTATGCCAGTCGAACCTTGAATGAAGCACAACTGAACTACTCTACGACCGAGAAAGAATTTCTTACGGTTGTATTCACTTTTGACAAATTTAGATCGTATATAATGGGTAACAAAGTTGTGGTTTATACAGATTATTCGGCATTAAAGTTTCTCGTGGCAAAGAAGGATGACGAGCTCAGACTAATCTGATGGATGCTCTTCAAGAATTCGATCTTGAGATCCGAGACAAAAAAGGCAGTGAAAACTTAGTAGCTGACCATCTCTCACATTTAGAGCATCATCTTGAAGATGGTAAGACCAATTTATAAGAGATTATGAGTATTTGCTTGCAGTTAATGACATGCCATGGTATGCCGACATTGTCAATTACTTGGTAAGTAACATTCTACCACTAGACTTGGCATAAAAAGCCAAGAAAAGGTTATTGTGGGAAGTTAGGTAATACTATTGGGATGAGCCAATATTGTTCAAACAGTGTACTGACCAAGTGATCCGTTGGTGTGTGTGTGTAACCCCCTCGACCCGGTTTAGTCGCAAAACTGAACGAAGAGAGCTATATTAGGTTCACCGACGTAAACCGAGAAGAAAAACTTGGAAAACACAACCATTTTTTTTCTTTTATCTTATCTAGATGCATAATTATTAACCTACATGTACATACTAATCATAGGTGTAATCTCAACTCAATCGGGCATCGAATTGATATCCAATTGATCACAATTGTAAGATAGGGACCAAAACGTAATTCTGCAAATCTATAAGGTTTTAATTATAATTTGCTTTACCAATTTTCCATTAGTCAGGTTACAAGCATACATTCCAAATTCCTACTTAAAACGATCATCCGAACTCAGCCAATTGCATATATAACACCCAGGGACCAAAATGTAAATTCCACTATTTCAAAGGCCAATTTCGTAATTAATATTTCCAATCCTCAATTAAACCAACTACATGCTTACCGGTGAAATTTCAGGTCAAAATGATCGTTCAAACTTATTTAATTGCAAGAATATCATTCAGGGACAAAAACGGGAGAAAACAGAACCTTAAAATATACTTTTAACTAACTTAACCACTGACCGTATTGATACGCGGGAAAGAGTATTGGTACGCCTGAGCATTTTCAAAAACTCTAGATTCTAGTAGCTCAAAACCGTACCGATATGCCTCATCGAGTATCGATACGCTATGCTTAAATCTGTAGACAAGTACCGATACGGGAACCCATGTACCAATACGCTAAGCCTGAGTTGTGCTTACCAATACCGGTACAGGAACCAGTGTACCGATACGCGGTGCCTGGGAACTCCTACCTGTATCGATACGGGCACAATATAAACTTGCTCAAACAGAGAGGTAACCACTCAAACCCTCCCAACAACATTTAAGCCACATTGCCTTTATTACTACTTTAAAAACCAAACATACTTTGGTAAATCGAGTCTTGGAATTTCCTTCCTTGCTTGGTAGGACACTTGCACTCAATCAATCTGTATTGATGATAAAAGAGAGCGTAAGCAATTCATTTCTTAGGGAGGGGCGCTCAAAATACAAAACATCATCCAATGCAATTTAAAATCATTTCAAACTATCATGCCATTCTTTCAAAACATGCACTTACCCTTTATAAAATCAGTATATTAAACCATATGCAACATGTATCATGGATTCCACAGCATAATCCAATATGCAATTCCCTCTACTTAAGCCTTCTCATGCATAACATCTCATATGCAAAGCTTAAGGAGTAAAACTTGTATAAACTCAATATCCAAACCAATCCATCAACATGATACAATTAAAACATTATATTGGCTTTCAGGTGATCCATCACCATATACATATTTCCCATAAATCATCATTAACATTGGATACGCGGATTTCCCAAGAGATTTCTTAATCTCTTGCAGCTCAATGGCATGGAGTTGTGCAACACATGCACCACCTCTACACTACCAAGGCTAATCCTCCAACTTGGAGTACACAGACTCGACGCATCAACCTCTACAGCTCATGGCTGGAGTAAAAGACATCTAAGTGTTACCTTAACAACATTGGGGTTTACATGATCGGAGTAAGCACCTCTCGTACTACCTCTACAACCACGGGCGACTTATTATAATGCATTTTAAATCTTATGGCCGACCAATTATATCCGATAGCATTTCCATAACATTTTCAATTCATCATTTTCCAATATAATCCACTTTTAAAAACATACTTCTCTGTTTTCACATGCATTATTCAAATCATTTCATTGTGCATTAAACCATGCATAAGCCATGTTCATAAACATTCTTTAAAATCATGCATTACTTTCCAAATGCATCTAACATCATTTCATAACAATTCACAGCATTAAACCATACTCATTTCATGCATAAAACAGGAGGTAACCAAACATTTAACAAGTGCATTCACAAATCATTTGCCAACCAAAATCGAGAGAGAAATCTACTTTACTTACTTCCGAGTCTTAGACCAGCGTATTAAGCCTAGTCTAGACTCCCATTAAACCTTTTCAAATCTTTGAAAACCCATTCTTATCCATTTCACTCACCGACAAAGCAACGCCTCTCTTGCCGATATCAAATCAAGCCTTCGGCAACTCCTCAACACCAAGATTCGCTTCCAAACTATTTTTCCCTGTTTTAAACACATCATAACAGATGATCCAATGCATTATAATGCATCCAAACTCACAGCAAACAACAATTAACATTTTCCAGCTATAATCCTCCACAACACCATATCTCAACAACCGAAAACATCATCGATTCATCTATAACCTCAACCCAGCCATTAACTATGAATCTCTACCTTCAAACAACATATAATCAACAACCTAAAGCAACCTCAAACCTCCAGCAAACAATAATCAACCACAACAACTCAAAATTTCTTAACTATCAACCTAACAAATTAGAAATTTATTAGATTTCGAGATTCTATCATCAAAACTCACTCCATTAACATTTTGAACATCAAAATCAAGTTATAAATCAATTCTTAACTCAGCAAAAATAGATCAATTACGAAATTCCTCAATTTCCATTATAAATCACCATTTAAACCATAAATCCGAGTTTAATTAATTAAAACCCAATGAAAATCATATAAAATGGATCAAGAACTTGGGAATTTCAATAAAGAACCTTTCATTAGAGGAGAAGAACGAATCCTTACCTCCAATGCTGATTTCCCCCTTAATTGCTTGTTAAAACACGAAAATCAAGGTAGAAACAATAAGTATTTGATGTAAAATCTTTAGGAAATCAATTAGAAATCAAAACTCTATGAAATCTTGATTGTTACCTGAAGAAATTGAAGTTGGAAATGTGTTTGGCTGGAGAGAATTTGAGAGAAAAGAAGTTATAAAGTTTGTTACGTGAAATTCTTTTAAAAAGCTTAATTGTGTTTAATTAATTCTCTCCCCTATTTATACCTCATAAAAACTTAATTAAAATAGTATATTAAAGGGAGAAATCTGATAAAACCCATTCTGGATTATTAGCTCCTTAAAGATTCAAAGTTTTGACCCATTTTCAAAACAGTTTTGCAAACTTTGCATTTTGGTCACTAACTCAAAATATCCCATTTTCGAATTTCATTTTCCAAAATTGTCTTCACCAAAATCATTTATATAATTAATAAATATTTTAGACTATTTTCCATATTTTTATCCTTCATAAAAATATTTAATCTAATTTAAATCTTGAATCTCTAATCCCGGTCCACCGGACCGACTAAACTGTCCTAAAACTCCTAGGCCCAAAGCCGAGGCGTTACAACTCTCCCTCACTTAAGAAATTTCATCCTCAAAATTTACTTGAAGGAAAAAGATGTGGAAATTGCTCTTTCATGTCCGACTTACTCTCCTACGTGGCCTCCTCAACTCATCGATGCCGCCACAACACCTTAACAAGCTCTATCGTCTTCCCACGTAGAACTTTACTGTTGGTATCAAGGATCTCTACCGGTTCCTCATCATAGGACAAATTCGGCCTCAACTCAACATCCTCCACCAGCATAACACGCTATGGATCAGATCGATACCTCCTCAACATCGAAACATGGAACACATTATGAATCTTTTCCAACTCAGGAGGCAACCTCAACTGATATGCCACACGACCAACATGATCCAAAATTTCATAAGGCCCAATAAACCTCAGACTCAACTTTCCTTTACGCCCAAAGTGCATCACATTCTTCCAAGGTGAAACCTTCAAAAACACTTTGTCTCCAACAGCATACTCCACTTCCCTACGCTTCAAATCCGCGTAAGATTTATGTCAATCGGATGCTTCTTTCAAGCGATCAGACACAAGCTTCACTTTCTCATTAGTGTCCTTCAACACATGGGTCATAGAAATATACTTCTCCCCAACCTCAGCCCAACAGAGAGGCGTACGACACCTCCTACCATATAAGGCCTCATATGGAGCCATTTGAATACTCGCCTAGTAGCTATTATTGTAAGCAAATTCCACCAGAGGCAACTGATTTTCCCAAGTTCCTTCGAATTCAATAATGCAACACCTCAACATATCCTCCAAGACCTGAATCACACGCTCTGACTGTCCATCCGTCTGAAGATGATACGAAGTGCTAAAATGCAACCGAGTACCCAAAGCTCGATGCAAGTATTCTTAAAACCTCGAATGTCTATCCGACACAATCGACTTGGGCACCCCATGCAACCTCACCACCCCAGCAATATAAAGATCAGCCAATTTATCCAGAGTATACGTCGTATGCACCAACAGAAAATGTGCACACTTCGTAAACCTATCAACAATCACCCATATGGAATCATTTTTAGTTGGGGTCAAAGGTAACCCCGACACAAAATCCATGGTGATTCTCTTCCATTTCCACTACGGTATCCTCAATGGTTGCAACAACCCGGAAGGAAATTGGTGCTCAGCCTTAACATGCTGACATACCATGCACTTGGCAACAAAGTTAGCCACGTCTTTCTTCAAACCAACCCAATAATACTCATCCTTCAAACCCCGATACATCTTGGTACAACCAGGATACATAGCAAAAGGACTCGAATGAGCCTCGGTCAAAACTTTACGTCTCAACTCCTCATCACAAGGCACCACTATTCGGTCCTTGAAACACAACACTCCATCATCATTAAAATGGAAATTTGATGGTTTCCCATCCATGATATCCTGAACATGAGGTACCAACTCATCATCATACGGTTACTTCTCCTTTATCATTTGCGATAACGATGGCTTCACTTGCTGTTGCGTGTGATAAGTGCTACGTAAATGTGCAAGTATACACGTCGCAAGTAATAAAGTGATATGAGTATCGAGTATCGTCTCCACATGGATTGGTTTGGGCCACTTTGCTTAAGTTACTGCACTGTGAAAATAAAAACACAATTGATAATAGAGGTTTTAATTAACGAGAAAAGTAAAAGCAATAAACTAAAAGAATAGATGAAAGAAAAAGAGAGAATAGGCCAGGTTATCGTGAGTTGAGGTGTGATAGCCGATTGGATCGTCTTGGTAAAAGAGTGCAAGGGCAACTCAGTTGCCGTGGCAACTTGCACAGCGGGGTTACCTTGGCAACTAATCGATGGTTGCCTGGGCAACTAGCTGGGCAACTACTTGGGCGTCTGGGCAGCAACTTCAAGGTTCGGCGGAGCGTTCTTCAATGGTTTCTTCTTATCCCTAAGTCGAAACTCTAGCTACTTGTGCATGCCGAGATAATACATCCCTGCGTGAATCAAGGGTGAACAACAACCAATCTTGCGCTCCTCTTAGCCGTTGAAATCCTTAACTTATTCCTAAGCCGGATTAATCTTCACCATCAATAGATTGAATAAAGACCATACTCATTCGTTTCTTGAATCTAACTCTCCCGATATTAGATAAATAGATGAAGTTACGAGATCCTCTCCCAATTCACTCGCAAACAAGAATAAAAGCCAAGAATGAGTAAACCTTGAATAGAAAAGTGCAAACTCTTATTACCTAAACAAAATCCAATTGTTTCTCACAACAACAAAACACAATAACCCCAACCAGTCAAGTTAGTTCATGGTTAGGTTCAAAAGATATACAAAGAATAATCCCCAAACCATGAATCTAATGGAAGCAAAGAAGAAGAAGAAATCGAACTCTCTCCCTCCTTGCTATCTTGTCGAAATCTCTTCCTTCTTGCCCTTTGGAGTTTTCGAAAATCCTCTCCTCTTGCTCCTCTTTGGACTTGTCGAAATTCCCTCTTGCTCTCTCTGAATTGTCGAAATCTCCTTGCTATTTATAGGGCTAGGCCAAAGTCCTTCTTTGAGGAGGAGTTTGAGTTGGAATTAAATTATCTTTAAAGAATATAATTCTTTATTATAATTGTATTCCTACTAGAACTTCTCCTATCTTCTTGGAATTTAATTCTTCTTTAATCTCTGCATGGAAATCAAATTCCTTTGGGTTTGGGCTTTGCTCCACGTCATCTTGGGCTTGTATAGTCATTAATTTCGACATCCCTATTGCATTTTCTCTTTGTCGACAATTGCCATGGCAACTGGCTCGGCGTCTCCTTCATGCATTGCCCTGGCAACTAGCTCGGCGTCTCCTTCATGCATTGCCACGGCAACTAGCACTAGCCTTGCTTTGGCAAGTGATCCCGCACACACACAAAAACACACCAAAGCAGCATCTTTTTTCACAAAAATCACCAAGTTATGTAATCAAGCTCAACGGTGGAAAGAAACATGAATTAATGCATGAATAACTAATTATGCAACTAATATGAGCTTAAGTCTAACAATAATATGAGTAAAAGGGTAATAAAAATAGTACTTTTGAACACTTATCACGCCCCAAACTCGAACTATTGCTTGTCCTCAAGCAATGCAAACTAACAATTACGCCAAGACTTTAATCATCAAAGACATGCTTCAAACTTGAATTCAAACCTCGGAACCGTGGCACAAAGTATGATCACCTTTTAATTTTTCGGATAACACAAAAATTACCCGGAACCAAACTATAATGCTCGTGACAATGTGTGTGCGTAGTTGTGTACAAGTTGATTTTCAAGATTCTATGTGAACAATAGGCTTTTATTAATTTAATTATCGGGGCATTTATTTTTATTTTCACTAGAGCCAATTTCGGGCACCTCTAGCAAAGTAAGCAATTTCTCATTTTATTTTAGTCGACTAGAGCCAATTTCGGGCACCTCTAGCGATTCTTTAATGTGCATTAACTACTAGAGCCAGTTTCGGGCACCTCTAGCAAGAAATTAACTTTTAATTTTCAATTTTAAATTTACCCTAATTTTAAGCAACCTAAATTCACTAAGTTTCTTTCAATCAACAAGCCACAACCGTGTAAAAGTTACAAAAAATTCCGCATCATAGTAAAATTCTAAGTTCTTTTCATGCAATCCTAAAATTAAAGGTTCTTTCAATTAAGTGCTGTGGCAAAAATTCATCATTGGATATTCAACAAGTCTTAAGCAATTAAATCCAATTAAAGGAATGGAAAGTAACATATGCAACCTATATGTGATTGCTAAAGAGAAATGCAACTAAACATGAAACTAACTAGAAACCAACACCCCCCCAAACTCGAGAGAAGCATTGTCCTCAATGCATGTAAGAGTGAAACAAAATTTAAAAGAAACTAAATGAAATGAGTTAGTCGAAGAGGTCGTCACCTCGAGTGATAAGTTTCCTTCGTGCCGTTTGCTTGATTCATTTTTCAGTCGGTGGTTGAATGCTGGTGCCGTGTGAATAGCATTGCTTTGATTTGATCCATGTTTGCCGATGCAGGTTCACTTGCATGGGCATCAGTAGTTCCCGAAGCCATAGTTGTTGCCTGGGCATCGCCAGTTTCTGTTGTGGTTGCTGTGGCAAGTAGTCGGTAGTGAATTTCCTTAGCATGGTGGTTGTGAGTCTTGTTGTGGAAAAGAAAACCTGGAAACTAAAGATAATGAAGAAAAATAAAATATATCCTAAAAAATAAAGAGAAAAAATAACCAAAAATAATAGAACAAAATAGTTCAAAAAATAAAAATAAAAATAAATGTATCAGTAGTTGCCGTGGGGTCGAGGGTTGTCGAGGCATGCACATCCATGGTTGTCGAGGCGTGCGCATCCATGGTTGCCGAGGCGTGCGCGTTCATGGTTGCCGAGGCGTGCGTATCAGGAGTTGCTGTGGTGTTGAAGGTTGCCGTTTTCGATACTTCTTATAGTCCATCCGCACCCTCCATCGGGTGATAATATTGCCCAAAAAGAGTTGGGCCAATGTGCTCCCAGCTACTCCCTTTTGCATTACCATGGTGGAGGTGTCTTTCTTCTTTGTTCGCTTGTAGTCCATGTATACTCTCCACCTTGCTACTATTCCTGAAGGCACAAATATATTAATAGGAAAAATTATATCCATTCTCAACCATTCAATTACCTCATTCTTGTCGACTTCTATCATGGTTGGATGTAGCCTTTGTTGTCGTGGCAATTACTTTTTCTTTTGGCCTCTCAAACATCTCCATTAGTAGAGATTTCGATGGCTTCAAATCTACCAACCTCGGTTCCTCAAGACATACCTGCAATGGACGAGGTAAGTTTTTAAAGAATTCAAAAGGTTCAACTATTACCTGCTCATATTCCATTGGCAAAGTATTATCATCTCGTTGATCTTGCATGTGGTCGTGTAATTGCCGTGGCAATTGTAGATGAGAGCAATCTACACATTCCTGTTTCAATATCAACGTTATAACTTTATGGGCATCAGGTTCCTCAGAATTTGCTGTAGTATTGTTGTTCTCAGCTTCACCGAGTGTTGTCGCGGCATTGCTCTGTTCAGGCTCCTCAATCATTGCCGAGGCAATTTGTTGTTCAAGCTCATCATGTGTTGGGCAGTCTCTCTCATTGGCATCCTCTTGACTTTGAGGTTCTAGTTGTTCCTCACACATCGGAGAGATTTCTTTGTATTGCTCCTTATCCTCTTGCCTTGGGACGTCAGTATCCCTAGGAATGAATTGTTGGTGCATGTTATCCATGACATATGTGGATCTCCCCAATTGATCTTCTGAATCCCCTAAGGTTGCATCCCACTGAGCTATCCTCGTATCCATAGATTTTGATAGTTCTTGAATCTCTTCAATTGATCCGTCAAGTCTAGCCAAGGAAGCTAGTAACGTTTCCTCCAAGGAATTGGAATGCTCTTGAAAAGGACTACATTGCCATGGCATATCTCATTGTCGCGGCAAAATTGTTATGGTAAAAAAAATTTTGAGCTTTTTGACCATACCATGAAGAATTGTGCTGCTGGTTCCCTCTATGGTCCTCCATGTAGTTATATGCACCAAAAATGTGAGGGCAATTTTCAAACACATGATGTTCTCCACACATAGCACAAGATTTTTCCACGGTATAAGTTCTTTGGGCTTTTCTCGGTTGGTATAGTTAATCATCAAAGGGTGCAAGGAACTCTTGATTGGATTGATTCATATCTTCCAACATCATCTCTCGAATAGATTGGCTTTTATTTCCCGACATGTTGATGTTCCTTAACTTGTAGCGCACCTAATTTTTTTTTGATAAAACAAACAAAAAGAAAAGTTAGTAAAACTAAGAGAAAAAAAATGCAATAACAAAAACAACTAACACCAATTGCCAATCCCCGGAAACGGCGCCAAAAACTTGTTGCGTGTGATAAGTGCTACGCAAATGTGCAAGTATACACGTCGCAAGTAATAAAGTGATATGAGTATCGAGTATCGTCTCCACAGGGATTGGTTTGGGCCACTTTGCTTAAGTTCTTGACCTTTGTGAAAATAAAAACACAATTGATAATAGAGGTTTTAATTAACGAGAAAAGTAAAAGCAATAAACTAAAAGAATAGATGAAAGAAAAAGAGAGAATAGGCCAGGTTATCGTGAGTTGAGGTGTGATAGCCGATTGGATCGTCTTGGTAAAAGAGTGCAAGGGCAACTCAGTTGCCGTGGCAACTTGCACAGCGGGGTTACCTTGGCAACTAATCGATGGTTGCCTGGGCAACTAGCTGGGCAACTACTTGGGCGTCTGGGCAGCAACTTCAAGGTTCGGCGGAGCGTTCTTCAATGGTTTCTTCTTATCCCTAAGTCGAAACTCTAGCTACTTGTGCATGCCTTGATAATACATCCCTGCGTGAATCAAGGGTGAACAACAACCAATCTTGCGCTCCTCTTAGCCGTTAAAATCCTTAACTTATTCCTAAGCCGGATTAATCTTCACCATCAATAGATTGAATAAAGACCATACTCATTCGTTTCTTGAATCTAACTCTCCCGATATTAGATAAATAGATGAAGTTACGAGATCCTCTCCCAATTCACTCGCAAACAAGAATAAAAGCCAAGAATGAGTAAACATTGAATAGAAAAGTGCAAACTCTTATTACCTAAACAAAATCCAATTGTTTCTCACAACAACAAAACACAATAACCCCAACCAGTCAAGTTAGTTCATGGTTGGGTTCAAAAGATATACAAAGAATAATCCCCAAACCATGAATCTAATGGAAGCAAAGAAGAAGAAGAAATCGAACTCTCTCCCTCCTTGCTATCTTGTCGAAATCTCTTCCTTCTTGCCCTTTGGAGTTTTCGAAAATCCTCTCCTCTTGCTCCTCTTTGGACTTGTCGAAATTCCCTCTTGCTCTCTCTGAATTGTCGAAATCTCCTTGCTATTTATAGGGCTAGGCCAAAGTCCTTCTTTGAGGAGGAGTTTGAGTTGGAATTAAATTATTTTTAAAGAATATAATTCTTTATTATAATTGTATTCCTACTAGAACTTCTCCTATCTTCTTGGAATTTAATTCTTCTTTAATCTCTGCATGGAAATCAAATTCCTTTGGGTTTGGGCTTTGCTCCACGTCATCTTGGGCTTGTATAGTCATTAATTTCGACATCCCTATTGCATTTTCTCTTTGTCGACAATTGCCATGGCAACTGGCTCGGCGTCTCCTTCATGCATTGCCCTGGCAACTAGCTCGGCGTCTCCTTATGCATTGCCCTGGCAACTAGCACTAGCCTTGCTTTGGCAAGTGATCCTGCACACACACACAAAAACACACCAAAGCAGCATCTTTTTCCACAAAAATCACCAAGTTATGTAATCAAGCTCAACGGTGGAAAGAAACATGAATTAATGCATGCATAACTAATTATGCAACTAATATGAGCTTAAGTCTAACAATAATATGAGTAAAAAGGGTAATAAAATAGTACTTTTGAACACTTATCACTTGCAACTCGGTCAATAAACCTCCATCACAAGTTACACTTAACCGAGCAAACATAGCTCTCAACTCAACCACGGCTTTTCTACTCAAAGCATCCGCCACCACATTCGCTTTACCTGGATGATACTCAATGGTCAAATCATAATCCTTAAGCAACTCCAACCATCGTCGTTACCTAAGATTCAACTCCTTCTGCGACATTAGATACTTCAAACTTTTGTGATCCGTGTACACCACACACCTCTCACCATAAAGGTAATGCCTCAAAATCTTTAATGCAAACACCACTGCGGCAAGCTCAAGATCATGGGTAGGATAGTTATGCTCATACACATTCAATTGCCTAGATGCGTAAGCCACAACTTTCCAACCTTGCATCAACACACACCCCAAACCAACATAGGATGCATCTCTATACACCACAAACTCCTTTTCTGACTCAGGTTGAATCAAGATTGGAGCTTGAGTTAAGGCATCATTCAAATTTTTAAAAGCTTGTTGTCGATCCTC
Source organism: Hibiscus mutabilis (assembly GCA_019671005.1). Lineage (NCBI taxonomy): Eukaryota > Viridiplantae > Streptophyta > Magnoliopsida > Malvales > Malvaceae > Hibiscus > Hibiscus mutabilis. The sequence goes on from CM033741.1 coordinate 9,856,062, forward strand.
TGTCTACCCAAAACGAACTTTCTTCTACAATAATTTGGTCAAAAGAGCCACAATCTTCAAAAAACCATCTACAAACCGACAATAATATTCAGCCAATCCAAGGAAACTACGCACCTCCGTAATCGACCTAGGTGGCTTCCAATTCGCCACAACCTCAATCTTTTATGGATCCACACGAATTCCCTCAACTGACACCATATGCCCAAGGAAAACCACTTCCTTCAACCAAAACTCATATTTACTCAACTTAGCATATAACTGATTATCTAGTAATCTCTGGAGCACAATCCGCAAATGCTCATCATGATCTTTCTCGGTACGAGAGTACACAAGAATATCATCAATAAACATCACCATAAATTAATCTAAGAACTCGTGAAACACCCGATTCATCATATCCATAAATGCAGCTGGTGCATTGGTCAACCGAAACGGTATCACCAGAAACTCATAATGCCTATACCTCGTACGAAAAATAGTCTTGGGCATATCCACATCCTTCACTTTCAGCTGATAGTACTTGGACCTCAAATCTATCTTAGAGAACACCGAAGCACCCCTAAACTGATCAAACAAATCATCAATTCACGGAAAGGGATATTTGTTCTTAATTGTCAACTTATTCAGTTGTCGATAATCGATGCATATCCTCATTGTACCATCTTTTTTCTTTACAAACAACACCGGCGCATCCCAAGGTGAAACACTAGGTCTAATGAAACCTCGATCAAGCAGCTCTTGCAACTGCATCTTCAACTCCTTCAATTCCTTAGGTGCCATGAGATAAGGCGCAACGGACATCGGAGTCGTATCAACATACGTCTCGATTTTAAACTCCACCTCCCTATCCGGTGGCAACCCTGTTAACTCTTCAGGAAAAACTCCTAGAAAATCATAAACTGTGTGGATGTCCTGCACATGTACATCCTTAGATCCAGAATTCATAACATAGGCCAAATACGCCTGACATCCAAGTTCTATCATTCAACTTGCTTCCAAAGCTGATACAACATTGGCAAGGAACTTTACATTCTTGCCAACCACCACAACTTCATAATCATCAGCAAGACGCAAAGATATCCGTTTGGTTTCAAAATCCACAACCGCCCTATGCTCGGATAACCAGTCCATCCCCAAAATTATATCAAAATCATAGAATGGCAACTCCATCAAAACCACGACAAACACATGATCTTGCACTGTCAAAGGACACCTACGGGTCAACTTCCTAACCACAATCGTCTTGCCCAAAGAACTAGTTACTCGAACACCAACATTCAAAATCTTAACAGGTATATCAAGTAACTGTGCATGCTCACTCAGAATATATGAATGAGTAGAACCAAAATCAACCAATGAAAATAACGGCAAAGATTACAAAGTAAAGGTACTTGTAATCACATCAGTATCGTTGTGTCCCTCGCGATGCGCATACACCATCGCGGGACCTTCACCCTCTCGGCTAGAAATATCCTCGTCCACGCCATCGACCTCTTGGTGCAACCACAGCTGGTGTAGGAGCCTGTGCACCCCTAGCTAACATAGGGCAATCATACCTCACATGATCAGTCGAACCACAACTCCAGTAAGCATTAGCTGCAACAGGTGCAAGAACTGGACCAACTTGTCCTACCTGTGGACAGTCGCGTCTAACATGGTCCCGAGATCTACAATCCCAGCAAACCTTATCCGACCTCCAATAAACCTCAGAATGTCTTTTCCCACACTGACCACACTCAGGTATCCCACCTTCAAAACTCTGCCCTAACTGACCTCTCCGCCTAAGCTCTGGTCGATGTCTCCAGTCACGGTGCCTCTTATACCGACCACCACCAATATTAGAATCAACGGCTCTCTTACTATGACCAGATCCTCCAACACGGGATGTCAAACCTAAATTCTGCTCAATATCCTTGGCTCTCGAAACCAGTACGTCAAAATCAACATACTCTATAGCCAACATATATGTCTTAACCTCCTGCGTCAATCCATAACGAAAGCGGTCACAATGACTCCTCTCATCGGGCACCAGCTCTGAAGCATACTGACTCAACCTCACAAACTGAATCTCATACTCAGATATCGACATATCCTATTGCACCAAGGCTATGAACTCGCGTTTCTTCTCATCTTGGTATCTAGCTCTAAGATATTTTTTCTTGAAGACAGTCTGGAATGTTTCCCATATCACATTGCCAGGCTCCATTCCCAGAATCACTGTATTCCACCAGCTATACGTATCTCCCTGCAACACAGATATAGCACATCCAAGCTTACGATCCGCAAAGCAAGCCATCTGATCCAAGATACGATCGGTGCTGGCAAACTACTCTTTAGAAGCCTCAAGCATCAATCCTCTAAACTCGACCCCTTCCAGGCCACGTAAACAGTCTAAGGGTAATCCTAGATTAACAACAGCAACCAGTGCTGGTGCAGGCACATGCACTCCAACCATCGCAGCCTAAAACGCTCCTGTCATTGCCTAAATCAAAGGAGTCATATCACCCATCGCTGGCCCAGCTGGTACTTGTTCCACACCCGCAGGTGGATTCGGCGGAGGAGGCGGCAACCCCTCAATAGGCATAAAATTATTCTCATCACCCTGCCTCTCCACATTCATATTAGAACATAATTCTCTCCTCGATGGCATCATAAACAAAGAATCTATGGCATGATAATACGCCAAAACAAAAACGATTAGGCCATCTTCAAGCAAGGGTCCAAGACTTCCATTTCAAATCAAAAACATTTTATATCAGTAGTAATAAGGCAATGTGTCCCAAATCACACCCTAACATGGCATATAACACACAATCAATCACCAGGTATGGCAATCAACTCAAATCAATCAACATACATATCAAACAGCTTCCCAACATACATAAACCAACCATAACACACTCCCAACAATCATAAATTGGCTCTGATACCAACAAATGTAACCCCCTCGACCCGACCTAGTCGCGAAACCGAACCAAGCGAGCTATAGTAGGTTTACCAAAGTAAATCGAGAAGAAGAACTTGGAAAACACAACCTTTTTCTTTTATCTTATCTAGAGGCATAATTATTAACCTACATGTACATACTGATCATAGGTTTAATCTCAATTCAATCGGGCATCCAATTGATCACAATTGCAAGATAGGGGCCAAAACGTAATTCTGCATTTCTATAAGGGTTTACTTATAATTTTCTTTACCAATTTTCCATTAGTCAGGTTACAAGAATACATGCCAATATCCTACTTAAAACATCACCCGAATTCATCCAATTGCATATATAACACCCATGGACCAAAATATAAATTCCATTATTTCAAAGGCCAATTTCGTAAATAATATTGTCAATCTTCAATTAAACCAATTACATGATTACTGGTGAAATTTTAGGTCAAAATGATCGTTCAAACTCATTTAATTGCAAGAATATCATTCAGGGACTAAAACGGGAGAAAACAGAACCTTAAAATATACTTTTAACTAACTTAACCACTGATCGTATCGATATGCGGGAAAGGGTATCAGTACGCCTGAGCATTTTCAAAAACTCCAGATTCTAGTAGCTTAAAATCGTACCAATACGCCTCTTCGAGTATCAATATGCTATGCTTAAATCTGTAGACACGTACCGATACGGGAACCCGTGTATCGATACGCTAAGCCTGAGTTTTGCTTACCCGTACTGGTACGGGAACCCGTGTACCGATACGCATTGCCTGGGAATGCCTACTTGTATCGATACAGACACACGCATATCGATACGCCTGACCTGTGATGTCAAAATTTTACTGGTTTTTAATATTGTTTTGGGATTCTAACACACATGCATGCTTCCAACAATCAAGTAACATCATCATAGATCATTTACCATCAAACTACCATAGATTAATCATCAAATAATGATCAACATGTTTCAAAGGTAGCTATAAGCATGCCTCCTAATACTCAAGCAACCAAAACATGAACCGTAAGCAAACTTCAACAAATCAAGCTTATCACAAGACCAAAGCCACAATATAAACTTGCTCAAACAGAGAGGTAACCACTCAAACCCTCCCAACAACATTTAAGCCACATTGCCTTTATTACTACTTTAAAACCCAAACATACTTCGGTAAATCGAGTCTTGGAATTTGCTTCCTTGCTTGCTAGGCCACTTGCACTCAATCAATCTGCATTGATGATAAAAGAGAGCGTAAGCAATTCATTGCTTAGTGAGGAGCGCTCAAAATACAAAACATCATCCAATGCAATTTAAAACCATTTCAAACCATCATGCCATTCTTTCAAAACATACACTTACTCTTTATAAAATCAGCATATTAAACCATATGAAACATGTATCATGGATTCCACAGCATAATCCCATATGCAATTCCCTCAACTTAAGCCTTCCCATGCATAATGTTAAGTGTTCAAAATTACTATTTTTATTACCCTATTTATTCATATTATTGCTAGACTTAGGCTCATATTAGTTGCATTATTAGTCATTCATGCATGTTTGCATCGTTTCCTTGGTGGGCAAGCTTGATTTCATAATTTACTCAATTTTGTGGAAAAAGATACTGCTTTGGTGTGTTTTGTGTGTGTGTGTGTGCAGAATCACTTGCCAAAGCAAGGCTGGAACCAGTTGCCAGGGCAATGCATGAAAGAGATGTCGAGCTAGTTGCCAGGGCAATGTATGAAGGAGATGCCGAGCTAGTTGCCAAGGCAATTTTCGACAAGGAATAAGATGATATGGTAGTCGAAATTGATGACTAGATAAGCCCAAGATGACGTGGAGCAAAGTTAAATCCCAAAGGAGTTTGATTTCTATGAAGAGGTTAAAGAGAAATTAAATCCCAAGAAGATAGGAGAAGTTCTAGAAGGAATTTAAATATAATAAAGAATTATATTCTTTAAAGATAATTTAATTCCAACTTAACTTCCTCCTCAAAAAAGACTTTGACCTAGCCCTATAAATTAAAGACCATGCCGTCAACTCCAAGGGGGAGAGAGGAGAGAAATTTTGACAAGATCAAATGGGGAGATATCGACAAAGAGGCTTCAACCATTCTTCATCTTTTTCTTCTTTGTTCAACTAGGTTTATGCTAGGAATTCTTTATCTTGTGTTTCTTTGGAACCTAGCCATGAACTAAATCTACTTGGCTAAGGTTATTGTGTCTTGTGGTTGTGAGAAACAATTGGATTTTGTTTAGGTAATAAGAGTTTGCACTTTCAATTCAAGGTTTACTCATTCTTGGTTCTTATTCTTGTTTGCGAGTGAATTGGGAGAGGATCTCGTAACTTCATCTATTTATCTAATATCGGGAGAGTTAGATTCAAGAAACAAATGAGTATGGTCTTTTTTCAATCTATTGATGGTGAAGATTAATTCGGCTTAGGAATAAGTTAAGGATTTCAACGGCTAAGAGGAACGCATGATTGGTTGTTGTTCACCCTTTATTCACGCAGTGATGTATTATCAAGGCATGCACAAATAGCTAGAGTTTTGACTTAGGGATAAGAATAAACCATTGAAGAACGCTCCACCGAACCTTGAAGTTGCTGCCCAGCCGCCCAAGTAGTTGCCCAGCTAGTCACCTAGGCAACCATCGATTAGTTGCCACGGCAACTGAGTTGCCCTTGCACTCTTTTACCTAGACGATCCAATCGGCTATCACACCTCAACTCACGATAACCTGGCCTAATCTCTCTCATTTAATTAGATCTTCTTTTACTTTATTGCTTTCTAGTTTAGTTGTTAGTTAAAACTCCTACAATCTTCTACTTGTGTTCTTTTACTTTTTACAGTGCAAGAAATTAGATTCTTGAAGTGGCACCAATCCCTGTGGAGACGATATCTTTTATACTATAACTTGCGACGTGTACACTTGCACAATTGTGGAGCACTTATTACGCGCAACAAGTTTTTGGCGCCGTTGTCGGGGATTGGAAATAGCAACTTTGTGTTTATTTTCTTGTACCTTTTTTATTTTTCTTGTTTAAAATTCAAAAGGTTAACAAACTTTGGTTTGGCATTGGTATATGACCAGGGCGAGACCGATTACACCAGAATATCCCTTTGATCCAGAAATCAAACGAACCTTGCAAAGACTTAGACAAAGGTTAAGAGTAGCAATGGCTAATCAAGACGACAATACGAATCAAGATGTTCCAGCAAGAGGATGAGTAATTCTTGCATGAAACAAAACTATTCCAGACTATCTTGAAGAAGAACTTGAAGGACTTAATCCAGGAGTTGTCACACCTGAAATTGAAGCCGACCACTTTGAGTTGAAACCGGTGATGTTTAATGTGATCAACACAATTGGTCAATTTGGCGGCTCAGCAACTGAAGATGTACGACAACATCTTAAATCTTTCCTCGAGATTTGCAATTCATTCAAAATACAAAGAGTCACCCCCGATGTTTTACGACTAAGATTATTCCCCTACTCACTGAGGGATAGGACGAAAGCATGGTTGAATAGTATTCATGTCGGATCAATAGGATCTTGGACCGATCTTTGTCATGATTTCCTTGCTAGATTTAATCCTACAAATTTGACTGATAGGCTTCGTAATGAAATTACTTCTTTTCGGCATGCAGATGATGAATCCATGTACGAGGCTTGGGAGCGATATAGAGAACTTCTACACAAATGCCCCATACACGGATTCCCAGTGTGGACACAAGTAACAATGTTCTACAACGCTGTGAATACACCAACAAGGATGATGCTAGATGCCTCAGCAAACGGCATACTCCTAGATATGTCGTCGGAGGAAGCAATGCAAATTTTAAACAGGCTTGCCAAGAATGATTATCAATTCCCATCTGCTAGAAGAAGAGGAGTTAGACGCCAAGCCATAATACATGAACTGGGATCATCAAACTCAATTTCGGCACAATTGGCCACTCTAACCAAGATGGTCCAGAACATGCAAAAACCAAACAACACATAGGAGGTCAAGGTAATGGATTCCTTTTGTGAGTTACGTGGTGGTAACCATGATTCTTCTGAATGTATGCAGAATTCAGAATCCAGCTTTTATGTGGGGAATTACAATCGGAACAACAATGTGATGTCCAATACATACAATCCAGCTTGGAAGAAGCACCCGAATTTTTCATGGAGTAATCCCAACAATGCTCTAAACCAGAACAATCAGAACGCACAAGCATCGGGATTCTAGCAGAATATGCCACGGCAACAGTTTCCGCAGCAACAACCGACAACATCTAGTTCTTTGGAAAATTCTCTCAATGTTTTTATGTTGAAAACTGAATCTTATATGGCTGAGAATAGTAACTTCATAAAAAGAACTGATGCTTTTATTAACAGGACTGAGATAAGATTGCAAAACCAAGAGGCGGCAATCAAATCATTGGAAAATCAAGTCGGACAATTTGCTCAAAACCTGAATGCTAGACCGCAAGGAGGTTTACCTAGCGATACTGAAGTCGCAAGAGGAACTGGCCATGAGCAATGTAAGGCGATCACCACTAGAAGTGGCCAACAACTTAAAGAGGCTCAAGCTCGTTCATCAAACAAAACTCCACAAAAAGAACAAGACGAACTCAGCAGCAAGGCCTCAGATGCTGAACCAGGAATTGCCGCGACAACCAGCGATAAGCATGCCTCGGCAACCGGCGATAAGGATGCCTCGACAACCAACGATAGGCACGCTACGACAACCCCAGTTGACGGTGCCTCGGCAACTCCAGTTGCCCGGCAATGCCATCAATCAGGTTCCAGACCAATGAAAAGATCGAAGATATCCGACTTCCACCACCATTCCCACAGAGGTTGAAGCGACAAAAGAAAGAATATCAATTCAAGATGTTCCTTGATATCCTAAAGCAAGTCCACATCAACTTGCCGTTGGTTGAAGCAATTGAACAAATGCCGAACTATGCCAAGTTTCTTAAAGACATTGTGTCCAAGAGAACAATGCTATGAGAGTTTGAAACAGTTGCCGCAACAGAGGGATGCATGGCCATGTTGCACAATCGCATGCCACCCAAGTTGAAGGATCCTGGAAGTTTCACAATACCCTATTCCATCGGAAACCACTATGTCGGGAAAGCATTCTGTGACCTTGGAGCAAGCATAAACTTGATGCCTAAATCGGTTTTCCAGAAACTAGGAATCGGGAAGGCAAGACCTACAACAGTTACGCTACAGCTAGCCGACAGATCCTATGTGCATCCAGAGGGAAAAACTGAAGACATACTGGTAAAAGTCGATAAATTTATTTTTCCCGCTGACTTTATTGTTTTGGATTGTGAAGCAGATGAACATGCACCTATCATTCTCGGAAGACCCTTCCTAGCAACAGGGAGAACCTTGATCGATGTTGAAAAGGGAGAACTCTCAATGAGGGTTAATGACCAACAAATTAAACTAAATGTGTTCCAAACACTAAGGCATGCCGATGATCCGGAAGAATACCAACTTCTCCATGCCATGGCAGAGTTTAACTTCGACGAGGAGTTTAGTTGCCTCGGTAACTACATTTCCGATCAAGAGGAACCTGGGGAGTATGAAGAACCGATCGATGAGGAACAACAAGAAGAGGCAAATTGGTTAGTCAATCGACCAGGTACATACTTTGAACCACTGGATTACTCAGGTAAGGAAGGTAAGCTCGAAAAGCCCTCTATTGAAAAACCACCGATTCTTGAGTTGAAACAGTTGCCAGAGCAACTAAAATATGCTTACTTGGGAACCGATAAAACATTGCATGTAATTATTTCCTCTAAGTTACAGCCTGAGAAGGAAAAGAAGCTGATCAAAATGTTGATGCTGCACAAGAAGGCAATAGGGTGGACAATTGCTGACTTAAAGGAAATTAGCCCTGCAGTGTGCATGCACAAGATTTTGTTGGAAAATGATCACAAACCTTCGATTGAGGCCTAGAGGAGACTAAATCATGCCATGAAAGGGGTTGTAATGAAAGAAATCATCAAGTGGCTTGACGTCGGCATCATATACCCTATCTCTGATAGTACATGGGTAAGTCCGGTACAATGCGTACCAAAAAAAGGAGGTATAACGGTGGTAAGTAATGAAAACAATGAACTCATTCCAACCAGGACTATGACCGGTTGGAGGGTTTGTATGGATTACCGAAAGCTAAACAAAGCCACTAGGAAAGATCACTTCCCATTACCCTTTATTGACCAAATGCTTGACCGTCTTGCAGGTAAACCCCTTTATTGTTTTCTTGATGGTTATTCAGGTTACAATCAAATTTCCATAGCACCAGAAGATTAAGAAAAGACAACCTTCACATGCCCATACGGTACTTATACTTTCCGAAGGATGCCGTTCGGATTATGTAACGCCCTGGCAACCTTCCAAAGATGCATGATGGCACTCTTTTCAGACATGGTCGAAGACTTCCTTGAGATCTTCATGGGTGATTTTTCCGTTTTTGGTAATAACTTCGACAGCTGCCTCGGTAATTTAGAAAAGGTGTTGGCAAGATGTGAAGAAACCGATTTAGTCCTTAATTGGGAGAAGTGCCATTTTATGGTAGATGAAGGAATAGTGCTCGGCCACAAGATTTCATCCAAGGGAATTGAAGTAGAAAAAGCCAAGGTGGACGTGATCGAGAGATTACCCCCATCAAGTTCGGTTAAAGGAATTCGAAGGTTTCTTAGACATGCAGGTTTTTACAGGAGGTTCATTCATAATTTTTCTAAAATTACTAAACCCTTGTGCAATTTTCTTGAACAGGACAAAGTCTTCAATTTTGATGATTCTTGCACCCAAGCATTCGAAACCCTAAAGGAAAAGCTTGCCTCGGCACCCATTGTCGTTCCACCAGATTGGACGCTACCTTTTGAGCTCATGTGTGATGCAAGTGATTTCGCGGTAGGAGCAGTCCTAGGCCAACGCACAGGTAAGACCTTTCATGTGATATACTACGGTAGTAAAACTCTTAATAGTGCTCAAGTGAATTACACGACAACGGAGAAAGAGTTACTAGCCGTAGTTTTCGCATTTGACAAGTTCTAATCCTATTTGATTGGTACAAAGGTAATTGTTCATAAGGACCATTCGGCAATTAAGTTTCTACTTGCTAAAAAAGATGCCAAACCTCGTTTGATTCGTTGGATATTACTTTTACAAGAGTTTGACATTGAAATTAAGGACAGAAAAGGAACAGAAAATCAAGTGGTCGATCACTTATCACTCTTAGAACGCAATAGGGAGGAGGACGCGGATTTAGAGATATATGATGCATTCCCGGATGAGCAACTGTTAGTTGCCTCGGCAACCATGGATGTGCACGCCTCGGCAACCCCTGAAGCCTCAGCAACCATGGATGCGCATGCCTCGATAACCCTCGACAATTCAGCAACTCTCGACGCGCACGCCGTGGTAACCACTGATACGCACGCCTCGGCAACCATGGACGTACACGCCTCAGCAACCCCTGACGCCTCGACAACCATGGATGCGCATGCTTCGGCAACCCTCAACGCCTCAGCAATTCTTGACGCGCACGTCTCGGCAACTCCAGATACGCATGCCGCGGGAACCACTGATGCGTACGCCTTGGCAACCCTTGACGCGCATGCCGCAGAAACTCTAGACACACACGCCTTGGCAACCATAGAAGCAGTTGCCACGATAGCACATGCCTCGGCAATACCCTGGTACACAGATTTAGTTAATTTCCTTGTTTGTGGTCTTTTACCTTATGGCCTTACTCACCAAGGGAAGAAGCGATTCTGCCATGATGCTAAGCATTACTTTTGGGATGAGCCTCTTATGTTTAAACAATGTGCAGATTAGGTTATACGCCGATGTGTCCCTGAAGAGGAGCAGCAAAATGTACTCTGGCAATGCCATTCTTCACCATATGAAGGACATTTTGGAGGAACACGTACCGTGGCCAAAGTTTTGCAATTCGGTTTGTATTGGCCAACACTGTACAAAGATGCCCAAGAGTTTTACAAGCAATGTGATCGATGCCAGAGGACGGGCAATATCTCTAGACGACATGAGATGCCTCTCCAAAACATCATCGAGGTGGAATTGTTTGATGTATGGGGGATTGATTTTATGGGACCTTTCTCATATTTATTCGGCAACCTCTACATTCTACTTACCGTTGACTACGTGTCTAAATGGGTTGAGGCAGCTGCAGTTCCCACCAACGATTCCAGAACCGCGCAACGATTCTTGCAGAAAAATATATTTACACGGTTTAGGATGCCGAGAGCAATTATCATTGATGAAGGCAAGCACTTCGACAACAAACTCATCGCCAAGATGTTACAGCGCTTTGGTGTATCACACAAAATTACGACGGCATATCACCCATAAACCAATGGGCAAGCAGAAATTTCCAACCGGGAATTGAAGGGTATACTCGAGAAAGTTGTAAATCCCTCTATGAAGGATTGGTCAGTAAGACTGATGACACACTTTGGGCATATCGCACTACATTCAAAACACCCTTAGGTATGTCCCCCTTCCGATTTGTCTATGGCAAAACATGCCATCTACCGATGGAAATCGAATACAAGGCATATTGGGCAATCAAGACCGTGAATATGGATTGGGAAAGTACCGGGCAAAAGCATTTGTTGGACCTCAACGAGATAGAAGAATTTCGTGCACTCACCTATAACAATGCACGAATCTACAAGGAGAAAACAAAGCAATGGCATGACAAGAAACTATTATCGCGGTAATTCAGGCCAGGGCAACTAGTTCTCTTATTCAATTCTCGGCTAAAACTTTTCCCGGGAAATCTGAAATCAAGATGGTCGAGACCATTCGAAGTTGTCAAACCATTCTCCCATGGTGCCGTGATAATCAAGTCCATCACTGACGAACATGAATTCAAAGTTAATGGACAAAGATTGAAGCACTACAACGGTGCCCATGTGGAACGTAACAAAGAAGTGGTCACCTTAGGAGATGACCACTTCTTTTTCTTTTTCTTTTTCTTTTCTTTTTTTCGAACTATTTTTTTATTTAATTTCGATATTTTTTCTTTTTAGGATAAATTTATTTATTTTCTTTAAGATTAAAACTACATCTTTATTTATTTTCTTTTATTAGTTTATCTTTAATTTTAATCTTTATTTTATTTGTTTTTGAATTGTAGGAAAAGAGTTCAAGATAAAAGAGGAATTTTGATTCAAGAAGGAAACTTCTTCAGCAAGAAAATTAATGGGCTGAATCTAAGGCTTATATAAAGCCTCAAACTTACCCTAAATAAACCCCATAGCCGTCACCCTTCCTCTAAATCGAAACCCCTAGCCCACCATATTTACTACCTATCTTTTCTATATAGCCCATCACCCTTAACTTCCAAGAAACCTATTCCTACTTTTCATCTTGCAACTCTTTAGTTTCTTTTGCTTTCTTTTCTTTGTTTTTACCAAACTCACAACCAAGATCATCCATGGCATCCAAAATTGAATTTTTGGTTCATCCAAGTTCCTCCAAAGAACCAAGATACAAGAAGTTTGCTACACTGGTGGTTCAAGAAAGATTTCACTCCAAGTCTGAAAGCCGGAAGATTTGCGAAGAACAAGGCTTTGAATACTCCAACTCTCATCAATATTTCGGCCTTGAACCATTCATCTTCGAAAGGATTGCACATCAAAAGTGGCAAATCTTTTGCCATCAATTAGAACCGGGTAACATCTCATGGGTAAGAGAATTCATGCTCACTCACCTAACCCGGATAATCCTTATGTTTTTATTCGTGACAAGGCTATACTCATAAGCCCCGAAAACATTGACACATTTTACAGGCTCTACATTGAGAAGGACGAGCATCAAGCCTTTGTTGATCAACTCACGCCCAAGCAACTCGACAAGGTGCTTCAAGAACTCACTCTACCAGGAACTCATTGGAATGATGGTAAATACAAGGGCACGGTAAATTACCTTCGGCTTAAACCCGAGGCAAAATTATGGAATAAGTTTGTTAAAACTTCTTTATTGCCCACCACACACAATACCACCGTTGATACACCTCGCCTTTTACTCATACATTCTATCTTGCATAATCACATCATTAACATTGGAAAAATTATTTGTGATGAGATTTTTGTATGTAGCACAAAAGACAAGGGTTATCTTTTCTTCCCTTGCTTAATTTCCAATCTTTGCAAGGAGATGCATGTCCCAAGTGAGTCCACTGATGAAAAGGCCCTACCAAAGTCTGGTTGGAATCAAGCACAAATCTGAAAGCTAATTGGAGAGGCACTGGTAAAAACCCCAACACCTTCAATTGTCGTGGCAACTCCTGACGCCTCGGTAACTCCTAATGCCCAAGCAATCGATACCCGAACAACTCAGACAGCAGCCCCGGGACAACTTGAAGCACTCTTACAACCGTTGGCGAATCGCCTTAGGCAAATTGAAGACTGACAACTAATGTTCATGCGGTACATGAAGGATCACAACAATGCCATCGCCCAAGTCATCCTGGAAAAGTACCCGGACAGCCGCGTGCCGTTCCCAATCTTTTCTGTCGAAATCCTTACCACGGCAACCGCAACAGATGATGCCGTGGCAACCTATACCGCGCCTGCCCAAGTAGTTGCCACGGCAACCAACACTGAAGATGTCACGGCAAACAAAGCTAAAGACGCCCCTGCAACAACTGCAAAAGCCAAAGGTAAAGCACCTATGCCCGAATCAACTCGTACAAAATCATTGTCTGATTTTTCAGATTCAGACGAGTCCTCCATTGCACCAACAAAGACCGCACCAATCGAATCCTCCAAGCCCAAGCGAAAAGCCAATGACATTGACGAAGAGGACGATGAGGACAACCCTGTACGAGGATCAGTTCCACCATCGGCAACAAGGAAGCAACCACCGCGTTCAAGCAAAAGAATCAAGACACCGACCAAAAGGAAACTAATCATCCACGACGACGAACTCTCGGAGTAAGTCTTCGTTTGCATTTTACTTTTCTTTATTTTTATTTTTCTTTGTTGCATACATTGAGGACAATGCCTTAAACGAGTTTGGGGGGATTGTTATTAGTTAGCTACCATGTTTAGTTGCATTTATCTTAAGTATTGCATTTAGGATACATAAATTGCTTGCCATGCCTTTAGTTGGAGCCTAGATTTGATGAATATCCGATGATGACTTTGCCAATGTACTTAATTGATAGAACTTTTTATTCTAGGATAAACATGGAAACACTTAGAATCTTATTATGATGCTAAACTTGATAAAACACTGTTGTGGCTTGATTGATTTAAGGAATTCTAGCGAACTTAGGTTGATAGTTAAAAAATTAGGGGATTAGAATAAAAATTGGATGAATACTAGAGGTGCCCGAAATTGGCTCTAGTATGCGCTAAAAATTGATCACTAGAGGTGCCCGAAATTGGCTCTAGTATGCGCTAAAAATTGATCGCTAGAGGTGCCCGAAACTAGCTCTAGTCGAATAAATTAATTAACTTAAGAAAACTAAAAACAAAACACTAGAGGTGCCAGAAACCGGCTCTAGTTAAAACATGTTAAAAGAACCCAATGAAGTAATTTGAAAACCTCATGTTTGCATAGAATCCGAAAAATCAACTTGTACACAACTCCGCACACACTCACAAGCATTATAGTTTGATTCCGAGTAACTCCTAAGTTTTTCGAAAAATGAAAAGCCAATCATACCTTGTGCCCCGGTTTTGAGAATTGAAATCAAGTTCAAAGCTAAGTTTGTGAAAATTGAAGTCTTGGCGGGTAATTATTAGTTTGCATTGCTTGAGGACAAGCAATAGTTCGAGTTTGGGGGTATGTTAAGTGTTCAAAAGTACTATTTTTATTACCCTCTTTATTCATATTATTGCTAGACTTAGGCTCATATTAGTTGCATTATTAGTCATTCATGCATGTTTGCATCGTTTCCTTGGTGGACAAGCTTGATTTCATATTTTGCTCAATTTTGTGGAAAAAGATACTGCTTTGGTGTGTTTTGTGTGTGTGTGCAGAATCACTTGCCAAACCAAGGCTAGAACCAGTTGCCGGGGCATTGCATGAAGGAGATGCCGAGCTAGTTGCCAAGGCAATTTTCGACAAGGAATAAGATGATATGGTAGTTGAAATTGATGACTAGATAAGCCCAAGATGACGTGGAGCAAAGTTAAATCCCAAAGGAGTTTGATTTCCATGAAGAGGTTAAAGAGAAATTAAATCCCAAGAAGATATGAGAAGTTCTAGAAGGAATTTAAATATAATAAAGATTTATATTCTTTAAAGATAATTTAATTCCAACTTAACTTCCTCCTCAAAAAAGACTTTGACCTAGCCCTATAAATTAAAGACCATGCCATCAACTCCAAAGGGGAGAGAGGAGAGAAATTTCGACAAGATCAAAGGGGGAGATATCAACAAAGAGGCTTCAACCATTCTTCATCTTTTTCTTCTTTGTTCAATTAGGTTTATGCTAGGAATTCTTTATCTTGTATTTCTTTGGAACCTAGCTATGAACTAAATCTACTTGGCTAAGGTTATTGTGTCTTGTGGTTGTGAGAAACAATTGGATTTTGTTTAGGTAATAAGAGTTTGCATTTCAATTTAAGGTTTACTCATTCTTGGTTCTTATTCTTGTTTGCGAGTGAATTGGGAAAGGATCTCGTAACTTTATCTATTTATCTAATATCGAGAGAGTTAGATTCAAGAAATGAATGAGTATGGTCTTTATTCAATCTATTGATGGTGAAGATTAATCCGGCTTAAGAATAAGTTAAGGATTTCAACGGCTAAGAGGAGTGCAAGATTGGTTGTTGATCACCCTTGATTCACGTAGGGATGTATTATCAAGGCATGCACAAATAGCTAGAGTTTCGACTTAGGGATAAGAAGAAACCATTGAAGAACGCTCTGCCAAACCTTGAAGTTGCTGCCCAGCTGCCCAAGTAGTTACCCAGCTAGTCGCCCAGGCAACCATCGATTAGTTGCCAAGGCAACCCCGCTGTGCAAGTTGCCCTTGCACTCTTTTACCTAGACGATCCAATCGGCTATCACACCTCAACTCACGATAACCTAGCCTATTCTCTCTCATTTAATTACATCTTCTTTTACTTTATTGCTTTCTAGTTTAGTTGTTAGTTAAAACTCCTACAATCTTCTACTTGTGTTCTTTTACTTTTTACAGTGCAAGAGATTAGATTCTTGAAGTGGCATCAATCCCTGTGGAGACGATATCTTTTATACTATAACTTGCGACGTGTACACTTGCACAATTGTGGAGCACTTATTACGCGCAACACATAACATCCCATATGCAAAGTTTAAGGAGTAAAACTTGTATAAACTCAATATCCAAACTAATCCATCAACATGATACAATTAAAACATTATATTGGCTTTCAAGTGACCCATCACCGTGTACATTTTTCCCATAAATCATCATTAACATCGAATACGCGGATTTCCCAGGAGATTTCGCAATCTCTTACAACTCAATGGCATAGAGTTGTGCAACATATGCACCATCTCTACACTACCAAGGCTAATCCTCCAACTTGTAGTACACACACTCGACGCATCAACCTCTACAGCTCATGGCTAGAGTAAAAGCCATCTAAGTGTTACCTCAACAACATTGGGGTTCACATGATCGGAGTAAGTACCTCTCGTACTACCTCTACAACCACGTGCGACTTATTATAGTGCACTTTAAATCCTATGGCCGGCCAATTATATCCGATAGCATTTCCATAACATTTTCAATTCATCACTTGCCAATATAATTCACTTTTATAAACACACCTCACTGTTTTCATATGCATTATTCAAATCAATTCATCGTGCATTAAACCATGCATAATCCATGTTCATAAACATTCTTTAAAATCATGCATTACTTTCCAAATGCATCTAACATCATTTCATAACAGTTACTAGCATTAAACCATGCTCATTTCACGCATAAAATAGGAGGTAACCAAACATTTAACAAGTGCATTCATAAATCATTTGCCAACCGAAATTGAGAGAGAAATCCACTTTACTTACTTCCGAGTCTTAGACCAACGTATCAAGCCTAGTCTAGACTCACATTAAACCTTTTCAAATCTTTGAAAAGCCATTCTTATCCATTTCACACACCGACAAAGCAACGCCTCTCTTGCCGATATCAAATCAAGCCTTTGGCAACTCCTCAACACCAAGATTCGCTTCCAAACTATTTTCCTCTATTTCAAACACATCATAACATATGATCCAATACATTATAATGCATCCAAACTCACAGCAAACAACAATTAACATTTTCCAGCTATAATCCTCTACAACACCACATCTCAACAACCGAAAACTTCATCGATTCATCTATAACCTCAACCCAACCATTAACTACGAATCTCTACCTCCAAACAACATCAAATAACATTTAATCAACAACCTAAAGCAACCTCAAACCTCCAGCAAACAATAATCAACCACAACACCTCAAAATTTCTTAACTATCAACCTAACAAATTAGAGATTCATTAGATTTTGGGATTCTATCATCAAAACTCACTTCATTAACATTTTGAGCATCAAAGTCAATTTATAAATCAATTCTTAACTCAGCAAAAATAGATCAATTACGAAATTCCTCAATTTCCATCATAAGTCACCAATTAAACCGTAAATCCGAGTTTAATTAATTAAAACCCAATGAAAATCATATACAATGTATCAAGAACTTGGGAATTTCAATAAAGAACCTTTCATTAGAGGAGAAGAACGAATCCTTACCTCCAATGCTGATTTCCCCCTTAATTGCTTGTTAAAACATGAAAATCAAGGTAGAAACAATAAGTATTTGATGTAAAATCTTTAGGAAATCAATTAGAAATCAAAACTCTGTGAAATATTGATTGTTACCTGAAGAAATTGAAGTTGGAAATTTATTTGGTTGGAGAGAATTTGAGAGAAAATAAGTTATAAAGTTGTTACGTGAAATTCTTTTAAAAAGCTTAATTGTGTTTAATTAATTCTCTCATATTTATACCTCATAAAAACTTAATTAAAATGGTATATTAAAGGGCGAAATCTGATGAAACCCTTTTTGGATTATTAGCTCCTTAAAGATTCAAAGTTTTGACCCATTTTTAAAATAGTCACTAAAATAGTTTTGTAAACTTTGCATTTTGGTCACTAACCCAAAATGTCCCATTTTCGAATTTCATTTTCCAAAATTGTCTTCACCAAAATCATTTATATAATTAATAAAGATTTTAGACTATTTTTATATATTTTTATCCTTCATAAAAATATTTAATCTAATTTAAATCCTAAATCCAACTCGAATCTCTAATCCCGGTCCACCGGACCGACTAAACCGTCCCAAAAATCTTAGGCCCAAAACCGGGGCGTTATAGTGTGCCTGATGATGAGCAACATAACATATTGCATTTATGTCATGTCGCATTGTATGGGGGGTCACTTTGCTGGGATAAAGACTACTGCCAAGGTACTGCAGTCAGGATTCTTTTGGCCCACACTATATAAAGATGCCCACGAGTATGCCAAGGCGTGTGATCGATGCCAACGGATAGGGGGCATCTCTGGCAGACACCAACTACTGCTCCAAAACATCATGCCTGTGGGCTTATTTGTTGTGTGGGGAATAGACTTTATGGGTCATTTCCACCCTCATTTGGTAATATATATCCTTGTGGTTGTTGGCTATGTATCTAAATGGGTTGGAGTTGTTGCTCTGTCAGCAAATGATGCCAAGGTCGTTGCTAAGTTCTTGCATAAGTATATTTTTACTAGATTTGGTGCCCCTAGAGTGATTATTCATGATGAGGGCACCCATTTTAAATGTAATCTAATTTCTAAAGCTTTGTGCATATATGGTATACAGTAGAGAATTGCCACGGCATATCATCCATAAACGAATGGGTAAGTCGAGATTTCAAATAAGGGGATTAAAAGCATTCTAAAGAAGACTGTTAATCCATCAAGAAAGACTGGTCTTTAAGACTAGATGAATCCTTGTGAGCTTACAGGACTGCTTTTAAAACTCATTTGGGTACTTCACCGTTTAGACTTGTTTTTTGGAAAACCATGCCATCTGTCAGTAGAGCTTGAACATAAAGCCTACTGGGCCATCAGAACACTTGGCATGGCATGGAGAGCTACTGGAGAAAAGAGGTTACTAGACCTAAATGAGTTGGAGGAGTTCAGAACACAAGCCTATAAGAATGCTAGGATCTACAAAGAGAAGGCAAAACACTGGCATGACAGTAGGATAGTGCTAAGACAGTTTGAGGTAGGCCAACGTGTTTTGTTATTCAACTCACGGCTTAAATTGTTTCCAGAGAAACTCAGATCAAGATGGACGGGCCCTTTTGAAGTTGTGAAGCCCTATGCCCATAGAGCTGTGGACATTAAGAACTTGAAGTCGGGAGAAATTTTTAAGGTGAATGGCCAACGTTTAAAGCACTACATGGAAGGTGATCAGAACAATGCCAAGTAGGTGATCCTCTTGGCAGAGGTAACATGAAAACATCATCAGGTTTGAATTTTTTTGTAAATATTAGGTTATTTATTTTTCTTTGTTTTCAGGTTTCAAGGTTTTTAGTAGTTTTCTTTTCTTTTAAATTTTAAGTTTTTGAGTGAATGCAGAATCAGTATGCCAGGAGCAATACCAGGATTAATGCCAGGGGAGACTTAGCATGAGCCGATTCCCCAATGGAAGAAATCTGTGTACCAGGCATAGTGCCAAAATAGCTTGGCACGCAACAGATTAAAAGATGGAAGGACGAGAGAAACCCTAGCTTGATCGGACCATTAAATAAGAGAGAGTATTTTTCTTTAAATTTAAACCCTAGCCGCCCAAAAATTAGGTTAAAATTTAAATTTAACCTAATCACCCAATCTTATCAACCTTATCACTTTATCTCCTTTGAAATCAAATCTTTTTATCTTCCATCATTATCCATATTTACTCTACACATTAAAACACTCAACCGTTCCACTTTTCACTTCTTACCCTAGCCGGTTTTAAAGAACCAAATCTCTCTCACTTTTTCACTTTTCTTTTTGTCAAGCAAGTACCAAAACCCATATCGGCTCTTCTTCTTCATCTTTGTTCAACACCGTTCCAAATTCTTCATCGTTTTTAATGGCTTTTTCCTCTACCCCTTTCAATCAATTTTTCAATGAGGAGATTCGAAAAAAGCTTGAAACTAACTTTGCTTCGAGATCTTTTTGTTATGAAAAACACTTTGACTTCAAAACAGAGACAAACAATGGCTTCCCTCCAGAAGTCATGTCAAAGATTAGCATGCACAAATGGAACTTGTTTTGCCAGCAAAAGGGGGAGATTTATACCACCATTGTTCAAGAATTCTACGCGCATCTTGTGACCAAGGATTCGCCCTTCTTGATGATTTGAGGTAAGTGTGTACGTTTTGATGAAGGGTATATTAACACTATGTTTGAGTTGGACGGTGCAGGGGATAAACATTTTGAGTATGGTGATTCAATGAATGCTGCCAAGAGAAAGAGGCTACTAGCAGACTTGTGTGAGCCTGGCACGACCTGGACAGTGTCATCAAAGGGGTACCGTACGGTAAAACGATTGGCATTGAAGCCCCAATAGAGAGGATGAAATCACTTTGTAAAGGCAAATCTGATGCCCACATCCCATAATGAGGCTGTGTCAGAAGAGAGGTTGATCCTATTGTATTCCACTATTATGGGGCGCAAGATTAATGTTGGCAAGTGTTGCGCGTAATAAGTGCTACGCAATTGTGCAAGTATACACGTTGCAAGTTATAGTATAAAAGATATCGTCTCCACAGGGATTGGTGCCACTTCAAGAATCTAGTCTCTTGCACTGTAAAAAGTAAAAACACAAATAAAGGATTATGGGAGTTTTAACTAATAACTAATCTAGAAAGCAATAAAGTAAAAGAAAAGATGAGATCAAATGAGAGAGAGATAGGCCAGGTTATCGTGAGTTGAGGTGTGATAGCCGATTGGATCGTCTTGGTAAAAGAGTGCACGGGCAACTTAGTTGCCGTGGCAACTTGCACAATGGGGTTGCCTTGGCACCTAATCGATGGTTGCCTGGGCAACTACTTGGGCGTCTGGGCAGCAACCTTCAAGGTTCGGCAGAGCGTTCTTCAATGGTTTCTTCTTATCCCTAAGTCGAAACTCTAGCTACTTGTACATGTCTTGATAATATATCCCTGCGTGAATCAAGGGTGAACAACAACCAATCTTGCGCTCCTCTTAGCCGTTGAAATCCTTGACTTATGCCTAAGCCGGATTAATCTTCACCATCAATAGATTGAATAAAGACCATATTCATTCGTTTCTTGAATCTAACTCTCCTGATATTAGATAAATAGATGAAGTTACGAGATCCTCTCCCAATTCACTCGCAAGCAAGAATAAGAACCAAGAATGAATAAACCTTGAATAGAAAAGTGCAAACTCTTATTACCTAAACAAAAACCAATAGTTTCTCACAACCACAAAACACAATAACCATAGCCAAATAGATTTAGTTCATGGCTAGGTTCCAAAGAAACACAAGATAAATAATCCCTAGCATGAACTCAATCGAACAAGAAAGAAAAAGATGAAGAAAGAAGCTTGTCGAAATCCTCCTTGTCCTAGATGCTTGTCAAAAATTCTCTCATCTTGCCCTCCTTGGAGTTGTCGAAATTCTCCTCTCTTGCTCTCTCTTAGATTGTCGAGATTCCCTTCTTATTTATAGGGCTAGGCCAAAGTCCTTCTTTGAGGAGGAAGTTAAGTTGGAATTAAATTATCTTTAAAGAATATAATTCTTTATTATAATTATATTCCTACTAGAACTTCTCCTATCTTCTTGGAATTTAATTCTTCTTTAATCTCTTCATGGAAATCAAATTCCTTTGGGTTTGGGCTTTGCTCCATGTCATCTTAGGCTTGTCTAGTCATCAATTTCGACTACCATATCGCCTTTGCTCTTGTCGACAATTGCCCTGGCAACTGGCTCGGCGTCTCCTTCATGTATTGCCCTGGCAACTAGCTCGGCGTCTCCTTCATGCATTGCCCTGGCAACTAGCTCTAGCCTTGCTTTGGCAAATGATCCTGCACATACACACAAAACAAACCAAAGCAGCATATTTTCCCACAAAAACTACCAAGTTATGTAATCAAGCTCAACGATGGAAGGAAACATGGATTAATGCATGAATGGCTAATTATGCAACTAATATGAGCCTAAGTCTAACAATAATATGAGTAAAAAGGGTAAGAAAAATAGAACTTTTGAACACTTATCAGCAAGCTTATTATTGATGAAACTTATAAATGTGCAGCGAAAGGTAATGGCAGTTTGTTCTTTCATTTACATGCTCCATGGTGTGCCCAAGCTTGATACATATAAGGGACAAATGATCAAGGAAACAAAAATCACAGCTGCTATATGGAGAAATCGCATTGCTGTCGAGCCAAAGGACAAGGGCAAGGGGAAGGAAAAGTGCCCATGCCAAAACCAAATGTGTCAAAAGTAGTGCCAGACACTATGCCTGAAACTGTGCCAGACAGTTCACTGGCAATGCTATTACAAATTTACCATCGCTAGGAGATAATTCTTCAAAAGTTAGAGAAAGCTGGGGAGCTTAATGTCAAGCTGAGACATTACACACATACCAGGGATGTTGTAATCAGGGAGGTTCTTAAAAAATTGTCCCCTAATTTTGTGCCAGAATTTTTAGATTTCCCTGCTGAGCCCTTTGCCAGCGATGATGCCATGCCAGCCAGTCCAGTCTATACCTCATCTGATGCCACAATCTCATTGCCTCCAGTTCAAGTATAGTCTGCCAATTCTAATTCCTCATCTGAATCTAAGAAAATCAAAGCCAAGTCTACTAAAGCTAAGTCACTAGTGACACCTGCTACACATACGCCATATGATGCCACCGATACACCAGCCGTATCGAAGCTTGCCAAGAAGATAGAGGAAGTTGGAGCCACTACTGCAGCGTCAAAACCGAAAATGAAAGAAAAGAAAAGAATGGCCCCTAATCGTGGGCCATTTGTGAAAAGAAAGACCTGTGTCACACGAGAAAAAGTCTCCGAAAGGGAGTCATATTCTTCCTAAACTCCTTGAATTTCATTACATTGCATTTACATGATAATGCATTTTATTTTCTATTTATATATATATATATATATATATATGTGCGTGTTGTTTCATGCATTGAGGACAATGCATATATTGGGTTTGAGGGTGTACATTTCTTCACATTTATGCCATGCCATGTATTTCATGTTTAATTTCTGTTGCCATGCCATCTAAGTCATTTAGAATAGATGCATACCGGACCACTAAAAAAAGAAGAAAAAAGAAAATTTTGCCTCGGTTTAATTTTGAAAATTTTTAACACTTATTAGGCAAGTTTAATTTGATCTAGGTGTCTGTCCAATGAGGATATTTGAATCTTTAGTTGTAATGCCAACAGAGTAGTGTGCCAGGTTAGCTTGGCAATTGATCTCTAGTTTAGGGAATTGAACTTACACTTAACACGTAGTATGTATCTAGTCCCTTAGCAAACTTAGACTTTTTGAAACTATGCTCAGATTAAAAAAAATGTCAGGGTAAAAGAAATAAATAAGGTAGCAATGTTCTGCCAAGGCAAGAAAAAAATAGAACTCTCATCTACCTTAGGGATAATAAGCTACTTGGGGCTTTGTGGTTTGCTCCCTCTTAGTTCTCAAGTCCAAAACCTTAGGGTGTAAGTTGTAGAGAAAGCCTAGCGATGTCTAGATTAAGGTGGGGATTTGTGGTATGCTCCCCCTTATCCCTCACACTAAATAGTGTCACGAAGCAAGCTTAAATCAATGCCAACAGAAACCATTGGCAATGAAAGTAGAAAAAAATAAAAATAAAAAATCTGAGTTTAGGTAGTAAATTTGTCTAAGGGAGTGAAAAGATACTCGATGCGTATTGCCTACACATCATGCACTCTTCATAAACTTATACTAGAGTTATATTGCTGCACTTGAATTACTACTTGCTTGGCATTATTGCACTGAGATACTGAGGACAGAAATAGAGCCAAATCCTACTTGCCAGTATATGTTGGCATTCAACCAAAATTTTGTCGAGGTAACATTTTCACAGTTTTTGTTTTTTATTCTGATTGCATTACTTGAGGACAAGCAATGAGTTAGGTTTGGGGGTGTTACCTCTCTAAGAGTATTGTTTTTAATGCCAATTTTACAATGCTTTTGCTTGTTTTTAGGTACATTTAGTTGCATTAGGATGTTAAAATCATGCATTTGCATAAGGAGTTTAGAATTTTGTCTATGTTAGTGTGAAGGGTTGTTTTGTTGGCAATTTTGCATGTTTGGCATAGTATTTGGCCCAGAAAAACAACACAAGAAGGAATGCCAGAGAGGATACCGAGTGATGTTAGCACAGATGGACCAGACAATGCCAAGCTCCGGTTGGCAGAGAAGTGAACTTCATGCCATTCCAAGAAGCTATTTGTAGCGATGTCCCTTTTTTGTATTGTATCGCTAAAATAAAAACGTGGCTTTTCAAATGTTTTTTGAAAGGTATTTGGATATAAAATATTTATTCCGTAGGGGTTTACAGAAACCTCATAAAAATGGAGTCGCCACTGGCCACTTAGGTAGGCCGGACACCATAAAACCAGAGATTCAAAAAGACAGGGTTCGGGAGTCGGTAACGGATGGGGAAGGATTAGCACCCCCACACCGCCCAAAAATTGGTACTTTAATAATTACCGCTTTATTAATATTGGATTTTCCGGATTAAAGTGACGATTATTTTAAAATTCGGTCATAATTGCGAATAAATTTTAAGGGTCCCATTATCCGAGAATAAACGCCCAACCACTATCACTACGCTTGATATCGCCCCGTTTACGCTCGGATAAAAGGACTCGCATTAACAAGTTATATCTCGATATGCAATCTTAGTGGCAAAACGTAAACATGACAAAACATTTAAATATAATAAATATTGACATACGTAATATTAATTTAGCATAAATGATATTCTAGACTAAAACATGTATATATACATATTATTCTAAATAATAGATAAAAACAACTATAATATGTCAAAATAACAAGGCAGAAATAAGTACATATAGACAAACAAATATTTCGAAAAGACATGCATATTGGTAATAAAACATATTCCAACATATACGGGTCCACATATCGTACAAAAGGGGTAGGTACACTAACATGTAACCCTAAAAAAGGAGACATACAAATATAAAATACAAAATACGCCATGTACGAATTAACTAAAACATAACATGCTTGATATAAATAACCGGAAAAACATGAATATCATACTTAACACATATATACATAAAAACATGAAATACGAGTCATATACAAGGGTCATAAAATAAAATAATATCAATACATACGATTATAATACGAACAATAATATTTACAAAGGAAACAGGACTGAAATAAAAGGAAAACGAAAGTCAGTGGCAGAAATTAAAGAACGATAATATGTAATTTAGGGACGAAATTGCGAAACAAACAAAACCTAAAAGGACCAGAATTGTAATTAGACCAAGGGGCAGACCCAAAGTGAAAAATCCAAAAACACGGGATGGTTAAGGACGTAATTTTACCATTCAGAAACTGGTTCGGTGTAATTTAGGGACGAAATTGTAATCTTTTGAAAAATCAGGGGGACTGGGACTGTGATTATACCATGCGGCAAGACAAAAATGAAAATATTGAAAACGCGGTGGGATTAAGTGTGTAATTTACCCATTTAGCAAAATAAAAACAACTATAAAATCCCCCCTTTAAGGCCGAAATCAATTTTTTGGCCATTTGTTTCATTTTTCAGTTTTCGAATAGCTTAGGTTCATCTTTTTCTCTCGCCTGTTCTTACAATACCCAGAATCCGGCGGCCGACCGCCGTATTCTCCGCCGCTAACCGGCGCCGGCGAGCCTCCAAAAGACACCAAAATGACCACTACTTCATCCTCAACATGAATCCGTGGTTGGATTCAGAGGATACCCCCTTTTTCACCCTAGATCTAGGAAATACGAACCAAAAATATTTTTTTTAGACCAAAACAAAACCACAAGGGGTCTTCCCCTCCCTTTAGTTCACCAGATCTGGCTTGTAGAAGCCGAAAGGCTTGTCACAGAGGAAGGGAAGACCCACAAACGACTCGGTAAGACTACTCTCCTCTTTTATTTCTGTTTTTTTTGTTAATCTTTCGTATATGCATGTAAAGAAAACAGGTAAGAAAAAAGAGACAAAAATTTACCACTGGACTGCCTTTTGATTATCTTCGATGTTTACAACTTTCCGGGTTTTTTGTATTACAAGATCTCTATTTTTTGTGTTACTACCCTTGTTCTCTCTTTTTTTCGCTAATCTTTTTTTTCGCTAGCTAATCCCCGTTACAAAAGCCCCGTTTCATATATATTATTGCCTCTGTTTTTTGGTTGCAAGTTGCATCTTCCTTTTTTCAGATCCGAATCGACACTTTGCTTGTTGTCTTTGGCATAATCAACGCTGGGATCTGAATATCGGGCGCGGTGGCGGTGTGGTCATTCTACCGGCGCCGAGACAGCGTTTTCGGCCCGTTAGATCGGATCGGATCTAACGGTAGAGATGGCTTGAAGAACGATCGGCTCGGATGAAGCCTCGATCCGATGAGACGGCTTGAGATTTCGCCATGTGGAGCTCGCGATGAGGAGTCGAACGCGTGGATCTTACGCGCGTGGGATATTAAAGCGTCCGCGCGTGGACCCACGCACGCGCGTGGCACTCGAACGGTCCATACGTGTGGAGCACGCGCCGGCGATATATTTTTACTTCCATTGCATCGTGGCCGTTGGATCGGATCTTGATCCAACGCCCACGCTACTCTACACATTGTAATTAAATGGGATTGATTTGGGCCAAACGGGCCTTGTAATTGGATTTGTAATTGGGTGTAATTTTTTATTTGGGTTTAATATATTTAATTTTTTTTTTATTTTGTCACCAATAATAATAATAATAGTATAATTATAACAACAATACATATACATACGAAAATATATACTTATATTATACGATCATTAATTAATATAATATTCTAGTATACGTCACGTATAATCATACATATAATTAACATAACATCTAAATATTAATCAAATACGCTCATACTCTAGATACATACGCGACATACATATACACCCTAATACGTATACATAGCTTATACATGCACACACCACCTTATATTAGTAACATTCATATAATAAATATACATGCAATATTAATATATTTACAAGTAAAAATGAGTGATTCTGATTTGCCCCTCTTTGCTTGTTCTCATGGAATGGGAAACAAAGCAAAGATTCATAAGCACTCATTTTTATCATACTTCCCTGTTTGTAGCCTTGGAAAAACGAATTCTTTTGGACATCTCCGCTCTTCCTTGGCTGAATCTTCAGGCTCGTAAGTTCTTCCTATATAGAGCTTCGTCACCTTCCGATCTTGGAGCTACAGGCTCTTTTCGACATAGAACCCTTCGCTCTCATTTTTATCAAACTTCCCTGTTTGTAGCTTTGGAAAAACGAATTCTTTTGGACATCTCCGCTCTTCCTTGGCTGAATCTTCAGGCTCGTAAATTCTTCCTATATAGAGCTTCGTCACCTTCCGATCTTGGAGCTACAGGTTCTTTTCGACATAGAACCCTTCGCTCTGACATCCCGAATTATGAGTCATTCCTTTCACTTTGAGACAATAAAGCTTGGAGTTCTTCCTATATAGAACTCTTTGCTTTCAACGCTAGTTTCTCCTATATAAAACCTTTCGCGCCACTGATGGATTCTTCTGACTGGGAGTTCTTCCTATATAGAACTGCTAGTCTTCAAATCCTGGAGCCGTCAGTCCTTCCTATATAGAACTTTTGGCGTCGGAAGTCTCAGAGCTGCAGAGTTCTTCCTATATAGAACCTTTCACTCTAAGACAATGAAGTTCTGAGCCTTTCCTATATAAGACTCTTCGCTTTCGACACAACAACAGTTTCCTATATAACCTGTGTCATAGGTGAATTGCTTTGACCGGGAGTTCTTCCTATATAGAATCTGCAGTCTTCACCTTGGAGCCATCGGTCCCTCTTATATAGAACTTTTTGGCGTCTGGAATCTCTGAGCTACTGTGTTCTTCCTATATAGAACCTTTTACTCTAAGACAATAAAGCTCTGAGCCCTTCCTATATAGAACTCTTCGCTTTCGACACAGCAGGTTTCCTATATAATCTTGCGTGTCATGGGTGAATTGCTTTGACCGGGAGTTCTTCCTATATAGAATCATGAGTCTTCACCGAGTATCGGTCCTTCCTATATAGAACTTTCAGCTTTCAAACCTCGAGAGAGAAGGATTCTTCCTATATAGAACCTCTCTCTAGAGCTTGAAAACATGTGTCTTTTGTATGTAAAAACGTTGTCTTCTCATTTGGGATTCACACCGTGATGGTCTTCGATGTCTCTTTGGATCTGCAGTTACCTGTCTGAGACGAAAACAAAATGCTATGACAAATGAATGAATTGGCATGCTCCTAATTCTAGTGATGCCTGACTATTCATGATGCATGAGATTCAATATCTTGGTGGGCTTGTTTTGGTCCTTATTTGATCTTGATGTTCGCTTTATCCTTTCTTACGAGCATCGATACCCCGCTTCACTGCCAAGTTCAACCATCTCGACCTTTCTCTTTTTTCAATTCTGACTTGGAATTCTAAAGTGCCCTTTCGGGTTTTCAATTTAGAGATTTTTTTTGAGAGGGGTGCCCTTCTGGTTTTCACCCAGGAGATTTCTTTTGTTATCTCGTATGCCTTTCTTGAATAGATATGACATGTGCCATTGGTTATTCTACCAGGTTGTCTGAAGCTTCCCGTCTTCTCTATCGACAGCCATTATGTAGGGAACTAAAGGACGGAGTTAACATTGTTTTCTTTGATCACCTGCATTTCCAAGGTTAAATCATAGTAATGCTCCGAAATCTCTTGTTTCATTATAAGCCTATGTTATCTTATTTGACTGAAATTGACAAGAAGGCCAGGAATGGATGCTCAAAAACACAGTTTTATTATGATTAAGGGCTTTGAGATATCTTAAAAAGAAAGGTATGACACGTATAAGTTAAATACAAGATCTCTCATTATCTTCGATATGAATGATACATGATCCTGTCAACTGGTGTAGAATTTTTTTGCCTGAAGCTTCCTCTTCATGATGCTCATGGGGATACCCTTCTCCTCAGATATTCAACTTTTTAATTTACCCAAGCCGCCCTTTACGAGTTTTCAACTTGGGTCCTTCCTTTGCTTCAAGACGCCCGATTTCGGGTTTTCGCCCTGAGCTCTCCATTTTTTTTAGAGATAATATTTCTTGACGACATCAGAATTTACGGGATTTTTCAGCTCGTCCCCGTCCATTTCTGTTAGGATCAGGGCTCCTCCTGAGAAGGCCTTTTTTACGACGTACGGTCCTTCCCAGTTGGGCATCCATTTTCCTCGAGAATCTTTCTGGATAGGGAGGATTCTCTTGAGTACCAGATCCCCTTCTTTGAATTCTCTTGGGCGCACCTTTTTGTTGTAAGCCTGCACCATCCGCTTTTGGTACATCTGACCATGACAAATGGCCTTTAGTCTTTTTTCGTCAATGAGATTTAGCTGGTCGAATCTGGCCTGCACCCATTCAGCTTCTTCCAATTTTACTTCGTTTAAGACTCGGAGAGACGGAATCTCTACCTCAATTGGGAGTACTGCTTCGGTACCATACACCAAGGAGTAGGGTGTTGCCCCTGTTGATGTGCGAATGGACGTCCTATAGGCGAAAAGGGCAAAAGGCAACTTCTCATGCCAATCCTTGTAGGTATCCGTAGTCTTTGCTATGATCTTCTTTATATTCTTGTTTGCTGCTTCCACTGCTCCATTCATTTTAGGACGATAGACTGTGGAATTATGGTGTGTTATCTTGAATTGAGTGCACACGTCCTTCATCATTTTGTTGTTCAGATTGGAAGCGTTGTCGGTGATGATCCTCTCTGGCAATCCGTATCGACAAATAATTTCCTTCTTTAAGAACTTACAAACTGTAGTCCTGGTGATATTGGCGTAAGACGCTACCTCTACCCATTTAGTGAAGTAGTCTATGGCGACCAAAATGAAACAGTGCCCATTGGAGGCTTTCGGATGGATTTGCCCGATGACGTCCATGCCTCATGCAGCAAAAGGCCACGGAGAATTCATGGTGTGTAGAGGTGATGGGGGTGCATGAATCTTGTCAGCGTAAATTTGGCATTTGTGGCATTTTCTGGCATAATCGATGCAATCTCCCTCCATGGTCAACCAGAAATAACCGTATCTCATAATTTTCCGGGCTATAGACAGCCCGTTGGCGTGCGTTCCACAGATCTCGTCATGTACTTCAGCTAAGATTTCCTTCGCCTCTCGGGCATCCACACATCTCAGCAATGTTTGATCATGACTTTTCCTATATAGGATTTCCCCATCTAGGATATATTTTGTTGCCATTTTTCTGAGCGCTTTTCTGTCATTGTCGTTTGCCCCTTCTGGATACTTTCGAAGCTTGACATATTCTAGGATGTCATAGTACCATGGATTTCCGTCAATCTCTTCCTGTATATTACAACAATGAGCCGGTTTTTCAAACGTCTGCATCTCAATGGGCTTCATTTCTGCCCCGGTGTTTGTTTTAAACATGGATGCCAAGGTTGCCAATGCATCTGCCATCTGATTTTCTTCTCGGGGTAGGTAATTGAAGCTGACATTTTCGAACTCTTTGACGAGCTCTTGGATCCATTCGTGATATTTGACCAACTTCGGGTCTCTGGTTTCCCACTCCCCGCGCAATTGGTAAATAACTAGAGACAAATCTCCGAACACTCGAAGTTCCTTAACCTTTCTTTCGATGGCTGAGTTCAGTCCCATGATGCAAGCTTCGTATTCAGCTATATTGTTTGTACAGAAGAATTCCAATCTGCTGGTGAAAGGATAATAGACGTCCTCAGGTGAAATTAGTACTGCCCCTATCCCATGTCCGAGGGCATTGGAGGCTCCATCGAAGTAAAGTTTCCATGACGTATCATCTGAAATCTCTTCTTCGGTTGTGATGCACATTAAGTCTTCGTCTGGGAAACTAAAGTTCAATGCCTCATAGTCATCCGAAGCACGACTAGCCAGGAAATCTGCTACGGCACTCCCTTTACTGACTTTTGATTAACATATACGATGTCAAATTCGGATAAGAGCATCCGCCATCGGGCCATCCTCCTTCTCGTTAGTATTTGGCGCTCCATTAAGAACTTTAATGGGTCTAGCTTGGATATCAACGGGTAGTATGGTATAACATGTCTTGTGCGAGCCGCTTGGTAGCCCAAACTAGAGCACAACACAGCTTCATCTTGGGGTACCGTGTTTCGCAATCATTGAATTTCTGCTCAGGTAATAGATGGCTTGCTCTTTTTTCTTGACTCATCGTGTTGTCCCAGTACACATCCCATTGAATTCTCGAAGACCGTTAAGTAGAGAATTAGTGGTCGACCAGGTACTGGTGCGACTAAAATTGGAGCATTTGTCAGGTACCCTTTGATCTTTTCTAGGGCTTTTTGACATTCTTCATCCCATACGCCAGGATTATTTTTTCTAAGAAGTCTGAAGACCGGGTCGCATTGATTGGTTAATTGGGAAATGAAACGAGAGATATAATTCAGCCTCCCCAGGAAACCGCGGACTTCCTTCTGCGTGCGGGGTGGTGAAAGGTCCTGGATGGCTTTCACTTTATCGGGATCAATCTCAATCCCTCTTCTTCTTACTACGAACCCCAAGAGTTTTCCAGAAGTAACAGCGAAGGTACACTTGGCAGGATTGAGCCTCAGTTGGTACTTCCGTAGTCTTTGGAATAGTTTTCTCAAGTTCTGTAGGTGCTCTTCCTCTGTTCGGGATTTGGCAATCATATCATCCACGTATACTTCTATTTCTTTGTGCATCATATCATGGAAGAGAGTCACCATTGCTCTTTGGTATGTTGCCCCTGCGTTCTTTAGCCCAAACGGCATCACTTGATAACAAAAAGTGCCCCACATGGTTATGAATGTGGTTTTCTCCATGTCGTTAGGATCCATCTTTATCTGGTTGTACCCTGAGAAGCCGTCCATGAAGGAAAACCATGAATGTCTGCGGTGTTGTCAACCAAGCGTGTCAATATGTGGCAAAGGAAGTTGTCTTTTGGGCTAGCTCGATTGATCCCTATAATCTACACACATACGAACTTTCCCATCTTTCTTTGGTACTGGTACAATGTTTGCAACCCATTCGGGGTATTTGGCTACCTCAAGAATCCAGCATCAAATTGCTTTTTTCACTTCTTCTCGGGTCTTTAACAACATATCGGCCTCATTCTCCGAATTTTTTGTTGTCTTGGTTTGCACTCCGATTTTGTTGGCAATTTGTGCACCACTATGTCGGTATTCAATCCTGGCATATCTTGATAAGTCCAGCGAAGACATCCTTGAATTCTGAAGTAGGGCTATCGGTTCATGCTTGGTTTTTGAGGAAATCGTCGTTCTATTTTTATTTCTTTTCTCGCTTCTTGATCCCCAAGTTGACAATTTTGGTTTCTTCTTGGTAGGGCATAATCGCCTTTCTTCGTCGTCCACCATTCTCTTTAACTCTTAGGGACCTCAATTTCTATTTCATCATATCCTCCTCAATTTCCTCTCGAGACCTCGGGGCATTCGAAATTTACTCGAGATTGGATCCGGTATCATTCATATCGTCAATCATGAGCGACCTGCATTAAATGAGAATGAATTGTATTGGGAAAAAGCGGCTTTACATGAAGGGAATGAACATGAAGAATGCATGAATGGAATAAATGAGACTTTGGTCATTTTTAAGAAAGTGGGGATATTTTCATTTCAATCAAAAAGTTAACATAGGTGCCCCATACAAGAGATCCCCATTGTCTATGGGCAAAAACAAAAGGTTGATTCGAGCATTACTCGATCTATTCCTAAAAACTACAGGTAGATCAATGCAGCTCGGTTATCAAGTGTTTCCCGGGATGGCAAGGGCGGATGTTGGTCAACATTTTGCTACCTCATCCTTTTCGGCTATCATGTTGATGTACATCCCTTCAAATGATTTCTTGAGTATTTCCTCTGGTTGAGTTCATCATTTTTCTTTATTGCCTCTCCAATATCTTGACTGGCTGGTAGAACCCTCCGGAGATGAAAGTCGCTTTCAAACTAGGAAAGGACATCGACCTCCACGGAATGTCTTCTCCTTTAGATCTGGCTTTTCTTTGCTCCTCCTTTCTCTTATATTCCTCTTTCTTCTGTTGGACACTTGGTTGATAACCCAGCCCGAAACGATCCTTCTTGGTTATCATATTCTTGGGTCTCAAGTTTCCTTGTAATTTCTTCCCCACCCTTTTCCTATTTTGGCTCCTCGGCCCCGAGTTTTTGCGGACGGTCATCTTAGTACAATCGGATAACTTTGGGGTAAGGGATCCGCTTCCCTCTGAAACGAATGTGGCATTTACTAGTTCTAATGCTCGGAACGAGCATTCTGTGGCATCTTCATCATTTTGAATGTAGGGGGTGTCTGATGTCACGGAAGCAACAAATTCATGCTCTGCTTCTACGGTGACCAATTTGCCTTCAACTACAAATTTTAATTTCGATGCAATGATGATGGGACAACTCCTCCGGAGTGGATCCACGGTCTTCCCAATAAGCATTTGTAAGATGGTTTTATGTCCATCACCACAAAATCGATCACATATTTGGTTGGTCCGATCAATAGGGGCACCTCAATTTTCCCCATTGTTCCTTTTTGCGTACCATCAAAGGCTCTTACCGAGTTGTAGCAAGGCTTTAGGTGCGAACCATCTATTGGCAATTTTGCGGGGTTACCATAGGCAAGACATTCAATGCTGACCCGTTGTCGATCAAGACGCTCAGTAATACATACCATTTGCGGTGGGTAGTGATGTTAAGGGCTTTGGTTGACCCCATTCCTCCCTCCGGGATCTCATCATCACCGAATGTGATATGATTATAGGCGTAATATGCCCTACTATCATGTCGGGTTTGTTATAGAAATGTCCTGGGGCACAAAAAGTTTGATTCAGCACTTTCAATAGCGTTTTCGATGCTTCTACGAACTCAAGAGTAATTCTAGCACCGTGATCTGGCCGGTTGTTTCCGTAGTTGTTCCACTACGTTGTACTCGCTATGTCTCAAGAACTTTAGAAATTCTTTGGCACGGGCCTCGATTCACGGTTCATTTATCTTTTGGGAGGTTCTTCTCCAAATATCTACGTAAGGCTAATCGATGTATTCTTCCCCTATCTTTTTCATTTGCTCTCAAAGCCTCGGAGGAATAACATCGGCCGCTCCTTGTGAAATGGCCTGCTTCACCAACGTTCACATTGTTCTGGCTTTGTTGGTCTTCCAGCGTAGGCTCTTTTACCTGTTCATGTTCTGATTTTTCTGGCATGGTTACATTCGCGGCATAATTCCAGGGAATTTGTCGCATGTCTTTGAATGGAAATGGAGATGGTGCTGAAATGACGATCTTGGGATTTATCTTCTTTGGTTTCCCTTGGGAGACACCTGCATTCCCTACCCTGGGAGAGATGATAAAAGGTCTATCCTTCCCGTATCTAGTTTTGGGGCTATCTGTCATGTGTACGTCTGACCCCTTCTTCCCCATGGGCTCCTCAAAGAATTCTATTTGTTTTTCATTCATCAGTTTCTGCACCAATTTCTTGAACTCGTCACATTCTTGGATATCATGCCCTTCAGTCTGATGGAATTCGCAATACATTCCACATTCTTTCTGCCTTATTATCATGCCTTTGTTGATCATACGAGCCATGCATAACTGTTGAAATACCCACCGTAAAGGAGACTTGATTTCTGACACGTCATCTTTTATCCTCCTGGTAAAGCATTCTTCTATGGCATTTACCCCTCTGCTCCCATGATTAGGCAGCGGGTTGTTGGCTACGCTAGGCTCTTCAAACTTCAATATCCCGGAATCGATTAAGTTCTGTACAAGCCTTTTGAAGGCAAGACAGTTCTCAGTGGGATGTCCAGGGGTACCGCCGTGATAGTCGCAATGCGCGCTTGGATTATACCAAGGCAGGAAGGGTGGATTGACAGGATTAACGATGTATGGTCGGACCAAGTCTGCTTCATACAACTGGGAATAAAGCTCTGAGTATGAAACAGGTAGGGGGAGTGAAAGTTCTCCTCACTTTATCCTTTCTGGTGACTCTCTCATCTCTTTGATTCGAATTTTGTGTTTTTCCCACAGGTGCTTGTGGCTGTGAGACTGTGAAGTTCTTCGGGGCGGTATAGGTGCTGGTGGTGTTTACTTCATTTCTCTTGTTGTACTTTTGAGACCCTTCCCCACCATCAATTCTGCCGCTCTTAATTGCCAGTTCGAGAGACTCCCCAGTCCTGATCAAGTCGGCAAAACTCTGTGTTGTGTTATTAATGAGGCGATCGAAGAGTGCCCCTTTCAGAGTGTTGACAAATAATGGCGTGATTTCATGCTCCGGGATAGGTGGCTGGATTTGGGCGGCCACTTCTCTCCACCTTTGGGCATATTGTCGCAAGCTTTCATTGGACTTCTGCCCCATATTTTCTAACATAATTCTGCTAAGGATCATGTTTGTTACATGTTTGTATTGCTCAGTAAATGCTTTAGACAGATCTTTCCATGTTTTAACATTCGCTTTGCTTAACTGAGTATACCAACGTAACGCCGCTCGATTAGACTATCCCGAAACAATGGATCGGTAGCTTTTCATCTTTATGGTAAGCCGCCATTTTTCTACAATACATCGTTATGTGTGCGAGAAGGACATGTGGTTCCGTCATATTTATCGAACTCTGGCGTTTTGAATTTTGGCGGCAAGACAAGATCGACACACGGACTTAGGTCACTAGCGTCGTTTCTCGATTCTTCATTTGATTGTAACGCTTTAAATTTTTCTTCCATGAGGCGAAATCTTTCTTCCCACTTTCTTTCTACCTCATTCCTGATCCTTTCGACCATGTTTAGGTCCGGCACTTCTTCTTCATAAAGTGCTTCGGTATCAAGGGGTTGAGTCTCAGGTGCCCCTACTTGAAAGCTGGAAGACATTCCTGTAGGGTAAATATACACCTTCCTAGCCTGGTTTGGTGCAGTTGGTTGAACCTTATAGTGAGCCGGGGTACCTTCTGGCTCTGGAATATTTTCTCCTTCTACTCGTTTTCCAAGACTTCTTGCCAGTAATGCAGTTATGTCAGAAACTATAGATGTTTGTGACTGCGCAATCTGATCACTAAGGCTTCTCTGGGCCTCTTCAAGCCTTGTCTCGAGCTCTCTTTGCCCTCTTTCTAGACTGATTATTCTTTCTTCCATGAGCTTTCTTTGTAGCCGGGTAAAGTATAGGTGATGAATGATTGCGGGTTAACACTCTACATACAATGCCACAATATTCATATTGTTAATATGGTTGTAAAAAATAAATGCATGTACAATGATGCAAATGTTATGATGCAAATGCAAGAATGCATGCAGACAAGGTACTGGTTTTACTGGTAATCACCCTTTTGAATTACTTCCACGGGAATTAAAGGGTCTTGATTACAACAAAATTCGTGTTACAAAGTAAAGATCCCTAGTACAAAAGATCTAATTATAACACAGAGTCCTATAGATAGATTCTAGCTTTATCTCCTAACTTTCCAATTGCCTTGAGCAGCTTGAGGAACCTAGGAGCTTCTTCCATTCCCGGGGCTATAAAAGGTCGGAGTGTCTCAGCCTCGACAGCTAAATCATTTACATGTGGCGGCTCATTTTGTATGTCCACCATTAGATTTGCGTAATCTTGGTCTCTGTCTTGTACCATTCGAGCAGCGTCGCGTAATCTCTTACGCCAATAGGTGTCCCCCCTCCGCTGCAGCTTCCTCGAACACATTAATTCTTTCCTTGTAATCCTCCACAAGCTGCTTGAGGACCCGATTCGTGCTTGTAACATACCCACTTCAAGCGTTCTCTTTCTTGCAGCTCGTGAAATTATTCATGTGGCGGTACATTGAAGTGAGTGTTCGACTTCCGCTACTTTCCCTTTTAATTCATCATTTTGACTTTGGCTTTGCCCCAACCTTTGAATAGTGTCATCGTACAGTTTCTGCATCTCTAATAGTCTATTTCGACTACTTATGGATTTTTTTTCCATACGGTGACACTTTCTCTCTCATGATGAACAGCCTGTTTTCCTTTGCTGATTTCTTGTCTGAATCTTTCTCTCTCTTGATCAATAGCCTTCTTGGCGGACCGTTTTTCTTCCTCCATAGCCAAACGGTAGCTTTCAATCTCTTTCTCGATCGCTCTTTTGCTAATTTCTCATTCTTCTTCCACCAAACGGATGCCGTTCATTCTTTATCTTTCCACAGCTATGAACTGACTCCGGCCGGCCTTTTGTATTTTTGCCTGTAATAGGAGGGCATCTTTTTGATAAAGAGTATTCTTGTCACTCAAATCTGCATTTAATTTTTTCAGTTGCCTAATGATCCCATCCCGCTCGTCAACTTCTAAGCTTGCTTTATAGAGTTCGCTTGCATGTTGGGTCTGTTGAATGTCCATTTTCTTTTTAACTTCCTCGAGTTCACTCCTTAAGATGTCGGCTTCGGACGGTACCACCCTTGTAAGCTCTCCGAGTGACACTGTTGGTCCTTGATCAGATTCAGGAATCACATTATTAACCCCCAAACGTCTCCAAAGATCGTAATC
This sequence comes from Hibiscus mutabilis, assembly GCA_019671005.1. Classification (NCBI taxonomy): domain Eukaryota; kingdom Viridiplantae; phylum Streptophyta; class Magnoliopsida; order Malvales; family Malvaceae; genus Hibiscus; species Hibiscus mutabilis. The sequence goes on from CM033741.1 coordinate 9,893,877, forward strand.
TGGGGTAGTCATGTGCTCGGTATCTCCTTCCACCCTGATCCGATAACAATGATCCCAGGCCCTCATGATGGTCTGAATTTTTCCTTTGAACTCTCCTTTGAAAAGAAATTCAGTTTGGCTTAATCCGGCGGTATTGGGAATGAACTGTCGTGATCCGAACTGCCGAGACACTAAAAGTGGAGCACAAGCGATCCCTCCATGCAATCCCAACATCATCGGCCCGGTTGAAGTCACCACAATTGTATAGAAAATAATTAACTTTACCGAGTCATGGGACCCTCCATGCTATGTCTTCATCTTGAATGTTCTGAAGAACCTGGTCCATATTTTTGTTTTCAAATCTTTCGCCATTCCTTTGCTAAGTATTCTCGTAAAAAGGCGAAAAACCTTGGAAGGATATCCCGGCGAGGACTCTTGTCGGCGTCTTCCACATGTGACTCTGAATCCATACTTGTAATAGCTGCATGCGCGACCTAAAACGTCCTTCTTCATGTTTCGGCTAGCGTTTAAGGAAATGAAAGTCTCGACCAAGATTCTTTGGTACTGGGTTTGCTTTTCGTTTCACCCGCTCAAACAAATCCCGAATGGCTATGTCAATGTTTCCAGTACTGGGAAAGATCACCAAGCCATATATTCCTAAAGCGAATAGGTCCATTTTCTTTGCCTCGTCTGGATGTGTTGATATGATGTCCCGAATACTCTCCCATTCAAAGACTGTATTATCTCCTCGGATTTGAAGAAGGCCACTAACCCAATCGTCACTCATTCCCGCAAAGGTTTTGAGTTTAGCAGTGTAATTCTGATTCCTTGCAGGCTTCGCGTAGATCCAATCTTCCTGAATATTTTTCTGGTTAAGTAAAGCAGTGTACTCCTCTACCGTAGGCATCATGTCCTGCCCATTGAAGGTGAAGCAGCAAAAAGCCGGATTCCAGAACTGGACTATAGCTCGGAGTAGGGGCTGGTTAATCCGAACATAAAATAGCTGCGCGATGTCGCCATAACTATCGCAAAATAAGTCTTGTAGTCTTCGGTCCCATCTTTCCCAAATGCTTTGAAGATCCCACAAGTCGTTCTGTTGGAGACTCACATAGGTGTATCCAACTATTACGCGTTCGTTAGGCGATCGTCCCCTTGGATTTTTCTGGTTGACCTCGACCAATGTCCGGTGACAAATTAAGCTCTTCTTTCCTAAGACACCTTTTTTCCATGGTGAAAGACTTTCTGATCAGGCAAACCACTTGATTCAGTACCTTTATGCGATGCAAATGCAATGATGTATGAGAAAAAGAACAAAAGCGAAAAGAAAACAAGTCAGTACCAGATAAAATTGATAAATATATAAATAAAATGACAAAATTAAACAGAAATAAACACACAAAACAACCCTATTTATCCCGTCTAAAACCTAAGGTTATCCGCATGGCTCTAACAGGGTGGGTTTCTATGTTCTATACATGCAGTTTTGGTTCTAGGAGGTACCCGAATTGTCCTTGTTGTCCCCTACTAAGGGTAGCAAGGCCCCCGATCATCACCCATTATAGGCTCCTTTCAACCGGGTTCAATTCAGGGGGACCCATTCGCTTATGCCCGTACGAAGGAACGATATCCTTACGAAAGCATAAGGTACTCGAGCCCCGAAGGTACTTGCTAGGCCCATACGGGAGAACGATATCTCCACGAAAGCATTAGCGTTTTCCCCCCACTTAAAAAGGACGGGTTTATATGCCATATTTTAAATGCGTTAAAATAAACGCGCAATTATGACCGAATGTTAATTTAATAGTCACTTTAATCCGGAACTTCCAATATTAGTAAAGCGGTAATTATTTTAAAAGCTTGACTCTCATTTGTTTTTTTTAAAAAAAAACAAAAATTGTCCCCAGCGGAGTCGCCATCTGTAGCGATGTCCCTTTTTTGTATTGTATCGCTAAAATAAAAACGTGGCTTTTCGAATGTTTTTTGAAAGGTATTTGGATATAAAATATTTATTCCGTAGGGGTTTACAGAAACCTCATAAAAATGGAGTCGCCACCGGCCACTTAGGTAGGCCGGACACCATAAAACCAGAGATTCAAAAAGACGGGGTTCGAGAGTCGATTACGGATGGGAAGGATTAGCACCCCACACCGCAAAAAAATTGGTACTTTAATAATTACCGATTTATTAATATTGGATTTTCCGGATTAAAGTGCGATTATTTTAAAATTCGGTCATAATTGCGAATAAATTTTAAGGGTCCCATTATCCGAGAATAAACGCCAACCACTATCACTACGCTTTGATACGCCCCGTTTACGCTCGGATAAAAAGGACTCGCATTAACAAGTTATATCTCGATATGCAATCTTAGTGGCAAAAACGTAAACATGACAAAACATTTAAATATAATAAATATTGACATACAGAATATTAATTTAGCATAAATGATATTCTAGACTAAAACATGTATATATACATATTATTCTAAATAATAGATAAAAACAACTATAATATGTCAAAATAACAAAGCGAGAAATAAGTACATATAGACAAACAAATATTTTGAAAAAGACATGCATATTGGTAATAAAACATATTCCAACATATCTTGGTCCACATATCGTACAAAAGGGGTAGGTACACTAACATGTAACCCTAAAAAAGGAGACATACAAATATAAAATACAAAATACGCCATGTACGAATTAACTAAAACATAACATGCTTGATATAAATAACCGGAAAAACATGAATATCATACTTAACACATATATACATAAAAACATGAAATACGAGTCATATACGAGGGTCATAAAATAAAATAATATCAATACATACGATTATAATACGAACAATAATATTTACAAAGGAAACAGGACTGAAATAAAAGGAAAACGAAAGTCAGTGGCAGAAATTAAAGAACGATAATATGTAATTTAGGGACGAAATTGCGAAACAAACAAAACCTAAAAGGACGTAATTGTAATTAGACCAGGGGCGGACCCAAAGTGAAAAATCCAAAAACGCGGGATGGTTAAGGGCGTAATTTTACCATTGAAACCGATTCGGTGTAATTTAGGGACGAAATTGTAATCTTTTGAAACATCGGGGACTGGATTTGTGATTATACCATGCGGCAAGACAAAAATGAAAATATTGAAAACGCGGTGGGATTAAGTGTGTAATTTACCCATTTAGCAAAATAAAAACAACTATAAAATCCCTCCTTTAAGGCCGAAATCAAATTTTTGGCCATTTGTTTCATTTTTCGTTTTGAATAGCTTAGGTTCATCTTTTTCTCTCTTTGTTCTTACAATACCAGAATCCCGGCCGCCGACCGCCGTATTTCTCCGCTAACGCTAACCGGCGCGGCGAGCCTCCAAAAGACACCAAAATGACCACTACTTCATCCTCAACATGAATCTGTGGTTGGATTGAGAGGATACCCCTTTTTCACCCTAGATCTAGGAAATACGAACCAAAAATATTTTTTTAGACCAAAACAAAACCACAAGGGGTCTTCCCCTCCCTTTAGTTCACGGATCGGCTTGTAGAAGCTTTAAAGGCTTGTCACAGAGGAAGAAGGAAGACCCACAAACGACTCGGTAAGACTACTCTCCTCTTTTATTTTTTTTTTTTTTTGTTAATCTTTCGTATATGCATGTAAAGAAAGCAGTAAGAAAAAAAGAGACAAAAATTTACCTTTGGATCTGCATTTTGATTATCTTGATGTTTACAACTTTCGGGGTTTTTGTATTACAAGATCTCTTTTTTTGTGTTACTACCCTTGTTCTCTCTTTTTTTTAATCTTTTCTTTTTTCGCTAGCTAATCCCGTTACAAAAGCCCCGTTTCATATATATTATTGCCTCTGTGTGTTTTGGTTGCAAGTTGCATCTTCTTTTTTCGATCTGAACCGACACTTTGCTTGTTGTCTTTGGCATAATCTGAACGCGGGATGAATATCGCGCGGTGGCGGTGTGGTCGTTCGCCCGCGGCCAGACGCGTTTTCGGCCGTTAGATCGGATCGATCTAACGGTCGAGATGCTTTGAAGAACGATCGGCTGGATGAAGCCTCGATCTGATGAGACGGCTTGAGATTTCGCCACGTGGAGCTCCGCAGTCGAGGAGTCAGAACGCGTGGATCTTACGCGCGCGTGGGATATTAAAGCGTCCGCGCGTGGCACTCGAACGGTCCATACGTGTGGAGCACGCGCCTGGCAGATATTTTTGACTTCCATTGCATCGTGGCCGTTGGATCAGATCTTGATCCAACGGCCCACAGTTACCTGCACATTGTAATTAAATGGGATTCAGATTTGGGCCAAACGGGCCTTGTAATTGGATTTGTAATTGGACTGTAATTTTTTATTTGGGTTTAATATATTTAATTTTTTTATTTTATCAGCCCAATAATAATAATAGTATAATTATAACAGCAATACATATACATACGAAAATATATACTTATATTATACGATCATTAATTAATATAATATTCTAGTATACGTACGTATAATCATACATATAATTAACATAACATCTAAATATTAATCAAATATGCTCATACTCTAGATACATACGCGACATACATACACCCCTAATACGTATACATAGCTTATACATGCACACACCACCTTATATTAGTAACATTCATATAATAAATATACATGCAATATTAATATATTTACAAGTAAAAATGAGTGATTACACTATTGAACCTTGAAAAAATAGGATAAGATCAGGCACCGAAAAGAAAGCAATTGGATCAATCTCCAAAAAAATAGCGGATAAGATAGTACAAAGACTAGTTGGCAAATTCATGCCAAGCTTGGATGCTAAGGCAGTGTCGGCAGTATGACGCCAGCCCTAGCCTGATCAGCTCTCATTCAAACCTGGATAAGAAGATTATCCATTATCCCTTGAGCAGTTGAAATTTGAAATTTGAAGAGCTTATCCTATCCCATCTTTGTACGCCTATTTAAACACCAACCAAGCAAGCATTCAATGAGGATTTTTGAGAGGATTTGATCGTGAGTGCTCGAGTGAGGAGTTGGTGTGCACGGCGATTGACAATCGGCTACACCTAAGAATGGTGGTTCGACCAGCTTGGCCGAGAGCCTGGATCTTGAAGGGCTGTATCGAGAGACCCCTTCTCGTTCATTCTCTCTCTAGTTGTTTTTACCTTGCTTTTAATGATGATGTATTCTGAAAACGTTTATGGTTTTTTGGTTAAGTCCCTCGCCATGAACTAATCTAATAGTTGGTGGGGGATGTTTGCGTTGAACGCTATTTTATGTTTTAGTTTTTTATAATAAATCTACCTTGGCAATGTTTTATCTATTCGACATACTTTAATGTTTTCTAAATACTATGCCAAGCGAGAGCTGGCACTGTTGGCCTATTGCTTCTCAATATCTTAACAGACTTGGGGTGGCAACGATTAAGTTGTTGAATACTAAGGAGATAAGCTTCGAGAGAAGTTGTTCAAGTAGATGAACTTACTTCGGGGAGTAAAATCTACCCCTTAGGAGTATAGATTGGATCTTAATCAAATTGGTTTATTTAAAAGCAAGCACTATAGAAATATAGGGGTTTTTACATGACCAATTTAGGGCAATGACCATTGAGAGAGGCTTTGCTAATTTTGAATCTACTCGGCAAACAATGCCAAGACATGTTATTAAAGGCTGGCATGGCATGAATAGCGTGAAAACCAGGCATTCCCTGCCAACGCTCATCATTCATTAAAGCACCTTCCTTGCCAACGTCTTTACTTTACTTTTATTTTTTTTCTTTTCAATTATTTCCAACACCAATTTCGAAACAAATCAACTTTTCCTTAAGGCAGGTAACAATCAAAGCAATTGAATTCCAAGTCAATCTCTGTGGGATCGATACTCAACTTAACTGCTATATTACTTGCAGACCGTGTATACTTACACGCAAAAGACTCATCTTGGCACTGGTTTATACTTTTCCAATACATATCTTCTACCCCTTTTGCAAGCATTCACTTAGAGAGTCTACAACAACCATGTCATCATCAAGCAAAATATTACTCGGTTTCAGGTCGTAATGAATTAACAAGTACTGAGTGTCCAGTATAGAGATGTTCTAGAGCTATTGCAACATCTATCATTATGTTCACCATTTTTAGTTTTGTATGATATAAAGAGAACAATTTTCATAATGTAAAAACTTCTCAAGACTTCCATTAGACATGAAATCAAGCCCAAGGCTTTGAAGTCAGTATTGGGGCAGCAAGTAATGACCCTGACAAGATTTCGATGAAGTATATTACGCATCACTTCACATTCGATGTCAAAGCTCTTAAATTCTCCTTCTATCTGCAAATTGAAGACTTTTATTGCTACTTCCATTCCATCTGAAAGCCGTCCTCTGTATACACATCCAAAACTCCCTGAACCAAGCAAATTGCTTTCGTCAAACCCATCAATTGCTTGTGAAAGTTCAGCGTGTGAAATTCTTCTCCATGTTCTCAAAGACAATAAATTGTCCCTAATTGTAGAGTTGCACTCCCACTTCGGCATTTTGTATACATAATAATTAAGACTATCAGTACTATGGCAATCCCAATTGTGGGTAAACCATACCTTAAAGCATGCAATATCATCATCTTGGAATTTTTGTTGGATGCTTTTCTTGCAAGGCAAGACTATCAATCTTGATGGACCACAAAGTGCATAATTATTCATTAATGATGTGCTGGAAAAGTTTGGAAAACAGCCATTGGTGGGAATTTCTCCTTCAAGTCTGTTGAAAGAAGCATTAAAATATTTTAGATATGGAAGCTTTTCCAAAGACTTGGGAATGAGTCCAGAGAGACTGTTATTGCTCAAATCCAAGAATTCGAGACTAATCGAACCACCAAATGATTTAGGGATATGACCCTGTAATTTATTATCAGATAAATCTAGTGTATCCAAAGTTTGAAGACTCCCAATTGTAGCCGCTAGGGATGCAAAAACAGATAATCAGATAGGATTTGAATCAGGTCATGTCAGGTCGAGTCAAATCTGATACATGTCATTTTAAGTTAATTTGAAGTTTCGACTCGACTCGGGTCGGGAGCAGGTCAATTTCAGGTCAGGTTTATTTCAGGTAAGGTTTATTTTAGGTTGGGTCAAAACGGTTCGGGTCCGAATCAGATAATTGACGTGTTAATTCGGGCTCGGGTAGACTTCAGGTCGGGTTAATTCGGGTTTCGAATTTGTATTAAGTTTGAGTTTGGTACAAATAGTCGCTAGACTTTGGGTTGAGTCATTTCAAGTGAATTATTTAACACCTTTCACGAACATGAATCACATTAAAAATAAATATTAGGACTAGAATGAACAAAAATATCATCATATTTAAAATATTAGACTAAATTACAAAATTAAAAATAAATAAGGGTCAATTTTGGCTAAAAATAAAATATTAGGGACTAGAGTGAACAAAAATATCAGCATATTAAAAATATTAGACTAAATTACAAAAATATAAAATAAGTTTGAGTTTTGTACAAATAGTCGATAGACTTTGCTTTGACTGAGTGATGCTTTTTCTTCCTCTCCTTCTCCGATTCTGCCTATTTTTTCTTTTTTCCACCAGACATACGTAAAGCTTTAGCTAGTACACAAAAGTGCATACCATGATTCTTCTGTCTATCAATAACTACGTGCATTGCGCGATGGATGTGAAGAAGTAGACCGTTATCTCGGCAATAATGAGCCAAGGTAGTATTTACAGTGAACCCACCTGTTAAGTAGTCATGCATTACGATAGGAACTCCCAATTCTCTGGCACACGCGGCCCTTTTCATCATTTCTTCACATGTACCCGCAGTAGCATTCAAGTAATGCCCTTTGAATTCACCTGTTTCAGTATGTTTTCAATGTTCTTTTATCATTGCTTTCGCCTCTAGTTTAACTATGATGATGATGTTTTATCAAAGATTATATTTTGTTATGATGGGGTTGAGGGAAAATGTTGGCATCTAGAGCTTCAATTTATTTTTTAACGTAAATTTGCATTTTCTTGCTAACCGAACAGCAAAAAGAGCCTGTCCATTTAGGGCTTTTAATATTATGTTTAAGAAGTGGCTTTAGCATTGTAATTTGGTTAAAAGAAAACAATAAATATGATTTTTTTTGTTGTTTCTTTTCTTCCTTTTTTTAATGTTTTTTATTCAAAATAAATTTACTTGGTTGTTTAAAATAGAAACATAATATAATTTGTATTTATCAACACTTTAAATTGATTATATATATAATTTAATAAATTAATAATAAATAATTGAATTATTTAATAAAAAATTTTAAATAAAATTTTAATAATTAATAATTTAAATGGCAAAAACTTAGTTTCTTATATTATAATATAATAAATTTATAATTTCTCAAATATTTTATTTTTTCTTGAAAATCATCAAATTATAGACTTTTTCGATTACATGTCAGGTAAACATCAAGCCAGGTTAATATCAGTTCAGGTCAATAACAGGTCGAATTCAAAACAAGTCAGGTCAATTAACATGTCAGGTAAAATTGAATCTCGAATTATTTCAATCGGGTTATATTGATTATTTACCAAACTAATTTTAGGTTGGAGTTTGTATTAGTCAGGTGCAGGTCGAGTTCCGTTATTACAATAATATGTTCAATTTGAGTTTAAATCATTCTCTACCAGATACAAATTGAATTTGATTATTATATTATGAGGTCCAGTTGCTTATAGGCTTGAGCCTTGGGGCTAAAACTAAATAGGCTTTAACAGTTTAGACCCAAACCATCAAACACAAACACAGATCCTATATTCAAGATAACGCCTTTTCCATTGCTATCTTTCTCCTTTTTCCCTTCAGCCTCAATTTGAAACCCCTCTCCGTTTCTTCGAGTTTTTTTCGGGTTAGGGTTTTAAGACGTCTCCAAGATGCAATTCGCTGATCCCTCTAAGAAACGCAAGTTGGATGAAAACGGTGTTATTTCAGCGGTATCGGAACCTGACCCGATCACAAAACTAACCCCACAAGACGGCCGCAAGCTAATCGAGCGATTCACCGTCGACCAACTCCTCGACATCCTCCAAGACGCCGTTTGTCGTCACGTGGATGTTCTTTCCGCCGTCCGATCTGTTGCCGATCAAGATCCATCTCAACGGAAGCTCTTCATCCGTGGGTTGGGTTGGGATACTACAACGGACGGCCTTCGTTCACTTTTTTCGGTCTATGGAGAACTCGAAGAAGCGGTCGTTATCCTCGACAAGACTACTGGGAAATCGAAAGGTTATGGATTTGTTACCTTTAAGCACGTCGATGGTGCTTTGCTTGCTCTTAAGGAACCCAGTAAGAAAATCGACGGGAGAGTTACGGTGACGCAGCTGGCGGCTGCGGGGAATTCAGGGACGATTAGTAACCCTGTGGATGTTCATATGAGGAAGATTTATGTGGCCAATGTGCCGTATGACATGCCAGCGGATAGGTTGTTGGGTCTTTTTACTCAGTATGGGGAAATCGAAGAGGGTCCTTTGGGATTCGATAAGCAGACTGGGAAATCAAAGGGATTTGCTCTTTTTGTTTATAAGACAGCAGAAGGGGCTCAGTCGGCACTGGTGGAGCCGGTGAAGAACATCGATGGGAGACAACTGAACTGTAAGCTTGCAATTGAAGGGAAAAAAGGGAAGCCAGGACAAGATGGGATGATGCAAAGTGGGGCTGGGGCTCCGGGAAATACAGAGATGGTAGTGGGAGGACATGGTGGCGGTTATGGTGGCCCCGGTGATATGGGTGGTTATGGCGGATTTCCAGGTGGATTGCAAGGGCCGCCTGGTCCAATGGGTCATCCTCATCACATGAATTCATCAGGTGTTGGGGTTGGGGCATTGAGTGCCAGTTCTGGTGGTGGTGGTGGTTATGGTTCCGGACTTGGCGGGCCATATGGTGGTTATGGTGGACCTGGCTCAACTGGCTATGGTGGGTTGAGTACTGCTGGTGCGGCTGTTGGTTTAAGTGGTGCAGCTGCAGGATCTTCATTATATCGTTTGCCACCAAGCTCTGTTGGGATGCCATCTGGAGGGTATCCTGAGACTGCTCATTATAGCTTGTCTTCCGCAGCTGCTTTCCCCAATCAGCATCACCAAGGAGCCGGGGCATCGCCTGTGCCAAGAGTTCCACCTGGTGGAATGTATCCCAACGGACCACCTTTCTAGTGAGGTAGTTCTCCTTGATTTGGCATGCTGTAAATTCTTCTATGCTACATGAGGTGTTATTGCTGTTGAAGTTTTTGTTGATTAGTTTGAATGACTTGACTTCTCTTGTTTGTGCTTTCCTGTATGCTCTATTTCGGGTATTTGTTCCTTGTGTGTGATTGCTTGAAACTTTTGGTTCTTTTCCCCCTTTTTTTGAGTTATGTTACTTCTGTGCTGCATATTTGCTTGTATGTAGTGTTTTTGCTTTTGTTTAAGAAACTATATGTTGCTACATTATGTAGTGTTTTGAAATGGTTGCAGATTAGCTTGACTCTATATTTTACTATTTTAAAATTGAATGCACATATATTGAGACATGTCACATATGTATGAATAAACTTTTCAACTTGTGGCTGACGGTTTATATCTATAATATTGGTGGAGCTCCTGTTGTTTTCTGTCATGAATTAAGTGACTGGCAACCCTTGTTAGTGAATTCCCTTAAAAAATGTTATCTTATATTTAATCATGTGTGGAGATCTTTCTGTAGATTGTAGGTTTTACTTTTTCTAGCATGAAGTGAATGTATTATTGTCCTGGCAACAGCAAGCATTCTTCTAAATTTTGTGAGATTTAAATGATTATAACACCGAGCATGCATACAAATATTTTGGTTACACGTTTTTAACCAAGATGGATGCAACTATTCTGTAGGCATTTTTAACTCTCTTGGTTGATTTTATTTAATGGTGTCTATCATATAACTTGTATTGAAGTAATATGAGATGTCCATTTGTAGTCATTTTCCAATTATAATAGCAGTTTTTGTGTTTAGTTTTCCATCTCCTTTCATGTTTATAAAGTTTTGTGAATCTCTTCCTAGGTAGTATAATTTGATATTCTAGTTTTTTCATTTTGTGCTCCATGGATGCACGCTTAATTTGATTTACATCAAGGGGCTAGAAGAGTGAATTTCAATATAAAATGCTGCTCCTATTAGCAGATATTTCCTGTTCAATTTATCATTAACTTGCCAATTTGCACAGTATGTTATAACTTTGGCATTCATCTTTCATGTGAATTTGCTTATAATCTAATGTATGTTTATTTCTGTTGATTACTTGATTTCCTTTTTAACTACTCTGTGTGAATAGTATCCTTATTGATTAATAATGGAATCTAGTTTTGCATTATTTGGTGTTTCGAAAATTTATCACTGTGGATTTGTACAACTTTTTTTCATTTGTATTGCTGCTAGTTTGTGCCACTGTTAAGAAAGCTATTTATTTGATTGGATATGATTGTTGCAATTGCTTTGCTTTTAATCTTTTGTTTGTATTGAAAGTGGTCAAAGTTTGAGCTGACCCCTTCAAGTAAGTGCAGACCCCCAAAAAAAAAAAAACTAATTTTGCATTAATACACTGCTTATCAATTAGCTTTGACATTTTTTTTGGTTGGTGATGTGGAATGATGAATTCAGTTGTCAATGGGTGTTTGATTCAGGTCTATGACAGCTTGTTGGGCGCAGATGCTTTTTGTGGTTCTGGTGATTGCCTGAATGCAGACTATATATACTCTGGCTTGAATGTATTTGCTGGGCTCTTACAGCCACTTCTATTGATCTGCACCTTTAAGATGTTTATTTTGTTAGTGCTAATTGGCAAAAACTTGTGATGTAGACTAGTGTTTCCATGTTTTATTAGGAACTTTTGTTCCAGTGGCCTTTTCAATCATTAGTATAGTTTTTTACTTTTTTATAATAAAAGTAGCGAGTTAAATGTTTTTTTTTTTCTATTTTTGCTAGATAGCATCTCCTGTACTTGGATTTTTTTCCGTTGGTTTATGTTGCTGTAATGTTGATTCTTTTATTATGTATGCAGCTTAATAAGTTAAATGTAGTTCTTTATTTTTCTATATAAATTAATGGGGTGTAGGAAACCTGCACCAGAAAGCCATTACTATGTTTGTTGTTAAATGAATTTTTAGCACTTTGCGAAACAAATCCATTTTCTAATGTAACTTATTGTGTTCTTGTTATAACTTCGATGTACCCAGTATATTTTTGTGTCCAATTGTCTTCAAGACTTTTATATCCGCTTTTTATTATTCAGTTGCAAGAGTTTTGGTTGCCTTCTGGTAATACTTGCCAATGTTCCTTTTATAGAGGGAAGTATTCTGGTTTCTTCAATTCCTTAATTTGTAGTTTGCGCACATCACATGGACTTTTTACTGGGTTCTTGTCTTCACTGGTTCTTGTTTAGTGAAGAATCTATTGATGTGAGAGCAGCAAGCAATTAAGTGTATGCAATGTTGCTAGTTGTTGATGTGATGCTGCTTGTATAATCTTTGTGACCTTCACTGGGTTCTGTTGGATTTGTAAATGAGCTCTTGCTGTGTACCAAGGCATAAAATGAGTCTCTCTACCATGTGCTGCAACTGTATTTGGTGGATGTCTTTGTTGGTTGACTTATTTTTTGTTGGCAGTGGAGCTATGGAATGTGTGATCTGTATGCATTGAAGCTAGTTATCTCATAGGTTTTGCAGGAGACCATTTGAAAGGCTAGCTTTTAGTTTCTCTTTATCTTTCCTGAATCCTGGTTGTGGGTGTTTCATCTAGTTAATAACTAGATGTTATGCATCATGAATAATTTTAGTCCGCTTGCAGAAACTAATGCCGGTATACTGTTGAAATGGAGTTGTTTATTCCATGAATCTAAATGATGCCTCTCCTCTAAAATATACCCTTCATATGGCTGAGTTATGTTAATGAAGGGAGTGAGACTACAAAGACTTTTCCCTAGTCTTTCCATCGGAAAAAGCATTATACTCGTATGCAGGAGAAGACCTAAAGGAATTATTCCTGCTCAGACTCGGTGAAATTCAAATCATTCTTTCATTGCCTGTTTATTGAGTTTCAAAGGGCCACATTTCACTTTATTATATTCCTGCTGTTCTTGGATGCATAACATGCGGATTTATGTCCAGGTGTCTTTGAAAGAATTTCACCATGTGTTATGCTGCTTGGAGCTGGTTTTGATATCTGAACATATTCATTTCTCTTGGCTTGTTCCTCTGAAAAGAGGAGTTGTGAATGTTGTGTATCGTTTGGAGGGGTTAGAAATCTTTTATGGTAATTTGTTTTGTTCTTGCCAAATTTGCAAAGTGGATTGTCTAAAGTCTATGAATTTTCATACTTTGATTGTCTGTTGACCTTAAATGTCTTTTCTCTGGTGCCAAATTTGGCTTTTGGTGATTAGGATTCTTTGGCATGGCATCATAAACTTGATGAAAAATGAGACAGTTTGGTCAAAAAATTTAAACTATTTGTTTGTCTATCTTGGTTGCTTTCAAGAATATATATATATAAATATATATAGGGTTAGGATCCGTTTACACTATGTAAAACTCAACTAGTTTTATACTAATTCATTGCCTTTAGATGGGTGAAATGGATGGATGGAATTAACTCTTTAAGTGATAATCTCCGCATATCCTACTTTTAATTTCATCAATTCATTTCACTCATTCAATAGTCATGAATTAGTGTAAAACTAGTTGAGTTTTACATAGTGTAACTGAATCTTATCCCATATATAGAGAGAAAAACTTTAATACACGTGTTGTGTTTACACAAGCTTTTTAGTTTTAGGGGTTAGAGGTTTAGTTTAGGGTTTATAATTTAGGGGTTTGAGTTATAGTGTTTAGAATTTAAGTTTAGTATTTTGAATTTAGGGTTTAAGGTTTAGAGTTTGTGGTTTAGTTTTTTAGGGTTTAGGTTTAGGAATTGGGTTTATAGTATAAATAAATGTGCAGGCATATGTAAAATTTTTTTTACACGGCCCATATATATATATATGTTGAAGAACCAGGAAGAGCATATCTTCTTTTTCACATTTACCATTGGCTAGAAAAGTTGTATATCTAATTCCTTTTTTATGGTGTTGGGTGGAGAATTGATGCTTTGTTTTTATGCTAACATTCATTGGTATCTTCTTTTGCTACCCTTCATTTTATCTTTTTTTTTCTGGCCATTTCCTGTGGAACACGGAGCATAAAACCATCCTCAAAGATAAAGATGGAAGCCCGGATGAGCGGGCATCAACCGCAGCCGGTCCCCGGAGGCCAGCCTATATGACGCAACCAAAGATTAAATGACATTGCAACCTCAACATTGATCTTGCTTGTGACAAAGTGGCTGAAGTAATCTCATTGATCGTGTAGGGGAAGATTATTCATTTGTGTACCATGACCCAAGAAACTTCCTCGACACCAAAGTCTTCTGTATTTAGGTTAAAAGTGGAGTTGATTCTTCTTAATTTGAACTTTCTAGGAAGGAGGACTTTACTGTCTCTTTGGGCTGGAAATGGAAACTGCTCTATTTGACAAATTCCTAATGAATCCAACAAATAGTCTGGTGTTTACATTTCTTTTCAATTTTGTAATCATTTGATAATGATGTGCAAAACGGAGAGAGACTTGACATAACTATCATCGAAAATGTAAATAATAAGTCAAAGGAGTAATTGGTTTAAAAAATGTCAGCAATTTTCGACCCAGGTTACACTGTTTTTCTTTTCAAAGAAACATGGTAGTTGGATTAAGAGGGAGGGGAGATGTTAATCGATTATTATTATTATTATTATTATTATTATTATTATTGAAGTGTTTTATTTTATTATTTTTAAATTGTCTAAAAGTAATTACAATGTGTATCTGTGCATACATATTTTTAACTTTTTGACGTTTACAAACACTTTACAGATATAGCGGTTGAACTCGGGTCTTTTAGGATGAACATCATTCGTTCTCATTAAAACCACTTGTTGGGTTCATGTTTTTATTTTATTTGATAACAGTGTTTATGTTTTTTTTATTATATGTTACCCTATGTTTTTATACATTATTTATAAGTTTTTTTTAACTCTACCATTGTATTTGTTTTATTTAAAGGAAAGTTCTACGAAAAAAAATATCTTCTATTTATTATTTGTTTCATTTTATTTTAGATTAATTAATTTTCATATTCGAACGATATTTGAGTTAATTGTATGATTCATTGTATGTGTATGTGTGGGGGGTTATTATCCTATACACATGCGCTGAAAATTTTTTGTTTTCACAAACACCTTAATTTTAGGGTTAGAATTTTAGTTTAGAGTTTAGGAGTTTTAGTGTATGTGTTTAAAATTTAGGGTTTATGGTTAGAAATTTAGGTTTTAACCTATAAACCCTAAATTTTAACTCTAAACTAAAAATTCTATCAACAGCCCCTAAATTCAAATTACTATGCTCAAAACCCTAAACAAAGTCCATAAATCTTAAAACTAGAGTGCTTGCATAAACAAAATTTCCAGAAGCACTTGTGCATGAAATAATTACCCTACATACACATATATATAGTCAATGTTAAGTTCAAAATTTAAACACTTATTTTATTTTTCATATAATATGACATAGTTCCTTATTTAATTTTTTAAAATATTTAATTTATATATGAAATATTATTTTAAAAGGTTATTGTATTATCATGATTAATACCATTTTAACTGTAGTTGAAAATTTAAAACTTTATATCATTAATGATATACAATAATTCAAACAAGTTTTATTTTTTTTAATAATGATAAATTTTAATAATTAAAAAACGCACTAGATTATTTGACTATTTTTAAAAATAATTAAGATCTAAATGTTAATAATTCCACTCATTTTAATTATATAATTAAAAATAATCTCGTATAAAAACACAATTTTACTCATTAATTATACATTAAATTGCCATTGAATAAAATTTTCAATAATTACATGCATTCCAGTAGGCTATAAATTAGTTAAAATGAGTAGATTAACCTTTCATACATAAATTTTGAAAATACTAGATATTGTTCTTTTTGAAATATTTTTTTAAAAATATATTAACAAATAATTGAGATAAAATAATATTTGATAAATAAATATTATCAATTAAATTTAAGATTTTAAAAAAATAAGTCCATATTTTATTTAATAAAAAATTATTTATGTGTCCCACAATATATATTTTTTTAAATCTTGTTATTATTATACATGTATATGATTAGACATAAGATAATTATATATTTATAAAAGAGTTCTAAAATAATTTAATTCCTTAATTTAAATCTTGATTAATTTAATGTAATTATTAATGAATTTTGATCGGTACAAAATACTCCTTCAAAGTATTCTTAATTGGTAATTTTTAATTTTTCATAATAACACCTTATCTTTCCTATAATAATATAATTCTTTTTTTTTACTTAATAATATAATTCTTTTTTTTAACTTAATAATATAATTCTTTGATGATACCTATTTGATGTTTACTAAAACCCCCTCCGCTTTGTCCTCACAAAACCCCTTCTCTTTTCTCTCTCTATCAATAAAACCCCGTCCATCACCGCCGTCCATCACATACCCCGTCTCCTCTTTCTTCTTATTTTCTTTCTGTGTTTTTCTTATATTCCTCACTTTTCTTGTAATTTTCTTAAATCCATGTAGAATTGTGTTCTTTTAACGAGTTTTTGGCTCTATCCTATATAAGGATCTATGTCCCCAGGTATATATTGATGTAAATCGAATTTTATTGCAAAAAACATCTGGGAATTCTATAAAAATGCAAGTTTTAGATGTTTGATGATGGAGAAGTGATGTACCTCCTTTATGGAATGTTTCAAAGCAATAATGGAAAACTAAAACTTTCTATCTCTGTTTTCTTTTTAGAACGATGATACACACATGCATAGCTAAATTTGTGAAAACAGATGAAAACTGGGAGCAGAACATAAACTGATTCTTTGTTTCCTTGAAATTTGTTTTTTTAGATGGTTATCCACGGAGGATATAGTGAGTTTCAAGTACTTTGACTGCTATTATAGTGATTGGGAAGACGATTAAATGTATTTCGCAATCTATTTGCACTTTTTAATCGATGTCTAGCCTATTGCTGCTTACCTCCTAGTAAGCTTTTCTTCAAGTTTGCTAAGCGTTCACCACAGTTCTGGAACTTTCTCAGGCTAAATTAAAGACTCTGGAGGCAGGAATAAGGCCATATACCTGTTACTAGAACTGAGGTATGTGTGTCATTGGCTTTGACAATACGGCAGTGGACACTTAGGGATGGATTTTAAATTCAAAGGCTGGGTGGGGGGCATTTACCAGAAGTTTGAAACATTGTGCCATGAGATGGATAATATTGTGAATCAGGTATTGATTCTTTGATCCCATCTTCATCAGCCATGCTGTGTTATCAATTGGCTGAATGAAATCTTTGACAATTAATAGTCATTGATGAACCCGAGAATACATATGCTTTGGCATTGAAGTTCTATCATAATCTTGTAAATGGCTTTCTCTGCAGGACACAGTCAAAGATGTTGAAAACCGGGCACAAAGTGTGGGTAAACGCATGAAGAGATTTTATTCTGATGTTGCACTTCCTCTAAAACATGAAGGTCAAGGAGTGGCTTTAAAAAGAAACACTACAATTGATACCTCTGTTGAATCAAAGACTGCTATTCAGGAAGATCGCATAAACACTGTTTGTAACCTATCACATCACATGTTGAACCTGTTGCAGTTGATACAATTGAAAAACACCTTGATCGTGCTTATAATGAACTTTGCCCTTCAGTTCAATTAAGTATTCCGACTTCTGTTGATGTCCTTGATGGGGCAGAGTCAGGCATAATTTCCCAACAACTTGATGATGTTATGAAAACAAAAAGTTCTGTCGTAAGCATAGAAGAAAATTCCATCAGGGAAAAAGCATCTGGGTCTGATGTGCCAGAGTTGATCTCACCTAGAGAGGAAAAATCATTTGGAGACTCGTTGACTAATAATAAGTTCATTGATTGTATTGAGAAAATTTCATCTGGGACTGTAGGTGAGGTTTCTCTTACAATGTTGGTTCATGATATTGAGTCTCATTCCCCTAAACGAGGGACAAGAATTAGTGATAACATCACAGTTGATGGGGTCTACAGGCAGCTTGAGTGCAATTTTGGTGAGCTTTGCCGTGTAGACCAACCAGGTAACCTTAATTCTGTGGATACCCACTTGGGGAAACAATACATAACTTCAGAAGAAGAAGCTGAGGTTTTGATTTATACAAAACCTGAAGTAAACCTAGAGGAATATGCCACAAGGGAAAAGCCTTCATTGTTGAGCAAGTTCAATGACAGTAATGATAAAGAAATGTCTTTTGAAGCTGAAGTTTCTCCTGCAACTTCAGTTCGGGATGTGAGAAAGCTATCTGCATCTGATGTTTCGGGGTTGATCTTTCCTGGCAAGGAAGAATCCTCTGGAGCTTCATTGGTGAATGAGATTGTTAATTGTGATAATAAAAATCCATCCATGGTTCGTACTGATGTTTCCTCTGCAACTTCCGCTCAGGGTGACCAAAATGCAAGACAATTTAAGGATGAGTGTGCAGGTGTTTCTGAGTGTGTCTCAGATGCTTCAGGTGATGTTATTTCTTCCAAAATGGCTTCTTTAGTCATTTGTTGCGAGGAAGATATTGCAGAGGTTGGGGTCCATTCTTCTCTTGGTTCATTATTTAAGGAAATTTATTTGGCTGAGAAATCACTTGAAAATTCACGTGCAAAAACATTTATTTATCACGACCCTGTTAATGTAGCTGAGTTGGTTTCTCACAATGTACATTCATCTTCCATGTCGACTTCAATTCTATCCAATGAGAAGGAGTTGATGGTGGCAGCATCTTCATCTATCAATGACTTGTCCATGGCTTCAGTTGGTTAGCATCTTGTTCCTATGTAATGATATTTTATTCCTTATGGAATTGATTTTCATCTTAGTTGTAATATCACAGGACATGATGCCTTTAGAACTGTTAATAGCTCCAAGTCTCTGACTGGAATATCGGGAAACAAAAATCTTCACTTTGGTGGTGAATCTGCTCAACTTCAGGTTTCATCCTCTTCTAATATAGGTAAGCAAGCATAATGTATAGTTTGATTGCTTTCTTCTCTGCCATCTTTCCGAGTGTGTTTTTCCAACCTCGCCTTTATTAATGTCAAATGTTAATAGCAGTACTTGTAATGAGGATATCAACAATGAGGATGGCAATGATGCAAATTTACAGTTCCAACCTTGCTTGACATAATCATAATAATGACAAGAATTTTGTACTGAAAATGTTAAACCTTCAGAAACCTGGCTTGCTTTATATGTGTGCCGTCATTTATTTTTCTGCTAATTAGGATAAGCTACTCTATGTCTGAAAGTGAAATAATATTACCTTTAAAAGAAGGTTTGTTTAAAAAATATGCCGGTGATATATTAAACTGTTAGGTCATTCCGCAATGTGATCAAAATGACTTTCAATATCTGTGTGTATCTATAGTATGAAGGTGCTAATCTTTGAAAATTATTAATGAATTTCTTTATGTTATGCATTTTTGGTGACTTGGTTTGCACCATACGACAAGAAGTTTTGTTTTACAGTACATCTCATTGCACCGGAAGAAATGTTGACTGGATAAACTTAACCATCTTTCTCTAATTTTGTGAAAACCATAAACAGGACACGCAGATGATTCCATCTACGATATCGATATTTCTTGCATGGAGACCGTTGATTTGTATAATAAACACAAATCATACAGGGTCCGTCTCTCTTCCTCTCTGTCACACACACATGCATACAGTCATGGCGTTGGAGATATTACTTTTCAACATGAGAAAGTGTGAAAGTATTCTCCAATGGAATGTTCCATTGAATTAATAAATTCTTGATGAGAAAATTATATGTTAGTTATGCAAATAGAGTTGATATTAGTGGCCTCTTTTTTTAATATTCTAAAGGTGATTACAAGGTAGAATATGTTCATACATATTCTTAACCATTTGACAATGCACAAACACGTTGCAGACAAAGCGATTTAATAGAAGATAATGAACTTTAGGCTACTTTTTGCATGACGCTTTAGATAAATGGGACCGAATCAGGGTCTCTCATATGCCTTATCTGATGGTGTCTTCTTTTACTTTCTATATAACCTTTTGACTAATTTGCTGCTTTATCATTTTTCGTTCAATAGAAAAGAATACAGGATGCTTTAACTTCAAGAAAGAGGCTGGTGAAGGAGTACGAGCAGCTAGCAATTTGGTTTGGAGATGCGGACATGGGTTCTGTCCACAATCATTTCCTAACTCTACAGCCATCATCCTCCACCACAACCTTGGAGCCCAAAAATACTCGAACAGTGTATGTGATTCTGACTGGGAAATCCTTTAAGCACGTAAAGAATTTTCTGCTGACCAGCTTCAACCTGGTTCATTCTCGAGCTTTTTCCTTGTGCCATAAGAATGATATATACCGTGAATACTCATGTTCAAAGTTCCACCTTCAATGTATTTACAATAAGAATGCAGGTAATCAATCTGTCTTGTAAATCAAATTGTCTACCATAAATGGCACAGCGTTTCAAATTTCAACAGTGTATATCTAGTTTTCTATATTTTATCTGAAATGAGTCATTTCTTCTTCATAATCATGCTTGATTAGCTGAATTGCTGAAATACATTTTTGCATCATCATTTTGAAATTCATCTCCTTTTTCTTTCACAATACTGTTAAGTTTACAAAATTTTTTGACTTGCAACAAATGTTAGTCATGAGGTTGATCGAGAGGTTCAATGGAAGTTGCAAATAATAGAAAGGTTGGTCTTGCTCAGCAATGTAGCTATACTAAATTCAAATCCTTTTCGTCTTCTTCAACTCTCTTCATAAAAGTAAGATGGCTCTTACAAATAATAGAAGATGGCTCTTTCAAATCCCATGGAAAATTGCTTTCGCCTCTCTGGCTTGGCAAATCTGGAAATGTAGGAATAATGTTGCTTTTATGGGCAATAACATGTCAAATGATAGCCTTCTCAACGTGAGTTTGACTAGAGCGAGTCACTCCCTGTTGATGCTCAGCATACCACGCATACATTAGATCATTCAATGGCAAGCCCCCCCATCTGGTTTCGTTGCCCTTAATACTGATGGTTCTGTTGATCCGGTCTTGGGAGTTGGCTCGGCTGGCAGACTCATTCATGACCACAAAGGTATCTGGATTGTAGTCTTCAACAAACACTTGGGATTTACCTATAAAACTTGCATGGTCCAATGGATTCGAACGAGTCCTATGTCAAACTGATAATGCCGAGGCATACCAAATGATATGTCCCCTACAGCATCATCCAGCTCGTTATCTCTCGTCCGTGTAATCGCTCGTTTCCAATACAAAGCTTGACTGATTGACTGCAGTCTTATTTCTTGACTGATTGACTGCAGTCTTATTTGTAGGTTTAGTCGGTTTATTAGAAGTATTATTGTAATTAAATTGTACTGTTAGAGTTATTATTTAAGCCTTGTACCGAAACCTAGAGTTAGAAATTAATAGTTAGTAGGACTCCTAATTAATAGCCAGTAGGATTTCTATTGTAAATCAAAGTCCTTTTCTATAAAAGGATGTAGTGTATGTAAATCAAAGTGAAAAAAAAAAATCTTACTCATTATTCGAATAAACAGAATGGAATTATGTTTATCTTCATGGTATCAGTCTAATTCGATCCTATCGCAATTTTTTTTTCTTTCCCTCTTCAATGGATAATCCGACTTCATCTAGAGGCTTCACCAAATAACAGATGATACAAATGCAGCAACTGTTCGACAGATTTACTGGGAGCAGTGCAGGAAATCTAGCTTTCACAGACAATGATGAGTTACAAACTAATTTTTTTTCCACTGCACTTCTTTCTACTACGAATAAATCAGAATGGATTGTGGACTCTGGTGCTTCTGACCACATGACTGGTAATAGGGAATTGTTGTTTTAATTTAGAAATTCTTCCTCTCAGAATTCTATCAAATTAGCTGATGGTTCGTTATCCTCAATTAAAGGCAGTGGTTCTGTTTTTCTTACTGATGACTTAGTCCTTCGAGATGTGCTCTTTGTACCTAGTCTAAAGAGTAATTTGTTATCAGTTCGCAAGCTATGCAAAGATTCAAATTGTATTTTCCAGTTCACTGATTCTGAGTGTTTTTTACAGGTACTGGACCTAAAAAAGAGGATTGGCAATGCTCGCTTGCAGAATGGTTTATATGTTCTTCAAAGCACAGGAACTTTTAAACATTCACCTTCTAAATCTTGTTTTAATTCCCTAGGACAATCTGATGTTATGTTATGGCATTTTAGGTTAGGCCACCCAAATTTTTTCTATCTTGCAAAAATTTTTCCTCAATTATTTGTTAATCAAAAACATTCTTCCTTTAAATGCCATATATGTCAACTTGCAAAACAAACAATAAAATCTTACTTACCCTCTACTTACAAACCCTCTAATCCTTTTTCTCTTATCCACGGTGATGTTTGGGGTCCTTCTAAAGTGAAGAATATTACTGGTAGTAGATGGTTTGTGACCTTTATTGATGACCATAGTAGAACCGCTTAGACTTACCTCTTGAAAGAAAAATCTGAAGTGGCTAGTGTTTTTGAGAGATTTTACAACATGGTCAAGACCCAATTTCATTCTAAAATTCAAATCTTTAAATCAGATAATGGAGGGGAATTCTTTACTAAGTCTTTAGGTGATTTTTTCCAGAAAAAATGAATAGTGCAAATCAGTTCTTGTGTTGATACACCCCAACAAAATGGGATAGCCGAAAGAAAAAAATAGGCATCTACTGGAAGTTACCCGAGCTTTTTTGTTTACCCACAATGTTCCTAAATATCTATGGGGAGAAGCCTTGTTAACTTCTACTTTTCTTATTAATCGTATGCCTAGTCGAGTCCTAAACTTTCAAACACCTAGAGATGTTCTTTTATCCTCATTCCCTAATTTTAAACCTTTGTCATCATCTCTTCCCTTAAAAGTATTTGGATGTATTGTGTTTGTCAAAAACTTAGATCCTTCTAGGTATAAACTTGATCCTAAATCTCTCAAGTGTGTCTTTATAGGATATTCTTCACTAAAGAAGGGCTACAAATGTTACCATCCACCTACTCGTAAATTTTTTGTTTCTTTGGACCTTAATTTCTTTGAACAGGAACCATATTTTTCGACGGCTGCCATTCAAGGGGAGAATTTCGATGACTTTCAGCCTTCTCACAAACGGGTTCCTCTTTCTTCTTTCCCTTTAATACCTCTTTCCGATTCATTACCTCTTGAGCCTCAGACTTCTTTGACACCCTCCAATAATTTACCTATCTCTTCCCCTATTACTTTATCTACACCACACTCTTCTTGTCAACCTATGTCTACAGGAACTCAAACTTCAACCAAATCCTCTTCTCGGCCTCCTAAACAACTGCAGGTTTATACCAGAAAAAGGAGAATCTTTCCAGAAACCATTATGCAATCCAGTACTTGTCAAGAATTGGACTTTAGTTCAGCTGCTTGTGAAAACAATGGAGGTAATGATTCTACTAGTATTCCTCATCATCTTCTCGAGTTTGATTATTTACCCATTGCTAAAAAAAAGGGGTAAGACAATGTACTCAATATCCTATTCAGAGATATGCTACTTATGGAAATGTGATGCCTTCTTTTAAAGATTTTACAGCATCCTTAGATGTTGTACAAATTCCTAAAACAATTGAGGAAGCTCTATAGATTCCAGAATGAAAGAAAGCCGTTGAAGAAGAAATTGAGACACTTGAGAAAAATGGTACTTGGACTATCACAGATCTTCCCCAAGGTAAGAAATCTGTTGGATGTAAATGGGTGTTCGCAATTAAGTATAATTCAGATGGCAGCATACAGAGATATAAAGCCAGGTTGGTTGCTAAGGGTTTTATACAAACTTATGGCATTGATTATAAGGAAACTTTTGCTCATGTTGCCAAACTAAATTTTGTTAGAGTTTTATTGAGCCTTGCTGTAAATTGTGATTGGAAATTACACCAACTTGATATTAAAAATGCTTTCCTTAATGGTAACCCTGAGGAAGAGGTCTATATGCAGATTCCACCAGGGCTAGAAGGTACAGGACAAAAACGGCAAGTTTGTAAGCTTGACAAGGCACTTTATGGCCTAAAACAGTCTCCTAGAGCATGGTTTGACAGATTTACAAGGGTTATTCTAGAGAATGGATACAAACAGTCTCTTGCAGATCATACCTTGTTCTCTAAGGTAACTTCATCGAATAAAAGGGTTATTTTGATTGTTTATGTGGACGATATAATCCTAACATGTGATGATGAAGAAGAGCTGAATCGATTAAAAACTCTGTTGAGTAGAGAATTTGAGACTAAAGACCTAGGGAAACTCAGATACTTTCTAGGCATGGAGGTAGCAAGGTCAAACAAGGGTTTGGTTATCAATCAAAGGAAGTATGTTCTGGATTTACTCACTGAAACATGGTTACTTGGATGCAAACCAGCAGATACACCCATGGAGGCATGTTTGAAATTCAGCAAAGATGATCATAGCCCTAAGGCAGATAAGGGTCTATATCAGAGATTGGTTGGTAAACTTATTTATCTATCACTAACAAGACCTAATATAGCTTTTCCAGTAAACATTGTGAGTCAACACATGACAGACCCAAGACAAGAACATATGGAAGCAGCAAAGAGGATTTTGCGATATTTGAAGGGAACACCAGGACATGGATTATTGTTCAAGAAGAGCACTAATAGAACTGTTAAAGTCTTTACAGATGCAAGCTTGGCCAGTGAAGTGACAGACAGAAGATAAACTAGCGGTTACTGTTCTTTCGTCTGGGTAATTTGGTAACTTGGAAAAGCAAGAAACAAACCGTGATCTCCAGAAACAGTGCAGAAGCTGAATATAGAGCACTGGCCTTGGGAATGTGTGAAGGTATCTGGTTAGTAAAGTTACTTAAAGAACTGGGAATGACTCAGGGAGAAAATTTCCAGGTTTTTGCAATAACCAGTCAACCATTCAAATTGCCAAGAATCCTATTCAACTGACATAACGAAACATGTTGAAATAGACAGACATTTCATAGCAGAGAAATTGACAAGTGGAGTTGATTCATTGGAGTATGTACCAGCAGAAGAACAAATAGCAGATATTTTCACAAAAGCTTTTTTCAAATTTTTTTTATTCAATCTAGGATTATACAATGTATACTCTCCAGATTGAGGGGGTGTAGGTTTAGTCGGTTTATTAGAAGTATTATTGTAATTAAATTGTACTGTTAGAGTTATTATTTAAGCCTTGTACCGAAACCTAGAGTTAGAAGTTAATAGTTAGTAGGACTCCTAATTAATAGACAGTAGGACTTCTATTGTAAATCAAAGTCCTTTTCTATAAAAAGGATGTAGTGTATGTAAATCAAAGTGAAAAAATTCTTACTCATTATTCGAATAAACAGAACAGAATTCTGTTTATCTTCATTATTTGCCGAGAAGCGAGCAATGCCACCGATAGGCTTTCCAAAACTCCAAACGGCCAAGATGGCTCGACTTTGATCTCTACTGCTCCTGAATCTCTTAATAGCATTTTGCACAGAGACATCCATGCTCTTCCATTTATACGACACTTCTTTTGATTAATATAAGGATTTATATTCAATATACTGGCAGTTGAAAGTAAAAGTTTATGGTGTAAGGTTTAGGCGTAAAGGTTTAGAATTTATGGATAGTGGTTAGAATTTATGGTTTAGAGGTAAGGGTTTAATTTTAGAGTAATATGGTGAGGATTTAGGTTTTAACCTACAAACCCTAAATTATAATCCTAAATCTTAAATTTTAACCACTATCCCTATATTATAAACCCTTACACCTAAACCCTTAACTCGTACATCCTAAACTAAACCACTAAATCATATACCCTAAACTAAGCACATAAACCCTAAAACTAAGACACTTGTAGAAACTTTTTATTTCCACCGTCAGTGCATGAAATAATTACCCTTAATATAATGGCTTAGCCATTCTTTTTTATATATAATTATATATAGGGTTATATTTTGATACATAAGCTGTGTAATAAAATTACACAACCCTTCGTAATTAAGTTATAAAATCTAAAACTTAAATCTCTAGCTCTAACACCCTAGAACTTAAACCATAAACCTTAAAATCTAAATTCTAACCATAAACCTTAAATTATACATCCTACAAACAAAACCCCTAAATCACAACCTAAATATTATTGAGTTAAAAAGTGCATTATTGAGTTAAAACTTTTAAAAAAGTTCTAACTGTCAATATTGACCTATTTATAAAAATATTACCTATTAATTAATTAATTTAGATTGAAGGTTATAAAACAAATTTTAAAACATGAAACCAAGTAGCTTTATTAATAAACAAAAGAAAGTTAAGAACATAACATTTCAAAGATTCAAACATCCAAAAAAATAATAAATTCAAAAAGTAAACTAAAGGTTGTTTCAACCAAATTAGACACTTTCTTTTTATACTACAACAAATCTCTGAAGTCCGTTGTAGGAAGAGTCCATGGAGAGTTGTCAAAACATGAACTAAATAAAATCTTTAATAAAAAATTGTAAATAACTTTTACGTTGGTTTCATAGGCTCCGATCCGCTATATAGTTCTGATTACATCGGCAAACAATCATAAAAAGGGTCAAGTTATCCAATACTACGGACAAACTCGAATCAAGAACAAATGTCGTGAGGAACACTACACGAGCATCAAACGGCTGTAAAGATATCTAAAAACATGTCACAAGACAGAGACGTATCATAAAGACAGAGAAAAAACATGCTACAAGACAAAAAAACAAACGCAATAAAATTTGCAAGAAAAAAATAACCAGACTACATAAAATGTTATTAAATTTAAAAAATTAAAACAAGATATAAAAAAATACGAAGAAGATTAAAAATCAACTATCAATGACCAATACTAAAATTGATGGTGCCGATCACCAACTAAAACAAAATGAAAAGAACATACAAAACGACTGAGTCGAGAAAGAACAAGCGACTAAAATTTTTTAGGAACAAGCGGTTAGGTTTTTTTAGTTGTAAGAAAATTAAAAACAAAAAAGCATCATTTAGTGCTCTTTGAGTTTGGATTTTGTTGTGTTTTATTTGGTTGCTGAGAAC
Organism: Hibiscus mutabilis; assembly: GCA_019671005.1. Lineage (NCBI taxonomy): Eukaryota > Viridiplantae > Streptophyta > Magnoliopsida > Malvales > Malvaceae > Hibiscus > Hibiscus mutabilis. The sequence goes on from CM033741.1 coordinate 9,921,123, forward strand.
TTTTTTTTGGGTTTTAGTTGTTTCTTAAATATTGTTTTTGTTTGTTTTCTCTTTAAGTGGATCATTTATTGTTGTTTGATTGCAGGTTTATCGGGGTCTTGATGTTGGATCTGCAAAGCCTTCTCCAACTGATAGAAAGGTTCCTTAACTGTAGTAGATTATTGCATTTTTCCACTAGGATTTTCATTCTTTGGCTGATACATTGAAGGAGAAGATGATATGTTTCTAGTTCAACATATTTCATTGTCAATGTATAAAGTATTATCATTTCCATGAGTGTTTACTACTGTGGAATTGATTCTGTTTATAGTGTTCTTGGAAGCTTCTGCATTTTGCTTTGTTGCTGTTATTTTTTATATTTGATTACTCAATGCGCTGTGTAGGACAAACTTTAAGATTTCGCAACCATCATTTTTTTTTTCTCTTCAGTTCATAGTTTTAATACATATATGTATTTTTTCAGTGAAGTGTGTGATATGCATCTAGTCTTGTGTTACTCATTTCAGTTAAAATAATGGGTTTTTTATCCCTTAATATAAGGAGGCTTTGAGGTTTTTCTTTCTTTCAGAGTTATACTGAAAACACTACTCTATATTTTTTAAAAATTAATTCTCATTCAGCTCATGTATTGCTTGTCTGGCATGAAACTATTTTTCATTCTTGCGGGTTTTAATGTTCAAACGTTCTTGAAATCTTTGATGCATTTAAAGGAAAGGATTTATGGCAATCAAATCTTATTTCAGGAAGTGCCACATCATCTGATCGACATTTTGCACCCATCTGAAGGTAAGTTGCCACTTGCAAGTGATCCCTGTTAATGCCGATAAGGATATCTAGCCATTCTCCTTGTTTTCAGGTGACCTTTTGGTACTGTGTTTTTTGATTCACTTCACTGATCAAAAAATATTTTGTTATTCCAATGTAGACTATTCTGTAGGACAATTTTTTGAGGATGCTAGGCAAGCAACAAAAGATATTCTTCATCGTGGCCGTGCTCCCATTGTTACTGGTGGGACTGGATTGTATTTGCGGTGGTATGTTTCTGCTTAGCCTTTTCTGCTGGTGAGCTTTGATTTATCCTGAGTAGCAGTCTGCATTTGCTCCTTAATTTTCTTCTCCCTGCGTTTTATCTGTTTCTCTATTTGCTCTGTCAACAGTCTTTCTTATGGTGCTGCATTGGTTCATGATATGGTGTTGCAGAATTCTTATTTTCTGTACTTCATTTGTAGATGAATTTGTGCTTACATACAACCTATATGGAGATATTTACTATTATCCTTTTTTTTTACTTTTAATAATGTTTAGGTATATATATGGAAAACCAGATGTTCCAAAAGCCTCTCGAGAAGTTGCAGCTAAAGTATGTTCTGAGCTTAGTTATTTTGAGAGACGGGAATTGGGATGCTGCTGTACAGTTGGTGGTTGACGCAGGTGATCCAAAGGCTGTCTTTGGCTGCCAATGATTGGTATCGCCTAAGACGTAGCCTTGAGATAATCAGAGTATGAATCTTGAGTTGTTTTAACCTACAAAAATAATTGCGTCTTTTTTCCGTCTGTGTCGCACCAGACAGACACACGACATGGAGCTTCAGTTTATTGAGAATCATCTTAATTTAGTTTCTTTTGGTTTGATAGTCTAGTGGATCACCTCCATCTGCTTTTCAAGTCCCATATGATTCTTTCAAACATCAAAATGACCCAAGTGAAACAATTGACACTTATGACTTAAAGTCTTCTACCGGTGGACTTGAGCAAGTTAAAGTAAAGGATTTGGACTATGATTTCATTTGTTTTTTCCTCACAAACCGCAGACTTGATCTCTATAGGCTGATTGATCTGCGGTGTGAACATATGCTCTCAGTGCTATTCATTCAAGTTGCTTGGCTTCTATTATAGAAACAGATGGTATTTTGTTAGAGGCTAGATGGCTTCTGGATACGGGTCTTCTCTCAAATTCAAACTCTACAACTCGAGCAATTGGTTATAGACAGGTATAATTATATATACTTACTTTTTCCCTCTTTACATGATAATTTATTTTATGATGTGCAAAAAATTGTACCTTTTCATTTCTTCAGTCGCAGAATAACCTTGTGAATTAAGTGAAAATTAGTGCAAAAACAAAATCGAAATTGAAACTTTATATTTTGAAATAGCAGTCTGGATTCTGGACAAAGCAAACACATCTAATCACACATTCAACAGTTTCTTCTACATCCTTCCTATTGTTCTAACATTTCACACTGTCTCGCGTTTAGATCTCTAAGTGTTGAGCTGCTTAGTTCTTAATATTGAAGTATCTTGTAGCTTTGCAACTTTAAAACTTAATAGATTTCTGGTTAAGTCTCCATATATGAATGTCGATTTTTAAGATGATTATGCACATATGATTATGGAATTGGATAAAAGACTCTTAAATTACTCTTCTAGCTACCAAATGTTTTTTTTCCTCTGCTTTTGCTGGCATGCACAAATCACTGTCACCTTTTTCAGTTTCACCATTTTTTTGCTGGAATATTCTATTCTTTCACAGTTCGATTTGCTTTTCCAAAGTGCGAAAACAAATGGCAAGGCTCATTTTTTTTTCTTTTTAAATGATTTCAGGCAATGGAGTACTTACTGCATTGTAGGGAACAAGGAGGCGTGAGTTCCACTAGAGACTTCTATTATTTTTTATCTGAATTTCTGAAAGTTTCTAGGTATTACATTTAACTTCACTAGCAACAGCTATTCATTTTGCATTGCAAATTTCTGATTTGTTTTGGAATGTCATATTCTACTTCTGCTTTTCAACTATTAAGTTTTTATGTCATCAAATTAGGCAAAACTAATTAGTTTTAGCTTTTCATACATCAAATACCCATCTTATATTACATAAAAACTGTATCCTGCAGATAAGAACTCGGTTACCCTTAATTTGTTTCTGCAGGAATTTTGTTAAAAGACAACTGACATGGTTCCGAAATGAACATATTTATTACTGGCTCAATGCTTCTAAACCACTGGTATCTCACTCCTAGTTTTATCTTTTTTTCTGTTGTATAATGAGGACTTACTTTCTAATGATTATCGCAGATGGTTAAATCCTTATGCGTAGTGATTTTTTTTCTTGAAATTCTTAATCCACCCTTTATCTCACGATGCTAGTCAACTAACTTAAAGAGGACACTACATGCATAGGTCCTCAAATCTGCAACCTCCAGGAGCTGCTCTAGCCTCCATGCCATTGAGCAAATACTCGCTTAGCATAGTAATTGTGCTAAGTGATATACAAACATCTCGTGTTCTATTTTGGGTCGGTATTTATGCGACTCTATGGTTGGAGATGCAGAGCACCGAATCCTTTGTTTGAATGGTTTAACTGAAAACCTTTTGGAACCCTTTTACTAAATTGTTAGAGGTCAAATTTTCAGGATAAAGTGCTTAACTTCATTAACGATGCATACAATGACCAAAATGGGACTCTTTATGTGCCCGAATCACTCCAAATGAAGAAAGACATGTCAAGCAAGCGAGAAGCTTCTGAGCTAAAGGCTTATCGTGCTAAGAACAGGTATTGTTCAAACACAGTACGTTGAGTGCACATCTGTCTATTTACATGCTTGTGTTAGTACGGAAGGGACCTGAGCATACGCACTCCGATTTTTATTTATATATTGTATCCGTGTTTCATGAATCAGCTAAAAGGGTTTTTATTTCCATTTTTCTAACTAATATGAAGGCTTTTTGTCCGCCGCGAAGATTGTTCCGATATTCTGGACTGGATAAGGAGAACTCAAGGGGAGAAGAGCTGAGCTGATTCTTCAAATTAATTTGATGCGACTCCATTTTGTTCTTATAGAACTGGACATCAGACATCCTTATCATCCAAGTTTGCTAAGGTGTGATTTTGGACTATTTGCTGTCGAAAAATCTGTTGAATCTTACTTGAGCATCCTCTTTAAAGACTTGCTGATGTTTTCATGCAACGATCCTCTTTGGTTCTGTCAGCTAACCGTCGTCTTCGGATTGGAAGAACACCGATAGAATCTTTGTTGGTAGTTCCAGGAACTGATTACTTATTGTAATAAAACATTAACTACATTTCTTGCTTGGAAGATAGTATCCAAATTGTTTATAATGTTAACCCCAAGAACAGTTTTTTTTTTTCATTTTTGTTTTTATTGGTAATGTAATTTTCTTGTACGACTGATATTATCATAGCAGAAGCTGGCAAGAGTTCACAAGGTTGTGCTGCCAGCCACTACCCTAGCACTCTGTTCATTTTTGTTCTTGATTATTTGAGTCGAGTTGGGTCGGATCTCAAATAATAAAATCTTTTTCATTTCGTATTTTTTATCGACAAGATTTATAGCTGAGATATTATTTAAAGGACGTCGAATTTTAGTTTGATCAAGAACGCAAAACATTAATACATTATGTTTAACATCAATGTTGCTATTGAAAATTAACTTTTCTAAAATTAGTTTTTTTGACTTTCATAAAATTATGCAATTACTCTCTGTATTCTACCTAAATTGCAGATTTAGTCCTTATCTCTATTTTAATTAATTTTAACTCTTGTACTTTTCATGTTTTAAAATTTCAGTTGCAATAAAAAATTTATACGAAGACGATATGACTAAATTATAAAGGCTTAAAATAGATCAAATTAGAGAACATGAATTAAATCTACAACTTATACATAATATAAAGACTAATAACAAATTTTAACTTGACAAATTTAATCATTATTATTTGGAGCAAGAATAAAATTTAAAATTTTAAAGAGTGGAGATCTAGAAATAAAACAAAATTAAATGAAGGATTAAATTTACAAATTACACTGATTATGGATTTTTTTAAATACTTTTCGACAGCCATAAACACACTAAGCATGATTCATGCATTAACATACAAGTACTATGTACGTGTTTAAGATTTGATGTTATTAAAAAAGATTTAACTTTAAAAAATATTTGGGTAAATACAATATAAGTCACTTAATTATAGGTAATTTTTCTTTTAAAAGTAACAATTTAATCACTCAATTAAAATTTTGTGTCACAAATGTCATTTGTCATTAAAATAGAAACAAGACCTAATATAATAATAGTTTGTCTCTCAAACTTATCCATTTTAGCAATTCGATCTTAATTAAAAAATAATTAATTAATTTAACCCTTCATATTTAAAAAAAATTAATATTTCATACTCTAACACATCTTTTGACTACTTGCTACACTCCATGCTTCAGTCTCTCACCTCAATAATCGACATATATAATAGCTCGGCAAACATTCACATCACTATTAGACAGTTGGCAAGCTAATGAAACAGATTCATTTTGACCTTAATGTTGTCTGCTAATAGATATTGTAACTTCACTAATGAAAATTTTAAATATAAATAGTTAAATTTATTAAATTATTTTGAATTAAGATAAAATTAATAGAATATACAAGTTTCGAGAACTAAAATTATTATCATATCAAGTTATTCGTTTCAATTTTAATAATAGAATACGATAAAAATTTCAATTAAATGACTGAATTTTTATTTTTAAAAAAAATGTGTTACTAAACTATAATTAAATGACATGTAAGTGTATTTTATCGAAAACTTTTATCCTTTTGAAAAATTTCAACTGCACTCCTAAATACCTACATAAAACCCTATATATTACATACTCCCCGAAGCTAGCAAACCAATTCCAAAAACCCTTTCTTCATTTCCACTCTGCAGCTTCAACCTTCTGCGAAAATGTTTCGATCCGTAGCTCGATCGGCCGCCGGAAAACACCTTCTCCGACGAGGATATGCCACTGCTTCCTTACCCGATCAGAAAGTTGCGGTCTTAGGTGCAGCTGGAGGGATCGGGCAGCCCTTGGCTCTTCTAATGAAGCTTAACCCTCTTGTTTCTCAACTTGCTCTCTATGATATCGCTAACACTCCCGGTGTTGCTGCTGATGTCAGCCATATCAACTCTAGATCTGAGGTCCATATTAAAAGAAACCCGTCTCTCTTTTTTGTTTTTTAAATGTGTGGTTTTTAGATTTAGTTTCCCTACTGTTTAGTTTACAACGTTATTTTAAGCTGTCTCTGAAGTGGATTTTGTCTTGATTTTTGGTGTTTTATTTTGGCTTTCCCCCTTCTTTTTTATTATATTTATCTGATTATTATTGATTTGGCTTACTTTTAATTTGTTTTAAAGAATAGATTTATTGCTTGTAAAATGTTATCTTTTGTATGAATGTGTTTATAGTGAAATTATGAGTTGATCTAATACTTTGTAGATGGGATTTCAGTGTAATGACTTAGTTCTTTGATTCCTTTCAATTTGGCTTTGCTGTGTGTTTTCATGTGTTAAAGTGTATATGTGAATGTATAATTTGACTGGTTGCTATTTTGAAATCAACCTTTTCTTCTTTCTTTTTTTTTTTTGCTGAAAATATTTGTGTCTCTGATCTGGCTTGGTTGCTTGATTCTTTCCATAAGAAGGATTTGAGAATTTTTGCATGTTGATGTGTATTTTCACATAATCTGGAAATTTATATGGTTCTACTATATTTGTATGAGCTTTGATCCGGCTTAGTTTCATTTCATTTGTCAATACATGTTCAAATGTTTTATATCTGTGCGGCTGACCTGATTATTTTTTGAACTTTTAAGCATGTCTTTATGATGAACCAGTTCACCCAGTTGTCTATGGTTTATGGCTTTATGCTCATGTGCCCTTTTTTATTTTTTCAGGGTGTGATCTTCATTCTGTTGTGAAATATATTTATTTGATTGCCTTAATTTTGCTATCATTATTCCTTAGAAGTTTACCCTTTTTTTACCTTCAGGTTGCCGGATATGTTGGCGAAGATCAATTGGGGCAAGCTTTGGAAGGATGTGACGTTGTCATCATTCCTGCTGGAGTCCCAAGGAAGCCCGGTATGACTCGTGATGATCTTTTCAACATTAATGCCGGAATTGTCAAGGGTCTATGCTCTGCAATCGCTAAGTATTGTCCCCATGTGAGTGTCTATCCTGTTTCTTTTAATTTGAAAAATCCATTTATCAGGGATCCTTGATGCTTCTAAAATTTTAATTAGTTTGGTTCTGTCTTGTATATGACTATTAAATGTCAGAGGACCTAACACTGCACTTTGGTATCTGATTTAGTAATGAGTTCTGTTTGATCAACTAATCATCATTGTTTCTCCCTGATGCTTAAATGTAACAGACAATTTTGATAACTGAAAGCTATTGCTTAGTTTCAAAGAATTTTCCTCTGTTGTGAGCTTCTATAAGAGTAAAATATTTTTCCTCCGAACTTTAATGAACCAAATTCGTGGCCCAGGCACTGGTTAATATGATCAGCAATCCTGTCAATTCAACTGTTCCGATTGCAGCAGAGGTTTTCAAGAAGGCAGGGACATATGATGAGAGAAAGTTGTTTGGCGTAACCACCCTTGATGCGGTTCGGGCCAAGACTTTCTATGCTGGGAAGGCAAAAGTAAATGTTGCAGGTTTGTTTACTACTGCCTCACTTCCCCTTCTCCCTTCTTTTATATCCTTTTTTCTCTTCCGGAAAAATTGAAGTGAATTCTAATGCTTATCAAGGGCTTCTGGGGACCAGAAATGTTTTTTTTTTTCAGTAGATGATTTTTTTCCCTTTCATGCAAGCTATTATCATAGCATAAGAACATTTTGATTATATGAGGAACTTGCTGATTGACTAAATTTATTCACTTGCTTGCAGATGTTAATGTACCCGTTGTTGGTGGTCATGCTGGAATAACCATTCTCCCACTATTTTCTCAAGTACATCCATGTTCCCTTTATTCATTTAATCATTAGTTTTATTTCATCGAAATGTATGCAATGATTGACGCTGTTGTTCTTTTAGGCCACACCAAAAGCCAATCTGCCTGAAGATGTTATCAAGGCTCTCACAAAACGAACACAAGACGCAGGCACTGAAGTTGTGGAAGCAAAGGCTGGAAAGGGTTCAGCAACATTATCAATGGCGTAAGTATTAGATATCACTTAATTCACTTGGAGGTTTCAATTTCCTTGCATTTGTTTTGTATGGTTTTAGAATGGAGCCATATCAATTTGGTTTCACTTCATTTTTTGCCTAACGAAGTTGTGTTGTTTCTTTGGGCAGTTATGCTGGAGCCATTTTTGCTGATGCTTGCCTTAAGGGACTGCACGGCGTTCCTGATGTGGTGGAGTGTGCATTTGTGCAGTCAACTGTCACTGAACTCCCCTTCTTTGCTTCCAAGGTGATTATCCCCGCTATTTATATTGTTGATTTGTCCGAAAGGAGAGGGGCATCGAATTTACAATCTCTGCCATAACCTGCTACCATCCGACACATTCAATCATATTCCCCCAATTTGTTTTGCTTCGGATCAAACTTGAATTGAAGGATTTCTTTTTTGTCTCTGATCACTTAAGCACAAACTCTGGTTTGCAGGTAAGGCTCGGAAAGAATGGCGTGGAGGAAGTTTTTGGGTTAGGCCCTCTCTCAGAGTACGAGAAAGAAAGCTTGGAGAGCCTCAAACCAGAGCTGAAAGCATCCATTGAGAAGGGCATCAAGTTTGCCAACCAGAGTTGATTCCTTAACTATTTATGATTTATTCCGTTAGACCAATCGTAAATTCTAAAGTTTTTGAACAACTTTTGTATTTCATGCTGCATGCAGCATCGGCCGGACTGTTCTTAATAGGATACGCCTTACGCAAGTATTTCAAGTAATAATTCCCAGTGGTATGTTTTGAAGGGGAATTTGATTAAAACGTTCTCTTTCCAGTTTAGTTGGAGATGTTTTCTTTTCATTCGATTATAAAAATTGTGAAATCACATTTGTTCTAGCCCTTTTTTATAAGTAGAACCAATTTTTAGTTAAGATATCTTAATAAGAGAAGTTGATGCTTTATCTCAAAAATAGTACACAAAGTTTCCCTTTCAACAATCTCTATGATTAGGTTGAAGTCTACAATGAAGGGATACCATTAAGAGACAAGCAGCTAACAGCTAATAGAACGTGTCATGACCTACAGAAAAACCTTCTTGCCATAACTAAGAATACAATTTGTTTGAAAAGGCGAATACCCGGCTTGAAAGAAACAGCTTTGCATTGCTTCAGTGATAACAAAAGAAGGTTTTTCATCCCTTTTGAAATGTTACGAGCCCTGTTACGCAGTTTGATCAGGTCCTTCAGAAAAGCTAAGCAGAATCATTGGTTTAAAGTTGTTGATTGCTACTTGGTAATGATATGAATCAGCTTCGAATCTTAAGACATCTACAAAAGCAAAATGAAGCTCAAGATAGACATATTTGGAATAAATCGGCATCTATCTAATGTTTTCTAGCTTTACCGTGATAAAAATATTGTACAATGGCAGGCAACTAAAGGCTCTTGAAATTTATATTCCAAATGAAACTCAAATTAGCACCGTTAAAAAGTGGGCTTAAGCAACTTTTAGTCCACTAAAAACGGGAAAAGTGCCAAGTCTCAGGACCAATGTGGATCAAAAGAAGTCCAGGGACCAAGTTGAAAAAATCTGTCAAGTTTAGAGACTAAAATTTGCTTTATCCCCTTCAAAATTTGCACAACTTTTGTGAGAAATAAGGATTGAAAAAGTTAATTACCCAAGATAACATGTCCTACCTTAGTTAAGTCCTTTAAAAGACAGGGTCAGCTTATCCTGATGAACTATCACCGTCTGAGTCTGCATAAAGTATTAGGTTGAGTACAAAAAAAGAAAGTATTAGCGTGCAAAAAAGTTGAATATAAACTCATAAGAGCAAAACAAAAGGAAAAACTTTAAAATTTACCACTTGATGAGGATCCAGAACCATTGCTAGAACCGTTTGAACTGCTTGATCCATTCTCGTTATTTTGTAGTTTTTCTTCACAAACAGAAGGTGATGTGGGAACAATCTTCTCTGCTGCTTAACAATCCAACCGGTTTTGATATGAGTGCATGAAAATTTCATCTTCTTCAAAACCAAACAAGTGAAGAATAAACCAAACAAGATAAAGTTCTGGTTAGTTCATGGTGATTACCTGTTTCTGCTACCTTTGGTACCTCTTTAGCAGGCGGTTCCAGATTCTGCAAAAAGAATAACAAAGTGTTCCAATGAACAACAATTCTATACAGAGAAAACAGTTAAGATGCTCAAGAATCACTTGTTCATAATCTTACAGTCCCCTGAATATTATGGCCATCTCCAGAATTTCCTTGAAGAGGAACTTCAGCTTTTCTCTTGTTTTTGCTCAAACTCTTCTTATAGTTGGTCACAAATCTATCAAGTTCCCAAAGTGTTTCTGGATCAAAACTGTCAATATCCACCTCGATCTCATCATCTTGCTGGAAAAGTGCTGGGTTTCTCTTCTTAATAATCTGGACAATGCTATCAAGTTTCTCTGAAGGCAAGTTCTGAAGGTCTACACTGAGTCTCTGCTTCTCCTCATATGTCATATCCCTCTTATCAGGTTCCTTTGCCTTGGGTTTCTTTGGTACTGCAATCCTACCAGTAGGAGTTAAGTCCACAGCTCTCGACTTCAGATCAACAGGCATAGATTGCGGTCTCTCCGAAGTCCTGGCTTCTAATGGTAGCGACGAATGAGCAGGAGCAGTAGCGGTAGGAGCAGGAGTTTGAATCGGTGCTGAAGCTGGAGTTGGAGCAGGGAGTTTCCTTGAAGTGGGAGTTGGCAAACTGTAATCATGAGTTCTTTCATGCCTCTTATTGAGATTATACTCGGACTCTATAGCTGCCCAGTTTTCTTCAAATATCTGAGACAAGTTTTCTGCCATAATATGTACATCCTGTCCTTTCGGATTATAAAGCATTGCATTACTGAAAGTTAGTCTCACATCCTCCGCAAACTCCCTAGGTGACTTGTACCAATTTTTGTTCAACCTAGTCTTCACTGTACCCAAATCCATAGGATGTTTAACAATTGTATAATAATCATGCAACCCAAGTCCCTTGACATCCACGGGCTTATTAAACACCCAACCAAACTTATGCTTCATTAACTTCCCTAACAAATTACTACATCTCTTGAAAAACTGACTCGAAAACTTCTCCGGCGCAATCCCACCTCTCATTTGATCTCCATTACTCTTCCCAACACTAGGCTTCATCTTCTTATTACTATCTGTAGGCTTCAACTTCTTCTCTACAGCAAACTTCGAATTCTTATAATACTGATTTGCCTTTGGGTTTCTCTTCTCGTTCTCCACAAACTCTCTCCCACCACCATCATCATTGTTAATATGATCATGCTCTTCCATTGGCACAGATAATCCATGAAAGGACCTCGAACCAGGCAATCCTACGGAACCAACATCCGAATTCACTCTAACTAAACTTCCACGGCCTCTATCAACATTCTCATTCCCTGAAACCCGTGAATTTGCAAACCCCCCATTAAACCTACTTTCTTCGGCCTCAAATTTCTTAACTAAACCCCTAACTTCCTCAAGTTCAGTAGCTAACTTCCTTTTCAAAACTATAAGCTCATTCTTCGATAAAACATTCAAGTTAATCTTAACAAGGTTATCATATTTTACATACCCAGATGTCGCAATCCCATTGGTAACATTCTTCGGGCCCTGCTGCAACCGATTATGACTAGACGAATCATCGGACGCCACGGCATCGAAGGTTTGGAGTGGCAGCTGATGCTGAGAGTTGTTATCGTCAGCTGTAGTAGTGGTGGCTAGAGTTTGCTGAGAAGATTGTCGAGGGACGGAGGTGGGATTGTTGGGTTTGTTGTGGATTTTCCTGGTATAAACCTGGTTGTTCTTTGATTCTTCACCTTCAATTTTCCCTGTAGCCATTCATATAAGTAACAGGATCAAATTTCTATAAATAAAAAAGAGGGGAAACCCCTAACTAAGAAATACCCAGATAGGTAGAGGGTTAAGAAAGGGGTTTTTCAGGGAAAGATTTAAGCTTTATGGAAGATTAAAGAAAAAAGGTAATTTGATAATTAGGGTTTAGGTTTTTTTGCTTTGGATGTTGAAAAGAGGGTTTCTGCCTTTGGTATTTTGTTTGTTTGTTTGTTTTCGTAGCGGAGAAGACTTCGAGAGAGTCTTAGTCTAAGAGAGCGAGGGAAAAGGGGTATAGCCACGTGAAATACCATACCGATCACGAATTAGGGATCAATCCGAAAATATTAATGTGAGAAAGTCAACACCCAAAACAAACAATTACTCAAGGGGAAGTCAAAATATACCCATCTCGGAGAAAAAAACATATACTCCATAAAGATAAGAAAAAAAAAAGAAATATAGTATGTCAACTAAAGCTGAGTATTTGATCGAGTTAAATTAAAAAATTTTGAGCAAGTCGATTGATAAGTCTTATTTTATAACTTAAATTTTATTTAAAAATTTTTAGTTGAGTCGAGTGGAGTTGTTTGAGTTTTTGTTCAAATTTAATTATAAACATTTGTACTATTATGATACTAATTAATTCTAATTTAAACGGTTTTTAATAGTCATATGCAATGCACATATATATTTCTTAATATTTTTTCATATATATCCGAAAAAAATTAATGGATTCTACTCGAACTTGAAAAATCAATCTCCTAATTATTAAAAGTTTTCATTTCAAAACTCAAACTCTATTTAAAAATATTTCTAATTGAGTTTATAAAATTACGAGTCAAGTCAAGACATGTCAAATTTTTTTCGCATTGAGTTAGAGCGAAAAATTTTATTTTTTTCTAGTCAAATTTGCTCACCCTATTGTCAACGAGTTTAAACTCTACTTTAACAGATTTGTCATGTCCGCATGAGATCCATGAGAAGATTACGCTTTGAACTATTAAGACCATGAAAAGAAACACAAATAAAACGCTCAAAGTATGCTCATGTTTTAGACATGCAAAAGGATTACGGGACCATGACACGAGTTCACACTTCACAGTGTGAGGTCGATCAGGAGTTGTCGAAATGGTGAAAGTGGAAGCAGACAACAAAGAGAACAAAAAGGAGAGAAAAAAAATAATAATTAGACAAAGAAGACAACAACTAAAATGTTTGAAAAGCAAAAGAGAATTGATGTCGAAGGGAAGCCAAGAAAACGAAAGGATACAACTAATGGACCACTTGTGTTCCAAAAATTGTATATATGAAACATATTAAAAATATCATATCTTCGTATTTTTTATTTTATAAAATAATTAAATTATCTTTATCATCACAATATTTTTATATAATCTAAATAAAATAATTAAAAATCAAAACTCTGACTGTTAGGTATTATTCTAATTTTTTCTTCAAGATTCGACGACATCATTAGTGTCTATGTCTATTTTTTTAATTTGTGCTATTTTTCTTTATTTTTACTCTCAAATAAGTATTTCTTTATGATTTTTTCTTTTCGTACATTTTGTCGCTTTTTTTGTCTGTCATGTCACATAATTTTTGTCTATTTTTATGGTAGTTTGACATCGGTTATCATAATACACCTTCTGATTAGAAAAGATCGACGGTCCAATATAATTAGATCCATTTTTATGATAATTTATCGATGTAATCAGAACGTTGGACATTAGTGGGTTTATTTTTCTTGATCTTTACTCATACATATTTCAATTTATTTTCTTCAAGAGTATTCTTGGTGGACTTGTCCTCAATATTCTTTTTATGATTTGGTGTGCTATATTTGTTGTACATTTCTTTTTTAAATGAAATTCATTTTTCTTTTCTTGTGAAAAAATCAATACCGGATCAAACACAAAATCAATGTCTTTTATATGAAAACCCTTTGTCATTTCACCTATAATCATTTGTTGATTTATTTTTCCTAAATAGAATATTTTTATATAAAACATTTTTTAATTATTTTTAGAATTATTGAGTTTTGTGTTATTTAACATAATGAAACCAATTTTCAAAAAAAAACATAATGAACCAATTCGGTTGAAATAATATGTCAAAAAATAATAATTTAATTTTTATACTATTTACTAATATATTACTATAATTTGAAAATAATTATTTAAAAAACTATTTTTAATAAATTTTATTAATTTTCTAAACTTATTCTTCACCTCATATTTCGCGTCTTATTTCTGTTATTCTCTAGCACATAATGTCATTTTATATCTCCCACTTAATTGAATAATTTTCATTTGATACGATCGAATTATTTTTATATTTATTAAAAAAGAGGAAAAGGGAATTTTACATTAAAAAAATCTCAAGGAAGCCTTAATGAAGAATTCATCCCTTATTAATCTTTAAAATTACGAGAATTTTAAGGATTAATTACCTTGCCCTAAACTATATACTTTGTATCATGTCTTTAAACTATTTTTAAGACGTTTTGCTCCTTAAATTAAAAATTAATACCTTATTTACTCTAATTGTTAATTATATTAAAAAAATCGCATGAACCAATCAGAACACGTCACATGACTTTGTTAGAAAAATTGAGAAACTGATAAATTATACGTTAAGTTTGTCAAATTTTATTTTTTTTATTTTAATCCCTAAAAATCTTTAGTTAATCCAAAATTTACTCCTATTTCTTTTTAATTTTTATAATTTAGTCTAATATTTTTAATATGATAATATTATTGTTCATTTTAGTCCCTAAAAATTTATTTAACCCAAAAGCGACCCATATTTCTATCTAAATTTTATAATTTAGTCCAAAATTTTAATATAATGATATTTTTATTCATTTTAGTCCCTAAAATTTTATTTTAGCCAAAATTCACCCCTATTTCTTTCTAATTTTAAAAATTTAGTTCATTATTTTAATATGATAATATTATTATTCATTTTAGTACCTAAAATTTTATTTAACCCAAAATTGACCCATATTTCTTTCTAATTTTTTAAATTTAGTCCTATATTTTAATATGATAATCTTATTGTTCATTTTTATCCCTAAAAATTTATTTAATCCGAAAATGTATTAGAAAGAAATCTAAGTTATTGTCACTCAAATGTCAATGCGTCTTTTAAAACAAAACACAGAAATAAAAATGCTTTTTAAGGAAATTGCGTGTCATGAATCTTTATATTATTCAGTCATATTAAGAAAAAAATGATATCAAATCAATAATAAAAAGAAATCAAGAAAGAAAAAAGGAATTTCGCATTAAAATGAAAAGAACAGCAACCTTCAATAAGAGAACTTAGGATCTATCTACTAAACATGTAACCTGTCTTTGATTTTCATATTCGAAACCAGCAAAACAACACAAAGAAACATGAAGACACCAAAACAAAGAAAAAAGACGGCTGGTAAACAAGACAAGATCAGATGTTTCAGACACGCAGCGATGGAAGAGGATTAAATTATAAAAATTAAGAATAAAAAAAAAATTGACAGACTTAACGTACAGGTTACCCATTTTCTTAGAGTCAGCTGATTTTTTTAAACAAAGTGATATATGGCATGTTTTGATTGGTTCATGAGATTTTTTGACAGAGTTAATGGTTGGGGCTAGGGGCGTGCATCTCTGTTTTCGGATCCCATCTGATATTTAGTTTTTTGGATATCAAATTTTTTGATCAAATATTTGAATATCCGAACTTATGACTTGATTTGAGTTTTTTTTTTTTTTAATTTGGTGGTCCTATCTATGAAATTTTTGAATTTTCGAATATACAAACAACAAATTATTGAATATAATAAAATTTGTATCAATAGAAATTTTAATTTTTCATATATAACAAGCAAAAATATCGAATATAGTAAGATTCATATCCATAAAAAGTTAAAATTTTTGTATTTTCAGATATTATGATATATGAACCGAATGTCCAAGAACTATCCGTATTCGATCCAAATTTTCGGATATCCGATCCGAATAATCCGAAAAATAACAAAGGATGAAATAATCCGAAAAAACATTCAAATGAAATAACAAAGGATGGGATTTTTTGCACACCCCTAATTATGGAAAGTAAAATAACATTTTTTTAGTTTAGGGACAAAATGTCCCAAAAAAATACTTTAGGGCAACTTGGTATAAAATATATAATGTAGTGATCTTGGTAAAAAACGAATTATGTTTATCTTAAAAAATCTGCATTAAAATCTATTTTATCTATAAAGTGTATGCATTATCAAAGAGTTAAAAATATATATGAATTTTGTAATCACGGGTGAATTTTTAAAATGCGTTGTTAAAAAAATACATTTGATTACAATAATTTTTTAATATTTATTTATTTTTCATTTTCACTTGGTCAACAACACCTACCTCATAAGTATTCTTCATTTCATCACTTGCATGCATTGAAACTAGTGCTGCAGGCGTTAACATAATCTCAAGGAGCAGCCATGTGCGTCCCCATAAAAACTTGCGAAAGCTTTCAAGGAGATCCGCTATTAATGGTACCTTGCATTAATATCATCGACATTTCCACAATATTCAAACTGATTAAATAAATTCTCTTGTCGAAAACTGCAACCAGCCATGGGTTTCAGACACCAAAACAGCAGATCCTCTTCTTCATCTTCTTCAGGTTGTTTCTCTCTCGGATTCTCCACCATTTTAACCATAATCATCCTCTTTACTTCAGTTTATCTCTTCCTTTCACCGATCAAGCGTGGCTCTAAGCCGTTCTCTTGGACAAAAGTAGAAACCGGATACAATGGTGAT
The DNA here is from genome assembly GCA_019671005.1 of Hibiscus mutabilis. NCBI lineage: Eukaryota > Viridiplantae > Streptophyta > Magnoliopsida > Malvales > Malvaceae > Hibiscus > Hibiscus mutabilis. Next base: position 9,937,746 of record CM033741.1, read on the forward strand.
CTTAGAGATGCTAACTTCCCATGGAACAGTCTTTGTTTTGGTAACAATTTCGACAAGCTTAAGCTTGCAGTGTTCTCCAAAACATGGCCTATTGGTGCTGCCCCTGGTGGAATGGAACGTCATGCGGCCACGTTATACCATATTTTAGCTGCTAAAGACCATGAAATCCATGTTTTCACTGTACCGTCTGATCGAAAGCATCACCTTTACATCCATGAAGGTAATCTGTGTATTTTGCTTCCAATGATCATGGATTGTTCTTTAACATTCGAGATATTCAACTCCATAAACGCTAACGGACCGTTCGATTATGTGCATACCGAGAGCGTTTCGTTGCCTCATTGGCGTGCGAAAATGGTGCCTAATGTTGCAGTAACTTGGCATGGAATCTGGTATGAAATTATGCACTCAAAGTTATTTGAAGAGCTTGTTTTTAACTCACAAGAGACAACGTTAAGACCAGTAGGTGAGCTTCATGAAGCAATGCCGAGATTAGTAGACGAAATCCGGTTTTTCCCGAGCTATACACAACATATATGTATAAGCAAAAGTGCTGGTGAGGTACTGGTTAACATCTATCAGCTCCCTCAAAGGAATGTCCATGTGATACTAAACGGTGTCGATGAGACCAAATTTGTTCATGATCCCGAATCCGGTGCAACGTTCAGGAGAAAGCACGGTATCCCTCGAAACGTAAGCGTTGTAATGGGGGTTGCCGGACGTTTAGTTAGAGACAAAGGGCATCCACTTCTATATGAAGCTGTCTCAAAGATTAGCAAAACACACACCGGTGTTTATCTGCTTGTTGCAGGATCAGGTCCATGGGGGAAAAGGTATGTAGAGTTAGGCTCAAATGTGAAGGTATTAGGCGCATTGGAGCCTTCGAAGCTTTCCGAGTTCTACAACGCGATCGACGTGTTTGTGAACCCCACGTTGAGGCCTCAAGGGCTCGATCTTACTTTGATGGAAGCAATGCATTGTGGGAAACCAGTTTTGACACCAAATTATCCTAGCATAGTTGGGACAGTAGTTGTCAACCAAAGTTTTGGATACACGTTTTCACCCAATGTAGAGTCCTTTGTTGATGCATTGAAATCAGTTATAAAGGATGGGCCAAAAGTGTTGCAGAACAAAGGGATTGCTTGCAGAAAACATGCATTATCAATGTTCACTGCAAGTAAAATGGCGGATGCTTATGAAAGGTTCTTTCTCTGCATGAAGAACCCCAGATTCTGTCAGTACCCTCTCCCTACAGATTGTTAAAGAAACATTCATTTTCTGAACCCTTTTTGTTTTTGTTTTCTCTCAAATTACTGTTGGTATATGAAGATTTGATATACTATAGATTATGTATTTATTGACATTGTTATACTCCAATACTGTATTCTTCCTCAATTATTTCAGAAATAAAATGTGTTTTCCACAGTTAAATTTTACATGTATCAGCTATTCAGTTTCTAGTTGAAGTTCAAGCTTTATCCTTTACATTTGCTGTAAGTGCACATGACGTGACCGTAATATCTCGGTGCGTCGACGGCAGGGAAAACGTCTACAGCAGGGGAACGTCCTATAACCCAATTGTTACAGTATTCAACAAGCATCACAGAGAAAATAAATTGGATGTTATGAAACAACTATACCAAATATCCACTGAGCTTTCTGGTTCTGGTTCCATTACAAATGGATCATATCAAAATTATTTAGTCCATCATTAGTTCGACATACATAGAATAGCATTTGATTGGGATGCCATTCATCTTATCTTCATCAAAAGCTTTCATATATCTGCCTCAGGCAATGTCCTAACATAAACAGCTGAAAACCTGTAAGAATATGCTGATATGTCACGCAATTAATCACCAGCAAGAAGCACCATTCTCCTATACTTTGTAACATTAAACCAGAGCATTCACCGATAAAGCAGTGTTGTGAGACAACCTAAATTCTTTATAATCAGTTGCAGATCAATTACAGACACTTTTTTAAGGTAAGTAGGCGAAGAAACCAACTAGCTGAGGAATGAACTTGTTATTCATGCTAAAATATTCATATTCAAATGAGAAAAGGCTTTAAATTATGCTCTCTCGGGCTTATTAGGCAATGAAAGAACTAAGTCCCCTACACAACATTCTGCAATTATTTCCTCACATCAATATCAAAACTGTGATGTTGAGGATCCGATCCCCCGGGCTATATCCTTGTCGGACAACTTCCAAGAATCCTTCTGTAATAGGCAATATTGGATGAATCATAACAAACGACAGAGCTGGCCTAGAATTCGAGGCCATAGTACTCTTTTAATAATGAGAAAAGAAGTGAGCAATGAAATTGCCAGGCTTGATCAAGCAACTTAAATATACAGTCATCTTATATACCAGTGGAACAACATTGGAATGATATTATCGTAAAGAAGTCCTCATTTCTTCAATATGAGACATTAATATCCGTTCATCGATGCATAATTGAAAGAAGTTTTGATTGTAAAATGTTTGTCTTCTCTCCAAAATAGAGCTAATTTTCTGCTTTCCCCAAGTCATCTCCATCACATAAGTTCATTTCCGCCACTCAACTACACTAACAAGTTATATTAACATTATTTTTTTAGGTTAAAAATATGGGTGGTAGGTGAGGTGATATATAGTGATTTTTGCATTGAATTCCATAAGGTTTAAGTTAGGGATAGAACAAGAATCATCTGCAAGGTATTGGATAGAATTCGGATTCGGCAAGTTGGCGAGGATAGAATCATACATCAGCTTATCTCATCCACATTGAAACAGATTATTGACTAAGACAGCATATGAATGTTATTACATGCATACATTCTGCCAAAATATATAATTATACATACATATATAGTCAAAGTTTACTCAACTACACCCACATTTAGTGGTTGAGGTTTATCGATAATTATAGAATATTGGTATGTTAAGATGACAAGCATATCATCAGATCTAAGGTTAACATGGCATGGTTCTTACAGTTTCCAACAGCTTTACCTATGCTCATATAGACAACTCTGTTATTACGTACCTAAGATGCAAGAAAGGCGCTATAAGTACTCAAAATACGTATCTCAGACGGAGTATTTTCAAATTTCGGAAGCGTCCTATAATCACTCATTTTTATCCGGTGTATACATGTTGTATTAATCTGTGTTAATCTAATAATTAATATATATTTGTTGTATTATACTTCTATTACGTATATGTGATTAATGCGTGTGATGTGTTACGTATGCATTAGTAATTATTATGTGCATGTTTATATACGTTTGCATGTGTGTATTATTAATGTCCTTGTTATTATTGAATGAATACGAACAAATATTGCATGAATTGTATGTGTTATTATTAAGTATATTTGTATGCGAATGTGTATGTGTACGTAAACATGTAATGCGTATGCTATATATATATATATATATGTGTGTGTCCACGTATGTGTGCTTGCATGTAAGTATATGTTATTATTATTATTATTATTAATACTATTTGGGTAAATAAAGTAAAAAGTATATTAAAACCCAAACAAATTAAGTGTTCAGTCCACATAATTACAAAACCCAAAACCAATATTTACACTGGGCCTGAACCGGCCAGCCCAAAACCTAAAAGAAAAACCTAATTACATCTAATACAAAGACCTAATTGTTGTATCCTTTCTGTGTGCAGCCCAATATGGGCCGTCGGGTCGAATTTTGATCTGACGGTCCAGATCGAAAGAGAGGTCCCTCCAACTGGCGTATGTGGCTCACCCCCGGGACTGCTGGACTTCCACGCGCGCGTGGCTTACACGCGCCAACTCCTCGGATACTAAGACGCCACGTGGCACCATTATGTGCAAAGCCCGCCCAGTCCAGATGCAATCTAAGCCGTCCACTCTCCAAGGTGTCTCAGCAGTTGGATCAAATATGATCCAACGACCAAGAATGGATCTGGCCGAGACAACACTGCCACCATGCCTCCACCACGTCGGCCGTACCAACCGCCGCTCAGAGAACGTGCCAAAAACACCAAAAGACAGTCTGTCAGTACCAAATCTCAGAAAAATATGTAATACCCCAAAATTTACTAAGTTGATTAAGGGTCATTTAGTACTAAGATAATAGCTTAAAAGCTAACCTAGTGACTAAAATGACAAAAATGCGAAAGTTGGGATTTCTTTAATTATGGGCTTTGGAAATGAAATTTCTAAGGTTTAAAGGTATCATGTGATAGATAGTGAATTGAATAAGGTATTCTTAAAGTTTGGTTAAATACCAAGGAAAATTGGAATGGAATTTGAAGTTTAAAAGTTTAGTGAGCAAAATGTAAATTTTGAAAATTTTATGGCTAAATTATAAACTTTGGAAACGTTTGGGGACTAAAGTTGTAATTTACCAAAAGTTAAGGGTTTTTATTTCATAAATAAATAGATCACTAAGGGTGTGAATCGAATGCGAAATTTTTAGTTCGATCTGATACTTCGATTATTGAGAAAATCACAGTTAAAGTTTAAGTGGAATTCGTATACCCAGATCGAATTGGAAAATTTTGAAATTTTACCATATGATAGAGAAAGGTTATAAAAGTCATTTCCAAGTGTTGGAAATATTTTTAGTTCGATTCAAGATGAATCCTACAGTTTATTTCTGAGTAAAGGATTATTTATCAGTATATTGGATCGAATGAGACTGATCCAAAAGATATGGAAAAATTCATAAAATATTACTTTATGAATATTTTATTATAGTTGGTTGGATTCCAACTAGATTTAGTTGAATTTTTACAAGAATGGCAAACTAGTAAATAAAAACTAGTTGGAGGGCAAATTGGTCATTTGGCCCTAATGGCAATTTTGAAATATTTAAAAAGTTATAAGGGCGATTTTGGAAAGAGAAAATGGAATATTAAATCTTGGCCTTTGATTTATGATAAAATCAATCTCAACCATTGGATAAACATGGCAAAATTGTAATTTCACTATTAAATGAATTTAATATTCATTTAATAGATACATGTGTAAAATAATGGTAAAAAGGTAACGTGAGGTCTAGGGAAAGAAAAAGAAAATTTTCCAAGCTCGATTCAAGCTTGAAATAAAAAATAGAATCTCTTAATTCGATACCTTGGGCTAATTAAACTGAATTGAAATAAAAAAAATAGAATGATAAGCTTAAAAGCTTGCAGACAGAGTTGGAAAAAGGTATTGGTAAGCATTGAAAGCTTACGGATGGAAATTGCACCAATATTGGTAAGATCTAATCTTATCACTTTGATATACATATATGCTATTACATATTTAATTATGTTAATGAGCATGTAATGGTAAGGTGATCATATGCATTATTAATAATTAATAATTAATATTGAGATTGATATTGATATTATGACAATTGCACTTAAATTTGAATTATTGCCTCACTAAGTAAATACTTAGCGTGTAACTGTTTTACACGTAGGAAAGAAGAAATGGTTGGAGTAAGGAGCATATACGGACATCATTAATCAATAACAGGTACATCAGTATCAGTAAGATATCTTTTGACACTGTTTGATATTTACTAGCTGCCATGTATATTAAAACGGTATGCCTGCTCTGATAGAATTTGTATTTTATTTGGTATCTGGATGAATTTTAAATCAGGCAGTTTTTAGGCAATTTTATTAATTATATCAAAACAAGTTAAATTGATAAGTTGCTACCTGAAAATAAATTCGATTTGAAGATGAAAATATTATTTTTAAACTTTACGTGAATAACTAGATTTTTAAATAAAAACTAAATACATTGTAACATTTTTAAAGAAACAAAATTTTACCGAGTTACAAATATAGAGGGTTTTACAAATGTTTTGTGATATCTCTGACTCGTATTCAGCTATGAATATGAGAAAGGGGTATTACATTTATTGGTATCAGAGCTACAGGTTTAGCCGATTCTCGCCCTAAATGAAAATGGTTTTATATTAAAAAAATGTATACATGCCACTAGGATATCAATATTATTGATCTGATGTTTTTACGATTTGATTGATGTCACTCCTTACTAATGTAAATTAGGATGAATTATAAGAAATATTTGAGCCAAGAAAGCGTGATGAACTGGTAAATTGGAAGCTTTGGAAGGAACCAAGAGTAGTAACAATAAGGTTAATAATAACCCTTCGGATAAATCTGAACAAGAAAGGGGCACTGGTACAACAAGAAGTGCCTGTGCCGGATTAAGGAACTGAAAAGTTTAGAAACACCTGAATTGAAAGGAAAAGCAGTTTAAGGTCTAGTGATTGTTGATTTGTAACTGAATAGTCTAAGGATTACATTGGACGGATTCCACTGTTTGGATACCCAGAAATTGGATGGAGCTTGTTTTGTTGCTCCAAGATTTAAGCTAGATTAGAAAACCATCTGAATTTGCTTCATAGCCAGGATTGCACATATCAGTTCAAGTTTATAACATCAGGACTGATAACGATCTGGATGATTCGAAAATCATAGAACGTACATCTCATCTTTTTGGATAAACCTGTATTGATGTTGATGGGTCCTAGCTTTACACATTTGTATATAAGTACGAAGTTGAATGATGAATGAGATATCCTTATAGAACCTATTTCAAGTAATATAGCGGTCACAAATTTGTTGGATTGTAATGTAAGGGCGAGCTGAACATGTGGAATTGCTCGATAAAAACATAAGAAATAGAGTTCCTAATAAACTTAATGGAATTATCTTTTGAGGAGTCTAAGATGATTGTGGGCATGAATTGGTTACCTTCCTATCAGGCGATGATGAATTGTCGCATAAAGCAATTAGTATTGAAAAACACGGAAGGTACAAAAATAGTAGCAGTTGATAAAAGGGAAAATCCCTTCTCCAATGTAATTTCAGTTATTTTATTAAGGAAATTGTTGTTATAAGGTTGTTAAGTTTTCTTAGCAAATATAGTGGATACTCGGGCTGTTGAAGTTAAATTGGAAAATAACTCGACTGTCTAAAAATATTTGGATGTATGCCCAGATGGGTTACTCGGAATTACCTCTAGATTGAGAAGTGAAATTCAAAATAAAGATGATACCAGGTATTGCGCCTAAATTAATGGGCCCGTATAAAATGGCTTCGACCAAACTTCGAGATTTAAAGGTACAAATTGCAAGGAATGTTAGGTCGATGTTTTATAAAGTCAAGTGTGTCTTCTTGAGGGCACACCAGTGTTAATTGTGAAAGAGAAAGATTGATTTCTATCAACTCGAGAAGGTAATAGTGAAGAATAAATATCTTCTTCCGAAAACTGATGATCTTTTGATTAATTAAAAAAATCAAAGAAGAAGAAATTCTAAAGATAGCTTTTAGGACTCGGTATGAATACTATGAGTTCATAATGATGCCTATGACATTTATAGGCCTAATGAACCGGGTATTTTAATTTTTCTTGGACCAATTTTTGGTAGAGTTCACTGAGTATATTTTGGTCTATTCGAAGGAAAAAGGAAAAATAAGATGCCCATTTTTGCATTGTTTTTCAGACCTTTCGAGAAAAGAAGTTATATGCTAAATTGTTAAAGTATGAATTTGGTTGTCAAAGGCTATTTTATTAGATCTGTGGATTTGGCAGTGGGAATAAGTGTAGACCCCGAGAAAGTACAAATTATAGTTGAATGGAAACCTCTGAAGAATGTTTTAGAGGTTCAGAATTTCTTGATGATTGCCTCTTCATTGACCAAGCTATTGAGGAAAGAAATGCCATTCAGTTGAATAGATAAATGCCAAGAAAACTTTGAGACATTAAAAGAGATCTTAATAGAAGCCACGGTACTAGTACAACCAGAATCGGGTAAAGATTATGTAGTATATAAAGATGCTTCTCATAACGGTTTGGGATGCATACTTATGCAAAAAGGAAAAGTAATGGTCTATGCTTGAGACAACTTAAGATATATGAGAGCAATTACCTTACTTGGGATTTGGAGCTGGTAATGGTTGTATTTGCTATAAAAGATATAGCATCATTATTTATACAGTGAACGATGCTATATTTATATATGTTATAAAAGTTTAAAGTATATGTTTACTAAAGAAGAGTTGAACTTGATGCAAAGAAGTTGGATCGAGTTTCTTAAGAATTATGATATGGTCATTGACTATCATCCAGAAAAAGCTAATGTGGTAGCTGACATTCTCATTCGAAAGACAATTGTTGTCTTAAGAGTTATGAATGCAAGATTTGCATTAAAAGAAGATGGTGTTTTGATTGTCAAGTTAAGAATAAAATTTACCATATTGGATTAAATAAGATATCTTTAAATAAAGGATGAGAAATGTTGTCAAGGTTCAAACAAGTGGAAAAGAGTGAAACTAAAAACTTGGAAGTTAGGTTTGATAGATATTTGTATTATCAAGGAAGAATTTCTATCTCAATGATGGAAACTATATGTTGACCCTGGAAGGAAAGATATTTAATATGAAGTTAAGGATAAAGTATTTCTTAAAAGTTTCACCTTGGAAGAAGGTGTTATGGTTTATACAAAGAGAAAGTTAAGTTCAAAATTTATTGGGCTATAAGAAATTGTGAAATGAGTTAGTCTGATAGTTAAGCTTAATAGTTAGCTTTATCTTTGGAAATGAACAAGATTCATAATGTATCGATGCTCTGGAAATATTGATTAGACCCCTCACATGTTGTTACTCCGGAGAAAATAGAGATTCAGCCAGATTTAAGCTATGAAAAAGAACTGGTAAAGATCCTAGCACATAGAGTCAAAGAACTAAGAAAACAAGACAATCCTGTTTGTTAAAGTTCTTTGACAAAAAAAATCATAAGATTAAAGAAACGATTTGAGAGAAATAAGAAGAAAATATAAGAAAATAGTTTCCTCACCTTTTGAATCAGGTGCGTGTTGAAAATTCGAGGAAGAATTTTCTTAAGGGGAGAGAATTGTAATACCCCAAAATTTACTAAGTTGATTAAGGGTCATTTAGTACTAATATAATAGCTTAAAAGCTAACCTAGTGACTAAAATGACAAAATGCGAAAGTTGGGATTTCTTTAATTATGGGTTTTGGAAAGGAAATTTCTAAGGTTTAAAGGTATCATGTGATAGATAGTGAATTGAATAAGGTATTCTTAAAGTTTGGTTGAATACCAAGGAAAATTGGAATGGAAATTGAAGTTTAAAAGTTTAGTGACCAAAATGTAAATTTTGAAAATTTTATAGCTAAAGTATATACTTTGGAAATGTTTAGGGACTAAAGTTGTAATTTACCAAAAGTTAAGGGTTTTATTTCATAAATAAATAGATCACCTAAGGGTGTGAATCGAATGCAGAATTTTTGGTTCGATCGGATACTTCGATTATTGGGAAAATCAGAGTTAAAGTTTAAGTGGAATTCGTATACCCGGATCGAACTGGAAAATTTTGAAATTTTACCACATGATAGAGAAAGTTTATAAAAGTCATTTCCAAGTGTTGGACATATTTTTAGTTCGATTCAAGATGAATCCTACAGTTTATTTCTAAGTAAAGGATTATTTATTAGTATATTAGATCGAATGGAAATTTTGGAGACATATCCAAAAGATATGGAAAAATTCATAAAATATTGCTTTATGAATATTTTATTATAGTTGGTTGGATTCAACTAGATTTAGTTGAATTTTTACAATAGTGACAAACTAGTAAATAAAAACTAGTTGGAGGGCAAATTGGTCATTTGGCCTCAATGGCAATTTTGAAATATTTAAAAAGTTATAAGGGCAATTTTGGAAAGAGAAAATGGAATATTAAATCTTGGCCCTTGATTTATGATAAAATCAATCTCAACCATTGGATAAAAGGGCAAAATTGTAATTTCACTATTAAATGAATTTAATATTCATTTAATAGATATATGTGTAAAATAATGGTAAGAAGATGAACCAAATGTTCATCTTTTCCAGCAACAAACGTGAGGTCTAGGGAAAGAAAGAGAAAAAAAATTCCAAGCTCGATTCAAGCCCCGTAACTCAGTTTTCAGGTAATCTCTTCAACTACAAAGTTGTTCTACTCTTCAGGCTCTATCTTTTGATATCAATAATTCATAGAATCCGTGCTTGATTGATGATAATTTATATGAGAAAGAAATTAGGGTTTATGGATCAAATTGGGGGTTTTGAGATTTTATGATTCCATAATTGAATTCAAGTTGAAATCAAGCTAGTATGATGTTAAAAATCATGATATTGAGTTGGGATTTAAGTTTTACATGTTTTGATTATTATGAAGATGATTAAGGTTTATGGATTCAAGTTTAGTTTAGGGTTTGTGATGTTGAAATAATGATCTAGTAAGCTTGAATTGTTCTTTGGAAGCAAAACCCTAAGTTAAATTGTGTAGGGACCATTTCGGCAAATTGAAAAGTTGAAGGACCAAATCTGAATTTTTAGAATTTGGAGTGTATTTATGTTATTAATGATGTTAGAGATAAGTAAATGAAGTTAGAATGGCAAATTGATGTTGAATTGAATTAGTGGCCATTTTGACAATTTGTCAAAGTTAAGTGACCAAATCGAAATGGAAGTTTTGTATGGGGGCTAAATCTGATTTTAGTTGTAATGATGGAATTAAGGTAGTAATGTTGAATTGTGGACTAAATTGCAAAGTTAAGAAGCACGAATCCTCAGCTTTGAATTTTAATACCTATTTCGGTAAATAAGGAAAATTAGGGAGAATTATTGTGAATAATTATTTGGTGAAGAATGTGATGAGTTGGTGGTTTAAAGCTAGTGAATGGACTAAATTGAAAACTAGAGAAGTAAGGAGAAGTTAGTATAAAAGTTGAAGTTGTTTATGGAAGTTGTGTAGAAAAACTGGTTTATGACAGTAACTTTGAAAATTCATCATAAATTCTACAAAAATGGTTAGAAGATGAATTTTATACCGATGTAAAGATTTGTTCGTCTAGTTTCGTGTCCAACAAACGGAAACTGATTTCGAGTTCCGAGTAAAAAGATATGAATTTTTAAGTGGTGAAAGGTCAGAAAAACAGTATAGCGACTGTTCCAAAATTCAATACTGAAATTGACTTTGAAAATTCTCCATAAATCGTACAAGTTGAATTTGGGCTATTAATTTATATGGTTGAAAAGCTTATTGAATCTAGTTTCTATCAGAACAAACGGAATCAAATTCCTAGTTTTAGATTATTTATAGAAATATTTCTTTGGAGGTACTGCAAACTGCCAGAAAATGAGAATTGATACACTTTGTATCTAAGGTTGATTAGTAAGCTTGAAAAGGGTTAATGGAAGTTCAAATTGGTCACTAAGGACCATAATGAGTTTTTGAACAATACAAGGAAGAAAAGAAAATGTTTGGAGATTTTGTGCTCAAATGATTATATTGGACAATATGTCTAAAATATTGTTAGATTGGGAACTAACAAATATTTTACTTATTTGAATTATGAAGTTAAGTTCGAATCAAAGGAGGTTCGAGGTACAATGAAGGAAAAGATCAAAGAGGACTTAGTGAGGCGTACTAATACATGGCCCAGGTGAGTGCAATGTATACATAACATTATACATGGATGTTTCATACATCACCGGTAGGACTTGCAATGAGTCTACCTGGTTTATATATTGTCATGATAATTATGTCATTGATCATACATTTGACATACTTTAAATATGTCAAAGGTTGAAAATAAATGCATTGATCACTAGTTATTGATGATGATTTACTATTAATTTTATTCGGTTATGAATTGCTTCATGTTAATATAAATTGATATACATTGCCATGGATGGAATATTTGATGATATAAAGCCCAAGTATGATATAGAGGTTCAAAGGTATAGTTGGCTAGCCATAGAGTCATAAACAGCTGTATAAAGATTCTAAACACTTCAGGTAAAGTGCAAATTTTATAAATACTCATTGAGTAGTATACTCATGCATGGTTTGAGTATATGGACTTATTACGGGTGCTAAGCACTTTGGAGTAATTTCATAAAAACTCATTGAGGGATATATTGTATACTCCGGTAAGTATACAGAAGCACTTCGGTGCTAAGCACTCCCGATAGAGTGCAAATAATATACATACTCAAGAAAGGTTGGGTATGAGGGATGACTCGTGTACATAGAATCTCTTAATTCGATACCTTGGGCTAAGTAAACTAAATTGAAATAAAAAATAGAATGATAAGCTTGAAAGCTTGCAGACAGAGTTGGAAAAAGGTATTGGTAAGCATTGAAATCTTACGGATGGAAATGACACCAATATTGGTAAGATCTAATCTTATCACTTTGATATACATATATGCTATTACCTATTTAATTATGTTAATGAGCATGTAATGGTAAGGTGATCATATACATTATTAATAATTAATAATTAATATTGAGATTGATATTATGACAATTGCGCTTAAATTTGAATTATTGCCTCACTAAGTAAATACTTAGCGTGTAACTGTTTTACACGTAGGAAAAAAGAAATGGTTGGAGTAAGGAGCATATACGGACATCATCAATAAATAACAGGTACATCAGTATCAGTAAGATATCTTTTGATATTGTTTGATATTTACTAGTTGACATGTATATTAAAAGGGTATGTCTGCTCTGATAGAATTTGTATTTTATTTGGTATCTGGATGAATTTTAAATCAGACTGTTTTTAGGTAGTTTTATTAATTATATCAAGACAAATTAAATTGATAAGTTGCTGCCTGAAAATAAATTTGATTTGAAGATGAATTTTTAAACTTTACACGAATAACTAGATTTGTAAATAAAAACTAAATACATTGTAACATTTTTAAAGAAACAAAATTTAACCGAGTTACAAATGTAGAGGGTTTTATAAATGTTTTGTGATATCTCTGACTCGTATTCAGCTATGAATACAGGAAAGGGGTATTACAAAATATGTATTACATGTCTCATTTTCTACCAAAAACCATAAGAGATCAGGCATATGTGTAAACCAACAAAAATTGTAATATCATCAGTCTTTCCAGAAATACAAAAAAAAAATAGAACTTCCATTGGTAATTTTTTTCTCTCTCATTTTATGCATGCATGTAAGTAATAAGCCAAAAAATGAAAAAAGATAGAGTTTACCAAAAGAAATCCCTTCTTTGCCGATGATGGACCCATGGGTGAGCCACATTTTTTTGTTTCGAAATAATAATGAAAGGTTTTTTGGTGTTTAAAAACTAAGAGAAACTAGTTCCTCGAGATTTTGTCGTTGAACCTCCGTTGTCTAGGATGGCTTGAGGTGGCCGTACGACCGAACCTCGCATGAGGCAGGCTGAGTGCGGCGGTGCAGGGGGGTTTCAAATGGTTCTAGAGTTAGGGTTTGGAACCAGAGAGAATATGGGGTTGATGTCTTAGGTTAAAATATTTTTGAGTAAAGGCTAAAAATGGTTCGAATATGTTTGTTTTATAGGTGTTTTGTTTTTTTAAAATTGGTAAAATCACGCAATAAATCATCCTGCATTTTTGGATTTTTCAAAATTGCCTCGCCTCTGGGCTTATTTGCACCATCGGTCCCCCAATCTCTTCGCTTCATTCCAATTTCATACCTAAATTAAATCAGATCTGTTTTGTAATGGTCAATTCGCTCCCCTAGTCATCCCACGTTTTGATTCTTTACACTTTGGACTTGCCCCTCAGGCATTTTACAGAATCGGTCCCTTAATGTTTCATTCAGTTCACAATCTCGTCCCAAAATTGTTTTTTTATTTGTTTTAATTTTTGTTTTTTTATTTTATTTCATGTAGTTCCAAACCTTTTTTATTTATTTCTAAATATTCATGCCATTCACTTCCTTTTAGTATGGTGGTTTTATTTTCAGCATTCCCTTTCTTAGATATTTGTAATATCATGTTTCGTGTTTAATTTATTTATTCGTGTTATATGTTTTTTACATGTTATGTTTAATTTAATTCGTATCTCCATGTTCATATATTAGCTTTTTTTTATTTGGCTTCGTACATTATGTTACCTTTTTATTCATGGTATATTTAGTCTTGTTAACATCATGTCCTTTCTATATACATTTTGTGACATAAATTGCATATTAGTGTTGTGGTTTTGTCGATTAATTTTAGTATAATGTGTTATATTATGTTTCCATGTTGTATTTCATTTGTTCATGTTGTATATGTGTTTGTCTCGTAGATTACGTTTTAGTTTGGTATATATGTTATGTTTGTATGTTTACATGAGTTTTTTTATCCTTTTTGTATTTTAGGTTACATGATAGCATGACTTCGTTTGACAATATTAATGTCCTTTTTTAATATGTGCACAATTTGTGTCATGTGCTAAGTTTCAAGTATTAGTTTTTATGCTAGTGTATTACTTTGATCTATGAGTTTATTATCATATTACGTGTGTCATGCATATGTTATAGTTATCAACATATCTAAGCATGTTAGAATTAATTTAATTTTGGGAGTATGCTCTTTTATTTATTTTTGTTAGGACATGTTACATTGCTTTGTCCATGCATTTTGCATTTTAATGTTTTAATTCCATATCTATGTAAATGTATGTTTTTTTAGTTTGCATATCGAGATATATAAATTTTCAATACGGTGCCCTTTTATCCGAGCGTAAATGGGGCCGGTATCAGGAGTAGTGATGGTGGTTGGGCGTTTACTCTCGGATAACGGGGCCTTTAAAATCTACTCGCATTTATAACCAAATTTTAATTTAATCGTCACTTTAATCTGGAAAGTCTAATATTAATAAAGCGGTAATTATTAAAGTACCAATTTTGGGCGTTGTGGGGGTGCCAATCCTTCCCCATCCGTAACCGACTCCCAAACCCAACAGTTTTAAAAATCTCTGGTTTTATGGTGTCCGGCCTACCTAAGTGGCCGGTGGCGACTCCATTTTTTTAAAAAAATACGGTTTTTGCAAAACCCCCATGGAAGACATTATTTTCAAAACAAAAATAAAATACTTTTTTAGCGAACATAAAAGGAAGGGACATCGCTACATATGGCGACTCCGCTGGGGACACATTTTTTGTTTTTCAACAAAAAAAAGTGAGTCAAGCTTTTTAAAATAATTACCGCTTTACTAATATCGGAAGTTCCGGATTAAAGTGACTATTAAAGTAACATTCGGTTATAATTGCGCGTTTATTTTAACGCATTTAAAATTTGGCATATAAACCTGTCCTTTTTAAGTGGGGGAAAATGCTAATGCTTTCGTGAGGATATCGTTCCTCCGTGTAGGCCTAGCAAGTACCTTCGGGGCTCGAGTACCTTATGCTTTCGTAAGGATATCGTTCCTTCGTGCAGGCATAAGCGAAAGAGTCCCCCTGAATTGAACCTGGTTGAAAGGAGCCTATAATGGGTGATGATCGGGGGCCTTGCTACTCTTAGTAGAGGACAACAAGGACAATTCGGGTACCTCATAGAACCAACACTGCATATAGAGAACACATAGAAACCCACCCCTTTATAGCCATACAGATAACCTATGTGTTTTAGACGGGATGTAAATAGGGTTGTTTTGTTTGCTTATCGTATTTAATTCGCCCTTTTATTTATGTATTTATTTATTTTATCCGATACTGATTCGTTTCCTTTTTGTTTTTGCTTTTTGCATACATCATTGCATTTGCATCACATAAAGGTACTAGATCAAGTGGTTTGCCCGATCAGAAAGTCTTTCATCACGTAAAAAGGGTATCTTAAGAAAGAAGAACTCCATTCAGCCGTCAGGCACTGGTCAGAAGTCAATCAAAGGGCCTAAGGTAATAGTTTGTCGAGCGAGCACATTAGTGGCAGGATACACCTATGTGAGTCTCCAACAGAATGATTTATGGGAGCTTAAAGTATTTGGGAAGGATGGGATCGAATACTACAATACTCTTTATGTGATAGTTACGGCGACATAGCGCAATTGTTGTATGTCTGAGTCAACCAGCCCTTACTTCGTCCGAGCTATTTTCCAATTTTAGAACCCAGCTTCTTACTGCTTCACCTTCAACGGGTAGGACATGATGCCTACGATAGAGGAATACACGGCTTTACTTAATTAGAAGAATTTCCAGAAAGACTGGATCTATGCGAAGCCATCAATGAACCAGAATTACATTTCGAAGCTCAAAACTTTTGCTGGGATGAGCGACGATTGGGTTAATGGCCTGATTCAGCTTCGAGGAGATAGTTTAGTCTTTGCATGGGAGAGTATTCGAGACATCATACCTGCGCATCCAGATGAGGGGAAGAAGATGAACCTATTTGTCTTGGGAATGTATGGTTTGGTCATCTTTTCGAGAATCCTTGGAAACATTGATGTAACAATTCTAGATCTGTTTGAGCGAATGAAGCGGAAGATGAATCTCGTACCAGCAATCTTGAATGCTAGCTGAAAACACGAAGAGGGACGTTTCCGAGGGTGTGCACAACTACTACAGGTTTGGATTCAGAGCCACATGTAGAAGACACCAACGAGGGTTTTGCCGGGAATATCATTTTAAGGCTTTTCACCCTCGCGGGAGTACTTAGCAAAAGAATGGCGAGAAAATTTAAAAATGAAGAAATGGTCTCGTTTCTTTGCGAACGTTCAAGATAAAGATATAGTGTGGAGAGTTCCTTGGCTCGGCAGGGTTAGTTACTTCTTGTATAGCTGCGACGATTACGAGTAGCTAATGATGTTAGGACTACTTGGTGGGATTGCTTGTGCTCCACTTTTTGTGTCTCGACGGTTTGGATTGCGATAGTTTGTTCCTGTTACCGCTTTGAACCAAAGTGGGTTTTCTTTCAAATGCGAGTTCAGGGCGAAGGTTGAGACCATCATGAGGGCTTGGGATCACTGTTACCGGATCAGGGCCGAGGGAGATACTAAGTCCATGATCACCCCGGATTACGATCTTTAGAGACACCTTAGGATTAACGACAAGATTTTGGAACTCGACCAAGGGCCAGCCATGTCACTTGAGGAGCTTATAAGGATAGTATCGTCCGAGGCCGATATTTGGCGAAATGAACTCGAGGAGGTTAAGAAGAAGATGAAGGCTTTACAGACTCAGCATGCGGATGAGCTCTACAAGGTAAGCTTAGATGTCGATGAACGAGATGGGATTATTAGGCAGTTGAAGAAGTTGAACGCAGATCTGAGTGAGAAGAATGATCTTTATCAGAAGGACATACTTCAGCTTCAAGCAAAGGTGCAGAAGGCCGGCTGAAGCCAGTTCTTAGCCGTGGAGAAAGAAAGGATGAACGGTATGTGTTTAGTCGAAGAAGAACGAGAGAAATGCATGCGACTAATTGAGAAAGGGGTAGAAAGTTGCAAGTTAGCCATTGAAAGTGAAAGACGATCTTCCAGAGACGCCATTAACCGAGAGAAATAAAGAGCTAGGTAAGAGATCGACAAAGGCAAGCAAGTAATTATCTACAAAAAAGAGAACACTGCCGTTTGGAAGAGAAAATCCATGGAAAGTATGAATAGATTGCTAGAAATGCAAAGCTTGTACAACGACACTGTTCAAAGCCTGAATCAGAGTCAATATCAGAATGTAGAGTTAGAAGGAAGGATGGTAGAATTGGAGCAGTCTTTTCACACTTATCATCAAATAAATGGTTTCATCAAACTACAAGAAAATGAGCGTGAAATTGGTATGTTACGAGCCCGCATCTAGTCACTCAAAGTAATTATTCTGGATTACAGAGAGAATTAGGGTATTCGAAGAAGCTACAGTCGGTGGAGACAACTATTGGCGAAGAAGACTTCGTGATGCTGCCCAGATGGTTCAAGACAAAGACTAGTATTACGCGACCCTGATGGTGGACATACAATGAGTTGCAAGGCATGTGAATGACTTAGCTACTGAAGTCGAAGCTCTTCGACCTTTCACAACCCAGGACATGGAAGAAGCACCTAGGTTTATCAAGCTGCTCGGGGCTATCGAGAAGCTAGGAGATAGAGCTTATGTGTAGAACTATGTTTTGTAATCGTGACTCTTTTGTAATAGAGCCCCTTTTGTAATCCAGACCTTTTTGTAATCTGGACCCTTTAATTCCCATGAAAGTAGTTCAAAATGGTGATTACCAGCGGAATCAGTACCTTTATCTGCATACATCCTTGCATTGCATTATGATATTTGCATTATTATTCATGCATTCGTTTATTTTTGCAATAATATTGATAGTGTAAATATTAAGGCAATGTGAGATTAAAAGTTAAACCGCAACCATTCAGCATCTATACTTCGCTCGGTTTCAAAGTAAACTCATGGAAGATAGAATAATCAGTCTGGAAAAAGAGCAGAAAGATCTGGAGGCACGTTTCGATCAAGCCCAGAAGAGCCTTAGCGATCAGATCGCTCAATCCCAAGCTACGATAGTATCCGACATCACTGCGTTGCTGGCAAAAAGCCTTGGGAAAAGAAATGCTGAAAAGGATGTCGCCCAAGAACCAGAAGGTACCGTATCTCATAGTAAGGTTCAACCAAAGACGCCAAGCCTGGCGAGAAGAGTATACATCGACCATGTTGGGATAGCTGCCAGTCCTCAGGCAGGGGCATCTGAAAACCAACCCATCGATATAGAGGTACTCTACGAGGAGAAGGTGCCAGACTTGAATTTGATCGAGAAAATCAGAACAGAGGTAGAAAAAAAGTGGGATGAGAGGTTTTACCTCATAGAAGAGAAGTTTAAAGCACTGCAAGCTATAGACGAACCAGGGAACGAGGCCAGCGATCTAAGCCTTGTATCTGACCTTGTTTTGCCACCATAATTCAAAACTTCAGAGTTCGATAAGTATGAGGGAACTACACGTCCTTCGGTACACGTGACAATGTATTGCCGAAAGATGGCGGCCTACCTCAAGGATGAAAAGCTTTTGATTCATTATTTTTAGGATAGCTTGACAGGGGCAGCACTTCGGTGGTATACCCAGTTAAGCAGGGTAAATATCAAGACGTGGAAGGACCTTTCAAGAGCATTCATTAAGCAATACAAACATGTGACAGACATGACACCTAGTAGGATCATGTTAGAAAATATGGGGTAGAAGTCCAACGAAAGTCTGCGACAGTATGCCCAGGGGTGGCGAGAGGTGGCCGCTTAGATCCAGCCACCAATTCCTGAGCACGAGATAACACCCCTATTTGTGAATACTCTAAATGGGATGTTGTTCAATCACCTCATTAATAATACAACTCAGAGTTTTGCTGATTTGATCAGGACTGGGGAGTCTCTTGAATTGGCAATCAAGAGCGGCAGGATTATTATGGCGGTGCACCTGGTCATCCCACAGAAAATTGCCTTGCTTTCAAGAAGCTCGTACAAAGCTTGATTAATTTTGGGGTGCTAAAATTTGAGGAATCGAGTGTGGCTGCTAACCCGTTGCCCAATCACGAGAATCGTGGAGTAAACACTATCAAGGAATACAACGCCAGAAAGACTAAAGAGGACGTGTCAACAATCAAGTCCCCATTACGGTGGGTATTCCAACAATTGTGCATGGCCCGCTTAATCGATAGGGACATGGTAGTAGTGTAGGAGGGATGTGAAACTTATTGCGAGTTCCACCAGGATGGAGGACATGACATCTAGCAATGTGAAGAGTTTAGAAGGTTGGTTCAACAACTGATGGACACCAAAAAGATAGAGTTTTTCGAAGAGATTGCAAGAGAAAAAAGGTTAGAGGTATGTACATCTGATAGCCTCAATCTCAAATATGAGAGAGACAGGCCTTTTGTCATCTCCTCTAGGCCAGAGGGAGCAAGTTCGTCCAAAGGAGAAACTGCGAAAGTGGCCCCAAGATCATTATCTCAGCAACTGTTCCATTCCCGTTCAAGGACATGCGACAGACCCCGTGGAACTATACAGCAAGCGTAACCATACCCGATGAGCCAGAATTCGGTGAGAAAAAAGAACAAAAGGTGCAAAAGGTAAAGAAGAAGGTACATCAACCAGTCCTGCTCAAATATTTGGTGAGGAACCCCCTCCGAAGATAAATGAGCTGGTAACTGAAGCTCAGGCAAAGAAATTTCTGAAGTTCTTGAGGCACAACGAGTACAATGTAGTGGAGCAGCTGCAAAAGCAACCGAGGAGGATTACAATGTTGGAGTTGCTTCTAAGTTTGGAGAAACTTCGTGATGCACTGTTAAATGTGCTGAATCAAACTTTTGTACCCCAGGACATCTCTGTATTAAAGCTGGACAGGATAGTGGGGCATATCACAACATACAACCATATCATGTTTAGTGATGACGATATCCCAAAAGGATGAATATGATCCACTAAAGCTCTCCACATCACGGCCCACTGAAAAGGGTATGTGTTACTAGGAGTGCTGATTGACAATGGGTCGGTATTAAACGTACTACCAATGGTGACTTTGCAAAAGCTGCCGATAGATGATTCTCACATGAAACCTTGTCACAACTCTGTAAGAGCCTTTGATGGCACACAAAGAGGAACACTTGAAAAGATTGAGGTGCATTTATTGATTGGGCCTACTGAATACATGATCGACTTTGTGGTGATGGACATAAAACCGACATACAACTGCTTATTAGAAAGGCCCTGGATTTACTATGTTGGAGTCGTTCCCTCATTATTCCATAAAAAATTAAAATTTGTGATTGAAGGCAAGTTGGTCACTATAGAGGCCGAACAGGAGATCATCGCCTCGGTTACATCAGATGCCCTTACATCCAGAACAATGAAGACGCCGCGGAATGCTCTTTTCGAGCGCTTGAACTAGTAAATACTATATTTGTCACGGAAGGTAACAGAATCCATTGCCCCAGGTTATCTAACTGCACCAAGATGACCGTTGCCGAAACCTTAGGCCGAGGAGCCAAAACTGAAAGAGGGCTGGGGAGAAGATTGCAAGAAAGCCTACGAGCCAGAAGCGTTATCACCAAGAAAGATTGTTTCGGGCTTGGCTACAAACTGAGTGTTTAGCAGATGAGGGAAGAATATAAGAGGAAAGAAGAACAGAGAAGAGCTAGACTCAAGGGAGAAGACATTCCGTGGAGACCAATGTCTTTCCCCCATGTCAAAAATATTTTCGTCTCTAGAGGATTCGACTGTACATGACAGAAGGTCGAAGAAGCAATTAGAGAGAATGACATACTCAATGAGAATGAGATGTTTAGTGAATCACTTGAAGGGATGTACATCAACATGATAGCTGAAGGTAATAATGGCAGGGGCGTGTTGACCCGCATCAGCCCTTGTTGTCCCAGGGAAACTCTTGATAACTGGAGCTACGTTGATCTACCTATAATCTTTAGGGCTAGATCAGAGTAATGCTCTGAATTAACCTTTTTGTTTTTGACCATAAGCAATAAGGATCTTTTGTATAGGGCACCTATGTTAACTTTTTGTCTGCAATGAAAAGATATCTTCCCCATTTTCTCAAATGGAAAACATCTCATTTATTTCATTCATTCATTTCTTATTCTCATTTATTCACTTCATTTAAAATCATTCTCTTCCCAATACATTTGTTCTCATTTCATGCAGGGTCCCCATAATTAACTGTATGAATGACTCAGAATCCAATCCCGAGGTAGATTTCAAATGCCCCGAGATCTCGACAGAAATTGAAGGGGAGGATGACGAGATACGAGGTCCCTAAAAAGTTAGTAAGGATGATGACCAATGAAGAAAGGAAAATCATGCCCCATCTGGAAGAAATAGAAGTTGTGACCTTGGGAACTGATGAGGAAAGAAAAGAAGTGAAAATCGGGACTACATTTTCCTCTAAAACCAGGCGTGGACTAATAACCATACTCTAAGAGTTCAAGGAGGTCTTTGCTTGGACTTATCAAGATATGCCAGGATTGAATACGGACATAGTGGTACACAAGCTACCAACTAGGCCATAATGTAAGCCAATCCAACAAAAGCTCAGAAGAATGAGGCCTGACATGCTGTTAAATATTAGAGAAGAGGTGAAAATGCAGTTCGATGTTGGCTTTCTGAAAGTGGCCAAATACCTTGAATGGGTTGCAAATATCGTACCAGTGCCAAAGAAGGATGGGAAGGTCCGTATGTGCGTAGACTACAAGGATCTCAACCAAGCAAGCCCTAAGGATAACTTTCCTATTCCACATATTGACACGTTGGTTGACAATACGGCGGGACACTCATGGTTCTCATTCATAGACGACTTCTCAGGGTACAACAAGATAAAGATGGACCCGGATGACATGGAAAAGATCACATTCGTAACCATGTAGGGCACGTTTTGTTACAAGGTGATGCCTTTCAGACTCAAGAACGTAGGAGCGACTTATTAGAGGGCAATGGTGACTCTTTTCCACGATATGATGCACAAAGAGATAGAAGTATACGTGGATGATATGATCGCTAAGTCCCGAACAGAAGAAGAACACCTTTGAAATCTGATAAAACTATTCCAAAGACTGCGGAAATACCAGCTAAAGCTTAACCTGGCCAAATGCACCTTCGCAATCACATTTGGAAAACTGTTGGGGTTTGTAACGAGCAGAAAGGGGATTGAAATTGATCCAGAAAAAGTAAAAGCCGTTCAGGACTTACCACCTCCCCATACTCAGAAAGAAGTCTGAGGTTTCTTGGGACAGTTAAATTACATCTCCCGTTTTATCTCTCAATTAACGGATAAGTACGACCCGTCTTCAGACTACTCAGGAAGAATAATCTCGGAGTCTAGGATGAGGAGTGTCAAGAAGCTCTATAGAAGATCAAGAAGTATTTGATGAATGCTCTGGTTTTAGTCGTGCCAGAACTAGGCAGGCCTTTGATCATCTACCTGGCAGTTATTGAGAACTCGATGGGTTGTGTGTTGGGACAACATGATGATTCTAGGAAGAAGGAAAGAGCCATCTACTACCTAAGTAAAAAGTTCAATGATTGTGAAGCACGGTACCCTCCAATTCAAAAACTATGTTGTGCTTTGGTTTGGGCTACCAAAAGGCTTAAACAATACATGTTATACCACACCACCTGGTTGATATCCAAACTAGACCCCTTGAAATTCTTGATGGAAGCACTGGCCTTAACAAGGAGGATGGCCCGTTGGCAGATGCTGTTGTCTGAACTCGACATAGTATATGTGAGCCAGAAAGCTGTGAAAGGAAGTGGTATAGCAGATTTCCTAGCTAGCCGTGCTTCAAACGATTATGAATCGTTGAATTTCAATTTCTTGGATGAAAACTTGATGTGCATTACAACCGGAGAAGACGATGTTCTAGAAGACGGCTCGTGGAAGCTTTACTTTGACGGAGCCTCCAATGCCCTTGGCCACGGAATAGGAGCTGTGCTGATTTCTCTAGAAGATGTTTACTATCCCTTCACCAGTAGACTAGAATTCTTCTGCACAAACAACATAGCGGAATATGAAGCTTGTGTCATGGGACTGAACGCAGCCATTGAGAAAAAGATTAAAGAGCTTCGGCTATTCAGAGATTCATCCCTAGTGATTTATCAATTGCGAGGAGAATGGGAAACTAGGGATCTGAAGCTGGTCAAATACTACGACTTGATCCATGATCTCATCAAAGAATTTGAAAATATCAGTTTTACGTACCTTCCTAGAGAAGAAAGCCAGATGGGAGACGCCTTGGCAACCTTGGCCTCCATGTTCAAAGCAAATACGGGAGCATAAATGAACCAGTTGAGATGTAGACTTTTGAAAGGCTGGTTCACTGTTGTAATGTGCAAGAAGAAATAGACGGCAACCCTTGGTATTATGACATCTTGCAATATATCAAGTTTCAAAAATATCCCAGAGGTGCAAACAAAAATGACCGAAAAACATTCAGAAAGATGACAACGGGATATGTTATGAACGGGGAGATTCTGTACAAAAGAAGCCATGACCAGACATTGTTGAGATGCGTAGATGCCCGGGAGGTGAGAGAAATCTTGGCAGAGGTGCATGATGGTCTGTGTGGGACACACACCAATGGTCTGTCAATAGCCTGAAAAATTATGAGGTATGGCTATTTCTGGTCAACCATGGAGGGAGATTGCATCGATTACGCCAAAAAATGTCACAAATGCCAAATCTATGTCGACAAGATCCACTCTCCCCATTTACTTTTACACACCATGAACTCAACATGGCCGTTTGCAGCTTGGGGCATATATGTCATTGGACAAATTCATTCGAAGGCTTCTAACGGGCACCGTTTTATTTTGGTTGCCTTCGATTACTTCACTAAATGGGTAGAGGCAGCATCTTATGCCAATATCACAAGGACAACGGTGTATAAATTCCTGACGAAAGAGATTATTTGTCGATACGGGTTGCCATAAAGGGTTATCACCGATAATACTTCTAACCTGAACAACAAATTGATGAGTGATGTGTGCAACCAATTCAAGATAACACACCATAACTCCACGGCCTACCGCCCTAAGATGAATAGGGCAGTGGAAAAGACAAACAAGAACATAAAGAAAATCATTGCGAAGATGACAGACACATATAAAGATTGGCATGAAAAGTTTCCATTTGCTCTGTTCGCCTACAGGACATCTGTTCGCACATCAACAGGGGCAACACTCTATTCTTTAGTGTACGGCACATAGGCGGTACTACCCATTGAGGATGAGATTATGTCGCTCTGGGTCCTAAATGAAGTAAAGTTGGAGGGATCAGAGTGGGTCCAAGCCAGGTTCGACCAGTTAAATCTTATCGAAGAAATGAGGCTGACGGTCATCTGCCATGGTCAAATGTACCAAAAATGAATGATGCAGGCATATGATAAGAAGGTGCGCCCGAGAGAATTCTGAAAGGGAGATCTGGTGCTTAAGAAGATCCTCCCAATTCAGAAAGATGCTCGAGTGAAGTGGATACCTAACTGGGAATGGCCATATGTTGTCAAGAAGGCATTTTCAAGAGGAGCATTAATCTTAACTGAAATGGATGGAGAAGAATTGAAAAATCCTGTGAATTTCGATGTAACTAAGAAATACTATGTTTGAAAAAAAAAGAGAAAAGAAGAAGAAAAAGAGAAGAAAAATAAAGTGAAAACATGAAAAGGCGTTTCATCCAAAAAAGAAGAAAGATAAAGCGAAAATCTGAAAAAGCGTTTCAAAAAAAGAGAAAAAGAAATGGAGAGCTCGAGACGAAAACTCGAAAGAGGGCGTCTTGAAGCAAATGAGGGGTCTAAGTCGAAAACCCATCAAGGGTAGCTTAGATAACTTTTAGGGTTTGGGCATCCGATAAGTAGAGTTGTCCCAACGGGTACCAGAAGAAGGAGCTCTAGGCAAAGATTCCACTCTGGTTGACAGGATCGCGCATCATTCATACTGTGGATACTTGGGGTTTTGCATCTCATATTTTGACTTCCCTTTTCCTCATGTTTTCCATGACTTTCTTAAAATTGTTCCAGATCCTTAATGGTAATGAAATTACATTTTTTGAAACTTCATTTCCTTGTCTTTTTATTGTTTTCATAAGTATCGTACAAACGGGTTAACATAGACTTATGATAAGCAAAAGATTTCTGAGCATTACTATGATCCAACCCTGAAAATGTAGGTGATTAGAAAATAGTATTAATTTTGTCCTCTAATTGTCTACATGATGAATGTTAAGGCATGACGAGCAGAAGGCTTCGAACATTAGAGCAAGATGACCAATGTCACATACTATTCATACTTGTCTGATAAAGTATTCGAGACAACGATAGAGATATCCCAGGTAAAAACCCGAAAGGGCGCCTAAAAAAACTCTAAAGTGAAAACCCGAAAGGGCACTTTAGAACTTCAAACCTGAAACTCAGAAAAGAAAGGTTGTAATGGTTGAACCCGAAAGTGAGATAGGGGTACCGTCACTAGAGGAAGAGAAAGCAAGCAGAAAGTCAAGGTCGACCGACCGTGGAAACGGGCGCATCGAGATATTGACACTCATGTATCATGTATAGTTAGGCATCCCTAGGATTAGGAGCATGCTAACTTATTTATTACAGCATGTTGTCCATTTTAAACATGTACTTGCAGATTGATGATGACTTGTGACCTGCAACTTAGTGGTGAAGAAGTAATCATTTGAAGAAAGATTTCAGCAGCCATAGTAGCATGAGTCCAGAAAGATCGGTGGCCATTTTCGGCCAGAAAGGTCAGTAGCCATTTTCGGCGTGAATCCTCAAATGTGAAGGAAGATTTTGGCAGCCTTAGTAGCATGAGTCCAGAAAGATTGGTAGCCATTTTACCGTGAATCCCAAACGCGAAGATAAAGGTTCTATATAGGAAGGGCCTATATTTTTTAGTACTCGCAATGAGAGGTTCTATATAGGAAGAATTTGTAGCTCTGAGATTTCAGAAGCTAAAAGATCTATATAGGAAGGACTTGCGGCTCCAGGGTTTGAAGACTAGCAGTTCTATATAGGGAGAACTCCAGTCGAAAGAATCCATCCGTGATACAAAAGGTTTTATATAGGAAAATTCCGCATTGAGGGGGAAGAGTTCTATATAGGAAGGACTCCGAGCTCTACTGTCTCAGAGTGAAAGGTTCTATATAGGAGGAACTCGTAACTCAAGACTCCATAATGAAAGGTTCTATATAGGAGGGACATGTAGTTCCAAGATCGAAAGGTGAAGAAGTCCTATATAGGAAGGACTTACGAGCCCGAAGATTTGGCGAGGAAAAGCAGAAAGTTCTAGAAGAACACGTGGTTCTGAAGCTACAAACAGAGAATTCGGATAAAAATGAGTGCATATGATCTTTGATTTGTTCTCGGTTCACAAGAACAAGCAAAGAGGGGAAACTGTAATTACTCATTTTTATCTGATGTATACATGTTGTATTAATCTGTGTTAGTCTAATAATTAATATATATTTGTTGTATTATACTTCTATTACGTATATGTGATTAATGTGTGTGATGTGTTACATAAGCATTAGTAATTATTATGTGCATGTTTATGTACGTTTGCATGTGTGTATTATTAATGTCCTTGTTATTATCGAATGAATACGAATAATTATTGCATGAATTGTATGTGTTATTATTAAGTATATTTGTACGTGAATGTGTATGTGTATGTAAACATGCAATGCGTATGCTATATATATGTGTGTCCACGTATGTGTGCTTGCATGTAAGTATATGTTATTATTATTAATAATAATACTATTTGGGCTAAATTTAAATAAAGTAAAAAGTATATTAAAACCCAAACAAATTTAGTGTCCAGTTCACATAATTACAAAACCCAAAACTAATATTTACATTGGGCCTGAACCGGCCAGCCCGAAACCTAAAAGAAAAACCTAATTACATCTGATACAAATACCTAATTGTTGTATCCTTTTTGTGCTCAGCCCAAACTGGGCCGTCGGATCGAATTTTGATCTGACGGTCCAGATCGAATGAGAGGTCCCTCCAACTGGCGCGTGTGGCTCACCCCCAGGACTGCTGGACTTCCACGCACGCGTTGCTTACACACGCCAACTCCTCGGATACCAAGATGCCACGTGGCACCATCCTATGCAAAGCCCGCCCAATCTAGATGCAATCTAAGCCGTCCACTCTCCAAGGCATCTTAGTTGTTGGATGAAATCTGATCCAACGGCCGAGAATGGATCTGGCTGAGACAACACTGCCACCATGCCTCCACCACGTCGGCCGTACCAACCGCCGTTCAGAGAACGTGCAAAAAACACCAAAAGACAGTCTGTCAGTACCAAATCTCAGAAAAATATGTATTACATGTCTCATTTTCTACCAAAAACAATCAGAGATCAGGCATATATGTAAACCAACAAAAATTGAAATATCACCAGTCTTTCCAGAAATACAAAAAAAAAAACTTCCATTGGTAATTTTTTCTCTCTCTCATTTTATGCATGCATGTAAGTAATAAGCCAAAAAATGAAAAAAGATAGAGTTTACCAAAAGAAAACCCTTCTTCGCCGGTGATGAACCCATGGGTGAGCCACGTTTTTTTTTGTTTCGAAATAATACTGAAAGGTTTTTGGTGTTTAAAAATGAAGAGGAACTAGTTCCTCGGGATTTTGTCGTTGAACCGCCGTTGTCCGGGACGGCTTGAGGTGGCCGTACGGCCGAACCTCGCTTGAGGCAGGATGAGTGCGGCAGTGTAGGGGGGTTTCAAATGGGTTTGAAGTTAGGGTTTGGAACTAGAGAGAATAGGGGCTGATATCTTAGGTTAAATTTTTTTTTGAGTAAAGGCTGAAAATGGTTCGGATAGGTTTGTTTTGCAGGTGTTTTGTTTTTTTAAAATTGGTAAAATCACACAATAAATCATCCCGCATTTTTGGATTTTTCAAAATTGCCTCGCCCATGGGCTTATTTGCACCATCGGTCCCCCAATCTCTTCACTTCATTCCAAATTCATACCTAAATTAAATAGATCTATTTTGTAATGGTCAATTCGCTCCCCTAGTCATCCCACATTTTGATTCTTTACACTTTGGACTTGCCCCTCGGGTATTTTACAGAATCAGCCCCTTAAAGTTTCATTCGGTTCACAATCTCGTCCCAAAATCGTTTTTTATTTGTTTTAATTCCTGTTTTTTTTATTTTATTTCATGTAGTTTCAGTCCTTTTTATTTATTTCTAAATATTCATGCCATTCACTTCCTTTTAGTATGCTGGTTTTATTTTCAGCATTCCCTTTCTTAGATATTTGTAATATCATGTTTCGTGTTTAATTTATTTATTCGTGTTATATGTTTTTTACATGTTATGTTTAATTTAATTTGTATCTCCATGTTCATA
The DNA here is from genome assembly GCA_019671005.1 of Hibiscus mutabilis. Taxonomy (NCBI): domain Eukaryota; kingdom Viridiplantae; phylum Streptophyta; class Magnoliopsida; order Malvales; family Malvaceae; genus Hibiscus; species Hibiscus mutabilis. Next base: position 9,966,431 of record CM033741.1, read on the forward strand.
TATTAGCTTTTTTTATTTGGCTTCGTACATTATGTTACCTTTTTATTCATGGTATATTTAGTCTTGTTAGCATCATGTCCTTTGTATATACATTTTGTATCATAAATTGCATATCAGTGTTGTGGTTTTGTCAATTAATTTTAGTATCATGTGTTGTATTATGTTTCCATGTTGTATTTCATTTGTTCATGTTGTATATGTGTTTGTCTCGTAGGTTACGTTTTAGTTTGGTATATATGTTATGTTTGTATGTTTACATGAGTTCTTTGATCCTTTTTTGTATTTTAGGTTGCATGATAGCATGACTTCGTTTGGCAATATTAATGTCCTTTTTTAATATGTGCACAATTTGTGTCATGTGCTAAGTTTCAAGTATTAGTTTTTATGCTAGTGTATTACTTTGATCTATGTTTATTATCATATTACGTGTGTCATGCATATGTTATAGTTATCAACATATCTAAGCATACTAGAATTAATTTAATTTTGGGAGCATGCTCTTTTATTTATTTTTGTTAGGACATGTTACATTGCTTTGTCCATGCATTTTGCATTTTAATGTTTTATGCTTTTATGTTTTAATTCCATATCTATGTAAATGTATGTTTTTTAGTTTGCATATCAAGATATATAAATTGTCAATGCGATGCCCTTTTATCCGAGCGTAAACGATGCCAGTATCAGGCGTAGTGATGGTGGTTGGGCGTTTACTCTCGGATAACGGGGCCTTTAAAATCTACTTGCATTTATAACTAAATTTTAATTTAATCGTCACTTTAATCCGGAAAGTCTAATATTAATAAAGTGGTAATTATTAAAGTACCAATTTTGGGCGGTGTGGGGTGCTAATCCTTCCCCATCCGTAACCGACTCCCGAACCCAACAGTTTTAAAAATCTCTGGTTTTATGGTGTCCGGCCTACCTAAGTGTCCGGTGGCGACTCTATTTTTAAAAAAATACGATTTTTGCAAAACCTCCATAGAAGACATTATTTTCAAAATAAAATAAAATAAAAATAAAAATACTTTTTAGCGAACATAAAAGGAAGGGACATCGCTACACGTCCATTGTATGATTTACCTGAAAAGCAGACATATTAACCTATGGAATATAGTTGACAGATGCTGATGCTGCAGTGCATGTATCATACACTGTATTCACAACCTGTTATGTCTCAAAAATAGCAGACAAATTTGCAGCATTGCACAAAGGTTTCATGGTCATTGATGTCCCTGTTCACGATTTTCTCGTACATCCTATAGTGGATTCGAAAGGAATCGGATACGATAGATGTTATCCTAACTCTCTTGACTATATATCCACTATTTGGAGCAATTAGGATTGCAGATAAGAAATAATATATCTGGATATCTACTTTGAAAAGCATATCCATTCCAACTATGGCTACCATATCCATGACACCTTTGTCCACTTCTACTGTTCATAAATTTACATGAAATGTAGATTTTTGATGTCTCCTTTTTCAACGGCGAATATATTGTATTTGGAAATAAATTCGTATATGATATTTATCCTCGATTACGAGTAACATAAATTTTAACTATAGCTTATGTGATATATGAATTTGACCATTCCGATTCTGTAATCGGCATTCATGTTTAAATCATACTAACATGGGCCGTTTTTGTTGAAACTTGTAATCACTAATTTTATCCGGGTTTTAACCCATTTTTTATTTTATTTTGATAGTTTTTAATAATGAGCTTTGGTTATTATCTTACTTAGTATAATTATTGTTTATTATTGCAAAAACTATTAGTATTATCTATTTATAATTATTAAAAATAAAAAATATTATAGATTATTATTAGTTTTTTTTGTTATGATTTGAGAGGAAAAACAAAACACAAAATATGTATTTATTATTTCTTTTATTATATTACTATTGTTAATAGCATATTACTATTGGTATTATTATATCGTGTTACTTTTATTGCCTTATATTTTTATTATTCTATTATATTATTATTATATATTAATATTATCATTTATAAGTTATATTATTATTATTCGTATTATCTTATCATTATATTATTATATTATAATATTATAAAACTATTATAAAACCAAAATCCAAAAACAGTTTAAAATACAATGAAGCCCAATAGTTAAATTAAATAAATAAGCCCAAATGTTTTTTTAATTAAGTCCATTTACATTTTTTTAAAAGCATAAAAATATTAATATTACAAAGAGGGCCATTTCAGGCCCGAATAATGAAACCCTAATTTCCTTTCTTATGCTCAGCCGCACCCTGACCATTAGATCTAGGGGCACATCAACGGTCCGGAAAGAAGCTTGAGAACTCTTTAGAACCCCTACGTGCTCACGCGCGACCATTCGATGCTCTTCACGCGAGCGTGCGTTGCACACATGATGTTCCAGGTTCCTACACGCACCACCTGGGTTCCTCTAACTCCTCGGCTGCCGAAATCCAGGATCAACAGCTCTGGTCCCTCCATATCCCTCATCCGGCCACGTCAATATGCAATCGAAAACGAGGAAACATTAGCAAAAAGCAAAAAAACAAATCAAGCTAAAAATAACAAAAATACATGAGGAATTTGGCGGACTTCAGAACAAATTATTAGCAAGGATATTTGTTTTTATTTTCATGTAGCTATTCGGCTATATAAAACCGAAACATAAAAACACAATGTAACCGATTTTTCAGTTCGAAAAACAGAAATACAAAAAAAAACGAGAGCCTTTTCAGAGGTATTCTCCCATCTCTACACTTACATGCATGCATACCAAGTATCAAAAAAAAAAACCTAGATCTAAGAAGAAAGCCTTTGCCTTTGCCTTTGCCTTTGGTGTTCGGTTGTCTGTTTGTCGTTTGCCGGGAACAAGCCCTCCACCTTCGGGCTTAAGGGTGAGCCGGCAGTGGCTATTGGGCGCTCTCTTTGGATTTCTCCCCACTGGTAACAAACCCATGCTTTTAGCCGTTAGGGGTGAATCAGTGGGGAGCCGATACCCTTGGTTGCCAAGTTAAAAAACCTAGATCTAGGGGGCAAAGGTTTCTGTGTTGGTAGATCTGAGATGTTAGGCTTTAGATCGGAGAAATATTGGTTTGGCTTGGTGTTTGGAGTATAAAGGTGAGGTTTTTTATGTCTGTTGGAATCTCCGGCGCTGACGTACTGTGGTCGGAGGGGTTTCACGGTGGTTGGCTTGGTTGCTAAGCGGTCGTTTTCTAGGCTAAGCCTGATGAATGACGATGTTCATCAGAGGCCGAGAGGTGAGAGAACAAAGCATTCCAGCTATTCCTTTTAGCAAAATGACCAAACTTTGCCACTTCGGGCAAAAAATAAGTTTTATAGCGTTTTTAAAAAAATAAACGGTTTATTATTTTTTAAAATCCTTTTGTGTTTCCAAAATTACCCGTTCAGGGTTTTCGTCTTTTGTATTTACAATCCCAGTCCTCCTAATGTTTTTAAGGCTTGCAATTTCGTCCGAAAATCAAACCGGATCAATTTTTGAAAACGGGTTTATTAAGCTAAGGTCCTTCCGTGTTTTAAATGTATCTTTTTAGGGTTTTCGTTTTTAAAATTGCACCATAGGTCCTTCTAGTTCTCACCCGTGTCTAATCTAGTCACTACTTTTAATTAAATCTGTTATAATGTGGTTTTTTTTTCAATCTGGTCCTTCTAGCTTTAGATTTTGCTCAGTTGAGTCCTAAATCCAATGAGAATTCCCTTTTTACCCCTCCCATGCATATTTAAATTTTTTTATCTATATTCTATTCATGTTTGTTTTTTATTTTGTTAAATTGATATGTACATTATGGTTGACTTTTTTTGCTTTTTTTAGTATGTAATATGTATTGTATATATTATGTGGTTGGCATACATATTTTAAAGTCTTTGTATATGGTATCTTTTTTTTTATTTCTTAATGCATGGTTTGTAAAAGAGTAATATGCATGTAATATTATGTAGTAAATGTACGTACGATGTGTTTTTGTGTGCTACGTCTTACATATGAGGTTCTATGTATATATTTTTGTGTTTTGTGTAGGTGTTAAATCCTTGTCCCGGTTTAATTTTGTTTTCGCTTATTGGTGTTTTATTTGGTTAGGCCTTTTAGGGTATATTTTAGGATTAGTTTAGGCCATTTAGGATTAGTTTAGAGTTTTAAATTTAATTCAATTAATTTAAACTATGCGCTCGTTTAATTGGGGCATAGGCTTTAAATTAATTAAATTAAATTTGGGTTTAGGGTTAGAGCCTTAGTTAGACTATAGGTTCGAATCGATTTAATCCATTTAAATTCGCCCTTGGCTCATTGGGGTGAATGTTAAATGTATTAAGTTGGTTGAACAATTCTTAGTTATTTTTAGGGCTAAAATTGGAATTTCATGTAGATTACCTAACTTAAAATCATGACTAATTAATTCGATTAATTTTAGATAGTTTCCTTGGCTTATTGGGATTCTGGTTTAAAATTAATCGAATTGATTATTATGGTTCAAGATAATCAATAAAATAACAGGTTCTTAGTTTTTAGGATTTAATCAATCTAGGGTTAATATTAGACTAACTTAGTTAATAATTAGATCACTAATTGAATTTCCATAATTTGAGCCTTTTTAGGTTAGGACTTTAATGAGCCTAGGTTTTATTTTATAATTTTCTATGTCATGCATTTTAATTATCATTCATTGGACTTTTAATAATTTAATTGGACATTGCAGGTAATTAATCAATTTAAATTATAGTACGGAGATATTTATTAATTCTGATATTTGTGTCGTAACAGTCTTGGCTCACTGGATGTTGACCAAATATTCGAATTAATTCTTATCGTCTAAAGGTAAATATAATTCAAATTAAAATTTTGACAAGTCATACCATCATGTTAAATGCTTGCATCATGCATAAAGGTGATGAACGGAGGTCAAACCATAAATTAACACGACAGTCGGGCTTATTCGATGTCAGTTTAATCTATGGTCCGAGATATCGTAACCCTTATTAATTAAATATTTAATTAATTCGAATTCACCAATTTGATAAAGCCCGTCCGATTAAAGTTTATATTTAATTACGAACCACTTAATTAAAGTCAACTTAAATTTTGATAATTTCCATCAATTAAAAGCAACATATATTTTGGTACCAATTTTGGGCGCGATAGGGGTGCTAATCCTTCCTCACGCTTAACCAACTCCCGAACCCTTTTTCGAGCGAATCTCTAGTTTTATGGTGTCCGACCTACCTTAGTGGCCGGTGGTGACTCCAAGTTTTTTTTTATTTTCAAAAACATGAATTTTTAAGGAATTCCCCATTTTTCCAAATATTTTACAAAAAAGACGAAAGGAAACCCATGACTCCTTTTTAGCGACCTCGTTCGAAACTTTTAATTTTTAGGTCGCTACAGTTGGCGACTCCGCTGCTATTTTATTTTTACAAAATAAAAAGAGAGTTAAGCCAAGAAAATATATGTTGCTTTTAATGATGGAATTTTTTGAAATTTAAATTGACTTTAATTAATTTGTTCGTTCTTGAAAATACAGCTTTAATTGTACGGGCTTTGATAATTGGTGGTTTTGAATTAATTGTTCATTTAATTTCTAAGGAATCATCGACATGTGTTGCATCATGATCATCAAGTTCTATACCCAAGCTTTGTCCATTGAGTGGGAGTGAAACGCCACATACCCACGTGAGTAGCCCTCCACGGGTCGGTACTTCGCTTCCGGAGTCCACGCCTTTTGACATAAGAGTAACCCTCCACGTCACTAGGTCGTGCATTCCTTCGAACCAGATCCAATTTGCAAGCCTATAATGGGCTAAAATTGGGGTTCTTGACATCTTAGTAGTTGCCAAGATAGGTTCGGGTATCCATTTTAGAACCAAACCCAAATGTGAGAACCTAAGAGCCCACCCCGATTAGAGCCATGCGGACAACCATAGTATTTTAGAATTTATGTGGTTAGGGTTTTCTTTTCCTGTGTTCTGTTTATTGCTTCCTAATTCATGTTTTTATTTCGCGTTTTTGAATTTGTTTATTTCGTTACTAACATATTTCAATTGTTTTTTTCTTTACCCTTTTATGATTTGTTTTGCATACATTGTCATATCGTGAAGAAAACACTGATTCGGAAATAGTCTGAACTTAAAGACTTGATCAATGGGAGACTTAGTTCGTAGCACTGATGAAAAGAATTCTGAGGTACAAATATGGTCTGAAGGCGATCAGCTTCATGACGGTGAATGTTTCTACCAGATATAGATCATTGATGTCAACTGAAACCTTTATGAACAACGAATTCAATGATGTGTCAGGGTTGAGATCAGTATGGCACAGTTGGGGCTATGAAGCGAAATATGTTTTTAAGAGCAAGTACGGTGACATAGCGCACTTGTTAGATGTCCCGATTGATCAGTCATTACTCCAAGCCTTGGTAAAATTTTAGAACCCGGCTTATAGTTTTTTTTTACAATTGGCAACATTGATTTTACTCCGACGATCGAGGAGTATCTATCCCTCACGAATTGCAAAAGGATTGATGAGAACCGAGTCTACTCTAAGCCACCCAAGAACAAGTATTTCCGAGCCAAGCTAGGTAGATTTTCAAGAACCTTACCATCTTGGGTTGAAGATCAAGTTACCACTTGAAACAAAAAGGAGTATCTCAAATGGGAAGGGATCTTGGCTTTAGCATCAGTACGTCCAGTGGGCCGAGTTCAGCAAACCTTGTTTGCGTTGTCGATTTATGGGCTAGTCCTATTTTCGAAATTGTTAGGACTCATTCATCCGTAGGTGTTAGATATGTTTAATTATTTAGAAGGAAAATCTAATCCGGTGCCTTTTATTTTGTCTGAAACTTTCTAGTCTCTCAGATTTTGTAGAAAGCATGGTGGGGGTCGCTTCTTAGGATGCCTCAGCTACTGACAGTTTGGTTTTATAGTCATATGTGGTTCGACGTTCACTTTTTGAGGCATATCTTTAATGGTAAATTCTCACAGTTAAAAGAATTCTTGCAAAAGAAATATTGACCAACTGGAAGATTCGATGAGGTATGGCTAGACGTCTTACAAAACCTAAAGGATGAAGACATAGTTTGGAAGGCTCTATGGCTACGCACAAGGAATATTCTGTACCGATGTGGGGAGCATCTTTGGGTACAATTGCTTGGCCTTTGGGGGCATACGGCATACGCACTCCTATTGGTTTCAAGATAGTATGGCTCTAAACAATTTATACTAGCCACGAGCGGACTAAATTAGTTTAACATAGACTATGCGACCGAGAAAGGCCACAAAAAGAAGGTGTATGATGTTTTTTCTGCATGGAACAATACTAGGTGAGCCAGGATTTTGAGTGCTCCATACATGATGACTCCTAAATACGAAGTGTGACGATTTAATCGTGTCAATGATAATGTTCCTCAGTTAAACCTTGATGTAAGAGGTTTGTTCAGGAAAGGTTGAAGATACTCCCCACTGAAGTTGACTTGATGAGAAAGCAACTTGAAGAGGAACAAAATAAATTCATTCAGTTAGAAGCAAAAGTCGATCAGGACAGATTCAATTTCGATTTGGACAAAACGAAGCTAGAGGGAGAAATTAGAAGTCTATAAAAAAGGAATCACATGTTGGAATCCGAGCTTAAGTCAGAAAAAGAAGAAATCTAGAAGCTGCAAAGGCTCAACAAGAGTAAAAGAGTTGCAAGTGACGAGCCCAACGAAGGGTTAGACCTTAGACTCAAGGAGGAAAAGGAAAAAATCGAGGCTTACAAGAAGAAGTGCTATGATCACAAAGACTAAGTATTTGCCATAACCCAAAAGATGGAGAGCTTAAAGACTTCGCATTCGACGAAGCTTGAGGATGAGCGACGTTGGAACAAAGTATTAAAAGCTTAGATAAAACAGTTAGAAAGTCTCTTTTCAAGCATAAGGGTTTTACCCAGAAGCTAGAAGCCAGTAGTTCAAAAAATTGAACTTTGAAGGATCAAATTGAGAATCTAGAGATCGAGGCCCAACAACTTAAAGACCAAATGGCGAGCTTTAGGGGAGCAATTCAAGTGCATCGGATGCCTATGATGGAACAACTTCAGTTTGCCGCTTACACCATTTGGAGGCAAGAGTAAGATTTGGCATGCCTAATGACCCAGATGCAAGAAGTCGCCCGGAAGTGCAATTCCTAGCGGAAGATGCTACCGAGCTTCAAAAATACGTGGACGACGAATTCGAAGAATAAGAAAAGATTGTTTGGATCTTAAAAAAGATTTTTGACTTATGCGCTAGCCTAGAACCGTATGCGTAGCGGTGTTCTTTGAATTATTACAATAGAACAACATTTTCATCGGTGACGGTCGTTTAATGATGATATTTACCGAAATCAGCGTTTCCCTTTGTATTCATCCATATTTACATTATGTCGCATTTGTTTGCAAAAATTGCTAAGTTGAAGTTGATTAAATCTTTATGAAAGAATTTTGGTTCTTCGTGTTTGTATTTCATTCATGCCTTTTAAGTGTTTGCTTAATCATTTACGTTGCACATGACGCATTGCATGCATTAATTCATGAAATAATAAATAAATTGTTGGGGATCCCGTGCTAGTGATCAAAGATCCTACCCTAAAAAAAGTAGATAGAAAGAAATTTTGAAGCGACTTTTAGCCAGTACAGCTTCGAGTGTATGAACGACCTATTGGCTAGGATGGATAAGCTCGAGCAGCTTGAAGAACTCTTGATTGGGAATCAAGAAATGATGATGGCATATATGAAGAAGCACCCAGAAAGAAGCTATGGGGAAGACCAATGAATTGATAGGTATAATGGCTACCTTGACCAAAGAAAAGGGCTTGGCTGAAAACTCGTTCGCGCTGAGGGAGGTTGGAAAGTCAAGTGAGAACTGGAATTTTAACTTTATAGCAGAAAAGACTTTATCTGATAAAGACCAAGCCATTATCAATCAATATGAGATAGTCTGCAACGCTTCTGAATGTCCCACCAAGTTGGTGATAGATAAGATCGGAGACTCTCACTTGAAAGTCATGTCTTCTCCAACGGATAGAGAACCAACTCACAAACGGCTTAAGAAAAGGGATCACGAGGATAACAATATAAGAACTTATGAGGCCCCAAAGAACCTCACATCCTCCTAACCTCAAGCTACGGCCGGAAGTACTCGAAGTTCAAATAGGAAAGAAACAATAGGATCCAAGAGAAAGCTTGATAAATTCACCACGCTACCAATTTATACACGAAGTTGTATGCACGGTTATACAAGTCAAACTTGGTCAGGTCCTATCATGTACCTCTCTTTACCCCCTACCCGTCTTGATGTGACGCCAGTGCACGTTGCGAGTATCATGCTAATATTCTGGGGCATTCAATCGAAGACTGCCAGGCATTCAAGAAATTAGTCCAGAATATGATAAAGTCTGGGGTATTACAGTTGGGTGAGCCAAAAACAGCCACTAATTTGCTTCCAAGCCATGGAGGTCGAGGCATAAATGCTCTCGAAGAGGTAGGCAAAAAGAGGGTGAAGGTGGATGTGTTAGAAATCAGGTCCCCTCTACGTTGGGTTTTCAAACAGCTTTTTATGGCAGGTTTGATTAAGTGTGGTACGAAGAATACACGAGAGGGATGTGGGGCATTCTGTGAGTACCACCAGCAAGAGAGACATGAAATCTACTGTTGTCCACTTCAAGCAATTGGTTCAGGGAATGATGGACAACAAAGAAATTGAATTCTTTGAAGAGTCAGGCTGATTGACCAGTGATGCAATGTTCAAGGGTTTCTAGTGCATCCTATCCATGTTTTTTAGGTGTCGCATTTTGGCTTTGTTTTGCATATTTTTCTTTTGAAGTGATGTGTGAAATTAACTTTGCTATGGTTTGCCTGAAGGTAGCAAGGATCTTTTTGTAAGGGCATATGTTATGTTTGCTTTTTCATTCTAATGAAAGGATGCATCTTTTGAGTAAATATATGTATATTCCTTCTTACCTTCGTAGAATCTCAGATATCACGTGCATGATGCGACATTGATTCTAATGAATGGTCAATTGAATATTGTGATCAGGATAAAGTATGATTTCCTGCTCAGCCCGCTCTAGTCGGTAAAGCGCGAGACGTAAGATTACTACTCATTCGATGATGTTCGATGATAAAAAAATCTCTTAAGCAAGACTAATAGAATAGTTTGAATGTGGGAATTCTTTTAATAAAAAGTCTATCAAGAAATGAACAATTAATAGAGTTGGGGAAGAGAACAAATCTAATAAGGGGCTGTGCTCCACCTGTTCAATGCCCCAGCATTAGAGATAAATCTCTAAAATCAATAAACAATCAAATAAGTCTCGGAGCATCCTGATGGAGCTGTGGGGGATAACAAATCTAATAAGGAGTTATGCTCCACCTGTTCAATACCCTAGCGTTAGAGATGACTTTTTGAAGACACTGACACAATATTAATTGTAATTGAAAGTATATACATGTACTAAATTTAAATTGATTTTCTTTACACTCAATATGTTAAGTAAATTCGGAAACAATGAACATATTTCAGAGAAAATAATGAGAACTAGAAGGAGTAGTTTTCGAACAGATCAAGCAAATACCATAATCATGAGGATGAACCGAGCAATCTAGAGGAATTTTACAACTTCAAATATCGCCACAACATTCAAGGGCAAACCATTGATCACCAGGGGATTGAATCTAAGCCGCTCTTGCATTTCATATTCGGGGTATTCTATTCTTTTTCTATTGATTTTGATTTTGTATATTAATCTAAAAAGCATTCTTTGTTGAAATGATAGTTAGCAATCTGGCATATATATGAAAAGAAAGAAAGAAAGAAAGAAAGAAAAAGAGAGAGAGAGAGAAAACGAGAGAGAAATAAAAAAAGAGAGAAGAAATAAGGTTTCTCTGTGTTGCTGTATAGAGTTTAGAGTGCGTGGTCAAGGATGCACATGATCAACCGAATACAGAACCTGTCTGTGATTCTAAATAAAACAGTAGCAAAGCTTCATGTGCTACAAAGACTCAAAGTGAGTATCTGTCACAATGCCTTGATTAATTCAGAAGAATGAAGATTGAATCTTATTGAAGAAATTAAATTTTAAGACTTAGGGGGCATGTTTTTTGGCCTACCTTTGAAACAGAAAAAAAAGACCATCCCGTTGGATTAGAAGAAATTAATGGTCGAACCCGAAGGTGAGACAAATCATTATTCTGCATGGCTTCTGGGATATAGTTTTAGGTCAAGGATGTACGTTGTTGACCTAATACAAAACCTGTCAGTAATTCTGAAGAAGGTAGCAGCAAGACTTAGTGTGCGGCATAGTTCAAAAATCTCAAAATGAATGTCTGCCATAATGTCTTGGTTAGATCAACGAAATATAGATTGAGTCTTATTGAAGAAATAAAATTTAGAGGTTTTGGGGGCATGTTTTTAGCCCAACATCGAGACAAAAGAAAGACCGTACCGATAGGTTAAGGGCAAAATAGCAGTCGAACCCAGAAGTGAGATAAGATGCTACCAAGGAAAAGAATGGGGAAAATGGCTTCCTGCATAGCCCTATGGTTGGAGTGTTAGGTCAAGGATCTACATGGTAATTTATCAGTGGATGGAATAAAAATAATCCCAAGATTCAATATGACAGACAATTTAGAGATTTGAAGTAACTTTCTGCCGTAACATTTTTTATGGCTCAAAATATTGAAGATTTGAGACCTTATTGGAAAGAAAAAAATTTGGGAACTTAAGGGCATGGTGTTCACCCCAACATTAAGATGGAAGAAAGCTCGTGGTGGAGAGTTTTGGAAGGGATAACAGTTGAACCCAAGCTAAGTAAGGGCGATGTCACAGGATGGAAAACGATAGATTTTGCATGACTAGTGTAAGACAGCAATTGCCTCTTAGAATGAAACGAAAGTTGAAGATTCAGAAAAGAAAGAAGAAATACTTTACTTGGTTCAAAAAATTGGAAATTGGACCCTGTCGAAGTACGAAAAGCTTGGAAGCTTTTAGGGCATGTATTCATCCTTAGGCCGAGGTAGAATGAGGCTTATCATAAAGAGTCTTAGAAGAAATAGCAGTCGAGTGAAGGTGATGTCATGAATTTGGACTTCAACAAATGATAAATTCAACTCTGACCAGGGTAAGTCAGCAATCCTTCCAAGAGGAAACAAGGGAGAAAGATCCAGTGGAGATAAAGATAATACCTTGTTTGTTTCAGGAGAGTCAAAGGTTAGACCTCATAGTAGTAAGAAAAGTTTTGAAACATGGGGGCATGTGTTCGTCTCAATGCTAAAGATAAGGATGACCCTTTTGCGAAAAATCATAGAAGAAACAACATTTAATCCCCAGTGAAGTAGAGGGAAGTGTTCCAAAGTTGAACTCTAAGAATTGTTTGATTTTGTTTTGACCAATGCAAATTAGCCATACCCTTTCAAGATAGGACAAAAGAAGATTCCACAAAGACAAATGGCCCATAGGAGCTAAGGGTGACTGGCCGGATAGCAAGAGTTTTCCCAACAATTTTAAAAATGAATCCACCCATACATCATAAATAGTTAGGCATCATTAAGGTAGGAGCCTGGTACCTAGCATCATCAAATCATTGTGTTTGTTTCTTTCAAGAATTTGAAAAACAAGAAAAGAAGAAATAGATTCCAACGGTGAGTAAAGAAATCTTATAGCTATTTGAAAGCTATGAACATTTGATACCAAGACGATGAAGATCGAGAGCATTCCAAAAAGACTCAAAGTGGGATATCATTTGATGTCAAGACGACCAGAAAGCAATGCATCATTCTCTTGGGTCCTCAAGGCGAAAGACCACTCCATGCCAAGAAGAGGAAGATCGATGGCATTTTAGAAGACTCAAAGCGGGATATCATTTGATGTCAAGATGATCAGAATGTAAGACATCATTTTCTGGGGTCCTCAAGGTGAGATATCACCCCATGCCAAGACGATGAAGATCGAGAGCATTCCAGAAGACTTAAAGCGAGACATCATTTGATGTCAAGACGACCAAGAGGCAAGACATCATTTTTTAGGGTCCTCAAGGTGAGATATCACCCCAGGCCAGGGCGATGAAGATCGAGGGCATGCTAGAAGACTCAAAGCGAGATGTCATTTGGTGTAAGATGATCGAGGATCGAGGCATTATTTTAGGGGTTTCACTTCTTTAGGCCTTACATGGGAAGGATTCGGAGCTCTAGAATTTCTGGAAGAGGAAGGGCGAACGATTCTATTTAGGAAGGACTCGCATCTCAGAATCTCCAGACAGGGAAGGCGGATAAAATTAGAGCTTATGGTATTTACTTTATTCTTGTTCTACAAGGATAAGCAAAGAGAGGCAGTTGTAATAACTAATTTTATCCGGGGTTTTAACTCGGTTTTTATTTTATTTTGATAGTTTTTAATAATGAGCTTTGGTTATCATCTTACTTAGTATAATTATTGTTTATTATTGCAAAAACTATTAGTATTATCTATTTATAATTATTAAAAAAAGCAAAAATATTATAGATTATTATTAGTTGTTTTTGTTATGATTTGAAACGAAAAACAAAACACAAAATATGTATTTATTATTTCTTTTATTATATTACTATTGTTAATAACATATTACTATTGGTATTATTATATCGTGTTACTTTTATTACCTTATAATTTTATTATTCTATTATTATTATTATATATTAATATTATCATTTATAATTTATATTATTATTATTATTCGTATTATCTTATCATTATATTATTATATTATAATATTATAATACTATTATAAAACCAAAATCCAAAAACAGTTTAAAATACAATGAAGCCCAATAGTTAAATTAAATAAATAAGCCCAAATATTTTTTAAATTAACAGTGCATTTACATTTTTTAAAAGCCCAAAAATATTAACATTATAAAGAGGGCCATTTCAGGCCCAAATAATGAAGCCCTAATTACATCACATGGCAAAAACCCTAATTTCCTTTCTTATGCGCAGCCGCACCCTGATCATTGGATCTAGGAGCACATCAACGGTCCAGGAAGAAGCTTAAGAACTCTCCAGAACCCCTACGTGCTCACGTGCGCGTGCGCGTGCGCGTGCGTTGCATGCATGATGTTCCAGGTTCCCACGCGCACCTCCTGGGTTCCTCTGATTCCTCGGCTGTCGAAATCCAGCATCAACAGAGAGCCTTGTTCCCCAAGGCTCTCCTCACTCTGGTCCCTCCATATCCCTCATCCGGCCACATCAACAAGCAATCGAAAAAGGAGGAAACATTAGCAAAAAGCAAAAAAACATATCAAGCTAAAAATAACAAAAATACAGGAGGAATTCGGCGGACTTCAGAACAAATTATTAGCAAGGATATTTGTTTTTATTTTCATGTAACTATTCGGCTATATAAAATCGAAACACAAAAACACAATGTAACCAATTTTTCAGTTCGAAAAACGGAAATACAAAAAAACGAGAACCTTTTCAGAGGTATTCTCCCGTCCCTACACTTACATACATGCATACCAAGTATCAAAAAAACCTAGATCTAAGAAGAAAGTCTTTACCTTTGGTGTTTGTTTGTCTGTTTGTCGTTTGCCGGCAATAAGCCCTCCACTTTCGGGCTTAAAGGAAGAGCCGTCAGTGGTTATTGGGCGCTCTTTTTGGACTTCTCCCCACTGGTAACAAACCCATGCTTTTAGCCGTTAGGGGTGAATCAGTGGGGAGCCGAAACCCTTGGTTACCAAGTTAAAAAAACTAGATCTAAGGGGGCAAAGGTTTCTGTGTTGGTAGATCTAAGAGGTTAGGCTTTAGATCGGAGAAATCTTGGTTTGGCTTGGTGATTGGAGTGTAAAGGTGGGGTTTTTTATGTGTCTGTTGGGATCTCCGGAGCTGACGTACGTCGGCGTTCATCAGAGGCCGAGAGGTGAGAGAATAGAGCATTCCAGCTCTTCCTTTTAGCAAAATGACCAAATTTTGCCACTTAGTGCAAAAAATAATTTTTATAGCATTTTAAAAAATAAACGGTTTATTATTTTTTAAATCCTTCTGTGTTTCCAAAATTACCCGTTCAGGGTTTTCGTCTTTTGTGTTTACAATCCTAGTCCTCCTAATGTTTTTAAGGCTTGCAATTTCGTCCGAAAATTAAACCGGATCAATTTTTGAAAACGGGTTTATTAAGCTAAGGTCCTTTCGTATTTTAAATGTATCTTTTTAGGGTTTTCATTTTTTTAAATTGCACCCTAGGTCACTCTAGTTCTCACCCCGTATCTAATCTAGTCACTGCTTTTAATTAAATCTATTATAATGTGGGTTTTTTTCAATCTGGTCCTTCTAGCTTTAGGTTTTGCTTAGTTGAGTCCTAAATCCAGTGAGAATTCCCTTTTTACCCCTCCCATGCATATTTAAATTTTTTTATCTATATTATGTTCGTGTTTGTTTTTTATTTTGTTAAATTGATATGTACATTATGGTTGACTTTTTTTTGCTTCTTTTAGTATGTAATATGTATCGTATATATTATGTGGTTGGCATACATATTTTAAAGTCTTTGTATATGGTATCTTTTTTTTATTTCTTAATGCATGGTTTGTAAAAGAGTAATATGCATGTAATATTATGTAGTAAATGTACGTGCGATGTGTTTTTGTGTGCTACGTCTTACATATGAGGTTCTATGTATATATTTTCGTGTTTTGTGTAGGTGTTAAATCCTTGTCCCGGTTTAATTTTGTTTTCGCTTATTGGTGTTTTATTTGGTTAGGCCTTTAGGGTATATTTTAGTATTAGTTTAGGCCCTTTAGGATTAGTTTAGAGTTTTAAATTTAATTTAATTAATTTAAATTATGCGCTCGTTTAATTGAGGCATATGCTTTAAATTAATTAAATTAGATTTCTGTTTAGGGTTAGAGCCTTAGTTAGACTATAGGTTCAAATCGATTTAATCCATTTAAATTCGCCCTTGGCTCATTGGGGTGAATGTTAAATGTATTAAGTTGATTGAACAATTCTTAGTTATTTTTTGGGGTAAAATTGGAATTTCATGTAGATTACCTAACTTAAAATCATGACTAATTAATTTGATTAATTTTAAATAGCTTCCTTGGCTGATTGGGATTCTAGTTTAAAATTAATCGAATTGATTATTATGGTTCAAGATAATCAATAAAATAATAGGTTCTTAGTTTTTGGGATTTAATCAATTTAGGGTTAATATTAGATTAACCTAGTTAATAGTTGGATCACTAATTGAATTTCCATAATTTGGGCCTTTTTAGGTTAGGACTTTAATGGGCCTAGGTTTTATTTTATGCTTTTCTATTTCATGCATTTTAATTGTCATTCATTGGACCTTTAATATTTTAATTGGACATTACAGGTAATTAATCAATTTAAATTATAGTACGGAGATATTTATTAATTCTGATATTTGTGTCGTAACAGTCCTGGCTCACTAGATGTTGACCAAATATTCGAATTAATTCTTATCGTCTAAAGGTAAATATAATTCAAATCAAAATTTTGACAAGTCATACCATCATGTTAAATGCTTGCATCATGCATAAAGGTGATGAACGGAGTTCGAAACATAAATTAACACGGCAGTCGGGCTTATTCGATGTCGGTTTAATCTATGGTCTGAGATATCGTCACCCTTATTAATTAAATGTTTAATTAATTCGAATTTACCAATTTGATAAAGCTCGTTCGATTAAAGTTTATATTCAATTACGAACCACTTAATTAAAGTCAACTTAAATTTCGATAATTTCCATCAATTAAAAGCAATATATATTTTGGTACCGATTTCCGGGCGCGATGGGGGTGCTAATCCTTTTTAGCGATCTCATTCGAAACTTTCTGATTTTATGGTGTCCGGCCTACCTTAGTGGCCGGTGGCAACTCCAAGTTTTTTTATTTTCAAAAACATGAATTTTTAAGGAATTCCCTATTTTTTTCCAAATATTTTATAAAAAAGACGAAAGGAAACACATTACTACTTTTTAGCGATCTCGTTCGAAACTTTTAATTTTTAGGCCGCTACAAAACTTCAAAAAGGTAAAAAGGTATCATTATGAAAGAATAATCAAGCTAGAAAATGACGGAACAAGAAGGAAGGTAGGGTGTAAACGAGCCGAGTCAAGCTCGAGTAGTGCTGAGCTTGACTCGACTCGTTAAGATTTCGAGTCAAGTTCGAGCTCGAGTATTTTTTAACGAGGCTGAGAAATCTGAGCTCGACTCGGCTCGTTAAGAATTCGAGTCGAGTTCGAGCTTGATTCGAGCCCCATCGAGTTAAGTATTGACCGATCTTTGACCGTGTCGGACTCAAGTAGCTCGCCATCTGTCACGTCTCATTTAAAGCCCTATCAAGAAAAAACTTTGATACACAAGTTGTGTAAACTCAAGCTTGTTAATTTTAGGGTTTAGGGTGTTAGTTTAGGGTTTAGAGGTTTATGTCGTTGAGTTTAGAATTTAGGATTTAGATTTTAGGGTTTATGACTTATGTTTAGGGTTTATATTTTAGGGTTTTAAGTTTAGGAATTTAGATTTTATATTATAAAAAATAAAAAATTTAGTATATTATATTTTCAAGTAGCTCGGCTCGTTAAGGACTCGAGCCGAGTTCGAGCTCGAGTCGAGTCCAATCGAATCGAGCTTTGACCGAGTTTTGACCGAGTCGAGCTCGAGTAGCTCGTGATCTGTCTCATATCATTTACAGCCCTAAAGGAAGGGTATGAAAAACTGACAAAACCTTAAGATTTGGAGGGGTAAAAAGGAAAGGAAAGAAAGGTCTGATAAATTAGTTTTCCCCCTTTATTCTAATTTAGGCGTAGTTATTAGTGTTAATGCTTTTCATTTAGTCATTTATTGGAGTTCACTAATAAGTATGTTGGGCTAATTTTTTTTTCTTTTACAAGAAAGAAGGTAGATTTTTTGGTTAAATATGATATCAGTCCCTGTAGTTTAACAAAGCTTGAGGTTTTGTCTATGTAATTAAAAAAATTAAAAATATAATTTTTTCAATTTTTGAAAACGAGTCTAATCATGAACATAGTTAGTATTTTCGTCAAAATTCACCAATTTGACATGTTGATTAGGTTGCCCTCGCATGACACAACATATTATTGGCGAAAAACAAACATGTCAAGTAGGCAATTTTTAACTTTTTTAATTGTATAAGTTAAATTTTGTACTTTGTCAAAAATACAGGAACTTGAAACATATTTATGACTTTGTTACTAAGGTCCTACCCGCGTTCATTGCTTAAAGGGTCGTTTTGAACTAAATGTATCTAAGCCGACTTCATCAGCAAAGTCCGGCTGCTTTTATACTTTTTCTTTTCTTTTCAGAATATTCTTGATTTTTGTGTTAAGTAAGCCGACTTCATCAGCAAAGTCCGGCTGCTTTTATACTTTTTCTTTTCAGAATATTCTTGATTTTTGTGTTAAGTTTGATTATCGCGTTTATATATATATATATATATGGATAAGATATGTTGATATAATTAGGGTGAAAATCAGGTGGGGAGGAGATGATTTTACATTTTTTATTCTGTTCTTAATACTTGTGGTTATAATTTTAGGAAATTTTCATTAAATATTTTGGGGATTTTTTCATACTCATATCCTTCCCGTACGTATCCCTACGATTTTCGGGGAATCCCATGTCTAAAAATATTAAACAAAATTACTATTTTACTAACCAAAATAAATGGTCAATTCATTTTAAGATATAAAGTTTGGATACTTCGATTAGAAGCAATTACGAGATGATGAAGATTAAAAGGGTGTTGTGTTGGGAAAGATTTTAACGAGAGTTTTAGCTTATATCTAAAAACTAAGATAGAAACATGTTGAGAAACTTGAGTGTGGCTAGATTTGAGAGAAAGTTAAAGCGATAATAATATAGTTAGAATTTTTTTATTAAGATATATATTAGGGGTATATAAATAAATAAATATATATATTTTAAAAATTTTGTAAAATATCAGGATCCTTGCGTATATTTTTTGGGATGCCCACGGTTATTTATACAGATATGGTTCGGTTATCCTCGCGGTTCAAATATAACAATATCCATCATCATCCCCATTTGAGCTTCGGTGATAAAACTTCCCATCTTCATCCCTATGAGTAAAGATTTCGGAGAAATTTAGTAAATAATCCAACTTAAAACTAATATTTGAAATACATGTAATGTTGGGGGAATTTTAGGAATCTAGGCCATTTTTTACAGTGCCAAGGGAGACCTCCACTTGCAGCAGGAGGCGTTCTCTATTTTTTAATATTTTTTGAACCAAAAAAAATATTAAAAATGGAGAACGCCTCCTGCAGGTGGCGTTTTGGGTCCAAAAAATATTTTAAAAAATAAAGAGCGCCTCCTACAGGTGGCGTTCTACCCTGGCACTGTAGAAAATGGCCCAGATTCCTAAAATTCCCCCACCATACCTTATATTTCAAATATTAATTTCAAGTTTGATTATTTACCCAACGAAACCAAATATTTCGGTTATTCCCTATACTCGTCTATTCGGATCTCCATAGTTTTCGGATATTCCTCACTTAATTCTCACCCCTAGATATAATATAAAATTTAAGAGTTTTATACATTTTGGATCATTAAATTAATGAAAATCGATGGCTAAAATCAATAGTAGAAAATAAGAAGATTTTTTACAAGAAAAAATGAATTATCTTTGATTTAAAAATTTTAATCTCAGTCATTGAAAGTTTTACACTATATAAATAGATCTTAACTCATATATAATATTAAAAAATTAATTTGAACTCAAACTTTAACTTAAATAGTTGAGTTTTGAATAAATATAGAAATTAAACCTATATTTTTTAGATAAATAAATTTAATCAAACTCAATCGAATGAATTCTAACCATTCAATTTTTATATTGAATTTCGATTGTGCAAATAAAAGACAATATTACTAAAGAAAATGATTTAATATTAAAAGGGACAAAGTAATGGAAAAAGGTAGTGATCATTGTCAAATTAGTAATGCTGATAAAGGCAAGGTCATGTGGAACTTAACTCGTTGGATTCAATAGTTTTTGTTATTCCATTTCGAAGTTTGGTATGTTTTTTTGGTTGGGCTGGTTACTCACTATTTTGTCTTGATTAATTGAAATTGACCCACATTATATATTTAATTTTGATAAATAAGTCTTCCAGTAAAGATTTTCTATATACACAAAACATCGAACTTGATAATTACTTAAACAGTACCAAATTATTTATCACTTGGATCAACCTCATTGATTGGTGTTTGGTTTTTTTTTAATTCGTACATAAATCTTATACGAAAATAAAAATAAAAATGATTATATTATATATTGTTAAAATTTTATAATATAAAACAATTCAAATATAATTATGATATATAAAAATACAGATTGTGGCCTTGAATCAAATGAAAAGAAAAAATTGCAACTTTTGGCACATTGATGTTCGTGGTCGGTTTAATTCAGCCGGCTTCCATCTTGATAAATTCCTTCAGTAGGATCCACTTCAACCCCACTTTCTTCCTTTTTTCTAGCATTTTTTATGCTTTTTGTCAGTTAATTTGCTTGAATTGATAGTGACCCATGATAGACATGAAACAATATAGTATGAAAATATAAAAAAGCCGTTATTTTTTTAATTTTATTATAATATTTAATCAATTATTTTTTTTGTGTTCATCTTCATTCATCTTACCTAAGATTACTAGATCCACTAGGTAAGTTCAATTTATAATATATTTTTGGAAAAGTCAAAACTTATACTTAAATTGGATTCTTGGATGACCATGTGTTGAATCCAAATCAACCCCCCCCCCCCCCCAAAAAAAGTGAAACTTCTTTATTTTATTTCTTTCTTTGTCAAGTACATGGGGGCATGGGTGGCCAATGCAAAAACAGTACAATGCACATGGTAACATTTCCACATTTGGATCCCATGAAATTAATCTTAAAATCTGTTTGTGATTCTATTCCAATCTCCATACCTAAATTTTAAAAAGTGAAACTTCTCCCCCGTTTTTACTCTTGTCTAAACTCTAAATAGCATTGTTTTAACTATCGTTATTCAACTCTTTGGTTGATTAATCCGAATCGGTACTGTAGATGCTCATTATGAGATAACTCTTCTAACTTAATTTGTTCTATTCACAATGCTAATATTAGAACCTCTGATCTTGCTTGCTTAAGAAATCTAGTGTCTTATTTCACTAGACCAACTTATTGTAGTTTCTAAATGCCATTCTTTAGTTTGAATCTAGTTTGAATTTTGCTGATGTTGAAGTGTAATGGAAATTTTGGAGATGGCCTAATGACCCACCATCTGAGGGAGACAGAGACATTTAGAAACACTTGTCCTTTTATCACCAATACTGATCAATGGAGCACCACAGACAGTTGTATGCTAAAAAAACACCTGCACAAAGTTGATGAGTAGCTGGAAAATGATGGATATTAAAAAGATTACTAAAAAAATAAAGTATACAAGTGATACTTAACTATGAAAAGATAATCGTTTTGATCATTAATCTTTTAAAAGTTATAAAATATTTATTAAAATTATCAAACTGTTATATAATGATCATCAAATTAATCAAATTGTTATATTATTTTATACTGATCGATTACTATTTTGTAACAGCTTAATAAATGATTATTTTGTAACTTTTGAAATGTTATAACTAAAACAATTATGTTTCATAGTTTAGTGACTATTGATGTATTTACCCAAAAGAAGTTCATCTCTGAACAACAATGTTGAATTGAAGAAAAATACCAAATGATCTACACTGTAATAAAAAAAGAACGTATCCAAAAATACAATTTCTCTTTCATGGCGTAAATCACCGGCCGCTATAAAAATGTACGATCTCTGATCAGTGATGATGAGGGTCAGGTCCCCCTGGACTTAATCTTTTGGACTCGAATGGATTCCCGCCGTGTCTTTCCATGCTTGCTCTAATTGCCTCTCTGCCTTCCTCCATTAATGCACGCTTGGTATTGCTCCGAATCCGCTCCGACTCGACTCTTTCTTTAGCTTCGACGGTCAATGTTGATAACTCGGTTTTGGCCGAATTTTTCTTAAAATTGATATTTATATCTAGTTTATGGTCTTTCGATGCTTGATCATCGATCGAAAATGGATGAAACTGAAACAATCGAGTCCCGGAACTGGACATCAAGAACAAGGCATGAAGGCAGAGAGTGAATAAAAGTTTGAAGTTCGCCATGGAATGTTCAAAATCAGAGATTATAGCAGCAGAGCAAGGAATGGAATGGCCACATGTGTAGGTATATATAGACCCCGTTGCCATATATTTCGTATTTAATACATTCTCATATATAAGTTAAAATATGCAATCAGTCCCTATGCTTTAATAAATTTGACATGCAAATTCTTGTACTTAAAAAGGCGTAGAAACCGTCTCCTTTTTATGCCTCTATTTATGTCTCACACTAAAAAAATAAGGTTTATAGTTTAATATTAGGGTTTAGGGTTAAAGTTTAGGGTTTGTGTTTTAAGGTGTAACCCCCTAGACTGGCCTATGCATATAGTCTGAATCTAGAAGATCACATTACTTACCAATTTTTTTACGTTAAGGTTTAAAGGTCAAAAACTTTAAAATCTTTAAAAATAATAATTCAATTCGAATATAAGTCGTATTAGTGATCTAAAATAAACCATAATAAGTGATATTCTATCATAACCCTCATAGGGCAATAATAATAATAAAACATATTGTAACAAAATAGAAATATTACAACAAGACGAGTACAAAATATGTTGATCCTCCAAGTGTCAGGTCCAGTAGCCTATCCCAAAAAGATGTCTGAAAATAAAGAGTGGTTTAGGTGTGAGCTAGGGGCTCAGTGTGTCCCAACATGTGCATAACAAAAATATTTAAAACAGTTCAATTAATTATAAAATTATATCAGTAAAACATGCTATAGGGCAACCAAAGTTTTCAATTAAACCTAGCTACCCTCCAACCAAATACCAAAATATATTTTACCCATAACTGGAGGCTAGTCCTAAGCCCGAAGGCATAGGAGGCCTAACTGGAGGCTGGTCCTAGGCTCGAAAGCGTAGGAGGCCTAACTGGAGGCACAGCTGGATCAGGGCTGTACCTGAAGATCTCCAATCACTTTCCCAATAACCCCAATTAAACAGTTTGTACAGTAAATAGTAATATCAAGAACCACTTGATAGATATACATTTTAGTAACAGTAACTAGAGAGCATGCTATCAAATCGTACATATATGCATATAATATTTCGAGAAAACATATCAATAACAATTCAGAGAATCATTTCAAACAATTTATATAAACGGTAATTTAGCACACAAGGAACACACCTCAAAAGTCGGTCGATAACTAACGAGTACCCTCCTCGATACGATCTGCAGCAGTGCTAGATCTGGTAACTATAGGAGCACGAGGAGGTGCTGATCGGGAAGAGTCGGGCTGAGCAGATGATCGATCAAATGTATCTCGAGTACCTTAAACAATAACATCTCATGTCAGAAACCTTAATCCAACTCTTTTGCTCTTAAATTGAATAATTTAATACATATGCATGATCGAGATTAAAGTCAATTTTGGAGGCTTTCGGGTTAGAATTTCATGAAACGGGCTTCATAAAAGGACTCAGGATGTCGAAAAACATAAAATAGGTGTTTTCAAAAATTTTGACTTTTTGGGTCAAAGTCAATACTGACGTCAGCAGTCAACGCTGACGTCATCGGATAACAGTCGACGGTCAATGCTGACGTCAACAATCAACGGTTTAACTCGGGTGAGTTGACTCACTAGGTTGACTCGGTCAACGGGTCGGGTCAACAGGTCAGACCGGGTCAACGGGCCGGGTCGATTCAAAATTGGTTCAAGGCCGATTTGGGGCCGATTCAGGCCCGATTCACTATGACCACCGTCCAGGGCGGCCAAAATCACCTTGGAGGCACGTGGGGCCCACGCGCGGCCATACACGACCGGAAATTGGCCCAAACAGCAAGTTTTAGCTGGATTTTAAGCCTAAAACGTTTATTCAACCAAAATCCTAAAAAAAATTACCAAAAAAATCACCCAAACTCAACTACTTACCAAAACGGTCGCGGCTTTGACGAAGGCCCGAATGACGTTGGCTCGTTGATCGGCGACCAGCATTCGACTCGTCGTGACGTGGGGGAGACCACGGTGCTGCTATCATCTTCAACAGACGGCAAGATCCAACGTAAACAGTGACGAAATGAATGGTTTAAACCCTAGGTTACGTCGGAGCTTCGAACCAAGATCGGCAGCGAACAACGCAACCAATCAACGCGGGAGTTTGGGGTTTTGTTCGGGAGGTTATGGGAACCTTCCGGTGGCGGCGGTGACGGCTACTGACGGCGATGGCGGCCGGTCAGACGTTGGACGCTCAAAGGGGTGAGAGGATATGAGTCTGGAAATTGGGGGTATTTGGTTTGAATGCCAACTGAGAAAATGAAGAGTCAACAGACATATTTCTATTGATTAACCCAACAAGTTATAATTCAAATAAAAATTTGAGTTAACTTGACACCAAGAGCTATCTAGCTCAATTGGCTGGGTACACGACCAACATTCAAAAGGTTGTGGGTTCAAGCCCCACAACCAGCAACTCTCAACATTTTTTTTATTTTATAAGTGTTACAACTCTCCCCCCTTAAAAGAAATTTCGTCCTCAAAATTTACCTGGTTTGAACAGATGTGGAAACTGATCTCTCATAAATTCCTCGGTCTCCCATGTGGCTTCTGCAGGACTACGGTTACTCCATTGGACTTTAACCATAGGAATGTGTCTATTTCTCAAAACCCTATCATCAAAATCTAGAATCTGTACAGGCTCCTCCTCATACGATAAGTCTGGTCTCAATTTAACATCTTGAACTTGGATAACATGACTCGGATCTGGATGGTACCATCTCAACATAGATACATGAAATACATCATGGATACGGTTAAGCTGAGGAGGTAACTCAAGCTAATAAGCAACAAGTCCAACCCTCTTCAAAATACGATAAGGTCTGATGAATCTCGGACTTAACTTGCCTTTACATCCAAATCTCAACACTTTCTTCCACGGAGATACTTTTAAAAAGACCTGATCACCAACCTCAAACTCTACATCTTTTCTCCTCTGATCAGCATACGACTTTTGTCTATCAAAAGCCTCTTTCAGGCGATCTCAGATCAATCTGACTATCTCATTTGTCTCTTGAACCAACTCAGGCCCCAAGGTCTTTGTATCATACAACTTTGTCCAGCAGATGGGAGTACGACATTTACAGCCATACAGAGCCTCATACGGTGCCATACAAATGCTCGTCTGGTAGCTATTATTATAAGCAAACTCGGCTTAGGGCAAGAAATTATCCCAGCTGCCACGGAAGTCAATCACACATCCCTGCAACATATCCTCCAGAATCTAAATCACTATCTCAGATTGACCATCTGTTTGCGAATGGAAATATGTACTAAAATTCAGACGTGTACCCAAGGCTTCCTGCAACGCCTGCCAAAATTGAGAGATAAACCTCATGTCTCGATCAGAAATGATAGA
Organism: Hibiscus mutabilis; assembly: GCA_019671005.1. Lineage (NCBI taxonomy): Eukaryota > Viridiplantae > Streptophyta > Magnoliopsida > Malvales > Malvaceae > Hibiscus > Hibiscus mutabilis. The sequence goes on from CM033741.1 coordinate 9,992,015, forward strand.
CAAAGGTATGCTATACAACCTAGCCAGCTTCTCCAAGGAATATGTAACTCGAACAGGAATAAAATGAGCAGACTTGGTGAGTCGATCAATAATCACCCAGACCGAATCCTTTTTAGAAGGAGTCAGAGGCAATTCAGTAACAAAATCCATCGTGGTCCGTTCCCATTTCCACTCAAGAATCTTAATAGGCTGCAAGAGACCAGAAGGATGTTGATGTTCTGCCTTAACCTGTTGACAAGTCAGACATCTAGCCACATAATCTGAAATATCCTTCTTCATGCCAACCCAACGGTATCTCTACCTCAAATTTAGGTATATATTTTCCCCATTGGGATGCATAGCATAAGGGATATTATGAGCCTCACTAAGAATGGCTCGCTTTAACTCTACATCGTCGAGCACACAATAGCGACCCTTGAAGCACAGAACCCCATCTTGATTAAAAGCATACACAGATGTAGATCCATGCTCAATCTGTTGTATAACAGGAAGTAAAGAACTGTCCAGAAGTTGCTTGGCCTTAATATCCTTGTCCAATGTCAGTTTAACCTATAACTCAGCCAACAAACTGCCATCATCATACATACTCATCCTGGCAAAAAGTGATCTCAGGTCTATAATAGCCTTACGGCTCAAAGCATCAACAACCACATTAGCTTTCCTCAGGTGGTACTCAATCTCGCAATCATAATCTTTAAGAAGCTCTAATCAACGTCGTTGTCTGAGATTAAGCTCTTTCTGTGTAAGAAGATACTTCAGGCTTCTATGATCAGTGTAGATATAACACTTCTCTCCATAGAGATAGTGCCTCCAAATCTTTAAGGAAAAAACCACAGCAGCCAATTCCAAATTATGAATAGGATAATTACATTCGGGCGGTCTCAATTGGCGTGACGCATAAGCAATCACCTTCCCATCTTGTATCAAAACACAACCAAGCTCGGAATGTGAGGCGTCGCTATAAACTGTAAAATCTTTTCCAGACTCGGGCTGTGTCAAAACTGGAGCTTGTGTCAGGGCTGTCTTCAATTTCTCAAAACTCTCCTACTAAACATCAGTCCAAACAAAGGGTACGTTCTTCCTCAACAACTTTGTCAGAGGGGCGACAATGATAGAGAAACCCTTTACAAAGCGTATGTAGTACCCAGCCAAGCCTAAGAAGTTGCGGATCTCAGAGACGTTCTTGGGTTACTTCCAACTCACGATAGCCTCGATCTTACTCGGATCAACCTAAATACCTCGAGCTGAAACTACATGCCCAAGGAAAGTCACTTCACTGAGCCAGAATTCACACTTGCTCAATTTAACGTACAACCGATATTCTCTGAGAGTCTGTAAAACAATCCCCAGATGCTCAACATGCTCTGCCTCGATCCAAGAATAAACCAAAATGCCATCAATGAATACAACCACAAACTAATCTAAATAGGGCTAGAATACATGGTTCATCAGATCCATAAAGGCCGCATGAGCATTGGTCAAACCAAAAGGCATCACTAGGAACTCATAATGGCTGTATCTTGTGCGGATAGTCATCTTCACAACATCTGACCCCTTTATCTTCAGCTGGTAATACCCGGACCGAAGATCAATTTTTGAGAAAATAAAGGCTCCCCGAAATTGATCAAACAAGTCATCAATCCTGGGTAGGGGATATTTATTCTTTATGGTCAACTTGTTCAACTTTCGGTAATTAATGCATAACCGCAGAGAACCATCATTCTTCTTAACAAACAGAACTGGAGCTCCCCAGGGTGAAGAGCTAGGTCGAATAAAACCTCGATCGAGAAGCTCTTACAACTGAATCTTCAGTTCCTTAAGCTCTTTAGGTGTCATACTGTAAGGAGCCATAGATACAAGTGTAGACCCCGGATAAGTCTCGATCTCAAACTCAACATCTCTATCAGGGGGTAAACTAGACAACTCCTCAGGAAACACATCAGGGAACTCCTTTACTGTAGGTATTTCTTCAATCTTTGCTAAAGACCCTTTTGTATTCAGAATGCAGGCAATAAAGTTCTCCTAACCCTTCCGAATCATTCTATCGGCATTCAGGGCAGACACTACATTGGACAGATACCCACGTCTTTCTCCTACAAGAACCATTGTCCTGTCATCAGAAGTCTTTAAAGTTGCTCTTTTAAGTTCACAGTCCAGACTAACACTGTGCTTAGTTAACCAATCCATACCAGAATCAAATCAAATTCCTCTAACGATAGAACCATCATATCAGCTAAGAAAATTTCCCCTTGAACTTCTAGAGGGCATCACCGGAAAACTTTGTTCATAACAACAGACTGACCTACAGGGCTCATGACGGTAACTGCACTCTCTGTAATCTCAACCGAAATATGAAGGTCTCGGGATACGAATTTGGACACATAGGAATGGGTGGAGCCATTATCAAGTAATGCAAAGTATGGAACAGAAAATATGGTAAAAGTACCTGCAATGACGTCAGGCTCATCTTTGTCATCACGACGCCGGGTAGCATAAACAAGCGCAAGCTGCCTTACCTCAAACATAACTAGTCCTCTACTATGATGTGCTTTACCTCTACTATCAGACCTAACAGCAGAATCAGAAGACCTACTCTGCTGATGTCCCTTGACCGGAGTCTGTATAGATGTCTGTGAGCGTGCGGGGGTCTGGGGAGAAGCTTGAGCTACAGGAGGTGGATGAGGACAATCTTTCTTAAAATGATCTTTGGACCCACATCGAAAGCAGGCACCTGACATTTTTCTACACTCTCCTCTATGCCAATTACCACAATGCTCACAAAGATTGGGCTGCGAAGAACCTGGCGAACCACATCTACTAGTTGTAGGAGGTTGTGGGGTTGTAGGCCTAGCACCAGAAGTACTCATCTGAGGAGCTGTAATACGAGCCCGCTTACCGGGGTGTGCTGAAGACTCAGAACCTGAAGGCCTTCTATACTGTTCACGATATGCTCTGTCACTACCAACAGTCATCACCTCAACCTCCTCTAAATCTTTCGCCCGCCTTACCACTGTATCAAATACCTCATCCTGAAAGGCAATGATCTTCTCACACAAATCATGCCCGAGACCAAGAGCAAACTTGCGACACTTTTCTTTCTCAGAGGTGACCAGATTTAAACCAAATTTCAAAAGCTTCAGAAACTCTGTCTCGTACTCAGATACAGTCATATCTCCTTGCTTCAGATTCTTGAACAACTCTCGCACCTCCCTCAAATATCGCTCTCCGATAAAGCGACTCTTGAAGCGTTCCTTGAAGAACTTCCAGGTCAAACGGGTAGCAGGGACGCTACTAATCACTGACTCCTACCAGTTGTGGGCGTTCCCATAGAGCATAGAGACAGCTCGCAGGTACCGTCTGGATGAATCAAGTCCCAACAAATCCATGCGCCTCTCCAAATCACTGAGCCACTCATTGGCCTCCGATGAGGCACCTCCAGTAGCGCCCTCAAATGTCCTGGCTCCATTCAAAATTAGAGTCTGCGATATGGGCACCTCAGGTATGGTGTCTGTCGCTCTAACCATGCTCTGGATCAACTGTATAAACTGCCTACTAAGCGTCTCATCAGTCACTGTCGTTGGCTTAGAACTCGACGTCGATGCTCCTCTAACTAGAGTCGTCATACCAATACTGAAGACGAGTGGTGGATCTACTGAGGTTGTAGGAGCTACAGGAGTAGAGGGATTTACAGGAGCCAGGGGATATACAGGAGCAGAAGGATCTACAACCACATCATCTACTATGCTGGAGAATCTAACAGCTCGACCATGCCCACAGGATGGTCGACGGCCTCTATGGGTGCTCATAACAGATGATCTCAAGAACTCTACACAAGGTAAAATTTTAGGGTTAGAACTGGCACTAGAGTACCGCACACGTATAAACATATGAAACTTAGTGACATGGCCTTTTAAAATTCATTCGTAAAATATTTTATAAAACGGTTCATTTAGGACCCAATCACGGTCTGAGGCTTTTAAAACCAAAAGCTCTAATACCAATTAAATGTAACCCCTAGACCGGCCTATCCGTATAGTCCAAATCTAGAAGATCACATTACTTACCAATTTTTTTTACGTTAAGGTTTAAAGGTTAAAAACTTTAAAATCTTTAAAAATAATAATTCAATTCGAATATAAGTCGTACTAGTGATCTAAAATACACCATAATAAGTGATATTCCATCATAACCCTCATATGGCAATAATAATAATAAAACATATTGTAACAAAATATAGGCCTATGTCACCGTAATTATGACAATCTGGAAGATAGAAATATTACAACAAGACGAGTACAAAATATGTCGATCCTCCAAGTGTCAGGTCCGGTAGCTTATCCCAAAAAGATGTCTGAAAAGAAAGAGTTGTTTAGGTGTGAGGTAGTGGCTCAATATATCCCAACATGTGCATAACAAAAATATTTAAAACGGTTCAATTAATTATAAAATTATATCAGTAAAACATTGCTATAGGGCAACCAAAGTTTTCAATTAAACCTAGCTACCCTCCAACCGAATACCAAAATATATTTTACCCATAACTGGAGGCTAGTTCTAGGCCCGAAGGCATATGAGGCCTAACTGGAGGTTGGTTCTAGGCTCGAAAGCGTATGAGGCCTAACTGGGGCACAAAGCCTATCTGGAGGCACAGCTGGATAAGGGTTGTACCTGAAAATCTCCAATCACTTTCCCAATAACCCCAATTAAACAGTTTGTACAGTAAATAGTAATATCAAGAACCACTTGGTAAATATACATTTTAGTAACATTAACTAGAGAGCATGCTATCAAATCGTACATATATGCATACAATATTTTGAGAAAACATATCAATAACAATTCAGAGAATCATTTCAAACAATTTATATAAACGGTAATTTAGCACACAAGGAACACACCTCAAAAGGCAGTCGATAACTAACGAGTACCCTCATCGATACGATCTGCAGCAGTGCTAGATCTGGTAACTATAGGAGCACGAGGAAGTGCTGATCAGGAAGAGTCAGGCTGAGCAGATGATAATCAAACGTATCTCGAGTACCTTAAACAATAACATCTCATGTCAGAAACCTTAATCCAACTCTTTTGCTCTTAAATTGAATAATTTAATACATATGCATTATCGAGATTAAAGTCAATTTTGGAGGCTTTCGGGTTAGAATTTCATGAAACGGGCTTCATAACGTACTTAGGACGTCGAAAAACGTAAAATAGGGGTTTTCGAAAATTTTAACTCTTTGGGTCAAAGTCAACACTAACGTTAGCAGTCAAAGTCAATGCTGGCGTCATACTGACATCATCGGATAATAGTCAGCAGTCAATGCTGACATCAGTAGTAACACTGATGTCAGCGGCCAACGGTTTAACTCAGGTGAGTTAACTCACTGGGTTGACTTGGTCAACGGGTCGGCTCAGGTCAACGGGTTGGGTTGGGTCGGGTCAACGGGTCAGGTCGATTCAGAACCAGCTCAGGCCCGATTCACTACGGCCATCGTCTAGGGCGGCCGAAAATTGCCCTAGCGGCGCATGGGGCCCACACGCGGTCGTACACGACCGAAAATTGGCCCAAACTACAAGTCTTAGCTGGATTTCAAGCCTAAAACGTTTATTCAACCAGAATCCTCAAAAAAATTACCGAAAAACTCACCCAAACTCACCTACTTACCAAAACGGTCGCGGCTCCGACGAAGGCCCGAACAACGTCGGCTCGTTGATCGGCGACCAGCACTCGACTCGTCGCGACGCGGGGGAGACCACAACGCTTCTATCATCTTCTATGGACGGCGAGATCCGGCGTAAACAGCGACGAAATGAAGGGTTTAAACCCTAGGTTACGTCGAAGCTTCGAACCAAGATCGGCGGCGAAAGGCACAACCAATCAACGCAGGAGTTGAGGGGTTTTGTTCGGGAGGTTACGATGAACCTTCCGGTGGTGGCGATGATGGCCACAGACGGCGATGGCTGCCGGTCAGACGTTGGACGCTCAAAAGGGTGAGAGAAGATGATTCTGGAAATTGGGGGTATTTGGTTCGAATGCCAACTGAGAAAATAAAGAGTCAACATATATATTTCTATTGATTAACCCAACAAGTTATAACTCAAATAAAAGTTTGAGTTAACTTAACACCCAGAGTTATCTAGCTCAATTGGTTAGGTACACGGCCAACATTTAAAAGGTTGTCCACAACCAGCAACTCTCATCATTATTTTTATTTTTTATTTATTTTTTAAGTGTTACATAAGGTGTGTAGTTTAATTTTTAGGGTTTAAGATTTAAAAATTAGGGTTAGATTATAGGGTTTAATTTTTTAGTGTTAGGTATAGAAAGGACACAAAAAATGATTTTTGTTTCCTTCTAAAGTTAAAATTAGTACAAGAATTAAATCTTAAAGTTTGTCAAAGTACAGGGATTGGATGCATATTTTGACCTTATATGCAGGGTGTTCAAAATCGGCCCAATAAATACAATATCACTACCATATTATTATTATGTTTCATCATCTTTTCCACTTTTTTAACTTGCATTATAAGCTTATTGAGTCTCTGGGTACCCACTGGGCCAATTTTGAACATTCCTACTTATATATTCTAATATGGGATTCATCAATAAATCAGAGTACTAAAGAACTAAATGCGGAATGCAGATATGAGATATCATATCAGAACCAGAAAGCATATAAGAGTCCTTCCTTTGGATAATGCTTTCAGCCGACTTTGAAGACGAAAAAAAGTAAAATAAAATACAAATTTGTGTTCGTCTAAAGATGAAGTAAAGAATAAGCTTTTGTCTTAATTTGGACTCTAACATATGTGTTTTTAGTTTATTTTTGAGTTATTATTTAATACATCACTGATAAGAAATATTATACAAATAATTTTTTAAGGGTCTAAAGGTAATTACAAAATAATATATGTTTGTAATATATCTTATTAATTTTATTTGAATGCCTTTGACCATTAATACTTAAATTCTAAATCTTAAACTTTAAATAGGATAAATTAATAAAAAAAATAATTACACAAATAATCCTTTATTCATTATATTTTAAAAAAGTCCGTTCCAAGTTCCTAGTCATAGGCCTTGGGGAATTTACATCAGCATTTGTTGGGAAGTAAACATTGCTTTTTCATTGATAAATATATTTATGTATATGGATTGATTCATGTTTGACTCCAGATAAAAAGCTTTTGAAAAAAAAAAAACCCTGATAACTTATATAAAGCTACACATGGCTTTAAGGGGAAACTTATAATTCTTGATTTGTTTTCTAACATTATGTTATCCGGACTTATTTATCTAAATTATTAATTTTTTTTGAAAATCTAAAATATTAATATTTAAAATATGTATCGGACATATATTTGTATATTAGTATAAAATGTAATGTTTTTTATATAAAAATTTACAAAAAAAAAAACAAATAGTGTTAAATACATAAAGGTTGGGTACAAAACCTGATTGTGGAAAAGAATGTTAACTGACTGATTCCGGGTAATTCTAGGGTGAGGCGTCTTTACGGTACGGTTAAAATGAGACGATCTTACATAAATTCATATTTGGTTAATAAGAATTTATATAGTTATACAAATTCTTACAATCTACATAAATTCTTACAATTTTGGTAAAAATTTAAGTTATAATATAAGAATTTGTGTAGCTACACAAAAATTTGTGTAGTTATATAAATTCTTACAATCTACATAAATTCTTACCATTTTGATAAAAATTTAAATTATAATATAAAAATTTGTATACTCAGTTGATAAAAAATTATATAATTATAAAAATTCTTATTTAATTAGTTTCTTACATAAATTTGTACTATTTTTATAAAAATTTATGTTCATCGCATCTTAGATAACTCTTTTTTAAACTTTTCCGGTCGATTCCACTAAAGAAAGTTTCAGAACATTAAAAAAGGGTACAAAAATATATAGTAAAAGGCTGCACGTTTAGCCACCGAATTCATGCATCTTCACATTATACAAAGTTATTATCAACAACATATTTTATTAATAATAATAATAATTAATTATGATTATTTTTTATTGTTTCAACTTAAACAACTCTTTTCCTCCGCTTTTTTATCTATCTATCTACATATATTAATGTACAAATTTGATTTAAAGATTTAAGTGTCTTATATAATTTATTAAAATTAATTTTTTAATTTAGAATAATTAAATATTTATTAATTTGTTGTGCAATGACGAACGTAGAATTTTATGTAAGAGGTGCGAACTATTGAGAATTTATATTAAAAATGTAGGAAATACGAAATTATAAAATTTTAAGAGGTACAGAATTATGTTGTCAATAAAAAATGCAAATAAAATATTTAAATTATAAAAAATTTTAAAATTTTGCAAGTGCTATTACCCCCAGTCCATCACCATTGTTGTGAATGTTGTAGGCTAACTTTTGAATTAAAAATAAGTCTAATCAAAATCAAAATTCATGAAGTACAATATAATTTTATTTTTACCTTACAACTATTAAAGTTACTCATTTTGAACTAACTTTTCCTTAACATGATGTACAATCGTTTTTATTATCCATAACCACTTATATTAATATATTTATATCGAAACAAAGGAAAACCCATATGCATGTTAGAGGCTTCATGGACCATGGTGCCCATTAAATATATTTTTTATAGATAGCATAGGATAGCGCCATAAATAGAAATGAAGCTCCACATTTGCTTGGTTGCTTATAATGGTACGTTGCTAAGGTTATATTTATTCAAAAACAATATATTTAGTTTATCAATATAATTGAGCTGATTAATGGTGACAGATAGGTAAAATCTTGGCTCTACCGAAACAAACAATTTCTCAAGCTCAATTAATGGCCAAACTTATGTGGAAAGGGCTTAAAATTTATATTATCATCGTTCAAAGTGCCTAAGCCCTAACCTAAATCTTTTAATTGCTTTAGAGTTTCTTCCACTTCGTTTTGATGCAAATGGATGCCCCAATATTCACAGAAGAACCACAGGTAATGTATGCTGTTGTTATATTAAATATACTTATGCTAATTCCATTAAAAATAAAATAAAGAATTAAAATTTGGAAGCAATGGGTCTTTAGTTTTGAGGAAAACTATACTTTATCTCATCGTGAACTCATATTTGGTTAAGAAGTTATTTCATTCATTATCAATGGAGTCTTAGTTTTCTATGTGGCACGCCTTGTTCTTGCATGAGAAGAGCCGTTTATCTATAATATCTCAATGAGCAGGGCGGTCTCGGAAGGGCGAGCAATATGAGTTCCTATTCAGGGCTCCACTTTTTACCTTTACAGTTATAATAGTTTTTCAAGTGGGAATCTTGTAAATTAGTGGTTATTACTTATTGTTTTAGTTGTATGTAAAGTGTTTTCTAAACAAAACAACGAAAATAATGGTTTGTTAATGAAAATGTTGATGGCCCTGTTTGGCAATTAGCTGATAGCAGATTACATTAACTGATAACGGATTGCATTAACTGATCTAACTAGCAGATTGTATAAAGGTGTTTGGTAAAATTAATTAATAGTTGATAGTTGTTTGATTATATAAACAAGCAAAATGACATATAAGGACATGATTATATTCAATACTTGTTTGAATAGTTTATTAGTTATCAATATTTTGTATCTATTAATATTAATTAGATTATGGAAAATAATTTTTTTAATATAACATTACTAAGCATATTTGAAGGATCTATATATTAATTTATCATTTATATAATTATTTTTAATAAATTTTAATTACTTATTAAATTTAAATACAAATATAAATATGTGAGAATAAAAAGAAAAAATATTAGTTTACAAATATCACAATGTAAATACGTGAAAGTGAAAAATCAAAATAGAAAAGGTTAAATTTAGTTTATTTGGATATTTTTTATAATTATTAAGGGTAAAAGAGTCTTTATAACTCTAATATCAAAACCTCTAATTTCAAAAAACTCCTATTAGCAGCTTTTTCAAAATTAGAGGTTTCACCTCAATCTGATGTTCACCAAACATCTAAATTAGTAAATTTGACCGGTCAAACCTCTAATTTTAGCTCAAACCTCTAATTTTATCTTAAACCGCTAATTACCAAACATGGTTGATATATTTAAGATGTTTAATAAAATATTTTCGTTTTATATAGCCTATTTTTTTAATTTTTGCTCATGGCCCTGAAAAATGTCAGTGACGACTTTGTTGATGGTATGTTATTCTTGATGAGAATGACGCTTACATAAATAAAGGCATAATGCCAAAAAAATACCCTTAACGTTTGACTGAATAGTCATTTTAGCCTTCATTCTTTTTTGAAGCAATTTAATCCTTAATGTTTCATTTTGGGTCAAAATAACTCCTCTGTGATGAAAACGATTAGTCCACTAACGATAAATGACGAGCCTACATGGAAGTGCATGATGTGATAGCAATGCCATATAGGTAAATATATTAATTTTACAGAATAACACATCAGTCAAAAAATATTTTATAAAATTGTATATAATATAAAATATTTTTTCTTCTGACGTATCATTCTGTCAAGTCATTTTAATTTGTTTATTGCCAGTTGACTAATAGTTTTCATTCACGGAGGGGCCATTTTGACCCAAAATGAAACGTTAAAGGCTAAATTATTTTAAAAAAATATGAGCGAAAATAACTATTCAGTTAAACGTTAAAAGCATTTTTTGGTATTATACCTAAAAAATGTTGAAATACGCGAAACTGTTAAGAGATTGAGGAATTAATAAACGTAGCTAAAATTATGGAAAATTTCTCTATTGTTATGATAGGTAAGGAGGAGATATGAGAAGATAATAAGCATAATTATTTTTAATTAAATTTAAATAAATCTATTGATATTTATTTATAAGTCTTTATTAAATTTTTATTTGTTCATTGATGAAGTGGTATTTTATGGTTTACTGAAGCTACATTAAAATTACAAACACATGTACTAACTGTGCATCAAATATTATATCTATGAACATATATGATGAATATTACTGTACTAATAGTGTAAATCAAATAATGACATTATTAAAAATAATTCTAGATGAATTTAGTTTTAAAAATTTATAACGATGCATCAACATTTGGTTCACTAATGTGTATAAAATTATACACCATCAATGTATCAAATATCGATCCACACACATATATGGCCTAATGATATTTTTTGCCCTCGAAATTTTCAAAAAAAAACATTTTAGACCTAAAACTTTTTTTCACTTCTTTTTACCCTCGAACTTTTAATTTATGGAATTTCCTTAAAATCGACAAAATTGAAATCAAAACTTCAATATTTTCTTGGTATGATATGCAATCTCCACTGTGTAAAATCAATATATTATTTTTCTCGCCCTTCTCAAATTCTCTACCATTCATATTTGGAAGAAAAAACCTCGACACCAGTAAATCAAAGGGAGTATGAAAAATCTGAATTTGAGATGAAAGTTTCAAGGCTTTTGGCATAAATTTACCTAAAAATAAAAAAATAAAAGACGGTTACGTGGGCAATGATGAAATTGAAAATGTTTAATGTTAAGTGACCATAACAGGAATATGGGTAAAGTTGAGAGACCAAGTACATAGTTTACCCAAAGGAAAAAGATAGTTAAAAATAGGGTAAAGAAAGAAATATAAATATATATATATATATAGGAAAATTCTACAACGGGAATTGAACACAACTGAACACTATTAAATTGAATAATAAAGATTAAAAATTGTAAGGACTAAACATAAATTATAAATTATTTAAAATAAAATTTCAATTAAATTATTTTTTATATATTATATATTTTTTCAAATAATTAAATCAAATGTCAACCATAATTAATCCATAAATTAAAAAACCCTAATTTTTTTTCCTCATAATGATTTCATATTCAGTAGTCTTTTCAAAGTCGAGGGTAGGTTCCGACTTCGTAAGTTCATGCAGCTGATAAATTACCTCCACCTTGTGTTGTCCACAAGAAGCAATTCGATTCTGATTCAGAGACAGTACATTGATCCATGTTATATGTTAGCAAAGGCTAAGAAATTTATAGCTAAAGGCAAACAGTTCATCACAGATTTTTTTTGTTGTAATTACCATAAAATCGTAGCAGTAAAATCTTAATAAAATTATGTTGACTAACTAAATTTGATCATGAAAAGTTCAGTACAAAAGATAAGTTCATGTACCAGAAAAAAGCTTTTGACAAGATATGAGATCATGATTCGGGGAAGAAGATTTAGGGTTCTAATTTGGGGGAAAAGATTTAAGGTTTTTAATTTAGGGATTGATTATGGTTCGTATTTGATCCAATTATTTAAAAAATTAAATAATATAATATATAAAAATATAATTTAATTGAAATTTTATTTTAAATAATTTATAATTGTATGTTGAGTCATTGAGATTTCTAATCTTTATTAATCAATTTAATGGTGTTTATCGATGTTCGACGCATATGGTAGATAGATATATATATATATATATATGGGTTAGGATCCACCTACATTGTGTAAAACTCAATTATTTTTACATCTTTTTTGGACCATTGGAAGATGATAATAAATTGCTAAGATTATTTCCTTATTTTTTTTCAATGGATAATCTTCACATTTTCTACTATTAATTTTATTCATCCATTTACCTTCAACAAACGGTCAAAAAAATGTGTAAAACTTTTAAGTTTTACATAGTGTAATAGGATCTTATATATATATGTGGGATGAGATCCACTTACATGGTGTAAAATTCATTTAATTTTTACACTAATTCATGACCATTGGATGAGTGAAATATTGGATGAGTGAAATGGATGGATAAGATGAAAAGTTGAAAATAAGGAGATTTTTAAGGAGAAAAAAATGGGAGTGTTTAATCTCATCCATCAATTACACTCATCCAATGACCATGGATTAATGTAAAACTAAATGAGTTTTACACTATGTAAGTGGATCTCATCCCATTCAATTAACTCCTTGTTTTTTTCCTCAAGTGATAATCTTCACATATTATACAGTTAATCTCAGTCATTTATTTCACTCATCCAACTACCTAAAAAATATATAAAACATACTCATACACTATATAAACGGATTCAATCATGAGAGAGAGAGAAAGGGGAACTATATAATCACGTTGGCCAATAGCCCGACTGACAGGTCATAACCGTCGCAGGGTTTAATCAGTTAGAGCTGCCGAAACGCCGTCGTCATGTGGTGGATAATGTAGATATACTCATTCAGTTGACAACCACCAACCTTTCTATATACTTTTTCAAATGTTAATATATGGATTTGACTTTAATTAACTTTGATTTTTTTATCATGTTAATTAACTGACTAAATTAGTGCATTGGCATATGATGCCCACTTTCATTTAACTATGATGCCCGTTAATTGAGATTTAATTTAACTACGACTTTTATTTTTTTTAATATCTCAAATTCAGTTTGAAAAATTTTTAGTGCAATTATAATATTTATTTATGTTTAGAATTTATAAGTTTTTTAAATTGACATTATCATTATCATTAAAATTTATTTTTAAAACGAATATATCTTATTATTACATTCAATTAATTTATGATTATAATATACATTTTTGAATTAAAACGGATAATAAAGTTAGATATAAGTTTTCATAATTTGTTTACTATTTTTTATTTAATCTTGTATTAAAACCAAGATGCTACCAATAGAATTAGTCCAAGTGGTAAGTAAATTAGTATCACTTAAGCATGTCTCAAGCTCGATGCCTTGTGTATGCATAAAATTTCCGTTGTGAGAATCACCCATCAGAATTAGGTATATGACTCGGTTCAGATTAGTCAGGATGAAACCTTAAAAAATCGGAGGGCAACCCAAAGAAAAAACAAAATGCTATGATCCATGTTTGACCTAAAACTTTTCTTACACCAGTTTTTCATATTTTTTTTACAAATCTTAAATCTAATCATAATTTTTCGTAGAGGGGAGGGGAAGGAGACTCTAAGGGAAGGAAGGAGAGTGTTCCTAATGGATCTAGAACTCATGACCTAAGAAAATACGAGAGAACAAAGATGAGCAGCCTGGTCAACCGGCCAGATAAAACCAACTCAACATTAAGTGTGGCATTAGACTTAAATAAATAATCCTTAACTTTGAATGGAACCAACCAAATGGAACCTTAATGATTCCAAAGCAAATGCAATTACCTTAAACTAATGGATGCGACGCTTTTACAAGCTTTTGGGTCACTAATCTTGTGTATTATTTTACTGTAAAGTGTAAGCAGCCTACAAAACCTATAATTTAATTAATTATTTGACTTCCGTCAGTTCATGCTACATACAAGCTTTGTACAATTACAATATAATTATTTTTTTTCCTTTTTTGGTGGGTGGCTTTTGGTTAACCACCGGCAGTTGATAATGCTTAAAATTTAAACGTTATCGACGCATTAAATATAAAATCATAAATTAAATCCATCAATTGGTTTTAGTAGAGAAGAAGATGATATTCATCCTATGAGATTCAGGTTCAAATTGTTTTGTATGGAGTGTGTGTGCATTTTCAAAGAGTTAAGAATATATATGAATATATATTACTTTATAATCACCTTAAAATTATTAAAAATATATAAAACCATAAATTATTCCTATATAAATAATGATAAGAGATTATAGAACCTGCATTATATAGGCTCAAATATAAAATAACTATTTAAAAGATCTTATTTTTTCATTTAGCATTTAGTTACCTAAATTATTTTTTGGATAAAATAAGTGTCTAAAGTTTTTATTTTATTCTAAATAGGTTTCTAGAGTTTTAGTTTTTGTCCAAATAGGTGCCTAGCTCTTATGCGAATTTAGGTTTTCTTGGTCTCATGTCAATTAAGATTGGATGTTGAATTTTTTTTAAGCCGGGCACCTATTTCGATAAAAATAAAAATTTTAGGCACCTATTTTATCTAAAAATAATTTAAGCACCTAAATAAAAAAAATACTTTGGACTCTTATTTTATATTTAAGCCTTTTATATATAATATTTAGTGGATTTTTTTTTCTCATTTCATTACTAAATTATTAAATTATATTATTTTTTATGTTAAACTGTTTTTTATTATTTGCCATTTATTTTAAGATTTTGGGATGATATATATATAGGAGTCAGCAAAACTCAACTCGACTAGAAAAAACCTAAATTTTTTACTCGACTCGAGTAAAAAAAAATCTCTACCCGTTTTAACTCGACTCGAAATATTTTAAACTCGACTCGAAAAAATTTAAAATAAAGTTTGAGTTGTAAAATGGAAATTCAAAATACTCGAAGTTTTTAGTAATTAGTGGATTGATTTTTAATTTTGAGTCCCTCAATTTTTCCTCATACATATACCAAAATAAAAAATATGAAGAAATATATGTCACATATGAAAAAATATGAAGATATATATATATATGCATATCTTATATGATTAAAGAAAGTCATTTAAATTGGAATCAAACTGGACTATAACATGATAAATAATTACAATTAAATTTGTATAGGAACTCGAAACTTAACTCGGCTTGAAAAAATTACAAATAAAGTTTGAGTTGTAAAATATGGCGCGTCAACTCGAATAACTCAAATTTTTTTGACTTGGCCCAATCGAACGCGCATATATATATATAAGGTTAGGATCCACTTACATTGTATAAAACTCAATTATTTTTATATCTTTTTTGGACCTTTGGATGATGGTGAGCATCACACACTTGGCTTTGGTGGGTCAGTCTCCCAACGAAGATTTTTTGTATACTCAAGACCTCGAACCCGAGACCTGCTTAAGCGGTATCAAGTTTCTTACCACTTGGATCAACCTCCTTGGTTGGAAATGAGATATTAATATTGCATTATAGTAATTAACAATTTCATTAATCATTTAAACTGCTTTATATGAAATATGAATAATTTTTTATACACAATGTGTAAAAGAGTTACACTAATCAGTATATTTATTCTTGAAAATTTTATATCTAAATCCTAAACTTTAAAATTTATATCTAAATCATAAATAGATTCTTGTTGGGACTGATGAGTGCCTTTTTACAAATTGGGGCAAATCCTAAGAAATTTGAGGCTTTTAAAGCTTCACCATCTACTAAATTGGACATAACGATTAGTCCATTATTATTAATGGGCTAAGCCCTTAGAAAATGATTTGAAATTTCGTTCCAAAAAAAAAGAAAATGATTTAAAATTGGAAGAAGTGTCATTTTTTATTAAATAAAAAGATATTACATTCTAATATCGGAATTTAAACTCGTAAAGATTGAGTAATATGAACATCCTTAGCCACTAGACAATTAATGGATCTCTAGAAGAAGTGTCATTAAATAGACATTTACGGTTTTCTTAGTATTGTTTTTTAAAAGTTTAAGGAAAAATAATTTTAATTTTTTAAAAAATATTTGGTTTAAAGCAGTAGTGTCTAGCATTATTGTTAAAATATATTTTAAAAAGATAAATGTTAATTTAGAGATGATACTATAAATTAAAATATATATGCATTCATATGATATTTAATTTTTAGTATTATAATATACGAAATATATAAACTTGAATTATGATAAAAAAAAGTTATTAAAAAATGTAATGATTGCATGTGTTAGAAATATTTAAAATCTAAAACAATTTTTATCCAAAAATAGTGGTATGATGAGATATAAAATTTTCAAATCCATGAATAATTTATTAATCATATAATTATGTTTTGATAAAAAAATAAAAATTTATAATTTATAAAATAAATACGCCATAAGATAATAAATGAAGATTAAAATTATAACTCTGACTTGAAATCAATTCAAAAAACTCCGACTTTGAAATCATTTTCAAACGGGTTTTTTGTGTTTAAATTAAAAAGATTTTCAAACGGTGTCGGCAATGGGAGCTTATTGATGGTCGGGTAAATCTAATGGTAGTGGATGGCCTCTTCTTGCTTGGTCAAAAATATGTCAACCCAAAAGCCAAGGGCGTTTAGGTTTTCGGGACCTCAAGCTCTTAAATACTGCGCTTTTGGGCAAACAAGTATGGCGACTTATCCAAAACACAGGTTCGTTGGTTTTCAAAGTACTGTCGGCCAAATATTTTTCGAGTGGTGACTAGGGGTGATAATGAGCTTGACCGACTCGCAAGCTGTTCGAGCTCGGCTCTGTCAAAGTTCGGCTCGAGTGAGTTTGAGTTCGGGTTCGGCTCGAGACTTTAATAAGCAGAGCTGAACCGACCCAAGCTCGACTCGAAAAGCTCGTGAACATGCTCGGAATAATTATATATATTATATATATATTATACATATACACTAAAAGTAATCTCTTTAGCAAAAGAAAAATAATAAAATAAATTATGAGAAAATTCACTAAAATTAATTAACTAAAATAAATTAGGCACTCTTTTTCCCTTCTCCGATATTAAATTTCGTTTCAATGTTGGTTATGAAAGGGGTTTTTAACGAGGCCCTATCTTTTATAAAAAAAAAATTATAGCAAAATTGTCCATTTCGAGTCGAGCCGAGCCTGACGAGCTTTGAGCTCGAGCCGAGCCCAATAGTATTGTTTTCAAGCCGAGCTCAAGCTTAAAATTCAGAGCTCGCCGAGCCTCAAGCCCGAGCCGAGCCCAATAACACTGTTTCCGAGCCGAGCCTGGCCAGGCTCAGGCTCCGCTCGTTATCACCCCTAGTGGTGACATTTTCCATGCCAGTTTAGGCTCTAGGCCTTCTTTTGCTTGGAGAGGCATTTTTAAGGCTATGGAAGAGCTCAAACCAGGTATGTTTCGTAGAGTTGGAATGAATAGTGGTCTGTGTATGCACAAAACTGCATGGGGAGGCTCCGAGCGCATGGTTTTCGATGCTTCTTACACCGATGGAGTTGTTAACCCGATAAGGTGCGGGGATTTTATGGTGCCTAATGAACCTTGTTGGAAAGAAGAGTTAGTACAACGCGTTTTTCTACCCACAGACGCGAACCGTATCATGATGCGTCCTATAGCACCTTCTAGAGACGAACCGCTCATATGGTCCGGGCATTCTTCCGGGGTATACATTTCTGCATATGTTTGGCTTCATCGGAGAGCCTCTTCTATGGTTACCACTGATGGGATTTGGAAGTTCTTGGCGAGCCTTCAAACTTTGCGACAAATTAGAGTTTTTGCGTGGAGAGAGTGTCATGAAGCTCTCCCCACTGGTAACCGTTTAGCAAGTGCAGGTTTGGATAACGGCAGGAACGGTTCAAAGATTTTGGGGCCCTATGCAATTTTTAAAATATGACTCTTAATTTATAATTAATAAGATATATAAATTTTTTTCTTCCAAAAAATTACCTTAATAAAAAAGATATTATTATATTATCCTCTTGAGCAAAAAAAATTGACTTATAAACATTTAAAAGTCAAATATTTTCACTTAAAACGTGTTATTCTTTTTACATGGTTAAATTTTTAGATAATTGTTATATATATACACACATAATTATATATACAAATTTATAATTTTTTATAACTATTTAACTTAAATTCTTTATTTTTGGGTCCCTCTCTCTAAGGGACCATGTGTGGTCGCTCCTATCGCGCCTGTCCAGAACCCTAGATGACAACGGTTTGTGCAGACTTTGTGAGACTGAAATGGAAACCTGCACTCATGCCTTTAGAGACCGTTTTTCGGCTTGGTGACCAAACTTCGCTTAAGGACTGGTTTTCGGCTGCAGCTGCAGTTATGGATAAAGAACGTTTCACCTCTTTTATGGTTGTGTTGTGGAATATTTGGAATCGCCGAAACACGAAGTTGCATAATAGTCATCTCCAACCAGCGCAAGTTGTCATCTCCAACGCATCGCTTCTGCCGCAAGATACTGCCTGGCTTGCGCACATGTCCCTCGACCTCTACATTTGTCTCTCAGCTGCCTCTTTGGAGCAAACCACGGCATGGTAAAGTAAAAATAAATATTGATGGTGCCATTATACAATCGTCGAGAATGGCAGCCATTGATGGTGTGGCTCGCGATCATGAAGGTTTTGTGTTAGCCGGTTTTGCTTTGAAGGTATTTGGTGCTCATACGGCGGAAACTGTGGAGGCTGCTGCCTTTTATGAAGGTATCGTTTTGGCCATTTCTAATGGTTGGGTGAATGCTACTATGGAAGGCGATGTTTTAAGTGTGGTTAATAGATTGACTAATCCGAACCTAGACTTATCGACTGTTGGAATGCATCTACATGAAGCGCAACAAAGGCTAAAGGTTTTTAGTCAAATACATGTCTGTTGTGTAAGTCGTATAGCTAATCTGTAGCACATACCTCAACTCATTGGGCTTTTAAGTGTGATTCACCTGTCTATTTTGGTATAGACCATCAAAAATGTATATCATGTCAAATGTTTTGTTCGATACCATTAATAATTAAATGATATTATTTTTACCAAAAAAAATCAAACGGGTATTTTCTTCTAAAAATTTTATTTGATAACGTTTTAGGAGCCGAAAACTTGTGACTTCAAAAAGTGAGTCCAATATTATTTAAGAAAATAATAATTAACTATACCATAGAGCTCAAACAAAAAAAGACATTAAAGAAACCACATGTTAAAATGTACACACATGCACGATTGAATTTGCAATTAATAATAAGATTAAAATGGTGAAAACCTTGATTTCTTAAGTTCAATTCTTAAGTTCAAGTTTTGGCTTCTCTCCTACACAAGATTTCTTGAAAATTCTTTAATCTCAAAATTGGCTTCCTTTTTCTTGGGGAACGAGCACCCAAATCTTGCAATGAAAAATAGCCTTTCCTCGTTATCTCCGAAAAGACTTATGATCTGGCCTGCTGTCCTGTACTGTTCAGCCTTGTGGGCAGCACGGTCTTTGTCTTTTGTGAATAGCCCTCTCAGGGTTTGCTTTACCCCCTGTCATTTGGGGTTAAGATTTTCTGATTTTTGTCAGGAAATTCGTTTGAATTCCGGATGAAAAGCTTTACCGACGGATGGTTCCTCGATGAACCATCCCCATCCCTTATGAATCACATATTCTCAACCGGCCATGGTGGAGAGATGGCCCATGGTTCAGGGTACACTCTTTCACCTTCTTCAATGATCATCGTCTCTCTCAAGGGTCTCCGTGATTTTGATGTTAAAGGCATTCCTCCTTTGTTGAACCTTATCTGGGCTTCAGCTGGGGTGCTCTCGACCGTAACAAGCTTGGTGTTTCTCCTACCCCGTCTATAATGACAAGACGGGTGAGGGAGCCTACCTCCGAATGAAGCTCTCGCATTGGCGTAGTTTGAGTTGTTTAATCCAGTGCTTTGTTTGGGTCCTTGATCGATCTTTGTTTTGGATCCTTGTTTCGGATTTTCGATTTTTGTTTCTGCGGTTTGCCTGCATCCCTTTGCTGGGTTGGTGTTTTTGTTTGCCTTACGTGGCTGTTGCATGGGGTTTGTTTGGCCCTGTTATGTCTGTTTGGCTTTGTTGTTCCAGTGATCAATGAATCTCGTTCGTTTATATCAAAAAAAAGTGTACGTGATATAAACATCAGATTTGACCCTCGTATACGGCAACCTTCGAATCAGAAACGTCCAATTAAATTTAAAATCTTTCAGCTTTTTGGAGGTGAAACAAGTTAAAGAGACTGAAGATGAAGTTAATGTAATAACTTTTTCTTGTCTCTGATTTTGAAACTTAACCCTATTTGCTTCGGCCTAACATGTTGCACCAATTTCACCTCTTTACAAGATTTTTTTGTTTTTGTTTTTATAATTATGTCGTGTATACACTCCTATCGTGTTATCTTGAATTTTCATTTTTATTTTGAAGTATTATATTTGATAAGTTCGTCTTAGACATTTTTCGAGGCTTTGAACTAAAAACTTAAAAGTAAACTTTATAAAACGGAAATATGTTCTATTACTTTAAACAATAATTTATTAATTTATTAATAAACCATAAAAACGTGATTAAAATGTACCAAACACATTGTTTTTATTATTTTATTAAAAACGCTATAAATAAAACTAAAAAAATAGTCATTAACTTATTAGATTGTACTTAAGAATCTGTAAAATTATAAAATAAAATGTGAGACCCTGAATAGTCGCTCATGTTGCTACTCACGCCACTTATGTTTGATATGCGTCTAATGTCCGGATATAAATGTCGACATAAGATTCACAACAACCCTATGTTTCTTTTATACAATTTGGATAGCCATGAACAAACTTTGTTTTTTTAATACTTATTGCCGAATCTTTATGAAACTTAAAAGTGATCTCAACGAAAAAGAGCAGGATGTCCATCATAAAAAGATCTAAATTCGAGCAATTTTATTTGTAAAATATCTGTCTTATTAAAAGTTTAATTTTTTTGAACATATACTACCTTATAATCAGGGGCGGAGCTCCCTTGGGACCCAAGCCCTTGCCCCTTTATAAAATTTAATTATTTGGTAATTTGTGGTTTAATAACAATTTGGCCCCCGTAAAAAATAATTACTCAAATTAGAAAACATAAGAGTTTATTAAGTATATACTCAAGTAGGGGTTGAACTAGGGGTAAAAGAACCAAGCTTGAACGAATAAGGTTTCGTTCGTGTTCGTTTATTTATATTTGAAGATGTTCATGTTCGGTTCATTTAAATTTTTAATATTATGTTTGTGTTAATTTATTTATTTTTGATGGTAATCGTGTTCGTTTTTTAACGTTCACGAACATATTTGTTTAACGCTCGTGAACATATCTGTGTAATGTTCGCGAATATGTTCTTTTATATGACCGCTAACATTTTCATTTATATGTTCGCCAAAATGATGGAATTACACCACTAGTATTTAAGCTCATTAGGCTTCACAGTTTGAACTCAAAAGTTCAAATTAGTCTATGCATTCACCGATATTTAAAATTTACAAAAATAAAAGTAAAAAGAGAAACCAAGTAAATGAGCTTGTTTGTAAACATAAACGAACGAAATAAACTCATGTTTGTATTTCGTTCGTTTTTATTAAACGGACATAACATTTTATTCATATTTATTTATTTATCTTAATAAACGAGCGTTATACGAACGATTAACTAATAATTCGCCGAATGCTCCGTTCATTTACACATCTAAGTTAAACAAAAGAAGAATGAGCATGTATTTTTAAATTTTTTAATCCAATAATAATTTAGGGCCTCATAAATTTAAATTTTAAACAAATTAAGCTTTGTCCTATAAATTTTAAGTTTAAACATAATAAACCTTTATATTTTTAAAATTTAATATTTTGATCTGTGTTAATATTCGAAGTTAAAGCCTCTTGTAATTATGTTAAGACTATTAAAAGAATACTTATAGCCAGACGTTTTAATATTGGATCACGAACCTGTATGAAAAGCTGAGAATAAGCCAGAAAGGAGAGATGCGGAGGTTCCACAGCTTTATTGCTCTCATTACTTTCCACATCCCAATGAGAAACATTAATTGCAGTATTAGCAGAATGGTTAGTTTTATTCAAAATAATGAATACACGTAGACATAATGCTAAAAAAATTTAGACGTTCGATTAAATTGTTACTTTAATTTATATATTTTTTAAAATAATTTAACTTTTAATTTTATTTTAGATTAAAATGGTTTATCTAAAAATGAAAACAGTTAGTCAACTGACGATAAATAACTTAAAATAATTTGGCAGAATGATATATCATAAGAAAAAATATTTTATATATTATACAATTTTATAAAATTATTTTTTGATTGATGTGTCATTCTATGAAGTTAGTATATTTGCCTATATGACAATGCTATCGCGACGGGCACTGCCATATAGATTTTTCATATCATTTCAAGCCATTTACCTTTGATTGACTAACAATTTTTATCCACAACTGGGTCATTTTGACCCAAAATAAAACGTTAAGGGCTAAATTGCTTTAAAAAATAAATATGGGCTAAAGTGACAATTCAATCAAACGTTAAGAATATTTTTAATGTTATGCCATATATTTACAAGTTTCTTTATTAAACCTTCAAATATTGAGTTACTTGTTCCATATAAAGCATTTAAATAAACGTATTTAATTGGAAGAATAATTAAAAATAAATAATTCCCTTTATATTAATCAGGACATAAGAATTTTAAAAAATCAATTTCAAAGCGATTCGAAACCACTCATAAACAAATTAATGGAGGGGTGTAGTATATGTTTTGAAAAAGATGAAAGGGAGACGAATGATTGAAAAAGACTACACATAACAGGGTTGGCACAATTTTGCTAACATTTCTGTCGCGTACGAAAAAGGATAACCAATCCCATGGATATTCCTTTTCCCTTAATTACATTGCATTATTTTTAATGGAAATATTTCCACACGACTTGTAAATTTAATTCACATAAGCTTATTATTTTTTTAGGTTTAAATAAAAAATTAAGTATTCAAACTATATATTTTTAAATTTTAAGTGTTTAAATTATATTTTTATAAAAATAAATATATAAAATTTTAACCGTTATAATTTTAGATACTTAACTGTCGTTAAAAAAATATTAACCAATAAAAATTTGACATGTGTCATATTTTAATTTATGATTTCTTTTAACTATTTTTTTGTTTTTAATAATTTAAATTTTTTTAAAAAAATCTTAAAATTCTAAAAATTTCTAAAATTGTCCCCAAATCATTAAACCCCCTAATTATCATTATTGCCGCCGTCGATAACTGTCGCCAACCCCACCCTTTGGGTCGCTGGACCTAGTCGGTCATTTTCTTCAATGTGTCGGCGTCAAAAACCGACGAACAGTGTGCCAGTTGAACATTGAATGGCTAATGTTAAAAAGTCGTTCGATTGGCGCACTGTTCGCCGATTTTCGACGATGGCACGTTGGAAAAAATGGCCGACTAGGTTTGGTGACCCAAAAGGTGGGGTCGGTGACAGCGATCGGCAATGGTGATGTTTTGAATTTGGGGTTTTGTTATTTTTAGGGATTTAGGGACTGAGTTGAAGGTTTTTGAAAATTTTGAGATTTTTTAAATTTAAAGTTTTTTTCAAAAAAAATTAATATTCCTGTCACGTGACTAGTTCTAATTAGACACTTATTTTTTTAAAAGGTCATGGATGGTCGGACACCTAAAATTATAACGGTTAAAACTTTAGGCACCTAAAGTTTAAAAGTAGCATAGTTTGAGCACTTATTTTTTATTTAAGCCTTTTTTTAATATGAGTATGTCCGTTTTATTAAAAGAAAAGTCTAAAAATACCATGAGAGTTTACAACTCAAATAAATAAATTTGATCTGGACATATTCTTAATAACACGAAAACTAACGTCTCTAGATCATAAACAGGACCCAACCTAGAAAAGGTAAAAACCAACAACAAATGACATTAAAAAATGCATATTACAATAATAAGGCACGTTGATAACATGGTCGTTATCACAACTCAATCGCGAACAAGAATGGTGACTGTGAGCTCGTATCCAAATCCAATTTAAGAGTCCAAAATATAGAGATCAACACGATAATCAAAAGAGCTCTATCTTGATCCGTGGAGGCGGCGTCAAATCTTACCCTGATAAAAAATCAAATTAAAAAAGCGGCTAAGCGACCGATTAAAAAAAATGTCAAAAAGCGTAAAATACGTATTAAAAGATAAAAAAATCACATCAAAAAATAAAATTATTGAATTAAAAATTCTTAAAATAAAGAACGAAACAAATAAACAAAAAATTATTGTCGATTGGCAACAAGCACCATGACTGGTACCGCCAAATGCCATGTAAAATTGAAAAAAGAACGAGAAGTTAAAGGAAAAAAGG
The DNA here is from genome assembly GCA_019671005.1 of Hibiscus mutabilis. NCBI lineage: Eukaryota > Viridiplantae > Streptophyta > Magnoliopsida > Malvales > Malvaceae > Hibiscus > Hibiscus mutabilis. Next base: position 10,016,809 of record CM033741.1, read on the forward strand.
ATGCGGCTAGGGTATTAAGTTTATTCATTTTAAAGTTTAAAGATCTCATTTGAGATTTATGATTCAAAGTTATATGATTAACATTTAGGGTTTAAATTGAGATTTAAATTTTTAGAGTTAGAAATTTTATAAAATTTCAATTTTCTAATTATCTACTCTACATTTCTCGAAAAAAGGTAAATAATTTCTTAAAAATAAAATTACACAGTTATATGGGTTTATAATTATAGGTAGTGAAAAAAGTGTTTATGATGGGACAAATTATGATTTTTGGTCTACCAATAATACAAATTAAGAAGCATCTAAGCCAACCAGGGGTGGATAGAATAGAATTTTTCTACTCATTTTCGATGCCTCTACACAAGAAATTTAAATTTAAGATTTTGGATTAAGGTTAAAGTTTAGAAAATTTGGGGTATAGTATATTTTTAGAGTTTAATATTTAATATTAAAAATTAAAAATTAAAAATTAAAAATTAATTTTTTTATAGTTTTAAAATTTTAATGTTGAGACAAGTGACACGAAAAGGGTTAGGGTTTTTGTCCGGGTGGACAAGTTATGACGAGTAATCATAGAAGTCGTAAAACAACAATTAGTCATGTATGAACCATTTTCATCCGGGCCTAAGCCCAAGACTCAAACCAATACCAATAACCCAAACCAGAATTACAACCCATCAGACCCATAACCCGAAATTGACTCAAACCCAGATCCAAACCCTTGACCTGACCCGAAAACTAAAAATAAACCCTAACCCTAACATCTAACCAGTCGTCACCGCTCTTTCATTCTGCCGCCACCGTCCTCACTCTCCGACCACCATCTCCGGCAACCACCCGAACACCAAACAACTGAATCCCTAAACAAACCTCAAATCTAATCTTGAAACCCTAAATCAAACTCTAAAATAAAATAACAAAAAAATCAAGCCATATCCCTAACCCTCTGCCATCACTACCCACACCCCTAAACTGAACTGCCCATGCCCTAGCCGAACCAATCTCTGCAAAATCCCCCAAAATTCGGCTGTCTGAGTCTTATCAGATCTGCAGTATTAAAATAATAGGAGAGTTGTTAGATCTTTGTATTTTACAGTCCCTTCAGTCTTATCAGATCTGCAGTATTAAAATTCGGCTGTCTGAGTCTTATCAGATCTGCAGTATTAAAATGCCGGTCCCTAGGCTTTTAACCCGCTTATGTTTTGTCTATGGTTTAACTACAATTTCAGTCCCTTCAGTCTGTTACCGTACCCTTTTTCATACTTTTTTTATTTTAATTTCGCACCTTTATTTTACATTCTATTCAGTTCGGTCACCGTTGTTATTATTATGTTTTTTTTTTATTTTCAGTCCTTTAACTATGGTTTTTTTTTTGCATTTGCACCTCTTTATTTAACATATTTCATATTCATGTTCACGTATTTCACATTTAATTGCATTTTAGCCCTATTTTATGTTTTTTTTGCTATGTCATTTAATATTCATGCATTCTTGTCCTTGAATTTAATTTTATGTTATTACATGCATTCTAATATGATCCAAGCATACATATTATTATTATTATTATTATTATTATTATTATTATTATTATTATTATTATTATTATTATTATTATTATTATGTGCATATAATATATTATTATACAAAGTAATTTATTTTGTCTATATTATATATTGATATATATATAAGATATATGTATATCTATGTGTTTTTATTTAGGTTACATTTTTTATGTATAATATTTTTTTTACTTTTTTTATTATGTATATGATTTTAGATATATTTGTGAAAAATATGTATAGTATTTTTAATTACCATATGTATAAAAATAATAATATATACTTATTTATGCAAAAAAATAGTATACACATATAGGTATATTTCTTTTGATAAATATAAACATTAAATCTATTTTACTTTAATTATTATATTTTGAGTATATACATGTACAAGTCATATTATCATTTTGCATCATATATTTTGTGTTTTTTAATACACCAAAAAGATTTTTTTAAGAAATTAATTTTAAATTTTTTAAATTAATGTTTTTAAAACCTCTATAAATCATATCACGGGCGCAAAGGGATGTGATTTTTTTTTTAATTTTCTAAGAAAACGAGAAGCCGTGTCCCGGGCGTAAAGGGATACGGTTATCTCAATATTTTCGGTATTTAGGAATCGTATTTTAAATTTTAACCGAATTCAAAATTTCCAACATCAAGACATTAAATAATCGACTAGGTACCAATTTTGGGCGGTGTGGGGGTGCTAATCCTTCCCCATCCGTAACCGACTCTCGGACCCAAATTTTGAATCTCTGGTTTTATTTTGTTGTTCGGACTACCTTTTTAAAATGATCGGTGGCGACTCTACACATTTTTAATCCCCAAAACTGGGCGGGAATTTTTCAAATAAATTAAACAAGAAAAAAAAGAATTTTTAAAACCTAAGAATAAAATGATGAATAAAAAGTGAGCGCCGGACGGATTTGTGTGCTTACAGCTGGCGACTTCGCTGGGGAGAATTTTGAAAAAGAGAGTCAAGCCACGAGTCGATTATCTTTTTGTCTTGGTCGTTGGAAAATGGCGAATTCGATTTTAATTTGAAATATGATTATGTTTTTTTTAAGACATCCATTTTATTGTAAATATTACTGACTTATTTTTACTGCATTCCATGATCTTTCTACCCGAGCTCCGTTCTTTTAAGTGGAAGTGTGATACCGCCTTCGTGTGGGTTACCTCCGTATAGGTGTAAGGGATGTGTCCCCCTGAATTGAACTTGGTCCGTTTGAAACCTACAATGGGTGAGGATCAGGGGCCTTGCTACCTTTAGTAAGGGACATCAAGGACAATTTGGGTACCCTTCTCTAGAACCAAAATCGCATATAGTGAGTCGTAGGAGCCAACCCTTTTAGAGCCATGCGAAACTCTGCCCGTTTAGCAATTACCCTTTTAGGCTTTTGATGCATTTTTTCTATATACAGTTCTTTTATCAGTTTTATTTTTACCCTATTTACCATTTAATTTGTTCATTTGATTATTTTATATTCGAACTGACCCACTTTTTTGTGTGATCACATCATATTCAATCTGCTCATTCACTGCATGACATATCATAAAATTTTAATTTTTACATTTTACCAGCATGAAATGCCGTTCACGACTGGTTCTTGTAGCGATGTCCCTTTTTGCTAAAAAGAACGATGATTTCGACGTGTTTGTGATTTTTTGGATATAAAACGTTTATTTCGTGGGGTTTTAAAAATCGTATTTTATTTAAAATTAGAGCCGCCACCAGCCACTTAGGTAGGCCGGACACCATAAAACCAAAAATTTAAAAATTATTGGGTTCGGGAGTCGGTTACGGATGGGGAAGGATTAGCACCCCCACACCGCCCAAAATTGGTACTTTAATAATTACCGCTTTATTAATATTGGATTTTCCGAATTAAAATGACGATTTATTTAAAATTCGGTCATAATTGCGAATAAATTTTAAGGGCCCCGTTATCCGAGAGTAAACGCCCAACCACTATCATTACGCCTGATACTGGCCCCGTTTACGCTCGGATAAAAAGGCACCGCATTGACAATTTATGTCTCGATATGCAATATTAGTGGCAAAATATAAAACATGGCAAATAATTTAAATGCAATAAATATTAACATGAAAAAATACTAATCTAACATAAATAAAATACGTAATTAAAACACACATATACATATCAAGCTTAATAGTAGATAAAAACAAATTTAACATGTCACAATAACAAGGCAGGAATAAATACGTATGTAGACAAAAACATATATTTCAAGAAGACATACATATTAGAAATAAAACATATTTCAACATATATAGAACAATATATTATACATAAAAAGAAGACACACTAATGGGTAACCTAAAGGCCAAGAGAACATACAATACATACAAAAATACAAAACATGTTGTGTAATGAGCCAACTAGAACATAATAGGCGAATATCTGAATAACAGAACAAATACATAAAGATACATAATCATCATAAACTTAACACACATATACATGTAAACATAAAAATACGAGGCATATAGGAGGGATATATAATAAGGAAAAAGGCTACATCAAGATACACGATTATAATACGAACATAATAAATATTTACATGGAAACAGGTGATATGAAAAGAAATAAACATCAGTGGCGTAAATTAAAGGACAATAATATGTAATTTAAGGACAAAAATGCAAACAGGACCAAACTTGAAAGGATGAAACGTAATTAGACCAAAGGCGCCGAAATGAAAAATTCAAAAACGCGGGATGGTTAAAGGGTAATTTTACCATTTAAAACCGATTCAATGTAATTTAAGGATTTGGATTGCAAGATTTTGAAATATAAGGGGGATGAAATTGTAATTATACCATGCGGCGAGACGAAACGAAAATATTGAAAACGCGGGAGGATTTATTACGTAATTTCCCATTTCACGAAATAACAACGCTTATAAAAACCTCTTTTTGGCGGACTCAAATTTTTCCATTTCGATTCATTTTTCAGATTTTATAACAAGCCACTCTCTTTCGTTTTTCTCTCAACTCTCCCGATGAACCCAAAATTTGGCGGCCGACTATCGTCTTCTTCGCCACGCCGCGCCGCTAGTTAGCCGTGGCCGAGCCCCAAAAAACACACCAAAATGAACCTCTCTTACCCTACACGAATCCGAACTTGGATTCGAGAAAAGCCTTCATTCGTCCTAGATCTAAGAAATACGAAACGTAAAAAACCCTTTTTTTGTATTTAACCCAAAACGAAACCAAAAAAGGACCTCCCATTCCTTTCGGTTCACCATGTTCGGCTTGGGAAAGCCGAAGGGCTTATCATGGTGAGGGGAGATCCACCGACGACGATGGTAACGACTTCTAACCCTCTCTTTTTTATTTACTATGTATATTTTTTTGCATGCGTGCAACAAAGTAAGAAAAGAGACGAGTATTTACCACTGAAGACTATTTTTTTGTATTTTTTCTTTCGATTACAACTTGGCTTTTTTTACAAAATGTTTGTTTCATACATATATGTTTGTCTTTTGGTTTGGTACAAGTAATATAATATCTATTTCAGATCTGGACTGCTACTGACATGATATTTCTTTTCTTGTGTTCTGATGTGTCTGAGCGCGGTGGTTGGAGATCGGCATGGTGAAGCATGGTGGCGGTGTGGGGGTTCTGTCTTCGGCCAGAGGTGTTCTCGGCTGTTAGATCAGATCAGATCTAACGGTCGGGCTGGCTTGAAGGATGAACGACCCAGATGAAGCCTCGATTGGTGAAACAGCTCCAGATCGTGACACGTGTGGCTCAACAGTCGAGGTGTTATAGCGCGTGGGGGCTCACGACGCGTGGGATATCAAGAGTCGTAGCGTGGACTGCACGCGCGCGTGGCACTCGAACGGTCCGGGCGTGTAATGCACGCGGCCGGCCGATATTTTATCCTGTGTTTGATCTTGGCCGTTGGATCGGATATTGATCCAACGGGCCATAGTTATCTGCACAAAAATAATTAGAATTAAATAGAGTTTAAGTTTGGGCCATTGGGCCTTGTAATAATATTAGACTTGATTTGTAATGGACTTGGACTATCAATTTATTCATTTGGGTTTAACATGTTTTTTTTTGGATTTCATTTTATATTAGCCCAATAATAATAACATTAGTTATAACAACAATTAGTAATAATAATATATATACGATAATACATACGTATATACCTATGCAAACATTAATTAATATAACATACTAGCATACGTACATATACAATCATATACATAATTAACACACATTATTCGTAAAAACAAATACGCTCGTACTAAATATAGATACATACGCGACACACATACACCGTATTTAATACGTATACATACATAGTTTATAATATACATGCACACATATATTAATAACACTCATGCACATAATAAACATATAATATAATATAATACAATGTATACATGCAACACTAATATACTATTAATTATATTAATATGTATTTATAGACCAGATAAAAATGAGTGATTACAGTTGCCCCTCTTTGCTTGTTCTCATGGAATGGGAACAAAGCAAAGATTCATAAGCACTCATTTTTATCAGACTTCCCTGTTTGTAGCTTTGGAAACACGTGTTCTTCTGGAACTCTCTGCTCTTCCTTAGCTGAATCTTTAGGTTCATAAGTTCTTCCTATATAGAGCTTCGTCACCTTCCGATCTTGGAGCTACAAACTCTTCCTATATAGAACCATTCGCTCACGAAGCCTCGAGTTATGAGTCCCTCCTATATTGAACTTTTCACTTCGAGACAGTAAAGCTTGGAGTCCTTCCTATATAGAACTCTTCGCCTTCAACGCTGGTTTCTCCTATATAAAACCTTTTGCGTCGCTGATGGATTCTTCCGACTGAGGCTTGAAAACGTAGGCTTCTCCTTTATATAATCTTTGCCTTCGATTTTTCTTTCCTCCTTTCTTTTCTTCTTTTTCGTTTCTTCTGTTTCTTTTTTCTTACCACTGAAGACTGTTTTTTTTACGAGGCTGTTGCCATTTTTGGACCTACACTACTAAGGCTGCCGCATCATGCCCGAAGGACTTATTGATGGCCCGAAGGACTTATCATCATGCTCGAAAGACTTACTGATGGCCCGAAGGACTTAATATCGTGCCCGAAGGACTTACCGATGACCCGAAGGATTTAACATCTGGGCCTCACGCCGCTATGGCTGTCGTTCTTTCGGGACTCACGCTATTTATGCTGCCGCATCATGCCCGAAGGACTTACTGATAGCCTGAAGGACTTATCACCACGCTCGAAAGACTTATTGGTGCCCCAAAGGACTTAACATCGTGCCCGAAGGACTTACCGATGACCCGAAAGATTTAACATCTGGGTCTTACGCCGCTATGGCTGCCGTTCTTTCAGGACTCACGCTACTCATCTTTGCCGTATCATGCCCGAAGGACTTACTGATGGCCCGAAGGACTTATCACCACGCTCGAAAGGCTTATTGGTGGCCCGAAGGACTTAACATCGTGCCTGAAGGACTTACCGATGACCCGGAGGATTTAACATCTGGGTCTCACGCCGCTATGACTGCCGTTCTTTCGGGACTCACACGCTATATGCCGCGCATCATGGTCGAAGGACTTATCGATGGCCCGAAAGACTTATCACCACGCTCGAAAGACTTATTGGTGGCCCGAAGGACTTAACATCGTGCCCGAAGGACTTATCGATGACCTGAAGGATTTAACATCTGGGTCTCACGCCGCTATGGCTGCCGTTCTTTCGGGACTCATGCCGCTATACTACCGCATCATGCCCGAAGGACTTACTGATGGCCCGAAGGACTTATCACCACGCTCGAAAGGTTTATTGGTGGCCCGAAGGACTTACCGATGACCCAAAAGATTTAACATCTGGGTCTCACGCCGCTATGGCTGCCGTTCTTTCGGGACTTTGGTAAATTCTTCGATAATTATTCAAATACCTATTTAGGAACAAGCAAAATTGACATGCCCCTATCTATATGATGCATGCAGTGTCGTGTTTTCTTCTTTTTCTTCTCTTTTCCTTGTTTTTTTTTTCTCTTTTTTATCCTCGTTTTCTTTCACTCTCTTTTCTTTTTCTTTTTATTGTTAGTCTTGTTTTAAAATCTTATATCCTGAAAAGTCATTCTTCGGATTTCTCTATTTCCTCTCCTTTTGCGGTATGCTCAGTTTTGATCTTCATTTCTGTCAAATTTTGTTCAATGAGCACCCGCTCTTATTCTTTTGCACGAGCACCCGCCCTTCTTTTTCGGGGTCTCTGCCTGCTTCACCAACAAACACTATATCATGCATGTGCAGAGATTCTTACTATTCTTTCTATTCTGCATTGCCCCATTCGATCGTGCTCGGCTACCTTCCAGTTCTTTTGACCCAACATTCTGAGTATTTGTTAATTTCGTCATCGGGGTGAGCAAAATGCTTCGTAACCTCAATCTTCTTGTTGCCTCTTGACGGGCACCATTCATCGATCTCTGTGCTTTAATTCTTTGGAGACTCACTGTTCACTTTTTACCGTCCCCTCACTTTGTAAGCTCATTCTTGTCATGTTTCGTCCTTCATTTTCTTGAACCAAACAAGGTATCGTGGCTGGAATCCGCTTCTTGTTCTTGAGCTGTCTGACACCTATACTTCTGTCATCATCTTCATTCTATGCATTGTGAGGTCATGGTGCTTCAATAGTATCTGCAACCTTGTGTTCTGGATCTTATCCTTGAAGTAATACATGGAAATCTTTGTTGCTTTAACTTGTCAATTTGCTGATTGGTGTTACACTGAAGGGTATCATTTAGATTAACATACAAGATTTTGAAAACACAGCATAGGAGCTCTGGATATCATGTGCAAGAGTGGCTTAGATTCAACCACTTGGTAATTCAAAGATGTGAAGTCTTCCCTGGTGACTCGGTTCATCCTCATGATTACCGCGTTGCTGCAGAGTACTACTCTTTCTCAATTCTCATTATCTACTCCGCCCCCAAAAGGGTTGGCTTGTATAACCACTCGAGCGCAGAAATATTACTCTAGGAATAGAGTTCTGGGTGGTGCGAGTCTTAATTTTTCCTATGATATCGCCTATTTTCTTTCTTTTCTTTTTCTTTTTTCTTTCTTTTTCATCTTTTCATCATTTTTTCCTTTTTGTTTTTTTCTTCTTGTTTTTTGCTTTTATCATTATTTGAGGAAATCAACTCGTCTGATCATTTGTCTTGAGGACAACGATGGAGCAAACAACACCGCCCCAAGTTACTCGGCATAGTCACGATTTGAAAATATTACCATCACTCATGAAGCTAAGGTTTCTTGAATTGGATGATGTATCTTCACCTTATCGCTTCAAATGGAGTGCCCTAAAATTCCCATACTCTTATCCGAACAAGCCTATTACTGGTTTTGAACATAGTACTTTTTTATTATTATTTTCTCATTCTTTATTTTTCATTTCTTTCTTTTTCTTTCTTCTCTTTTCTTTAATTCACCCTTTTTTTTAATTCTTATTTTTATTTCTTTACTACCTAGAAGATTATGCCTAGAGTTTCAATTTCAAGCAACTCTACATGGTTGACATTTAGAGCTTTTTCGTCCTTGAACATCATCGAAAGAGTAATAATCTCGCTTTGCTGACCAGAGTCCAGGGGAAGATCACACATCATCGTTGTCACGACATCTATCTAATGTCACATCTTACAATTGATATCCAGTGTCCTACAACGGCGAGAAAATATCTATGTGCTTTCAAAAACATTATATGTTAAGCGAAATGTGTTCTTTATTGAAATAAAAATCAACAAACATGCCCCATCACAAAAGATCTTTGCCACATGGGGGCCACATAGAGTTGATTCCTTGTATTACTTCAGGAAGGTATTTTAACGTAGAGACATCTCGGCTTCTTCAAACTATGTAGACTTGCCCTCATTCTTGGTCTTCCAACGCTTGATCAGCTCTTGTGTCGTGGTTCCATCATTGACCCGCTTCTTGATTTGCTCTAATAAAGGTCTACATTTTTACGGTGGGATGCCCTGGTGCCCCATATGGAATTCGCATGTACTACTCGAGTCAAAACTATGGGCATACGGATCAGGTGCAATTTTCATCGGCCTAGGAACAAGATAGTGACCCCTACCAGATGAGGCCAAATGTCTGAGATAGATGTTCCAAACACTTCCAAACTTGCGCTCGTCTGAGGGATTTTCCTTGATGACCCCGATTTGTCAGTCTGTCTCCTTCTTTTACGGCCACGCGAACCCTGGAGATGAAACTCATTTACCTCTCCATCCTTATCTGTCTTATCTTCGCTTCAGTCCTTATACTTTAGACCCAATTTTCCTTCTTTGATTGCATATTCTATCTTCTCTCCAATCGTCATGAAATCTTCGAATCCGTTTCTCGATTTCTCCAACATCATATCGAAGAAGGGAGAGGGAAGCGTTGCATGGAATAGGGGAGTCAACTCTTCTTCCGCTATAGGAGGCTGGACTTGGGTCGCCAAACATCGCCACCTTAATGCATATTCCCTGAAGCTTTCACTTGGTCTCATTTTCTCATTCTGAAGAAACTGCCGACAAGGTGCTAAATCTAAAGCATATTTGTATTGACCCAAGAAGGCATTAGCGAGGTCACCCCATGACCTAACTTGGTTTCTGTTCAAACGGTTATACCACACACCGCTGCTTTGGTCTCGTCAAAGCTATCATGGAAATGGTGGATCAACAATTCTTCGTTCTTCATGTATCCTTCCATTTTTCTACAAAACATGGTTAAGTGAATCTTCGGCCAGTTGGTTCCGTCATACTGCGCGAATATAGGAACCTTGAAATCTAGAGGAATGACCAAATCAGGGCTAGGCAGAGTTCTCTCGTATTGAAAACATTTATCTTTCCCTTCATCTTAAGCTCTTTCTCGATTTTTTCTTCTAGCTGGTCAAGCTTTGACTCTTCAGTTCGTTCCATTTTCCAACTAATTCTGCCATCGAATCCCAAGTGTTAAATGATGAAGTGCCATGCGATGATAAAATTATTAAACAATGCAAATGACGTGATGCAAATGCAATGCATGAATGCAATAAAGCATCGATTCCGAAAGTGATTTGTCCCTATAGGACATATTTCATTCAGACCAAAAGGTTTCATTACATCCGGTATTAGGGTTTTACAGATAGCGGTGAGCCCTGGCACCTAATGTCTTGACCTCATTCAACAGTCCTATCAGCTTTCCTTCGCGGTCCAATCTTTGGATCCATATTCGCTTATTGGTCTGCTGCATTGGCTAAATCTGCTACTGTTGAGCTACTTGTCGGGCTTGAGTCGTAACCCTCTTCATGTCCCGGTCTTTCTCCGTATTGTTTGCTCGGCCTTTTGTAGTTGAGCGATCATTGCCCCAAAGACGGATCTCACTGGTATGTAAAGCCGTCTCGAGCCTCGCTTATCTCGTTCTTTGAGTCTTTGCGTTTTCCATTTGAAAGGCTTGTGATTCATTCCTTTCTCTGCCGCGGACTTGATTTCGAGGATATCTTACATGGCGACTGTTTTCCAACTCACTTTGGAGAATGTCGCGTTGGCCCTCGCCTTCTTCCCAACACGTGATAATAATCGACTTTATTCTTACTATTCTTGCATTTCGCCTTGCGCGTTCAACCGTTCCTCAATTTGAATCATACCATTGACCCACTCTTCCGCGGTGTCACCCAGATCGAAACTCTTGAATTCAAAGTGCAACCGTACTCGTCTTGTACATTCTTTAATTTCATACTTAGATCGGGCCTCTCATGCTCGAAGCTGGCCACACTTGCGTGCAAGTTCATCTTCCGAGACGTTTTTATTCTTGACTCCTAACTTTATCCCGCTGAGAGACCCACTTCAGACATTACCCAAACCTTAGGCTGGGTATTGAACCTCCTCGACTTTGCCTTTCGGCAACTACCGGCTGGGTGCAAAATCGGGTTGTCCGTCTTCAAACCCAAAATTCCCATTCGATAAGATCTCGAACTCATCCTTCGTGGCCCTACAATTTTCAGTATGATGACTCGAATCGCCTATGTGGTAGCCGCACAGACACGACTGTTGTAATCCTTCGGATAAGGAGGTTTTCTTGGTACAGACTTTACTGGTAGGATAAGGCTCCTTTCGACAAGCAACGAAGTAACTCGGTGTATCTCATGGGCGAGGATAATGCCTTATGATGTCATTAGATTCTCGAACTTCCCGTTTTTGCCTCTCGTTCCCTTGGTATCTACCCGGATATGCTACTTGTCCGCTTCTTGAGATTGATCACAAAGGGATTCGATTTGTCATATTTAACGGTGTTGTTCGTTTTTCGACATTCTAACCATTACATTCCACATTCCGCTCCCGATCGAATCTTTTCTGAGTTCGACACGCTGCTTGCCTTTCATCATAGCATTCATCTGATCCATCATCTCGGACATCTGCTTCTTTAGTTCTTGTATTGCATCTTGTTTGTCACTAGAATTGATATCGCCATCAATCATTCGATGTCCTTGAATGGTTCTTCTTCTTTTGTCCCCGACCTAGTCTTGGGATGGAACTCGAATTGGACCCCTTCCTTCAGTCAAAGAACCTTTGGTCCATCATGAACAATCTTCTATTATAGGAGAAATCACTCGGGAATCAATGCCTGTGTAATGCGAATGCAATGGTATGCAAAAACAAAGCAAAAAGAAAACAAGTCGACTGGGACAAAAATGATAAGTACGTAATAAAAGGGCAAATTAAATGCGATAAGCAAACAAGGCAATCCTATTTACATTCCATCTAAGACACCTAGGTTATCCGCATGGCTCTAACAGGTGGGTTTCTATGTGTTCTCTATATGCAGTTTTGGTTCTAGGAGGTACCCGAATTGTCCTTCTTTGTCCTCTACTAAGAGTAGCAAGGCCCTCGATCATCACCCATTATAGGCTCCTTTCAACCGGGTTCAATTCAAGGGGACCTATTCGCTTATGCCTCGCACGAAGGGCGATATCCATTTAAAGCATAAGGTACTCGAGCCCCGAAAGGTACTTGCTAGGCCTACACGGAGAATGATATCTCCACGAAAGCATTAGCATTTTCCCCACTTAAAAAAATACGGGTTTATATGCCAAATTTTAAATGCGTTAAAATAAACGCGCAATTATAACCGAATGTTAGTTTAATAGTCACTTAAATCCAATTTTTGATATTAATAAAGCGGTAATTATTTGAAAAAGCTCGACTCTCATTTGTTTTTGAAAAACAAAATGTCCGTGAGTCGCCATCTGTAGCGATGTCCCTTTCGCTAAAAAAACGAGGATTTCGGCGTGTTTGTGATTTTTGGATATAAAACGTTTATTCCGTGGGGTTTTAAAAACCATATTTTATTTAAAATTGGAGCCACCACCGCCACTTAGGTAGGCGGACGCCATAAAACCAAAAATTTAAAAATTATTGGGTTGGGAGTCGATTTACGGATGGGAAGGATTAGCACCCCACACCGCCCAAAATTGGTACTTTAATAATTATCGCTTTATTAATATTAGATTTTCCAGATTAAAGTGACGATTTATTTAAAATTCGGTCATAATTGCGAATAAATTTTAAAGGGCCCGTTATCCGAGAGTAAACGCCAACCACTATCATTACGCCTGATACTGGCCCCGTTTACGCTCGGATAAAAAGGCACCGCATTGACAATTTATGTCTCGATATGCAATATTAGTGGCAAAATATAAAACATGGCAAATAATTTAAATGCAATAAATATTAACATGAAAAAATACTAATCTAACATAAATAAAATACGTAATTAAAACACACATATACATATCAAGCTTAATAGTAGATAAAAACAAATTTAACATGTCACAATAACAAGGCAGGAATAAATACGTATGTAGACAAAAACATATATTTCAAGAAGACATACATATTAGAAATAAAACATATTTCAACATATATAGAACAATATATTATACATAAAAAGAAGACACACTAACAGGTAACCTAAAGGCCAAGAGAACATACAATACATACAAAAAATACAAAACATGTTGTGTACGAGCCAACTAGAACATAATAGGCGTAATACGAATAACCGAACAAATACATAAAGATACATAATCATCATAAACTTAACACACATATACATGTAAACATAAAAATACGAGGCATATAGGAGGGATATATAATAAGGAAAAAGGCTACATCAGCATACACGATTATAATACGAACATAAATATTTACATGGAAACAGGACTGATATGAAAAGAAATAAACATCAGTGGCAGAAATTAAAGGACAATAATATGTAATTTAAGGACAAAAATGCAAACAGGACCAAACTTGAAAGGACTGAAACTGTAATTAGACCAAGGGGCAGACCCGAAATGAAAAATTCAAAAACGCGGGATGGTTAAAGGGGTAATTTTACCATTTAAAAACTGATTCAATGTAATTTAAGGACTGGATTGCAAGATTTTGAAATATAAGGGGGACTGAAATTGTAATTATACCATGCGGCGAGACAGAAACGAAAATATTGAAAACGCGGGAGGATTTATTACGTAATTTCCCCATTTCACGAAATAACAACGCTTATAAAAACCCTCTTTTTTGGCCGGACTCAAATTTTTCCATTTCGATTCATTTTTCAGATTTTATAACAAGCCACTCTCTTTCGTTTTCTCTCAACTCTCCCTGATGAACCCAAAATTCGGCGGCCGACTACCGTCTTCTCTGCCGCCGGCCGCCGCTAGCCGGCGCCGGCGAGCCCCAAAAAACACACCAAAATGAACCTCTCCTTACCCTCTACACGAATCCGAACTTGGATTCGGAGAAAAAGCCTTCATTCGTCCTAGATCTAAGAAATACGAAACGTAAAAAACCCTTTTTTTGTATTTAACCCAAAACGAAACCAAAAAAGGACCTCCCATTCCTTTCAGTTCACCATGTTCGGCTTGGGAAAGCCGAAGGGGCTTATCACTGGTGAGGGGAGATCCACCGACGACGATGGTAACGACTTCTAACCCTCTCTTTTTTATTTACTATGTATATTTTTTTGCATGCGTGCAACAAAGTAAGAAAAGAGACGAGTATTTACCACTGAAGACTATTTTTTTGTATTTTTTCTTTCGATTACAACTTGGCTTTTTTTACAAAATGTTTGTTTCATACATATATGTTTGTCTTTTGGTTTGGTACAAGTAATATAATATCTATTTCAGATCTGGACTGCTACTGACATGATATTTCTTTTCTTGTGTTCTGATGTGTCTGAGCGCGGTGGTTGGAGATCGGCATGGTGAAGCATGGTGGCGGTGTGGGGGTTCTGTCTTCGGCCAGAGGTGTTCTCGGCTGTTAGATCAGATCAGATCTAACGGTCGGGCTGGCTTGAAGGATGAACGACCCAGATGAAGCCTCGATTGGTGAAACAGCTCCAGATCGTGACACGTGTGGCTCAACAGTCGAGGTGTTATAGCGCGTGGGGCTCACGCACGCGTGGGATATCGAAGAGTCCGCGCGTGGACTGCACGCGCGCGTGGCACTCGAACGGTCCAGACGTGTAATGCACGCGGCCGGCCAGATATTTTATCCCTGTTTGATCTTGGCCGTTGGATCAGATATTGATCCAACGGGCCATAGTTATCTGCACAAAAATAATTAGAATTAAATAGAGTTTAAGTTTGGGCCAACTGGGCCTTGTAATAATATTAGACTTCAGATTTGTAATGGACTTGGACTATCAATTTATTCATTTGGGTTTAACATGTTTTTTTTTGGATTTCATTTTATATTAGCCCAATAATAATAACATTAGTTATAACAACAATTAGTAATAATAATATATATACGATAATACATACGTATATACCTATGCAAACATTAATTAATATAACATACTAGCATACGTACATATACAATCATATACATAATTAACACACATTATTCGTAAAAACAAATACGCTCGTACTAAATATAGATACATACGCGACACACATACACCGTATTTAATACGTATACATACATAGTTTATAATATACATGCACACATATATTAATAACACTCATGCACATAATAAACATATAATATAATATAATACAATGTATACATGCAACACTAATATACTATTAATTATATTAATATGTATTTATAGACCAGATAAAAATGAGTGATTACAGTTGCCCCTCTTTGCTTGTTCTCATGGAATGGGAACAAAGCAAAGATTCATAAGCACTCATTTTTATCAGACTTCCCTGTTTGTAGCTTTGGAAACACGTGTTCTTCTGGAACTCTCTGCTCTTCCTTAGCTGAATCTTTAGGTTCATAAGTTCTTCCTATATAGAGCTTCGTCACCTTCCGATCTTGGAGCTACAAACTCTTCCTATATAGAACCATTCGCTCTGAAGCCTCGAGTTATGAGTCCCTCCTATATTGAACTTTTCACTTCGAGACAGTAAAGCTTGGAGTCCTTCCTATATAGAACTCTTCGCCTTCAACGCTGGTTTCTCCTATATAAAACCTTTTGCGTCGCTGATGGATTCTTCCGACTGAGGCTTGAAAACGTAGGCTTCTCCTTTATATAATCTTTGCCTTCGATTTTTCTTTCCTCCTTTCTTTTCTTCTTTTTCGTTTCTTCTGTTTCTTTTTTCTTACCACTGAAGACTGTTTTTTTTACGAGGCTGTTGCCATTTTTGGACCTACACTACTAAGGCTGCCGCATCATGCCCGAAGGACTTATTGATGGCCCGAAGGACTTATCATCATGCTCGAAAGACTTATCGATGGCCCGAAGGACTTAATATCGTGCCCGGCGACTTACCGATGACCCGAAGGATTTAACATCCGGCCTCACGCCGCTATGGGTCGTCGTTCTTTTCGGGACTCACGCTATTTATCTTTGCCGCATCATGCCCGAAGGACTTACTGATAGCCTGAAGGACTTATCACCACGCTCGAAAGACTTATTGGTGCCCCAAAGGACTTAACATCGTGCCCGGCGACTTACCGATGACGAAGATTTAACATCGGGTCTTACGCCGCTATGGGCTGCCGTTCTTTCGGGACTCACGCTACTCATGCTTTGTCGTATCATGCCCGAAGGACTTACTGATGGCCCGGCGACTTATCACCACGCCGAAAGGCTTATTGGTGGCCCGGCGACTTAACATCGTGCCTGAAGGACTTACCGATGACCCGGAGGATTTAACATCTGGGTCTCACGCCGCTATGACTGCCGTTCTTTCGGGACTCACGCTGCTATGCTGCCGCATCATGGTCGAAGGACTTACTGATGGCCCGAAAGACTTATCACCACGCTCGAAAGACTTATTGGTGGCCCGAAGGACTTAACATCGTGCCCGAAGGACTTATCGATGACCTGAAGGATTTAACATCTGGGTCTCACGCCGCTATGGCTGCCGTTCTTTCGGGACTCATGCCGCTATACTACCGCATCATGCCCGAAGGACTTACTGATGGCCCGAAGGACTTATCACCACGCTCGAAAGGTTTATTGGTGGCCCGAAGGACTTACCGATGACCCAAAAGATTTAACATCTGGGTCTCACGCCGCTATGGCTGCCGTTCTTTCGGGACTTTGGTAAATTCTTCGATAATTATTCAAATACCTATTTAGGAACAAGCAAAATTGACATGCCCCTATCTATATGATGCATGCAGTGTCGTGTTTTCTTCTTTTTCTTCTCTTTTCCTTGTTTTTTTTTTCTCTTTTTTATCCTCGTTTTCTTTCACTCTCTTTTCTTTTTCTTTTTATTGTTAGTCTTGTTTTAAAATCTTATATCCTGAAAAGTCATTCTTCGATTTTCTATTTCCTCTCTTTTATGGTATGCTCAGTTTTGATCTTCATTTCACAAATTTTGTTCAATGAGCACCCGCTCTTATTCTTTTGCACGAGCACCACCCTTCTTTTTTTGGGGTCTCGCCGCTTCACCAACAAACACTATATCATGCATGTGCGCAGAGATTCTTACTATTCTTTCTATTCGCATTGCCCCATTCGATCGTGTTTCGGCTACCTTCCAGTTCTTTTGACCCAACATTCTCGAGTATTTGTTAATTTCGTCATCGGGTGAGCAAAATGCTTCGTAACCTCAATCTTCTTGTTGCCTCTTGACGGGCACCATTCATCGATCTCTGTGCTTTAATTCTTTGGAGACTCACTGTTCACTTTTTACCGTCCCCTCACTTTTGTAAGCTCATTCTTGTCATGTTTCGTCCTTCATTTTCTTGAACCAAACAAGGTATCGTGGCTGGAATCCGCTTCTTGTTCTTGAGCTGTCTCGACACCTATACTTCATCATCATCTTCATTCTATGCATTGTGAGGTCATGGTGCTTCAATAGTATCTGCAACCTTGTGTTCTGGATCTTATCCTTGAAGTAATACATGGAAATCTTTGTTGCTTTAACTTGTCAATTTGCTGATTGGTGTTACACTGAAGGGTATCATTTAGATTAACATACAAGATTTTGAAAACACAAGATAGGAGAGCTGGATATCATGTGCAAGAGTGGCTTAGATTCAACCACTTGGTAATTCAAAGATGTGAAGTCTTCCCGGTGACTCGGTTCATCCTCATGATTACCGCTTGTTGCAGCAGAGTACTACTCTTTCTCAATTCTCATTATCTACTCCGCCCCCAAAAGGGTTGGCTTGTATAACCACTCGAGCGCAGAAATATTACTCTAGGAATAGAGTTCTGGGTGGTGCGAGTCTTAATTTTTCCTATGATATCGCCTATTTTCTTTCTTTTCTTTTTCTTTTTTCTTTCTTTTTCATCTTTTCATCATTTTTTCCTTTTTTGTTTTTTTTCTTGTTTTTTTGCTTTTATCATTATTTGAGGAAATCAACTCGTCACAGTCATTTGTCTTGAGGACAACGATGGAGCAAACAACACTGCCCCAAGTTACTCGGCATAGTCACGATTTGAAAATATTACCATCACTCATGAAGCTAAGGTTTCTTGAATTGGATGATGTATCTTCACCTTATCGCTTCAGCGGAGTGCCCCAAAATTCCCATACTCTTATCCGAACAAGCCTATTACCAGGTTTCGAACATAGTACTTTTTTATTATTATTTTCTCATTCTTTATTTTTCATTTCTTTCTTTTTCTTTCTTCTCTTTTTCTTTAATTCACCCCCTTTTTAATTCTTATTTTTATTTCTTTACTACCTAGAAGATTATGCCTAGAGTTTCAATTTCAAGCAACTCTACATGGTTGACATTTAGAGCTTTTTCGTCCTTGAACATCATCGAAAGAGTAATAATCTCGCTTTGCTGACCAGAGTCTGGGGGGAAGATCACACATCATCGTTGTCACGACATCTATCTAATGTCACATCTTACAATTGATATCCAGTGTCCTACAACGGCGAGAAAATATCTATGTGCTTTCAAAAACATTATATGTTGTTTAAATGTGTTCTTTATTGAAATAAAAATCAACAAACATGCCCCATCACAAAAGATCTTTGCCACATGGGGGCCACATAGAGTTGATTCCTTGTATTACTTCAGGAAGGTATTTTAACGTAGAGACATCTCTGGCTTCTTCAGCACTATGTAGACTTGCCCCTCATTCTTGGTCTTCCACTGCTTGATCAGCTCTTGTGTCAGGGTTCCATCATTGACCAGCTTCTTGATTTGCTCTAATAAAGGTCTACATTTTCTGGTGGGATGCCCTGGTGCCCCCATATGGAATTCGCATGTACTACTCGAGTCAAAACTATGGGCATACGGATCAGGTGCAATTTTCATCGGCCTAGGAACAAGATAGTGACCCCTACCAGATGAGGCCAAATGTCTGAGATAGATGTTCCAAACACTTCCAAACTTGCGCTCGTCTGAGGGATTTTCCTTGATGACCCCGATTTGTCGGGTCTGTCTCCTTCTTTTACGCCACGCGAACCTCGAGATGAAACTCATTTACCTCTCCATCCTTATCCATCTTATCTTCGCTTGGTCCTTATACTTTAGACCCAATTTTCCTTCTTTGATTGCATATTCTATCTTCTCTCCAATCGTCATGAAATCTTCGAATCCGTTTCTCGATTTCTCCAACATCATATCGAAGAAGGGAGAGGGAAGCGTTGCATGGAATAGGAGTCAACTCTTCTTCCGCTATAGGAGGTCGGACTTGGGTCGCCAAACATCGCCACCTTAATGCATATTCCCTGAAGCTTTCACTTGGTCTCATTTTCTCATTCTGAAGAAACTGCCGACAAGGTGCTAAATCTAAAGCATATTTGTATTGACCCAAGAAGGCATTAGCGAGGTCACCCCATGACCTAACTTGGTTTTTTTCGTTCAAACGGTTATACCACACCACTTTCCGGCTTTGGTCTCGTCAAAGGCTATCATGGAAATGGTGGATCAACAATTCTTCGTTCTTCATGTATCCTTCCATTTTTCTACAAAACATGGTTAAGTGAATCTTGGCCGAGTTGGTTTCCGTCATCACTGTGAATATAGGAACCTTGAAATCTAGAGGAATGACCAAATCGGGGCTAGGCAGAGTTCTCTCGTATTGAAAACATTTATCTTTCCCTTCATCTTAAGCTCTTTCTCGATTTTTTCTTCTAGCTGGTCAAGCTTTGACTCTTCAGTTCGTTCCATTTTCCAACTAATTCTGCCATCGAATCCCAAGTGTTAAATGATGAAGTGCCATGCGATGATAAAATTATTAAACAATGCAAATGACGTGATGCAAATGCAATGCATGAATGCAATAAAGCATCGATTCCGAAAGTGATTTGTCCCTATAGGACATATTTCATTCAGACCAAAAGGTTTCATTACATCCGGTATTAGGGTTTTACAGATAGCGGTGAGCCCTGGCACCTAATGTCTTGACCTCATTCAACAGTCCTATCAGCTTTCCTTCGCGGTCCAATGCTGGATCCATATTCTGGCTTATTGGTGCTGCTGCATTGGCTAAATCTGCTACCTGTTGAGCTACTTGTCGGGCTTGAGTCGTAACCCTCTTCATGTCCCGGTCTTTCTCCCGTATTGTTTGCTCGGCCTTTTGTAGTTGAACGATCATTGCCCCAGCACGGATCTCACTGGTATGTAAAGCCGTCTCGAGCCTCGCTATCTGTTCTTTGAGTGCTGCGTTTTCCATTTGAAAGGCTTGTGATTCATTCCTTTCCTGCTGCAGACTTGATTTCAGGATATCTTACATGGCCAGACTGTTTTCCAACTCACTTTGGAGAATGTCGCGTTGGCCCTCAGCTTCTTCCAGCTTCTGTGATAATAATCTGACTTTATTCTTACTATTCTTGCATTTCTGCTTCCGGCGTTCTGAACCGTTCCTCAGCTGAATCATACCATTGACCCACTCTTCCGCGGTGTCACCCAGATCGAAACTCTTGAATTCAAAGTGCAACTTCTGGTACTCGTCTTGTACATTCTTTAATTTCATACTTAGATCGGGCCTCTCATGCTCGAGCTGGCCACACTTGCGTGCAAGTTCATCTTCTGAGACGTTTTTATTCTTGACTCCTAACTTTATCCCGCTTGAGAGACCCACTTCTGTATTACCCAAACCTTAGGCTGGGTATTGAACCTCCCTCGACTTTGCCTTTCGGGCAACGGCTGGCTGGCTGCAAAATCGGGGTTGTCCGTCTTCGAAACCCAAAATTCCCATTCTGATAAGATCTCGAACTCTGTCCTTCAGGGCCCTACAATTTTCAGTATGATGACTCGAATCGCCTATGTGGTAGCCGCACCAGACACGACTGTTGTAATCCTTCGGATAAGGAGGTTTTCTTGGTACAGACTTTACTGGTAGGATAAGGCTCCTTTCGACAAGCAACGGAAGTAACTCGGTGTATCTCATGGGCGTAGGATAATGCCTTATGATGTCATTAGATTCTCGAACTTCCCCCTGTTTTGCCTCTGTTCCCTTGGTATCTACCCCAGATATGCTACTTGTCTGCTTCTTGAGATTGATCACAAAGGGATTCGATTTGTCATATTTAACGGTGTTGTCTGTTTCGACATTCTAACCATTCTGTTCCACATTCTGCTCCCCGATCGAATCTTTTCTGAGTTCGACACGCTGCTTGCCTTTCATCATAGCATTCATCTGATCCATCATCTCGGACATCTGCTTCTTTAGTTCTTGTATTGCATCTTGTTTGTCACTAGAATTGATACTGCTTACTGAATCTGTTCTGATGTCCTTGAATGGTTCTTCTTCGGCTGTCCCTGACCTAGTCTTGGGATGGAACTCTGGAATTGGACCCCCTTCCTTCAGGTCAAAGAACCTTTGGTCCATCATGAACAATCTTCTATTATAGGAGAAATCACTCGGGAATCAATGCCCTGTGTAATGCGAATGCAATGGTATGCAAAAACAAAGCAAAAAGAAAACAAGTCAGTACCGGACAAAAATGATAAGTACGTAATAAAAGGGCAAATTAAATGCGATAAGCAAACAAGGCAATCCTATTTACATTCCATCTAAGACACCTAGGTTATCCGCATGGCTCTAACAGGGTGGGTTTCTATGTGTTCTCTATATGCAGTTTTGGTTCTAGGAGGTACCCGAATTGTCCTTGCTGTCCTCTACTAAGAGTAGCAAGGCCCTCGATCATCACCCATTATAGGCTCCTTTCAACCGGGTTCAATTCAAGGGGACCTATTCGCTTATGCCTGCACGAAGGAACGATATCCTTACGAAAGCATAAGGTACTCGAGCCCCGAAGGTACTTGCTAGGCCTACACGGGAGAATGATATCTCCACGAAAGCATTAGCATTTTCCCCCCACTTAAAAAAATACGGGTTTATATGCCAAATTTTAAATGCGTTAAAATAAACGCGCAATTATAACCGAATGTTAGTTTAATAGTCACTTAAATCCAGAATTTTTGATATTAATAAAGCGGTAATTATTTGAAAAAAGCTCGACTCTCATTTGTTTTTGAAAAACAAAATGTCCCCAGCGGAGTCGCCATCTGTAGCGATGTCCCTTTTCGCTAAAAAACGAGGATTTCGACGTGTTTGTGATTTTTTGGATATAAAACGTTTATTCCGTGGGGTTTTAAAAACCATATTTTATTTAAAATTGGAGCCACCACCGGCCACTTAGGTAGGCCGGACGCCATAAAACCAGAGATTTAAAAATTATTGGGTTCGGGAGTCGGTTACGGATGGGGAAGGATTAGCACCCCCACACCGCCCAAAATTGGTACTTTAATAATTATCGCTTTATTAATATTAGATTTTCCAGATTAAAGTGACGATTTATTTAAAATTCGGTCATAATTGCGAATAAATTTTAAGGGCCCCGTTATCCGAGAGTAAACGCCCAACCACTATCATTACGCCTGATACTGGCCCCGTTTACGCTCGGATAAAAAGGCACTGCATTGACAATTTATGTCTCGATATGCAATATTAGTTGCAAAATATAAAACATGGCAAATAATTTAAATGCAATAAATATTAACATGACAAAATACTAATCTAACATAAATAAAATACGTAATTAAAACACACATATACATATCAAGCTTAATAGTAGATAAAAACAAATTTAACATGTCACAATAACAAGGCAGGAATAAATACGTATGTAGACAAAAACATATATTTCAAGAAGACATACATATTAGAAATAAAACATATTTTAACATATATAGAACAATATATTATACATAAAAAGAAGACACACTAACACGTAACCTAAAGGCCAAGAGAACATACAATACATACAAAAAATACAAAACATGTTATGTACGAGCCAACTAGAACATAATAGGCGTAATACGAATAACCGAACAAATACATAAAGATACATAATCATCATAAACTTAACACACATATACATGTAAACATAAAAATACGAGGCATATACGAGGGATATATAATAAGGAAAAAGGCTACATCAGCATACACGATTATAATACGAACATAAATATTTACATGGAAACATGACTGATATGAAAAGAAATAAACATCAGTGGCAGAAATTAAATGACAATAATATGTAATTTAAGGACGAAAATGCAAACATGACCAAACTTGAAATGACTGAAACTGTAATTAGACCAAGGGGCAGACCCGAAATGAAAAATTCAAAAACGCGGGATGGTTAAAGGGGTAATTTTACCATTTAAAAACTGATTCAATGTAATTTAAGGACTGGATTGCAAGATTTTGAAATATAAGGGGGACTGAAATTGTAATTATACCATGCGGCGAGACAGAAACGAAAATATTGAAAACGCGGGAGGATTTATTACGTAATTTCCCCATTTCACGAAATAACAACGCTTATAAAAACCCTCTTTTTTGGCCGGACTCAAATTTTTCCATTTCGATTCATTTTTCAGATTTTATAACAAGCCACTCTCTCTCGTTTTCTCTCAACTCTCTCTGATGAACCCAGAATCCGGCAACCGACCGCCGTCTTTTTCGCCACCGGCCGCCGCTAGCCGGTGCCAGAATTTAAACCCCTGACCTTACTTAAAATGTAGAGGATTAATAGAGTTGAGCAGATGTTGGTAAAGGCAGTGTAGGAGGTTATTAATTAGTATGGGCATTGTTCTTGTTCGGGCATCAGGTAGAGAGCATTTTCAGGTATAACATATATGTGAATTTTGAGATATATTTTTTTAGTGTATATGTTTTTTTTAAATAAATGAATATATTATTTGGACTAGACCTGTTTATGGGTCGAATCGAGTTGAGATGTGATTCAATTTTTTTTATCATTCGTCAAAGACTCATTTTGATCCAACTCATACATCTTAAAATGCTAATATCTACTATTCTTTCAATATTAAAACTTTAAAATTTTTATATAATTTTAATATAAAAGAATATTTTTAATTAATAAAAATAATCCAAGTAAGATCAAATCGCTCCAAAGTCAACTGTGACAGATTGTACATAGTTGGATGTATGTTAGATCTCCTAAGTTGGTAGAAAAAGTTAACCGTATAATCTATATATATATATATATATATATATATTTGTATCTCACATTCAATTAGACTTCAAACCCTCATACCGAAAAACCCAAACTAAATTTGATTCAACGCTACTGTGATTTATAAAGATCAAATCAAATGGAATCCGAGAGTTGAGTTTGAACATTGGAGTCATTGCAATCTTAACAAACTTAAACACAGAATGTTGTTGCAAATATTAAACTTAGTAATCTGTATCTTCTCCAACTCTGCAATCTCTCATACAACAAAACAAACAAGTTTCTTGTGCTATATAGATGACTTCTCCTATATCATCTTCCTCCCATTACGCAGCCACCCTATATCACTACCAAGTGGCCATGTAGTTTCTTGAGCTGAAGCAGATTCTTGCACTGTAATTTCATCAACTGATTGACTTGCCTGTATTACAATAATATACTTCTCATTGAATTCAAAATAATAATAATGATGCAACCAACAGAAGCCAATTACAATTAATGTAATTTCATTTACCAATTAAAGCATAAAAGTCCTCTTAGACCTCCGAAAAAGAGAAATATTATTCATAATAATTGGATGGATGGACCTCTGTTTTAAAGCTTATTATTGATAAAGTAGAGAGTTTGGGAGAATGGTATACCTGCGTTTTGGCATGCACAGATTGCTTTGAATCAACACTAAAGCTTGTGGTAATGTTGGGACACATTGTTACTTGTAATTGCTCCAAAGATGGGAAGACAAAATGATAACCAACAGGGCCGAGGCTTGTGCAGTTTGGTAGGCTAATAAGTTTTAGCAATTTAAACCGAGGCAGGTGTATCACTTTCTCTTCCTCATTTGCCTCATCTCCTTCAAACACCTCCTCTATTTTGGAGACATCTTCAAGGCATAATTCTTCTAGTTTTCGAAGGCCACCATTAGCAACAGTAACCGGAAAGACACATTTCAAGTTTTTACAACACCAGATTTCAATTTCAGCCAGGTTAGGGAAGCAAATAGGTTGGAGATGATCTTGCGATGAAGTTTGATCCTTGTCAATAATCTGCTCCAATTCAACACAATGATCTATACGTAATTTGCTCAATTGTGGCAAACTTCGAGCGATGGTAGGTGAGAAGATGTATCTTAACTTTCTACAATGTACAATCCTCAAAGCAGTGAGATTTTGGAAGTTTTCAACCTGGATAGGACCCCTCCATATCACCCGCAAGTCTGTTAGATGGTGCAATCGTAGGCTCTTCAGGCTAGAAAGATTATATCCGGAATCAAACAGATTTTCGGAATTGTAAATCGATAAATATTCCATTCTCCCCGATGACTCTCCTCTCAATTTAGGGACCGCCATGTTGCTTGTTTGGTTCATATCTTCCATCACGGAAAGCGTCAATTCCTGTAAACGTATCACCAATTTCAGAATGGTATGAACAGCTTACCTATCATTTTCTTATATAGCTTTTTTTTTAACAAAATTCCGCCGTAAATTAAAGTTTTTATTATTATTAGATTTATTTAAGTTTGATTATACAATTTCTTCTTCATGAATAAGCCTACAATTTCTTTCTCAATCTTTTTTTTTTCCTTTGAAACACTTTTTCAATCTTTGATTATACCAAATCAACTGAAAATTTATTGAAACCATATTTTAAATTAATAATTAATCATCTATTATTATATATATATATACCATAAAAATAACTTAATTATTCTTAAAAATAAAGTATATTAGTTTTATGTAATTTGTTTTCTTTCACGTGCAACATAATGTAACATAAATTAAGAGTTTGCAACTAGGGTGTAAAAAATTGACCCCATCTAAAAACACGACTGAAATCGACTTGAGTCTGAACTGGTTATGACTTAGGTGATGATGATCCGAACTCGATAATATAATAACTGAACATGACATGCATCATATCTAATACAAACCATAATACAAAATTAACTTAATAAATGTCCGATATAACATGAAAATGATCCAAAATCAGATTTTACCGACTTGTTAATTGACCTCACTTGTTATTCGCGGAGTGGAGTCCTATTTCTACTTGATCATGGACTATACTCCTAGCCTTGCTCCGCTTACAGATTCGTTTCTAGGCAGCTCCTAGTTAGTTCAATTAGATTTTAAGAGTTCTCTTTGCATTCAATTTAACCCTTAAAAACTCTTAATTGTTTGGAAGAGAAATTGCCTACTCAACCCAAAATTCAATCTTTTCAAATAAATTTCAAAATTTTCATATACCCTAAACTCTATAACCTAATGTCCAAACCTTAAACCCTATACTCTAAACCATAACCCCAATATATATATATCCCTAAAACATACTATAATCATTATTATTATTATTATTACTAATAATGATGTTATTATTAATTTGTTTTTGTTTAAAAAATAAATATAATTTATTCTCGTTCAATTGTTAATTTGTTATTGTTGTTGTTAGTGTCATTGTTATTACTAAAAACAAAAATATAATTATTGTTAAAATAATATTACAAATTTATACTTTACAAATTATGAAAGTATGTAGTATATACAGTTGACTTATTTGAGCTTATTGAATATTGAAACAAATATTACCCAACCAGAATTTTATTTGAAACTGACTTGACCTGACTTGAACTTCACCCAAAACCGATATAACCCAACCTGATACCTGAAAATAATTTAACCAGAATCGACCCGAAGTCCATTCAGACTCAAATTAACTTGATAATTAAATGACTCAGACCTGAGTTGTTTTGACCCAAACATGGTATTGGCCCAACTTGAAAATTGACCCGACCCGACCTAAACCCGGACCGAGTTTGAGTTGGGGATCAACCTGATGTTGACGCGGCTTAGAGTCGACCTAAACCCGACCCGACTCGTGTTGAACCATTGACTTGACCTGATATAACCCGAATCCATTATGACCCGACTTAATAATCCATATGATTACCCAATTTTACATCCCTATTTTATCCTATGTGAACTTAAATTGATCTGCTTATTTCTTAAAAGGTGTACAATTGAATTATAATCAGGGTTACTTGTATATAATTCAAACGGAAATTAAAGTTTCATGTGCATAATTGCATTAAATAAAAGTTCACGTATACTTTTGATATTTAATAGTATTGTAAAGAAATCTTACTTGTACTTTTGCCGAAATGTTAAAAGGTGCCAAATGGGGACATCTCTCCACCCTTAACTTGTGCAAAGATGGTAGGGTGAGCACAATGTCATTTCCATCCCTTCCTTTGAATTTGGGCAAATCAAACAACTCAACCTCATTCAGTTGCGGAAGACATCCAGCCATTGAGATCGGGAACGTATATTCCAATTGACGGCACCAGAAAATGGAAAAACTAGTCAAATTTTCCATTCTTCGACCATGGGACAACGAGGAAAGAGACGTCAACATATTGCAATGAGATACATTCAGTTTCCACAAACTTTGGAGACATATGTTTGCCTCTTGGGGTTGTTGGATTATTTCTTCCAATTGCGAGCATTTACTTATCACCAGAGTTTGCAATTGCCCAAGGCTATTAGCAACGCACCTTGGGAAGAGATGTTTCAAACTATTACAGCCCTTTATTTTTACAACCTTCAGACTTTGGAGACATATGTTTGTCTCTTGTGGTTGTTGGATTATTTCTTCCAATTGCGAGCAATTACTTATCACCAGAGTTTGCAATAGCCCAAGGCTATTAGCAACGCACCTTGGGAAGAGATGTTTCAAACTATGACAGCCCTTTATTTCTACAACCTTCAGACTTTGGAGGCTGAAATGATGAGTGGGACCTTGTTCAGCAATATGAAATAACACTTGCATTTTATCACAACGTGTAACTTTCAGCTCCTCAAGATTTTGAATTGGAATTGCACCAATCATTTTCTTGCAATCATTTATCCGCAAGGTTTTTAACTTTCTTAAAAAGCCTTGCGGCTGGGGACCGTTGCACAACTCTTCCAAACCAACCATCTCTTTTAATGACAAGTCTATCAACTTTGACAATACAGTTGCAGTGGCTGGCACCAGTTGCTCTGAAGCATCAACGAGACATTTCATAGACTGGCAACTCTCAAGAGATAGAGAAGTGAGCTTATTGAATCCCCCTTGGCCAAAGTCCAGGCTTGGAACAAGGTTCTCGTGACCCACCACATTCTGCAGTTCAAGAGATTCTACATCTTCCAATAGTTGCTTGCATGCATCTACAAACTTCTCAATTCTCAAACATCTTGAGATTGGACAAGTTTCAAAATCCCTCTTCGTGTACCTGTCTCTTCTTTGTATACCAATGCACACATCAAATCTCTGCAATTTACGAAACACAAAGCCTTCTGGGAGATGTTCACAAGAAATATCCAAAGATAGCACACCCAATTGTCGCAATGAATTAAACTCCGATAGACCTGAATAGCTTTCTTCTTCAGTTGTACTGTTGTCAGTCGCCCATTTTATTGACCTACAACCATTCAAGTACACTTCTTCTAAATTTGACAACCTTCCTATTAAATTAGGAGGGAATCCCTGTAGATTTCCACAATTTGACAACTCCAACAATCTCAGATTTTCTAAATCACCAATTTCATTCGGCAACTCAACAATTACAGATTTCTTCAAAGAAAGAATCTCAAGTGCCTCCAACTTCCCAAGAATTGAGATGTTAGAGAACTCACAGGCATACAAATTCAACGTTCGAAGGTTCATTTGAAACTGAAATGCAACCGGAGATATCAATCCATGATTCAAAGCACAAACTTTTAATGCTTTCATACCCTGCAAGAATTTACATGAAATTTCCATGCCGTCATAAACACCAAGTAAAAGAATTTTGAGATTTGGGAAAACCAATCCGTCAGGAAGTTCTGTGGTTCGATCAGTTTTGAAGGAGATTGCTGTATAATGCTTCAAACTTTCATCCTTCGGCAATGTTTCAACATCTTCGGATTTTATTGCGAAAGAATTCTCCTTTCCAGGAGAGGCTATCCACAAAGCAACCTCGCGAACCAGGTCATGCATTTTGACATGACTTTCTCCGCAATCTAGCAACAAGCAAGAGTTCTTGAGGATCTCAATCGCTGCAAGCACTTCGTTCCTGACTTCATTAATCGAGTTAGTGTCCTTATACAACTCGATCCCCCAAGAAAATCTCACCAAGTCCTCCACATAAATCTCATAATCTTCTGGAAATAAAGTGCACAACAACAAACATATCTTGGTCTCCATATTCTTCAAGTAATTAAAGCTCACCTCAAGACATAGATACGCATTTTCTTCATTAACATCTTCAATTTCAGTCAATCTACGATGTTTTAGCCTCCGGTATGCTGCTTCCCAGCCATGATAACTTTTACCTTTCAGAGCACTTCCCAGAGTAACTATAGCAATAGACAAACCCTGGCATTTATTGATAATTTGCTTTGCCATATTTTGAATAGCATCATCAGAAGAGTCATTCAGACCTGCTTTCATTGCAAATAATGTCCAAGCTTCATCGCCATCTAAACAACCAAGTGGTACCACCTGTTGACAATCCATAGAGACACATACTTGTTGAAGGCGTGTTGTTAAAAGAATCTTGCAGCCTTTATGATCTTCCCCAACTGGAATTCCGATCTTCTCCTTTAAGTTGATATATGTCCAGACATCATCAAGGATAATAAGAATCCTCTCTTCTTTCTTCAGTCTCACCCACAATTCTTGCTCTGATCTTCTTCCTTGTCCAGTCTTCATATCAAAGCCTATGTATTGTGCAATTTGATCTTGAATTGCTTCAAAGTTTGGCTTCTGAGACACAGTAGTAATCACAACTTTGTCGAACAACTTTGGTTTTTGAGCTTGAACTTGTTTCCCAACTTCACGAACCAGCGTGGTCTTGCCCACCCCTCCCATCCCCCATAATCCAATCATGCTGATATTGTCATCTTTGAGGGCTTGAACGATTTGATTGAAAGCAGTCTCTGAAGATTTCGAAACCACAAAATCCTTAGAACATAGGAACTCTACTGTGGGAAGAGTACTTGTAGCAGGGTAACCGACTCGTCCAGGTTGACCAGATTTGCTGATCGTCTCCAAAATCTCGGAGATATCCATGGTCTTCTTCTTTGCTTTCTTGCTTAATTGATACCTCCAACTCCAATTAGGACACCAATTGAGACAGCTCTTATTCTGTTGAATTTCCTTTGTTGGATTAAAATCCATAATAGTGGGCACATATGTATAATGTATATTGCTATTTTAAAGTATGACACAAAATTAAGTGACCAATTATGTTAGGCGTGTCATGGGTATTAAAATGTCATGGAAATAAAAGTGTAGATACCATAAGATGTATTTATAATTCGATGAGGGGCAGAGTTATAAATACTTAATAGTTGATTATTAAATCAACTATATAAAGAGGTAGTGGTCCCCAAGAAATAGGTCAACTTGTTTTTCTCTCCTTCCCCGTCAGAGAGTTTTACGTCAAGAGAAAATCTATCTTCTTGGAAGATCAATACCAAAGATTTGGATTTCAACATCAAGATTCAAGGTTTTCAGTCTATCGATTAATTCAGGTACGCTTCCGCAATTCAGTTTATTGTTCTTGATGATTTAACATGATAGATCCTGGGTTTAGATTTCATATTTAGTTATGATTTAATTCTAACAAAGTGGCATCAGTGCCTCGTCATGTTGAATCACTGAGAATAAATTTATTTATTTTTGGAATTATTCGTTAGTAAGGTTTTAGGTGTTTGCGGCAATTTGATTCATTAATAAGTTTTTAGGGTTTTGTATATGGTTTATCGATGGTTATTCTTCGAATCCCTTGGGTTAAGATTGAAATCTTACTTTTCTATTTCATTGGTTTTATATATATATATATATATATATATATATATATATATATATATCAATCATGTTTGATTATTAAATATCAATAGTAGTAATAAAAAGTCGCATTATCAGTGTATATATTGCTTAAGATTTTATTGCATGAGCATCAGTGCACTTCGGTTTCTTATTACTTGGATTCAGTTGGTATATATATATTCTTATGATTTATGATAATTAAATATTTAGTTTACTTATTCATAAATTTTAGGATTTTATATTTTTTATGAATTATAAAACTTGGTTGTTTTATGTAGTTCAGATCGTACAAAACCTGATTTTTGACATTAGTTTTTTAAGTTGTTCGATAAAAATAATTGTTTTTTGATATGCATATATCTTGAAAGCGAATGAAATAAGTAATGTTCGAAAATTAAACTGTTGTCTAGTTATCATGGAATTAGGAATACGGGTCTGAGTGATATCAGTAACATGTATGTTCATGATGTATAATGAAAATTAGTCATCATGCCGCCAGACTTGAAGTTTTTCATGTTATGCTTAACATAGTTACAATTTGGATTGGTTGTGCAAACCACAACATGTGATTAGTTTTATTTAAATTATTATCGTGTTTATGTTTGGTATTGATATATATATTTAGTTTTGATTTTGGAAAGCACGACATTAATCTTATAAAATTCATATCTTATTCAGTTTGAACAAGAATTTCAATTTTGATCATTAGGTTATTATGGATATATTAAAGTTTCATGTGATCATTTTATGAATTGTTCATTTATATGATACTTTTTAATTCAAGTTAAAGATTGGTTGTTTTGAATTCAACTTTTATTTTGGTAAATGCATGTTTAAGAAATTTTTGAGAAACAGTCAAAGATTTCGGTTTTTCGATTTTTGATAACCCCATTTGGACAACCTTATTCAGGTTATTTCGGAAACTTAAGTGTTATCAGAAATTTCAGTTTTGAATGTTGCATAATTTTAAATTTGGATATCGGTATATTTATATTATATATTTTAAGATAAATTAATTGAAGCATTAAGTCACCAAAGTGACCTCTATTGTAGAAATTATTTTATTTTAATATATAGAAGGTTTTGTGCATGTAAGTCGGATTATTTTAGTATTAATCGGCCCAAAGGAAGGTTAATAATTAACATTATTACATGTGCAATCGTGGTAATAAACATGTGATAATTATTGAGTTTTATATGTGAGCAATAAATCGCCCAAAGGAAGATTTGCATTTGACATGTTCTTATTATCAATGTTTGATTCTTGTACCAAGATATCACTTACAAGTTAATATTTTGTCCAAAGATGAAATATTAATGGAGTGTCCGGTATCTTGATATGAGGTTTACCTTTATTCAAATTTATTATTATTTTGGTTATCTTTTAATTTGATTGAAAGATAAAATTAAGATAAATATTTTGAAACAATTAAATTCATATTTTGGTTTCGGATGTCTAATATTTTAATGGATTAATTGAAACATAATGTCACCAAAGTGACCGCTTTTGTGTATATTAGTTTATTTAAAATATTAAAATAATTATGGGTTTTTGTAATTCATTCGTTTATTAATTGGCCCAAAGAAAAGTTAATATTTGGCAGAATTACAACGACAACTGTGGCGATAAATGTGTGACAATTATAAGGTATTTTATGTAAGCAATACGTTAGTCCAAAGATTAATCTATTGTTTGACATAGTTTATTGTCAATGTTTGATTGCTACAACAAAGAGTACCATTTACTGATTAATATTCTTGTCCAAAGACTTGATATTAATGTTGTGCTTGGTATCTTGAGGGGAACTAGCCATTATTTTGAATTTATTTGTTTACTTATGAATATTTATGTGGGCTTGATTTTATTTTATTTGCTTATTTTGTTCTATATTTAGGTAATTTATCTTTACTGTTACAATATCTGTTAAATACATTCTACACGCATGTTTAGTGAAACTAGTTTCAAGGAATAGAAAAGACACTTACATAAAGTATTTGGTTGTATGAACATAGACCTTGCACTAAGGAAGAACAACTCGCACCTCTCATGGCGGTAAGCACCCATAAAAGGGATTTTGAGAGGTGAGTTCGTTCAAATTGCATGATTTTAATGATCATAAAGTACAACATTCTAGAATTCTTTAGGAGCACAAATCTAAAGATATTACTCATACTAAGGGTTTCCTTGATAAATTTGAGAAACATTTTATTAAAAAATGTTAAGGCTATGACGTTACTTTTGACTTACTTGATGTCTATGAAGTATAAAGATCAAGGAAATGTGAGGGAGTATATTATGAAAATATTTAATATTGCTTCAAAACTTAAGGTACATAAGATCGAACTTTCTAACAATTGTTTGTTCTTATGATTTTGGTATCGCTTCCTATACAGTTTAACCAATTCAATATTAGTTACAACTGTCAAAAGGAGAAATAGACTATAAATGAGCTTATTTCTCATTGTGTTAAAGAGGAAGAAAAGTTGAAGCGTTATAAGTGTAAAAGTACTCATTCGGTTAGTGCTCATTTAGTTAGTGTCTCTAAGAATAAGGGCAATAAAAAAAATATTAGAATAAAGTTGCTAAAGGTCCTAATAAAAAAAAAACAACAATAAGTTACAAAGTATTGATTCTTTTGTATAAGTTAGGACACATGTGAAGAAATTAAACTTCAAAAGTGAGCAACTACTTCGGTTATTTTGAGTGATCCATGGGCTGTAAATTTTATGATCCCACAATAAGGATTATTTTAAGGAGAGGTTTAACATTTTTAGGATGTTGAGTTTGGAGGGAAAAATAAGGTTAGATACATTGCTATTGAGGGGAAGTTGAATTATAATTTAATTCATACTATCACTTTTAATGATGTTTAGGTTTTTACACCTATCATAATCAAGTACCTCAGCAAAACAATGTTGAACAACTCCCATTCAAGATAAGGTAATTGTTTCAGAAAAACAAACTCAACAACCTTAAAAAAAGTGTCATTAAAGATATCCACGAGAGGAAGGAGAAATACTATTCTAGATTATTACTTTGTATTTATTCAAGAAAATAAGGATAATAATGGAATGATAGAAAATGATTCAATCATTTTTTATCAAATCATAAAAGTTCTGACTCTCAAAAGTGGATTGATGTCATTCAAGAAGAGTATAAATTTATGCAAGACAATAAAGTTTCGGAACTTGTCTCATTATGTGAAGGTGCAAACCAATTGGTTGTAAATGGATATTTAAAACCAAGAGGGATGCAAATGATAATGTGGACAAGTATAAGGCATGTCTTGTATCTAAAGGATATACTCTAAAAGAAGACATTGATTTTGTGGAGACTTTCTCTCAAGTTTTATTGAAAGAATCTTTTAAGATAATCATGACGCTTATTGCTTATTTTAATCTTTAGCTATATAAGATGGATGTTAAGCTTGTGTTTTTCAATGGTGACATTGAAGTAACAAATTATATGGTACAATCATAGATTTGTGTCTAATGATACAAGAACAATTATATGTAAATTAAAGAAATCCATCTATGAGCTTAAGTAGGACTCTCATTAATGAAATTATAAATTTCATATTGATTATCTCATTTGGTTTTGAGATAAATTTGGTTGACAATTGTATGTACTACAAGTTCAGTGGGAGTAAACCAAGTGATACTCATATTGCTAAAGAAGACAAATTTAGTCTTACTCAATGCCCTAAAAGTAACCTTGAAATTATAATATATATACACACACACAAAAGATTTCATATGCATAAGCTATTGATAATCCATTCATGTTCAAGTATGTATGTGTTCGAATATTGCATACATTGTTAGAATGTTAGACATATATTAAGAAAATTTAGTATGAACTATTGGATAGCAGCAGTAGGGTTATGGGATATCTTTAGAGAACAAAAATTACATGCTCACGTATCGGAGTTCTGGTAAGTTAGAGATCATCAGGTTTCTGGACTTGATTCTATTAGAATATTGATGCAAAAAAGAATTTTGTCACATGGGCTGCTAATTATAGACTGAACATAAAGACCACTTCGGTTATTTTGTGACAATAAATATGCACTCATTTATTCTATAAACAATAGGAACACTTTAAATTTGAAGCACATAAATATTAAGTTCCTAGTTGTTAAAGAAAATTCAGAGTGGTTGTATGTCTATAGAGCATCTTTGGTACAAACTCCATAATTGCGCGCTTATTAAGAAACCGGCACCTAGGTCTTTCATGAGCACACTACTCATGTGGGTGTAATGTTATTTAAGGATATTGGTTTTTGTGGGAGTTTGTAATTTTGAAAAAATGCTCATTCGTTTTAGACACAATTTGGTTACTTGACTTAAGGATATTTTAAGATTATTTTCTACAGAAATAAAGTTCTTTTGGTTTATGCACACTCTGAGTTCAGTAAAGTTTGATCTCGCTAAGGTTTAGGAGGACCAGTTGGAAATAGACATGTTTGGTTCACATTTTATGTAATTTTCCATGCTACGCATCCATGATTGATCTATGTCATTTGACTATATTTGTATACGTGACCATTGATGGGTCTTGTTATGATTGATACGACAAAGACTGCTTTGATCCTATATGGATATAGTTGATGGACGAGATTGTTACAGAATACCTATTATATAATAGCAAATTTTTGAGCTCATAAGGTTATACATTTGTCAGGAAACATATATTGCCCAAGTGGGAGATTGTTGGATTAAAATCCATAATAGTGGGCACATATGTATAATGTATATTGCTATTTTAAAGTATGACACAAAATTAAGTGACCAATTATGTTAGGCGTGTCATGGGTATTAAAATGTCATGGAAATAAAAGTGTAGATACCATAAGATGTATTTATAATTCGATGAGGGGCAGAGTTATAAATACTTAATAGTTGATTATTAAATCAACTATATAAAGAGGTAGTGGTCCCCAAGAAATAGGTCAACTTGTTTTTCTCTCCTTCCCCGTCAGAGAGTTTTACGTCAAGAGAAAATCTATCTTCTTGGAAGATCAATACCAAAGATTTGGATTTCAACATCAAGATTCAAGGTTTTCAGTCTATCGATTAATTCAGGTACGCTTCCGCAATTCAGTTTATTGTTCTTGATGATTTAACATGATAGATCCTGGGTTTAGATTTCATATTTAGTTATGATTTAATTCTAACATCCTTTTCTAAAGTTTCCACATCCGACAGTGTTGCGTCTACCTTAGATTGCAAGCTCCGTACATCATCTTCAACCTGTAGAAGTTGTCCTTCAGCATCCTCAATCTCATGTTGTAGTCGAGCTCGTGCCATTGTAAGTTCACCTTTTCTTTCCCTGAGCTTTTCAACATTGTCATGAAAGCGACGGACATAATCAAGCTGACGTCCTACCGGCTTCACCACACAGTCCACAACCAATGCTCCCACGGAGTTAGAAACAGCATATTCGCAAAATCCACAGCCCATCCTGGACAAGCTCAAATCGAAGTTGAACACTGGGGGGTATAAAAAGAAACTAAAAGAATTAGACAATGTTGATGAACACACCAAGCAAGGTGAAGACAATTGGAAGTAGGAGAATCTATTGGTTTTTCTTCAACTCGAGGAGCTAAAAACACAACACCAAGCAAGGTGTGTGCGGAGATGCGGATGGAATCCATTGATCATATTGTACGTCACTGCCCAATCGCAACTGAGATTTGAGTAAGTTCGGGTACCGACAGATAGACTATTTGAGTTTTTGTCCATGAGCTTCTCTGATTGGCTTAAGGTGAATTAGACAAAGCCTGCGCATTTTGGGTTAGAGTGGCCTCATTGGGATATGTTTTTTGGTTTGGTTCTATGGATTCTCTGGAAACATCAGAATATGTGTGTTTTTGACCCGGCTAAGTGTGCTGAGTTCACTGTCTGGGAGGAATGCCAACGGGTGTATGAGCTATGTTGTCTGGCACATTCGAGTAGGGGGCTACCGACCCAGGTTGGACATTCAGGTGATACACACGGACAGGGTTGGCAACCGCCTCAGGAGGATTGGGTGAAGATCAATGTTAATGGTTCTAGGACATCTCCTTCAGGGCTCGCCTCATGTGGAGGGGTCTTGCGTAATGATAATGGGGATTGATTAGTTGGGTTTAATAAATTTGTGGGGATTCTCCAATTCTTGAGGCTGAGTTATGGGGGGGGTTATTGAGGGTTTGCGGTTGACCTGGGCGGAAAGATATCGTCGTATTATACTTGAGGTGGATAGTTTGGATGTAGTGAGGGCCTTGGATAAAAGGAGCGGTTACAATGGCTTGGCTTCAGCGACTCGTGTGATTGGTGAATTGGTTGATAGACCTTGGGAGGTTCGGATATGTCATGTTCGGCGTATGGCGAATAAGGTTGCGGATAGATTAGCCAAGATGGCTAGGGGGCACGATGTTAATTACTTTTCTGAGGGGGCTTGCTCGACTAGTGTTTTACGGACTCCACCGACTGAGGTTATTGCATTATTCAATGATGGCTTGTTCCTCGATATGGGTCGAGTTTGATTTTGTTTCGTTTGTTTGGAATTTTATCGCTCTGTAAGTACTATCAAGTGTACTCTTTTCCCCCATTAGGTTTAGGAGGGTTTTTTAACTAGACACTTGGTAGTACGGGTTAATTACCTTTCTTCTATTTATCAAAATGGATTAGAATATTTTCACAAGTGGTTTTACTATCAATGTAGGGGAATGGAGAAAAATATTTTTTTTTTAAATTTTAAATTATATATATTGATTTATGAATTAATTCAAATATTTTACTAATTTTAAATTAGATATATTGGTTTATGAATTAATTTTTCTCAAACAATTAAAATCTTAATATAAAAGATTCATAGAGTAATCAAACTTTTCTATTTCCAATAAAAAATATTTTTATTTGCTTCAACTTTAATTTTTTTTAACTAAAAAATTGGAAGATAAAGTTTTTATAAATCCACTTTTTTCAAAGAAAAATTGTATGAAAGAGATGTTTAATTTTTTTGGTATGAGTCAAGGTATCCACCGTCGATAGAAGTGATTAATTTCTTCGCTGCATGAGTTCTAATTAAGAGGTATACGGTTAGCCATGAAATTGTATGAAAGAGTTGTTTAAATTTTTAATCCAACTTTTTAATACTTTTTTAATCTCTCAAAATTTTAACTTCTCAAATTTCATTTCTCGTCAAATAATTAAAACCATTTCTAAAATAGTTACCTCACACACAGATGATAACATTCTCACTTACCACTTCAAAATGAAGTAATAATTCCAAGAATTTGGTTGTGGAAAAAGAAAACCAAACACTTGTTTAGCTCTGATCTCCTTCAAGAAAAAAAATTGCAAGAAATTATTAGATCAACAAATAACAATATATATACGTTTACCTTCAAAATCAAACTACAGTTGGTGCTGAGAAGATCCTCCGCTACTTGAGAGTAATCGAAAGGAAATTGATGTTTTTTTTTTTTTTTTTGAGAAAGCAAGTAAAGTTGAACACAAGAATGAAACTTGAAGATTGGAGGGAAATATGAAACAAGAGAAGTCAAGCTTGCACAGAAGCCTTCACAAAGACAAGACAACTGGGTTTTGAAGGGTTTTGGTTTGGAAGTTTAGTAGACAAATGATTTGTGTTATGAGATTATGGGAAAATGCAGAGAAAAGCTTCAACAGATAACAATATTGAAATTGGATCCAAATTATGGTGTCTTTATTTCATTTCATCTTTTCAATTGTGTTTTAGTGGGTGGGAAAGGGGAATCTTCCTTGCAACTTGCTGCTTTGCCAATGGCCCATACATTTATTCGCAATTATTTACCGACATGAAAAAAAAAACATTCCAAAAAAAAGACGACTTAAAAAAATATGGTAAATTACAGCTTAGGTTATTTACTTATTGGTTTATTAACAAATAAGCCATTCCTCTTCTAAAAGTAGCAAAGTAATCACTTATTATAAATCTAAGAATAAATATATCACTTTTCTTCTTAAAGTAACAATCCAGATAGACCACTTCATTTAGGAAATGACTTAAAAAATAGGGTTAAAATCTTAACCCTTCATATTTGTCATTATGTCATTAGATTGTCAGTTGTCTAGTAATGAAGTGACTGTGTCTGTCGAGCTCTCACATCTGCTGATTATCATATTGATGGACAACAGCGTGGAGTGTGGTAAGTGGTCAGAGGATGTGTCAAGATGGTGCAAGGTCGAAATTTTTAAATATGAAGGGTTAAGTTTATTAAATTATTTTAAATCAGGGTCAAATTAATAGAATGTATAAGTTTTGGGAACTAAAATTGTTATTATACCATGTCGTTGTTTCAATTTTAATTTGTCACAAGATTTTAATTTTGCGACATGTTTATTCATAAACATATAATTAAATAAATAAATTATTACTTTTAGAAGAAAATAATTTTTTATTAAATCTATAATTGAGCGATTCTGGAAAAAGAATAATATATTTGTTCTTGAACATATAATTAAATGACCTCTAATACATTTTATCAAAAATAAAATAAAGGGTAAACTATGTCGGGTACCACCAAACTATTAGGGGTGACCCGTTTATACCACCAACCTTTTAATTGGTCAAAATTTGCTACCAAATTTTATTTTTC
Organism: Hibiscus mutabilis; assembly: GCA_019671005.1. Classification (NCBI taxonomy): domain Eukaryota; kingdom Viridiplantae; phylum Streptophyta; class Magnoliopsida; order Malvales; family Malvaceae; genus Hibiscus; species Hibiscus mutabilis. Next base: position 10,056,785 of record CM033741.1, read on the forward strand.
GACTCGTTTATACCACCCGAGCCATTAACTCCTTAACAGCCTGATGGCTTGGATGATAGACCAAAACGACGTTGTTTTACTGGAGAAAAATATGAAAAATTATGCATTCAATGGGATTTGAACCTATAACCATTAAAATCAAAGGCAACCTCTTAACCACTAAGCCAACTTAACATCTTTATTTTGTCTTCAACACAAATAACATATATTCTAAACTACAGTTGAGACTAATTTAATTTAATTTATTATATAAATATTATAAATAATATTAATATACATATAATAATATATTAATATATATAACTAATAAATAAAATATTTATATTAAATAAAAATTTATATTATAAATATTAATAAATAAATAAATAATATATTGTTATAAAAACTAATATTAAAAAAACCAAAATTTAGAAAATTTACAAAAAATCTCAAAATCCACCAAAACATTAAATTCTAACCTACAAACCCTAAAACCTTAATTCATAAACCCTAAACTCATTAGCAGCCAAAATGGATGGATTTGAGGTTTAAGTTTTAGGGTTTTGGTGATTATTTTAATTTTGGAAATTTTAGATTTTTTTAAAATCAGTTTTTTAGTTTATATAATAACATATTATTTGTTTATATATTTTAATATTATTTTATATGAATAAAATTTTAGGGTTTAAGCTTTATAGTTTAGGGTTAGGGTTTATAGGTTTGTGGTTTAAGGTTTTGTTGGATTTTGGGCTTTTTAGAAATTTTGGGACTTTGAAAATTAGTCTTTTAGCTTTTATAATAATATAAAAAATATCTATATATTTTTATTTTATTTATTCTTTATATACTAATATATGTATTCTAAAATATTTATATTAGAAATAATATATTTATATTGTTTATATAGAGTAATATTATTTATATGATAAAATATACTTTAGAATATATATTATTTGTGATGGAAACAAAACAAATATATTATGTTGGCTTAGTAGTTAGAATGTTGTCTTTGATTCTAAAGGTTTTAAGTTTAAATCTCATTGAGTGCATAATTTTTTATATTTTTTTCTAGCAAAACGATTTCATTTTGGGCAATTTAGTATCAAAATAATCGTACCAAAATGATGTTATTTTGGTCTAGCATTTAAGCCATAATTTTACATTAGATTTGATGATACGAGACATAGAGGTACCAATTAAAAGGTTGATGATATAAATGAGTCACCTCCAATAATTTAGTGGTATCAGACATAAGGCATAAAATAAAAGTCAATGTTAAAAATCATGGATCTCAATAACCTCCAACAAAAGTTGGAGCAAAATCAGTGGGCACTCTTTTTTCCCTTTCGTGGTCCAATATTGAGTCTTTGATTTTAGTGTTGGTGACGGTACATTTGTAAGATTCGTAAAAAAGAAAATCCATAAATTTTACATTAGATTTCAATATAATATTTTTTTAAACAAACGATTAGTGTTAATGTTAAGAAAAAAAAAAGCAAGTGAATTAAATGGATCATGAGGATCAATCTTAAGAATCAATTTTACCCTAAATTAAATTTTAAGCCTGAACAGTAAACTTTAAATCCTAAACTTTAAACTCCAAAAATACATTCTACCCTAAATTTTTTAAACTCTAATCATAAACCCTAACCTTAAATCTAAACCATAAATTTAATTTTTTTAGTATAAGACATAAATAAAGACACCAAAAAGTATATAAGATTTCTATTTATATAATTTTATCGGCCAAAAATTATCTTTGGTGATGATTTAGGAATAAATTTTGTTGATTATATGTGATCTCTTTAAATAATGCAATACAGTACAATAGTTTATTTAAAAATAACAAGGCATAAAGTCAAAAAATGCCTCTAATATTTGATTGAATAGTCTTTTGGTTCCTATTCTTTTTTTAAATCAATTTAACCCTCAAAGTTTTATTTTTGGTCTAAATGGCCCATATGTGGATGCAAACCTGTTAGTTAATTGACGATAAACAACTTGAAATGACTTTACAAAATGACGCGTCAAAAGAAAAACTATTTTATATTTTATACAATTTTATAAAAATATTTTTTATTGATGTGTCATTGTGTAAAGTCCGCATATTTGTCTATATGACGTTGCTATCGCGGTGTGCAATGGCATGTAAGTTTGTCACGTCATTTCAAGCTGTTTATCGTCAGTTGACTAATAGTTTTCATTCGTAGAATGATCATTTTGACCCAAAATGAAACGTTGGGGTTAAATTAGTTAAAAAAAACAAATAGAGGTTCAAATGACTATTCAATCAAACGTTAGGAACATTTTTTGGCTTTATTCCAAATAATAATTATCTCAAGCTTTTGGTTTAAAGATTAAAAAATTATAATTATTTAAAACGAAATGAATTTTATTTTTATTTAACTTATAATTATTTTTAATACTTTATAATATGAAAAAAATGATATTTTATATTTAAATCAGCAAAAATAATATAATTTTTTGAAGAAAAAACATCAAAACCGATAAACTTCGTTAATTCAAATAATTAGAATTGGTTCAGTTCAATTATCTTTAATATTCAATTTAGTTTCGGATTGAGTTTTTAAAAATTAGAATAATGGTAAAAAAAAAAACAAAATGGAAACCGAATGTTTACAGCTCCAATTTATTAAAACCCCATTTAAAAAATTAAAAATTCTATCTATAATGCCACTGATCTCTGCCATTTGATAAAAAAAAGTCCTCGTAAAATTCCATATATATATTTTTATTTTTAAAAAAACCGGTAAAGGAATCCGACCCGGTAACCCGGAATGGCGGCATACAGAGCGGGTGACGACTACGATTATTTGTTTAAGGTGGTGTTGATCGGAGATTCGGGTGTCGGGAAATCGAATTTGTTGTCAAGATTTACGAGAAACGAGTTCAGCCTTGAATCAAAATCTACAATCGGAGTCGAATTTGCCACCCGAAGTATTCGGGTCGAGGATAAAATCGTTAAGGCCCAGATTTGGGACACCGCTGGACAAGAAAGGTATATTTTAAAACTTCACTTTTATCATTACTCCCGTTTCTCATTTGCCTTGTTTTGGTAATTTGGTTAATGGAGTTCTGGAATTTGATAGATTTGAGGAAAATGAAGTATTTTCTTTGTCGATGCAACTGCATTAGATTGGTACAATGCTTGGAATTTTGGATTTTTTAGGCTGTTTGGTTGTTGAGTAAAATGTAGGAAAATTATACTCAAGTAGTTCTCATCTTTCCATTTTGTTTGTTTAGTTCTATTTTTATAAGTTTTTTATAATGAAAATTTGAAGCGTTGATCCATCAGTGAAAAGGTGGAATAACCCTACTTCTCTTATAAGTCATAGTTGAATCATGTTTTTTTTCACAAAAATGGATTGCGTTTTTTCGTCAGTTTTCTAGCCTAGTTCTAATTTTGAAGTTCTTTACGTTATTCTGAAATTTCAGACATTATTAGCTGTCTGTTTCAGTTATGATACATGCCCTGTATCTGTAACCTTAGATACCTGGACTTGTATGAAAGCATACGTTGCTTTAACTCTTGTGTAACGTGAATGAGGCTGGAAGAAGGCCTGTGTTGCATAAACTTTCAATTTTCTACATTGACAGACCTAATGCCTTTTCAAATTAAATAAAATCTGCGTCGATGGCTTGTAGAGCATGAATGAAAGAAAGTTCTGTGCTGTCTCTCCTTGAAATGAAGTGTCTTGGGGGCTGAATTTCCAATCAACTGTGCCACATTTTATTATATAAATTGCTTGGTTGATAATGAAATGTCTTTAGCGCCATGAATTAGTGAAGGGGAAATCATAAAACTGCAGTTCTTGCTTGTACTTCTCTTTGATGATGAGAAATCAATAGAAGATTCTGATTTTAAATCTTGCCCTACTTGCAGTGTTATTGGTGTAAAACGAAATATAAATAATTTTCTATCGCCACTTGAGTTGCGAATTCCTGATGTACAGTTTCTCTTGTAAATGGAAGTGTTTTTATAAGCTTTTCATGAGTTGATTTCTTGTATTCTTTTCTAGATACCGGGCAATTACAAGTGCATACTACCGAGGTGCTGTTGGTGCATTGCTCGTCTATGATGTTACTCGACGTGTCACATTTGAGAATGTTCAGAGATGGCTAAAGGAACTACGAGATCATACGGATTCTAGTATCGTGATTATGCTCCTTGGTAACAAGGCGGACCTGCGACACTTGTTTGCTGTTTCCACTGATGATGCTAAGGACCTTGCCGAGAGAGAAAATACCTTCTTTATGGAGACATCTGCTCTTGAATCTATGAATGTTGAGGATGCATTAACTGAAGTACTAGCTCAAATATATCGTGTGGTCAGTCGAAAAGCACTCGAAGCAGGGGGTGATCATACAGTATTGCCTAAGGGACAAACCATCCATGTCGGATCTAGGGATGATGTTTCAGCCGTCAAGAAAGACGGTTGTTGTTCTGGGTAATTGTTTTGATGATTTCGAGTGTCCAAATTTTCTCCCTTGATTTTTCATCTCATTAAGCACAAGACTTTCCTCACTATCCTATGATCGTTGAGCTTTCTCGAGATTCAACGTGGAAGTTGAAGAAAACAATGTGTCTCCCGGATCTGCTTCATTCAATGTCTGATCCTTTTTAATGGTTCATTAGGGTGTTCATCTTCCTTCTGTAATGTTCCATTTCACAGTTTTGGTAGTTTTTGTTGTACTTGATTGCTTTAGAATACGTAGTTTGTTCATTTTAAATTATTTTCATTTTATTGAGGATAATAAATTTTAAAATAGCTATAATAACATTCATATACATATTTATCAACACTTCATATGTTCCTTTGAAATTTCTTTGGAGTGCATGAGTAATTAGTACACAAATCAGAATGATATTAACGGTTTATGTTTAAGATGCATAATTGTTTTAAGATTGGAACATGAATTATTAAACCATAAAACTTGAACATAAATCATAAACCTTAAATTGAATCATTAAACCCTAAAACTAAAACGTTTGTACATTTATAGAATAATTACCCATATATTAATTAGATTAATGCATGATAAATATTATAATTAAATTTTAAGCAAATAAATTTGAATTTGAATTAGAAAAAGCAATGCAAAATATGGAGTAAAATTAGACATGACATGGTGCAAAATATAAGTAGTATAGAACGGACGACACACGTTACTACATATTATTATATATCATTAACTTTTTTTAATAATTTTTAAATAAATTTTAAAATTCTTAAAGACTTAAAATGCATTTCGTTGTGTTTTAAAACAAAAGTAAATTTTGGGTTGAATAACCCTTGAGCCGCTAGATCAAATCATCATCGTGTTTTGAACCAAACTCTGCATTTTTAATCTTCCTGCATGTTTTGTCCTTTGATTTTGTCTGGGGAAATCATTGAGTCTGTCTCAATGCTTTAAATCTTCTTCAGATTGTACTTTTTATTTTGTTATTTTCCACCAAGACTCTTGCATAGGGGTCCATCGCCTAATGTTGGGCGATGAATAGATGTACAAATAGTACAGGTATACATGTCACATAAATAATAGTGTGAGTGAAATCGTCTCCATAAAAATTGAAGTGATTCAATTCAAAGCAATTGTACTTAAAGTAGACAAAAATTAAACAATGTAATGATTTATGGTTGACACAACTATAAGGATAAAGAGAACTTAGTTTACTGAGAACTGAGAGTCAAGAGATAAGTTAAACAATTTCACACACGCAATAAATGATCAGGATGATAAAGAGGTTGAGTTTATTGATAAATTATATGTTTTACTTTAATGAACTGTTGGACAAAATATTGCTCGACAGAGTTTACTAATATGTCCATCAACTACTCCTAGGAGAGACTAGATAATAAAATGTTAAAGTAATATTTTTCTGTGTAAACCCTAACAGGTTATTATTTATTAAACTTTACTCTTTTTTGTCGTTGAAACTCTACCTTGTTACTAAGGTGAGTTAGGGTTTAAGCTTTTCAGCATAACCTCATTGTTCATTTAGATTTAGTCTAAGGATTCGTTCAGCATTGCTTAAAGAATGGGCGTTTGGCACTCAAACGCTGAAGCATTGTTGAACGGCTCCTTCAACGCCGCGTTGCCGCCGTTTTTTCTTAATTTTATGCCCCAAACACTGACTTTTTCATCATGGCCGCTTTTTCACCGCAAATGGTGAGGATAAGTGTAGCTAAGTGAAGCCTAAGTCTTCTGATATTAGACAACAAATTAGGTTATGACCAATTTTTAAAAGCTTTTACTAACCTAAGCAAGTGCAACAACGAACAAAGCAAGTAGATAAAAGAAATGATGTAACATTCATAAAAAATAAAGCATAATCATCCGCAATAAACTCAAGTCAAAGTAAATCAGTTCATGATTAGGCACGAATCATCCATCACAAAGTATCTAAGAAACATTTTTAACAAACAACAATGAAATACATAAAAACGAATTTTTAAAGACTCAAAAAACCCTTTCTTGAATTAACGAGTTGAATGTGAAATTTCTCAAGCTTCTCAAGTTTTTTCTGATAGTTTGATCTGCCTTGGGGAACTTTCTTGCACTCAACAATGATGAACTTTCTTGTGAAATTTCTCGCGTTATCTCCAAAAAATTATCTCTTTTATAAATACGGTCATTTTTGTCTTTATATAGTATGGTCTTCTAGGGTTTACTGCTCTCAACCTTGATAAATGACCTAAGAAATATTCCCTTACACGTGCACAGAATAACGATTGGCAGGAAAACCATTTGATGAGTGTACGAGTGCAAATTTCCTGTTTGTCCTTTAATTTCTGGAATTGTTGTCAGCATTTTCTCACTCCTCATCCTCAAATTGCTACTACAAATCATCTCTCTCTCATTATACATGAAAACCTACAAAGACAACCACTCACCTTCCTCTCATCGTATCATCAATAAATAATTTTTAGAGCACGAATGTAAATTCTAAACATGTACGCTAAATACAACTATGAAGACTCGAACCAAATAATAACCTAAATAAAAGAGCATGAAATATATTCCTTAACACCTCACCATTGAGCTAGGTTAGAAACTTATTAAAATTTCATCAAAAACTTACATTTAAGTTATACACCACTTGTAAATTATATTTAAGTTAAAATAGTGTTTTTAACTCATGAATAATTAGTAATACTAGAAAACAGATTCCAAAATCATACTTGTCCCCGTCTAGAAAGAAAAGACTCCTCTCTAATAACCCATAAATTTCATTCGGAATTTTCTTCTTTATTGTTGATGGTAATGTTGAAATCCTACAACTTGGGGAAAATCCTATCTATATCTGTTGCAATGGCAAGAGCATCATTTTGAACCTTGGCAATCCCTCCTTTTGGCTGCTCAATCAATCTTTAACTCCATAAAAATAAAGCAACAAATAAGCTAAAAAGGTTGCAATTGGCCATAGTTTTAAAATTTAAAAAAAAATCCAGAAGCATTAATCACCTGTTTCCCAATAACACCAAATCATTTGCTTGGAAAAAACCGTTCACTACCCCCCACAAAATAGACACTTTGACAGAAGTGGGTTATGGGGTGTTTGGTAGAAAAAAACTTTTTGAAGAGTTTTTAATTTATTTGGATACAAATAGTTGATTGATAGTTAAATTTTTTATTTTTAGTGTTTGATAAATAACTTTTTGAAGATAAATTATATTATAGGTCATTCCCGCCACGTCATCTATGAGACCAACCAATAAAAATCACCCATCTCATTATTTTTTGTTATATTTTTTACCTAGTGAATCTTTACTCATATATACCGTAAATCAATTTTAAAAACAGTTTTTACTAGGTGAATATTCACTTGGCAAAAATATGACATGGAAAAAATAATGAGATGGGTGATTTTTATTGGTTTGTCCCATAAATAACGTGGCGGGAATGACCTATGATATAATTTCTCCTTTTTAAAAGAGTTGATTGTGCAAAATAAGTTGAAAGATGAAATGCTGAAAAATTCAATGGATTGGAAGAACTGATTTTCAAAATAAGATGTTAAATAACGTATTTAACCTTGCTATTTCCGTAATTACTCATTGCCATAAATATTAATTTATTTTATTATTCTAACGATGAATTAGTGAAATTTTATTTTATTATTCTATTTTTTAGTTGTAAATTTTCAAGTACATTTTAATTAAAAAAATAATATAGCAAAACATGAAAGTAAAGAAAAAAAAATAGTGCTAGCATTTAATACAAATTTTTCTTTTATATAGCTGATTTTATTTTCATCTATCATAATTTGAAGAGTCAATATGTTTCACACTTAATTAATAGGGCAGAGCCCAATATTGCAAGGTGCGGTACAAAATAAAGGCTACTGCAACCTAAAACTTGAATATATTATTAATTACCAATTTAACATCAAAATACCAGCGATAACCCTAAGATTTATTTATAAATATATAATCCAAATTCTACTGCAACCTAAAACATTATCTATTCATAAAGATTTATTAATTAATTAAATTAAATTAAATTATCAATCTCCTCCTCTCATTAGAATATATTTTGCATAATCCAAATTCTACTCCAACTTGGATTTTCATTTTATATAAACAGAAACAGGAAACTTTGATCTCCCATATTCACTCACGTTTCTTAGTATAACCTTAAACCCTTTGTTTGATCAAACCCTTAATCCTCTGTCTCTAAGAATCCATCAATGGCTGTGTGCAATAGCTTCCAAGATTTCCATTCAATTCCGGTCACAAAGCCGACTACGGGAAAGTGGCGAAGTTCGCGCATTCTACCACAGGATTATATTTGTCATCGTAGCCATGTCGGTGGACATTCTATTCGACATTGTCATGTTAACGGTGAACCTGAATTTGATAGAAGTGTTTTAAAGGCATCTGAATCGAGTTCCAAAAATTCTGGAGTTTTATATGCTTCGACTCCGACTTTATGCAGCTGTAGTTCCAAGGCTGGTTGTGTTTCTCCAGTTTATCCAGTCTCCCTACCAATTAAATGGTGTATATGGAAAAAGCCAGAGATAGGATGGATAAAATTAAACACAGATGGATCTGTCAGTGAGGGATACGCGGCTATTGGCGGTTTACTTCGAGACCACGAGGGTGGGCCATTATGCGCCTATTTCACTAAAACCCTTGATAAGAATAGTTTCATGGTAGAACTAAGTGCCATATGGAGGGGTCTTCATCTCGCCTTAAGTCTAGGCATTAGAACAATATGGATCGAATCCGATTCATTGAGTGTGGTAAAAACAATTAATGGACAACAGCCAGGTGGTCCGAGTAGTGGTTGCTATTTAAGTAAAATACGAAAACTATTAGCTAACTTTGATGACTATCGCGTGACACATACAAGGCAAGATTTACTTCAGACATTAATTTAGGTTTTGGTTTTATGATCAAAAGGAAGACAAGCAAGCAATATGAGCGTATTAGTAGTTTAGCTGAGTTTGATCATTGTAATATGCTATCATGTGTAATGCTACTGCTGTCATGCAATTTACTTATAATATTTTTCTTTTGCAACAAATATGTTCCTGTTTTTGAATTTCATCATACAACAAAGACAAAGTTTCTTATGCACTTCATTCTTACAAATTGCCACAAGAATGAACGTATTGGTAGTATTAATGTATATGAATCTGTAAATATTATCCGTTTCCTTCAACAAATAACTATTTTTAAAAAAATAAAGAGAACCTCAAATAGAGGTACCAAAATTTATTTTAAGAATGTTTTCTTAATTGTAGTGACGCCAGTAGTTTGATATTAGTCTATCTTTAAAACTGTAAAACTTGTTTCACAAGTTATAAACCTGTAGTTCTCCGCTGTCTTAACAGTAATCTGAATTCAAGTCGGGAGAGACGGAGTTAGGATCAAATATTAGAAGAGACTATGGACTAATTATGTATTTAAATTTAAAAATTGAGAGGGCAAAACCTAGTTAATCAGTGTTTAAAGAAACCAGAATTCCACTTCACTTTGGGGACGTTCACAGTTCACTTGCCTGTCATTTGGCTGATTGATGAACTTGCATTCGTTTATGAACAAACTATTCATAGCTCCCTCAAAAGTTAAAACCTTTACATTAGAGGCTATCATGTATTTATGTACTCTTGAAACCCACGGCATGACTGAATACGTATGAACCGACAAACTCTAAGATGTTGCAACAACAATGATGCCAATCAAGCTACACCAGTCAGCACTTGTTCGTTAATGCCTTGTTGCCAAGTAAATGTAGATGAAGCTGCGTGTGTTTGAGTAGAAATCCAGACTTCAGGTTCCTAGGGGAACGTTGTTTACTCGATTTTCTGGGGTATTTGGAAATGCCAAGTTTTTCAAGGAAAAACAACCCTAGCTTGGGAGGTCCACTAAATTTGGGATATCCTATTCTCCCCTAAATTTGGGATTAGTAGTTGGATGCTCCACTATTCTTATAATTGCATATGTGAAATATTGAAAAAGAACGTAATGGGCACCTTATATGGCTCTCTTCTTCTGTTCCAAGTTTCTGCAGGATCCTTTGGCATGTCTTCAAATAATACTGCATAAGATTAATAGTATATCTATTGACCATCATAAATGTTTACAGATATAAGCTTAATTCACATCTTTTGAACCTGCAGTACTTATACCAGTTCATCATGTAGATGTTTATGAGCATCATTATATGAAAACTTGTTCACCGCACGAATGAAATCAACAGATGACATCTGCTAAGAGCCTAAAAGCATGAACTGTAGTCTTAATTTAGGGGATAGTGTTGATTCTCCATATGATGATCAACAGAAATTAAAAATTAGTTCCGACGCATGAGATGTCTCCTAAGCGCATGCCCGAGAGACTCATCGTTAGGTCTGACATCAATAGATGCTTCAGCCACACATCGGAAATCAATTGCATTTTCTTATAGGAGAGTGCACTTATTATGTACACATGCCTGTGCAAACTCTGATTCACTGTTGTATGAGTTACAATGAGATTGCTAAGTGTAATTATTCCCTTCTTATTTCTTATGTTTACTTTATCACAACTTTCTATATGTTTTCCTGAAATTGGTTTAGAGACTTTGACTTGGCAATTCGGGTATTCATTTCGTGTTCGTGTAATTTCTCGTGTCATATTCATGTTTAAGGTATTCTATAGCTATAGTTTTTGATGGGCTGAATTTGTGTATTATAGGCTGGCATTTTTACATATTCATGTTCTTTCTCTTGATTTATCTTGTGTTTGTGGGTCGTCCCGCTTTGCCACGAATCCCACTTCAAACCTTGTTAGTATAACAAAAATTGATATTAAAAGTAAATCCATGCTTGAAAGATTATTTTTTTTCGAAGAGAGGAAAAGAAACTTCTATATATTTAATTTACTTGATTATAGTTTCCTAACTGGTAGCTGGTGACACATGTAAGTGATTGGTACATTAAATTTATTGAGTTAAATTAAGATTATGATTAAATTGATAGAATATGTAAGTAAAGTGGATTATAGTTCGGTGATCAAAATAGAATAAACTAATAATTTATGACCTTAGAGGTAGTTTACCCTTTAATTATTTGAATATATAAGGTTAATTTCTTATATGAATGATGTTATTTTTTGAGTTAAAATACGTTTGGAATCTAACTTTCATAGAATGGTTGATTACAAAGAATATAAAGAAATATACTAAACAGTAACCCTTCGCGTGTGCGTGGTCTTTCTTTTCCATTTCAAGATATGGGTAAGCTTAATGCTTCTCTGATTCTTCCTTGTGTTGTCAATGCTGGAAGGTATCTTTCTAATTTCCATTCTTCCTTTTGTTCTTCTGTTAACCCCTTTGCTACCCACATCAAAACCCTAAGTAAGAAATCCATATCTGTTAGTGGAAAGGCTAAAAACTACCATGGCTTCGAAACTGTTGATGATGCTTTGATTGTTTTTAACAAGATGATCGCCAAGTTCCCAAAGCCTTCTATTGTGGAATTCACTAAATTATTAGCCGCCGTTGTTAGGATGAAACATTATGCCATTGTCGTTTCTATGTGTAGGAGGATGAAATTACTAGGAATTTCCCATAATGTTTATTCTTTGAACATCTTGATTAATTGCTTTTGCAAATTAGGTGAGATTGGTTTTGGATATTCTGTTTTGGGGAAAATGCTCAAGTTAGGTGTTGAACCTACTGTTGTAACTTTCTCCACTTTGATTGATGAACTCTGCAAGCAAAGTAAGATTTCTCAGGCTGTGAGTTTGTTTGATGAAATGGTTGAAAAAGGGTATCAACCTGATTTAATTGTTTACAGTACACTTCTTAATGGTTTGAGTAAGATCGGCAGTGCTGATAAAGCTGTTAGATTTCTGAGCATGATGGAAGGAAGAGGTTTTGAACCCGATATTGTTGCATACAACACGGTCATCGATTGCCTTTGTAAGAGTGGGTTGATAAAGGAGTCTCAATCTCTTCTCTGAATTGAAGGTTAAGGGCGTTAAACCAAATACCGTTACTTACAGTTGCTTAATTCATGGTATGTGTAATTCAGGCCAGAACAAGGAGGCAACAAGGCTGTTGAATGAAATGGTGGATAAGAATATTTCACTTAATATTGTTACGTTTGGTATATTGATTGATGTACAGTGCAAGGAAGGGATGATTTTTGAAGCTGTAGATACCGTTGAGACAATGAGGAAGCAAGGCATTGAGCCTAATGTTGTCACGTATACCACATTGGTTGATGCGCTTTGCAAGGAAGGAATGGTGTTTGAAGTTGAGCATATTGTTGACACAATGATAAAGCAAGGTATTGAACCCAATATTATTGCATACAACACGGTCATCGATTGCCTTTGTAAGAGTGGGTTGATAAAGGAGTCTCTCAATCTCTTCTCTGAATTGAAGGTTAAGGGCATTAAACCAAATACCGTTACTTACAGTTGCTTAATTCATGGTATGTGTAATTCAGGCCAGAAGAAGGAGGCAACAAGGCTGTTGAATGAAATGGTGGATAAGAATATTTCACTTAATATTGTTACGTTTGGTATATTGATTGATGTACAGTGCAAGGAAGGGATGATTTTTGAAGCTGTAGATACCGTTGAGACAATGAGGAAGCAAGGCATTGAGCCTAATGTTGTCACGTATACCACATTGGTTGATGCGCTTTGCAAGGAAGGAATGGTGTCTGAAGTTGAGCATATTGTTGACACAATGATAAAGCAAGGTATTAAACCCAATATTGTTACCTATAATACTTTAATAAATGGCCATTGCTTGCAAAACAAAATGGATAAAGCTAGATGAATTTTGCAATTGATGATTGAGAAGGGTTTTGCACCTGATAAATTTAGTTACAACACAATGATCAATGGATATTGTAAAGCTAAAAGGTTGGACGAGGGAATGGAACTCTTTCATGAAATATCTCAGAAAGGACCAATCCCAAATATTGTCACATATAATACCCTTATGAAAAGTATGTTCCAGTTAGGGAGGGTTTCAACTGCATGTGAATTTTTTAGGAAGATGTTTGCTTCTGGACAAGCTCCAGATATGGTGACATGTTCGATTTTGTTGGACGGTTTATACAAAACAGGTAAACTCGAAGAGGCATTGAAACTTTTTCAAGTAATGAGGAATAGTGGATTGGAACTTGATATTGTTTCTTATAATGTCTTGATCAATGGATTGTGCAAGGTTTGGCATATTGATGTTGCGAAAGAATTATTTTATAAACTCTCAGAGAATGGTTTGAAACCGAATGTCTACACATATACCACAATGATTGATGGATTCTCTAAAGAGGGACTGTCGGATGAAGCATACCACTTGTTTAGGAGCATGGGAGATCATGATTGTGTTCCTAATAGCTGTTGTTATAATGTTATGATTCAGGGGCTTCTTCATAACAGTTATTCCTCGAAGGCAACACAAGTTCTTGCCGAAATGGTCGGTAAGGGCTTCTCTGCAGATATTTGTGCTGCCACTTTATTTGTGAATCTCATCTTAGGTTCTAATAAATCAACTTTCATTTAGGTTTAACGTTTAGTGTAATGATCGTTAGTTGTATTTGTGAATCGGTTTATTTATAAGCAACTGTACTGTGAATTGTGATAAGTTAATGATTTTGGAAACTACAGAGTGTGTTGAGTCTATTTTTCAATTTAGTTGATCTCTGAAGGAAGTGAGAATCTTGTTGATGATAATGTTGAAAACCTATGTTTGCAATGGCAAGTGTTGGCAGGAGCATCATTTTAGATGATTAAGTTATTCTCTTTAGGAATTGAATGAATAGAGGTGAGGCTTTGGATTATATAAAAATAGGTCAGAAAAATGGGTTTTTGGTTATGCAAGAAAAAGTGTAATCTAGTGGTTACACCATGTGGTATTTCTCAGCAAACAAAGAGAAATAATGGTGGATTAATGATAATTTTTTACTTCAACGGACAAGGTGATAAAAGTGAAAACGACAAAACATTTTATTATTGTTATTTTTAGAAATGTTTTGTGATATTTTTTATTTTAAAAGACAAAATAACAATTTTACAAAATATTTTTTACTTCAAAAGACAAAGGGGATAATTTTACAAACTATTTTTTAGTGAAAACAACAAAACATTTTTTTATTATTATTTTTAAGCTTCACATATTTTCATTCTTGTTTCCTATATAAAAAAAGTTAACGACTTTTATATTGTAATCATTAATTTTGTCAAGGTTTTATTATATTCGGATATTATTATCCTTTTTATTTTATTTTATTAATTATTATTAATAGTAGTATTAATAAATATTAATATAATAAAAAAGATCATTAAAATCAGTCCAATAATACAGTCCATAATATTATTACAACCCAAAATTACATAACTCATTACCATTTAAAACAATGACCCAATCGGCCCAATAAGTCCTAACATATCAGAACCCTAAAATCTAATATTTAACCTAATATCTAACCCTAATTTGGTTCCTATTTTGCAGCCGCCTAAAATTCTGGCCGTTGGATCAGATTTGATCCAACGGTCCAGATCGAGCCAAAGGAACCGTCTAGATCTTCCACGCACGCTGTCCACCGTCGCGGCTGTTCAGCTCCGCCACGCGCCCACACGCTCAACTGTTCGCCTCCCCATCTACGTGGCCGCACCACCAGAGATTGCGCTGCGTTCGGTCCTCTCCACAACCACCCAAACGTGCACAAAATAATAAACAAAATCAGAATCAAGCACGGGCAAATATCAAAAACAATATATTAGGCTTTGATATTTTTTTATGCATGTATTTCGAATATAAATCCGAACCAAGTCAATATAAAAAAATTTACCAGTTATCAGCAATAAAAAAACAACACACAACCTCAAAACTTTTAGAGGTAAAATATATCCTTTCATTTTTCAGTTCGAAAAAAAACAAAACAAAAAAAGTAAAAGTAAAAGGTGTTGGGGTTTACTTATTCCGAGTCTCGGGTCGTCGTCGTCTCTGATGGCCGAGGGAGGTGCGCCGATAAACATGCACCAATTCTTTTTTTAGATCTATTTTTTTTTGGTTTTTTGGGTTCGATTGTAAAAAAGGGTTCATAAAATTTGGATTTCAATTTAAAAAAAAAACGAAACTTTTTCTGGTTTTTTCCAGAATTCGACGCCAACGAGCGTCAGTTCATGGCGGAACCCTACCGGATTCTGAAAAATGTCGCTACATTTGAGACGACGAACGGTGGTTTGGATGAACACTGATTGCGGTGTTCATCCGACTTTTCAGAGAATTTTCTCTTTTTTGTGTTTGGGTTTCAAATGAAATAAAAAAAACGAATGGTCTTTTATACCAGCCTTTTAAAAACAAATAGGTTTATTAATTTTTTCAAATCCCTCATCCCAGCTTTTTTTTTTGCGCCGCTAGACACTATGTTTTCGTTTCTTACATTTCGGTCACCAATTTTCAATATACTTTGTTTTTTTTTCATTTTGGCCTTCTGATTTTGGTTTTTGTTCATTTTGGTCCGAGATTCAATGGTACAATTGCCCTTTAATCCTTTTTGTTGGTATATTTATCTACATGTCCCTATATTTCCATTTTTTATATGCTGCATACTATATATATTTTTTATCTAATATATATATTATATTGTTATAATGTTTGTTTGTGTATGTTTCATGTATGTATGTTAAGTTTTTTATTTACTTTTTTTATTTATGTATATGCTTAATATATACGTTTTTATGTATTTTTTATTTATATATGTTATATATATATGCTTATTATATATGTTATAATCTTGTATATATGTATTATATGTATATATATATTTGTATTATTGGAAGTATATTAAATATTATTATCTTATAATATACATTATATGTTATATATATACTTTACTACATTATTTTATTTTATGTATTACTTTTTTTATATATGCTATATATCATATATTTTATTCTATACCTTTGTATTTATTATCATTATATATGTGTATGTTTTTTATATATATTATATGTATAATTTATTATATACCATATATATTATATTAAATATATATGTATGTTATAATGTTTTTTATATATGTATGTATTTTATATGTGACATATATATCATATTATATATATATATTTATGTGTTGATTTTATATGTTTTGTATGTTAATATATTGTATATTATAGTATATATTTTATTTATGTACGTATGTATTCCATCATATTTATATTTATTTGTCATCATATATTTTTGTCTATGTATAATTAATTATTAAGTTTGTATATCGGATATATTAACTGTTCAATGCGGTACTCCCTTTTTCAAGGATAAACTTGGCTACCAGTCTAAGATGGTAGTTTTCGCTTACTCTTCGAACACCAGGGCCCTTAAAATTTACTCGCGCATATAACCAAATCTTAATTTAAATGTCACTTTAATTCGTAAAATTCAATATTAATAAAGCGGTAATTATATTTTCGGGTACCAATTTATAAGCGGTGTAGGGGTGCTAATCCTTCCCCCATCCGTAACCGACTCTCAGACCCAAATTTTTGAATCTCTGGTTTTATTTTTTTATGATGTCCGGTTTACCCCTTTTAAAATGATCGGTGGCGACTCCCCATTTTATTACTTTTAGCACCCTTATTTATTTATCTCTTGATTTTATTCCAAAATACAAACTTTTTCAAAATTTCTCCTTTAAACATTTTCTAAAATTCTTTTAAAAAAAAGGAAACTTGTAAAAAAGTTTTTTTTAGTCGCTACATATATTCTCTATTTTTTAAAAAAATAAAAACAAAAATAATATTTATTTTGTAAAATCAAATAAAAACTAAATATTCGTGGGTAATTGATGAGAAACTTTATGAATTACTCAAATTTAGATATACTTGTTGAGAATAAGACACTTAACTCTCTATTCAAAAAACGCTCTTGTTAGAAAAATATGGTGGAGATGGAAAAACATGAAGACTATAAATATGGAAAATTTATTATATGGTCTCAGCTTACCATGTCATCCATGGTTAGATCTACTAAAAATCAGTCAACTAATCTTTATATTTTCTTTTCATTTTTTTCAAGGATGAATTTTCACTTGTTTTACCATGTAAATAGATAGTAAGTGGTTACATAAAAATTAATTATGAATAAAAAACATGAAAAACAAAAATTAATTGGCTGATTTTTAATGAATATGAATTATAGATGACGTAGTGGGTCGAGTCCATATAATAATTTCTTATAAATATGACTTGAGGCGTTACTTACTTTCCTTAAAGTTTTATTTAATTAATTTGCTCTAGAATATAACAAGTTATGAACAACACATTAAAATAATTGAAAATAACTAATAGAAAAGATATTTATATAGTTAATGAAAAGTGGCACTTTAATTTGTTTTTACCTTGAGTGAGGAAAATGTGAAGATTGTCACAGGACAAAAAGATTAGGAAACAATCTTAAACAATTATTACCCTCATCTTACGGTCCAAAAAATGTAAAAGCAATTGAGTTTTACATTGTGTAAGTAGATCTTAACTCTACATATATATGGACGGTTCTACAATAAACGCCATGTACCGTAGTGTACCATTAATCATGTGTACCGATGTATACCATTAACTATTTTAATTACTTTTAAAATTGTGGAGACCGAAAGCGTTATTATCCTTTTTTAGAATAAAATCTAAAAAAATAATTTTTATATTATTTTTTCAGATATTTTTCTTTTTGGGTAAAGTACACAAATGAGAACTAAACTTTGGTAAATTATTCAATTTGGTAACCAAACTTTCAATTGTTTCAATGTTACCATTAAACTTTTAGTTTTGCTCCAAATTGGTCACTGACCCGTTAACAACTATTAAAAAGGTGGCGTGACAGTTAAAATATTTTGTATAATAACATATTTAGTCCTCCACGTTTGCACATTAAAACAATTTTGTCCCAATTCAATAAAATAATAAATTTAACCATCATTATTTACACGTTATTTTAATTTCACCCTATTTTAATTAAAAATAATTTAACCCTAAACTCTAAAATCAAAACCCTAAACCCTAAAGTCTAAAATCAAACCCCAATGCACTCCAAATAGATCACTTCTTGATGAGTTCCCAAATGTTACATTTACCCTTTTAATAAAATCAGGCGGGTTACTCTTTCAAAGAGAAGCTGACATGGCGTGTTCTCATTGGCTGGATTTTTTTTAAAAGGCTGAATTTTTTAACGGCAAAAGCAAATGTTTAGGAGTAAAATGGGTAACAGTAGAAAAGTTAGAGACACAACGTCCCAAATAATAAATTAGATACCAAGTTGAGAAAAGTGATAAAATTTAGTCCGCATTTTATGCATTAAGCCTTATTTAAATAACTTTATTAAAAAAATTTGTAAATATAAATTATTTAAATTCTTATTTCATTTTGAACCAAAGTTTTCTTTGAGAAATATTATACTTCTACGACATAACTATTTAAATATAATCGTTGAATAATTTTTATAACTGTCCAACAATTAGCGGATAGATGATTATATTATATGATAGCTGATTGCATTAGCTGATTTAACTAACAGATTGTATTAGTTGATTGTATAAAAATATTAAGTAAAATTAATTGATAGCGTATAGTTGTTTGATTTTTTAACAAGCAAAATGACATATAAAAACATGATTATATTTGATACTTGTTTGAATAGTTTATTAGTTACAATATTTTGTATCTATTAATATTAATTAGATTAAGAAAAACATTTTTTAATATAACATTATTAAGCATATTTGAAAGATTTATATATTAATTTATTATTTATGTAATTATTTTAATACAATTTAATTAATTATTAAATTTAAATACGAATATAAATGTGAGTAAAAAGAAAAAATAAAAAATATTAGTTTACAAATGTCATGATGTAAATTCGTAAAGGTGAAGCATTAAAATAGAAAATGTTAAATTTAAGTTATTTGGAGATTTTTTATAATTGTTGAGGGTAGAAGGGTCTTTATAACTCTTATGTCAAAACCTCTAATTTCAAAAAATTTCTATTAGTAGCTTTTTAAAAATTAGAGGTTCTACCTCAATCAGCTATTTCAATCTACTATTCACCAAACATTCAAATTTTGGCTAAAAGCGCTATTTACCAAACATGACCAATAATTTTTTTGTATTCTTTGAATAAATGTATCTTTAATTTTCTTTTGAATAGATGAATATTTAATTAAATACTCGATTGTATTTATCCATAAAATAACTTTATTAAAAAGTTATGTAAATATAAATCAGCTTTATATACAAAATTGTATCTTTTCATCGTAATTACTTATGTCTTTACAACACAACTACTCATAAAATAATTATAGTTTATTCGAATATTCTAAATAACATAATATTATTACCTACCAACATTATGAATGACTAACCCCTCTAACAACAAACTCAATTCACCCCTCCACTATTAACACCACCCTATACAAATGGGAAGAAAAAAAAAAGAACTGAATTAACTAAAGCTAAATGGATTTAAGAAAATGACATATCTGTAGTAACTTGGCTTACAAGCTGACTGAAGCTTAAGTTGGGTCTTTATAATTCGGTTAAAATTGAATTAATTGATCGAATCACAATTTGATTCGATTAATTGGTTGTTTAACTAAGTGTTCGGTCAATTATTTTATTAGCTGGCTTTTTTAAATTTGATTATCGGTTAATTATTCGAAAATGTTTAAGCTTATATATTTATAAAGCAAAAATGTATTAAGATGTCAAGAGTCCCGATTATTTTTAATCCAAACCTATTAAGATTTTAAGAATCAACTAAATTTTAACTCAAACGGAAATAATATCGAAATTAATCTAATGTCATTAAAGAAAAAATACAAACCCTAAAACTTATAATAATTTTCGCTTAATTCAAAATCCGTCTGAATTAACCAAATTTTAATCGGTCTAGTTAATAATTTTCAAATAAGTTTTAATTCAATTAACGCTTAAAAATTATTTTGATTATTTCGGTTCGATAAGAAGACAACCATTAACACACTAATTTGAAATTTTAAAATAATTGTTAAATTACACATAATATCCTTATAATATTAAAAAATATTTTTTCCGAAATTATTAAAAACCTTCGAACCTGTGGATACTCAATTTGACTTTTTTTAATTAGTTTTCGCTATTATTTGTTATTTTAAATAATTCATGCTCCGTTATGCTGGCGGTGTTTCAATTTGATACCTAAACTGATTTATTCTGCTTTTACCTATAGGGTGGGCCGGTACCGATTAGTGCTGTAAAACGAACTCAACATTTAATTAATCGTTCGGCAGAAAATTTTGTTAGATTAAAATCTATAATTGTGAGCACGTATATAAAATGTATGATACTGTTATAAAATATGACATAAAATTAAGTGATTAATTATGTTAATCGTGTCATAAATAGTAAAATGTCATAGAAATAAAAGCGTAAATATCATTTATAACCTACAAATTTTTTAATTATCTATTGGACGATGAGTGTTTCACTAATATAGTGGCGGAGTTCATTAAGAGTCTTAAAGTGAAGAAGAAGAAAGTAGGGGTGTTGAAACTACTGAAGGAATCAAAGGTGGTGAAGAAGAGATGGTCTGCTGAAAATAATAGAGGGGACAGTAATATTAGTGCTGGATTGGTAAAACATATTCATGATATTGAAATTAATTTACAGAATGGGACGGCCAATGGGGAAACCCATTTTCGACTAGCGACCTTGGGAGCTAATCTGTGGAAGAAACTGAGAATTGAAGAAAGGATTTGGCTACAGAAGTCTAGAATGAGATGTTTTAAAGAGGGGGATCGAAACACTCGATTTTTCCACATGTCAGCTTCTAATAGGAGGAGAGCAAACTCTTTTAAATGTCTCCGTATCGATGGCATTCCAACTTCTGATCCGTTGCGCATAAAGGTTGGTGTTCAGAGTTTTTTTCCATAAAGCCTATAATACCAAGACAACATTGGAGTTGGAGATATGTAACGTGAACCATTACGTTAGCAAAGTTTCGAACGAACAGAATGTGATGCTTGAAGGGGCTTTCTCTGAAGAGGAAATTTGGAGAGCAGTTTGTACGTCAGATGGCAACAAAGCATCAGGTCCGGACGGGTTCAATATTAGTTTTTTCAAAAAATTCTGGCCGCAAATTAAAGATATTATCTTAAAATTCTTCACTGATTTTTCCAAAGGGAAGAGGTGGGAAGACGGGGTAAATCACTCTTTCATTACGTTAATCACGAAGAAAGTGAACCCGGATTCACTTGAAGACTATTGTCCGATCAGCCTAGTTGGTGGTGTTTATAAGATTTTGTCAAAAGTCTTGTCGGGGAGGCTTCGTTGCTGCTTAGATTCGATCATCAGCTTGAATCAGTTTGCTTTCATTCCAGGTAGACAAATCTTGGACTGCTCTTTTATTGCTTATGAATTAATCGATGATCAGTTGAAGAAGGGATCGAAATGTATCATCTTCAAAGTTGATTTTAAACGTGCCTACGATACGGTGGATTGGGCATTCTTATTGAGGGTCATGAGGGAGATGAACGTTGGGATAAATGGTGTGATTGGATTCATAGGTGTATATCTACAGCGTCGATATCAGTGTTGGTTAATGGGTCTCCTACGAAAAGATTTGCCATTTCTCGGGGTCTTAGGCAAGGATGCTCCATCTCCCCTATGTTTTTCAATGTTGTTGGGGAGTGTTTGAACCAGTTACTAGTGAAAGCCTCTAATCTCGGCCTATTTAAGGGCTTCACTGTGGGGAGAAGAAACAACACGGTCAATATTACCCACCTTTAATTTGCGGATGATTTGATGATCTTTTGCAAAGCTTCATTCGATCAAGCTAGGAATATTAAGAGAGTATTAAGAGTTTTCGAGGTGGCTTCGGGGCTGCAACTAAATCCGAAAAAGAGCAAAATCCTTGGATTAAACATTCCGTTAGAAGAAGTAATAGTTTGGGCTCATTCGATAGGATGCGAGGCTGGCCAGCTCCCTACAGATTATTTAGGCCTACCCCTTGGGCCGAAGAGAAACTCGACTGCCTTGTGGGAGCCGGTGGTGGATAAGATGACAAGCCGTTTAGCTAGTTGGAAAGTCAGGGACCTTTCCTTTGGAGGTAGGTTGACCCTAATCAAATCTGTGTTGTCTTCCTTACCAATTTATCACCTTTCGCTCTTTAAAATACCGAAGATGGTATATCGAAAATTAACTCAAATAGTGGCAAACTTCATGTGGGGTGGCTCAGTGGATAGGAAAAAAATTCATTGGGTGAAGTGGTTGGACTTGTGTATGCCTTGAAATTCTGGTGGGTTAGGCATTAGAGATATTGAGCTCCAGAACAGAGCACTGCCGAGTAAATGGATTTTCAGATTCGCAAATGACAGGAACAGTTTATGGCAGAGGGTGATTCGTTGCAAGTACAATTATGACTCTTGCAAATTATTACCAGGGGCTTCTAATTCTAACATGATCTCTTGGCTTTGGAAGGGTGTATTGTCTGCGGTATTTAAGGACGATTCTTTTGGTTCTTGCTTTAGAAATAATTTCCTTTTTCAAGTGGGCGATGAAAAATCCATTAGCTTTTGGAACGACCCTTGGATCTGTAATAACGCCCTTAGAGTTGAGTACCCTCGTATTTATTCCTTGGCTTGTAACAAAGAGGGTGTTGTCGCAGATTTTAGGATTAAAAACGGGACGAGTTAGTCATGGACAGTTATGTTGAGAAGACAAGTTCTTGTCTGGGAGTTAGATCAATGGAACAAATTCTGGCACCTTCTTCAAGGGTTCAGATCAAGTAATCTATCCAGAGATTGGGTCAGCTGGGCTGATTCGAGTGATGGGGTATTCACGGTTAATTCGTTTCATAAGAAAATTGACAGCTTATGTATTGTTGGCCCTAAATGGGAGCAGATTGTGTGGCTTGGGTTAGCTCCTCCAAAAGTTGAAATTTTCCTTTGGCAAGTGATTCGAAATCGAATCCCTGTCAGAGTTGAGTTGATTAAAAGAGGCGTTTCTTCGATTTCGGACATTTCTTGCCCATTATGTGGACTTGCTTCTGAAACAGTATCCTATCGATTATTCTCCTGTTCGATTTCTTGGAATATTTGGATGAAATTCTTGTCGATTTGTGGCATTTCCATTGTGCTTCAAGACGATCCAGAATCTTTCCTATTGGCTTGGCGAGAGGTTAGTCTTCCCCTTCCTTATCCATTTGGTTTTTAATTCCCTCTGCGGTTCTGTGGACCATCTGGCTATTTAGAAATTGGGAACTGTCTCGTGGATACTCTTCAATTGTTTTTCTTGGCTAAGCCTCGATTAGCTTTTGGTTTAAAGCTAATAACCCTTCGGTTAATATTTCCCTTGATGACCTTATTGCCAATCCGTCGGTTGTGGATAATTACAAACTGCATTCTAATTTTTCATGTATCCTAGTATGGAAGGCCCTCCGTTGGGTTTTAGTAAATTAAATGTAGATGCAGTACTTAAGACTGGACGAGCTGGGGGCATTGGGGGTATTTTAAGGAACAGTGATGCAAAGACTCTTGCATCGTTTTCGGAACAAATTGGTCGAGGTCCCCCTATTCTTGCCGAACTGCTGGCTATTCAGCGTGGTTTGGCTTTATTCTTTAATTCTCCATTAAGCTCCTCCTCAAGACTCATTGTGGAGAGTGGTAGTAAATTGGCTGTAGAATGGATCTTAAACCTAAGCAATTGTTCGAGGTGTTTCGAGAGTTTGGTCAAGGAAATTGCTGGCACTGTGCCTGACAAGAATATTATATTACGCCATATTCCGATAGGGTGCAACATGGAGTCGGACACTCTTGCCAAGAGAGGGTTTGGTTAAGTTTCCTTAGATAGCATTGGGTGTTTTCTATGTAGTTTTATTTTTTTTGGACTAATTGTAATCCTTTTTGCAGTTACTAATATATCTTATATCACTCTTTTTCTCTATCTAAGTTTAGAGGAATTTTTATCGAGACTCGTTTTCTTATAAAAAATATATTAAGAGATAGTGGTCCCAAGAAATAGGTTTTTTATTACTCTTGTCTCTGTCATAGAGTTTTTACTGCAATAGCTAACCTATCTTCTTAAAAGATCACAATCACCTTTTAGACAATCTCTATGATTCGAAGTTTTCAGTTCATCAATAAATTTGGTAAACTTCCGCATTCAGTTTATTCGGCTTATTGTTCTTGGTGATTTGACATGATAGATCATGGGTTAGATTTCATTTTAATTTATGATTTGATTCTAACAAATTCATCTCCTTCGTTTATGTTCGTTTATTTAGTAAATGAATGAACATGAATAATATTTTATGTTCGCTTAGTTAAATGAACGAACAAGAACAAATGACTCATTCGCTTATTTACGCTTGTGAAGGTTAGTACTTGGTAATCCGATTGTTTATATTCGCTTAAATTTATTCATATATATCCATTTATATTTATTATTTTATAACAAAAGTATTATATTAAAAAATTAAAAATACATCAAAAATATAAAAATATAAAGAAAAAAAAATTAAATTAAATAATACTCGATATAGAGACTTTAGACTTCTTAAAAAAATTGATTCGTTTTAAGAAAAAAATTAAACAATATTTAGTCTTCGTTTGCATTGTTTCTCTTCGTTTATCGTTTTAAAAAATTATGTTCATTTAATTATTGGAAAATTTTTTTTGATGGGTTTAAGTTGTAGGGTTTAAAATTTAAGGTTAATTTTAGAATTTAGTGTATAGGTTTTAAGGTTTAGGGTTAGTTTTTTAGAGTTAATGTTAAAAATTTAAATTTTAAATTTTTATAAAAAAATACACAAATTCATATAAAATTAATTTTACATAGCTTATATTAAAGTTTTACACATAATTATTTACGTTCATTTTTACACATAATTATATAAAATTAATTATTTACACATAATTTATATTAAAGTTCATATTCGGTCCTTTACATGCGTACTATAGGCATTAAATCCTTTTGGGCACGCGTCATAGCTAAAATACCTTGTTTCACTTGCGTTTCCGCCACGCTGCTTTGCTCTGAAATCCCTTTCTTTTTTCTTCACTGCCACCGCCCGCCACTTCACAAACCCAAATAACCGAAATCAGTGTTCTGCTATGGAGGAAGAATTCTCGCTTGAAGATCCAACTCAGTTGCTCGACTCTGCTTCCGAGTTCGCTCATCATCCCGGTACTCTAAACGACGCCGCTGTGAAAGATTTTCTCGGTCGTTTCCCTCTCCCTGTCATCATCAGGCAACCCTCCTCTTTTGATTCTTCTTTCTATTCCTTTTTACTTCACTTAAAATTTATTTCACGGTTATCTTATTTTATATTAATAATTGAGTGTTTCTGGGGATTTTCTTAAATTGGTATTTCAAAATTAGCAATTTAAATGTTTCATGTAATTATACCCGGTAAACTTGACTCGATAACCGAAAATCGAACCGATTTACCCTAATCGAGACCTGATATGGATCCGAACAAGATAATCTAAACATGACCTAAAACCCGAAATAAATCGAAACTGATATGAGTTCTAGAAGAATCGATATTGACCCGTAATTGATTTAATCCGAATTAATTTTCACTCGAACAGATTTTCACTCATAATTAATTTACTTAAAATCGATCTAAACCGAACATCAACCCGATTTTAACCCAAAATAATATATGTTTTATTATATTTTTGTATTATAATAGTACTAATTAATCACTACATTTGATAAAAAAAAAGGAAAAAATAAGAGAAAAAGTAAAATTCTAAAATTCATATTCTAGTCAATTGCAAAAAAAGATGAAGTAGGAAAGGCTGGAAAAGTATGAGGAAAAAGTAAAATTTTAATATTTATATTTTAGTTAAATTTGATAATATATATACACATATACTCGAGTCATATTTTTAGATAATATTTTAAAATGTTCACGTGTGCAATTATGGTTTAAGGTTTGATTCCATAGCCATAAAATAATCTATCTTTTTTTTACGTGTATTTTAAAAATATAAAAAAATCTATCGTACTAAAAACCAGCATTAAATATGAAATTAAAAAATATGTAATTATAGGATTGGATCGAAATTCGTTATGTTCAGGTTAAATGATTAATATCAATGATAATATTAACAAATAAAAAGACATGTTTTTATAAGAATATATGATTAATTCTTTATATAATATACACGATTAGATTCCCACCTAAGTCTAACTCAAAACGAATTGACCTAAAAATTTAAAGATTGACTCGAACCGATCTGAACGACCTAATATCGACCCGACTCGAAAACTTCCGATCCGATATTGACCCGACGCAAAAATAACCGATCTGATATTGACCCGAATCACTGATCCAATACCCGGATCATTATAGAACCGAACTAAAACTCGAACTAGACCCGAACCGATCTGAATCATTATAGAACCGAATACAGACAAACATGAAACGAACCGAACGACCCGTTTGCCACCTTTACGTGTAATGCAATTGCAATCATAAAACGTTGTTGTTTAGATTCTGAAAGGAATTGATTTCCATTGTGGGAATTGGTTTTAGCTTACTGGGTTTTCAGTTTTGAGTTAAAATAATGGGCTTTTAACTTTTACTAGCTCTTCTGCAGTGCTCCAGTTTTGAGTTAAAATAATGGGCTTTTAACTTTTACTAGCTCTTCTGCAGTGCTCTGCAAACAAAAGCAGATGTGCCTGGCCTGGAGAATACTCTAGTTGCTTGTTTGGAGAGAGTATTTAAGACTAAGTATGGTGCCTCACTCGTTCCACAGTACATGGTATGCATTTGGTTCTTCAGTAAATTGATCGCTTGCTTCTCACATGTAAAAGCAGTTGATTAGCTTCAAATGTAATGTACATTGTTTGGATGCCTTGTGGGAATGAGAATCTTTGTATAGTATTAGCATTAGGAAAACATTCTGATATTTTGCATGTAGACTCGAGTTCTTAGTGATTATTAGTTCCTTGATGGTTATCTTTGAAATGCTTCAAAATTGATCTCGAATAAGTTAGTCTAAGTAGCATTTTTAACAGTTCAAACTATGTAATCTATTCATGAATGATAATGTCTGGGCACTCTTTTCCCCTTCTCTTGTTTCGGGATTGTATTGTTTTCAAATCCGAATAGGAAGGGGTTTTTAACTAGGCCCAAATTCCTTTTCAAAAAAATCATGTGCTTATTAATTTATGATGACAGTTAAAGGGCCATCTTTTCTGTTTTTTAGCCTTTCGTTCAAGTTGGCCTCAAAGCAGATTCTCAGATAGTTCGTTGTTTATCATGCAAAACGGTATGTGTACAACTCCTCTAAGTTATTTTCTTTGATTTCTTCTGTAATTTTTCACTTGCTAGGTTGAATTCTTATGCCAAAAAAAACTATCCACGTGTTTGCCGCAACTGGTTATTTTCGGATACCTTTTAAGATACCTCTTTTGGGGATAGATGGAACTGGCAGGTATTAAGTTTACTATGTTATATGGCCACAGGATTCTATGAGCAAAGCATGACCGAATGTGCTTATCTACATGTATTTAGACAACATTACTATACCATTGTAAATTAACTCATATATTTAATTGAATGTTGACAACTTCATCCAGGTTTTGTCCTTTCTGGAGAACTTTGATGACAAATCTTTATCTGCCACAAAGCTGATTATCGACTATGATATTTATCCTCTCTTACTGGACTGTTTGATAAATGGGTAAGAACCTATCACTTTGAACCTCGAAAATAAGGCCTTCCATTGTTTATGATTTAATCTTCATTTTTGCAGAGAAATTTGTCATATTCCCTCTTATCTTTTTGTTTTGTGCGTATGAGTGCGGACAAACCTAAAGTTGGTACATGGCATGGAAATGTGGTTGTGAATTATTTTCCCTATGTATAGACTTCTGAAGTTTTTTGGGTTTGTTGTACTGGAATTGCCATGTCGTTGATCATATGGGCTATCATAGCTTATGATTACAAAAAATTTGTTCAGGATTGCCATGCCGTTGATCATTTGTGCTATCATGGCTTCCAGTTATAAAAAAATCATTCTTTTTGGTGGGCAATCAATTAGCTTTATAAGTGTCATCTAAGCTTTTTTTCTGAAGTCAAGTAAATTTGATGATTTGGTATTCTAAAACTTTGTATCATGTTTTTTTTGCTGTTCTCTGTTAATCTTCTTTCTGGCTCTCTAATTTGGCATGTTTTAAAGAGGTATAGGCAAGTTTTAAAGGAATCCAAGGTTGTATGATGGGATCAAATATAGGATAAATTTAAATGTGTAATTCTCTACCAGTGTGAGGGAGAATATGATGAATATGGTCGCCATACTGCTTTCTTTTGCCTTAAGTGTATTATAGTACTAGAGATATAGTGGCACAGCTCCTTGGGGTCAGTAATTATTCGAAGTAATTTGAAGAGCTTACTCACTGACAGTGATGATTCTGAAAGTCATGATCTTGCTTTTTGAAATTGGACATGGAAATTCTTTATAAGAGAATTTGCAGGAAGAAAATATGCTTTCTTTATTCTTTTGCATCTGTAGTATGGAGATAAAACTGTTCTAGATTAGTTGCATTGAGAAACTGGAAAACTCTTCTAGATTTAAGCTCTAAAATTGGGTATATGTTGAAATCACTTGCTTCAATTGAGAGAGGGAGGTGGAAGAATGGACATAGAGAGAGTAGGCTGTGGAATAGTGTGCTAACTATCACTTAGTGTTTCTATTGTCTATCTAAAGACTTTTGGCTGCTCGTGTCTCAAATAGATTATTGCTTTTAACATGTTGTTTGAGACACCTTTCTGTATAAAATAATGTCAAGTTACTCACCTGTAGCAATGAACAAGTTGCAACTGCTGCAATTGATGCCATCAAGAACTTAGCTCAGTTTCCTGAAGCCATGGTGAGGACTTGACCTTTAAATCACTTGCTATCTGAGGTTTAATCTTTTTTAATGCATTATACCATTATAGTTTCAGTTTACTTAAATCACATTTTAATTCTTTTTTGAAACCTTATGGAGGGCATCATCTTCCCATCTAATATCAATGAAGCTACACACCTTGGGAATGTAGCGTCTCGATGTACATCACTGGTATGATTATTTTCTCTTATGTGCTCTGACTTTATTTATTACTGGTCTCATGTTTGTTCCCTTTGTTTCAGTCTTTTTCATAGTCTTTTGGGCATATATTTGAATATTGAAAGACTATGAGCTGTGTACACAATTCCTTTATTTGAATTGTAGCATTTTTAACTATTAACATTACAAAAATGTCTGGAATTTTGTTTATTACGAGAAAAGGTAGTATTTGTCAATGTCTTCCTTTACTTTTATCATTTTTATATCTCTGCAGTTGTAATAAAAATGAAGCTCCCGCCAGACACCAATTCCAAAATTTGACGTATATGTAGTCTATGCATATGCTCAGGAAATTTTCTTATAGTTGTATTCCCTTCTTAATACTGTAAATCCATTTTCAGGGGCGTGTTCATGTTTTATCATTGATAGTGAAGTTATTCTCTATTTCCAACAACATAGCATCAGTAATATATAATTCAAATCTGCTCAGTTTATTGGAGGCTGATATCAGGAATTCAAATGATACCCTTGTAACCCTAAGTGCTTTGGAGCTCTTGTATGAGGTTTAACCCTGTCCCAGAACACATATCTTTCATGTGCATTTCGTATGTGATATTGACTAGACAGATATGCAGTTGACAGAAATCCAGCATGGAGCAGAGTTCTTGGCAAGGACCACCCTTCAGTTACTTCATTCTATAATCAGGTACTTATTTGAGGATTAGTTTTTTCCTTTCCTTTTTATATTTTTCAAAACCATTGTTTCTTTTGTTATAACCAACTTTTGATTGTTTTCTCTGTAACCCGCTTTATTTACTTTTATAGCAACTCATCAATGGAATCAATTCTACGATCAAGAGCAATGATGATAAGTGGAAGGCTTTTATCCAAGGAGAACATATACATGTTTGTTGATGAACCAAGTAAGGCTTAGATGCCTCTGAGTTCTGAAATTCAATCATCGAAGACACTAATTTACTTAGAGCTAAGCATCTTTAGAAGTGTGAAAGACTCAATTTGCAATTACTGTTGCTGTCATTCTTTTCCTTTGTTCTTTATGGATTTGCATATGGCATATACTCGACCCTTTTTATGTTGGATGCTGTGGCAATATTCTCTTAGCTCCTTGCATCCAACTGCAGTTTCCCAATTGCACAGTGCTAGTATGAGAAAAGCGATAACCAACTAAAATAATCCTGGAAAATAAATTGAAATCATGAATGACATAATCCTTACTCTGACCTGAATATTTGTGGTATGGCATGTTTTAAGCTCCCCTTTTTTTCTTCTATAATCAGGTGCCAAAAGTTTGATTTCAGCCATTGATGTGAGACTTGGGCTGTTGGATGCTCAAGATTCTGATGAATGTGAATCTGCACTTGAAGCTCTTGGAGGAATAGGATCCTGTAAGTATTGCTTAGGCCTATGTTAGTGGGACTTGGGTGTGAATGCAGATACGGTTATTTGTCCAACACGGATATGATTAGTTCTTTCAATTTTTCATACATTTGGAGGACCATACCCCAAACCTATGTCCAAACATGCTTTGGATACGGGTACTCCAAAAATTAAATAAATAAAGAGTCGGAGCAACGCAGGCTATGTAATTGCAGAATTCGGATGACTATCATCAAGTAGAATAACTTGCTTCTTTTATAGTCTTTTTATATTGTTGCTGCTTCACTTTTAATTAACTTCTTATTATGGTCTTTATAATTATTTATTTTCTCTATATGGTTTAAATAGAAATAGTTCGTTTCAGTTTCTAATCATTTATATGGACACTTGCCTCAAAGTACATGCTCCATGTTATATCAGCATGGCTTTGGTTTAGTGTGCCTTGTGGTCTTACATCTCATGAGTTCTACCTCTATGGTTGATTGATTTTTAGTTCGGTGGTTAACATAATTAATCATGTCTATTGAATTGTTTCAACTTTATATTGTGTTACTTGTCCAATAAAAAACCAAGTGGGGACTTTCTGAAGAACTTGTTTGTTATGTGGATAATCCTAAATGATCTGTCTATACCTGATTCTTTTCCCTCCTATTTTCGGATGTTTTTAGCTATTCAAGGAGCCGTGTTGCTCCTGACAAGTTTTCCTCCCGCTGCAAGGCATATAGTTCATTCTGCATTTGATCGGCAAGGGGGTGGTAAACAGTTGGTAAGCATGTCAAATTCTTTTGCTCGGTATTCTTCAGTGTTCATAATGGATTTACATAATGTGAAGTGATTAAGAACAGAAAACACAGCATTAACACAACTGCATGTCAAATTCTTTTGCTCGGTATTCTTCAGTGTTCATAATGGATTTACATAATGTGAAAACTCTTTGAATCAGTCATTAAGAACTGAAAACACAGCATTAACACAACTATGCCCGTGACTCTTTTATTATCTCGGTGCTCTTAAAGAGACCCAACTTATCGACAGGGTTAAACCATTACCTGTTTGTTCATATAATACCTCACAATAATTGTTGATGGGCTATCTTAAACTATCAACTTTACTTAACCCATTAGCATGTCTTGTGTGGACCATAACCTATATTACGAAAGACCATTAATTTCAATTATCTGATTAAGGCTTAGATTGTGATTTTATCTCTTTCCTTAGGTTCCTTGTGATTTTATTTTAGTTGATTTCTTTGCTTTCTAGAATAAGGTTTCATACTTATGTAATACGATCACTCCTTATTTAAAGGGGTGGATGGAATAATAAACCTTAAGCTTAAATAGATATGGTTCAGGTTGATGAACCTGAGAGGTTTTCCCATCCATTGCCCATGATTCAATCCCAAACTTATTGTCATAACAATTTGGTATCATAGCCAACGATTTGGCAATGGCAAGATTGCTCCTTATTTAAAGGAATGGATGGAATAATAAACCTTAAGCCTAAAGAGATACGGGTCGGTTGATGAACTTGAGTGGTTTTCCCGTCCATCGACCATGACTCAATCCCAAACTCATTGTCATAACAATTTGGTATCATAGCCAATGATTTGGCAATGACAGACAAGTGTTTGGCAGAGGGGCGAGCAGAAATATGCAAGAAGCTCTAGTATATGTGAATAAAGATAAAACAGTTTATATCTGAGAACAGAGTCTAGTGTTTGATCAAATGCTCGGGGGAATTGGTAACATGATTACTAGTAAACAGGTTAGTAGCTCTAGGGTTTAAATGAAGGTAGATCCTCTAACTGAACAAACCAAGCCATGACAGCTTCTATTGATCTCTATTCCTTGGCCTTCGCATCTTAAACCAAATTAGACCAAAAAAAAAACCCATAGCAATAACAACCAACTTCACTCTCTTCTCGTATCATTCCCTTCAAAAATGTGTAACGGGTCTAAATGAAGGATTACCTAGTGAAATGGATATCAGAGATGGTCTAAACTATACGTCTAGGGAAATATCTTATGGGCCAAACGTTTGTTTGGAAAGGCCATTAATTTCAATTCTTCAATTAAGGCTCAGTTGCAATTTTATTTCTTTCCTCTTTCATAGAATAGGTTTCCTATTTTTGTAATGTCTGGTCCTTTTCTAAAGGGCATATGAAATAATAAACCCTAAGCACAGTTTTTATCCAAAATCCAAAAGAGATGTTTCTCTAACGATTCCTAACGTTTGGAGCTCCTTTTGATAAAGTTAAGTGATTTTCCCGTCCATCTTTGTGACTAAATCTCAAACTCACGGTTGTAACATGTATTACCGTTTCTCCAAGAGCTTGGAGGTTCATACTTGAGAACATATATTTTAATAAGGTTTTATTTGTTTCAGATGTATTATGGGTGGAGTATAGCCGCTAGCTTTCCCTTCATTTTATTATCAACTTGTGTTTTCTTTCTAGCTATTTCCATGATCCTTTTTAGCTATAACATTTATTTTCTATGAGCGTGGAAAAAAAGTTTCACCTCAATGTTTAAAATGCCCCAGTAGTCACAAAAAACTATAGTTTTCATTGGGTTGCTTGGAAATCAGATGTATTATTACTTGACAGAACTGGCAAAATGCGTCTTGAAATTGATCTTTTATGGAGCGTATTCTGCATAATAACAACCGGATTGCATCTTCACTTTAATATACTGACTTCTGATGGATTTGTTTATTGCAATCTAGGCTGCATTGCATGCTTTAGGGAATATTGTGGGAGAAAACCGGCCTGAGGATTGCATAATACTAAATGGTGATGCAGAAGAAAGTCTTCGACGTTTGATCTATGAAGTAGCATCAGAAAGTACAAAGTTGACACCATCTGTAAGCAATCCTTAAAGTAGATATTTTTTTGCGTTTTCATTTCATGGTTGCTTAAGTCCGTGTCTCCTTTAGTAACCCCTGTTGCATGATTTGTAGGGTCTTTTCCTATCAGTTCTTCAACAGGCTGCAGAATTTCGTCTAGCAGTAAGTGTTTCTTCTCGACAAATAATCTATATATTTTTGCCAAATTAAGCTTACTTTTCTAATTGAAACCAATTATTTTCAAGGGCTCCTATTTGTGGCTTACTTGGGTTTAGTTTTGGTATGTCCTGTGTATATCTTGCCTACTTTTCATATTCCTTGTTAATTTTCAGCAATAGGTGTTTACCTAGATTTTGGAATGAATTACTAACTGTTATACTCAGGATTAGATACTTTTTACTTTGTAAAAAATGGTTTCTAGTTTGAACTTTGAAGAGCGCAAGCAAATGCTCAACATTAAGGCAATTACAAATTACTTTTTCTAGCTCTACAATCATGTCTTCTATTTTCTCTAGATTCAAAGGAAGAAAGTTTTAAATGCGATCCATTTACTTGAAATTTACTTTTTAAGTTGCTGCTTTCATGCGACTATATACTTACATAGATAAAAGGTCAACTAGATGCTTGGGTCAAATGAACTGAAGAATAAGAATATAACTGAATTTGCATATTAGTACTCCCCGCATAAGATGAAATATTAGAGCTTTGTCCTAAGGAGGTGTGTTATTCTTTTTTTTTTAACCAATGTCAGTGTTTCATTTTGATAGATATTTGCTAAATGACCATTTGTTGAGAAATTAACATGGTATCGTTTTTGCTGATATCAGGGGTACAGAGTAATAACAGGATTAGTAGCTCGAGTATGGTGCTTAATGGAGATTTGCTCGAAACCAGAGATAATAAGCATAGTAACTGATCCAACGTATGAAACAGCAAAAATAGGTATATTGCTTTCGCCATCATAGTAAACCCGTTTTCATTCCTGAATCAAATGAAAAACTCCCATCATAATATCTCCATTGCACCCTCTCTTGTCCATATGAAACCATCTTTCACTATTTAATCTCTTCTAATCTTTCGAGCTTTAAAGAAGATCACAATCTCCCAATAGGTCGTGACTTTTTTTGATGTTGCGTGTGATCGACTTGTTGAAGTTACAGTTTACAACTATTTCTATTGTTGTCAGGTATGGATGCTAGATACAACTGTTGCAAAGCAATCCACAGGTCGTTCGTGTCAAGTAAACTTGTTAGCGACCCTGCCCTATCTGGAATAGCCGGGAAGGTTAGTTATAATATAGGTCAAATGACTCAGATCTGCAATTTGTCGAATCCATTCGAAACGCCTTGGCATTAGTTTCCATGTTGGTTTTTATTTTTTCAGTTGCAAGAAGCTGTTCAGAGAGGTCCATATCTGGTAAGAAAGCATACGGAAGCGACTCCGGTAGTAATGACAGCTGAAAGATTTTAGGGTTTGCAAGCACTAATTAGATTACATAATTACATCATGGGAGCCTTGTCTTTGTCATGTTTGGTATAGTTCTGGGTTTTAAAATGGAAATTGTGAACTTTTTCACTGACGTATAAATGTTAACTGATGATTCCACCACAAAGAACTTTCTTTCTCCTTTTTTTTTCTTTTTGGTTAATCAAGGATTTAACACTCCAAGCCGACATGTCATTAGTATTTTGAGAAGAATCAATATTTGAGTTTTATTAAAAATAAAAGGAAAAAACTTTGATACATAGGCAATGTATATGTACCTTTTAATTTTAGGGGTTAGGGTTTTTATTTAGGGTTTAAGTTGTAAGATTTAGAATTTAAGGTTAGTGTTTAGAATTTAAGGTATATGGTTTAAAGTTTAGGGTTTAATTTTTTAGGGTTAGAATTTAAAATTTAGGGTTTAAGTTTTTATAATATAAATATGCAGGCCTCAAAAATAAAATTTTACTCAAAATAAAATTAGCATCTCTTTTTTCATGCTTCAAAAAAAAATCTTTCATATAATGTCGAGTTATTTCGAAAATATTATATTTATTTAAATTCATTATAAAGTAATTTATTATTCTATGAGCGATGACTCGAAAATCTTAACTCTTTAGGCAGCAGTTTAAAGTGTGCAGGTTTAATATATGTTTTTCCCCTGTATTATAGTGATATTATTATTTTTACAGTTTTTCAAATATTTCAGCTCTTTGATTTTGTGGTGTACTTTCATAGAGTCGAAATCCCCAGTGCTACGAATGGGGTTGAACTTGAACCCTTCCTTTAAACCCCCCAACCCTGATGCTTTTACCTTAATTGCCCATCATAGCACAACACTCAAACCTTCAAAGCCCATCTAAACAAACAAGCCATTATGGAGACTAAGCAGGGGTAAAGTAGGAATTATAAAAAAATTCCACTGAAGTTTTACTTGGGGTGTAAATGAATTTATATTCAACGAATCGTTCGTATAACGTTTATTTATTAAGTTAAATAAATATGAATAAGATTTTTATTTCGCTTAATAAACGAATGAATACAAATAGAGATTTGTTCAGTTCGTTTATGTTTATGAACAAACCAGTTTATAAGTTTGTTTATATGATAAAAAATATTTACAAATGTATTTAAATATTATTTTTTATTATTGCTAAGCATGTTATATAAGTTTATATTGAGATATAGGTTTTATTTTATTGTTTTATTTATTTATTTATTGTTAATTTAGTTCATATTTCTGAACATATTATGAACATGTTCGAAAATAAATAAATAAACATGTCCGCGAACACTTCAATGGACAAATTCACGAACACGTTTGTGAACACTTAAACAAGCACGACACTAAACATTCGAATATGAACACAATATTAAAAATTCAAACTCACTCAACACCCTTTCACTTAAAAGCTCTCCATCGAATGCTTTGCATCAAAATCTCAGTTCTTTTAAGACTCAGTTTCTCCAATAACCTCTCTCACAATGTCTTCTCCAAAGGTATCTTTTTTCCTCTTCTTTTCTCATATCATCGTGCTCTATGCAATGCAATACCCATTTCTCTTTTTGTTTAGTTGAAATGAAAACGTTGATGGAAATTCGTAGATATGTTGAGTTTCAGCTAATGGGTCATTTTAATTTTAGGTAAATTCAATGTTTGGTTCGCTAGAAAGTCCTGGGGAAAGTGGAATTCTTTAAGTTTCCGTCTCTGGGTTTATCACCATTTTCAATCCCTTGTTTCCTACTAGATTTTGTTGGCATGAGCTTGTTGGGAATTAAGTCACTCTTTAGCTATTGATTATATGTAGGATTTTTTTTTTGTAATTTTATCCCCTTGTTTTCCTCATTTCAGATACGAACTGCTTCCTTAGAATAATCTCTTTTGTGTGTAGAAATTAATGATGAACTTGGAATTGTTTGATTTGTGTTACTTTCTGGGGGTTTTGTTTCAGGGAACCTGTCTTTTAGCACAATGAATAAGAAACTAATTCATCGTTCTGTTGTTGTTTGTGAGGCTGCACCAAAGAAGAAGGCTGATTCAGCTGCCAAGAGGGCTCGACAAGCTGAGAAAAGGCGAATTTACAACAAAGCGAAGAAATCCGAAGTCAAAACCTGCATGAAGAAGGTACCAATCCGATTGCTTAACAAGGGTTATGGTTATTGTGTTTATAGTGTGTTTGCATACAAGAGCCGGTAGCTACAACAAAGAAATAAGCCTCAATATTTCTGGTAATTCGACAAGGTTCTTACTTCTTATGGAAACATTCTGCAGTTCCAATTCCTATAGAGTATACAAGATCCACTCTTTACAGCACGTTCTAAGATGGTGTGCCTAATGGCTTCTCTGATATTTTTTTAATCAACCCAAGGTTTTGGATGCACTGGATGTGCTGAGGAAGAAACCCGAAGCAGAATCTGAAGAAATCTTACCGATCGAGAAACTCATAGCGGAGGCTTATTCGGGGATCGATAAAGCAGTGAAGGTGGGAACTCTGCATAGGAACACGGGAGCTCGGAGAAAGAAGGCCGTAGAGATACACCATGGGTGGTATACCCCTGCAACAGCAGAAAATGCAGCCTAGAGGGTTATTATCTATCATTTTCAGAAACAATTCTTTTTGTTGCTGTGTCCTTTGGCAGAGAGGAGTGTTGCTCCTTGTTGCACTGGAAAGGAACCAATTTCATTATTTTATTCTTTTAGCATTCTTAACTTGACATCAATTACTAATACACTTATTTTAAACTATTATAAGATCATTTTTGACTTTTTTATATTTTTAATGGATAATTATTTGATATACTTATGGTAGAAACTTCAAGCGCTTTAGTTTTAGTGTTTAAGAATTTGGTTTAGGGGTTTATTTTTAGTAGGTTAGAATTTAATGATTGTGTATAAAATTTAGGGTTTATAGGTTAAAACTTAAATTCTCAACATATTACCCTAAAACCTAAATCCTAACCTATAAACCTTAAATCGAGTTCTTAAACCCTAAAATTAAGGCACTTGTAAAAACTTTCAGTTTTTACCGCCAGTATATTAGATATGAATTTATTTTTAATTACTAATTTAATTTTTATGATTAATTTAATTTTGATAATAAAAGAAAATATCTAATGCAATGACGGTAAAAATAATTTTTTTTCATAATCGCTTTTAATTTTAGGTTTCAGTGTCCTAGTTCATAAATTAAGGTTTAATGATAGAACTTAGGGTTTAGGTTTGATAGTAATATGGTTAGGGCTTTAGATTTTAGCTTATAAACCTTAAATTATAACATCTCTAAATTCAATATTTCAACACTTAAACATTAAACTTTAAACCAAATCCGTAAACTTTAAAATTGAAATTGATGTGCTTGTGTATACTTATGGAATAATTTACCCATAATAAAATACATATTTATCCAAAAAAAATTAAATCCAAATATATAATTTAACTTTATACTATTTAGTACAGTTTTAGAGTAATTACTTTTTTAATCTAATGGATGGATAAACGGAGCTCCATGGGTCTTTGTCACTTCAGGTGATGTTTAAGTGAAGAATAACAGCATAACACGTGTCAATATCATTACCATACATCCAAAATGGCTTACAACCGTTAGATTCTATTGACCACTTCAAAGTTGAGCCTGCAGTTCCTTCGGGACCAGTTTTCAGAAAATTACGAGATCCGTCCAACGCGGCATGCAACTTACAGTTCCAATTTTTTTCCCTTGGGGGGAATCGCCGTCACAATGCCGTTAATTCTTACAACGACAAATGAGTAATTATTTTATATACCCGATTCATTATGTTATTTATGATTTATATTTACTAAAAATTAATTAATTAATATTTTTTAATATTACTAATTCATTTATAATCAAGTTTTATGAAACTACTCACTCTTTATTACATGGTATAAAAAATGAAAATATATTTTTTTTAAAATAACATAAAAAAATTTATTAACTGATTTTTAGTGGACGGGATAATAATAATTTTTCAACAAATCACAATTTCAAACGCCTCCGATCCATTTCAACACGTGGATTCTTAAAGTTTTATTTCAAATGGGCCCAATATGTCTTTTTTATTGCGGTAGATACCGCTGCGAGTTGAGATATATTTAATTATATTTAAGGGTAAACTACGTCCGGTACTATTAAATTATTGTCATCAAATTTTATTTTTTAATTTATTTATACTATCTCGCCGTTAATTTTTTAACAGGACAATGACATGGCGTATGACATTATAATTTGGATGCTAAACCAGAACGACATCATTTTGATGCCTTTATTTTGATACTAAATAGTTCAAAAACATCATTATACTAGAGGAAAATATAAAAAAATATGCACTCAATAGGATTTGAGATTGAAACCTTCATAATCAAAGGCAAATTCTTAACCACTAAGCCAACTTAACATCTTTGTTTGTTTCTAACACAAATAATATATTTTTTAAACCGCAGTTTATCATATAAATAATATTACTCTATATAAATTATATAAATATATTAAATATATATTAGTATACATATATTAATATATAAATAATATATAATATATAAATATTTTTATATTATAAATAATATTCAATATATAAATAGATAAATATATTATTATAAAAACTAAAAGAATAATTTTCAAAACCCCAAAATTTCCAAAAAGCCCAAAATCCACCAAAACCTTAAATCTTAAACCCATAAACCCTAGCCCTAAACTATGAACCTTAAACCCTAAAATTCTATTCATAAATAAATAATATTAAAATATATAAACAAATAATATTATTATAAAAACTAAAATTTGATTTTAAAAAAATATAAAATTTTTAAAAATTACAAAAAAAAAACCAAAAGTTCACTAAAATCTTAAAGTCTAAACCCTAAATTCATCTATTTTGGCTGCTAATGGGTTTATGGTTTTAGGGATTAGTATTTATGATTTAAGTTTTTAGGGTTTATATATTAGAGTTTAATATTTTGGGATTTTTTTGTAAATTTTGGGTTTTTTTAAAAAAATAGTTTTTTATTCTTTTAATAATATATTATTTATTTATATATTTAATATTATTGATAATATAAATCTTTTATTTATTATGTATGCCTTTTTAAAAAAACTTTTATTTATTAGTTATATATATTAATATATTATTATATGTATATTAATATTATTTATATGTATATTATTATTTAAAATATATTTATATTATTTATATAGAGTAATATTATTTATATAATAAAATAAATTAAATTAATCTCAATTGCAGTTTAGAATATATATTATTTGTGCTGAAAATAAAAGAAAGATATTAAGTTGGCTTAGTGGTTAGGAGGTTACCTTTTATTTTAAAGGTTTTAAGTTCAAATATCATTGAGTGCATAATTTTCATATTTTCCTCAAGCAAAACGACACTGTTTTGGGGCATTTAGTATCTAAATTGTATCACCCTCAATGTATATTCGATATTCAAATACACATTAAAGATGTCAATAACTGATTTACTCTGATTTTCAGACTTGTAAATATATTTTTTTATCTCAACAAAGTAGTTCAGTGGTTGACCCTTTCTCACTTTTTAAAACAAAACTATGTCTGGCAACCACAGCTAGTTTTGATCCTGAATCGGTGTATAAAATACTTTAAACAATTATTAAAACAAAAATATGATTCAGGGTGACCCTTATCTTAGTACTAAATGACCCTTAATCAACATATAAATTTTTTGGGTATTACATAAATAACGGCACCAAAACGACATCGTTTTGGTTTAACATCTATGTCATCATTTCGTTAAAGAGTTAACGGTGCGATGGTATAAAGGAATCAAAAAAATTAATAACAAATTTGAATTAATTAAAAGGTTGTTGATAAAAATATATTACCCTGAATAATTTGGTAGTATCTGACGTAATTTACCTCATATTTAATTAATTGTTTTATTTACTTCGGTTGTGATTAGGGCGGTCAAAACCCTGGCTCAATCAGTCAGTGGGATCAGCTGCAACAGGTAGTAAATTAATTATTCCATACTCTCCTGATTTCAATCACGTGTAGATGTGTGATGCTATTGAGCGTGTGGGCCCTGCAGTTTTTATCCCGTTTGACTAATAGAAACGCGGTTTTGCGCTACATGCAAGGAGTTTTTTCTCGGAAGAACACGTTTTAATTTAAGGGTAAAATACGAAAATCATCACTCAACTTTCTTCTCTCTCCTATTTTTGTCACTCAACTTTCAAAATTTTCAATTTAATAACTAAACTTTTAGATTGCTCTTTTTTGTTTACTCTGAATTATTTTATTATTATTTTAGTATGACATGACATTTATTTAATATGAAAATAATTTATAATAAAAAATAAACCCAATTGTTCACAGGCCATTGTTCGCTGGCATAGGATGCCACCGTCGACAGCCATAAACGATGGTAGTTCGGTCTCAGATTTTACCGGTCACTTTGTCTTGATATCCTGAGTCCGAATCTGACCTCCATTTTACTAAAAAATGCTACGAAGTCCACGAAAAAGAGATCGAAAGTGAGGGAACCAAAACATTTTCGTTGAGATTCACAAGTTTCGGGATATTTTCCGATGAAATAACCACCGGATTCAGACTCGACGTGTCAAAGCGAGTCCTCTTGTGCAATTTAGGATCAAACGGTCATCGATTTATAAGACCGATGGTGGTTGACGGTGGCGACAAGCGGCGGCTGTTATTTTAAATATTTTTAAATTTAATAATAATAAAATATTTTTTTATTATTTATTTTAAATTATTTATAAATTTAATAATATTAAAAATGCCATATCATACCAAAATAATAATAAAATAATCAAGAGTGACCAAAACATGAGTAATTCGAAAGTTCAGACATTAAATTAAAAAAAATTGAAATTGAATGACCAAAATAAGAGAGAGAAGAAATTTGACTTTTATGTTAATTTTAATAATAATACGCGTAAATCTGAAAATGCATGTATATATGTTTGTCTTATAATTGTTTTTAAATTAGTTATATGTTTTTTATTTTAAAAATAAGTTATAAAAAGACATAACAGGTGACGCTAAATTCTATCGGTATTCGATCAAGTTATTTTTTATCACTTTTTTTAGAAACATAGTTGCTTTATTTTTCTTTTTTAACAGTATAATTTATTTTAAGATAAATTTATCACGTTCGACGAACACCGCCAAATATTATTAACGCTGAATATTACTAAACAGCATTAAATTAATTAAAAAATAATAAAATATCAAAGACTCAAAATATAATTATAAATTATTTAAAATGAATTTTTAATTAAATTATATGTATATATTTTTAATCTTTTTTTAAATAATTAGATCAAATATCAACCTTAGTCAATTTTAGAAATAAAAATCTTAAACCCAAAATTCAAAATCCAAAACCCGAAAACCTAAAGCCTAAATCCAATGTTTGAAATTAGGACTTAGGGATTATAGTTTTAAGCTTATGATTTTGAGTTTAGGGTTTATGATTTTATGTTTATGGTTTAGAGTTTTAAGTTTAGGGTTTAAAGTTTATAGTTTTGAGTTTAGGGTTTTTATTTTTTAAATTGACTAAGGATGGTATTTGATCCAATTATTTTTAAAAAAAGATTAAAAATATTATATATATGAAAAACAATTTAATTAAAATTTTATTTAAAATAAAATTTATAATTATATGCTGAGTTATTGAAATTTTTAATTTTTATTAATCAATTTAATTGTGATCAGCGATATTTAATATTAGTACTATTAAGCGGTATTTGTCTAACGTCGTAAAATTTTCCTTTATTTTAATAAAACTTATTTATGAACGAATAGGAATAAAATGGAATTTTAGATGATGCAATAATAATATAAAATAATTTAAGACTTCTAAATATTTTGCTCAAAAGCTTGAGCAAATATAATTAAGTTTATACTAGAGAGTAAGAAGAAACGTGGCCCAAAATGATTGGGAGCCGGTAATGAACTAAAGTGGTTCATGGAACAGAAAACAAACTCCCACAAATTCAGATAAAAATCTTCTGTCTATATTTTTTTCTCTTTTTTATGTACTAATATTAAAGATTTAAATTTAAATTTAAAATTTTAAACTTTAAATTTAAAAAAATATGCATTATCTCAAATTTCATAATTATAATCATAAATTTAATTGTTTTAGGTGAAACATAAACAGAGACATTAAAAGGGACAGTCGATTTGGGTTCCACAAATCCTGCTTTGACTGCACACAGCAAAGCGCCAACACGGTGCGTTTTGTGGCTTACCTTCTTCTATATAAACCCACCCCTTCCATCGCCATTTTCATTAACCAGTTTTCGCTTGCCATCGCCCCCAATTCAAAATTTAAAAAGAAGGTATATTTAAAGAAAGTGGAAGAAAATCATGGCTCCGAGATCGAATCCCAGTCCGATTAACCCGGTTTCCGACCCGAATTCCAAGGAGATCCGCTATCGTGGCGTTAGGAAGCGACCATGGGGGCGATACGCAGCCGAGATCCGGGACCCGAGAAAAAAGACCCGAGTCTGGCTCGGCACCTTCGACACAGCTGAGGAAGCAGCGCGTGCCTACGATGCAGCGGCGCGAGAGTTCCGTGGCGCTAAGGCAAAAACAAATTTCGCCGACAACAACGTAAATGACTTCACGCGCAGCCCAAGCCAGAGCAGCACCGTGGAGTCTTCTTCTCCGCCGCC
Organism: Hibiscus mutabilis; assembly: GCA_019671005.1. Taxonomy (NCBI): domain Eukaryota; kingdom Viridiplantae; phylum Streptophyta; class Magnoliopsida; order Malvales; family Malvaceae; genus Hibiscus; species Hibiscus mutabilis. Next base: position 10,100,756 of record CM033741.1, read on the forward strand.
TCTGGTCCTCACTCTCGCCAGCGCGTCTTCTTCGATCCCTGTCACGGCGCATCGTCCGGTATACTTCTTCGATGCCTTTGCTTCTGCCAGGTCGGGTTACCCCAATATAGGCGGTGCTCAGAGCGACTCCGAATCGTCGTCATCGGTTGTAGATTTTGAAGGCGGAATGCGGCGGAGAGTGTTTGATCTTGATCTTAATCAATTGCCAGCTGAGATGGATTGATTTCTGTCTCTTTTATCAGATGTCGTTTTGAGCTTCGATCCTCAGCGTTTTTGGCTTTCCTTTCGTCTACTTAATTGTTAAAGTTTAAAAACTGACATGTTATTATGTATGTAAAAAACGAATGTAACATCTAGTGATCTCTATTTTTAACAACTTGAGAAATTTTTCTCGATGTTATTTCTCCCTTATTATAATTAAAATTTGAGAAAATTTGCACTACTTTGAAATACTTTTTTTTTGGTAATTGCATTTTATATTTTTGAAATATTATCTTTTAATATTAATAGACTGTCTACGACTTCGTATGGAATCTAGGCAGGCAGTAAAGCAACACGTCAAGGTCAAAGTTTTAGTTTTGCTTAACGGGAGAGTCGGCGGACGTTAGGAAAAACTGTTTGATGACGGCACTAATGGGTCCCATTTTTTTTTATCATACATGAGTCCCATTAAAACCAGGTATGAAGAACGGGCCGTACTTTAAAATTTTATATATAATATAAAATTTCTTTTATAAATTTTTATCATTAAATTTTTATAAATTCGACTCATTAAATTTTATAAATTTATTCTTTAACCTAAAGTAGTGATTAAAATCGCACCAGTTGATAATAAAGGTAAATAAACTGCTTCCACTCAAACAATATCTACTGATTCAACATCCAATGGTCTGTAAAAGGGAGAGCGAGGGTGGTTTCATGTAGACGTGGTAGTTCTGGAATACTCTCAAAGAAAGGAATCAAGTAACCAACGGCGCAAAGAGAGAGGCGGGGATCATGATGGGAAATCAATTTGGCCTGGGGCCCATTAGGTAATTCCGTTTTGACGAGGTTGATGCTGGGATTTCGGTTTTGTCGTCACGTGCGTTTCCGCCGCCCAATTAAAATTTTATAGTGTTTTTTAATGAAATCAATTAGTTACTCTTTCTGTCTTAATACGTTTATTTTGTATTTTGAAGTTATCCCATTTAAAATATCTTATTAAAAAAAACAATCATTTTTATAAGGCACCTTTTTATATTATTTTTTTAATTTTTTTAAAAAATAAAATTTAATTTTTTAAAAATAAAATTATCATTTCAATTATTTTACATTATATTTTTATATATTTTTATAAAAATATTTTTTTAAAATTATGTAAAAAATCAATAATAAACAAAATAAATAAGACGAAAAGAATTTTTTTATTTCTACATCGAAATTAATTAATTATCAGTCAACTAAATTTTTCTCTTCTTTATCAATCGATTTCGCTATGCCACATACGTGGCAGCTGGCACAGATAGTATTTAATTTTCTTTTTTTTATCACGGGAAAACGCATATACTAATATTTTTATTTAATCAAATTAATATTTTTATTATTATAATTGAATTTTTCTGTTTGATTAAAAAAAGAAGAAAAGGCTTTCTTTTAGTGGATAAAAACAATTTTAGAACAACCAAGTCCAAATGCATCTTTAAATAAGACATTTGTAGTTGTTAGTAGTGGATATCCTTTCTTATATATTTGGGGGCACGTGATACCAATTATTTACTCTTTACCTAACTTAACAAAAATAGTAAATTTAATTTAAATCATAACCTTTTTATAAAAAAAATCAAAATTAAAATTTAAGGAAAAAAAAACATGATCTTAATGTAAAAAATATAAAAATATTTTATTTTATTCTAATCAAATATGTAATTAGCAACGATGGTAATTAGATAATTTTAGTTTTGTCTTTCTAATATTTAATCAATTTTTATTAAAAATAACAATAATTAGACTATCACAGTTTTAAATAATATGCATCTAGTAACATGAATAGTAAAAAAAAACAAGATGAAATCACTCGATCTTGAAAAGAAAGAAGGCTTATGGTTAAAGTTTTATTAAACTGAAATTTCCATTGTATATCTCATATTAATGCAGCAAATATACTACAAATAAAGAGTTTAACCTAAATTGCATAAACTAAAACAATAATAAAATAATACTCCACACTCAAACCTAATATAACAATATTAAAATTGTTATAAATAAAACATCAAAATAACGACTAATTAACTCGGTTAAAACACACTAAGTTTATAGTCCAAATATAATGCTTTTGTTCAAAAAAATATAAGATTAAATTACAAAATAAATGTTCAAATTATGTTTATTTTTTATAATGAGTGTTTAAAATATTTTTTTATTGAAATATGCGTTTAAAAATTTATTTTAAATTAAAATATGTGCATAAAATATTTTTTAACTAAAATAAATACTTAAAATTTTATTTTTTATTGAAATATGTAGTTAAAGTATTTTTCAACAGAAATAGTTTAAAAAAAATTAAATACAGGAAATAAAAATTAGACGCGTGGGCTGCTATGAAGTGGGCCCAAGTATTCGTGTCGTCTTGAATAAGCACCGCCAACAAACCCTTCATTTTTTCTTTGTAATTTTAAATTTCGACGTCTACCCAATCTTAGCCCACCATCTGTCTCCCATCACGTGAACTTTTTGTACGGATGCGATTGTGAGCGGCTGAGAAAAGAACAAAAGGGTGGGGCATCGGGTGACATGTCCGAAGGTGAGATTTGGATAGCTGCACCCGCAGGTGATTATATTGACACGTGAATGTGAAAATGCAACCGCTTAATTTATAAATATTATTTTAGGATTTTGTTATTTGCAGTCTAATAAGAAGTATATAGATTCTAATCATTTAATCTTATTTTACTTTTTGCTTAATTATAAAATAAATATTTAAATTATGTCCTTTTTTTATAAGTGTTTAATATTTTTAACAGAAATATATGTTTAAAATTTTATTTTTAGTTGAAATAAATTTTTATAATTTTATTTTTAGTTTGTTTTAAAATTAATTGAGATACTTACTTTAATAAAAAAAAGTTGATAACACTTATTTTATAATTAAGTTTTTTACTTTTAAATAGGATCTAATAGAATACAGTTAAATATATTTTTAAAAAGTTTTTTTCTATTAATTTAGTCTGTTAATGTAATTAATATTCATCTAAAAGATTTAGTGTTTATTATTTAGCGTTTTACTATTTAAGGTTTATGATTTAGAATTTTTATAATTTAAGATTTATGATTTATAATTTTAAAATTTTAAGATTTAATTGCATTAAACACTCTAAAATAATAAAAAACAACTTTTTAAGAATTTAATTAATTATATATTATTAGATTTTATTTAAAATTCTTTTTTGAGCTTCGTAGAGTTTGGGCGGCTGACAAACCGAGAGTGACTGTTGCTTAATGTTTGTCACGGTAGTGTGACCGGGAAGCTTCGTAGATGTTTAGCAAAAATTGAAAGGGGAAATTACACTTGTAATCACTTTTGTTTTATTTATCTATGACTTTGAACACCCTACTCTCATAAGGTATATTTTGGTCACTTATATTTTTAGTCTCGAACGATAACTCTCAATGTACGTGATACATTAACAAAAAAAGAATTAATCCTAGTGATACATTAACAAAAAAATAATTAATCCTAATTTGACTCCTGACCTTTAGTTAAAATATATGTAACATCCTCGACCTGAATGTCACATTTGGGCTTTAAGTCCAATCCAAAACCATAAAATTTCTCAAATTGAGTTTAGCCTAACAAGGTATTTCTCAAAAACATTTAAAGCCAACAATTGAAAATATAGATAAATAATCAAAATGGCTCAAAGGAGTTCTAATTTAAATTTAAAACATTTGACATTCGATTTGATTAATACAATTTCAAAAATAAGGATTACAGACTCTATCACGTAAGGTCCTATGAACACATAGTCCACTAAACACAAGTATCGTACTCTGGAGATCACCACATGTTGGAATCTCGTACGAATAGTACTCCTCGATCCCACGATTAGACGATCAACCTACGCATAGAAACAACGATTTTGAACGCTGAGCTTACAAAGCTCAATAGTACACATCTACTCTACTATACTTCATGATAATCATAAACTTAAGCATCCAAGCTAGTACGAGTAATAAGGAGAGATAAATTACACATGACGCTACCACGAGTTGCCTAAACACATGTTCTCATCACGCAAAATATCATTCATTGCTCTCATGGCCCAACCATACCCGAGATCTCATCAGATCATCTAGGCGAAAACACATATCAACAACAACAACTATGGAGTGAGGCCGGGTCACGTAGCATTGGAACATACACTCCGGGTGAGGCCGGATTACATAGCATCAGAGCATACACCCTTGCTCGAAATCCCCCTCGAGCATCTACACTTTGGGTAAGATTGGGTCACCTAGCATCGGAATATACACCCTGGGTAAGGCTAGGCCATATAGCATCGGAGCATACACCCATATTTGGAATCCGCCATCGAGTATCTTCGAATGAGGCTCGGGTCACATAGCATCGGTAACCTCCACTCGGTAATTCTAACCATGGTGTTGCAACACTCTTTCACTGGGTATTTGAATCCTATCAATCATCAGCTCAACCAAATCAAATGCCTATCCGGCATACAAGCAACGCGATCCCAAGGATCCCCTATTGTTGCTAATCGTCAACACATCATTTATTTTACATTACCGAGTTGTTTAATACACTAATGACCTCCATTATTCCTCATTATCTCATTTATCAAGGCATAATTCAAGAGTATTGATACAAAATTGCTTACTGGAAATCCTACATTTCAACAAGTACCGGTACGGGTGGACCCGTACCGATAAGTCCCCAATCACGTACCGGTACGGCTAAAGCTCGCACTGGTACCCTATATACGGGTTCACATCATTTCCTTGAATTACGGTTTTACAACACTTTATTCGTTCCCTAAAGCTTATGAAAGTCGTTATGGTTTGTTTACTAACGCATTCATTCAATTATTATTAATTAACAGCTTCATAATCATTTAATTGGGTATTTGTCCCTAAAGCATGACCATCATCAAATCACATCAATCCATTCGAACAAGCATACAAAGCATCACTATTTATCAACCAATCAAATAATCATACTAACATCTCAAACGACCCTAAACGGTTTCTAAAGCCTTCATGAGTCTCATCATATCCGTAACATCATCATGCATCTCACAAATATCGAGTCTCAATACCGGTCTCTACTCATGATTATTCATCGTCTACTTATTTTGCAGATACTAACACATAAAGCAATTAGGAGAGAGCAAAACTCGACTCGATTCGAAAAAAATAAATTTTTTGACTCGAGGTAAAAAAAACTTGGCTCGTCTTGACTCGACTCAAAATTTAATAACTCGAATCGACTTGAAAAAATTTCAAATAAAGTTTGAGTTGTAAAATAGAAATTCGAATAACTCAAAAAATTTAGTAATTAGTGGATTTATTTTTAAATTTGTATCGAGTCTCTCAGTTTTTTCTGATATATATACTGATATAAAAAATATATGAAGAAATATATGCCACATATGAAAATATATAAAGAAATATATATATGGATATCTTATATGATTAGAAAAAGTCGTTTAAATTGAAATCAAATCGTACTATAATATGATAAATAATTACAATTAAATTTGTATAGGAATTCAAAAACTCGACTCTAATTCGACTTAAATTTTATAAACTTGAATCGAATCGAAAAAATTTCAAATAAAGTTTGAGTTGTAAAATATGACGCATCAACTCGAATAACTCAAAATTTTTTGACTTGACTCGACTCGATCAAGCGCTAACCCCTAAAAGCAATCACATTTATGATGCTCATGAAGCAATCAGAGTTCGAGGTGTACTAACCTTAAGCCAAAGCGATAAATCTCCATCCAAGCTCATCCAAACATCTCTTTGATTCCAATGTTCTAGTTCACAAATTTCTCGGATAAAACAAATACGACTACATAAGGCATTTCACATTAACAAGCTACTTTAAGGTAAAACGCATAAAAGAACTTACTGGGTTCAAATTTTGTGAAACATACTGCTCCAACAGACTCAGAACGTCGAGAAACCCTTGGGTAGGTTCTCACAGAAAAAGTCAACAACCGGTCAACGATCCGTCAACGTCGGTCAGGCAGCGGATTCGGGCTAGGCGGTGCAATCTAGTCCAGTTTGGTCTAACCCAGTTTGGCCCAACCAATTCGGCCCAACAGAACCAGCCTGGTTCACCAGATCAAGCTTGGTTCAGTTGGCAGGGCAGACCAACGTGCAGGCGGTGAACGGTGGCGGCAAGCTTGTTTATTAAAAGTAGCACGCAAAGTGATATTAAAATTAATTAAAATACGAATAAAATTCAAAATACAACTTTCAATAGCCCCCCCTTTCAACACAAAGTGATATTAAAATTAGCACGCATTTTTTTCATAATTTATTCCATTTGTAAGGGTGTAAATGAAGTGAGAGTTCAGTGAACTATTCGTACAACGCTTGTTTATTAAGCTAAATAAATGAGTATGAACAAAATTGTTATGTTCATTAATAAACAATTGAACACGAATAGAGGTGTTTTTGGTTCGTTTATGCTTACAAGCATGTTCGTTTATAAGCTTTTATCAACTCGTTTATAAAGCTCGTTTATCTGGTTCCCTTTTTCCTTTTATTTATTTAAATTTTAAATATTGGTGATGGTAAGAACTAAGTTTAAACAGTAAAGTCTGAGGAGCTTAAAGGCTAGTGACTTAATTTTACAATTTTTCTTTGACTTCCGAATAAAAAGGGTAAAAAGAAAGTGTTGGTTGTCGAAAATGTTCAAGAACGTTAAACGAATATATTCGCAAACACTAAACAAACAAAGACACACATTCAAAAAAATAAACAAGCGAACACGAGCACAACCTTATTCATTCAATCTTTATTCATTCACACCTCTATCTATTGACATCTCCTCAATTTTCAGGTTTCGAATTCACTCTGCATTTCTCCACGGTTAGCATTTTTCTTCATGATTTATTTGATAAACTTTATATATATATATATACTTTTTTTGAATTTATAAACTTAAAATTTTATATTTTTTAAAATATTTTTCAAACGTTATTGTTGAAAAATGTAAAAGTAGAGATCCTTTAATTAGTCGAGCGGCTAAGGATACTCATCTGCTTTCACTTTGTGCGGGTTTGAATCCCAACATTACATTTGGATTATATAATTTTTTTGGCCAAGACATTTGGAATATTTAGTACCACTCTATTGTTGTACCAACTTTTTGTGTAAAAGAATGGTGGCATTCATGTTTTTTTTTTAAGTTTAGGGTCAAATTTGAAATTAATTCTTTTATGAATGTATTGTATCAATAGTGTAACGAGAGTTAACATTCGAGTAATCATTTTCTGATAGATCAACAATATAAGCGGTCAAAATATTACTTATAAAATGTAAGTGATAAAAATTAGGGGGAAAATGAAACAAAAGTCATCACAAATACAGTCGACCCAAATAAAAACTTAATCAGTGTACTATGTAACATTAAATGAGTTCTTAATAATAATTTAACATTGATCATTCTAATTTGTGTTATTTAATTGAATAAAATTAAGAAAAATTACGCTTTAACGTTTAGTTTGTAGAGTTTAAATTATGGTTTAGGATTTAGCACATCGAGTTTATTAATAGGAGAACTCATGGTCAAAATTAAAATTATGATTTAATGTGTTTGGTTTGTTTATTAATTGTAGTTGAAGAGTAAGAGTTAAGATTTTTTTTTGAATATACTACTGTGGTTATATGGTAGTATATGTTCATATTTTCTAACATTTTGACAAGGTACACATATCTTGTACACGCAGGTGCTCGAACCTATGTTTCTTAAGATGAACATGTCCTATCTTTTAGTAGAGTCACTTGTTAAGTTCAAGTAAGAGTTAAAAATTAATGATAGTAAATCTAATATTAATTAATACATTATCGACTCGTTTGGTTGGGTTGTAACTGGCGTGTTGTATTATTTAATACGTCTCTATTACAAACTTAATTTTATACGTGCATTCGGTAGGTGTGAAATTTAATAAATGTATATTTTATACGCAAGTTGGGTGATATTTATCACGAGAGTGGAAGTAATATTTATTTAACCAACAAGTTTTACGCAAAATTTGTCAGTTATACCCTCATACTATTTTTCACATATTTACACCATTGAAAATATGTTAACCCTAAACAATGATCCCCAGCCCCGAACCCTAAACAATAATCCTTAAATGTTAAACCCTTAACTTCACACCCTAAATCATGAACCCCAAACCACACACCTTATACCATAAACATCAAACCATAAACTCTAAATCATGAACTCCAAACCTTAAACCATAAAGCCCAAACCATAAACCTTAAACACTAAACCTCTAGCCCTAAACTCCAAACACAAACCCTTAAATTCACACCCCAAACCCCAAACCCTAAACCTAAAACCATAAAACCTTAAACCTTAGATCATAACTCATGAACCCTAAAACCCCCAAACCTTAAACCATAGATCATGAACCCTAAACACAAATTACAAACCCTAAATCCTAAACTCTAAATTCTAAACCCCTAAATTATAAACCACAAACCTTAAACTCTAAACTTTACACCTTAAATCATAAAACCATAAAAGTAATATAATAATAAATGTCAAAACAAGGGGAAAATATAAATCTAGAATTTTAAAGTTTAAAAGGTACATTCATACATATAACACTTATCTTTTAACTTTATCATAACTTTTACAACCAATCACAATTTGATATAGGCATAAAGTCAAAAATGCCCTCAACGTTTGATTGAATAGTCACTTTAGCCCAAATTCTTTTTTTGGAGCAATTCACCCTCAACGTTTCATTTTTGTCAAAATAGCCCCTCTGCGGATGAAAATTGTCAATTAACTGAAAGTAAATGACTTGAAATAAATAGACAAACCTATATGGCATTGCACGCTGACATGACAGTATTATATAAATAAATGTGTTAACTTTAAAAAATGTTACATACGTCAAAAAATATTTTTATAAAATTATATAAAATATAATCTGTTAAGTCATTTCAAACTGTTTACCGTTAGTTTTCTAACAATTTTCATCCACAGAGGTGCCATTTTGATCTAAAATAAAACGTTGAGAGTTGAATTGCTCCAAAAAAGAATAAGAGCTAAAGTGACTATTGAGTCAAACGTTAGGGTATTTTTTAATTTTATGCCCTTTAATATAATAACAACCATCTTTATCTATTTTTTTATTATATAAGTATTATTTAATACAATACATTTCTTTTATATCCGCAGTACCAAATTAGGCATATGTTATTAACGAAACAATAAACAAATATGATCTGACATGTTATTATTGGAAAATAATGGCGTTTGATTTTGACTAGTAGCGTATTGTCTTTACAAATACTTTTCGGATGCATTATTTTACGTTAGACGTGTGACTTTTTTTAAAAATATATATTATAATTTAGAGAATGTTAAATTATAAAATTTTAAGGATATAAAATTAGATTATGAATAAAATATAAAAAAACAATTATATTATATAAAAATAAGAAAATATCTCATGCACTAATTTTTTTTTATAAGCGCAATAATTTTAGAATTTAGGAACTTAGTTTAAGGTTTTAGGTTTATGAGTCAGGTTAGAATTTAAGGTTTAGAGGATAAGATTTAGGTTTTACAGTAATCTGTTAGGATTTAAGTTTTAACCTGTAAACCCTAAATATCATTAACAAAAAAATTTAACCCTTTAACTGTTAACCAAATTGATTTTTTTTAAAAAATTAATCACATCAAACTTTGTTCGGTTAATTTTCGAATTAACTGAAATAACTATGGAACGCCTAAATTTTTGCTTAATATATACATATATTCTGTTAATTTTCACTTGATATATGTTAATTAACCTATTTTGAATCAGATTAACTGATAATCAAACTTAAAAAAATTAACCGTTAACTGATCTAGCATCTAATTAACTGATCGAAATTTTGGTTCGGTCAGTTAATTTGGTTTTAACCGAACAATGAACACCCCTAACCCTAAACCTTAAATTCAAACCACAATCCATAAATTCTACACATAAACTTAAACCCATAAACTATGAACATTAAATTAAAATTTTAACCCTAAAATTAGGGCGCTTATGAAAGCAAATAATTTCCATGGTATAATTACCTATAAAATTTAATATTTACAAGAAATCTAGCCATACCTCCTGGGCTCCTAGCACCCTTAATAGTTAATACAGCCCTGCACGTTTACCTTTGTTATATGGTAAAAAGAATAAAATATGAAAATATATAATAAATGACAAACATTAGTCAATGATGAGTTCGCGAGAAGGTCACCTCACATTATTTAGTATAATAAATGAAAATTGTTCAAAAAATATAATAAATGAAGAAAAAGATAAATTTAAAAAATAAAAAATTTAAATTTAAATGGAAAATGTTTTTGGATTTCTATACAAATATCATATAAAATGCATGTTTTCAACAATATACGCTCTTGAAAAAGTGGTTGAAGCTCATAGTTTTTTTTTTGAATAGGGTTGAAGCTCAAATTTGGTATTTCAAGAATTAGAATTCAAATATCCCCGCGTTACCATTCATTTTTTTTAGATAATTTAAAGGTGAAGGATTGTTGATTGTAGGGTTTGAACCCACAACCTATTGCCACATGTGCTGCATATTGCAAATGATTAATATACAACTCGACATACGGGTTTTCAAAATATCACGTCATTATATGTTGAATTTATAGAATTTAGATATGATATATGATAAATCTAAGAATCAAATTAGATAAAAAAATATATATAAATACCATGATAAAAAAATATAAGTACTGCAGTGAAAAAAATGACAAATTCAAATATCAAATCAAACAAAGACACATGTACAATGTTAGACAAAAAAAATCAAGGTTTAACTCAGAAATAGATGCTCAAACTATATATTTTTATTAAGATAGATGTCTAACATTTTATTTGGCTGAAATAAGTGTCTAAAGTTTCATTATGTTAGTGTTTTAAGGTAGCACCGTTAAAAAAATCATCACCCAATTAGAATTTAACATGTGTATTTATTTTTATCTTTTAATTTTTTTATAAAAAACTAAAAAAAGAAAATAATTTTAAAAAATATAAAAATTCTTAAAATTTCCAAAAAAGTCTCAAATCCCTAAAACCCCAAACCTCAAAATTGATACCACTATCGTCGTTGATAACCTCACCGGACCCCACACCACCGCCCATGTAACGACTCGAGTTTCGAAATTCGAGGGTTGATTTAACCCAAAGTGTGGGCTTCGCATTTGGACCAAAAGTTTGGGCCTTTGGGGGGGCTAGTGGGTTCGTCTTCAGTTGTTTGGCTTGTTTTTGGGTTGGGAAGATGATAGGAGGGTAGGGTGGTAAATTCTCTCTTTTTGAAGAAGTGAGGGAGGATGGCTCATTAATTCTCTGCAGAAAAACAAGAGAATGAGCTCACCCTTGTCCCACTTGTCTTCTACCGTAATCCACTCTCATCTTCTATCTTCCACCCAAAGGTGAAAAGTTGAATCTTTGTGTTTTTGAGTGGAAATCCTGGATTTTCGGTTTGAGGCAAGTTGTTCAGTAGTCAAAAATATATAATTTAAGGTAAGATTCATCAAGTTTGGTAGAGGTTGAAAATGGTGGGTTTTGTGGAAGGGTTCTATGAGGAGATTCAATCCCGTTTTTCCTGCCTTAAGAGTAAGATTACCTGGATTCTTTATCTTAGACAAGTTGTAATTCGTTTACAACTTTCTTATGTAGTGAAAGAGGCTTGGGAACCTTTAAAGAGCTTGGGAAGAGGAAGGCTTGAGAAGCTTGGTTGGAGCTTCATTTTTAGTTGTTAAGCAAGGTTAGTACACTACTAATTACTTGGTGTTCTTGGAAATCATAAATTCGATTGCTTTGTTACTTAATTGATAATTTGGTTGATTGAATGCTTGGGACCCTAAAATGGCTAATCCAAAGATTGGTGTTAATGTGGCTTGAAAATGGTAGAAATCCACCTAAATCGCCTTCCATAAATTGTAGGATCGATTTGGGGTCTTACCTTTGGGTTTTGGGGGTTTGAAGGAAGACTCTTGAACTCTAGAAATAAGTTATGGGTCGAGCACCGATACGGGTTGAACGCGTATCGATAACTCGTGTTAAAACTGATGAAATCAAGCAAAATTACAGGGGCGTATCGGTACGCCTATGATGGGGTATTGATACCCCCTTGTTCCATTGAATTCCAGTAGCCAAAATGGGTATCGATACGATTAGAAGCGTATCGATATGCATGGGGTATTAGTACACCTCCCCGTGTATCGGTACAAGGTTTTGGTTAAAACCTTTCAATGAGCAACTCGGGTAATGGTATGCATAAGGTGGTATCGGTACCCACTGGAACGTGTCAGTACTACTAAGTGAGTATCGATACTCTCTGGGCAATTTGTTAACAAATATATATTTTGAGTTCGAGGAACCTATTATTCGAGGACTAAGACCCAATGAGCTTCTAAAGGGGTAAAATGAGATGCAAAAAGGTTTTAAAGGGTCTGAGGAAGGAGATTCAGACCTATTTGACTGTTTCCCTATCGAAAGTATTTTTAACAGTTGGTGCCAAGTCACTTGAGCAAGTGCAAGATTTAACCTATAACCCGTCTGGTGGGCAAGAGAGCTTTAGGGACTCAAAACTTCTTCAACAACTCATTGTCTTACTCTGAGAGGAATAGGAACCGTTGGAACCAAGGTAAATGAGCTTCGAACCAGAGTTTGAGATCAGACTATAGGTCAGAATTAGCTTGCCATAGGAGGCATTCGTCTACGTCCACGATGAGCCTAGATGGCTCACAGAAGAATGCATCAATTTATGATTAGTGTGGATGTAAGTATAGAGGCGAGTGTTGGGGAACATCTAAAGTTTGCTTTAGTTATGGGTCACCAGATTATTTTCTGAAAGATTATCTGACAGCTACTGACACTACCCCGTTTCAGACTTAATGGACCTCTTATTCAGCTCAGAAGGGTCAGGGCTTTACTAGAAGAGGAGCGAGTTGCATGTCTGAACATCGGAGTAGAGGTATGATCCAGTCTACCGCTAGGGCACCAGTAAGACAGTACATAGTCAAGGCTCAAGAGGATTGTAAGGCCAGCGATGTTATCTCAGGTATGTTTACCTTATTTTTTGTTTTTTATATTTGCTCTTGTAGATTCGGGGTATACTCATTCCTATATTCGTAGTAGAGTATCCTAGTTGTAGGGTATTCTTATCGAGGATCTTGAGATAGGGGTTCATGTAACGAGTCTTTTAGGGTACAATATTTTGGTAGATAAGGTGTATTAGAGGTATTCAATTGAGGTTTACGGTGTAATCTTTTTGACTGATTTGATGGTGTTACTATTCCAAGAGTTTGATGCCATCCTAGGGATAGATTGTTTATTTGAGAATGATGCACGTTTGGGTTGTAGAGCAAAGAGTCTTAAGCTTCGTAGTTTGGATGAGGCAAAGTTGGTAGTGAAGGGTAAGAGAAATCTTTATCTTTCTAATATAGTATCGGCTTTGGCAGCATAAAAGATTATCCAACACGGCTTGAGAGCCATCAAACTGTTAGAGAGTTTGCTTATATGTTTCTTTAAGAGTTACCCAAACTTCTTCCAGATCATAAGTTAGAGTTTTAGATTGATGTGATGTCTGGCACGACACCAGTTTCTATTGCCCCGTATCATATGGCATCTACAGAGTTGAGAGAGTTAAAGAATTAGATTCAAGAGTTGTTGGAAAGGGTTTTTATTTGACCAAGCACTTCACCTTGGGGTGTACCAGTCTTGTTTGTCAAAAAGAATGATAGGTCGATGATGATGTATATTGTTTGCCGTTAGCTCAATAAGGTAACAGTGAAGAACCGTTATCCCTTACCAAGGATAGATGACTTGTTTGACCAGTTGAGAGATGCTTGTGTGTTCTCAAAGGTCGACTCGAGATCAGGTTACTACTAGCTGAAGGTAGTAGAAGAAGACGTTCAGAAAATAGCTTTCAAGATGCGATATAGACATTACAAGTTTTTGGTAATACCTTTTGGGCTTACCAATGTGTTGCGCGTAAAAAGTGCTACGCAATTGTGCAAGTATACACGTCGCAAGTTATAGTATAAAAGATATCGTCTCCACAGGGATTGGTGCTACTTCAAGAATCTAGTCTCTTGCACTGTAAAAAGTAAAAACACAAATAAAAGATTATAGAAGTTTAACTAATCTAGAAAGCAAATAAGTAAAAGAAAAGATGAATTCAATTGAGAGAGATAGGCTAGGTTATCGTGAGTTGAGGTGTGATAGCTGATTGGATTGTCTTGGTAAAAGAGTGCACGGGCAACTCAGTTGCCGTGGCAACTTGCACGACGGCGTTGCCTTGGCAACTAATTGATGGTTGCACGGGCGACTAGTTGGGCAACTACTTGGGCGATCGGGCAGCAACTTCAAGGTTCGGCGGGCGTTCTTCAATGGTTTCTTCTTATCCCTAAGTCGAAACTCTAGCTACTTGTGCATGCCTTGATAATACATCCCTGCGTGAATCAAGGGTGAACAACAACCAATCTTGCGCTCCTCTTAGCCGTTGAAATCTTTAACTTATTCCTAAGCCGGATTAATCTTCACCATCATTGGATTGAATAAAGATCATATTCATTCGTTTCTTGAATCTAACTCTCCCGATATTAGATAAATGGATGAAATCACGAGATCCTCTCCCAATTCACTCGCAAACAATAATAAGAACCAAGAATGAATAAACCTTGAAATAGAAAAGTGCAAACTCTTATTACCTAAACAAAAACCAATAGTTTCTCACAACCACAAAACACAATAACCATAGCCAAGTAAATTTAGTTCATGGCTAGGTTCCAAACAAACACAAGATAAACAATCCCTAGCATGAACCCAATCGAACAAGGAAGAAAAGATGAAGCTTGTTGAAAATTCCCCTTTGCTTCCTCTCTTGATCTTGTCGAAATTCCCTCTTGCTCTCTCTCTTGGAGTTGTCGAAATTAACTCTTGCCCTCTCTCTTGGATTTGTCGAATTTCCTTGCTATTTATAGGGCTAGGCCAAAGTCCTTCTTTGAGGAGGAGTTTGAGTTGGAATTAAATTATCTTTAAAGAATATAATTCTTTATTATAATTTTATTCCTATTAGAACTTCTCCTATCTTCTTGGAATTTAATTCTTCTTTAATCTCTGCATGGCAATCAAATTCCTTTGGGCTTGGGCCTTGCTCCATGTCATCTTGGGCTTGTAAAGTCATGAATTTCGACATTCATATTGCTTTTGGTCTTTGTCGACAAATGCCATGGCAACTGGCTCGGCGTCTCCTTCATGCATTGCCCTAGCAACTAGCTCGGCATATCCTTCATGCATTGCCCTGACAACTAGCTCGGCATTGCTTTGGCAAGTGATCCTGCACATACACACCAAAACACACAAAAGCAGCATCTATTTCCACAAAAATCACCAAGTTATGTAATCAAGCTCAACGATTGAAGGAAACATGGATTAATGCATGAATGGCTAACTATGCAACTAATATGAGCCTAAGTCTAACAATAATATGAGTAAAAAGGGTAAGAAAATAGTACTTTTGAACACTTATCACACCCCCAAACTCGAACTATTGCTTGTCCTCAAGCAATGCAAACTCATAATTACCTGTAAAGACTTCAATTTTCACAAACTCAGCCTTGAACTTGATTTCAATTCTCTGAACCGGGGCACAAAGTATGATTGGCTTTTTATTTTTCGGAAAACTGAGGAGTTACTCGGAATCAAACTATAATGCTTGTGAGTGTGTGCAGAGTTGTGTGCAAGTTGATTTTTCGGATTCTATACAAACAATAGGTTTTCAAATTACTTCATTGGGTTCTTTTTAACATGTTTTAACTAGAGCCAATTTCGGGCACCTCTAGTGTTTTATTTTTAGTTTTCTTAAGTTAATTTAATTGACTAGAGCCGGTTTCGGGCACCTCTAGTTTAAAAAAATTTAACGCCTCCTAGAGCCAGTTTCGGTCACCTCTAGTGATCAATTTTTTAGCATATGCTAGAGCCAATTTCGGGCACCTCTAGCCTTCATCCAATTTTTATTCTAATCCCCCAATTAGTTAATTATCAACCTAAGCTTACTAGAACTCCTTAAATCAATCAAACCACAACAGTGTTTCATCAAATTTAGCATCATAGTAAAATTCTAAGTTTTTCCATGGTTATCCTAGAATAAAAATTCTATCAATTAAGTGCATTGGTAAAGTCATCATTGAATATTCATCAAATCTAAGCAATTCTTGTTCCAATTAAAGGCATGGCAAGCAATTTATGTATCCTAAATGTAATGCTTAAGATTAATGTAACTAAACATGATAATTACTAATAACAACCCCCCCAAACTCGAGTGAGGCATTGTCCTCAATGCATGCATAAAATAACGAAAAATAAAAATAAAAATAAAAATGCATACGAGGACTTACTCCGAGAGTTCGTCATCGTAGATGATTAGTTTCCTTCTAGTTGGCGTCTTGATTTTCTTGCTTGAACGCGATGGTTGTTTTCTTGTTGCCGGTGGTGGAATCGATCCTCGTACGGGGTTATCCTCATCATCCTCTTCATCAATGTCAATGGCTTTTCGTTTGGAGGATTCAATTGGTGCGGTCTTTATTGGTTCAATGGAGGACTCGTCCGAATCTGAAAAATCAGAAAATGATTCCGTAGGAGTTGATTCGGGCATAGGTGCTTTACCTTTGGCTTTTGCGGTGGTTCTTGGGGCATCGTCGGGGTTGGTTGCCGTGGCGTCTCGCTTCCTTGGTTGCCCGTGGCGATCGCTTCATTGGTTGCCGGGCAAGAATCTCGGCGGGAAAGATTGGGAACGACACACGATTGTCGGGTACTTTTCTAGGATGACTTGGGTGATGGCATTGTTGTGCTCCTTCATGTACCTCATGAACATTAGTTGCCGATCTTCAATTTGCCTTAGGCGGCTTGCCAATGGGTGCAAAAGTGCTTCAAAGTGTCCGGGATTAATGGCGAGTTGCCCTAGCGTTAGGTGCTTGGGCATTAGGGATTTCCGTGGCGGGGGGGTTGCCGTGGCAATTGGAGGCCTTGAAGAATCTCCGGTGCCTCTCCCATTAGCTTCCGGATTAGTGCTTGATTCCAACCAGACTTGGGTAGGGCCTTTTCATCGGTGGACTCACTCGGGACATGCATCTCCTTGCAAAGATTGGAAATTAAGCAAGGGAAGAAAAGATAACCCTTATCTTTTGAGCTGCATACAAAAATCTCATCGCAAATAATTTTTCCAATGTTAATGATGCGATTATGCAAAATAGAATGTATGAGCAAAAGACGTGGTATATCAACGGTAGTATTGTGTGTGGAGGGCATTAAAGAAGTTTTAACAAACTTATTCCATAGTTTTGCCTCGGGTTTTAGCCGAAGGTGATTTACCGTGCCCTTGTATTTACCGTCGTTCCAATGAGTTCCCGGTTGAGTGAGTTCTTGAAGCACCTTGTCGAGTTGCTTGGGATTAATTTGGTCAACGAAGGCTTGATGCTCGTCCTTCTCAATGTAAAGTCCGTAAAAGGTGTTGATGCTTTCGGGACTTATAAGTATGGCCTTGTCACGAGCAAAAACATAAGGATTATCCGGGTTAGGTGAGTGAGCATAGAATTCTCTTACCCATGAGATGTTACCCGATTCTGGTTGATGGCAAAAGATTTGCCACTTTTGATGTGCAATCCTCTTGAAGATGAATGGTTCAAGGCCGAAATCTTGATGAGAGTTGGAGCATTCAAAGCCTTGTTCTTCATGAATCTTCCGGCTTTCAAACTTGGATTGAAATCTTTCTTGAACCGCCGGTGTAGCAAACTTCTTGTATCTTGGTTCTTTGGAGGAACTTGGATGAACTAAAAGTTTAATCTTGGATGCCATGTATGATCTTGGTTGTGAGTAAAAACAAAGAAAAGAAAAGAAAAGAAACTAAAAAGTTGCAAGATAGAAAGTAGGAATAGGTTAAGGGTGATGGGTTTTATAGAAAAGATAGGTGGTTGGGATTGGGGGAAATCGAAAAAGGATTTAGGGTTTGGTAGGAATTTTCGACAAAGGGGTTTTGGTTAGGATGAATTGGAGGCTTTATATAAGCCTTAGATTCAGCCCATTAGTTTCTTTGTTGAAGATGTTTTCCTACTTGGTTTAGAATTCCTTCTTTATCTTGAACTTCCTTTCCTACAATTCAAAAACAAATCAAATAAGGATTAGAATTAAAGATAAACTAATAAAGAAAATAAATAAAGATGTGTAATAGGATTCTTAAACTTGAATAAAAAAAATCTATCCTAAAACTACTAATAATCGAAAAAAATAAAAATAAAATCAGAAAAATAAAATACTTAAATAGTCGAAAAAATAAAAATAAAAATAAAAATAAAAATAAAAAATAAAAAATAAAAATATAAAAAGGGAGAGCATGCTCATGCATCTCCTAAATTGACTACTTCCTTGTTACGTTCCACATGGGCACCATTGTAGTGCTTCAATCTTTGTCCATTAACTTTGAATTCATGGTTGTCAGAGATGGACTTGATTATCACGGCGCCATGGGAGAATGGTTTGACGACTTCAAATGGTCCCGACCATCTTGATTTCAGCTTTCCCGGGAAAAGTTTTAGCCGAGAATTGAATAGGATAACTAGTTGCCCTGGCGTGAATTACCGTGGCAATAGTTTCTTGTCGTGCCATCGCTTTGTTTTCTCCTTGTAGATTCGTGCATTGTTATAGGCGAGTGCACGAAATTCTTCTATCTCATTGAGATCCATCAAGTGCTTTTGTCCGGCACTTCCCAATCCATATTCACGGTCTTGATTGCCCCAAGACGCCTTGTGCTCGATTTCCACCGGTAGATGACATGTTTTACCATAGACAAGCCGGGAGGGGATATACCTAATGGTGTTTTGAATGCGGTGCGATATGCCCAAAGTCGTCATATAGTCTTAATGACCAATCCTTCCTTGAGGGATTTACAACTTTTCGAGTATTCCCTTCAACTCCGGTTGGAAATTTCGCTTGCCCGTTGGTTTGTGGGTGATATGCCGTGGCGATCTTGTGTGATATGCAAGCGTTGCAACATCTTGGCAATTAGTCTGTTGTCAAAATGCTTGCCCCCCGTCGCTAATAATTGCTCTCGGTATCCCAAACCGTGTAAAATATTTTCTGCAGGAATCATTGCACGGTCTTGGAATCGTCGTTGGGAATCGCAGCTGCCTCTACCCATTTAGACACATAGTCGATAAAGCGAGTAAGATGTAGAGGTTGCCGAATGAAGATGGGAAAGGTCCCATAAAATCGATCCCCATACATCGAAGCAGTTCCACCTCGATGATGTTCGGAGTGGCATCTCATGTCGTCTAGAGATATTGCCCGTCCCTCCGCAACGATCACATTGCTTGTAAAAGTCTTGGGCATCTTTGTACAATGTTGGCCAATACAAACCGGATTGTAAGACTTTGGCGCATGTACGAGTTCCTCCAAAATGTCCTCCATAGGGTGAAGAATGGCATTTGCCGATACGTTGTTGCTCTCTTCTTGAGGACACATCGGCGTATAACCTGATCTGCACATTGTTTAAACAAAAGAGGCTCGTCCCAAAAGTAATGCTTAGCATCATGGCAGAACCGCTTCTTCCCTTGGTGAGTAATGCCATAAGGAAAAATACCACAAACAAGGAAGTTAACTAAATCCGCGTACCAGGGTATTGCCGAGGCATGTGCCGCCGTGGCGACTGCTCCCAAGATTTCTGAGGTGTGTGCGTCAAAGACTGCTGCGGCGTCGAGAGTTGCCGAGGCGTGTGCATCCATGGTTGCCGAGGCGTCATGGGTTGCTGAGGCGTCAAGGGTTGCCGAGGCGTTGAGGGTTGCCGAGGCAATTAGAATTTGTTCATATGGGAATGCATCGCACATCTCTAGATCCGCATCCTCCTCCCTATTGCGTTCCAAACGTGATAAGTGATCGGCCACTTGATTTTCTGTTCCTTTCTTGTCCTTAATTTCAATATCAAATTCTTGTAAAAGTAATATCCAACGAATCAAATGAGGTTTAGCATCCTTTTTAGCAAATAAGTATTTGATTGTCGAATGGTACGTATGAACAATTACCTTTGTACCAATTAAATAGGATCGAAACTTGTCAAATGCGAAAACTACAGCTAGTAACTCTTTCTCCGTTGTTGTGTAATTCACTTGAGCACCATTAAGAGTTTTACTAGCGTAGTATATCACATGGAAGGTCTTACCTGTACGTTGGCCTAGGACTGCTCCTACCGCGAAATCACTTGCATCACACATAAGCTCAAAAGGTAGTGTCCAATCTGGTGGAACGACAATGGGTGCCGAGGCAAGCTTTTTCTTTAGGGTTTCGAATGCTTGAGTGCAAGAATCATCAAAATCGAAGACTTTATCCTGTTCAAGCAGATTACACAAAGGTTTAGTGATTTTAGAAAAATCATGAATGAGCCTCCTGTAAAAACCTGCATGTCCAAGAAAACTTCGAATTCCTTTAACCGAATTTGGTGGGGGTAATCTCTCGATTACGTCCACCTTGGCTTTGTCTACTTCAATTCCCTTGGATGAAATCTTGTGGCCGAGCACTATTCCTTCATGTACCATAAAATGGCATTTCTCCCAATTGATGACTAAATCCGTTTCTTCGCATCTTGCTAACACCCTCTCTAAATTGCCGAGACAGCCGTCGAAGTCATTACCAAAAACCGAAAAATCATCCATGAAGATCTCAAGGAAGTCTTCGACCATGTCTGAAAAGAGCGTCATCATGCATCTTTAGAAGGTTGCCGGGGCGTTACACAATCCGAACGGCATCCTTCGGAAGGCATAAGTACCGTATGGGCATGTGAAGGTTGTCTTTTCTTGATCTTCTGGTGCTATGGCAATCTGATTGTAACCTGAATAACCATCAAGAAAACAATAAAAGGGTTTACCTGCAAGACGGTCAAGCATTTGATCAATAAAAAGGTAATGGGAAGTGATCTTTCCTAGTGGCTTTGTTTAGCTTTCGATAGTCCATACAAACCCTCCAACCGGTCATAGTCCTGGTTGGGATAAGTTCATTATTTTCATTGCTTACCTTTGTTATACCTCCCTTTTTCGCACACATTGTACGGACTTACCCACGCATCTTATCGGAGATAGGGTATATAATGCCGGCGTCAAGCCACTTGATGATTTCTTTCATTACAACCCCCTTTCATGGCATGATTCAGTCTCCTCTGGGCCTCAATTGAAGGTTTGTGATCATCTTCCAACAAGATCTTGTGCATGCACACCGCCGGGCTAATTCCCTTCAAGTCGGCAATTGTCCACCCTATTGCCTTTTTATGTAGCTTCAACATGTTGATCAGCTTCTTTTCCTGCTCAGGCTGTAACTTAGAAGAAATAATTACAGGTAATGTATTATCGATCCCTAAGTATACATATTTGATTGCTCGCAATTGTTTCAACTCAAGAATTGGTGGATTTTCGATAGAGGGTTTTTCGAGCTTACCTTCCTTACCTGAGTAGTCCAGTGGTTCAAAGTATGTACCTGGTCGATTGACTAGCCAATTTGCCTCTTCTGGTTGTTCCTCATCGACCGGTTCTTCATACTTCTCATGTTCCTCGTGTTCGGCAATGTAGTTGCCGAGGCAACTAAATTCCTCATCAAAGTTAAACTCTGCCGTGGCATGAAGTAGTTGGCATTCTTCTGGATCATCGGCATGCCTTAGTGTTTGGAACACATTTAGTTTTACATGCTGGTCATTCACCCTCATTGTGAGTTCTCCCTTTTCAACATCAATCAAAGTTCTCCCTGTCGCTAGGAATGGTCTCCCGAGAATGATAGGTGCATGCTCATCTGCTTCACAATCCAAAACAATAAAGTCAGGGGGAAAAATGAATTTATCAACTTTTACCAGTATGTCCTCGATTTTTCCCTCTCGGATGCACATAGGATCGTCGGCTAGCTGCAAAGATAATCGTTGTAGGTCTTGCCTTCCCGATTCCTAGTTTCGAAAACCGATTTAGGCATCAAGTTTATGCTAGCCCCTAGGTCGCATAGTGCTTTCCCGACATAGTGATTTCCAATAGAACAGGGTATTGTGAAACTTCCGGGATCCTTCAACTTGGGCGGCATACGATTGTGCAACATTGCCATACATCCCTCTATTGCGGCAACTGTTTCAAACTCTCCTAGCCTTGTTCTCTTGGACACAATGTCTTTAAGAAACTTGGCATAGTTTGGCATTTGTTCAATTGCTTCCACCAATGGCAAGTTGATGTGGACTTGCTTTAGGATATCAAGAAACTTCTTGAATTGGTATTCTTGCTTTTGTCGCTTCAACCTTTGTGAGAATGGTGGTGAAAGTCGGATATCTTCGATCCTTTCATTGGTTTGAAATCTGATTGACGGTATTGCCGGGACATCTGGAGTTGCCGATGCGTTATCAATTGGGGTTGCCGAGGCATGCTTATCACAAGAAGCCGAGGCGTCATCGGTTGCCGAGGCATGTTTATTGCCGGTTGCCGCAGCAAGTCCTGGTTCAGCATCTGAGGCTTTGCCGCTAGGTTCGTCTTGATCTTTTTGTGGAGTTTTGTTTGACGAGCGGGTTTGGACCTCTCTAAGTTGTTGGCCACTTCTGGTGGTGATTGCCTTACATTGCTCATGGCGGTTCCTCTTGCGACTTGGTGATCGCTTAGGTAAACCTCCTTGTGGTCTAGTGTTGATTTTGAGCAAACCGTCCGACTTGATTTTCCAATGATTTGATTGCCGCTCTTGGTTTTGCAATCTCATCTCGGTCTGTTAATAAAAGCATCAGTTCTTTTTATGAAATTACTATTCTCAGCCATATAAGATTCAGTTTTCATCATAAAAGCATTTAGAGAATTTTCCAAAGAACTAGATGTTTCGGTTGTTGTTCTTTGCGGCATCCATTGCCGTGGCATATTCTCACTGGAATCCCGATGCTTGTGCATTCTGATTGTTCCAGTTTAGAGCATTGTTGGGATTACTCCATGAAAAATTTGGGTGCTTCTTCCAATTTGGATTGTATGTATTGTACATCATGTTGTTGCTCGATGGTAATTCCCACATAGAAGCCGGATTTGGATTCTCGCATACATTCGGAAGAATTATGGTTATCACCACATAACTCACAAAAAGAATCCATTACCTTGACTTCATGTGTGTTGTTTGGTTTTTGCATGTTCGGACCATCTTGGTTAAAGCGGCCAATTGTGCGAAATTGAATCGATGATCCTAGTTCATGTATTGTGGCTTGACGTCTAACTCCTCCTCTTCTAGTAGATGGGAATTGATAGTCATTCTTGGCCAGCCTGTTTAAAATTTGCATTGCTTCCTCCGGCGACTTATCTAGGAGTATGTCGTTTGCTGAGGCGTCTAGCATCATCCTTGTTGGTGTATTCACGGCATTGTAAAACATTGTTACTTGAGTCCACACCGGGAATCTGTGTAGAGGGCATTTGTGTAGAAGTTCTCTATATCGCTCCCAAGCCTCGTACATGGATTCATCATCTGCCTGCCGAAAAGAAGTAATGTCGTTACGAAGCTTATCAGTCAAATTTGTAAGATTAAATCTAGCAAGGAAATCACGACAAAGATCAGTCCAAGATGCTATGGATCCGGCAGGAATGCTATTCAGCCATGCTTTCGCCCTATCCCTCAGTGAATAGGGGAATAATCTTAATCGTAGGACATCGGGGGTGACTCCGTATATCTTGAACGAGTTACAAATCTCGAGGAAAGATTTCAGATGTTGTCATGCATCTTCAATTGCTGAGCCGCCAAATTGACCAATTGTGTTGATCATATTAAACATTACCGGTTTCAACTCAAAGTGGTCGGCTTCAATTTCAAAGTGCGACAACTCCTCGGGTTAAGTCCATCAAGATCTTCTTCAAGATAGTCTTGAATAGTTCATTTGCTTGCAAGAATCACTCCTCCTCCCGCTCGAACATCTCTTGATTCATATTACCGTCTTGATTTGCCATTGCCTCTCTTATCCTTCGTCTAAGTCTTTGTAAGGTTCGTTCGATTTCGGATCAAAGGGATATTTCGGTGAAGTCGGTCTCGCCTGGTCATATACCAATGCAAAACCAAAGTTTGTTAGCCCTTTGAATTTTAAACAAGAAAAATAAAAAGAAAGTGCAAGAAAGTAAAAACAAAGTCGCTATTGCCAATCCCCTAACAACGGCGCCAAAAACTTGTTGCGCGTAATAAGTGCTACGCAATTGTGCAAGTATACACGTCACAAGTTATAGTATAAAAGATATCGTCTCCACGAGGATTGGTGCTACTTCAAGAATCTAGTCTCTTGTAATTTGTAAAAAGTAAAAACACAAATAAAAGATTATAGAAGTTTAACTAATCTAGAAAGCAAATAAGTAAAAGAAAAGATGAATTCAATTGAGAGAGATAGGCTAGGTTATATTGAGTTGAGGTGTGATAGCCGATTGGATTGTCTTGGTAAAAAGAGTGCACGGCAACTCGATTGCCGTGGCAACTTGCACGACGGGGTTGCCTTGGCAACTAATTGATGGTTGCGTGGGCGACTAGTTGGGCAACTACTTGGGCGACTGGGTAGCAACTTCAAGGTTCGGCGGAGCGTTCTTCAATGGTTTCTTCTTATCCCTAAGTCGAAACTCTAGCTACTTGTGCATGCCTTGATAATACATCCTGCGTGAATCAAGGGTGAACAACAACCAATCTTGCGCTCCTCTTAGCCGTTGAAATCCTTAACTTATTCCTAAGCCGGATTAATCTTCACCATCATTGGATTGAATAAAGATCATATTCATTCGTTTCTTGAATCTAACTCTCCCGATATTAGATAAATGGATGAAATCATGAGATCCTCTCCCAATTCACTTTGCAAAACAATAATAAGAACCAAGAATGAATAAACCTTGAAATAGAAAAGTGCAAACTCTTATTACCTAAACAAAAACCAATAGTTTCTCACAACCACAAAACACAATAACCATAGCCAAGTAAATTTAGTTCATGGCTAGGTTCCAAAGAAACACAAGATAAACAATCCCTAGCATGAACCCAATCGAACAAGGAAGAAAAGACGAAGCTTGTCGAAAATTCCCCTTTGCTTCCTCTCTTGATCTTGTCGAAATTCCCTCTTGCTCTCTCTCTTGGAGTTGTCGAAATTAACTCTTGCCCTCTCTCTTGGATTTGTCGAATTTCCTTGCTATTTATAGGGCTAGGCCAAAGTCCTTCTTTGAGGAGGAGTTTGAGTTGGAATTAAATTATCTTTAAAGAATATAATTCTTTATTATAATTTTATTCCTATTAGAACTTCTCCTATCTTCTTGGAATTTAATTCTTCTTTAATCTCTGCATGGCAATCAAATTCCTTTGGGATTGGGCCTTGCTTCATGTCATCTTGGGCTTGTAAAGTCATGAATTTCGACATCCATATTGCTTTTGGTCTTTGTCGACAAATGCCATGGCAACTGGCTCGGCGTCTCCTTCATGCATTGCCCTGGCAACTAGCTCGGCATATCCTTCATGCATTGCCCTGGCAACTAGCTCGTCATTGCTTTGGCAAGTGATCCTGCACATACACACACAAAACACACCAAAGCAGCATCTATTTCCACAAAAATCACCAAGTTATGTAATCAAGCTCAACGATTGAAGGAAACATGGATTAATGCATGAATGGCTAACTATGCAACTAATATGAGCCTAAGTCTAACAATAATATGAGTAAAAAGGGTAAGAAAAATAATACTTTTGAACACTTATCACAATGCACCTGCAACTTTTATAGATTTGATAAACTGGATCTTTCAGCCTTACCTAGATCAGTTCGTGGTGGTTTTTATCGATGATATCTTGGTTTATTCGAGCTTAGAAGAAGAACATGTTTGTCATCTTTGTATTATTATTCAGACCTTGAGAGAGAGGCAACTTTTTGCCAAGTTTAGCAATTGTGAGTTTTAACTCTCAGATGTGGCATTTTTGGGCTACATTATTGCAGCGGATGGAATCTGAGTAGATCCGTAAAAGATTTAGGCTGTGATAAAGTAGAAACCACCTAGGAATATTAGGGACGTCTACAATTTTCTTAGGCTTGCCGGATATTATTGTCATTTTGTCAAAGGTTTTTTTATTGTAGCAGTGCCTATGACCAAGTTGTTACAGAAAAGAGTTTCATTTGTATGAAATGAGAGGAGATAACAAAGCTTTGAACAATTAAAGGCTTATCTTACAAAGGCTCTGATTTTGATGTAATCTGAACTAGGAAAGGATAATGTTTTGTTTAGTGATGCTTTATTAATGGGCTTGGTTGTGTGCTTATGTAAGAAGGTAAGGTGGTTATTTACGCCTCAAGACAACTTAAGCCTCAAGAATGGAATTACCCTACATATAATTTAGAGCTTGCTGTGGTTATCTTCATTTTGAAGATTTAGAGACATTATCTGTATGGGGAAATGTGTTATATCTATACCGATCATAAGAGTTTGAAGTACCTCTTTACCTAAAAAGAGTTGAATTTGAGGCAAAGGCGATAGATTGAGTTGTTAAAAGACTATGATTGCATCATAGAGTATCATCCCAATAAAGCTAATGTGATGGCATATGCCTTGAGTAGGAAGTTTATTTCAAACTTAAAGGTAATGTTTGCCCGTTTAAAGATGACCAAGAACGGTGGTTTGTTAGTTGAGCTACGTGTAGATCCTACCTTAGTACAAGAAATCAAGAGAACATAAGTGTTAGACGAAGAGTTACTGGAAAAGATTGAGATGGTTCAGACATGTGAGGCATCCAATTTTGAAGTGCGAGATGGTGGGACCTTGTACTTCAAAGGTTGGCTGTATGTCCTAGCCTTAGAAGATTTGAGAGACCGTATCATTTACAAAGCGCATCGAAGTCTGTTTCATGTACATCCGAGTAGCAACAAGATGTATCAAGACCTTCATCCTTTTATTGGTGGCAAAATATAAAAAAATGAATTCGAGTTTGTGACAAGTTGTTTGACTTATCAGCAAGTTAAGGCTGAAAACCAAGTTCTTTCGGGCTTACTCTAACCCATTTAGATTCCACAATAGAAGTGGGATCGTGTGACCCTAGATTTTGTGACAAGTTTGCCGTTGACACAAAAAAAGCATGATGACATTTGGGTGATTGTGGATCGTTTGACCAAGTCTGCTCATTTATTGCATGTGCGTATGGATTTTATGCTTGAGAGATTAGCCCGACTGTTCCAAGAGATAGTAAGGCTACATGGGGTACCATCATCGATCATATCAGATAGAGATCTGCGTTTCACGATAAGGTTGTGGAAGAAGATACACGAGGCTTTAAATACTAAGTTGCATTTTAGTACAACTTTCCACCTTCAGATCGATGGTCAATCTGAACGAGATATCCATATCTTGGAGGATATACTCCGGTGTTGTCTCATTGATTTTGAAAAAAATGGGAAAAACAGCTACCGCTTGTCGAGTTTACCTACAATAATAGTTTCCAATTGAGCATCAAGATGGCTCATTTTGAGGCATTGCATGGACATAAATATAGGACACCCTTGTGTTAGAATGAGCTCAATGATAGAAAAATTTTGGGATCGAATTTGATTAGGCAAATCGAAGAGAAGGTTCAGATTATCAAGGAAAGATTGCAAGCAGCCTTTAATCTTTAAAAAACTTATGCAGATCGAAAGTGTAAACACATTGAGTATGAGGTTAGTGATAAGGTATTTCTCAAAGTTTCACTGTGGAAGAAGGTAATCTACTTTGGGCGAAAGGGCAAGTTAAGCCTTAAAGGTTTATCGGGCCATACGAGATTCTTGAGAAGGTTAGACCTATAGCTTACCGTTTAGCTTTACCCTAAAGATGGCATGCATCCACACTGTGTTTTATATGTCTATGTTAAGATGTTACCATTCCGATCTTTCGCATATTGTCCCGCTTAAGGAGATTGAGATCAACACCGACTTGACCTATGAGGAGGAGTTGATAAGAGTTTTGGACAAAAAAGCCAAGGAGCTCCGCAACAAGTGTATAAAATCTTGTTAAGATATTTTAGAGGAAACACAGAGTCGAGAAGGCTACGTTGAAAGTCGAGAAGACCTTGCATGGATGTAAATGTAGGATATCCTTGTGTTGGACTGAGCTCAATGAGAGAAAAATTTTGTGATTAGATTTGATTAAGGAAACTGAAGAGAAGGTTTTGATTATAAAGGAAAGATTGCAAGCATCCTTTAATCTTCAAAAATCTTATGCAGATCGAAAGCGTAAATACATCGAGTATGAGGTTGGTGATAAGGTATGTCTCAAAGTTTCACCGTGGAAGAGGGTAATCTACTTTGGGCTAAAGGGCAAGTTAAGCCCAAGGTTTATCGGGCCATACAAGATTCTTGAGAGGGTTAGACCTATAGCTTACCGTTTAGCTTTACCCTTGAAGATGGCATGCATCCATAATGTGTTCTATATGTCTATGTTGAGACGCTACCGTTCTGATCCTTTGCATATTATCCCGCTTAAGGAGATTGAGATCAACACCGACTTAACCTATGAGGAGAAGTTGACAAGGGTTTTAGACAAAGAAGCCAAGGAGCTCTGCAACAAGTGTATAACTCTTGTTAAGATATTATAGAGAAACCACAGAGTCGAAAAGGCTACGTAGGAAGTCAAGAAAGATATGAAGTTGCTCTATCCGAATTTGTTCACAAAAGGTAAATTTTAAGGACGAAGTTTTCTTTAAGGAAAGAAGAGTTGTAATGATCCAGGTTTCAGAATCTGAGGGTTGGTTTAACCCGAAGTGTGAGCTTATCATTTGGACCAAAAGTTTGGGCCTTCAAGGGGGCCTTAGTGGGCTCGTCTTTAGTTGTTGGGCTTGTTTTAGGGTTGAAAAGATGATGGCAAGGCAGTGTGGTAAATTCCCTCTTTTTGAAGAAAATATGGAGGGTGGCTCATTAATTCTCTATAGAAAAGTAAGAGAATGACCTCACCCTTGTCATTTTTGTCTTCTACCTTCATCTACTCTCATCTTCTATCTTTCACCCAAATGAGAAAGGTTGAATCTTTGTGTTTTTGAGTGAAAATCTTGGATTTTAAGTTTGATGCAAGTTGTTCAGCAGTCAAATATCTATAATTTGAGGTAAGATTCATCAAGTTTGGTAGAGGTTAAAAATGGTGGGTTTTGTGAAAGGGTTCTATGAGGAGATTCAATCATATTTTCTAGCCTTAAGAGTAAGATTATCTGGATTCTTTATCTTCTACACATTGTAATTCGTTTACAACTTTCTTGTGTAGTGAAAGAGGCTGGGGACCTTCAAAGAGCTTGGGAAGAGAAGGCTTGGGGAGCTTGGTTGGAGCTTTATTTTTAGCTGTTAAGCAAGGTTAGTAAACTACTAACTCCATGGTATTCTTGGAAATCATGAATTCGATTGCTTTGTTGCTTAGTTGATAATTTAGTTGATTGAGTGTTTGAGACCCCTAAAATGGCTAATCCAAAGATTGGTGTTAATGTGGCTTGAAAAAGGGTAGAAATCCACCTAAATTGCCTTCTATAAATTGTAAGATCGATTTTGATTTTACCTTTGGGTTTTGGGGGTTTAAAAGAAGGCTCTCGAACTTCAAAAAATAAGTTCTGGGTTTGAGTACCGATACGGGTTGAACGCGTATCGGTACTCCGTGTTAAAACTGATGAAATCAAGTAAAATTGCAGGGGCATATCGGTACACCTATAGGGGGTATTGATACCCCTTGTTCTATTGAATTCTAGTAGCCAAAATGGGTATTGTTACTTTTGGGAACTTATCGATACGCATGTGGTATCAGTACACCTCCATGTGTATCGATACATGGTTTTGGTTAAAACCTTTAAGTGAACAACTCAAGTATCAGTACGCGTAAGTGGGTATCGGTACCCATTGAAACATATCGATACTCCTAAGTGGGTATCAATACTCTATGAGCAATTTGCCCAAAAAAACACATTTTAAGTTTGAGGGGCCTATAATTCGATGACTAAGGTCTAATGGGCTTTTAAAGGGGTAAAATGAATACTAAAACCTAAGAACCGAGATTTAAACCTCACTTGCGAGTATAATAAGTAATAACTTATTTAAAACCTTGGGTGACTTGTTGTATTATTTTAATGAGGATCCTTGGTGGATCGAATGATGTATGTATGCTACGTAAGTGCAATAGCATGGTTAA
Organism: Hibiscus mutabilis; assembly: GCA_019671005.1. NCBI lineage: Eukaryota > Viridiplantae > Streptophyta > Magnoliopsida > Malvales > Malvaceae > Hibiscus > Hibiscus mutabilis. The sequence continues at coordinate 10,131,186 of CM033741.1, forward strand.
GTCACCTTGTTGATGGGATTTTGGATACCAAATGAAAGAAAGAGTGTGTTGCAATACAAGGTTAAAGATTTCTGAATATATAAACCCGATGCTTAGCAGGACCGAGACTCATTCGAAGATGCTCAATGAGAGATTTCGAGCATGAGTGTATGAACTCGATGCTTAGTGGGATCGAGCCTCACTCAGAGTGTGAGTACCGATGCTTAGTGGAACCGAGCCTCACTCTAGGTTTGTTGATATTATATGTATAGTTGCTATATGAGATTCTTATGTTCTTATTGTCTGATACACATGTTTAGGCGCCTAGAGGTAGCGCCCCTATTGATATGAAGTTATTGTCGTGTTATCATATTTAGCTGCATGCTGTTATTTATGATTTGCATAGAGCATGGTTGAGTGGAAGCGTATCCTCTGTATTCATAAGACCCTATGATTGTGTTGTAACTCATATTTTGGATTTTAACTTAAGTGTCGAATGCTTTTAATTGTGTATTTTAAATAGAGCTCCCCATGTAACTTTTTAACTATTACTTCTACTTGAACTATTTGAATTTTAATGGATTTTATGAAATGGATGTGGTTTGGGCCAAACTAGGTTGGAAATTTTATGGTTATAGTTAGGCTTGAGGCGCAAATGTGACATCGAGGTCGACGGTGTTATAGCCCATTTCCCCCAGCCATCCATCACTGGTAACCGGCGAGAGGCATACCAATCGGATGTCGAACGATTAGAGCCTTTCACGTTCGTCGTTCGATGTCCGATTGACACCTTTCCCCCGATTAACAACGATGGGTGATTAGGGAAATGTGCGGCTGTCTCCGGCGACAACTATGGTAGGGTCCGACAAGCTATCAACGGCGACAGTGGCGCTAATTTTGGGTTTAAGGTTTTGGATTTTAGAGATTTTGAGGCTATTTTGTGATTTTTAAAATTTTTGGGGTATTATTTAACTTATTTTATTTTCAATTTATTTTTGAAAAAAATAAATAAAATCAAAAGCCACGTGTCAATATATTATTGGGTGATTAATTTTTTAAAGGTGTTACCTTAAAACACTAACGGAATAAAACTTTAGGCACATATTTCAATCAAATAAAATGTTAGGCACTTATTTCATAAAATGTGTATAATTTGAATACATATTTCTGAGTTAAGCACTAAATTTAAACGCCAGATTGTATATCAAACCTCTTGTAAAATATATATAAAAAAGAAAATATATAGTGGGTTGAAGAAGGTCATCAATTGATATGTGATCTTTTATCCTTTTCTCGTTTATCTCTATTTAGTATGAAGGAAAATCTTAATTATTAAGGATAGAAAATTGTTACTTAAAGAACAAAATTTTAAAATAAAAATATTATGAATATTAGAGAGGATATTTTTTTTGTGATAAAAAAATTATATATTTATTTGTATAAATTTATGTGAAGAAAAGTTATTAATTTTGTTTATTTTTATGAATAGGTTTAAGGTGATTAAAAGTTAGTATATATTCGTATTTTAACCATTTGATAAGTTACATACACGTTACAGGATAGAAATCATATGCTCTTTTCGGTGTTCCTATTTATGTCCCACACTTTTAGGTTTATTATTTATAATTATGATTTAGGCTATGGTTTAGGGAATTGTGAGTAGTGTATATTTTTTAGGATTTAGAGTTTACAATTTATAATTTAGGGTTGGAGTTTGAACTTTAATTTTTGAATGTTAGGGTAAAGAAAGAAAAAAAAAAGTGACAGATAATTTTTGCTCACATTACAGACAAACTATTCATATACGAATCTATTAGGATAGCATCTTTTTTCGCTAATTCAAGATATTAATTTGATTAATTCAACTTCATCGCAGCTGAAACTTGGTGTCCAAAATGGTTAATGGGCTCGGCCCAAAACTCTCGCGAAATCTCTATCACCGCTATGAAAACGTACCCACTCACAATCAGCCTAGACCAAAATTTCCCATCATCTTAAAATTGAGATTTTGCAGTGAAAAGAGCAAAAGAAGGAATGGGGAGGATCTTTGTGGTTGAGCTTGATGGGAGGTTTTACAGGTGCAAGTTTTGTTTAACTCACTTGGCTCTCCTTGATGATCTTGTTTCCAGGGTACCCACTTTTTTTTTTCTTTTTACTTATCCTTCTTTATTTTGGTTTTCTGGGTTTTTCAATTCTTAGCCATTTGTGTTTCAGTTATCATCAAATACTTTGGGTCTTTTAGCCGTTAATGATGGAATCTAGGTTAAATTTGGCAACTTTTGATGTTTGGATCTTATTATTTATCAATATAACACCAGGAACAACATGGTGATTAGTTGTATTTTAGGTTTAATGATAATTTGGGAAGAGAAATAGTCAGTGCCTTGTGCAAATGTTGTTGAATTTCAAGGAAAGATGAAATAGTTGAACCTCAAAGTTTAGGATTTTGAAAGGTGAGAGGTGGTAAATTGGTCAATTGGGAGGGGATTTATTTTTGTTTTCACTTATCAGATAGGGTTTGACTTGGTAGTTTTTTTATGATCAGATTCTGTTGATTCATTTGGGGGCTAAATTGGAACCCCGAATGGGAAGTTGGGAACAAATTATCGAAAAACGCCTAAATAAGAAGAGTTACACTGAAATACCTTACTAAAGGCCTCATGATCTCTTAAACATGTCGAATTTCTTTCATTGTTTAGGCCTTAAATAATGATGTGGAAACTTCATCGTCTTTTGACGAACTATTAGCTGCACTGGCTTCACATCGTGGAATTAAGTCTTTGATTAACCTTTTGATGTTTCAGTGCTTTCTGGGAGTATATTGTTTGTAAGCTTTGCTGTCTCCGATATTAGTGATCATGAAACCTGTTGTGTTGGAAGTCTTCGATGGGATATTTCTTTTTCTCTATCATAATTGGCTATTCCGATTTGCAATGCTTTCTCTAGCTGAGAAACATCGATAGTATCCAAGTTATACTAGGTTATCCTTTTAGGATGCCCCTAATCATCTGCTGTGATATCTAAAATATATATGTGTATTATTTATATTTCTGTTACTAACAATTAATTCACGTACTCATTCAAAGCTAATTGATATTTCCTAATTGCTAAGTAATTTTAACGAGTTTGTATATAAACTTCGGAATCTTGTTAGTTCCACATGTTTTTGGTTGGTTTTCTTTTGGGAATACTATGATAGAAGCTTTAGAATCGGACAATACAAGAATTATTGAGATTTTTACCCTATCTATTTATATAACGAGATGATTTCCACCTTTCCCATTAACCCCATGAATAGAAAACTATCTAGACTGTTTGGTACTCCCATTTATTTATGGAGATGTTTTCCAACTTTTCCACCGAGTCCATTCAAGATACAAAAAATATATAATCAATCCTGAAAACTAAAAGAAATACAAATGCTGCTCTTTGAAGTCCATGAGATTACATAAATAAATATATACTTTTAGTATTTAGATAAAGTGACTATACTAAACATGGTTGTAGATGTACCGCTGACTACAACACTTTATTACATGTCTGTTAAATTGATATTTTCATGTGTAATTTTAGGATGTTTTATTGGTTCACTGTTTCTCACTCACATATTTCTGTTCTGTTCTGATTTTTTAGAGTTCATGCACATACTTACTTCCCCTCAGCTGTATGCTTTGGTTCTGATTTTCTTCAAAAGTAAATTCTGGTGAAAACATCCATTATTTTCTACACCATGGCCTAACAGTTAACAACTTCTGTGGCATTTTCATTATTTGTTCAGTCTTTCCAATGTTGCCGGGGAAAGCCTACCTCTTCAATAACGCGTAAGATCTCATATTTTCATCAATGGTTGTTTGACTTAAAATTTCATTTTGTCTTAACAAACCGTTTTGTTTCTTAAAAATGATTTTGCTGTTTTTATTGCTAAAACTGCTGTGATTTTCAAGATTTTGAGACATTTGCCCGAGAAATATTTCATACTCGGTATGAACTGATGGATGCTTTGAGTTGCTTGTCACTTTGATAGTTTCATGCTTCAGGGTGAACATAACAGTCGGAGCCCTAGAAGAGAGGATGATGCTTTCTGGAATGCATACCGTGGCTGATATATTTTGCTGCTGTTGTGGACAAATTGTTGGCTGGAAATATGTAATTTCTATCTCTCCCGCATGCACATACGCACACATTTATTCAGCATATCGAGTTCTGAAGATTGTAAATCTTTGCTAAATTTTCCATCTTTGTTTGGGCAGGAAGCAGTATATGAGAAGAGTCAGAAGTACAAAGAAGGAAAGTTCGTTCTTGAGAGGTAAAGCTTTTACCTTTGGCTTTTCACTATTTGTTCTTGACAATAAAACATCATATATGGTTTATTTGCTCTTTACACGGGACAGGGGGAGGATTGTCGATGGAATCGACTTCTCATCGGAAGTATACATTGATACCCGTCCTAGTATGAGTGACAGCGAAGATGCTTAGAATGCTGTAGCTTGTTACCACTGTATCTGAAGCAATATCTAATAAGAGCAGGAGTAGATTTTGTGGATTATCTAAGAAACTATGCAATAATTGCCGTGGAAGATTAGGTGTTGTAAGTTGTAACTTGATTCAAATGGAAAAGAGTACTTAAACTATTATATAAGTTACATATTTTCTCAGTGGCTGAGCATATAAAAGAACTGAAAACCGATTTGAAACAGTAAACTGACCATCTATGCTTCTGCTTGCCCATATTCTAAAATTTTCTTCAGTTGCCAGTCAGTTTCTTTGTACCACTTAAACAGGCCCAATCACCCATCTCTGTTACAGATATGTTGTCCAGCAATGGAGAATATCGATTAATAATGCAAGGAATCTGCATAAACCATAACCGAAAGCGAGGTCGGGTAAAGTATGAATAATATTCTGGTATGAAGAACTTGCAAAGACAAATGAAAAAGTAAATTCTGGTGACCTAATAGTGTTTAACAAGTTCAAGGTTTAAATTTTAGTATCAGCACCTCTTTCAGATCCAATATCTAGTTGCCTACCATACCAATAAAATTCATATCTTAAGCTGAGAAAAGTTGGTACCTGCTCGGAAAGAATACCAGAAAGGCCAATTGGTGCACCAGGCTTGGCATGAGAGGCAATATCGTCTGCCAGTTCTAACAAAGGATTTAGAAGTATATTTGCGACTATCATGTCATATTTTTTGTGTTCGGACTCAACCACCGTCTCACATGAAGTCTGTTTTTGAACATCTTTGTGTTCATCAATTGAGGGGGAGGAAGTGTTGCTAGAAACCAGGCGTAATTGCAAACTTTCAGGGCCTATGTCGTTCAGAGCAGCATTGTGACGTGCAGATGTTATTGCTAGAGGATCTATATCAATTCCAACAGACAAAGAAGCACCAAACTGCAGGTCGTATCATTATCGAGAAAGAAATTAGCATGTGAAGCTAGCAGTTATTCGAGCTCAAGTGAGTGTTGGATAGAGACATATATAATCCAAATAACATAACCTAACAATCCACTCATAATTAGGAATTAATTACCTTAAGTGCTGCAATTGCCAAAATGCCAGAACCTGTGCCATAATCCAAGAAATATTCTCCTCCTTTGATCAATCTTTGTAGCAGCAATAGACACAATCTAGTGGTTGGATGCTCCCCAGTTCCAAATGCCAATCCAGGATTCAGAATAATATTTGTTGCTTCAACATCCTAATGAATAAAGCCAAACAACTTTTACTTGTTCAACTCACCAATAACACAAACACACACATATATATATAATTAATATTATAATAATCCTATATTTATATATAATAAAGTTCTCAATGTACATAGAAATAAGATGCTTAGCTAACTTGCAATAAGGAGTTTAAAGGCCAACTACAGCACAATGCCCACTAGTTTCTAGAAAATGGCAAAACTCAAAAGGAGTTGCATACTATGTTATCCAGACTCAAAAAATGAGTGTTGAGTATGTTTTTAAAACGAGTATGCTCAAATGTTTTCTCCCAATCCATGCCATAGTATTGGATACAAGTGCCTTAAAGAGAAAAATCAAGAATTCGGCAGCAAGAAGTTGCGTGTATGCAGGGACGATGCACGATTTTATGTTAATGATGCAAACTCTTAAGAAATTTGAAAATTTGAAATTTTCAGGGTGAACCACACTCCAGCACCCCTCGGTCCATCCGTGTATGTAATAAATAAAGACTGCAACATGATTTTAAAGAAAAAGCAATCGGATATAACCATACCGGGGGAGTCTTCCATTCAGGGACAATCCAAAGTCCTTCACTCACCTCAACTGGATCAAATGATTCCTATCTCAAACAGAAAAACAAAGGCTCAAATTATATTGTCAGTGAAGTTAGATTTTAACAGTATAACTAAACATCTCCCTATATCTGCAACCCTTCTTCCCCTATTCCAAAAAATGGCCTATTTTGTACCAAAAATGAAACTGTACCAAAAAAAAAGAGGAGAAAAGTAAACTAACCTGAGTTTTCTTTATCCAGTCATAGTGCTCACCTGTTTCAACATCATAACTCGGTATCTCTTTTAAGCCTACAGAATCAGCAGCCTGTGAGATGCATACACCCACATCTTCTGATTCTGGAAATATGGACTCAATGCATATCTGCATAAGAAATACAAAACCATTCAAAACCTATCCTTGAAACAAAATTATAATAAAAATCCCATCTTTAAGTAAAGTGAAAATGAAGTTTAACCTCATTGGAAGTGTCACAATTGTCATCTTCATCCACAGTAGTTGAAGTTGCACCAAAGCACATAAGAGCTTCAGAAAACATATCCTGAAACAACCCCAAACAAAAGAAAAAAAATGTTAAATTTAAATTTCCTTTAAAAAGAAAAAAACCCAGAAAATGAATCATTGAATTAAAGCTTACAGCGATATCTTTTCGGCATCGAATTCGAACAGAGAGATATGGAGATAATAAGGTAGAGGATGCAGGTTCGGATGCTGAGGTGTAACAATGAGACAAAGGGTGAAAAATCTTTGTGGGAATTGAAGGTTGGGTTTTGGCATTGATGTTTTTGAAGAGGGAAGTGAAAGATGGGTGAATGAAACGGCGTGAGAGAGTGCAGAAGCCATTGCTAGAAGTTAAGCTAAGGTGTTTGAAGAAATGACTCAATGCCATTTCTTTCGATTGTAAAAGATAATTCTTTGGGTTTTTTTTTAACGTTTAGTTGGAATCCATGGCGGTAAATGGCCCTCACCCAATTAAAAAGAAAAAAAAAGTAAAAATGGTTTAATTATGGTTTAGTCCCTCTTTTATGCTAAAATTTCAAAATTTTGATTTCCCTACTTTAATTTATTTTGTTTTAAAAAAATTTAAAATCAAAATATTTTCAAATGGGGTAATATTTATTTTAAAAATTCTTACACGTTAAAAAATGTTTTTAGATTATTTGTTTTAAAATTAAAATGTTTAATATTAGTTAAAATGTATTTTTAAATAAATAAAATATCTATTTATGATTATTTTTTAAAATATAAAATGTTTGATAAATATTTTTTAAATAAGAATAAATAAATAATTTTTTAAAAAACTTTTAAAAAATAAAAATAAATATTTTAACTTTTAAAATATACTTTTCAACCTAAGTAAAAAACAGTTTTAGCATAAAAAACTATCTATTCTATGCATTGCTTTTGGTCCAAATGTGTTTTTAGCTCCAAAATCACTTTTAAAAAGTACACAAAAGTGACATTAGAGTAATAAGGATAATATTATTATTTTTGTTATCATTAAAATAGTACGTGAGTTTTTTATTCGATCATATAATTAAGATCATGTGAAAATTCAATTAATTACGTTATTATTTTAAGTTTTAACCACAACAAGTCAAGATATTATCGGATTGAATTTAATAAGAAAATTATAAATTTTAAGTAGGGAGATTAAAATCCAAATTCGAACATAATGGAGGGGCTAAATTCATTATTAGACCTAGAATTTCCAAACTTAAGAATAATAAAGAATTCCCTGAAAAGGAAAATTGGAAAAAGAAAATAAAAAAAATTTTCTCCTCCAACCCGTTATCTCTCACCGTCCCAGACCCTACCTTCGAATCGTGGCTCCGTGAATCCGGCTACCTAGACGTCATCGACGACCAACAGAACGCCGCCGCCGCCGCCACCACCAGTACTCCCACAATCTGCGACTCAACAGTAACCATCCCAATAAGCAGCTTCCTGTTCGGATATTCAGTCTCTTTCTTCTCTCATTTATGGACGCTGCTCTCTCTATTAACATTTAACCCGTTCGCCAAGCTCACCACCAACGATTTCTCCGGCGAAGCTCCGTCGTGGACTAAAGGGTTCTTCGGGGATTTTGGGTCCTATTCGTTTCCAGCTTTGGTTTCTCAAGCGAGGCTCAGGGTTCAAGAGAATGTTAAGCGTTATGCTCGGAATTATGCCTCACTTTTTATGCTCTTCTTCGCTTGTTCTCTGTAAGCTAAAAATTCTTTCTTTGCATTTTTAGTATTGATTTTTTGTTGCAAATTTTGAGGATTGTTTTGGTTCTTTCCAATGATGAGGTAAATTGGGTTTCTTGTTTGTTTCCTGAGAAACTTGTGGGAAAAGAGAAAAAGGAAAATTAAGATAGGTTATACAGCCATATTGGTTTATCATTTTAATTTCTGTTATTGTTTCATAGGTATCAGCTGCCACTTGCACTTGTTGGGTTGATATCAAGCTTGGCACTTTGGGATTCATTCAGGTTCTTCAGTGATAAATGGGGTTTGGATAGGTTTCCGGTCACTCAATTGATCGTGGTTCGCATTGACCAACGCGGTGAGTTCTCGAATTTCAGCACTATAAAAATCTTGGGCACAGGAAAACTTTCATGAAATCTTAAGAAGAATTGTCAATGTTACTTGTAGAATTTACATGTAGAGCTTACTCAGGGCTCATGCCTTATTTTTTATCCGCTAAAGATGACTCTCGCCACAAGCAAACTGCAAAATATTTCTTTTTTCTCGTAATTTTAGTCAAAAGATCATGGTTTGTATGAATATTTTCTTTTTGGGTAATAATGCTATCCATTAAAGCTGTAGATACTGTAGAGGAAGGAGAAGCGAAGGCGACTAATAGCAGATAGAAGCTATATTCTTCTGGTTATATAATATTAACTTTATTTCTTCTTTTGCAGCTACTGCAATTATTTTGCTATGGTTGAATGTTCAAATGGCTTTGTGTTGTACCCTTGGTGTCAGTTATATAGGTAAATATTGCACTTAGAAAAAAACTTTTATTGGTGTTTGTTTAATTTGTTTGAACTTATAATTGTATTTGCCTTCTAGTTATGATTTTGCATGCTGCATCCTGGAAGCTGGCTCCAGTAAAGCAACCTTCTCGAGGTAGATGGAAATAGGAGATTACACTGGACCGGACAAAAATATGGCCAACTCCAGTTTGCGGTTTTAATTTTGCAGCAAGAGAGCAACAACTTTTATTCAGTGAGATACCAAACCACCTCTCTATGGCATAATGACTTATTTTATCTGCTGGATGATTTTTTTCGCTTGCTCTTACTCGGCACATGTAAAACGAAAAAAGAGAGAAGAAAAGTGCATTATTACACAATAAACATTTGATAGAAGATCTTGTTTTATGTTCTGTCAATCATATGCTTTTGAATTTTTTTTCCTCATCCAAGCTCATTCTCCCACTTCCTGCTCAGAAAGTTGGCTAATTCGTTCAGAATTCGCAATTAAACGAGGTGATCTATGCATGGTTTTACGGCCATGCCGTCCAGGCCCGGATCGGCATGTCGTACGGCACTTGAAAGGGACTTATCCTAGACAAGTCAGCCTTCATCGCATCCTTTATCCAAGGACTTTTTTCGGAAGCATCGTCTCATGATCCTTCAGGCAACACGCACATAGAATATCGTATCCCGCGAGGCGTAGCAAATGCTAGCTGCCAACCCCCGACTTCTACAACGAGCGCGATACGGGGTCCTCTGGCCCCAAACTGTTCCTAGGAGGTCCTTCTTGAGAGACATTGTGCCATCCGCTTGGCTCCGATGCCCGCACACTTAGGCCCCACATGAGCCTAGCAGAAGGTTACTTACACCAAGGTAGCTCGGTTGCTAACACATGGCGAGGGGATGTTAGAGACCCAAAACCAGACTACTTCCCCCTAAAAAGCCAAATAAACTTGCAAAGTATGACGCGAGTAGACGTGGATAGTCCCAAATGAGGACATTGGCCTTCCCAAAGCATCCTAACTTGCATCTTGATTTGGTAGCTCCTTAAGGACTGCTCATATCATCGCTCGGTTCGCATCTACACGGTCCCGAATGAGCTTATTAAGGTAGGATCGCAGTACGACAAGTGATGGCCTTGACACATGGCATCCAATGCCCTAAACTTTGCTGCATGCCGAACTTGAATAGAATTCCAAGAGGTTAGTATAATTTGATTCCTAAATTTTGTTTTGCCTGCAATCTTAGGTAGAACTTCAGTTAGTCACAAATTTATAACGAAACCATTATGGATAGTTGCTATCTTGTGTTTTAGATTAGAAAATTTTTGTAATGAGTTGTTGCATTTTGTTTTTTAAAAACAGTATCGAAAGACAAAGTTCGACCCCATTGTGCTACCCTGTTGGTGTGTGTAAAACTTTCCATGGTTGAATGTTGATCCAACTCATCATTTTTCTTTAAGTTTTCATATATGATACTCATCCAACATGGATATGGGTTTATGACCTTCTAATGATTCTCCAAATAGATTAGAAAACATAAAACGCATTGAACATACCTGTGTTGACACGTACATGTATTCAATGCCCATACACGAGTATAATAGACATGTCATAGATATGTTCAATATGCATGTGTGCCTGGGGATTTTGACAAAAAAATACTTTTTAGTTTTGCTCTGGCACCGATCTCGTGTTCTACAGGTCTGCTAAAAAACTGCTACAATGGCAGCCATATCTTTCCTTCATGTGGAACTTGGAATTTGGCTCAATCGAAGCTCGAAGTAAATTGGAATTTGGCTCAGTTGAAGCTCGGCCGAGGAATATATTGCAAGATTGATAACAAATTCAAGCATTACTAACTCAAGATGATTGTAAAAGGCTCAAGATACATTGGGAATTTTAACAAATTAAATAGCATGTGCTCATATGTATATGTGCCACGAATAACATAAGTAAATAGAATATATTTTTAGATGAATGTGTTCTTTGTATTCCAACCAATAAAGAAACTTTACAAAATCCTTATGCCTCCAGCCCCAATTCTATACAAAGGTATATAATTGCTTCTGTGCTTCTTGTAACTTACCATACAATTTACGCTCAACACTATCCAAAATGAGCTGTACAACCTCAGAGCGGGTACTAAAAATCCCACGAAAATGTCTAAAGTTTCTTTCCCTCCAAATTATATAAACGCATTCATTCCAAGCTAACTTCCCCTTGAATCGAGAACAAGCCCAAACCAACTCTTACTCCCAAGGTAAGCAAGAACGAGAAACCTGGCAAGCACATAAAATGCTTTCCCAGACCTGCTTTGAAAAAGGGCAATGAAAAAACAAATGCTCTTGGCTTTTTCCCCCACACTCGAACAAAGCAAACATCATTCATCATTCTCGATCCCGAACCGAGCCAGTCTATTCTTGGTAGGCAACCTATCCAAGATAGCCATCTAGGCAACAATAGAGTGTCGAGGTATATTCCTCGATTGTCAAACCAATCTCTCCCAAGGCACGTATTCCTTCTTCTCTCTAATCTCCTACCAGATCATCTTGATCGAGGAGAATGAACTTCCCAGTAGCCCTTGCAAAGCTTCAGCTCTTTCCCGTAAATGGAGCAAGTTTCTCTATGTCCAACTACATGTTTGTGGGCATTCAAGCTACCAGAAACTGTTTTCCTTAATTACATACGCATGTAACCAAGCCACCAAAAACGAGCCCTCTTTTAGTAACACCTTACGGATAAGAAAAATGAAGCAGGCAATATTCCGTGTTGCAATATCTTTTAAAGCGAGACCTCTCCTTCAGATTTCGGGCAAAAATTGCTGGACCAACTCACCCGAACCCCCTTTATGGCTTTGTCCTCTAAAACCGTGCACAAAGTTGATTTATTCTTTTAATAACAGCAAGAAGTACCAGTTTTCTGCTCCAGTACTCTTGAATACTAAAGAGAACCGACTGTATCAACTGATATCTACCAGCATAAGAGAGATGCCTAGCTTGCCAACTCTGAAGCCTCGCAGAAATTTTGTTCATCAAAGGAGCACAATCCTAAACCGTAAGCCTCCTAGCAATGAGGAGAATGTCCAAATACTTAACAGGCAATTTCCCAATCTTCATATCAGTTAACTCATGCATTGTGTCACGGACCGCAAGCCCGCGACCGAGACAAGTGCAACCATGGCAGCCCAAGCTTATCTCTACAGCATTTTGGGCTTGCCAAATGGCCCAAGGAAGCTGGCCTTTTACCATGGTGAAATGAGCAAGCAGAATATTTACCATGGTGAAATCCGATAAGGCATCTTACTTATCATTTTGTGATTATTTGTAAAGATAATTCCCACTTTATCTCTTATTTGAAATTCAAATGTTGTGGATAGGATGGGCTCTCATCTGGACCATTGATCCATTGTAATCTTGACCGTTGATTGTACTAAGCTCTCACTATAAAAGGAGGCTCAACCCCGGTCATTTCATCATTCATTCATTCATCACTTGCTTCAGTTTGTAAGCTTTTACCCAGAGTAATACAACTCAGTATTCACTCACATTCTCTTGTTCTTTTGCCATCGCCTTTCTTTTGTTCCGCAACGGTTTCTAAGTATTCCTACTTAGGAGTTTTTCAGGTGACTTAGCCCAGTTTTCAACCGAGAAAGCAGCTAAGGTCGCGCGATTGTCTAGCAGAAGACTAGCCCCGTGACAAGTGGTATCAGAGTGAGGTTTTGCTGAGAAGTTGCTGATTCGAGATGTCACGTGATGGAGAGAACACTGCAGTGAAGAAGGGTGTAGAGGCCACAGCTGACAAATCCAAGAGGGGTTCGTCGAAAGACATGATCACATCGATCCAGGGAAGGGTTGCCAAGCTTGAAGAATCCATGGCGGATGCCAAGGCGACGTTGGAACCGTTGGAGTCGATGGACGTTGAGAAGCTGAGTTCGTTGGATTTCGAGAGGCTCGAATCCTTGGAGGGAATTCAGGATGATGTTCAAGAGGCTCTTAATGGGATGGATGTGAGGATGTCTAAGCGTGGCGATGCCTTAGAGGCCATGGTGGTTGCTCTAAGGGACGAGGTTGATGAGCTCAAGGCAAAGAGTTCCAAGTTCGAGAAAGATATACTGAAGAAGGAAGTATAGCTGCTCAAGACCGAGTTACTTGTGCTGAAAGCCGCGATTGCGAACAGTGCGACTGTTGCAGCGCCTAGAACCTCAGGAGATATCCCCAAACCAGAAAAGTTCAAGAGGACGAGGTCCGCCCAGGAAGTGGAGAATTTTTTTTGGGGAATGAAGCAATACTTCAAAGCTGTGGGCATCGAGGAAGATGCTAAGAAGGTAAGCTTTGCAAGTATTTACCTAATTGATCTTGCACAAACGTGGTGGCGACGTAGGTGTGAAGATGTGAAGCGTGGGAACACTGCTATTGAGACTTGGGAAAGAGTTCCAAGAAGAGTTCAAAGAACAGTTTTATCCATCGTATGCCGAAGCTGAGGCACGGTCAAAGCTGAGGCGACTCAGGTAAGAAGATGCCAAGAATTTGAGGGACCATGTCCGAAAATTCGTGGAGTTGAGTTTGCAGGTCCCAAGTTTGAGTGAAGAGGATGGATTTTTCACCTTCATGGATGGGTTGCAATCATGGGCGAATATAGAGTTGCAGCGACGGGGAGTGACCAAGCTCTCTACTGTCTTGACTGCTGCCGAATCCATCATTGAGGTTGGGCGTAGGAAACCTGATTCCTCCAAACCAAAACCGAAGCACAAAGGTCATGGTGGAGACAAGGAGAAATCAAGTCGATCCAACAAAGATTCGAGTGGCGGGAATAAGCCTTCGAATGGGAAACATGCAGATTCGAGAGACAAGTAGCATGGCAAGTGCTTCCATTGCCACAAAGAAGGGCATATTGCCAAGGATTGTCCCCAAAAGAACAGAATCGCTGCCGTCAAGGAGACAGCTGATGGCGAGACTAGCGAGGCTCTGAAGCTTGGCTCTATCATTAGTGCAATGGAGGTCAAGAATGGTCGAAAGAAGAAGGGTTTGATGTTCGTCGACATCACTATTGCTGGCCAGAAGTTGAGTGCACTAGTTGACACCGGTGCCTCTGAACTGTTCATGTCCGAGCAAACTGCCGAGAAACTTGGCCTTACTATCGAGAAGTCCAGTGGATCCATCAAAACAGTGAACGCCAAGGAAGTACCGATTGCGGGAGTGGCAAAGGGAGTTCAACTTGACATTGAAGGTTGGACCGGTAAGAAAGCCGTCAAGGTAATCCCACTCGATGACTTTGATTTTGTGCTTGGGTTAAGTTTTTTAGACCGGATCAATGCTTTTCCTGTCCTTTTTGCGGATTATCTATGTATTCTAGATCCGAAGCATCAATGCATTGTTCCAGTGAACCGAGGGTCAGGAGTAGGTGCAAAAGTTCTATCCGTAATTCAGTTTTCAAAGGCGGCGCGCAAGGAGGAGCCAACCTTCCTGGCAGCTTTGGTGTGCGATGAGCCTGTCGCAACTGAGGGAATCCCTGATGAGGTGGGACGAGTCTTGGTAGAGTTTGAAGATATGATGTCTGCCGAGTTGCCAAAGAAGTTGCCTCCGAAGAGGGATGTTGATCACAAGATTAAGCTTGTGCCAGGCGCGGAGCCCCCCGCTCGAGCCCCTTACCGGCTAGCCCCGTCTGAGTTAGAGGAGATGCGCAGACAGTTGAACGATCTCCTAGATGCCGGTTATATCCGCCCATCAAAGGCACCCTACGTTGCGCCGGTGCTGTTCCAGAAGAAGCACGATAGGTCCCTACGGATATGCATCGACTACAGGGTTTTGAATAAGCTCACAGTGAAGAACAAGTATCCGACTCCTCTCATTGCAGACTTGTTCGACAGCTTGGTGGTGCAAGGTGGTTTACCAAGTTGGACTTGCGATCGGGCTACTACCAAGTCAGAATAGCCGAGGGTGATGAGCCGAAGACAACTTGTGTGACGAGGTATGGTTCTTTCGAGTATCTTGTGATGCCTTTCGGCCTCACGAATGCTCCAGCTACTTTCTGTACCCTGATGAACAAGGTGCTACAACCGTTCCTGGACAAGTTTGTTGTAGTCTACCTCGATGACATCGTCATCTACAGCAAGACATTGGAGGAGCATGTTGAACACTTGCAGGAGGTGTTCAAAGTCTTGCGGGAAAATGAGTTGTATGTCAAGAAGGAGAAGTGCTCATTTGCCCGGCAAGAGGTTCTTTTCCTTGGCCACATTGTTGGAGGCATGATCCGAATGAACAAGGAGAAGGTTCGAGCCATTGAAGAATGGGAGGCGCCAACTAAGGTAACTGGGCTGAGATCTTTCCTGGGGTTGGCAAATTACTATCGGAGGTTTGTCAAAAGCTACTCCAAAATTGCCGCACCATTGACCGACTTGCTGAAGAATGACAAGGCGTGGGATTCGGATCGGAGTGACAGAAGCCTTTGATGAGATCAAGCTCGCTATGGTGAGTGAGCCTGTCTTGGTGTTGCCAGATTACATCAAACCTTTCGAAGTTCACACTGATGCATCCGACATTGCCATTGGTGGGGTCCTAATGCAAGAGGGACATCCGGTTGCATATGAAAGCCGGAAGCTCAATGAGACCGAGCGGAGATACACGACCAACGAGAAGGAGATGACGGCAGTGGTGTATTGTCTACGCACATAGAGACACTATGTGTTTGGGTCTAAGTTCGTGGTGTACACCGACAATGTCGCCAATAGTTACTTCTTGACTCAGAAGAAGTTGTCCTCGAAGCAAGCTCGTTGGAAGGAGTTTCTTGCCGAGTTTGATGTTACTTTGGAGCACAAACCAGGGAAGGTGAATTACGTGGCTGATGCCCTAAGCCGAAGGTATACCATGGAGTTTGCGAGTTTGCCAGAGGGACCGATGCTGGAGCTCATCAAGGAGGGATTGACACATGACCCAACGACCAAGTCGTTGATCGAACTTGCCAATGAGGGCAAAACCTGGAGGTTTTGGCTAGAGGGAGGCTTGTTGTTTGTTCGTGGATGTCGCTTCTTTGTGCCTCAGTTTGATGGAATTCGAAAGGAGCTCATGAAGGAATGCCATGATTCCAAGTGGGCGGGACATCCGAGGATGCACCAGACATTGGCCTTGATGGTAGAGCACTATTATTGGCCGCACATGGGCAGTGATGTTGAAGCCTATGTAAAGACTTGCCTTGTGTGCCAACAAGACAAGATCGAGCAGAAGAGTCCAGCGGGGTTGTTGCAGCCTTTGCCAATTCCAAAGAAACCATGGGTAAGTGTTTCCATGGATTTTATAGCCAGTTTTGACGGAAAGTCTAGTATTATGGTGGTCGTAGACAGATTTTCCAAGTATGCGACATTTATCCCAGCACCCAAGGTGTGTCCAGCCGAGGAGGCAGCTAGGCTTTTTCTCAAGCACGTGGTGAAGTACTGGGGTGTTCCACAATCAATTATCAGTGATCGAGACACGAGGTTCACAGGGAGGTTCTGGACAGAGTTGTTCAAGTTGTTGGGCTCAAACTTGAACTTCTCGACGAATGTCCACCCGCAGACCGATGGGCAAACCGAGAGAGTGAATGCACTCGTTGAGATCTACTTGTGACACTATGTGAGTGCTAATCAGTGTGACTGGCCGAAGCTGTTAGATGTGGCCCAATTCTCTTACAACTTGCAGCGGAGCGAGACGACAAACCAGAGTCCGTTCGAGATTATAACTGGGCAGCAGCCGCTTACACCGAACGCGGTTGTGACCGGGTACCGGGGGCCAAGTCCAGCAGCCTATCATTTTGCCAATGGGTGGCATGAGCTTTATGACCTAGCCCGTGCATGCTTGCGCAAGGCGGGAAAGCGAACCAAGAAGTGGGCAGATCGAAAGCGTCGTGATGTGTACTTTGAGGTTGGTGATCTAGTCCTTGCCAAACTGACTTCGATCTTGCGCAACCCAAATCACAAGGGGCTTGTGCGACGATATGAGGGGTCGTTCAAAGTTGTGAAGCGGGTAAGCACCATGGCCTATCGACTAGAGTTGTCGTCGACCATCCGAGCTCATCCGGTGTTTCATGTGAGTTTGTTGAAGGCATCTCACCACGATGAGGATGATCCAGATCGGGGCAAATCACACCGAGCACCAGTCAGAGTAAAGGTCTCATACGAGAAAGAGGTAGAAGCAATCCATTCAAAGAGAGTCGTTCGTCAAGTGGGAAATCGACCAAGGCATGAGTACCTTGTTCAATGGAAGGGTCTTCCCGAGTGCGAGATGAGTTGAAAACCCGCCGATGCCTTATGGCAATTCCATGAGCAAATTGACCAGTACCATTCTAGCCGCGCGACGAAGGCGTCGCTAGAACTAGTGGGGGAGAATGTCACGGGTCGCAAGCCCGCGACTGAGACAAGTGCAACTATGGCAGCCCAAGCCTATCTCTACAGCATTTTGGGCTTGCCAAATGGCCCAAGGAAGTTGGCCTTTTACCATGGTGAAATGAGCAAACAGAATATTTACCATGGTGAAATCCGATAAGGCATCTTACTTATCATTTTGTGATTATTTGTAAAGATAATTCTCACTTTATCTCTTATTTAAAATTCAAATGTTGTGGATAGGATAAGCTCTCATTTGGACCATTGATCAATTGTAATCTTGACCGTTGATTGTACTGAGCTCTCACTATAAAAGGAGGCTCAACTCAGGTCATTTCATCATTTATCACTTGCTTCAGTTTGTAAACTTTTACCCAGAGTAATACAGCTCAATATTCACTCACATTCTCTTGTTCTTTTACCATCGCCTTTCTTTTGTTCCGCAGCGGTTTCTAAGTATTCCTACTTAGGAATTTTTCAGGTGACTTAGCCCAGTTTTCAACAGAGAAAGCAGCTAAGGCCGCGCGGTTGTCTAGCAGAAGACTAGCCTTGTGACATGCAGCAAGAACTTCATTCTCAACCCCTGATGCAAAAATATCAAATTTTGCGAGTTGTTGCAAGCTCAAGAAGGAATAAAAACACTACATCACCTCCCAAACTCCCAAAAGAGAATCTAGTGTGCCTTTTGTGAAAACTGTAATCACTAATTTTTTCGAATTTAAATTTTTATTATTATATTTAATTATTGTTAGTATTATTATAAATATAGGTGTAAAAAAAGTAAAAAAAAAATCAATTAGTGCATTGAATGCACTGTCACTAACCCATACTTCTACCCTGATCTCTACGCCACCACCATGCCCTATGATGTACCTTACCCATAGCTTGCTCCATCACTATACCCTTGCCATCAACAATTCCCAACCATATATTTTCATTTTTTTCACCATCACCCACATCTATCAAAAAAAAAAAAAAAAAACCCCACCATGGAATGAAAAATCCCCCGATCCACTCATTCATCATTTTTACTGCCCATATTTTTCTTGAGCCATTCTCGGCAGCCCCCCAGAATTATTTCCATAAGTTTGACCCGGCTCCCCCATCGTTTGAAAAAAATCATTCTCTTTCTTTTTTTTTAAAAAAAAAGCTCCTTCACCATTCCCAAATAACCACCGCCTTAAGTTTGTCACCGCACCATCTTCAAAACTGCCATCATCACCATTTTATTCACTCACCCAAATTATCCATTTAAACTGAATACCCACAACTCCACTCAAACGGAGAATCAAACACCAGAACTTCTGGAAATTGAAACCGCTGCCCAAATGAATAGAATCAATAGCCAGCCAAATCTTTAGCAACCAAAAACATAAAAACAAAAGAAAAGCACTTACCTTCGGTATTTAGGTGTTTTCGGTGACCGGATGCTTCAATGGCGAATCCCAACGGTGGATGTGTAGCTTGCAACAACGAGAATGACGTATCCCGATTTTGAGACGATCCAACGACGAACGAAAGAGATCCGATGAAGAAAATATCCCCCAAATCAAGTTTTGTTTCAAAGGCTTGAAAGTTCGTTTCGAACAACTGAACCGGTGAGAGGAAGAGGGGATCGACAGCTTCTTTACGGTGGCCTTGCTTCACCGGAAGGACCATCGATGCGGCGACGAGCGACGGCTGAAACTTGACGGCGGCTGCTAGGGCTTGTTAGAGAGAAAATGAGATTTTTTTCCCTTTTGTTGAAGGAAAGAGTAAAATGAAAAAAAAAAAAAAAGAGAGAGAAAACCCCTATTATCAGATAACTCATGTGAGCAGCAAACTCAGATCCGGACGCTGACCCGATCGAGCAAAGGAGGACCTGACTCGGCCCAGTGACTGACCCGCGTGTCGCCCAGACCCGGTCTACTAACCTGGCTCCAGCCCGAACCAGTTTTGTGAGCCCAGATCAGTGGGCTTTGGTACCTTTTCCATTTATTTTTGTACAAGCCTCAACTTTGATGTAAATGAAATATTTAGTTTCTATCGTTTATATTTTATATTATCACATATAATTTGCATATATTATGTTTTTTTTTACATATTAGTATACGTATTACGTTATTTTATTGGCTATATTATGTATTATAGGTATTAAAATGTAGTAGTGCTTAGTTTTATATTTTAACGTATGTACAGTATTAGTGTAGTTTGTTATTGATTCATGTTTTGTTTATATGTGTATTTAATCATATTTATATTTATTTGTCTACATTTTTTTATCTTATAAATGCATATTTTTCATCTCATTAGTTTTTTTAAATCTAGTTCTCATTCGGGTATTCTAGTAGGAGTGTCACCATAGCCTCCTAGTGCCATCTCTTTTAATATCGTGAATAGTAGCATTTTTAAATTGTCATGCATATACACATTTTAAGTTTTTTAAATTAAATTGAATTTTAATTATTTTTAATAAATACGATACAAACCCTTAGATACTGATTTTGTGTGTAACGAGATACTAACCCTTTCCCTTACATAACCGACTTCCGAACCCAATTCGAATTTTTGATTTTATTTTTAGTGTCCGGTCTACTTTATTCAAGTGACTGGTGGCAACTCCCTAATTTTCACAAACAATGATTTTTTTGCCAGATTTCCCTTTTTAAATTGAATCTTTTATAAAAAGCAAAAAAAATCTTTCGATCTTGAAAAAAAAATCGCTACAAACACAAGAAGATCATCAGCAAACATTAAATTAGTGAGTTTAATTCTATGACACTTAGGGTGAAACCCCAAAAGTCCATGCTCAGCTGTCTTGTCAAATAACCAAGATAGAACATTTATCACTAGGGCAAAAATATGAGGGGAAAGGAGATCCCCTTGACGAACCCTCTCTCTATTCAACTAAGCTCCTATTTACTTAGCTGAGAACACACATTCCTTAATCCAACTCACCATAACAGCAGGCACCTCTAAAGCCTCCAGTACAGCCAAAATAAAACTCCAGTCAACCGAGTTGAAGGCTTTCTCGAGATCAAGCTTCAATGCACATCTGGGAGAAAGAGAAGTTTTATTGTAGCCACAAACAAGCTCCTGTGCTATCAACGTGTTGTCCAAAATACTCCTAGGAATAAAAACACTGAGTAGAAGAGATAATCTCAAAGAGAAAGGGCTTAAGTCGATAAACAATGATCTTGGTGATACATTTGTAAACCACATTACAACAAGAGATGGGCTGAAAGTCCCTCATAAGAGATGGATTCAGGACCTTAGGAACCAATACAAGAGTTGTAACATTGAACGCAAGCATCAGCTGTGAATGCTGAAAAAAGTACACTGCGGCTACAAGATCTTCCATAACAATGCTCTAAGCAGCCTTAAAAAAGTGGGCAGTGTACCCATCAGGCCCAGGAACTTTATCCGAGTTCAAATTAAATAAAGAAGCACGAATCTCTTAGGATAGACATTATCCTCTTTTTAACCAAAATCACTTGTTGAGTTCCGAATTAATTGCAATCTCCCCACATTTCCCCCACAAAGAATTGAGCAATTTATACAAAATAGCGAAGCTAGGAGGCTTACCTAAGAACTGCGCAACCAAAGAGGTTTGCCATGTACGAATCCCAGTATCCAAACACTTCCGAAGGGGGATCAATCAAAGTCTCCCCATCCTGAGCCACCGACTGAAAGAATTGGAGAGATTGGTCCTCACCTCCCACAAAAAGCTTCCTCCAATTCATCGAACTAGCACGCGATCCATCCGACTGAGTCATGCATCCAGTAACCCAAGAGCAGGTCCAAAAAAACCCAGGAAAAACCAAGAAAGTCCAAGAAAAAACAAGTGCAGAAAGAAAAAATGACGACAAAAAGAAAGTCCTGCTAACGTGCACCGAGAGAATTTCTAAATGTGTTTGTGAAAACTTTGTTTAGTAAATAGGATATTGTTTTTTTATAAATGATTAATATTGTTGAGATTACATGAAATGAGAAAATAGCCACAAAACAAAATTGTAAGAGAAAATTTAATCATAATGGATAATAATAAATACAAAATTTCTTAAAATGTTATGTACATAACAAATGCATGAAAGAAAACACACACCTACAAAACAGAGGTAATATATAATTAAATCTCACATTTTCCTTCAGGTTGGTTTGAGATCTCTCCATCTATGTTTGGCTTTGCCATCTGCATCACATGAGAAAATTAAAGATCTCAAAACAGTTAGAGATGACGGCGGACCGAATATCTGTAACTATCCGAAAATCAGAATATTATCTGAATCCCCATCAACAAGAATTAAATATGTAAATAAATATCTATCAGATTCAATCTGAAAGTCTGAAGCAAAATCAAGGCAGATTAGGATATTCGACATCCAAAGTTCAGAGACGAATTTGCTCGAAATCCACTGTGGATAGTATACTTAGTATTTTACTCTCCATTGTCCTCCCTGCAGTTTATACCTATTAAAACAACCCATTGTAAATAGGGCCTATTGCTTCGACTATTCATTTCCCTTTTAAGCACCGTGTTTGACACGAATGCCAAACCCATTTTCAGACATAAATACGAGGCTATAACCCTTCAAGGACCCCATAAAATACAAGGGAAAACTTGAGGAAGAAAATGAGTATATCCATATCAGACAAATACCCGTATCCAGCACTCACAACTGTGTCCGATTAACATGGAATACGGCTCCGTTTTCTAGAATAAAAAAACATTTGTTCAGTAAGGGTGTGATATTTCAACAAACCTAGAAAGTAGAAATCTAGCAAGAGGGCTCAAGTTGGAATTTGAAGGAAGCTCTTTATGCTGCTGCTTTTTTCGACCATCAGTTTCTGGGTTTGTATTTTGTGTATCATCAGGAGTCATCTTTCCCTTATTGAACTCGTGAGCGGCTAGCTCCTGCATATCTTTCATGGAAGCGTCCTTTGAGCTGCAAAATTTTACCTCTGCTTGAGTTTCATCGTGTTGAAAAACAAAGACATGTTAACTACAAGGGAGACGATACTATGAGGATACAAAGTAAAAACTTTTAACCTTGCCAATCGTTCAAGCAACTTGCTAACAAGAGCTTCACAAGACCCAGGCTTTGTGCGCTCCATATTTATGAGGGAATTCGTAACTGCACGCACAACTGGCCCTTCTGAATCATCAGAAACAACCTACATTATGTGCATTGACAAAACTAATAAGATATAGACAAATATGATTCAGGCACAAGACAAGTTGATAGCCGATACAGTAAAACAGGAAACCAAAGGAGACATCATGTTCAGAAACAAGCTCTTAACATGAACTAATGACTTCAAAACATGCTTACTTTTTTAGCTAGGCAAGGACTTTGTTTACCAGTATAACCATCACATGTTTGATTTCCTCACTACTCACGAGTTTACTTGTATTAAGTTGCTCATCTACCTCAAAACAACCGTAGATCAATATTCTAAAAGTTAACCATTTTAAACTTCCTATCTCACAGTCCCAGATTTTTCCATTTTCCACCTTAACAGAATGCCTTTTATTGATTAGACACTTACAGAAGTTGGTCCGGCACCTTGTTTCACTCACATGATTATTAGAAAGCTACTTTGGTCTAGATGAATTAGATTCCATACCAAGACTCAAGTTATATGTATTACATACTTGATAATTGGTAAGCATCTTAATGCACCATCAGGAATAAATATTACAACTTAAATTGGAAAAATATTATGACAAACTAACAAAGCATGTGGTACACACCTCTTTTAGAGAAGGGATAAGTAACATTGACAGTGGCACGGATGCCAATACTATCTTAGCATTTTCTTCATCGTCACTTGGTTGGCGTGATCTTGGAAATACTCTTTGTACATCAAGAAATTCACGAGAACCACTGGAACCGAATTACAATACTTTAGAGATATTGGCACAGCTAAATAAAGATAAGAAAAGTTAGTTCTTTATCACTACGTAGCCCCGACTCTTCATTTTTCTAGAAGTACTCATCAACACCCGAGTTATACACATTTTTGGACAGGGAGATATGAAAATCCAATAATCCTCCAAATACAAGGAAAATTGAGAAAAAAATGAATATACCCCTGTTGGAGACGTACCCATACTTGATACGAGTAACATAGTTTTATCAGGCTTACCTAGAAGAATTAGAACTGTTACTCATTTGGTCTTTTCTGCTTTCATGGCCAGGACTACTAAGCTTGCTCCTTGCAGACCTGTCCCTAGCATTTCCTTTCCTCAAACCAGCTTGAATTGCAGCCTTCGCCTGAATCGACATTAAAAGTTGGAACTTTTCAACAGAAAACATGATCGTACACTCTCAATCTAGAAGCTAATGATAAATTCAAGCTCCATTGTGAACTCAGATTTCTACAGGATAAATTTGCATAACCAATAATAAACGCATTATACAACAAAAAGGCTTTAGGAAAAATCCAGCTAGACAATGACTTGTGCAGTTCTTGCTAGACAGAATGAAGAAGAATAAGTAAAAGAAATTATCAAACAAAGTGCATGTTAGAGATATACTATAGCAAAACTAGTCGGAACAAAAAGTGGAAGATATATAAATATCGTTTTACGTATATCAATTATTAATAAAAAAACATATGCTCTATAACATTGGAATGCAAGACCAAACAAGTAGAATATAAAAGGAATTACAGTTAAAAACCACCTCTGCAAGATTTGAAGCGCTATCTTCAATTGATGCACTCGATGGTTTGTCTTGAATTACTTGCCTAGATCTTGGGGTTTGAGGAGAATCGGGATCACCAGCTTGACCACGGAACACAATAGTTCCACTGGTAGAAGCATCTTCGAAAGAAACAAATGTGCTGCTAGACTACACAGCACATTAAAATCTAATAAAATCAATGATTGGGAGAAAAAAGAGGAACGGAAAGTTTATTTAAATATTTTTTCTGAAGATAACTTTGAAGAAAGTGAAGGAAGCTTACAGGAGAGTTTGAGTGACAAAGCAATGCTGATGATTGAGATCCTCTAGGAGATCTTATGACCATAGTTCCAGACCCACTGACAGACATTTCATCCTGGGAATAGAGCACCAAAAAATTCACAAGAGTTTAGCATAAAAGTATCATACAGTCAGTGTTGTAGAGACACATGCCTAGGCAGTTCTAGAAAACAAAGCACCTCAAACCCTTTCAGGCAAGGTACATTTGGTCAGGCACACGCCTCATACGACAACATGCTTTTCTATAAGGTGATAGGCATAAAAAAGGCCAGCCTAATTGAAGTTGTATTGAATTTCTTTTATTTTTATGTTTTCTTCATTGACTGTACCTATAATAGGAAAAAAGGAACAATATTGAACTCTCTATTTCTCGATATGTAAGTATTCAATAATAAACTTAGGATTATTGACAAATCATGCATATTGGCCAATAATGAAAAGAAAATTTTGCATGTTTTATAGGACAAAAGTGGACAGCTCTTCAGAGTTTAGGGGCATTGTTATATATTTTTAGCTTATTTTGTATATATACAAACATATAAATATTGTTCCTTACTTCACTCGGGCAAGAGCATTTTTTGTGCCTTGTGTCTCACAATATAAGATTCTATACCTAGCTTGGCCTCGTGTCTTTGACCACAAGGCACATAGTTAAGTATAAGAACATTTAAAAAAAGATTATATGAAACTGGCTCTAATCTAACAGAAATGATGGATGAATCCAGCTATGTGAACTCAGTTTGTAGCCACAGTATTGACAAACAAGAAAAGAATTCTCGAAAAGTTTAATCATCATTCTGCCACTTTCAGAAAAATGGAAGCTTTGAAGTCACTGGATCATCCAATGCAACACCTCTTTTTATTAAGGGCATAGGACAAAAGGGAAAAACTTATGATGAAAGCAATGATGCAGTGCATAGTTGGACATTGCTTCATGCAGTGTGTGTGTGAGAGGGAAAGATAGAATCTTACATCATTGTCATCATCATGATATGACTCTCTAGTGTCTTTTCCAGAAGAAGCTTCCCGAGATTCATTAAGGGCATTACCACTTTCTGGAGTTCTCCATATTGCTTGATTATACGAATGTTCAAGTTTTCTTTCTCTAATCTGAGGAGGTCTTGCAACACTCCGGACAGTACCTGTACTATTCGGACCACCAATGCTGAAGTCCCATCCAGCACTTTTGAATGTTATCCCCAGATTACTGCTGAACAAACAAGTCAGTAAGAATCCCATCAAGATAAAAAGGAAGAGTATTGTTAATCAACACAATCAACCCACCTAGCTCGAACGGTTTCATCACCTCTAAAATCTCTTGTCACCTTCAAAGTGTCAGTTGATTGTCCTACAGCCTGGGGGCCGTTTCTGGGGGTTTCTCCATCATCCTTTAGTTGGTACTTTGGGCGCTCTCTATTGAGAACACGAAACAAAAGCATCTTAACTACAATAAACAATGCAAGATTGATACTCTGAACTTAACATCCTCTTCTCAATGACGTCAGAAACATAACTGATGCCATAAGCATAGTGCACTCCAAGGTGCTTTGACATATCAAAACTCTGTCAGATACAGATTCCAATCATATGTAGATTATGAAACCACAAGTTCAATAAAGTACCTAATTCTCTCCAGAAGTTTCCGACTCTTCCCAGCATTTTTGATAAAACGATGCTTGAGAAGTTCCTTGGCACTAGATCTCTGAAATTAAATAAACAAAAAGAAAATAAAAGGCAGTTTGCAGCATTCAGAAATAATTAAGCCAATAAACCTAGGATCGCTTGTACACATCAGAATTGTTTTAGACACCAAAACACCAACAGTAATGTTGCACTTTAGTTGGCGGCTGATAGAGTTTGGGAGAAAACCAGATACCAAAATAGTCCATTTTGCTAAATTAATACACCTCACCCTACTGGTTGGGGTCAAACACAAAATCCATTTCTATGTAGAAAATGAGAAGTTTCCAAACACAGGGAATTGGTGAATGCCCCAAAAGAAAATAATGATATTTCAAACATAATTTACCATGAATAGACACAATCATATCTCTGACACTTAAAGTGGAAAAGTCTCTGTACCCATTACAAAGAAAATTGACATGAAAGAGGGATAAGCAAAACGAAAACATAATTGTTTACCTCTGCAGGTACTTTCTTCAAACATAAGGAGACAAATTCCTTCATGAGGCGGGAAAGATGCTCTTCCAACTGTAGGATAGAAATTTCGATTATATTTAAACCATAAATATGATCATTCCATAATGAGAATGAGAACATAATAATAAATCATTGGGTTATTATTCCATGCATTGGCAGTGAATTTTTTTTCCACAAGCATGGTTAATTTTACTATAAAAACTAAAATTCTAAACCCTAACCTTAAAACACTACGTTCTAAACCCTAACTCCTGACCTTTAAATCCTAAATTCTAAATCCTGCAACATAAACCCCTAAACCCTAAATTGAACCGCTTGTGGAAAACAAGTTTTCCCCCACTGGTGCATGGAATATTTTCCTTAAATCATTTAGCATAAACTTATCATGATAACAAAATATACTGAGATTACCTGAGGTGGATTTTCTCGAGGTATTATAAAAAGAACTCTCATAGGATGAAGGTCTGCAAGTGGAGGTTCTCCTTTGGCCATCTCAATCACAGTTATCCCCAAAGACCATATATCGGCCTGTATCAGCGAAGAGACCAAGTGATGGAAAGCTCATTATTCAACAAGGCTTAGCAAACAAATATATTGCAGGTTGTGCATGTGTGCCCAAGAGGGAGAGGATAAGCAAATGGATGGAAGGTAATAGCAGTAACTCGAGAAAAGTTTGAAAGCACAGATTTTAGAAGTACCTTTTCATTGTATCCATCTGTATTCTGAATCACTTCTGGTGCCATCCAGAAAGGTGTTCCTACAGAAGTCTGAACATTGTTAAACATATTAGTTCATTGATGATCATTATGACAATGAGACCAACTGTAACACTGTTTGCATAGAAAATAATTGTGGGTAAATGGAAAGCGGGCTGATTTTAATCATTCGATAAATATCATTTCAAATTTCTTTCTAAGACAACCAGGGCCCTGGTAAACACTGAATAAACTCACTGGAGGTAAAAATCAAACGGATGGCAACTGTCAATAGTGGCACAATACCTAAAGCAACCATTTGATAAAGCAGTTTACCTAGAGAAGACCGTTTCAGATTCAATTAAAGAAATATGCAGATAACAGTTAGAATGGAGAGTACATAAAAAAGAAGGTTGCAATCCAGAATCACTTATATTCACAACCAAATTGAACACACACAATTTCCAATTGCATGTCCAACTTTCAGTTTTAGGACATACAAATATTATAACCTTTTCCCATTCTTGTTCACCTAAAACCTTACCTCTCATATTATTAGTAACCTTTTTTCATTTTTTTTAATTCATGGACTAAAAAGCATTGAATAGTGTTTTCAAGAAACTAAATTCTAGTATAAAACCTTAAAGCTTTTTTCAAAATCTAGATGTTAAATCAAATGTCACATTTTATTTAGAATAGAAAAAGACAAATGAAAGCTTCTGTTAAATTAAAACTTACCCAAAAAGGTTGCTATAATTGAGCTTCTAAAGAGCATAGTGTTACCTCTACAAAAGTATTGTTTTTAATGTCAATCTTACAGTGCTTTTGCTTGTTTTTAGGTACATTTAGCTGCATAAGGTTGTTAAAATCATGCATTTGCATAAGAAGTTTAGAATTCTGTCTATGACAGTGTGAATGGTTGTTTCGTTGGCAATTTTGCAGGTTTAGCATAATATTTGGCACAGAAAAGCAGCGCAGTAAGGAATGCCAGAGAGAACGCCGAGTGTTGTTGGCACAGATAGACCAGACAATGTCAAGCACCGGTTGGCAGAGAAGTGAAATTGATGCCATGCCAAGAACCCTTGGCAATGCCAGCCAGAAAAAATAGGACCAGATCAGGCTGCGAAAAAATAGCATTTGATCAAACTCCGAAAAAATAGGATGGCGAAAAAATAGGATGTCAAGTCTGTCTGGCACAGATAGATCAAACGATGCCAAGCTCGCTGCCAAAGGATCGACGGCATATGACGTCAGCCCTAGTGAAAACCTTATCAGCTTATCACTTCAAATCTGGATAAGATGATCACATCCCTTATCCCTTGCGCATTCAAACTCAAAGGCTCATCATATGCCCTCCTTGCACGCCTATTTAAAGACCAACCAAGCAAGCATTCGATGAGGGGTTATTGGAGGAACTTGGAGAGGATTTCATTGATGATAGTAGAGGAAGGCTGTGTGGTTCGACCAGCTAGACCGATGGCTTAGAGCCTTTGAAGGGCTGCATCGAGAGACTCCCTTTTTGCCCATTCTCTTTGTTTAGTTATTTTTATTTTTTAATGATGATGTATTTTGAAAACGTTTATGGTTTTTCGGTTAAATCCCTCACCATGAACTAATTCAATAGTTGGTGGAGGATGTTTGCGTTGAAACACTGTTTTCATGTTTAGATTTTAATAATGAAATATGTCTTCGGCATTGTTTTATCTATCCAGCATATTTTAATGTTTTCTAAATACTATGCCAAGCGAGAGCTGGCACTGTTGGCCTATTGCTCCTCAATATCTTAACAGACTTGGGTGGCAACGATTAAGTTGTTGAATACCGAGGAGAGAAGTCGTTCAAGTAGATGAACTTACTTCGAGAGTGAAATCTACCCCTTAGGAGTATAAATTGGATCTTAATCAAATTGGTTTATTTAAAAGCATGCACTATAGAGATATAGGGGTTTTTACATGATCAATTTAGGGCAATGACTATCGAGAGAAGTTTTGCTAATTTTGAATCTGCTCGGCAAACAATGCCAAGACAGGTTGTTATTAAAGGCTAGCACGGCATGAATAGCGTGAAAACAGGCATTCCCTGCCAACGCTCATCATTCATTAAAGCATTTTTCTTGCCAACGTCTTTACTTTACTTTTATTTCTTTTCTTTTCAATTATTTCCAAAATCAACTTCAAAACAAATCAACTTTTTCTTAAGGCAAGTAACAATCAAAGCAATTGAATTCCAAGTCAATCTCTGTGGGATCGATACTCAGCTTACCAGCTGTATTACTTGCAGACCGTGTATACTTGCACGGAAAAGACTCATCTTGGCACTATTTTATATTTTTTCCAACACATATCTTTTGCCCCTTTTGCCAGCATTCACTTAGAAAGTCTACAAGTTTTTGGCGCCGTTATCGGGGATTGCGACGGAATTTATTGCTTTAATTTTTACTTTTTTTGTTTTTATTTTACTTTGTTTTTTTTATTTTGATCATTTTTTTTCTTTTTAGAAAAGCTATAAAGAAGAGTATGGGAAGTCATATATGGTATGATGACTACATTTTTCCCACTTATGACTGCCAATATCCAACTCCAAGAGCGGTCTATGAGCAAAGACGATATGAAACGCATGAAGAGGATGCCTATACAACACTCTCGACATAGATTTCTGAACTGAAAAACATGATTACATCAATGCAAGTGCCTAACAAGTTCAGCAAAAGGCAAGCAACATCCGTTGTTTGTGCATATTGTAGAGGATGCCACTCGTTTGACAATTGTCACTTCAACCCTAATTCCTATTGTTACACGGGGCACTGTAATGTGAACAATCATTCCTCCTATAACTTCAACCAATGATGGAACCAGCAGCAGAATATTTTTTTGGAATAATCAAGATGACGATTATTTTCATGCACCTAACAACTTTGGAATAATCAAGACGACGGCAAGCAGCCAATTATTTGTCAGGAAGAAAACTCAGTGCCAGTAGGTGAACCCAAAGAAGTAGAGAAAGAAGAGGCAGAGGCTGATGATGTCATACCACTATCTGATGCCAGACTTCCAGAAACTCTGCCATGTGATACAGATGATGCTCGACAAAAAAGGAGAGAACAAAGCAAAGCTGTCACTCCCCTAAGTGGCAACCAAGTCGAGATTTTAACGTGTGAAGAAGAGCCAATTGTTTGCCATGCGAATAAATCAATGCCAGCGGAAGAAACCAAAGAAGCTGAGAAAGAGGAAGCAAGCACCAGCAATGCCAGATCTGAATCTGATGTCAATACCACCTTGGCAAAACTAGTGAAGCCAGTAATTGCCAACCCTACATTGGTAAGACAAATAAATGTCACTTTTAATGTTGACAAATCTCTTAAGTGTGCATATGAACCTGAAGAATGTCATGCAGTTGAGCCAATGGAATCCATTTTAGATGAGAACCTGGCATTGGCTTGCCAAGGAATGAAAGTTGATGTCATAAAACAACAGTGCGAAGGCAAAACAATTGAGCCACAGAGAAGATCGATTCTGGTCAGGGCTGATGCCATGAAACGAGGTGTGCTCAAATGGCTAGTTACTGGAAGAAAAAGTGGAGTCCAAATGGCAGAAAATGAAGAACTGAAGCAAGAGAATTTGGCCATGATAATAATGCCAGAGATGGTGCCGCCAGAAATTGAAGATTTACCTAAGAATGTTATGGCAAGTTTGGAACCGGTTGAGGATGCATACACCTTGGCATCAAATGAAATAGAAGTACCACAGCCTAAGCACTATTGAGGTGCTGAATTCAATAAAAGATTTGATAGGCCTATAGGAAAGAAGTATTTTGATTTTCTGAGGTGGTTATTCAAAACCCCCATGACAAAGCATTCTCCCTTGTTGAGCAATCTAGAGTTCGGCATACTCAAAGGTAAGCAATTCTTTGGCTTTCTATGTTGGTTATTTAAACAAAAGGTTGCCACAAAGTGAAGCACTACCGGGAAGGAAATCGGAATAATGCCAAAGAGACCATTCTCATTGCGAAAATTCAGTAACTCTTTGCCAACTCAGTTTGATCATTGTGAATAATTTAGGAGAATTATTTTTTTCAGTACTTAGGGTGTCTCAGTTTTAAATTTTTAGTTTTTCATTTATTTTCTTTTTCTATTTTGAAAGGTTCTTTTGAGTGAATGCAGGATTTTGTTGCCAAGGCAAGGACTGGCATGGGGTGATTGAACAAAATGCGGAGAATGAACTTGTTGTAGAGGATGAACACACCAAGTTTGAGGAAGCCTTGGACGATGCCAAGAGGAAGATAATGTTGAAGGAACTTTGTGAACTTGTCACTAAGTGGACTGTGTCATCAAAATGCCATCGGACGGTGAAGCGACTTGCATTGAAAGACTGGCATTGTTACATTCAATCATCATGAGCCGCAAGATCAATATCGGCCGTATCATTATTGATGAAACTTATAAATGTGCCGGTAAGGATAATGGGAGTTTATGTTTCCTTTTATTGATTTCTAACATTTGCATGCAGAGCATGCCAAAGTTTGATATAGATAAAGCTCAAGAGCTCAAGGGAACAACGATCACTCCTGTCCTGTGGAGGTAACTCATTACCGAGGAGAAAGGCAAGGGAAAGGTTGTCGAGTCTGTGCCAAAGGCAATGCCCGATACTCCGATGCCCTCTGGTTCATTGGCAATGCTTTCCCAGATGTATCAACGTCAGGAGGTCATCCTCCAGAAATTAAAGAAAACCAAGGAGCGAAACTCGATGCTTTGGCAGTATGTTCATGTCAGGGACCATGCCATGAAGAAAACACGGGATGAATATTTTGAGTATGCCAATTCGATGAATGCTGCCAAGAGAAAGAAGTTGCTGGCAGATTCGTGTGAGCCTAGCACAGCATGGACAGTGTCATCGAAGGGCTACCGAATGGTGAAACGATTGGCATTGAAACATCAACCGAGAGGATGAAATCAATTTTTAAAAGTCAATCTGATGCCTACAACCCACAATGAGACTATCTCAGAAGAGAGGTTGATTTTATTGCACTCCATCAGGATGTGGCACAAGATTAACGTTGGCAGACTCATCATCGATGAAACTTATAAATGTGCAACAAAAGGTAATGGCAGTTTGTTCTTTCCTTTGTTAATTTCTAATATTTGCATGCTCCAGTGTGCCAAAGCTTGATACAGATAAAGGTCAGAGGATTAAGGGAACAACAATCACAGCTGCCTCACCACTGCCGAGCCAAAAGACAAAGGCAAGGTGAAGGCAAAAGTGCCCACGCCAAAGCCAAAGGTGTCAAAGGCAATGTCAGCCACCATGCCAGCCAGTTCATTGGCAGTGCTATCTCAAATTTACCATCGTCAGGAGATCATTCTCTGAAAGTTAGAGACAGCCGAGGAACTCAATGATAAGATAAGGCAATACACAAAGGAGAGAGATGCTATCATCAGGGAGGTTCTTGAATAAAATGTCCTATGATTTTGTGACAGCATTTCCAGATTTCCCTGCAGAGCCCTCTGCCAACGATGATGCCATGCCAGCCAATCTACACGAAAAGAAGTCTACGAAGGGGAGTCCTCTTCCCAAACTCTTTTACATGTCATTTCATTGCATTTACATGATCATACATGTTATTTTTATGTTTTCTTGTATATATGTATTGTTTTTATGCATTGAGGACAATGCACATCTTAGGTTTGGGGGTGTGCATTTTCTCACATTTATGCCATGCCATACATTTCATGTTTAAATTCTGTTGCCATGCCATCTAGGTCATTTAGAATAGATGCATACAAAACTACTAAAATTTTTTTTTTTTTTGCCTCGGTTTAATTTTGAAGAATGTTAACACTTGTTAGGCAAGTTTAATTTGATCTATGTGTCTGTCCAATGAAAAAATTTAATCTTTAGTTGCAATGTCATGCCAGCAGAATAGTTATGTCAGGTTTGCTTGGTAATTGATCTCTAGTTTAGAGAATTGAACTTACACTTAACACGTAGTATGTATCAAGTTCCTTGGCAAACTTAGACTTTTTAAAACTATGCTCAAATTAAAAAAAGAGAGAAAAAAGAAAAAACGATGCCAGGATAAAGAAACTAATAAAGCAGCAATGTTCTGCCAAGGCAAAAAAAATAGAACTCTCCTCTAACTTAAGGATAATAAGTTACTTGGGGCTTCGTGGTTTGCTCCCTCTTAATTCTCAAGTCCAAAACTTTAAGGTATGAGTTGAAGAGAAAGCCTAATGATGTCTAGTGGGGATTCGTGGTATGCTCATTATCTCTCACGCTAAATAGTGTCACGAAGCAAGCTTAAATTAATGCCAACAGAAACTCTTGGCAAAGAAAAAAAAAGAAATAAAATGAAATAAAAAAATCTGAGTTTAGGTAGTAAATTTGTCTAAGGGAGTGAAAGAATACTCGATACATATTGCCCACACATCATGCACTCTTCATAAACTTAGACTAGAGTTATATTGCTGCACTTGAATTACTACCTGCTTGGCATTATTGCGCTGAGATACTGAGGACAGAAATAGAGCCAAATTCTGCATGCGTAGGCATTCAACCAAAATTTTGTCAAGGTAACTTTTTCACAGTTTTTGTTTTTTTTTGTTAGCATTACTTGAGGACAAGCAATGAATTAGGCTTGGGGGTGTGTTACCTCTCCAAAAGTACTGTTTTTAATGTCAATCTTACAATGTTTTTGCTTGTTTTTAGGTACATTTAGTTGCATAAGGTTGTTAAAATCATGCATTTGTATAAGGAGTTTAGAATTCTGTCTATGCCAGAGTGAATGGTTGTTTTGTTGGCAATTTTGCAGGTTTAACATAATATTTGGCACAGAAAGCAGCGCAGTAAGGAATGCCAGAGAGAACGCCGAGTGTTGTTGGCACAGATAGACCAAACAATGCCAAGCACCGGTTGGCAGAGAAGTGAACTTGATGCCATGCTAAGAACCCTTGGCAATGCCAGCCCGAAAAAATAGGACCAGATCAGGCTGCGAAAAAATAGCATTTGATCAAACTCCGAAAAAATAGGATGGCAAAAAAATAGGATGCCAAGTTTGTCTGGCACAGATAGATCGAACGATGCCAAGCTCGGCTGCCAAAGGATCGATGGTATATGACGTCAGCCCTAGTGAAAACCTTATCAGCTTATCACTTCAAATTTGGATAAGATGATCACATCCCTTATCCCTTGCGCATTCAAATTCAAACTCAAAGGCTCATCCTATGCCCTCCTTGCACGCCTATTTAAAGACCAACCAAGCAAGCATTCGATGAGGGGGTTTTGGAGGAACTTGGAGAGGATTTCATTGACGATCGAAGAGGAAGGCTGCGTGGTTCGACCAGCTAGACCGATGGCTTGGAGCCTTTGAAGGGCTGCATCGAGAGACCCCATTTTTGCCCATTCTCTTTGTTTAGTTATTTTTATTTTTTAATGATGATGTATTTTGAAAACGTTTATGGTTTTTTGGTTAAATCCCTCACTATGAACTAATTCAATGTTTGCGTTGAAACACTGTTTTCATGTTTAGTTTTTAATAATGAAATTTGTCTTCGGCATTGTTTTATCTATTCGGCATACTTTAATGTTTTCTAAATACTATGTCAAGCGAGAGCTGGCACTATTGGCCTATTGCTCCTCAATATCTTAACAGACTTGGGTGGCAACGATTAAGTTGTTGAATACTGGGGAGAGAAGCTTCGAGAGAAGTCGTTCAAGTAGATGAACTTACTTCGGGAGTGAAATCTACCCCTTAGGAGTATAGATTGGATCTTAATCAAATTGGTTTATTTAAAAGCATGAACTATAGAGATATAGGGGTTTTTACATGATCAATTTAGGGCAATGACCATCGAGAGAGGCTTTGCTAATTTTGAATCTGCTCGGCAAACAATGCCAAGACAGGTTGTTATTAAAGGCTGGCACGGCATGAATAGCGTGAAAACAGACATCCCCTGCCAACGCTCATCATTCATTAAAGCACCTTTCTTGCCAACGTCTTTACTTTACTTTTATTTATTTTCTTTTCAATTATTTCCAAAACCAACTTCAAAACAAATCAACTTTTTTTAAGGCAAGTTGTTAGATTATCCGATAGAGTTAGAGTCCTTATGTAAATAGTAGTTTAAATTAAAGTTTAAAGATAGAGTTAGAGTTAGAGTCCTCATGTAAATAGTAGTTTAAATTAAAGTTTATTTCCTAAAAGATAGAGTTAGATGTCTTGTGTACTTAGGACTCCTAATTGTAACTAAAGTCCAATACTTGAGTCTATAAATTCACTGTAAAGGGATGTAATTTTTTGAAAATATTCAATAACAGAAAATCAATTCTTTTTTTTCTTCTTTTTTGCAGAAACTTAAATTCTACTTTATTTTTATCGTTAATTAGTTTTTCCTAAAGCTAGAAAATTGCTTTTCTACATGGTATCGTCTAACATCGATCCTAGTTAGAATTCTTAATGGGATCCCCTTCGACAACCTTTGAGATGCTATCCATAGCAGAGCAGCTCTTTGGATTGGAGTTTTCTCGAAATTTCAGAGTTCGACAAGAACCCGTGAAGCAGATTTAGCCCTCGTGGAGGATACAAGCATCTGAGAATACTTGTTCTCCCCTGCTTTTTTTTTCTACCAAAGGTGCATCGGCATGGATCATCGACTGAGCATCCGATCACATGGTAGTAACAGGAATTATTCCTTAGTTTTTTGATTCATCTTCTACAAGTTCTATTAAAGCAGCCGATGGCTCTTTCTCTCCTATCAAAGGAAGTGGCCCCGATCCTCATTAACGATAATTTGTTGCTTGAAGATGTTTTGTTTGTGCCTAATCTCGCCTGCAATCTCATCTCTGTTAGTAAACTCTCCAAGAATTTGAAGTGTTCATTACAATTTACTGAATCTGGTTGTTTTTTGCAGGCAATGAATTCGAGGAAGATGCTTGGCACTACTAGCTTGCAAGATGGTCTTTATGTCCTCGGAAATCAACCATCTACCCTACCAAATGCTTCTTGCTCTTTGACTTCTTTAGGGCAAATTGATAATATAATGTTATGGCATCCTAATTTTCATTATCTTGCTAAATTATTCCCTGAATTATTTGTTAATAGAAAAACCAAGTTCTTTTAAATGCCATATATGTCCTCTCGCTAAACTGACAAAAGCATCCTATTTACCATCTTCCTACAAACCTTCCCAACTTTTTTCATTAATTCATAGTGATGTTTGGGGTCCTTCTCGAGTAAAGAATGTAACTGGTAGTAGGTGGTTTGTCACTTTTATTGATGATCATAGTAGAACAACTTGGGCATATTTGTTAAGGGATAAATCAAGTAGCCTCTGTTTTTTGAGAAATTTTACAATATGGTTGAAACCCAATTTGAAGTAAAATTCAGATCTTCAAACTCGATAATGGGAGTGAATATTTTACCAAGTCCTTGGGGGAATTTTTTAACAAAAAAGGGATTGTTCAACTTAGCACTTGTGTGGATACACCACAACAAAATGGGGGTTGAGAAAGGAAAAATAGGCATTTGTTGGAGGTAACTAGGTCTTTGATGTTCACTAGTAATATTCCTAAGTATTTGTGGGGTGAGGCTTTGTTAATCGCAACCTATCTCATTAATCGAATGCCCAGAAGGTTTTGCAATCTGAGAACACCTAGAGCTGTTTTTTTGGAGAGTTACCCCAATTTTAAACCTTTGTCCTCTATTCTCCCTTTCAAGTTTTTTGGTTGCACTTTGTGTTTGTGAAAGATTATGTTCCCTCTAGGTCAAAACTTGACCCCGGATCCTTGAAGTGTGTTTTGGTGAGTATTCTTCACTTAAGAAGGGCTACAAATGTTATCATCCTCCTTCTCGTAAAATTTTTACTTCCTTGGATCTCACCTTTTTGAACAGAACCTTATTTCCCTGCGGCTGCAAATCGGGGAGAATTGTGATGTTTTTCACCTCCTACCAATCAGGCTTATCCTTCTTTACCTTGAGTTATTACCTACTAATAATCCTTTGTTATTTGAACCCCATACTCCTTTAAACCCTTCTACTTCTTCACCTATTATTACACCTACAGCTTCCCATCCTTCACCTATTGTTACTACTACAGAATTCACCCAAACCTTCCTCACAAACCCTCAGCCTCCTAAGCAATTGAAAGTTTATACCAAAAAACAGTAAAACTATTCCAGAGACTGTTTTGCAATCGACACTTGCCGAGAATTGGACTTGAATTGATTTGCCAATGAAAATGATGGAGGTAATGTTCTAGCCGAGATTCCCTCTCATTTACTTGAATTTGATTATTTGCCTATTGCTAAAAGGAAAGGGGTAAGACAATGTACAAAACACCCCATTCAGAGGTATGTTGCTTATGGTAATCTAATGCCATCATTTAAGGCTTTTCTGACTTGCTTAGATAAAAACAGATACCTAACACTATTGAGGAGGCTCTAAAAGATTCTGTGGAGAAGGGGTGTTAAAGAGGAGATTGAAGCACTTGAAAAGAATGATACTTGGACCATTACAGATCTTCCACAAGGCAAGAAACAGTCGGATGCAAATGGGTGTTCGCCATAAAATACAACTCGATGGCGGTATAGAGAGGTATAAAGCAAGGTTGGTGGCCAAGGGTTTTACTCAAACCTATGGAATTGATTATAATGAGACCTTTGCTCTGTAGCTAAACTAAATACGAAGTTCTCTTAAGCTTGGCTGTAAACAAGGATTTGGAAGCTTCATCAACTTGACATTAAGAATGTCTTTCTTAATGGAAAATTGGAAGAAGAAGTGTACATGAGAGTGCCTTGAGGCTTGAAGTCGATAAAAGGAGATCAGAAAGTTTGCAGACTTAATAAATCCATCTATGGTTTGAAGCAATCACCTAGAGCCTGGTTTGACAGATTCACCAAGGTGATTTTAGAAAATGGATACAAACAATCCTTGGCAGATCACACTCTCTTCATTAAGGTAACCTCTAGCAATAAAAGGGTTATTTTAATAGTATATGTGGATGACATTATTCTGACAGGTGATGATGATGAAGAGATAAGTCACTTGAAAGGGTTGTTAAATACACAGTTTGAAACAAAAGACCTAGGAAAGCTCAGATACTTTCTAGGCATGGAGGTTGCTAGGTCGAGCAAAGGTCTAGTGATAAACCAGAGAAAATATGTTCTTGATCTACTTAATGAAGCAGGAATGTTGGGATGCAAACCAGTTGATACTCCCATGAAAGCAGGCTTAAAATTCAATAGAGAGGACACAAGCCCTAAAGGCGATAAGGGTAAATTTGAGAGGTTAGTGGGAAAATTGATTTATTTGTCATTAACTGGACCGGACATTGCTTTTCCGATTAATATTATCAGTCAACACATGACTGATCCAAGGGAAGATCACATGGAAGCTGCAATTAGAATTTTGAGATACTTGAAAGGGACACTGGGCATGGATTGCTATTTAAAAAGACTCAAGAAAGGATTGTTCAAATTTATTTGATTCAAGTTGGGCAAACGAATCGATGTGAGAAAGAAGATCAACTAGTGGTTCTTGCTCCTTTGTTTGGGGAAATCTAGTGACTGGAGGAGTAAGAAACAAATGATTGTATCTAGAAGCAGAATATAGGGCTTTAGATTGGGAATGTGTGAAGGAATTTGGTTGTTAAAGCTATTGAAGGAGCTAAACGTGAACCAAGATGAGAAGTTTGAGATTTTTTGTGATAATCAGTCCACCATACAAATTGCTCAAATCCAGTCCACCATGATAGGACTAAACATGTGGAGATTGTGGGCATTTTATCTCGTAAAAGATTACTAGTGGGACAGCTTCTTTATCTTATGTTCCTCTGAGAAGAACAAGTGGCAGATGTACTTACAAAAGCACTACTAAAAGCTTCTTTCGACAAGTTTCTATTCAAGTTGGGATTATACATTGTATATTCTCCAACTTGAGGGGGAGTGTTAGATTATCCGATAGAGTTAGAGTCCTTATGTAAATAGTAGTTTAAATTAAAGTTTAAAGATAGAGTTAGAGTCCTCATGTAAATAGTAGTTTAAATTAAAGTTTACTTCCTAAAAGATAGAGTTAGATGTCTTGTGTACTTAGGACTCCTAATTGTAACTAAAGTCCAATACTTGAGTCTATAAATTCACTGTAAAGGGATGTAATTTTTTGAAAATATTCAATAACAGAAAATAAATTATGTTTTCTTCTTCTTTTCTGCAGAAACTTAAATTCTGCTTTATTTTTATGCGTTAATTAGTTTTTCCTAAAGCTAGAATATTGCTTTTCTACACAAGTAACAATCAAAGCAATTGAATTCCAAGTCAATCTCTGTGGGATCGATACTCGGCTTACCAGCTGTATTACTTGCAGACCGTGTATAATTGCACGCAAAAGACTCATCTTGGCACTATTTTATATTTTTTCCAACACATATCTTTTGCCCCTTTTGCCAGCATTCACTTGGAAAGTCTACACATAGATAGGGAGATGCATAGGGGAAGAGAGAGAGAAAGATCACAAAGTCACTAAAGGCATGTAATAAAATTTTTCTAAAAATGCAGCAGCAAAAGCCATAAAAAGGGCATTCAGGCTTATTGGAAAAATGATGTATCTTAAACAAAATACCATACCTTTCTCCGTGATATCGTCCTTGTTAATTGTGCTGAAACACCAAAATCTGCAACTTTTTGCAAAGCCATAAAATTAACTTCCAGCAGCAAAATGCGTATACGTTCATCCATTTTATACATATACTTCTAGCCACTCAATAGAAAGAATCCATGCCTAGATGTGAGCCCGTTAAAGAGAAAAGAAGTACCTTAACATCACCATTCTCAGACAATAAAATGTTCGCCGCTGACAACAGAGATAGCAAAAATGTTGTCAGATAAATAGGTGTAAATCACTAATTAAAGGAAGGGTGAAAAAAAATGAGACAAATAATTTAAAGCATAAAATTATATGCCTATACAAGTCTCTGAAATCAAATGTTCTAAATTTTAGTTTTATCTTTATAACAACTATATTTATAATTATGAGGGGGGGGAAGAAAGAACAAAAAAAACCTTTGATATCTCTATGAATCTTTCCTTCATTATGTAAATATTCAATTGCATGCAGTAAATCCCGTGAAATACATGCAATTGACATTTCATCTAGTGGAGGGCCTGACTGGAGCTGCACATAAAGAGTCATCATAAGCTTTCAATAAGAAATAAATGTTGTTCGGGAATTATATCGCATCAAATCAGATAATAAACAAGTGCCCCAACACAAATATATGCAGACAAAGATCAGTTCATACGCAATCAGAGAAGTACAAGGAAATTAGTGATTGTATTGTACCCCAAAAAAATCAAATCAGAGATTGATATGTGGAGTATCAAACAGAATAAAAACAAAGAGACAACCAAGGTTTGCTAAGAAAATGGCTTCAAGTTGGAGCTAAAAGCACCGAAGAAAATATTTTAGCTACTAAAAGAAAGATGGTGGCGTTGCCTTCAAAATCTTGCAATTATTATTACC
This sequence comes from Hibiscus mutabilis, assembly GCA_019671005.1. Lineage (NCBI taxonomy): Eukaryota > Viridiplantae > Streptophyta > Magnoliopsida > Malvales > Malvaceae > Hibiscus > Hibiscus mutabilis. The sequence goes on from CM033741.1 coordinate 10,172,077, forward strand.
TACATCAGATCAGTTGACATTTAGCAATAAAAAGGTAGTTCTAGAGAATCTTTTATCACAACATTGACATTTTATTTTTATTTTTTTAAAAACAACATTATTTATTAGAGCTCTAATAAATAAGGAATAAATTAAACAAAATAACAAAGCTATCCACTTACGATTCCTTTAAATCAATAACTTTAATAGCAACTTGTTTGTTCAGTTCCTTATCAAACCTGCACATCAAGAAAGGCATCAGCTACCCATCTCATTTTCATCAATTATGATTCATGATTTAAACAGTAATAGCATGTCCAACATGATTGTGGGTAGGAACCTGTTCGAGATGCTTGCAGTATAACTAGAAGTAACATAGCAAAACAAGATAAAGTACCATACATGCCGAAAATGTGAATATAATGTCAATTCTCTCACTAATTTAAAAAGAATCAATGTCAATACTGCAACAATTACCAATAGACCAGTAGGCTAATAGTTGCAAATGTAGATTGCATAACTGATATGCTGGAAACTTACATGATGTGTTCCCAGACATTTGACATGCCATTAAAAACTAGACAAATAAATAAGACCGTAAATGGCTCACCCGAGCACCCTGTTTCAAAAATATCACCCTAATCTATCTGATAAAGTCCAGAAAGCAAGACAAAAGACCAGCTTGACTTGATAGAAAAAAAGAGATGCCAGTTATTACATTAAAGGGCTCTATTCCAAGGGGATTCAAATGAGAGCACTCTGCAATTATTTTAAACATAACGTAACTAAACTTCAGTTTCTCGAGGACACTCGACATTTGTAACCTTGCAATTCGTTCCAATAGTTCATTAAAAATGAGCGATGCTCCTGAACAGTATACAAGTTCTTCACTTTTGCACCGGGCTTATTTTATTATTGCATAGACTAACCAGATGTCTCCATAAACTCCTAACTGAATTGTATAAGATGTCAATCTATGGCTCATTCAGCACCCAACAGCCCTTGAGGCTCCTTTTTTTACCCCACTCAGAGGAAATCTTTCTTCCTTTATATTTAAATTAAAAGTACCAATTGAAATCTTAAAAACATTATATATTTTCAACTTAGACGCTAAAATATATAAATTCAACAGTAGCATCGGTATTATTTACCACTATTCCACTAATTTACTCCTACAAGATACCAATCAACTCCCAAATTAAACGGTGGTAACAAAGTAAAAACATGTGCAACATATTACATTCAATCAAGAGTAACACTATTACATTCGTTTGAAGTTTTTTTCTTCTAACAAAATGTAAATAAACAATGCAAATGCAGTCAAGCAGAGTGATAACCAAAATAATCGAAATAGACTTACGCTTTATAGACATCGCCGAAGGATCCTCTACCAATCAACTCCGCTTGACTAAATCTAGACCTTGCTGCTTCCTGTAAACCTTCTATATCAGCCATTTTTACATACAAACCCCTTTGGCATCAAAATATCAAAACCAACCCACAATTCAACCCCTCAAAACATTCACATTCCACCCATTCTTCAATTACAGTTCAATACCCAGTTCCATATTTCCAAAACCAGCCTCGAGAACCCAAACCCTGAAACATAAATTTAAAACAAAAACCATTAATATCCTCATATGAAAAACAAGTCTGCAAAACACACACACACCAAGAAAACCCCACATTTCAAGATATAAAGGCACAATTAAAAGGAAAATCCTTTTTACCAAAAAATTGAAATCAGAAAATGTCCATAAGCTCTTACAGTGAAAGCAAAGCATAAACAGATAGACACCTAAAAAAACACAATAAACAAAGACTTCCTTCTCTATTAGGTGAAAGGGATAATATATTAAAGTGACATATGAACAAAAACAAAAAGAATCCTTAAAAAACAAATTTAACAACTACCCATTACAAAATTTCACTCTCTCTGTGGGATCGATACTCGGCTTACCAGCTGTATTACTTGCAGACCGTGTATAATTGCACGCAAAAGACTCATCTTGGCACTATTTTATATTTTTTTCAACACATATCTTTTGCCCCTTTTGCCAGCATGGAAAGTCTACACTTAGATAGGGAGATGCATAGGGGAAGAGAGAGAGAAAGATCACAAAGTCACTAAAGGCATGTAATAAAATTTTCTAAAAATGCAACAGCAAAAGCCAGAAAAAGGGCATTCAGGCTTATTGGAAAAATGATGTATCTTAAACAAAATACCATAACTTTCTCCGTGATATCGTCCTTGTTAATTGTGCTGAAACGCCAAAATCTGGAACCTTTTGCAAAGCCATAAAATTAACTTCCAGCAGCAAAATGCGTATACGTTCATCCATTTTATACATATACTTCTAGCCACTCAATAGAAAGAATCCATGCTAGATGTGAGCCCGTTAAAGAGAAAAGAAGTACCTTAACATCACAATTCTCAGACAATAAAATGTTCGCCGATGACAACAGAGATAGCAAAAATGTTGTCAGATAAATAGGTGTAAATCACTAATTAAAGGAAGGGTGAAAAAAATGAGACAAATAATTTAAAGCATAAAATTATATGCCTATACAAGTCTCTAAAATCAAATGTTCTAAATTTTAGTTTTATCTTTATAACAACTATATTTATAATTAGGGGGGGAAGAAAGAACAAAAAAAACCTTTAATATCTCTATGAATCTTTCCTTCATTGTGTAAATATTCAATTGCATGCAGTAAATCCCGTGAAATACATGCAATTGACATTTCATCTAGTGGAGGGCCTGACTGGAGCTGCACATAAAGAGTCATCATAAGCTTTCAATAAGAAATAAATGTTGTTCGGGAATTATATCGCATCAAATCAGATAATAAACAAGTGCCCCAACACAAATATATGCAGACAAAGATCAGTTCATACGCAATCAGAGAAGTACAAGGAAATTAGTGATTGTATTGTACCCCAAAAAAATCAAATCAGAGATTGATATGTGGAGTATCAAACAGAATAAAAACAAAGAGACAACCAAGGTTTGCTAAGAAAATGGCTTCAAGTTGGAGCTAAAAGCAATCAAGAAAATATTTTAGCTACTAAAAGAAAGATGGTGGCGTTGCCTTCAAAATCTTGCAATTATTATTACCTACATCAGATCAGTTGACATTTAGCAATAAAAAGGTAGTTCTAGAGAATCTTTTATCACAACATTGACATTTTATTTTTATTTTTTTAAAAACAACATTATTTATTAGAGCTCTAATAAATAAGGAATAAATTAAACAAAATAACAAAGCTATCCACTTACGATTCCTTTAAATCAATAACTTTAATAGCAACTTGTTTGTTCAGTTCCTTATCAAAGCTGCACATCAAGAATGGCATCAGCTACCCATCTCATTTTCATCAATTATGATTCATGATTTAAACAGTAATAGCATGTCCAACGTGATTGTGGGTAGGAACCTGTTTGAGATGCTTGCAGTATAACTAGAAGTAACGTAGTAAAACAAGATAAAGTACCACACATGCCGAAAATGTGAATATAATGTCAATTCTCTCACTAATTTAAAAAGAATCAATGCCAATACTGCAACAATTACCAATAGACCAGTAGGCTAATAGTTGCAAATGTAGATTGCATAACTGATATGCTGGAAACTTACATGATGTGTTCCCAGACATTTGACATGCCATTAAAAACTAGACAAATAAATAAGACCGTAAATGGCTCACCCGAGCACCCTGTTTCAAAAATATCACCCTAATCTATCTGATGAAGTCCAGAAAGCAAGACAAAAGACCAGCTTGACTTGATAGAAAAAAAGAGATGCCAGTTATTACATTAAAGGGCTCTATTCCAAGGGGATTCAAATGAGAGCACTCTGCAATTATTTTAAACATAACATAACTAAAATTCAGTTTCTCGAGGACACTCGACATTTGTAACCTTGCAATTCGTTCCAATAGTTCATTAAAAATGAGCGATGCTCCTGAACAGTATACAAGTTCTTCACTTTTGCACCGGGCTTATTTTATTATTGCATAGACTAACCAGATGTCTCCATAAACTCCTAACTGAATTGTATAAGATGTCAATCTATGGCTCATTAAGCACCCAACAGCCCTTGAGGCTTCTTTTTTTACCCCACTCAGAGGAAATCTTTCTTCCTTTATATTTAAATTAAAAGTACCAATTGAAATCTTAAAAACATTATATATTTTCAACTTCGACACTAAAATATATAAATTCAACAGTAGAATCGGTATTATTTACCACTATTCCACTAATTTACTCCTACAAGATGCCAATCAACTCCCAAATTAAACGGTGGTAACAAAGTAAAAACATGTGCAACATATTACATTCAATCAAGAGTAACACTATTACATTCGTTTGAAGTTTTTTTCTTCTAACAAAATGTAAATAAACAATGCAAATGCAGTCAAGCAGAGTGATAACCAAAATAATCGAAATAGACTTGCGCTTTATAGACATCGCCTAAGGATCCTCTACCAATCAACTCCGTTTGACTAAATCTAGACCCTGCTGCTTCCTGTAAACCTTCTATATCAGCCATTTTTACATAAAAACCCCTTTGGCATCAAAAATCAAAACCAACCCACAATTCAACCCCTCAAAACATTCACATTCCACCCATTCTTCAATTACAGTTCAATACCCAGTTCCATATTTCCAAAACCAGCCTCGAGAACCCAATCCCTGAAACATAAATTTAAAACAAAAACCATTAATAACCTCATATGAAAAACAAGTCTGCAAAACACACACACACACACCAGGAAAACCCCACATTTCAAGATCTAATGGCACAATTAAAAGGAAAATCCTTTTTACCAAAAAATTGAAATCAGAAAATGCCCATAAGCTCTTACAGTGAAAGCAAAGCATAAACAGATAGACACCTAAAAAAACACAAAAAACAAAGACTTCCTTCTATATTAGGTGAAAGGAATAATATATTAAAGTGACAAATGAACAGAAACAAAAAGAATCCTTAAAAAACAAATTTAACAACTACCCATTACAAAATTTCACTCTCTCCTGATGGTGAGACCACAGCATCCACATGTATCTTACCAAAAAAATCACTACTACAACAGCAACTTGGTTTTTCCCGTAACATTACATTCTTTAATTCCTGTTGGAGAAATGTTGTTTTTCTTTTAAATTTTTACCTCTCCAGTTTCTGAAGATCTTTCTCTTTCGTCAATTCGATGACTGTCTCTCCATGTTTTCATCGAGAGAAAAATGGATTTCTTTTTTTTTATTGTTTTCAGAGCTCTCAAAAGAATAAGACAAAAGATGTTCATTCATGGAGGACTTCGCTTTGTAATTTTTTATTTTTACTGGCAAATTTGGTTTCTTGATGAAGTAAAACGCATCGTTTTGATCGTTTTTTTATTTTTAGACTCGAATGGCTGGGCCATAATGGCCCACTTAGGTCAACATGGTTCAACAAAGCCCTGTAGCTGAACTGGTCTGAGCCATTATTGAAATTTAAGGGGGGGAAAAACATTTTTTTCAAAGGGAAAATAGTAAATATATATTATTATTATAAGAGAAAATATTTTATGCATCGGCAATAAAAAATTTATTCTCTATAAGTGAGTTTATTTTAGGGTATATAGGTTTATTTTAAGGTTAATGAGGCTAGGTTGCATTGTTTTGAATTTAGGCTTAAATGAAAAATAAGTGCCCAAAGTATATCATTTTTAAACTTTAGGTGCCTAAAGTATTTTTCTATAAAAATAGGTGCCTAAAGTTTCAAAAGTTAGAATTTTAGGTTCTCGACTGTTAAAAACCCGTTATTCATTTACAACGCGACATGTGGTATAAATATTGATTTTTTAATTATTTTTTTAAAAAAATAAAATTTAATTTTTTTAAAAAAACACGAAATTTATAAAAATATTCAAATCAGTCTCTAAATCCCCAAATCCTTACCCCAGCCACCGCCGGCCGCCGACGTCAGCCCTACCCTTTTGGTCGCCGAACCCAGCCGACCATTTCCTCTCACCCCGTCGCCGAAAACCGGCAACGGTTTGCGAATTGAACACTTCACATCGAACATGAAATAACCTTTCTATTAGCACACCTTTCACCGATTTTCAGCAACGGGGGTGAGGGGAAATGGTCGGCTGGGTCCGGCGACCAAAAGGGCAGGGCCGGCGGCGACAGCGATGGGGATTTGGGGATTTAGGGACTATTTTAGAAATTTTTTTAATTTCAAGATTTTTGTAAAAAATTAAATTATTAAACAAAAAATAATTTGAAAAATTAAAAACGACACGTGCCAAATTTGTATTGGTTACAATTTTTTTAATTTTTTAACAGTCGAACACCTAAAATTCAAACTTTTGAAACTTTAGGCACATATTTTTACAAAAAAAATACTTTAAGCACCTAAAGTTCAAAAATGGTATACTTTGGGCACTTATTTTTCATTTAAGCCTTAAATTTAAGATTTAAAGTTTAGAGTTTAAGATTTTAGAGTCTAAGGGTTAAGAATTTAAGTTTTATATTGTGGACTTTAAATAGACTTACTTATGTAAAAAAAAATTACATTGGAGGTGCATTGAACATTAATCTTTATATAATATAGTTTGACTCTTAGCTCAATTGACATGGTTATTGTTGTAAAATTAAGTAGAAAATGTGTTTAATCTTTATATAATACTTGAACCAGATTTAACTCACCAACTCATTTATTGTTTATTAATATTTGCATGTTCATATAATTAAATTTAATTAAAATTATCATTTATTATTCAATTTAATCCGGTCCATCCGAATTCAATAATCTCCTACTTGTAAGGAGGTGTTTGGTTCACGGAATATACCATTACCTCTGGAAATAATATTCCCAAAATGCAACATTACCATACACATTACTGGGAATGTTACATTACTTTGTTTGGTTTGTTTGACAGGAATATAAGATGTTAGTGTTTGGTTGAGGGAATATACGATTACCAAAATGCATATTTTACCAAATTGTCCTTGTAATATATTTTTTGTGATAAGTTAAACTTTCAATATTAAATTGAGCACATAACAACACAAAATGATTTAGTACACGAGTCCCTGTACACTAGCTAATTTTATAAGAAACTAAACTTCGATTCAAGATTAAAGTAAAAACGGTAAAACTACACTATTTTACACATGTGTAAGTTCTACTTAACTACAACTAACTAACTATAATATATTTATACCGGTGTAAGTTCTACTTAACTACAACTAACTAACTATAATATATTTATACCGGTGTAAGTTCTACTTAACTACACCGGTGTAAGTTCTACTCTGGTTTGATGGTATTTTGGATCCATTTTATACATAACTCTTGTCAAGTTACCCATTAGAAAATCATTAGTATCCAATAAGATAAATTTCTTTCTAAAATTTAGATTGGGAGTAAGATTATAAATATATATAAGTTACATTCTTTGTTCATCTTACAAAGTAAAAGCAAGAAGCAAATATAACATTCTAAACTTGAGCATATTAGTTGACTATATTAAGCACAAATTGCCATTACTAAAACCTTGCTTGAAAAATAAGATCAAACTATAAGAGCAGTCTTGATGAGATAACTAACAAGGAGTTGCCTTTCCACTAAGCTGAAAGCAATCTTTCAATTTACCCAACATGAATAAACAAAGGAAAGCAACGTTGTTCTTCCTTGCTCTTTGGAAATCAATGCAATTCTTGATATTCTTTCAGCATCTTTCAAGAAAGAATAAAGCAACAATAAATCATTCAGGTCCAAGGCATGTTTCATACATTCCTCAGCCATTGCTAGCTGCAATGACAACTGACAAGTTTAACATAATTAAAAAATATATTTAAACTAGCTAGCAATGATAATTGACAAGTTTAACATAATCAAAAGAAATTATTCAAACTAGCTAAGAAAGAATTGGAAACAAACATTTTATATCCATTGAGCTACACTAAGACAAAAAATAGTGCATATCTTACAATTCAAGAACAACAATCATAATAGAGCCAAATGGTACAAAAATAGTGCATATTTTAATCGTTTTTCAGGCTTGTTGTTCAATAGATTGGCATAAAATGAAGAAAGTTCCCTCTTATTTACTAGATTATATCAAGAAATCTGAAAATTTTGAATTCAAAGAAAAACAAGTTAAGTTCCAATTGAATTCAAAGGAATTGAAAGAGTTTCATTGGCATGCTTAGATACCTGGGATGATCATGTATACCGCTGCAGATAGTTTCAACATGTTAATGTCTCCGAATATACAACACACTCCCCCTCCGATGGTGATAACAAATGAATCCGCAACTGATGTAAAATAACATATTATGGAGTGATTATTTATCTCTGTTTTGATAATTGTTGGGTGCTCTCAATGATTTTTATTAGTTGCAAAAAATATCTACCTCTACAAGTAATTTGCAGTTCGTCATTTCAAAAAAAAAAATTCCAACATTTGAGAACGATGGGTAAAAAACATCAAAGAATGATATTAACAGAATTCATCATAAACAAAAGAGATTACCCAATAGTGAGAATTTTTCTTAACCAAACATGGGTATAAGGTTTTTGGTAATAATCTTTTCCGCAATCTAAATACCCCTAAGGTTTAAAGTCCAATCCATGGACAGATTTGATCGGAAATATGGCATTAAGACATTACGTCAACTATTGCCCTTATTAATACCATAATTGGTGACATTATGCCAAGTAGTTGGTATTGTCTCTCCATGGGCCGGGTTGGGCCAAGGCCCTGTTTTTTAAAATATCAAAGTTTGGCCCAGCATGCCCAAACTACTCTTCTTCTATTTTAAAAATAATAAAATATATTTTTATATTAATATTTATATATTTGAATTTAAACGATAAATCTAATTTATTTAATTTATATTCGAATCTGACATGACGACCCACAAGCTAAAAATCCTGTCCATATCTAAAAAACAATGTGAAAATCAACATCTCATTTTGCCTTTCTCTTTTCCCTTTCTCCATGTTAAAAACATGTTACAAAGGGGCAGCTGATGACATGGATTTTAAATGTTACAATGAGTAAGGTGACGATCCCATTTGGGGCAGTTTTGTTGTATCGAAAATGTTACCAAAATATATAATATTTTAGATTAAGCGTGGGTAATATTTTCGGTTGCAACTTAAAATGTCACTCACGCTCAACCTAAAATGTTACTTATATAACCTAAAATGTTGTACGTTTTGATAATATTTTCGTTGCAACCTAAAATGTTATCGTTACCCAACCTAAAAACGTTACATTTTTTATAACATTTTCAATTGTAATTTATGTAATTTTTTTAGCCTTAAATTAAGTTTTCTTTTTTTAAAAAAAAATCCCTTAGATTTGCTCATAAATTGGGGGAGTAAGAAAGTAGAGTAGCATGGGATTGAAAATCACTTGTAACCTAAATACGGTGGGGTCATAAAAGGTGGCAATGTAACAAAAGGTTGAAATCAAACTCGAATTTAGTTCGGTCGGTTCATATTTCGTATTGTAATTTTTTTTAATAATCTAAAGATGATTATAATGTAGTATCTGTCCATAGATCCTTTTAATCATTTAATAATGCATACACACGTTGCAGACATTGTAATTGAACTCGGATCTCCTAAGATGAACATCATCTGTTTTTCCACTAAGACCACTAGTTGAGTTTTATTGTATTTTTTTATGATAAATTTAGGTTTGGATTTTAAAATATGTGACATTTTCTCTATTGCAAACTCTTTTGTAAAAAAGAATGAAAATGGGGAAATAAATCAACGGGAACTATAGCTTTCAGCATGTTAAACATGGTCATGGACAGCTTCAGAAATCTTAATTTGATTCAAAATGTTTGGTGAGATTAAACTAAAAGTGTTGAAATTGGTTGGTGGGGTAGTTATCATTTCATCAAATTTAACAATTTTGGACACGAAACGTGTACAATCTGATAAAAATAACTAAAGTACAATTTAAAAACAAATATAACACACACACAAAATTAACTGTTTGAAGCCCCTAAACTTTTGGAAAAAATAATTTCAGTCCCTAAATATGTTATTTGATTAAGTAGAGAGATATTACATTTTAAAAACAATTGTCTAGATTCAAATCTACACAAGATGGAAACAACATGAGCATCATTGACCACTTGATCAATTAGCGGATCTTCACTAAATTTTTACACACTCAATTAAACTCTTAAACTCATAAAAAAAATTGTTGTGGCCCTTTGACCAATATTGAGTATTAGCATTTGTGTCACATGTCGTAATAGAATGTTGTCATGTTACTTTTTTATAATTTTTTAATTTTATTTTAAAAGTTATTTAAAAACCTTAAAAATCTAAAATAAAATTCATCTTAAAATAATTAAAATTATTTTTTTCTTAAAAGTTCCGAAAATTTATTCAAAACATATAAAAATATTAAACAACTATTAAAAAGCAATTATAAAATTAGACAACTTTTTAAAAATCTAAAATATTAAAGTTATTTAAAAAATAAATATTATTATCATATTATTAAAAGTTATAAAAATACAAAATTATTAAAAATCTAAAATTTATAATACAAATGTCAAATCATCAAAATTTGATTTTTTTAATGACATAAGCTCTAACCGTAATATATGGTGTGGTGGTTATTGTAAAGGGTCTGACTCTTGTTCTCTACTCATAAGAATGAAGTACATTTTATGACAAGTCGTTTACCTCTTAATGAAAATATCTGCTATGAGAAAATTAGTCATTACTATTAATGATGAATATCTGTTCAAAACATCGATAGTAAAAAACCTATCAAGAATGTATGTGTTTTGGTTGCTTCTCCTAAATTGTGATCTCATCAATTCCTAACCTTTTTCACTTTTTTTTTTTTGTATAATCAGTTACTTAGTTAACTCTTATGTTTTTAATGATTTTCAAAATTGTTTCTATGTTCCACAATTTATGAGTTCGTATTATATTTATGTATTTTTACGTTACATGTTATGATCGTGTTGAATATAGTACATACTTGCATAAATCTTTACCATGTTTCATATTTGTATTATTTTTCTTATCTTATTGAGAGAGTATTTTTTATAAGTGTCAATAATTTTTAGAGTATGTGGTTAAAAGTTCTTAGATGACACCTCCACTTTTTCTTAGATTGTGAGTTCAACATCCCTTAAGAGCAAATTTCTCCTCCCCTAGCTAGTAATTGTTCAAAAAATATCAATGGCCTAATGGTGTAATAAGTACCTGAATTTTTGGAAAAATTAATTAAGCCCTTAAATTTTTTGCACCCAATTAAGCCCTTGAACAAAAAAAATTAATCAATTAAGCCCTTTGATCAATTTTGACCATTAAATCTTAGCATTTTTCTTTAGATATTACAGATACATGGTACACTACAGTTCTATCATGTTGCATTTATAATTTTTCTCATTTTTTTTTATAGATTTTTCAAGTCTTTTGGAATTTTTAGAACTTTTAAACAAATCTTTGAATAAAATAAAAAAATTCTGAAAATGTCAAATTGGAACATTGTGACACGACGCACTGCATCAACAGATCTAAAAAAATTGTCAAGATTTAGTGGTCAAAATTGGTCTTAATTTATTGATTAAATTTATTGGTCTAAAGGCTTAATTGCGTGAAAAATTCAAGGACTTAATGAATTATTTTTAAAAAAATTCAAGAGATTTTTAAACCCTTAAGCCAATATTAATTTTTGTAAGTAATAAAATAAAGTTGTCCAAAATCGAACACAATTTAACGTGAATTAAACTTGATTTTTATAAATATCTTTTTCATTATACTACGGGCTTGATTGACATTGAATAGGCGTGAATGGGTCAATGGAAGAAATTGTGCATACATGGGCCGGAAACAAATCAATTATATTATTGTAAAAGTAAGAAATTTATCGTATTTTTTTACAAATTCTGATCTTAATCCTAATCATATCTAGAAAGAAGGGAAGGAAAAATTTTAGAAAAAAGAATGGGTGCTCCTATCGAGACTAGAACTCGTAACTTAAGGGAATATGAGAAACAAAGATAAACAGTTTGGCCAGAATAATAAAAAAATAAGGTTAAGTGTTAAAATATGATGATTTTATTGTATCTTAGTGTAATATAATTATTCTTATATTAATCACAACTTAATGAACATATTTAAAAGCCTCCTTAATAAAATTATAAGTACGAAGAATATAAATAGTAATTTCAGTAATAAAAGGTGACATTTTTTATTCAGATGATTCAAATTCGAATAATATAATTTATAAATATACGTGAATTTATTTAAATTTAAAATTGAATACAAATACTATTACTTATATTAGAATAAAACTATAAAAAATATATGTTATGTCCTATTTACGTATTATAATGTTATAACGTGTGCATAGTGATCACCTTAAGCAACGTTGTAGGGACATGAAGTGACCACGTAAACATACGCTCCAAAAGACTGCAAATGTCACATTATAATAATGTTCACAGCACCTTAAAAAACACAGAATTCAAGAGATGTAGTGATACAAAGTTTGACCAAATTACGTGCCCAAAAAAAGGCTGTGGAATATTGTTTTATATTTCCGAGTAGAGTTTAAAATATCCATTCGATTATTGTTTTGTTATTACATATTTTAACACTGAAATAGCTTTATAAGATTCCCAAATGTGTCATGTTAGTGCATCAACTCACGTGATCATATGATTTGTTTAATTGGTTTGTCCATTTATCTTTCATTTTCTAATAGAGGATTTGTCCTAGAAGTACTTTTAGATTTGAAAATTTTATTTTTAAATTAAATTCGGGTTGGATTGTGTCAGGATTTATCGATAATATCATTTTGTTGTTTCAGACAATATTTTTATAATAAATTTAAAATTTTATCGTATATACAGTATATTTTAATTAACTAGATATGAATTAAGAAGCGATATTTTTTAATATGATAATTAAATCAGATGACGTCTATATTTATTCTGAATTAAATTAAATAAGAGTGAAAGATGTTCCACAAAAGTATTTATTTTTACAAAAGGAACTCCCTTTCACCAAAATGATTACTTTTTTATAGTATATCGGTGATAATTTCTTATAATTTAATTTTAATCATCACTATTTTAGTAGAGAAATTATATCATAGATCATTCTTATCACGTTATCCATAGTTATAATAAATAAAAATTATTTGTTTTATTAATTTTTTTCATCTCATATTTTTATCGAGCGAATTTTCGCTGGGTAAAAGTTTTTTTAATTAGATTTATAATAAATATGAGTGAAGATTCACTTAACAAAAAGATAAAATAAAAAAAATTAATAAAATTGATGATTTCTATTGGTTGAGACCATTGATAATGTGGTGACATAATTTCTCGTTTTGGTGGTTTTAGTTTAAAAGTTGCATTATAATTTGATTAATTAATAATTAAGTATAATCATGTTATTGATGTAAAAAGTAAAAACCGATGAATTTTGTAGCCGTTGTAGGAATCATTGGGCAATAGGAGCCGAAGCTTGCGGTTATAATTTGGTCATTTATTTTATACACTCACAATCCAATCATTCGCTGTTACATGTATTTCTCCTCTAACAATGGTTATGAACTATTTTTTAGAACTAAATATCAAAACAGGATTCTGAAAATAAGTAAATGTTTAAATATTGTAAAAACCCTACGCTGCTGCCAAAAATTCTAGCGCAATTTGTTTTTCGTTTTTGATTTATTGACAGTGACATCAGTATTAGTATTGGTGATTATGATTGGGTCTCGAACTCGTAACTTTTGGCATGGTGGGCTAAAGAGGTTTTTTCAACCAAAGAAAGAGGCTTTTTCAAGTGCATGCACCTAAAGCCGTGTGAGACGAGAATTACAGTAATAATCAACCATCTTTTCTTTCTTCTTCTAATTGGGAATTAGGATAGAAAAAGGTACAATATCAAATCAAATATAAATATAAGGTATTATAATTATTAATTATTATATCGTATATTCAGATTGATAATTGAAATACATTTATATTTTAAATTATAATAAACTTAAGCTTAAACTTATGCATGGTCGAATATAAATGTCAACCACTTCCCTTTATTGGCAGGTTAGGTTTGATCGTTTTTAAATGGGTCGAATTACATGTTGATTGAATTGACATTTGTTTTACTATTCAAAAGCAATTAAAACGTATTTATATTAATATATATTTTTTAAAATTAATTCTAAATAAAAATATTTTGTATTAAATACAAATTTTGGTGACCGCGTGTATTACTCTTATATGCTCAAATATTGTTGAGTGTACGTATATATATTAAAAATGATGTACTCATCTATTAAAAAAAATGTACTCATGAAACTTTTACTCTGAAGTAACCTCTTGTTTCTTTTGTTTCATTAGCCGGGGGTAAGTAATTAATTTTAGTATTAGTTGTTGATAACAAAATTTATTTATTTTTTGTTTTTTATATTTTTAATAATAATTTATGTCTTTGTGGTACGCATTTTTTCTGCCTTTGTGGCCCGCTTTTTCTTTGTTTTTTTTGTTGTAGTTCGTTTTATTTGTCATTTTGGCATGATTTTAGCATACTTTAGCGGCCGTTTGGTGCTCGTATAAAAATCTTCATAGTTCTAATACTTGATTATGATTCTACTGGTGGTCATAAAAAGATAGATCATCACTCGGTTGATGGTTGTTTGTCGATGTAATCAGACTTGTGTAGCGGAGCAATCTGTCAGATAGTTTGGTTAGCTCACTTCTCTTTTTTCACCATATAAATTGTCTCGTTTGGATAGAGACAAGGATATTCAATAAGGCTTCTGGATTTTTACGGTATGCTAATTAGGGCTGAGCGTGGTTAACCGAAAACCGATCCGAACCGAGGCATTTGGACGGTTTATGGTTCATAAGTTTACGAACCGTGGTTAACCGAATTGAACCGAATTTGATTTTTTATCTAATTTATAGTTATTTTTATAATGTAAAAAATAAGTATTTTATACTTGCAATACTATAGATGCATTTTTAATTATTATTATTTACTTAAAAAATAAGTTTTTAATAAATATTTATGAAAAATACTTTAAAACTATAACTTTTAATGTTTAAAAGTCATCAAATAAAGCTATTTTGTCAAAATAAAATATAAAATTTCAAAAACTAACGTTAATATGGAAAAACTGAAAACCGAGGTTAACCGAACCGAAAACCGATGGTTACTAAAATAGCTTGCCATATTAAACCGAAACCGAACCGTATACACCCGTAATGCTAATCTCTATGGAAGTATTTACTTTTCTTTACACATTTGGGTTTTTGTTTGAGATTTTGGTGGACTAATCCACATTATTCTCCCTTATGGATATTTGTATTTGTGATATCTTATGTGATTTTTTAATAAAAATTCAGTTGTCATTGTAAAAAAAATGATGTACTCATATAATTTAAAAAAATTCATCAATAAGTCAATAATCTCTAGAGCATATGGTTATAAGCTATCAGTTGATAGCCTCCCTTCTGCTCTAGGTTGTGGGTTCAATACTCATTATAAGTAAATTTTCTCCTCTCCCCTTAGATAGAAATTGTTCAAAAAAATCATCAATAAAATTAATGATGTGATGCATTATTAATTTTAAATTTTAAAAATATAAATTTTAGCACAACTAACCGTCATTGGTACAATAGACATGATAAAATTTAAGATCAAACATATTTAAGCACTCAATATCTTCTATTTATGAATGAGGAATGATTTAAATAATATAAATATTATAAAAAAACTGCACGTTAAAAGATAAATTTATCTAAAATATAAAAATAATAAATTAAAATATTTTCTGTTGGGAGGGGGTGAGTGATTGCAAGCAAAGGGGGAATCTTTTCCAGCCAGTTAAATGAGATTAATAGGAAGTTTTGTCTTAATTGGTTGACTAAATTTAGCACGATTGAATAGTTGAATAAATCAATTATCTTCTTACCAAATATAGAAGAGATTTTAGATGAATTGTATATTGCATGTGAAATGGTTTCCAATGTACTAAAATAAGTTTGACAAATTAATTTATAAAATCTATTAGTATTTTATTTTTATCACATTATTTGATCAACTTGACTTTTTATTTTATTTATTTTATTTTCTTTCGTGTAAACATCCTTTTGTGGATCCTTCAAAATTTATCGTTCGAATGAACTGAAAATCCTGAGACTAAAATATAAATTTTGTGTAAGTTTTTTGTTATATGTTTTTTTAGAATGTTTTGTTATATTTTTTGACATAACAGAGTGATAATAAATATTCTTAATCCATCCGTTGCATTGTTAATTGGGGTAACTACATATTTAGTACTCTAGCTATGCTCGTATTATTGTTTTGGTACTTCAACTATTATTTTTGGCAAAATGATACTTAACATTATATTTTTGTTCTGTTTTGGTACCCTGTGCGTTAAAAACTAACGGAGATGATGATGTGGCTTGGTATAATCATAGTTTTAGTCCAGAACACTTATATATATGATCAATTTAGTACAAAATCCATCAATTTAAAACATCATCTTGATTTTGGGGGTAAATTTGCAAATTATGTTTGACTGGAAGAAGAAAAATAAGGAATTTATAATTTTAATCCAAAAATTAGAATAAGATTTAAATTGATAGAATTTTAGACTAAATTGATATATTGTATAAGTTTTTAGACTAAAATTGTTATTAACTCAAGCCATGTCACTATTTTCGTTAGTTTTTAACGGCCAGGGTACCAAAACAGAAAAAAAACGTAACGTCATGTACTATTTTGTCAAAAATAATAGTTAAAATATCAAAACAGTAATACGAGCATAGTTGGGGTACTGAATATGCAATTTTCCCTTACTAATTCGTTTTACTTATTCTGTCGATTGATTTTTGTAGCTTTTCTTTCCCCTCGACCGTGCTTATATCTTTGACAGATTCTGTACACTAACTTGGGCAAAGTGCACTAATGGTCACAAAATTTTTAACGCACGTTTATTTTGATTATCAAATTTTCAAAACTTTTATTAGGGTCATCTAACTTTTAGTCCACTTTTATTTTAGTCTCTCCCGTTAACTTATGTTAAAAACAGTGACGTGGCATGTTAATTTTCTTTCTTCATCCATTTTCTGCTTTTTTTTCTTGCTCTATTTTTTCTCCATAACTGAATCTTGATGAGGTATCTATTTTCTTTATATCGGTGACATATTTGTTGATTGCGTGTAGAGTTTATGCCTCCAAACGATAGAAAAAAAAAGAGATAATCATTGTGGTTGGAGGTGTAGTTTTGTTTTTGATCCTAGTTCTCATGATTTTGGGTGTTCTTTGGTGGAAAGGTTTGTTGTAGGACATAATATCAAGGAAGAAGGTATTTTATCAACTTCGTCAAGTTTACATTTGGATAAAAACTGTAGCAACATTACTGTACTCTTTTAGATACCTTTTTCTGAAAATTGGCAACTAAAAATAAAATAAATAGCTCGAAGTGAGAAGTTACAGAACATTCGAACCTTTCATATGGTTTATTCTTTTCCCAAGTATTATGGGTCTGTGCAAGGATATTTAAGTGATTAATTCTCGAAATGACACCATTTTTTATTTCATATGACAAATACGTGTTCTACCAAAAAATGCTTTCCAAAATGAAAGCAAACAAAAAATTAGGTGAAAGAAAATAGAGGCCTCATCAAGAAAATGGATGAAAAATATAGTTTTAGTTATGAAAAAAAATAGAGTAAGGAAAGAAGAGGAAAATGGAGAAAGAAATAAAGTCAATGTGCCACGTCAACATTTTTTTAACGGCAGTTAACGAGAGAGACCAAAATAAAAGTGAACTAAAAGTTGAGTGACATTAATAAAAGTTTTAAAAGTTTGCTGACTAAAATGAATGATCCCTAAAAGTTCGGTGACCATTGGTGTACTTTACCCTTAATTTTTTAAATAGTCTAAAGGTAATTACAAGGTAGTATCTGTTCATAGATATTTTTAACCATTTGACAATATACACACACCTCACAGACATTGTGATTAAATTCGAGTCTCTTAAGATAAACATCATCCGCTGTTCCACTAGTTACTTGTTGGGTTTAAATTTGTACATTAATTTTGTATGTTGATTTTCTTAGTGTACTCTATATCAAAGCTTGTATTTGTTTTCATCAATACAAATTTTATTTTTTAAAATATTTATAATATAATAAATCCACATCAGATTATTCAAATGAAATATATATAGTAAGGGTGATCCTACAATTGATTAATTCTAAAACCTTTTTTCCACTAAAAAAAAAGTAAAAAAACGCTTTGTTTTTAGTTACTAGACTAATTTTTAACAAAAACGGCTGTTAAAAAATTATTAGTGATGTTAATATATATATTTTATTTTTGACGTCATTTTTTATATTAAGCAACAACTCAAGTGTAATTTTTTAATACATTTGATCAATACAATGTTAACATGTGATGTCATCTTATTTATAAAACAAAACTAAAAAATATGCATAGCATACAAATGAAATTATTAAAAAACGACATGTTTGTTGTAAGTTGCAGGTATTTTCTTTAGCTTTATTTAATCAATTAGGTGATGTCACGTATTATTGTCGTATTAGTCAAATCAAATTATTAAAAAATAATACGTTGATTGTTGACGAGAAAAGATAAAAGAATATAAATAACAAAAATGTCATATCGACATTATTGTTAAATTTTTAACAACAAGTGATTTAAATAGAAAAAACAATAAAATTAGTATTTTTTTTAAAATTTAATGACTAAAATAAAAAATGAAATAAATTTAATGATCAATAGTGTTATTTACCCAAAATAAAAATATTAAAGCTATGAAGTAGGGTTGGTCACATAGGTTAAGCTAAGAAAAATAGTAAATTATTTAAATATATTTAGGGTGATATTAACGTGGGACCCATTAAAAGATACGGTCGTGGGGTTAGAGCGAGGCCTGGGGCGGTCAATGCGGAGCCTTGGATTTTGATTCGTTCTCTAACTCTTTCCATCTTCACTCATCCACTCGCTACCACTACACGCGCAAATTCATTTATTTTTTCTTATGAACATTCTGCATTATTCTGTTCCAATTATAGTTTTGAAACTTGAGATTTGACTATATTTATTTTAATCATATATAATATAGTTTATTTATTTTCATAATATTATTAGTATATATCTAAATCGATAACATTATTAATTGTTACTAAAATGAAAACGTGAAATCTTCTTAGAATAATAATAAACATTCAACAGTTTCACAAATTTATTATTGCAAAAGCTCAAATATTAATTCGTACATAAAAACAGAGACTTTTTTAATAGAGATTTTAAATTATGCCAAATTGAAATGAAGAATCAATAATTAGACCCATTTATCCATGGTGGGTAAGAATGAACATTTGATTGAGTCGAGTCGAGTCAAGTAAAAATATGAGTTAGTTGAGTTGGCGAGTTTTATTATACAACTCAAATTTTATTTGAATTTTTTTTGAGTCGAGTTGTTTTTCTGTTCAAATTTAATCATAAACATTTATAATGTTATGATATTAATTAGCTTCAATTTAAACGATTTTCTATAACCATATACAATACACATATGTGATATATATATCGGGTAGAATTAAGAGACTCAACTCGAACTTAAAAACTAATCCACTAATTACTAAAAAAATTTGAGTTATTTAAATTTACATTTTATAATTCAAACTTTAATTAATTTTTTTAGTTGAATTTATAAAATTATGAGTCGAGGGAAGATAATTTAAATATTTTTACAACTATTCAATTTTTTTGCGATAATTCAATGTAAATAATTTAATTTTTTTTTTTGGTTGAAACAAGTTTTAATTTGACCTACCTATATTGGTGAAGGTTGGATGAAAAAGGCGCGTGTATATGAATGGAGGATGTCGCAGGTAGGGGACGAGTGCCCCGCAATTCGTGCGCTTTCACTTTTCTTTATGAGAAACGATGCACCGACTCACTGCCGATGGCACGTGCGCACGTGACCCCTTAGTCTGACTCAGTATTAGGACACCTTTTTTGTGTGTGCAGGTTTATTTTTAATATTAACTGATTAATTTTAAACATAAATCATATTTAAATTTAATACATTATTATTATTTTGTACCAATTTGATACGAGCACCCCCTCTCTTTCCAGACTATTCAAAGACATTCCTACCCTTTCTATGTTTTACATTTGGATTTTTTTATTTTCATTTTTATAAAAATTGTTTGTTAAGGTTATATGATAATTATACAAAGTTACAAGGAGGGGGTGATGACCGAGTGGAGAATAATTAAAAATTATGGGGTTTCGAATTAACGGGATGAGAAATAATTACAATCTTCACCCAAAAGAATGAGCATGAGAAAAATTTTATTATCAAAACTCAAATTGGATATGAATGAGGATTGTTATATCCACATCGTAAGGATCTCTAAACTGTACCTGTATAAATCTCCATGAGATCTCTGAAAAATATCCTTAAGAATTTATGGAACAAATAAATTATATTCATTTTTTTACTTAGCAACAAAAGAGTGTCAGCTACCAACGGGGTTAGTTCAGGTAGAAAGTAGATTGATGTCACTAAAGCATGTCTCAATTTCGAGACGTTGTGTATGCAAAAAATCCTCGTTGTGAGACTCACCCACTAAAATTAGATGTAGGATACGGGTAGATCTGACTCAGTCAGTATGAAGCCATGAAAATCGAAAGACAAAAAAAAGAGTGTCAGCTTTATTTTATTTAAATTGAGCATTGTATTATTTAAGGTACATGGACCGTGTTTAAGTTGAAGAACATACAAGTCCATTTTTTTTCAAAGTTCAAACAGAAAAACAAATGGGTAAAGTTAATGAATGGTTACTAAACAAGGCCTCAATGTTCATTTTGGTCACCAAACTTTCAGTTGTTACAAATTGGCCACTAAACTATCAATTTTGTTACAAAATGGTCTAAATAAGGCCTCAATGTTCATTTCGGTCACCAAACTTTCAGTTGTTACAAATTGGTCACTAAACTATCAATTTTGTTACAAAATTGTCATTGAGTCCTAACTACCATTAAGTGGGATGACGTGGAAGTTTGGGTAAAATTGCCTCATAGCACAATTAGTGCTCCATATTTATACATTCGATCAATTTGGTCATAATTCAAAAAAATCAAAAAATGTAGTCTTATTTTTATTAGAAATAATTTAGTTTTTTTTACTCCAACTAGATTTTGACCAAATTAATAATTTTATATTTCTAAAATTATTTTTTAGTCCTAATATTTTTTATTTAAAAATTATATCAATTTAATATTTTTAATCCAATAAAATTATTAAGTTTTTATAATAAAAAATTAAATCATTTCTAATAAAATAGGACTAAATTGATAGAATTTGTAAATAGTGAGCCTAAATTTATTGAATTTTTTGAATTAGGATCAAATTAATCAGATGTATAAATATGGATGACTAATTGTGCTATTAAACAATTGTACCCAAATTGCCACGTCACCCCACTTAACCACATTTAGGGCTCAATGAAAACTTTGCAACAAAATCAATAGTTCAGTGACCATTTTATAACATTTGAAAGTTTGATGATCAAATTGAACATTGAGGCATAGTTTAGTGACCATTTATTAACTTTACCCAAAAAATTATATTGTAAAAAATCAGGAAAACAAATCCACAAATTTAATTTGTTTAGCGAAATTTCCATTAAACCCGGGTTAGAATCATAACTAAAGAATGAATTATTTGAAAGCTTATTGTTTATAACTTATTTCTATAAATTATTAAAAAAAGATTGAGATATAAAGTATTGTAGATTTGAGTCTTAAATTAATTTGGATAAGAAAAATATATATATAATCACAATTCCTAAAAGGCTTAAATGAAAAATCAACCCCTAAATTATACATGTTGTTTGTTTTTAGCCCTTAAACTATTCTTTGGTCAAAATAAGCTATTAAATTATCATTTTTTGTCACTTTAAGTCTGATAGTTATTTAAGTCAAAAGAAAATTATTTCGACTAATAAGATGTTGACACATCACAAAGATTTTTTGACCAATAGATAGTTTAGGGACTAAAAGAAGAAAAATGACATAGTTTAGGTACTTATTTTGACCAAAGAATAGGTTAGAGACTTAAAGTGACAAAAATGATAGTTTAGGTGCTTATTTTAACAAAAAATAGTTTAAGGGATAAAAACAAACAAAAGACATAATTTTAAGGGCTAATTTTTCATTTAAGCCTTCTTAAAATAATAAGATGCATTTATTAGATTTGTATTGTCTACCATCAATTCTTTTTGCTCCAAACTCGAAATTTTACTTTCAACTCAAATTAATTTAGGTCCACCTATTCAGCTAATCATTTACGTAGAAATGATAAAAAAATTTGGATAAATCTGAGTAATATTGAGATACAATTTTCTATAGTTATCAAATCTTGATTAAATTATAAGTTAGATCTGAAAAGATGTTAAAGATTTAATAATGTCTAGAATTTAAAATTACATTTTAAGTTTTATTTTAGCTAGTAATGTAGAAAATTTTATTATTTTTTTGGACATGGATATTATTCGAAATTCGCAGGGATTCGCACGGAGAGGATATGACACGAAAAAATTCCTGAAACATTTAATAGAGATTTTTCGAAACCTTACCAGTGAGTGTTGGGACGAATACAAAATCGTCCCTGTTCTGCCTCGTTGTCACCCCTAATTACAAGATGTTAGTTTTTATAACATCGATCAAAATCCTATACTATAATTGCTTTTTATAAGAGATGATTGTTTGATGTATTGTTAGTAAAAAAAATCTACAAATATTCTTCAGATGGTAACAAATGATTTATTTTTCTTTGTATTTTCACGTACTGTGTAAGATTTTTTTTTATCTCTTTTTAAGTTCTTTCTCATTGTTTATTTATGAGAATTTTGACCATGTGACTGTCATTCATATTTTTGTAAGCATAAATCGAGCAAAATGCAGCGGAATGATCGAAATACATAAATACCTCCAGCTATTGTCAAAATTGTATGTCAAATTGAGATGTGGTTGCACCACCGTTGAGCACGTCGAACCACCGTTGAATACTTCGAACACGGCAACACAAAAACCAAAATGCTAAGGATCTTCTAAGCACTCAAAACTCACTTAGATGGAATATGTGATTCTTGTATTTGATGCTTAAGGACCTTAGGCTAATGAGGTATTTATAGGTGTGATTTTCCCATCAAAAACCACCCGGTTACCCAACCACTTTGCACGTCCACAATTGTGAGAATGGGAATGTGAAAATGGGAACATGGCAGCAATAGAAACGTGGTAACTGCCACGAACCACACTAAAGTGGTTATCTAACATTCTCCCACTTGGTTCGTGTTATCCTTAAAGTCGAAACATAATGCACGAATCATGACGATATTTCCTCTATGGATTTGAGTAGTATCTTCCATGTATCACAATACATCAAGTCTCAACACTTTAGCCTATATACTTAATGAATAAACCCGATGTTTATTCTAGGTCCAAACTTTAGTGACATTTCTCGAAACAATTAACTTAATGTGTACACAACATATATGAGAAATATCAAACTTTATTAGAGTTTCAACAGAATCATTCTTACAACGAAAATTTACAAAGTGGGAACAAGTCCCATAGTGACAACATGATCCTTAAATTTATGTGGTGGCATGCCCTTAGTCAAAAGATCAGCTAACATTTGCTCAGTGTTAATATGCTCAATGATCGCTTTCTTTTCTTTAACACATTCCCTTACGGCTAGATACTTAATGTCGATGTGTTTACTTCGACTTCCACTTTTGTTGTTCTTAGCCATAAAGTCAGTTGCTAAATTGTCACAATACATCCTTAATGGCCTAGAGATTGAATCCACAAGTCTCAGCCCATAAATAAAACTCTTTAACCATACTCCATGTGAGGTAGTCTCAAAACACGAAACTAACTTAGCCTCCATAGTGGAAGTGGCCGTCAATGTCTGCTTGACACTCCTCCAAGATATAGCTCCCATGGCAAACATAAATATGTAACCTGATGTTGATTTACGTGAATCAACATAGCCACCAAAGTCTGAATCGGAGTAGCCAATCACCTCCAAATGGTCAGATCGTTTGTACGTAAGCATGTATTCCTTTGTCCCATTTGAGGAATCTCAAAACTTTCTTTGCAACTCTCCAGTGGTCCATACCCGGATTACTCTGATATCTTCCCAACATCCCAACGACAAATGCAATGTCAGGTCTTGTACAGACTTCAGCATACATCAGGCTTCCAACAACAGAAGCACATGGAACGTTTTTCATTTGCTCATTCTCAAATTCGTTCTTCGGGCATTGGTTCAAATTGAACTTATCACCCTTCACGATAGGAGCAACACTAGGTGAACAATCTTTCATCCAAAATCTTTCTAAAACTTTGTTGATATAGGTTTATTGAGATAGACCTAAGACACCTTTATGTCTATCACGATGTATCTTAATGCCAATGACATAAGATGCGTCACCCATATCTTTCATATCAAAAATTTTAGAAAGAAATTGTTTCACCTCACGTAGCATACCCTTGTCATTTGTTGCAAGTAAAATATCATCCACATATAGAATAAGGAAACAAATTTTACTCCCACTGACTTTCTGGTATATACATTGGTCCATGATATTCTCAACAAATCCAAATAAAGAGATAACCTCATGGAATTTCAAATACCACTGACGGGAGGCTTGTTTCAATCCATATATAGATTTCTTTAACTTACAAACCAAATTTTCACCATCACTAGAGGAAAATCCTTCAGGTTGTTTCACGAATACCTCTTCCTCTAGGTCACCATTAAGAAATGCAGTTTTCACATCCATTTGTTGTAACTCAATGTCAAATTGAGCTACTAATGCTAACACAATGTGTAAGGAATCTTTCTTAGATACTGGACTAAAAGTCTCAGTGTAATCAATTCCTTCTTGCTGAGTGAATCCTTTAGCAACAAGTCTTGCTTTATATCTTTCTATGTTGCCTTTTGAGTCTCTTTTTGTTTTGAAGACCCATTTACACCCAATGGCTTTTACACCATCAGGCAACGGTACAAGATCCCAAACTTCGTTGTTTTTCATAGAATTCATCTTATCCTTCATAGCATCATACCATAATTTTGATTCATTGCAGTTGAAAATGATTCAGGGTCATTTTCAGCTCCAACATTATAGTTAGATTCTTGTAAATACATAAAATAATCACTAGAAATTGCTAATTTTCTTTCTCTAACATATATCCTTAATATTGAACCAACATTTTCTTGTGGATCATGTTGTTCAACCGGTTGTTCAATAATTTCTGGATTTTCTTGAACAACTTGATCTACTGAAGTGTTTTTAGCAGGTTGTGGAACTTCATTGATTGGTTGTTCAACACCCGGTTGAGCTTGAGGGGTGTTATATATGATAACCAATCTCTCACTTGAAGTGGATGGATGACTTACAGGTATTGAATCCCGATACAGATTACTCCCACTAATTGAGTCATTCTCAAGAAATTTTGCATTTCTTGATTCCACAATTCTAGTGCTATTAGATGGACAATAGAATCTGCAACCTTTGGACTTTTCGGCATATCCAATGAAATATCCACTGATGATCCTTGGGTTCAGTTTCTTTTCTTGTGGGTTATAAACTCTTACTTCAGACGAGCATCCCCATACGCGTATATATCGCAAACTCAGTTTCTAACCTTTGAATAACTCAAAAGGTGTCTTTGGGACAGCCTTGGTTGGAACCCGATTTAATATATACATAGCCGTCTTGAAAGCTTTAACCCATAAAGACTTAGGTAGCTTAGAGCTACTAAGCATACTTCGCACCATGTCCATTAAAGTTCGATTTCTTCTTTTCGCAACACCATTCTGATCAGGCGAGCCTGGCATAGTATATTGGGCAACTATATTATTGTCTTGAAAAAAATTCTCAAATGGACCAGGTGCTTGTCCATTTTCAGTGTATCTACCATAATACTCATCACCTCTATCAGTTCTCAAAATCTTTATTTGCTTACCGCATGGTTTCTCTACTTCAGCCTTGAAAACCTTAAATGCTTCTAACGCTTCACTTTTATGATAAAACATGTAGAGATACATGAACCGTGAGTAATCATCTATGAAAGTGATGAAGTATTTCTGACCTTGCACATCTATATCTGGGAAACAGATATCAGAACGGATGATTTCCAATATGGTCAAACTTCTCTTGGCACCTTTCTTTGACTTGTTAGTCCGCTTGCCCTTAATGCAGTCTATACAAGTATCAAAATCAGTAAAATCCAAGGTATTAAGAACCCCATCATTTACTTAGCTTTTAATCCTTTCAATGGAGATATGTCCTAATCTCCAGTGCCACAAGGTAGATGAATCTTCATTTATAACACAACGTTTAGTACCGATTTGAATGTGCATAACATTATGAGTGACATTATTTTGTAAATCAATAGAGTAAAAATCATCACTTAAAACACCATTTCCAACAATTTTAGATTTATAAAATAAACTGAATCCAACATTTGAAAAATTAAAATAATACCCCAAGGGTGCAAGTCTTGAAATGGAAATTAAATTTCTAGAAAAACTAGGAATATAAAAAGTCTTTTCTAAAATTAAAATAAAGTCACTACTAAGCACTAATTCGAATGTCCCAATAGATTCCACATGCGACTGCATCTTGTTTCCCTAATAGATGTGTCGCTCAGCTCCCACTAGTTCTCTCAGGTTTTTTAATCCCTGTAAGGAATTTGAGACATGAATTGTAGAACCAGAATCAATCCACCATGTGTTATAATTAACATCAACCATATTTGACTCAAAGCAAACAAGTGAGATTGATTTACCTTTCTTTTCAAGCCAGCCCTTATGCTTGACACAGTCCTTCTTCATGTGTCCCTTCTTTTTACAAAGAAAACACGTGAACTCTTTCTTTATGTCAGCTTAGGGTTGCATTTTAGCCTTCCCCTTTTGCTTAGCTTGGATTGATCTTTTTCCTTGAGTAACTGTCAGTGCACTCTCTCTTATCTCCAGTATGAGCCTACCCTCTTCTTGATCACACATGGTCAAAAGTTCATCAATAGACCATTTATCCTTATGTGTGTTATAAGAGATCTTGAATGACCCATATTGTGGTGGAAGAGTGTTCAATATATAGTGCACCAGGAAAGATTCAGACATTTCAACCTCGAGTGCCTTAAGTCGAGCTGCCAAATCTCGTATCTTATTGATATGATCACACACACCTCTCACTATAGTGAGCTTTAGTGATGTGAACTTCATAATTAAGGCGCTGGCTAATGACTTTTGAGAAGTCTGAAACTGTTTCTCTATAGCCGTTAATAGCTCTTTGACATTCTCATAATGCTCAATCGAGCCACGAACATCAGCATGAACCTTGCTCTTAATGAACATAATACTTAAGCGATTGGATCGCTCCCACTTTTCATATAGAGCAAGATCAACCTGATTGCTGGTGTTAGTAATATGTGGCTCAGATTTCCTTATAGCATAGTCAATATCCATACACCCCAATTGAAGAAGAATACCCTCCTTCCAGAACTTAAAGTTCTCACTGGTTAATTCAGGGATATCTACTTTATTATCAGACATATTCATAGGTTGTAATGCTGCAAAATAAATTGCCATACATGTTTACTATAAATTTGAGGCAAACATAAGTCATAATTTACCAATGCAAATTATAAATCATGAATCTAGTGACATAAAAATTGCATGTGGGCTAAATTTTTAATTCAATTAGATCCATTTTATGATAGAATTATTTTCTATCCCTTGTATAAAAATTATTAAATTTATTTTCATAATTCCTGAGGGTAATTATAAAAACTCACTTAGATGGAATATGTGATTCTTGTATTTGATGCTTAGGGACCTTAGGCTAATGAGATATTTATAGGTGTAATTTTCCCATCAAAAACCACCCGATTACCCAACCACTTTGCACGTCCACAATTGTGAGAGTGGGAATGTAAAAATGGGAACATGGAAACAATAGAAACGTGGTAACTGCCACGAACCACACTAAAGTGGTTATCCAACAATTTTGTCATAATTTTTATTGTATATTTATTTATTTATTTATTTTTCTTTCATTTATTTTTCTTTTCCATATCTTTAGTTTTTTTAGTTTACTTATTTGAGTTTTGATGTTGTTTTTAATAACTCTTCTTTTTTCTTATGAAATAGTCGATTTTTCATCCGCTCTTACAGCATATTATTTTTTTCCTTTTAAGGTTCTATTTGATATCTCTTTTCTAATTATCGTTTATTTAATTATCTTGTTAAATTACATGTGATTTAGACTATTAAGTTGATTCTCTTTTATCGATAGGTTTCACAATCATTTCAAATATATCATGCTAGAATTACGATAAAATCAGTTGTCAATGTGACATTACTGTTATATTTATTTTATATTATTGTTGATGATACTTGTCCTTTATTGTCGAAAGTGTTTTTTGTTCGTGTCTTGTATTTTCCGAATTGTTTGTAGGGATGAATTTTGATATCATGTAATTTTTTAGGCTTTAAGGGTGTAAGTAGCCCTTTGACTTTTGAGAGAAAAAATAATCAAGCCCTGAATATTTTTGCATCTAATTAAGCCCTTAAAACAATAAATTGAATAAAATAAGCCCTTTGACAACATTGATTGTTGAATCTAACATTTTTTTCTTCAGAAAAGTTCAGGGGCTTAATTGATTTTCCCCCAAAATCTCAAGGGTTTCTTGCACCCTTAAGCCATTTTTTAAAACTCTTTCCTTTTATTATTTAATGTCTAGTTTGTGGTCTTTAATAGTTTTAATGAAAATATTGGTTATTGTAATTAGTCTATTTTAATTTTTGTAGATTTTTTAAAAGTATGATTTTATTATATTTTCACTTTATTCATTTAATAAAATTAATTATTCTTGAATTGCTATCTCATACATAGGTTGCAAAAACTTTTTATTTTCATAAGTGCCTTAATTTTAGGGTTTAGGGTTTTAGTTTATAGTTTAGGAGTTTTAGTGTATGGGTTTAAAATTTTAGAGTTAATGGTTAAAATTTAGGGTTTAGGGTAATATGGTTAGAGATTTAGGTTTTAACCTATAAATTCAAATCTGCTACACTTAAACCCCTAAAATTTAAATAGAATCCTTAAACCCTGAAACTAAGCGCTCGTGTAAACACAGTTTTTACGTCATAACGCAGGGATGCTTTGACGGAATCTGAAGGCACGACTGTGAAGGAAAGTGATTCAGGTGAATACGATAGAGCTTCTCAAAAGGCCAAAGAACGAATGGTGAAGAAAAAACTGAAGGATCATCAGACGGTGGGAAATAAAAAGAACAATGACGGTCGTCAGATTCAACCTGAGTTTTAATGTTTTATTTTTTATTGAATGAAATCATCTTGCTTTGGTTAGATATTAAATTCTATCAGATCTTAGGCTTTGTTTGCGGTTGAGGTGGCAAAATCAAGGTTTGGGGTAAACCAAGGTTTGAGAAGCTAGTTTGAGAAGCTAGTTTGAGAAGCTAGAAAAACTAGCTTTTGCAAACCAAGGTTTGAGAAGCTAGTTTGGGGGGCAAACCAAGATTTTGACACTCAAAAGCTGTCTGTTTTTGGTTGCTTCTAGGCAAACCAAGGTTTTGACACTCAAAAGCTGCCTGTTTTTTGTTGCTTTTGGCTTCTCAAACTGGCTTTTCCACCTAACCTCAACCACAAACAAGGCCTTATCAAATAAAATAGCTTAGTTTAGTGGTTAAGAGATTAGCTCATCATCACGAGTTTTTGGATTCGATCCTCTCTGAAAACAAACTAAAAAAATTGATTTGAACCAATCAAAAGTTGCCGCATGTCAACTTCCAATGGGTTGTAATTAATTTAGTAAATATAATATTTTTATTTTAAAAAAACAATTTGTTGACGTGGCAATGTGCCATGTCATTAATATCATCCACATGGACAAGCCATATCATCAGGGCCATCCACATGTACGTACTTAGTCAACAAAAATTGTTGACCGTTAGTCAACTAACGGTTTCCATCCAACGAAGGGTTATTTTACTAAAAAATGAAATGTTGAGGGCTAAAGTGCTTATATTTTATGCTTTAAAGTTTAGAATTTAAAGATTAAAATTCAAGGCCCCTAAAAGAGATATATGACCATTTTAAAAGCCCGTTTTTACAAAAACTTTTTCACTAACAATGTATCGAATAATTACCCTTTATAAAATGTAATGTTACCACTAATAATAGGATTTAGAGGTGAAGTCAAAATTTTAAAACATTTGCCAATACTGCCGAGACCTTATTGATAAATTCTTTGAATTTTTTGTTGCCCTTTCAGTTTTTAGGGTTTTATTTTATCTAATCTAGCCCGACCTGCATCGTACACTTGGTTTTGGATGGTTAGTCTTCCAGCTATAATTTTTTTACATACAACGCCTCGAACTCGAGACATGCTTAAGCGATACCAAGCTGTTTACCACTTGGACCAACCCGTTGGTAATTCTTTGAATTTTTAAATCCATAAAAATAATATATTATATTCTTCTAAAAAATATGTTCAAAATATTGAAGTTACTTCTCTTTTTCATAAAAATAATTAGAATAAGTATGAATATAAAAATGTATTATTAGTGTGAAAAAGATAATGATGTTTATTTTAGAAGGACTCGGATCGAGCATTTATGTATACAGTATGTATTGTCAAAGGATTAAAAAATATGAACGTATATTATTATGTAACTACACTAGTATATTAAAAAATAATTAGAATAAGTTTAACCTTGGTTATCCATTATAATATGATTGATCAGGTGTTTATTTTTTAAAATAAATTCAAATAGTTAAACAACATAATATTATTGGTGTTCAGGTTTATATTATCGTGCATGAAACATTTAAGAATAAATATTTTCACATAAATATCGCATCATGAATTTTCTAAACTATTCTATTTTTAAGGGGAAAAATAGTTTTGAGTTAAAAAGTTGGGTAAAACTTTGATACACAGGCTGTGTAAAATTATTTTTACACAAGGCTTTGTATTTACACTATAAAAATTCAAATCACAAATTCTTAATCCTAGCCCTAAAAACTAAACCCTAAACATTAAACCCTATACACTAAATTCTAAAAACTAACCTTAAATTCTAAACCATACAACCTAAACCTCTAAACTTTAAACCCTAAACTAAAACCTTAACCCCTAAAATTAAAAGACACATATAAACTAAAGTTTACACGGCATGTGTATCAAAGTTTTTTTTCCTAAAAAGTTTCAAAATTTAAATCAATCAAATTAAATATTACTTCCATTGAATTAATACAAATATTGAAAGTGTATATCATATTCTATCTATTTCACACATAGGATGTTTTTTTTTTCTCTACTCTTCATTTTAGTTCGATTGATATTATTATTGATGTTCAATCAAAATATATATATATAAATATTTAATATACTTCGTTTTAAGATGAAGAGAAATTTGAATATTATATAAAAAATTAAAATTCTTTATCGATATCCCACTATCTTACTTAAGGGTGAGCAAAACTCGACTCTACTTGAAAAAATAGAAGTTTTAAACTCGACTTGACGCGAAAAAACTCATCTTGACTCGACTCGAAATTTTATAAACTCGACTCGTAAAACTTTCAAATAAAATTTGAGTTGTGAAATAGAAATTCGAATAACTCGAAATTTTTAGTAATTAGAGAATTTATTTTATAAGTTTGAGTCGAGTCCCTCAATTTCTCCTGATATATATACCGATATAAAAAATATATGAAGAAATATATGTCACATATGAATATATATATATATATATATATATGCATATCTTTTATAAGATTAGATAAAGCAATTTAAATTAGAATCAAACCTAATATAACATGATAAATAATTACAATCAAATTTGTATGGAAACTCGAAAATCGACTCAACTTGAATTCATAAACTCGACTCAAATCTAAAAATTTTCAAATAAAGTTTGAGTCGTAATATATTACGTGTCAACTCGAATAAATCAATTTTTTTACTTAACTCGATTCGATCGAATACTCACCCCTAATTTTATTAATTAAATGGAACTTAACAGTTAACCCGCCCTTGTTGAAATTCTAACTCCGTTACTTTTAATTATAAAAATATATTAAAATTACTTTCATAAAAATATATTCGAACCGTAATATAACATGATAAATAATTATAATTAAATTTGTATATGAATTCGAAAACTCGTCTCAACTTGAATTTCATAAACTCAACTCGAATCTAAAAATTTTAAAATAAAGTTTAAGTTGTAATATATGATGTGTCAACTCAAATAACCCAAATTTTTTTGACTTGAATTGATTTGATCGAATACTCACTCCTAATCTTACTGATTAAATGGAACTCAGCTAACTCTCCCTTGTTCAAATTCAAACTCCGTTACTTTTAATTATAAAAATATATTATAATTACCAAAATTTCACAAAGGCTCAAATGAAAAATAAGTGCTCAAAGTATACCATTTTTTAACTTTAGGTGTCTAAAGCATTTTTTTTGTAAAAATAGGTGTCTAAAATTTTAAAACTTATAACTTTAGGTGCCCAAGTTGTTAAAGAAAACCGTTATTCATTTAAAACGCGAAACGTGGCATGAATATTGATTTTTTAATTATTTTTGAAAAAAATTTAAAATTTATTTTTTTAAATCCCAAAATTTTAAAAAATGTTCAAATCATTCCTTAAATCCTAAATCCCAAACCCTCACCGCTGCCGTCGTCGGCCGTCATCTCCAACCATACCCGTTCGGTCGTCGAACCCAGCCGACCATTTCTCCTAACTCGTTGTCGCTGAAAATCGACGAACGGTGTGCCAATCGAACGGTTATTTCACGTTCGACGTTCAATGTTTGATTGGCGCACCGTTCGTCGGTTTCCTACAACGTCGAGTGAGGGAAAATGGTCGACTGGGTCCAGCGACCGAAAGGGTAGGGTCAGCGACGGCAACGGTGAGGATTTGGGGACTTTTAAAAAGTTTTAGAATTTCATTTTTTTTGTAAATTATAACTTTTAAAACTTTAGGCATCTATTTTTACAAAAAAAAATACTTTAGGCACCTAAAATTTAGAAAATACATACTTTAAACACTTATTTTTTATTTAAGCCTTTCACAAAAATCAAATGATGATGCCATTTAGTTTAACCATTATCCCCATCATTGC
This sequence comes from Hibiscus mutabilis, assembly GCA_019671005.1. NCBI lineage: Eukaryota > Viridiplantae > Streptophyta > Magnoliopsida > Malvales > Malvaceae > Hibiscus > Hibiscus mutabilis. The sequence goes on from CM033741.1 coordinate 10,205,343, forward strand.
ATTCGCCTTTTTTTTAGTTTAATTATTCAATGATAAATTCTCTAAAAAAAACCCAGCCAAAAAAAGTCAAAACATGTTTTCACAAACTTGTATAGATTTACCAACATTCTAAATTTGAAAACTATAGTCTATAATCATAGAAAATTAAATTTAGATTTTATCTATGTACAAATAATATTCATTAACTCTTTTGTATTTAAAATTACATGAAATGATAACCCTCTAAAAAATTTCAATCAAAAAATATATTATTATTTTTTTAAAAAATTAATTCGAACAATTTATCTCTAAAATATATATTATAAAACTACTAAAAACTAAATAAATATTACTAATAGATCATAACAAATGTAAAAAAAACATAAAATGATCAGTTATACCTAATATGAAATTAAAATCTTGAGCAATCCCTCTTTTATTCTTCTTATTTAAAAAGAAATCATATGGAATCTTCGAGGGAAATATTTTTTAAGGCTTAATATTAAAATAAGTGCCCCAACAATACATCTTTCTAAGTTTAGATGATCAAATTATTTTTTAGTAAAAATAAGCGTCTAACGTTTTATTTATTAATTTTACGTGCATAGTTGTTAATCGCCGTTAAAAATTTATTAAATAATTAAAATGTGACACATGTCCTGTTTTAATTTTTAATTTTTTTATTGTTATAAAGCTTAAACTTTTTTTAAAAACTTCAACTTTACAATATTTCACAAAAGCCCCTAAAATTTGAAAATTCTAATCCAAATCCCAGATCAACCGCCGTTTGTTGCCCTAGTCACCAAAATGAAGTCCCCTCCTCTTGTCGCATGATCCAAACGTTGTTTGTCGTCCTTTCAGTTGTCGTTCATTGCTCATCGCTCGAATACAAGTTTCACATTTGGTGTTTTAATGGGACGTAATTTGTCGTTTATCAACAACGGAGGATGGGGTAAACGGTCGTGTGGGTCTTCTGATGGGAGCGGTGGGCGGCGACAGCAGTGGCTGGACTTCAAATTAGAGTTTTTGAGTGTTAGGATTTTCGAACTTGGGGGTTATTTGTAAATTTTGGGAAATTTAGAGTTTTTTTAAAAGTAAGTTAAAAAATAAAAAAAAATATATATTTTTAAATTAACAATAGTTAATGACCATGCACCTAAAATTAACAAAATAAAATGATAAACACCTATTTTTATCAAAAACGTTTTAGGCTAATTTTTCAAGAGCACAAACTAATTTTCAATGAAACCTCTATTTTCATTATGTGCTCTTGAAAAATTACCCTAAAACATTCTTTTTTTGGAAAATAAGAATGATTATATTTTTTTTCATTAAAAATGTTTTAGAAGATTATAGGATTGAAATTAGTATTGTGTGTTTGGACATCACAAATTGCATAAGAATTTTCTATGTTATATTTGATAGTACAAATTTATAATTACAAAATTACATAAACTTAATCGTAAAATAATATTAAATATAAAATTAAAGAGTATAATTATATGCTTCATTACACTAATTTGTATTCCTCCGCTAAGGATTGAAGAGTATAATCGGAACCTCCAATTCCGTTCGATTCAGCAAGACGTACTAATTACGATGATTGCCTAAACACGTCGCAACTGCATAATTACAGCCAATTTTGTGAAACTGAATTCCACGATGACTTTCCAAACACGTCCTTAATTTAATAATTGACTAATTTCGATTAAACTCCACAAAAGCACACAATTTTTTCAATAGCCTTTAAATATCAAATCGGTCGACCCTAGTTTGAGTTCACATAAACTTCTTTTAACAATATATTTTAGTCTTTCATTAAACAAAATCTTTTTATGTTATTTTAACTTAATTTTATTATATTAATAAGAATATTGTTTATCTAAAATATATATATATATATAGTTTTTTAGTTTTTTTAACAAACATGTTTTTATAAATTTCCGAAATTAATTTTATTTTATAAAATAAAAGATATTTTTCAAAATCAAACAAAACCTTTATTTTTCAGAAATTTCAAATCCAATAGAAAACAAAAGTAGTTTTGTTAAGCGAGTTAAAGGTTAATGGGGTTCTCGAAGTTCACAATTACAAAAGTTGGGAGGTTTACGAAGGATTGAAATGTACTTGGAGTAAAGGTTGATGGGGTTGATCATACATCTTGTGAACGTAATAACTTGCTGATGATATGAGAAAATTAACTTATATTAATAATTTTGAGTGTCGAATTTTTCACAATCATCCGAACGTAACTTTAAATATTCTGTATGATGATTATAATTAGGGGTGAGCGTTCGATCGAGTCGAGTCAACAAATTTTGAGTTATTCGAGTTGACGCGTCATATTTTACAACTCAAACTTAATTTGATTTTTTTTTCGATTCGAGTTGAGTTTATAAAATCCGAGTTGAGTTTTCGAGTTCCTATACAAATTTAATTGTAATTATTTATCATTTTATAGTACGGTTTGATTCCAATTTAAACGATCTTCTCTAATCATATAAGATATGCACACACATATATATATATATATATATATATTTCTTCATATTATTTTCACATAAAAAAGTAAGATTTGTAATGTTATTTAATAAAAAAATATCACCAAAACTTCTAAAATATATTTAGAACATTATTTTTAAATAATAAACTTTTGGGGATAAGGTCTTGATGAGAGTATAAATGAGTCAATGAATTGATGTGAAGAAAAAACTTTACAAAAAATTTTAGTTGAATAACCAAATTGAATAAAATGTAAAGTTAAAAGACTAAATTGCAAAAAGAATATATTTGTTAAAAATATAAATTGCAGTTATATAGATATTATATAATTTTAGTGAATCATGTGGTTTAATTTTGGTTAAAAATAGACTTAAAACGAAAGAGGAATTGAAAAAAATGGAAAATCAGTCAAAGTTGAGGGGCTAAATTGTAAAAGTAGGAATTTTAATTTAAAAAATATTAATTGATTAAGAGCACGTGGTTCAAAATTGATTAAAAATAGACTTAAAACGAATGAGGGATTGAAGAAATGGGAAAATCATACAAAGCTAATGGGCTAAATTGAAAAAATATTAAATTTATTTTCAAAAATATGAATTGAAGCTAAATAAGTATTCTACATTGTTTTAGGAATATGTGGTTCAAATTTGGGCAATAATGAACTTAAAATGAAGGAGGAATTGAAGAAAAATGAAATCATGGACTAAATCGCAAAACTGTAAAATTTGGTTTTTCGTTTTTTCGATTTTTCAAGTTGGGCAAATTTTAACTCAATCTCAAATTTTTTCGAGTTACTCGAGTTGAATCGAATAACTCAAACAACTCAAAATAAAAAAAAATCGATTTTTTTGAGTCAAAAAGTTTTGATAAGGAAATGATGCATGAATTTGTTCAAGGAAAATGTTAAAAATTTGACATTTTAATGTAAAAATTATACTATTTAAATTATTCATAATATTTGAATTCAACGAATAGTTATTGTGAAAAATAGGACAATATGCATTTTAGAAGAAATGAGTTTGAGTAGTTTTGTCTGCAAGGTACATGTACCATATCAAAATGTCAATAAAAAATTTGAACAAATATTATCTTATAATCACTTTAAGACTAAAAAAAATATTCATAATATTTCACCTTAATTTAAAGGCAATTGTACCCAACCTGGGTGAAATGAAACATTCTTAATTTCATTTGTTTTTATCAGTTTTTCTAATTCTTGAATTTTAATAATTACGATTCAAGAGTGATCAAGTAGTTCCTCATAGTAATAACTGTTTATTCATATTTTTTAATATTTAATGTGATCTCATGATAATATCTATTTTTTAATCATTCGATAACGACTCACACTTTACAGATAAACTACTCACATCTGAATCCCTTAATGAATAACATCATTCTTTTTTTTTCATTAAAACTACTCGGAAAATTTGTTTATTCATATTGTTAGATGTTATGTATGGGTCGAAATATCTATTTTTTCAGAAATAATATAAACACAATTATACTTATTTACCAAGACAACGGTAAACACTCTTTTTCTTTAATTTAAGTGTAGTAATATTTTCTAACGAGGCTCATATCTGTAAACACTTATGAATTGCAATAATTATTTATATTTCGAAATTTAAACAACTCTTAACACTATTGTTTTAGATAATACTACCTCTTTTACCTTAGGAAATTAATTCTCGAACCAACTAAATTGTAATACGTACGGAAAGGACTATACTTTAATCGACTAGTAATTGGTCTAGTGAGTAAAAAAATAGATTTTTTTAAATAATGTCAAGAGTTAAAATTGAAGTTATGATTTATAAATGAATTAAATTGAATTGAAATAGTTTATAATAAATTTTTAGAATATTTATTTCAAACTAGTCAATCAGTTAAAGAAGTACATTTGGTCAGTTGACCAAACTATGTATATTTACTCTATTATATTTCTTTAGGTTATGAGTTTTAAACCCAATAAAAACACAAATTCCTTCGTTTATAATCATCTTTCCCCTCACTCTAAATAAGATTAAAATTAAAATTAAGATTTATAAAAAAATCAATCAATTAATCAAATATTAAATTTTATATAATTAAAAACCATGCCTTACAATACACTCTCCCTTTGAAACAATCCAAATTGACTCAAAAGGCAACAAAGTGAACTCGCTCCGTTCCTCTCATTTTTTTTTTATCTTTTTTTTTTATTTTTGCTTCTTTCACCCTCATCAACTTGACACAAAGATCCATGAACACTAATAAACATAAATTATTATTATTTAAAAGGTATAATGTGAAAAATATATGACTGAATAAATATTTTAGTTTTTATTTTTTTTATTTTAAAGCACTTTAATTTTTTATATTTTATTTTAGATTAAAATAATTATTTTGTAAAGAAAACTAATAATTAACGTCTTAAAATGATATTTTATGCTGACGTGACCGTTTTATATAGATAAATGTATTAACTTGACATAATGAAATGTCGGTCAAAAATAGTTTTATAACGTATTATTATATCAAATTATTTTAAAATATAATTTATTTGTTGACTAACTATTTCTATTATCGAAAGAATCATTTTATCTAAAATAAAACTTTAATAGTTAAAGTATCTTAAAAAATAGAGATAAAAATAATTATTCGGTCAAACTTAAAAATATTTTTTCACATTATATTTTAAAAACATAAATTATTATTGTTTTTTTAGTTAAAAAAAGCCACCAAGAATGAAAAAAAGAAAGAAAAACTAGCCCCCACCAATTTTATATGTTTCACACTTGAAACGACTCGAAACAAAACAATAAAAAAAACGCTTCTTCCCTTTTTGTTATTTCTCTCAGATTTCTTACAAACAGAGGGAGTTGCTGCCTTGGTTGGGTCCTTGAGACAAAACAAAAGGAAGTAGCAAAGCAAAGCACACACACAGAGAAGAAAGCAAAGCAAGAAGCTTTGCTCTCTGGTTTTTCCAATCTTCAAAGGCAGCTCCTTTAAAAAAAAGCAAGTTTTATAAACCAAGAGAAAGCGGCAAAAGAGCAGCCAGTGGTTTTGAAAGAGAAAAAAAGAGAAAAATGGTGGGCTCAGGTTCAGCAGATAGGAGCAAAGAAGCTGTTGGGATGATGGCCCTTCACGAAGCACTCAGAACCGTCTGTCTCAACTCGGACTGGACTTACTCTGTTTTCTGGACCATCCGTCCTCGCCCGTATCTCCACTTTTCCCCCTTTTTCAAAAATCTTTCCTTTTTTTTTTTCTTTTATTAATATGCTTATTATCATCACTTAAAGTTTCCATTTTTTTCCTGGTTTTTTCATCTGTTTTACTCGATGGCTTTCCTTTGTTTTTGTTTGTTTGTAAGGAGGGTGAGGGGTGGTAATGGTTGCAAGGTTGGAGATGATAACGGCAGCTTGTAAGTTTTGTCTTTGTCTTTGCTGTTGTTTTGTCTGTTTGTTTCCCGGGAAAACAGAGGAAAATGAGGATAGTTTGACTTGAATTTGTGATTTGAAGGATGCTGATGTGGGAAGATGGATTTTGCAAAGGAAGAGTTGCAGACTGTTTGGAAGAGATAGATGGAGAAGATCCAGTGAGGAAAGCTTTCAGCAAAATGTCCATTCAATTATATAATTATGGAGAAGGGTGGGTATTGGGTAGGTGTTTTTAATATATAAACACACACACGCGCACACACATATATATATATATATACACACACACTTCAATTCTCTTAATGGAAAAACAAAAGGATTTAGATTTGAAAAATAAATGTAAATCTGTGATTTTTGATTTGTTGAAATTTGATTTATTGAACAGGTTAATGGGGAAAGTTGCATCAGATAAGTGTCATAAATGGGTATTCAAAGAACCAACTGAATGTGAACCCAATATTTCCAATTACTGGCAGAGTTCTTTTGATGCTGTAAGTTTCTTTACTTCGAAGTTCGATGATTAACCTATGTTACTCCGACTCTTTATTTTCTCAAAGCACCGAGCACATCTTTGGATACGGGTAGCTTACTAGGATATATACACGAATCCGACACTTATAACATTGGTATTGTGCCAATTAAACTATGATTAACCCCCTGTTTGTTGTTATTGTTGTTTTAATTGCAGCTTCCTCCTGAATGGACTGATCAATTTGATTCAGGCATTCAGGTCAGCAAAGAAACTATTCGATTTCATATATTCACTGTAGTTACTCTATTTTTTCTTCCCTGTACTTTGCCTAATCATTAAGACTTTGGTGATCTCTTGGTGTTCTTTTTTCTGTTGACCAGACTATTGCTGTGATTCAAGCTGGCCATGGTCTTCTCCAGTTAGGTTCCTGCAAGATTGTGAGTCTTATTTTTATCATTATTATTTGTTTAGTTGATTATAAAGTAGCTCCTCGAAATGTAATTTCCGGGCGTTTTTAACTTTTCGTTGTCGATTTTCAAGATTAAAGTTCGTTTTTTTTCTCTCTCATTGTGTGCATGCTCATATCCCTTTGAATATATCAATCTGGTTTCTGATAAGAAATATTTATGTTTACTACTTATTTAGTTGATCATAAGTAGCTCTTCGAAATGCATTTTTCGTTTTTAATTAACTTTTTGCGGTTGATATTCTGGATTAAAGTCTGTTGTTATGATCTCATTGTCTGAATCCTCAGATACCTTTGAATCTCTTGGATACCAATCTGGTTTATCATATGAAATATGTATGATCACTAGTTTGTTGAATGTTATTTCTGTTCTTTTTTCATGGTTGTTTTTCGAGATTAATGTCCGGTTTTTTTATCTCATTGTGTGAATACCTTTGAATCTCTTGGATGCTAATCTGTTTCTTAATGTGCAAATCTTATGATTACTAGTTGTTTAATATTAGAGATTTATTAGTTTCTTTGCCATCGATTTTCGGGATTAAAGTCTGGTTTTTTGATCTTTGTGTTGTGTTATTATTCCGCAGATACCTGAAGACCTTCATTTTGTGCTGAGAATGAGGCATACCTTTGAATCTCTTGGATACCAATCTGGTTTCTATCTGTCTCAGATGTTTTCGTCGAACAGAAACGGTTCTTTATCAACGCTTCCTTCGAAGCAGTCCACCGTTACAACGAGGCCACCTCCTCCGCTCTTCAACTGGAGCCAGCGGCCACTTCCACCGGCAACTAATCCGATGCTTGCTTCGCCTAATTTTCAGAACCCGGTTAGACTTGGATTTCCGCAACCCAAAGACGAAACCCACATGTTCCTACTGCCTCGTTCGTCCGAAACCCGAATGGAAGACATGATGGTTGAACATGAAAACGACATCAAATGGCCTAATGGCTTGAGTTTCTTCAGTGCTCTAACCGGTCGAACTGAAGATGCCAAGCTTTTATTCAACTCCGAGAGCTTAGGAAACAAATCGGAAACAAACCATCACCCCCTTGTACTCGAAGGGAAAGACTCAAATCAAAATTCAGATGCCGGGGCAAACCCGAACGAGTTCTTGAGCTTGGATAATCATCCGGAGAATATGAGGAAGATGGAAAACAAGTTGAAGAAAAACTTTGCGATACCTGCAAGGATGGCGACGTCTTCATCATCGACTTCAGTCGATCATCATCAGCACCAACCGGGGGAGTATAGGAACTCCGAGCCCGGGATGTACACCGATGTCATGGAAACGTTCTTGGAATGGAATGTAGAAGGATCGGTATGAGAGGAGATAGAGATGTTTGTTTTTGACGTTCTTTTTTTTTATATATATATAAATGTCTCTTTAATCCGCTAAACTGAACTTTCTAATCATTTGTTGTAGTTTATCCTTAATATAACTTCTTCCTTTTAAGTTTTCCTTCAAAAATTTAATTTACTAAAGTTTATAATTCGTAAAGATTATTTTAACAAGTATCAACGAGGTCTTAATAGAATCATCGAATGTGTATAGATTATTTTCTAATTTAAAATTCATTGTATAGGCCTTCACTGATCATTTGATAGTTATTAGTCTAATTATTATATATTGTAACGATTAATTCTAATTTTAATATATTCAAATATGCAGGGACGGAGCTATTAAGGGGGTGAGGAGGGGCAATTGCCCCCACCCAAAAAATTTTATTTTTTTATTTTGGTCCTCCTATATAAATTGTTTTAAAAATTGATTTATTTCTGAATTTTCCCCCCTCACTTTCAAACATTTATGTTTTGCCCCCCTAACCCTAAATCCGGGCTCTGTCCCTGCGAATATGTATCACGGTTGCATTCATGGATCCGAGATAAAGTTATATTCTTATACCCATATCAGAACATGCATGATTTAAATAGTTGAACAAAGTGGGAAATACATAGCTTTTGAGCAATTGCTCATTAACAAGTCCTGCAGAAATTTGCAATTGCTCATAACAAGTCCTGCAGAAATTTGCAATTGCAATGACCAAATTCAATGACACCAAAAAGTCGTAAAAGAAACCAGCACCATACTCTTCATTTTGCCTGATTATATGTAAAAATATAAAGTTCACATGAAAAATTAGATCCAGAATACAAACTTGTTAATCACCTCAGACTTTGTTGATGAAAACCGACAAATCCATCTTTGCATTTCCATGTCCACCCTGCAATACTGAAATCTCAGTTAGAAATTCTAATGATTTAAGTATTTACAATGGAATTAATGCACATTCAAGATTATTAGACGATCGGAACCATCACAGAGGGTCTTGATTGAGGTTTCAGAACATTAGATCATGATAATGTGGCATAAAATAGAAACTCTAACTTCGATGCGCTCGATATGGATATTTAACTGGAAGACTCTGGAAGCTCATGTGGCAAACCCATGTTGGATATAGGTAGTTCAAAAAAATGCAAAGTTAGATAGAAGTCTAGCATGTTCATGCAGTATGGAAGTTTTAGCCTATAAGTTCGTATACATGCCGAAAACTGATTTCAAAGAAGTACAAGAACTTGAAATAATTGACCCCCAGCAACATCAAAAGTTTTGAATTAAAAAAATGGAAATGGAAAAATAGAATTATAATATGATTGCATAAAACCAGCCTGCAAAATCCAAAACTTGATTTACCATTTGAGAAGCACAGTTTCTGAAGCAACAGCTGGTTCTCAAATCCTTGAACTGGCTTTCAACACAACTTCCCAAGATCCGATATTTTTGGTTGCATGCACCTTGAGATGACATGGATGATCCAAACAGCAGCATGAGAAGTTAGAAGTAAACGCAATCCAGGGTGGTGCCACAGATGGTGTCTTTTACAAAGGCAATGAAGCATTAAGAAATTATGCAGAGCTGCAGAACAGAAAAATGGGAACCCATATTTTGCATCACGGAAGCAATTCTGAAGTTAGCTTTTTGACTCCATAATCATCAAAAGCTACTCTAATCATCAGGCTCCGGACAGCGCTGCTAAATCCGCTAATTTCGTATGGCCAAGGCTTGTTACAAGTTCCAGGGAGATTAAGTGTTTTGGTAAATCTTCAAATTCTTCTTTCAGATTATATTTCGGTTGAAGCTCTTTTGCTTCAGAATTAGCTGCATCGGCCTCTGAAAGTAGAAGGTTGGCCTCTTCCTCGTCACCCAACTCTAGAGCAGCAGATCTCTCGGCTTTAGCAGCGCTCGCAATTAGGAGTAACCTCTGGAACCTAGCCATTGCCAGTTCTTTTTCTTTTGATGAAATCAGTCCTTCAATCTCCTGCAATTTATCCACCGTATGCTTTATCTCTTCCTCCACTTTCCCAAGATCCAACAAAGCTTTGTCCAATTCACTTTGTACACTTTCCTTTTCAGTGCTTAACGATTTTGCTTCAGCTGCTAATCGTGCAGCTTCCTTGAAATTTCTTGAAGCAGCAGCAACTTTCTTTTCTGCTTCGAGCTCTGGAACCATTTTGTCTATGAAAAAAACCCTCTGCTTTAAAGATGCTATATTCTGCTGAATGCTCGATTTTGTTGAAGATGATTCCTGAAATCAGTGGAGGGAAAATTTAAACAACTACTGGCACCATAGAAGGGGCGAAAAAAAGATAAAACAGACATCGAAGCTCTTTGTATACTACAAACTAGCACATTCTAAATTCAAGTGAAACATACTACTAAGATAAGTGCAACATCATGGTATTTAATATTCCACTTACTGATTTTCAAGATGCTGAAATTTTTCAGTAGGAAGAATTTGTCATCAATAGCTTTCGTTATGAAATTAAGTATACGATGTTTTCCTATATGAATATTTGCGGTAGGCTGTTAAAGAACTCATCTGAGGTGAGGCTGGGAATTCAATCTAAATTATGCAAAACTTGAATTCACAAAGTAGGACTCCTAGATAGTGCTTTATGACAGTTAGAGGGTTAGGCTCTCATGTTGGATGAAGGAAATAAGAATGAATATGTTGGGAGTAAAAATAGTTATAGAACACAACCAAGTATAGAAAAATCCATCTCGTTTATGTATTGAAGAAGAAAATCGAACCTGTAAGGAGGCCTTCGCCGTAGAAGCCTCCAGTCGAAGCATTTGGACATCCTCAGAAAGCTTCTCTTCAGTTTTAGCAAGCCTCACTTTATCTTCCGTGGACTTCAGAACCGAGGATAGCAAAATTTTTCTTAGTCCGACAACTTCTTCATACATTTTTGCTTCTTGTACAGAGATCTCAGCAAGTTCCTTGAGTTTAGTACCCCTATGTTCTTTTTCAGCAAGGACTTTGTCAATTTCTTCCTTTTTCTTTGACAGAGTTTCGCTCTCAATGTCCACCCGGGAAAGATAAGATTGTAAGTTGTCATACTTGGAGTCAATGCTCGATTGCATCTCTTGAAACCCAGAGATCCTATCAGCAATCCTTTGATCCACTCGTTTCATTTTGGAGTCATTTTCGGCAATTTCTTTTTCCTTTTCTTTTACTAAGACAAGCAGTTTTTGCAATTCATCGGTCAAGATATCCTTTCGATTACAAAGAAATTCTTTCTCTCTCTTATCGTCTTCGATCAAGATGCCAAGGGAAGCGTTGAATACCGCACGAGCATCATCTACTAAACGAGCCTTGATTTGCAATTCTATCTTGTTCAACTCCAAGGCTTCAGTCAAAGAAAGCCATCTCTTCCTTTCTTCTGAAGATTGAGCTTCTGATTTCTTGAAAACCGAATCAGCATCACTCATAGCATCCTAGGGGAACAAGAACGTGTATGATCAGACCCAGAAAGAACAATATCTAATAATGGAAGAACAGAACTGAATTCCATTCCATTCATAACACATAAGAAAGTAGGTGTAATAAATTACTACATAAGTAAGCAGTCTATGTCTGAGAAAGATTAAGATGTTAAGCCATTTGCAATTTTGCTACTAATGACTAACCTCGGAGAAATGATGGAGCAAAGTGGCACATTCCTCCTCAACTGCAATCTGGCAGTTGAGAACCTCTAGCATTTTGGAATAGATAGCATTGCATTGGGCCTCCGCATCTCGGAGAGCAATAAGGAGAGCCTGTTTATCTTTGTCAGCAGCAGCAAGGCTCTCATTGATCCTATCAGCAGCTTCAAAATCTTCGGCTTCACAAGCTTCCTCCAATTGCTGTTCAAGCTCCCCAAGTCTAGAGGTTACTAAATGAAGATCAGCAGCAGCCTTTCTTCTCCTCCTGATGGAGTCCTTGCGAGCTGCAGATACGGAAGCAGCCAATTCACGAGCATGGTTGAGCTTATCAGCAATCCGGGCCTTGATTTGCTCAAATCGGGATTCAGCATCATTAGTGGATTGCTGCTGATGCTGTAGTTGCTGCTGCTGAGGCTGGCTTTGTTGGGATTGCATATCCGAGTCCAAGGCCAAAGATATTTTACTGGTCGTGGAGGTGCTGATATGAACAGATGGTTGCACATGATGGTTAACATCATGACCATCGTCATTATTATTAATCTGATCATATCTACCATATCCAACCCTGGATCCGGAATCATGACTAACAGCATCAGAATTATTATTCCTGTAATCTCTACCGTACCCAATTCTGAATCCAGCAGCTTTCTTTTTCTTTCGATGAGTAGAAGATGCCTGCCGAGAGAATGTGGTGGCAGAAACTGGCGCAGGTTCTGGTTCATGCTTGGGTTGAGGTTCGGGTTCAGGCTGATCGAGTGGGTTTGAAGTACAAGGTCAGAGAAAAGATTCTCATCAAGGGGCTCCGGAACCCCTTACTGCTGCTGTTTTAAATTCGGTGATTCAGGTTTGGGTTCAGGTTCTGGTTCACTGAGATCTTGCTTTTGCTCTTGTCCATGGTCTTCTACCAACTGGGATGGTGTAAAAAGCACCATCCCTTCAAACAAAGAATCCATTTCATCAACATCCATCTCCATTCCACCTCCACCGGCCATCTCCATCTCGGCTTTCTTTCCCTAAATATTTTCCTACCAACCAAACATAACAGAAAACCGGAAAATCACATATCAAATCAAACGTTCAAAAGTAACAATTCAACACCCAGAATGATTAAAATAAAGAACGATCAAGATCTTATTGCGATAATTACAGAACTTAGCCTGAACCTGATTCAAACCCAACTAAACTCAACTCAATTCTAACAATACTCGAAGACAGCATAACTACTGAGATTTAGTGTTAGCTAACAAAAAATCAATGGGAAAACAATTAAAAAATTCTCTTTCTTACCTGCTTTCAAATGGAATGCAACTAATTCCCTTTGATCCAAGTTCCCCAAGTCTCCTTGATTTGTAAAATTCTCGTAGGAGAGTGAATTCCCCGTATTGCCTTTTTGTTTTTCGCTTTTATGGGCTTGGGCTATTGTATTCAGATTTCATTTCCTGATCTCGTTTTGCTTCAATTTTGGGCTATGCTCTTTGCTTCTTCTTTTTTAAGATTTGTTTTATAATCTATATTCCGCATTTATAATTAGGAAAAATATTTCATGCATTAGTAATACAAACTTTTAGTTTTTATAAGTGCATTAGATTTAAAGTTTAGGGATTTAATTTATGATTTATAATTTAGGGTTTATGTTCAAGTGTTTTGAATTTAGAGGTTGTTTTTAAGATTTAGAGTTTAGGGTATAGAGGTTAGGGTTTAGATTTTAGGGCAATATATTAGGAATTTAGGTTTTAACCTATAACCTCTAAATTCTAATTACAACCCTAAATTCTAAATACTTAAACCCTAAATCTAAGACACTAATAAAAACTAAAAACTTTCACCGCAAGTACTTGTATAATTACCCTTATAATTATCAATTTCGATACTATTATTTTCAAAATTCGAATTTGATTTCTCTTTCTTCGAAATTCCTAGTTTCATCATTATCTACGCCCAAACACTTGATAAAAGAGTAAAGCGTTGACACAAAATAAGTGAAAAATATGAAAAATTATGTTTTTTTTTCATTTATTATATTTAGTTTTGACATAATTTAATCTCTTCATATTGTTTTTTTTGGTAATACAGAGAACAAATAGATTTAACTATCAGCTAATGAGATCATTTTGAAGACCTCCAATGGTGGCTCTAAAAGTTGAAGCTTGCCCATACTGGTTCCTGGTGATAGATGCCATCTTATCTAGGGGTGTAAATGAACAGAGCGTTCGTATAACGTTCGTTTATGTTCGTTTATTAAGTTAAATAAACGAGTATAGACAAAAATTTTATGTTCGTTTAGAACAAATGTGTGTTCGGTTCGTTTATGTTTAGGAACAAGCTCCTTTATAGGCTCGTTTTTAGGATAAAAATACTTGTGATGTATCTAAATACTATTTTTTGTTGTTGCTAAGGATGTTATATAAATTCATGTTGAAAAGTAAGTTTTATTTTGTTACTTTTTATTTATTTATTTATTATTAATTCAGTTAACATTTCTGAACATATAAACGAACATTTTCATGAATGAAAAAACAAACACGTTCGTGAACACTTAAACAAACATGCTCGCGAACACGTTCGCAAACACTTAAACGAACAAGTTCATGAACACTTTAGCGAACACGTTTGCGAATATTTAAACGAACATGTTCGCGAATACTAAACAAACGAACACGAACACCTTCAAAAATAAATAAACGAACACAAACACAATATTAAAAATTTAAACGAACACAAACTAAACATAAACACCTTTAAAAATAAACAAACATAAACGTAGTCTTATTTATTCAAATTCGGTTCATTTACACCTCTGATCTTATCTGCAGTCAAGTTCCCTTCCCAATTGATATGGAGAATCGAGACTAGCCAATATTCGCCAGTAAGTTGCGAATAGTTACAATCAAGCCATGTCCCGCAATCTTATCTCTTCATATTATTAAAGTTAGTCTTAGTTCGAGTCATGGACATTTTAAAAATTTCCATTAGTCTGGTGATGTGAAATTAAAAAAAATCCAAATAAGTAGAGTTGGAATTTTTATTTTTAATTAACGATAAGTGAGTGAAAAATAATTATTTTAAGAGTTGATTGCATCACGCGTCCTCAAATTATGATTTTCATTTTAAATTAATCTTTAAACTTTTAAATATTTCAGTTTTATCCTCAAATTATGACCCATTTTAATTTGGTCCACAAACTTTTAAATATCACAGTTCAGGGATATGTAATACAATTAACTATTATTAAGATATATTTTTTTAAGAGTTCCTATCTAGAAGAAGGGAAGAGAAATTTTACTCTTAGTGAGCATTGAACCCACAACTTAGAGAAAATGAAATGATGTCAACTGAGAGCTTTAAATCACTTGTTCTACAAATTGTTAACTTATTATGATATTAGCATAAGTTTACTTTTAAAATGAAATATATATATATATATATATTTTAAATCATAGTAATTGACTAACATATTTTTTAATGTTTATAAAGAGTAACATTTATAACAATTAAAAGATCTATGACAAATTAAAATTTGGGATTAAATGAGCAAGTACATTTGATCGGTTGGTCAATCTTCTCATCTTTGTTCTCTCATATTTTCTTAGTTCATGTGTTCTAGACCCACTAAGAGCTCCTCTCCTTTCCTTCCCTTAGAGTCCCCCTCCACTCCTGTCTAGACTGGATTAGATTTAGAATTAGAATTTATCAAAAAGTATTGGTATTAAATCCTCAAATTAAGTGTATTAAAACGATATAAAATGTTCATCTTTCAGCAAAGCTTAATTTTTTTATCCAAATATGTCTGGTTTCATTTAGAGAAAAAAAAAACATACAAGAACGAAGCTTAAAGCTCGGCTAAAGTGAATCTTTTTAAGTGAAAAATGTATTTTATTTTTTAAATAATTGTTAAGCAAATTATTAGCTTTCATCGATGAAAATTTAAATGTTCATATGTGGCAATTTGAGAAAAAATTGAATCTTAATGGTTTCATTAATTCTTATCACTCCTACAAAATTTGAATACTGTATCACATGCAATTTAAAATTCAACCGATGTGAGATTCATTAATTAGTTGAGTGGTCAAAAATGTTTATATTGTCACATTTTATATAAATTCGAATTTTAATATATACCTTTAGAATGTAAAAATTCTTTATTTAATAAAAAATTAAACCTATGTGAAATAATATAATTATAATAGATACCACCATGTGTAAACTAAAACAAAACAACTTTATCCCATGATAAACTCGAAAGAGATAATAATAATAATAATAATAATAATAATAATAATAATAATAATAATAATAATAATAATAATAATATATTTATTTTGAATAGTTTTAAAGTAATTATAAGATAATATATATTTATATATTTTTTAATTTTTTTTAAAAAACGCATACACTGACAGATAAAATTGTTTGAATTTAGATTTTTTATGATGAACATTATCATCTTTTCTATTGAGAACTGATTGATGATATAATTTAAATTGATGATTTTGATGTGGTCCTACTAGTCAGTAAGCATTGCGTGTGAGAACCATAGTCCAGAATTAATTGCTGGATGAAGCTTTTGGCAATGGCTTCGATGCTTAATTTAATCTGGTATGTCTGAAAGGGAAAGAAAGTTAGAACTCCAGAACTTCCTATTGAATTAGTGCAGTCTATGAATCACATTGTGAATTTAAGTCAACTTTCGAAATTGCTCTTTAAAGGTTCATTGATTAAATGTTCTATTAGGTCAAAAATTTTCAATGGTTTATTATGTGAAACGCCTATAAATACCTTGTTGGTTAAACAAACAACTCAAAAATTATTTTTTTCTCCTATAATTTTCGGTGATAAACGAAGATAAGCTATAGTTCGTGATCTATGCAGTTGTGCAACTGTAGCTGGTCATCTAGTTGTTGTATCATGGGAGACAAAAGACCAATGGTCTCAAGCACCATAGGAGTGGCCGAAAATATGTCTTAAAAAACTGCGTAATTGCAGGCCTCAACCCATTTCTTACTAATCGATTTCCTGTCTACTACAAGTAATCGATTTAATATTATTTATATTCAATTTTGTTTTAGATAACTTGTATCTATGTTGGTTCCGTTCGTTTCAATATTTCAATACAATATTCATATTTTATCTCTTATATTGTTCTTGGATTAACGTTTTTCTGACAAGAACTCTAGAATTTCCTATTGAATTAGTGCAGTCTATGAATCACATTGTGAATTTAAGTACACTTTCGAAGTTGTTGACTTCTTTTGATCTGTTTTAATGTGTTAAATAGCTCAAGAACTTCAATGCTGTCTGCATGGTCTATATCTTTACTACTCTGAGGAGTTAAGTTGCCGTTTTGAAGTGAAAATGAGTTCAAATTCTGATGCTTTGTGTGACAGGGGAGACCCTTCAGAAGTTGATAGTTTTGAGAATACTAAAATTTGATCTAAATGTGGTTGCATGTATCGTGTTATCGAGCAACCATTGTGTTATCAACAACGTTTTTTTGATCAAACAAATAATAAATTTACGTTCAGGAGGTCAAAAAAGGAGTGGACTAAAATTTTTGGGATCCAACGGTCGTTGGTGAGTGGCATTCGATGATGGGGTTATGGTCGAATTAATGGGTTAAATTGATATTTTATTTGAAATTTAAGAGTTAAAATAATTTTTATCTAAAGTTTAATAGTAAAATTAATATTTTATTTAAATTTATGTCAAATTAAAAATTAACAAACATCTTCAAACTAACAAACAGCCATATCCCGATAACCAAAACGATAAGGGTTAAGACTATTAAAAAAATGCTTTTGTCAACTAGGAGTTTCCCATAATATTTATTCTTTAAACATCTTGATTAATTGCTTTTGTCAATTGACGATGTCGTCTCGCAATACAAACACGGGGTTAAAGCGATAACCTCGACTATCCCTATGAAATCAACTCTTTTCGCTATAATGAAGAATGTAAACCACTTACCAAATGTTCTTTCGATAATGGAAGCCGAAGGCCCGAAGACAAGGGTGCATTTGCTTCGATTTGGATTGAGAGGAAGGTTTTATTGCCGATGGTCCGAACGTGAGTGTGGCATTTATAACCAATGATAAGGAGCTTATCATTTGATAAGATCCTAAGTTGGTCGAGCAAGGGCGTCTTAAAGGTGTCAAAACTGGCGATCGTACTGTTCAGGAAGCCAAACGTTCAGCGGAAATGATGTATATAGGAAGCACCCTACCGAACAGCCTATCGGAGATGATATGTACGATCTAATGTTTCGAAAGCCTTGAAACACATCCAAATGTGCTTTAGACATTGTTTCTCTAGTAGAACCAAACGTAGTTTATTGTTTACGTGCATCTATTCATCACATATGTAAGAATGTTGTCTAGCTTGATTAGTCTGCCTACAGATTAGTTCCTGTGTTCTTACCGAAGTATGCATATCTCCCCTTGTTGCCGGAAAAGTGGGAGATTTGACAATGGCACTCTCTGATCTGCTTCGGCATGATATGGTAGCCGACCCTAATACGCAGAGGCTCTGCATCCTGTATATAACTGAATTCGAGTTACATCAAGGGTGCTCGGAAAGGGTTCATGCTGAAATAAGAGGCCAGTCTCCTGTACTGTTCGTGTTATTTAGCAAGAACATAATGTTTAGGAGTCGTGAAATATAGTGCTAAGGCAAAACGAGTACAAGATTTTAGAAGTTGCCTGTAACTATCTTTTTAGACCTACTCGAAAACAACTAGGTTTAGTCATTGTTTAGGAGCAATTAGTGAGAAAACCCTATAAATGTACAATGTACTCTATTTATTTTGCTCCGATTCTTCTAAATACATTGAAATCTTCTAAAACAATGTTCATCTTTCTCCGGTAGAGGTTTTCCCCAAGTTTTAGGACTTACCATTACCATGAACAAGATTCTCACTTACTTTCAAAGATCAACTAAAATGAAAATAGGCTCAAAACTCATTATAGTTTCCAAAATCTTTTAACCCATCACAGTACAATTGCTTATAAATAAACCGATTCACAAATACAACTAACGATCATTACACGAAACTTAAACCTTCATCAAGATTGATTTATTAGATCCTAAGACGAGATTCACAAATAAAGTGGCAGTGCAAATATCTGCAGAGAAACCCTTACCGACCATTTCCGCAAGAGGTTTTGCTGCCTTCAAGTTATAACTGTTACGAAGAAGCCCCTGAATCATTACATTATAACAACAGCTATTAGGAACACAATCATGATCTCCCATGCTCCTAAACAAGTGGTATGCTTCATCCGACAATCCCTCTTTAGATAATCCATCAACCATTGTGGTATATGTGTAGACATTCGGTTTCAAACCATTCTCTGAGAGTTTATAAAATAATTATTTCGCAACATAAATATGCCCAACCTTTCACAATCCATTGATCATGACACTATAAGAAACAATATCAAGTTCCAATCCACTATTCCGCATTACTTGAAAAAGTTTCAATGCCTCTTCGAGTTTACCTGTTTTGCATAAACCGTCCAACAAAATCGAACATGTCACCATATCTGGAGCTTGTCCAGAAGCAAGCATCTTCCTAAAAAATTCACATGCAGTTGAACTAACTGGAACATACTTTGCATAAGGGTAGTATATGTGACAATATTTGGGATTGGTCTTTTCTGAGATATTTCATGAAAGAGTTCCATTGCCTCGTCCAACCTTTTAGCTTTACAATATCCATTGATCATTGTGTTGTAACTAAATGTATCAGGTGCAAAACCCTTCTCAATCATCAACTGTAAAACTCGCCTAGCTTTATCCATTTTGTTTTGCAAGCAATAACCGTTTATCAATGCATTATAGTTGACAACATTAGGCTCAATGCCTTGCTTTATCATTCTGTCAATAATATCCCCAGCTTTGGAAACCATCCCTTCTTTGCAATGTGCATCGATCAATGCATTATACGTGAAAACATCAGGCTTAACGCCTTGCTTTTTCATTGTGTCAACCATATTTACAGCTTCAAGAATCATCCCTTCCTTGCAATGTGCATCGATCAATATATTACACGTGAAAATATCAAGTGCAATATTTTTATCCACCATTTCATTCAACAGCCTTGTTGCCTCTTTCTGCCGACCCGAATTACACATACCATAAATTAGGCAACTGTAAGTAATGGTATTTGGTTTAATGCCCTTAACCTTCAATTCGGAGAAGATATCGAGAGCCCCCTTTAACAAGCCGTTTTTACAAAGGCAATCGATGACTGTGTTGTATGCTACAATATCGGGCTTGAAACCTCTCCCTTCCATCATGCTTAGAAACTTAACAGCTTTATCTGTACTGCCAATCTTACACAAACCATTAAGAAAGGTACTGTAAACAATTAAATTAGGTTGATACCCTTTTTGGACCATTTCATCAAACAGACTCACAGCCTGAAAAATCTTACTTTGCTTGCAAAGTCCATTAATCAAAGTGGAGAAAGTAACAACACTAGGCTCAACACCTAACTTCAGCATTCTCCCAAAAACAGAATACCCAAAATCAACCAGACCTAATTGACAAAAGCAATTAATCAAGATGCTCAAAGAATAAACATTATGGGAAACTCCTAGTAGTTCCATTCTCCTACACATAGAAACAACAATGGGATAATGTTTCATCCTAACAACGACAGCTAATAATTTAGTGAATTCCACAATCGAAGGCTTTGGGTACTTGTCGATCATCTCATCAAACAAAAACAAAGCATCATCAACATTATGGAAGCCATCATACTTTTTTCCCTTTCCACTTACAGACAAGGATTTCTTACTTAGGGTTTTGAAGTGGGTAGATAAGGGGTTAACAGAAGAAGAGAAAGAAGAAAGATTCCTTCCACCATTGACAACACAAGGAAGAAATAGAGAAGAAATAAGCTTACCATATCTTGAGATGGAAAAGCAAGAGCTAAGCTTGAAATGAGAGGTGGCGGCACCAATTCAACAACTTTACTTTTCTCGCCTGATGCAACCAAGAATCTATTTGCACGTCTAAATTACACACTAAAAGAATTATCTTCCAAATTTATCGAGAGAAATCACAATCAGTAAAAAGGTGATCCCTACTCTCAATAATAGCTTCACACAATAAGCACTGAGTGTCAATCTGTCCCCCAGCGTAACATCTTATCCCTCGTTGCTAGTCTGTCTTGAACCGCAAGCCAAGCAACAAAGGATTGGCGAGAGATAGATGGGACTTGTTTATTTTTGTGCCTAAGTGCCTCTCAAACCTTTTTAGCTTTGAATTCACCACCTATGTTCTCAATCAGAGCATATTCATCTCTTAACTTTAGAATTTTCTTCCAAGTCCAACTAGAAGTGGATTTTAAAGTGACTTGTCATACCGAGCACTCAAGCGGGTTATTTAGGGGTTTAGGATTTTAGTTTAGGGGTTAGGGGTTTA
The DNA here is from genome assembly GCA_019671005.1 of Hibiscus mutabilis. Classification (NCBI taxonomy): domain Eukaryota; kingdom Viridiplantae; phylum Streptophyta; class Magnoliopsida; order Malvales; family Malvaceae; genus Hibiscus; species Hibiscus mutabilis. The sequence continues at coordinate 10,226,592 of CM033741.1, forward strand.
GGTGGTAGGTTTAGAATTTATGGTTCATGGTTATAATTTAGGATTTAGGTTTTGGCTTAAAAATTTAGATTTTAAATTTTAGCTTAAAAATAAGCATGTTTATGTAATTTTTTACACAAATAATGTATTAGATATTCACCCTACATATATTAATATTAAAATGTGCATATATTTCGTCGTGTTTGCATAAATATCTTTATATTATATAATATTATTGCGTTCAAAATTAGATATCTATAAAGAGAACCGTCTTAGATATAAAAATTATTTTTAAAAATATTAACCTGAATAAACTCAATTTTCAAATTTTCCATATATTTGAGAAAACACATCCTTGTATATATTAAAAAATTATAGAATACAGAGTTTTTATCATTCTAATAGTCTTGTCATATAATGAATTAAGATATTTGGATCCCTTTTTTGTAAAATGAAAAAAAAAAAACAATTTATATTACATCGGCACTGAAGCTGCAATACGTGAATTTGATGTTTTTAAATATATTACTATGATATATAAACATATTCCAGATACTTGAAAAAAAAATGCAGATACTGTCGCTTGAAACGACGACGCTGTTCTGGTTCTTAAGCTCCTTATCTGACCCCGGCAATGTTGAAAAGATGACTTGCTCGGGATCGATAGCGGAACTCTGCCTCTTTGAGCATCAACCGGCCTGCAATTACACCCTTTCAATTGAGGACTCGTGCCTTTCCGACTTTGGCCTTCTGCAAATGGTTCACCAGGGCTGTTTCTGCCGCTTTCTTTGTGTCTGGCCAAATGCCTCCGGCAGCCATGTTTCATACTTAAAAACCACAACCGGAGACTTAGCATGAATCTCTCACACCTTATAGTGCTTGTGGTATGGCTCGACATCAGATACATCGAGCTCAAATTTTTTTTACTTGACGAGAAAGCGGAGACAGCCCATCACTGGACTGTCTCTCCCGGTATGCTTCATCAAACAGAGAAGGAAAACCATAGGGATATGGGCTGTTCAAGTCATTTGAATCAAGATTTTGACAAAAACATTAGAAGAACAAATAAGTGAAGAAACCAGCTTGAATATATAATATAGATGAAGTTTGGTTATGACGAAGATAGATGGGTTTCGAACGAGACAACCACGTTTTCAAAATTTACACTGTAATCTCTTCATATGGTGCTTCAACTCTTTATATTTTTGAATACATAGTTAAGAATATGATTTTCTAAATACATTATCATCAACAAGATTCTCACTTCAACTAAATTGAAAATAGACTCAACACTCATCATAGTTTCCAAAATCTTTTAACTCATCACAGTACAGTACAATAGCTTATAAATAAATAGATTCACAAATACAAGTAACAATCATAACACTAAACGTTAAACCTTCATCAAGATTGATTTTTCAGAACTTAAGATGAGATGCACAAATCAAGTGGCAGTACCAATACCTGCAGAAAAGCCTTTACCGACCATTTCCGCAAGAAGTTGTGCTACCTTCAAGGTAAAACTGTTTCGAAGAAGCCCTTCAATCATTACATTATAACAACAGCTATTAGGCAAACAATCATGATCTCCCATGCTCCTAAACAATTGGTATGCTTCACCGGCAATCCCTCTTTAGAGAATCCATTAATCATTATGGTATATGGGTAGACATTCGGTTTCAAACCATTCTCAGAGAGTTTATAAAATATTTCTTTCGCAACATCAATATGCCCAACTTTGCACAATCCATTGATCAAGATACTACAACAAACAATATTAATTTCCAGCCTGCTATTCCACATTGCTTGAAAAAGTTTCAATGCCTCTTCGAGTTTACCTGTTTTGCATAAACCATCCAGCAAAATCGAACATGTCACTATATTTGGAACTTGTCCAGAAGCAAGTATCTTCCTACAAAATTCCAATGCAGTTGAAACTCTCCCTAATTGAAACATACTTTGCATAAGAGTGTTGTCTGTGATAATATCTGAGATTGATCCTTTCCTTAATATTTTGTGAAAGAGTTCCATTGCCTCCTCTAACCTTTTAGCTTTACAATATCCATTGATCATTGTATTGTAACTAATTATATTAGGCGCAGAACCCTTCTCAACCATCAATTACAAAACACTTCTAGCTTTATCCAATTTATTTTGCAAGCAATGACCGTTTATTAGTGAGATATAGGTAAAGACATTTGGATCAATTCTTTTCTCTATCATTGTCTCAACAATATCCTCAGTTTTGAAAACCATACCTTTCTTACAAATTGCATCAACCAATGTGCTATACGTGACAGCATTAGGCTCAATGCCTTGCTTTCTCATTGTCTCAACCGTATCTACCGCTTTAGAAATCAACCCCTCCTTGCACTCTACATCGATCAGTATACTATACGTGATGATATCGAGTGAAATATTATTATCCACCATCTCCTTCAAAAGTCTGGATGCCTTCTTTTGCTGGCCCAAATTACACATACCATGAATCAAGCAATTACAGGTAATGGCATTGGGTTTAATGCTCTTAAACTTCACTTCGGAGAAGAGATCGAGAGCCTCCTTTAACAATCCGTTCTTAAAAAGACAATCGATGACTGTGTTATATGCTACAATATTGGGTCAAATTAAATTTTCTTTGAATTGATTTTTTAACTTAATTAATAGTTTCAATATTTATTAAAAATTTAATTAAATTATTATTATATATAATTATATTAAAAAAATCAAAAATTTAAAATTATATTAAATTCATTTAGCGAATCCAATATCACGAAAATAATATAATTTTGAATTATGTTCATGAGTTTGGATTTACTAAATGAATTTAATATAATTTTAAAATTTTGATTTTAAATCGTGCGCTAACTATAATATAAAATACATATAAATATTGTTAACTTTAATTTAATTATTAGATTTATTTAATTGTGTTAGATATTTTTATGCATTATAAGTGTGTCATGTTCGAGTCCGCTAAAACCATATTTATTTCCCTTTTTCAGGCATTAACAATTAGATAACACATATATTACATTTTGTATTTCATATCATAAGAACATGTTTTGCCCAATGGCAAATGCATGCCACTCCCACCAAGGATACCTTGGCTCAAATCCACGAGGGTCAATTTCTTGGCTCTCATTTTTCTTTCTCCAATAAGGTGACACATATCATCATCAGATTATAGGAGGAAAATAAATTTATTAAATTAAATAAAAATTGCTAAAGTCCTTCAATAAAGTAGTGACACAACTTAATTGAATAATTAATTTATTTTATTAAATTAAAATTAGGACAGTGGCAAATGCATGTCACTCCCACCAAGGATACCTTGGTTCAAATCCACCTAGGGTTAATTTCTTGGCTTTCATTTTTCTTTCTCCAATAAGGTGACACATGTCATCATCTGATTAGAGGAGAAAAATAAATTTATTAAATTAAATAAAAATTACTAAAGTTCTCCAATAAAGTGGTGACACCACTTAATTGAATAATTAATTTATTTTATTAAATTAAAATTAGGACCAAAATGATAGATTAGGTATATAACGGGGACAAAAAATGTGTAATTATACCCATTTTATTTAACAATTACGTCAACTTTTCTATTTTTTAATGGTTGGTGGCTTAATTGAAATCATTTAAATAGTTATGTAGTAAAATTGCCAAAATTGAAAAATATAATGGTCAAATTAACACTAGTGCTATAGTTAAGTGGTCATTTGTGTAGTTTACCCTATTTTTTAAGCTGGAATTGACTCTCAACTTTTACTTTTAGAAAATTGACAAATCGATTTCTCTAAAAAAATTGGACTATAATATTAACTTTTTAAGGTGACATGATAATTTACTAGATCAAGCATATGTATTTTATGCTGACATATAATTATTTGTTGTAGGAAAATTATCTGATACTACACAATCTTGTTTATTTTAGGAATTAAATATTTATATTTTAGAGTTTATATATTTATAAATTAAGATTTAAAGTTTTAAATTTTATAGTTTAAAATTTAGAATTCAAATAGATAAAGTTTGATAAACTTTAGTTTTATATAACTTGTGTGTAAAAAATTACTGTCTTATAGGTCACATCAACAAATAGTCTAAAAATTATAAAAATATTAAAAAATAATTTATTTTTTTTTAAAAAAATAAAGATACTAGCATGGTTGAACCCAACAAGTGGTCATAGTGGAAAAACGAATGATGTTCATCCTAGGAGACTCGACTTTAATCGTTTTGTTTGCAATGTGTGTGTACAATGTCAAAGGGTTAAGAACATATACTATCTTTTAATCACCTTTAGACTATTCAAAAAATATTAGCATGAAGTACATATATTTTCGCATGAGCTTCCATTTTAACGTTGTTAGGGGTGAGCATTCGATCGATTCGTGTAAATTTTTTTAGTTGATTGAGTTTACGAGTCATATTTTATAACCCAAACCTTATTTGAAAAAATTTAGAGTCGAGTTTATGAAATTCGAGTCGAGTCAAGTCAAGTTGAGTTGTTCAAGTTTTTGTTCAAATTTAATTGTAAATATTTATAATGTTTGGTATTAATTGGTTTAAATTTAAACGTCTTTCTATAACCATATATGATATACACATATTTCTTCATTATTTTTTCACATGTGATATACATACATTAGAGAGAGTTGAACGATTCAACTCGAACTTAAAAATTAATTCATTAATTACTAAAAAATTGAGTTATTCAAAGTCTTATTTTATAATTCATATTTTATAATTCAAATAGAATAAATTTTTTGCGTCGAGACAACTCGGAAAGTTTATTTTTTTCAAATCTAGTTCTACTCGTCCTTGAAAATAATGACTCAGTTTTTTTTTAAAGGTTAATAGTAAAATCTTTCCAACCACAGGTTTCCTATTTTCCATTATCTACCCTATAACATTCAATTATTTACTAATTTAGAATTCAGTAGTGACTTAATGGCCATTGATTCATTTTCCCTCTCTATGTTTCAGGTTCGATAATAAAAAATTATTTATTAGTTGAAGTAATAAAAGAACAATTCTAATATTTTTTTATTATTTTCGTGTTATAATTTATTGGGTAAACTACACGGGATACTACCGGTCTTTAGGATTGGTGTCGAAATGACTATCGATCTTTCAATTTTGTCAAAATGACCACTCAACTATTGATATAGTTTCAATATAGCCACCAGCCGTTAAAACCTAACGGAGAGGCTGACGTGGCAGTTAACAAAAACTTGTATAATTACACATTTAGTTCCCGTAATTTTCATATTTAATCAATTTAGTCATAGTTTTAATTTAATAAAATAAATTAATTATTCAATTAGGTAGTGACACGTGTCACGGAGGAAAATCAAAGCATTGCATAAATGTAGTTAGGAGGAATTGAACCCACATTCCCTTGGGTGTAGGGGGAAAGCCTCCGCCAATAGGTTAGGAACATATTTATAACATGAAACACAACATTTAATATATAAGTTATATGATTGTTAATGCCATAAAAAAGAATTAAATGTGATTTTAGAGATTCGAACATGACACACTTATGATGCATAAAAATATCTAACCCAAAATTTTATAAACCCTAAAAATTTTATAGACCCTAAAACCTAAAAAATATGAACCCTAAACCCTAAAAATTTTATAAACCCTAAACCATAAAACTATAGGTAGTGCCTAATTTAAAAAATCTCTAAACCCTAAAAAATATAGTTAGTGCACGATTTTAAAAAAAATTATAAACCATAAACCCTAAAAATTTATAAGTCATAAACCCTAAAAATATAAAACTCTAAACCCTAAAATTTATAAACCCTAAACCCTAAACATATGTAAACTTTAAACCCTAAAAATTATAATTAATGCATGATTTAAAAAATCTCTAAACTCTAAACCCTAAAAATTATAGTTAGTACATGATTTAAAAAATTATAAACCCTAAAAATTTATAAATCATAAACCCTAAAACTTAAAAAATTTATAAACCCTAAACTCCTAAACCCTAAAAATATGTAAACTCTAAACCCTAAAAATTATAGTTAGCGCATGATTTAACTTTTTATAGACTTAAACCATATACCGTAAAAATTATAGTTAGTGCATGATTTAAAAAAACTCTAAACCCTAAAAATTATAGTTAGTACATGATTTAAAAAATTATAAACCCTAAACCTTAAAAATTTTATGAACCCTAAATCATAAACCCTAAAAATTATAATTAGTGCACGATTTATGATTTTTAACTTAATTAATAATTTTTAGGGTTTATGGTTCATAAATTTTTTAGTGTTTAGGGTTTATAATTTTTTAAATCGTGTACTAACTATATTTTTAGGGTTTAGGGATTTTTTTAAATCATGCACTAACTATAGTTTTAGGGTTTATAAAAATGTAAGGGTTTAGGGTTCATAAATTTTTAGGTTTTAGGGTCTATAAAATTTTAGGGTTTAGGGTTTATAAAATTTTGGGTTAGATGTTTTTATGCATCATAAGTTTGTCATGTTCGAATCCCCTAAAATCACATTTAATTCTTTTTTCATGGCATTAACAATCATATAACCCATATATTAAATTTTGTGTTTCATGTTATAAATATGTGTCTAGCTCAGTGGCAAAGGCTTTCCTCCTACATCTAAGGGATTTTGTGGGTTCGATTCCCCCAACTACATTTGTCCCAATGCTTTGATTTTTCTTTCCAATAAGGTGGTGACACGTCCTGATTGGAGGAGGAAAATAAATTAACTTAATTAAATAAAAATAGATAAAGTCCTCCAATAAGGTGCTAACACGTGTCACCACCTAATTGAATAATTAATTTATTTTATTAAATTAAAACTAAGACTAAATTGATTAAATGTGAAAATCGTGGGGACTAAATGTGTAATTATACAAGTTTCTGTTAACTGCCACATCAGCCTCACCGTTAGGTTTTAACGGCTAGTGGCTATATTGAAACCATATCAATAGTTGAGTGGTCATTTCGACACCAACCCCAAAGATCGGTGGTCTCCCGTGTAGTTTACCCTAATTTATTTAAGGGTAAATTACACCCATAACCACTGAACTATTGGGTTGATCATATTTTGACCACCAAGTTAAAAAATTTATCAATCAAACCATTGACCTATTAAAGCGCTCTCAATCAAGCTACTAACTATCAATTTTAACATAAATAATGACGGGACAGTTAAAAAAAAATTGGTATAGGAAGAGGAATGTGAACCCCTTTGTAGCGGCTTAGTTCTAGGGGACACGTTCATCTTCTTATGTTACAAGTTTGATACCTAGTATATAATAAAAAAATAATTACTAATTTAGGTAAAAATTTATACACCCTTGTAAGCCAAAAGTAAATCTAAGGATTTCAAAAAAAAAGTAAGCTGAAATATTTTTGTACAAAATAACAATTTATCATATGGCATTCTATGTTTTTTTGTACCTTTTTTGGAACGATCGAGTTTGGTATTTATGTTTGATAAATATATACTAGGATGAGTTTTAGGATAAGTTTTATACATATATACATAAAGTCAAAAAAATATTTGCAACGTTTGACTGAATAGTCACTTTGGTCTCTATTTTTTTGGAGCAATTTAACCCTCAACGTTTTATTTTGGGTCAAAACATCCCCCCAGCGGTTAAAATTTGTTATAAAATTGACGGTAAACAATTTGAAATAATTTGACTGAATGATAAGTCAACAAAAAAAATTATTTTATATAATTTTATAAAATGATTTTTAACTGATATAACGTTTTTTTAAGAACACGTTTGTTTATATAATATTGTCATGTCAGGGTGCACTGCCATATAAGTTTGTCCCGTTATTTCAAGCCATTTACCGTTAGTTGACTGATAGTTTTCATCCGCAGAATGGCTATTTTGACACAAAATGAAACGTTGAGTGTTAAATTGCTCAACAAAAGAATAGAAGCCAAAATGACTACTCAGTCAAATGTTAAGGGTATATATATACATATATATAAGATTTGGACATTTTCAAGTAATTATAATTTTAATATATAGAAATGTAATGAGGACATTTTCAAGTAATAAAAAAATTGTTGGTCAAAGCATAAATATAAATAATAAACTCTGATAATTATTTTTTTTCATCTAAATTTCAATAAAAATATAAAAATACACAATTAATTTCCACCCCAAGAATCACATTTTATCATAGACCACATTTTTATTCTGGAGTTGGAAGATTGAGCTGCCAAAAAGAGGGATTACCAAATGGTGAAAGTAGACCTTAACACTGATTGTAGATTCCAGAATCTTTTAACTTATCACAGTACAAATGCTCATAAATAAATCGATTCTACAAGTAACGATCTTTACAATTACAATAAAGTTAAACCTTCATCAAGGTTGATTTATCAGATCTTATGATGAGATCCACAAATAAAGTGGCAGTGCAAATATCTGCAGAGAAGCCCTTACCGACCATTTCCGCAAGAAGTTGTGTTGCCTCTGAGTTATAATTGTTTCGAAGAAACCCCTGAATCATTACATTATAATTACAGCTATCAGGAACACAATTATTATCTCCAATGCTCTTAAACAATTGGTGTGCCTCATCTGTCAATCTCTCTTTATGCAATCCATTAATCATTATGGTATATGTATAAACATCTGGTTTTACACCACTGAATGAGAGTTTATGAAATAATTCCTTGGCAACATCAATATGCCTAGCTTTCCACAACTTGTCGATCAAGATATTATAAGAGACAATATTAAGTTCCAATCCACTGTTCCGCATTGTTTGAAAAAGTTTCAATGCCTCTTCAAGTTTACCTGTTTTGCATAAACTATCCAACATGTCACTATATTTGGAACTTGTCCAGAAGCAAGCATCTTCCTCAAAAATTCAAATGCAGTTGAAACTCTCCCTGATTGGAACATACTTTGCATAATAGTGTTGTAAGTGACAATATTCGGGATTGGTCCTTTCCGAGATATTTCATGAAAGAGTTCCACCGCCTCGTCTAACCTTTTAGCTTTGCAATATCCATTGATCACTGTGCTGTAACTAACTATATTAGGTGCACAACCCTTCTGATCACTGTTTATTAATGCATTATAGGTAAAGACATTAGGCTCAATGCCTCGTTTTATCATTGTGTCAACAATATGCTCAGCTTCATGAACCATACCTTCCTTACAAAGTGCATCAACCAATATGCTATACGTGACAACATTAGGCTCAATGCCTTGCTTCCTCATTGTGTCAACAGTATCTACTGCTTTAGAAATCAATCCCTGCTTGCATTGTACATCGATCAGTATACTATACGTGATGATATTGAGTGAAATATTATTATCCACCATCTCATTCAAAAGTCTGCTTGCCTCCTCCAGCTGGCCCGGATTACACATACCATGAATTAAGCAACTGTAAGTAACAGTATCCGGTCTTATGCCCTTAACCTTCACTTCGGAGAAGAGATCGAGAGCCTCCTTTATCAACCCGTGCTTACAAAGACAGTCGATGACTGTGCTGTATGCTACAATATTTAGCTTGAAACCTCGTCCTTCTATCATCCTTAGAAATCTAACAACTTTATCTGTACTGCCGATCTTACACAAACCATTAAGAACTGTACTGTAAACAATTAAATCAGGTTGATACCCTTTTTTCGACCATTTCATCAAACAAACTCACCGCCTGAGAAATCTTACTTTGCTTACAAAGTCTATTAATCAAAGTGGACAAAGTTACAACATCAGGTTCAACACCTAACTTCAGCATTTTCCCCAAAACGGAATACCCAAAATCAACCTGACCTAATTGACAAAAGCAATTAATCAAGATGCTCAAAGAATAAACATTATGGGAAACTCCTAGTAGTTCCATTCTCCTACACATAGAAACAATAATGGGATAATGTTTCATCCTAACAACGGCAGCTAATAATTTAGTGAATTCCACAATCGAAGGCTTTGGGTACTTGACAATCATCTTATCAAACAAAGCCAAAGCATCACCAACATCATGGAAGCCATCATACTTTTTTCCCTTTCCACTTATAGACATGGATTTCTTACTTAGGGTTTTGAAGTGGGTAGCAAAGGGGTTAACAGAAGAAGAAAAAGAAGAAAGATTCCTTCCGCCATTGACAACGGAACGAATAAGTATAGAAGAAACAAGCTTACCCATATCTTGAGATGGAAAAGCAAGGAGCTGAGCTTGAAATGAGAGGTGGCGGCACCGATTCACCACCGAGTCTATCACAAAAGCACCATTTGGGCAGCGAAAATGAAACTAAACCAGGGTCGCTTTGGTTACTCGGTTTGCCGGAAATTGTAAAATGAATTTGATCTAATTACAGTAGATGACACTTTTGTTTCATTTTATTCGACTTTTGGTCATTCAGATTTTATTTATTACGATTTATCACTTATATTATCAACCAATAACAATTTAATCACTAAGACGTTAACTCCCGTTGCATTTGATGGCATAACATGTTAACAAAAGAAAGGTTTATTTCTGATTTGAGTCAAGAACTTTATACAAAATATCAATTCAATCTTTTAAAAAATATTCTCTTTTAATAATGAACTTTTGTTTTATTCATTTTTTTATCTTCTTAAAAAAATCATAAGATCTTTTTTAATTTCTTTTTAAACTAACATTGTTGTCACTTACTACAACAGCGCTCCAACTACCTTCTTCTTTGAGTGATGGCACCGAAACAAAGCTCTATCTTTCCTCTTTTAATTCTTATTCATTTTTAGTTAAATTTGACTCTCGACTCCTAAATTTTTAGGGAACAAAAATGGTAGTTCATTTTGTTTTCAGTATGTTTGATTTTGGTCACCAATTTTTTAAAAAAATTATGTTTCAATCACTTACATCATCGGTTCATTATGATTTGATCACTAAGACATTAACTTATATTAGTTTGATGATGTGCTATGTTAAAAATAAAAAAATTTAATTTAATTCTAAATTTTAAATAAAATATCAAATTGACGTATGAACTCTTTCAATCTCTCTTTTAGCTCACATTATTGTGGATCATTGTCGCGTTACTTCGACCACCTTCTTCGACCGATGATGGCTTGAACCACCTCCATCCTCCTCCTATATTTCCTTCCTCTTCTCCCCATTTTCCCAGTCATAATCCGGAAAAAAAAAACATTTTCCAATGGCCACCGTATCAATACATGCCCGGTAGCATAGGTACACAACGATATAACTATTTAACCAATCACGTATACTCCAATAAGGACCTAAAAATGAGTTTATTGAAACTTTTCATTGGACAAATTTGGGTTTATGGGAACAATTTTGAGTTATTTCTTGTGATTGTGGTACATTTTGATCGAGCTAATCAACACCGGTCAAAAATAGGAGTGTTCATGGTTAACCAAAATACTACAACGTTTAACTTGTAAGTTATTTTCTTAGTGCAATTAGATGATAATGTCTAAAGATAAGATATCTAATTACACTAAAAACATAAATTATAGATTAACCGTTGTAGAATTTTGATTAACCGCGAACACCCCTGTTCAGAAAGATCAAGTATGTAGATAACCTCAACACTTTTGTCTTCCTTGTTCTGCAATTCATAGAAATTCAAATTATCTATACTTTCCATCTTAGAATCTTTGAAACGCTTTTTTCTGTCACTGCAAATCATTGCTTGGGACATTATAAAAGATCAAAACTAGGTTAAATTACACTTTCGTTCCATTATCTTTTGATTTTGGTCATTTAACATTTAATTGTTACAATTTTGTCATTAATAATAATTTGGCCATTAAGACGTTAATTCATGTTGCATTGATAACATTACATGTTAATAAAAATAATTAATTTTTAATTTAATTCATAAACTTTAGACAATATCAATTTAGTCCATAAAAAATCTCTTTTAACTCTTAACTTTTGTTTCGTTTATTTGTCACTTTCTTAAAATATCTATATAAAAAAAAAACTCTCACCTCTCTTTTAATCAACATTGTTGCGTTCATTGTCAACGTGGCTTCGATCACCTTCGCTGATCAATAATGACATTGAAACAACACTATTTCTTTTCTCTTTCACTCTTTTAATTCATACTCTTTTTTTTAGCTAAATTTGATTTTTCAACTTTTATTTTTTTACAAAATGCTCAAATCGTTTTTCAACCAAAAAAATGACGAGTAAAACATTTTTTGAGGTGTTGAAATGACAACTAACGTGGTAGGTCACGCGTACTTTTTTTAACAAAAAATCAGGTTTCATTAAAATAAAGGAAATTACAACAAAATATAACATAAAACATGAAGTGAAATTTGGCGACTAGATACACCAAAAAAATCTCATACAGAAAAAATGAAAATTCAAAGGTTTAATTTATAATAAACATGAAAAATAAAATAAATATTTATAGATGTAATTCATAACAAAATTTCCAAAATTTCGTGCAAGTAAAGTCTCAAATGAAGGCTAATTTATCAAAATATCAGTTTTAAAATAAGGTTTAATTGAAAAATAAGTGTGCAAACTATAACTTTTTTGTGATAGATGTCCAAAGCTTATTTTTAATAGAAGTCGCTAGTATTATTGAAAGAGAAATACTCAAAATTGCAATGAGGGTTTACAACTATCATCGTAAATTAAATGTATAATTTGGACATTTTCGGGTCATTTTTGGGTCTAACTACATTATGTTTAAGTTTGGTTTGGGTATGTTCTGGTCGGTTAGGTTTTAGTTCGGGTCTATGGTACTTTCGTTTCGGTATCAGGTCGGGTCGGCTGATTTTCGGTTCGGTTAATATCTGGTCAGTTATTTTCAGTTCGGTTGATTTGGGTCAGTCATTATCGGGTTAATATGAGATCAATCTGTTTTAGTCAGGTTTTCAGGCTGAGTTAGGTTTTAGACCCTATATATGACTTTATATAGCCGGTATATTTGACTTTTTGGTGAGTTGTACGGCAATTCACATCTCATATTTCTTTCTTTATTTTAATATATTTTCTTTATTTCGGGTTACCTTCAGTTCGAATTGCTCTCGGTTTGGGTTCATTCGGTTCGGGTCCATTTACGACTTAACTAAAACTCGGCTCGGTTTGTTTCGAGTTTCAGATCAAATTTGGGTCATCGTGTTCGGGTCGATTCCGAGTCTCGATTCGGGTAAATCGGTTCGAATCTCAGGTCAAGTTTGCCAGGTATAGTATTGGATGAACAATATTGATACTCCATGAAGGTAGTATCGATATTTACTCACAATCTTATCTAATTTTTACCTGTGTTCATATAATATTAGTATAACGACCCAGGTTTCAAATTAACGAATCGGGTCTTAGATCGAGTTTTGGGCCTGCGGTTCATGGCCTAGGGGTAAATATGGAAAAAGAAAATAGAAAGAAATAAAAAAATAAAAAGATTGTTTGAATTTTAAATCGTAAGTGGGTGGTTGGAAAGAGGGGAGAGGAACGATGGAAGAGAGAGAAAAGGAAAAAGATGAGAATGGTGGGAGAGAGAGAAAATAGAGGAAAAGTTTGGGGGTAAAAATTTCAAACTCCGATCTACGAAGATCTAGCCGTCCGATCGTGACACCACCACCGCTATTGTGTTCATCTCGCCGAGACGAGTCTTTCGGTACCAGCATCACCGCTGTCAGAGTTGCCGTCGGAGGAGGTGAGAGATAAGAAATTTTGGGTTGGGCTGTTCAAAGGGGTTAGAGGGCTCAAATCAAGGAACGGAGGCCACCACCAAGTTCACCGGCTCGAGAATAGTCGGCCAATGGAGTTTTGTCGCCGGAGCCGTCGTCACGCGTCGCCGCCGCGCGTGGGCGTGGTCCAGCACCAGGGGGACCGAGCCACCCGAGTGGACCATTGACCGTCTGCTATTGACCGTCGTTGACCGCCTTTGACCGTTGACCGTTTTCGGGGGACCCTACCCTGGGGTTTCTCGACGTTTCGAATCCAATAGCGTAGTCCGTTTTGCCAAATTCAAACCCGGTAAGCTATTTTTATGTGTTTGACCCTCCGCTTGGCTTAGGAGGTGTTTGAAGTTTAAGTGTTTTCTTAATTGTTGATATGCGAGGATTGATCAGGGTCGATTATCGGACCAAGTGGTATTTTGGAAAGCTAGGATGAGGATTTTAGCGATGTCAGCACAAGGTTAGTACACCTTAAACTCTGAAATGCTTCATGAGCATCATAAGTGCAATTGTTTTGCATGTTAGTGGTTGCAAAATATGAGATGAGTAATGCGCATGCGTCGGTACTGTTATTGCAAGGCTTGATAATTATTTTGATACTTGATGAGCTTGAGAATGTTAAGACTGTCATGAGCTGTAGAGACTGTAAAAGATTGTTCAAATATTCATATGATTATCTGATTGTATGACTGGTTGTTTAACTGATTTATGATGATTCCTCGTGTATTACATGAATATAATAATATGTTCGATTAAGTAATTTTAATGCGCTAGAAGCAAACTATAACGACTCCCATAAGCTTTAGGAGTAGAATAAGGCATCGTAATTAATATCGACATATACTCGATAATCGCTTATGGAGTCGGTAATTAATACTATTTGGCCTAAAGGTTAGTTGATGATGGAAATTGACGAATATGTTTAACAAGCGGTTATTACTGTAATAGACGATAATATGTGAATTGATAGGAATGAATTGTATTACTCTTCCATAAAACGTAACAACTCGGTAATGCTTGATTGGTTGTAATAGAAACAATAGGGACCCGTAGTGGGTCGCTTGATGGTTGTGTGCCAGGTAGGGCACTTGTATAGATCCGTGGCGGATCATGTATGGTTACGTGCCAGGTAGGGCACTTGTTTAGTTATGAGTCCTTGTTTGGTGGGATCCGGATACCAGTAAGTGGGTGTTGCAACACATGAAGGCCATCCGATGTGATATTTGGGTGATGAAATGTAGGCCATCCGATGTGAGATTCTGGGTGATGATTTTTGCTCGATGCGAGATTCTGAGCCCCGCTCGATGAAAGATTATGAGCAAAGACTTGATGAGAGATTCTGAGTATACCGCTTGATGCGAGATATCGAGCAGCTCGATGAGAGATTCTGATCATGGGTGGGTCTCCCAGTGTCGGGTGACATTGGGCTTCACTCTTGATTTGTTTATCTTTATGTTGATGTATTGTTGAGGTGTTGTTGTGCTATGGCATGTGTTTAGGCGATTATGGTAGCACCACATGTTTATTTATATTTCCTTATTGCTCGTACTAGCTTGCATTCTTACGTTTATGATTAGTATGAAGTACAGTAGAGTAGATGTGTATCACTGAGCTTTGTAAGCTCAGTGTTCGGAAGCGTTGTTTCCGTGCGTAGGTTGACCGTTGGATCGCGGGATCGTAAAACACTATCAGACCGAGATTCTAGTACGTGGTGGTCTTCAGAGTACGGTATTTGAGTCTAGTGGGCTATATATTCATAGGACCTTACACGTGGAGTCTGTAATTATTATTTTGAAATTGTATTATTTAAATTGTACCTTCAAATGTCTTAAATTTAAACTGGAGCCCCTACGTAATATTTTATTTACATATATATATATTTTGATCGTTGGTTTTAAATGCTTTTGCAACTTGATGGGTTGATCCTATTTGAAAAGAAAATTTTATGGTTTTGGGTTTAGGCTTAAGGCCCAAATGTGACATCCAGGTCGAGGGCGTTATAATCAGTACTGGAATCTATAAAGTACAATTTCAAGCCCAAAAATCAATTCCAAATAACCTTTAAACATTGTTTTAGGTTTTAATTAATCCCTACAACTTATGGAAGTTATAAGTGGTTATTTAACACCATTATTAACAACTTATAACATCAAACACATTATTTTGATCATCCAAATATCCCAAAACTCCCAATATGGAATCAAACCAACACACAAAGCATCACATTTATGAGTTTAAGGATGTACTTCAAAGTTTAAAGCGTATCACTTCAATAAAAATCACGAAGGGCAACTCTTTTCCTCGGCTCTCCAGTATTTTTTTCTTCTTCGAACCTTTGAAGGCTCACCAACATCTTTAACTAATCAAATAAGCGTACAACTAATTATTAACACTTCTAGGAGGTTAAGTGAAGTAAGGAAATGAATCTATAACATAAAACGAGATTAAATCAACTAGGGGAAGCTCTCATAACTTAAACTCTCCTAAAACCTTAAGTAAGCTTCTCGCCGTCTTTCCGAAAGAGTAATGGGTTTTTCTTGAAGCTATTGGAATATAAGTTTAAAATCTAACTCTCTAGAATCTCATATAGTATGATTAGATGTCAAAGGTGGGGTTTTCAGTATACTAAGGTAAGGTCTTGAATGAAGAAGATGAAGGAAAAAGAAATGAGAGAAAATAACGAATGAGAAGAAAATGAGCTCAACATGTGTTCCTCTGAAACAAAACCAAGGGTGACTTAGCTCTTTTTTCATTACTAGACTAATTGCCTCATTGGTCTCCCATTTTCCATCATAATAAATAGTACTATTTTTAATGATAAATTACGTAAATCATCATTGAACTTTATTTTTAAACCTATTTTGGTCATTAAAGTTTTAAAATTTTCATTTTACTCATCAAAGTTTAGACATTGAACTTTTTTTTCACTAAAGTTTAGACATTGAACGTTTTTGTTACTAAAGTTTAGATATTGAACGTTTTTGCCACTTTTAAACCCCAAACGGTCATAGATAGTGGTCGTTCGGTCCCAAAATTTCACCAGTCACTTTGTCTCGATCCTCTGAGTCTGAGTTCAACTTTCATTTTGCCGGAAAGTATTTTGAAGTTCATGAATCGGCCAAAAATCTTCTAGTTTCTCTCTCGTCGATCTCCCTCATATGCATCAAATGGAGCCCGTTGCTCAATATGTTGCTTCTCTCGTGCCGATGAGGGTTTTCGGCATTTGAATCTTGGAGAAGTTCCTTCGTTTGTCGATAAATTGACGTCGTCAAAAAGTTAACGAGAGAGTGACAAAAAACGTTCAATGTCTAAACTTTAGTGAATAAATTGAATGTTTTAAAACTTCAGTGATTAAAATAGGTTTAAGAGTTTTTGTCACTCTTAAACCCCAAACAGTCATAGATAGTGGTCATTCGGTCCCAAAATTTCACCAGTCACTTTGTCTCGTCCCCCTGAGTCTGAATTCAACCTTTATTTTGCCGGAAAGTATTTTGAAGCTCATGAATCAGCCAAAAATCTTCTGGTTTCTCTCTCGTCGATCTCCCTCATATGCGTCGGATGGACCCCATTGCTCAATATGTTGCTTCTCTCGTGCCGATGAGGTTTTTCAGCATTTGGATCTTGGAGAAGTTCATTCGTTCACCGATAAATTGACGTAGTCAAAAAGTTAACGAGGGAGTGACAAAAAATGTTCAATGTCTAAACTTCAGTGAGTAAATTGAATATTTGAAACTTCAATGACTAAACTAAGTTTAAGAGCGAAATTCAATGATGATTTACGTAATTTACCTCATTTTTAAACAAACTAAGCTCAATCCTCATCCAACCAAGTCCAAACATGACCCAAGGCTTGTAACATGAACCTAATTTAATCCTCATTTTTGTCACTTTTAATTTACTAAACATGAACCTAATTTTTTCTACAGCTAATGAAAATACATGAACAAACTTGTAACATCACATACATGTCCAAACACAAAAAACTCATGCTTCGCAACACCAAATTAATAATCGATCATGCTTTGAGAATTAAAATTCCAGTTATGCATACATAATTGTTTTTTACGAACTCAATTTGTCTTTGTAAATAGATTTGGTCATTTTTCTATTCGAACAAGCTTACCATATCATTTTCATGCTCTGTAACTTGTCAAAACATTAGCATCAACAAAAACTAGTGACTTAGTATATTTGGTCATATTGCATATTTAAATTTAGCTTAATCACGCATAATAACATATTGGAAACCAAATCAATCACATCAATAAATAAAAACCTTTTTTAAAAAGTCCATAGTCCATCGAAACTATCAAGTAGTCCCAGTGAAAAAGTAGATAATGTTCATCCTAGGAGATTCGAGTTCAATCGTTTTGTCTGTGTGTGCATTATCAAGAGATTAAAGAATATGTATGACAGACACTACCTTACAATCACGTTTAGACTATTCAAAAGAAAAGTTTGTCCATAAAAAAAACTAGTCCAAAACAAATAAAATAAAAACCAATCCCAATGAGTCCCACGTTGCAATTTTTGCAAACCCTAAATGACTCAACTTGGATGTTATACTTCATCCATGATTTATAATCATTTTTGTTCAAATTGTAACATAAGTTAATCAGTATTTTGATGAATAAACATGTTAGGTGTCATTGTATTACATAAATTTTATTCAAAAATAAATAAAAAATCCAAACCGAATATCCAAATAGACCCCACTCTACTAATCCGAATTTTAGCATATATGTCATTTGACATGTGCAGTTATTGAAATCAAATATAAAATTAGTTTGATTTGAATTAACAATGAGTTTTACAATTCTAAAATTGGGCCAATCAACTAAGCTTGCAAGTTTGCTAATTATTAATGGGCTGGAAAATGAAAGCTTCAATATCATTGTGAATTTATAAGCCAGTAGCTTTCAACATAGCTGTTGTTTTTACTTTTATTTTCTTTCATTACTGTATATTCTATGGGCATTTATATAATATATGTAGCACAATGTTACCGGTAGGGATTTAATTTTTCAATCATAAAATTATCATATTTGGTTTAACTTAATGAGTGGTCTTAATAGAAAAGAAGATAGTGATCATCTTAAGAGATCGGGTTTCAAATATCTTTATTTGTATTGTATGCATGTCTTAAAAAAAGTTTAAAAAAAGTACGAGTATATACTATCTTGAAATTACTTTAAAACTATTATATCTAATTTCATGAAATATCTCTAATAAATTCTTTCAGCGACAGAAGATAGTAGACACCAGTGGGATCATTGGCCCCACAACTGTTTGAAAAATTAAAGTTTGGTCTCTCAAATTTTTTTAAAAATTTTAATTTAGTCCCTTTAATTTAAAAAATAAATAAATTAACTCCCCAAATTGTCAAGTTTCGCTTTGTCAATAAAAGAACCCACTCGACCTTCTTTTTCTTTTTCTTTTATGAAAAAAGAATTATTACCACGTGCCTCATTAAAAATTCTCTTAATCCTAGTCGAAGAAAAAAAGTATACATAATTTTAATTAAAGAGTTAGATTACAAGGAGAAACCCAGTCGAAAACAAAAGAAATCAAACATAAAGACACTAACCGAAACACACTTGAAACAAACAATTAACTAGCTATATCTATGGATGGGCACGAGTCAGTTTTTTGGCCAACCCGATCATATTCTTTAAAAAAATCTAACCTGACCCAAAACTTATATACCTCAACATGACCCGACTTATTTAAAAAATCAATTTTAAGGATTTAATTGTAAAAAAATAATTTTAGGGACTTAATTATAAAAAATATTTAATTTTAGGAATCTAATTGTAAAAATATCAATTTTAAGGTCCAAATTATAAAAAAATGTAAAGAGAGATATTATTGCAAAATATCCCTAAAAATATAAGAAAAATTACACTATTAGTCTCGGGTTGATCGAATTTTTCACCCTAAACATAAACCCAAAATTTTTACAAAAAACTCCTACCCAATCGAGTCGAATTTTGTCGGGTCCAAGTGCAATGCTCATCCCTAGTTATATCATCATGCAACAAGAACCAATCCCAAGTTGTCAAGTTTCGCTTTGTCTATAAACAAAACACTCACTCGACTCTGTTTTTCTTTTTTTCAATTAATATTAAAAAAACGATAAAAATCACCAATAATTTATGAATTATAAATTGTCTTGAAAGTTTCTTTATACTGATAACAAAGGGTAGCAGAAGAACAATTATTAGAGATGTACAAAATCTGTTGTCATTCTCGTGAAATTAATTTATATTCAGTTGTCACTCATTCGAAAACACTTGTCTTTTACTATCATTTTAGTATTAAAGAAACAAAATTTGCTTCCTTCCATTACTTTTTCAACTTACAAGTCTTCCGTGCAGAATTGGACACTACACTTGTGAAGATCACACCATTCTTCTTCTTCTTTACAAAACTCCCAAAGATATCCAAGACGAAATCGAGAAGATCAGATCGAGAGATGTCGAACACGAATACTTTAGAAACGGCTCCGTTGTTACCGGATGTTAACGATGATGAAGGAAGATGGTGGTGGAAGAATGTTTTGGATTTGGAAGAGGCGAAGAATCAAGTTCTGTTCTCACTTCCGATGATCCTTACCAATCTTGTGTATTATTCCCTGACTTTGGTATCCGTCATGTTCGCCGGTCACCTCGGGGAGCTTCAGCTTGCCGGTGCAACGCTTGCTAATTCTTGGGCCACCGTCACCGGCTTTGCCTTCTTGGTTAGCTTAGTCCTTCACTTTTTTATTACTATTTTAACATTTTTTTTGGGTGTATTCAACTCCTCGCCGTTCGTGTTTTAGACAGGATTAAGTGGAGCATTGGAAACACTATGCGGGCAAGGATTTGGTGCAAAAACTTACAGAATATTGGGAATTTACCTCCAATCCTCATGCATAATCTCATGCTCTTTCGCCATTGTAATATCGGTCTTATGGTTCTACACCGAGCCGATACTGATATTGCTTCAACAAGACGCCGAGATCTCAAGAACTGCAGCACTTTACATCAAGTATCTAATTCCGGGCTTATTTGCGTACGGGTTAGTGCAGAACATACTGAGGTTTTTTCAGTCGCAGAGTATTTTGATGCCGCTGGTATGGTTTTCGGTTCTTCCATTGGCGCTTCATTTAGGCATTGTTTACTGTTTGGTTAATTGGACGGATCTGGGTTTCAAAGGAGCTCCGTTGGCAGCTTCCATCTCGCTGTGGATTTCGCTTCTTCTGCTGGCGTTTTATGTGGTTTTGGCCAAGAGTTTTGAGCAAACATGGACGGGATTTTCGTTCGAATCGTTTTGTTTCGTTCTGGCCAACTTGAAATTGGCCCTCCCTTCTGCAGCCATGGTTTGGTGAGTTCTACTTTTTTTCCCGGAATTTTTTATCCAGAATTTCTAAAAAACCCAATCTTGTAAAATCGGATCAGATCAGATCAGAACATATCAAATGATTTTAAATTTAGATCATTTATGATTTGAGTTTTTTTTTTATATTTAAGTGAATTAATTCATATTATTAACTTTTTACGGTCAAATTACCTTTTCCATGTTAACCCATCTTTTTTTCCAGTTTGGAGTACTGGGCGTTCGAGCTTCTAGTACTATTAGCAGGGCTGATGCCTAATTCTGAAGTAACCACTTCATTGATTGCTATGTGGTAAAACATGCCTTGCTCTTTATTCTTTTCTATTCAATAGATGCACATGATGCACTTTATTCGATTATCATCGAGATTATTGAACCAATAGAATTTGAATATTCAAATATCTAATTCGAATATCTGACAAACGTAATTAATTATTTTGTAACTAGTAAGGTAATATCCCAGTTTTAACATGTTTTCGATCGAAAAAAAAATGACATAATTGATTTCTTTTTAGTGTGAATACAGAAACAATTGCTTACATGATCACTTATGGCCTTAGTGCTGCAGCAAGGTAATAAGTTCAATTTCCTTTTTTCTAAGGAATCTCTTGATTAATTTACGAGTTTTATGATGCATGAAGAGTTGGTTTAATGGACGCAGTACAAGGGTTTCGAATGAATTGGGTGCCGGAAATCCGAGAAAGGCGAAGGCCGCCATGGCCGTGTCACTCCAGCTCTCGATCCTTCTCGCTCTTGCGGTGGTGCTAGCTTTAGCATTTGGGCATAATGTATGGGCAGCCTCCTTCAGCAACAGTGCTTCCATTATTACCCAATTTGCTTCAATGACACCCTTGCTTCTAATCTCGATCACAGTCGATTCTTTTCAAGGAATCTTATCAGGTTTCAACCATCATTTTTTTTCAAGATTTAAAACCACATTTTGATTATTTGAATGACTTTTGAATGATAAAATTTGGTTATTCGAACACATATCCGTATCCGACAACGAATTCGGAATGAATAATTGTGATGTAGGGGTAGCCAGAGGAATAGGATGGCAGCTGTTGGCAGTGTGGGCGAACTTGGGGACTTTCTATTTCATAGGAATGCCCATTGCTGGTCTTCTTGCGTTTGTGGATAGGCCTAATATGCGGTCTTTGTTGCCAAGCTGGCGCCCTCCTTGTTATTGCTATGTTCAGAAAATGGACTAAAATTGAGCTCTCATAGCAATAATAATATAAAACCCTTCCCCATGCAATGAGACGATTTAATTTGAGATTTGTTAAAATAAGAAATGTTCAACGGAAGGACAATGGGAAAAAATTAATTATAAATAAGGAAAAAAAAGAGAGAGAGATGAAACAGAAAATATGAGGAAAATATAGTTTTATCTTCCAATTATTGCTGTGTAATTAAAATAGTATATATATATTATTTACAGGTTTATAATTTTTTATATTCATATCATTTTTTTGTTTTGTATTTTTTAGGTGAATATGTTCATTCTATTCCCAACAGCTGAAAATTGCTACAAGTTTACCTCAGTCTATATATATACAATCCTAGTCTATACAAATGCAACAAACATTATAAAAAATGAAGTAATAAAAGGTTGCTTATTTGTTTTATTTTCTTGTGTTGTGGCATGAAGTAAGGGTAATAATTTTTTTAATAATTTATATTTTAGATCACTAAACTTAACATACACTTTCATTAACAATATAAATATTTAATTTAATCAAATTGCATCATTTAACCTGTTAGAAAAGACACACCTATATTTTACATGTGGCAAATATTGGAAAGATGTGCACATTTATATTTATATGCGACAGCAATAATTTTATTTTTGGCTTAAAGGTATTATAAATCTTTAAACTTTTGAAATAAAAATTAATTAAGCCTCTTATTTTCCTTTTGCATCAAATTAAACTCTTATATATTACAATTTCATCAATTCACCTTTTTGACCAACGTTGACCGTTAAAGACTAAAACATTAACATTTCAATCTTGAATAAAGAATAATATGTGCAGCATCAGAGGTACAAAAGCAACGACCTGGAAGAAAAAATAATCACCAGAAAAGTAGGAGGATAGTGCAGAAGAGGATATATACAACGTAGAAAAAAATATAACCAAGATTAAGATTACTACATCTCCATGAATTTACAAGATTTGAATCTTTATTAGCGAAAAATGCAAAACTTTTTTTACTTGCACAAGTACCTTCTGCTTCTTTACTGAATATTTACTGAATTTATAAGGATAGAGAAAATAGACAGGTCAACTCATCTGGGGATGGAGAAGAAGAGAGAAAGGAAGATGGTAACAGTGTTGGGTGAAAAAAGTTAACTGCCACATCAGTATTTTTTAACAGCATTTGACGGTGGTGATCATTTTGAAAGCAAATTAAAAGTTCGGTAACCAAATGAAAAGATCCCTAAAAGTTCAGTGATCATTTATGTAATTTACCCTTATTTTTGTTCATTAAACCAGTAATTAATATGAATAAGAATACTCAAATATTTCATAGTCATTAATCATATTTTAGAAGTTTTAAAAGCCAAAACTCAAAATAAGTGGTCTAACTTGTACTAATCTGATTGAATTCTACACTTTCAAGGACTTAACAGACTGGTCAACCCAAATGCTTTCAAGGAATTGGGCAGTCAGAAGTAGGCATTGGCAAGAGTGAAAATGATGCTCTTTCCAATACTTTGCATTGCAACAAATATAGATTTCCCCACGTTGTTTAGCTTTTCAACATTACCATCAACAAGATTCTCATCTACTCCAGAGCTCTAAGAAGAAAATCAACTAAATTGAGAATATACCTCAACACTCATCAACACTCAGAATAATTCAACTTATCAAAACACAATTGCTGATCGATAAATTGATTTACAATAGCAAGTAAACGATCTTTACACTATATGTTAGACCTACGTCAAGATTGATCTATCGGAGCCTAAGATGAGATCCACAAATAAAGTGGCAGTGCAAATATCTGCAGAAAATCCCTTACCGACCATTTCCGCAAGAAGTTGTGTTGCCTTCAAGGTATAATTGTTTCGAAGAAACCCTGAATCATTACATTGTAACATCTATTAGGACAACAATCATTATAACCCATGCTCCTAAATAATTGGTGTGCTTCATCTTGCAATCTCACTCTAGAGAATCCACTAATCATTATGGTATATGTGTAAACATCCGGTTTTAAACCATTCTCTAAGAGTTCATCAAATAATTCATTTGCAACTTCAATATGTCCAGCTTTGCATAACCCATCAATTAGGATACTATAAGAGACAATGTTAAGCTCCAACCCACTGTTCCACATTGTTTGAAAAAAGGTTCAATGCCTCTTCAAGTTTACTTGTTTTGCATAAACCATCCAACAAAATCGAACATGTCACTATATTCAGAACTTGTCCAGAAGCAAACATCTTCCTCAAAAATTTGAAAGCAGTTGTAACCCTCCTTAACTGAAACATACATTGTATAACAGTGCTATATGTGACAATATTTGGGATTGGTCCTTTTCGAGATATTTCATGAAAGAGTTCCATCGCTTCATTTAACCTTTTAGCTTTACAGTATCCATTGATCATTGTGTTGTAACTAAATATATCAGGTGCTCAACCCTTCTCAATCATCAACTGAAAAACTCGTCAAGCTTTATCCATTTTGTTTCGCAAGCAATGGCCGTTTATTAATGCAGTATAGGCAAAAATATCAGGCTCAATACCTTGCTTTATCATTCTGTCAATAATATCCTCACCCTTGGAAACCATCCCTTCCTTGCAAATGGCATCGATCAATGCATTATACGTGATAAAATCAGGCTCAATGCCTTGATTCCTCATTGTGTCAACAATATGCTCAGCTTCAAAAATCATCCCTTCCTTGCAATGTGCATCAATCAATATGTTACTCGTGAAAATATCAAGTGCAATATTTTTATCCACCATTTCACTCAATAGCCGTGTTGCCTCCTCTTGCTGGCCCGAATTACACATACCATAAATTAGGCAATTGTAGGTAGTGGTATTTGGTCTAATGCCCTTAACCTTCAACTCGGAGAAGAGATCGAGAGCCTCCTTTAACAAGCCGTTCTTACAAAGGCAATCGATGACTGTGCTATATGCTACAATATCGGGTTCAAAACCTCTTCCTTCCATCATCCTTAGAAATCTAACAACTTTGTCGGTACTGCCAATCTTACACAAACCATTAAGAAATGTATTGTAAACAATTAAATTAGGTTGATATTGAAACTCCTAGTAATTTTCCATCCCCAAAATTACACAATTTATAGAAACGACAATGGCATAATATTTCATTCTAACAATGGCAGCAAATAATTTATTGAATTCCACAGTCAAAAGCTTTGGGTACTTGGCGATCATCTTATCAAACAAACAAAGCATCATCAACATTATCAAACCCATCGTACTTTTTTGCCTTCCCACACACAGACATGAATTTCTTACTTAAGGCTTCGATGCGGGTAAAAGAAGAAGAAAAGGAAGAGTGAAAATTAGGAAGATTCCTTCCACCATTAACAACGGAAGGAAAAATTAGAGAAGAAATAAGCTTACCCATATCTTGAAATGGAAAAACAAGGGCTGAGCTTGAAATGAAACCACAAATGGCGGTGGCGGCCAACTCAACACTATAGTACAAATAGCACATGTTTTTTTTTGGGAAAAGACTAGCACAAGTTTTACAAATGAAAAATTGGCGACACTGAGGGTAATTTAGGAAATATAAATTTAAGTGTAAATCTAAGACTAAATATATAATAAATTAAAAAATTCTACAACGTGGGACGAATACCGCTGAAAATTATTAACATTGAACACTGCTGAATACTATTAAATTAATTAATAAAAGTTAAAAAATTTAATGACTCAACATACAATTAATAGTTATTTAAAAAATCGATTAAATTATTTTTTATATATGTTAAATTTTTGAACTTTTTAAATAAATTGGGTAAACTACATATTCGGTACCCAACCTATTATAGTATTTTTGTTTTAATACCCCATTAATTTTTTTGGCAAAATTGTACCTTACATTATATTTTTTTCTATTTTAGTACCCGGCCGTTAAAAATTAACAAAGTTGATGATGTGGCTCATTTTTAATTAGGATAATTACAATTTTAGTCTCAAAATTTATACATTTCCATCAATATGGTCCAAACTTTATGTCATCTTAAATATTTAGGTTAAAACTACAAATTCCCCTTTTTTTCTTTCTTCTTCCCCGAAACCATATCTCTGTTTTCCCCAATTTTGTTAACCTCCATCAATTTGTACTAATTTCACAAATAAAAATCAAACCCACATTTGAAACCAAAGGCCGCTTCTTTTTTGATTTTTTTTCCATACTTTCGTAAAAATGGACTTGGGAGGGCTCAGGATAAAAAAATATATCATAATTAATGGGGATTGTTGAAGAAGCTCACAAACTCAAAGTTTTGGGTTCGAGTGACCGATTCATAGTTCTGGCTCATGGGCTCGGAACAAATTAACAGTCACAAGGATGAGTCATATCCTCCAAAGTATTGAAAATTTGGCTGTGTCATATCTTCCAAAGTAAATCAATCGTTGAAGTTAAGACGTCCGACAGATAGCGTCATTCCAGTACTGCTTAGTTAACAAAATTGGGGAAAAGAGAGGCTAGGGATTTCATAGATGAAGAAAGAAAAAAGTGAAATTTATAGTTTTAATCTAAATATTTAAAACAATGATTAAATTGATAGAAAATGTGTAAATTTTTTAGACTAAACCTATAACTATCCCAATTAAAAATGAGCCACGTCATCAATTATGTTATTTTTAACGGTCGGTACCAAAATAGAAAAAACGAAACGTAAGGTACCATTTTGTCAAAAAAAATTGATGGAGTACTAAAACAGAAATACTATAATAGGTTGGGTACTGAATATGTAGTTTATCCAATTTATTAAAAAAAATAAAAAATTTAACATATATGAAAAATAATTTAATTATTTTTTTTAAAATAATTATTAATTATATATTAAGTACTTGGAATTTTTAATCTTTATTAATTAATTTAATAGTGTTCAACGGTAGTGGTGTTCAACGTTAGTGCTGTTAAAGAATCGATCATTTAAAGAAAAACAGAGAAGCCTCTGCAAATTTTCAGGCTGATAGCAAATCAGTTTATAACCTATTTGGTTGTTTTACTTATTTGGGATGCACCCTTTTTCTGGTTCTTCACCATATGTTTGTTCTGATGTTTGAGGATGTTAAATCATCTTATTTCAATGGCCATTATTTTTGCATCTTCCCTCCATGTTTTTCGGTTAAAATTAGTTTACTTTCGGACCGCCGAACTGTAGAAGATGTTCTTTTGTTGTATCAATGAGTGTTTTTGAAGTTTTCCAACATTACTTGTGCTACATGTTTTGGTGTTTCTGTGTGTTCTCTTTTATGATTCATGTTTGTGTAAATTGAATGATAAAGGTGTTGATAGTTGAAGAGGCATGATTCAACCGAAAATCAAGCGGCGTGTGGGTAAATATGAGGTAGGAAGGACTATTGGGGAGGGGATACAGATTTGGCTCTCTACTGATATGATTTTCATGTCCTTAAGAGTTCGAATTCTGCGTTGCAAATGAGAATAAAAAACAAAAATGGAATTCTCACC
Organism: Hibiscus mutabilis; assembly: GCA_019671005.1. Taxonomy (NCBI): domain Eukaryota; kingdom Viridiplantae; phylum Streptophyta; class Magnoliopsida; order Malvales; family Malvaceae; genus Hibiscus; species Hibiscus mutabilis. The sequence continues at coordinate 10,254,314 of CM033741.1, forward strand.
ACAAAAACAGCAGCAGCAACAGCCATGTTGTTTGGATTATGTTATATATTACATTTGGTGTTTATGGACAAGGTTAAAAGATTGGTCTAGTGGTAAAGCATTAAGCGTTTCACCCTTCAGACTCGTGTTCAATTTTAAATTCTCCATATCATGATTTATTAGATGATGCCACGTATCACTACCTGATTGGAGAAGCAAAATAAAATCCAACAATAACTTGGTATTGACATAGTTGAGTGGTCATATTGCCACAATTAAAAGTATAGTGGTTAAATCGAGACCAACCCCATAGTTAAATGGTCATTTGAGTAGTTTACCCTTAATTTTGATTCTTAATTGATTGTTTAATATTTTTTTAGTATATTTCCTTTTTTAATAGTTTTTTATATTTCTTTATATTCTTTGTAATCAGTCATTCTATGAAAGTTAGATTCCAAATATATTTTTAACTCCAAAAATTACATCATTCATATATGAAAATAACCTTAAAAATCAATTGTATGATCAAATTATTAAAGGGTGAACTACATGTCATAAATTATTGATTTGATTCTATTTTGATCACTGAATTATAATTCTTTTTTAGTCATGATTTTAATTTAATTCAATAAATGTAATCTATCAATCAGTCACATGTGTCACAAGCTACAAGTTAGGATACTATAATCAAGTAAATTAAATATATGGAAGTTTCTTTTCCTCTCTTCAAAGAAAAAATAATTTTACCAAATATGAATTTACTTTTAATATCGATTTTTTGTTATACTAACAAGGTTTAAAGTGGGATTTGTGGCAAAGCTAGATGACCCACAAACACAAAAAGACAAAGTAAGAGAAAGAACATGAATATGCAAAAAGGGTTTAAATTTGATACACAAGCTGTGTAAAATTACACAAGTCTGCCTATTTTTACAATAAATCAAAATTAAACCTAAACTCTAAAAATCAAACCCTAAACTCTAAACGCTAACCTTAAAATCTAAACCCTACAACCCAAATCCCTAAACTCTAAACCCTAAACTAAACCATTAACCCCTAAAACTAAAAAGTCTGTGTAAACTAAAGTTTACACAGACTGCGTATTGAAGTTTTTCTCATGCAAAAATGTCCGTATATGATACACAAATTCAGCCCATCAAAAACTGTATAGAAATAAAATACCTAAACCATGAATATGACACGAGAAATTACACAAACACGAAACAAATACATGAATGGTCAAGTTAGAGTCTCTAAATCAATTTCAGGGAAACATAGAAAGATGCGATAAAGTAAACATAAAAAATAAGAAGAGAATAATTACACTTAGCAAACTCATTGTAACTCATACAATAATGAATCAGAATTTGCACAAGCATATTGTCACGGGGCTAGAATCTGACTAGCTGATCCGTGCAGCCTTAGTCGGCGATCTTAGTTGAAGACTAAGTCAGCCTTCACTCACTAAGCAAGAATGCTTAGAACGGCGGAAGGTTGTGGGAAAAATGCTAAGGCAAGGCAAACAAAGAAAACTAGAGAGAATGTGAAGAGAAATATAACTCTTTTACTCAAGAAATGAAAAGTAAAAGATGACGGAATGAATTACAAAGGTGAGGGAAAACCTCTATTTATAGGCTCACCTCCAAGCATCTAACGGTATAGATTGGATTGATCCAAGGGCTAAGGATCAATCCCCAAGATTGACATCTCCTAACTATGGAAACTAGACAACTTAAATACAATATTTCCAAATGTACAAAGGGCAAGAATCACTCAATGATATTATCCTTAAGTGGCAAGGATACTTTCCCCAAGTGTGGCTCAAAGAATGATATATTTACTTGAGTATTGGTCAAAAGATGATCATTGGTCTTGGTATCTTGGGCAGATTGGGCTTGCATTGACCCAGTTTGCTCGTCCAAAACCTCATCGGCAGTATGCTTGGTGCTGAATTGGGCCATAGGGTCATGGGCAACTCTGATAGGGCTTGTCTAGGTCCCCAAGTGTGTACAATGGGTGCTGACTCGGGCTCTACGACATGGGCGGCATGGGCAACATGGAATGTGCTCAGTTGGGCTCCCATGGGTGCGTGAAGGGTGCTATCTTGGCTCATTTGGTTGTGGGCAACACATAGGGTGCTTGTCTCGGCCTCATGGTGTGCAACGTTGGTGCGAACTTGGGTCTCTTAGTCAGGTGAAGCACGTGGTGTGCTTGGATAGGCCCCTCAGTGTGCGGCCATCTCGGTTATGGGCTGTTGGCTCGTGACATTCTCCCCCACTGGATCTAGCGACGTCCTCGTCGCTTGTCGGTGATAATTCTCAATAGTCTTGTCCTCAAACTATCGCGACTCCTTAGTAGGTTCCCTCTTACTTTTGGCTTCGGGGAGTCTCTTCCAAAGTGTAATGCCTTCGTGCCTTGGGCTAGAATCTAGTGCTTGGTCCATCATGATGGTTGGTGCCTCATTGTCATAGGAGACATTCGTTCCCCTCCATGCTTCGCTTAGCTCACTTTGCACTGGGTCCTTAACATTCTCGTCCAATGTCTTGGGCAAGCTGGTGTCGGTAGCATGGTCCACTTGCAGCTTTGGAAACCACTCTATTTTGTAGCCTCCTCGCTTACTTGCTTTTTTACTCAGTTCAGTTCCTCATACGGTCTCGTATGCAACTTGCGAACAACAGAATTGCCATGTGTAAGGTTCAATTTTTCAAATATTGAATCACTTACCTCGGACATAATGTCCTTGTAGCTTTGATCTATCTATTGTTTGGTCTCCACAACGTCTTATTGGTACTCAAGATAAGTGATGTTAGCAAAAGGGTCATGGGATGGGCCCTCTTTAGTGCTCTTAAGCACTATTTGCTCAGGTTGGTTGATGACCTTGCTTGGAGACTCTCGACTTGCTCCATCCGTCATGGTGCTTGTCTTCATTGGCTTAGGCTCCATGGGTCCATCAAACTCATCCATGGGCTCTTGCCATCTAGCGATTTGCGCTAGTAGGTCTTTGAAGAAAATGTATGGTGTCTCGAACGGTTTAGAGTGATTTGGCAGCACCAACTTCGGCTCTCTTGCCTCGGCTTGCTTTAACTCTTCAAGCCTTTTAGATGCTATCCGATGTGGGCCTTTGGGTGGTGGCACAACATTCGGTAAGAGTTTAACCTCGTAGGCTACCTTACTCTTTGGTGGCAATGCCTTTGGTAACTCAAAATACTTCAAGTCCTTAGACTCATCAAGGACTTATCTCAGTGCCTCGGGGAGTTCTATGGTCACCATGGTCTCGTCATCAATGGCTATCTTTTCTTTGCGCACCCTCTTGGCAAATCAAATTGTTGATAACGCCTTGGTTGCTTTGCCCGCATCACGGCTCACCGACATAACACATTGTTGGCGCGGGTCAAGAATACACACAACATCGGCATATGGCAAGACAAATGTATTAATCCAATCAAGAAAAGATAAACCAATTACAAAGTCATAATTATCTAGAGGTATTACCTTATGGATGTTTTACCTTGCCAATCTCTAATGTGAATATCCACTCTATTTGCAACTATCACAATTGGCTTTCCCTTAGAATTAACGGTTTTGATCCACCCACCTACCCTTTTTACTCGAAGGTTTAACTGCTTGGCAGCTAGTTCGGATATGAACAACTCAAATACACTGGTATCGACTAGTGCTTTCAACTTCTTACCCTCAACTACCACATTCATGAACATAAGTCTTTTCTTCTTACGACCACCCTTAGCTTGAAGCTAACTTACGATCGACTCCAGTTGGGCAAATTCTTTTTCTGCTCTAATGTCTCATTGGATGGTAGAAAGGGTGGTCTTTTCAAGCAATCATTGATGTAGTGAGACCCCTCACAATGGAAGCATCTCACTAAACCTCAATCCTTTCTCTCCTATGGTCTGAAAAACCTATTGGACTTGCTGTTCGATGGCTTCTCATTGTTATTCGAAGACTCTTCGGTACCATCTTTGGCTTGTCAGTCTTTGTCTCCCCAACTGTTTCCTCTATGTCTTGGCTTTGGTTTGGGTAACTCGCTTCTCTTCTCGAACTTGGCAATGTTTCGGCCTCATCCAAAGCCTTGGAGAGTACTTGGACTCCCCTCCTCTTTAACTCCAAATTGGCCCACCATTGGAGTCCATCCATGAAGATGAAGAAACCCTTGACTTCCTCCAAGTCTAGAATTTGAAGCTTTATCTCGGTGAATTGCCTCAAGTACTCTTGGATTGAGCCATCATGCTTGAGTTGGCGTAGCTTTGTTCGCAATTCACGTTGGGCATTTTTGGGATAGAATGCCTATTTGATCTCAGCTTGGAATGCTTCCCAAGTCTCGATGAGAATATACTTGCCTTTCTCCTCAGAGCACCTGCGCCGCCACCATAAAAGAACGATGTCAGTTAAATAAGCAGACGCAGTGTTTACCTTTGTGGACTCATTCATGATGCTCATGTGGTAGAAATATTGATCCATGCTCCAAATGAAATTCTCCACATCTTGAGCATCTCTCATCCCTTTAAACTCATTCAGTTTTGGGACATCGACTAGCACTTTCGTTGGGCTAGTCATCATGCCATTCCTCATGGCAGCTTTGCAAATGAGCAACTCGATCTTTAGATCTTCAATCTCATTTTTGAATGGTGCTACCTCGACTTGATTCACAAGATCTTCCACGATCTTCTTGAGTGTTGTCACCTCGTCCTTGAGGAAACCGTCTTACTGATCGATGTGCTCTATGGTCTCGTTGAGAGCACTTTCGAACTCCTTTTCGAGTGTGTCACCCATCACGTCAAGCTTTTCTAAGCTGATCTCAACCACTTCGAGCCTATCCCTCGAGTCGTTCGCGGCATCTTCAAGATGGGTAACCTTGTTCTCAAGTGTAGTGAGTCGATCCTTGAAAATAGCCCTCTTGGCTTTGTTCGTTAGTCGAGTCACACGACAGCCCTCATACTCAGAGTCGAATTTGTTGTTGCCTACCATCTCTTACTTGGTCGTGTACAAAAATTTGGCTTTGATACTAACTGTCACGGGGCTAGAATCTGACTAGCTGATCCGTGTGGCCTTAGTCGACGATCTTAGTCGAAGGCTAAGTCAGCCTTCACTATCACTAAGCAATAATGCTTAGAATGGTGGAAGCTTATGGGAAAATGATAAGGCAAGACAAGCAAGGAAAACTGGAGAGAATGTGAAGAGAAATGTCTCTTTTTCTCAAGAAATGAAAAGTGAAAGATGATGGAAAGAATTACAAAGGTGAGGGAAAACCTCTATTTATAGGCTCACCTCTTAGCATCTAACGGTCTAGATTGAATTGATCCAAGGGCTAAGGATCAATCCCCAAGATTGACATCTCCTAACTATGGAAACTAGACAACTCAAATACAATATTGCCAAATGTACAAAGGGCAAGAATCACTCAATGATATTATCATTAGGTGACAAGGATACTTTCCCTAAGTGTGGCTCAAATGATGATATCTTTCCTTGTGTGTTGGTTAAAAGATGATCATTTTTCAATGGTCTTGGGCGGATTGGGCTTGCATTGGCCCGGTTTGCTCATCCAAAACTTTCTCGGTAGCATGCTTGGTGCTGAATCGGGCCCTAGGGTCATGGGCAACTCGGATGAGGCTTGTCTAGGCCCCCAGGTGTGCACAATGGGTGCTGATTCGGGCTCCACGGCGTGGGCAACATGGAGTGTGCTCGGTTGGACCCCCTTGGGTGCGTGAAGGGTGCTAGCTCGGCTCCTTTGGTTGCATGCAGCACATGGGGTGCTTGTCTCGACCCCATGGTGTGCAACGTTGGTGCGGACTTGGGTCTCTCGGTCAGGTGAAGCACGTGGTGTGCTTGGATAGGCCCCTTGATGTGCGGCCATCTCGGTCATGGGCTAGCGGCCCGTGATAATATGTATTTAACATTTTATGCTATGATGGGGTTGTCAAGGTTTTTCATACAACAGAATCAAAATTTAAGATGTGTGGCTGAAGCATCTTTTGATTTCAAACCTCTTATCTACTTCCCCTTCTCTAGTACCAGCCCCTGTGCCGATGCATCGCATATTCCGACTTCATCGCCCCATTTGTGTTTATGATAGAAGTCCTTGTCGACGGCTTCAACCATCGAACCCACAGTCCCTCTAGAAATATGATCCACCACCACCACATTAATCACCGAGTTGCAAATATATTTGGCAATACATTTTTGCATAAGGAAGGACCTCCCAAGCTGGGGTTGTTCTTCCTTGAAAAACTTGGCATTTCCAAATACCCCGAAAATCGTTGTAAACAACGTTCCCCAAGGAACCTGAAGTCTGGGTTTCTACTCAAACACACGCAGCTTCATCTAAATTTACTTAGCAACAAGACAAGAACGAACAAGTGCTGACTAGTGTAGCTTGATTGACATCATTGTTGTTACAACATCTTAGAGTTTGTCGGTTCATACGTGTACAAGCATACCGTGGGTTCAAGTGTACTTAAATACACGACAGCCTCTAATATAAAGGTTTTGAAGGAGCTTTGAATAGTTTGTTCATAAACGAAGTCCATCAATCAGCCAAATGAAAGGACAAGCGAACGTCCCCAAAGTGAAGTGGAATTCTGGTTTCTTTAAACAATGATTAAATAGGTTTTGTCCCTCCTAATTTTTAAATTTAAATACATAATTAGTCGTAACAGCAATAAACTTTGTGGGAAAAAATAATATTTACAGATTCATATACATTAATACTACAAATACAAGTCTTAGTCGTAATAGCAATAAAAAAGATTATCATCTTCTAATCCTACAGCTTCGACTAATATATATTTTTGACGTTCATTCTTGTGGCAATTTCTAAGAATGAAGTGCATAAGAAACTTTGTTTTTGTTGTATGAGGGAATTCAGAAACAGGAACATATTTGTTGCAAAAAAAAATGTTATTAGTAAATTGCAAGACAGCAGTAGCATTACAAAGAGATTCAAAGCCAACTCTGTACCCCTCACACCGCAATTCACCTAACACGCTAAAAGTATAAATTGATTCTGTGACTCAATACACATGATAGCATATTACAATGTTCAAACTCAGCTAAACTACTAATACACTCATATTGCTTGCTTGTCTTCCTTTTGATCATAAAACCAAAACCTAAATTAATGTCTGAAGTAAATCTTGCCTTGTGCATCATCCTTGATAATATTATGAAGCATATCAGGGAAGTCGGTTGGCCAGAATACTACATCCTTTAACCCAACATCCATCCTTGAAACATAATCTGCAGCTTTATTAGCTTCCCGCCATGTATGTGTCACGCGATAGTCGTCAAAGTAAGCTAATAGTTTCCGTATTTTACTTAAATAGCAACCACTACTCGGACCACCTGGCTGTTGTCCATTAATTGTTTTTACCACACTCAATGAATCGGATTCGATCCATATTGTTCTAATGCCTAGACTCAAGGCGAGATGGAGACCCCTCCATATGGCACTTAATTCTACCATTAAAGTATTCTTATCAAGGGTTAGGCGCATAATGGCCCACCCTTGTTGTCTCGAAGTAAACCACCAATAGCCGAGTAACCCTCGCTGACAGATCCATCTGTGTTTAATTTTATCCATCTTATCTCTGGCTTTTTCCATATACACCATTTAATTGGTAGGGAAATCGGATAAACTGGAGAAACACAACCAGCCTTTGAACTACAGCTGCATAAAGATGGAGTTGAAGCATATAAAACCCCAGAATTTTTGGAACTCCATTCAGATGCCTTTGAAACACTTCTATCAAATTCAGGTTCACCATTAACATGGTAATGTTGAATAGAATGTCCACCGACATGGCTACGATGACAAATATAATCCTGTGGTAGAATGCGCGAACTTCGCCACTTTCCCGTAGTCGGCTTTGTGACCGGAATTGAATGGAAATCTTGGAAGCTATTGCACACAGCCATTGATGGATTCTTAGAGACAGAGGATTAAGGGTTTGATCAAACAAAGGGTTTAAGGTTGTACTAAGAAACGTGAGTGAATATGGGAGATCAAAGTTTCCTGTTTCTGTTTATATAAAATGAAAATCCAAGTTGGAGTAGAATTTGGATTATGCAAAATATATTCTAATGAGAGGAGGAGATTGATAATTTAATTTAATTTAATTAATTAATAAATCTTTATGAATAGATAATGTTTTAGGTTGCCGTAGAATTTAGATTATATATTTATAAATAAACCTTAGAGTTATCGCTGGTATTTTAATGTTAAATTGGTAATTAAGAAAGGCAAAAGTAGAGGGCAACCAAAGCAGCAAAACCATAAGCCAGAGGTTAATCCGTCGTCAAAACCATTAACATGCTAAGCAGCAGCAATCGCCGTTAGATCAGTAGGTAACCATGGGGACAAACAACAGTCCACGAACAAGTCCATGCCTTATCACGGAACCCCCCCCAACACTTGAGAACACCATGACCCTCGTCCAACTTTCAACTTTCTGGACTGAACATGGTGGAGTTTCGGATTTTTATGATTTTTGTTTTGATGTTTCTTTGTCAGGTTATGCTCGAATCTTCTTTTTATTCTCAATTGCAGCAGCAGTATGGAGCCTTTGGCTGGCACGAAACGAGAAAACATTCAATGATAAATCGATTACTCCCGCGGAAGGGGATTTAATCCTTGTTTCGAAGCTGTGATCTTTGTCATGGATAAAGGTAGTTAAGGATGACATTCTACAATGCAAGGAGAGGTGGGATAACCCGATCAAGTGCCTATCTAGTATGTCAAAGTGAGGGTCATGTCTTCATAATTGGAATCCACCTTCATGTGGTTTTGTTAAATTCAATGTGGATGAGACAGCAAAAGCAAAAGCGGCAGGGTGCAGAGGTGTGTTGCAGACTGAATCTGGAGCTGGTAGACCAATGTTCTCTGGTCTGGTTCGCACTCTTGGTCCGGATTATGTGGAGGTTATGCCTATCAAAGTGACGATGGAGATATTCATTGAAGCATTGTGGATAGGAAGGGCAGGGTTAATAGTAGAATCGGATTCGAAGGTAGGGAAATCAACTGCTGAGCAAAAAAGATTGAGAAGGTGCATTTTATATTTGGGCCTCAACAATGTAATGGCATGACAGATTTCTTAGCCAAGACTGGATTACAGAAGCATTGAAAGATGAACTCCTTTTATTTCCCTTTTCCTTTAAATTACCATCAGTTTTAGTTTTGCGAAGATGAGAATCAATCCCTTTAAAGTGTCCAAATTTATTTGAATTAAACTTAAATTTTATAAATAGAACTCGATCGAACTCCAGCAAAATCCGATTCCCAGTTTCTAACCCTCAAATGATTGTCATATACAAAAGGAACAAATGGTTGATACATGAACAAACATCATCAAAGACGATACATGTTAAAGTGTTTTTTTCTTCACTAGATGTGAAACCCTTTGCTTGGAACATTAGTTATGATTCAAAATGTTGTGTATCATCAGAGTGCTCGAGCAACATTCTTGAATTCAGTCAAGCAAGATTGAAGGACCTTTTGGCGATTTTGAAGGGATTGTCGTTTGTGTTGCAGTGCATCAATGGCGGCAGGAGAAACAAACATGTCCATGAATTTCTCATCAGTCACAGCAAACAGATCCAGCCCTAGTTCCACCACAAGCCTGTCACAGCTGTCCGAATCAAAGTAAAGAATTAACAGAGTTTATTAGCTCCAATCTGAAGTGAATGCCGAATAATATTGTGCATGTAAATAATAGAAGTGAAAGAAGTTACCATGGGGTCAAAAATCCAGAGTTTAGTGTTGATGTCACACTACGCTCCACAAGAGCTTCACGTATCCGTGCAAAATGTTGTGCTGATGAGGAGCAGATTGCAGTGTAAGCTGATATCGAACCACTATCGCCGTTACCAAATAAAAGACTACCGCCACCATTATGAACTTTCTTCAATTCTTCAGGATTCCTATTGCCTGTCATTCTTGCTATACCTTTTCTCGGTCCAACTTCAGCCTTAACACCACCAGCGTAGACCACATCACATGGCTGATCAGGAGATGGGGTCTCAGGCACTGTCATTTGGCTTTCTTGGAGGGCTTCTCGAGCTTCCATGCCTTTTCCTGGAGTGGTTTGCCGTGGATTGTTTTCGGGTGGTAGGTTCTCTTGATCCCTCATCGTCTCATCACGAGATACTTGCCCACCATCAGATAGCTCGAGCCAAAATGAACCGGCCGAAGCTTGGCTATGTTTGAAATATGAGCTTGCACTTGAGCGAAAGCCTCCTTGAAAGTTGTTCTCATAAAAAACCTGAGAATATGGGCTTGTAACTGAATCAAGATGGTGCCTAACAAGTTGCTTGCACTGTTTAGCCAAATCCTTTACGAACCGGTTGTATGCATGTCTTAAAGCTGCATGAAACTTGTAACTGAATCAAGATGGTGCCTAACAAGTTGCTTGCACTGTTTAGCCAAATCCTTTACGAACCGATTGTATGCATGTCTTAAAGCTGCATGAAACCCAACATAACCGTCCATGTCTCCGGTTTTCCTCCCACCTGCGCAGTTGAAATAAATATGAAACATTTGTTCAAGTTAATACCAGAGATTCAAATAGCGGCCGCTATATAGCGGTAGCGCCGCCGTCCGAAACTGCTATTGTGGAAAATAACAGTTTGCAATAACCGCAATTCATCCGCTATTGTCCGAAACCGCGATAAAGCGCCGCGACCGAAAATGCGACCGCGACCACAATTTAAATCCCTGGTTAATACCATCTCTATGAAGATAATTACTCTCCAAAATGATGGCTAAAAAGTTAAGAGATGAAGGGAAAATGGCTATCAACTATAGTTATGGAAAAAAAAAGGGAAACTTCAAGAGCTTCTTACATTCTGATTCCCGGCTGCGGTTGCTCTCTAGAGCAATGTCAAAAAGATTGCCTAAAACAAAGGCAAGCCTATCACAAGCAGTATCAAGGAGAGGAGCAAGCCATGACCGCGCAGCAGTGCGTGCAATTTCTGCAGCAGCCTCTGCTACTCCTCTTCCCCCACCTCGACCAGCATGTGCAAGTAAGATATTTGTAACCTGTTTCAGGAAAACAGATCTGCTTAGTATTTCACGCACTTTCAAAATCAAACGCTCAACCATGATATTCTTGGGGCAAATTCCATATTCGAAATTTCTACCTTCTCTCTTGATACTGGGGGGCATTCAATGGAATATGCAGCGCAGCGGAATTCATGCATTACCCTTTCAAAAGCAGCTCCACCATAAAGACGAAGAATAACATTAGCAGGTTTTATATCAATGGTAACACCTGGCCAACTCCCTATGCCACTCTCTGATCTTTCCTCCTCTGTTGTTTTGCCCCACTGCTCGGGGGCGGGATCGGCTGCTCCACCAATCAAAACTCCCTTAAGCAACAAAATAATATTATTAGGTTCTTGTAGTAACAAAAGGCTTTATGAAGACATTTAAATTCTTAAAAATTCAAATCTGGTATGTGAATTCAGGCAGTCACAAACTATATATGCTGTTCAATTTGCCAAATGATTATACATAGAAAAATGGGAAAAAGTTGGACATACACGTGCCTGACACTCGAATCAGAGTCCTAGTAACTTGGTTATGCATTACCTGAAGTGCATATGGTTTTCTCAAGTAGGTAAATCAAATAATGACACTGCTTATATTCAATAAATGAAAATCTGCGTGAGATAAATGTCTCACCGCATGATTGCTGATAGAAGCTGCATGCATCATGGCTGATTTTCGAAGATGAGAAACATCGGAAGTTGCTTGTATCTTGGAGTCCAATCTCGCGAGCTCAATGTTGACTTCACTGCAGCGCTGCTCAAGCAATGCCAGTGTTGCTGGAGCAGCTTCTTTGTATCTCTTTTGAAGTTCAGATTCTAAATACTCCCTCAATGAACAAAAACCAATATAAGATTTGAACTTATCTTCATCGTAGCCTCCCTTGATTCCATCACACAGATGACGTCCAACTTCAGCATCCACTTGGGATATTTGCCTTCAGAATTCATCATTCGAAACAGTGTTCCTATCCTTGGGCAATGCTACAAAAAACGGTCGAGTATTTTCTCCAAGATAACCACTTGCACTCAAATAACGATCCACTTCCCATCTGTCACTAAACTCCTGCATTAGATTTAATTGAACTACCACAATCAAATTCCTCACAAGCTGCACACAAAGAGACATTATATCAAGCAACAAGCAAGGCTTGTTTTTTCCCTATGTTACGCCGACTTTTTTATTTCTTGAAGATGCGTATTTAGACATGGACACACTGATATGACCCTCCAGAAAAAGCTGAAAATACCCATGTTGAGCACAATTCCTGTATTGAGTCCAAGTATCATGGATTATTTAAATCCCTCAATATCATGTTCCATATGACAAAGTAGTGTGAATGTGTCAGCTCAATGTTACATCTCATAGATGACAAAGCCAACAAGAAAAGCAATAAAATGTGTACCTTGAGTCTGTTATCAAACTTGGAGACCACAATTACTGTCCTTCTAAAGGTTGGATCAATTTCCTTAATTGAATCTAACCACAATGATGAGCACCATTCCACACTACTCTGCTGGAGGAACAACAGAATACGATGAGGAGGACTAGCTAACAACTTCACCATGGAAAGAATCTCCTGTGGAGTGTTCTCTGGTTCTCCTTTCTTTGCCTACCAAAAAGTTCCCAACCATACATTTTGATTCATAAATAAAATCGTTGTATTACAAAGATTTCAATCAATCTAAGCCTGAATTTTCTTTTTCAAATGAATTAGCAACCCACCTTAAGAACAAATCCTGGGGTATCAATGATGGTGAGGTTAGGACAATGTGCGAATTCAGCTCTCATCACAATTGGCTTAGGAGAAACTGAAGTATTAGTCTTTCTTAAAAGTGCCTCGGTTCTTGATTTTATGATATCTGCTATTGTTGATGCTGAAACAACTGGACTTCCATATTCTTCAGAATCTTCTTCCTGTTTTCAATTATCAGTTTAAGTATAATGAAAAAGAGTAAAACAAAACAAAGAACACAATACATAGCAAGCTACGGAAGTGGAGCATTCAATGAAGAAACCCCAGATGCTAAAGAAATAAAAACATGTTGGTAGAAAAATAATTAAAGCTATAGTTCAAGATTATTCGCATCTAAAACAATCTAAACCCTTGGTAAATAGCTCATTATTGATAAAATTTGAACTTCTAACAAATTTGATCTCTCTAAATTCTACTGTAAACAGGCACTACGTTATTCAATTATAAATTCTTCAAAAATTATAATACTTCTTTTAAATTTGCAATTCTTCCATTCAAAATTCAGCTATTTACTTCCTATAAATTAAAAAAAAAACACAGGTCGATTCAGAATATAACAAAATCAACACAAAACTTTAAAATGAAATAGAAACAAATTAAAACCCATGAAATTCCCATCAAATCAAAAGCAACCTAAAATCATGAAGGGAAAAAGAAGACCGAAAACCACCTGGAATCGACAACGAGGCTCAGGAGCAGAAGGGTCGTGAACCATCTGCAAAATGAGAGGTCGACGAGTACCCATTTCAACTTCACGCACGTTGAAGCGGAATCCAAGAAAAGCTTCAAGGAGAGAGCTTTTTCCATCAGATTGACCGCCGAGCGCCACAATCTCCGGGATCGGAAGCTTCTCTCCAAAGGCCACCGCGGCAGCTTGGAGGCGGTTGTAGGCCTCGAAACGGGACAGAGAAGAGGAAGAGTCATCTGATTGGTGAGATCTCTTGGATTTGTCTCCTGGGGTTCTTGTTGGAGTAGGGGTCGCCGTCGCCATTGTTGAAGAGAAACAGAGGAGAAGAATGGGAAAGATGGAAATTTAGGCGCTTTAGATTTTGAATTTAAATTTGTGCAATATAGACGTTGGAGGATTATGGGCCGGGGATGGTAAATGGGTTGTGTTAGGTTCGGCTGCTATAGCCCATTAGATTTGGGCTGGACTCTAAAGGGGTATGCCACGTAGCATTGTTGGGGTAAAATTAAAGGAAAATGATTTGATGCATTGGAAAGTTTTTCACAAACGCTGTATTTTTAGAGTTTAGGGTTAGGGTAGTAAGGTTTAGTGTTAGGAATTTAGGGTTTAGTGTTAGAATTTTAAGGTTTATGGTTTGGTTTTTAGTGTATAGGCTTATCGTCCCTAAAATAACACATGGTTAGGATGAGCGTTTGATCGAGTCGAGTCAAAAAATTTCGAGTTATTCGAGTTGAACTTCATATTTTATAACTCAAACTTTATTTAAAATTTTTTCGATTGGAGTCGAGTTAATGAAATTCGAGTCGAGTCTAGTTTTCGAATTCCTATAGAAATTTAATTGTAATTATTTATCATGTTATAGTACAGTTTGATTCCAATTTAAATGACTTTCTCTATTTATATAAGATATGCATATATATTTCTTCATAGTTTTTTTCATATGTGGCATATATTTCTTCATATATTTTTTATATCGGTATATATATCAGGAAAAATTAAGGGACTCGACTCGAACTTAAAAATCAATCCACTAATAATTAGAAAATTTTGAGTTATTAGAATTTCTATTTTACAACTCAAACTTTATTTGAAATTTTTCGAATCGAGATGAGTTTATAAAATTTTGAGTCGAGTCAAGTAAAAAAAATTAATTGTTTGAGTCGAGTTTTGCTCACTCCTACACATGGCATCATTTAAAGTCCGCTTGAGGAAAGAAAAAACTTCACTGACCGTGCATCAAAAATTAACTCAAAATTAAAAGATACACATGATAGGTTTAATATTCAATTTAGCTCCTTGACTATACCCATTGTTCATTTTAGTATCTAAACTTTTTTGTACACTATAATATTTAAACTATTTTTTTTCCTTTAACCAAAAACATTAAACAACATTAAAAACAAATTTATAGTGCCAACTAATAAAAACGTGATACGTGATAGATGATGTTTTTAATAATACGTGTAGTTATACGTGTAGTTAGACATTTGATAGATTATTATTGGTTGGCATTGACAATCTTTTTTAACATCGTTAATTTTCTAGGATGAACTGGAAAAATTGAATAATTTTGAACGACAATGCGAACAATAGGAAAAAAAATTTAGTAATTTTTTTTTTCCGGTGATTAAGTTTTCTTTGTAATCAATAATATGTCATATTAGAAGAGAGTAGGATTTAGTAGGGCTGTTTATTGTCGGTACCCGATTCTTGGTACCTGAAAAAGCAGGTACACGGCTCATTCGGGTACCTCATTTGTCGGTCCATGTTCCGACCCGCTACATTCGAGTACCGGTTATTTGGGTACACGTAAAATTTGAGTACTCGATATATAATTTTTTTATTTAAAAATTTAAAAAATCGCATATTGAACATATAAAATTTAAAAGTTTATAATACATAATCTAAACAAAAAAATAGTGATTTCGAGTTAGTTTTAACTTTGAAGGGTGAAATATTTAGATATATATTAAAGTTTATCACCAAAAGAATATATTAAAAAGATTAATCTCGATCGTGACTTTTTTTCCTCCAAATATCATACTAACAAATCAATACAAATATTTTTAAAAAATTTTAAACATAAAAGTATATAATACAAATATAGAAAGAATTTAGGGATTTAAATTTAGCTTTGAAGTAAAAATATTAAAAAAACTAAAATAAACATATAGTTTAAAATATGTATATATATATATTAAAATTATCGGGTCGGGTACCCGACAAGAGAAAAAATTATGCCCAAGCCCGGCCCGTGTACCTGAAAAAGTTACCGGGTTGAATACCCGGCCCGATAAAAAATAAAAAACTTAAAAATACCTACCTATTTTGTATCGGGTCATCGAATAATCGGGTAAGGTTAGTCGGGTAATTTTAAACACCCTATAATTTAGTCTCTAGAATTAAGGGATTTGAGAGAGAAATAGTCCATTGGTGTTTTTAATAGAGCGCGTTTGTAACTTTTTTCGTACAAAAAATATATATTGTTGTGATAAGGGTTTGTAGTTATTGGTGCAAAAATTACAAAATTGGTGAAATAATAATTTATTATTTTGAGATCATGGAGGTAAGTGAGTGAAGTAGTACCATGTTAAATATTATCCTCTTCGAGTGTAGTTAATTTTTAATATTTTATACGTGAATTACCATCAACGCATTAACATCTAAGATAGAATCTATTAGTTAAAAGTTTGAAGGCTCAATCGGTGCATTTCTTTTTCGCAAAAAATATTATTTTTTAAAAATATACCAATACTTCATTATCATTAGATGTCGACGAGTGGCGGATCTAAATGTTTTTGAGGGTGGACACAAAGTAAAATAATTTTTAGGGTGAGCACAAGTGACGAAATTTTTAAAATTTAAAAACTAATTCATAAAAATTAAAAAAAAATTAAAATCAAATATATGAACTTTAAAAAGTTTAGGGTGGGTACGAACCCACCAAAAAATATATGTGACTCCGCCACTGATATCGAGTGCGTTTGGTTCAAAAAATATTTTTTTGGATAACAATTACTACCCTTTTGAACCATATCATCCCTGAAATAATATGTTTTGTTAATATGATTCCTTCTCCAAAATTTATTCAGGAACGTTCATAAAATCTTAATTTTTTTTATTTATCATAAAAAGAATATCTAAATTCATAAAGTAAAACCGAACACGAATTTTGCTACTTTTCTTTTTCTACTTTATTCTTAAAATTAACATTTAAACTTTAAAACATGAAAACAATATGAAATCAAAAACAAATATTTATTTTTTTTGTTTATATTTCATTTTTCTTTCTCTTTTTCCATCAAAACAATTAAAAAAAACAGTGCAAACATTTTATGAGCTAAGCATATGTATGCTGCTTAGCTTTTCATCCAAATATTTGATGTATTATCAGTAAAGAAAACCCTTCTTTTCGAGCATGTTTATTTAAATTTTAAATTTTAATTTTAATTTTAAAATTTTAAATCTTAAACATTAAACTATAAATTCCAACCTTAAATTTTAAATTCAAAAAACTAAAACTCTAAATCCTAAATTTAACTAATAACTCCTAAAATAAGCACGTTTGTGTAAACTAAAATTTATAATGACAATACATCAAATTTTTTTTCTTATATATAATACAAATATATTAGTTTTATTATTTAAAAAATTTACCAGTAATCATTTATAGATATTCAAGATTTTGTAAATTTAATAAAACATTGTGTACCATACTAATTATATTAAAAATGTTAAATATAAAGTTTTTACAAAATTTAAGTACTATATCACAAATAGTTCTATAAATTTTTATGTAAATATTTTTAATTCAATATCAAAATTTTAATTTGCTAAAAAGAAAATATATCACAGAGACGATTTGGTAAAACTTGCTTTCGGGTAATTTTATATTCTCCAATCAAACAATGTAATACTACATTCCTTTCAAACAACCAAACAAAATATTTTAATGTTCCCAACAATATATCATGTAATGTTACATTTCAGAAATTTTATTTCCGTAAATAATCTTACATACAATGAAGTAAACGAACAAATTTTTTTGCCTCTTTTCAGTGCCTTTTTCAATGCACCAACACTAAAAACATTCTAATCTCTAACACTAAATTCTAAATCTTAAACTTTAAACCTAAAAATACACCATACTTTCAATTCCTTAAACTTAAATTTATTTTTTTTTAATATTAGACATAAATATAAGCACTAAAAAGAAGCAGAAGAATTCTGTTCGAAGTAAACACCGTATATCCTTCCCAACTCATGTAAATTCATCCAAAAAAAAAAACAATTCAAACTCCTGCAAATGATCCACATGCAAGATGGAACACAAAAAACAACAAAAGTGATGAATTTATGGCAGAAAATATAACATGTGTTAGAGAACAGGGCATGTGAAACTGATCTGTAAACTCGAACTGTAGTTATCCCCTAATTAAATAATAAGTCAACCATTTTTTTTTAAGCTTCAAACCCCAATTCTTAGGCGGTTGTGATTAGGTTTTAGAAGACTTTGAGGACGTTTTATATCATCATTAGAATATATATATTTTTTATAATCATCGATATTCAACTACATAGGTACATTATTGATGTGATCCTCATAATCCATTTGTTTTATTCACAAAGTGAGCATTCGATCGAGTTGATTCAACGTCAATAAGTTTTGAACTAATCGAGTTTACGAGTCTTATTTTATAACTTAAATTTTATTTGAAATTTTTGTAGTTAAGTTTATGAAATCCGAATCGAGTTTTTCGAGTTTCTATTCAAATTTAATTGTAAATATTTATAATGTATAATTGATTCCAATTTAAGCGGCTTTCTATAATCATATATGATATACGTATACATTTCTTCATATTTTTTCATATGCAATATACATATATCACATAAAGTTGAGGGACTCGACTTGAACTTGAAAATCGATTCACTGATTAATAAAAATTCCAAAGTTATTCGAAAGCTCATTTTATAACTCAAACTTTATTTGAAATTTTTTCGAGTCAATTTTTTTTTTCGTGCCGAGTCGAGACAAAAAATTTGATTTTACCAAGAGTCAAGTTTTGCTCACCCACATTCACAACATCAGGACTTGAACCTCTAACCTTGCTTAAGTGATATGGTACTTCATCCTGCTAGACCAACTTGTTGTTGATATATATATATATAATTCTAATTATACTTGTAATATAAGAATAAATAAAAACATGAATACATAAATTACAAATTCAAGGACTACTAGTTGAGAACAACTTTCTACAATTTCATTAAGTTAATATGAAATACTTTATAGTGTTATGTATGAAACGAAGGTGATATAAAACCATCTAAAATTACAAAATAAAATATAAAATCAATATATATATCGACTTGAAAAATTAATTTTTGGATTCGATTTGACTCGAATCGTAATTTCATAAACATGACTCGATTCGAAAAATTTTAAATAAAGTTTGAGTTATAAAATGAAACTCAAATAACTCGATTTTTTAATAATTAGTGGATTAATTTTCAACTTCGAGCTGAGTCCTTCAACTATGCTCTATATATGTATATCGCATATGAAAAATACGAAGAAACATGTATATGTATATCGTATATGGTTATATAAAACCGTTTAAATTAAAACCAATTAGGATCATAACATTATAAATATTTACAGTTAAATTTAATCAAAACTCGAACAACTCGACTCTGCTTTGACTGGACTCGAGTTTCATAAACTCGACTAAAAAAAACTTCAAATAAAATTGAAGTTATAAAATAAGACTCGTCAACTCGGCTCACACAAAAAAAATTTACTCGACTTGATCCGATCCGACCGAAAACTCATCATTATAAAAGAGAATGATGAGGTATGATGAGAAGGAGAGGCATGATTTGAGGGGTTGGTGCTGGGGTGAAAGCGTGTGGGTTTGGACGTCGCATTTGATGCCGGAAAACAGGATCAGTTTCACGTGTTTTTACAACAATAAGTGCCGGAATGCTTTGAATCTTTTTTTTTTTAATTAGCTGTCTGCTTTGCTAGATTTCTGCATTAACTATAAGCTCCATCCCTCTCCTATTTCAAACTTTAAAGGTCCATGTGCCACTTGTTAATCGTTGCGTTAATCCTTGTACTCTAAATTGATTATTTTTGGTTTATGTACTTTCAAATAAAAAAAGTAACTACACCGGTAGTCATCGAACTATGTTTTTTTCATATTTTGGTCACCGAATTATTTTTTTGCCAAAAACATCACTAACGTTATGTTTCCTTCCTATTTTGGTCACCGGCTGTTAAAAATTTAACGGTTTTGCTGACGTGAAATTTTATTTTTTTAATTTTCCATGTCATTTCTTCTTTCTCCTCGAAAGCAATATATGTTATTTTATAATATTTTTATTCAAACTAACAGGAAGGTGACACGTGTCACTGCCTATTAGTGGAATAAAAGGAATGAAAAATCAAGCCCCTTATGCAGCCAGAGAGATGGTGACACGTGTAACTGCCTAATAGGATGGTGACACGTGTAACTGCCTATTAGTCGAATCTTTCTGGCTGCATAAGAGGCTTGATTTTTCATTCCTTTTATTCCACTAATAGGCATGTGTCACCATCCTGTTAGTTTGAATAAAAATATTATAAAATAACATATATTGCTTATGAGGAGAGAGAAGAAATGACATGGAAAATTTAAAAAATAAAATAAAATTCCACGTCAACAAAATCGTTAAGTTTTTAACAGCCGGTGACCAAAATAGGAAGGAAACATAACGTTAGTGATGTTTTTGCCAAAAAAAATAGTTCGGTAACCAAAATAAGAAAGAAACCATAGTTCGGTGACTACTGATATAGTTTACCCTAAAAATGATTTTGGCTCAAATAGTATCAGTACAAATTTTAAGTCAAAATCAGTTCTTTTGTGTCTCTATATTATGCATACCCGAAACTCTTTTCCCCATAAATTAAAGAATATTGAGCGTTTAAATGTATTTGATTTCATGTCCTCTTATATATTATATCAACGACATATCAATCGAGCTCAACTTAATCGGCCTAGGAAAACTAAACCTACAATTTAGACATCATAACACTAAAATTAGAGTTTTCTACGTTGCTTCTAAATAAACTTGCAAAATATGAGTATTTGAGTCCGATCTAATTTAAAATAAAAAAGTTAAATTTAGATCGGTTTTATTTAATCTGAATTATTTACTAAATAGAACTTATATTTTATTCTAATTAATTATAGCAATATACTAATATTAATAAACTGTTGAAGTTTTTTCCCCACCCGTCTCAGTTTTATCTCTGTTGGGCAAATTATGTTTCTTAACATATTGATTTTCACAGTAGACTTCATTAAATAGCTATTTAATTAGCGTTTAGATAATGATTAAGTTTATCTAAATTGACATTGTGTTAGTATAACACACAGAAAAATATGAAATTGAACATGTTTAAATACTTATTATTTTTAAATTTATAGACGAGGAGAGATTTAAAAAACATTATACCAAAAATTTTATGTTGAAAAAATTAGTGCTCAGATGCAGATCAAAATTACTACCAATTCAAAAGTGCATTAATTAAGGCCATTTTCCTTATTTTATTGGTCAAACATTTAATTCAGATTACACTTATAAATATGCAGCTCAACCCTCTCTTAGCTTACACTCTTTTGTGCAAAAATTCCCTTCATTTCAAAGCAATGGCTTCTAATAACGTTCTCATGTTTATAACTATTCTCTCCCTTACAATCTCAATCCTCCTATCATTTCATCCTCAATCCACCTTCTCATTCGAAGCCGAAGACTTCGACGAAGAGGAAGAATATGTGCTCGATCATCCTCTCATCACCCCACACCTTCGATCGAGAAGCCGGTTCTTAACGACCTCGCCAAAGAAAGATAAGATCAAGAAAGGTGAACATTGCGAGCCCGACCCCTATC
The DNA here is from genome assembly GCA_019671005.1 of Hibiscus mutabilis. Lineage (NCBI taxonomy): Eukaryota > Viridiplantae > Streptophyta > Magnoliopsida > Malvales > Malvaceae > Hibiscus > Hibiscus mutabilis. The sequence continues at coordinate 10,275,734 of CM033741.1, forward strand.
GAAACATATGCAACGGCATTTCGGTGAACAACGGGACCGGCATTCTGTACTGCTGCAAGACGCATTGCCGGAATGTGCTGCGTGATTGGAATAACTGCGGAGGATGCGGGAATCGATGCCAGTTCGGGCAACGTTGCTGTGGTGGCGTTTGTACGGATGTTGTCCGCAATGTTAATCACTGCGGCAAGTGTGACAAGCAATGCTCAACTGGAGTGAAGTGTGAGTTTGGATATTGTGGTTATGCTTAAGTAGATTAAATATTTTATAAAAATATATATTGATTTTTGTCAAATATTCAAAATGCCTTTCTGGAAGGCTGTTTTGATCATGAATAACACTTCGATATCCATATATATATATATTTGTATAATGAGGAAAAAGAATTATATAGATTATATTTATACAATCATATCATGATTCATGTATAAAGGATGATGGAGTGTTTGTTTATAATATCTAGATTTTTCATTTTTACTTCTCGCATATAACTGTGGGACAATTATATTTGTTTATACGAATTCTTTTATATATTGTCTCAAATAGAGTGATTATAGTTTTTTTTTGTTTAGATATAATTGATTATATATATAAAAAAATTAAAATGTATCATCTTATTAAAACTTCGAGCTTTGAAGAAGTTGAAGCTTGGAACATTAAGGCTTTGATGGGTATAAAGAAAGTAAATTTGTTAATCAAATGGTTAGAATTCGAAATAAGGGGGAATATCTACTATTTTTTTACCATAATTGAAAATACGATTGAAAGGACACAGTAGAGGGGATCTCTACTATTGCAACATTTGTTTTTGTACGTAGAATGGATATAGACTATGGTCATATATATATATAGAGAGAGTTAGAATCTACTTATACTATGTAAAACTCTACTAGTTTTACACTAATTCATAACAATTAGATGGGTGAAATGGATGAATGAGATTAACTCCCTATTTTTTTTTTTCAAGCGATAATAGTAGCCCATTTTGCCCTGGTTTGACATAATAAAGAACAAATGAACAGCTAAGATTAGCAAGATAAAATATGGTAGATTTTAATTTTCAACAAAATTCAGCTTTACCCCTTCTATTCATTTATGGACATACGCTACAAGCAACAGTTCTCTATAATGGATTCTCACGACATAATTCTCCAATTGAACTAACCATAAAGTACATGGGTTTGGAAAAGCATTCAGATTGAACTGCCAACAGCATTATGAATTTTTTGTCCATCCTTCATGGGATGCAAAGAACAAAGTTAATAAATTCTTGCCACTATGGACTTAGCTACTAACATGTATGATCGACCGAAAATGATATCCATAACTCCCAGTTCCGTTCAAGTTAAAACTTCTTCAGACAAGATAATAGTAGCCCATTGCTAGAAGTATCAGCACCAACGTCATGGCGGAGGCAGCCCATATCCAGTAGTTGGTTGACTTCCTACGTTTCAGGATGGCGCGTGGAAGTGACTCGGGTCCTTTAGTTCGATTCCTGTACCTAGCAGTATTCTCCTTTGGTACTTTATCCTTCACTGAAACAGGAGAAGTAACAGGTGCATCAGTAGTAACATCGACCTTCTCAGTTTCTGAATCCTGTGCCACAGCTTCAGTCGATTCCTCAGGATTCGCAGCATTTGGTGATGCTCCTGCCTTCTTCTTTGCTTTCTTTCCACGATCCTGAAAAAAAAAGATCGAGAGAGTTTCAGTTTCAACCCACAAACTAATTATCAATCAAGCAAAACCAAATAACAAAGGAAGTGATTGCCTTGAGCTTCTTTTCAGCTTCCATTTGAGCTCTTCTAGCAGCTTTAGCTGCCGCTTTCTCAGCCAACTTCTTCTTTCTTTCCATGGCTCGCTTCGCTTTTTCCATTTCCTCTTGTCTCTTCAATTCTTTCAGTTTTGCTGCATCGAACTCCTTGTCTGCAGAAGTGTCCTTTTGCAATTTGCCAGATCCTGAGATCATCTCCTCTGCTACAATGCTATACTCTGACGGGGATTTTGGTTCCATTAATTTAGTCTCAGCATCTTTTGACACCTGTTTGGGGTGTTTGGTATCTGGTTGGGGACCTGTTTTGGCTTCTTCCTTTGGTTGTCTTACACTAGGTCTCAGAATTGATTCGATTTCAGATTGCACCTGTTTCTCGGGTGCAACTAGTGGTTTCTCATCAGGATTCCTTATCCGACCATCCCGGCTCAATTGCCGACTGTCCAGGGATGGCAGAATTCTTTTCTCATAATCATCCCTGAAGGCTTTCTTGCCATTCCAGAGAGCCATAAACTTCTCAACCTGAAAGCAATATAAAAGATAAGAGAACAGCCAAATAAAAAGCCATGAGATACTCCGGATGTAACATTAATCAGCAGTCTCAACAAACCTCTGCAGTCGAGAACTCCTCAAGAGCCTTTATATCTTTTTGTGCAGCAAGCACTTTAGCCTTGTTTACAGCCGAACGGCTCTGGTAAAAGGGAGCATTCTGAAAATTTGAAAAATGAAAAGTAAATAAGATGAATCATTAGTAATATCGTGTACGAGAATATCTGAAAGTTGACCTAAAATATGCATTATTTAACATCGTGCTAATCCTAGACAGAATGAAAAGCATTGGCAAAACCATATAAAAGTTATGCTCGAACAATTTATCAATCTACAAAAAGATGAAGAAACAGAAGATTTTAAAAAGGATTTCTATCTTCATATGCACAGGGATTATGATAAGGTTATTTTGCTATCATATTTCGTGAGCCACTGTTTCCTGAAGGGTCTCCCTTGTCCTCATGCACTGAACCAACCTATCGAGTTTTATAGTAATACTGAAAGGCCCCACTTTGGGACTTTGATCTCTTGATGTAGTGAAAACAAATATGGATATAAAATAAGCTCATTTCGTTGTGAGCTTAAATATTTCACCAATAGTATAATAAAATAATGTCCCAGTGAATATGATACTAAAGAAAACACTCGTGATCACCTTATGAGCACCCCAAGTATTCAAACTCAAGCATTAAAACACAAACGGCAACCTCATTAAAACCATTCAACCACACAAAAATACGAATTGCTGGCAATCTCTTATGGTGAATGACAGCAAGGAATCAACAATATTCTAAGAACATACATTATTCAACTCCCATAACCCAAAGGCAGAGGACTGTCTAAAAAAATTTCATTGTGAAAAACCAGGAAATGCACACAAGACTATCTTAAGTGAAACTACTTATTCATGTACCAATGAAATTGTTTCGACATGGTCAGCATATGAAACAGATATCTTAAGATTTGAAGCAGAGAAAAGACTATACCCCCTCATCGCGTTGTTTCCTCAGCTCCTGAATGTTTCCATATGCTTCATCCCTCTTCTGGGTCACAGCTTCCAGCTCCTTTTGTAAAGACTCGATTTTATTCTCAATTGCATCCAATTTATCTTTAATTTGCCTCTTTTTGGACCAGACTGCTTGCTGCTCCTTCTTTACTCCATTCAAATCAACACCCATAAGCTACAATAAACCAAGTTTTTTTAGTGCATTGCTATGATGCATTATACTCGCAAGGAAAGTAGAAAATCGAACTTTGACGGATAAAGGTGCAATGCAAAATAAAAATTAGTACTTTAACTTGATCTTGAATGACTTCTTTTTGGCCTAATGAGTCCTGAATCTTTGATCTCATTGCAGCATTAGCAATTACATGTTCGCGGGTTCCCTCATGTTGTTTGATTTCTCTAAGGAGTTGCTTCTCCTCTGTCAATGGGATGCTTTCATGCTGAATGCGATATTGCAAGCTATGGATCTGCAATTCACAATTCCCGTGAAGTGAATAAAAGAGAAAAGAAAAGGATTAACTGCAGCAAATAGAAAACCATAAATCTAAATGCAGTAAAAGCTTATAGTAAAATCATACAATAAGATCAAGCTCTTCCTCCGATGAACATATACCAACACGACCATCAGCATCTCTATTATTGCGAAGCTTGCCTAAAGCCTGCTGCAGTGGTGCTATTTCCTTCCTTTTCTCATCAAGAATCATTTTAAATTGCTCAAAATCAACATTCAGGGATCTCACTTGAGAAAGCAACTCTGATCGTTCTGACTGCAATAGCATAAAGATAATACTTTAAAAAGTTATCAAGATTAGGTTTAACTGGCAGCATAGTTATTTTAAACTTCTTTCACAATTTTCTCAACATTCGAAAGTATACAACAGTAAAGAATCGTTATATACCAAAATAATATTCTATCAGACAACTAAACAACAATAGCATATGGGCAAGTGTTACATGTTCAAGGACTTAAATTTCAAACATCCAAATAAATGCTTCCAGGTTTAATGCCTCTACACTCATCATATTATTATAAGCCTACCAAATTACACCACGAAAAGTTTTAAAAGACTCGTCACAACAATAATGTCACCGAATGCATAGGAGTCGATGAAAAGCTAAACAGGATAGGGATAATATCACTCACCCTCTTCGCTTTTAATTCCTCGGTAAGCTTAAACCTGGATTTATTCCACTTTTGTACCTCTTTATCAGCCTGATCGATTTTAACTTTTATAGCCGGATCTTCGTAAAGGCGGTACCTAACAAAATGAAAATAGTGGATCTGCTTAGGTGCAGGCCACTCATCAACTGCATCCTTCAGGAAGTTGGCAATGGATGCATTATTCTCTTCTCCCTTATATGGTTCCTCAACATTTGAAGCAACTTCAACGGGTTTATAATGAACTGGATCCTTGTCTAATGTCCCATTTTCCTTATCATGGAGAATTGATTTGTCTGTTTCAGTTACTTTGTCGGCAGATAACCGAGCCATGTCTGGTTCAACAACTTCAACACCCATTAATCACAAAATTGAATAACCTGTAAATATCAACAACAAAGAAAGATTAAGATACCACATCGTACAGCAAAAATATAAATATCATTTAGTTTATGCAATGGAAATTATAAATAAAAAAAATCAACACAAAGTAATATGTTAGGCTAGCTTTGTTTGCCAATTGGATTAAAAGAGTGAACATGCTGATTCACATAGATAAAACAATATATTAAATAAATAAATTTTAAAGAACAGCATTGCCAATACAATTTGAAATAGACATATTTAAAGCCACCCCTTTAGCTAGTTTCTTATTTATCAGATGAACATAGCTGGCAAGTAGAAGAATTTCAAACAAAGATTCAAAATTTCACGAATTCTACAAGAAATATTTACAACCAGGATAAAATTAAATAAATTCAATAACATAAAATGCATGAATGATAACTATAAATTGAAAATGATAACAGTAATCAGATACCATCCTGATATTAAAAAATCTAAATGATATGTACATTAAATCGTGCTGTAACACAAAATCAAACCTTTACCTATCAAGAAATTAACAAGCAAGATCTTACGAAATTAAAAGAAAAGGGGGAAACCCATAAATTTTCAGACATGAATAAAAGAAAAAAAATCAGCAGATAAAATGAAGAACCAAAACCCAGAAAGAAAAACATAAGAAATGAATGGAAATTATACGATTAACCTTTTTAGAGATGTTATTAAGAGGTGAAAGGCCCTTTTTTCTCTTCGGCTTCTTCACAAGAAAGAGTGATAGAGGGGAAGAAACATAGGAAAAGGAAGGAGTTACTGAATGAGAAAGATTCTTTGAAAGAGAGGAATTCAGGGAAAAAATCAAAGGGGATTTTCTTAGGTAATATTTTTATTATTTTAAAAAAATTACTATTTATGGTAAATATGTTATTTGATAAGACTTGACTTCATTTTTTAAATTAGTATTTATATTTTTTATAACCACCTATTTTTAACTCATGAAATGGTTAATTAAGTACTCTAGAGATTAATTATGAGACTGTTATTTTAATCAAATTTATTTTATTTATAATACCAACACTTGAATCTCTGATATTATTTAAGGGATCTAGTGTATCATCTTATATTCCCACTAGACTAATTAGTTTTTAATAGTATTTATATTTTTTATATCTCTTAGGATTATTATTTTATGCACTCGCAAATGTTAGAGCTGAGTAAAACTGATTTAATTAAAAAATTAAATTATTTTGAGTTATTTAAATTGAGTTATTTGAGTTGACTCGAATAATCTGTGTGAACTTCTAGTTCGAATCAAATTATTCAAATTATTTTGATTTTATAAAACCCTTCCCTTTTTAATTATTTTTAAAAGCTTTATATATACACACTTATGCGTTGATAATAATGTAAATTTAGGGGGAAATGGACAGTTCTTTTACTTAAAATCTATAGTATAATAAACCTTAACTTTACAAAATCTTAAAGCAATTTTCTATCATGGTTTTAAGTTTATTTTAGTATTGTATTTTTCTCAGTTTTTTTTATCATTTTTTATGTTTTTATAGCATTTTTATCATGGTTTTAAGTTTATTTTTTATTAGGGTTAAATTTGACACCGTCAAAATTAATTAAGATGACGCTTTTTTGGTTATCATGATGATCACTTCATCTGTATTTTTATGTTGTTTGTTGATGATTTTACCTTTCATCGTCAGTTTTTTGTGATGTTTGTATTTATCTTTTGTTTTAAATCTTTAGGTTGGGTTTTTTTTATATTTTTCTTGTATGGTCATGTTATGATTTCGATACTTTAGTTTTTATTTCAATAGTTATAGGAATATGCCAGGTTAAGTGTTTTTGTTTACTGTTGTAACCCATTTTTGTCCGGGTTAGACCCGAAATAAGCCCAATATCCCTACCTATTAAAAAGCCCTTTATCCAGTCCAAGCTACCGTATTTGCAGACTCGAAAAGCAGGAAAGAAGACGTTATCACCCTAAATTTTTTTATCTGTAAAATCAATGTATTCACTCTTTTTTTAAGTATTTAATACCCTAAATTTTTTGTATAGAAGAGCTTTTATAGAATGAAATTAAAAAAAGTAAAAAAAATAAAAAAAAAAGATAAAGGAGTGGATGCCTTGCATCCACGTCACCCACCCCAACCCCACCTTTGCCTATATAAAGGGGTGGGGGGAACCCAACCAAGACACACAAACAATTTCAAAGGCCAAAAACAAATTGGCCACAAGCCAATTTTTGGCAATTCGGCACCCAAAGTGTGGGAGCCTTGGCCGGCTGAGAGGCTGGCAGGGTAGGGGACAGTGCCCTCGGCCCTAGTTGGTTCGATTTAATATTTGATCGGGTTTTTTTGTGGTTCGATCTAGTTAATTTTTTAGGTTATGTCGATGTGGCATCGAGATCTTAGTGGGGGTAGATTGAGTTTTTCATTCGAGCTTTTAGTGGGGTAAAATTCGGTCTTTATTTTTGTATTTATTTATATAATAATATATAATTCTGTTGATTATGTTTTCATATTGGTATTTTTTACTTTTAATTTTTGCATCATTTTTTTATTTTCTTTAATTTCAGTTTTTTTCGTATTCGATGTATTTTATTTTATTTGTGTATTTTTTATATGGTATTGTTATGTATATTATATGTAATGTGTAATATATTATATTTTATAATATGTATATAGTATAATATTTACTTTATATAGTATTTGTATAATATGTATATTTATATATAAGATATGTATAAAATATTATTTATGTATTATGTTTATTAAGATATATTATATAGTATTTTATTTGTTTTTATTTTATTACTTTACATTATTTATATTAACTTTATGTTATTTATAATTTTACATAAATATGTATATAGTATTTTGCCTCATTGTTTCGATATTTCTATTAGGAGTGTCATCCCGGCCGTCTGGGTGTCATCTCCTTTGAATGTCGTGAATATCAAGGCAGATTTAAACTGTTGTGCATGCATGCATCTTGAAAATTAATTATTAAATTAAATCAAATTTTCATTTTCCTTAATAAAAATAATGCGAACTTTCAGGTACTAATTTGGGCGTAGTGGGGGTGCTAATCCTTCCCCACTCGTAACCAACTCCCGAACCCATCTCTGGTTGACATTTCGGTGTCCGGTCTACCTTATCCAAATGACCAGTGACAACTTCATTTTTACCATTTTTTATGACACGTGGCTTCCCATCTCAAAAGAACAGGCTTCCAAAGAAAACGCACGGATGAAAAAGGTCACTACAGCACGGCGACTCCGCTGGAGACATTATTTTTGTTTTCAAAAACAAAAAGAATGAGTTAGGTCTTAGTTGGGTTCGCATTGTAATTATTAAGGAAAATTTAAGTTTGATTTAATTTAATTTTAATTTATAATTTGATATAAACTGTCATCATATATTAGCTTTAGAACCCTTAAATAGGATGGAGTACTTTGCTCCATGAGGTTTTCACCTCCGTATAGTGTTGTATCTCGCTTCCAGAGTACTAGTCTTTATATTTCGTGGGGTTTTCACCCCCGTAAGGTATAAGGTTCATATTCCCCTGAATCGATATTTTCGCGACAGTTCGGGTACCCTTACTCTATAACCAAACCACATATAATGAGCCATAGTATCCCACCCTTTGATCACTCCGGTACTCTGCCCATTTAGGAATGACCCCTTTTTAGGTTTTGCTTTGTTATTTATATTATTTGTAAATTTTAATTGCTTACCCTTTTTCAGCATTTCATTCATTTCATTTATCTGACTATTCTATTACACTGACATGTTTTCTCTGTTGTTCTTTTCTTCTTTTTTTTCACATTCGCATTGCATATCATATCATACCATAAGTGTTGATTTGAGAATAATCCAATTTAGAGGGTGTACCCAGATAGGAGAGAAGTCTGTGATACAAGAGCGATAATGCAAACAGTATCGGATTAGGGCGAATGAAGACCAACAAAAAAGATGACTTAATTGCGAGATACAAAGTGAACAAAGAGAAATGCAACTTAGGCATGCTATTCGAGACGCGACTCATTTACATCCAGGTCTACCAAAGAAGAGACTTTCACTTACATTCTTCATGCATAGGCTAGCCATCTATCCAAAAATTGAAGCTTGTAGATTACGCTGTCATAGGACTTTAAACAGTGGAAGAAGAAAATAACGAGACAGTCCCTCAAACCGAGGATGATGCTAAGACCTAGAGTGGGAATCGTACTATCAAGACAAGAAGCTACCCATTATCTGTAGTTCGTTTCAGCTTCTTGATAGACATCTTCTCCTAGCGGAAGCCTTTCTAAGGATTACTTGCGAATCAACACTTCGGTTCCATTCATTTTGGCATGACATTTAAATATTTAGTTGTACATTATAATTTGCATGCATTATTGTGTAATATATCATGGCAGAAAGTTTAATCTCAAATCACAATCATTACACATCGATACGGCACCTGCCTGCAAACAAAAAAATAGAAAACCGAGTGACTGAACCATAGCAAGACCAAGAACTCGATCATACCAACATAGAGCCAGGGGCATCCCTTTGAGGGGCAAAAGGAAAAACCATTCACACATCAAGTGCATTTGTCATACCCATACAAGTTTTCATACATTTAGGCTATAGACAAGCATTTAGGCATAAAGTCATATGCATCATGACATTTGTTGGAACATATAACAGGTACATGAAGAAGATCATAGGACCCCAATCACCAGGCAGCGACGTGATGATCGACCTCTATCCCCAAAGAAGGACAAATATGCAGAAAATCTCAAAACATCCAGACAACAACGACAAAATTTTGAACCATTACTAATTGATGTTTATTGTTCTTTGTGCTTAGGTCATGACTTCCAGCCATCATTATTGCAAAGAGAAGGGATCGGCATGTGAATATTTTTATGTCTGATCCAACTTTATCTAGTCCAAGCTGCCGTATTTGCAGACTCGAAAAGCATAAAAGAATACGTTATCACCCGAAAATTTTCGATATGTAAAATCAATGTATTCACTCTCTTTTTTAGGTATTTAATACCTCAAATTTTTTGTATATGAGAGTTTTTATCGAATGAAATTAAAAAAAAAGTAAAAAAAAATAAAGGAGTGGATGCCTTGCATCCACGTCACCCACCCCACATTTGCCTATATAAAGGGGTGGGGGGAACCGAACCAAGACACACAAACAATTTCAACACAAATTGAAGGTCAAAAACAAATTTGTCACAAGCCAATTTTTGGCAATTCGACACCCAAAGTGTGGGAGCCATGGCCGGCCGAGAGGCTGGCCAAGGGTAGGGGACAGTGCACTCGGCCCCAGTTGGTTCGATTCAACATTCGATCGGGGTCTCTTTCGTGGTCCGATCTAGTTAATTTTTTAGGCCATGTCGACGTGGCATCGAGATCTTGGTGGGGGCGGGTCAAGTTTTTCATTCGAGCTCTTAGTGGGGTAAAATTCGGTCCTTATTTTTGTATTTATTTATATAATAATATATAATTCTGTTGATTATGTTTTCATATTGGTATGTTTTTTTTTTACTTTTAACTTTTGCATCATTTTTTTATTTTCTTTAATTTCAGTTTTTTTCCATATTCGATGTATTTTATTTATTTGTGTATTTTTTATATGGTATTGTTATGTATATTATATGTAATGTGTAATATATTATATTTATAATATGTATATAGTATAATATTTACTTTATATAGTATTTGTATAATATGTATATTTATATATAAGATATGTATAAAATATTATTTATGTATTTATGTTTATTAAGATATATTATATATTATATAGTATTTTATTTGTTTTTATTTTATTTTATTACTTTACATTATTTATATTAACTTTATGTTATTTATAATTTTACATAACTATCGCATATAGTATTTTGCCCTATTGTTATGATATTTCTATTAGGAGTGTCATCCCGGCCATCCGGGTGTCATCTCCTTTGAATGTCGTGAATATCAAGGTAGATTCAAACTGTTGTGAATGCATGGATCTTGAAAATTAATTATTAAATTAAATTGAATTTTCATTTTCATTTTCCTTAATAAAAATAATGCGAACCTTTAGGTACCAATTTTGGGCGTAGTGGGGGTGTTAATCCTTCCCCACTCGTAACCAACTCCCGAACCTATCTCTGGTTGACATTTCGGTGTCCGGTCTACCTTATCCAAATGACCGGTGGCGACTTCATTTTTACTATTTTTTATAACACGTGGCTTCCCATCTCAAAAGAACGAGCTTCCAAAGAAAAGGCCCGGACGAAAAAGATCGCTATATTTACTAGATTCAGTGGTGAATTTTGGATATATACAAGATGAGCGACCGCACATGACCCTCAAGAAAAGAGGGTCCCAAATGAGTTGAATTAAATATTTATAGGGGAAAACAAAAAATTTTGATTTAATAAATTACAAGAAAAAATAAATAAAAATTAATTTTAAAGAGGGCCCATAATATATTTTTTACTAAAACAATTTTAAAAAAACCTTATATATATTTGTGATTATAAATCAAATGGTCTCGTTTTAATAAACTGCACAACCCCATAAATCAAAATCTTATCATGGTTTACTAAATCAAAATCTTAAAGCATTTTTTATCATGGTTTTAAGTTTATTTTTGTATTGTATTTTTATCAGTTTTTATCATATTTTATGTTTTTATAGCATTTTTTTATCATGGTTTTAAGTTTATTTTTTATTAGGGTTGAATTTAACACCGTCAAGACTAACAAAGATGATGCTCTTTTAGTTATCATGATGATCACTTCATTTGTATTTTTATGTTATTTGTTGATGGTTTTACCTTTCATCATGATGTTTGTATCTATCTTTTGTTTTAAGTCTTTATGTTGGGTTTTTATATTTTCCTTGTATGGTCATGTTATGATCTCAATACGTTAGTTTTTGTTTCAATTGTTATAGGAATATGCCAGATTAAGTGTTTTTGTTTATTAGATTCAGTGGGGGATTTTGGACATGTACGAAATGAGCGACCGCACAGGGCCCCAAGAAAAGAGGGGTTCTAAATGAGTTGAGTTAAATATTTATAGGAGAAAACAAAAGATTTTAGTTTAATAAATTATAAGAAAAATTAAATAAAAATATGACCCATAATATATTTTTACTAAAACAAATTTTTTTTTTTTAAAAAAACCTTATATATATTTGGAATTATAAATCAAATGGTATCGTTTTAATAAATTGTACAGGACCCTGTAAACCTTTAAACCACATGTCTAGATTGTAAACTTTTATTGTAATTTTGGATATATTTCCGTTCAATAAAATTAGCGGATTTTAATTATTTTTTTTAGAGAATCAAAATGCAATACGTAATGTTTAATGACACAATAACAAATTGCATTATTTTCACAAGGCTTAATGCACCCCCTAAATTTTACCTATTTTCTCAACTTGCCTCTTAAAGTATTTTTTGATCTTTTTTGCCCCCTAAATTTTATGTCGTTACCCATATAACCCAAAATAGATGCCGTTTAAAAAAATTTAATAACGAATAAGAACACGCCACATCATTATTATTTTATTATTTTCAGTATTTTTTTATAATGATTTCAAAATTAATTAAAAATAAAAATAAAAATAATTAAAAATGGTAAACTAAGTAAATCCTTAAAACTACCCATTTACCATCTTCCCAAAAGTTCTCGATAGAGAAGAAGGAAGAAAAACCCAGGGTTCCTAATCAATCAATTCCTTTCCTTTGATTTCTTTTTGGGTTTGATTTGTTATGTGAACGAATTGAGTTCGTCTTTCAACCATGTCTACTGGAAGTTCAAAATCACGTTTCAATTCCTTTTCACTTCACTAAGCAAATCCAAGAAATCAATTAAACATCAACGAAATTCACTTCACTTGTAACTTACTTTTCCTTCTTTTTCACGATTTAAGGTTCCTGCGCCACTGATTTCAATCGTTGTTTGCGTCAGTTTCGTTCAGATGAAAGAAGAAAACTAAACAAACCCTAAAAATACTGAATAAACGAACCCCAAACGAAGCCTAAAACAACATATTAAACAAACCCTAAATCGATTCAAGCCCTAAATCCCATTCGTCAATATTGTTCAGATGAAAGAAGAAATCTGATTTAGGTTTTAAAATGATTTTGCATTTAGGGTAAATGGGTAGTTTTAGGGATTTACTTAGTTTACCGTTTTTAATCATATTTTATTATTATTATTTCTTTATTTTTAATTAATTTCAAAATTATTATAAAAAATACTGAAAATAATAAAACAATAATGACATGACATGTTCTTATTGGTTATTAATTTTTTAAATGGCGTTTGTTTTTGGGGTTATATGGATAGCGACGTAAATTTAAGGGGCAAAAGATATTAAAAATACTTTAGGGGGCAAGTTGAGAAAACAAGTGAAGTTTAAGGGGAAAGTGCATTAAGCCTTTCACAGTAAAAAACTTATACATTAACTTTTCAAGTTTTATCCATAATCTAATGGTCCATGCACTAACTTATCATGTTGATATGATTTTTTTTGAACAAATGTTGATATGATTTTTATATTAAAAATGATTTTAAGAAACATATACATCATTATTTTAATTGAAATCATTAATAATGTTAACTATTTAGAGTAGTTGTAATTTGTAAAGTATAGGATGGTCGAATTATTTCAACTTAAAGTTTAGGGACTAAATTTCTGATTTAAACATATTATAAGGACCAAAATCAAAATTTGGCGCAGTTAAAACTGCAGTCCCAATTATGAGCCTGGCGACGAGAGAAGAACTAGGTTCTGTTTGATTTCTGAAATCATTTTCTATTTTTATTTTTAAAAAATAATTTTCATTTTTTATTTATAAAAACTAAAACTCATGTTTGATAAATAAAAATAAAAATTTATTTCTAATCTTGAAGATACGAAAACATGTTTGACTATCTATTTTTTACAAGTTTTAATTATAATCATAATCTTATCTAGAGGGGAGGAGAAGACAAATTTTAGAAGAAGAAAATGGATACTTCTAATGGGTCTAAAACTTATTATCTAAGGGAACAAAGATAAGTAACTTGACAAACCAGTCAAATGCATTTACTCTGATTATTTATTTTTGTATAACAGAAATGTGATGAATAAAATAATAAAAGCTTACATTTATATGAAAATGAACAAACCATAGAATTAACATATATATATATATATATAATTGCACCAAGCGGCAAGTGACCTTAAATTATAACTCTCGTTTTAAATTGGTTCCTAAACTTTTGAATGTTTCAATTCCATCCTAAACCATGACCCCCATTTTTAAATTGATCTCCCAAACTTTTGAAAGTTTCAATTTTATCATCAAATTATCGTTTATGTTGCATCATATTATTACACAATACACATAAAATGTTTACATGACAATTAACAATTTTTATAACGATTTTATTAACATAGGATATGATTAGCAAATGTTGATAATTTTGGGATGGAATTATAACCTTCAAAAGTTTAGGGACCGATTTAGAATGAGAGCCATAGTTTGGGATGAATTTAGAATGCTCAAAAGTTTGAGGACCAGTTTAGAATGAAAATTATAGGTTGGAGATGAAATTGAAATATTCAAAAATTTAGAGATCAATTCAAAATAAGAGTCATAACTTGAGAACGTGTGGTGTAATTAATTATATATACAATTATTAGAAACGAATATTTTTGTGTTTACATGAATTTGAATGTGTCATTTCACTTGGTTAAAAATCATTGTTTCAACTTTTTAAATTTCACAAAACATTTTTTTAGTGAAATCAATAAAAATATTTTTTTATTTTCAAAATTTTACATGTTTCATTTTTTTTAAAATTTTAACCAAATATATTTTATTCAATATTTTTAATTTTCAAGGTAATGAATAAACAAAAATGACTTGTATTTTTAAAAACAAACAAATTCTAACTTTTGGAGAAAAAATCATTTGTTAAAGTTCGCATTTTACCTTAATGTTATAATTACATTAAAAATATAATTTTTATCTCTTTTAATGAGATTATGAGAGCATCTACAGTGAAGATATTACTCATCTGCGAGAAATACTTTGGTTTTAACAAAATAAATATTTGTAGACCGAATATAATTCAGTTAAATTTGTTGTTGGTACAATATACATGACGATGTAAGATTGAGCATGAATAAGTGCTTAATATTAGGGGTATTTATCGAGTGAGTCGATCGCAAGTTGAGTAGTGCTCGACTTGTACTTATTAAAAAATCTCGTTGCTCGACTCGACTCGTTTCTCATTAAGCTCGATAAAATTTTGCTTGACTAGTGCTCGTTAAAAAATCTCGTTGCGAGACTCAACTTGGTGCTCGTTAAGCTCGCTCTCGCTAAATTTTTTACCTTATTTTTTAAATATAGGTAAAATTTAGTGATACTATTAGAGATTAATATAAACATAGAAATTCAAAGGGGAAACGTGAGGTATGCGGAGATAAATAAATGAACCTGTCATGATCGAGTTAGAGATGAAGTTGATATTAGAGTGTGAGACTCTTTTTAGTTTCTCAACAATCTTCGATGAACAATAAATGAGATAATGTCTTAGGAATTTAAGGTTTTAACTTTCAATCATATTTTTTTATACGGGAAGTGGAAACTAAAGACTTTCCCTTTTCTACTCTTATACATAATGTAATAATAAAAGAAAAATAAAAGACTCTAATAAAAAGGATAAACTACACATATGACCACTTAACTTGTTGGGTCACGTCGGTACACCTCAAGGCGCAAACGAAAAAAATATCCGACGATCACCGCCAAAGATCCATGTACGAGAAACGAATCAGGGTGAATAAGGGTGAAGAATTACCTATTTAAAAGTTGGAATTCTGAATTTAGAGAAGATAGATATCCAATCACGATTCCACAATGTCGATTCCTCAGCCGTAACGATAACACTCCGACCTCTACTTAGTTCACCCTGTTGAAATGAGCATATAAAACTCTTTAAACTATTTAGAGGGTTTTTCCAAAAAAACATTAATGACTGCTAGATCTCTCATGCCTTTATATAGCCTTTGTAATGTTAATTCAACTCATATTAGGATTTCAATATATATATTTTTTAATATATATAATTCTAATTTAACTTTAATTAGGATTTTAATATATATATATATATATATATATTAAATATATATAATCTCAATTCAATATTTCAATATATATATAATCCCAATTCAACTTTAATAAGGATTTCAATATATATATTGATTTAAATCAAATTATATTATTTATATATTAAAAGAGTCATAATTATAATAATTATTTTCTTTTGATATTTATCCAATAGTTAATTATATATATATATATCAAATATATATTAATTTAACTAAATTTGTGTACAACAAATTTATACATATATAATTCGTTTAATATATGCTTATTTCAACTGTGGATGTGACACTGTATGTTCATGTAACGTTAGTAGTAAATATTAAAACATTTCTAATTTTACAAACAATGCGTGACATTTAGCAATATGTAATTGTCACCTAAGTTACAAGAAATCATGATTCGACATAGCCTCTTCGTGATTAACTCTTTTTATGTATTACATCCTTTTGTCCTTTATATCTAGACTGGACACAAGTCATGGAATAGTCACTATTGTATAGTCCATCTAATATTTCTTAAATCTTGAGTATACTATTATAAACAAATAACTATGATATATCATATCAACTTATTCGAGCATGGCCATGCATTTCTAGTCTCACTCAATCAAGTGGCCTACGATATTGCTCCTATTATGTAGGATGGACAAATCCTATCTTGATCAACCATATCCCACTATATAGATTATGACATATCTAATATCAGTTTTTATAGTGTAGTCAGTTACAACACACGTTTGAATATATCAAAGTATGTAACGACCTAATTCTCGGGTTAGTAAATCGGGTCTCAAGCCCGAGTTATGGGGCTTTATTTTGGAAGACTTAGTTAAGGACTTTTATGTTGGGCCTATTATTTTGGAGAAGAGAGTTTAAATTTTAAATAGGGTTGTTGGTGAAAAAAAGAGGGAGAAAGATATTATGAGGAGAGAGGAGAAAGAAAAAAAAGAGAAAAATGGATAGTGGGAGAGAGAAGAAGAAATGAGATAAAGTAAGAGGGAGAGTTTTAATCTCCCATCTATGGAGATCAGGCTGTCCGTTGTCAACACCTCCATTGCCATTGTATTTATTTCATTGAGACGAGTTCGTCAATACCAGCGCTGTCGTCATAGGAGCTGCTGTCGGAGGATGTGAGAGAATAAAAGTTTTAGGTTGTTGAGTTGAGGGGCTTAAAGTGATCAAAACAAAAAAACAGAAGCCACCATCGGAATCACCAGCTCGAGGATATTCTGTTGGTAAAATTTGGTCATCGTCCACCGTCGGAGGCTGCCACACGCGCCACCACACGCCGCCCCTGTGCATGGGTGACGTTCAGTTGCGTGGGCATCTATATCAGCTCGAGCCATTAGGCCAATCAGTCGATCGGGCCTGTTAAGCCGACCTAAGCTAAGCCTCAAGTCCAGCTGTAGTCGAGATGTAAGTCGCGTCGCTAGCCGATGTTAACTGTCGCCACCACCGTTGACCATTGACTGCATTGTCTTTTTTTGAGGGACCCTACCCAGGGATTTCTCGATGTTTTGAGTCTATTGACGTTGTCTATTTCACCAAATTTGAACCCGATAAGATATTTTTTCGCGTTTGACCTTGTGGATTAGTTAGTGAATATGGTTAAGTAATAATTATGGTATTCGTATATTTATGAGGATCGTTCGAGATTGAATATCGGATCAAATAAAATATTTAGGAAGCTCAATGAGGCTTTTAGTGGTACCGTCTTAAGGTTAGTACACCTTGAACTCCTATTGCTTCATGAGCATCATAAATGTGGTTGCTTGCATGTTAGTATCTGCAAATTAGTATACGATAAATAAGCATGTGTTTAGACCGATATTACGAGACTTGGTAGTTATTGAGATGCCTGAAGAGCTTGAGAATATTCGAGTCTATTATAAGCTTTAAAGACTGTGTAGGGTCGTTCGAATGTTCGTATGTTATTTGATTGGCTGATTTGCTTATTGTGCTGCTTGAGATATGAATTGGCATGCTCGATGGAAATTGTACTTAATGGACTGATAATTGGTAATATTTGAATAAATGATTATGAAGCCAGCAATTAATATTAATTGATCGAATACAATAGTAAACAAAACTTAATGACTTTCATAAGCTTTAGGGATTGAATAAAGTATTGTAAAATCGTAATTCAAGAAAATGGTGCGAACACGTGAATGGGGTATCGATATGAGTTTTGGCCATACCGGTACGTGATTGGGACTGTATCGGTAGGGGTCGACTCGTACCGGTACTTGTAAAAATCTAGAATTTCTAGTTAGCTGTTTCAGTATTGATACGCGTGTGAGTACCGATACCCTAGAAATCGTATTGGTACTCGTGTTCGTGTATCGATACTCGATACGCTAAATAATTAATAAATGTAAATTAAGGGTGGAAATTGATGTGCATGTTATTAATTGAATTATGCCTTGATAAATGAGATAACGAGGATTAATGGAGGCAATAAATGAAACGAATTATATACTTTTCCATAATGTATTAACAACTAGGTAATGTAAAATAAATAATATGTTGATGATTAGCAACAATATGGGGATCTTCGGGATCACGTTGCTTGTATGCCGGGTAGGCATTTGATGGGTTGAGTCTTCTTGATTGATGGGAATTGAATACTTAGTGAAAGAGTGTTGCAACACCATAGTTAGAAATACCAAATGGAGGTTATCAATGCTACGTGACTCGGGCCTCATTCGAAGATACTTGATAAGGGATTCTGAGTAAGGGTGTATGTTTCGATGCTAGGTGAGCCGTCCTCACCCAGAGTATAGATGCTCGAGGGAGATTTCGAGCAAGGATGTATGTTTCGATGCTACGTGACCCAGCCTCACTCCAGAGTTGTTGTTGTTGATATGTGATTTTGCCTAGATGATCTGTTGAGATCCTAGGCTTGGTTGGGCCTTGTGGGCCATGTATGATGTTTTGCTATGGTGAGAGCATGCATTTAAGCAACTAGTGGTAGCGTTGCGTATTTATTTATCTTTCATTATTGCTTGTACTAGCTTGCATGCTTATGTTTATGATTAGCATGAAGTATAGTAGAGTAAATGTGTACTAGTGAACTTTGTAAGCTCATCGCTCGAAATCGTTATTTTCGTGCGTAGGTTGATCGTCGGATCGTGGGATCGAGGAGCACTATCAATACTGAATTCCAACAAAGTGATGATCTCCAGAGTACAGTACTTGTGTTATTAGTGGGCTATGTATTCATAGAACCTTACGTGTTGGAGTTTGTAATTCTTATTTTGAAACTGTATTAATCAAATCGAATGTCTAAATGTTTTTAAATTAAATTAGAGCTCCTTGTAATGATTTATTCATTTATTTATATTTCCAAGTGTTGGATTTTAATGTTTTGGAAAATATTTTATTGGGCTAAACCGAGTTGAGAAATTTTATGGGTTTTGAGGCCCAAATATGACATCCGGGTTGAGGGTGTTACAAAGTATGTCACTCACGATGTTGAAATAATGATGATCTCAAATATGAGGATCATACATATAGTTATCATTATGAGCAATGTTGTGACTGTCACATAATAATCTAAGAAACATGCTCATAACGGGTCGATCCAGATTGTTGTTTTTTAACACATACTTATGTATTGATTTTGACATCTCCATGTCAACACCAACGCTTTGTCATCAATCAACTTCATATTAGTCTTAATGCATTATTGTTGTTTATGCCCACAATAATACTTGACTAAGGATTTTTTAAAAATAACTATATTATTCTAAGGACTTTATTATAATTCAGTTTATTTATGCACGCAAAATAGTAACTGCAAATAATAATTGCAATGCCTTATTAACAAACAAGGTAAAAACAAATGTCATTTACAATCATTTTATGATTGGTCTTTGGACATACTCTAACATAACTATGAGGGATGATGTCAATTTGACCACTATATTTTCAATTTTGGCAATCACACCACGTAGCTATTTAAGTGGTTCCAATCAAGACACCCACCGTTAAAACCTAACGGGGAGGCTGTTAAATAAAACCTGTATAATTACACATTTGGTCCCTGTCAACCTCTCCGTTATTAAATTAAATTAAATTAAATTTTTATTAAATTAAAATTAGGACCAAATTGATAGATTATGTAAATAACGGGGACCAAATGTGTAATTATACCGGTTTTATTTAACAATCATGACAGCCTCTCCGTTAGGTTTTAACGGTGGGTGGATTGATTGAAATCACTTAAATAGTTACATGGTATAATTGCCAAAATTGAAAGTATAGTGGTCAAATTGACATCAACCCCATAATTAAGTGACAATCTTTATAGTTTACCCTAATAAAAAAAGGAAAGACTCATTATTATAATTTAATTTCTTATTAATTCAAATTAACTTTTTTAATTATCGGGAATACAAATCGTTTTGGAAATTTAAAACCAAAATTTTATGGGTAAATTACCTAGCAATTCACAGATTTTTTTATAGAGTTTTCGACTAGTATACTTCTTGGAACATAATTTTTAAGGTGGCTACCAAAAAATCATAAAATTATTTACATAAAAATAACGAACTGTTTACGAACTTATTGAGTTGAATTAGACCTTACTCGACTTGACTCGCTAAGATCTCGAGTCGAGTCAACTCAAATCAAGCGTTAATTAAATTTTGACCGAGTAAAATTTAAATTATTTGCCAGCTGCTCAACTCAATAAGTTCTTTTACTCAATATCCTCGGTTTATGAATAGACGTTAAAAAATATATTTTACATAGCTAATAGATTGACGCCAAGCGGTATCGTCATCAGAATAAAATAGGAACATCCGCATTTGATTGCCCGCCCTCCAGACAATATTATCCACGTAGGATAAAATTGAATTACTGTCCTAAAATATCTCACGTTTGTCTCGAGATCTCATTTATTTTACAAAAAATAAAAAATAACCTTAAAAAATAAATCGAGTTAAAATTTTCATTTTTCACCTACCTAAACACAATCACCATCCGAAAACGAACTCAAAATACATCCACTAAAGAAAAAGGTCAAGAATCATAAGGTAAGCAATCCCCACTCGTCTTTTACTAGTTCTCCTTCCCATTTTCAACCTCCTGGAAATTAAGAATTATCTGATTTAATCTGTGATTCCATTTCTCGTTTCATGTATAAAGACCCGATATTTATTGTTATTGATCATTTTTTCTAGGTGGGGATTTTACGTTTTTATGTTCGATTTCTTCTTCTTTTGGTTGGGTAATAGAATCCATTCACATTGATTTCTGAGATCAAGTTTACTGGAAACTGAATCATGGGTTTTTTTTTTGAAGGCTTGATCTAGAAAAAAAGTTTCTGTTGTCGCCACATTTTTTGGGTTATTTTTAGCAGAATTCAATCACATTGGTTAGAGGAGAAGTTTTTCTCCTTTTAATCTGGCATTAAGTTTGTGTATTTTCAGGGTTAGTGATTTTTAGACTCAGGAAATGGAAAATTGGGTGATTGGTTTTTATTTACACAATCTGAAGTTCTTAAGTGCATATATGAAAAAAGTTGTTGTAATCTCTTTCTAAAGTGTTTTGAGAAAGAATTTTCTTACTTTTTATTTTCTCAGTCTGTAACAGAAGTCAATCACCCTGGTTTTCAGGAACAGATTGGAAATGGAAGAGCTCCGGAGAACTGTGTTATTGGTAATATTTTGATTTATCAGCCAATTTTTCATGGTATTCTTTGTCTAAACTAGTGAATTGGGTGGTTGGCTTTGCTTCCAAATTTCATAGTAAGAAAAACATTCTTCCTTGTATCATATCTTGGAAGGAGAATACCGAGGGTGGTTGAGTGAATGAGACGGTAAAAGGAAATGAGTGAGGTACTTGGGGTTGGATTTATGATACAATGACTGGCGGGTCATTGGGTCCCCATACATGGAATAATGGATCATTACCGAACATCAATGGTGTTATTGCTGGGGGTGGACAATTATTGCACTCTAAAACTTTGGTCAATGTACGAAAGAATTCAACCAAAGTGCTTTCCGTTTCCGGTATCAGGGAAAAGGAGAGGTCTCTCCCCTCTGTTTGGTGCCGGTGTCTAGGTTGTCGGAACGTTTCCATGCTGCTTTTGGTTACCTTTGCCCTTCTGGTCTTTGTCTTGGGTTCTTTTGTGGTGAACAAAGGTTTGTCCCTTTTGCTTTTATTCTTGGATCTTGATTGGTAGAGCATTAAATTTTATTCTATACGTAAAATAGGCACCAGATGACAATTTCTTTTCTAGTTGGTCCTTAGTGGCTCACTTTAACATAAATACTGCGACTTTTATTTCTCAACATGATAATTGATTGAAGTGATACTTATTCATATTTTCTGGTTTGCGTTTTGTATGATTAATGAACCAGAAAGCATTAGTCCTAATGTTGATCAACAGATTGGAACTCTAAGCATGGTTCTTCCTTATGTGAATGGTACCCCAAGCAATCCAGAAGCTTCATTGATCGAAAAGAAGGATAAGCAGAAAGATGAAAATTATCTTGTAGCAAACATTCTGAAAGTAGGTGATGGAAATGGATTTCAAATTACTGGTTCTAAAGGTGAAAGTGTTTTGCCATCAAACCATCCATGTGCGAAGTTCACATTTCCTCCTCCGCCTCCACCTACTCTTAGACGGATTGGACCTCGGCGTAAGTCCGGGTTCATTCTGCTTGTTCTCATTATCACAGTTGCATTAACTAGTGGAACATGGCCTTTAATGTAAATTCTATTAATGCTTTTTATACAGATGCATTAAAAGCAGTAGTATGTGACAGAAGGAAACATATTTGTCAACAATACCAGAAATCCATTGTATTTTTATTTATGCAATTTTTCTTTTTAAATCACAATTACACTTGCACAGAAAAATTATTGATACAAGCATAATCATAAGAATGAAATAACATTTTTTTATTTTGTCATCAATGCGTCAATATGTTCATCTGAGCATGTCTGTCTTATTTTGCTGCCGATTTGATTCTTGCTCGTCCCTTTTTCAGCATGTCCAGTATGTTACCTCCCTGTGGATCAGGCCATGGCTAGCATGCCAAGCTCCCCATCAGCATCTCCAGTGCTACATGATTTGACATATGTTCATGATGAGAATCCAATCAAAATTGAACCACATCGGGGCTCTGACTTTGGTGGATATCCTTCCCTAAAGCAAAGAAATGATTCTTTTGATATAAAAGAGTCAATGACAGTCCATTGTGGGTGGGTTTTCTCCCCTCATTTTTATTATATCATACTCATTGCAGACATTTCAGGTTGAAATTTGTGTGGTTCCTACTGTTTATATGGTGCATGTTAATGATTCAATTAATTATTTGTCTCCATAAATAAGCCTTACCCTCTAGTTTCTTTTTGAGATTATGATTTGTAAACTATCTCTGTCAGATTTGTTAAGGGAAGTAAGCCTGGTCAGCAGACTGGTTTCGACTTTGATGAATCTGACCTTACAGAGCTGCAGCAGTTCCATGATATCATTGTTGCATCGGCCATATTTGGTACTGCTAGGTGTCCAAGCTTCCACAAGAGCTTCTTACTTCTATTAATGGTTGATCTTCATCTTGCTTTATTTATTTTTCCCCAGGGAACTATGATGTAATACAACAGCCCAGGAACATTAGTAAAGAGGCAAAGAAAAATATTCCTTTCTACATGTTTATTGATGAAGAAACTGAAGCATATCTTAGGAACAAAAGTATTTTGGACAGTGGTAAAAGGGTAGGACTGTGGAGAATTGTTGTTGTTCACAATGTTCCTTACAGTGATGCAAGACGCAATGGGAAGGTTAGCATACTTTGGTTTGATTAATTTGCACTTTTATACGTACACACACATATATATATAGAGAGAGAGATTATATTAATTTTTTTATCACACTTGGACTTATGGCAATCTGATTCACATTTGAGCATTTGCCAGATCCTTGAATTTTAGATTAGTTATTTCATTCTTTTTGTGATATAAACGATATTAAACTCTGAACACATATGCAAGAAAGAAAGTGGGAATTGCTATTGCTTAGTTCATTAAATCATTGTGCCTTTCCAATATAACTGTACTGTTTCCTAGAATGCAAAGGCAGCTTTTGCGATTTGATTCATTGTTATTTTGCTCTAGGGCCTAGGCTGCTAGAAAGTTAATATTCAACACGTATTAGTGGATTACATTTTTGCAGTTTGCTGTTATCAAAGAGCATAACCGTGTTTTAGTATTGTCTGGTTATAATAGATAAACTGGAAGAAGCGCATGTCTTTAGGTCAAGAGATGTCTCATGGTTTTTGAAACTGGTACAAGCCAACCTATTTGATAGTTAGTTCCTTAAAGATTTTTAGCAACAATAGTGAACTTTTCATATGGTAGTTGATTTCACTGTCAAGTTTAGAGACTGCCAGTGTTTTCCCATAAAGCATTTCTGATGCTGCTGAACAAGGATGATAAGATAAGAGGTGGTGGAGGGGGATCTGGTTGTTGATTATCATTTTTGTCTCTCTATTTACTCTTCAAGTTGGACATAATTTATATACTCAAATTCGGAAAATAAGAGTGTAACAACTAGGCTGTTATTTGGTGAAATTTCAGGAATAGCTGGTGATTAATCCTTATCAGAAATTTCAGGGCTGCTGATTCTTTTTTACCTGGCATGTATTTATGGCAGGTCCCGAAGCTTTTATTACATAGAATCTTCCCCAATATTCGGTACTCTATATGGATTGATGGAAAGCTGCAGCTTGTTGTGGATCCTTACCAGATTCTTGAGAAGTACTCTCCATTTTATGACTCTATTTGTACGCCATTGGTTTTCAGGAGTTCTTAAATTTCTAGATGATGTGTTTTCTATCGCCATATGGACTGCACCTCTAAAGTTACAATGAAACATCAAGGAATATTGTCATTCAAGAATATCAACGTAATTATTGCTACATAGGCACTTAAGTTTGGCTGTTACTGTGGTTAATGTTCAATGTTAGTAGAATGAGAACATCTGGTAATGCAATCTCAAATTATGATATAAATCTTTGTAATGCACTGCGAACGGATAGTTCGCTTCATCTTTTATATGATTTTTAGTCTTCATTAACTCAAATGTTATGTGAATTATGTTCATGTATGCTTCCTGGTTGTTTTTATCTTTAAAAATTGTAAATGTTTGACATGCATGACTCCCCAAGACCTTCTTCTTGATTTGAAGTACGGAAAAGAGAAAAAGTTGTAACTTAGTTAAGACGGCCTCCCATTAGGCATCAGTGATTTGTACTGAGCATGCTTTAAGCTTTTTGCTTTAGATTCAAGGATATAACGGAATTCTGATTTGACCAGTATCTTATTTGGTCATTCTTCTCAGATTCTTGTGGCGCCAAAATGCTAATTTTGCAATCTCGAGACACTACAGACGATTTGATGTCTTTGTAGAGGCTGAAGCAAATAAAGCTGCTGGAAAATATGATAATTCCTCAATCGACGAGCAGGTGGATTTTTATAAAACAGAGGGTTTAACACCATATTCTGAGGCCAAGCTTCCTATAACCAGTGGTACGTATGGTATTTTAGGCAATTACAAAAGTGTACATGCGTTTTCCTTATATGCTATTTCAACCATTTTCTATTAAAAGGTGCGTGACTGGTTGTCTGCAGATGTTCCTGAAGGTTGTGTGCTCATAAAGGAACATATTCCGATCACTAATCTGTTTACCTGCCTGTGGTTCAATGAAGTTGATCGTTTTACATCCAGGGACCAGTTAAGCTTTGCGATTGTAAGAGATAAAATAATGGCAAAAGTTGATTGGAATATCAATATGTTCTTGGATTGTGAAAGACGCAATTTTGTCATTCAGGTATATATATTCAATCTTGTCATATAAACTTGGTGGGACTATGAATCTAGATCATAAAAGCTAAATATATTATTTTTCCATTTTTCCGAGAGCCTGTGCAAAAAGGAAGAACATGTCTCGATTGTGTTGCTATATATAGGCTTTTATTGATACATCCAATGTTTTTGATAAGTGCATGGATGGGGGCATTTGTAGTTCTGATAGGTGCATGTAACCTTCTTCAAATGATTTTTTATTAACAGGCATACCATAGAGAATTATTGGAGGCATTTGCTGCTGTGATCCGACACCCACCAGCTTTGCCCAATATACGTGGAAGAACTCCAGGGAAGAGGGTTACCAGACGTGGAAGGGATAGGAGATCCGGTTCGAGGCGTCGACGTAAGGATGCTGGTGCTGGTAATAGAGACATCAATTTGTTTTAAATACTGTCTAAGCCAATTTGAGGACAGAAATGTAGCCTTTTTTTATTTTTTATTTTAATTGTTTCTGATTGTCATCACGGAAGAAGACTAGTTAGATGATTCTAGGATCACATAAAGAGTAAATCGGCATGCATTTTTGTCGGAAATCTTGATATCTATTCTTTCATTGTTATACATCCTGAACGAGCTTCATACAAGCTGCTGTCAATTTCCTTGTACTTGTTTTCAGCCTTATTTGTCACATCTTTTGGTGAAAATCCTTGCAATACTAATCCATACTCCGTTTTCTGCCATTGGCATGGTCAAGTTCTGAACAACATTTCATTTTCCTCTCTTTTTTTTGGTATAAAGCTGGTTACAGCCCGAGAGTAGAGAAAAGAGTTGCCGACGTCGAGATTTGAACTCCAAATTTATTTTATGCCACCCCAACCAATTGGACAAAACCTTAGGTTCCAATATCATTCCCACTTTATCTTGCCTTGGATGTGTTCTATTTTGCTTTAAAACTTAATGGCATTGCAATATGTTTTGAGGAAGTGACTTAAAGAGTCTCCACAAGGCATATCTTTATAATCTCTGGCTCATGCCAACATTTTGATAGCCCATTTGTAGAGATTACTTTCGAAGTCAGACATAGAGTATTGCATCATTAAAGGACCGGAAATGAGAGAATTTGCCAAGTTCCAGGGCTAACATGGACAAAAAAAAGGATTAGATAAGCTCTTGGGGACATTGCTTTGGCACTCTCCTGGGTTTTCCTTTGGTTTATTCGTGGAGGAAAAATATGATTAGCTGGGCTGAAAAAAGAAATAGGATTTCAACAAATGACGCACACATTACTTGTTTGTTCATCATGGTGAGATTTTAGTCCAAACCGGTCAATTTTCATGGCATAGTATAGGGGTGTGTATTATTCTGTTTTAACCGAATTAACCGATCGAACCGAATTTTTTTATTAATCGGCCGGTTAAATTTAGGTAATATCGGTTAACGGTTAATTTTTTTTAAAACGTTTCAAGACCAGTGAGTTAACTGAATTATTATATAATAAATAGGCTTAAAGGTCAAATTGACCTTCAACGAAAAATCAAAAAACCAATTAAACCCTTATGAAAAAATTTCACCCAATTTATCCCCTCCGTTACGTTACCGTCAATACCCTCTAACGGTCAAAGATAGAAGGACATGTGGCACGCTCTGGACGTGCCACATCATCAAAATTGTTTTTTAATAAAAATTCTAAAAAATATACAAAATTAAAAAAAATTATAAAATTTAAAAATATTAATTTAATTTTTTTCTTATTTTCCTTTAATTTTTTTATAAAAACATAAAATAATATATTTCAAAAAAACCCAAAGTTTCATTTCTTTCAAAAAAGCCCCATAAATCCCTCAATCAAGCCTTAGCACCGATTCAAATATTGGGCATTTTGAAAATTTTGAGGATTTTGAGAATGTAGGGTCAGGGTTTGAGAACATAGGATGGGAAATTTAAATTGATTTGAGGATTTGGGAATGTAGGGTTAGTGTTTAGGGTTAGAGATTTGAATTTTGGGCATTTTGAAAAAAAATTGAAATTTTGGGGTTTATAATTAAAAATAATTTTAGAAAAAATATATAATTTTTAAATATTATTTCATTAGAAATATTTTTTTTTCATATTTTTAAATATTTTTATAATTTTAAATAATTTTTTTATAATTTTAAATAATTTTGAATTTTTAAATAATTATTTACGATTTTGATTATGTGGCACATCCAGATCGTGCCATGTGTCACCATCATAATAATTATTTTTGAGTTAATGGTCAACTGCAACGGTCAACGTTACGAAAGGGCTAAATTGACTGCAATTTAAATTTTGAGGACCTGATTAATCGTAATTTAAATTATGAGGGCTCAATTGGGTAAATTTTTTTATAAGGGCTTAATTAGATTTTTTATTTTTTGTTGAGGGCCAATTTGACCTTTAAGCCTATTAAATATTATGTATATATTTATATATATTAATATATTTATTTTTTGTCATTAAACTTTGTTATAAAATAATCATTAAATTTATTGAATTATTACAAAATGGTCATTAAACTTTTCAAAATTTATCAATAATTTATAACAAGCAATGAGTCAATGGCCATTTGTAGTAGTTCGATAGGTTTAATGATTGCTTTGTATCTTCTGAAAGTTTAATGACTAAAATGATCATTTTATCATAATTTAGTGACTATTTGTATAATTTACCCAAAATTTTATAATAAATTTCAGTCAATTTGAAAATCAATCAAATTAACTGAATTTTTCTAATTCGGTTAAAAATATAAAAAAATGTTTAATTAATTTTTCAAAAAAATTTGATTTAATTAATAAATTTTGAATAATTTAATTATGTCGGTTAATGGAACCTACCGAGTGCACACCCCTAACGTAATGTATTGAATGTGAAGCAATAAAATTGCATGCAATTCTTGCCTCAACGAACAATAAGAAATGATAAAGGAATGGACGGTGGATCAAGCTCTTCTTGTTGCCTCATCAATTAAGATTAATTTGTTTTGGTTGATGTGATTTTTTAAGAAATGATATTTCCTCGTGCTAATAATATTGTCCAATTTTTTATTTTATTATTTAATTTTTATTATTGATATAAAATTGTAAATATATATTTTAAAAATTTATTCAGCCCCTTCAAATTCTTAAACCAAAATATAATATATGTTTAAGCACATTAGAACTCACACCATTTAAATTATCGTAACAACAATAACCATGCTAATTGAACTAAAATAATAATTTCCAACTTAACTTTTTCTTTGGAATATTTTCAAACTTTTTTTTTAAAATTTAAACCCGAATAATATTGAAATTTGAAAAATCAAAAGGTCTGACCCGACCCGAATCTACGTGGTCATCTCTAAACCGTAAAACCGACCCCTCATTCTTCGTTATTTGTTACCTTTCCTTAAAACCTCTGAAAAAACCCGTCACCCGTTGCCGTCCCCGTTTGCTTAAAATTCAACGGTAAGCTCTTCCTTTCACCGTTATTTATCTATTTCTTGATTCAATAGTGGCATTTTGTCTTTGCAAAGTGTTAATTTGATTGATTCATGTGTTTTTTCTGTCTGGATTTTTGTTTTTCTGATGAATTATGACTGCTTCCCATATTTTCCTGATGGAAATTGGCTGGTTTTTTGGATTAAAATTTAGGGAGTATCAAGGTGAAAGTTGATCTTGATCTTACTGTCACATAACCCGAAAATTCAGTCAAATCTAAACCAGTTATGTTAAGGGTAGATGAAATAATTCGATGAATTCGTATTCATTTACTGTTTTAACCAATTTGTTTGAATAAACACCTAAATTGGCATTTTAAACATTCCAAACACTTTTTCCTGTTTTTTTTTTTCTGGAGTTATGATACCAATTACCAAGTATCATCTTCCTCTTCATTCGGCTTTCTGGTTTTCACTAGTTTTTTGCTTAAACTTACAGTTTCTTATTGAATTCAGTTGAAATCATACTAGATAGACTGATGGTCTGGTTGTTATACATTGCATTTGCTTTCTATTTTGATTAATTGGATGGTATGAAATGTATACATGCTGATATTGGTAGCTGAATGATCGAAAAGGAAACGTAATAGACATTATTTGTAGTTTTTTTGTTGTGACATGATTCATGTTATCATGGCCTATGTTGGTTTTCTTTTCTTTTTGTTTTTGATGAAATTAATTCATGGTGCTTGGTGACATTTTGTTTTTCTTATGTTTTTTTTTGTGATACGTTTTTCTCTTTCTCTATTTCCCTCACAGTATATTAACTTTACGTACTGCTGTGCGGAGACAATGGATGGGTTGCCAACACAAGATACGCCTGCATTAGCTTTGCCTCATTTGCGGCTAAACCGGGGATCAGCGACATCATCTGGTTCAGAATCAAAGCCAAAGAAGAAAATTTGTTGTGCTTGCCCCGAGACGAAGAAGCTCAGAGACGAATGCATTGTGGAGCATGGTGAAGAAGCTTGTGCAAAATGGATAGAGGCTCATCGTATATGCCTTCGTGCTGAGGGCTTCAATGTTTGAGATTGGTATTTGAAGTTTATAGAATGAAAACAATTTGAGGTACAAACTTTTAATTATAGGATTACTGAGATAATTTGACAAAAAGAATCTAGGAATAAAAAGAAAGGATAGCTTTTCTTTGCAATTGGAGTTGGAGTTGGACTTGGATGCATCTCAAGTCCCAACTGTTCATTTTTGTGTACTTGTCTTTTTTACGAGGTTTACCTCTATCAAATGGATTGGAACATCCACAATACTTCCATGAATAATGATATGGATTATGGACAGAGCGAGATTCTGTTTGCCGTGGTTCCTTCACCAATTCTTCCTCACTGCTTGTTTTATTGCATAACTTGTATTGGTAAAAGTTTTGAGGAAAGAAGATCATGCAATGTTATGAATATGCGAATAGGATCATGTCATAGAATGATTGACAGGAGTGATTATTAGGTAGAACCTTCCTACCACGTAGGACATGGTCCCTACCAATAATATTATGACACAAGCATTTTTTACATGTCAGCCACTATTTCATTCTAGTACCAAATCCGTCCAAACTAGAGCCTCCATTTGAGTCTGCACTTCTTTTTTGTTTCTGCAATTCTTCTTTTTCTTTGCAATTCCGTGCTTTTACTCGAAATTCTGGAAGTAAATAATGTTGAACAAGCAATATGTGGGTAAGCCTTTAAGCTTTAGTTTGAAGCAGTATGTGGGTAGTCTTCAAATTCTTTCTTGTTCACCGTAACCTAAACCTCTTCGCATTGCTACTTACATGGAAATATAAATAGCTTTAGCTTATCGATAAGCAGGATGTATCGTTTTTCTGTGTTGTACTCTGCAAGTACTGTGATCACAACTCGGTGATGACTTGATCGGTTTGATATATGAATGTACCATTTTGAAACTTGAAAGGCTGCATCGTTCTTGATATCTCTTGGTAACCTAGTCTGTTTGCTGCTCTACCAAGACAATCATATTTTTATTTTGCAGTCTGTCTCTCGTTGTGTTATAGGTATGACAAGAAGGATAACTAGCACTGCAGTTGGATGGCCAGTGGGAGGATTCACACTTAAACTCAACAATGAGACGTTGGGAATTCCTCCCACTGGCCATTTAAATGCAGCTTAGAGTCAAGTTAGAGAAGATTTATACTAATAATCATTCATTAATCAACGCCATTCTCTCGTGAAATACAAGATCCAAAGGCATCCATAAATCGAGGATAATGCATGCTTAATCACGTTCGAGTTCACATTCGAATCCTCCTAAATACTGTAATAACAATCATGCCAATCTGAGTTAAGATGCAATCGATATTTTTTTTTGTTTTCTTAAATATATAATTATGTTGAATTTGACTAATTGTGTTTCCAATAGAGTAAGAGGATTTCATTTCAAGATTGTTTGGTAGGTAATTTTTAAATAAATAATAAATATTCACATATATATATAATCATAACTGGGATATATCATATATGGTAATCAAAACAACTTTATTCATTTTTGTTAAATTATGATTTTCTAAATATATGGAAATGTTTTATAAAAATGTTATTATGTCAAATTTATTTCCAATCAGAGTAATATAGATTTTACACAATGTGAGTGGCAGTCCACTCACATGAATATATTCTTAATATGTTATACAAATGGGTTTGGCATCTTATCATATGCTCTTTCCACATGTCCTTTTTATTTTATTTCTAACTAAATATGAGATTGTACTATTTTTATGAGGTATTTCATCCATCTACTTCATAAAATTAAGAAAATGGTCCCTCAATTTTAATTTATCAAAATTTGGTCCTCATGCTAACATGCTTCACTAATATAGAGAACCTAGTACGATTGTTGGTAAAAAATGTGACTTTGAATCGTTGATTTTTATTAATTTCTTGACCTGAGGTGTATTTTACCCAAAAGTATATTACTTCTTCAATTACTTGTACAATATTGTATTGGGTTAGGGCGGCATTTCTTTTCCGTTTCTTTATTGACGGCAACATTAGTTCTTCTGCTACTGCCGCCCCAATCCGTGGTTTCGTTTCAAGATCAGCTCTTGCTTTATCATTTCGCTTAGTTTCAAGATATGGGTAAGCGTAATTCTTCTCTGATTCTTCGTTATGTTGTCAATGTTGGGAGGAATCTTTCTATTTTCCAATCTTCTTTTTCTTCTTCCGTTAGCCCCTTTGCTAGATGCTTTAGATAAGAAATCCATGTCTGGAACTGGGAAGGGAAAAAAATGATCGCTTCGATAGTGTTGGCAATGCTTTGATTGTGTTTAACAAGATGATTGGCAAGCACCCAAAGCCTTCAATTGTGGAATTCATTAAATTATTAGCTGCCATTGTTAGGATGAAACATTACGCCATTGTTGTTTCTCTGTGTAGCCGGATGGAATTACTAGGAGTTTCCCATAATGTTTATTCTTTGAGCATCTTGATTAATTGCTTTTGTCAATTAGGCCAAGTTGATTTTGGGTATTCTGTTTTGGGAAAAATGCTGAAGTTAGGTGTTGAGCCTGATATTGTAACCTTTTCCACTTTGATTAATGGACTTTGCAAGCAAAGTAAGATTTCTCAGGCTGTGAGTTTGTTTGATGAAATGACGGGAAAAGGGTATCAACCCGATTTAATTGTTTACAGTACAATTCTTAATGGTTTGTGCATTGGCTGTACTGATAAAGCTGTTAGATTTCTAAGGATGATGGAAGGACGAGGTTTCAAGCCCAAAGTTGTAGCATACAACACAGTCATCGACTGTCTTTGTAAGCACGAGTTGATAAAAGAGGCTCTTGATCTCTTCTCCGAATTGAAGGTTAAGGGTATTATACCAGATACAGTTGTTTATAGTTGCTTAATTCATGGTATGTGTAATTCGGGCCAACAGATGGAGGCAACAAGACTTTGAAGGAAATGGTGGATAAAAATATTTCACTCGATATTTTCACGTATAACATATTGATCGATGCACATTGCAAAGAAGGGATGATTTTTGAAGCTGTAGATATGGTGGACAGAATGAGAAAGCAAGGCATTGAGCCTGATGTTGTCACATATACTGCATTGATCGATGCACGTTGCAAGCAAGGGATGGTTTCCAAAGCTGAGGATATTATTGACACAATGACAAAGGTAGGCATTAAGCCTGATGCTGTTTTCTTTACTGCACTAATAAACGGTCATTGCTTGCAAAACAAATTTGATAAAGCTAGAGGAGTTCTACAGTTGATGATTGAGAAGGGTTTTGCACCTGATATACTTAGTTACAACACAATGATCAATGGATACTGCAAAGTTAAAAGGTTTGATGAAGCGATAGAACTCTTTCAAGAAATATCTCGAAAAGGACCAATCCTGGATAAGGTCACATACAACACTCTCATGCAAAGTATGTTCCAGCTAGGGAGAGTCTCAACTACATGCGAGTTTTTGAAGAAGATGCTTGCTTCTGGACAAGTTCATGGTATAGTGACTTGTTCGATTTTTCTGGATGGTTTATGCAAAACAGGTAAACTCCAAGAGGCATTGGAACATTTTCAAGAAATGCGGAACAACGGATTTGAACTTGATATTGTCTCTTATAATATCATGATCGATGGGTTGTGCAATGCTAGGCATATTGATGTTGCGAAGGAATTATTTCATGAATTGTCATTCAATGGTTTAAAACCGAATATTTACACATATACCATAATGATTGATGCATTGTCTAAGGAGAGATTGCCGGATGAAGCATGCCAGTTGTTTAGGAGCATGGGAGATAATGATTGTTTGCCTAATAGCTATTGCTATAATAGAATGATTCAGGGATTTCTTCGAAACATGCCTTGAAGGCAACACCTCTTCTTGTGGAAATGGTCGTTAAGGGCTTCTCTGCAGATATTTGCATTGCCACCTTAACTGTGGATCTCATCTTAGGATCTGATGAATCAATCTTGATGATGGTTTAACCTATAGTATCAAGGTGAAACTTTACCTTATTGTTAATAATTCGATAAATGCCTATTCATTTACTGTTTTAACTGATTTGTTTGAATAAACACCTAAATTGGCATTTTAAACAATCCAAGCACCTTTTCCTGTTTTCTCTCTAGTGATGATTCCAAGTATCATCTTCCTCTTTATTGTTTTTCCTGTTTTCACTAGTTTTTTACATAAACATGCAGTTTCTTATTAAATTCAGTTGAAATCATACTAGATAGACTGATGTTCTTGTTATTATGCATTTGCTTTCTATTTTGCTTAATTGGATGGTATGAAACGTATACATGCTGATATTGGTAGCTGAATGATCAGAAAAGGAAAAGTAACAGACATTATCTGTACTTTTTTTGTGATATGATTCATGTTATCTTGGCATATGTTGATTTGCCTTTTCTTTTTGATGAAATTAATTCACGGTGCTTGGTGACATTTTTTTTTCTTATGTTTTTTTTGTGATACATTTTTCTCTTTCTCTATTTCCCTCACAGTATCTTACATTTACGTACTGCTGAGACAATGGATGGGTTGCCAACACAAGATATGTCTACATCAGCTTTGTCTCGCTTGCAGCTAAACCGGGGATCTGCGAGACTGCGACATCAACATCTGGTTCAGAAGCAAAGCCAAAGAATAAAATTTGCTGTGCTTGGTGAAGAAGCCTGTGCAAAATAGATAGAGGCTCCTTGTATATGCCTTCGAGTGGAGGGCTTCAATGTTTGAGATTGGCATTTGAAGTTTATATAATGAAAACAATTTGAGGTACAAACTTTTAATTATAGGATTACTGAGATAATTTGACAAAAAGAATCTAGGAATAAAAAGAAAGGATAGCTTTTCTTTGCAGTTGGACTTGGATGCATCTCAAGTCCCAACTGTTCATTTTTGTATACTTGTCTTTTAATGAGGTTTACCTCTATCAAATGAATTGGAATACCAGGAATACTTCATTGAGTAAATATTCCCCCCTTACTTTCCTATTAACTGACTCTCTTCATGAATTCTCTCTCACTGCTTGTGTTATTGCGTAACTTGTATTGGTAAAAGTTCTGAGGAAAGAAGATTGTGCACTGTTATGAATATGCAAATAGGATCATGTCAAAGAATGATTGTCAGGAGTGATTATTAGGTAGAACCTTCTTATCATGTCGGACATGGTCCCTACCAATAATATTATGACACATAAGCATTTTTGACATGTCAACCCTGATTTCATTCTAGCACCAAATCCCTCCAAACGAGAGCCTCCGTTTGAGTCTGCACTTCTTTTTCTTTGCAATTCTGTGCTTTTACTCGGAATTCTGTAAGTACATAATGTTGATGAAGCAATATGTGGGTAGCCTTTAAGCTTAAGTTTGAATCAATTGCAACTTGCTAGGAAGCTCTCAGATGCTTATCTTTCTTTCTGGCGTAAACCCAAACCTGAGTAAATAATCAATCCCACAAGAAATTGCTATTAACAAATTGCTCAGAGGTTGAGATGGTTAACAACCTCTGGGCGATGAATATCCAGTGTTTTAATATGCTTTTATTCTATTATTTTGTTCTTTTTTTGCATGACTAATGTGGCTTTAATTGTCTGAAGTAATAATTATGCTTGGAATTCAAAAAAAAAGTCTGATTTGAAATGAATTTGATAGTGATTAGAAGCAAAGCGAGGAGGAAGGAGAAGGGAAGAGCCATGTTTGGGAGATTTTTGTAATAGAATGAGATAAGGTTTGACATGTTAAAATATGCTTGTTTGGTACTATTATCGGAAGGGACCATATCCTATGTGATAGGAAGGGTCTACCTAATAATTTCTCCATTCAAAGAGTCAACATGGAGAATAGGTTCTTGTGGCCTTTTATTTCTTTATGTCTGAACCGTATTGCTTTGTAGAAAGCATTGATCTTTGAGTGATTGGAGCACAAAAATAATGAACCTAATTTTTAGGATTGAGCTATTCTCTTTACCCTTGGTTTATTGATTCTGGTTCAAGTCCAGGAATTTAATCAATCTGCATCTTTACCTTTTACGTACATAGCCGATGTAGAAGGGCTCAGTTCTGGAGCCTTCAGCCTTTTAGTCCTCCTGATTCTTATTTTATGTTGTCTCAATTCAGAAGTTAGTAGTTATAGGGTTCATTTAGGTGTTATTTATTCAGTTTATTGTTCACTATTCTTCTTCATTTCTCTTTCTCACACTACAAGGTCTTCAAATTCTTTCTTGTTCACCGTAACTTTTATCGATAAGCAGGATGTATCGTTTTCCTGTGTTGCACTCTGCAAGTACTGTGATCACATCTCGGTGATGACTTGATAGGTTTGATATATGAATGTACCATTTTGAAACTTGAAAGGCTGCTTCGTTCTTGATATCTCTCGTTGTGTTATAGCTATGACCGGAAGGATAACTAGCACCTAAGTTGTTAGGATATGGAGACAGGTACGGGGATAGGAAACGACAATTTTTAAAATTACAGGGTAAAAGTACGGTAAATATAAAATATATTTTAAAAAAATATATATATATATAATAAAAAATCATTAAAATTCATAATACAATAAGGACTAAAATTATAATTGTATTAAACAATAATTATAATTATAGTTATTTAAATTTACTTATAATGATTTTTAAATTACTTTCTAACACTTAGATTAGAAGATTACTAAAATTAAATGACTAAATTGAATGAAAATTTAACTTTACATTCTAAATTAAGAGAACATCAAGGACTAAAATAATAAAATTAAAAGATGACATGGTTGAAATGGATATTTACTCATCCCTATTTAAAGCTTGAGTGAAGAAGATTTAAAATAAGTTAAAACATATTACAAATACAATATACACCTAATATCCCACATCCTTAAGATACATAAAGTAAAGTCTTGGTTTTTTGGTTGAGATCAAATGTATGGGGACGGAGATGAAAAACGATAATTTTTAAAATTATAAGGTACGGGTACAGTAAGGGTACGACATATAAAATAAATTTTAAAATAATATGTAAATGTAAAAATAACATTAAAATTTTATTAATTTTTTGTATCATATTAAATGAAATGAAAATAATTTTGGATTATATTTTGGAAGTATAAAAATAGTAGGGTTGGATCGAGTATTTCTAATAATTATGTTTAAATTATTTCATAAACTATATAGGGTGGTTAGTTTGCAGGTCAAAGATCAAAGGAGTAGATAAATGTAAGGAGCTTGTTTACAAGGATGTGGAAACCTTGTCGTTTTTATGATCAAAAAAGAAGAAAACGGTACGTTTATAAACAATTGTTAATATGATGTTTGTTTAATTTAGTAGTAGACTAGTAGTTTGCAAAAACGGTACGTTTTGTGTTAAGGTTTAAAAGAGTGCCGGTTACCTTTTTTTTTATCTTTATCCAAGAAATTAATATTAAAATATTTTAGTCGTCTTCTTCCCCCGTCTGTTCCTCGTTGCCTCTTCTCTGAGCAGAACATTCAAACGAGAGTGAGGGTATTGGGGACGCGCATGAAGGTCACCCGCCTGTCCTCGAAACGTCCCCAAAATTATATCAATCGTCCCTGATTATTTTTAACCGTACCTCGTTAACTTGGGACGTCCCCGGTACGTATCTCAGTCGTACCCGACTCGTACCTGTCCCGAGGACATATTGGATACTTAAAACGGTCATGGTTTGTCGTACCCGTGCTTCCCAGACTAGCACTGCATTTGGACGGCCGGTGGGAGGATTGCCTAGGCGCATCTGAGGAGTGCCTAGGCGAGGCGAGGGTGAAGAACCTAATTGAGTCTAGGCGAGGCGATTTCAATAAAGACCAGCAAGGCGCGCCTAGGCTCTGAAAGACGCCGCCTGTTCAATTTTTTTGATGTTTGTCTTTTTTTTTTATTTTTTTTATTATGTTTTATATACTAATTTAGGCCAAAAGTGAGACCACACAAAAAAACATTAACCAAATGAAAATTAAATTAATCTACTCGAGTTAATGTGCAATTTGAACTTAAAGCATAACACATGATATATACAAACATTAATTAAGTTGGATCGAATTTAAATTTAAATTAATATGGATTAGTTTTAAAACTTGAACTAAATTTAATTGTTTTAGGGTTTAGATTTAGTAGTTTAAAATTTAGTCACTGTAAATAGAATTTTGAGTTTAGGGTTAAAATTTAGTGTTTATAGGTTAAAACTTAAATCTTCAACATATTATCCTAAAACCTAAACCCTAACCTTTTAACATTAAATCCTAACTCTAGCCCTAATTTCTAAACATTACCCCTAAATTCTAAACCCCTAAACCCTACGCGCTAAATCGAGTCCCTAAAACTAAGGCGCTTGTTTTAATTTCCACCGCTAGTGTATTGGATATAAATCCTTAATTTAAATCATATTATCATATATCCTTTTGAAATTATTATATAACTAGCTTTGTCTATTTACAATATAAAAATTTTTATATTGCATGATAAAATGCAATGTCATGCTTTTTGATTGAAAAGTTAAAGGTAAATAAAATGAAGAGCTTTTGTTGAACTTATAGTCATTTTTAAAGTACTAAATTTTTTTTGTTTAGTACTCTGCTTTATGTGCATTTATATATTCTCCTTGGTTGGTTCATGTTGAAGTTGAACATTCAAAGAATCTTATTATTCATATCACCCAAAATTTTATCGAATGTGAATTTTTTTGAAGTGATACTTAATACATAAAATGTTGATGATAAATACTCTGGTGTTTATATTGCATAAATTGTTCTTTTTACTTGACTATACAACTGAAAAAAATATGTATATCTCTTATTTTTAAAAAGTGTGCCTTATTTCAAAAAGGCTTGCGCTTCGCGCCTCGCTATAAAACCCCTATTGTCTTAGTGTTAATTGCACACTTTTTAACACTGACAGTGAGACAGTGGGAATTCCTCCCACTCGCTATTTGAATGCAATTTAGAGTCAAGATAGAGAAGACTTACAATAATTCATTAACTGGCCAAAGGCCATTCCCTCGTGAAACACAACAAGACGTAGACATATGACAGACAGACATGAAAACACACTCAAACTACAACAAAAGATGCAAATTATTCAACCAGATTTCATTATTTTTAGGTCCCAATATTGGTATGGTCTGAAAACATCATTATTCTATATGTTTGCTTAATGACCACCACATGTACAGTTTGTGCAGCTGCAGCCGCAGCCGCACTTGCATTTGCCATTGTTCTCTGCCGGAGCCTCAACCACTACACTGCTGATGTAATTGTGCAGAAATAACACAACAGATTATAGTTATCATATCTAAAAAGAAAATTTAAGCTTCTTAATTTTTGATATATCGAACGTGCTAGCAGTTTCCTCTTTTTTGCTTCTACAGTTAAGTACGTGTATGATAAATAAGAGACAAAAGTAGTGATGCACCAGACAAGTTTTTGATTGCTTGCTTGAAAATCTCAGGGATAGTTCAGAACTTAGAAAATAACAGCAAATGAGAATTTTTGTAATATCGGTTTATTTCTTTGCAGATATCAGAGTGTTTGAAGATGAGAAAATATACCTCTTTTCAGTCTCAGTGACCAAGGTGTTTCCTTTCTTCCTGTAAGCATAGTCGCGTATGTTATCTGGAATTTTCATTCTCTGAAGTATTCATATTCGATATCTGACATATTAGGACACAAGTATGAAGCTATAATCCTCCAATTTTATGAAAAAACATATAATGAATGTTCTTGCATGTCGTAATATGCAACTCAAACACATGCAGAACTCTAACATGATAGCTTTAAAACGGTAGCAGAATCTCAAAACCACACACAAAAGTAGAAGTAGAACTGCTCAGAGTTCATAATGGATCGATGATTAACGATTACTTACGCGCACCGGCTCTTGTCAGCACAATCGCAGTTGCCGCACTTGTCAGAGTTGGAGAATTTGAGAGATTTCTGAACTAAAAGGCCTTTTTGTTAGTTTCTAAAGTTTGTTTAGCTAACTTGCAGTGGGATTGTTATATTTCTCCGAAGCTTTGCACATATGATCATGCATTTATAGGTGAAGAGGTACATTGCAATGGTGCAAAGGGAAGGCATCCGGGTGGCCAAGCAAGCTTTGATAAAAAAAGAAATACTGTAATATTATGTAAATTACATTTGCTAATTTAAATTTATAAAAAATATTATGTAATATTAAAGAATTGTTTTTAAAATTTGTGGATCTTTTTTAATATACAATGGTCTTTATTAACTACAAATCTCACTCCACCTACAAATTAAAGGATAATACATGTTTAAGTGTTCGAATTTACGTTCTTTTAGATATTATAATAATTATTTTTAAAATTTAATAAAAAGTTTAATTGATTTAATTTTTAATATAAAATTTAATTAAAAAAATTTGACTGAATTATTTTTTAAAAAATATATGTTTAGGAATTTTTTTAGTATTATAGCTAAAGTAAAAAAAATATATTAGTTTTTTCATTTACTTGTACTATTGTGTTGAGTGGAGACGGCTTTTCTTTTCTATTTCTTTACAAATTACAGACCACAACATTAGTTCTTCTTCCACTGACGCCGGCATCTGTGGTTTCGTTTCAATCCCAGCCCTTGCTTTTCCATTTCAAGATATGGGTAAGCTTAATTCTCCTCTGATTCTTCGTTCTGTTGTCAATGCTGGAATGAATCTTTCTAATTTCCACTCTTCTTTTTCTTCTTCTGTTAACCTCTTTGCTACCCACATCCAAGCCTTAAGTAAGAAATCCATATCTGTTAGTGGAAAGGGAAAAAAGTATGATGGCTTCCATAATGTTGATGAGGCTTTGTTTTTGTTTAACAAGATGATTGGCAAGTACCCAAAGCCTTCAATTGTGGAATTCAATAAACTATTAGCTGCCATTGTTAGGATGAAACATTATGCCATTGTTGTTTCTTTGTGTAGCCGGATGGAATTACTAGGAGTTTCCCATAATGTTTATTCTTTAAACATCTTGATTAATTGCTTTTGTCAATTAGGTCAGGTTGATTTTGGGTATTCTGTTTTGGGGAAAATGCTCAAGTTAGGTGTTGAACCTACTGTTGTAACTTTCTCCACTTTGATTAATGGACTCTGCAAGCAAAGTAAGATTTCTCAGGCGCTGAGTCTGTTTGATGAAATGGTTGAAAAAGGATATCAACCTAATTTAATTGCTTACAATACTATTCTTAATGGTTTGTGCAAGATCGGCAGTACTGATAAAGTGGTTAGATTTCTAACGATGATGAAAGGAAGAGGTTTTGAACCTGATATTGTAGTATATAACACAGTCATCGATTGCCTTTGCAAAAAGGGGTTGTTAGAGGATGCCTTCGCTCTCTTCTCCAGCGTGAAGGTTAAGGGCATTAAACCAGATACGGTTACTTACAATTGCTTAATGCATGGTATGTGTAATTTTGGCCAGTAGAAGGAAGCAACAAGGCTTTTGAATGAGATGGTGGATAATAATATTTCACTCGATATTGTCACGTATAGTATACTGATCGATGTACAGTGCAAGCAAGGATTGATTTCTGAAGCTGTAGATACTGTTGAGACAATGAGTAAGCAAGGCATTGAGCCTGATGTTGTCACATATAATGCATTGGTCGATGCACATTGCAAGGAAGGGATGGTTTCCAAAGCTGAGGATATTATTGACACAATGATAAAGGTAGGCATTGAGCCTAATGTTGTTACCTGTACTACATTAATAAATGGCTATTGCTTGCAGAACAAATTGGATAAAGCTAGAGGAGTTCTACAGTTGATGATTGAGAACGGTTTTGCACCTAATATAGTTGGTTACAACACAATGATCAATGGATACTGCAAATATAAAAGGTTAGACGAAGCGATGAAACTCTTTCATGAAATATCTCGAAAAGGACCAATCCCAAATACTGTTACTTACACCACTCTTTTGCAAAGTATGTTCCAGTTAGGAAGAGTTTCAACTGCATGTGAATTTTTGAGGATGATGCTTGTTTCTGGACAAGTTCCAGATGTAGTGACATGTTCCATTTTGCTGGATGGTTTATGCAAAACAGGTAAACTCGAAGAGGCATTGAAACTTTTTCAAGCAATGCGGAACAAGGGGTTGGAACTTAATATTGTCTCTTATAGTATCTTGATCGATGGGTTGTGCAAAGCTGGGCATATTGGTGTTGCGGAGGAATTATTTTATAAACTCACCGAGAATGGTTTAAAACCGAATGTTTACACATATACCATGATGATTGATGGATTCTCTAAAGAGAGATTGCCGGATGAAGCATACCAATTGTTTAGGAGCATGGAAGATAATGATTGTTTGCCTAATAATTGTTGTTATAATGTAATGATTCAGGGATTTCTTCAAAACAATTATAACTTGGAAGCAACACAGCTTCTTGCAGAAATGGTCAACAAGGGCTTCTCTGCAGATATTTGCACTGCGACTTTATTTGTAAGTTTCATGTTAGGATCAGATAAATCAATATTGATGAAGGTTTAACGTTTAGTGTAAAGATTGTTCCTTGTAATTGTGAATTGATTTATTTGTAAGCAATTGTAGTGTGATATGTTAAAAGATTCTGGGAAGTACAATCGGTGTTAAGGTCTATTTTTAATTTAGTTGGTTTTCTTACTTGAGCTCTGAAGTAGTTGAGAATTGTTGCAACTGCTAGAGCATAATTTTGAGCATTGGCAATCCCTCCTTTTTGCTGCTCAACCTTTAAACTCATTTAAAAATTACAATTCAACCAGACTTGGTACAAAGTAGACCGTTTACTAGTGTATTTGAATCTTGGCTTTTTGATAATCACGTAAAGGATGAATACTTGAAAGTAGGAAATCTAACCCTGACAAAGAATAAAATAAACAAGACCACAACTCGACCCATAAATAGATCTAATTTAAATTAATATATTTATTTATTTATTTAAAAAATCATAAACATGAAAAATCCCATGTCAAATTACGCATAAGTTATACCTAAGAATGTCCTCTGCATAATGTCCGGGCCTAAAGCCAAGGCCCGAGTCATTGGCACCACGGGGTGCACACCAGGGTTCCAAGAGGTTCTGTTAGAGATTTTTTGCCCAAAGAGACCACCAGACTTAGCCATATCCGTGGGAGATTTTAGAAGGCATATCAATCCACTTTGACCTATGTAAACTTGCATTGTATACATAGGATTTGTTACCATAGATAGATGGGAATATTCTCAGGATTGTACCATTGTGGTTAGTGGGCTTCGATCATAGCCGTCGATGTAAATTTGTATAGACCGTCGGATTAGGGGGAACTCAACTATAAATAGAGACATTCCCCTCATCATTTCATGTATCCAAGTTTCCAAGGAATAAAGGCATTTACTCTAAATCCTCTGAGTGTTCTTGTCTTTGTTATTGAGCGTTCTTTCGAAGTTCTTCTTCGCTCATCTCGTTTGATCCGATTCCGCGTAGAACGCTTTGCGTTTGTCGGTGCTTGGGAAGTTTGATCTTCTGAGAGGGTTGAAAAGGCTTACTTAGGCGTTTGTCTTGAGTCATATCGCCTAAGGCCGCACGGTGGGCTGGTTGGAACTCTAGCCACGTGACAGTTGGTATCAAAGACTTGTTCGAGCGACGTGAGCTAGTTCGAGGCACGAAGCATCGAGTTGAGATGGCACCAAAGAAGGGAGAGAATGCTGCTGCGAGCCAAAAGGGTGTGGAGACCCAGGCTGACAAAGGAAGCCGAGCAAACTCGAGGGACAAGTTGCCGGCGCTCGAGGAGAGGGTCACCAGGCTTGAGGGATTTATGAAGGATTCTATGGAGCGACTCGACGCGGTGGATACACTGCTCGAGGAGCTGGATGACCAGGGTGATCAATCAGAGGGAAAGAGAGATGTTCTCGAAGCCATGTTGAAGGCGTTGAGGGTGGAAATGGTGGATATGAAGGCGAAAGTGATGGCTTATCAGGCTGCCATGCTGAACGGTGTGTTAACCACGACGACACCTAGACCGATGAAGGACATTCCGAAGCCAAAAGAGTTCAAGGGGAACCGAT
Source organism: Hibiscus mutabilis (assembly GCA_019671005.1). NCBI lineage: Eukaryota > Viridiplantae > Streptophyta > Magnoliopsida > Malvales > Malvaceae > Hibiscus > Hibiscus mutabilis. The sequence goes on from CM033741.1 coordinate 10,320,061, forward strand.
CGGCGAAAGATGTTGAGAACTTCATTTGGTGCATGGAGCAGTACTTCTGGGCAATGAGCATCATAGACGATGCCGATAAGGTAAATACTGTTGTTGTTTACTTGACTGACGTTGCTTTGTTATGGTGGCGACGTAAGTGCCTTGATGAGAATAGTGGGGCACGGGCGTTGGAACCTGGGAGGAGTTCCAAGCGGAGTTCAAGCAGCAATTTTGCCTGAGTAACACGGAGAAAGAAGTCAGGGCCAAGTTTAGGAGGCTTCGACACGATGGATCCGTTGCAGATTACATCCATGAGTTTAATGAGCTACAACTCCTTATCCCCGGCTTGTGTGAGAAGGATGCTCTTTTCACGTTTATGGATGAATTGAAGCCATGGGCCAGGATCGAGTTAGAGCGGAGGGATGTGTAGGAACTTTCCAAAGCCCTAGCCATTGCGAAGTCCTTGACCGACTATAGTGCTTACAAGTCCATAGAATCCAAGTCTTCCAAGCCCCATGGCAAGGGTATTGGTGGGAGAGACGAGGACGAGTCCAGAGATAGCAGCGATGATAGCAAGGAGAGGCCATCGACCAAGCCGAACCGGTATGCGAAACCAGATGATCGGAAGGATCGAGGATCCATAAGGTACTACTATTGTGATGGTCCACACGTAGTGAAAGACTGTCCCAAGAAGAAGAGCCGACTCGATGCCATTGTCCATGAGGACGACGAGTTAGATGGAGAACTTGGTAGAGTTGGTGCAATCGCCAGCATCAAATGAGGGAAGCCGAGGGTGGAAAAATTACATCGAAAGTGTTACTGATGTAAGGGGCCGCATTTAGCGCGAGAGTGCCCGGATCGAGTCAAGAAATCTAAGGAGGACGAACCCAAGAGTGATGAGACTGTGAAGCTTGGCTCGATGATCTTGAATTCTGCCAAGGCGAGGAAGGGCCAAAAGTAGAATGGGTTGATGTTTGACGATATCAACGTGGCGGGACGATCGAGGAGTGCTTTGGTGGACACCGGGGAAAGAGATCTGTTATTGTCCAAGAAGGCTGCTGAGAAGCTTGGTCTTAAAGTTGTGGATTCAACTGGTAAGATCAAGGCTGTGAATTCAAGGGAAGTTCCAGTTATGGGAACAATGCGGAAGATTGAGTTGCAGATTGAGGATTGGAAGGCCAAGGAGACTTTCGAGGTAATCGAGTTAGATGACTTTGATTTTATTTTGGGACTAAACTTCCTTGACCGTATTGAAGCTCTCATCATTCTGTTTGCCGACGTCATGTGCATCTTGGATCCGAGACAACGATGCGTTGTGCCTATGTGCCGAGACAACGGGCGAGGAACCAAGAAGCTGACAGCTTGTCAAAGATGCTCCAAGCCAAGGAGGCATTGAGTTGGAGGCGACAGTTGGGGACACTACCTTGGATAGGCGAGAGTTGCCTGAGGCAGTTGGCGTGAAGGCCGTCGAGGAGCCATTCATGAGCGAGGTGGTCGAGGCATCGAACTTCAATGGGAGATAAGTGTCGATGGGTTTTGCATTGCCGAGGAGCAGTGGGGCATCAAACTTCAGGGGCGAAGGATTGATGTGTAGAGTAAATACCGGGAAAAGGAGTGAGGTACATTTTGAACACAATGTTAGTGTTTTACAGTTTGATTTGCTGGATTTGTTGGGTGTAGGGTGCAAAAAACCTAACCCATCAGATGGAGTTGCCAAGACTTGGTGCGGGCCGAAGCAACCTTTCAGAGTTCCGAGGGTTCGTTCGGTGTTCAATGTGAAGGCATCCAAGTTCGTGCACAAGGATCGGGAGAGTCCAGATCGGGGCAAGTCAGAACTGGTAGGAAAGACATTTACTCTAAATCCTCTGAGTGTTCTTGTGTTCTTTTCTTTGTTCTTGAGCGTTCTTTTGAAGTTCTTCTTCGCTCATCTCGTTTGATCCGATTCCGCGTAGAACGCTTTGCGTTTGTCGGTGCTTGGGAAGTTTGATCTTCCGAGAGGGTTGAAAATGCTTACTTAGGCGTTTGTCTTGAGTCACATCGCCTAAGGCCGCACGGTGGGCTGGTTGGAACTCTAGCCACGTGACAATAATGTCCGAACAAGGCTGATGCCCATGCCAAATAACATCCTACACTTCCTTTACCAACAAGGCATCAAGGCACAGATCATTAACTATGCCAAAATTCAAACATCGATTCAATTATATTAATCATGTAATTCTAAAAAAGATAAATAGAAATGCCAATGTTTTTTTGGGAAAAAAATTGATACACAGGCCGTGTAAACTTTAGTTTACATGTGCCTTCTAGTTTTAGGGGTTAGGGTTTTAGTTTAGGGTTTAAGGTTGTAGGGTTTAGAATTTAAGGTTGGTGACTAGAATTTAGGGTATATGATTTAAGGTTTAGGGTTTAGTTTTTTAGGGTTAGGATTAAAATTTTAAGATTTGAGTTTTTATAGTGTAAATACATATGTTACACAGCCTGTGTATCAAAATTTTACCCATATTTTTTATGTGTAAAAATAGAAACACATTGTAACAGATCGTCATTATAGATTTGGATAACTACACTTAACTACGAAAAAAAATTATATTTATATTTTTATGAAACCTCAAACAGCTATGACATACGAGAAAAAAAAGAAGTGAAAAATAAAAATTCATTCAAGTCACTTGCCTCTCTGCCTAATTCCCGAACAAGGCCCATGCCAAACAGCCTCCTACACTGCCGTTATACAACCTAAGAAAACAACATTTTCTTATGTAATATTAAATAATTATTTTTTAAGATTTGGAGATATGTTGTGAACATTATAATAACAACCATACTAATCGAACTAAGATTAAATCAAAATCCATAATTACGTTGAACTCGACTAATAATATTTCCTTTCCAATAGAGTAGGGAAATTTCATTTCAAGATTGTTTGGTAGGAAATTTCTTAAGAAATTATATATATTCAAATATAAATATAGATTATATGTATAAGAATAACTAGGATATATGGTAATCAAATGAACTTTATTCATTTTTGTTAAATTATTTGTGTCCAACACTTATGAGTGACACATATTTAAATATAAATATAAAAATGCGATTCTCAAAATATATGAAAATATTAAAAAAAAAAATTAAGCTTTGGCAAGTGACATTGGTAGAATCTTATCATGCTCATTGTTTACAAATGCATTAGGACTATGGTATAAATGTAAATCTTATAAACAATTGAGTGGCAGTCCACGAACATGGTTCTATTCTTAATATGTTATATAAATGGGTTTGGCATCTTTTCATATATTCTCTCTTCATGTCCTTTTATTTTATTTTATTTTATTTTCAACTAAATTTGAGATTCTAGTTTTTTATGGGGTCTAATTATGAATTCCGTGCTTTACAAAAATAAAGAAATGATTCATTCCACTTTAATTTGTTAGAATTTGGTCCTCATGCTTTCGAATATCGAGAACATAGTCTGGTTGTTGGTAAACACGTGAGTTTGATTTGTTTTTTTTTTTTTTTAATTCCTTGCATATAAGTTTCTCAATTGTTGATTTTTATATCAACGATTCAATGATAAAGTTTAACAATGTTAGACCAAATAGACCAACTTTTCAAGTTTTATAAAGTACAAGAACCAAATTCTGAAAAATTAAATTAGTGAAACTAAATTCTCATATTTTCGTAAAAATGAGGGATGACATTCTTTTTTATGAGAATTTTTTCATGAAATATTATCCTATAGGTTTTTTTAATCTTTTTCTTCAAATTCTTAAGATATAACTTTCGTCTGACCATCCAAATGTGAGCATCTATTATGAGAAGATTGATAGAGAACTTCAGTTTGACTCATATGTGTGCGTGTATATATAAATATATATATATTTATTTATTTATAAAAGTTTCTACGAGCGTCTTAGTTTTAGAGTTTAAGGATTTATTTTAGAGGTAGAGCTTAAGGGTTTAGGTGTAGGGTTTAGAATTTAGAGGTAATGGTTATAATTTAGGATTTAGGGTTTATGTTTTAGGGTAATATAGTAAGAAATTATGTTTTAACCTATAAACCCTAAGTCCTAACATAAACCCTAAATTATATCCACAATCATTAAATTCTAAAGTATTAAATCTAAACCCATAAATCATACACCTTAATCTGAGTCTCTAAACCTTAAAACTTAGGCGCTTGTGTAAACTAAATATTTCCACTGAAATAATTATCTTATATATATGAGTTATATTTTGATACACAAGCTATGTAAAAGAAATTACACAACCCTTCATATTTAAACTATAAATCTAAAACCTAAATTCCTAGCCCTAACCCTAAACCCTAAACTCTAAATTCTAACCACAAATCTTAAATTCTACACCATATAATAAGGCTTTGCTTGGTTGGGTGGAAAAGTGAAAGTGAGAAAGGAGGGAAGAGAAAATTGGAAAGAAAATGAATGTAATGGTTGTTTGGTAGAGTGGAAAATAGGAGGGGTAGTTTTTCTTGCTCCTATATATATAGTTTTCTCTCTAAAATTGGGTAGAAAATAGGAAAGAAAAGTGAAAACTATCATACTTTAATAATAAAATTATCAATTTATATTTAAAATAGTTTCATCCAATGTTTTTATTATGATTTTCTTTTTGTTAAATTTAGTCCCTAAAAATTTTTTAAAGTAAAATTTACCCTTATTTGTTTGAAATTTTATTATTAAAGTCAATATTATTAATATAATAATATTTTATTTAATTTAGCCATAAAATATTTATTTAATCCAAAATTGACCAATATTTGTTTCTAATTTTTATAATTTTATCTAATATTTTTACCATGCTTTTATTTTTGTTCAATTTAATCACTCAAAATTTATTTAATTTGAAATTGATCTCTATTTATTTCTATTTTATAATTTAATCCAATACCTTATAATTGCAAACTTTACGTTTTAGTCACTAATTTTATAATTGCAATTACTGATTCGTTTTAGCTCTAACCTGAAACTTGGTCTATATGTTAATTAAGATATTGGTTTCATAAAGGAAGGTTTAATTTCACTTTTTGAAAAACTGACACTTGTATTTTATGAACATTTTCAAAATGGCCCATAAACAACTTATTTTTGCAATTAACACTCTATTTCAAATTCGATTTCAACAAAAAATTACCATTAAGTCTAATTGAAATTAACGAGTCTAAAACATGCCTAAAACTGAATTTTTAACTTAAAATCCAACTTATGAATTAATTACATTTTAGTCCCTAAACCTTGATTTGAACTTATTTTATTATCAAAATAGAGGTATAAGATGTTTTTACTTATATTAAACTTGTATTTAAGTTTTGAATTTTTTTGGGTTTAAATCTTGTAAAATTATCAAAATGTATTTTTGTTAAATTGTTTATTTTTCTAAAGTTTTTAAAGGTTTATTTTCTTGGGTGACTTTAGTTAATTGTTTCCTCTTTATGTACATGTTGGTTGTTTACTTTCATGCAATCGAATAATCTTGTTTTTAAAATATGTTTTTAGGCCACAAATGGCCCATTTTAAGTATTCGATATTCGGGTTGGTTTCGTTTGTACCGGGTATTAGTTGTTGCATTGATAGTGAAACTATCGAGATTAAATTTAAAAATATTAAAATAAATTAAAAAATTAGAAAAAAATAGAGGTCAATTTTGAATTAAATAAAAATTTTATGGACTGAACTAGACAAAAATTAAACCATATTAAAAATATTGGACTCAATTATAAAAAATGAAAATACATATAGGTCAGTTTTGAATTAAAGAAAAAATTTAGGGATTAAATTGAATAAAAATAAAACTATATTAAAAAATAGATTAAATTATAAAAAATAGAAACAAATTGAGGTCAATTTTAGATGAAATCAAATTTATAGGGACTAAATTGAATAAAAATAATCATATTAAAAACATTTGACTAAATTATAAAAATAAAAAATAAATTATAATTTAAATTATAAAATCTAAAACCTAAATCCAGAGCCCTAACACTCTAAAACCTAAACCTTAAACCCTACACTCTAAATTCTAATCATAAATCTTAAATTCTACACCATACAACCTAAACCTTAAACTACAACTTTAATCTCTAAACCCTAAAATTAAAAGGCTTGTGTAAACTTTACAGGCTTGTGTATCAAAGTGTTTTCCATACATATATATGCCTCACTATCATAAATTCCTTAGGTCTAAAGGCTTGTGAAAATCATCAATTGGAAAAAGTTGAAGATCTAAAGTCTAAACTACTTTCTTTTAAAATTCTTATTTTTTTAATAGTATGTGATTACAAGGTAATATATTTATACTTTATTTTAACTCTTTGATAACACATACCTTGCAGATAAAGTTGATTGAACAAGAATCTCTTAACATGAACATCATCCTCTTTTAAAATTCTGATTTTATACAAGCTCATGGTAAAACGTTGAAATATATGTATTTAATTAATTTACCATAGTTGTTGAAAATATAGCTGCTAGAACAGTTTTTTTTTGCTAATCACCCTTAATAAGTGATTTTCAACCGATTTTTTTCATAACCTAACTTCGATTTTTTAAAATAGGAGTAAAATTCGCTTACACAATCTAAAAATCAAAATATTTTATATTGATTTAAAATTATTGGGTAGGTATAAATTAATAATTAAGATTATTCTCTTCTTTTTTTCTCATAAAAACCCTATCATCTTCAACTTTTAATTTTAGTAATCAATTTACACTTACTCAATAATCCTAAATCAAAATGAAACTAAAAAGTTTTACATTGTATAATTAGATTCTACCTCTATAAAAAAGTTTGGTTATACCCTAAATAAAAAGGAGTCATCCTTGTAAGCTTAAAATGATAGGGTAAAAATAAAATGCACTCCAAGTCATTCAATTATGTGTTTGAATATAAACATGTCACTTTTTAAAAAGTTATAATTTAGTTACTTAATTAAATTTTGTTACAAACAGATCACTGAACCGTTAAAATTAAAAAATAATCTGGTATAATTCAAAATTTATGACGCTAAATTTAGCCACCAAAATTTATATATTCTATCGACTTTGTCATAATTCAAAATAATTGAATAAATTTAACCCTTCATATTTAAAAATTTCGACACTGCGCCATCCTGACATACCTTTCAGCCATTTATCGCACTTTATGCTACTATACATCTACTCGATAACTGATATATGAGATAACTCGACAGTCATAGTCACCACACTACTAGACAGGCGACAAACAAATGAAACAAACCTATTAAGACGTTAAAGCTATATGGTAATAGACACAATCACTTCACTAATGGAATTATTAAATATGAATAGTTAAATTCATTTAATCGTTTTAAATTAGGATTAAATTAATAGACTACATAAGTTTTGAGGCTAAAACTGTTATTATATCAAGTCACGTTAGACGTCCATTTCAATTTAAACATTATAGTGATATATTTATAACAAAATTTTAATTAAATAACTGAATTATAACTTTTAAAAGATAACTCACTTATAACCAAACACATAACGAAATGAATTGAAGTTTATTTTCAAAAGTTAACTAGGAGAAGTCATGGTTTTCCTTCGCTTGGTAAGATAGCAAAATAATCAAGGTTTTTTATTAATGATATATTAAAAAATCCATGTCTGGAAGTGGAAAGGGGAAAAAATACGATGGCTTCGATAGTGTTGATGATGCTTTGATTGTGTTTAACAAGATGGTTGACAAGTACCCAGTGCCTTCAATTGTGGAATTCACTAAATTATTAGCTGCCATTGTTAGCATGAAACATTATGCTATTGTCGTTTCTATGTGTAAGAGGATGGAATTACTAAGAGTTTCTCATAATGTTTATTCTTTTAACATTTTGATTAATTGCTTCTGTCAATTAGGTCAGGTTGGCTTTGGGTATTCTGTTTTGGGGAAAATGTTGAAGTTAGGTGTTGAACCTGATGTTGTAACTTTTTCCACTTTGATTAATGGGCTTTGTAAGCAAAGTAAGATTTCTCAGGCTGTGAGTTTGTTTGATGAAATGGTTGAAAAAGGGTATCAACCTGATTTAATTGTTTACAGTACACTTCTTAATGGTTTGTGTAAGATCGTAAGTACAGATAAAGCGGTTAGATTTCTAAGGATGATGGAAGGATGAGGTTTCAAGCTAAATATTGTAGCATACAGCACAGTCATCGACTGCCTTTGTAAGCACGGGTTGATAAAGGAGGCTCTCGATCTCTTCTCCGAAGTGAAGGTTAAGGGCATAAGACCGGATACTGTTACTTACAGTTGCTTAATTCATGGTATGTATGGTTCTGGCAAGCTGAAGGAAGCAACAAGGCTTTTGAACGAAATGGTGGATAACAATATTTCACTCAATATTGTTACGTACACTATATTGATCGATGTACAGTGCAAGGAGGGATTGATTTCCGAAGCTGCAGATACCTTTGAGACAATGAGGAAGCAAGGCATTGAGCCTGATGTTTCATGTATAATGCATTCATCTATGCACATTGCAAGGAAGGGATGGTTTCCAAAGCTGAAGATATTATTGACACAATGATAAAGGTAGGCATTGAGCCTAATGTTGGTACCTATAATGCACTAATAAATGGCCATTGCTTGCAAAAGAAATTGGATAAAGCCAGAAGAGTTCTACAGCGGATGATTGAGAAGGGTTTTGCAGCTGCTATATCTAGTTACAACGCAATGATCAATGGATACTGCAAATCTAAAAGGTTAGACAAAGCGATGGAACTCTTTCATGAAATATCTCGAAAATGATTAATTCCGAATAATGTCACTTACGGCACTCTTATGCAAAGTATGTTCCAGTTACGGAGAGTTTCAACTGCTTGTGAATTTCTGAGGAAGATGCTTGCATCTGGACAAGTTCCTGATATTGTGACATGTTCGATTTTGCTAGATGGTTTATGCAAAACAAGTAAACTCGAAGATGCATTGAAACTTTTTCAAGCAATGCGGAACAATGGGTTGGGACTTGATATTGTCTCTTATAGCATCCTGATCGATGGGTTGTGCAAAGCTGGGAATATTGGAGTTGCGAAAGAATTGTTTTATAAACTCTCAAAAATGGTTTAAAGCCGAATGTCTACACATATACCATAATGATTGATGGTTTCTCTAAAGAGAGATTGCCTGATGAAGCATACCAACTGTTTAGGAGCATGGGAGATAATGATTGTTTGCCTGATAGTTGTTATAATGTAATGATTCAGGGGCTTCTTCGAAACAATTATAACTCGGAGGCAACACAACTTCTTGCAGAAATGGTCGGTAAGGGCTTCTCTGCAGATATTTGCACTACCACCTTATTTGAGAGTCTCATCTTAGGATCAGATAAATCAATCTTGATGAAGATTTAACGTTTAGTGTAAAGATTGTTACCTGTAATTGTGAATTGATTTATTTATGAGAAATTGTAGTGTGATATGTTAAAAGATTTCGGGAACTACAATCAGTGTTAAGGTTTATTTTTCAGTTTAGTTGATTTTCTTCCTTAAGCTCTGAAGTAGGTGAGAATCTGTTGCAACGGCAAGAGCGTGATTTTGAGCATTGGCAATCCCTCCTTTTGGCTTCTCAATCTTTTAACTCCTTCAAAGTATACAATTCAACCAGACTTGGTACAAATTAGACCGTTTACTAGTGTATTTCAATCTTGGCTTTTTAATTTCTTGTCACGGATGAATACTTCAAAATAGGAAATCTTATGGTGTTATATATATATATAGAGATGATAAGATCCAGTTACACAGTGTACAACTCTTTAAGTTTTACATATTTTTTGGACCGTTTGATGAGTGAAACGGATAGCTAAGATTAATAGTAGAATATGAAGGTAAATGAATAGATGAGATTAACAGTACAAAATGTGAAGATTATCACTTGAAAAAAAAGATAAGAAAATAATCTTAGCCATTTATTACCCTCATCCAACGGTCCAAAAAAGTGTAAAAGTAATTGCGTTTTACATTATATAAGTGGATTCCAACCTATATATATATATATATATATATATATGGGATGAGATCCACTTACATAGAATGTAAAACTTGAAGTTTTACGCGTTTTTTGGATCATTGGATGAGTGAAATGGATGTATGAGATTAACTCTTTTCACCCATTCAACGATCCAAAACACGTGTAAAAGTTAAAAATTCTTACACTGTGTAACTAGATCCTAACACACACACATATATATATGATCCTCTTACACTATGTAAAACTTAAAAGTTTTACACATTTTTTGGACCATTGAATGAAGGTAAATGGAAGTATTAGTAAATAAACCAAAGGTTTTGAAAAATGACATTAGAAAGATTCGAACTCGGGTTAAAATAAAGTTAAAAATTAAAAAACTTTTGTTTTCGTATTCTCCACTCTCCCAAAACATTTTCAATGAAAACATATTTTTTATGTTTTCAAATTTTCACTTATTTTTATTTTATTTTCTAAAAATTATTTTCTCATTTTACAATCAAACGTGTTTTCTTCACTGTTTTAAATATAATATTTATATTAATATATTGTAGATGTTATTACATAAATTTTAAGTGGACGAATTCAAATTTAAAATTGAATTAGATAAAACAATGTAAAATATAGAATAAAGTTAGATATGACATGAGAAAATAGCTATGACATAAACACATGAATGTAACAATCCATATAAAACAACAAATTATTAATGTGTACAAAATTACATAAACTTATCTATTCAAAAAAAATTACATAAACTTATAATGTTTTGAACACGTAGAAAACACATTTTTATCTAATTAAATTAGGAGTAATTATATCATGCGCCGACGGTAGAAATTTTTTGTTTCCATAAGCGCTCTAATTTTAGTGGTTAGATATTTGGTTTAGGATTTATAGTTTAGGGGTTTAGGTTTATGTGCATAAAAATTTAGGGCATGTGCTTAGAATTTAGGGTTTAGAGTTAGAATTTAAGGTTTATAAGATAAAATCCAAATCTGTAATATATTACCCTAAAACCCAAAACCAGACCTCTAAACCCTAAATTCTAACTTCAATCCCTAAATTATAAACCCCTAAACCTAAACATATAAACCCTAAACTAAGTTCTTAACCCCTAAAATTAGGGTGCTTGTGAAACAAAAACTTTTAACTGTCAGTGCATGATATATTTCCCCTTAAATTAGAGGATTTATATTCAATAAACTGGCCGATGGAAACTAAAAGTTTCCATAAGTGCCTTTGTTTTAGGGTTTAGGGATTTAGTTTAGGGTGTAGGTTTTAGGGATTTAGGTGTAAGGTTTTAAAATTTAGGGATAATAGTTAGAATTTAGGGTTTATAGCTAGGATTTAAGGTTTAGAGGTTAAGGTTTAGTTTTTAGGGTAATACGGTGAGGATTTAGGTTTTAATCTATAAATCCTAAATTCTAACCATAAACCCTAAGTTCTAGCCACTACCCCTAAAGTATAAACCCCTACATTTAAATCCGTAAACCATACATCATAAACCCTAAATTAAGACACTTATAAAAACTTTTAATTTCCATAGCCGATGTATAGAATAATTACCCTATATTAGATGGATAAACTTTTAAAAGTATAAATGAATTAAGTCGGAAAAAACATAACATAGGAAACAAAATAATTAAAACGTGATCATAAAAAGCACACCAACATGAAACAAAAACATGAATGCATGAATGTAATAAATTATTAACATTAAAAACATATAATTTTAAATACATAAAATACATTAAAAATAACAAGGACACAGTACAAATATTTCTATTTCCACCCACTTCTTCCTTATTTTCTTTCATTTCAATTCTATTTTTTTACATAACAAGTGATTGAATTACCTTCCTCAACAACAAATTTTCATTACTTATTACATTATGATTTGAAATTTCCAAATAAAGCATTTCAAAACTTAAAAGGACACCTTTTTATACTATGGTAGAGATGCTGATGGATTTTTAGGTTCACAGAGACAGGGACGGAGCCAGGATCGAACATTGACATAGGTTAAAATGTTGAATTTCAAAAATAGAATGACTTATTAAGTATTTAAACTCAAAATTCATGGGACAAAACCTAATTTATCAAATATTTAAACTTATAAGGATCCAAATTGTTATTGGACCAAATTTTTTTGAGAATACAGACTCATTCTTCTTTAGTTTAACCCACACCTGATTATATAGTTAATAAACTCTTGTATTTTTAGATTTAAATATTTATTTTTACAGAGATTAAATTATTATTAAATTAAAATCTATCAAATATTTTGACTTTTTAACAGGGGTCGAGCCCCTTGAGCCTCAAGGGAGCTCCGTCCCTGCACAGAGAGATTATTAATGCTATATTATTTTTTCAGTTACTTATTGGAGTTTGATTTGGTTAACTTGCTTTTGTTTTTTAATATGAGGGTTTGGACTTTGAAATCAAAGTGAACACATTACATATGATTATATATAAACAATATATTATCCAAAGGTTAAATTTTTTCACTCAGCTCAGTAGTTCCGACGTATATCAAACTAGCAAATCCGTTAATTCCAACAGTATAAGAAACTGAATTCACGCACCTCATAATAAGGGAGACCCAGTGAGCATTAAAACCCAAACGGTGCATCATGCCTTCTAAAAAACTTCATTCGACTCTGTCATACGCTTTGCTCATATCAAGCTTGAGTGCGAAAGACCCTGCATTTCCAGAACGCTTCATTTTGAGTGTGTAAGATTTCATAAGCGATGAGGATGTTATTTTATATGTCTGCTAGGGATAAAGCCTCATCAATGCAAAAAGCAAGAACGCCCTTAATACGTGGAACTAAGACTTTTGCTATTAGCTTGTATGGAATATTACACAAACTAATAGGCCGAAATTGGGTCATATTTCGGGGTTTTATAACTTTCGGAATGAGCACAATATGAGTCCGATTAATGCTAGTAATATCAATCTCACCATTCAGAATAGATAAACAAAAATCTGTGACGTCTTTGCTTACTATATTCCAGAACTTTTGAAAGTTCAGTGACTAAAAAATTATTTTAACATAGTTTAGTGACTATTTGTATAATTTACCCAAAATTTTATAACAAATTTCGATTAATTCAAAAACCGACCGAATTAACCGAACGCTTTTTTGGTTCGATTAAAAAATTTCGAAAAGATTTTGGTTAATAAATTTTAGGTAGTTCGATTATGTGGTTTAACCGAATTGACCGATTGAACACCTCTAGTCATGGGTTCTAGACCCACTAGAAACATCCCTTCATTCCCCTAGAGTCCTCTCTTCCCCTCCCCTCTAGGTAAGAATTAGGATTAGGATTAGGATTAGGATTAGGATTAGGATTAGAATTATAATTTGTCAACAAAAATTATTAAATGGTTAAACTATTACAATAGTCGTTTTCGTTTTATAAGTGTTCATTTTTCTCACTGAATTTAAAAAAATAATATTTTGGTCACTTACATTTACGTTATCGTTTTATAACGTTTTGGTCACTAAGACATTAAAAGTCATTAGTTTGTTGATGTGACACGTTAACAAAAATGGGTTAACCTGTAATTTGATAATTAAACTTTAGATAAAATATTAATTTGACCCATAAACTTTAGATACAATATCAATTTAACCTTTGTAACTACCCAATTGCCAAAACCTCCCCTTAACCGTTTTTTTGCTCAAACTCCTTTTCATTTCTCTCCAAGATTATTGCATTTTCTCATTCATTTTTTGTTTTCCAAACATGAATGAACAAAAATCTTTTATGTAGTTTGGAAAATACTATCAAAAACACCCTAAGACCCCCCCCCCCCCCAAATTGTTGCCAAGAAAGGATTTTACTTGATCCACCATTTTGATTCAAGGAAAACCTATTTTCAAGATGATAAAAATGATTTCTTAACTTCATTTCAAGTTATTTAAACCTTAAAAATAAGATTTTCATTATTATTTTCATAAATCAATGTTATTTTCAACCTTGAGCTTTCTTGTAGGGCTTTAATGGTGATTTGGGTTTTATGACATTATTTGACGAAGTGAAACTTATTATAGCTTAGATTCTTGGTATAAAGGAGTTTGAGAATGAAACAATTGAGAAAGAATAACTAGAACAAAATTCTTGACGAATTTTTGGGTGTATTTTTGAAAAATTCAAACACTAAGGATTGTTTTGGTTAACTTGATATTTTATCTAAAATTTAGGGGTCAAATTAATATTTTATCTAAAGTTCAAGTGTCAAATTATAGTTTAACCCCTTTTGCTATCGTGCAACGTTATCAAACTAACGGCTTTTAACGTCTCAATGACCAAAACGTTATAAAACAATAACTTAAGTGACCAAAATGTTATAAAACGATAACATAAGTGACTAAAGCGTTATTTTTTAAGTTCACTTAACAAAAGTGAACACTTATGAAACAAAAGTGACCATTACAGTAGTTTACCCTTATTAAATTATATATTTTTAATAGCCTTATTAAATTATATAGTGGTGTGTTTTAAATTCCTTTTTATATACGTATATATTTTTTTGATAAATTATATACTTTTATTTTAAATATAATCACGTCGAATCTTAATTAATTATTACATTATATAGTGGTTTGTTTTGATTTTATTATATAGTGGTGTGTTTTGTATTATAATTTGAGTTTTTGTAGATTGTTAAAAGAGATAAGTAATACACTGTTATTAGTCGCTCTCTTTTATATGCTGGTAATCGTCTTATTTTCTTTATATATTTTTGTTTCCAATAATAATTTTTTCTGCTTTAATTTTTTTTCTTTTTCACACATTTTCATGTGTTTTTTTATGTATGTCTATTGATCATCACGGCGTACATCTCTGGATAGGAAATTCTCGAATTATTTAATCTCTTTGAGACAATTTTGTCAATGTTTTCAGAATTATTAGCGGAACAATATGCAAAATTGGTTTTATTGATCACCTCTCATACAGCACTATTCAATACTTAAGCTTCTAGTTGGACGAGATATAGAGATTTGTTTGATGAATATTTATGAAAGGTTTTGGTACACATAAAGATTTTATAATAGATAAACTTAAAAATATACATATTTTAATGTGTTTCATTAAAAATCATAAACCTAATTAAAAATGGTAAACATGAAAATATATTAAGAAAAGAACTATAAAAACTAACATAAGAACAAAACACAAAGCCAGCCTGCCTAACACAAATTTTCTGTAAAACTTGAAAGACACCGTTTATTAGGTTAGTCTAAAGTGCAGCTAAAAAATGGTAAGTTTTGAAATTTGACTAAAAATTTAAAATGTTAGATTTTTTATAACATTTTATGTTGTTTTTTTCTTGATTTTTGAATGTTTCGATACTTATTTTTTTAATAACATTTTAGGTTCTTGGACAAAGTATCGAAACTTGTCAAAAATACGAAAAATCAACCTAAAATATTGTCAAAGAGTTTAACATATTAAATTCTTGAACAAATTTTGAAACTTATGTATTTTAACCACACTCTAAACCTGCTGCACCCCATACTCGTCCAATTTATTAAGCTTATCTTTTACGTTAATTACTAATATTTTTGTCATATCTGATTAGGTTGTTATGTTGGACAAAGACACTTCCAATCAAACGTATTTTTAAAAGATGCGATTGACTATAGATACTTTTGTCCAAGTTCAAATTCTATGTCCCTTTTTCATATCCTTTTTATGCCTCATAATAAAAAAATAAATTTAGGGTTTAGGGTTATAATTTAAAAAATATTGGGTAGGTGTATTTTTAAAGTTTAAAATTTAGAATTTATAATTAAGTTAAAATTTAATTTTTTTGTATTGAAAAATGAAAAAATACAAAAAATAGAGTTTTTTGTTCTTTTCGTCCTACATGACAAAATAAATATTATTCAGATAAATAATTCAAAAATAGATGTTATTTTAGTAATTAATTGGAAATAGTGATAGATGGGTAAAAAGTTGGCTTCTTATATTTTATTTATTTTAAAAAAGGATAAAGTTTCCAAATGGTATAAACTATCCTAAAATAATTATTTTGATCACTAAACTTTCAAGAGTTATAAAAATGAGCATTGGATTTTGAATTTATTACAAAAATGGGCACTGAGCTATTAGATATCATCAAACGCCTAACAACATGCTGAATGAGCAATTAAAGTAATATATTAGTTGTTACAAAATTGTCAAAAAACTTTGTAAATAGTACAAAATAATCATTGAACTATTTAATTATTGCATAATGATAAATTTATTATTTAATTATTACAAAATGGTCATTGAACTATTTAATCGTTATAAAATGGTTGGTTATCGCATGTTATACTGCAGTTTCTTTTTTCAATGATGTCAATAAACTTTGTTTTTAGAAACGCTTTAAATGAATGAGTGAATGAAAGGTTTTTTGTTTCGAGAAATGTTTCAAAGGAAAAGAATTACAACCTTTTTGTTTCCAAAAAATCATTTAAATTCAAGAAACTAAATGTTTTTTTTTCAAGAAACCTTTCAAAGGAAAGCAATTAAAGGGTTTTTTCCAAGAAATGTTTCTGGAAACCAAAAATTATTTCATTCATTTGAAATTTTTCTACAAATAAAGTCTCTTGAAATCAACGACAAAAAGTTGTAGTATAACCTGTAATAACCAACCATTTTGTAACAATTAAATATGTCAATGACTATTTTATAATAATTAAATAGCCCAATGATCATTTTGTAACAATTAAAATAGTAAATTTATCATTATGTAACAATTAAATAGTTCAATGACCATTCTATAACATTTATAAAGTTTAATGACCATTTCGTAACAACTAATATATTATTTTAATTGTCCAGCGAGTCCTTCGTTAGGGTGTTAATGGTATTTAACGGTTTGATGTTCATTTTATAACAAAATTAAAATCTTAATACTTATTTTGTAATTGTTAAAAGTCCTAATGATCAACAATAATTTCAAAATAATCTATGGACAATTTGTGAACTTTTACCTAAAAAATAAAATCTTGCATAAAAAAATACAAGTGAACACAACACAAGGTGGAAAGTTTGAAGTCTCAAAATGAATTATTGGACTAGTTTTAGCAAATAGCAGGAGGTTTCAGCATCTCTTTCAACAACCACTAATTATGAAGTCAAGTCTACTGTAGGACCAGCCAAGAAAAGTCTTCAAAAACTGGAGCCAACCAAATTAAATCAGTTTTCAAAGATTATTTACTCACTTGACTTCGTTTCTATGAATATGTCTTCAATTTTTAGTACTGTAACATAATTTTTAGTCAAAGTCTTTACCCATTTTTCTCCAAGCTCTTGTTCTTGGAAATTTCCAATGTTAGGTGAGAAATGCTAGAGTTATTACTTATACGTACACTTCTGATCATTTCAAAGTATGCTATAAGTTCCTTCTCACAATCTTCTTTGTCCGAAGGAATTGAAGTCTGTAGTTATGGATTGTTCCATATTCTCTACACTAAAACTTTCGGTTTTTGCATGCTTTCTTCTTGTCTGTCATCTTCTCTTTGTTGTGTCTCAATGTAGTCCCTGGCACTTCGACTGGATTGAATTATGGTCGTTACTGTAACTCAGTTGTTCATGAATCGAAACCGGCTGACGAGGAGTTCAAGATCATGCCTTTTCCAGGACGCCAAAATGGTTACTTCAGTGGTGGGGATAAAGTCTTAAACAATCGTTCACATATGTACTATCCCCAGAGTCGAAATCGCTCGTTTTCGAGACTCACCACGTATATGCCAACCGATGTCGACGATGTCTTCAAGGTGGAAGGAAACCTGATCTTCCAAACCTCGTATTACTACGAACAGAGTTTCAACCGTGATAGCTCCATATTTTATAGTCCGAGCGACTCAGGTGACCGTGGGACTCTGGACTTCGATTTCCGAGGCTTCTGGTCTCGAACCACCGGGAAGCTTTGCATGGTGGGATCGAGCGATACTTACTCCGGAGAAGGTAAATTGCTTCATCTTGAAGCTGTTCTTAAGATTTATAATCTCACGAGTTCGAGTAATATCAGCACGTTAGTCACAGGGACCATTGATACCTTCAATTCTCCTAACGACCCGAATCACTTTGACCAAATATCCCTGCTGATGTTTCCTCGAGTAAATTACAATTACATCATGGTTTCAAAACAATTTAGTGAAGGCTGTCCTCGGGGAACCGATGTCAAACCGAAGTCGTCCCTCGGCTTATCGCAAACTCGAACTATTTGCAATATGCTTTCTGGTGGAGACAACGCTTTCGAACTGGAGTATGCAAGTGGTTGTGATTCTTCAAAGAGTTGCAGTCCATTTGGAGTTGACATCGGATATTTGCCTCCAGTGATGTCGTTGAGTATGATTCAGTGCTCGACGGATATGCTAAGCTTGAGGTTTCTGATAGAATTTCGGAACAATAGCTACAGGGGATTTTATAGCTCTCCCAACATCAGCACTTCGTTAATTGGAGAAGGATCTTGGGATGCAAAGAGCAATCGGTTTTGTATCGTCGCTTGTCGAATCTATGACGCATCGAGCTCCTTGGAGAAGTCTCGAGTCGGAGACTGCACAACACGGTTGAGCTTAAGATTCCCAGCAGTCTTGTTTCTCGGACACACAAGTACTGTTGTAGGTGAAATTTGGAGTTTGAAGACAAGGGATGAATCTGGTTTCTTTGAAAGGATTGATTTCCGAAATACAGATACTGGTCTTTCTAGGGACGAATTCAACTTCAAGGTTTGAAGTACGAGTACAGGGAGATGGACAAGGTGATGAAATTTTGTTCTTAAGAAGAATCCTGGGAGCTAGGAACAGCAGGGGACAGTATCCAGATGGATATTCAGGAGACATGCGTTTTCACATGTCAATCCGCAAAGGTTCCAAAGGAAGCTTTGGATGGGGTTCTTCAAATCCTCTTGCGGTGGGGGATCAGCCGGATCAGAGATTTCCGTTTCTAATACCATCTTCAAGCTCAAAGCCTAAAAGTCCTGGTGTTAAATCTGATTCCAGCAGTGGCTCACTTAAAATCAGCTATAAAATGAGAGTTACGCTGCCTACTTCGGAATTCAAACCGGGCCTTAATCCAGTTAACGAATCTTCAAATGAATATCCTCAAACGGAAATCTCGATGTCTGCCGAAGGGGTTTATGATAATGCAACAGGTAGCCTATGCATGGTTGGCTGCAGGCATTTAACGCCAGGTGAAAAATCGGTTTCAAGAAAATCAATGGATTGTGAGATCCTTGTGAAAGTTTATTTTCCTCCACTGAACTCAGACAGGAGAAGTATGATCAAGGGAAGCATTGAGAGCATGCGCGAGAATACCAATCCTCTGTACTTCAAGACTCTGCAGTTTTCGGGAAGAGCTTACTATCGCAGTTGGGTAACCAAATCGATTTGGAGAATGGATTTCGAGATGATCATGTTGGTCATATCCAGCACTCTTGCAATTATCTTTGTAGCATTTCAAATCTTTCATGTGCGGAAACACCGGGGCATCGGTCCTTTGGTTTCTCTTCTCATGCTTGTTATTCTAGTCTTGGGACACTTGATCCCTTTGCTTCTAAATCTGGAAGCAATGTTTGCTCAAGATAGCGAAAGATCGGTCTTGATCAGAGGTGGAACGTGGCTCGAAATGAACGAGGTGATCATAAGGGTTGTCACAATGGTGGCCTTTCTACTGCAAATCCGTCTCCTGATGCTCTCATGGACTGCTAGATGCTCATCCGAAAAGAAAAAGGCCTCGTGGATTGCGGAAAAGAGGGGGCTCTACGTGTGCTTTCCAGTGTACATAACCGGAGCTATAATCTCATTTTTCATCACGTCGAGGCAGAGTGTACATCAAACCAGAAGGCATTCTCCGTACTACATGGATCAAATCATTTTGGGGAGTTCAAGAGCTTATGCCGGTTTGATCCTGGATGCCTTTCTTTCCCTCAAATCATCTTCAACATGTTTAAGAACTCGAGAGAACCAGCACTTTCTCGATTCTTTTACATCGGAATCACTGTCGTTCGTCTATTGCCCCATGGATACGATCTTTACAGGGCAAATGCCCATGCTGATATAGAAAACTCATACATTTATGCAGATCATGCTGCAGATTTCTACTCAACTGCTTGGGACTTCATTGTTATTCTGTTGGGTCTATTCTTTGCTGCAACCATACACTACCAACAGCGCCTCGGCGGTCGATGTTTACTTCCGAAGAGATTCCAGGAATCTGTGATAGATGGGGAACTTCAAGAAGATTCAGAAGAACAATTGCCCCTGAAATATATCACCTAGTGTCTGCTTTCTGTTAACTGGTTGTTGTGTTTATCATGGACATGTTTCTAGTACTTCTCTCAAATTATTATGTAATTTACTCTCTCTTTTTTCTTAAATCTGTTTTAGAAAAAAGTATCATAAATTTCTGGTATTTGCAGCTTTCCTGTTATAAACTCTGAATTTACTCTTTATTTCACTAAAAGAGTGGAAATGATTGTTAAAATAATTGTTTATGAAATAAAAGTTAAATCATGTTTTTTGTTTCTTGTATATGTAAAAGTTTTGAAAATTTGGCATTTCAGGGACGAAGTCAAAAGAGGTAGGCAGTGGACTTGACCTCCTAAAATGGAAAATTTTGTCTTGTAGTCCTTCAAGAAATTAAAAATTATATTTTAGTCCAAAGGAAAATTATACTTTGACCCCTAAGCATTTATAAATTCATTTTTTTGCTACTTGAACCCGGACCATATGAGTATATGACCAGTTTTTCAAAGTTTTTCATGTATTTGTAGCATCCAGGAGTTGGAATGCCATATTCCCATGCACACATTGGTGTATCTGTCTGATATGAGTATCAGGTAGAGATGCACCAAATGCTCAAAAATCCATGCAATTTTTTTTTTTAGGAAAGTGTTTGCTATTGGTAGCCATATCATTGTTTGTTTTTCCTTGAAATGATCGTATATATCGGATATATTTACCTCTAGCTTTGTTGTTGAATGTTGAAATTTTTATGTACTTTTAATGATTATTGGCTTTAGTAAACAAATTATAAAATGTGGATAACAAAAAAATGTTATTTTATATTTTTATATTGTTACATCAACAATTGATAGTAAAATGGATGAAATTTTTATCGAATGGACTATTTTGTTTTTTTTTCAAAATGTATAAGGATCAATTTGTTTATTTTTTTAAGTAGAGGGACCAAAATGCAATATGAGATATAACAGGGATCCTTGTGGTACTTTTACCAAAAGATTGTATCAAAAAGTTTGCATCTGCTATAAAAAAAATTTGACAAACAATGATATGCTACCAATGTGTGCCTTTTATTTTCTCAGTAAGTTTGCATTTGGTTTTTCTTTTATTAAGACTTAGGAAAATTAGAAACTGTTATTTTCGGTGGTTAAAACCTTATGTTCTTGCAAAATAAAAATAAAGTAATAATGATATATATATATATATATATTATCGGAGACCATGACCTTGTTCATATCTTAGATTGATATGATTTTTCACATATTAAGATTTTCAATTTTTTGAAAAAAATAAGGGTTAACCCCAATCCAAGGGGGATAATAAATAAATAAATAAATCATTAAATACTAAGTTTAAGTTTATGTTTAAGGTTATATTTTGATACATAAGCTGTATAAAAAATATTACACAACCCTTCTTTAAAATCTAAATAATCTAAACCACAAACTACAAACCCTAAATCCTAAATTCAAATTCATACAAACTAAACCTTTAAATTCTAAACTCTAACTCCTACAAACTAAACCCCTAAAATCTAAGCTCTAACCCTAAACTCTAAATCTAACAAGCTTGTGTTTTACGCAGCTTGTGTATCAAAATTTTTCCTTGAGTTTATTCAAACTATATGAAAATTTCTAAACCGAAAATTAAAGTAAAGGGTAATTAAGAATATGACATTAGCGTTTTATTCTATGTCAAACTGATAAATAAAGTGTGAATGTTATTAATATCTCTCAAAGGCCTTAATTCCATTAGGGCAGCCTATAAATGACCATTTCTGTTGTCTGTGAGTGAATTGTTGCCGCACCACCAAGGTTTTCTGTCAACTGAAGTAAGAAAACCTCATTTTCCCCCCTCAAGGCTGCAATGGCAAGTTCGAATGTTTATGCTGCTGTAGCCATTCTGGTTACTTTTGCAAGTGGAACTGCAAAGGCTCAAGATTAGATTGACAATTTGATTCTGAAAATGCATTGTTTTTCAAAGTTTATTACATTATTCAAAAGAAACACGAATGAATGAATTGTTAAAATGAATTTTGTAAATATCTGAAGAATGGGTGAAGACAAATTTAAAAATTTGTTCAAAAACAATGATACATCAGTAATGATGTTAGTGTTCACAGAATGGCTTTTTATGCTTTAAGTTGTTGCTGGAAACGTCCTTTTTGAGGAGTTTCATACTCACTTTGTGAACTTGGTTTTAGCTCAAACATATCAATAATTTGCAATGTCGAAAATTCACATTGCTTTGAAATATAAAATTCACATTGCTTTGAAATATATATATATATATATATATACATATCTTTTATATGTTATGAAGTTATTGAAAAATGGTGATTCTAAACCAATTCCATAAAAACAATTTTAAATATGTATGAAAAATGGTGATTTTACATGTATTCTAAACTAATCCTAAAACTATTTATTACATTGAAATGTTCTTTATTAACGTTTTTCAATAAACGACTTCAATAATTCCTTCCTTGTCCCTCCTATAATAATAGTAAGGATAAACAACACCGGATACCACTTAACTTCAAGTTTAATATCAATTATAGAACTGAACTAAAAATCGATACTATTTTAACACTAAACTTTAGTTTACACTTCAATTATACCACTGGACTAATAAAATCGATTACATGGACGAATCTTAACGATTTTCGTGTGATGATGTGGAAGGATTTTAATTGTCCAATAGTATAATAGAAGTCTAAACAAAAGTTGTGTAAAAAATAATATTCATTATTTTGGGTATGGGAGGAATAGACCGTAAAATAGTATCATTTTTTAGTAGGGGTGCAAATAATCGTTACTAATTTAAATTATTTATTTAATAGTGATAAAAAAGTAAACTTCCTATTCCGCATTTAAGATTCAATCATAAAAATTTAACAAATAAGATAAGTTTCTCTCACGCAAAAATTAAAAATTTCAATCTTCTCCACATCTTCAGGTGTGTCAACTCCATAGCCTAGAATAAACTTTATCACCTTTTAAAATCAAAACAAAAAAATCAAATAAATCAAAGGTGCATTTTGTACTCTTGCATGTAAACTGCATCTCGTGTTTTCTCTTTTTTGCCAATTGAACAAATTCTAAACAGGCATAAAATACAAACAGAACCAGCTTAGTTATTTGTCTTTCAATAACAACAGTGTTCAAACTTGTTCCATGCAAACATAGAAAAAAAAACATTAAGTTTCAATATGAATCAATTTTGTACCTTTACAGGTATAAAGTTCCAAAACTTTAAAACATATGCAAAATACATTTTTATATCCGAACCCAAATAATCTTGGTTTAACAGTAACGTCTAGTAGAGGAAACAGAGGAATCCCAATGTTAAATGACTTTCCTTTTATTAAGATGATGACTCTACAACAATGGCAATAATAAGAGGGGTTCCAACAACAATAGAAAAGATTAACTCATCGATGATTAAAAATTTAGCTTACAAGGTTGGGCTCATGTTAACTTTTGAGTCAAAAATTTAGAGTTATACTGGTGTTAGTTTAACTTACCGGATAGAGACAAGTACATTTTGAGGTTCTAATAGCATGTCACCTTATCACAAGTGCGAGAAAATGAAAATGATGGTTATATGTGATAAAGAATATAATGATTATATGCATGCAAAGTGATATTTGAGGTTTCCTGTAATTTTAAGTTACTGGAAGAAGGATTAAACAAGTATAAGATTTTTTAACATACCTTCATCTTATAGCCATTCTCAAGGACTTTAAGCTGTTCCAGGTCCTCTTCTAGTTGCAATGGTGTGGGCTGAAGCTTTGGATATATTTTCAGAAACTTCGAATTGTAGCTCTGTTTGGACATTAATCAGTACTATTAACTGAGGAAACAAAGAATTCCGCCACAGAGTGCAAAATAGCATCTCTTGATACCTGAATTCCAAGATTAAGCATGTAAGGAAACCGAGGATTAACTTTCGCAGATCTATATCAAGTTGATTCACAAATACATTAGAGCAAATGCAATTAAAACAAAAGATGACATAACTAAAATACAGACGTACGAGCACATAAAGATGCATAATCTTACTTGTTAAATGTTTTAGGAATCTTGAGAAATAAATAGGGGAATGCTTGCAATTATCAACCACACATTTCACTCTTTTTGGATGTGTTTCAGGTTTCAAAGATTCATAAATTATAAACATTGCATCTGGTTTGCCTGCAACACAGATAGACCATTTTGACGGTGTTGATTTTTAAATTTTTGTCTTTAACAAGATGTCTTTGAAACAACACAAAAAGAACTGCAGATTTTTTTGAAATAAATAATTAACAAACCTGCATTACATTAACAATTCCATCTATTATTTCAGGTTAAATAAGAGGTTCAATCCTTCTGAATATGAACAACAATATCGTACTTCAAAACCATGATGGGATCTTGACAAACATCTTTCAGTGCCTATAAGTTACCAAAGAAAGGGTCCACAATTTCAACAAATCAAAGAATGAAAATTAGAAAAACAATAATAACCATCAAGGAACATTTTGACAAGACTCTGATGTCATGATCACGTTAGCACCAAATCCTCGATAGCATTCTACAATCTTTTCATCATCCGTTGCCACAACTACATCAGAAAGAAATAGTGCAAGGAGTGACAAAGGCAATTCAGAGAAAAATGTTACAGGACATAAAAGAATTCAGACAATTCACTAAACCATCCAACTCAAAAGGTCAGAAGCAATCATTATTACATCCCTATCTTTTATGCTCTCATATTTTGTTCACAATACCAATCATAAAGTATAAATCACTTATGTGAAGGATACTGCACTATTCAATTGCTATATCAAGCAAAATTTCATGTCTTCTACATGCAGGAAAAAAAAGGCAGCTTATGCCAATACGAAGTATAATAAACAAGACAGAACCAAGATGAAAATTTCAGTCATCAATCATTGCACTAAAACTAAATTCATGCTTTTAGAGTACATCATCGACTTGGATCTTGCCTCCAAAATATTTTGAATCACCACAAAATTAAATGGAACTCAAGCAGGAAACTTACCTAGATGGTCCAATGTGCTTGTGAGCTTTGACCTTTCCCATGTCCTCTGTATAAGACCGACAGAATGTCAACAAGACGGAAACATGTAATAGCATCAAACTTTGTGAAACATGGCTCAAATGATTAAAATTCATCAATAAAACTTCAACTTGTGAAAACCAAGTTTCTTTTTCTTCATCATCTTGGACAAAAAAATGATGTTGCTCGTGTTTTAACTTCACTGAAATTAAATGCGGGAATATAGAATGTCATGCTTTTGGACATAAGCGAAACATAAAGCAAAAGAATGTTTCATCAATAGAAACTAATTTTCAACCTATAAAGTTCTTCCTACCCATGTTGCTCGGACTCTTCGCTTTTCTTTAAGTATCTGTGACCAAGACTCGAGTTCAACACATGGAGATGAGGATATGACCTCCAAAATCCTCCAAACACATGAAAGATTTTAGTAAAGTCTGACCATAGGCGTGCTGGATACATTCCGGCACCCAATGCTCACACTCGAGTCCGAGCAACATATCTTCCTATAACATGTAACCGATCCCAGATCTTTATCCACACCAATATCTCAAGATCAATTATGATCAAACGAACCAGAATTTACCGGTTAAAAATCGGTTCAACATATTCCTAATTTTATATAGATCATCTTCCATCTCAGACATACATAATCCTACATACGATCCCCAGGAAATCTAAACCCCTGGCGATACCAAATTTATAACCAGCAATACTCAGTCTCTCACTTGCAGAATTTTGACCCCTGGTCCTTAGTAAAGTAATTTAACTTGTAAATATTAATTACAATGGTTCATACTTCATTGCATAACTAAACTCAACATATTGCACATAAAAGACTGGATCTTTTACTTTTTGTCCAATAATTTGATCCAAATGTTCAAAGCATTAGAAATAAAAAAAATTAACTCCCTAATCTCATGATTTACATTAAAAGAAAACCCAATCAAATTTCCTAGGAAACCACAATCCCTAACAATGCTACAAAAAAGGAACATATAGAATTTTTTTTTTTTTTAATTTTAGATAAAATCAAGGAGTTTAACCAAAAGGGTTTTCCAAGTATGTGAACCAAAGGCTTGCCTTCGAACCGAGAAGAGGCATACCTGGCGGGTATAATGCCGACTACCCGTGTCCGGAACTTCCTAACCCGACCCAGGTACGCATGGACACCTAAGGCTACCGCAATTGCTGCGCCAGCTAGAATACTGTGAACTATGAAAGCTATACCTGTTAAAGACGAAGACGAAGACGAAGACGAAGGCGAAGACGAAGACAAAGACGAAGACGAGGATGGAGAACAGATTGACATTGCGTTTATGAATATTTGGTTTATCAAAAATAATCCACAAGTCGTCAATCTACCAAATTATAAGCCCTGGCCTAGATTATAAAATCTATATATTAATATCAATTCAATTATTATTAATATTATTATAATACTTTTATTTTTCTAAATTTCTATATACTTACGTAATTTTAGAGAGAAAAATTAATAGTTTAAAGGTAGGGTAAAACTTTGATATACAGGCGGTATAAAATTAATTTTATACAAGCGTGTATATTTACACTATAAAAACCCAAATACTAAATTCATAACCCTAAAAAACTAAACTACACACTCTAAACCCTAAATTCTAAACACTAGCATTGAATTTTAAACCCTATAACTTAAGCCCCTAAACCTTAAACTAAAACCATAACCCCTAAAACTAAAAGGCACGTGTAAACTAAAGTTTACACGGCATGTGTATCAAAGTTTTTTTCTTAAAGGTAATTACAATATAATACATGTTCATGCATATTCTTACCATTTTATCAATGGGCATATCATTTGTAGAAGAAACGATTTAAACTCGTGTCTCCTATGATGAACATAATCCGCTTTTTCACCGAAATTTTTGTTAGAAAAAAGAAATTTGTGTAAGAAATGTGATGTAAAAAATTCAAATGACAATTTTATCTTTAACAAATTTGACTTTTATTTTTTGGGAAACTAAAATGGTAGAAAAGTAAATATGTGTTTAAATATTTGTTGTTTTTTTTAAGTTGACAATTTAAGTAGGACAATTTTAAAACAAAAAAGTGACAAATTTATTGGGAAGAAAAAATATCTCTAACTAAACAATTAAATGTTGGAAAAAAGTGTGTGAAATCGGTAACTTTGAGCCATATTATCTATGGATAGAGGTGGAGGTTCGAATGATGAATTTATTAATTTATATTCTATTCCATAAGATCTTTACAACAGTATCTTATATGCTCAAAACGGTTGAGTGGTGAATGAGAAATTGATACTCAAAATGAAATAGTTGTGAAATGTGTATAGGAAAAATAAAACGTGGGATAACAAACTTGGGAAGGGTTTAAATACTCCAACCCACTTGGTGGTGATTGAATAAAATTTGTACCTTGCGTTTAGGGGTGTGAATCAAACCCATTTGGGTTGGGAATCATTTGCATGACGTGAGCAAAGCGAATGCCCGGATCGGTTAGACCTTTTGTGGACCTGCGAATATTTTACCCACTTCAAATTATTTTTTCCTTTATTTTTGGTAAATCTTTTTTAATATCCCGAATTTAATAGGAACATTTCTAGTTTCCTTTAAATTCAGATATTAAAAGGTAACGAGTGCAATTTACGGGAATATTCCAGTTTTAATATGGTATTAACAGATTGTTATCGTTTTAATTCGGTCAAATGGTTAATGACCATTAATTCAGAATATTATGATTTCCATATTTTTCCTCCTCCATTCTCCTATATATATCGTGCTCTTCCTCAGTTTCAAAACACAAATCAAAACGTTTTCTTCTCCTCTAGTGTTTTCAGTGATAGGCAAAGTCAAGAGATAGTTCGTGATCTATTCAGTTCGTGCTACTGTCGAAGATCATATTGTTGTTGTATCCTAGGAGACCGATGACCAACAAACTCAAGCACTTTAGAGTAGACGTGCTTATCGAATGAGTCGATCGTGAGTTGAGTAGTGCTCGACTTATGCTCGTTAAAAATCTCGTTGCTCAACTCGCTCATTGCTCGTTAAGCTCGATAAAATTTTGCTCGACTCGTGCTCGTTAAAAAATCTTGTTGCTCGATTCGACTCGTTGCTTGTTAAGCTCTCCAAAATTTTTACCTAGTTTTTTTAAATATAGGTAAAATGTAGTGATACTATTAGAGCTTAATATAAACATACAAATTCAAAAGAAGAAAAAAGTGAGGACTGAGGAGATAAATAAACGAACTTGTGATGAATGAGTTAGAGATGAAGTTGATATTCGAGTGTGAGACTCTTTTTAGTTTCTCAACAATCTTCGATAGACAACAAATGAGAGAAAGCCTTAGAGACTTCGGGGTTTTAATTTTCAATCGTATTTTTTATATGAGATCTGAAGATTTTTCTCTTTTCTACTTTTGTGGACCTGCGAATATTTTACCCACTTCGAATTATTTTTTCCTTTATTTTTGGTAAATCTTTTTTAATATCCCGAATTTAATAGGAACATTTCTAGTTTCCTTTAAATTCAGATATTAAAAGGTAATGAGTGCAATTTACGGGAATATTCCAGTTTTAATATGGTATTAACAGATTGTTATCGTTTTAATTCGGTCAAATGGTTAATGACCATTAATTCAGAATATTATGATTTCCATATTTTTCCTCCTCCATTCTCCTATATATACCGTGCTCTTCCTCAGTTTCAAAACACAAATCAAAACGTTTTCTTCTCCTCTAGTGTTTTCAGTGATAGGCAAAGTCAAGAGATAGTTCGTGATCTATTCAGTTCATGCTACTGTCGAAGATCATATTGTTGTTGTATCCTAGGAGACCGATGACCAGCAAACTCAAGCACTTTAGAGTAGAGGTGCTTATCGAGTGAGTCGATCGCGAGTTGAGTAGTGCTCGACTTATGCTCGTTAAAAATCTCGTTGCTCAACTCGCTCATTGCTCGTTAAGCTTGATAAAATTTTGCTCCACTCGTGCTCGTTAAAAAATCTTGTTGCTCGATTCGACTCGTTGCTTGTTAAGCTCTCCAAAATTTTTACCTAGTTTTTTTTAAATATAGGTAAAATGTAGTGATACTATTAGAGCTTAATATAAACAAACAAATTCAAAAGAAGAAAAAAGTGAGGACTGAGGAGATAAATAAACGAACTTGTGATGAATGAGTTAGAGATGAAGTTGATATTCGAGTGTGAGACTCTTTTTAGTTTCTCAACAATCTTCGATAGACAACAAATGAGAGAAAGCCTTAGAGACTTCGGGGTTTTAATTTTCAATCATATTTTTTATATGAGATCTGAAGATTTTTCTCTTTTCTAATTTTATACATAAAGTAATAATTAAAGAAAAAGAAAGACAAATTATTATAATTTAGTTTCTTATTAATACAAATTAACTTTTTGAATTCTCAAGAAATAAAAATCGTTTTGGAAATTCGATACCAAATATTTTATGGTAAATTACCTAGCAAGTCATTTAACTTTTCTAGAGTTTTCAACAAACATTTAAACTTCTTGGAACATAATTTTTTTAAGGTAGCTACCAAAAATCATAAAAAAATTTATAAAAAATAATGAGTTGCTTGTGAACTTATCCAATCAAGTTGAACCTTGCTCGACTCGTTAAGATATCGAGTCGAGCTCGAGTTTGAGTCGAGTCAATTTGAGTCGAGCGTTGACCGAATTTTGATCGAGTCAAGCTCAAGTTGTTTGCGAGCTGCTGAACTCAATAAGCACCCCTACTTCAGAGTGGCCGAAATATGTGTTAAGGAAACTGCATAGATGTAGGCCTCAACACGTTTCCTACTGTTTTCATTTCCAATCGGTTTGGTTTTGAATATTTTGTATTTATTTGTTCTGTTTGATTAATAATAATATCAATATTTTGATTTTACTATTTATTAGTTTATTCTTGGATTAACATTTTTTAACAATCTTAAGACAAACTTGTTTTTAGTTTTAATCCGAGAGCGAACAGATTGAATAATCTAAAGCGTTTCATGCTTTCAATCCAATTCTTCGACCATGGCAGCAAACAAGTGCGTGGCTCATACCTGGTCCCTTTATCAACCCCATGCATTTTCGAGTAACCAAAAAGGAAAATTTCCATTGAAGGAAAAGTTTCTGGTTTAAGGTAAATCTTTAATCATGAGATTATTAAGGTAACCAATTTTATTATCTTACAATGTTCTAGCCTTTTAATATGTATTATTAAATATGGCATGAATTTTTCCCTTCGTACTAATAATTTCCTTTAGAGAAATTTTAAGTGAAGAACAAGATTCCTACGCAAGATCTTCAGCATTTTTGGAAACTGAGATCTCGTAAATAATTTCATTTCATGATTTAATTCCTGTCGTTTTAACGAGTTTACGTGATCTCTCGTTCAAAATTTGAATAAATTTATTTATTCAAATTTATTGTGGACAAATCTGTTTAAACAGAAATTGTCATCGGAAATAACATTGGTTACTGATTCAGAATTATAATTCTAGTGGATAATAAAATCGAAATAATGAAGAATTAAATCTGATTATTACAGAATTATTGCTAATTCTAGGAAACACTCTTAAACGGATAATCTAAAATCCTTTTGAAAGTGTATGTCTATGATTGGTTTCTTGAAAGACTTTGTACTTAAACATGCCTAGTAAACCCCATCTCTTTCAAGCTAACCTACTTGGTGTATTGTTCATTATTGAGATTTCTCGTATAATGTGTAAGCATTATGACTATGAGTCATAATAGAAGTACATCAAAAAGGTTATACAAAACTATCAACCTTGATATTACTGTGGAAGAAACTTCCAAGCAAGTAACCAATATGGATGTATGTGCTGTGATTTCTGAAATTAACATGGTTAACTCAGATCCAAGAGAATGGTGCACGTCACATCTGTAGTGACAATGACCCATTCATTGAGTTGGTTCCCGTGAGAACGAGAAGAAGCTTTACATGGCCAACGATGCAACTTTCAAGATCAAGGGGAAGGGAATTGTAGTTTTGAAGATGACTTCGGGCAAAGAACTAAAGCTTCAAAACGTGTTTTATGTACATGACATACAAAAGAACCTTGTTTCTGGGACCCTCCTAAGTATGCATGGCTTTATGATGGTGTTTGGATTCCAGAAGTTGACTTTGTTCAAATGGGGGATATTTGTGAGAAAAGGGTATGTATTGAATAATATTTGGAAACTCAATATTATCTCTGTAAAAGTTAAAACAATGAATAAGAAAATTGTTTCTTCTTCTGTTTATATGCTCGAGTCATATAATTTATGGCACGATAGGCTCGGACATGTTAATTATGTTACCTTACATATGTTGATTAACTTGGAGCACATTCCCTCGTTTCATATTGATTATAATCATAAATGTGAAACATACATTGAAGCAAAATTAACAAGGTCTTCGTTTCAAACAATTGAAAGAAGTACTGAACGCTTGATCCAATACATAGCGATGTTTGTGATTTGAAATTTATTCAAACTATAGGAGAAAATAAATTCTTTATTACCTTCATAGACGATAGCACAAAGTATTGCTATATGTATTTTCTTAAGAGCAAAGATGAAGCTATAGAGAAATTTATACTATATAAGCAGAAGTCGAAAACCAACTTAATAAAAAGATTAAGATGGTAAGAAGTGATCGTGGTGGTGAATATGTTAGCCCATTTGGTGAATATTGTTCACAACATGATATGATTCACAAATTAACACCACCGTATTCTCCTCAATCTAATAAAGTAGTCGAACGAAAAAATCGGACTCTAAAAGAAATGATGAATGATTTGTTAGGAAACTCTGGGTTATCACATAACATGTAGGGGAAAGCTATTCTTTCAGCTAATTACCTTTTAAATAAGGTTCCATCAAAGAAAAAGGATAAGACACCATATGAGATATGGAAAGGTCGAAAACCTTTCTACAAACACTTAAAAATGTGGGGTGTCTTGCCAAGGTAATGACCCCATTACCAAAATAGATGAAAATAGGTCCCAAAACTGTGGATTGTATTTTTATTGGCTATGCCGAACATAGCAATACTTATCGATTTCTTGTGTATAAATCAAAAAATCCTGAGATTCACAAGAACACGATAATGAAATCAAAAAATGCATCATTCTTTGAGAATATATCCCCTTATAAATCTAGGAAGGTTGATCAAAGTTCAATAAAATGAACTATAGACGAAATTAGTCCAAATGATCGACAAGAGGTTGAAATTGAAATAGAACCAAGAAGGAGCAAATGAGCAAGGGTAGAAAAATACTTTGGATCAGATTTTCTAACCTTTACCCTAGAGGTTGAACCTCAAACGTATAGTGACGATATACGCTCATCTGGAGGCACCTTATGAAAGAAAGCCATTAAAAGTGGAATTAATTCCATTTTGCAAAACCATACATAGGATTTTGTGGACCTTCCTCCTGGAATTAAACCACTAAATTCAAAATGAATTTTAAATGAAAAATGAAAGCAGATGGAACAATTGATAAGTACAAGGCAAGGTTTGTAATAAAAGGATACCAACAAAAAAGCCTTATTACTTTGATACATTCTCCCATGTATCAAGAATAACATCCATAAAAATGATACTCGCAATTACTGCTTTGCGAAATTTAGAAGTACATCAAATGGATGTTAAAATATCTTTCCTTAATAGAGATCTTGATGAAGAAATATACATAGAATAATTTGAGGGTCATGTAGTTTTAGGTCAAGAGATGAAAGTATGTAGATTGGTGAAGTCCTTGTATGAACTTAAACAAGCACCAAAATAATGGCATGAGAAGTTCGATAGTGTCATGATGACAAACGGCTTCAAGATAAACGAGTGTGACAAATGTGTATATGTCAAAACTACAAATATTGGATATATTATTCTATGTTTGTATATCGATGACATACGCATTGTTGGAAACAACAATGAAATGGTAAAACGTACCAAAACATGTCAAATTCAAGATTTGACATGAAAGATATGGGATTGCTCGATACCATTCTGGGTATCCAAATCAAAAGGTCATATGAAGGCCTCATATTGACTCAATAACACTGTGTGAACAAGATTCTCGAGAAATTTAACAAGGATAATTCTATATAGCCATAACTCCATTAGATTCTTGTTCACATCTGTATAAGAATCAAGGGAAAAGTATTCACCAAGTGGAATATGCAAGAGTCATAAGCAGCTTAATGTATCTCATAAGTTGTCCTAGACCATACATCGCTTTTATTGTGAGCAGTCTAAGTAGATTCACAAGCATTCCAGGAAAAACCATTGGAAAGTAATTGTAAGGGTACTAAGATATCTCAGATATACTTGGGACTACGAATTGCATTATTCCAAAGACCCTGCTATCTTAGAAGAATACTCCGATGCCAGTTGGATATTTGATATTCAAGATACCAATGGTACAAATGGATATATATTCATATTGGAGGAGGAGCCGTATCATGGAAATCCTCAAGACAAACTATTATAACCAGATCTACAATAGAATCTGAGTTTGTTTCTCTAGACAAATCTGGAGAATAAGCAAAATAGCTTTAAAATTTTTTTGAGGATATTCCTGAATGGTCGAAACTTGTGCCCATTGTATGTATACACTATGGCAATCAAGCAATAATTACTAGAGCACAGAGTTTCATGTACAATGGTAAGTCGAGGCATATGCGCCGTCGACATAATACCGTTAGACAACTGATCTCAAATAGAGTTATCTCTATTGAATTTATAAGATCAAAAGATAATATTGCGGATCCGCTAACCAAATGGTTAAATCGAGATCAAGTTGAGAAAACATCTAAAGGAATGAGACTAAAGCCCATAAAAAGTAAAAGTGGGTAAAGGAAAACCCTACCTAGTTGACTAGAGATCTCAAGATCTATGTTCAAAGAGACAACCTAATTGCATAGACCTGTTTGGTCACTGTGGGGGTTCTTATCCCCAAGTTCATTCCGATTATGTAAATAGTGATCAAAGTGGAATAGGCTAAGCAAAAGCTTTTAATGATCATTGTGTGCTTCGGTGAGCCGAGCAACATAAGTCACCTATGTAAGAGTGAAGTAGGGCCGCTTCAAGGAAACTATTGGGCATAGTTATTTTAAACTCTTGCAGAACCAGGCAATGTCCACGGCTATATGGACATAACCGTGAGAACTAATACTCTTGGTAGAGAGGTAGTTGTGTGAAGTATATCATCGTTTACACAAACGGTTAAACAATTCAAAGACATCACATCTACTGGTTGGCCAGTAAAGTAGATATATTTTCACAAGAAAATGTTCAAAAGAGGAAACCTACCTATCCTATGCAGCTATCAATCATAGAACCTATCACCACATTGAGTCAAAATGCTTTGATAAAATCATCAATTTTATTCATGCGGGGGATTGTTGGAAAAAATGTGAGAAATCGGTAACTTTGAGCCATATTTTCTATGGGTAGAGGTTCGAATGATGAACTTATTAATTTATATTCTACTTCATAAATCCTTTACAACGGTATCTCATATGCTCAAAATTGTTGAGTGATGAATGAGAAATTGATGCTCAAAGTGATGTAGTTGTGAATTGTGTAAAGGAAAAATAAAACCCCTTATCCCTCATGGGTGGGATAACAAACTTGGGAATGGTTTAAATACTCCAACCCACTTGATGGTCATTGAATGACTTGAATGGAAATTGTGCCTCGCACGTAGAGGGTTCGAATAGAACCCATTCGGGCTGGGGCGCACCCGCAAACCATGGGCGATGCGAATGTCCAGACCGGTCGGGCCCTTCGTGGATCTGCGAATATTTTACCCACTTCGAATTATTTTTTCCTTTATTTTTGGCAAATTATTTTAATATCCCGAATTTAATCGGAAAATTTCTAGTTTCCTTTAAATTCAGATATTAAAAAGTAATGAGTGTAATTTACAGGGATATTACGGTTTTAATATGGTATTAACAGATTGTTGTCGTTTTAATTTGAGCAAATAGTTAATGACCATTAATTCAGAATATTATGATTTCCATAATTTTCCTCCTCCATTGCCCTATATATACAGTGCTCTTCCTCAGTTTCAAAACATAACTCAAAACATTTTCTTCTCCTCTAGTGTTTTCGGTGATAGGCAACGTCAATAGATAGTTCGTGATCTCTTCAGTTCTTGCTACTGTCAAAGATCATCTTGTTGCATCCTAGGAGACTAACGACTTGCAAACTCAAGCACTTTCGGAGTGGTTGAAATCTGTCTTAAGGAAACTGCGTAGCTTCAATACGTTTCCTACTGTTTTCGTTTCCAATCGGTTTGGTTTTGAATATTTTGTATTTATTTGTTCTGTTCGATTAATAATAATATCAGTATTTTGTTTTTACCGTTTATTTTTTTAATTCTTGGATTAGCGTTTTTCTAACATTAAACTCATACTTTAAAATTTAAAAATAAAAATAGTGTTTAAGATTTATGTATATATTCTCTATCAATCCACTGATAATTATTATAGATAAAATTTAATTTTTTAGTGTTGGGGCATAAAAAAGCACTAAAAAATATATATTCATTAAAGATAAACAACACTAATAATAACTAAAATTTTAGGACATTTACAATTTAGTGAATAAAATCGGGAAAAAATTAGGAGTCTTGGTACAAAACACATCACTTAACAATTGTCTAAGCTAAAAATTGAGATCTGCTAATTGATTGAGTGGTTAAGGATATTTATGCTATCTCATTTTGTGTGGGTTCGAATCCCAACATTTACATTTGAAAAGTATTAACAATATAACCTAAAAATTTATCATATTGTTAAAAAAATATTATCTATGTTAAATTGTGGTTGAAATTAATTACATTTATTTTATAAAATATGTATAAATATAAAAATATTATAAGAATATATTTATAAAATCCATTTGAAATATATTAATTTTATAAAACTTCTTTATAATTTATTTTATTAAACTAAAATATTAATGAAGAATCGTAGTTAGTAATAATAAAAATATATTAATAACATAAATTATAAATATCATATCTTATAAAATAACATAAATTATAATTTACGTTATAATTAATATATTTTGTTATTTTGTTTTACTATTCTTCAATAATCTTTTAGTTTAAATCATAAATTATAAATAACTTTTATAAAATTAATATTCTTTAATTGATGTTATAAATATATTTCTATAATGTTTTACAATTTATATCATAGTTAATATATTTTATAAAATAAATGTAATTAACTTCAACCAAAATTTAAAATAAATATTATTTTTTGTCAACAATATAATAATTTCTTAGGTTGGTGTAATGGTTAAGGATTGACCCCTTTCTTAGGTGTTCTAACTTCTAGGTTCAACCTACATTTTTTGTGTGAAAAAAAAAAGATGTTAATGTGTGCCTCGTTAAAATTGTCCCTAAATTTAGTCGGAGAAAAAAAATACACACGGCAACAGTTACATAAATACTATCGAGATAGTCTCGACATAAAAGCATTAAATAAAACAATCAACACATCAGCAAAGAACCACTACTACAACACCAAAACAACTAAGAACCCAAGGGATTTCACGTGCTAATATCTTATTTAAAGATATTAATTTATTAAAAAATTATATGTGAGCATGCTAACTCAAACGTTGTTATTTTATATAACGACAGAGTGAATAAAATTAAATAATTCCTTATAATAGTGACTAAATGAAAGTTTTTTGATTTAATGACCAAAATGTAAACAACCTCAAAGTTCAATGACCATTACTATTGTTTACCATCATATTAAATATTTTTCATAGAAAAAATTATACCCATAAAACATTTGTATTCAATTCATTCACTGATAAATTTGAATCGGATATTGTAGATATCTATTATAGGGCGACCATTCCAACCTAATTTATTTAATTCACAACATCAAAATTCGAACTTTGTAACTGCCATGAGTTGTATTTTGTGCCAAAAAATTGAAAATTTTTACTTAATATTTATATGTATTTGTATATCGAATGAAATTAAATCAGTCCCTTTAAATTAAGCATTATATATTTATTTATACTTTTTTTATTCAAACACATTTGAACTAATAATAAAAAATATGTTTTATTTATATATTATAAATTTAAAGTATTTATTTATTTATTTTTATTCTAATAACTATTATTCACCAACTATTCAAATTAATTGATTTGTTATAAACATCAAGTCGTAATCATGAAATTTATTGATTTGTCAATAAAAAATATTATTTGATGATGATATGTGAAAGTATGTCAAGTAAAAATGTCCGTTTCAATTTTTTTCCGTATAATTATTTAATAGTGTTAATATAAGTGACTTAATTGATTAATGATAAAAGTTGAATGATGTAATTTAATTAAAGTAATGATTTGTGATCTAAATACAAGTGAAAATTACATTTAATGATCTAGAATGTAAATTACCCATAAAATTACTTTTCTCTTAAAACAAAATAGGGGCTGAAAGGTTAAAAGTTCAATCTTATGCCTTCTAGAAACAAGAACTGGGATGAATAGTTCTCATGATATTAAAAGTTCAATAATTAGCATTTGGTAAGTAAATGTCTTTGATGTTTTAGATCAGATTATAACCTGCTCTATTGTTGATAGGGGTGGAGACCGGCAGTGACCGGCTGCAACAGTGAGTGGATGTCAGCGGTGGGAGACTTCGGTCAAATTTAGACGTCAAATTTAGATTTTACTTAAAGTTTAAGAGTCAAAATAATATTTTATCTAAACTTAAAAGGTCAAATCGGTATTCTATTTAAACTTCAATGGTCAAATTAAATTTTAATCCATTTTACTAATGTGTGTCACGTTATCAAACTAACTACTTTTAACGTCCAATAATCAAAACTTTCTAAATTGATAACGCAAGCGACCACAACATTACTGTTGTAACCCATTTGGTCCGGGCCAGGCCCAACCAATTTATTTTATTAAATCCATACTCGGTACCCATTACATACTCAAATTAAATAACCCAAAATACCCTTTACCCTAATAATAAACCTAACCCTAAATATCCTACAACTTGCTCAGCCGCCGCCGCCGTTGTATCTCTTCACGCGCCGGTCATTTATCGACCGTGTGATGCACGCGCGTCACCACTTACATCCTTCCGTCCATCTCTGACACCGGTCACCCTACCCACGTGGTCCACCGCCCACGATTCAGACCTGAAAAAGAAGGAAACAATATTTTTAGGCTTAAATCAAATGAAAATACAAGTTGTGTTGTATCTATTTTTCGGGTATTTAAATCCCGAAAAATCTCGTGTAATGGGTTTTTTTCAGGAGAAATAAAAAATACAGAGGATTTTCGAATAAAAAACAGTTTAAAAAAAACTTGTTCGAGCCATCTCAGTCTCACTACTTTCGATCAAAGCCAAGAAAGGTAAAATATTTGTCTATTTATTTTCATTTTTAAAAAATATATATAAAAAAACCATTCGAATAAACTTAGATCTACAAATATTGAAAGGGTTTTTTTTTTTAAAATAACAACAAAATCGGAATAAGGAGGTGAAAATATACCTGTGAGCTCTATTCGGGAACCTCCGGTCGCCGTGAGTGGCGGCGCTCCGCCGCCGGCCGGCGACGGTCCACGGTGGACGGCCATTCGATCACAGAGCCGACCAATGATGATTTGAGAGAATTTGGGTGATTGTTTTTATTCTAAAACTGATAAAATGAATTTTTGGGTTAAAAAAACAATAAATAGGGGTATTAAACGACGTCGTTTTGGGGCGTCTGTGTTCAGCCCAAAACGACGTCGTTTTGGCTCAATACCCGAATAATGACACGACCCGTCCAAGGTCCGCCAAAAAATTTTTATGGGAAAATTGCCGATTTGATCATTCCGCATGGGAAAATCACAAATATGGTCCTTGTAGGTTTTGAAAACGTTTCAAATCAGTCACTAAAATTAATTTAATCAGTTTTTCTATATGAAAATTACAACATGAGTCCCTCCTTCCCAAATTAATTTGCAATAGGGGTCAGCGCATGGTAAAATTGCCCATCTAATCCCTGGAAATTTTAAAAGCTTTGCAATTGGGTCCTAAAATCAGTTTTAATCGTTCTAAATGGAATAATTGCCAATCTGGTCCATCTTTTTTGCCTTTTTTATTTTAGTCACGTATTTTATTTACTTTTTATTTTTGTTTACTTTTCCCGCACTGTTCTTTTATTTGTTTGTTTTGATTTCAGTTTTTTATATATTTGATGTTTTCCTTCATTATTTATGTATTTATCTTTTGTAATTATGTACATAATGTTATATATATTATGTGATACATTAAATATATTTATACATATAGATATATAATAAGTATAATATATGATGTATTTATAATATATATAGTTTAAATGACATAGCATTTGTATAATATATATAACTAAAATATTACATATTTATTTATAACTAATGTTTATAAATATTAATATATATTATGGCATTTTATTTTTCTTTATTTTCATTTACCTGACTTATGTTATTTATATTACCTCTATATTATTTAATATTTTATAAATATTATATATGATTTTTGCCTCATTATTCCGATATTTCTATTAGGAGTGTCATCCGGGACTCCGGGTGACATCTCTTTTGAATATCGTGGATACAAAGGCCAGTTTTGGATTTATCAAACATATTTAACTATTTTTATCTTTTTTTACTTTGTATTCGTTATTCATTTATTTAATTTTCTTTAGTAATTATCGTATATAGTATTCTGCCTCATTATTACGATATTTCTGATAAAAGTCTCATCCCGACCTCCGGGTGGCTTCTTCTTTGAATGTCGTGAATACCAAAGCAGATTTAAACTATTATTTATTTTGAGAAATTAATCATTAAATTAAATCATTTTTTTTGTTTTCCTTAAATAAATATAATGCGAACTTTTAGGTATCAATTTTGGGCATAGTGGGGGTGCTAACCCTTCCCCACTCGTAACCAACTCCCGAATCCATCTCTGGTTATCTTTTCGGTGTCTGGCCTACCAAAAGTGGCTGGTGGCGACTCCACCTTTCGTTTTTTAAAAATTTTAACCGTACTCTATTGGGAGTGTCATCCCGGTCTCCGGGTGTTATCTCATTGGTGCCGCAAAACATTTCAAACCTTATCCTCAAAAAGAAAAAGGGTCGCTACAGCATGGCGACTCCACTAGGGCTTATTTTGTTTTCAAAAACAAAAGAGTTAGGCCTTAGTTAGGGTTGGCATTGTAATTATTAAGAAAAATTTAAATTCAATTTAATTTAATTTTCAATTTTTGTTTGATATGAACTGTCATCATACATTAGTGTTAGAACCCTTAAGTGGGAGGGAGTACTTCGCTTCGTGGGGTTTCCACCTCCGTATAGTGTTGTATCTCGCTTCCGGAGTACTGGTCCTTATATTTCGTGGGGGTTTTCTCCTCCGTATGGTATAAGGGTCGTATTCCCCTGAATCGATGTCCCAGCGACAGTTCGGGTACCCTTACTTTAGAACCAAAACGCATATAGTGAACCGTAGTGTCCACCCTTCAACCACGCCGTTACTCTGCCCATTTAGGAATAACCATTTTTAGGTTTTGCTTTACATTTTTTATTGTTTATACTCATTGTATATTATTATTCACCATTCAATTTATTTTATTTATCTGATTATTCTGTTACACTGACTCATTTTATCTGTTGTTCATTTTTTTCTTGCATCCGCATTGCATATCATATCATACCATAAGTGTTGATTCGAGAATAATCCAATTTAGAAGGTGTACACAGATATGAGAGAAGTCAGTGATAAGAGCGATAATGCAAACAGTATCGAGTTAGGGTGAATGAAGACCAACGAAAAAGATAACTCAACTGCAAGATACGAAGCGAACAACGAAACGGTACAGCTTGGGCATGTTATTCGAAACCTGACTCACTTGCACCTAGGTCTACTAAAGAATAGACCTTTGCTTACATTCTTCATGCATAGGCTAGCCATCTGTCCAAAAAAAGGAAAATTAAAGTGTGTAGATTACACTACCATAAGATTTTTGGATAGTGGAAGAAGAAAATG
Source organism: Hibiscus mutabilis (assembly GCA_019671005.1). Taxonomy (NCBI): domain Eukaryota; kingdom Viridiplantae; phylum Streptophyta; class Magnoliopsida; order Malvales; family Malvaceae; genus Hibiscus; species Hibiscus mutabilis. The sequence continues at coordinate 10,361,429 of CM033741.1, forward strand.
ACGAGATCGTCCCTCAAACCGAGGACAATGCTAAGGCATAGAGTGCGAGTCGTACTTTACAAAATCAAGATATCTAGACAAGAAGCTACCCATTATCTGTAATTCATTTCAGCCTCTTGCCAGACATCTTCTTCTAGTGGAAGTCTTTCTAAGGACTACTTGCGAATCAATACTTCATTTGCATTTATTTTAACATGGCATTAAAATATTCAGTTGTACATTATAATTTGCATGCATTATTAAAGATAATTGGATTAATTGGGTAAATATCATGACATAAAGTTTAATCTCAAATAGTAATTATTCCACATCAATGCGGTACCCGATTGCAAGCTAAAAAAATGGAAGATCGAGTGGCTGAGCTAGAATGGGGCCAAAAGAACCTGGAAAACCGTTTTGACAGGGCGGAACGAAGCATCAGCGAACAGATCGCCCAATCACAAAAGGCAGTTGTAACACCCCTTTTCCCGTATCCAACACTGAATACGAGTCAGAGGTATCACAAAACATTCGTAAAACCCTCTACATTTGTAATTCGGTAAAATTTTGTTTCTTTAAAATTATTACAATGTATTTAGTTTTCATTTACAAATCTAGTTATTCGCGTAAAGTTTAAAAATAATATTTTCCTCACCAAATCGAGTTTATTTTCAGGCAGCAACTTATCAATTTAAATTTTCTTTATACAATTAGTAAAACTGCCTGATTTAAACTTCATCCAGATACCAAATAAAATACAAATTCTATCAGAGCGGGCATATCATTTTAATATACATGCCAACTAGTAAATATCAAACAGTGCCAAAAGATATCTTACTAATACCGATGTACCTATTATTGATTGATGGTGTTCGTTGATGCTCCTTACTCCAACCATTTCTTATTTCCTACGTGTAAAGCAGTTACACGCTAAGTATTTACTTAGTGAGACAATAATTCGAATTCAAGTGCAATTGTCATAATATCAATATTAATGACTAACAATGCATATGATCACCTTACCATTACATGCTCGTTAACATAAATAAATATGTATATCAAAGTGATAAGATTAGATCTTACCAATATTGTTGCCATTTCCATCTGTAAGCTTTCAATGCTTACCAATTCCTCCTTCCATTTCTATATGCAAGCTTTCAAGCTTATCTTCATGTTTTTTTATTCTTTTCAATTTATTTAGCCCAAGGTATCGAATTAAGAGATTCTATCTACACGAGTCATCCCCTCATACCCAACCTTTCTTGAGTGTGTATATTATTTGCACCGTAGTGCTTAGCACCCTAAGTGCTTCCGTATACCCAAACCTTGCATGAGTATACCCTCATTGAGTATTAATAAAATTGCACCGTAGTGCTTAACACCCTAAGTGTTTCCGTATACCCAAACCTTGCATAAGTATACCCTCAATGAGTATTTATGAATATTGCACCGAAGTGCTTAGAATATTTATACAGCTTTTTATGACCCTATGGATATCCAACTATACCATCGAACCTCTATATCATACATTGGGCTTTATTTCATCATTTAAGTCGTCAATGGCAACATATATCAATATATATCAACATTTAACAGTTCATAACCAGAATAACATTCATATTATACCATCATCAATAACTAGTGATCAATGCATTTATTTTCAACATTTGACATATTTAAAATATGTCAAATATATGATCAACGACATAATTATCATGACAATATATAAACCAGATAGACTCATCGCAAGTCCTATCGGTGATGTATGAAGCATCCATGTATAATGTTATGTATGCATTGCACTCACCTGGGCCATGTATTAATATGCCTCACTAAGTCCTCTTTGATCATTTCCTTCATTGTACCTCGAACCTCCCTTGATTCGAACTTAACTTCATAATTCAAATAAGTAAAATATTTGTTAGATCTCAATCTAACAATATCTTAAACATATTGTCCAATATGATCATTTGAATACAAAATCTCCAAACATTTTCTTTTTTCCTTGTATTGTTCAAAAACTCATTATGGTCCTTAGTGACCAATTTGAACTTCCATTAACCCTTTTCAAGCTTACTAATAAACCTTAGATACTAAGTGTATCAATTCTCATTTTCTGGCAGTTTGCAGTACATTCAAAGAAATATTTCTATAAAATAATCTATAACTCAAAATTTGACTCCGTTTGTTCTGAAAGAAATTAGATTCGATAAGCTTTTCACCCATATAAATTAATATTCCAAATTCATCTTGTACGATTTATGGCGAATTTTCAAAGTTACAGCCATAAACCAGTTTTTCTACACAACTTCCATAAACAACTTCAACTTTTATACTAACTTCTCCTTACTTCTCTACTTTTCAATTTAGTCCAATTACTTGCTGTAAACCATCATCTTATGACCATCTTCATCAAATCATTATTTACAATAATTCTCTTTAATTTTCCTTCTTTACCGAAATAGTCACTAAAATGTGAAGATAAGGATTCAAGTTTCTTAATTTCGCAAATTAGTCCTCAATTCAACATTACTACCTTAATTCCATCATTACAACTAAAAATCATATTTAGCCCCCATACAAAACTTCAATTTCTATTTGGTCACTTAACTTCGACAAATTGTCAAAATGGTCAGTAATTCAATTCAACATCAATTTGGCATTCTAACTTCATTTTCTTATCTCTAACATCATTAATAACACAAATACACTCCAAATTCTAAAAATTCAAATTTGGTCCTTTAACTTTTCAATTTGCCAAAATGGTCCCTATATAATTTAACTTAGGGTTTTGCTTCCAAACAACAATTCAAGCTTACTAGATCATTATTTCAACATCACAAACCCTAAATTAAACTTGAATCCATAAACTCTAATCATCTTCATAATAATCAAAACATGTAAAACTTAAATCCCAACTCAATATCATGTTTTTAACATCATACTAGCTTGATTTCAACTTGAATTCAATCATGGAATCATAAAATCTCAAAAGCCCCAATTTGATCTATAAACCCTAATTTTAAAATCTCATCAATAAAGCATGGATTCCATGAATTATTGATATCAAAAGATAGAGCTTGAAGAGTAGAACAACTTTGTAGTTGAAAAGATTACCTGAAAACCGAGTTTCAGGGCTTGAATCGAGCTTGGAATTTTTTTTCTCTTTCTTTCCCTAGCCCTCACGTTTGTTGGTGGAAAAGATGAACATTTTGTTCATATTTTTACCATTATTTTACACATATATCTATTAAATGAATATTAAATTCATTTAATAGTGAAATTACAATTTTGCCCTTTTTATCCAATGGTTGAGATTGATTTTATCATCAATCACGGGCCAAGATTTAATATTCAATTTCCTATTTCCAAAATTGTCCTTATAACTTTTTAAATATTTCATAATTTCCATTAGGGCAAAATGACCAATTTACCCTCCAAATAGTCTTTATTTACTAGTTTGTATCCAAATTGTCATTCCATTAATATCTAACTAAATCTAGTTAGAATTCAACCAACCATAATAAAATATTCATAAAATAACATTTTATAACTTTTCCATAGCTTTTGGATCAATCTTCAAAATTTCTATTCGATCCAATATACCGATAAATAATCCTTTACTCAAAAATAAACTGTAGGATTCATCTTGAATCAAACTAAAAATATTTCCAACACTTGGAATGACTTTTATAACCTTTCTCTATCATATGGCAAAATTTCAAAATTTTCCAATTCGATCCGGGTATCGAATTCCACTTAAACTTTAACTGTGATTTTCTCAATAATCGAAGTATCAGATCGAACCAATAATTCCACATTCGATTCACACCCTTGGGTGATCTATTTATTTATGAAATAAAAACCCTTAACTTATAGGGAATTACAACTTTAGTCCCCAAATTTTTCCAAAGTTTATACTTTAGCCATAAAATTTTTAAATTTTACATTTTAGTCACTAACTTTTTAAACTTCAATTCCCATTCCAATTTTCCTTGGAATTCAACCAAACTTTAAGAATACTTTATTCAATTCACTATCTATCACATGAGACCTTTAAACCTTAGAAATTTCCTTTCCAAAATCCATAATTAAAGAAATCCTAACTTTGCATTTTCGTCATTTTAGTCACTAAGCTAGATTTTAAGCTATTATCTCAGTACCTAATGACCCTTAATCAACTTAGTAAAATTTTGGGGTATTACAGCAATTTTGGCCCAAATATCTACTTTATTTGAGAAAAAAGATGATACTACAAAAGAACCAGAAGGTATCATGTCTCACATCAGGGTTCAATCAGACACACCAATTCCCAAAGAAGGGCACATGTGAACACCACTGGGGCATTTGCCAGCCACCGGGAAGGAGTAGCCGCCAAACGGCCCATTAATTTGAAAACAAGCTATGAGGAAGAAGTACCAGACCTCGACTTAGTGGAAAAGATCAGGGTCAAAATAGAGAACAAATATGAAGAGAAATTTCGCCTTTTTGAAGAGCAATTCAAAGCCATGCAAGAAGGGAAGGAACGGGAAAGTGATGCTAGCGATCTAAGCCTTGTTTCTGACCTGGCCCTTCCACCAAAATTCAAGACACCAGAATTTGACAAGTATGACAGAACCTCCTGCCTCTCTGCCCACATAACCATGTACTGCCAAAAAATGGCACCATTCATAAAAAACGAGAAGTTATTGATCCATTGCTTTCAGGACAGTTTGACCGGATCTTCTATCCATTGATATACGCAGCTTGGACGAGATAATGTCAAGACATGGAAAGATCTTTCTCGAGCCTTTGTTGAGCATTACAAACATGTTTCTGATATAACCCTTAGCCGAGCTATGCTAGAAGGGATGGAACAGCGAACGAATGAAAGCTTGCGTCAATACGCTCAGATGTGGTATAATGTTGCAGCCTAAATTTATCTGCCTATCCCTGAGTACGAGATTACCCCCAATGTTTGTAAATACCTTAAGGGAGACATTGTTTGATTGCCTGATTAACAATACCACTCAGACCTTTGCCGAATTCATAAGAACTGGGGAGTTAATTAAAGTAGTAATAAAAATTGGAAGAATCGATGATGGAGAAAGCTCCGGAAGCATTATAAGAAGAAGGACACTGAAGTAAATGCCGTCAGCACTTATGATGTCCCAGCAAACATCACCATTTCTCAACCTCAGGCTTTTACCAGAAACACACAAAACTCAAGTAAGAAAGAAGATAGGCCCCTAGAAAAGAGAAGGAAAATGTCTTTTACACCCTGGCCAGTATCATATACAGAATTGTATTCCCAGCTACATAATGCTGACATGATTCGATCGTATTATGTACGCCAATCAAACCCCATTTTCCTTCGTGGTACGAAGAAAACGCTCGATGTGACTATATGCTGGTGTTTCAGGTTATTCTACGAAAAATTATTTTGCTCTTAAGAAAATTGTCCAGAACTTAATAAACACAAGAGTTCTGAAATTTGATAACCCAAGTATAGCCATCAACCCGTTGCCAAACCATAGAGAGAATGTCGTCAGTGCAATAGAAGATGAGGGTAATAGAAGAGCTAAAAAGAATATTTTCGAAGTAAGGTCCCCTCTCATATGGGTCTTTCAACAACTATGCATGGCACGCATGCTAGAGAAATGGATAGAAATAGTGTGTGAAGGGTGCAGACCCTACTGTAAGTACCACCAGGAGTTAGGACATGAGATACAACACTGTGGACAGTTCAGACAGTTGGTTCCAAAGATGATAAAAAATAAAGAAATTGAGTTCTTCAAGAAAGACGAAGAGAGGAAAGAAATAGATGGTTACATTTCAGTCAGGACAGAGTGTTCCTTTCGGGCTCTGAAATTTGTAAATGCCGCGTTTGCTGTAGAAAAAAGCTAGATCCCATATCACAGGTTCTCTAATTGCACCAAGATGACCGTCCGAGAGACCTTAGGCCGAGGAGCTAAGGTTGGGAAGTGCCTTGGAAGAAATTTGCATGGGAACTTACACACTGAATCAGTCTTTTCAACAAAGAAGGGCCAGATGCAATCAAAAACCCCATACTGAAGCACGAAGGTCACAATTAAAAATACTCAACATTCGAGTCTAGGCATGCCTCTTTTTGACTATTTTAGCCCGACAGATTGTTGAACTGTTTTGACTATGATAGGTCTTCTTGTAGTTTCTATCTCTTTTAAAGTGATGTTCTTTTGTGTATCTCACTTAAAGCCTTATAGCAGTGGGAATCTTTTTTAAGGGCCAAAAAACTACAAGTTTTAATGAACAATACATTTTGTTCATCTTTCCAGTGATGTTGATTGTACCCATATGTGGAAACAACGAATATATAACTCACATTTGGATTTAATGTGACCACATCATTTTGATACGGAGACATCATGATAAGAATTTTAATTAGCTGCAAAAAAACACTTTTAAAGTATTCCCCCCGAGGAAGTAATTCCAAGAAAGATGATCGAAGCAAAAAATGTTGGAGGCACCTTTGCGAAGCAAGACCAAGAACTCGATTATACCAGCATAGAGTCAGGGGCATCCCTTTGAGGGGCAAAAGAAAAAAAACCATTCACACACTCATAAGATCATTTAACATCAAGTGCATGTGTCATGCCCATACAAGTTGTCATACATTTAGGCTATACACAACATTTAGACATAAATTCATATGCACCCATGACATTTGTTGGAACATATAACAGGTACATGAAGAAGATTAGAGGACCCCAATCACTGGGCAGCCACGTGATGATCAACCTCTGTCCCCAAAGAATGACAAATGCGCAAAAAAAATCTTAAGACATCCAGGCAACAACGACAAAATTTTGAACCATTACTAATTGATGTTTTCTGTTCTTTCGTGTTTAGGTCATGACTTCCAGCCAAAGTGGCAAAGCTGATTTCTTTCAATTTTGCCTCCATCAATGGTGGTAGTCCAACCCAGTTCAGGTCTTGTCTCCCAGTTAATAGTAGTGGATCAACCCTACTGGCTTCAAGCCTTGCCTATTCGTCGGTGCTGCAGCGGGGTCGAATATACTCTTTGTCAGAATTAAAAGTTGGATCAGGCATAACAATCTTCACCTTTCGACCCCCTTTTCTTTGCTAGTGTGGAGGCCGGACCAGAGCTATTTTGGCAAGTCCAATAGAAATATTGGTACAGCGTGCTTAAACACTGCCTAGTTTAAGATAATGGATAATTCAAATGTCCATCAAAAATCCATTTTTGCGACTGGTCGAAGGAAAATAAATCATTTGAGAAAACCCAATATTATGATTGGTACAAACTGATTGTACCCAGAGGAATGGTACAACAAGCCCGGAGCAAACATTTACCGGTAAAGGCAACTCAAATCCGTTGATCCCTGTGCATTTGGGAAAAATGCAAAAAAAATATAATGGCAGAATCAAATGTTTAAAACCTTCATTCGATCCCACTTTGTTAGTGTTGTAGCTGGATCAAGTATCAAGACCTTCATCTTTCAATCCTATCTCTAGTATGGCGGCTGGATCGAAGCCATTTTGGTAAGTCCAATAGAAATGTTAGCGTAGCTTAAACACGGTAAAGTTTAATACAATGAAAAATTCAAATATCCATCAAAAATCCATTTTTGTGAATGGTCGAAGGAAAATAAATCCTTTGAGAAAACCCAATATTATGATTGGTACAAACTCATTGTACCCAGGGGAATGGTACAACTAGCCCGGAGCAAACGGTTACCGGTAAAGGCAACTCAAAACCGTTGATCCCTGTGCATTTGGGGAAAATGCAAAAAAAATTAGACTGAAAAATCAAATGTTCAAACCTTAATAGACATTTCCTTTGCGTCAATGTTGCAGCTAAGTTAATCTTTCTCCAAATTTTGTTTACAAGAACAACAAAAAAGATCAAGAAGCCCAAGGAAGAAATGGTGGTCAGAGCAAGAACCCTTTTTCCCTAGACCAGACCGTTTTGCTTTAGAATGTATTGTTTTATGCCCAAGACGATCAGAGTCGAGGCATCATCTCAAGATTTTTTATCTATCATTGGTACTGGCACTACCCGTGAATAGATTGAAGTGTCAACTTTCTTTGGAACATCAAGATAAAATACAAGAAGAACTCCCAGCTTGAAGACTACATCTCCGGCTTTGATGAGGATTTTATATAGGAAAAATTCTCAGCCCTACCTCTAGCGTTGATAAAGTTTTATACAGGAAGAACTTTCAGCCCTACTTCTGGCCTTGATGAGAGTGAAGAATTCTCAACCCTACATCTACGGCTTTGATGAGGATTTTATATAGGAGGAATTCTCAGCCCTACCTCTGGCATTGATGGATGTTTTATACAGGAAGAACTTTCAGCCCTACTTTTGGCTTTGATGAGAGTGAATGACTCTCAGCCCTACATCTACGGCTTTGATGAGGATTTTATATAGGAGGAATTCTCGGCCCTACCTCTGGCGTTGATGGAAGTTTTATACAAGAGGAACTTTCAGCCCTACTTCTGGCTTTGATGAGAGTGAAGGACTCTCAGCCCTACATCTCCGGATTTGATGAGGATTTTATATAGGAAGAATTCTCATCCTTACCTCTGTGTTGATGGAAATTTTACACAGGAAGAACTTTCAGCCATACTTCTGGCTTTGATGAGAGTGAAGATTTCTCAGCCCTACATCTCCGGCTTTGATGAGGATTTTATATAGGAGGAATTCTTAGCCCTACCTCTGGCGTTGATGGAAGTTTTATACAGGAAGAACTTTCAGCCCTACTTCTGGCTTTGATGAGAGTGAAGGACTCTCAGCCCTACATCTCTGGCTTTGATGAGGATTTTATATATGAGGAATTATCAGCCCTGGCGTTGATGGAAGTTCTATACAGGAGAAACTTTCAGCCCCCTACTTCTGGCTTTGATGAGAGTTGAGAATTATCAGCCCTACATCTCCGGCTTTGATGAGGATTTTATATAGGAGGAATTCTCAGCCCTACCTCTGGCATTGATGAAAGTTTTATAGGAAGAACTTTCAGCCCTACTTCTGGCTTTGATGAGAGTGAAGGACTCTCAGCCTTACATTTCCGGCCTTGGTGAAAATTTCATGTAGGAAAAATTCTCAGTCTTACCTCTAGCATTGATGAAGATTCTATAGAGGAAGAACTTTCTAGTCTCAAAGCAAGTTACATTTTGATGTCACAACGGTCAGAACCCTGGGCATCCTTCAAGGTTTTCCAGTATTTATCATTTATGGAAACAGTGAAAACTTTCCAGTAATCTTGTAGTGAGATACCCTTTCATGCCTATGACGATCAGAAATCAGGGCAGGATCTTGTAATTTTCTAGTCCTCATCATTTTGGAAACAACGAAAATCTTTCGGCAGCAAAATTTTGTCTTCTCAGCAGAGCATTTTAGTTCGAAGAATTCAAGAGAGCGGTCGGTGCAGATCAACTATAGATCAAGAGAGCGGGCGGTGTCAGAGAAGAACCCTCAACCTACCCGGACCAAAATGGTCACTATTTTGTCTTTGCTCTATCACTGTTACACAGCAATGAGCAAAGAAGGGCAGCTGTTGTAACCCATTTGGTCCGGGCCAGGCCCAACCAATTTATTTTATTAAACCCATACCTGGTGCCCATTACATCCAGAAACCCAGCAGCCCAAATTAAATAATCGAAAATATCCTAAATACCAAAATACCTTTTACCCTAATAATAAACCTAACCCTAAATATCCTACAACTTGCTCAGTCGCCGCCGTCGTTGTGTCGCACGCGCCGGTCATTTATCGACCGTGTGATGCACGCGTATCACCACTTGCATCCCACCGCACATCTCTGACACCGGTCGCCCTACCCACGTGGTCCACCGCCCACTATTCAGACCTGCAAAAGAAGGCAACATTATTTTTAGGCTTAAATCAAATCAAAATACAAGTTGTGTTGTATCTATTTTTCGGGTATTTAAATCCTGAAAAATCTCATGTAATGGGTTTTTTTTTTCAGGAGAAATAAAAGATACAGAGGATTTTCGAATAAAAAATAGTTTAAAAAAAACTTGTCAGAGCCATCTCAGTCTCACTACTTCCGATCAAAGCCGAGAAAGGTAAAATATTTGTCTATTTATTTTCATTTTTTAAAAAAATATAAAAAACCATTCGAATAAACTTAGATCTACAAATATTAAAAGGTTTTTTTTAAAAAAATAACAACAAAATCGGAATAAGGGGGTGAAAATATACTTGTGAGCTCTCTTTGGGAGCCTCCGGCCGAGAAAGGTAATTGCGATTTGGTCATTCTGCATGGGAAAATCACAAAAATGGTCCTTGTAGGTTTTGAAAACGTTTCAAATCAGTCACTAAAATTAATTTAATCAGTTTTTCTATAGGAAAATTACAACATGAGTCCCTCATTCCCAAATTAATTTGCAATATGGGTCACTGCATGGTAAAATTGCCCATCTAATCCCTGGAAATTTTAAAAGCTCTACAATTGGGTCCTAAAATTAGTTTTAATCGTTTTAAATAGAATATTTGCAAATCTGGTCCACCTTTTTGCCTTTTTTATTTTAGTCACGCATTTTATTTATTTTTTATTTACTTTTTATTTTTTTTACTTTTCCCGCACTGTTTTTTATTTGTTTGTTTTGATTTCAGTTTTTTTATATATTTGATGTTTTCCTTCATTATTTGTGTATTTATCTTTTGTAATTATGCACATAATGTTATATATATTATGTGATACATTAAATGTATATATATACATATATAATGCGTATAATATATGATGTATTTATAATATATATAGTTTAAATGGCATAGCATTTGTATAATATATATAACTACAATATTATATATTTATTTATAACTAATGTTTATAAATATTAATATATATTATGGCATTTTATTTTTCTTTATTTTCATTTACCTGACTTATGTTATTTATATTACCTCTATATTATTTAATATTTTATAAATATTATATATGATTTTTGCCTCATTATTTCGATATTTCTATTAGAAGTGTCATCCCGGCCTCCGAGTAACATCTCTTCTGAATATCGTGGATACAAAGGCCAGTTTTGGATTTATCACACATATTTAACTTTTTTTTATCTTTTTTTACTTTGTATTCATTATTCATTTATTTAATTTTCTTTAGTAATTATCGTATATAGTATTCCGCCTCATTATTCCGATATTTCAGCTAAGAGTGTCGTCCCGGCCTCCGGGTGGCTTCTTCTTTGAATGTCGTGAATACCAAAGCGGATTTAAACTATTATTCGTTTTTGAGAAATTAATCATTAAATTAAATCGAATTTTTGTTTTCCTTAAATAAATATAATGCGAACTTTTAGGTACCAATTTTGGGCGTAGTGGGGGTGCTAACCCTTCCCCACTCGTAACCAACTCCCGAATCCATCTCTGGTTATCTTTTCGGTGTCCGTCCTACCAAAAGTGGCTAGTGGCGACTCCACCTTTCGTTTTTTAAAATTTTTACCGGTACTCTATTGGGAGTGTCATCCCTGTCTCCGGGTGTCATCTCCTTGGTGCCGCAAAACATTTCAATCCTTATCCTCAAAAAGGGAAAGGGTCGCTATAATTATTTTTTTAAATTTGGTGAGCAAAGATGGACACTTATGAAACATAAGTGACCAACATTGTAGTTTACCCTAAAACTTTAGACACGATGCATTGAGCGTGTTTGGATAAACATTGGACACTGCACGTTGAGATACCGTGGATAAAAGTTTAAACATGACACATTGAGAGAGTGTTGTGGATAAAGCATTGGATGCGACTTTCACACTGAGAGAGTCATGGAGTCAATTTTTTAGACAAATCCTATATAATCCTAATTCTACCTAGAGGGAAGGGGAAGAAGAGACTCTAGAGGAAGGAAGGGAGTGATCCTAGTGGGTTTAGAACCCATGACCTAAAGGAAATGAAGGAACAAAGATGAACAGCTTAGCCAACCAGCCAAATGCGCTTGCCCGTGATGAAGTCAATGTTAGGAATGATTTTTATATCATAATAATATGGAGCTAAGCTTAGGAAGTTTGGCATTGAGTTTCTCAACTTATGGGATGTTCTAGAGAGCATGGCTTGTAGGCTCAAAAATATGGATATTGTTAGGAAGTAAATTTCTTAATCTTTCTCCGGAACACAAGTCCTTAATAAAATAACCCTTTACATTTACGACTCCACGTAGAATGATCGATTACACTTGACAAAAACATTCATCATTTTTTTGGCATCACTGAAAACTATGGATCCCCTAAAATTTTGAGTACTCCCTCCGATTTTTTAAATACGCCATATACTCGATTCCCTAAACTATAATCTTAAACCTTAATTTTAAATCTTAAAACTTAAACTCCCAAACTTTTTTTTTTTAGTATGGGAACAAAAATAGAGACATCAAAAAGGGTCAAATGATTTTTATTCTATAGATAAGGCATCTACTTTTCGCATTGGAATAACAATATCGGGTTTTAAGATTGAGAGCTTGTTCTTTTAGAACAATCTCTTGTACTTGAAAGGGAGGTTCAACAACATGATCTTACCCGGAGTTATTTCTTGAACAATATCATGCATGATAAGTTGTTCTTTATCGTTTTCAATAGCAATTATAGGAGTATTCTTAACAATATTAACATATTCTTCTTTAAGTATATATTTTCTTTGAACTCAGCATCCTCAATATTCCTAGTTTACTTTGTGGGTCACTCACTATTAGTGATTTCTTGGATCTGTCGAAAAAGAATAAGTGAAAAATCACTTGTAGTTGTGAGTTGTTAGGTCAAGGAAAATATATAAAGACAAATTACTGAAATTTCTCGAACATTTATAAATTGGAGGCATTAAACGTTTAAACATGTTTGATTTTATATTTTTATATTGTATCAGTGAACATATAAATTGAATTAAACTCAATCGACAATAAATTTTACTAAGAGTTTTTTTTCTGATTTTTTAATATAATTTTAAAAAAATATTAAATATTTTTTTAAAAATAACTATTCACTTCCATCTTCCACTTAAAAAAAACTCGACAAATTTTCACATGTATTGAGTATGTAACGACCCAATTTCGGGTTAGTGAATCGGGTCTTGGACCCAGGTTATAGGCCATTATTCTAGAAGCCTAAGTCATGGGTATTTGAGTTCGTGCCCATTATTTTGGAAAGAGAGGGTTATTTGAATTTTAAATAAGTGTGGGTGGTTGGATAAAGGGGAGAATGTTTGATGAAGAGAGAGAAAAAGGAAAAAGGTAGGGGTTATGTTGGAGAGAGGGGAAAATGAGAAAAAAGTATGGGGGAGAGTATTGAAGCCTCATTTTGCCGCCGTCCAGGCCGTCGTGGCTCTCACAGTCATCATCTTCGAGTAGATCTCATCAAGATGTATCTGCTAATGGTCGCCCAATCGTTGTCGCTACCGCCACTCGCCAGGTGGCAAGAATGAAGAAACGTGAAAGCTCAAACACCACCTTTGTTGCCTTATGCCTTGAACCATTATTGTCCGACCACCGAAGGCTGCCACATGAGCCACTACCTGCGCGGGGCATGCCCGGCTAGCTAAACCAGACCGGTTTTGTTGGGCCGAGCCGAATCAAGCCTAGTCGAACTGAATCAGCCAAGTTGAGCGTTGACCATTGACCGATGATCGTTGACTATTGACCATTGATTGATTGAAATAATTGTGATGCATGTATGCTTGTGCGAATAGATTGATTAGATTTGATGGGAATCATGCTAAAGGAATGATACCGATAAATACTCAATTAAATGATCATAAAGCCAGAAATTAATATTAATTGATTAAATGCATTAGTAAACAAACCCTAATGACTTTTATAAGCTTTAGGGATCGAATAAGGCATTTTAAAATTGGAATTTAAAGAAATGGTACGAACCCATAAGTAATGTATCGGTACGAGCTTCGACTATACCGATATGCGATTGGGGACCGTATCGGTACAAGTTGACCCGTACCGATACTTGTGAAAATTAAAGAATTATAATAAGCTATATTAGTATCGGTATACGTGTGAGTACCAGTACCCAGGGTTACCATATCGATACTCGTATTCTAGCATCGGTACCCATTGAACAGAATAATCTATAATACTAATAAAAATATGGAAATTGAGGTGGAATATTAATGAGATAATACGAATCAATAGAGATAATTAATAATGATGATTAATATACTTTTCCATAATAATTAATAACTTGGTAAACGTTGGGTGACTTGATGGTAATAGCAACCATAGGGATCCTTGGCGGATCGTGTGACGGTATGTGTTGTGTGGTAGACGTGTCCTTGCTATATGCTGATATCGACACCTAGATTTCTAGTCATCTTGATTGATGGGTTTTGGATACCTAGTGACAGAAAGAGTGTGTTGCAACACCATGATTAAAGATTTCCGAATGTATGATCCCAATACTTAGTGGTCGCGGGCCTCACCCTTATAGAGTGTATGCATCTTGATGCTTAGTGGTCGCGAGTCTCACTCAGAGTGTGTGTATCTTGATGTTTAGTGGTCTCAAACCTCACTCCTATATTGTGGTATAATGATGGTATGCTATGCTATATGATTTGGTAGCTAGAGGTAGAGCCATCTCTATATGATAGTATATTGACATGTTCGAGTATAGTTGGGCCTTGTGTGTCATATATGATAATTGTTATGTTGAGAGCATGTGTTTAGGCGACTAGTGGTAGCACCACGTATTATTTATCTCTCCTTATTGCTCGTACTAGCTTGCATGATTATGTTTATGATTATCATGAAGTATAATAAAGTAGATGTGTACCACTGAGCTTTGTAAGCTCAGTGCTAGGAATCGTTGTTTCCGTGCGTAGGTTGATCATTGGATCGTGGGATCGAAGAGCACTATCGGTACGAGATTCTAGTATGTGGTGATCTCCATATTATGGTACTTATGTCTAGTGGGCTATGTATTCATAGAACCTTTTACGTGATGGAGTCTGAAATCCTTATTTTGAATTTGTATTAATCAAATGTTTTAAATTAAATTAGAGCACTTTTGTAATATTTTGAATATTTATCTATATTTTTAACTGTTGGTTTTTACTGTTTTTGACGAATACTCTTTTGGGCTAAAACCGAATTTGAGAAATTTATAATTTAGGTTGGGCTTGAGGCCCAAATGTGACAATCGGGTCGAATGTGTTACAGAGTGTTTAAAAATATTATTTTTATTCACAAAATGAGTGTGATGAATTATAATTTTATATATATAACATCGTCTAAATTATATTTATGTGACATTCTTTAAGGACTAAAAGGTATAAATGTTTAAATTCGAATTTAAGAAATAGCTAATAATTTATTAGATGATGTAAGTTGAATCTTGATTTTTTTTCATTACATATCTCACTCTAAAATCTAATTATTAAAACTATGGTTTTATATGAAATTAAAAAGCAGATAAATCTTAAATTTATAACCCTAAACTTTAAACTCTAAATCTTGTACCTTAAATTTTAAACCCTAAAACTTAAACCCCTAAACTTTAAACCTTAACTTAACCACTAAGCCCTAAAATTAAAATATTTATGCAAACTAAAGTTTATATAATGTATATCAAAGCTTTACTTTTTGTTAAACGTGCAATGTTTTGCATAAACTTTCATTTTTTTATGTAATTTGTACGTGAAATTTTGATTGGATTTATTTTTTACTAATTACTATCACAATTATCAATATAACAGCAATTTACGTTTACAAATTACAAATGTAAATAATTATGTTATTTCAATTGAAAAAATAAATAAATGTTTTGTTTTCCATTTGTAAAATATGTACAATTCTTTGACACATCAATCATATAATTTTATTTTGTCAAAAAAAACAGACAACTTTATTAATAAACAAAAGTATAATAAAAACAGAACATAGTTATTAAAATATCCAAAAAAACAATAAAAAACAATAATTCTAAAAAATATATAAATGTTGTACCATATAGATTAACACTTCCTCTTTGCATCAAAGAAAATTTCTACGGTCTATTGTAGAAAACGTCTTTGGGGAGTTGTCAAAACATGAACTAGATGAAATCCCCAAAATCAACAACCATCTTTCACTTCTATTCTCAAAATCAACGATCCGCTGCAGATTATATCGACAAACAACCCAAAAGTAGATCAAACTCTACGTGATCACCGAAAAACACGAATCATAAATAAATATTGTGAGGGTCATCGTACTAACACCAAAAACCCGCAAAAGTAGCCATAGAAACGTGTCATAAATGCATAATAAGCGTGCCACAGAAACAAAGAAAAATACAACAAAATGTACGAAGAAACGGAAAATAAAACAATAAAATCAAATAGAAGAAAAAATTATATATGAATAACTGGCAGTTGACAACTAGTACTATAACTAATATCGTTGCCGATTAAATAAAAAAAAAACAAGTATGTGACTGCTAATGTTTGGTGCGTCTTAAGGGATGTTTTTTTATGTAGCGGAAAGGGATAAGTTTTGTAAAATATGTACAATTAAATTAAAATAAAAGTTATACGTCTATAATTGAACAAAAATTAAAAAGACAATTATTTCATTCATGAGCGTTTGTGTAAACAAAGTTTATACAAGCGATTTAGCTTTAAGTTTAGAGATTTCATTTAGGGTTTAGGGGTTTAAGTGTAATAGTTTTTAATTTAGGAGTTGTTGATAAAATTTTAGGTTTAGCGTTAATATTTAGGGTTTATAGGTTAAACCCTAAATCCCTAGCCATATTACTCTAAAACCTAAACTCTAACCTTAAACCCTAAATTCTAACTATAAACCTTAAATTCTAAAATTCTACACTAAAATCCATAAACCCTAAATTAAGGCGCTTGTAGAAATAAAAAATGTCACCGTCTGTGTATAGGATAGTAATCCAAATTAAAATCTATAATTTTTTTGACAATAAAATCTATAATTATAAGTATTAATATTTGATACACTGTCAGTGTAAAAAAGTTTACACAAGCATGTCTATTTTCAAGCTTAAATCTAAAATCTAAATTTCTAACCTTAAACCCTTAAAAATCTAACCACAAAATCTAAACATTAAATTCTAACCATAAATCCTAAATTCTAAACCCTACAACCTAAATCACTAACCTCTAAAATAACACCGCTTGTAAAAATTTTATTTTTTATCGCTTGTGAATAAGATAATAATCCTAATTATAATTATATTAAATCAAAATTCATACACCATTTTACACATCAAATCAAAATTTATATATAAATTTGATAATCATCGTTTATAAAAATATTGAAAAACTGATCAATGCATTACAATTTAAGCATAACAAGAAAAACTTAGTTTTTCTGAAAAAACCTAGTTTTATTTTTCATAGCCCTGGAAGTTTTTTATTTCCTTTTTGCTTAATCAGCGACGACAATTAATTTTAATATTGGGTGTCGATTATCGGTGTTCATTATTTTTCAAGTTCTTTAATGTTTTGTTTTTTTAATTTTAATAAAAAAAATTGTTCTTGTGGCACACGTTTTCTCTACCTTTGTGGCATGCTTTTTATTGACTTTTGTGGTTCGTTTTATCTGTCGTTTGACATGATTTTAGCATACCGTAACGGTCGTTTGGTGCTCGTACAGAGATCCTCACGGTACTAACTTTCTGATTTGATTCTTTCGGTGGTCATAAAAAATATTGATCCTCACTAGTTTGATAGTTTGTTAGCTGATGCAATCAAAAATGTGTAGCGAAACAATCTGTCTAATATTTTATTCGCCCACCACTCTTTTTTTATCCCATAAAGCGTCTCGTTTGGCTAGAGACAAAAAGATTCATAAAGATTTATAGGTTTTGATGTTATACTAATCTTCACAGAATGATTTACTTTTCTTTGCGCCTTCGAATAAGATTTTTAATAGACTAATCTTTTTTCTCTTTTAATATATTGTATTTATAATATTTTTATGGTGATTAATAAAATTTAAATATATTTTTTTAAAAATATTGAAAAACTGAAACAGCTTGGACAAAAATCAAATCTCTTATATCTTGTCCTGAAATAATAAGACAATGACACGTATAATGTCTGTCAATATGAAATTATTAAGTGCAGAAATATATAAAGAATTGTGAAATTATGAAAAACAAACAAATTTAGGGATCTGATATTATAATATAATATTTGAAAATAATAAATGCAGGAACTGTAACATCAGTCAGCTTTGATTTCAATTTTCAAATGGATCCCATTATCGCCAATTTTTTGGTCCTTTTTATTTTCTATAATTAACATGGTTTTGTTTGTCTGCTATTTTTTATTTTTTAAAAAGAATATAAATATTTTTCTAATTTATCTCAACCAGGGAAGAGGAGAAGAAACTGGCTCCGAGTTGGGGTGGAGCAATGGAAGAGCTGAAGAAGGGAAGTCGAATCGCAGCGCCAATGGTGGCGGTGACCGTTCTACAATACCTTGTGCAAGTTGCATCATTGATAATGGTTGGACATCTCGGTCAGCTCTTTCTTTCGAGCGTCGCCATTGCTACTTCCCTCACCCATGTCACTGGTTTTAGCCTTCTGGTAAACTACTTCTTTCTTTGTTTCCCTCTATTAGAAATGAATGAATGAGCAAAACTCCATTGATGGGATGTTTTTTTCATGGCGAATAGTCAGGAATGGCTGGTGCACTGGAAACTCTATGCGGCCAAGCTTATGGATCACAGCGATACAAAAAACTTGGACTCTATACTTACAGTGCCATCATCTCCCTCGTTCTTGTTTGCCCTCCCATTTGTGTACTGTGGATATTCATGGACAAATTGTTACCTCTTGTGGGCCAAGCTTCTCTAATCTCCTACAAAGCTCGCCAATATTCTCTGTGGTTAATCCCGGGACTATTCGGGAGTGCGTACCTTAAACCATTGACTCGATATCTGCAGATGTGGAGTCTGATTCTTCCAATGCTGTTAACTGCAATTTCTGTATTGTGTTTCCATGTGCCTGTTTGTTGGATTCTTGTGTTTAAATCGGATTTAGGATATGTTGGAGCTGCAATGGCCACTAGTTTATCGACTTGGTTGAATGTGATCTTACTGGGGATTTATGTCAAGTATTCCTCTGCCTGTGAGAAAACTCGTTCACCCTTGTCCACAGATGCTGTTCTTGGGGTTCCTCAGTTCTTTCGCCTTGCTGTTCCTTCAGCTGTAATGGTTTGGTAAGTATTGTATTGCTCGTAAAATCCGTTGTCTTCCGTACAAACCGCAGCCTGCATATCAAAAGGCTGCAGCCTGCAGATACTGGGATTCGAATCTCAAACTTGTTAGATGTCACGTCGTAGAACTAGTTTTTGATAGTCATTGTTCCATTTAATGTTGGTATCTCCCAACTGCTTTTCCATTTCCATCAATTAAGCCTGAAATGTGGTCCATGGAGTTGCTAACGTTGGTATCAGGCCTTCTTCCGAATCCGAAGCTACAGACATCAGTACTATCCATATGGTAATCTTCCGTTTTCGTACCTTCGGACCGATAAATTAATAATCTTTTACTATGAATGCTGATGAATCTAATGTCTTACATTCTGTATGATCAGCCTAACAATTCCAACGTTACACTTCACTGTTCCCTATGGTTTTGGAGCTGCAACGAGGTATTCTACAAACCCTGTTTCCTCCAACAAATTTTTATTGATACTGAACCTTTGAGTACCGATCCACAGCACCCGAGTTTCGACTGAACTTGGAGCCGGGAACCCCGAATCGGCTCGCATGGTGGTCAAGGTAGGAGTGTCTATGGCAGTCACGGAGGCAGTCGTGGTGAGTACGGCTCTGTTTTTCAGCCGACACATCGTGGGATATGCTTACAGCAACGAGAAAGCTGTGGCGGACCGTGTTGCTGCCATGGCTCCTTTGCTTTGCATTTCACTCTTTACCGACAGCATTCAAGTAGTTCTTTCGGGTCGGTAATCTCTCATCACTCTTTCATCATTAACCTTAAATCAAATGCTTGAAATGGAATTTGGATTTATTTTTTGTTGTTGTAATATATGAAACCAGGAGTAGCAAAAGGATGTGGATGGCAACATATAGGAGCGTATGTAAATGTGGGAGCATTCTATGTTGTTGGATTGCCGGTGGGGATTGTACTGGGAATTGTTGCACATCTAAATGGAAGAGGCCTTTGGCTTGGAAAACGGCGACTACTTAAAAACTCAAAAAGAGGAGAAAATGTGGACGAAAATTAGAGGTTGGAAACAAAAGATAAATGTTTAAAAGTGCTAAGTAAAAAAAAAAGTACGTACGTGAAAACAAGAGCCTCTCATTATATATAACTTGGTTACAGAGAAAAAGATGTAATTTTTCAAGTTATATTATAAGTTGTTGAAATTTGAGAAATGATGAAGCATTTTTTGTGACTAAACTGCAATTGTTCATGTCTCCGTACGTTTTTATCATTACTTCAATATCCTTAAATTCATATTACATCACTTAATTTTTGTTCTGATCAAAATTTTTATTGTTCTGTCAGTTTTGGTACGTTTTTAATTTATATCGTTAATATCAATCAATATTATGTATACTAATCTCTATCGATTAGTATAAAAATTTAATATTTTAAATTAATTTTAATTTTTTATTTTAAATTATAAAAAGTATAATAAGTTATTGAAATTCATATATAAACATATATATAATATATAATTGAAAAATATTTGCATGTGTATGTTTTATTATGAAACTGAATATACGATTTTTCTTAAAATAGTAAAATACCCATAAAGTCTAAAATCATACATTAAAATACGAATAAATAGAATGCTAAGTAATCTTACAATATGGGTTGTATTATACACCTATTTACTGTGACAGAATTCAATATAGTATTTATTAAAAAATTATAAATTTAAAGAATTAATAATAAATTATATATTTTTAAGGTCAAATAATTTTACTATCATTTTTTTAATAAATTTTAACTCAAACGTTTTCATTTTTTTTTTAATATTTTAGTGGGGTCATGACTCTTCTTATCCCTTGTACGTACCGCACCTCCTTATTTGATCTAGTTTTATCTTATTTGACACGTGTGTTATATATAATCCATGTGTAAAAGCCATTGAGGCAATATGCTGTACTACCGGCCACAAATTACCCATCCCAACAAATCAATCATCACCATCCACGTGCCCCTCCTCACCATTCTAATTTATTTCCGTTTTTAACTATAATCCAACACCTCTCCAAAACAGTACAAACAAATCCCTCACTCTCTTTCAAATCTCCTCTTTTGTTTTCTCCCCGACATGGCGTACGCCACCGTTACTTTCTCTCCGATCACCGCCGCCGTTTCCGCCCCTTCTTCTTTCGTTTCTCAACGGAGGATATCCGTTAGGTTGCCGGACTTCCGTGGCCTCAAGAGTAAATCCAGGTTGGCGTCGGTGGTTCCGTTTTCCCTATCGGTGAGCCAGGACTCACGTCTGCACGGTCCAGGTGGTCGTGTTGTTTGTAAAGCGCAGGACACCGCTGTTGATGGTCAGTTTCGTTGGTTTGTTTCACTTGGTTAAACTAATTTGTCCATTCTTCTATAATTGTTTTTTTAGCTTGACTGGTTGCTGGAAAGTGGAAAATGGAAGAAAATAGAAATGATTTTTTGGTGGAAATGAAAAAAATTACATTTCTATTATAATCGGGCCTTTCTTAGACGAAATCATCATGAATGCTTAGAGTTTAATTGGTTTATAGAGCTGCAAACTAGCTAATTTTACCCTTTTAAACTCGGGATGTTTGAGAGAATTAGCTGATTCTGATTGTTAAAGGCGGTAAATTTGTTTTAGGGTTTAGAAAAAGGAAGCAATTGTCTTACTAACCTCCCAATAAATCCTTAATTCTTTTTCCTAAGATTTAAGCCCCAAACTTATAGGTTGAAACTTGCAAACTTTGTTATCATAAATTGCTATTTTTCTGATTTTCGAATTGGTTCGCTCAATCTGATCTGATTTGGGAATGAGCGAACAATTCACGAATTTTGAATTTTACTTATTTAGAATTATGGACTTATATAACAACAAAAACTAAACAAAGTTAAAAAGACGTTGCAAATGAAATGAACAGGAGAAAACTATCCCTATGAATTACATTTCATATAAGTACCATTTGCGTTTTAATTTCCGTACCTTGTACTAGACCGATCTGTGTTACTGCTACAGCAATGACCATTCAGATGCCCTTTCTAGTTTCTACCATGTTATTATTCTCTGTTGATGTTCAAAGTCGATGGCCATAGATGTTTATTTGACCTGACGATTGTATATAGAACTGATACTTGGTGATATATATATATTATATGTTATTTTGCTTGTTCTTCAAAATTTGCAGTGGCACCAGTGAAGGAAGATGCATGGCAATCACTTGTTCTTGATTGTGAATTGCCTGTTCTGGTTGAATTCTGGGCTCCATGGTGTGGGCCTTGCCGTATGATTCACCCAGTAGTTGATGAACTGTCAAAGGAGTATTCTGGGAAGCTCAAATGTTACAAAGTTAACACGGATGAGTGTCCCAACATTGCAACTCAGTATGGAATTCGAAGCATTCCGACTGTTATGGTCTTTAAGAATGGGGAGAAGAAAGATGCAGTGATCGGTGCCGTTCCCAAATCCACCTTGATAACCTGCATTGAGAGGTTCTTGTAGATGTGGTAAGAAAATGTCACTTTTCTGGAAGTTAAGCTATTTCTAGTAGTTTCTTCTTTTGTCAACTTCCACTAGGTCATGTTAAGTATCACTGTACCAAATACACATTTGGATCTTACAATTTTCACTCTCGATAAATGAGATATATATATATATTATTTTGAAAAAAAGTTTATGGGAAGGATTAATCCTGCTTGACATATAGGCACTGGAATCATATTGAGAATCATGATCTCCCCAATTTAGTAATTTTCTTGGTTTAGTATTCGAGTGTCCTATATAGGTATGTGTTTGAAAAATGTATATCGAAGTTTTTTTTCATATATTTAGAGGAGCATATCTCAGTTACAAATTACCATGTTCGGATACATGCATCCGACACAAATAGTACTGTTGTCTTTATATATTACGCTTGTCTTCAGTATTCTTGAATACATATTGGGGTAGGGAGTGTCATGGTCAGGAGTAGGAGTAGGACTCCATGTCTAAACTCTCGAATACAAACAGAGTTTTAACAACCTACTCTTTCAAGTTATACTTTACTAGCTATGTAAAATCCAACTAGTTTTACACTAATTCATGGCCACTAGATGGGTCAAATAGATTGATAAGATTAATTCTTTACTCTCTTTTTTGAAGTGATAATCTTCACATATCTTACTTTTAATCTCGTCCAATTATTTCACTCATTCAATGGTCATGGATTAATATAAAACTAGTTGAGTTTTATATAGTGTAACTAGATTCTATCCACATATATATATATATATATATATATATATATATATATATATACACGGGATGAGATCCCCTTATATGGTGTAAAACTCATTTAGTTTTACACTAATCTATAGTCATTGGATGAGTAGAATGGATAGATGAAATTAAACACTCATATTTTTGTAGCGATGTCCTTTTACGCTAAAAAATATGTGGTTTTTGTTGTTTTTTTTTAAAATGTTATCTTCCGTGGGAGATTTTAGAAGAAACCCGTGTTTTATTTAAAAATGGAGTCACCACCGGCCATTTAGGTAGGCCGGACACTGTAAAAAACCAGAGATTTAAAATTGATGGGTTCGGGAGTCGATTACGGATGGGGAAGTATTAGCACTCAACACCGCCCAAAATTGGTACTTTAATAATTATCGCTTTATTAATATTAAACTTTTCGGATTAAAGTGACGATTAAATTAAAATTTGGTTATATGTGCGAGTAAATTTTAAAGGCCCCGTTATTCGAGAGTAAACGCCCAACCATTACCACTACGTCTGATATTGGCCCCGTTTACACGAATAAAAGGGAATCACATTGACAAAATATATTCGAAATGCAATCTTAGAAAACAAAATATTAACATTTATATTGATCTGGCATAAATATTATAATATTATATAAAAGATAATAATAAACTACATGAATAAAAAATATGGTCAATCATAATATAAGAAAACAAAACATGAACGAAAAAAACGAGCTTCCAAAACTAAAATAATTAATTTTAACATGCTTAAACACGTTAAGATACCAATATAAATTACATGACATGCATGAAATGTAATGCTAAACTAACATAACAACACGTTAACATAAAAAACTAATACTTGACTTCTATCATATAACATAATTTATACCCACAACCTAACATGACATTTAAACATGATAAATAATACCACACTAACATATAACCTAAAACAAAGCACTTAACAAAGCTAATGCTTACTTATCATGAACGAACAAGGCTAAACAAATAATGATGCACATAAAAGAAAATATACATGAATAAATAAAACCAAAGCAACTCATATATAAAAAACAAAATATATAAAAAAACACAATTAAACATGTCATTAACTAATATATATCATAATGTACAAAATGAACAAACAAGGAAATCATGCTAACATGAATACGAACATATGATTTAAATCAACCATAACAAGAAAGACAAAAAAAATAAAAAAAAATAAGAACACATAAATTAAAACCCAAAACATAATATCACAAATATGAAAACATACTAAGATGATGCAAACATACTAAAAGGAAGTAAATGACATGAATATTTAAAAAATAAAAAGGGACTAAAATGAACATGTAAGGTGCAAATGCAAACAACTAGAAGTAAATGACTAAAAATAAAAACATTATTATAAAAACGGCAGTGACCAAATTGAATAAAAACAAAATAAAAGTGCAACATCAACATAAAAACGAAAAAGGAAGCGGGAACAAAGGGCAGGGACTAATGAGGTAATTAGACCGTATACAAAAATAAAGACGGGATGAATCTTGGGGGACCTGGGAGGCAATTTTCCCATTTATGTGAAGCATTGACACCAAACGGTGTCATTTTTTTAACTAGTTAAGCAAGGATATAGGGTTCCTCTTATTTCAAATCTGAACATAAAAACCTAAAAAAACATTTCCCTCAGCCCTTTTCTCTCCAACCTCGAGCGGCGGCCATCCATGTTTGCCGTTCATCGGTCCTAAAACCTCCCGACGATGGTCACGACAGCCTTGGTGAAGAGCCGAGCTTTGATGGTGAAGGTAAACTTCGAAACCTCCTTGCTTTGTTTTTGAAATGAGATTAAAACAAAAAATGGTTTAATTTTTTTTTAAAAAAATGGTTTTGATATTCGGTTCAAAGAAAGAAAAGAAAGAGATAGACATTTAGATTTGAAATTTTTGATTTCGAACTTATTAAAACCTTACATTTTTTATCTGAAATCCCTTACAAAATTCCTTTTTTCTGATCTCCCAGCCCTTTTTCTCTGATTTTTCGAATTGAAAAAGAAGCCCCCTTTTTCAATCTTTGGTTTCCAATCCCCCAAATCCTACACACTAACCCCTAAAATTTTTATTGTAGCCCCCCTGAAGTTGGATGGATGGAGCCGAATTTGTAGGGATATTGGTTGAGGCAAGGTATGGTTGAAGGTATAGGTTCGGCAGAGGCATGGGTGAAGGTATGGTGGATGGTAGGGTTGTTGATAGGGTTAGGTTTTAGGTTATTCTTTTAATTTAGGGATTTTAGATTGGATTTGGGGTTTGTGGGTTTAATTATTTTGGGGATTTGGCTTAATTTAGGGTTTTGGGTTGACGGAGATGGTGGTCGGAGAGTGAAGATGGGCGGTGGCGGCAAAGACCGGGCGTGGCAATATAGTTTAGGATTAGAGTTTTTAGGTTGAAGGGTATTTTTGGTAATTTTAGGTTAATGGGTTTGGATCCGGTCAGGTTTGGGTCTAAACCGGGTTTGGTTTGGGTAAACAGGTTATTCTGATTTGCCTCCCTTTGTTCATTGTTGTAAATGACAATAGAGCAAAAGTTAAAAATAACCCGTTTTGTCCGGTCTTTCTTTGAGCTTCTTCTCTTTGACGTATGTCTTCATTCTTCGGTAAATCTTCTTTCTCTTCAATACATGTCTTCTTTCTGGACTTGACGGATCTACTTTGTCACTCTTGGAGGAAGTAAAATCTTCGAAGCGGGAGGTGGTCTATTGGGGAAGCAAAATGAGTGCGACTCACTACATTATTGATAATAAGCTAATACCTAAAAAGAGTTTGACCCAGCTGCAACACCGACGAAGAGGTAGGGTCCACAAAATTTGATCCAGCTGCAACACTGACGAGGAGGCAGGATCAAAAACTGACAATTTTTTTTCGCTTTTTTCATCATGGTAATACGAGAGTAAAAATGACCTGGCTACAACACTGACGAAGAGACTGGGTCGAAAGATAAATGTTGGACCCTACTACTCTATCAACAGAGAAGTAAGATCGGAGAACGTTGGTAACATGGATTCAACCACCCCATCAGCGGAGGGGTTGGATCGGATAATGGCAACCTGGGACCGGCTACACCATCAGCGGAGAGCAGGATCAGAGGACGACCGCAACTTGGACGTAGCCACTCCATCAGCGGAGGACTAGATCAAGTGATAATTTTTTTGAATTTTTCATTTTTCCTTTTATTTTCATTTTTTCTTTTTCTTTTTCTTTTTGATTTTCTTTTTCTTTTTCTTTTTTCCTTTTGATTTTTCTATTTTTTTTTCTTTTTTTGATTTTTCTTCCTTTTTTGATTTTTCTCTTTTTTTCATTAATAAAAAGGACTTGAAAATCAGTAAAGTTGGATTTATCAACGGAGAAACAGAACATTAACTGGAACCCTACTACACCATCGGCGGATAAGTAGGATAGCGACAAGAATCGGGACCTAGCCACTCCATCGCCAGAGGATTGGATCGGATAATGACGACCAATAATCGGCTACACCATCAGCGGAGAGCAAGATTAGAGGACGACTGCAGTTTGGACCTAGCCATTCCATCAGCGGAGGACTAGATTGACCAATGACGACCTGGAACCGACTACACCATTAGCGGAGATCAGGATCAGAGTACGACTACAGCTTGGACCTAGCAACTCCATCGGTGGAGATCGGTTCGGATAATGACGACCTGAAACCGGCTACACCATCAGCGGAGAGCAAGATTTGAGGACGACGGGAGCTTGGACCCGGCCACTCCATCAGCGGAGGACTGTATTGGACAATGACGACCTGGAACTGGCTACACCATCAGCGGAGAGCATGATCTGAGGCGACGGGAGCTTGGACCCGGCCACTCTATCAGCGGATGACTGGATTGGATAATGACGACCAAGAACCGGCTACACCATCAGCGGAGAGCAGGATCTGAGGGCGACGGGAGCTTGGACCTGGCCATTCCATCAGCGGAGGACTGGATCGGATAATAAAAGTTGATAAATTTTCTTTTAATTTTTCTTATTTTTGATTTTTTTCAATTTTTGATTTTTTTTTTATTTTTGATTCTTTACTTTTTTTATCTTTCTTTCTTTTTTTCAAAATTTTTCAATTCTCTTTTTTTTTTATAATTTTTCTTTTTTCTTGAACCATACAAAGAAGTAAGACTTGAGGAAAATTAGGTCTGGTTGCACCGTCAGCGGAGAAACAAGACTTGAATAGAAATTTGATCTGCTTAGGGAAAAGTTCAGATCTGTTGCATCATAAACAGAGAAACGAGATCTTCAGGATGTCTATACTACTGTACCATCAGTGGTAAAGCAAAATCTGGAAATGTTGACTTTCATCACACTATCGTTGGAAGAACGAAGTCCTGAAAAGGAGAAAAAAAAACATTTTTAGTAAATTGTTCACAAAATTTGTCGTTGGTACCTTTTATTTAAATGTTTCGGCATCTTCTTTGTGTTGGGCCTTCTCCAAGACTAAGGTTGGCCTTCTTGTCAATTCCCCCCATGTCGGGGGTGTTCGGGTTCTCCTCCGAACCTGTTTGTAAGCAAAAATGCCTGAATTTTATGCCTAAATACACGGTGACTTCGGTGTATGCACTTAACCTAAATGTATGATGTATGCAAGGATGGTTCAATGCAAGATGAATGCAACTAAATGCATGAATGCAACATAATTTGATTTTTGGTCTTCAAAGGGATGCCCCTGACTCTCGATTGGTCATGTTGGGATCTTGGTTTTTCATGCGGTGGTGCCTCGACTTTGCCCTGGGTTCGATCAGCTTTCATCTGAGTGGATGCCCCAAAAGTTTATTCATTACATGACATCATCTGACATTGTTCTCGTAGTAAATTTGAAACTTTAAGGTGATGTATTTTGGATATTCAGGACTCATATATGAACAAAAGATGTTTGCTTTGCTACTTGTAGTTTTGATCCCTTACAAAATACTCTCACCACTATTGTACTTAAGTCGGTGAGGTTGGTTTACAAAAAGTATTACTCTGAAAGTGATAAAAACTACAAGGGGACCTGCCATGGTCAGGACAGTGCAATACTTAACATGGTCTAGTTCAAAAAACCTTCAACACCCTCAGTTGGCATCTTCATGCTTCGGTAAAGGGTTCCCACTTGTGGCTGAACTTGTAGGGTTTTCAATACTTATAACACCGAGCTTGAGGTACATTTCTATCAGCCTCTTGAAGCCCCAACAATTTTTAATCGTGTGGCCCACCTTTCCAGCGTGATATTCGCAACTCGCGTTAGGATCATACCACTTAGGGAATGAGGGTTGCATCGAGCTGGTGGAAAGGTACCACTATATGGGCTTTAAGTAGTTTCTTGTACAGATCTCCATACGACATCGGCGGGGAGTGAACTCTATCTTCTCGGTGTTCTTCCTCTAACGTAACCTTGGCTTGAGGCAACGTGAGCACTTGGCACGGCCTTAGATTAGATTGCACAACTGTCTTTGGGCTTGAATAATTGGCATTGTAAACTCTGAAGAGTTCACTTCACGGTCTTTCTTTCCATGGTAAGGCTTCTTATGGGACGAACTACCCCCATCGTCAATTTTGCCAGTCTTGAAAGCATTCTCGATGAGCTCACCGGATAACACGAGGTCGGCAAAATTGGTAGTCGCGTTGCCTATCAAGCGACCCAAGATCGGACCCTCTAAAGTTTGTACAAATATGACCACCGTCTCCCTCTCACTGAGCGGGGTTAGGCTCGAATCGCTATATCCCCTCCGGCCACTGAGCGTACTACCTGAAGCTTTCATTATGCTTTTGTTTCATCTGTTGTAACGTCCACCGGTCTGGCATCATGTTATTGACGTGTCGGTATTGCTCCAGAAAAGCTTTTGCCAAGTCTCTCCAGGATTTGATATGATGTCAGCTTAATTGATTATACCATTGGGCAGCAGATCCCGATAGACTGTCTTGAAAACAGTGAATTAACAGCTTGTCGTCTCGGCCGTATCCTGTCATCTTCCGACAGAACATAGTGAGGTGAGCGCGATGACAGCTTGTTCCTTCGTACTTCTCAAACTCTGGGACCTTGAATTTAGGAGGTAAAACCAAATCTGGGACAAGACTGGGTTCATTGGCATCGAATCCACTGAAGGTATCCTCTACTCCCATAGCCTCTAGCTTATCTTCGAGTTTCTTACATCGATCTTCGATTTCCTTTGAAGCTTCTACCTTCGGTTTCTCGGTCCCAAACAGATGATCCATTTCTGAGATAAAATTTTCAGCTTAATTGCCCCCGGTCTTAACTTCTGATGCAGATGGATGATTTATAGGGATCGAAATACCGGCCTGATGTAGATGAGACTTTCCCCGATAAATGATCACCTGAGGTTGATTTTCTGGTTGTATCCTGGTTTGAATAGGCGTGAACCCCGGATGATACATAAGATCCTCGTCATCAATAGTGGGTTTAGGATTTGCAGTGGGATTTACCGCTCCCGGCTCGGGAAGCTTTAATCCCAACAATTGTGTCATTTGGCCCAGCATGTCTTGTTGTGATTTTGCAAGTTGTTCCCTCATATCCTGTTGAACTCTCGCCAAATGTTCCTCAACCTGCTTGGCTATGTTCGCTTGCAATTCTTTCTGTTCTTGCTCGATTTTTTCAATCTTTCATCGTTCACCATCTTTGTTTTGTACCGGGTCCCGTATGGATGCTGAGCTGACTGATCTTCTGTTTTATCCAGTATCACTGTCATAGGGCATCCCTAGAGTCAGTTTTCTTATTTTGAAAATGAATGTATATGCATACAAAATGTGTTCTAAATTGATGCAATGCAAAATTAAGATTGTGATGATGTTGTGCAGTGATGCAAGTGAAATCAATGCGATGAGAATAAAATGCAACGAGTTAGCACCAAATAGAACAAATGAAAAATAAAGTAAAAAAAATTGTACATAAACAAGAAATAAGGCACCAGAGCCTAAATAAGGTGACCACTAATCAGGTAGAGTTTCATATGGCTCTAAAGGGTTGGCTCCTACGGCTCACTATACGCAGTTTTGGTGCTAAGAGGTACCCGAATTGTCCTTGTTGTCCT
The DNA here is from genome assembly GCA_019671005.1 of Hibiscus mutabilis. Taxonomy (NCBI): domain Eukaryota; kingdom Viridiplantae; phylum Streptophyta; class Magnoliopsida; order Malvales; family Malvaceae; genus Hibiscus; species Hibiscus mutabilis. Next base: position 10,391,902 of record CM033741.1, read on the forward strand.
CTACTAAGAGTAGCAAGGCCCATGGTCATCACCCATTATAGGCTCCTTTCAACCGGGTTCAATTTAGGGGGACTCATTCGCTTATACCCATACGAAAGAACGATATACTAACGAAAGTATAAGGTACTCGAGCCCCGAAGGTACTTGCTAGGCCCATACGGGAGAACGATATCTCCACGAAAGTATTAGCGTTTTCCCCCACTTAAAAAACGGGTTTATATGTCATATTTTAAATGCGTTAAAACAAACGCGCAATTATAACCGAATGTTAGTTTATAGTCACTTTAATCCGGAATTTCCGATATTAATAAAACGGTAATTATTTGAAAAAGCTCGACTCTCATTTGTTTTTGAAAAATAAAAATGTCCCTAGCGGAGTCACCATCTATAGCGATGTCCTTTTACGCTAAAAAGATGTGGTTTTTGTTGTTTTTTTTTTGAAAATGTTATCTTCCGCGTAGGATTTTAGAAGAAACCCGTGTTTTATTTAAAAATGGAGTCGCCACCGGCAACTTAGGTAGGTCGGACACCTTAAAAAACTAGAGATTTAAAATTGATGGGTTCGGGAGTCGGTTACGGATGGGGAAGGATTAGCACCCCCACACCGCCCAAAATTGGTACTTTAATAATTATCGCTTTATTAATATTAAACTTTCCGGATTAAAGTTACGATTAAATTAAAATTTGGTTATATGTGCGAGTAAATTTTAAAGGCCCCGTTATTCGAGAGTAAACGCCCAACCATTATCACTACGCCTGATACTGGCCCCGTTTACACTCGAATAAAAGGGAACCGCATTGACAAAATATATCCGACATGCAATCTTAGAAAACAAAATATTAACATTTATATTGACCTGGCATAAATATTATAATATTATATAAAAGATAATAATAAACTACATGAATAAAAAATATGGTCAATCATAATATAAGAAAACAAAACATGAACGAGAAAAACGAGCTTCCAAAACTAAAATAATTAATTCTAACATGCTTAAACACATTAAGATACCAATATAATTTACATGACATGCATGAAATGTAATGCTAAACTAACATAACAACACGTTAACATAAAAAACTAATACTTGACTTCTATCATATAACATAATTTAGACCCACAACCTAACATGACATTTAAACATGATAAATAATATCACACTAACATATAACCTAAAACAAAGCACTTAACAAAGCTAATGCTTACTTATCATGATCGAACAAGGCTAAACAAATAATGATGCACATAAAAGAAAATATACATGAATAAATAAAACCAAAGCAACTCATATATAAAAAAACAAAATATATAAAAAAACACAATTAAACATGCCATTAACTAATATATATCATAATGTACAAAATGAACAAACAAGGAAATCATGCTAACATGAATACGAACATATGATTTAAATCAACCATAACAAGAAAGACAAAAAAAATAAAAAAATAAGAACACATAAATTAAAACCCAAAACATAATATCACAAATATGAAAACATACTAAGACGATGCAAACATACTAAAAGGAAGTAAATGACATGAATATTTAAAAAATAAAAAGGGACTAAAATGAACAACATGTAAGGCGCAAATGCAAACAACTAGAAGTAAATGACTAAAAATAAAAACATTATTATAAAAACGGCAGTGACCAAATTGAATAAAAACAAAATAAAAGTGCAACATTAACATAAAAACGAAAAAGGAAGCAGGAACAAAGGGCAGGGACTAATGAGGTAATTAGACCGTATACAAAAATAAAGACGGGATGAATCTTGGGGGACCTGGGAGGCAATTTTCCCATTTATGTGAAGCATTGACACCAAACGGTGTCATTTTTTTAACCAGTTAAGCAAGGATATAGGGTTCCTCTTATTTCAAATCTGAACATAAAAACCTAAAAAAACATTTCCCTCAGCCCTTTTCTCTCCAACCTCGAGCGGCGGCCATCCATGTTTGCCGTTCATCGGTCCTAAAACCTCCCGACGATGGTCACGACAGCCTTGGTGAAGAGCCGAGCTTTGATGGTGAAGGTAAACTTCGAAACCTCCTTGTTTTGTTTTCGAAATGAGATTAAAACAAAAAATGGTTTAATTTTTTTTTTAAAAAATGGTTTTGATATTCGGTTCAAAGAAAGAAAAGAAAGATATAGACATTTAGATTTGAAATTTTTGATTTCGAACTTATTAAAACCTTACATTTTTTTTATCTGAAATCCCTTACAAAATTCCTTTTTTCTGATCTCCCAGCCCTTTTTCTCTGATTTTTCGAATTGAAAAAGAAGCCCTCTTTTTCAATCTTTGGTTTCCAATCCCCCAAATCCTACACACTAACCCCTAAAATTTTTATTGTAGCCCCCCTGAAGTTGGATGGATGGAGCCGAATTTGTAGGGATATTGGTTGAGGCAAGGTATGGTTGAAGGTATAGGTTCGGCAGAGGCATGGGTGAAGGTATTGTGGATGGTAGGGTTGTTGATAGGGTTAGGTTTTAGGTTATTCTTTTAATTTAGGGATTTTAGATTGGATTTGGGGTTTGTGGGTTTAATTATTTTGGGGATTTGGCTTAATTTAGGGTTTTGGGTTGACGGAGATGGTGGTCGAAGAGTGAAGATGGCGGCGGTGGCAGCACTGGCAGCGGCAATATAGTTTAGGATTAGAGTTTTTAGGTTGAAGGGTATTTTTGGTAATTTTAGGTTAATGGGTTTGGATCCGGGTCAGGTTCGGGTCTAAACCGGGTTTGGTTTGGGTAAAACAGGTTATTACAGTTGCCTCCCTTTGTTCATTGTTGTGTAACAGCAATAGAGCAAAGGTTAAAAATAACCCGTTTTGTCTGGTATTGCTGAGCTTCTTCTCTTGACGTATGTCTTCATTCTTCGGTAAATCTTCTTTCTCTTCAATACATGTCTTCTTTCTGGACTTGACGGATCTACTTTGTCACTCTTGGAGGAAGTAAAATCTTCGAAGCGGGAGGTGGTCTATTGGGGAAGCAAAATGAGTGCGATTCACTACATTATTGATAATAAGCTAATACCTAAAAAGAGTTTGACCCAGCTGCAACACCGACGAAGAGGTAGGGTCCACAAAATTTGATCCAGCTGCAACACTGACGAGGAGGCAGGATCAAAAACTGACAATTTTTTTTCGCTTTTTTCATCATGGTAATACGAGAGTAAAAATGACCTGGCTACAACACTGACGAAGAGACTGGGTCGAAAGATAAATGTTGGACCCTACTACTCTATCAACAGAGAAGTAAGATCGGAGAACGTTGGTAACATGGATTCAACCACCCCATCAGCGGAGGGGCTGGATCGGATAATGGCAACCTGGACCGGCTACACCATTAGCGGAGAGCAGGATCAGAGGACGACCGCAACTTGGACGTAGCCACTCCATCAGCGGAGGACTAGATCAAGTGATATTTTTTTTGAATTTTTCATTTTTCCTTTTATTTTCATTTTTTCTTTTTCTTTTTCTTTTTGATTTTTCTTTTTCTTTTTCTTTTTTCCTTTTCCTTTTGATTTTTCTATTTTTTTTCTTTTTTTGATTTTTCTTCCTTTTTTGATTTTTCTCTTTTTTTCATTAATAAAAAGGACTTGAAAATCAGTAAAGTTGGATTTATCAACGGAGAAACAGAACATTAACTGGAACCCTACTACACCATCGGCGGATAAGTAGGATAGCAGCAACTGGGACCTAGCCACTCCATCAGCAGAGGATTGGATCGGATAATGACGACCAATAATCGGCTACACCATCAGCGGAGAGCAAGATTAGAGGACGACTGCAGTTTGGACCTAGCCATTCCATCAGCGGAGGACTAGATTGACCAATGACGACCTGGAACCGACTACACCATTAGCGAGAGATCAGGATCAGAGTACGACTACAGCTTGGACCTAGCAACTCCATCAGTGGAGGACTGGTTCGGATAATGACGACCTGAAACCGGCTACACCATCAGCGGAGAGCAAGATTTGAGGACGACGGGAGCTTGGACCCGGCCACTCCATCAGCGGAGGACTGGATTGGACAATGACGACCTGGAACTGGCTACACCATCAGCGGAGAGCATGATCTGAGGCGACGGGAGCTTGGACCCGGCCACTCTATCAGCGGATGACTGGATTGGATAATGACGACCAAGAACCGGCTACACCATCAGCGGAGAGCAGGATCTGAGGGCGACGGGAGCTTGGACCTGGCCACTCTATCAGCGGAGGACTGGATCGGATAATAAAAGTTGATAAATTTTCTTTTAATTTTTCTCATTTTTGATTTTTTTCAATTTTTGATTTTTTTTATTTTTGATTCTTGACTTTTTTTTATCTTTCTTTCTTTTTTTCAAAATTTTTCAATTCTCTTTTTTTTATAATTTTTCTTTTTTATTGAACCATACAAAGAAGTAAGACTTGAGGAAAATTAGGTCTGGTTGCACCGTCAGCGGAGAAACAAGACTTGAATAGAAATTTGATCTGCTTGGGGAAAAGTTCAGATCTGTTGCATCATAAACAGAGAAACGAGATCTTCAGGATGTCTATACTACTGTACCATCAGCGGTAAAGCAAAATCCGGAAATGTTGACTTTCATCACACTATCGTTGGAAGAACGAAGTCCCGAAAAGGAGAAAAAAAAACATTTTTAGTAAATTATTCACAAAATTTGTCGTTGGTACCTTTTATTTAAATGTTTCGGCATCTTCTTTGTGTTGGGCCTTCTCCAAGACTAAGGTTGGCCTTCTTGTCAATGCCCCCCATGTCGGGGGTGTTCGGGTTCTCCTCCGAACCTGTTTGTAAGCAAAAATGCCTGAATTTTATGCCTAAATACACGGTGACTTCGGTATATGCACTTAACCTAAATGTATGATGTATGCAAGGATGGTTCAATGCAAGATGAATGCAACTAAATGCATGAATGCAACATAATTTGATTTTTGGTCTTCAAAGGGGTGCCCCTGACTCTCGATTGGTCATGTCGAGATCTTGGTTTTTCATGCGGTGGTGCCTCGACTTTGCCCTGGGTTCGATCAGCTTTCATCTGAGTGGATGCCCCAAAAGTTTATTCATTACATGACATCATCTGACATTGTTCTCGTAGTAAATTTGAAACTTTAAGGTGATGTATTTTGGATATTCAGGACTCATATATGAACAAAAGATGTTTGCTTTGCTACTTGTAGTTTTGATCCCTTATAAAATACTCTCACCACTATTGTACTTAAGTCGGTGAGGTTGGTTTACAAAAAGTATTACTCTGAAAGTGATAAAAACTACAAGGGGACCTGCCATGGTCAGGACAGTGCAATACTTAACATGGTCTAGTTCAAAAAACCTTCAACACCCTTAGTTGTCATCTTCATGCTTCGGTAAAGGGTTCCCACTTGTGGCTGAACTTGTAGGGTTTTCAATACTTATAACACCGAGCTTGAGGTACATTTCTATCAGCCTCTTGAAGCCCCAACAATTTTTAATCGTGTGGCCCACCTTTCCAGCGTGATATTCGCAACTCACGTTAGGATCATACCACTTAGGGAATGAGGGTTGCATCGGAGCCTGGTGGAAAGGTACCACTATATGGGCTTTAAGTAGTTTCTTGTACAGATCTCCATACGACATCGGCAGGGGAGTGAACTCTATCTTCTCAGTGTTCTTCCTCTAACCAGAACCTTGGCTTGAGGCAACGTGAGCACTTGGCACGGCCTTAGATTGCACAACTGTGCTGGGCTTGGAATAATTGGCATTGTAAACTCCTGAAGAGTTCACTTCCTGGTCTTTCTTTCCATGGTAAGGCTTCTTATGGGACGAACTACCCCCATCGTCAATTTTGCCAGTCTTGAAAGCATTCTCGATGAACTCACCGGATAACACGAGGTCGGCAAAATTGGTAGTCGCGTTGCCTATCAAGCGACCCAAGATCGGACCCTCTAAAGTTTGTACAAATATGACCACCGTCTCCCTCTCACTGAGCGGGGGTTAGGCCTGAACTGCTATATCCCTCCAGCGCTGAGCGTACTACCTGAAGCTTTCATTATGCTTTTGTTTCATCTGTTGTAACGTCCACCGGTCTGGCATCATGTTATTGACGTGTCGGTATTGCTCCAGAAAAGCTTTTGCCAAGTCTCTCCAGGATTTGATATGATGTCAGCTTAATTGATTATACCCTTGGGCAGCAGATCCCGATAGACTGTCTTGAAAACAGTGAATTAACAGCTTGTCGTCTCGGCCGTATCCTGTCATCTTCCGACAGAACATAGTGAGGTGAGCGCGATGACAGCTTGTTCCTTCGTACTTCTCAAACTCTGGGACCTTGAATTTAGGAGGTAAAACCAAATCTGGGACAAGACTGGGTTCATTGGCATCGAATCCACTGAAGGTATCCTCTACTCCCATAGCCTCTAGCTTATCTTCGAGTTTCTTACATCGATCTTCGATTTCCTTTGAAGCTTCTACCTTCGGTTTCTCGGTCCCAAACAGATGATCCATTTCTGAGATAAAATTTTCAGCTTAATTGCCCCCGGTCTTAACTTCTGATGCAGATGGATGATTTATAGGGATCGAAATACCGGCCTGATGTAGATGAGACTTTCCCCGATAAATGATCACCTGAGGTTGATTTTCCGGTTGTATCCTGGTTTGAATAGGCGTGAACCCCGGATGATACATAAGATCCTCGTCATCAATAGTGGGTTTAGGATTTGCAGTGAGATTTACCGCTCCCGGCTCGGGAAGCTTTAATCCCAACATTTGTGTCATTTGGCCCAGCATGTCTTGTTGTGATTTTGCAAGTTGTTCCCTCATATCCTGTTGAACTCTCGCCAAATGTTCCTCAACCTGCTTGGCTATGTTCGCTTGCAATTCTTTCTGTTCTTGCTCGATTTTTTCAATCTTTCATCGTTCACCATCTTTGTTTTGTACCGGGTCCCGTATGGATGCTGAGCTGACTGATCTTCTGTTTTATCCAGTATCACTGTCATAGGGCATCCCTAGAGTCAGTTTTCTTATTTTGAAAATGAATGTATATGCATACAAAATGTGTCCTAAATTGATGCAATGCAAAATTAAGATTGTGATGATGTTGTGCAGTGATGCAAATGAAATCAATGCGATGAGAATAAAATGCAACGAGTTAGCACCAAATAAAACGATTAAATAAAACAAATGAAAAATAAAGTAAAAAAAAATTGTACATAAACAAGAAATAAGGCACCAGAGCCTAAATAAGGTGACCACTAATCGGGCAGAGTTTCATATGGCTCTAAAGGGTTGGCTCCTACGGCTCACTATATGCAGTTTTTGTGCTAAGAGGTACCCGAATTGTCCTTGTTGTCCTCTACTAAGAGTAGCAAGGCCCCTGGTCATCACCCATTATAGGCTCCTTTCAACCGGGTTCAATTCAGGGGGACTCATTCGCTTATACCCATACGAAAGAACGATATCCTCACGAAAGTATAAGGTACTCGAGCCCCGAAGGTACTTGCTAGGCCCATACGGGAGAACGATATCTCCATGAAAGTATTAGCGTTTTCCCCCACTTAAAAAACGGGTTTATATGTCATATTTTAATTGCGTTAAAACAAACGCGCAATTATAACCGAATGTTAGTTTATAGTCACTTTAATCCGGAATTTCCGATATTAATAAAGCGGTAATTATTTGAAAAAGCTCGACTCTCATTTGTTTTTGAAAAATAAAAATGTCCCTAGCGGAGTCACCATCTATAGCGATGTCCTTTTACGCTAAAAAAGATGTGGTTTTTGTTGTTTTTTTTTTTGAAAATGTTATCTTCCGCGTAGGATTTTAGAAGAAACCCGTGTTTTATTTAAAAATGGAGTCGCCACCGGCCACTTAGGTAGGTCGGACACCTTAAAAAACTAGAGATTTAAAATTGATGGGTTCGGGAGTCGGTTACGGATGGTGAAGGATTAGCACCCCCACACCGCCCAAAATTGGTACTTTAATAATTATCGCTTTATTAATATTAAACTTTCCGGATTAAAGTGACGATTAAATTAAAATTTGGTTATATGTGCGAGTAAATTTTAAAGGCCCCGTTATTCGAGAGTAAACGCCCAACCATTATCACTACGCCTGATACTGGCCCCGTTTACACTCGAATAAAAGGGAACCGCATTGACAAAATATATCCGACATGCAATCTTAGAAAACAAAATATTAACATTTATATTGACCTGGCATAAATATTATAATATTATATAAAAGATAATAATAAACTACATGAATAAAAAATATGGTCAATCATAATATAAGAAAACAAAACATGAACGAGAAAAACGAGCTTCCAAAACTAAAATAATTAATTCTAACATGCTTAAACACATTAAGATACCAATATAATTTACATGACATGCATGAAATGTAATGCTAAACTAACATAACAACACGTTAACATAAAAAACTAATACTTGACTTCTATCATATAACATAATTTAGACCCACAACCTAACATGACATTTAAACATGATAAATAATATCACACTAACATATAACCTAAAACAAAGCACTTAACAAAGCTAATGCTTACTTATCATGATCGAACAAGGCTAAACAAATAATGATGCACATAAAAGAAAATATACATGAATAAATAAAACCAAAGCAACTCATATATAAAAAAACAAAATATATAAAAAAACACAATTAAACATGCCATTAACTAATATATATCATAATGTACAAAATGAACAAACAAGGAAATCATGCTAACATGAATACGAACATATGATTTAAATCAACCATAACAAGAAAGACAAAAAAAATAAAAAAATAAGAACACATAAATTAAAACCCAAAACATAATATCACAAATATGAAAACATACTAAGACGATGCAAACATACTAAAAGGAAGTAAATGACATGAATATTTAAAAAATAAAAAGGGACTAAAATGAATAACATGTAAGGCGCAAATGCAAACAACTAGAAGTAAAGGACTAAAAATAAAAACATTATTATAAAAACGGCAGTGACCAAATTGAATAAAAACAAAATAAAAGTGCAACATTAACATAAAAACGAAAAAGGAAGCGGGAACAAAGGGCAGGGATTGATGAGGTAATTAGACCTTATACAGAAATAAAGGCGGGGTGAATCTTGGGGGACCTAGGAGGCAATTTTCCCATTTTTGTGAAGCATTGACATCAAATGATGTCGTTTTTTTTACCGGTTAAACAAGGATATAGGGTTCCTGTTATTTCGAATCTGAACATAAAAACCTAAAAAACATTTCCCTCAGCCCTTTTCTCTCCAACCCCGAGCGGCGGCCATCCATGTTTGCCGTTCATCGGTCCTAAAACCTCCCGGCGATGGTCACGACAGCCTTGGCGAGGAGCCGAGCTTTGATGGTGAAGGTAAACTTTGAAACCTCCTTGTTTTGTTTTCGAAATGAGATTAAAACCAAAAATGGTTTAATTTTTAAAAAAATGGTTTTGATATTCGGTTCAAAGAAAGAAAAGAAAGAGATAGACATTTAGATCTGAAATTTTTGATTTCGAACTTATTAAAACCTTACATTTTTTATCTGAAATCCCTCACAAAATTCCTTTTTTCTGATCTCCCAGCCCTTTTTTCTCTAATTTTTCGAATTGAAAAAGAAGCCCCATTTTTCAATCTTTGGTTTCCAATCCCCCAAATCCTACACACTAACCCCTAAAATTTTTATTGTAGCCCCCCTGAAGTTGGATGGATGGAGCCGGATTTGTAGGGATGTTAGTTGAGGCAGGGTATGGTTGAAGGTATGGGTTCGGCAGAGGCATGGATGAAGGTATGGTGGATGGCAGGGTTGTTGATAGGGTTAGATTTTAGGTTATTCTTTTAATTTAGGGATTTTAGATTGGATTTGGGGTTTGTGGGTTTAATTATTTTGGGGATTTGGCTTAATTTGGGGTTTTGGGGTTGACGGAGATGGTGATCGGAGAGTGAGGACGGCGGCGGCGGCAGCACTGGCGGCGGCGGTATAGTTTAGGATTAGGGTTTTTAGGTTGAAGGGTATTTTGGTAATTTTTAGGTTAATGGGTTTGGATCCGAGTCAGGTTTGGGTCTGAACCGGGTTTGGTTTGGGTAAAACGGGTTATTACAATTTTTCTCCTTAAAAATCTTTTATTTTTAACTTTTCATTTTATTCATCCATTCCACTCATCCAATGATAATGGATTAATATAAAAATTTCATTCATTGTTATTGTTTTTGTCTTGGTTGACATTGTCTTCAATATTATCAACATCATCGTGGGTTGGTCGTACGTTATCCATCCATCAACGTAATTTAGATGTACGATGATGGATGATTAGTGAAAAAATAATGATTAAAAAGGTGTCCGATCACTAATTTTACAACTAATTGTAAACTCAAAAAATTCAAAAAGAAACCATGGGTAAAATGGCATCATTGGTATTTTAACTAACCTACCTATGGTGATACAGAGGAGCATCCCCCGTCAAATACAATGTGACGAAGTTCGACAGTACTAGTGTATAATAATTTTGTGTCAAATTCGACAAATGTGAAACAAAATAGGGTAAATATTGCATCAGTGATATGGACGGTGTTATTGATGACAAGTCCAAAAAGTTCACTCTTTCTTGATTAGTCGGGGACAATGCTATCGTCTCCACCGACACGCTTTTCTCTGTATCATCGACTCATTTTTATTAGATTATAGATATTCATTTTTTATTACTATATCTAGACCTAGCAAATTTGACCCGAGAATAAAAAACCGAACCGAGACCCGATATGGATCCGAACAAGATGACCCAAATGTGACCCGAAACCCGAAATGAACCGAACCGAAATCGATCCGAATTCTAGAAGAACCGATTTGACCCGAACCGATTTTCACCTGAACCGAAAGTAACCCGAAATTAATTTGCTCAAAACCGATCTAAACCGAATATCAACCGGTTTTAACCCGAATAATATATGTTTTATTATTTTTTTGTATTATAATAGTACTAATTAATCACTACATTTGATAAAAAGTAGGAGGGAAAAGTAAAATCTTAATATACATATTCTAGTCAATTGCAAAGAAAGAGGGGAGTAGGAGGGAAAAGTAAAATCCTAATATACATATTCTAGTCCAATTTGATAATATATATACACATATACTCGAGTCAAATTTTTAGGTAATATTTCAAAATGCTTATCATATGTGCAATTATGGTCTAAGGTTTGATTTCATGCCCATAAAACGATCTCTCTCTTTTTTACGTGTATTTTGAAAATATAAAAAATTCTATCGTACTAAAAACCAGCATCGAGTATGAAATTAAAAAAATATAGTTATAAGATTGGATCGAGATTCGTTAGGTTCATGTTAAATGATTAATACCAATGATGGTTGATTTTGAAACATTGAATGATTGGAACTAAACCTAAATGATAATATTAACAAATAAAAAGACATGTTTTGTAATACCCCAAAATTTGCTTGTTAGTTGATTTATATTTGCTTTATATGTGCTTGGTGATTAGTTTTGCAAAGTTCTTAAAATTGATAGTTTTAGTTTGGTAACTAAAACGTAAGATTTCAAAGTTTGGTGACAAAAGTGAAAGGTTGGGAAAATTATAAGGACCAAAATGGTAATTTTCCCAATAATAAATTTTATGGTAAAAATGAATAGTTTAGATCAGAAGAATAAATTAAGTGGGAATCGGATTTTTGGTACGAGAATTGTGTAAAAAGCTAGTAAAGGTATAAGATTTGGTAAATTTTTCGGGTAAGTATTCGAACTCGGAAAATTATGAAATTTTAATTGGAGCCTTAGTTAGACTCAAGGAACCTTGTGCTGAAATTTGAGAATTTTCTGAGACTGTTTAGATTCGATCATATTCGATACCTTATTAATTATCAGTATTTCGAATCGAGTCTAAATTTTAAAGATGGGCCCCATTGGAGTTGGAAAATTTATAAAATATTCATTTTGAATATTTTATTATGTTCTGGTTGGTTTCTTGAGGTTGGTTGGATTTCAAGTGAATTAGTTGGATTTCAATTAGTTAGTTGGAAACTAACTAAATTGCTAACTAGTATTTAAAGTCTAGTTAGATGTTGATAAGGGAATTTAATATTCCATTTTTTTTATTTCAAGATGATAAGTGTTCAAAAGTACTATTTTTCTTACCCTTTTTACTCATATTATTGTTAGACTTAGGCTCATATTAGTTGCATAGTTAGCCATTCATGCATTAATTCATGTTTCCTTCCATCGTTGAGCTTGATTACATAACTTGGTAGTTTTTGTGGAAAAGATGCTGCTTTGGTGTGCTTTGTGTGTATATGTGCAGGATCACTTGCCAAAGCAATGCCGAGCTAGTTGTCAGGGCAATGCATGAAGAAAATGCCGAGCTAGTTGCCAGGGCAATGCATGAAGGAGACGCCGAGCCAGTTGCCATGGCATTTGTCGACAAAGACAAAATGCAATAGGGATGTCGAAATTCATGACTTTACAAGCCCAAGATGACATGGAGCAAGGCCCAAGCCCAAAGGAATTTGATTGCCATGCAGAGATTAAAGAAGAATTAAATTCCAAGAAGATAGGAGAAGTTCTAATAGGAATAAAATTATAATAAAGAATTATATTCTTTAAAGATAATTTAATTCCAACTCAAACTCCTCCTCAAAGAAGGACTTTGGCCTAGCCCTATAAATATCAAGGAGATTTCGACAAGATGGAGGGGGAGAGCAAGAGGGCAAAATTCGACAAGTCCAAGAGAGGAAGCAAGGGGAATTTTCGGCAAGCATCTAGGGCAAGGGATTTTCGACAAGCTTCATCTTTTCTTCCTTGTTCGATTGGGTTCATGCTAGGGATTGTTTGTCTTGTGTTTCTTTGGAACCTAGCCATGAACTAAATTTACTTGGCTATGGTTATTGTGTTTTGTGGTTGTGAGAAACTATTGGTTTTTGTTTAGGTAATAAGAGTTTGCACTTTTCTATTTCAAGGTTTATTCATTCTTGATTCTTATTATTGTTTGCGAGTGAATTGGGAGAGGATCTCGTGATTTCATCCATTTATCTAATATCGGGAGAGTTAGATTCAAGAAACGAATGAATATGATCTTTATTCAATCCAATGATGGTGAAGATTAATCCGGCTTAGGAATAAGTTAAGGATTTCAACGGCTAAGAGGAGCGCAAGATTGGTTGTTGTTCACCCTTGATTCATGCAGGGATATATTATCAAGGCATGCACAAGTAGCTAGAGTTTCGACTTAGGGATAAGAAGAAACCATTGAAGAACGCTCCGTCGAACCTTGAAGTTGCTGCCCAGTCGCCCAAGTAGTTGCCCAACTAGTCGCCCAGGCAACCATCAATTAATTGCCAAGGCAACCCCGTTGTGCAAGTTGCCACGGCAACTGAGTTGCCCGTGCACTCTTTTACCAAGACAATCCAATTGGCTATCACACCTCAACTCACGATAACCTGGCCTATCTCTCTCAATTGATTTAATATTTTCTTTTACTTATTTGCTTTCTAGATTAGTTAAACTTCTATAATCTTTTACTTGTGTTTTTACTTTTTTACAGTGCAAGAGACTAGATTCTTGAAGTAGCACCAATCCCTGTGGAGACGATATCTTTTATACTATAACTTGCGACGTGTATACTTGCACATTTGCGTAGCACTTATTATTACGCGCAACAAGTTTTTTGGCGCCGTTGCGGGATTGGCAATAGCGACTTTGTTTTTACTTTCTTGCACTTTCTTTTTATTTTCTTGTTTAAAATTCAAAGGGCTAACAAACTTTGGTTTTGCATTGGTATATGACAGGCGAGACCGACTTCACCAGAATATCCCTTTGATCCAGAAATCGAACGAACCTTACAAAGACTTAGACGAAGGATAAGAGAAGCAATGGCAAATCAAGACGGCAATATGAATCAAGATGTTGGCGGGAGGAGGAGTGATTCTTGCACGAAAACAGAACTATTCGAGACTATCTTGAAGAAGATCTTGATGGACTTAACCCGGGAGTTGTCGCACCTGAAATTGAAGCCGACCACTTTGAGTTGAAACCGGTAATGTTTAATATGATCAACACAATAGGTCAATTTGGCGGCTCAAAGAATCAAGATGCACGACAACATCTGAAATCTTTCCTCGAGATTTGCAACTCGTTCAAGATACACGAGTCACCCCGATGTCCTACGATTAAGATTATTCCCTATTCACTTTGAGGGATAGGGCGAAAGCATGGCTGAATAGCATTCCTACCGGATCCATAGCATCTTGGACTGATCTTTGTCGTGATTTCCTTGCTAGATTTAATCCTACAAATTTGGTGATAAGCTTCGAACGACATTACTTCTTTTTCGGCAGCGGATAATGAATCCATGTACGAGGCTTGGGAGCGATATAGAGAACTTCTACACAAATGCCCTTTACACGAATTCCCGGTGTGGACTCAAGTAACAATGTTTTACAACGCCGTGAATACACCAACAAGGATGATGCTAGATGCCTCGGCAAACGACATACTCCTAGATAAGTCATTTGGAGAAAGCAATGCAAATTTTAAACAGCTGGCCAAGAATGAATATCAATTCCCATCTACTAGAAGAGGAGGAGTTAGGCGCCAAGCCACAATACATGAACTAGGATCATCAGATTTAATTTCGCACAATTGGCGCTTTAACCAAGATGGTCCGAACATGCAAAAACCAAACAACACACATGAAGTCAAGGTAATGGATTCTTTTTGTGAGTTATGTGGTGATAACCATAATTCTTCTGCATGTATGCAGAATCCGGAATCCAGCTTCTATGTGGGGAATTACAATTGGAGCAACAACATGATGTCCAATACATACAATCCAGCTTGGAAGAAGCACCCAAATTTTTCATGGAGTAATCCCAACAATGCTCTAAACCGGAACAATCAGAATGCACAAGCATCGGGATTTCAGAGAATATGCTACGACAGCGGATGCCGCAAAGCAACAACCGGCGACATCTAGTTCTTTGGAAAATTCTCTAAATGCTTTTATGATGAAAACTGAATCTTATATGGCTGAGAATAGTAATTTCATAAAAAGAACTAATGCTTTTATTAACAGGACCGAGATGAGATTGCAAAACCAAGAGGCGGCAATCAAATCATTGGAAAATCAAGTCGGACAGTTTGCTCAAAATCTGAATACTAGACCACAAGGAGGTTTACCTAGCGATACTGAAGTCGCAACAGGA
The DNA here is from genome assembly GCA_019671005.1 of Hibiscus mutabilis. Lineage (NCBI taxonomy): Eukaryota > Viridiplantae > Streptophyta > Magnoliopsida > Malvales > Malvaceae > Hibiscus > Hibiscus mutabilis. The sequence goes on from CM033741.1 coordinate 10,407,115, forward strand.
ACTGGCCATGAGCAATGTAAGGCAATCACCACCAGAAGTGGCCAACAACTTAGAGAGGTTCAAACCCGCTCGTCAAACAAAACTCCACAAAAGATCAAGACGAACCTAGCGGCAAAGCCTCAGATGCTGAACCAGGAATTGTCACGGCAACCGGTAATAAACATGCCTCGGCAACCGACGACGCCTCGGCAACTTGCGATAAGCATACCTCGGCAACCCCAGTTGATAATGCCTCGGCAACTCCAGATGTCCCGGCAATGCCGTCAATCAGGTTTCAAACCAATGAAAGGATCGAAGATATCCGACTTCCACCACCATTCCCACAAAGGTTGAAGCGACAAAAGCAAGAATACCAATTCAAAAAGTTTCTTGATATCCTAAAGCAAGTCCACATCAACTTGCCACTGGTGGAAGCAATTGAACAAATGCCAAACTATGCCAAGTTCCTTAAAGACATTGTGTCCAAAAGAACAAGGCTAGGAGAGTTTGAAACAGTTCTCGCGACAGAGGGATGCATGGCAATGTTGCACAATCGTATGCCACCTAAGTTGAAGGATCCCGGAAGTTTCACAATACCCTGTTCTATTGGAAATCACTATGTCGGGAAAGCACTATGCGACCTAGGGGCTAGCATAAACTTGATGCCTAAATCGGTTTTCCATAAACTAGGAATCGGGAAGGCAAGACCTACAACAGTTATGCTGCAGCTAGCCGACAGATCCTATGTGCATCCAGAGGGAAAAATCGAAGACATACTGGTAAAAGTTGATAAATTTATTTTTCCGGCTGACTTTATTGTTTTGGATTGTGAAGCAGATGAGCATGCACCTATCATTCTCGGGAGACCATTCCTAGCTACAGGGAGAACCTTGATTGATGTTGAAAAGGGAGAACTCACAATGAGGGTGAATGACCAGCAAGTTAAACTAAATGTGTTCCAAACACTAAGGCATGTCGATGATCCAGAAGAATGCCAACTACTTCATACCACGGCAGAGTTTAACTTCGATGAGGAATTTAGTTGCCTCGACAACTACATTGCCGATCTAGAGGAATCGGAGGAGTATGAAGAATCGGTCGATGAGGAACAACAAGAAGAGGCAAATTGGCTAGTCAATCGACCAGGTACATACTTTGAACCACTGGACTACTCAGGTAAGGAAGGTAAGCTCGAAAAACCCTCTATTGAACAACCACCAATTCTTGAGTTGAAATAATTGCCAGAGCAACTAAAATATGTATACTTAGGGACCGATAATACATTACCTGTAATTATTTCTTCTAAGTTATAGCATGAGCAGGAAAAGAAGCTGATCAAGATGTTGAAGCTACACAAAAAGGCAATAGGGTGGACAATTGCCGACCTAAAGGGAATTAGCCCGGCGGTGTGCATGCACAAGATCTTGTTGGAAGATGATCACAAACCTTGAATTGAGGCCCAGAGGAGACTGAATCATGCCATGAAAGGGGTTGTAATGAAAGAAATCATCAAGTGGCTTGACGTCGGTATTATATACCCTATCTCCGATAGTACGTGGGTAAGTCTGGTACAATGTGTACCGAAAAAGGGAGGTATAACAGTGGTAAGCAATGAAAATAATGAACTTATCCCAACCAGGACTGTGACCAGTTGGAGGGTTTGTATGGACTATCGAAAGCTAAACAAAGCCACTAGGAAAGACCACTTCCCATTACCCTTTATTGATCAAATGCTTGATCGTCTTGCAGGTAAACCCTTTTATTGTTTTCTTGATGGTTATTCAGGTTACAATCAGATTGCCATAGCACCAGAAGATCAAGAAAAGACAACCTTCACATGCCCATACGGTACTTATGCCTTCCGAAGGATGCCATTCGGATTGTGTAACGCCCCGGCAACCTTCCAAAGATGCATGATGGCACTCTTTTCAGACATGGTCGAAGACTTCCTTGAGATCTTCATGGATGATTTTTCTGTTTTTGGTAATGACTTCGATAGCTGTCTCGGCAATCTAGAGAGGGTGTTAGCAAGATGCGAAGAAACGGATTTAGTCTTCAATTGGGAGAAATGCCATTTTATGGTAGATGAAGGAATAGTGCTCGGCCACAAGATTTCATCCAAGGGAATTGAAGTAGACAAAGCCAAGGTGGACGTGATCGAGAGATTACCCCCACCAAATTCAGTTAAAGGAATTCGAAGTTTTCTCGGACATGCAGGTTTTTACATGAGGTTCATTCATAATTTTTCTAAAATCACTAAACCCTTGTGTAATCTGCTTGAATAGGATAAAGTCTTCGATTTTGATGATTATTGCACTCAAGCATTCGAAACCCTAAAGAAAAAGCTTGCCTCGGCACCCATTGTCGTTCCACCAGATTAGACGCTACCTTTTGAGCTCATGTGTGATGCAAGTGATTTCGCGGTAAGAGCAGTCCTAGGCCAACGCACAGGTAAGACCTTCCATGTGATATACTACGCTAGTAAAACTCTTAATGGTGCTCAAGTGAATTACACAACAACGGAGAAAGAGTTACTAGCTGTAGTTTTCGCATTTGACAAGTTTCGATCCTATTTAATTGGTACAAAGGTAATTGTTCATACGGACCATTCGGCAATCTAATACTTATTTGCTAAAAAGGATGCTAAACCTCGTTTGATTCGTTGGATATTACTTTTACAAGAATTTGATATTGAAATTAAGGACAGGAAAGGAACAGAAAATCAAGTGGCCGATCACTTATCACGTTTGGAACGCAAAAAGGAGGAGGACGCGAATCTTGAGATATGTGATGCATTCTCGGATGAACAAATTTTAGTTGCCTCGGCAACCCTCGACGCCTCGGCAACCCTCGACGCCTCAGCAACCCATGACGCCTCGGCAACCATGGATGCACACGCCTCGGCAACTCTCGACGCCACAGCAGTCTTTGACGCGCACGCCTCGGCAGTCTTGGGAGCAGTCGCCACGGCGATACATGCCTCGGCAATACCCTGGTACGCGGATTTAGTTAACTTCCTTGTTTGTGGTATTTTTCCTTATGGCATTACTCACCAAGGGAAGAAGCGGTTCCGCCATGATGCTAAGCATTACTTTTGGGACGAGCCTCTTTTGTTTAAACAATGTGCAGATCAGGTTATACGCCGATGTGTCCCTGAAGAAGAGCAACAGAATGTACTCCGACAATGCCATTCTTCACCCTATGGAGGACATTTTGGAGGAACTCGTACCGCGGCCAAAGTCTTGCAATCCGGTTTGTATTGGCCAACATTGTACAAAGATGCCCAAGACTTTTACAAGCAATGTGATCGTTGCCAGAAGACAGGCAATATCTCTAGACAACATGAGATGCCGCTCCAGAACATCATCGAGGTGGAACTGTTCGATGTATGGGGGATCGAATTTATGGGACCTTTCCCATCTTCATTCGGCAACCTCTACATCTTACTTGCCGTCGACTATGTGTCTAAATGGGTAGAGGCAGCTGCAGTTCCCAACAACGATTCCAAGACCGTGCAATGATTCCTGCAGAAAAACATATTTACACAGTTTGGGATGCCGAAAGCAATTATCAGTGACGGGGGCAAGCATTTTGACAACAGACTAATTGCCAAGATGTTGCAACGCTTCGGCATATCACACAAGATCGCCGCGGCATATCACCCACAAACCAACGGGCAAGTAGAAATTTCCAACCGGGAGTTGAAGGGAATACTCGAGAAAGTTGTAAATCCCTCAAGGAAGGATTGGTCATTAAGACTAGATGACGCACTTTGGGCATATCGCACTGTATTCAAAACACCCTTAGGTATGTCCCCCTTCCGACTGGTCTATGGTAAAACATGTCATCTACCGGTGGAAATCGAGCATAAGGCGTACTGGGCAATCAAGACCGTGAATATGGATTGGGAAAGTGCCGGACAAAAGCGCTTGATGGATCTCAATGAGATAGAAGAATTCCGTGCACTCGCCTATAACAATGCACGAATCTACAAGGAGAAAACAAAGCGATGGCACGACAAGAAACTATTGCCACGGCAATTCACACCAGGGCAACTAGTTCTCCTATTCAATTCTCGGCTAAAACTTTTCCCGGGAAAGCTGAAATCAAGATGGTCAGGACCATTCGAAGTCGTCAAACCATTCTCTCATGGTGCCGTGATAATCAAGTCCATCTCTGACAACCATGAATTCAAAGTTAATGGACAAAGATTGAAGCACTACAATGGTGCCCATGTGGAACGTAACAAGGAAGTGGTCAATTTAGGAGATGCATGAGCATGCTCTCCCTTTTTTATATTTTTATTTGTATTTTTATTTTTATTTTTTATTTTTATTTATTTTTATTTGTAATTTTTTTTGACTATTTAAGTATTTTATTTTTTCCGATTTTTTTTTCTGATTATTAGTAGTTTTAGGATAGATTTTTTTTATTCAAGTTTAAGAATCCTATTACACATCTTTATTTATTTTCTCTATTAGTTTATATTTAATTTTAATCCTTATTTGATTTGTTTTTGAATTGTAGGAAAAGAAGTTCAAGATAAAGAAGGAATTCTAAACCAAGTAGGAAAACATCTTCAACAAGGAAACTAATGGGATGAATCTAAGGCTTATATAAAGCCTCCAATTCATCCTAACCAAAACCCCTTTGTCGAAAATTCCTACCAAACCCTAAACCCTTTTTCGATTTCCCCCAATCCCAACCACCTATCTTTTCTATAAAACCTATCACCCTTAACCTATTCCTACTTTCTATCTTGCAACTTTTTAGTTTCTTTTCTTTTCTTTTCTTTTCTTTGTTTTTACTCACAACCAAAATCATCCATGGCATCCAAGATCAAACTTTTAGTTCATCCAAGTTCATCCAAAGAACCAAGATACAAGAAGTTTGCTACACCGGCGGTTCAAGAAAGATTTCAATCCAAGTTTGAAAGCCAGAAGATTCATGAAGAACAAGGCTTTGAATACTCCAACTCTCATCAAGATTTCGGCCTTGAACCATTCATCTTCAAGAGGATTGCACATCAAAAGTGGCAAATCTTTTGCCATCAACCGGAACCGGGTAACATCTCATGGGTAAGAGAATTCTATGCTCACTCACCTAACCCAGATAATCCTTATGTTTTTGTTCGTGACAAGGCCATACTTATAAGTCCTGAAAGCATCAACACCTTTTACGGACTTTACATTGAGAAGGACGAGCATCAAGCCTTCGTTGACCAAATCAATCCCAAGCAACTCGACAAGGTGCTTCAAGAACTCACTCAACCGGGAACTCATTGGAATGACGGTAAATACAAGGGCACGGTAAATCGCCTTCGGCTTAAACCCGAGGCAAAACTATGGAATAAGTTTGTTAAAACTTCTTTAATGCCCTCCCCACACAATACTACCGTTGATATACCACGTCTTTTGCTCATACATTCTATTTTGAATAATCGCATCATTAACATTGGAAAAATTATTTGTGATGAGATTTTTGTATGCAGCTCAAAAGATAAGGGTTATCTTTTCTTCCCTTGCTTAATTTCTAATCTTTGCAAGGAGATGCATGTCCCGAGTGAGTCCACCGATGAAAAGGCCCTACCCAAGTCTGGTTGGAATCAAGCACTAATCCAAAAGCTAATGGGAGAGGCACCGGGAGATTCTTCAAGGCCTCCAATTGCCACGGCAACTCCTGCCGCAGCGACAATCCCTAATGCCCAAGCACCTAACACCAGGGCAACTCGGCCATTAATCCCGGGACACTTTGAAGCACTTTTGCACCCATTGGCAAGCCGCCTAAGGCAAATTGAAGATCGGCAGCTAATGTTCATGCGGTACATGAAGGAGCACAACAATGCCATCACCCAAGTCATCCTAGAAAAGTACCCGGACAATCGTGTACCGTTCCCAATCTTTCCCGCCGAGATTTTTGGCCCGGCAACCAATGAAGCAGTTGCCACGGCAACCAAGGAAGCTGACGCCACGGCAACCAACCCTGACGATGCCCCGGCAACCACTGCAAAAGCCAAAGGTAAAGCACCTATGCCCGAATCAAATCCTACGTAATCATTTTTTAATTTTTCAGATTCGGACGAGTCCTCCATTGAACCAATAAAGACCGCACCAATTGAATCCTCCAAGCGAAAAGCCATTGACATTGATGAAGAGGATGATGAGGACAACCCCGTACGAGGATCGATTCCACCACCGACAACAAGAAAACAACCATCGCGTTCAAGCAAGAAAATCAAGACGCCAGCTAGAAGGAAACTAATCATCTACGATGACGAACTCTCGGAGTAAGTCCTTGTATGCATTTTATTTTTATTATTTCTCGTTATTTTATGCATGCATTGAGGACAATGCCTCACTCGAGTTTGGGGGGGATTGTTATTAGTAATTACCATGTTTAGTTACATTAATCTTAAGTATTACATTTATGATACATAAATTGCTTGCCATGCCTTTAATTAGAACAAGAATTGCTTAGATTTGATGAATATTCAATGATGACTTTGCCAATGCACTTAAATTGATAGAATTTTTATTCTAGGATAACCATGGAAAAACTTAGAATTTTACTATGATGCTAAATTTGATGAAACAATGTTGTGGTTTGATTGATTTAAGGAATTCTAGTGAACTTAGGTTGATAATTAACAAATTGGGGGATTAGAATAAAAATTGGATGAATGCTAGAGGTGCCCGAAATTGGCTCTAGCATATGCTAAAAAAATTGATCACTAGAGGTGCCCGAAACTGGCTCTATGAGGAGAAAGAAAAATTTTAACTAGAGGTGCCCGAAACCGGCTCTAGTCGATTAAATTAACTTAAGAAAACTAAAAATAAAACACTAGAGGTGCCCAAAACTGGCTCTAGCTAAAACATGTTAAAAAGAACCCAATAAAGTAATTTGAAAACCTATTGCTTGCATAGAATCCGAAAAATCAACTTGCACACACTCACAAGCATTATAGTTTGATTCCAAGTAATTCCTCAGTTTTCTGAAAAATAAAAAGCCAATCATACTTTGTGCCCCGGTTCAGAGAATTGAAATCAAGTTCAAAGCTAAGTTTGTGAAAGTTGAATGAGTTTGCATTGCTTGAGGACAAGCAATAGTTCGAGTTTGGGGGTGTGATAAGTGTTCAAAAGTACTATTTTTCTTACCCTTTTTACTCATATTATTGTTAGACTTAGGCTCATATTAGTTGCATAGTTAGCCATTCATGCATTAATCCATGTTTCCTTCCATCGTTGAGCTTGATTACATAACTTGGTAGTTTTTGTGGAAAAGATGCTGCTTTGGTGTGCTTTGTGTGTATATGTGCAGGATCACTTGCCAAAACAATGCCGAGCTAGTTGCCAGGGCAATGCATGAAGGAAATGCCGAGCTAGTTGCCAGGGCAATGCATGAAGGAGACGTCGAGCCAGTAGCCATGGCATTTGTCGACAAAGACAAAATGCAATAGGGATGTCGAAATTCATGACTTTACAAGCCCAAGATGACATGGAGCAAGGCTCAAGCCCAAAGAAATTTGATTGCCATGCAGAGATTAAAGAAGAATTAAATTCCAAGAAGATAGGAGAAGTTCTAATAGGAATAAAATTATAATAAAGAATTATATTCTTTAAAGATAATTTAATTCCAACTCAAACTCCTCCTCAAAGAAGGACTTTGGCCTAGCCCTATAAATATCAAGGAGATTTCGACAAGATGGAGGGGGAGAGCAAGAGGGAAAAATTCGACAAGTCCAAGAGAGGAAGCAAGGGGAATTTTCGGCAAGCATTTAGGGCAAGGGATTTTCGACAAGCTTCATCTTTTCTTCCTTGTTCGATTGGGTTCATGCTAGGGATTGTTTGTCTTGTGTTTCTTTGGAACCTAGCCATGAACTAAATTTACTTGGCTATGGTTATTGTGTTTTGTGGTTGTGAGAAACTATTGGTTTTTGTTTAGGTAATAAGAGTTTGCACTTTTCTATTTCAAGGTTTATTCATTCTTGATTCTTATTATTGTTTGCGAGTGAATTGGGAGAGGGTCTCGTGATTTTATCCATTTATCTAATATCGGGAGAGTTAGATTCAAGAAATGAATGAATATGATCTTTATTCAATCCAATGATGGTGAAGATTAATCCGGCTTAAGAATAAGTTAAGGATTTCAACGGCTAAGAGGAGCGCAAGATTGGTTGTTGTTCACCCTTGATTCACGCAGGGATGTATTATCAAGGCATGCACAAGTAGCTAGAGTTTCGACTTAGGGATAAGAAGAAACCATTGAAGAACGCTCCGCTGAACCTTGAAGTTGCTGCCCAGTCGCCCAAGTAGTTGCCCAACAAGTCGCCCAGGCAACCATCAATTAATTGCCAAGGCAACCCCGTTGTGCAAGTTGCCACGGCAACTGAGTTGCCCGTGCACTCTTTTACCAAGACAATCCAATTGGCTATCACACCTAAACTCACGATAACCTGGCCTATCTCTCTCAATTGAATTCATCTTTTCTTTTACTTATTTGCTTTCTAGATTAGTTAAACTTCTATAATCTTTTACTTGTGTTTTTACTTTTTTACAGTGCAAGAGACTAGATTCTTGAAGTAGCACCAATCCCTGTGGAGACGATATCTTTTATACTATAACTTGCAACGTTTATACTTGCACATTTGCGTAGCACTTATTACGCGCAACACAAGACAAGTGGCATAGTATGATTTAATATTGTATTTAATGGGTAATAATATGCCAAATGGCATAATTGTGTAAAAAGGAAAGAAAAGAAAAAGGAGATTGAAAGCTGCCGAAATTTCAAGTTAAAAGGGGGTAAGGATTTCAATTCAATTTTGGTGCTTATGTGGTTGATTTTTGGCTTGAGCTATTAGATAGAAAATTTTTCCTCTTGAAATTCTCTATCTATTGATATAATTTTTGCTTAGTTTCCATGTGTTTTTGTTGAGTTTGGAGGATTGGTTAGATGAAGAATTATGGGGAAACTATGGCAAAATTTTGGTTTGAGGTTGGAAATGATGAAATGGAAGTGATTCAAGTATATTTGTGTTGTTAGATTAAAGAAAAAAAGTCTTGATTTTTAAAGAGGAAATTTTAGGGTTTTTGATAAAAATTGAATTGGAAGGTGTTGTAGAAGAAAGAATTGTTTAGAATGATGATATAAATGGTTTGGAGTGAAATCCCTAATTAATTTGGCATTAGGGACCAATTTGAAAATTTTGAAAAGTTTGGGGACTAAATTATAAAGTTTATTTTTGGAGTGTAGTGGCTTGAAAAATCAAGTTAAGTGGTTTGGAGGTTTAATTTGAAATTTTTGGTGACTTTGGGACTTGATTGTAATTTTCAGAAATAGTTGTGACCAAGTTGGAAATTTCTAAAGCTTAGGTCCTTGAGTGTATTTGATGAAAAATGCAAGGATTTAGTTTGAAATTGATGTTAGAAGCTTGAAAATGTCCTTAGGGACTAAAATGCAAAGTTTGGAAATTTTTATAAAAAGTGTGAAAAAAATTGGTTGAATATGGAAATTTTTATCGGATCAATTTTATTGATTTTAGATAATTATTGGTTATTTCCATTATTATTGGTGAATTGGGAATATTCTAACATATACTTTGAAATGGTATATGTTATGATTTTTGTAGATAATCAGTCAAATCGGGACATAATAATCGAAAGGGGAAAAAAAAAAAGTACCGGATGAAATCGTAGTAGTGAGGCATTTTGATACAAGGCAAAGGTGAGTGCATGCATGTTTTTATAATATGTGATAGGAAGACTTGCGATAAGTCGACCTAAAAAGGTAATTATTTTTTTTAAAGTATGAAATTATTTTAAATGATATTTGTCTCGTATTTTTAAAGAATGGCAGCATATTGTAAAATGGAAATGGGCCTATTGGAGTATGAACTGTTCCTTTACGATTGAGTTACATGATTTAAATTATAATGCCATGCTAGCCATTATGTTATTGCAGGAAATATTTTTATATTTGCCCTTGGTCATGAGTAGACAATATTGTGGTATACCATTAGAGTCACATGATTTTGACATGTCGCTCGTTTTCGATACCTTCGGGTGTCGCTCGTTTCGATACTTTATTGTGTCGCTTGTTCGATACTCTAATGTGTCGCTCGTTTCGTCACTTCGGTGGCGCTTGTTTTCGTCATTTAATTATGGCGCTCGCAAAGAATAGTACTTTTAGTACACGACTCGTATATTAGTCACTCAATATTACCTTGGGCTATACGATTTTTAATTGATGAATTAAATTATGTTTCAACATAATATGATATGTTTTTTTTCTGCATATTATGAAAAGTATTATGAAATTTAATAGGTTTTAAAAATATCATAAATTGTTTATGGTTTATTTCATGTTACTTACCTTATGCCTCACTGAGTATATTCTCAGCGTGTATTTCGGTGATACATGTAGGTTGCCGGAATAGCTAGTGGGATAGCTTTTGCATCAGATCGGGTATTAGGGCCTACAACGCAGACAAGTTATTTTCTTGTATCTATGGCATCCTATTTTGTTGTATTTAGTGGCATGTAATTAAGTAACCTGTCAGTTTTGTAAAATTTTAAATCCGGCTTGCCTTGTAATAGTTCGAAATTAAAACACGATTTATATAATTATAATACTTTATGCTTATCTTTTAAATTGACAATATTAGTATTATGAGTTAAAAAAATAAATAAATAAATTTGTTAGCCTAAATTTAGCATGGTAAGTATATTGTATATTTTATGTGACATTCTCGATTCATATTCGTGTACGGATACGGGTCGGGGGTGTTACATTTATTGGTATCAGAGCTACAGGTTTAGCCGGTTCTGGATTTATTTTTGAGTAATGAAAGTGTTTTAAAGTGTACATGCCACTAGGATGTCGTTTATACTTGAAAATGATATATGTTTAGTTGATGCAATTGCTTATGAGTTTAGTGAATGTTATGAGTACATATGTAGGAAGGAGAGGGTTCCCGACACGCTGCAGAGCAGGCAAAGCCTGAGATTGCTCTTGATTCTGGAGAAGAGGTCCAGCAGCCGGTACAGCCGGAACGCTTGATTCAGGATCGGGCACATTTTTGACTCACGAATGCTATATTGAATAGACCTCCCCGACTGAATGTGCCAAAGGAGCTAGAGACACTTGAAGCTTCGAATTTTAAAGGAGAAGAAGATGGTGATCCACTCTCAACCGATACATGGCTTAATGATGTACAATCTATATTAGCTCGCATCGGATGCGATGATCGAGGAAAGCTTGATGGTGTAGTTTCTCTATTGAGAGGGTCAGCTCTGATCTGGTGGAACACCATTACAGCTCGTGTGCACGAGGAGATCACCTGGCAGTTTTTCCTTCGAGAGTTTCGAAGGAAATATATCGGAGCTATTTTTGTTAGAGATATGAGACAGCAGTTCATCGATCTGGAGCAAGAAGGACGGTCGATTTATGAGTATGAGTGTGATTTCAACCGTCTGAGCCGATTTGTTGCTGAGCTGTTATTTCATCGAGAGAATCTGTTATAGAGCAGTTTCATTGGTGGTTTGGATTCGAGATATCGGGAGGTGTTAGTGGCCAACCCTATCCAAGATTTTCAGGATGTCTGTTAATAAAGCCAAAGCGATGGAGAATGTTCGAGACAAGGCCGAAGAAAGAGACGTCTGCGGGCGAGAAAAGAGGAGCTGAATCATCTTTTACTTCGCGATCAGCTAAGCGAGGTAAAGGTAATTTTCATCAAGGTAAACTGGATATTCGGCATCTCGAGGTCGACAGTCAAGCTGGAAAGTCTAAGGGTACTTCGGCAAAGAATTCTGGAAACAGATCAGGAGCTCCACAGTGTAAGCACTGTAATCGGTATCATCGTGGAGAGTGCCGAAAAGTTACAGGTGCCTGTTTCAACTGTGGAGAGATGGGACACTTTGTTCGAGATTGTCCAGCTCGTGAAGATAGATCGGTCCGCATGAGAGATCGGTGGGTGGGTATGCAGGGAGGCCGAGGCCGTGGATCTGCAGGTTCGTCTCGGACAGGTTCCAGGAAAGATGACAGAGCTTCTGCACGAGTCTATCATATTTGGACTCGTGATGATCGAGATGATCGGGAGGATCCTGACATCATCATAGGTACTTTTCTACTTTATGGTGAACCTGTTTTTGTTTTGATAGACACTGGATCCACACACTCCTATGTTAGTGCTAAATTGGTACGGGATAGAGGAATTCCTGTAGTGTCTACTTAGAGTGATGTGATAGCTGTCAATTCACTTGGTCAAAGTGCTCGGGTAACCAGGGTGTGTAAGGACTGTTCACTGATAGTTCAGGGATATAAGTTTTCAGCTGATTTATTGGAGTTATCTTTTGATGATTTGGAGATTATTCTGGGTATGGATTGGCTTCATGCCCATGATGCTACGGTGAGATGTCGTCAGCAACAGTTGATTTTGAGGGCAGTTGATGGATCAGAGATTATAGTTTTGGGAGAAGGATCTCGGTGTTTGCAGAATGTGATTTCAGCCCTTAAAGCTAAAAAGCTGTTGGAACAGGTTGCCGTGCTTTTTCGCACATGTAGTGGATAATCAAAAGGATGGTAATGATCTCAGTGCCATTCCGACAGTACGAGACTTTCCAGATGTGTTTCCAGAGGAATTGCCAGGTTTGGCACCGGAAAGGGAAGTTCAGTTTGGAATTGAGGTAATTCCAGAGACTGGACCAATATCGATGGCTCCATATAGAATGACACCGGCAGAGTTAAGAGAATTGAAGTCACAGTTGCAAGAACTGCTGGATAAAGGGTTTATTCGTCCTAGTATTTCACCGTGGGGAGCACCGGTGTTGTTTGTTAAAAAGAAAGATAGTTCGTTGCGATGTGTATTGATTATCGACAATTTGAACAAAGTGACTATTAAAAATAAGTATCCACTACCGAGAATTGAAGATTTGTTTGATCAACTAAAAGGAGCAGCAGTGTTTTCCAAGATTGATCTTCGATCAGGCTATTATCAGTTGAAAGTCAAAGAGGAGGATGTTCCGAAGATAGCTTTTCGAACAAGGTATGGTCATTACGAGTTTGTGGTTATGCCATTCGGTCTTACTAATGCTCCAGCTGCATTTATGGACTTGATGAACCGAGTGTTTCAACCATACCTTGATCAGTTTGTAGTGGTCTTTATTGATGATATTTTGGTGTATTCGAAGACCAAAGAAGATCATGATGTGCACCTGCGAATAGTATTGCAGATTTTGAGAGAAAAGAAGTTATATGCCAAGCTCTCAAAATGTGAGTTTTGGCTGTCCGAGGTGGCTTTCTTAGGACACATTGCTTCAGTTGAGGGGATACGAGTTGATCCTAAGAAAGTACAGTCCATCCTTGAATGGAAAGTTCCCAAGAATATTACCGAGGTTCGTAGTTTCTTGGGATTGGTTGGATACTATCGCAGGTTTGTCAAGGATTTTTCTTTGATAGCTGCTCCGCTTACCAAATTGTTGAGAAAAGATGTGCCATTTGTTTGGAATGATAAATGCCAAGAGAGTTTTGATCATTTGAAGAAAGTTTTAACAGAAGCTCCAGTATTAGTTCAGCCTGAGTCGGGTAAGGAATTTATTCTGTACAGCGATGCATCTTATATTGGTTTGGGTTGCGTGCTGATGCAAGAAGGAAAGGTGATTACTTATGCTTCCCGACAGCTGAAAACACATGAGAAGAATTATCTGACACATGATTTGGAGTAGTGTTTGCTCTAAAAGTTTGGCGACATTATCTATACGGTGAGCGTTGTCATGTTTACACTGATCACAAAAGTTTAAAGTATCTGATGACTCGGAAAGAATTGAATTTGAGGCAACGAAGATGGTTGGAGCTAATCAAAGACTATGATCTGGTTATTGATTATCATCCCGGCAGAGCTAATATTGTAGCAGATGCTTTGAGCCGGAAGATATTTGCTACATTACGAGCTATAAATGCTCAGTTGAAAGGACAATCTGATGGTTCATTTTCGGTGGAATTAAGAATAAAATCAGCATTGTTTGACCGGATTAAAGAAAGTCAGCAGCAAGATAAAGAATGTACCGAAAAGATTAAACAAGTGGAATCGGGTGAAGTGAAGAATTATGAGATTAGACCGATGGATGTCTTTATTATAAAGACAAGGTTGTATATCCTCAAGATGCTAAGTTGAAATGGGATCTGCTTATGGAAGCTCACTATAGTCCATTGACTATACATCCAGTGGAAACAAGATGTATCGGGATTTGAGAAGTCGATCTTGGTGGCCGTGTATGAAGATAATGATTTCAGAGTTTGTTGCTAAATGTTTGACCTGTCAGAAGGTGAAAGCAGAGCATCAAGTGCCATCAGGGAAGCTGCAGTCTATTTCTATTCCAGAATGGAAGTGGGAAAGGATTACGATGGATTTTATTACAGGACTGCCTCTGACTCCCAGTAAGAAGGATTCTATCTGGGTGATTATGGACAGATTAACCAAGACACTCATTTCATACCGATTCGGACAGATTATCGGATGAGCGGTATATTTGAGTTGTATATTAAAGAGGTGGTTCGACTTCACGGAGTACCCTCATCTATAGTGTCTGACAGAGATCCCAAGTTTACATCCAAGTTTTGGAAAGCATTACAAAAGGCAATGGGGACACGTTTGCATTTCACTGACCTTTCATCCTCGACCGATGGTCGGTCGTAAGCGGGTGATTCAGATCCTTGAGGATATGCTGAGAGCTTGTGTTATTGAATTTGAGGGATCTTGGGAAAAGTACTTGCCGTTGGCAGAATTTGCTTATAATAACAGTTATCAGGCAAGTATACATATGGCACCATTTGAGGCGTTGTATGGCAGAAAGTGTAGATCGCCGTTGAATTGGTTCGAGTTACAGGATTACAAGATTTTAAAGCCTGATCTGTTACAAGACACAGGGGAAAAAGTAAAAAATTGTGAAAGAAAATCTTAAAAAGCTGCAGACCGACAAAAAGCATATGCGGATTTGAAAAGAAAAGATATCCAGTTTAAGGTGGGAGAAAATCATGAGATTTGGACGCAAAGGAAAGTTAAGTCCTCGATACATTGGACCGTATGAGATTTTAAAGAAAGTGGGCCCTGTTGCTTATCAGTTGGCTCTTCCACCGGAAATGAGTAAAATCCATGATGTTTTTCATGTCTCCATGCTTCGAAGGTACCGATCAGATCCATCCCATGTGATTGCACCGATGAGATCGAATCTGATCCAAACCCGACGTCACGAGGAAGAACGGTCAGGATATTAGCTTATGGTACTAAAGAGTTGAGAAACAAGCGGATACATTTGGTTAAAGTCTTGTGGCGTAATCATAAAGTTGAAGAAGCGACATGGGAGACGAAGGAAATGATGGAGAAGCAAAGACCCACATCCGTTTAAACTAGACGCTCGAAAATTCGAGGACTAATTTTCTTAAGGGGAAGAATTGTAATACCCCAAAATTTGCTTGTTAGTTGATTTATATTTGCTTTATATGTGCTTGGTGATTAGTTTGCAAAGTTCTTAAAATTGATAGTTTTAGTTTGGTGACTAAAACGTAAGATTTCAAAGTTTGGTGACAAAAAAGTGAAAGGTTGGGAAAATTATAAGGACCAAAATGGTAATTTTCCCAATAATAAATTTTATGGTAAAAATGAATAGTTTAGATCAGAAGAATAAATTCAGTGGGAATCGGATTTTTTGGTACGAGAATTGTGTAAAAAGCTAGTAAAGGTATAAGTTTTGGTAAATTTTTGGGTAAGTATTCGAACTCGGAAAATTATGAAATTTTAATTGAGCCTTAGTTAGACTCAAGGAACCTTGTGCTGAAATTTGAGAATTTTCTGAGACTGTTTAGATTCGATCATATTCGATACCTTATTAATTATCGGTATTTTGAATCGAGTCTAAATTTTAAAGATGGGCCCCATTGAGTTGAAATTTTATAAAATATTCATTTTGAATATTTTATTATGTTCTGGTTGGTTTCTTGAGGTTGGTTGGATTTCAAGTGAATTAGTTGGATTTCAATTAGTTAGTTGGAAACTAACTAAATTGCTAACTAGTATTTAAAGTCTAGTTAGATGTTGATAAGGGAATTTAATATTCCATTTTTTTATTTCAAGACAAGTGGCATAGTATGATTTAATATTGTATTTAATGGGTAATAATATGCCAAATGGCATAATTGTGTAAAAAGGAAAGAAAAGAAAAAGGATATTGAAAGCTGCCGAAATTTCAAGTTAAAAGGGGGTAAGGATTTCAATTCAATTTTGGTGCTTATGTGGTTGATTTTTGGCTTGAGCTATTAGATAGAAAAATTTTCCTCTTGAAATTCTCTATCTATTGATATAATTTTTGCTTAGTTTCCATGTGTTTTTGTTGAGTTTGGAGGATTGGTTAGATGAAGAATTATGGGGAAACTATGGCAAAATTTTGGTTTGAGGTTGGAAATGATGAAATGGAAGTGATTCAAGTATATTTGTGTTGTTAGATTAAAGAAAAAAAAGTCTTGATTTTTAAAGAGGAAATTTTAGGGTTTTTGATAAAAATTGAATTGGAAGGTGTTGTAGAAGAAAGAATTGTTTAGAATGATGATATAAATGGTTTGGAGTGAAATCCCTAATTAATTTGGCATTAGGGACCAATTTGAAAATTTTGAAAAGTTTGGGGACTAAATTATAAAGTTTGTTTTTGGAGTGTAGTGGCTTGAAAAATCAAGTTAAGTGGTTTGGAGGTTTAATTTGAAATTTTTGGTGACTTTGGGACTTGATTGTAATTTTCAGAAATATTAGTGACCAAGTTGGAAATTTCTAAAGCTTAGGTCATTGAGTGTATTTGATGAAAAATGCAAGGATTTAGTTTGAAATTGATGTTAGAAGCTTGAAAATGTCCTTAGGGACTAAAATGCAAAGTTTGGAAATTTTTATAAAAAGTGTGAAAAAAATTGGTTCGAATATGGAAATTTTTATCGGATTAATTTTATTGATTTTAGATAACTATTGGTTATTTCCATTATTATTGGTGAATTGGGAATATTCTAACATATACTTTGAAATGGTATATGTTATGATTTTTGTAGATAATCAGTCAAATCGGGGACATAATAATCGAAAGGGGAAAGAAAAAGTATTGGACTGAAATCGAGTAGTGAGGCATTTTGATACAAGGCAAAGGTGAGTGCATGCATGTTTTTATAATATGTGATAGGAAGACTTGTGATAAGTCGACCTAAAAAGGTAATTATTTTTTTAAAGTATGAAATTATTTTAAATGATATTTGTCTCGTATTTTTAAAGAATGGCAGCATATTGTAAAATGAAAATGGGCCTATTGGAGTATGAACTGTTCCTTTACGATTGAGTTACATGATTTAAATTATAATGCCATGCTAGCCATTATGTTATTGCAGGAAATATTTTTATATTTGCCCTTGGTCATGAGTAGACAGTATTGTGGTATACCATTAGAGTCACATGATTTCGACATGTCGCTTGTTTTCGATACCTTCGGGTGTCGCTCGTTTCGATACTTTATTGTGTCGCTTGTTCGATACTCTAATGTGTCGCTCGTTTAAATCACTCGGTGGCGTTTGTTTTAAATCATTTAATTATGGCGCCGCAAAGAATAGTACTTTTAGTACACGACTCGTATATTAGTCACTCAATATTACCTTGGGCTATACGATTTTTAATTGATGAATTAAATTATGTTTCAACATAATATGATATGTTTTTTTTCTGCATATTATGAAAAGTATTATGAAATTTAATAGGTTTTACAAATATCATAAATTGTTTATGGTTTATTTCATGTTACTTACCTTATGCCTCACCGAGTATATTCTCTCGTGTATTTTTGTGATACATGTAGGTTTCTTAGGAATAGCTAGTGGGATAGCTTTTGCATCGATCGGGTATTAGGGCCTACAACGCAGACAGGTTATTTTCTTGTATCTATGGCATCCTATTTTGTTGTATTTAGTGGCATGTAATTAAGTAAACCTGTCGGTTTTGTAAAATTTTAAACCGCTTGCCTTGTAATAGTTCGAAATTAAAACACGATTTATATAATTATAATACTTTATGCTTATCTTTTAAATTGACAATATTAGTATTATGAGTTAAAAAAATAAATAAATAAATTTGTTAGCCTAAATTTAGCATGGTAAGTATATTGTATATTTTATGTGACATTCTCGATTCATATCCGTGTACGGATACGGATCGGGGGTGTTACATGTTTTTACAAGAATATATGATTAATTTTTTATATAATATACACGATTAGATTCACACCCAAGTCCAACTCAAAACGAGTTGGCCTAAAATTTAAAGATTGACCCGACCTGAACGACCCGATATCGACCCGACTCTAAAACATTCGATCCGATATTGACCCGACCCAAAAACAACCGATCTGATATTGACCCAAATCATTGATCCAATACCCGAATTGACCCAAATCATCATAGAACTGAACTAAAATCCGAACCAGACCTGAACCAATCCGACCCGAAATTAAACCGAATACAGACAAACCCGAAATGACCCGTTTGCCACCTCTAACTGTATCACATTATCGATTTAATGATGATTAATAGAAAAGTAATTATTTGTTACAATTTAATAATATTGTAATCGTTTTTAAAGTTTCAAATTTTAATTGTGTGAGAAAATTTTCCCCCAAACTTCAGCAATAGTTAGTATAAATTATTTAAAAATAAATAAGGAATTAATTTATGGAAAAAACTTTGATACACAGGCTGTGTAAACTTTAGTTTACACGTGCTTTTTAGTTTTAGGGGTTAGAGTTTTAGTTTAAGGTTTAAGGTTGTAGGGTGTAAAATTTAAGGTTAGTGTTTAGAATTTAGGGTTTAGAGTTTAGAGTGTTGGGTTTAGTTTTTTAGGGTTAGGGTTAAGAATTTAAGATTTGGGTTTTTATAGTGTAAATACACAGGCTTGTATAAAATTAATTTTACACAGCATGTGTATCAAAGTTTTACCCTTAATTTATTGCATTAGTGGGACCGCTAATTTCTTTTAAATCGAAATATGTAAATTTAAAGTTGAAGAAAGTATATCATGAATTATTCTCACCATATTGTTTATAGTTCAAACAACTAAAAATCTTTTAATTTATTACTAATTTTTTTACTAAGTGAATATTTATTTATATTTACTATAAATTAAATTAAAAAATAAATTTTATCAAGTAAAAATTTACTTCACTTGATAAAAAGATGACATGAAAAAAAATAATTTTTATTGGATGAAATTATAAATGACTTGGTGAATATAGCCCATGATACAATACTTCGTAAAATTGTCATTTAATTAGACTTAATCAAATATGCAAATCAATACGATTTTAGGTGTATTTAATTTTAGAAGAAACTAATGATATTGAGGGTAAATTTGACTTGGAATTAATGAGATTAAAATATATTCCTTTAGGAATAAAGTTCGAATTATCCTTATTCTACAAATTAAGATTTTAAGCTTCTATATTTAAGCTCAAGGTTGGTGATATTGACGATGTCTATTGTGGTGGTCAGAATGTTGATGTTGATGAACCAAAATATTTTATTTTATCCCGATTAAAAGGGAAGACAATGATGTTGTGTCGGTGGACTTTTTTTTGTATAATTAAATATATTCAGCTTATTCTTCATCGAACAAATGTCACGTCATTAATTTAATGAGCGTTAATGATGGAGTGACCATTTTGTTACAAATTAATAATGTTAGTGAATATTTTTAAATTTTTAAAACTTAAGTGGTGAAAAATACTTAATCAAACTACAATAACCGCTGGTATAATTTATCTAAAAATAAATAAAGAATTGATTACACCTCCAAATATGTGTTGTTGTTATCCAATTGGATTTAATGAATATGTAAATTTGTTATCCAATTGGATTATAAGAAATTTCCTTATGATTGGGACATTTTCTTTTTTTTTTGTATGGTTTAGTAGTACACACAACATTTGCCTCTCTAATCGTGGCTAAAGTTGAAAGAGTTAGCTTCATGATTTTGATATTGGTCCTTCTAATCTCGAGCACGACTCAAGACGAAACTAAAACTTATTTTTGGTCGTATCATATTCATTTACTTAACTAAAGTTGTAACAATGCTCATTCGTTGGTCGTTAATATGAAGTCGGGAGACAACGATCTTGGGGAACATGCCCTCCAATTCCATTTTAAGATAAACGTTACTAAATTTACTCTCTTTTATTGCATCTTCAAGTACGATGATACAAGTCAAGACATTCACCATCTGAAATAATTACAGAGACTGTAATAACGTCAAAAGAACGACTTATTGTGAGATTAAAGAGGATGCCTTTTATACTAGTTGTGATGGTAAAAGTTTAGAGTAAATACAAAATAAGAAATGCAACGAAAAACGAAAGAAAAACACTAAAAAACACAAGAGAAAACTTAGAGTAAATGTCTTTGATTACTAAATAGATGGATGAATACAAATGAGGTGGAAAGACCTCTATTTATAGTTGAACCCCCGTATAATGAATGATCAAGATCGATTTATATCAGCGGCTCAGATCGAAAGCTACCTACCACATTCTAGCTATCTATGGAAAGTCTATCACCTTGAAATATATTCTTTAGGTTCACGTTCACATTGATAGATATTTTTATCCCTTAGAATATGCCCTAGCTCAAATATCAATTTGAGAGTAAAAATTTTTTAGATACCAACTTGAGAGAACGTGCCTAGTTCAGGTACTAAATGTATATTTAAGCCTAGACCATAAACTAACCAAACAGTTAACCCATGAATAATACAAAATAATAATTTAAATACTTATTTTAATTAAGAAAATTATAAATGCTTAGAGAATCATAATTTAAATATATTTTTACTTTAAATCTAATAATAATAAGACTTATACCACAAATAAGTACTTAAAGTATATCACTTTTTTCTATATAAGTATATATAATATTTTTTGTCAAAATAAGTACCTAAAATTTACTTTTTGGTCAAAATAGATATCTAAAGAGTAAATACAAAATACTTTAGGTGATTTTTTTGACCAAAAAATATACTTTAGGTACTTGAC
This sequence comes from Hibiscus mutabilis, assembly GCA_019671005.1. NCBI lineage: Eukaryota > Viridiplantae > Streptophyta > Magnoliopsida > Malvales > Malvaceae > Hibiscus > Hibiscus mutabilis. Next base: position 10,428,186 of record CM033741.1, read on the forward strand.
AAAAAATATTTTAGATGCCTAGATGAAAAATGTGATACTTTGGTACCTACTTTGACCGAAAAAACTTTAGGTACCTAAATAGAAAAGTAGTATACTTTAGGTACCGATTTTAGGGGTACCCAACTTACGGGTACTCAGTTCTTATGGGTCGTGTCACGGGACGAGCTTTTAGCACCCGAAAAATTCGAATACCTGGAATTTTGAATACTCGAATATGAACACCACTTCCTATTTGTGATATAAGTCTAAAAATAATGATTTATTATCCTATACATCGGTGGGTCAGGGTTTATAGTTTTAGTTTAGAGTTTAGATGTTATAGGTTTAGATTCCAGGTGTAGAATTCAATGTTAATAGTTGAAATTTAAGATTTAATATTAAAGTGTTAGATTTAGTATTTAGAAGTTTAGGGTTAAAATTTTCAGTTTTAAATTTTAATCTTAGATTATACACACTTGTGTAAAGAAATTTATACAGCCAGCATATAAGATAATTGTCTAATAATAATAATAATAATAATAATAATTTTTAAAAGTAAAATTCCTAAAAAACGATGGTGTTTTAGTATATTTTTTTCACCCACGGAGTAGTCCGATGAAAATTAAAATGTAAATAACCGTACGCCTAACTGCGATCTAAAATTTGCCTCTATAAGTTATGAATCTCTTACATTTCTTATCTTGCCGATTGAAATCCAGGTTTTTTTTATTGAAACCCAATTATCATTTTGGTCTGTTTCAGCTTCCTCTGTATTGCTGTAAGTTTTTATCTCCACCTCCATTTTTGTCTCGAGTTCTCTTTCATGGGCTTTTTGGGTGCATATTTAATTCATTCTTGGGGGAAAAATCTTTTTTTTTTCCTTCGGCTTGATTCGTCTTCTGGTATATTAGATTGGTGGATATATATAATGATAAAGGAGGGATTTTTTTTTAGTTTGGATTCCTGATTCTTGAATTCATTGAATATTATATTTATAAAGAATTTTCTTCTTGAAAGAGGAAGACGAGGAAAGGGAAGATAATAACGAAGAATGTGCTTCGGTTAAATATAGATTAGGAATACTGATGATTGTTAAATTAGTTTCGTAGTTATTATCTCAATAAAATTGGCTTTTGAAAACCAACATATTTAAACATTCTTCAAGAATTTCGCATTTTTAAAGGTTTTCTCTTGAAAGATTGTTGTTTGATTTATAGTACTTCGGTGATCATAGGTTAGAGCTTCATCATAAATCTTGTTGTGTGTTAATATTGTATAAAAGCTAATTCTTATTGCATGATTTTTAGGTCCATTTTGTTTTGGTTGCATATGAATTCTGAATGTATGTGTGTGTATATGTATGTATGTGGTCTTCTGGAATTTAAAAGAAATATTCATGGATTAACTTGATTCTCTAATAAAATCATGCATACAATACTGCTAATCTTATAATAATACCATGTTGTGTAATTGTAAGTTAGTATTCTAATTTGGTGGCTCTTAGCTTGAATCTGTTTTTCTAGTATTTACTCTTCTGCCTTTTCAATAGAGCCTTAAGTATGTTTGATTTGGTTGAAAATCAAATAGTTTTTGGACAATTTCAAGCCATTCTGGCAGAATAACATCCTTTTATCGAGTTGACTATGGTCGCTTTTTTTAGAACTCCACGTTTTCCCATTTTGCTGGAAGTGTAAGAGAACACAGTTGTACTTTGATTATTGACACATTTTTGGTAAAGCATTGTGCATTTGAGAGTCGTCTTTTGCAATCTATTAAAAACAGTTTTCTATGTATTTCATATATGGAAGTGATATAATTAGCTATTTTCACTTTCGTCTAAAACTGTTTTCATATAGCAGAATGGCTATGAATCCGAACTCCTTCGAGCAAGAAGGGCATTCTGGGTCTGGAGATAATTCGCACAAGCACAAATGGAATTCGGTATCTGCACCAACAAGAGACCTACACAAGGATACCAGTGGCTTCGATTGCAACATTTGTTTTGACTCTGCACAAGATCCAGTGGTCACCCTCTGTGGTCACTTGTATTGCTGGCCTTGCATCTACAAGTGGCTTCATGTCCGGACTTCTTCCCTTGATACAGACCAGCCAGAGCGGAACTGCCCTGTGTGCAAAGCGAACATCTCTTCCACCTCATTGGTTCCTCTCTATGGTCATGGTACGTCTTCGGACTCTCAATCCAAGGATCCCCACTCAGATTTGGCCATTCCCCAAAGACCACCTCCTTTTGGATTGAACCCTATGACCACATCGTCGCATCCAAGTCAGCAACATGTTGAAAATCTTTTTCATTCAGAGTCTCAATCATTTCATCACCAACAATACTTCCCTCACCCGTATGGAGGCTATGAAACCTTGGCATCATCCAGCCTCGGAAGTATAGCAATGACAAATTTCTTCAATCCTATGTTCGGGATGTTAGGGGAAATGGTCTATGCTCGGATATCTGGGAGCTCAAACACAAGTATGCTTACTTATCCTTACCAATCTTCGCACCTTTTTTTCGTGAATAACGATCTCAGAATGAGAAGGCAGGAAATGCAGGTCGACAAATCGCTTAGTAGAGTATCCATCTTTCTTTTTTGCTGCATCATTATCTGTCTCCTGTTGTTTTGAAAGGATTGGCATTTTAGCTTGTTGGTATAGTTGTAAAAAGATGAGTCAGTGAACAAAGTAAACACATTTATGGTCACAAAGATTGCGAGGGAACTCACTTTATATTGTTTATAAATATTCTAGCAATACCATTTTCAAGAATTTGGGATTGAGCTGCCTTTGATCCTACTTATGTTTGATAAATTAAAAAAAATATTTATAAAATGTGTTTGATAACTTTTTAAAATTAAATTTTAAATATAATTAGTTTGTTTGATAAATGTAAAATTTAAAGAATAATATACTTCAAAAAAAATATCTTAAAAAATTCTTTATTAAGTGATATGTAGGTATTTGTTTAGTTATCATTTTCATTAAAAAAAATCTATCAAATAGTTTTCATTTTAACTTATCAAACACATTTTAAAATGAAGTCTAGGCCTATAAACGAACACGAACGAAGGTGTATTCATGTTCGTTCGTTTAACTTTAACCGAACAAACGAACGAACACGAACATAAACGAATAAAATAATTCTTGCTCGTGTTCGTTCATTAAGGAATGGAGCTTGTTCGTGTTCGTTCATGTTCGTTCGTTAACATGATAAACGAACACAAATGAACATAAACGAACACAAACGAACATAAACGAACATATATAATGTGTTAAATATTTAATATTTTGAGTTAGTTCGATTAATTCATTTAATTAACCGATTTTAAACCGAATTAATCGATAATTGAAAATTTAAAAGACTCTTAATCATTAGCTGAAACCTAAAATTATCTAATAGATTAACCAATTTTGTTTTGGTTCGGTTGGTTAGTTTAGTTTAATCGAACAATGAACACCCCTAGACATGTGTGAATGAATAAATTTAAACGAACATAAACGAACGAACATAAATGAACGGATTACCGAACGTTCACGAACATAAATGAATGAACAAGCCCTTTGTTCGTGTTCGTTCATTTAATTAAACGAACAAAAAATATTGTTCATGTTTGTTCGTTTAATAAATAAACGAACTTCCCGCCGAACGGTTCACTGAACGTTTGGTTCGTTTACAGCCCTAATGAAGTAATTAAAATACTAATTTTCAATTTTTATTGAATTTTTTCGATATATTATTAAACAAAGCCTAAGTGAAGGGTAAAGTAATATCTTGAAGGGAATTTATGACATTAATTATGAGGATATAATTTTTTATTTTAGATCATGTATAAAAGCTGCTGGGTATTTTATTTGTCCCTGATTTCGTACCAAATAAATAATTTAGTTGTTTGGTGACAAACGTATCAGTTTGATCATCATACTTTGCGAATTGCATCAATTTAGTCATTTGACTAAGTTGATCATTAATGTGCTAAAGTGGTTGTTAATAGTGTTGACGTGGCAGACCACGTGTGAATGATGACGTGGTAGAGAGGTAATGATTGATTTTTTAAAGAGTTCGAAGGCAAAATTGATTTTTTAAGAAGTTCGAGGACTTGATTGATTTTTATGTAAATTATTTAAAAAATACGAAATTAAAATATTAAAATAAGAATAATATTAATTTAAAAAAATAAGTGAAAGTTAAGATTAAAAAATATCGAAACCTATAAAATAATAAAATATAAATTATTTAAAAATCAAAAATCAAAATATTTATAAAGTGTTAAAAATATTTTATAGTTTTCATTAGATAATTAATTTTTTGGATGAAGTAACATTTAGTTTCTAAATTTTATAAATTTTCAATTTGATCCTTAACTTTTTATAATCCACATGAATCTCAAAATTTGACAACTTAGTCCCTGAAACTAGATCTGCTAAAGACCAAAAAGTGTTACAAAATCTGAATTTGGTGAGCAAATTAGAAAATTTGTCAAGTTATGGGACTAATTTAACCCAAATGGTTGAAAAATTTGAACCAAAGGGAATAAGTTGACAAAAGTTGTCAGGTTCAAAAATTAACATTGACAAAAAAAGTTTAGGGACCAAGTTACAAAAAGCTACCGAATCTAGGGACTACATATTGCTTTATCCTTTAAATTTTGACAATCGTTACTTTTCAGACGGGAGTCACAGATCCCACGCGGCGTCGAAGAGCGTGAGAAACACTTCTTAAACCCAAGTTCAGCTTTAGCAGTAATGTAATGTAAAGCCCTAAGAAACGCTCAAAAGCAAGACTCTAAAGGAAAATTTCATTTTGTTTTGGCTTTGCTTCTTCAAAGGTAATCTCTTTCCCTCTCTTTCTTTACAGTAATTGGTGATTTCTTTCTGTATTTCGTTTGATTGCTTAACTGTTGTTCGATCTTGGGTTTTGCTTCATTTTCTAATCCGAAACTGCTACTTAAAAATATTTGATTTCTAATTTGTTGAAACTGTGATTGTATGATTGTAAATTCCAAATCTTTGCATTTTCGTTCCCCAGTAATGGGGAAGAAAAAGAGAATGATAGAAATGTTGTCAGTTCCTGAAAGTAGAATTTTACCAAAAACCTAAGAGCTGTAAATTTAGGCCAAGGAAATCATAGCCTCATGGATCGTATAAAATTAGGTTAAATTCAAGGTTCATATGGCCCCTTTTGTTTTCAGCGTACGGTTGAGTTGATTCTGTATCCTGAAGGACCTGAACTACCTATCAAAGCTTCATTTACAGCGATTTCGAAGCTAACAAGTTCGGTTGGTTCTATCATCAAATTATGTGATTGAAAAGACCTCATGTCAAATGCATTATTAATGCTAACGGTATCCTTGATTAGACTAGTTAAAGGTGTTGTTGGAAGAATCCTACTCTTAGGTTCATTTTTTTCACCTAGGACTGAAATCTCCATAGTTTTCTCCAGCACTTTAGATGGTCTTTCCTTTGAAGAAACACCGTGTAGGAGCTTCTAGCTAAAATGGAAAAGGTTTGGTTTCGAAGTAGCTGTCAACGGTCTCTCTATGTTTCAAATTTGTTAAAAGGTTTCTTTTCAAACCGAATGGTTTGAACCATTTGGTAACCTTTCTACGAAGGTTTTGACTTCTCAGGGGGGGCACCTAAGCACCGGCTCGTGCTCTCTATGTAGGTCTAGCTTAGAGTTTGATTCATTCAATTTATTCGGATCGTCATCCTTTTCATACTTTCTTCCTCTCTCTCTCTCTCTCCTATATCTGGATTTCATACTGATTCAAGAACAATTCAAAGTGCTGTTAGAGAAAAGGCATTGTATCGTGGGAATATGATTTATTGTTCATTCTACATTTGAAAGGGAAATAAACTATTCTTAAAATGGTTTTCTGAAATCGCTCCTTGCCTAGTTTCTTTTTTATTTTTGAATCCAGCAATTTTCATGGACTCTTACCGAATGCTTGCCATCAATCAAGTGGTAGCTTATAAGAAAGTTATTGATTTCCTTGGATTGCACATATTATTGTTGCTGATGAATTTAGTAGAAAGAGAGAGCAAGGGAAGAGTTTAACTGTAAAGTTATAAACAAGCCTGCGCTATAGCCTTTCTGAATCTTCACTATGCATTAGACTTGGTCAGCAAGCAGTAATATTTGGTATGTAGATTGACTGACATGCTAATTAGTTTAATTGGTTTTTGCAGCTATGGGAACCCGAGGAGTTATCGGAGATAAGTGGTCTATGAGGATTCTCTGGGCCTGTGCAATTGGGAGTGCAGTCGGTATGCATTATTGACCTTTAACTTGGCACATATTGCGTGACATAAGTTACTCAGATATCATAAACTTTATCTTCTTTTGTGGTTCATGCTGGTAGCTTCACATTGATTTATTGTGTAGGCCTGTATATGGTTGCTGTAGAAAGACAACAGCAGAACAGGGACCGAATGATGGCCGAAAGTTTGAAGGCCATGGAATCCGAAGGTGGTGGTGAGTAAGCTTCGAATGTCGGCATCCTTAAATGTTCATAAATTATCTTTGAACAACTTGCTAAAGAGCTTCCTCAACATTATGGATTCAAGGGATGTTTTCTCATGTGGTAATAAACTTGTTTGTTATCGAGTTTCAATGGCTGGAAATCTTAGACCTACGAACAATGTTCTACATAGAATGTGAAAGAGAGATGCTTTCTTCCCCGCAGTGAGACAATCCTTGTTCTTTTTTATTCTTGTCTTGGAATTGTGAGAAACTCCTGAAGAATATGAACTCTATGTAATGCTCTAATGGGAATAAGAATCAATATGGAAAAAAATTGGTTGAAATAGGAACCAGAGTTTTAAGACAAGCAGGAGCTTCCTGATAAACACAAAGCAGATTACTAGAACACAAAATATTTGAATCCGTAGTGTACAAAAACTGCTTCCTATGCAAGCAAGAGTGTTGGCACAGCCGTTGCCTTCTCTGAACGTATGCTTAACGGAAGTTTGCTCGACGCCAGTAAGGGGAGTTTGAATACAAGATCTAGGACAGTGTGTTTGTTATACATTAGCTTAGATCTAGGACAATCAATCACCAGGTTTAACATAGTATCAACGTTTTGGAGTTTGAATTCGACATCCTGGTTTTGCTTCAATATTCAGTGTTTTATTGTATCTTGTTGAAACATAAATATAACAGGAGAAGAATATATATTAACCAGTGTTACAATGATGATGCATCTTGATCATAATTAGGGCAATATTAATCCATGTCTAGTGACACATCATATTAAAAGAAGTGCAATTGAATCCGATGAGTGATTCCGGTGTAAAGAGGATGATGTTCATCTTGAAAGATGGGTTTAAGTACATGAGCGTTGTCAAAGAGTTCAGAAAAATGTGTAGATGCCACATGTAATCATATCAGTATATTAAAAAAGAAAGCATTTAAATTAATGTGATGCATATTCTAATAGGTATGCCTTTTTCATCAATCCAGTTTTTACAATTTAAGATGAACTAATTATAATAGTTTCCTTAAGCAAAACATGGATAATATCCAATCAATGAAATTCAAAGCCTTGGTAAGGGACAAGTTTTATTATCATTGGATGATCCTGAAGTAAAAAGAACAAATTAATTGTAGCTAATTAAGTGTTTAACCTAAACAACCTTCTTAATGCATTAAATGAGAAGGCATCAGCCACATGAAAGGGTGGTTTTCTTTTCTTTTCGTTTCTGTTTCGGTTGGCAGCACATTAAGGCACGGAAAAGGCAACTCATGTAAGGTCCATGATCCCAGATTACATGACCAAACCAAACAAGCAATCGCAATCAGGCATTTTCTGCATTGCACTTTCACCACTATATAAAGCAAATGACATGGCACTCTTCGAATCACATTGAACAAGACCAACAAAAAACACAAAATGGCATCCTTATCCTCATTAAAGTTCACCTGCATGATCCTCACAGTTTGTTTTTCCTTGGGCTTGAGTTCGGCTAACAGGTTCCTATTGGACCAAGCGTACACCTACAAAGACATGGATCATGTGGTCCATAAACCAATCAAGAACCCTATTGATCAAAAACTTGCCGCTGGTTATGGCATTGGAATTGCCAATGGAGATGGGCAGGGTATTGGGTATGGCATTGGCCAATCAGGGGGCCAGTCCGGAACTGGTGTTGGGTATGGCATTGGACAAGCAGGGGGCCAGTCCGGAACTGGTGTTGGTTATGGTGTCGGGCAAGCAGGGGGGCAGTCCGGAACTGGTATTGGATATGGCGTCGGACAAGCAGGGGGGCAGTCCGGAAGTAGTATTGGATATGGCGTCGGGCAAGCAGGGGGGCAGTCCGGAACTGGTATTGGATATGGCGTCGGACAAGTAGGGGGGCAGTCCGGAACTGGTGTTGGGTATGGCATGGGACAAGCAGGGGGCCAATCCGGAACTGGTATTGGTTATGGCATTGGACAAGCAGGTGGAAACACCCAGTGTGGTGAGCCAGTGGGTGGATCTGGGACTGGAATTGGAATTGGAATTGGAAGCGGACAAGGTGGTGGATCAGGAATTGGAGTGGGATATGGTTCGGGAAATGCAACTCCTGTGTCTGGATGTAATACAGGAAACTGTGTCCACCCCGCAACCGGAGCTGGTAAAGAGATGCCAAAGACTAACATCGCAACTACTGAGCAGTAGCCATCATACCATGTTCTCTAATATACAAAAGCATTTACGTTTCCCAGGGTTACAATCAAGCCTTGTTGAATCATATCAATAAGATAATAAAATCACAACAGTCTCCTTGGTAACTTCGTTTAAACCATATCTGTACTCAAAATTTATTTTGATTTCTTCTTAATTTTCTACATAATCAAAATATAAATATATGAATATGTCAAATACATGATGTATGGAATTATAAACATGATTATGACTCGAATATATAAAATATAATATCTCATCTAACTTTTAATATTTAAGGATCAAGTTACACAAACTGAATTTAAAAGTTCATCTTATATTTGAAAGAATTTAGACATACAATTAAATAAACAAAATTGTTTTGGACAAAAAAATAACCCTATTTAAAGTATAACTCGAGCTTAACTCAAATATTCAAGGTCTCAATTTATTTTTAAGTTAATAATAATTTATATTTATATATAATGAAACTTGGTTTATTAATGAAAAATAGGGAGAGGGAACATGGAAAATTAAGTAATAAAGCACCGTCCAACATAGCCAACGATATTTTTTTCAAATAGTACTTTTTTTATAGAAAATTATTTAATAAAATAACATCAAAAAAATATTTAGAAAATGGCACTTTTATACACAAGACAAAAGCACACCACATCAATTATAAATATAATTTGCCATTAGTTTATATATATATATATATAACTACAGTGTTATTTGTTTTTTTATGGATATATTATTTAGGAGAGAAATAATAGTGATTGTATGAGATAGACTGTAAAAAAATTCTTTGACTCCTAAATCCCATATAGATAGAAAAATGTTACTAACATATTTATTACACCTATAAACACTATTGTCAATAACATTATAATTTATAAAGTTAAAAATCAGCTTTGATTGTAATTATTATCATTATTACGTGACATACTTTTTAAAAGACATAATTGACGTGATATATTTTTTTTCTGAAAAAATTTTTACATAGAAGAGGAAAATGAAAATTTTGCTACTAATAAGTCTAAAACCCACAATTTAGGAGAGAAAAAAATATCAACGAAAAAATTTTAATCACTTTTTCTAGAGATTATTGATTAGTCTAGTATGTATGATTGATGTGATAATCTTTTCAAAAAACACAATTGACAAGACATATTTTTAAAAAGGCGCGACTAATTAATGTAATGTGTCTTTACCTTATACGACACAACTAAATGCTATTTCTATAAATAATCTTGGATGAGGGTGAAAGATTGATTTAGCTCATTCCAAAACATTAAAAAGGAATATTGCATTTTTAAAAGGGTAATTATTTCATACGTTAGCGGTAGAAATTAAAAGTTTTCGCAAGTACCTTAATTTTAGAGTTTAGAGATTCAATTTAGGGGGTAGAGTTTAGGGGTTTAGATTAGAGATAATGGTTAAAATTCACTATTTAGGGTTAGAAATTTAGGCTTTGTAGGTTAAAACCTAAATCCTCACCATATTACTCTAAAAACTAAACCCTAACCTCTAAACCCTAAATTATAACCATAAACCTTAAATTTTAACCACTATCCCTAATTTCTAAACCCCTACACCCTAAAATAATTTCCTAAATCCTAAAATTAAGGCGCTTGTAAAAACTCTTAATTTTTACCGTTAGTGTATTGAATATAAATAATTTTTTAAAAATAATATTGTAAAATCTTTGTGTAAGAAGAAAAATCATCAATATATTGACATTCTACGATTTTAATTTTGAAGTTTCATGATTTTCTCATTTTTTTTAGATTTAGTATTTTTAGATTTTTTTTTGAAAAAAATACTCATGCGATGATGTGAAGAATGCAAATTTTGGGGAATAATGTAAGTGGGTTTTTTAATAAGAGAAATGGGGTTTGTTGTAAAATATTTATAATCTACAACAAATGTTACATTGTTCTTTAAATGTCGCCACCTGCAAATGACGATTTATATTATTTTATTTTATTTAATTTGGTATATCAATATCTGTAGCAAAAAAATTAAAATAATAAAAATCGCCACTTACATAACGACATGAAAAAAATTAAAATAATACAAGTCGTCACCTGCATTATTTCTTTATTAAAAATTCCTCCTACATTATTTCCCAAATTTGTCGTATATCACAAAATATTTTACAACAAACCTTATTTTCCTTATCAAAAGTTCCACCTGCATTATTCCCCAAATTTTCCCAACGAAGCAATGGAACATACTAATAAATATTAAAAATATATATTAAGTTGTTTCTCGTTATAAATTTAATAAAAGAAAAAATTTAATTATTAAAATTTAAATAAAAACATATATTTTTTAAAATAATAATAATAATATTAATAATAATAATGGACGAACCTAAGATCGAATTTAGATTAATTATTTATAAATATAGATTAGTTTAAATAAAGTTCAAGTCAAACTGGACTAAATAACTTTGTACATCATTGATACCATACATAAACATGAAAAAAACTTATTTGATCCATGAACGACTTTAGAACAAATGTACCATCTATGCAATTAAAAACATAAATTAGGAATATTATTATTATAATGAAATTTTATCGTATTCGATTTAAATTAATCGGTCAATAAATTAAATATAGAGGTTTATACCGAAAAAAAACCTAGATTAGGGGAATCAATTACAGTAAATGTATGGATTTTTTTTCAAGGGGGAAAAGACCTTCACGAATTGATTTCTTTGCTTTGCTACAACTTACAACATTGTATATTATGTATAGAAGAAAGTAAGGTGTGTGCTTGTTAGCAATATATTTCAAGCACTTTCATATGATTTCCTTTTCATTATTTCCCCCCCTATACCTACATTTTCTACCACACAATCGATCTTCTTTTTTCCTCTATTCTCTGGTAACAGGCATAGACAACGATCTTCGAAAATCTTCCTTCTGAAGCCTGGATATAGTCGATGCAGAAACAGACGCAGATGTTCTAAGTAGAGGCATACCAACCCTACTCGAAGTTTCGATGGGGGCAGGACCGGATGTAACATTAGGCAGTGGTTGCAACTCTAGCTCGGTGAATGTACCATCATTGGCTTCATGAACATCAATCAACCGGCGATTGTCTTCCTCGAGCGACAGAACCGTGCTTGTGTCATTATGTATGGTCGAATCGTCCATGAAACGTCCATGCCTCCTCTTTCTCCTTGCTGCCTTACCCCATCCGTGGATCGTCTCCCTTATCCTTTGCGGAATTAGGGCTGCCTTATAGTTTGTTCCCATCTGAAAAGGAAAACCATTTGTAAATGAGATCAAAGGCACAAAAATAAGATTGTACAACACCTTTGAGGTAAGCACATGTTCAACAGGACATATTTTCGGGTTAAGGTTCGAAATGTAACTCGTATCTGAAGTTCGAACAATCAGCAGACCTCAATACTCATCACAAACTCCAGCAGGCAGCACAACATTTTCAGCAAGTTAATGAATAATTACAATACCTGAGTGACAAGAGCATAGAGCGGGAGGGTGATGTAGCTACAGATAAACTGCCCCGCAAACCTATGTGACAAGGACAATAACTTAAGGACTTGTAATCGATGAAACTCGAACGATAAAAATAGGACAAGCGAAAACAAATCCGTACCCCAAAATAAGTCGAATGTAAACGAGTGTATGGTTTTGGATGAAGCACGAATTATAGCCGAACTGCCACTGCAAAGATATCAGCAGACAGTAACTAACATGCCACGAGAGCAAAATTGCAACGAGAAATATAGCAAAAGAACTCCCCAGGAGAAGAAATAACTGAAGAATGATTTACTCTACATAGTAGAAAGCAATTAGCAGTCCAGTAGGAAAGAGGAAGTACCCAGAACCAAAAGAATGAAGCCAGTTCAAATGCGTTCTGCAGAGAAATGAGACGAGAACATTAGTTCCGTGAAATGGTGGCTGTGAATACGATTTTTCTTTCTCTTACGACCGGCAATCGGAATATGAAATGTACAAAAAAATATTCTACTTGGACCGAATTGCAGTGAACACTGAACAGCAACCTGAAATAGAATGAAATGGATAAGGGAAAGCAACCATTCTGGTTTCTTAAACCAGAAAAGTTCGTCTCGAGGCCTTAGCTTTGTCCCGTTAAAATAGCCAATTATGCCAGCATTCTCCAGCGCCAAGGTAGCGATGATATGCTGTAGCTTTGCACCCACAAGCAGAACAAGCTGCATATGAAGTTATGAACATATAAATAAGAATGACATGAAAGATTAGAAGGCCATCCAGGAAACTATACAAACGAATATACTTGGAGCTCACGCTAGCTACATTTCTGTTAATACGACACTATTCGGCTCTTCGAGTGTTCATTTTTCGGTGTTTATGCAAGCACCATTAAGGGAATCCGTTATAACGGAGATCAACAAAAGTAATATCAGACAAGAAAAGGATAAAAGACTTACCGTGATGGGAATGATTGCTATCCAGAAATACAGATTAGATCCTGTAAGAAGAAAAATAGCCAGTGAGTCCTCAATCTACTGAATTAGCAGAACTGTCTGTAATATGTACCCGATTATTCGTATAGCCAAGCGCAGGACAGGCATAATAATTCGATCTCAATATACATTGTAGAATACCTTTAATGTTGAAAAGCATGAAGGCGACAACGAATCCCCAAAGTGGACCACTGCATGATATCGAACAAACAGAACTTTAGCAATCTGCAATCCTAAAATAAACTCAAAGATGTAGCCCGCAGTGACACCGAGGAATATAAAAATGTAAGTTGTCAGATCTTGACTATAGTTTCAAACATGAACTTTCTCACATCAGGGAAAGAGCCACGAAAAGACAAGGCAGAGCATAAACCCGAACAGTCAGTTAATAGACATGACTAAGCTAGTAAATTTAAGTTAATAGACACCTTAGATAAACCAGATTGTTCGTGAAGCAATCGCAGGAAATGTGTGGTTTATATGAAGATAACAATATACAAATGGTCTGAAAATAATCTGAAAGCTTTATATGAAGATATTTACTTGCCTAACACCAACTATTCTTTGAAATTCCTCCTCCATAGAACGAATCATATAGCTGTGAAAATCGTACTTTGACGTCAGGTTGTGATTCTGTCATGAATAGGAAAAACAAAATGGCATAAACATTTATAAACTGTAATTGTTTCACTTTCAACAGAGAACTTAGCATCGAGAGGCTTTCAGATGTTAATTTTTCATACAATGCCAGGGATAAACAGGTCAGGAACAACTATAAATCTTGCAAAGGACAACGAATGAATTGTAATTACATATGGCAAACTCAAAGAAATGTCTGACAGAATGACCATGTGTCGAACTTAATAAGAATACTTCAACAAATAAGACTACAAAGAAAATGTACCATGATAAAGCCCTTGCGGAGAGTCAGATAGTCAGCACGAGCCACTGAACGCCCAAATTGCCGAAAGAAACATCTCTGCAAGTTGAAGATAAGGATATACCAGAAAAAAAAACTTTAAACCATCATATCATGCTTAACGCAATTTAACACACTTCCTTCTCCTTTTAGCTTGCAATTGAACGAATATGCACTAGGATAAAGCCCTCTTTTCGTCCCTTTCGGTTCATTATATGTCCTTTCCGTGATAAGTTATAAATCCATCAGAGAACAATGCCAAAAGAAAGGGTGGCAAATGCATAGCACAAAAGAACTACCGGATTGTTGGACATATAATAACAAATAAAAAAGAATTCACAATGAATAGATGATTTCACCTACCACCCAGATAAGAAGACTATTTTTGGTCGATGGATTCGAAGTGTGGTTTATGACAAAAGTTGTTTGTCTTCGCAATATCGACTCTCTTGCCTTTTCTGTATCAAGTAAATTCCAATAATCATACAATATCTAACAAAATTGTGATAAAATATTTATCATAACTTTGATCACAATTGAACACATGTTAAAGCATGAGTTTCCTATCAGAAAGCCTTAATCAACTTACATGAACGGTATTATCTGAACCGACAAATAAGATAATGTTCGGACTTACCATTTAATAAATCATGCTGGTCCTTATGAGCTTCCTCCTCCCATGATCGCCAACTATGAACCTACCAAATAGTTACAATATTGCACGTAAGTAAATAACAGCATCAATGCATCATAGAAGCATTAACTTCATGCTTTCATCACAAATAAAAACCGGTATGCGCCCTCGTTTTCACTTGTTGCATTTTATAGGATACTTGGAATAAGAGGTTTTGCATAGAGAATGCAAAGTATTCTTGCAAGAAAGAACAATGCCAAGTATCAGAACTCGGAAGAACCTATCAAGTTACTAAAAAAACAGACAGCAAGATCAACATCTGCAAAATTTTATACAATCAGAAGACCGACCTTCACAATTGCAAGTAACATCGTTAAGCAACTGTACGACACATGTGTGATTGCCATGACAAAGATGAAGCGATGCAACTGCTCGAGACCTTCGTAGGAAACAAATGGCTCATGACCCTATAGAGCGGAGAGTTTATTTATTATGAAAAATCATGAACATACTAAGTATTTCTATATGTAATTAAACTATTAGAGAGCTATGATCATATACAAAAACATGTAATAGCAGACTCTGGCATCAGGATACGGATTAGTGCCATACCTGTTTGCAGGTATTCCGACTCATGCCATTCAACATTCTTCTAAACAAGTGAAAGCCGGGAGCCATCAAAAGCTTACGTTCCTCGGAAGACTCCTCTTCAAGTTCTTCATCGATCTCAGACCTGGTGCATGGTGCAAATGTACTATCATAGAACTTTGATGGAATGCAGATATTGGCTATGGTACGCGAGGTCGCCGTTAGAAGGAGCGATATGAATCCAAGCAGCATTAACTCTGAAGAAAGTAGTCCAAAAGTACAAAAAACAATGTGATCATAAACACTGAAACAAAACAAAGTCAATAAATAACATTTTCACGAGTGTCATTAGGTAGAAAATAGCAATTACATGTAGAAATATTCGGATATACCTTCTTTCATCTTCTCGACGGCCGCAAGCAGAGGCTTTCTATTAGTTTTCCTTAACCACTGAAACACAACAATAGGGAATTAATAAGATGTTGTCATTACAATTTCAAGCATGCATCCTGAACAGAATTTCATTGTCCAAATTAAGTAGGATAGCAGATATAAACATCCATAATTGAACAGCCTCTTACAACAAAAATCTACAAACATGATATAAACCAAAACTTGGAAGCTTAAAAACCGGTTACCGACATTGCTTAGGCGGTGAATCGAGCGCTCCACGATCACAGAAACCACGACAAAGATGGTCAGCGCAGTAGCAACAGACCATGTTGGCGTTAATGCCAGTGATCTCATTTCTTCATCATTCTCCACACTTCCTTCCACCATTTAAATAACCCTCTTCACAACTCTATGAAACCTTTCTTCCAAACTTGAAGAATAGGACACACAATTTTCCTGTCTTGAAATTTTATCCCACCAAATCTTCGAAAACAACTACTGTTAACACTCGACTTCGAAACTAATCTTACATCACTTAACACAAAGACAGCAATCTATGATCTTTAACTTCAAGATAAAGGCAATTTTTTTTTCTGAGTCTTCAAACTTATTCCACCAAAACTTCAACACTGTCTTAAACTACAGCATATGAACACTTTCAAAATCTAAAGACAGAAGTCTATGATCTTCAACAGTTGAATCAAGAACCAAGATAAAAGCCAAAAGGAAGAAAAGGGTGCTTCTCATTTCAACTTAGAACAACAAAAATAGACTAAACAAAATGTTTTCTTTCCCCCTTTTCCTCTTTTTTTCAGACTTGTTTAGAATCTTGAGTCTGAGAAAACGCCAAAAAAAAGAGAGTAAGTGGCGTTTCCTTTATGTTGGAATATAGTGTAATCCAGGTAGTAGTACTACACACTAAAGCATTAAAACTACCCTTATAGACCCAGAAAACCAAAAAGTTTGTAGTCGCAGTTAATGTTTCAACTACTGTTTGCATGTCGAATATTCAAAGCTTCTTTTCTGTGAGAATTCTTTTTCTGTAATAAATGTTCAATTTTTGCCACTTCCTTTTAAGACCCCCCAAAGATAAATAATCAAGGAAAAGACAGTGACTGAATCTTGAGGAACCCACATCCACAGAACACGGAAGAGTTGGCACTTGGCAAAAGAATCCTATTTTTTTCTATTTAAACTAAACCAAAATTCGAATCCAAAATGTAAAAGAAAAACAGAATTTCCGTGAGCCTGAAAAAGCCTAAGTGAAGGTGGAATTTCAGTTCCATTTTTTGAAAGAAATATGTAATCCAGGATGCAAGGGTGCTGGGATGCAGTTATTTTTTTTTGTTGAACAAAGTGCTGGAATGCAGTTACACCTATGATTTTTAAATTTTTGAATATAAATCTTCCGTTCGTTTTCGGTGCTTGTTTATGTCCTCAAATTAAAACTAAATTTAGGGTTAAGATTCAAGGAATGATGGGTATAATATATTTTTAAGGATTAGAGTTTATAATTTAGGGTTATAACTTAAAATTGAATTTTTTAGTATTATGACATAGAAAGGGGCGGAAGATTTTTGTTCTAAATTTTCTTATAATTTAATTGGTTTCTATATTTTTATTAAATAGTATTCTTTTATATTTTAAATTTTCATATAGTATAGATATTTTTTACTAATGATAGAATTTTATATTCTTAAAATTTAATATCTTGGTATATATTTTGATTTTGCCGTCCGCGGCATCAGTTTAGTGCTAATTACCAATCATCGGTGTTTATCTTTATTATTATTTTTTCATATCATGACTTAATTTGTTATTTTTTTAGTTTTTATTTTAATTTTCAATAAAAAAATTTTGTTTGACTTCTTTTTGCATATTTTACGCAGGTTCGTCTGTCTTTGTGATACGTCTTAATTTTGCTCTTGTGGCGCGCTTTACTATGCTCTTTTCTCTGCCTTATGATACGTTGTTCGCTTACCTCTGCGATAGATTTGCGGTTGTGTACAGATTCTCATGTCGCTTGTATCTGATTTGCGATTGTTGGTCATCTTTTAATGGTTAGATCATTTTTGTGGTTGTTTGTCAATGTATTCAGATATATTTTGCGAGCAGCCTGTAAGTTTATTTTGGTTTGCTAGCCACTCCTTCATCATCTCTATAGCGTTTAGTTTGATAGAGCTGTTGAAGATTGTTAAGTTACTTATGGATTGCTTTGGTTCGCACGCTTTACTCTGCTATTGTGGCACAGTTACTCTGCCTTATGGTACGTTGTTCGCTTACCTCTGTGGTAGATTTGCGATTGTGTAGAGATTCTCACGTCACTCGTATCTGATTTGTGATTGTCGATGGTCTTTTAGTGGTTAAATTCCTTTTGTGGTTGTTTTCTGATGTATTCAGATTTATTTTGCGAAACATATTGTATGTTTACTTTGGTTCACTCGACACTCCTTCATCATCTCTAAAGCGTCTAGATGGATAGAGCTATAGAGTTATTATGGATAATAGACTTCAGATTCAAAAGAAGGATTCGACTATCATTATGCCTTTGAGTTTTCTTGTTCATTTTATCTTATGTTTGAGATTTTTTTGGTGGACATAGTCTTCAAAATTCTCTCTGATTCGTTTCATTGTTAATTTTGTACCTTCTTTTGTTTCAATAAAATTCAATATCGTTTTAAGATTCAAAAAAATAACTTGGTATATATATTTTTTAAATATACTATGTGATTACATAGTAGTATATATTCATATTTTCTTATATTTGTTTGGTAGGTGAGTCTTCTAGAAGAGATTTTTTGCATACAAAAGGCTTTAAAATTTAGACATACTTAAGTAATATCAAATTATTTATCACTTAAACCAGCTTGGTTGGTTACTTTCTGACGTCTAAAATGAATAATTGATTATCATATTTTTTTATCACTAGAATAACTAGTTAAGTTCAATTTGGTATATAACTTTTAAAAATTCAACTTGATATGTAAATTCCGACTTCGTTTCAAATGTGAATGTAACGAAGAGTCGGCAAAAGAAAGTGGCGATGCACTTGAACCTCCACCAGGTGAGATCTAAATAGATATAATTTTATGTTATTATCTCAAACTCTTCTTTTTATTACTTTGTTTTTATATTATGGCTTATCTATAAAATAAGTATTTAAATTATCTCTTTTTATAATAGGTATTAAAGTATTTTTTTAATTAAAATATGTGCTTAAAATATTTTTTTATTAAAATAGGTGCTTAAAATTTTATTTTTAGCTAAAATAGGTGTCAAAGTAAATTACTCAATTGACTTTAAAAAAAACAAAAAATAAATTTTAGACACATATTTTAACTATAAAAAACTCTAAGTATTTATTCAAAAAATAGACATAATTTAATCCTTATATTATTATTAAAAGTAGCTCGTTTTCTTCTAACCATGCAAAAAAGAAAAAAAAAAGTTGTTTAGATTTCGCCCTGGCATGCAATAAGATACAGACAGCGATATGTATATATATATATATATACACAGAGATATAGAAAGAGAGATTCCCTGTATCTGTACTACTCTGCAGTTCACCTACTTTACTATTTCACCGATGAAAATAGGAAAAATATTTATATTAAGATATATTACAAAAAATATTTAAAATATATTAATTTTTTAAGTGTTTAAAGTAATTTTTAATTAAAATAAGTATTTAAATTATTAATTTTTAATTAAAATAAGTATTTAAAATATTTTTTTATCAAAATAAATATAATATATATATATTATTTTAAATTTCTAAAAATTGTCACGAGACATTGATTAAAAAATAAATTAAGTATTTATATTAATAAAAAAATACTTTAGATAATTTAACGAAAAAGTATAGTTTAAAAACCTATTTTGATAAAAATATATTTTAATAATTTAATTTGATTAAAAATATAATTTAAGTACTTATTTTAATTAAAAAAATATTTTATGCACTTAAAAAGATTAGTATACTTTAAATATTTATTTATGATATAAACTTTTATACTACTTTATAAGAGATGACATGCTTCTACGCCGTCGTTTTAGACTTTAATACTAACCGCATTAGCTGTCTTCTTTTAAGACAACTGTTTTTTTTTATCGAAATTTAAGGGGTGACTTTAACTTGTAATATATTTAGGGTGTTGCTAAAAGATGATAAATTTTAAATTTTATCTTTAAATTAAAAATGTTAAATTTATTGATAATATTTTTAGTTGGCTTTTTGATTTTTTTATAAATATCGATATTTATTTTATAAGTTTAGATACTTTATCTTAAACTGAAAATTTATCAAAAATTAAGTATTGATACTTATAAAATAAATGCCAATACTCACAAAAAAACTCAAAAAACTAACTAAAATATTATTAAAAAATCTAACATTTTTAGCTTGATGACAATTTCGAAACTTATTATCTTTTAGTGGCACCCCAAACCTATCTAAATTTAAGACAACTGTTTGCCTATCAATCTCAAATATTCAAAGCTTCATTTTGACTATTATTAGGCGTGCTAACCTGGCTTTTCCTATTCCTTTTTACTTTATTAGGTGCTACAGAATCTATGCTACTACTGCTATATGTTTTTTTATTCTAAATTTCATGATTTCGTTTTCATCCCCATATTATGGTATATGTTTTAAATGAACCTAAGCAGGGTCGAAGACTATTGTCTCTCAATTTTTATTATTAATATATATATTATTTATTTAGACCTCGTAATTTTAATTTATTTGTCCTCACCATACCATTAGGTTACAAAGACATATTTTCCCGTGACATTTAAATTGATGCTCAATTTTTGTAGTTTTTACTTTTTTCGAATTTCTTCCTCAATAAATTGTTTTATTTGACTTTATAAAATGACATATATTTTATAATTATGGGCGGATTAACGTGTAGTTTAGTGAGCCAAATGAGCCCACTTAGTTTTAAAAAATCTTTGTAAAAAGCATGAAAATTTGAAAGAGAAAAAAATTAATGTACTTAAACCCATCTGATCTATCATATGAAATTTAAAGTAGTCAAACTCAAACAAAAATTAAAAATAATATCTACAAAAGTGGAGTAAAAATGGTTGTTGTCCTCTAAGTTAAATTCTTTAGCATTTCAAATTATTTTGGTTCAAAAGTAGTATTTTAAAATTTAAATTATTTTAAAGTCTCATTTTTCTGATAGGCAAAGTCATTAATTGTCAAATTTGTTAGTTCGTTTGACTTTGACTTTCCAGAATCCACTTGATATGAAGTCTAGATCCACATGGACGAAACTATGGCTTGTCCCGAGGGGCCACTGCCCCTCTCATTTTTTTATTGTTAAAAAATATGCATGTGTATTTGTCTATTTAGACCTCCTAATTGTAGTTTATTTTAATTTTGCCCCCTAGTTTTAGTTTAGTTTGTTTTGGCCCCTCATTTTTTTATTATTAGTTATACTTTTCCCCCTCGACTTAATATTCTAGCTCCGTCCCTGTAGATCCATCATTGTTTATAATTATCCATACGTTACGAGTGCAATTAGAGTGCATGTCTAGGGAAAATTGAATCATCATCCTTTGACTATTTCTTCTCTTTTACAATATAAGCATGTTTAGGGAAAATTGTTTCATGTTAAGGGGAAAGTGATATTTAAGCCGCCAATTCAAATATTATCGAACCGAGTTTGCTCGGCTCAACCCATAAACACTTCTATGTTTAACCTACAATATATATAGCTCAATCCCTACCTTCACGACTTTATGTCTAACTTAAGCTTGTATTGTTTAAATTCAAAGAAATTAAACATAATTACATTTAAAAATAATAATTTTAAGCTATTTTAATGTTTTATTACACACGCCTCAGGTGGCAGAATCCACCGAACCGATTGACGCACAGTCCCCAGCCCCATAGACGCAGTTGGAGTAGGCACGCCCATGGAGGATACCGACGATGCTAATCATATCCGAGAGCGATCAAGCACCGACCTCCTATCATCTCCTTGTTCATCGAAAATCTTAGAGTTCCGATACAACCAAATATACCAACAAGTGCCCCCAAACATGAGATCCTAGTTATTGTCATCCCGCGCAAATGTGGCAGCTTTGGACACATTTATCTTCACCCAGCTTTTGATATCTAACGACAAGAATTCGTTAAGCATAGTCGGCTTAATTGGTGCAAATCGCAGTGGTAATGGGTATATGACATGTGGCGGCCTTATTAGGAACCACACAGGGACTTGGATATTAGGGTTTGGTAAGTTCATCGAGATTTGGTAGTGTTTGGAAGCTGAATTATGAGGTGCTTACATCAGCTTGTTATGTGCGTGGGAGGCGGGTTACCGACAGACTATTCTTGAGATGGATAGTTTAGAGGTTGTGGAAATCTTTAGGATCGGGTCTTCATCCCCGAATAGGTGTTCGTTGGCTAATTATTTTGTGGAGTTGCGTAATTGATAGTGGACGGTTCGAATACAACATGTTTTGAGGGAAGAAAATAAAGTGACGGATGCTTTTGACAAAGTTGGTGAAGGTTGATTGCATGGGAACACAATATTGGATACTCCTCCGGCCCCAGTAATCCCTTTGCTTCATAGTGATGAGTTAGACCATTCGTAGTTTGAATATTTTGTGTTGTTGGTATGTTAGTACGTGTATTTTTTTCTCTATCTAGATTTAGAGAGGTTTTTAACGAGCCACGTACTAATACATTCAGTGTATATTTTTATGATCTATGAAATCACACCACTTTTCATTTTGTAGATATTAACTTTTCTTAACGAAAAATGTGAGGGATTGTAATAATGAGATATACATGCAACGAACGATAATGGCGAAACTTGTTGGGTGAGGGTTCCACTATGTGAAAAATCTTCACCGGTTACACCCCATTTTCAAAGGGGTTGGTGCTGCCACATTTATCTTATTTTTGACTTTGTAATGCTTATAATTGTGTGTGTGTGGACAACTTTGGATTGCTGAGGAAGAGAGATTGCAGAGAGCTTCCGAGAGAAAATAGAAGCAGAGAAAAACTATTTTCAGCTTTGCACAACAGTGATCAACTCTTCGATCGGAGATCCATCCGTGAGTCGATTGAGCTGATTTTTTGAC
Organism: Hibiscus mutabilis; assembly: GCA_019671005.1. Taxonomy (NCBI): domain Eukaryota; kingdom Viridiplantae; phylum Streptophyta; class Magnoliopsida; order Malvales; family Malvaceae; genus Hibiscus; species Hibiscus mutabilis. Next base: position 10,450,940 of record CM033741.1, read on the forward strand.
AGAAGTTAGGCGACTTGGTGTTCTTGACTTTGTACGGTCAGATTTTTATCCGAGTCTTGTAGCGTCGGAAATCCCCATTTTACAGCAACTGCGTTTTTTTGGTGATGTTCTCTCATTTTACTCTCTTCTGTTAAAGACTACTTGTTATTAGCCTATTTAGAGTTGTATGCTTGTTGTAGGTTGGATATTATAATCTTGTAGTTGAACATTTGATTATAGTGAAGCTTTTGATCGGACTCTAAAGTCCCGTGGTTTTTACCCTTGATTTAGAGGGGTTTTCCACGTAAAAATATCGGTGTCTCGATTTATTTGTGTTGTGGTTGCATTGATGATCTGTGGTTGATTAGTGCTGCTAGAGAATATATTTGTGATATTGTGCTTGCCATAATTATTGACTTGAGTTATATGGAGTGAAAGAACACCGATTGTGCTTCCGCTTAATATCAGTTGTTCAGTTTCTTCCCCAACAAACTGGCATCAGAGCTTGGTTATTGTGTCAGATAATTATGGAGATTAATACGAGCAAGATGATTATGTTGAATGATACGAATTATCAAATTTGACAGAATAAAATGAAAGACTTATTGTTTGTAAAGGCTTTGAATCTTCCGGTCTTTGCTACTCAAAAACCCGATTCGAAAAGTAATGATGAATGGGAATTTGAGCATCAATAGGTGTGTGTCTATATTCAACAATTTGTTGAAGAAAATGTTTACAGCCACATTGATCAGGAGACACATGCTCGCACATTGTGAGAGAAGCTTGAAAGCTTGTATGCTTCGAGGTCGGGCAATAACAAATTATTTTTGCTAAAGAAAATGATGGCGTTGAAATACAGAGAAGGAACGTCTACAGCTGACCATGTTAGTGAGTTTAAAATACGTCTATCAAATTATTTAGTGGGGTGCTAATCATTCCCCACTCGTAACCAACTCCCGAATCCATCTCTGGTTTACTTTTCCGGTGTCCGGTCTACCTTATCCAAGTGACCAGTGGCGACTCCATTTTTTTATTATTTAAAATACGAAGCCCCATACCAAAAACGGGTTTCTAGGCAAGCCCGGACGAGAAGGTCGCTACACATTCCAAACCCTAAACCAATTTAATTACATAGCCCAACCGGCCAACCCAAATCCAAATAATATAAACCCTAATATGATATAATATAACCCTTTTATTTTTGCAGCCACCAAGAAAGAACCGTTAGATCAAGCTAGATCCAACTGTCCAAATGCCCCAAGACCCTCCAGCTGGCGCAAGTGAGATACACACTCGGACCACTCGTTTTCCGCACGAGCGTGCAATGCATACGCGAGCTCTCCAGCTTCCCACGTGCCACGTGTCATCATCTCAGTCTGCCATGTCACTTCTAAGATCGTATCTGGACCGTCCGATCTTCAAGCAATCTTAGTCGTTGAATCAAATCTAATCCAATGACCAAGAATGAATCTGGTCGATTGAACTTTTATCTTCATCGGCCCCCGTCCACGTGGTCGTCTTGCTGGTAATTCGGCCGATCTTCCTTACCGGCTCGACAATCGGATATGCCAAAATCATAAAAAATGAGGGAAACGTCAGATCAAACATCATAAACAGTATTATCTTTAAATGTTGCTTATTTTTGTAAACAATAGATGGATATAAAATGATGTAAAATAACCTACTATAATATTCAGATCGGAATATCAACACAAAAAAAGAAAAAAATTAGATTTCAGAGGTCTTTTTTATCTTTGCTTTCGAAATAGAAAAAAATGGAAGGAGATTAGGGTTTAAACCTTTATGGTCTTGGAATCGCCGTCGTGCATGATGGTTGAGGACGGTGCCACCGATGATTGGCACCCTCGTGCTTAGTCCCTTCTGCTACATGTTTTATGCCAATTAGGCTTCAAAACATTTTGATTTTCAAATCTGGTTTTTTAAAAATAGGCTTTTCGCTTCGATTTTTTTAGATCTTGGCAAATGAGTGTGTTTTTCCTAAAATTTAATGACGAATTCGGGTTTTAAAGAGAAAAACGAGTCGCTTGGGGGTTCGCCGGCAACAACCAGCGGTGGTCAACCGCCAAAATCTAAAAACGGTGGCGGTGTTCATGAGTTCCTCATGAACTCGTATGAACAGTTGAGAGAATCCTAGAGGTTCTGGTTTTGATTCGTTTTCTAAAGAAAGAAGAAAATAAATTTTGTTTCTTTTGTTTGGCTTTTATACTCGAGTAAGAAAATAGTTTTATTACCCTCATTAAGTCCCTCCGCCCTTCCGTATTTCTTTCCACTGTACCTTATATTTTAAAAAATGTTTCACTTTCGTCCTTTTGTTCTAATTCGGTCCGAATATTGAAGGGATAATCATGGTTTTAGTCCATGCCCTTTTTTGTTTATTTCAATTTAATGTTTATTCATATTTATGTTCTTTAATTTATGTCATGTTGTTTATTTTATTTTATATTCCAGTCCTTTATTTGATATTTATGTTTAAATGTTTATTATATATTCGATACATATTATTATATTTTTGTGTTTAATAATTATTTTGTTCATATGTTTGTTATTTGTTCGATACATGTTATTTATATTGTTTTTATATGTTTAATATATTCTTCTTTGTATATTGTGCTCCGTTACTATTAGTTTTGCTCTTTTTTAGTTATTATTTGATATGTGCTTTATTAGTTATTAATTTGTGTTTATATATATGTGTATATGAATACTATATGTGTATTTTGCCAAATAGTATTTATATTTGTGCATATTGCATTCTATACTCCTTTTTTATATACATGTATTACATTATATTTTGTATGTAATATATATTTATTATTATGTTATAATATATTTTTCTATCCTATATTATGTATTATGTGTATTATACATACATATTGTATAGTATTTTTTATCTTTTTCATGTGTATATTTGATTATTTCTACTTATCTTCGTTTATGTTATTTATTGTTGTTAATATCTCATATACGTTAATATACCATATTTAATTTACCACGTATAGTATTAGGCCTCTTATTTCGGTATTCTAGTGAGAGTGTCATCCCGGTCATGCATACATGCATTTTTAGAAATTAAATTAAATTTTTATTTTCCTTAGTAAATACGATGCGAACCTTTAGGTACTAATTTTGGGCGTGGCGTGGGCTAACTCTTTCCCGTACATAACCGACTTCCGAACCCAAATTTTCAAAATTTCTGGTTCTTGTTTTTACGGTGTTCGGCCTACCAAAGTGGCAGGTGACGACTTCATGTCTTTAAAATACAAGATTTTCTAAAATTTCTCTTTTAAAATATTTTTTTAACAAAAAGGGGAACTTCATATATAATTTTTTTAATTTTTGTTGCGGCTCAAAAAAATTAGTCGCTACGGATATTCCCGGCAGAAACAAAGGTATAATGGCACTATGTAAGCTTCAAACAGCAAACAAAATTCAAGCTTAGTAAATGAAATTAAAACCTCAGCTAAATCTCTTTCATCATTGATCTTATCGTCCTTACTAGCTTTATTTGATAAAAATAAAAAGTGAACACACAATATACAAAAATTAATTCAATTATTTAAAAACAAAATTTGTGCATATTTCCAACTTCTAGAATCAAATAACCCAAAAATTAACAGCTACATGGGATTTAATTTAAACCATGTAAGGGTTATTTTTAAGCTTATCGAACCAGCGGCGATCGGGCTGGATACGCGTATTTGGTAGTTCTTTAGACTGAAACTCATTGCTCAAGATTTTCCCTTTAATGTCACGTTTGGGTCGCGTGTTGTACATCTTGAGGCGGCGAACAGTTGCGACGGTTCTCGAATTGTTCTTGCCATCGCTTCGGTTAACGTCTAGCGAGTGCTTAGGTTTTCCCGAGACGTTCACTTTCCTCTCCTTGTTCTTCATCGCCATTTTACGAGATATTTTGGGAGTTTAAGGTGTTTGGCTGCCGAGAAAATGTAGATGTTATGCACGCGCCAGGGAATGTGTCAGAACCAGGGAATGCCATGATAGATGAACCACCCGAGCCAGGATTACCAGCAAGGAATGAGGCAGTAGAGCTGCGCAGGGGCACCAGGAAGCGGAATCCTCCAACAACCTTGACTGGTTTTGTCCTATCCTAGAAGTTGGATATAAATAGTGTGATTGTTCTTTCTTTAAAGGCCATGTAAAAACCCTAAAGGAAAATTTCAATCTATCTTCTACTACCTTCTTTCTGTTCCAAATTGCCGCATCTAATTTGTTCATAACAAATTGGTGCTTTCATTGCCCACACTGAGCTATGGTGAGTAACACCGACGCCATTAAAACCCTCCAAGAGGCCTCCTCCCGCCATGACCAGACTCTTGCTGAGCTTCAAGCTTCTGTGGCCAACAACACGAAATCTATCTAAGAAGTTCTGCTAAAGTTAACCTCTATCTCGGAGCAGTTGGGTCAGCCGGCTCAATCTACCGTCGTTCAAGAAAGTTCCAGTGATGTCCGGATGCTTCGGGGCAAGGGTAAAATGCATGAGGACAACGACGATGGGTTTCCATTTTCGCCAAGACCTATTTCGGTGGATCTGCCCATTTTCACTGGAGTGGATCCTGAAGAATGGATTGTTTCAGCGCAAGATTTCTTCGACTTTTACCACACCGACGATCATCACAGAGTGACTATGGCATCGTTTCGCATGGACGGAGTTGCTAAAAAGTGGTTTCGCTGGATGCAACGCCAACTCGCCGGCTGGGATCACTTTGTCGAGTCAATTCGCAAACGCTTTGCCGTTACGGAAATTGAATGTCCGGAAGGTCAGTTGACCAAACTAACGCAGACGGCGACCGTCGAAGATTACCAGACTCGTTTTGAGGATCTGGTGCTACGCACAAACAATTTGCCCGACGTTTTCTTGACCCAATGTTTCATTTCGGGTCTCCATTCAGATATAAAAAAATGAAGTTTATCTCAACGGCCTGCTTCAATGAATGAAGCCATGTCTTTAGCCCGTTTCCATGAAGCCCGTCTAAATGAGCTGAAGCGTACAATGGGCCGGAGTACTGGGCCCAAGTCTATGCCACTTTTGCCCACACCGACCAGTACCACATTCTGGCCTCAGAATATGCCAGGTCGTCCACCCCCTGTGGAGATTACTCCCCCCCAATGTCCTTCAACCACGCAAACTCTCTGCAGCCGAAGTTCAGGCACGGCACGATAAGGGGCTTTGTTATTATTGTGACGCCAAATATGTCAAACGCCACCGTTGTACCGATCCTCAATTATTCTTGCTAGATAATTCTACCGCAGATGATGCCGTCGACGAATCTGGGACGATTTTAGATACTACAGACACGGAGCTGAACCACGACGAGAATTTGTTGGTCTCTCTTAATGCTCTCACCGGTTGTTATACACCCAATACCATTCGGGTTTTGGGAGAGATTCAGGGCCAGAACGTGCGGATTTTGATTGACGGAGGTAGCACATATAACTTTGTGCTGTCACGAGTAGCACGTCATTTGGGATTACCTGTTACGGCCACCTCCAATTTTAGGGTTTTGGTGGGTAGCGGCGAAAGACTTCGAACTGAGGGTTGCATTCGGAATTTGAAGGTACGCGTTCAACAGAAGGACGTGCACACCGATTTCTATGTCTTGCCCCTGGAAGGTACTGAGATGGTTCTTGGAGTTGTTTGGTTAGCTACTTTGGGTCCAGTTACGATGGACTTCTCCAACTTGACCCTCGAATTTCAACAAGATCGAATTCGACATCGTTGGCAAGGTGAGCTTGATCTGGGTCCTCAACCCATGCAAGTTCAAACGTTGCGGCGATTCCAACATACTGGGTCTATGGCAGCCTTCTATCAGTTGCAATTAGGTCCTGCTGTCGAGCAAGATGCCGCATCACTTCATGAGGATGTGCTTCACTTGTTTACTGAATTTTCGACCGTCTTTGATCCTCCACGCGGTTTGCCACCGGTTCGCGACACCGATCACTCTATTCACCTCTTGCTGGGTAGTAAGCCAGTTAACGTCCGCCCCTATCGGTACTCACATTTTCAGAAGGGTGAGATCGAGCGGCAGGTACAGCAAATGTTGGCCAGTGGTCTGATCTGTAAGAGTTTCAGCCCGTTTTCATCCCTAATACTTCTAGTGAAGAAGAAGGACAGCACATGGAGATTTTGTGTCGATTATCGCGCCCTGAATGCGATCACTGTTAAAGATAAGTTTCCCATTTCGACTGTCGATGAATTAGGTTGTTCCCCTTCTTTTCTAAATTCGACCTGAGGGTCATTATGAGTTTCGTGTTATGCCATTCGGCTTAACGAATTCCCCGTCAACATTTCAGTCGACAATGAATGAGATTTTCAAGCCTTTCCTTCGCCGTTGTCTTGATTTTTCTGGATGACATACTTATTTACAGCCGCGATTGGAGTACTCATTTGCACCATGTTCGACAGGTTCTGGAGGTATTACAACATTATGGGTTTGTCGCTAAGTTATCCAAGTGTGTATTTGGACAAACTTCCATCGAGTATTTGGGGCATGTGGTGTCTAAAGAGGGGTTAGCAGTTGATCCTGGCAAGGTGCAAGCTATCCAAGCTTGGCCAATTCCATCCACTGTAACTGAATTCAGGGGATTTTTAGGCCTCGCCGGTTACTATCGTCGGTTTATTAAAGGCTTCGCCACTTTAGCTTCGCCTTTATCCGACCTGTTGCACAAGGTAGATGCCTTTGAGTGGACACCTTCGGCCCAAGCAGCATTTGATTTACTCAAACAGAAATTGAGTTCCGCTCCTGTGTTACGTCTCCCTGATTTCTCCAAGGAGTTTATGGTCGAAACCGATGCCTCCGGAGTGGGAATTGGTGCCGTTTTGACTCAAGACAATCATCCTTTAGCTTTTTATAGTCAAAAGTTGAGCTCTTGGATGCAAGGTGCGTCTACATACCATCGCAAAATGTACGCCATCACACAAGCAGTGGGCAAATGGAGGCAATATTTGTTGGGTCGTTGTTTCCTTATAATGACTGATCAAAAGGCTTTGCGCAACAAACTATTCAGACCCCAGAACAACAAAAATGGCTTTCTAAGTTAACCGGTTATGATTTTGAAATCCAATATCGTTCTGGGAAATCCAATACAGTTGTCGATGCTCTGTCGAGAGAGATGGGTGCCACTTTGTTGGATTTTTCACGTCTATTATTTGGAATTATAGATGACATCCGTCTCGCCACTCATACCAACTCTACTATGCGCCAACTTCTCGATGATTTGGGCAAGGATACAGTTGCACCTTCAGAATATACACTCCAGGATGGGTTGATTTTGTATCGTGGTAAGATTCTGGTACCTCCTGACACTACTCTTAGAGCTATTCTACTTCATGAGTTTCATGGTTCATTAGTAGGTGGTTGTCCGCTAATTTCTTTTAGAAAGGTATACGTACCGATGTTCGCACCTTTGTCCGAAACTGCCAAACCTGCCAACGGATGAAGAGTGACAGTTTGACTCAAACCAGACTACTACAATCCCTTCCAATTTCGCAACAGGTCTTTGAGGACATCTCTATGGATTTCATTAATGGCTTACCCAAATCCAATGGTAAAGAGGCAATTATGGTTGTGGTGGATCGTCTCGCCAAATACGGACATTTTTTTCGCTCTTCCTCGACACTTTGATAGCAAGCTTGTCGCCAACATCATGGTTCAAGGGGTGATAAAATTACATGGTATTCCTCGTTCTATTATTAGTGACCGTGATCGCATATTTCTCAGCGACTTATGGACTGAGTTGGCTCGTCTTCAAGGCACCGAGCTGTGTATGAGTTTTGCCTATCATCCTCAAACAGACGGACAAACGGAAGCTTTGAACCGTTGTTTAGAAATGTCCTTATGTTGTCTGGCAGGTGATGATCCTGGAAAATGGGAAGGTTATTTAGCTTGGGCTGAGTATTGGTACAACACGTCTTTTCATTCTTCCGTGGGCATGACCCCATTTCATTCTTTGTATGGCCGCGATCCTCCAACTCTACTTAGCTACATGGAGAGTGGATCCTCCAATGCTCAATTGGATCAGGATTTACAAGAACGAGATCTCTTGCTGCGAGAATTGAAGATAAATTTGTCCCGCGCGCAAAATCGAATGAAGTTACAAGCTGATAAACATCGACGCGACTTAGAACTAAAGCCTGGTGACTGGGTTTTTCTTTGTTTACAGCCTTACCGACAATTATCAGTACGTCTGCAGAAACAACAGAAGCTCAGTCCTAGATTTTTTGGGAATGTCGCCATATCATCTTGTTTCTGGAAAATCTTGTCATTTGCTAGTAGAACTTGAACACAAGACTTTGTGGGTTCTTAAGCAAGTCAACCTCGATTATGAGGCAGTAGGAAAGAAGCGATTGCTAGACCTTATCAACACTTATGAAAATGCCTCTATTTACAAGGACAAGAGCAAATGCTAGCATGATAAGATTATTTTGCATCGAAAATTTGAAATGGGACAATTAGTTTTGCTATTCAATTCTAGACTGAAATTGCACCTAGAGAAATTGAGATCACGCTGGTCTGAACCTTCTGAAGTTGTGAAAACATTTTCACTCGGTATAGTCACAATCAAAGATATAAAAGGGGGAATCTCCTTCAAAGTCAATTGCCAACGTTTAAAACTCTATTGTGGTGACTTTGATCTTGGAAATATTGAGACCATTAAATTGGTCGAATTTGTTTGGAATTCTCTTTAGATGCTTTATTAGGTTTTGTTTGGAATTCTCTTTAAATGTTTTATTAGGTTTAGATTTTATTTTCTTTATTTTTCTTTTAATTTCTTTTATTTTTTTACAGAATAATATCTCCTCAATTTGTTATGAAATCCTCTCTTCTCTAACAATTTGTATGATGGATGGACTCACAAGATTTGCATGAAAAAAATTTAGGGGCAAATCGAATAATTCATTTACACCTATTTACCCCTAGCAATCACAACCTTTCAGCATATCGGAAAACACGATGAACGGGCATGATTATTGCGCCAAGATCAAGCTGTTGAAACTCATTGCATCAGACAGTACCAACTCATGCCTTTTCATTTTACCCTCATTTCTTATTCTTTATTAAGCAGCTTGGACTTTCATTGAATTCTCATTTAATTTTCTTCTTTCTCTGAGTTTTCGAAGCTTCAAATTTTATATTTTTCTTTTCAAAATCTTTCATTTTCATCTTTTTTCTTATAATCCTCCATGGCCAAGACAAGTGCAGCCCAAAAAAATCAAGGGAAGCCCTCGTTCAAGATATTCCAAGCTCGGAGTCAAACCCCCTTCAGAAAACCCTATTGCTCAAGAAGAAAATTTTGAGTATGAGGCTTTTCAAACAGGGGTTGCGGGTGATCGCTTTACAGAACACATCTAAAAGAGAATAATCCACCCCGAGCAAGGGATCAAACTTTCTGTTGATGCAAAACCTGGGAAATCTATCCACAAAACCATCATACTTCACAAGTAAGGCAGATTCTGCACTCATCCTGGCAGCTACAGCGCTGCCTTGTTAAGAGAATTTTATGCAAATTTGTTGAGCCTACTTTAAAACTTGTTTTTGTGCGAGAACATTCTATTCCTTGTAGTGCTGCATCTATTAACAAGTTATTTAATATTGTTGTGGATATGGATGAGCATGTATTTTTTGTGACTGATATTTCTAATAAGAAATTGGATCTTTTAGATGAAGATTTATGCGTAGCAGGTGTATTATGATTGGGGACCAATGTTGGAAATTTCACCATGCTAAGGAAGTTTCTGACTTTACTTGCTAAGATTTGGTTTCAGTTCATCAACTCCAGGTTGTTGCCCTCCACCCATAGCACGACTGTTTCTCTTGATAGAATGTATCTGATACATTCTGTCATCAATAAGAGGAAAATTGATGTGGGAGCAATCATATACAAGGAACTTAAGGGCTTTGCTGAGAAGAATGTCGTATATTGGCTTTTCTATCTCTGATCATGCAGCTTTGTGCATTAAAAGGGGTAAAACCCCAAACAAATAAAGAGAGGATAACCAATAAGGGGCCTATCAACAAGGTTGTCATCGAAAGGATGGTTTGAACTTCTGAAGTTCCTACACCAAGAATGGGTACTGCAACGAGGAATGACAAAGGTAAGGCAAAAGTGGACGTTGCACCAAAAAAATATCCTAACGAGCGACGAAATCTGGAAAAAATTTAAAACTAGAGGACAAACTCGATGCAGTGATGAGTAAATTGGGACTGGTTGTGGCCATAGTACAGAAAATAGATCCGACACATAACTTGTTCTATGCCTATGTGAAGACGTGGCACAAGTCTACTCTTGCTACTATGAGTAAATTCACTCTAGTTGCACTAACAAGATTCCTTGTATTTCCTCTAATCATCCGAAGTTATGACATTTCTTCCGATGCTGCAACCAAAGATATATCAGCAAAGTCAGTGAATTCTTCTGGCAATGTCAGCAAAGTTGGTGACCCACCTTGAGAAGAGGCATCGAGTAAGATTATAAGGAATTATTCGATTTAAATATTCCTACGGATATTGAGGCTATACCCACTGTTGATGAGGATGATGAAGTTTTTGTTGAGGACATTACTGAAGATGAAGATGGCGGTTTTGATGTTGAGATGACTGTCATTAAGAAAATCGTTGAGAAAGATTCGATTGCATCCAAGAGTGTGGATGCAACCACATAAAAACCTGGGATAAATTCAATTGCAGTGAGACTGGCGGAAGTTGCGCCCACAGAAGATGAACAAGAGGCAAATTGTAAAACCTATGTTTGATTTTGATATAACAAAATGTTTAAGGACTAAATTGAAAAAGAAAATAAAATTTTAAGTATTCAAAAGTCTCACAAAATGACAAGGAAAAGATTTCCAAAGTTAAAGACTTAAACCCAAAATTTTTCTAAGTGTTTCAAGCCAAAAATACACAAGCTACTGGAATTTGTTTTTACAAAGCGTACCGATACGGCTTAGCCCGTTTTGATACGGCCTTCAATCTGGGCAAACTTTTTTAGCTTAGCATTTCGATACGGATCACACCCATTTCGATACGATTTGAAATCTGGGTTTAAGAAATTTGTACTCGTACCGATACGGTATACGATTTGAAATCTGGATTTAAGAAATTTCAAAACGTAAAGATACGGTTAACCCCATACCGATACAGTTTGTCAAGATCTTCAAAGATCTTTGCATTAAAATTTTCAACCGTTACTTGTCAGTTATTGGAATCCCCAATTTTTAAATTACCGATGAACCCGTATCGATACACCCCTAGGCGTACCGATGCATTTTTCAGTCCAGGATTCCAGTGAGCAAAACTCGTATCGATACGGCATTGACGTTTTGATACGCCCTCCATTTTGCACTATGACCATTTTAATACGCCCTTACGCGTATCGATACGTTTTTCACAACAGATATATTTTTATTGTAACAAGTATCGATACATGTATTTATGTACCGATACAGTTGTTCACCAAACTGTATTTATTGTAGGAAAGATGGTCCCCAACAGCTCTATTAATGACTTCAACCACTCAAACGGCTAGAATTCAATAAGACAGTATAAATACAAGTCTCTAATGCAGCAGCAACAACTAATAAAACTCCATTGAACAACATTCAAGTACTCAAGAAAAATCCAACCCTTGCGCTAAAAAAGTCAAATCCTTGTACCCAACTTGTGTAATCCTTTGTAATCTTCTTATTTTAAGTTTGGGGTTGAGTGTTCTTGTAAATTGGGCAAATATTTACCTTGTGAGGGTTTTTATTCATTTGCCATTTCTTTCTTTGTATTCAAGAGTGAATTGTTCAAAGCTTTGGATAGAAAGCTTGAACTTGTAAGGGTTGCCTCCTAAGCCTAAAAAAGGGGAAGAATTTTATAATGAAATTGGTTGAATTCTTTAGTAGGAAGTTAAGGTAGTGGACGTAGAGCTTGTTAAAAGCTTGAACCACTATAAATCATTGTGTCCCATTGTCTATCTTTTCGATTTGCTTCCAAACTTTTAAAATAGCCAATTCACCCCTTCTTGGCAAACATCGACATTGATTTATCATCCTAACACAAACCATCTTGCAATGGTGCTATACAAGGCACCACCAAAGTTTATCCTACCTACGGATGCATGCAATGATGCTGATAAGGTAGAAGAGATAGAAAATGAAGATAAAGCTGAACAAGATGTTGAGGAGACTCTTCTTCCCAAAAAAGAAAAATAAAAGAAAGCGTTCCAAGTCTAAAGATAATAGTAAGAAGAAAAGAAAGAAAGAAAAGAGCAGCAAGAAGAAGAAGAGATGCTCCACATCCTCCTCTCATGAGCCAGAGAATTGAGTTATTCTATTTTTTTAGGCATGCATTCCATATAGAGTAATTTCATTTTTATATTGTTGTATTGTCATTGTATAAACATTTAGTTGTAATAGTATTGCATTCATCATTGTAACTACATTCTTTTTTTTTTTTTTGCATTTTGTCATTACATTCTATCACTGTATTCTATCTTTCCATTCTATTTTCTTTTGCATTAGGGACAATGCAACCTTTAAGTTTGGGGGTATACGTCTAGGAGTTGAAATGCACCCATGCACCCCATTTCAAAAATTTCAAGAATTTTTTTCTAAGCAAAAGCAATGTCCCTTTGTTTTGAAAAATCTTTTGCTTGCATTCGATGTGTAAATATTGAATTGTTCTAATCATTTATAAGTTTGTTGGATATACATGAGGGACAATTGCATTTCTTAACTCTGCATTGATATATCTGTTGGTTTGATTAGAGAATATCTTGCATCATTCCTTTGAATTTTGATGATTTTCTCATGTTTCAACATGTGTTATATGTATGTATATTTTATTAAGTATAAATAAAATGCATTCTAATGTGAGTGCAAAGAATTAAATAAAGTAGCTTTAAGGGGGAACACTCCTTTGTATGCGTTAGAAAAATGAATCTGGCCAAAGGTTGTCGCTGCATGAGTGTGTATCGTTACAATGAAGTACTTCCTGGTGGTTTGTTGCACAACATCTTACCTCTCAGGGTCTAGGGTGCATTCATTGCTCGATATACCTCGTTACATGAAGAAAAAGAGAGAAAAAAAAGAAAATATATATTATGTGTGGTGCTAAATTTATATTAATGTGGAGTTAGTGATGCAATTCTCTCTCTTGTCGATGCATATGTTGTTGGACCTTTCTGTTTAATTCTTTACTTAAAGACAGGTAAAAACTCAAGTTTGGGGGTGTGATAGCTCTTTAAAGAGCACGTATTTCCCCTTGATTTATAGGTCTAATTGTCTCCACATTGGTGTCCATTGCATCCATTTCTATATTTTTATGTCTATTTCAGCATATTTTCTAACTTAGTTCCAGTGGCTCATGTTTTTTATATTTCTGCCTTTTTTTGCCTTATTGCCGCTGCATTACTAATGTCCCTGCAGAGGAAGTTTTCACCACTGCAGTCAGTTCGACACTGCATCTGCTAGCTGTCTAGTCTGCTTAAGGATATGGACAAATTTGCTAACTGTCCAGTTAGTTATAACAAATTCTGTACGGCCCTGGGCACGCAATTAACCTGTAGGACAAGTGTCCTTCCTTCGGTGGCCTATAAAAGAACTATTTTGGAAGAGAGAAAGAGTCACGCTTTTCCCATTTTTCATATCATCTTTAACCTCTGAGCTTTCTCCCTCCCTCCATGGCAGCTTAAGCTTGTTTCTAGAGATCCGAGGCGAAGTGAGGCAGATATATCCGAAGAAATGAGGAATCAAGTACTGAATTGAGGAAATACCTTGTTATCTTCTTAAACTTTTCTCTATTTCGATGTTTATGGAGATTTACTTTGTATTGTGTGCTCAACTTGACGATGGTTTAATTTTCTAGAGATTTATGAACTTGTTTAAACTATTTCTACCGTTTAATATATATTTGTCTTTGCTTTTTCTTAAGCTCTAATTGTTGGATCTGATTTACGTTTTGCATGAGAGTGTTAAACTAGCCACTGACATCGACATATGTAGTGACAAAATCAGATTAACGAGTTTTTACAACGAAAGTTGATTGGATGCAATGAAGGTTGATCCACTTGTTCGAAGGGCTATAGTCTTGACTTACGACAAAAGTTGAAGCCGATCTACACCCCTGTGTCAATGGTTGAAGGTTAAATGGAAGCTAATACTCAAGCTGACCACCCCATCGCTGATTGAACGATCATCTTCCCTCGATGTGTACTTGATCTTTCTGCCGAGCTGAACTAAGGAGATCCAGGCTTTACTATCATATTTCTCTATCTTTTATAACACTTTGTTATTGCTACCATAATTAATTATTTATTCACCTTTTTATCCTTTTATTGCAACCACCATTGCACCCACAACTACCACTCTTACAGTATTGTATTGTAGTTACATAATTATAAGCTTAATACACCATCCTCGTGTGATAGATATTCAAACAAGATTTCCTTGTTTCTATTCTTGCATCTATAGTGTAGCTTGCACGAATAGTGTGACGTTTTTACACCAATCAATGGTTTATGGTTTAGAATTTAGGGCTAGAGCTTAGAATTTAATTTTTTGTGTTGGGTCATAGAAAATGGGCACCGAAAAAAGGATAAAGGATTTTTATCTGGACAATTACCTACATAAATGACATGTAACAAAAGAATAGTTCGTGCATAATTCTCATGCAATGACATGCTGAGGTGCGGCACCTTAGGGTGCGGCTAAAATGCGGCCCAATACAAATTATTACTATTTTGGTAAGAATTTATGTAGGATTGGGTAATAATTTAGGTAGAACCAAAATTCTTACCAACTAAGTAAAAATTTGTGTAACTACATAAATTCTTATCAACTAGGTAAGAATTTGTGTAGATTTTACCTTGGGTAAGAATTTGTGTAACTACAGAAATTCTTATATTACCTAAACTCTTATCATTTGGATAAGAATTTGTGTAGGTCCGCCTCATTTTAGCCTCACCTTAAGGGTGCCTCATGGCAGAACTTCCCTCATAATTCAACAAGGAGTACGCTCGGAAAGCCAACAACTTTTGTGTAGCCTAGTACTATGACAATCTCAAATACACCACCGACCTTTCCCATAGACGACGGATAAAAATTCTCTGTCTTTTCGGTGCCTCTTTTTATGCTCCAACATAAAAAATAAATTCTAAGTTGTAACCCTAAATTCTAAACCATAAAAAATACACCATATCCATAATTCTCTAACCCCTAGGGGTGTTCAAAATTCCGGTTAACCGAATTAACCGACCAAACTAAAATTTTTTCAGTTAACGGTTAATGATTTTTTCAAACTTCGGTTATCGGTTAATTCGGTTCGAAATCGGTTAATTAACCAAATCAACCGAAATTTTTATATTTCATATATTATATATTTATTTTTGGTCACTAAACTTTTAAAAATTATAAAATGGTCATTAAACTTTATCAAATTAGCACAAAATGATCATTAAATTTATTAAATTATTAAAAATAATGATTAAAATTTTCAATATTTATCAATAATTTATAATATGCAATAAATCAATGATCATTTTGTAATAATTCGATATGTTTAATGGCTGTTTTATAACTTTTGAAAGTCTAGTGGCTAAAAAGATTATTTTAACATAGTTTAGTGACCATTTGTGTAATTTACCCAAAATTTTATAACAAATTTCGGTTAACCGAGTTAACCGAACTTTTTTCGGTTCGGTTAACGGTTAATAGAAAAAAAAATCGGTTAATAAAATTTTAGAAGTTCAGTTAGGTCGGTTAATCGAATCGACCGTTTGAACACCTCTACTAACCCCTAACCTTAAACTTAAATCTAATTTTTTTTGTGTCGGGCTATAAAAATAAACACTAAAAAGGTAAAGAAAATTTTTATTCATAGACGACGCATGCAAAACTGAAGAATCAGAATTAAGACATAGCCAATTATTGAGAAAACGGTAGAACTGCAGCGAAAATATTCATTTTCCTCTTTGTGACGCTTTCAAAAAACACAAAATCATTGCGACGCTTTTAATTATGCCACAAATAAGAGAACCAAAAGAAATCTCCCCCCTTTTCATCAATTTTTTATTATTCTAGAATATAATTGCTATAAAAGTATGTGTTCCAAAATAAACGGGGAAAATTACTTTGAATAAAGAATAGCAATGGTGTAAAAAAATGCATAATTGACCTTATATTACACTTAATTTTCCTTTTCTTTTTAATTTACATATTCAAATAAAACCGATGGTAAAAGTGTAAGATCAGTAAATTTATGAAAATTCACAGCACCATAGTTTTATAGGTCTCGGTGTCTCTATCTCGCTCATTGGATTAGTGTTAGATTTTTCTTCAAGTTGGTTCAAATCTTCCTTATTAACTTACTTACGATATGTTTGGAGAAATTATATCATGGGTCATTCTCACCACGTCATCTATGAGATCAACTAATAAAAATCATTTATTTTATTAGTTTTTCCGTATCACTTTTTTTACCAAGTGAATTTTCACTTATTTAATGTAAATCAAATTTAAAAACAATTTTCACTCAGCAAAGATTCACTTGATAAAAATGTGACATGAAAAAAAATTAATGAAGTGAATAATTTTTATTGGTTAGTCTCATAAATAACGTGGCGGGAAAGACTCATAGTATAATTTCTCATAAATTTGGCTCATTTTTTCATAAAAATCAAAAGATTTTTAGTAGGAGAAACTATAATATTTTATACCGCAAACTTGTGATATTTTACTAAGATGTACAAATATCAAATTTGATTCATTCAGTATACTAAGACAAGCATCTTATAAAACTCCTAAATGTCAGAGTTAAATGCACCACATGTACCTCAATTATGATACTCATTTTAAATTAGTCCCTAAACTTTAAAACATTCTAATTTTATCTTTGAACTATGACTTTCATTTTAAATTGGTCCCCAAACTTTTGAGCATTCCAGTTTCATCCTCAAACTTTGACTCTCATTCTAAATTGGTTGTCAAACTTTTTTAACATTCTAATTTCATCCCCAACTTATCAATATATACTAAACATTTCTTATGTTAATAAAGTCGTTATAAAAATTGTTAATTGTCATGAAACACTGATAGAAATGGAACATTCAAAAGTTTGGAGACCAATTTATAATGCAAGACATAGTTTAGGGATGGAAATGGAACATTCAAAAATTTGGGGACAAATTTAAAATGAGAACCATAATTTAGGAATATAACTAAAACATTTAAAAGTTTAGGGACTAATTTAAAATATGAATCATAATTTTGAGATGTGTGATGCAATTAACTCTCTAACTAAACTATGGACTTCTCAGCCAATTGAAAAAAAATGCTCTTGTTTCTTTCAAAGGACTTGCATTGAAAGTATCATAAACAAATAGGGACATTATATTAATGGATGCGCCTAAATCACGCATAGCTTTTTCAATATCAACATCATCTATTTTTACAATAAATCAAAAACATATATTGATCCTTGCATTTTAGGATATCTATATTTTTTTATAAAATTTATAATTTTTAATAATTTAAATATTATTTTTAATATTTTTTAACATTTTCTCAAATTTAATTTTTATTAATTTTAAAAATATTTTTTTAATTTTTATGTAAAAAAACAAAATAGTTGACATGGTATTGACAAAAAGAAAAAAATAATTGATGTTAGTTGATTCAATTTAACAAAATTAAATAAAAATTTTAATGGTCAAAAGAGACGATAAAAATTTTGTTGAGATATTTGATTATATAGCTTAAAGAAAAATGTTTTTGGACTTAAACTAATTTGTAAAAATATTTCAAAAGTCCATAAACTTGAAAAATATGTTTGAAATGTTTTCAAAGGGTTTTTAACATATTTTAAATGATTTTAAATAGCCAAAGTTTCAAAAACAAGCCCTGAGTATCGGTACAGTTGGATCCGTACCGATACCCAGAGTGCCTGTACCGGTACTGATTTTTTAGTACCGATACGACCCTTTGTCCCAAGTTTTGGCAAATTTCAGTAGCCAAATTGAGTAACGGTACGGCTTCAATCGTACCAATATCCTAGGGTGCATACTAGTACTCTTGTATTGTGTACCGATACCATGAGTATTAAATGCCCAACGACTCTTTCTTCTTTGAGGCAGGTACCGATACCCAAGCTCGTGTACCGATATGCCCTGCTCCAGAAGTGCATTTATTGTTAGAATTAAAGACCCTAACGGCTCCAAACCAGCCCCAACGGCTAGTAACAGCCACAAACTCCTTAGAGCGTTTAAAAGACTCAATCAAGTAGCCATGCAAGAACAAGAAACCAACTACCAACATTCTATGTTAGAGAAATTGTTCTAGAGCTTATTTTTTGTCATATTTCTTTGTAGGACACACTTGTGAGCTTAATTGTTATATTTTCTCAAGTGTTAAGTTTTGGATGAGTGCTTAAATTGCAAACACATTTGCCTTGTACGGGTTTTCTTTGTTTGCTTATTTGTTTTCTCCTTGTAAAAGAGTGCTTCTAGACTTTGGGTTATATGTCTAGATTTGTGAGGGTTATCTCATTAATCCCAAAAAAAAAAAAGACAAATTAGTGAATTTGTAAAAAATCTTTAGTGTGGATACCTAAGGTAGTAGAGGTAGACTTGGTCTAGAAGTTGAACCATTATAAATCATCGTGTCTAAATTGTTATTACTTAGCCATTCATCCACCCAAGCAAAAATCCAATTCACCTCATTTTGGCTATCTCGGTTGATCGAACGAGCCTCCTAACAGCTGGTATCAGAGCTTTGTCTCTACGCATGATTAACATCCTAGAGTTGATCCTTGAGGTGCTCAACTGGATATCATGGCGCAATCTATCGACAAGCCTCCATACTTCAATGATGTCAACTACTCATATTGGAAGAATAAGATGATGTTCTTCATGAAAGCTAAAGACTACTGTCTTTGGGATATTGTTCTTGATGGCCCGTTCATCCCACAAAGAAGTAAGGATGAATGGAGTGTGAAAGATCGCAAGAAGATGAAGCTCAATGCAAAGGCCTTGCACATTTTCTTTTGTATACTTGATCCGAAAAAATACTCAAAAGTCTCCTCTTGTGAAAATGCCAAAGAAGTATGGGACAAACTTGAAGTCGCATATAAAGGTACAAATAATGTGAAGGTAACCAAGATTGGACTTCTCAACCTCAACTATTTGAACTTCAAGATAGACCCAAAAGAAGACATCAAAGCTATGTTCGATCGGTTCTCCACTATAGTTAACAAAATCAAAGGATTTAGAGAGATGATTTCGGAGGACAAGCTTGTGAGGAAGTTGATTTACTCACTTCTTTATTCATGGAATTTCAAGAAGATGAAAATCATTAAAGCAAAGAACTTGAAAGAGCTCAAGCTTGATGAGCTTATAGGATCTTTGCTAACCCATGAAATGATGATGTCAGAGGGGAAGGAGAAGATAAAAGAGCAAGGCATTGAAGAATTGAATGTTTCTATTAAATCCTCCACAAGCCAACATGAAGATTCAAGTGGAGAGAATAATGAAGAAGAAGAGATGACCAAGTTTTTCAAGAAGTTCACCCGATTCATGAAGCAAGAAAAGGAAGAATCAATACATGAATCAAGAATGAAGATGAGGGATCCCATTATATGCTTCGAATACAATAAGCTGGGGCACACCAAGTATGATTGCCCTTGTTTCAAGAAGAAGGGATCAAGCCGTAAGAAGAAGGCATTTGTGGCTACATGGAGTGATGAAGAGGACTCCACCGATGATGAGGTAGCCAACCTTTGTCTCATGGCCATCGAAGAAGATTCAAGGGTACCTTCTAATTCATATACTTAAATTTTATATTCTTTTGATGAAGTATAAGATGCCTATGATAAGTTGGTTTTAGAATTTAAAAAACATATTTTGAAAAACAAGAAATTGGTTTCAAATTTAAAAATTCAAAATGATTTCATTTCTAAAACTAATGATGAACTTGAAGCAAAATTCAATGAGTTTGAACAAAAGAATTTTGATTTACAAAATTTGCTTCAATAAGTTCAAAAAGATTATCAAAAAGAAATTGATGATCTCAAGAAAGAAAAAGATTTGATTTACAAAAGTTTTGAAAAGAAAAATGAAATTTTGTTAAATCAAATTTTTATGTTAGACAATCTAGTTCCCCTAGATTTGTAAATGGTAAAATTGTTAAAAACATTAGGGTCCCAAAAGGACTCATTGTTTCAAATAAAAAGGGTAAAATTGAAAAATGGATTCCTAAGGGGACTAAACATTTTGAGACTAACGCTATTGGATCCAAAGCAATTTGGATACCAAAAATTACTTGATTGTCTATTTGTAGGTGTGCTTGAGTCATTGATGATCAAAGTCAAAATTTTGGAAGCTCATGACACACAAAGAATGAAGGACACTTGGAGAAGGAAGACTTAACATCCTACCTTGGTTCAAGTGGTAAATTTTAATTTTCATGCAATTTCTTGATCATGCTTTTCCATGTCTATTTTTTAATGATCCAAGCATGTTTATTTGACTCCATGTTGTGCATAATTGCATATAGTTAGGGGGAGTCTCAAATTGCATAAGTTACATGTTTTTGGCCTAGTATGCTCATATTTATGTTTTTAGCCTTAAACTTGTAATGTTTGGTTGATTTTAGTGAAATTATGTTTTCTGTTTATTAAATGTGTTATTTTGAGAAGCATGTGTAGCAAAATGATCAAAATTTATATCTAAGACTTGATAGAGCCTTTGTATGAACTTAAAATTAAGTTGTAAGGCCCTTTAAGTTGTTTTTGTTGCATTTTTCATAAGTTTCGTGCCTTCAGTACCGGTACCAGTACAACACATACCGTACTGATACGGCCTTCAACCAATTACCGATCGGCATATACCGTACCGGTACGCACAACCAAAAAGGGACAATTTTGTCTCCTTTGTGCCATGATTTGTGTGCTTATTGTATATCTTGTTAAATAGCATGTTTAATTGAATTTCTTGTAATTATTTGATTCATTTATTAGAAATTCAATTTATTTTTCTTGAATTGTTGGACTAACAATTTACTTGATGCTTGATTAAAGGGGAGCCATTTTTTAAAATTATTTCATGTAAAATCTTTTGTCTCTTTTCTCCATTGCTTTTGCACCAACAATTGGTATTTTATATCAATTGGTACTTAGTTTTAATATTTGGTGTTTTAAACTTAAATGTGATTTCAAACTTAGTTTTGAAATTATTTTTGATATAACAAAAAGGGGGAGATATATGTTTGAAAAATTCAATTTCAAAAAGAAAAATGGGAGCTTTAAATATTTTCTAAAAATATTCTCTTTTTCTAAAATGATTTCTCTAGGGGGAGTTTTCACAAAAATAAATTTTCAAGTGATTTCGTTATATCAAAATGGGGGAGATTGTTGAGATATTTGATTTTGATATCACTTAAAGAAAATGTTTTTGGACTTAAACTAATTTGAAAAAATATTTCAAAAGTCCATAAACTTGAAAAATATGTTTGAAATGTTTTCAAAGGGTTTTGACATGTTTTAAATTACTTTAAATAGAAAAAAGTGTCAAAAACAGGCCCTGAGTATCGGTACAGTTGGATCCGTACCGATACCCATAGCGCCCATATCGATACAAATTTTTGAGTACCAATACACCCCTTTGTCCCCAAGTTTTGGCAAATTCCAGTAGCCAAATTGAGTACCGGTACGGCTTCAATCGTACCGATACCCTAGGGTACGTACCGATACTCCATTATCGTGTATCGATACCTTGTGCATTAAATGCCCAGTAGCTCTTTCTTCTTTAAGGTAGATACCGATATCCAAGCTCGTGTATCGATACATCATGCTCCAGAAATACATTTATTGTTGGAATTAAAGACCCCAACGGCTCCAATCCAACCTCAACGGCTAGTAATAGCCACAAACTCCTTAGAGGGTTTAAAAGACTCAATCAAGCAGCCATGCAAGAACAAGAAACCAACTACCAACATTCAGTGTTAGAGAAATTGTTTTAGAGCTTATTTTTTGTCATATTTATTTGTAGAACACACTTGTAAACTTAATTGTTATAGTTGCTCTAGCGTTAGATCTTGAGTGATTGCTTAAATTGCTAACACATTTGTTTTGTAAGGGTTTTCTTTGTTTGCTTATTTGTTTTCTCTTTGTAAAAGAGTGCTTCTAGACTTTGAGGGTATAAGAGCTAGTTTAGCATTGCTTTTGAAAAGTTCTTTTGAAAAGTTATGTTGAAAATTAATTTTAGAAAGTGATTTTGAAAAGTTAGTTATAAGATTTTAGTATTTGATATTGCTGTTAAAATGTACTTTTGAGTATATAAAATGTCTATTTTATACATGATATTGTAAAGTCAAAATAAATATACATAAGTGATGTTTTTATTCTTTAATTTTATTTAAAATATTAATTTCCTTATATTATTTTAATATTAATATACACGAAAGCTAAAATCAGTCAAGAAAGACATGGGAAATATTATTATGTTTCTAAAGTTTTTTTATTAATCTGTATTTAAATTATTTTATATACTAATGGAAACAATGATATGATCAAGACCTTAATCCTACTCTAAACTTAAAACTAAACTTATGTTGCAGGAAAATTAAAATCAGTAGAACAAGTGAGTAAAGCAAGTGCTAAAATCCCGTTGGGAGTAATAATAAATAAGGGTAAAATTGTTTTTATCCTTTCCAACCGGGATTACCCACCTCTAAAGCTGAAAATAATAACGTTCCCGTTTTGGCTTGAAATTAGCGCTTTAACAGAGCTTTTATCCTATTTTATATCCGTTCAGCATTGATTTTCAGTTTCAAACCAACATTTTAGCTAAAATCCCGTTTAAAACACATTCCTAAACGGGCCCTAAGTCTATGTTTGTGAGGTAATCTCTTTGATCCCGAAAAAAAAAAAGATAATTAGTGAATTTATAAAAAATTCTTAGTGTGGATAGCTAACGTAGTGGAGTTAGATTTGGTTTAGAGGTCGAACCACTATAAATCGTCGTATCTAAATTTTTATTACTTAACCATTCATCCACCCAAGCAAAAATCGAATTCGCCCCCTCTTGACTATCTCGATTGATTGAACGAGCCTCTCAACAAATTTAAATATTAAAATGACTTTTAAAAAGTTTGAGGGTAAAATGTTATTAGACCTATTTAACATATGAAACTTTTTTTTTTGAAAAAAAAGATGGATTTTTTTTTTTACTTTGAATAAATATTTATAAATATTTAGTTTATTTAAACTTTGACGTACACAATCAATATATATATATATATATGAATAAAAAATAAAATACAATGGTAATTTTTTTTTGGCTTAACGGTTCTATAAGCCCCTTAACTTTTGAAGAAAAAAATAATTAAATTATTAATTTTTTTTGCACCCAACTAAATCTATAACTAATAAATTTAATCAATGATAAATTACAAAATTAACACTAAATTTTATCATTTGACTTATTTGGTCGCTGAACTCAAAACGATTAATTTAGTCACTAAACTTTACTTTCTAACATATTTTGATCATTTTAGATTATTTTATTAATATATTAATATGATTTGCTTATTTTTTATTAGTAAATATAAAAAAATAATTTAAAATTTATTTTATTTATTATTAAATACAAAAAAATACAAAAATAAAACCCAAACACCCCAAACCTCTCTCACCCTTACCGTGTCACCCTCGTCGGCGTCACCACTCATTCACTGGCGTCACCCACCATTTCGCCTATCCTTTTTACCGTTCCCATTTCACGTCAACACTTGCAGTCTGCATCCTTGTCTAGACTCTTAACCTCGATTTTATTGCAAGGATCTGGTTACAGAAACCATGACAGAGGCAAAATTCTTAGAGTGGTTACAGAATGCAGTACAAGCAGGCATGTTTGACGATTTTTTTGGCAGCTCCTCCGCAGAGATCCCAGCCCCCAAACCCGGAAGTGGCTCAAAGACGAGCGGCAGCAATACGGGTGGTGGTAACGGTAGCGGAAACAAGAGAAAGAAAGGAAAGAAACAATGGTAAGCAGTCATCAAGCGACTCGAAAGCAACAATGATTAGAAAGCCCCCTTGAAGCATGAATCATGTAGATTTTGTATAGCATTTTATCTTCATCCTTACTTGTTATTTTTCAGGTTGAATAAATAGATATGGACAATTATATTCATACAGATATGAGGTAGATTGCAAAGGCTACGAATTTGTTCCTCTTTCTTTCGTCTTTGCATGGAAACAAAGGTTGGCGTCGGTGAATGGGTGGTGGCGTTGGTGAGGGTGGGAGAGGTTTGGGTGTTTAGGGTTTGAGTTTTATTTTTTTTGTATTTAATAATAAATAAAATAAATTTTAAATTATTTTTTATATTTAATAATAATAAAATATGTGTCATACTAAAGTATTAATAAGACAATCCAGAATGATCAAAATATGTCAAAAAATAAAGTTCAGTGAGTAATTTGGTCGTTTTAAAAGTTCAGTGACCAAAATAGATTAGGAGTCAAAGTTTAGTGATGATTTGTATAATTTACACTTTAATCAATTAAGCCATTTGTCTGATTTTAACTATCTATTTTTGATAATTTTTTTGAGATATTACTGGCACGTGACTCATTACAGTTCTGTCATTTAACATTTACATATATAATTAAAAAACTATTTTTATTGAGTGCAAAAAAATTAAGGCTTATGAAAAAACTTAATTAGAGGTGAATTGATAAAATTTAAAATATAAAAGTTTAATTGAATATAAAAAATCTATAAACTTAATTAATTTTTATTCAAAAATTTAAAGGCTTATACCCTTAAGCTTTTTTAGCTGAAGGGTTTTTAAACACTGAACTTTTGGGGGGAAATATCATTGATTTTTTTTTTTTTTGCAGGATTCAACGTGTGAATCAATTTTCGGACAGCTAGTGGACTGTGGAATCCACGACCAAAGACAAGACAGGGCAAACTTTCATGGATCTTGTGCTGTAAGCCACGCGGCTCCAATGCTTTCGACGACAGTTAGCAAATCCTCATTCGACACGTATCCAACCCTAATCATGTGGAAATCTGGCTTAATTAAGAGTTCCCACTGATATTTCCCTTTATTTTCTTATATAAATAAAATATTTTACAAAAAGAACAAACTTTTTAGCTCAATTTCCACTTCCATTTGTTCGGTTTAAGGAAAATAAGAGAAATCCTTGTGTTGGGTAGTGTTTGATCTTCACCCATTTATTCCCCTTTGTTTTTAATCCAATTTCATACTTTATAATTCCGATAATCCTCTCTTTTCAACTCCATTTTTCTTCACAGATTAAAAAAATCCAAATTTATCATTCTCTAACAGCAAAATTCGACGGTGATCTAGTGATCCGATCCATCCCATCTGATGATTAGTTTCCAATCAAAGCATCAGTCGCAATTGAATTTCTCAATTTTTCTTCCTTCCCATGCTTTCTTTATAATCTGCTTTAATTGCTTAAGATTTCGCCTCAAAATTTGATTCCCTTTTCCAAACCCCAAGCCCGTTACGTTTCCAATTTTTTTTTTAAAAAAACCAAAATTTTCAATGGCTGATCGGAATAGATCATTCTCGATTGATGATTTACCGTCGCATCTAATTTTGGAGATTTTGACGTCCGGTAAACGGTTAAGTGCCGTTGACCTTGTGTCGCTGGAGCTAACTTTGAGAACATTCGGAGGGAGTCAAGGTGTTTATCCGACGAAATGCAGGTCGCTGGTTGATTTAGCGGCGTTTCATTTATGCAGGACGAATGGGATTTACATCGGGATGAGTTGTAGTAATCAAAGGGACGTTTTTGAACGGTGTGATGGGAATTGGAAGCGGGTATTGAGGTTTTTGCAATCAGTGGAGCAATCGTCGGACATGGTCCAAACCTCTGCAGGCAATGTAACTATTTCTTTTTTATATACAAAGTTTTTATTATTTTAGTTGCTTTTAGATTTATTAAATCTGTGTACTTTGATATTTGTCAGTTAACTTGAGAAATAATTCAGAATTTAGTTTTTAGATTCTGTTTGGATTCTTATGGTTTGCTTTTGTTGGTGTGTTTTGGATATAAAAAGAAATGGCAGTTCTTATGGAATTCAAAGTTGAGTCATAGTTTTTGTGAATAATAAATGGGTAAAACTTTGATACTGTGTAAATTTTACATAAGCTTGTGTATTTACACTATAAAAACTCAAATCTTAAATTCTTAACCCTAACCTTAAAAAGCTAAACCCCACACTCTAAACCCTACATTCTAAACACTAACCTTAAATTTTAAACCCTATAACCTAAACCTTAAACCCTAAATTAAAACCCTAACCCCTAAAACTAAAAAATACTTTAGTTTACACGGCCTGTGTATCAAAGTTTTTTCCATAATAAAATGTCTGGTTTTAGTTCTCTATGGAGTAATTATGATTTAATTGGTTTAAAGCAAATTTTGAAGTAACAAAAGTATAAAAGCCGCGGTTAAACTAATGTTTAAATTACATATAATTTGAAATTATGCTGAACTCTACCCTTCTTTCATACCGGGTTATTCAGTATTTAGTTTGGTTGCGTTTTTGCCTGGTTTTAGCATGGTGGGTTGGTAATTCCTTATCATTTCTTTCTTTTTTCATGTTGATAGCATGTTTAGAGCTATTATGTTTTTGTCTATACCTCTTATAGATAGATCCTATTTTTCCATCAAAAGACTTGTGATTACTCAACACTTATTATCATTTTGGTTTACCAGATGCAGATAACAACCGGAAGGCATCACACATTGCTAATTAGGAACTCATCAGTGTACTCTTGTGGTTCCAGTTTGTGCGGTGTCCTTGGGCATGGTTCTGAAACAACACAATGTGTAGCGTTTACGAGGATTAACTTCCCTTCTCCAGCTAATGTGATCCAGGTGTCAGCTTCTGAGAATCATGCTGCATTCGTTTTGTGAGAAAGGGGCCATGATGGCCAGGGAAGATGAACGCCGGTGAACAATGAACAATAAAATATGAAAAGCTAGAGTTTAACGATACAACAAAAATAGTATTTTCAACAGAGAACAATGTGTTTCTCTGTATTTTCACTTATTCTTCTTGTTCAAATGTGTATAAGGTGAGCCTTTAAATAGGCAATTACAGAGTTTTAATATAACTAAAATTATACTTTTATCTATAATTTAAATAATATTTATCCATAATTTAAATAAGACTTCTAATAAATCTAAACTACTGACTTAGAAATAAACTCTAATTACATACTAAATTAAACTCTAACACTTCTCGTCAACTTACATTCCCCCTCAAGCTCTAACACTTCTTGGATAACTTACACTCCCCCTCAAGCTGGTGAGCAAACGTAGTAGAGTACCAGCTTGGATCTTGGATGTGACGCCCTACTCATAATTCTTCTGCTGTTTCTTAGAGAAAGAATCTCCCCTTTTTTGGGAGCCATTGTGTTAAACAACTAGGACATAATCATGTTGTTCTTTGAACAACCATTGTTGAAAATTTGCAAACGATGTTACTGGTTTCTGCATCATTCTTGAGATGTCTATTGTTATTGGTTTTTGCACCCTCCTTATATGTCTTTCAGCTTTTCTCTGTCAGTGATGATCTTTTTCAGATTTTTGCATCTTTTGAGATGTCTTCCAGCTTTTTCTGTCATTCACGGACTAAGTAGCTGCTTCCATTCAACAATGATCACAGGAATCTACACTCCCTTCAAGCTAGTAGTTGCACAAACTAGAATTCCAGTTTAGATCTTTGATGTAGAATTCCTTAAAAAATATTATATAGTTTTTAAGGCTAAACTATAACCTCTTCTCCTATCTTTTATAATTGATGGCTGAGATAGAACCAGATAGTTTTTAAGGCTAAACTATAACCTTTCCTTATCTTTTACAATGGATGGCTAAGATAGAACCAAATAGTTTTTAAGGCTAAACTATAACCTTTTCATATATATTTTTGATTGGCTAAGATAGAACCATTAAATAGAGAACAAAATAGCAAAATTAAAAGAGTAGAAATTTCACCATAGATGTAAGATTCCAACGAGAGAGAAGCCAAGGAACGAGTGTGGCCTAATGATAGCAGAGAAAAAAAAAAACGACGTGCATCTGAAAAATTAGATCGTCGATCTGTTTCAGATTAGAGATGACATCAGTGGTGACGATATCAAGATCGTTGTTGGCTCATGATACCATGTGAGAAAGGGGCCATGATGGCCAGGGAAGATGAACGCCGGTGAACAATGAACAATAAAATATGAAAAGCTAGAGTTTAACGATACAACAAAAATAGTATTTTCAACAGAGAACAATGTGTTTCTCTGTATTTTCACTTATTCTTCTTGTTCAAATGTGTATAAGGTGAGCCTTTAAATAGGCAATTACAGAGTTTTAATATAACTAAAATTATACTTTTATCTATAATTTAAATAATATTTATCCATAATTTAAATAAGACTTCTAATAAATCTAAACTACTGACTTAGAAATAAACTCTAATTACATACTAAATTAAACTCTAACACTTCTCGTCAACTTACATTCCCCCTCAAGCTCTAACACTTCTTGGATAACTTACACGTTTTGCAGTCTGGAGAGGTTTGCTACTTACCTTATTTCAGTTTTCATGCTTTTTAGGTGGCCAATAGCATACTCAGGGAACATTCTGTAAGCAAGCCTCATATTTTCTGTTCAAGCAGCTGATGCCAATTCTTTGTAATTTGATATGGATGTTGGTGCTTGATGTGGTTATGAATTTTTGGCCCACCCACTTATGAAAAAGTCAAATATTACCCGACTGTGAAGTGTGAATGCTGATAACATCACTATGTTGTGAATACGTACTAAAGTCAGATATACGTGACCACTATATTTCTTATTTCTTAAACAGGGTCAAATTTTTTGTATATTAACTGATGGATGCACCAATTCCTAATATCACGATTCTACTTAATTTGATGATAAGTTTACTAAAATGTGGACCCTAGATAACATTTTCTTGGTATTTTAGATAGAAAGGTTGTAATAGCTGCAACCTCTATATGGTCTTCATATATTAAATTCTGGGCAGAAGCAAGCTGAACCTAGCCTAGAAAGCCGAATGTATAAATTTACGACTTACGAGTCTGATTTGGTTATATTTAGCTCTTTTAGAGTATGTGATTAGTCGAGCAGGCCTTCTGTTGTACTTAGTTTGCTCTGGTGAAAAGCGTGAAATTGGCAGACTTGAGTCAAACTGCAAAGCTTTGTTGAATGAGTTCAGGTGAGTTTTAATCTGGCTTGGGATGATGAACAAAGCTCATGATTTGATTGTTATACAGCACTACAACCTATTTTCTCTTATGAGAAATGCCTCAATTAAGCAGGGTTTAACTGACCCTTGCTTTTCGATGTATATAATGGTCCAACGTTTTGCCTAATTTTATATGTTTTCACCCACTTTGCTTTTCAGTCACAGATTTGTGAAGGCATGTTTATTTTTCCAACATTTAAGTATGTAATTGATTGGCTTACCAAGTGATTTCCATATTCATAGTGGCACCAATAACTTATGCAGGTTTTCACATGTGGAGACAATTCATCCTTTTGTTGTGGCCACAGAGATACAAGCCGCCCAATCTTTAGACCAAGGCTTGTTGAAGCAATGAAAGGAATTCCTTGTAAACAGGTATGGTGTATATCGTCCTCATTATATGGTGTAACGTGTAAGAATAGTTTTTCTTGAGAGTTTTAGCAGCTTGTACTATAGGTTCTGAAATAAGTGGATCTTAAACTTCTTTCGATGTTTATATCAGTATCTTATTTATTGGTTGTATATTTTGTTGCTTTTATCATTGATACTCTGTTATCTTTGTTACCTTCCCCTGCGTCATTTGTGGAGGAGATGGTAAAATTTTCATAACGACTGCCTTCTGTTTTTGCTACCAGCTGTATTCTGTCATCACTATAACTATTGAGTTCCATAAGCTGATGATTGCCATGAACCCTATCAAATATGATGGATAAGTTAGCTAGCATATAGTTCCAAAGAAGTCGGTAATACTGTTTATGTTCGTTGTTGATAAAGGTTTAAGCCATCAAAAACCATGTTGTTTATGATATATTAAGTTTTCATTTGATGTTTAATGTCAGAGTTCAGAGAATTTTTGCAATAAAGTAAAAATTTAGTGTAATCTGATGAGTTGATTTTGAAGTTAGACCATTATTATTGTCATGGCAAGAATTTAGTAAGAAGTTGATGCATCTTCTTTTACCATGGTTTCAGGTAGCTGCTGGACTGAGTTTTACTGTGTTTCTTACCAGACAAGGGCATGTTTTTACATGTGGAACTAACACATGGGCAGTTGGGTCATGGTGACACTCAAGACAGACCAACCCCCTAAATGGTTGAACTGCTTGAGAGAGTTGGCTCTGTGGTTCAGATTGCTGCTGGCCCGAGCTATGTTTTAGCTGTAACTGACAATGGAGTGGTCTACTCTTTTGGTTCTGGTTCTAACTTTTGCCTTGGCCATGGGGAACAGCAAAATGAATTCCACCCACGTGCAATCCAGACATTTAACAGAAAAGGTATTCATGTTCTTCGTGTCTCTGCTGGTGATGAGCATGTTGTGGCAGTTGATTCAAGTGGATATGCGAGTCTCTGCATTTGAGTTGAACTTTGTAGTTATTTATTATGCTTTTTTTTATGGTTTTACAATTTTCTATGCTTGTTGTAGGTGTATACCTGGGGAAAAGGTTACTGTGGTGAATTAGGCCATGGAGATGAGATCGATAAGACTCTTCCAGCACACTTGGTCAGCCTTAAGAGTCATTTTGCTGTGCAGGTTAGCCTTATCCGTCTTTATAACATTTCTTATGGAGTAATATGTTTGAGTGAATCAGAATATACCATGTAACTCTTCTTGTGCAGAAGACCTATATCAAACTCAAAAACACCGTTCTCTTAATGAATTCAAGAATTGGACTTCTATTCTATCTATGTGCTGATAATATTTAGTTGTGAGTACATAGCAAAGCTTGCTGACATTCATATAAACATATTGAAGCTAAAACGGATGCTTGTAGTCTCTAGCCTTCATATGCGTGCATCTCTATTCATGACTATATTTGTCAGTAGAAGAATTCATTTGATTTACCAACAGCCATGGTGTCATTTGGTAGTGTCGGACTCTTAATTTCAGGGACCACATTCAACTCCTATAACTTAAGTTAGCAGGGAGAAGAGAAAAAGAAGAATCCTATTGATTTTGTTTAATCAAAATACATTCTTTGCTTGTATGATTGAATGATGGTGGTTACAGTTTGATATAGGTTTGTGCAAGAAAGAGGAAAACATTTGTTCTGGTTGATGGTGGTGCAGTCTATGGCTTTGGGTGGATGGGATTTGGCAGCCTGGGTTTTCCGGATAGGGGTATATCCGACAAAATTATGAGACCCAGAATCCTTGATTGCTTGAGAGGTCACCGTGTTTCACAGGTTAGCACAGGTCTGTACCACACTGTGGTGGTGACTCACCGGGGAAGGATGTTTGGATTTGGGGACAATGAGCGAGCACAACTTGGTCATGACACATTGAGAGGTTGTCTTGAACCTACTGAGATTTTTATTCATGAAATGGAAGACGAAGCAACTGTTCTTTCCGAAAGCAGATGAAATGCAATGAATTAATCTACTTTTATAGAGGTTAGTGACTATGTTGTGTTCCCATTTGAGAGGTGAAACACCGTTTTCCCCTTTCATAAAAATTATTGTATAATTATA
Organism: Hibiscus mutabilis; assembly: GCA_019671005.1. NCBI lineage: Eukaryota > Viridiplantae > Streptophyta > Magnoliopsida > Malvales > Malvaceae > Hibiscus > Hibiscus mutabilis. The sequence continues at coordinate 10,482,706 of CM033741.1, forward strand.
TGAATTTTAACTGCGCATTCTGGATACTGACTATTCTATTTTATAAAGTTGAATATGTAGGTTGTGATAGTTGTTTTCCCTGCTTCTATTCTTCTTGTTAAGTTTACTTATTCGAGTTCACAAGATTGCTTTGATATTTAGTACCCTTTTCTTATTTTGCATTTTACAAATCATCATAACCTCCGTTATGAATTCAAGATTTACGGTCCATGCAATTGTGAATTTTCCATGCATAATTGAATTGCATCGCATGTAGCTTTTTCTCTCTCACTATAGCTAGGGAGGTTATGTCACCTGCATTATTATAGCTATTTTCCCACTAGAATAAACTATTCACTGAACAAATTTATGAATAAGTGATAGCTTAGATTATGCGACACTTACAGGCCTTACCTCTGCATGATTTTGAAATTTTAGTCACAGTTTACTAGTTAGTCAGATCCCCATGTCTAACAGGTAAATTGATAGTATTATTTGGCATACAACTTGTCTGCTGCTATATTTGAAGTTCAATCAGATGAAAACTTGAAACTTACAATCTTAATTTCACCAGAATCCATAGTCTGCACTCTGCAAAAGCTTTTAATGGATAAGTTCGATGGGTGAAATTTTCATATGAAATCAAAAAATGTTCTTTTCATTGTTTAAAGAACTAAACTTTCATACTTATTCACCAGAGTTCTGTTTTTTCATGAAACAAAACAACCAAACCCAGGTGGTTCGATTCGTTTATAATGTCTTTTTCTCCAATTATCCCTCTTCTGTGTTATTTGGACTCTTCACTTTTCTTGAGGTATTCATGTCCACAGCATATACACAGCACACGTAGATATGATATGATAATATGATTCTCCAAATAGATAAAAAAAAAAAAACAAGAAAGGTATACCCGAGTCTAGGAAACAAATTTCCAGGAAAGTTATGGAAGGAAACAGAGGTAGTTGACCGGGTCTAGAATACAACTACAGATCTGGTGACCACAGAATTAGCTTTGCATGAAACGAAACCTGGGGGACAAGGGTTGGTTTGGTATTTAGGTAGATCTATCAGTTAGCCATCCATTTCATATTAATAATATTTTCTGCAAACAAAAAAAAACCACCGCTGGATTGATAAAGACTAGACCTTGCCAGACGTGGCACTACCATTTTCCAGTCCTTATGTAACCGAGTCTTTGGCCTGCTTAGGATTATGCTGAGAAGACAAATATAATGAGATTATTGGTGGGAACTATATATAGGGTGCCCTTTCTATCAGAATTTGGACAATTAGGTGTTAATTTGGCATATTTTTCCCTTTTAAAACAGGATTTAGGGACAGATTGTAAAGAAAGAAAGATATTGACAATCTGGTCTATCTATTAGTTGGAAGATGATTGTCATCATCTTCTACTTCTTGCAGAATCTGACAATAAGTTAACATCAAATGCAACTTGTTTCCCTAGGTTAAACAAATCTCAAATTTTGATCCTTGTTTGTTATTAAAGCCTCTCTTGCATAGCCATTTGCACAACTTGAAAGTGAGATAAAATTTGATCCTTAAGTCAAACTTCTTGTAGATTGATGAACCCTGGAGAGCTGTGACACGTGCCATGTTAACACAACTCATATCCCTTTGCTTATTTCATTATAGAGTCAACCTTGAAATCTCCATCTTTGAAAATGTATGTAATTAGTTGTTAATTTGTTTGAATAACATAATATTGGGTTCTTTTAGTTATCCGGTTCAAGAACGTGTCGGAGATGAGTATGTTTCTAACACGGATATCTTAATTTTTTTCATATATTTGAAGGATTATACTCGTATATGCGTCAAAGAGTATTTCTCAACCAGTCAAAGTTTCTTGTAATGTAGGAATTATAATTTGTTGAGCTTCTTTTGCCACGTGTACATTGTACTTCCAGACCATATCTCAGGTTCCCAACCAAAGATTCTACCTATATGGTGTAGTAACCCGTTCTCAAACCCAAGCTCAGAATTAAAACCCATACCCAATACCCTAAAATCCGGATCCAAACCCATTAAACCTATGACCCGACCCAAATACTAACCTAAAAAACCCTAATAATCTTATATTAACCCTAACCTTAATCCAACATCAACAAGCCGCCGCCGCCCTTGTCGCTGTCGTCACCGTCGTTCGCCTTTCGGCCGCCGTCTTCACCACCGGCAGTCAAAAGCAAAAACCTCAAACAACCCTAAATTAAATCTCAAAATCCCTAAACTAATCCACCCTAAAATAAAAAAAATAACCCTAACCCTAAAACCTAATCTGTAGCCACCCTAACCCAACATTACACATGCCCTCGGCAAATAATCTCATGAAATCCGGCCATCCCATATCAATTAGATCTGCAGCAGGCAAAGGAGATTATTATTTTTTGTTGTAAAATTCGGTTATATAAGAACCGAAACCAGAAACAAAAAAGGGAGACTTTTGGATTGAAAAAAATTGTAAATCGGGGGGGATTTTTGATAAAAAAAATTCTGAAATTCAAAAATTGTAAGGAGTTTTTTTTAAGAATCAATAAACAACTTTCAAAGGTAAAGCTTGTATTTTTAATTTTATTTTCGGTTCAAATTAAGAAAACTAAACAAGAGAGAAAGTTCAAAGGTTACCTGTCTTCGGGCCGTTGTGCTTCGCCGCAAGGCCACTCGGCCGATAAACGGCGCGATGAAAGCAAGGAGGCAGCTGCCGCTCGGGTTGAAAGAAAGTGGGGGTTGAGGGAGAAAATATTTTAGGGTTTTTTTGGTTTGATTCGAAATAAACAAAAAAAAGGGAAAATCCTTATGTTTTAACCGGTTGCTCAAAATGGCGTCGTATAGGGGCCCAACTCGCGCAGTGACCCGAATACCTAGGGAGGATTCGCTTTCTTTTAAAATGGGTTAATTACTTAGTTGGTCCCTCTCCTTCTTTTCCGCTTTCTTTCTAGAGGCCAATTTCACTTTTGGTCCCAGTAGTTTTAATTTCAGTTTATTTTCGTATTTATTTTATTTTTGCCCCTTTATTTTTTGCTTTTTCAATATGGTATTTTTCCAGATTTTAGCTATTTTAAAGTTATTTAATTTTGTCCTCTTTAATTTACTTTTTTTTTTATTTTCAGCACTTTCATTCCATGTATTATGCATTTTGGTCATTTTCTTTATATTAGGATTATTAACTACAGTATATGTATATATACGTATATTATGTGTATTTATCGTGATATATAAGTATTAGATATTATTGTATATTATAACTATATGTTATTTAATATATTTGTTTATAAAATATTTTGTATATATGAATATTATATATATTAATGTGTGTTCATTATATATTATGCTATGTATATATTATTACATGTATTTATCTTATTTAATTAAATGTATGTTTGATAAGTAATACATACTTGATATTATTATATATTTTATAATATGTATATTTATCACTTATTATTGTTTTATATTATAGTTTATATATATATATATATATGATATATAAGATATGATTTATATTAGATTATGTGTATTATTATGTCATATTTTTAATAAAAGAATATTGTAGCATTATACATGTATTATTTGTACTTTACCATATATTATTATATTATATTAATTAATATTATGAGCATTTTTTATCATTTATGTATATATATGTATATGTTATAGGCTTAAATATATGCACATACATTATAATATATAGCTTTATATGTTATTACTTTTATACATGTATTTAATATGTATATTTTATATTCGTGCCTATATTGATTAGTAACTTTATGATTTGTGTTTTGTTCGTACATTTTAATTTATTCGCATCATATCTGTTTTTTTTAACATCATCAAAAAATATTTTTAAAGAAATTAATTTTAAATTTTAAATTAATGTTTTTGTTAAAAAAAAACTTGAGAAATCACATCTCGGGCGTATAGGGATGTGATTTCCTGGAATTTTTTAAGAAAACGAGAAATCATGTCCTGGGCGCATAGGGATGCGGTTCTCTCAATATTTTCAGCATTTAAGTATCATGCTTTAAGTTTTAATTGAATTCGTAATTTCCAATACCAAGACATTAAATAATCGGCTAGGTACCAATTTTGGAAGGTGTGGGGGTGCTAATCCTTCCCCATCTGTAACCGACTCTCGAAACCGAATTTTTAATCTTTGGTTTTATTTTGGTGTCCGGACCCTTTTAAAATGATCAATGGCGACTCTATATTTTTAATTTTAAAATCGGGCGGGCATTTTCTAAGCAAAATTAAATAACAAGAAAAGAAACTTTAAAACTAAAAAGGTGCGGCAGACGGATTTAGGTGATTACAGCTGGCGACTTCGCTGGGGACTTTTAAAATAAAAAGAGAGTCAAGCCACGAGTAGATTATCTTTTAGTCTTGGTCGTTGGAAATTGATGAATTCGATTTTAATTTAAAATATGATTCTGTCTTTAGTTAATAGGACATGCATTTTATTTTTTGTAAATATAATTGCTTTACTTTTACTGCTTGGTATAAGCGAATATAGACATAGGGTGTCAAAAGGTTTGAGAGTTTCTCCTCACACACCATGCACTTGTATTGCATTTCATGAGATTTCTACCCGAGCTCTGTCATTTTTATGTGGAAGTGTGATACTACCTTCATGTGGGTTACCACCGTATAGGTTATTGAATCGCTTTCGTGTTATATTTCTTATGCTTTCGTTTGGGTTACCTCTGTATATGCATAAGGGATGTGTCCCCCTAAATTGAACTTGGTCCGTTTGAAACCTATAATGGGTGAGGATCAGGGGCCTTGCTACCTTTAGTAAGGGACAACGAGGACAATTCGGGTACCCTTCCCTAGAATCGAACCTCATGTAATGGACTACAGGAGCCTTGCTCTAGAAATGGAACCCGTTAAAAGTTCAAAGGAGAAACACTTCTAACCTTTTATCTACTCTATAGATTTATTTCAGGAATAATATGCCGGGTAAAAATCATGCCGGGTAGGATCTTTGTTTTTGTGACTACTAATGTACCGGGTAGATACTATGTCGGGTAAGATCTTTTTTTTCGTAAATAATAGTATACCAGATAGATACCATGTCGGGTAGGATTTGTCTTTTTATAAATAAAAGCATGCTGGGTAGATATCATGCTGGGTAGAAATCTGTTTATATTTTACTATGCCGGGTAGATATCATGTTGGGTAGGATCTTTCTTTTTGTAAATACAATATTCGGGTAAAAAAGTATGAGGGTAATATTACTTTTTCAAGTAAAGCATGTCTACCAGTAGGTTTTATACTGTTTGTTTTATGAAAATTACTATTTTTATAAGTACTAACCCATTTATTTTGTTTTGCATTGCATTTACACCTCATATTTGCATGCATCTTCGCATCTGCATTTCATCATAATGCATTATCATCTTCTGGCCAAGGGGTCTGATTCCGTAAATTTCGATCGCAACTATTCTGGGGTATTCGAGTCAGCAACATTTGCATCAATTTTTTACTTGAAGTAAAACTAAAGTAATGGAGAGTCGTCTAGCTGGAATAGAGCAAGCATGCAAAGACATGAAGAAAGACATAAATGAGAAACTCGATAAGGCATAACAAGCAACTCGCGATCATATCGCGCAATCACATGTGGATCTACTAACTCAGATAGCTGCTATGCTGGCTGGCGAAGATCCTAAGAGAAGAAAGGGATTTGTTATAGACCCAAGTGCAATAGAAAAGGCAGAAAATACATAAGACAAGGCACATATGCAAGTGTCAACTTCAGTTGAAAAGCAACAAGGTCCTCAAGATGAGTCTTCATCACATGGGGAACTAATGCCCAAAACAATCCTATTGAGCATGTCATCCCTGATCCGAGCATCACCAAGATAGGCCAAACAGGGATCGATGTGGTCAAGCAAATTAAAGATTTGTACAAATAGGTTGAAGAGAAATCCAAAGCTGCAGAAGGGGCAAGTGCATTTTGTGAGGTAGATGCAAGAAAATTAAGTCTAGTCTTTAATGTGGTGATGCCTCCAAAGTTCAAAATGCCAAAATTTGAGAAATTCAACAGAACAAGCTCTTCGTTCGCTCACCTTACCATGTTTTGCCAAAGGATGACATGGCATGTTGATAATGAGAAACTCTTAATCTATTGCTTCCAAGAAAGCTTAAAAGGGTATGCTACCAGGTAGTATAACCAACTAAGCCAAGACCGGATACAATCATGGAAAGATCTGGCCAAAGCCTTCACAGACCAGTATAAACATGTAACTGACATCGATCTAGATCATCTAATACTACAGAGCATGAAAAAGAGGCCCGATAAGAGCTTCCGGTAATATGTACAAAGGTGGAGAGATGTTGCTGCGCAAGTACAACCACCATTGCTCGAGAAAGAAATAACACATACATTTGTGAGAACTCTGAAAGATCCATTTCTGAAATATATGTTGGGCAATGCAACCAAGAGTTTGGAAGACCTCGTGATATTTGGCGAGCTCATTGAAGCGTCTATCAGAGAAGGGAAGACTACCGACCTTGGCCAAGAAAGAGATAAAACATAAATTCATACAGTAGGATCTTATTCGACTAGCCGGCCCTAGTCCTCACACCAGCCAAACTGCTCATCCTCACATGGACCAAAAGCCTATCAGAAAGTCATCTATCCAATCTCGATGACATATATAGAGCTACTCATAGTGCTTGTCAAAAAGAGTTTGATAGCCCCGGTCCAGTCTAAACCAAAAAAACCTCCTTACCAGAAGGATACGACGTCGACACTGTCTGCGACTATCAGATAGGAAGCTCGGGCCATACCATAGAGAATTGTGGGGCATTGAGGAACAAGGTGCAGAGCCTGATCGAGAGCGGTACTCTAAAGTTCAACAACGGGGTCCCTCAGACGAGCTAATTACGAATTGAAGAAGAATGAATGACCTTCAGAGGCTTAATTCTTTTTGTTTGGGGCATCTTTGTAGCCTAAATATTTTTAAGTAATGCATGAAATCGACCTTTTACCTAGGCCCGAAGGTAAAAAGAGAGAATCTTTTGTAAGAGCATGTGATTATTCAATGCATTCTCTCATGTTTTATTAAAAAAAAAGAAAAACAAAAATTTCAAAATTTAATTCATTCATACCTTTCCAAAACTTTTGTCCATATTTTCAAAGAACGTCATCGATTTTAACCCGACAATTGATTCCAAACATTCTGGAGGCACCTAATCCTTCCACTTCATGAAAAGAAAATTTCTCATTTTGAAAATATTTTTGAAGCAAAAAAAGGTTTCTTGCATTAGAGATATAAGGTACAAAGACCTAAGGCTCGTGGCTATTCAAAACAAGAAAGAAATCCTTCAAAGGTATTCAGTCAAAATGATATCTGAAAGATAAATGGGGCAATATTCGATCTGACAAAGTCGTTTTTCCGTCGAAAAAATGAAAAGAGATGAGCCTGCAAAAGGCCATTCAGCTCAGAAATTTGAATTAAAAGAATGAAAAATAAGAACAAAGAAGATATGGAGGGCAAGCTTTTGCTCGAGAAAATCAGAAATATCGAACTAAACCAAAGGAAGAAGACCCCTACGAATATTTTATGCATCTCCATGCATCATGACCTACATAACATTGCATCACCAAAATGTATCCATACATCATGAAAGCATAGTTGGAGGCATATGCATCATTGAATCTTTTAAATATGACCGTACATCATGACATACATAACATTGTATCCTGCATCATCACAAAAGCATGCACATGTATCCCATTTGCATAATACATGAAATAATTTTCAAAAGCAAACTCTATCCTTCCATAAGGATATTTTTCAAATTCAGTCTTTCCATAAGGATATTTTTCAAAACTTAATCCTTCCATAATGATACTTTCAAAACTCCATACTTCCATAAGAAAACTTTTCAAATTTCAATCTTTTCATAAGGATATTTTTTTTCAAACTTCTAGATAACTTTAAAACTGAGTTCCATAACTCAATCCTTCAAATAATATTTTCCTAACTTCAGGATAATTTCCAAAACTGAGTTCCATAACTCAATCTCTTCATAAGGATGTTTTTCCTAACTTCAGGATAATTTTCAAAATTGAGTTCCATAACTCAATCCTTCCACATGAATATTTTCCATAACTCAATCCTTCCAAAAGGATATTTCCAAACTTCAGGATAATTTCCAAAACTGAGTTCCATAACTCAATCTTTTCATAAGGATATTTTTCCTAACTTCAAGATAATTTCCAAAGTTGAGTTCCATAACTCAATCTTTCCAAAAAGATATTTTCAAAAACTGAGTTTCATAACTCAGTCCTTTCATAAGGACATCTTTTTCAAACTTTATCCTTTCATAAGGAAATCTTTTTCAAACTTTATCCTTTCATAAGGACATCCTTTTTTCGACAAAATAAATGTCATATTTCCATCATTACTTAAGGAGAGAGAGAGAGCTAAAAATAAAAAATAAAAAAGAACAAGAAATTCAAAATAAAAAATGAAAAAAGAGAAATAAAAAGAGAAAAATCAAAAAAGGAAAAGAAAAGAAAATCAAGGTGAAAACCTGAAAGGGCGCCTTGAAAATACCTTTTTGGTGATGTCCAAGGTACGAAGCAAAAAAGAAGCCCTAGGCATTCAGAAATAAAGAAAGTGAAATTCCAACATCCTTGACAGAAAGAAGTGGGGCAAAAGTGGCATGGCATCCATGACATGAAGGAGTAGATCACTGTCGGCGAGTTCCAGCATCCTTGATAGAAAGGAAAAAGTGGGGCAAGAGTGATATGGCATCCTTGACACGAAGGAGCATATCACTTCTGAAAAGTTCCAGCGTCCTTAATACGACAAATAGAAAAAAAATTTAAAAATAAAAAAATATTCAAAAACAAGGTGAAAACCCGAACGGGCACATTGAAAAAAAAACCTTTTGAAAATGTCCGAGGCACAAATCCAAACTGAGGCCTTGGAAACAAAGAAAATGAAGAAGATCACTTCTATCAAGTTTCAGCATCCTTGACACGAATGAGTGGAACCCAAGAGAAAGAAGAAAATTGTTTGGCATTCTCAAGAGGAAGAAACAGATAATCTTCGACAGATTCCAGCCTCATTGATACGAAGAAGTAAAAAAATCAAATCAATACAAACTTCAGATCTTGCCTCTTCGTCAGTATCGTAGCTTGATCAACTTTATAAACTCCGGACCTTGTATTCTCGGCAGTATGGTAGCTTGGTCAAATCAAACTTCAGATATTTCCTCTTCGTCGGTGTTGTAGCAGGATCAACCTTACAAACTTCAGAACTTGTCTCCTCGGCGGTATGGTAACCTGGTCAAATTAAACTTCAAATCTTGCCTCTTCGTCAGTGTTGTAGCTAGATCAACCTTATGAACTTCAGAGCTTGTCTCTTCGGCGGTATGGTAGCCTGGTCAAATTAAACTTCAAATCCTGCATCTTCGTCAGTGTTGTAGCTGGATCAACCTTACAAACTTCAGACCTTGTCTCCTCGGCTGTATGGTAGCTTTGTCAAAATTTACTAGCTTTCAAGTTTACATTTTTGTCAATTTTGTAGCTGAAAAAAATCCTGAAAAAATAAAAAAAAATCAAAAAAAAGAGAGAGAAAAAGATAAAATAAAGAAAAAAAGAAGAAAAATGAAAATCAAGGTGAAAACTCAAATAAGCGCCTTGAAATGATCTTTTTCAAACATCTCCAAGGCACAAACCCAAAAGGAAGCCTTAAACATTCAAAATGAAGGAAATGAAGATACGTTAGTCTCATCTCCCTAGAGTGGCAGCGGAATGAGTACTAACACAAGTTTGTCTCCCTGATATTGTAGTGGAACAGATTGAACTACAACATCAGATCCTACCTCCTTGAACTTCCAATGGAGCGGGTCACTCATCCAATAGAAGGTGAAACTTCAACAACTGACCCTATCTCCTTGAACTTCCAATAGAGTAGGTCACACATCCAATAGAAGATAAACTACAACATCAGATCCTATCTCCTTGAACATCCAATGGAGCAGGTCACCTAACCCTATCTCCTTGAATTTCCAATAGAGCGGGTCACACATCCAATAGAAGATAAACCACAACATCAGATCCTATCTCCTTGAACTTCCAATAAAGTGAGTCACCCATTTAACAGAAGATGAAGCTACATTAGTGCATCTCCCTGAAATTGCAGTGGATGGACAAAAGTACAACAATTGACCCTATCTCATTGAACTTCCAATAGAGCATGTCACCCATGCAGCATAATATGAAGCTACACTAAGAAGAGTAGTAGCGAGCCGAACTCATTTTGTTTCCCCAACCCCCATTTTAAAGATTTTACTTCCCCAAGAGTGACATCGGGGATCAATCAAGAAAGAAAACTTACGTCGAGAAGAAAGAAGATCTACCGAAGAAAGAAGACATACGTCAAGAGGGAAAAGCTCAGTCGGACCGGATAAAACGGGTCATTTTTAGTCTTTGCTCTATTGTTGTTACACAAAAATGAGCAAAGATGGGCAGCTGTAATAACGGTTCTCAAACCCAAATCCAGAATTAAAACCCATACCCTAAAACCCGGATCCAAACCCATTAAACCTATGACCCGACCCAAATACTAACCTAAAAAACCCTAATAACCTTATCCTAAACCTAACCCTAATCCAACATCAGCAAGCCGCCGCTGCCCTTGCCGCAACCACCACTGTCGTTCGCCTTTTGGTCGTCGTCTTCACCACCGACATTCAAAAGCCAAAACCTCAAACAACCCTATATTAAATCCCTAAATTAATTAACCCTAAAACTAAACTAAAATAACCCTAACCCTAAAACCTAATATGCAGCCACCCTACCTCTAACCCAACATTACTCATGCCCTATCAACCACTAACTCGGCAGATAATCCCATGAAATTCGGGCATCCCATATCAATCAGATCTGAAGCATGCAAAGGAGATTATTATTTTTTGTTGTAAAATTCGGTTATATAAGAACCGAAACCAGAAACAAAAAATGGACTTTAAGATCAAAAAAATTGTAAATCATGGGATTTTCGATAAAAAAAGATTTCGAAATCCAAAAATTGTAAGGAGTTCTTTTTTAGAATCAATAAACAACTTTCAAAGGTAAAGTTTTTTTATTTTTATTTTTGGTTCGAATTAAAAAAAACTAAACAAGAGAGAAAGTTCGAAGCTTACCTGTCGTCGGGCCGTTGTGCTTCGCCGCAAGGCCACTCGGCCGATGAACGACGTGATGACAGCAAGGAGGCGGCTGCCGCTCGGGTTGAGAGAAAGTGGGGATTGAGGGAGAAAACATTTTAGGGTTTTTTTTTGGTTTGATTCGAAATAAACAAAAAAGGGGGGAAACCCTTATGTTTTAACCGGTTGCTCAAAACGGCGGCGTATAGTGTCCCAACCCGCGCGGTGATCCGAATACTCGGGGAGGATCCGCGTTCTTTTAAAATAGGTTAATTACTTAGTTGGTCCCCCTTCTTTCCCGCTTTAATTTCTGTCCATGGGCCAATTGCACTTTTGGTCCCCAGTAGTTTTAATTTCAATTTATTTTCGTATTTATTTTATTTTTGCCCCTTTATTTTTTTGCTTTTTCAATCTTGTCCTTTTCCAGATTTTAGCTATTTTACAACTATTTAATTTCCCCCCTTTAATTTACTGCTTTTTATTTTCAGCACTTTCATTTCATGTATTATGCACTTTGGTCATTTTCTTTATATTAGAATTATTAACTATAGTATATGTATATATACGTATATTATGTGTATTTATCATTATATATAAATATGAGATATTATTGTATATTATAACTATATGTTATTTAGTGTATTTGTTTATAAATTATTTTTTATATATGAATGTTATATATATATTAATGTATGTTCATTATATATTATGCTCTGTATATATTATTACATGTATTTATCTTATTTTATTAAATGTATGTTTGATAAGTAATAAATACTTGATATTATTATATATTTTATAATATGTATATTTATCACTTATTATTGTTTTATGTTATAGTTTATATATATATTTGATATATAAGATGATTTATATTAGATTATGTGTATTATTATATGTCATATTTTTAATAAAAAATATTTTAGCATTATACATGTATTATTTGTACATTACCATATATTATTATATTATATTAATTAATATTAGGAGCATTTTTTTATCATTTATGTAAATATATATGTATATGTTATAGTCTTAAATATATGCACATACGTTATAATATATAGCTTTACATGTTATTATTTATATATATGTAGTTAATATGTATATTTTATATTCGTGCCTATATTGATTAGTAACTTTATGATTTGTGTTTTGTTCATACATTTTAATTTATTCGCATTATATCTGTTTTTTACATCATCAAAAATATTTTTAAAGAAATTAATTTTAAATTTTAAATTAATGTTTTTGTTAAAAAAACCTCGAGAAATCATATCTCGAGCGTATAAGGATGTGATTTCCTCGAATTTTTCAAGAAAACGAGAAATCGTGTCCTGGGCGCATAGGAATGCGGTTCTCTCAATATTTTCGGCATTTAAGTATCATGCTTTAAGTTTTAATCGAATTTGTAATTTCCAATACCGAGACATTAAATAATTGCTAGGTACCAATTTTGGGCGGTGTGGGATGCTAACTCTTCCCCATCCGTAACCGACTCCCAGACCAGAATTTTTAGTCTCTGATTTTATTTTGGTGTCCGGTCTACCATTTTAAAATGATCGGCGGCGACTCCATATTTTTTGTTTTAAAACAGGGAGGGTTTCTAAACAAAATTAAATAACAAGAAAAAAAACTTTAAAACTAAAAAGGAGCGTCGGGCGGATTTGAGTGATTACATATGGTATTATTTTTGAAAGTATAAAGCATCTAAAACCTGAAAAGAGCAGCAGTTATGTTCTTCTTCACCTACATCCTTAGGACCACCGGAAAACATGGAACTGTCTCGGGCCTGGAAATGTCATGGATCAGCTGCCTGTGCAAAGTCTTCTGCCTGGTCGGTTGCACTCGTTTTCCGTCGCTGTTGTGGGCACGGACCAGGACTCAGAACTGCACCTAAACCAGTCCCAGGGAAGTATTTGTCTATAACAGTAAGACCGCATATCCCCATCGTAACAACAATGGAGATGTTTGATAATTCAACATATTTAGCCTGATTTGTCTGATTGCTACTGGTGATCACTTGCAGTTCCATAAATGTTTCATTTACACATGGGAAAAAGTTTTATGTTTATATATAATACATACCCTTAAGAAATCAAATTTATAACAAGTCTTGGTTGGTACCAAAATATTTTTCTAGTTTGAAAAAGGCTTAAATGAAAAATAAGTGCCCAAAGTATACATTTTTTAAACTTTAGGTGCTTAAAGTATTTTTTGTTTAAAATAGGTGCCTAAAGTATACACCGTTGCAATTTTAGGTGCTGGCCGTTAAGGGTGTTTAAAAAAATTGTTAATCAATCAATGCTTGATACGTGATAATAATTTGATTTTTTTAATTTTTTGAAGAAAAAACCCCAAAATTTTTAATTTTTCAGAAAACCCTAAAAATGTTTAACATTTATAAAACACCCTTTTGGTCGCCGGACTTAGGCGGTCATTTCTCCCAACACAACGTCATTGAAAACACCGAACATCGTACTAGCTGAACGTCGAACGCGAAATCGAATAAAGATCAAAGCAATCATGTGTCATGTTTTGATTAATTAACGTTTTTATTACGGCAGACATCTAAAATTTTAACGGTATAAATTTTAGGCACCTATTTTTAACAAAAAAATACTTTAAACACCTAAAGTTCAAAAGATGTATACTTTAGACACTTATTTTTCATTTAAGCATTTGAAATACTCGTTGAAACAAATCAATCTGTGCTCACTTCTGGTTGGTACCTAGAATATTATTCTATTGTAAGTTCACTAAACAATGGAATAAACACTTTCAAGGCGAAATACTCTGATATAAAAGTGTTTATATTTTAAATTATAAAAACAATAAAGGTTAATACTACAGAGTTTTTTAGTTATTATAAATCAAATTAGGTGTGAGATGTGAAGTGTAATAATTAAAGGCAGTGGGGAAGCTTTAATGGTTAAAAAGATTAATTGTGGTCCTACTACTCTCCTACTAACATAATGTAGTATTTCTTTTGCAACAAATGTAAAGATTAAGCATGCCTTTTTCTTTCTTCCCACTTCCCCACCATTGACACGTTTTGAAACATAATCTGAATCCATTGCATTGCATTTGCCGTGCCCATAATCTGCAAGCACAAGCTGCTTCATAAAGTAAGGCCAAGTTATATCTTACACACTTTCTTTTCTTCATGTATCTGCAGGCAACTTCATGATCTGTCATCATGGAAAATTGCATCAACTCTTCCACTCAAGTCATGTGGTTCATTCCTTTTAAGGTTACATCCTCGTTATCGTAAATATCGATATTCGAACTTTTAAATTTGATATATGACACATAACTATTCATATATGTTGAAGATCACTTTCACATTTGAGGAGTGAGAGTGATTGCAGATATTGAAATTCGAACTTCAAATTCTTCGAATTTATCCGTCGTACTCACATGGTTGCATGAATAAATTGATCACACACAATATGTGTCTGATTTTCAATCCCCACAACTACCTTTCAAGCACATGAGAAGAATCTTTAACCAGATCATGAGATAAAAGGTAAAATCCTTTTGCATCTTCATCTTACTATTTGTTGTTTGATTATCTTGAAAAAGTAAGAGAAAAGATAAAAATAAAGCTTAGAAATAATAAACAAGGACTTACAAAAGACACACAATCAGATCAGATATGCTTATACCAAACTCCTCATCTCACATGACAATAACAAAAAAAACAATGATCCAATATTCACACACATTTCTTTATTCTTCCTCCCTCTACCTGCCTCAGCTGAGCTCTGTTAGCATCAACAAAAGCCAAAGCTTTCTCATCTCAGGCCATGGTTTCAAAATTTTCCCGGAAAACTTTTAACATGTCAGAAAATGTGACAATCCCAACCAAGCTACAATCATCCTCTATGACCCAGACGTAGTTCACCCTGTGAGCAATGGCTTGGATCATCACTGCAACAAGTGAGCTCTTGGGATGGCAAACGATTGCCTCGGATCTTCTCACCATCCTGGCCGAATAACTCATCGACCTGCTCAGCCTCCCCGGCCTCGGCAAAGGGGAAACCGGAGCCGCCATCGAACATTCCTCGTCGGACGAAGAAGATGCGGATGAGAACACACCACTGGACATTGAGACAGTGAAATGTTGAAGCATCCCTATCAGGTTTTCCTCCTTCAGCATTGCTGAAACAGCCTTGATAAGCTCCTCTGGGGGACCTCCACAGTCGATGTAAGCCATATGGTCCCCGGAAGACAAGGTCTTGACCGCTGCCGCTACTGTCTCATCACAGCAGGCCAAGGTGAAGGGTGAAATCTCGCCGATCAAGGCTCCCTCGCTGTCGACAACAGCCACCGAAGTTTGCTCCACCAGGGCTTTTGAGATGGCTCCAATGGCAGCAGAGGCAGGCGAGTGGTACTCGACGGTGAGCACTTCGGAGCTTATGATGTTAAGCGTGTCGATGGATAAGGCCGGGATCGGTGAAAAGAGACCGATTGAGCTTAGCAGGAATCTGATAACATCTTCCTGCGTTAACCAGCAGAATTCACGGCCTTTGTGCTTTAATCTCTTGCTGCTCAGCTTTGTTTTGATTGGTACCACAAGGTTTTGAGCTCCATCCAGCATAAGATCAATCGCTTCCAACAAGCTGAAAAAAGAAATCGAAAACACAACATTTATGATGAATCACTTGAAATTCAAGCATAAGCATGAATTTGGAGTCCGACATGCGACGTCAAACTCAAACTTCTATCCTGATGTCTGAAAAACCCCCAGAAATTATGTGTACCTGCAGGACGGTTCCACATGCAAAACAAGGCCAGGAATCTTAGGAAAAAGTGCAGAAACAGGCTGGTTCAAAGCAACTGAAGGTGAGACCAGATTTTCATCTCTGCAAAGAAAACAGATCACATCAACGATGCAGATTTTGCCTACACACCGACAATCATCATCATCATCGAAACCAGCCGCCGTTTCGAAGCATGGACTGGTTTTGGGGTTATGGTCACAGCTCCAGACACTAACGAAGTTATCATCAGAGGTTTTCAAGACCTCGAGTGCTTCGGCAATGGTGGATGTTAGAGAAAGTGACCTCAGTGCTGGCTTCCCAAGACACAGGTCAGACAACTCATGTGACAATAATCTCACTGCCATGCAAAAGCTATGGAGAATTGAGTGAATTAAAAGGGCTTCTTCTTCTTCTTTTGCTGATGATTTTCTTAAAAAGATGGATGCTGGACCTGGAGATTTTGGGGGGGCTATATATAAGAGAGGTGATGGAGTTGCTTGGAAAATGAAGGGGGGAAAATAAATGTGGGTCCAAGTTATTTTGTTTTATAATGTAAGAAAGAAAATTAATTGGGATTACAGTTGTGTAAATTATGTTTTACAATGTTTTAAGGTCATCTCATCTGCAAATATGCGAATTTACATTTTATAATGCAGGTTAGGTTTACCTTATGGTAATTGTTTCCTTTTGGAAATATATTATTTCAGGATATTTTACCCATATATACTTTTTCCAGAGTTATATGTTACAATTATTTATTGAAATGACACTCATTTATGTTACGTAAAACAAATATATCTCTTTTAGTCGCGGTTTTAAAAGACGACGCATCTTAAGCAACAATTTAGTTAACGGAATTTAAAAAAATCTCCAATTTTCATGAAAGATTTAAATAATTTTTAGTTCTTGAAACTCATGTTTTCTAAATTTAGTATTCAAATATTATTTGTCCACGTTAATATTCAATTTTGATATTTTTTATTTTTAATAATTTTAATGATATGATAATAATCTCAACATATCGTATTTATCAAAGTAAGAAACAATGGAAGTTCATACACAAAAAAATATTTTCTCTCTTCATGCAAGTCGCAATGGAAAATTTTATTTTTTTATTTGATGTATTAATATTTATACTATGAAAAGTAATTATCCAATAAAAAAAACTCTTGTTGTCAATTAATTTCGTGTTTGGTTCATAGAATATAACATTTATTTTTATGAATAAAATTACCATAATGTAAGATTATTTGGTACATTATTAAGATGTTACATTAGTTTGTTTGGTTCATTTGGTTAGGGGATTTTTGGTTTGCAATGTAAGAACTTTGTATTTTGCTCATGGTATTAATCAAATAAGAGTACTCTTTTCCCCTCTGTTTCGAGCTTGGCATTGCACTTGATGTCAAGTAAGAGGAAATTTTTAACGAGGTCCCAACTATTATAAAAATGTATTATTTGATTAATGTAATGTAAGATTACTTAAGAGTACATTTAATAATTTTTTCTTGTAAATATATATTACATATATATATTAAACAAGACTAATATTCAATATTATTTTTAGAAGATATTGGTAGAAAAGTTTGTAGAACTTTTTCCATTGAACTCTACTCAAAATTTACATTTAACATGATATTAATATAATTAATACATTAAATAATGCTTAATAACAAATACCCATATTATTTGCAATTAATAACACATATCAATATTACTAATAAGTGTTGAGTGCATTAGTAAGACACATTGCACTTCTAAGGAGAGGGCGCGGGTTCAAACCTCAGAGACAATATTATTGGGAGGGGTAGCCTCGTGTCACGGACAGGCCCCCTTTGCTCGGTTGGCAAGCCGTGCGACACTTGAATGGGTGTTACCCAGACAAGTCAGCCTTCCTCATGCCTCATTGTCCAAGGAGTTATCTCGGTCTAGCCTTCTCAGGGTCACAAGGCCCTAAGGCTTTAGAGTTTCGAATCCCGCAGGGCCTAGCGATAGCTGCACTCCAACCTCGTACTTCAGCCACGAGCGCGATATGGGGCCTTATGGCCCCAAACCGTCCCTAGGTATTTCTCCCGGGGAGACAGTGCGCCAACCACTAGGCCCCACTGCCCGCACACCTAGGCCCCACATAGGCCTATGGGTAGGTCGCTTACACCAAGGAAGCTCGGTCGCTAGCCCAGGCGAGGGGGATGGTGGAGACCCGACACCAGACCACTTCCCCCTAAAGAGCTAAATAAACTTACCAGGAATGCCGTGAGTAGACGTTGCTTCGTCCCAAATGAGGACACTTTCTGGATAGGGCCTTCATCGTCTTCCTAAAGCTTCTTAACTTGCATCCTTGACTTGGTAGCTCCTTAGAGACTGCTCATATCATCACTCGGTCCACCATTACTCGGTCATGAATAGGCTTGTCAAGGCAGAGTCGTAATATAATAAGGGATGGCCTTGATATCTCTCCCCCATTTACTCTATCGATGGCCTCATCGATGTAGCCCAGAAGGGATGGTTCTGAAATTCTCCCCCACTTCCTTTATCGATGGTTTCGTCGATGTAGTCCAAGAAGGGATGGTTTTGACATTCTCCCCCACTTCCTCTACCGATGTAGTCCAGGAATGGATGATTCTCATTGATATTGACACCAGTTCTTCATCACCTGTTGAGCCGATACGAACCCTTGTGGCAGTACATCTTTGATTCGTGCTCGATTTGGTATGTTTTTCTTGTCCCGCCATTTGATCCTTCAAGCAACTAATTCAAGCCTCGATCCTGGGTTCTTTCTATCCCCTTTTGACTATGTTGTACATCCGTAACCATCTAGACTGACCACAGACTCATTATGACCCAGTTCCACTTCTATCATGTTGAGTTTTAGATTCATGCTCCCCCACTTTTACTCTTATTGTGGCTCGGGTAAAAGACAAGTAACAAACCATCGATCCACTCGAACAAGTGCCTTGTAGTTTCTCTGTGCTCCACGATCTGCCCATTAACCTACACAAATACAAAAGTAACATACCTGATCATGAGCAGACGTGTTATGACTCGTCACTCAATGGCTTGCTCCTCATTGTTAAGCATCTTCGCCAACTTTGCCTCATCTCGTACCGAGACCTCCAAAGTATTGAATGCGTCACCATACATTTGTCATCAACATTAACCCAAGTTTTACCAGCACATGCTAGCGTTGCACCTGGTTGCTCAATAACGCATAGATTATCTCTAGTTGGCAACACCGTATCGCATTGTACTTGCCTTTTGTTCTCCCCAATACATCCTGTTTTTATAAGATATACAAGCAATTTTATCAATGAAAACATATCCACACAAGTCTCGTATGATTACCTGGTTGGCACGCATTGCCTTATGCTACCATCAATATGCCTTTGTATGTATACCTCAGGTGTTTTGACTATTTGAGAATGCAGTCTCTATGACAAGCTAATATCATCCACTCGTGAGGTTTTCTTCTTACTCAATTATACCTGCACCATTTACCAAATGAATGCCCACCAATATTCTCTCGAACAACCTTGCCCTTGTTCCAGTAGCCAAAATAGATGGTCATATGTCCTCGCTAGAACTTCTTAATGGTCTCCTATGGCCCTTGTAATAGCCAATCAAGTTTTCCCTTTATTTCGTTTCTCCTTCACTCCCTTTGTAACAGACAAAACTGTTGATAAGCACAAAAGTACACATTTGATCTCTTGACACACATGGCCTATACTTCATGGGTAAGTTAGTTCCCCACATGTCTTCCCCATTATCCACTTACTAGAAAAGTTCATCTTGTTATCACGCCCACAAAGGAACTTGTATTAGCACCCCACAACCATCATATCAACATTAGTCTCGTGTCGTGGACTTCAAAATGATGTCTCACTTGTGCCCTCTACGTGTAACTTAGGTTTTCGCAGGAACCAAACTCTTCCCCATATGCCCACGACATCTAGTCAGTAGAGTATTCTCATGTAGGATCAAGACCTCTTTATTCTCTTACATAATCTCGAATAGAACTTGTATTCGCTAAATCCCTTAGCTTCTTTTGAGCATTATATTCTACATTTTTGGGAAAGAAATGAGCCCATTAACTCTCCCTTTAGCTCATCACATATTTTGATAGGGCAAACAACATTAATAAACTTGGACCGCCACCACCACTTGGCGTCCCCTATTAGATACACCAAGGCCACCGCGACCTTGTCTTTATCTATTTTAGTATGCGTATATCGGAAATAATGCTTGACGTCGAACAAGAAATTTTCAATCTCCCTAGCATCTCTGTTCCCTTCATACCGCTGAGGTTTTGAAACCCTAGTCCTCAGACCCTATCTACTGTCATCGAATTGCTCATAGCTATTTGTATCAGGTTAACTCGAGTCTTGATCTCATCTAGTCTGAACTTCATATGACTTAATGCTTCTTTTGCCTCCATTACCAAAATCTTTGATAGTCTGGGTCAACTCTTGCTGCATTTCCTTTATAGCTCAAAGTTGATCACTTGATGCCATAGCTCTCATGGCAGCCACTACGGCC
Organism: Hibiscus mutabilis; assembly: GCA_019671005.1. Taxonomy (NCBI): domain Eukaryota; kingdom Viridiplantae; phylum Streptophyta; class Magnoliopsida; order Malvales; family Malvaceae; genus Hibiscus; species Hibiscus mutabilis. The sequence continues at coordinate 10,503,162 of CM033741.1, forward strand.
TCAAGTTCCTTAAACCGACTAGGGTCTACCAACCCACCACCTTGTGTTGACGCCCCAGCACCTGGGTGTGTTCTCTCTCTCTGGGCAATACTCGTTCCACATTTTCGCGTTTGTCACCATTCTTGTCGACACACCCAGAATCATTGTGCATTTATCCCTGTTGCATACGACCAGGGCTTTTTGACACCTGCCAAACCTTCAAACCGTCTTGGTTCTCTAATCGATTGCCCCCACATCCCTCAAGGAATTGATAGGAACACCTGTCTTCAGAACACACACAAAGAGAAAACTGACCACGAAATTGGTTAGTCCAATTACATAACAATAAAATGAAATGTACCTTACAAGTTCAATGGGACTTTCCAGTACGACTCCCACTGCAATTCACACTCTGTATTGCCAAACTCTGGGAAGTGCGTTATAACTTCCTTGACCACCACATTTTTATTTTTGGGTAACACTGACATATCCGTGGTAACCAGGTTTTGCTTTTGGTCTCTTGGTCCATACATCAACTTTGACCTAAGCTTTGGCTTTACTAGCTCGCCCCACCAACTAGCTTGTCGGTAGTAGCCCATATCTCCACTGCCCAAATTAGGGATTTTGTAATACTTGGGTGAGATCTGAATTGTACTTGAATCATCACCACATACCCATCGAGCTTGTCTGTCCTACGCTTACTCTTTGGCACTGCTTGTGAAGGAACTCCTAAGGAGAGCTTTCCTCAGATGCACCCACATTACCAAGTTGCACCACCCTTGTGTTTCTCACCCAAACGAGTAGCTTTACAAATAGCACTTTGCCTTACCCTTTTGTCATCTCATATTGCAATTTATTGCCAAAGAATCTGGTCCAAACTACCACACCGCAACACATTCCTTTTTACCTTAAGACCCAATGTGTCTTAAGAAAATTGCCATTTACAGACAAATCATTAGCTATAAGAAACATTTCCCTTAGGCTCCTTGATTTTATCTGACAATGTAACTTTTCCCCGAGAACCCATGATGTGTCCGTCTGCTACAAGAGTCCACAACAACAAGAGGGAGCATACCAATAACTTTTCACTCCCTTTTACTCCATTTCTGTTTCGAGAGGGGCCACTCCATCTGGCATACAGCGATCGTCGTGATCCTTTGACCACTTCGTTAAATAGTTCGAGGTCCTAAGAGTCTTGTCCTGCACCCTTAGACGATCACACTATACCAAAGTACTCCCACAACACACGAGTTTTATCATACCCATTTGATTTTATCAACGGGCGAATCCACCACCTTGAAGAACACGACTCCGCCGCCTTGAGTCCCCGAACCCAAAGCAATTTTGGAACGGTTTCAAGTTGTCTCCAACTCTTTCTTTTAGGGTTAGTCTACGAACCCATGACTATTTATTGTATCACTCTACAACCATCTATACCCACTCCTCCTTTCACCTGGAAAAATATAGTTAGGCAACAATCAAGCACCACAGTGCCAGTATAAACAATATTGCCATTAACTTCCATCAATCAAGAATTTATCCCATTACCCTGGAAATGACAAGCACCAATATGTTAGATTAACAAAAATAAGCACATTTTATGCTCCGGGCTGCACACGCCCTTGTACTAACAGAACAAAACAAACATCAATAAGCAAGGGTTACCGACACAAGGCAATGTATCAAAATAAGCATCACTATTACCGATAGCCACCATAGGGAATGACTCTCCTCTCGCGTGATGCGTAAGCATCCCCATATTGCTAGAATTCGTGCCCCCATGCTATGAGGAATACACACTTCATCATGTCCCATAGACAACCTTCAACGAGCCTTTAAAGCAACCCAAAAAAAATATTGTCGGTGTCCCAAATCACGGACATGCACTACTATGCAAAGATCAATCTCATCCACAAAAGTTATTGCGCTTCTTTGCGCCTCAACTCGATCGCCATCTCGATCAGCCAACAACAATGTTACGTCTGTAACGAACAAATGAGCACCACTGTGCCCTAATTCATACGCGCCACCGCGCTAATGTAACACATCGGCACTACCTTGCCAAACCCACCATTAGACACCTTTGCGCCTTGACTAGGTCTTGATCAATCAGCATAAGGAGTCACCCTGCCTACCCCACTCGCGGAAGCGCTTGGCGTAGGTTCTAGCCACCCTGCCTACCCTCACAGGGCGCTCGGCGTGAAACTAGACCACCCTGCCTACTCCACTAATGGATGCGCTTGGCGTGACATTACACCATCCTGCCTACTCCTTGAAGAGAAGCGCTTGGCGTGGGGTTAGACCACCCTGCCTACTCCCCATATGGGAACGCTTGGCGTAGTCCCCCCCACCCTGCCTACTCCAGTCCAAAGAGCGCTTGGTTTACTATCATTCGACCCTGCCTACTCCATTCACTGGAGCGCTTGGCGTAGAATGCACAATCCAGCGCCTCTGCGCACCGGAAAAAAAAAGTAGTCTATCTTTTTTTTCCCCTGTCATGATGATCCCATAAATAGTCCAACTCTCATTTTTTTTCTACACATCCGTCTGGCGTCACCCCGCACCACAGCCACTAAATAAAGCATCATAGTGTTCCAGTTGGTACATGAGCACTATGGCGTCTGGTTAACAAATACGCACCACTGTATCAAAAGCCATAGCCAAACGCCACCATCACATGAGTACATTGCCCATCGTATTCTCGCTCTGATACCACGTGTCACGGACAGGCCCCCTTTGCTCGGTTGGCAAGCCGTGCGGCACTTGACATGGGTGTTACCCAGACAAGTCAGCCTTCCTCATGCCTCATTGTCCAAGGAGTTATCTCGGTCTAGCCTTCTCAAGGTCACAAGGCCCTAAGGCTTTAGAGTTTTGAATCCCGCAGGGCCTAGCGATAGCTGCACTCCAACCTCGTACTTCAGCCACGAGCGCGATATGGGGCCTTATGGCCCTAAACCGTCCCTAGGTATTTCTCCCGGGGAGACAGTGCGCCAACCACTAGGCCCCACTGCCCGCACACCTAGGCCCCACATAGGCCTAGGAGTAGGTCGCTTACACCAAGGAAGCTCGGTCGCTAGCCCAGGCGAGGGGGATGGTGGAGACCCGACACCAGACCACTTCCCCCTAAAGAGCTAAATAAACTTACCAGGAATGCCATGAGTAGAAGTTGCTTCGTCCCAAATGAGGACACTTTCTGGATAGGGCCTTCATCGTCTTCCTAAAGCTTCTTAACTTGCATCCTTGACTTGGTAGCTCCTTAGGGACTGCTCATATCATCACTCGGTCCACCATTGCTCGGTCATGAATAGGCTTGTCAAGGCAGGGTCGTAATATAATAAGGGATGGCCTTGATACCTCGCACCCCGAACATGAACCATAAGACATATATGCATATTACCAAAAAAAAAATAATACATACCAATATTCACTTTAAAAAATAATACATACCAATATATTTTTCATTTTTATTGTCAAGTCTATATAGAAACGAACTAAATCATTATCGTGGAATAGTTGTTCAAAACAAATGCACAAAAACATAATTTCAATTTATATTAATTATGTACGTTTTATAAATAAATTTAAATAAAAATATAGTTTTAATTTATTTAAATTATATTCGGACCGAGAAATAGGGCTGAGCATGGTTAACCGAAAACCGAACCGAGGCGTTTGGACGGTTTATGGTTCATAAGTTTACGAACCGTGGTTAACCGAATTAAACCGAATTTGATTTTTATTTAATTTATAGTTATTTTTATAATGTAAAAATAAGTATTTTATACTTGCAATACTATAGATGCATTTTTAATTATTATTTTTTACTTAAAAAATTAAGTTTTTAATAAATATTTATGAAAAATACTTTAAAACTCTAACTTTTAATGTTTAAAAGTCATCAAATAAAGCTATTTTGTCAAAATAAAATACAAAATTTCAAAAACTAACGTTAATATGGAAAAACTGAAAACCGAAGTTAACCGAACAAAAAACCGATGGTTACTAAAATAGCTTACCGAATTAAATCGAAACTGAACCGTATACACCCCTACCGAGAAAGACAAGTCGTCCAATTCATGGACAGATCTATTTTAGAAGATTAAATTGACAAAATAATAAACTTAAGGGGGTAAAATTGTCCTAACTGTAATATTCTCTTGTCTAACAAACGAGTATGAACATTGCTAGGGGTGTGCATATTAAACCGTAACCGTTAACCGATATAATTGTTGTATTTTATAGGTTAATTAATCGAACTCTTAAGGCTAAACGGTTTCGTTTAACCGAACTACTAAAAATAATAGTTAATGGTTAATTATAGGTTAACCATTATTAAATTATTCACACCTATATTTTGTTTATAAGATTGGCTATGTCAATCTCGAGGCCCTCTTATAATATAATATTTATCGAAGATATAATTTCATTATTTTCAAAAGAAATAGTGAGCATGTGGAATATTTGTAATATGTTACATGTTAACCTGTAACCAAACCATTAATAATAGTTAACCGTCAATAACAGTTAATCGTTAGCGATTAAAACGGTTAATCATTTTTTAACGGTTAAATTACGATTCAATAACCGCTATAATGTTTAACCGACTTTTTAAGCTAAATGGTACGATTAACTTACCATGAACACCCTAAACATCGCCATATATTCTCAAATAGTATTTACTATCACTAATCTTACATTACCTCATCAAGTAATATTGCAAAACCAAATAGGAGTATTTTTTTAATATAAGTTCCTAATCTTAGGGGGGAAATAAATATTGATTTAAAATTTTCTATACGAAAAGTCATTAAAATTTGGTTACCAAATAGACTAAATAATTATAGCCTTTGGTTTGTTAGTTGGATTTCATCATTAAAGTTTTAGGTATTGTATATTTACCGACTTACATAATTAATTTACTACTAATTTTACAACCATAATTATTTTTAACAATGAAGTACTTAACCTTATTATCAAATATTAACTCTACAAAAAAATGAAAAAAATGAACTCAATAAGTGTCCCAATGAAAAAGCGGATGACGTTCATCCTAGGAAACACAGGTTCAAATCGCTTTGTCTACAAGGTGTATACACATTGTTAAAAGGTTAAGAATATGAATGAACAAATATTACCTTGTAATCACCTTTAGACTATTCAAAAAAATATTATCATTATATCAAATTTATACATGGGTCATTGTTGTTATTGCACCATCCATGCTTACGTTATGAAATGTTTCCCTAATTAGGAAAAGAAAGAAAAATGAAAATCATTTATTTCAAGGTAAAAATAAAAAATTCTTAATTGAAACATAAAAAAAGAGTAATGTGTTTGATTTACGGTACCCCTCCCCAATTTATGCTTTTTTATTTAGTATTGGGTTTTGTAATACTAATAGTAAGACTTTACTTTTAGAAAATTAAGTTTAATTCAACTTATTCATTTAATTATTATAATAAAGAGATAACATTTAATGAATTTGAAATTAAAATGTTAATATCTGTACTTTTATTTAATCTGATTATATGGGGTTTTTTAAGAAATAAAAATGGTTTTTAATTTTATGAGATTGAAATTCAGTTTTTTATTACTAATAAAAGAAACATTATATGTATGACGAAATCACATGTATGAAAAAGGGTGTTAATTGACACTTTAAAAAATAAAAAAATCTTTTAAATTTTTTACATAAACAATATTAAAAAATAAAGTTTAAACGACTTTAAAGAGAATATTAACTTCTTTTAAAATTTTATTTGATATGGAAAAAGAAATCGATGAGATCCATTAATTGACTTATAGATTTACGATGCGTATGTTTTCTCATATTGTATGAGTTTAAATCTCGATATTTATTTTAGAAATATAATACCTCTTTATTTAATAAAAAATAAAGTGAGGATGAGAAATTTATTATTCTAATGATTAAATCATAAAGTGGGAAGTAATTATGAATATTGACTATTTAATTAACAAATTTATTAATTTAATAATCAAGAAACGGGCATTTTGTAGTTTAAAAAAGAAAGATAATTAGCCATGTGCTAGCATTGATCAATTTTAATTATTGCGATAGCATTGATTAATTTTAATTATTGCGATGCAGCTCTTTCACCCTTAGGTAAAAATATGATACCAAAATTTAATATGTGCTAAGTGTCACGCTTGAGAAGAGGCATGTTTATTAATCTCACATAGGAAAGAAAAAAGGAGGTCTTAGAATATAAATACGGTGGCGCTGCACATCTTATTAGACATGTATTTTGAGAAGAGGATAATAACCACGTGACATAAGACAGTGGGCAACTCAAGAGAAGAAACATTTGTTTAATGTTACAAAATAATATCCAATTATTATTTTAAAATAAATACCCAATTAATTTTAAATTTGGTAGTTGTTGTTTGAAATTATAATTATTTGATAAAATCATTTTCTATACAAATTTTGTTAGATCCTTTTTGTTACGATTGAGATGAAGATTCAGAAGGTAAATAGAGTGGAACGGGTCGGAATTGTCTTATTCATCTTCATTTTATGTTTATTTAGATATTAAAAATATTTAAGTTTATGAATATTGATTATATTTACAATCGATTCATACTACTTCAACTCATTTTTTTTATTTAAATTCTCCTTCAGAGCAGATCGATACAGAATTTAGAGAGAAAAAAGTACGATGCAAAATATTTAAAGAAAAACGAAAAGAATTCTCTTGGATATTAGGGTGAGAAGTAAAAGATTACCAAAAATTAATTCCCAAAAACGTAAATTTTGAACAAAAATTAATTAAAAAAATCAACATGTTCCTTTCCAAAAGGCATGGTCATGTTCATTTTTGTGAAGACATTGGGCCTTCCATCTATGAGATATTTTTCTTTTAGTACTAGTGAAAATGGGTATTTTTCATAAGATCAAAATTTGTAAAATATGAAATCGACCCTTAAATTTCGAACAATAAATTTCAACATCGAAATTGAGGTGTTTGCATTTACAGTATGGTTGGATGATGGTGATGGACAAAGATGAGCTAAAAAAAACAGTAAATGTTACAATTGGTTTCAATTAAAATGGTGAATTTCTATAGCCATTTGTTATTAAAGTAGTAATTGACAAAGCAACCGATGGAACCCTTAGGACAATGAGTCCCCAATTTTAGGGCATGGGGACCATAAGCAATTTTCCAATAAAAATTACATATTTTTTCACCTTTTTCTAGTTTAGGTGTTACACAGTAAGTTTAAGTTTGAACTTTTCAAATTGGCTAATACTTAGTGGAATATGATCCACTTAGGTCCAATTTTCATTTTTTATATAATTGTGGAAAAGGAAAAGTTTAAGGATTTATATTCAATACATCGGCAGTGAAAATAAAAAAAAATCGCAATTGTCTTGGTTTTAGGGTTAAATTTTAGTGTTTAGAGGTTATGCGTTTAGGTTTATGGGTTTAAAACTTAGAGATTGTGGCTGGAATTAAGGGTTTAGGGTTTAGAGTTTAGTGTAATATGATTAGAGATTTAAGTTTTAACCTATAAACCCTAAATTATTATCTCAATCCCTCATTTCTAACCCCAATCCATCATTTCTAAACCACTAAGCCTAAACTCTAACCTTTAAACCTTAAAATCTAATCCTAAATCTTAAAATTAAGACACTTGTAGAAAATTTTTTATTTTCACCGCCTGTGCATTGAATAATTACCCAAAATTTAAACCCTAAACAATAGTGTCAATATTCAATATATAGAACAATAAAATTATCGAGTCTAATTTTTAATCATTATTATAAGAAAAAAATCATCACATAACACATATATACCAAGATTATTATAATTCACAAATGTAATCAATAATATAATGCATGCCATTTACAATATATTTAACCAAAAAAATTATGAAAATTGCAAGAGAAAAGTTCTTATTTTGCCTAAGTTGCTGGCCAAAGTAAAAACTATTTACTAATTTATAGTATATTTTTTTGTGAAATCAGGGATACCTAACCAACCAGTGCTTGGCTAAATTAAACATGTTCATACCAAACAATAACAAAGGTTGTTGACATATAAATCAATTTAATGCAAAATTGTTATTAATTTAAGGGTAAAGTTTATAAATAGACTCTAAATTATGGTCAAAAATGCTCTTTTAGTCATTTAACTTTTAAATGTTATAAAATTTTCACTAAAATTTTGATTCTGTTACAAAATGAACATTATTCCATTAGTTTCTGTTAAGAGGGTTACATGATTAATTTTTTTACAGTAAGAATAATTTTGAATCTAAAGGCATATGAAGACACAAATTGAAGATTTGTTTTGATCAATCCCTACTTACGGGAAGGAGAGGGGTACTATGCTCCTAATGAGTATTAAACCCTAAACCTAAAGGAGAGAAATATGTCAACCGAGAGCTTTTAAACACTTGATTTAAAGATTGTTGACCATTGAAGTATTTTTTTAACCTTACAGTTTGAATGCCAAAAATAATTACTAGGAATCTAACTATTAAATTTGAATTAAATTTTCTTTTATGTTGTATTTTTCATGATTAGATTTTGTCATATTCACGATATGAGTGAAAAATATTTTATATAAAAATATTTATAAAAAAATTGTTCAACAAATAATCATAGGTGAAGTGAAAAATGATTTGTACGTGAAAATAAGATTCATTAACACGATGTAAAACTGTTTAGTTTTATACTTTTAGAATTGTTGAATGAGTAAAAATAAACGGATGATATTAACAATAAAAAAATAGAAAGATTTTTACGAAAAAACAAATTATCTTTAATTTAAAAGTTTTAATTTATTTTTAAAAATGACTTGTTTATTTAATATTTTAAGAAGTGGATTGTCCTCAATATAAAATATTTGTACTATTATAAAGTTGTTTTTATCTTTTATACTCTTGGGATGTAAACTCAAAGTCTAACCATAGCCCACGTTGTTGACAAAATATTGTTTGATTTAAACTGTTGTTTTTATTTAAAAATATTAATTTTATAATATATACTTATATTATGCTTTCATAAATACAATATAATATATAAATTATTATATAAAATATATTTATAATTAATACCTTTCATAAATATATTTTATATATTCACATGATCTTAAAAATATTATATTATAAAATAATATGAATATAAAATATAAAAATTAGAACTAAAAAATCAATTTCATATTAAATAAAAAATATTTTAAATAAAATTTGAGTTACAAAATAGAAATTTAAATAATTTAAAATTTTTAGTAATTAGTTAATCAGTTTTTAAGTTTTAGTCGAGTATGTCAATTCTGTCTGATATATTATGTATATCACATGTAAAAATATGAAGAAATATATATGTATATTGTATATGAATATAAAAAGCCGTTTAACTTGAAATCAATATGTATTATAGCATTATAAATAATTACAATTAAATTTATACATAATCTCGAAAACTTGATTCGAATTTCATAAACTCGAGTCACTTTAAAAAAATTTCAAAAAAAGTTTAAATCGTAAAATATGACTTGTAAAGTCGAATAACTTAAAATTTTTTGACTCGACTAAACTTGATCAAATAACCAACCCTAATTAATATAATGTTATGGAAGAAGTAAATTTAAACTTATATGGATCTATCCGATTTACGAAAAAAATATTATTAAGTGTAATAATATTTTTAAAAGTATATTTTATTTCTATACATTTTGGTTACTTTTTAAAATATTTTATTGTAAATTGTCAAATACTAAACGTTTAATGTGTTTAAATTTTTTTATTACTTATGATCATTTGTCAAATAAATTAACAATAAAAAATCTAAAATTAATAAAATAATGACAAAAATAAATTAATATATTAAAACTTTTTTAAGATGAGAAACATCTTATAAATCAAAGAATATAATTAATAATATCAACTCTTAACTCATTCACTCTCGAACAAAATATTAAATAAAAATATCATAAGTACAATATAAATAAAAATATATTAAATATAAAATCACTATTTAAATATGTGTAACACCATTTTAAATATTAAATAAAAATATTTAATAAATTTACACCATAAATAATTAGTTATCTAATTAAAAAAATAACACATTATCTATATGAACAAAATTCATTTTCCTAAGAGAAATATACCCCAACATGGAAAAAATTGTGTAATATCTAAAAAAAATGTTAGAAATGACATTTTCATAATTTAAGGGGAAAAGTGTCGTTTTTTTTTTTTTGAACAAAGGGCGGCGTTCATTCAACAAACAACACAACAACAATGAAAAATAGGAAAAACAAACTCATAGAGCAACAAGGACAAAAGAACAATCCAGAAAAAAACATCATAGGAACAAACAAAAGAACATAAGCAAACAAAGCAAGAAAAAGTTTTGATCCGAAACAACCAACGCAAAATATATATAAAAAAAAAAACAAAACCACAAAAACAAAACAAGAGAACACAATGGGAAGACAACGGTCTCCAAAGCCAACAAGGACCAAAATACAGAAGGAGCCATTATTGCTTTCTTCAACTGCATGACTGTTTTGGGTGACTGAAGATGATTCGTGTGAACGAATGCAGCGAGAAGGTCATCATTGGTCATCGCGTCTGGATCTGAAGTAACCGATGACTGATGGTTTGAAATAAAGAAAAAAGAACCAGAGATCAACACCAATGATCCTCCGCCGATGGAGACAACGATCTAATCCCACCAATAAAACAAGGGCCAACAAGATCGAAACCCAGAGACAAAAGTCTCTAGAGAGCCAGAGGAAGAGGAAAAAATGGAAAAGGATGAGAGAGGGTTCTCTGTTCCACCAACAATCACGCTACGTCCTCATCGGAGAGGACCCAAACAGGTCGTGATCGTCGGAGAGGGGCTCCTATCGAACATACCAACAGAATGTCGAAACTTCAAAGCAAAATAAAAAGAAAAAAATAATCAGAGCAGAAAAAAGAGCAAGATGAAAGGATAAAGAGAGAAAAGTGTCATTGTTGAAAAAGTGTTATTACCCTGGAGAATCCTCCCAAACTAATTGTGTGAATGCAATTTTAAAAAAGATTATTATCTTGAAAAATTCTTCAAAATACAATTTAAAATATTATTATTAAATTTTACATCCCCAAACCCTAAACTCACCCATATAAATATTGGTAAATAATTAAAGAAATATAAAAATTAGGGATAAGTCTAGGGTTTATAGAAGATAGAGAATTTAATACTAATATTTTAAATTACATATTAAAAAATACTAGAAAATAAAAATATGAAAGGGTTATTCAATTCAAATTCTATCTTTGTTTTGAAATATGGTTAATTGCATGTGAGCCTTTAAAAATTTTAATATTTATTTAAAAAATCATTAAAACATTAATAGTTAGTAGCGGTATGTCATCCGTTTTAGAATTTTTCATATAAATATTGATATGAAAGTATTTTAACAAAGAAATAAACTTTTCATTAGCCCAAACATGAATAAAAAGGAAAAACTACACAAGTAGTCACCAAAACATAAAAGGTATCTAACATTAGAAACGATTTTGACAAAAATTTTAATTGGGGGACCAAAACAGAAAAAAGTGATAATTTGGTTGCCACCAGTATAATTTTTCCTAAAAAATAAGATTCAAATCATAATCCAACACGTTTATGAACATGTCTAAACTGAAACTAATTCTTAATTAATGTCTATTAACAATATCACTGGTTTATTATCATAATGGCATCCTATTGGATTTACCACACATTTTCAAGAAGTGTTCCATTCATAATCATCACCTTTTTATTTATTTGCATTTTAAATGGTTTAGCCAATCAACTCATTTGTTTTTGCAACAAAATCCAATAAAGTTGACACATGGGGAAGCATTGGGTTTGATTTATTCGTTTTCAACTTTAGATTACATATTTATCACATTACAATGATGCAAAAGTTGCACCTTTTGTGGTTGAAATGATAATATAAGACCCTACCTGCCTTTTCTTTTTGGTAAAAAGACCCTCTACTTTACTTTAATATATCCCTAATCAAGCCATTAAAATGTTGATTAACATAATCTACATGTAATTATTTAACCCCTTCCAAAATCGCTTCAACAGCAACAAAGAATTTAATTCTACACTTCATTTTTCAAAACAATATTAATACATGAATCATTTCCAAAGTTCCAATAAACTCATATAATAAAAGATGCAATTTTATAAAAAAAATTATTTAGTTAGAAAATAATAGAAATAGTAATTTAATTGACACATCAACTATCATTCCACATATACTTCAATATAGTTGAATCATGATTAGAAATTAAACTCATTGTTATACGTCTAATAATTAAATAATAAATAATATACGTAGGACTAGGGCTGTAAATGAGACGAGACAGATCGCGAGCTACTCGAGTCCGGCTCAATTGGACTCGATTCGAGCTCAAACTCAGCCCGAGTTCTTAACGAACTGAGCTACTTGATACCCGACTCGAAAAACTCGCGAGCTATTCGAAAATATAATGTACTAAATTTTTTTATTTTTTTATAATTTAAAATCTAAATTCCTAAATATAAAATCCTAAAATATAAACCATAAACTTAAGTCTTAAACCCTAAAATCTAAATCCTAAATTCTAAACCCAACAACCTAAACCTTTAAACCCTAAACCAACACCCTAAACCCTAAAATTGACAAGCTTGAGTTTACACAACTTGTGTATCAAATTTTTTTCTTGATAGGGCTTTAAATGAGACATGACAGATGGCGAGCTACTCGAGTCCGACACAGTCAAAGATCGGTCAACAATTGACTCGATTGGGCTCGAATGAAGCTCGAACTCGACTCGAGTTCTTAACGAGCCGAGTCGAGCTCAGATTTTTCAGGCTCGTTAAAAATTACTCGATGTAGCGATGTCTTTCCTTTTTCGCTAAAAAAATGGGTTTTTGTGTTTTGGAGTCTTTCGGGTATTTGAAAATATTTATTCCGCAGGGTTTAAAAAACCGTATTTTATTTTAAAAAATGGAGTCGCCACCGGCCACTAAGATAGGCCGGACACCATAAAACCAGAGATTTGAAAAATGTTGGGTTCGGGAGTCAGTTACGGATGGGGACGGATTAACACCCCCACACCGCCCAAAATTGGTACTTTAATAATTATCGCTTTATTAATATTAAACTTTCCGGACTAAAGTGACGATTAAATTAAAATTTGGTTATAAGTGTGAGTATATTTTAAGAGCCTCGTTATTCGAGAGTAAACTGATAGACCACCATCACTGCGCTTGATACTGGCCCCGTTTACGCTCGAATAAAAGGGCATCGCATTGACAATAATATATCCGAAATGCAACTTAAAACATGGCAAATAAAAATAAATACAATGCGATAAAAATATAAATAAATACTAACATAATAAAATATTAATAAAATATTAATCTAAGATAAATAAAATACTAATCTAAAACATACATACATAAATATTAATCTAATACATAAATAAAAACAAATCTAACATAAATAAAATACTAATCTAAAACATTCATAAATATTAATCTAATACATAAATAAAACAAATCTAACATAAATAAAATATTAATCTAAAACATAAATAAACACACAAACTAAAAAATAACAATACAATTTTAAATTTACTAATACCTCATTAAATTATAAAAATTACAACACAACTAAAAAGGGACGAAAATATACCTAACTAGGAGCTCGAATGACAAACACCGACTGAATCCCACCGAGATCTAGCACGACCTCTCCAAAAATTAACTAGATTTGATCCAAAATAGGACCCCGATCAAATGTTGGATCGAACCAACTGGGGCTGAGGGCACTACCCCCAACCCCGGCCAGCCTTACGGCCGGCCATGGCTCCCAAAAATTGGGTGCCGATTCATGCCAATTTCATGGCATTTTGGGCATGCAATTGTGTGTGTGAATTGGCTGCCCCCATGCCTTTATTTATAGGCAAGTGAGGGGAGGTTAAGGGTGACGTGGAGCACCCTCCTCCATGCAATTTCCTTTTTTTTTTGCTTTTTAATTTATTTTTTTACTTTTTATATTATATTATTATTTTTTATTTTTTCATTAATTTTATATTAATAATAATAATATTAAAATAATACTAATAATACTAAAACCCGGTCAAAAATAAGTGATTACAGCTGCCATTCTTTGCTTGTTCTTGTGAAACGAGAACAAAGCAAAGATCAAAAGCACTCATTTTTGTCCTACTTCCTTGTTTGTAGCTTCGGAGTCACGTGTTCTTCTGGAACCCTCAGCTTCTCTTTAGCCGAATCTTCAGGCTCGTAAGTTCTTCCTATATAGAACTTCTTCACCTTCTGGTCTTGGAACTACATGTCCTTCCTATATAAAACCTTTCATTCTGACGTCTTGAGTTAGGAGTCCCTCATATATAGGACTTTCCACTCTGAGACAGCAAAGCTTGGAGTCCTTCCTATATAGAACTCTCCGCCTTCAACGCGGCGGATTTTTCCTATACAAAACCTTCTGCGTCACGGATGGATTCTTCTGACTGGGAGTTCTTCCTATATAGAACTTCTAGCCTTCAAACCCTAGAGCCGCCAGTCTTTCCTATACAAAACTTTTAGCTTATGAAGTCTCAGAGTTACGGGTTCTTCCTATACAGAACCTTTCACTGTGATGGATCGAAAATATAGACCCTTCCTATATATGACATTTATCTCTGAATGAGGGATTCATGCCAAACTGGCTACCGATCTTTTTGGACTCACGCTACCGAGGCTGCCGAACTTTCTGGCCTTATGCTACTGAGGCTACCGAAATTTTTCTTCAAATTTAGGGATTTACGCCGAAAATGGCTATTGAACTTTCTGGAAATTTGGGGATTCACGCCGAAAATGACCACCAATCTTTCTGGACTCACGCTACTATGGCTGCCAAAATCTTTCTTCAAAGTTGGCGATTCACGCAAAAAATGGCTACCTGTCTTTCTGGACTCACGCTACTATGGCTGCTGAACTTTCTAGACTCAAGTTACTAAGGTTGCCGATCTTTCTGGACTCACGCTACTAAGGCTGCCAAAATCTTTCTTCAAATTTGGGGATTTACGCTGAAAATGGCTACCCATCTTTCTTCAAATTTGGGGATTCGCGCCGAAAATGGCCACTTATCTTTCTGGACTCACGCTACTATGGCTACCAAACTTTCTTCAAATTTAGGGATTCACGCTGAAAATGGCTACCAATATTTCTGGACTCAAGCTACTATGGTTGCCGAACTTTCTGGACTCACACTACTAAGGCTAGTAATCTTTCTAGACTCACGCTACTAAGGCTGCCGATATTTTTAGACTCACACTACTAAGGCTGCCGATCTTTTTGGACTCACGCTACTAAGGCTGCTGATCTTTCTAGACTCACGCTACTAACGTTGTCGATCTTTCTAGACTCACGCTACTAAGGCTGTCGATCTTTCTGGACTCACGCTACTAAGGCTGCCGATCTTTTTGGACTCACGCTACTAAGGCTGCCACATCACGCCCGAAGGATTTATTGATGGCCCGAAAGACTTATCACCATGCTCAAAAGATTTACTGGTGGCCCGAAGGTCTTATCATCATGCCCGAAGGTCTTGCTAATGGCCCGAATAACTTAATATTCGGCTTTACGCTACTTTGGCTACCGTCATCTGGCCTCACGCTACTATGGCTACCGTCATCTGGCCTCACGCTACTATAGCTGCCGACATCTGGCCTCACGCTACTATGGCTGCCGTATCATGCCCGAAGGACTTATTGATGGCCTGAATGCCTTATCACCATGCTCGAAAGACTTATTGCTGGCCCGAATGACTTAATATCCAGCTTTACGCTACCTTGGCTACCGTCATCTGACCTCACGCTACTATGGCTGCCGACATCTGGCCTCACACTACTATGGATGACGCATCATGCCCGAAGGACTTATTGATGGCCCGAAGGATTTATCACCATGCTCAAAAGACTTACTAGCGGCCCGAAGGTCTTATCATTATGCCCGAAGGTCTTACTGATGGCCCGAAGAACTTAATATCCGGCTTTACGCTATTTTGGCTACCGTTATCTGGCCTTACGTTACTATGGCTGCCGATTTTTCTTTCTTTAATAAAATCTACTTCTTCAAACTTTTTGACAATTCTTTAAATACCTGTCTAAAACAAGCAAAAATTGACATACATCTATCTATATGATGCATACAATGTAATGATTTTCTCTTTTTTCTTATTTTTCTTCTTCTTTTTTTCCATTTTTCTCTCTTTTTCTTTTTTTCTCATTTTTTCTCTCACTCTCTTCTCTCTTTTTTTCTTTTTCTTTTCTCTTCTCTTTTTTCTTTCAATATTTTTTTTCTAAAGTTTTACGCCCTGAAAAGGTCATTCCTCATATTTCTTCATCTCTTTACTTCTTCACTGTATGCTCTTAAATCCTCATTTGATCAATCACTTTAAATCTGAATTAACATGCTTTCAAATCTTTCATGCGGAAGGCTTTCTTGTCTTCAGGGTTATCACCTGTCTTCAAAAATGATATTTTGGTCCTTATATTATTCTTATAAGAACCCTTGTCAGATATCAACTCTAATGAAGTGCATATTTAGAAGATCTTGACTATTGTGGAGATATACAGAAATGTATAGTTTCTTTTAGTCTATTAGGCTTTCAAGAGGCACAATCCCATACCTAATTTCTAACCCATTTAAGGTGGCTCTCTTAATATCACTAACTCACCATGCCTCATTCTTCCCTCATTTGGGTGTCGATCAAGCACTTCGAAGTTTGACGTTCGTTGAAGCAAGGTTAACCCTTATAGACGGAATGAAATCTGGAGACATTCTCATTCAACTTGGATATCTATGGATGATCAGAATGGTCTTTGGAGGCTTGTAATGTAGGCCTTTGGTTCATGGTTAGACGAAGCCGTATCTCTGTGTTTGTATGATTTGGATATGCTCACATAGAGTATTCTTCTTTTTTTCTTTTCTTTCTTTTTTTGGGATCACTCTAGACTGTCCGTTTTTGGGTTTTCACCCTAGAGTTCATTTCCCCACTCTTTTTCTTTTGATCCGCCTTGCATTTTGACTGTGTATTGATGCTTGTTTTTTGTAAAAAATGATTGATCCTGCAAAGTTCCTCGAATGAATGATTATGTACATTTCTGGGAATTCTTGTGATTGGTATGCCCAGATGAAATGTTTCTCATTTTTTCTCTCTTTTTTATTTGGATCGCTCTAGACTGCCCACCTTTGGGTTTTTACCCTAGAGTTCACTTCCTCATTTTGTATCTTCAGATCGGTGTATTTTGGTTGGATATTGATGCCAATATGCTCAGACAGACTACTCTTTCCTCTTCATTTTCGGGACCGCTCTAGACTGCCCATTTTTGGGTTTTCACCCTAAAGGTCGTTTTCCTTTTCGAAATTGGCAATCTTCGGGACGACTTGTCTTGACTTGGCTTCAATTCAAGCTTCTATACAAATCTTCAAAATTATGGATTATTTATGTATCTTTGGCTCATTTCTTACAGTTGAAGTCTTGATCTTGTATTGTTTGATCTGTGTGCGAAGTATATACAATATTTTCTTTTTATTTCTTTTCTCTTTTTTCTCTTATTTTTTCTTTTTCTTTTCTCTCTTCCTCTTCCTCTTCCTCTTTTTCTTTTTTTTCTTTTATAAGGGAATTCAACTCATCACAGTCCTTTGTCTCGAGGATAATGATGGAGCATACAATAGAACCCCGAGTTACTCGACATAGTCATGATTTGAATATATCACTCATGTAGCTACTCCACTTTTGACTTAAAAGATGGATGGATCATACAACCACCTTATGATCTTTTCACTACAGCGGAGTGCCTCAGAAAATTCTACTCAATTCTCACTTTTTAAACACTCTTATCTAGGAATACCTTTTAGTAAACCCAAACAGTGGAGTGAAATCTCTCTTTTTTGGTCTTTTTCTTTTTTCTTTCTTTTCCTTCTCTTTTTCTCTTTTTTTTAGACTGCCCATTTTGGGTTTTCAGCCTAGAGTCTCTTTCCTCTTATTTGAGTCTGTGGATGTATTCTCGAATCAAATTGTATCTACACCGGGCATTGTCGCTTGTTACCGCTTGAACATAATTAATTCTACCCAACTCTTCTAAACTGGTGCCTATCTAACGGTAGAGTCTTCATGTATCTTCTTCTTACACTATTTAACTTAGTGTACTCGCTCTTGATTGCTTCGGCCTTCTGATTGCCATTTTTTATGTTACTTGGTTTATTTTCTGAGCATAAACTTGTCTTCATCCATTTTCCTCTGGTAGTTCTATGGCCTTCATGTCCAATCTATCTGGTTTCATCTATTTCTCTTAGTAAAGTGAAAAAATACCATTCGTCATTCTATTCATAGATGTCTTGAGAAAGCCTTTAGGGGGTAAAGGTTTAGGGTCAAATCTTGATTCAAGGATCTTAAATGACAAGTGCCTGAGAAGAAAAATTCCTAAAATGGGAACTACCCATTATCTAAACAATCGTTTTGTTCCTCTGTTGGCCTAAGTAAACTAGCAGATACTCACATTTACAGTATCCTCACAACATTCAATCTCTTCTAAATATAAGCAACTTATAGTTAATCTTTGGCTCTGAAACAAAGGTACTGTTGTATTAAAAAATCGAGGACCTGGTATAAAAATGATATATACATATGTCCATAAAAATAAAATGTTTAAAGAATCAAAAATGTAAAAATGCTTTCTAAAAGGAAATGTGATTTGTTATTCTGACAAACAATGAGTTTTTTTTGTTAATTATTTCTTTGTGAAATGATGAGAAAACCGTAGGGACCTTCGGACTATCTCTAGGGTACTGACTCATTCCGACCCTTTCAAGGTAGTGTAGGCTTGTGCCACTTTTCTTATTTTTCCACCGCTGGATCAACTCTCTCGTCATGACTCCCTCGTCAACCAGCTTCTTGATTTCTTCAATTAACGACCCTAAATTTCTTGGTGTTATACCCCGATACCTTAATGTAGAACTCACATGTACTGTATGGATCAAAACTGTGGGCATATGAGCTAGGCGTAATCTTTATCGGCCCAAAGGTAATGTACTAACCCTTGACCAGATGAGGCCATATGTCCAAGATGGAATACTCCAAATATCTCTAAATATATACTTGTTCGAGGAATTTTTCTCGGTGATTCAGAGGAATCTGCCTGTCTTCTTCTCTTACGATCACGAGAACCTTAAAAGTGGTACCCATTTATCTCCTTCTTTCCTTCTGCTTCTAGGAATATCTGGTTCGTTGAATTAAGACTCAATTTTACTTTCTAGATCATGTATTCTATTAAAGTCATCACATTTGCCCCTCAATTTCCCGAGCAACTTATCAAACATGAAATATGGAAGATGGCTTGAGGCATGGAAGTCACTTTCCTCTTCAGCAATGGGAGGCTACACTTGGGCAGCTAACCTTCGCCTTCTCAAAGCACATTCCTTGAAACTCCTATCAGGTTTCATCCTCGTACCCTGGAGATACTGACGACTTGGTGCTAGGTCTAAAGCATATCTGTATTGCCCATAAAGACGTCGGTTAAGTATTCGCATGACTACACTTGGTCTCTACTCAAACACTTGTACCAAATCACGATAGGTCCTGCTAGACTGTCGTGGAAGTAGTGGATCAGCAATTTTTTATTCTCGATGTAGCGCTCTATCTTTTTCCAGGATGTGGTCAGGTGAATCTTGGGGCAGCTTGTTCTATCATACTACACAAATCTTAGAATCTTGAAATCAAGTGGAATGACCAAATCAAGGCTTTCTTGCGCCGAAGACATCAATTTTTTAACCCATCTTCTAACTGCTCGAATCTTGATTTTTGAGTGTGTTCAGTTCTTTTATTCATGATAAAACTCTAATTGGTCTTTGGATTACCCCCCAAAAATTTTATGCAAGGTAATGTTATGTAAAATATTCCATGACTGTACAATATGATGGATGACCTCATCTTCTCCTCTTATTCTATTCCATAGACTCGTGACGTCATGATACTTCATTTTTGGGGCTTCTGAAAATGACGTCAACAAGTGTATGCATAATGTAGACAATATCTTCTTCTTCTGTAGATCTGGGTGCAAACGATCTAATCTTCGAATAATACGTTTAAACAGGGATGGATTCTATCGATCCTAAGGGAAATACTTTAAAACATTTGGGGTTTAAATTACAATTCTCAAGGATCATTTGGTTTAAAAAATTTATTTCTTTCTTTTTTCTATTATTATTTTCTATTATTATTATTATTAAAATGTACAATTTTAATTGGAACTTCGAAAAAAGAAACTTTTAAGGTTTTTAAAAAATTTTAGAAGAAGATAAAGAATTTTAAAACACAATAATATTTCCATTTTTTTGAGGGAGTTAAATTAAAATCTTTGAGATTTTTACAAAGGATTAAATGTGAAGATTTTAAAATTAGTGTTCTGTAGTCCCCACTGGATCCTCTGCGCCCTACGTACCTTACTATCGAACCATCTTCTTTCACGATTGGTCTTTGCTCGACCTAACTTGATACTGTAATATTATCATTTTCGGTAAAGCAGACTTTTTTTCTATTTTGAAAGCCTTTTAAATGAACCGTTCTTGAATCAACACCATGTCAAGATATGCAAAATGAACTCAAATAAGGGTATTGATTCCGCTGGTAATCACCCTTTCGAACGACTTTCATAGGAACTAAAGGGTCCAGATTCTGGAGCCAGAAAAGTAGACTTCTACAGATATGCCCCTATTCATGTCTTCGGGTCATACTCAAAGAAACTAAAAGTCTCGGTTAAGATTGCCGGTACCGCATTCGTTTTCCTCCTTGTGCGCTCAAATAGATCTAAGATGGCTACATCGATGTTTTCGAATACCCTCGGGAAGATGATCAAACAATATGTCCCCAAAATGAATAGGTCTATCTTTATTACCTCATTCAGGTGTGTGTTATCTGGGATACATTCCCATGCAGATGCTAGGCTGTCTCTTCAGTTCTAAATTAAATCGTTGGCTCAATCCTCGCTTATCAAAAGATTTTGAGCTTCAATGGATAGTTCTGATTCCTCGGCGACTTTGCATAAATCCAATATTTCTGTACATTCTTCTGGTTGAGCAAGGTTGTATATTCCTCTACCGTGGTCATCGCGTCTTGGCCGTTGAACATAAAGCAGCAAAAAAACAGGATTCTAAAACTGGAAAATGGTTCGGAGTAAAGACTGATTGACTCGAACATACATTAGTTGGGCTATGTCGCCATAACTGTCGGAAAAAAGGTCATGTAGTCTTCGGTCCCATCTTTCCTAAATCTCTTTAAGCTCACACGGATCATTCTGTTGTAGGCTCTCGTGTGTATACTTTGGCACTACACGCTTGCTCGGCAAACTGTTACCTCATACCCGTTGATTAACCTCTGACCAATGTCGCACGACTAGATTGATGTTGTCCTTCTTAAGATACCTTTTTTCCACGATGAAAGATTTTCTGATCTGGCAAACCACTTGAATCAACACCTTTATGTAATGTGGGTGCAATGATAATGCAACAAAAGTATGTGTAGAATAAAAATTAAAAAAATAAAACACAAAGAAATAAGTTAGTACCGGATAAAAATAATAAATACATAAATGAAAGGTAAATTTAATTTTTTTACTTTTTTATATTATATTATTATTATTATTGATTTTTTTTTCATTAATTTTATATTAATAATATTATTATTAAAATAATACTAATAATACTAAAACCCGGTCAAAAATGAGTGATTACACTCGACTTGAAATCTTAACTAGTCATGTCGAGCTCAACATTACTCGAGCTCGACTCGGCTCATTTACACCCCCTACATAGGACCTATACGAACTCTTCAATCACCATCAATAGTTACTTTAGTTGTTACCTTATAGCTTTAGGGACAAGAGAGTAATTTTCTTCTCTTCTCCAACAAAAAAGATTTCTTCCTTATTTTTTCGACGAGTCTCTCTTTAGTTCTATTCCCTTTCCATATTAGAACACCCATCATTTCTCCTTATATGGTCAATACTTGGTTTTTTATTATATTAGATCATTCTTGGATGCTACATATTACAAACAGAGACGAAGTCATAATTTGAAGTTGGGGTACTTAAATATTTAAAAAGTGAAAGGGCAAATATACAATTAATCAATTTTTTAAGAAAAAACTATATCATAAAGATAAAAAATTAAATTGGGGGGCATGAGCCCCTCTAAGGCCTTATGTCCCTCCGTCCCTGATTACAAAGTATGTAAATGCTATGATTCATAAGTCAAATGTTGTATTATAAATGATTGAATTTGAAGCATGTTTGATAAGTTCACATGATGTGCTAATAAATTCAAGGATTGAATACAGGATTTGTATTTTACATGCAAAGCATACTATAAGAATATTTATTATAAGGTTGACATGAATCTATAAGAGCTAGGTGGTACATAATATGTTGCAATTCAAATAAACGTTTTATCAAACAAGTATGACATGTGATGAGAAATAATGAATTGCTATCTATAAGAATGTGAAATTATGCTATGAAAGCATATATAATATGGTGTTAAATGTTATATGTAGTCAACAATCTCTAAAGCAAGTGATTAAAGTTCTCAGTTGACACTCTCTCATATCTCCTAGGTTGTCGGTTCAAAGCACATTATGAGCAAATTTTCCCTTCCTCCTCCCCTTGGTAGAAAGTGTTAAAAAATGGAGTAAAGTACACAAATGGTCACTAAACTATACCAAAAAATACAAAATGGTCACCAAACTTTCAAAAGTTACGTAATGGGCATTAAACTTTAGTTTTTGTTGCAAAATGCTCACTAAGCCGTTAACTGTTTTTAACTGGGTGACATGACAATTACGAAAATTTGTATAACAACACATTTTATCCTCAATATTTAGACATTCAATCAATTTAGGTATCAATAATGAGAGTTAAATTAGGACTAAATTGATTGAATGTGTAAATATGAAAGATTAAATGTGTTGTTATTCAAATTCTCGTAACTGTCATGTCATTCACTTAACGCCAGTTAACAAATCAGTGACCATTTTGTAACAAAAACTAAAGTTTAATGTTGATTATGTAACTTTTGAAAGCTTGATTACCATTTTATATTTTTTTAAGATAGCTTAGTTACCATTTGTGTACTTTACCCAAAAAATGTTATATGTACGTGAGATTGCATAATTGTGCTTAATAACCCATTATGATAATATGTTACAAGATGATGTTACTATAAAGTAACTACATGTTTGAAAGCTCATATGAAAAATGTTAGGCGTTGTTTGATAATTAGCGGATAGCTGATATCATTAGCTGATTTGATTATCGGATTACATTAGATGATTGTATTAAAGTGTTTGGTAAAATTAATTGATAAATGATAGTTGTTTGATTATTTAAACAAGCAAAATGACAAATAAGAACATGATTATATTCGATATATTCAATAGTTGTTTGAATAATTTAATTATTATTAATATTTTGTATCTATTAATATTAATTAGATTATAAAAATTATTTTTTTAATATCATTACTATGCATATATGAATGATGTATATATTAATTTCTTATTTGTGAAATAATATTTAAAATATAATTTTAATAATTATTAAATTTAGATGTATATAATAATTTCTTATTTATGAAATTATATTTTGAATATAATTTTATTATTTTATTAAGTCTAGATGTATATATTAATTTCTTATTTATGAAATTATCTTTTAAATTTTATTAGTTATTTAAATTTATGTTTTTCAGATTTTTTTTTTGTAATTGTCAAAGATAAACAAGTTTTTACAATTCTTATATCCAAAACTCTAACTCAAAAAGCTCCTCCTAAAAGGAGCTTTTTTAAATTGAGAGATTTTACCCGAATTTGCTATTAAAATATCTATGTACCAAATATCTAAAATAACAAATTTGACTTGTCAAACCTTTAATTTTAGTTCAAAAACTGTTTACCTCATACTTTTAAC
Organism: Hibiscus mutabilis; assembly: GCA_019671005.1. Taxonomy (NCBI): domain Eukaryota; kingdom Viridiplantae; phylum Streptophyta; class Magnoliopsida; order Malvales; family Malvaceae; genus Hibiscus; species Hibiscus mutabilis. The sequence goes on from CM033741.1 coordinate 10,527,171, forward strand.
CTCAAATTTCTTGGCTATTCAAGTTCACTAATTAAATATATAATTAGTATTTTTGTTCCAAAAAATATAATTGGAATTTGAAATAAATTTTGTCAAAAAAGTAATGGGGACAAATAAAGGATAAAACTATATTGGAGATCATTTTTGTTTTCAATTTGTTTTATTTGGTCATCAGTTCTGACAACATTATGTTTCAGTCACTTAGGTTATCGATTTGATACATTTTAGCCATCTAATCGTTAACTCTCGTTACTTTAATGACATGACAGGTTAACAATTTGATCCATAAAACTTTTGAATGTTCAATTTTTACCCTCTTCAAAAAAATAAAAATTCTCGCAACCTATTTTATTCTCTCAAAACCTTAGCTTTCCTCGTTCAAGACCAGCAATCATCTTGTACATTGTACACTATTTGCTTCTCAACTCACTAGAATTTTCTTATTTTACTCTTATGAAATGTACTATTTTTTATTTACTTTTGACGTTAGAAACCGGATTATTGGTATTACTACTGTTGTTTTGTACAAAAAGAAACTTTTTTTACTTTAGAAATTAAAGAAAAAACATTTTTGAAATCTTAAATCCAAATCAGTAAGCACTAAGCACCATCAGAGCCGATAATTAATGGTTTTTTAATTTAAAAAGAAAAGAAAAGAAAAATCAAAGTGCAGGGTAAGATTCTATGCGATGCCTTAAAACAACTTCCGTTGACGACATTTCTTTTTTATCAACGCCCCATTTCATTGAAGAGAACTTTTCCCTTTTTTAAGATGGTGAAAAAAATGAATTTTCAACACTTCAGGAGTCTAATTAAAAATTAATTATTTTTATTAACGTGTTATATCATCAAAATAACTTGCATTGTTAACACGATTAAAAAAAGAAAAGAAAAAATAAATATTAAAATATAAGTAATTTACAATGGTATAACAGAAGAAGAATGTTTGTTGGAATATGCCTTTGGATTGGGTTATATCCAAAATCCAAAATAATGTCCTTTTGTAGTTGAAAGTAACATGTTGCCACAAAGCTTAATTATATTTTTATGCAATTCACGTTGGTATCACACATGATTGCAATGAAACAAGACAATAAAAACAAATATATATTTTTTCTTTATAATATAATTATTGAAAATTATTAAAAATTAATAAAAAGAAGTTTGCAATGAACGTTCAATTTTAATTATAGCAACCTTTATACCAGAAATTGCATTTTTAGTGAAAGTATTTCATATAATTACTTTAGAAAATGATGTAATAAATATTCAAATGGTTATGATTTGATAACTATCTTGAATTATGAGTCATAATACTAAATTGTAATGGTTTCTGGAAGAATCAAAAGTTGTCCAAAATGTCTATTATATATATTTTTTATTAACACTCACTATAAACCAAAGGTTTCCTGTTAGATTTTTCTTCTTCTGATCATGACAACCTTAGCAAAGAAAAAAGGTCACATTAAAATAAGAGTATATATTTCAATCATTTCAAAAAGGAAGACATTGAGAACAACTGTGCTGTTTTGTTTTGTTTTGTTTTGTTTTCTTGTACAGAGGAAAAGCCAGTTATCTGTACGAAAAAAATAAAAGAAGCTTAAAATTCCACCTTTCGATGATTAAAATGTCACAACTCGGGTTTGTCTCAAGTTTTGTTTTAAAAGATTCCGTCATACTAAACAAAATCACTAATATCAATATCAACTCAAAACTTAAATAAGGTTTAAAATTACATGAAGCCCCTTAATTCATTTTTATTCAAATGTTAATCTCATACAGTCATACGTACATAATAAGACAACAAGTATTTAAAATTAAATGAAGCCTCTTAAATTATTGAACCACCTCTTGCCAATTATATCGCATCACATGGCACTTTTGACTAAAAAATGTACCCAATTTTCATGAAAAATGATAAATGATGTGTCAAGTGTCATAGATTTTTATTTAGTTTGATCCTTAAAAATTTTATTTGATCTTAAATTGATCTCTATTTATTTTCAAATATAATTTAATCCAATATTTATTATTATTATACTTAAATTTTAATATTCAATAACAAATAAATAAAGTGGTTATATTTACTAAAATAAATTTTTCTTCACGTTAAAAAATTATAAACTAATAAAAACATGAAACGAGAAATTTTATTAAATAAAAACTTATTTAAAATATTAAATAAAAAAATCTAATTATCATCTTTCAAAAAAATCAAATTATTATTATCTCTGATTTCATAATTAAGTATACAAGATAATTTTTTGAATAGTCTGAAGGTGATTACAAGGTAGTGTTTGTTCATAGATATTCTTAACCCTTTGACAATGCGCATATACCTTACAGACATTACGATTGAACCCGAGTCTCCTATGATAAACACCGTCCGCTTTTTCACTGGGACCACTTATTGGGTTCGAGTTATTTAATACGATTGTTCCAATAATTAAGATATTCCAATTGTTTTGTTTAAATTATATAAATTTTATGACTGGAGTTTGGACAATCTTGCCTATATGAACCTTAAAATCTACAATCTTAAACTTGGAAACCATTCCACGGGCCCAATCTTGCATGAGCATCAGCTACTCGGTTGCCTTCCCTGAAGACATGTCGAAACTCAATACTCCAATGATTTAGTAGCAAACTTCGGATGGACGTTAGTAAAGAAGAATATGGATTCCTCCCACCATGATTTTGTAAAGCACGAACCACCCCCGGCTATCCGATTCTACCACCACAGACTCTGCATTCAATCTTAAAGCACACTCCAACCCCTCATATACCGCCCAAAATTCAGCTTCTAAGGCAGAGCACTTACCAATAAATTTCGAGAAGCCAACGATCCATAAGCCATTTGAGTCACGGATGACACCACCAGAGGATGCTACTCCATCGGATGGACTGCGCGCACTATCAACATTAAGTTTCCAAACCCCACTTGTGGGGGGGAACCTATCGTACATACTGCTGTCATTCAACAGTACTGGGCCGCTGCGGTGACCTTAGTGTATCTATAGCACGGTGAGCCTCCATCGCAAGGCGTAGGCTACAATCAAGCATATCCCCTCTTTCTATGTCATGAGGCTCAGAGACCTTTTTATTTCGCAAGAGCCAGAGACTCCATAAAATTGAGCTAAATAGCAGTTCCCAATGAGCTTCAGCAACATCAAAATAATTTGGGTTTGCTAAATTCAGTTGAATCCAATCCACCAATGAAAGAGAGAAAAAATATAGAGTGCTTTACAACAGGAATCAAGCCAAACCAGATAGATACTGCACACGGACAATGCCGAAGGACGTGGCCGATGTCCTCCATGTAGCATCGCACACCACACAAGCTGTTGAGTCCATTAAGTGTCGTCGAGTGCGCTCACCATTAGTCATAACTCTTCCTTTACAAACCAACCACAAGAAAGACTTAATACGTTGCGGACCTTTGAATTGTTGTATTAGTCTCCAAATTTCATGTCCATCGCTAGTGTTAGGAATTTGGTATGCAGCAAAATAACCAAAGCGATAACGACATAGACCAAGACATGGACATGAGACAAGATTTAACGTGGTTCAGAATAGCCTACCTCCACGGACGAGAGAAACGAACAATCCACTAATAACGTAGAGAACCTGAAGAGTACAAATATATGATAACACATGTAATCTCAAAACCAGCTGTACAAATCCCATGACCCGGTGGAACCGAAAACACTCTTCCCAACATCCTTACAATGCCCATCTCTACAACGTAGGCACAATAGTTGTAGAGAACCTAAAAGTGGTTACATCTCTCCAGAGTAATTCCCTCTCTCTCATTCTCTTGTTCTCTCATAATTCAAAAGGTTAAACCTAGTATATATTTATAGACCCAAATACTTGGTCACCAAGAAACCTTATTCAATAAGATCTCTACCTAAAATAGATATTTACACATTAAAGTAAATCCTAATTACCAAGTAATCTTCAACCACTAGAATTACAATAAAACCCAACTTAATTACCAATTAGAATTTGAGTCAAAATATAACAAATCTCCCCCTTGACACAAATTCTATTCGAGCATTGGTCTTCAAGTCTTCAACAACTTTAATTTTTACGTAAGCCAAATATCGGTTGAAACACCGCCGCCAAGTCTTCAACAAATCCAATTCTTACGTAGTATCCGTTAAAGCACCGTTGAATTTTGAGAATTACTCCCCCTGCAACTGAAAGCTCGTTGCAACAATACTCCTCTAACATGCCTCCAACATCGCACCACAAAGTCCGCAGCAAAAATTCCTCCACAATCGCGCAGCTCGAACCATAGCTCATGATACCATTTGTTAGGAATTTGGTATGCGGATAAATAACCAAAGCGATAACGACATAGACCAAGATATGCACATGAGACAAGATTTAATGTGGTTCAGCATAGCCTACCTCCACGGATGAGTGAAACGAACAATCCACTAATAACGTAAAGAACCCGAAGAGTACAAATACATGATAACCCATGTAATCCCAAAACCCGGTGTACAAATCCGCCGCTCCGAGGCTTCAAGAGCTGAAAGTTTTATATAGGAAGGGCTTGCAGCTCCAGGGTGAAGGCTAGCAGTTCTATATAGGAAGAACTCACAGCCGAAGGAATTCACCCATGACACATAAGGTTTTATATAGGGAAAACTCGTTGTGTTGAAGGCGAAGAGTCCTATATAGGAAGGGCTCCGAGCTTTACTGTCTTATAGTGAAATGTTCTATATAGGAAAAACCTGTAGCTCCGAGATTTCAGAGGCTAAAAGTTCTATATAGGAAGGACTGACGGCTCCAGGATTTGAAGACTAGCAGTTCTATACAGGAGGAACTCCTAGTCGGAAGAATCCATCAGTGGCGCAAAAGGTTTTATATAGGAGAAACCAGCGTTGAAGGTGAAGAGTTCTATATAGGAAGGACTCCAAGCTTTACCGTCTCAGAGTGAAAAGTTCTATATAGGAGGGACTCGTAACTCAAGACTTCAGAATGAAATGTTCTATATATGGAGGACCTATAGTTCCAAGATCAGAAGGTGAAGAAGTTCTATATAGGAAGAACTTACAAGCTTGAAGATTCAGCTAAGGAAGAGCGGAGAGTTCCAGAAGAACACGTGATTCCGAAGCCAAAGACTAGGAAATAGGTCAAAAATGAGTGCTTTTGATCTTTGCTTTGTTCTCGTTTCACAAGAACAAGCAAAGAGGGGCAACTGTAATCACTGATTTTGACCGGGTTTTAGTGTTATTAGTATTATTTTAATGGTAGTATTATTAATATAAAAATTAATAAAAAATGTAAAATATATATATAAAGGTAAATAAAAATAATAAATATATTATTAAAAAAAGGGAATTGGTGTGGAGCCTAAAGCTCCACGTCACTCAAATTCCCCCCCCCCACTCCACCCCTGAAATCGCCTATAAATAGGCATAGGATTGAAGCAATTTGGGGCAGCAATCGGCCATGGCAAGGCCAAATAAGGGGGCATTAGCTCCCGGCTAGCCAAGGACCGGGGTAGTGTCCTCGGTCCTAGTCGGTTCGATCGAGATCCTATTTTAGGTCCGATCTAGTTAATATTTTTGGAGAGGTCGCGGTAGATCTCGGTGGGGTTCAGTTGGGGTTCGTTATTCGAGCTCCTAGTTAGGTATATTTTCTTCCCTTTTTATTTGTATTGTAATTTTTAATTTAATGAAGTATTAGTTAATTTAAAATTGTATTCTTATTTTTTTAGTTTGTATGTTTTAAATTTATGTTTTAGATTAGTATTTTATTTATGTTAGATTAGTTTTTTTTATTTATGTGTTAGATTATGTCATGGGGCCATTACCCTCTTCCCAAAAGACATGTCTGATAGGATGTGCAGCGCCACCGTATTTATATCCCAAGACCTCCCTTTTCCTTTCCGATGTGGGATTAATGACCATGTCTCTTCTCAGACGTGACATTCTCCCCCACTCAACCTCGTGACGCCCTCGTCACGAGCTTCCGCTCTCGTGATGGGCCACCTTGTCACAGTTGTCTACCCTGCTTACCCCACTCATGGGCGCTCGGCGTGAAATCAGGCAGTCAAAGGGTCGCTCTGATACTACTTGTCACGGGGCCATTACCCTCTTCCCAAAAGACATGTCTGATAGGATGTGCAACGCCACCGTATTTATATCCCAAGACCTCCATTTTCCTTTCCGATGTGGGATTAATGACCATGTCTCTTCTCTGGCGTGACAATTAATATTTATGAATGTTTTAGATTATTATTTTATTTAATTATATTAGTTTTTTATTTATGTGTTATATTAATATTTATGAACGTTAGCATTTTATTTATGTTAGATTTGTTTTTATTTATGAGTTAGATTAATATTTATGTATGTATGTTTTAGATTAATATTTTATTTATGTTAGATTGGTATTTTATTATGTTAATATTTATTTGTATTTTATTGTATTTAAATTATTTACCATATTTTATATTTTGCTCACTAAGATTGCATATCGAGATATATAAATTGTCAATGCGGTGCCTTTTTATCCGAGCGTAAACAGGGCCAATATCAGGCGTAATGATAGTGGTTGGGCGTTTACTCTCGGATAACGAGACCTTTAAAATTTACCTGCACTTATAAGCAAATTTTAAATTAATCGTCACTTTAATCCGGAAAATCTAATATTAATAAAGCGGTAATTATTAAAGTACCAATTTTGGGCAGTGTGGGGTGCTAATCCTTCCCCATCCGTAACCGACTCCCGAACCCAATAGTTTTCAAATCTCTGGTTTTATGGTGTCCGGCCTACCTAAGTGGCCGGTGGCGACTCCAATTTCTAAATAAAATGCGGTTTTTTAAAACCCCACATAATAAACAGTTTATATCCGAAACGATTTTTTTAGCGAAACGGACATCGCTACACTTTCAAATAATTTCCTGTGAGCTTCAATTCTTCCATTGCATGCACTGAAATAAGCAAAACATGCTTTGTCAAAACACAAGAAAAAGAACTAAAAAACCGCAGGCGGCAATACTAAAGGAAAAAACATCAAACAAAAATAATTGCATGATATGATCAAAGTCATAATAGAGCATTTTAATAAACCGAATAGGAGATATTACCAGCATTAACCAAAAATTTCGCAGATGGACCATTGGGACTTTTTTCCATCCACATATAAAGATCTTGATGTTTGCAAAAATATATATATATATAATAATTAATAGAAATTTAGAAAATGTAACTATAGAAAAATTTAAATAATAATTAAAATATTTAATGAGTTCAATTCAAAAAAAAATAATGAGTACTAGAAACAATATTAAAACACAATTATTTTGTAGTATATGAATTACAAGCCAAAAGTAAAACAACATATTTAATTAAAAACTATGAAATCTTAATTGTTTTCCTATTAATACTCATTTTCAAATTTAATACCATTAACTCTAATTACCTATTTTTTAGTATTTTAATTCAATTACAAGATAATTGTCTTAGTTCAGTTTCAAATTTGTATAAACTCACGCACGGATAACACTGTTTGAACCTAAGTCACCTAAGAGGAACGACTCCAATTTTTTTTTTTTTTTGAAATTATCCTGTGTAATATGTTATCGTTGTTAGGATGGTTATTTTCTAAAGGATTTCTAAGTTAAAAATCATATCTTTGGATTAGACCTATCTAAACATTTTGAATGTTATACACTAGATTGGGCCTGTAGGGTATAAACTTAGAAAATACATGACTAGTATTGCATGACGAATTGAAACACAGACACCAGTCTTCTGTTATTTGCTTGTATACAAGAAACTTCAAAAAATTCTACACAATTTTGAATTGGGGAAGAAAAGGAAATTAAAAAGATTATGAATCTAATACGAAATACGATCTCTGTCGCCTATATCAAACCCTTAAAACATGAAATGGATCTCAAAAAACCGGATAGTGAAGTAACCAAATCGATAGCATAGAGTTCATGTAGTAACATAGTACTGCAATAACTTGAAGTCCAAGTTCTTTTTTCCGGACATTGCTTATCTGTAAGTTCCCATGCCGACACTGGCCTCTCCGCCGCCACCGTAAGGCTGGAAACTGTTTTCCCTAGCATTTGAGTAGGAAATATAGTAGAACTTATTGACTATGGCAGTTAAGAAAATGAAGGCTGCCCCTGCACCAAACACTCCTTTCCTCAGTGTTTGACAAGAGGGAGGCAGCTCGCTGAAAATGGTCCGGTATTTGGTGTGGTACGCGTTCCGGACCGAGCCGGCCAGCAAGCATATCTCGGCTTAGGAAAAACAACCTGTCATACAGGCAATTCAAAGAATAAGTGAAACATTCAAATCTGCAGATTTAAGAATAAACATTCAGTTATAAGTTTGTCGGTCAAATTGTGGTTTTAGTCCCTATACTATACTCAAATCCTTTCCACAGCAGAAGCATCGGGTGGCCACCATTACAAGGGCTTGGCTAGCCATAAGGAACAAAAATGCACCGACACCATAGCCAGTGCTATGTCCGAGTCATATACACAATAGTTGTAATTAATTTCACTGTCCTGAACAATCTTGGCCTGCAACAAAACATATACATACACCATAATTTAGTTGCTTTGAGTTGAATCAGCAGTTAATCCAAAAAGATCTAGTTTTTATGGAAAATCAGCTCAGATCTGGTAAGTTCATACGCACACAGAAATGATATAAGCTTCAAAAGCAACAACTTCATAAATAAAACTAAAACCCCAGAAAATTAAATCAACATTTTCCAGCAAAAACGCGCAAACTTTCGACAAATCCTGAAACAAAATGGATCGAAGAAAGTGAAGGGTTCAGGGGAACTCACAGTGCTTCTTCTTTGCTCAGCTGCAACAGCTAAACCAAAGGCGATGAGATCAAGAACGAAGACAGCAATCAAAAGAAGCTTAGAAGCCATGGATGAATACAATACAATGGTAGCTTCTCTGGGTTTTTTTTTGTGGACTCTTTGTTTCTCTTTGCTTTGCTAAATATACAGAAAATCACTGCCAGTACAGAACAAGCAAGGCAAATGATTAGAAATGAAGAAAAAATATTGTTTTTTAATATTATAAAGAATGCAATTATCAGGAGAAAATGACACATCAACTTAACTTGAAAATGGGTTTTCACCCTCTTTGTCAAAAGGGAGGAAAGAAGAAAGTTTTTATTTGATTTAGATTTGAAGAAAACAGAATTTTTTTTTGTTTGCTATGGAAGACAGGGGATGCTTATTAGGAAAGTGAAGGTAGTTGGAAGGGGACTGTAAGGTGGATTCATGAAGGGGAATAGATACCCGCCATAATTAACCGCCTTTTGGAACCCATTGGTGTACAACATTTAGTAGCATGACGTACCAACATCTACAGCTTGGTTTTAGGGATGGAGTCGGGATAAAAATAAATTAATTCAATAATGAAATAATAATTTAACCCTCAAAAAGATAATTGTATGGGCATGGCTTCAATCCAACAAAATCATTTATTATATAATTTAATATGGTCATGATGGTGATAAAGTGACGAATATATGAGGTGGAGAGAGTGTAGGTGAAGATAATAGCTTATGGTTTTTTAGCCGTTTGACAATTTTTTTTTTAGCACTTTAAGTTTTGTTTTATAGCCGGCAACGACATCGATTTTATTATTGATTGTCGATCGTCAGATCTATTTTTATTTTTTAGTTTTTTTAATAAAATAATTTTATCTTTGTGACACGATTTTTTTTATTTTTATGTCACGTTTATCTCTGTCTATTGACATGTTTAACTCTGTCTTTTAGCTTGATTTCTTCTACTCTTTATGTCGTTTTGGCCGTTCTTTATTATATATTTCTATTAGGGTTGGATTTGACGACGCCACAACTGATCAAGTTAGCGCTTATTTGTAATCCTGCTGATCTTCCCTGCTCTGGACCTTCGATTTAAATTTGAATACGTAGTTTGCGCTTGTGAAGAGTTTCTCACGGTGCTCGGCTCTGATTTGCATTTTCTCAGTGGTCTATCAATAGCTTCATCCACTTTTGTAGTTCGTTTTGCCGATGCAGTTAGGTTGCGTATTTATTTTTCGATCGAATATTTGAATGAGTTTATAACTTTTTCATGTATGATTCATGTCTGATCTAAAATGGCTAATTTTATAAAAATGTCCAAATTCTGTATTTAGTTTACAATGATAATTTATAAATTTTTATTGTAATTTTGAGTTTTTTCTTGTTAATAAAATTAGTGTTTTTTTTTAAATAACTTATGGTTTTACCACGCAAAGGTAAAGGTGACGACTCATAAACCTCTTGTTTTGTTGGACACGTGAAATGAAAATAACTTTTAAAGTCTCCTCAGATCTACCGCGAGACTGAAACCACGACGAACGGAGTGCGTATTGCTGACGAAATTGATCATAAACAACAAGACCAAAAGGAAAAGCTTTCTTTTTCCCTTTATTAAGTATAGAAATGTTTATATTCTTAAACTAAAATATCGAAATTCAAACTTATATAAAATAAGATAACAAAAGACCATTGATCACTCGACCAGTTAGTAAATCTCAAAGGAAAAATTTTCTTTGATTATCACTCGGTACAGTTTATATACGTATACTGTGTGAAAAAGAGTAGAATCCGTCTTTACTTTTTCTGTATTCATTTATATGTTTTACTAATAATTTTATATCACGTATATTATTAATAAAACCGAAATAATCAATAAAACAATGTTAAATCATTAATACACATGGCATAAAATTACTGATTAAATATATAAAGGGCACAGAAAAATGGCAAACGAATTTTGTTACTAAAAACCATTTGTAGAACAATCTCTTTTCGATACTTGACAAATTTTGGATTTAATTACATTAATATTATATATCCAAATTTAATATGGTTATTTAATGTAGTTATTTCTTACAAATATATCTTTCTTTGGACTATCCATTCAAGCTCGCATGCCTAGAGCTGCCCAACCGAAGCTCATAACTTTGATAAAAAAAAACGAAGCTCATAACGATAACCCAACCTAGCCTGCACTTACCCCACATTTCCTTTAGGCCTGGTACTAATCAACCCAAGTTGTTGATCCATGAAAGACCCAGGAAATCTAAATGGATTCTGACCCAAACCGTGGCCCACTGGTGAATTTACCTAACTATCGATCGAACCGAACAAATAACCCAACCCGACTTCGACCCGTTGACCGAACTGGACTATTGACCAAACCAAACTAGATTCATGAATCATACCCGACTCGTGACCCGTGAACCATACTTAAGCCGTTGACTTTTGATTGAACCGGGATGAACCAATTAAAGTCGAGCCGTTGACCTTGACCAAATGACCCTGCCTAGCTAATTTTGATATCCTGATTTCTATTATATCATCCATTTTACTAAATTCTGGCTTGAAACCCTTTGTTTACCCTTTTAATTATTTATTTAATCAAATCGGTATTATTTATGTTATTGTTTGACTGACTTAAAGATGCTCATTTTGAAGGGGACCAAGACACTCTAAATATGTTTATAAGATAATGGCTATATGTAAATGGATATGAATATGGATATCAATTAATCGAAGATGGTTACATGAACTTGACTATTGGAAAAATATGTATATATTTATAATAATAAATTGATGATGCGACAAACATATATTCACTTTGCATCTTGCATGAAGACGATATCGGAAGAAAGAAAATTATAGCGGTTTGTCGAAGCCTTCAAAACTAATTCCTGTTGAAAAATAAGTTTTGTAATAATGATAAGCAAGGTCAAATTCAAAAAAAGCGATGCTAGATTAGTTTTATTAAATAAATAAAAAAACAAAAAGAGGCTTGAATGAATTGAATTTAAAGATCTAAATTTAAAGAAAACAATTGAAATACATAGAATTTAATGATGAGAAAATATATAGTCAAAGTAAATTGCGGAGTGTAATTCACGACTCGATCATTGACTTTAATATACGAGAATCTAAATCTACATTGAATAGATAGGTTATAGCTATCCAAAACGTCCACCATAATCTATTCTCTTATTAGTTTTCTAGTAACGAAAGAGACGCTTAAATGATTACTTCCATTGTTGATTTAAAATCTATTCAAAAACTTTAAGAATTAAAGAGACCCAACCCTTAGTTAACCAACCCACACTAGTATGAATGATTTAAACTAGATCTTATATCTTCATAGCTTCGTGCTAGAGTTACTTTACTACTTAGATAAAAACTTACCCACAATTACCGTGTAATAATTTCAATTAACAATATAAAAATTAATAAATTGTAGAGAGATTAGTTCATGCAACTTATAAATCAATAATGAATAATAAAACAAAAGATATAAAAAATAGGGTAAACTACACCAGTGACCACCAAATTATTTGGGCGTACCTATTTTGACCACCGATCTATTGAACTCGTCAATTAGACCACCAAACTTATTAAATTGACCTATTTTGACCACCGCCGTTAAAAAATAACAGAGGGTGACGGAAGGGTGACGTGGCAGTTAACGAAAATTTATCAAATTACACATTTAGTCCTTGTTATTTACTTATTAAATCAATTTAGTCCTAATTTTAATTTAATTAAATAAAATCAACCAACCAACCAAATGACGAAACGTGCCCCATTTATTTCTAAGTTTTAATTTATTTAATTTAATATATTTAACCAACCAACCCAATGGTGACATGTGTCACCATCTGATTGGCCGTAAAGAATGAGGAAATAAAATTAAAAGGATTGCGCCTATGGGGATTAAACCCATGCCAATAATATGGAAGAGTGTTGCTCCAACCGCTGAGCCAAGTTCACTGATGTGATATGGGATACTAACATATATTATTAAAGGATTATTTTGTTGGTAAAAACTAAAGAGGAGAATTAATGGGATTCAAACTTGGGACCAACAGGGTAAAATCCCACACCTTAACCACTGAGCCAAGCTACTCTTAATAATATAAATTGCACACTTTTATATACATATCTTAGGGAAAAAAGAAGTAAAAATTGTTGAAAGGGGACTCGAGAAATTTGATTTGACAAAGTAATCGAATAGTTTAAATATTCAAATATTTTAAATATTTGAATACTTTATTAATCAAATTATTTTCTTTTAAATCATTTTTTAAATCGAATATTTAATATTTTAATAAATATTTGATTTAATTTAAATACGAAAAAGATAAAAATATTTGAATATTTTAAATCGAATTTCTTTTCTTTTAAATTGAATATTTTTTAAAACTGAATATTTAATAATTTTCAGATTTAAATTAAATCGAATGTTTATGTGATTATACACATCACCAGTGAATTAAGTTCGAGTCCCCTTTCAACCATTTTTACTTATTTTTTCCCCTAAGATATGTATATAAAATGTGCAATTTATATTATTAAGAGTACCTTGGCTTAATGGTAAAGGTGTGGGATTTTACTCTCTTGGTCCCAGGTTCGAATCCCATTAATTCCCCCTTAGTTTTCACCAACAAAGTAATCCTTTAATAATATATGTTAGTATCCAATATTACATCAGTGAACTTGGCTCAGCGGCTAGAGCAACACTCTTCCATGATATTGGCGGTTCAATCCCCCACAGGTGTAATCTCTTTAATTTTATTTCCTCATTCTTTACGGCCAATCAGATGGTGACACCATCTTGTTGGTTGGTTAAATCTATTAAATTAAATAAATTAAAACTTAAAAATAGATGGGACACATGTCGTCATTTTGTTGGTTAGTTAATTTTATTTAATTAAATTAAAATTAGGACTAAATTGATTTAATAAGTAAATAACAAGGACTAAATGTGTAATTTTACAAATTTTTGTTAACTGCCATGTCACCCTTCCGTTAACCCTCTATAGTTTTTTAACGGCGGTGGTCAAAATAGGTCAATTTAATAAGTTTGGTGGTCTGATTGACGAGTTTGATAGTTCGATGGTCAAAATAGGTACGTCCAAATAGTTCGGTGGTCACTAGTGTAGTTTACCCTAAAAAATATTAATATTACATCTTAATAGCTTATCCTAATCTTATTAAAAAAATAGAGAGTTCCGATTGAAATTGAAGAGTATCCGCTCATTTTGTTCTTTAAGCGTTCAAACTTTACAAAAACTCTTAATTTAATCTCCAAAACATGTACAACACCGAGAAATTATATCATGGTCATTTTCGCCACGTCATCCATGAGACCAACCAATAAAAACTACTTATCTCAATATTTTTTTCTATGTCATATTTTTAAAGATTCACTTGGTAAAAATATGACATAGAAAAAATAATGAGATGGGTAGTTTTTATTAGTTGGTCTCATGAATGACGTGGCGGAAATGACCAATGATATAATTTCTCATACAACACCTATTATGACCTACAAAGTACAAAATCTATATAAAAGATAGAATTGTAGATTAATTAGGTCACTAAAACATAGGATGATAAATATAAATTAAGTGCAATTTTACGACTTATCATATTTCCCCATACTTAAACAATGCTCGCCCTTAAGCATGCTGCAACCAGAAATTTTAGATGTTGCCAGTTAAGCCAAAAATCCATTAAAAGCAATTTGTTCATAGCATACATTTTCACAAATCAATATAATTAAATAATTACTTCATTAATATCATAAAATAAAAAATATGAATCTCCACACACCACACTCACTAATGATTCACTTAATATCGCTCAAAGTATTTAGGGTACACTCAAATCATAGCATGAAAAGAAACATATAAAAAAAATTCATGGTTATTGCATTAGGTTTTAATATATATATATATATATATATTTATTGGTGATGAATTTTTTTATCCACAAGCGATTATAATCATTACGCGTCTTTAGTTAGTACTTAAATAAATAATTAATATGAATTAAAGTTATTTATGAATTAAAAGACTTTAATACTTATATATCAAATAATTATCCATAATTTATCTCTATAAGAATAAAATGAAGTGACTTGTTTACATTCTATAAATGTGGTATTCGGCCAAAACATATTGGGCTATGGTTTGAGGCCCAAAAGCTATTATTAGGAAATGGTTTAAATGAAAATTAAGTGTTCAAATTATACATTTTTAAACTTTAGGTGTCTAAAATATTGTTTGCTAAAAACAGGTGCCAAAAATTTCAAACGTTACAATTTTAAGTGCCCGGTCGTCAATGACCGTTTAAAAAAATCGTTACCCAATTAGAACGAGACACATAGCAGGAATATTAATTTTTTAATTTTTTTGAAGAAAAAAACTTTAAAATTTTAATCTCTTAAAAAATCCTGAAATTCTAAAAAATCTTTAAACCAATCCATAAATCCCCAAAAATAACAAAATCCTAAATCCTCAAATCTTCACCCCTACCGCCGTCGATCATCGTCGCCGACCCCACCCTTTCAGTCGTCGTACCCAGCCGGCCATTTTCTCCGACTTGCCGTCACCGAAAATCGACGAACAGTGTGCCAATCGACACTACTTCACATTCTTCGTTCAATGTCGGCTGGCACACCGTTTGCCGATTTTCAGCGACGACATGTTAAGGGAAATTGCTGGCTGAGCCTGGCGATCGAAAGCTTAGGGTCGACGATGGCGATCGGCTGCGGTGAAGATTTGGGGGTTTAGGATTTAGGGATTTGGGGACTATTTTAAAAATTTTCAGAATTTCAAGATTTTTTTGAAAATTTTTAAATTATTAAAAATAAAAAAATAATTAAAATAAATTATAAATTAAAAATCACACGTGTCGAATTTTTATTGGTTAATAAATTTTTTAATTGTAATTAACTACCAGACACATAAAATTATAACGGTTAAGACTTTAGGCACCTATTTTTAATAAAAAATACTTTAGGCACCTAAAGTTGAAAAATGATATAGTTTGAACACTTATTTTTTATTTAAGCCTTAGAATTGATAATGTAAATTGTAATTTCTTAGACTTATTTGATTGATACAGTATAATTATAATTTAATTTTTATATCATATTTAATAATATAAATTATAATTATACAATTACATGAATTTAAATTTTAAAATAATATTAATTATAAATTTAAAGAGTGCTATTACACGTGTAATTACATCAATTCTCACCACTACCCATAAGAATTGGAGACCTCCAATTACACTCAATTCAACATAACTCCACAAATTATAATGATTAACCGAACACGTCACATCAATATATTACCATGTGACTTTCCAAACATAACATTACGTAATTGTTCCTTAGTTTTCTATATCTGAAACTATCTTCCCCAAAATTGTTCCTTTATTTTCAATGTTAAATGCCAAAGAAATTGCAAAAGCTTGTGTTATTTGTATTTGACCAATCTGCTTTTGTCTTGGGTTTAATATACCCACCCTATTGCCCTCCTGATTATTTCCTTGGAGAAATTAAAATTATTATTTTTAATAATGACAACTAAATTTTATTAATAAAAATAATAGAAAGAATTAAATGAAACTAGATTTTATTAATAAAAATAATGGAAAGAATTAAAATTACAACGCACCCGGGCATCCAAGCATAGAGAGAAAATTGGGGACAACGGTCACAAAAAAAATCATACATAAAACAACAATATTAAACCCAAAGGTACGAAGAAAAACCAAATCTTCCTTTGAGAGTGATGTCCAACATCAAAAGAACCCTGTAACCTTCATAAAATTTTTTTGTCTCTGTCGAACGAGACGCTTTACGAAGTGATAAAAGAGTGGTGAGCAAACTAAACTATCTGGCAGGTTGCTTCGCTACACAATTTTAATTATATCAGTAAACAACCTTTTACCAAAGAGGGGACTGACTATACGTGACCACCTACAAACCAATCATAAAACAAATGTCGTGAGGGTCTTTGTGTGACTACCAAAACGATCGCAAATGTATGCGAAAAATGTACCAAAAGTCATGAGGATCGTGCCACAAGAGCAGAGAGAAAGCGTGCCACAAGAGCAGAGGAAAGCGTGTCGCAAGGACAGAAATTTTTATTCAAAATTAAAAAAATTAAGAAAAAAAGAAAACAAAAGACTTAGTAAGAAAAACAAAAAAATAATAATAAACATCGATAGTCGACAATTAACATTAAAATTAGTACCGCTGTCGGCTAAGCAAAAATCAAAGAAAAAGAAGACGACAAAAAATATTATAAGAAAATTTAGGTTAGGGAAAGAGGAAGGAGGCTAGGGTTTCCGAAAAATTAAAATTGTTGAAATCTCATTTATTACTATTTTGAATTGACATTATTAACTTATAAAATTATACTTTAAAAAGTAATATGATAATACATCATGGTATGTATAAGAATAATGTATTTTCAATTTATTTTTTTATTAATAATTTTAAACACATACCTTCACTAGTAAAGTATTCGTTTGATAAAGTATAATGAATGTACTAGGATTTTCCCCTTAAATTAATAAACGCACTGCTAACGTAATGAGAAATTAGAACTTTTAACCCCAATTTAATTACAAGTTTATATCTTTGCCGTTCAAATCATGGAAAAAGCTTAAGATTTATTTATTTTTATTTTTAGATGTAATTCATTCCGTAAATTAAGACTATACAAGGGAAAAGAATAAGAAAACCCAATCAAACAAATTAAAAAAATAAATGTATAAAGAAATATCATTAATGAAAGATAAACGTCATCAATATTAACAAAATAATAGAACATGGTATTTATTGATAAATGTTCTATCACAACTCAAGCATGACATAATTGAAGTGATTGTAAGCATCTATCGGTATGAAAGAACCAATCCGATAATATAAAGTAGGGGTAGATCAACAAGATATTCAAATAACTACCAACCAGAGATGTAGCGGCAAATTCAAACTTGAAAAGCAAAAAACTTACAAAATCAAAACAAAAACATGTTACAAGAGTAAAAAAATCATCCATTATTTTTATAAGAAAAAGAAAGACTTACAGAACAAAAAGAATTAAAAGATCAAATGTGTGATACAAATATGCAATTCTCTCGAGTAGGGACCAACGATTGACCTTAAAGCGACCGACGATTGGCAGCTATCGACAACAACTAATTAAATTTATAAATTTTATCAATAAAACAAATTCAGAACGGTAGAAGTGATTACTACTATTTTTTAAACAATTTTTATTTAGAAAAAGAGGAAAGGAAATTTTGCTTAATTTCATACTTCGAATTGGCTCTCGAAGAGGCTAAACACATTATGAGAATTAAGTCTTACATTAATTCTTATCATTTTTTTAATTTATGTTAGTTATATTTTATCCATATTTTAGGCGGTTTCTTTTTAGATTTTGCCCAATGGAGTAGTCTTTGTTAGTGTAAAGTTTTGCATTAAGTCTTGCCACTCCACCGGGCCACCGGCAGCCACTAATGTTAATCTTTGTCTGATTTTTTTATTTGTTTATTGATTTGACATGTTTTTTACGTTAACTTCTTGCTGTTTTTTTAAATAAAATCGTTTATGTTCATGTTTAGTCTGTTGCTGATTATTTTTTGAGTTATTCTTTAGATAAATCAGACCTTGTCCTTATATTTTAAATTTAAGTATTTAATAAATTTTTATTTTTAAAATAAAATAATTTGGCCCTCCAGATATTTGATCCTAGCTCCGTTGCGAAGAATCAAACGCATCTCATCATTTTTGCTACCCAAACACAAAACTAGTGTAGCGAGGAAGGAATATTTCTCAATATTCTAACTCACCATGAGTACTTCTGACTTCAAAAGGACCTTAAGTTGATACCGGTGATAGAAATTCAATCATCTAACAATTTGAAATCAGAAAGAGAAGAAAAAGGGTTACAATCTAACAATTTCTATTGTAATATGCTTAACCAATGTTTACTTTAATTGGAAGCTTTCAAACAAGTTTTGTTCTTTCTTTTTCTTTCTAAATTTGCACTAACAAGCTTTCAAACGAGGTTGACATTGGTTAAACATATGACGCAGCGAACCATAGAAGAATACGAGCCTATATTACCGGTACCAATAAAGAAACTAACCGGCATCGGAGTGACTAAGACTAGAGAAAGTAGGTCTCCGTGTAAAAATCTGTCCGACCGAGAATCCGATTTCTTGAATCATCTCTGCTGCATACCTTATCATCAATGGCCTCAAAGCCACAGCCCACAGTCCACCTATTGCCATCAACACTTCTGCTCCTCCAAAGCTCATTGTTAATTTGCTACTTATTCTCTTGGTTTTGAATACTTACATTTTGGTGTAATTCAAAGTTTTTTTTTTTTATCTCAAGACTTTAGAATGTCTTTGAGATATATGCAAATAGCGTTTTTTTGTTCAAATGTATACGCAAATATAACAATCTAACATTCTAAACTACTAGTCTTGAAATGAAAAAATGGTCGGTAGGGGACTTGGAGAATGAGGGGACTGGATTGATTATATTCCAAATATTTGAACCTTGAAAATTTTCGAACTTTTAAATTGTAATAAATATACCGTCAAAGCACCAAATGTTGAAATGTTGATGTGAATTCCTCCCTTTAAAACACCTTTCAAGCATAAACAGATTCATGTCAGCACGACGAGTTAGGAGTAATATTTTTAAGAAACAATCCACATAATATTTTTAATTAGAATAGTTTGCGATATTTACTAATAAGACTAATTAATGACATTATAGAAGTAAAGGTTCAACTATGCCAAATTAAAGTATGATGGCTAGACTCATAATTGAGCAAAATAAAGGGATCAAAATCACATTTTGACATAAATTTTGGTATAACTTGGCTTGACTTGCTCACACCGTTAGGTAAGCTCATGACAATCCCACCCAATTGCATTTATTTGTTGTTCCTTGGAAATTTGTTGGGTTGCTCCCGCCAAAGTTTACAAAGGCTTTTAGCTTTTTTTTGAAAAGAATATTGTTTTGGATACGAAAAAAATACATTTGCATAATACAAACAAGAAATGAATGTACGATCGTGTTAATATTTTATTTAATATAAATTATCCATGTATCAAAGTTTTTATATATAACATATTAAATATAATTACGACATCAAAACATAATATTTGAAACCATGAGTGATTCTAAACATATTAAATAGGTATGACTGCATAGGACTCCAGAAAAAAACTAATAGAAAAGTATACTCATCCCACTATCCTTAATGAAGATAGCATCTTAAAAGGAAAATAAATAAAGAAGAGCAAGAACAAGGATAAGGCCTCACTAATGGTTGATGAGTGTCCAATCCATAATTAACTGCAATAGAAATTCTCTGTCTCTTTTGGTGTCTCTATGTATGCTCTACACTAAAAATAATTAAGTTTAGGGTTTATAATTAAGGTTTAGGGTTTAGAGAATTAAGGGTATGGTATATTTTTAGAGTTTATGATTTATGATTTAAAATTTAAGGTTAGGGTTTAGAATTTAATTTTTTAGTGTTGGGACATAAAAAAGAACACCGAAAAAGATAGTTGATTTTTGTCCAATTAACTGACATGCTTCTTCCATAAAAGGTTGGACATTTGAAAAGAGGTTATCTGAAAAGAAATGTATGCTTTAAATCAAAATTTATTGAAGTTCCTGTTAATATCAGGGGTTTAAGATTATGACTTAGGTTAGGGTTTAGAATTTAGGAAATTGGGGTAAAATGTATTTTTAGAGTTTAAAGTTTAGAATTTAAAATTTAGGATTATAATTTATAATTTATTTTTTTAATATTGAAGCATGGAAAGGAATACCAAAAAGAGCATGTGATTTTTGTTCGTGGTTGATACTTGAGCAACTACTCACGTGTTTCGTATTACACAAGGATTTCTTTCAATTCAAATCATAAAAGAAACTAAAAGTTTTAATTTATGAGAAACAAAATGAAAACACAAATAGAGGGCATTAAGACTTACAAATTGATCTTAAATATTAAATGTCTTTTCGATCTTGAAAAGTGCCTTTACGTTATATTCAAACCAAAAAGTTTCTTTTTGTTATTGCTAGGCAGAAGTTTAATACTATTCAAATGCTTGAAAATAATCAAGGGCAGAGGTTGCATACTTTTGAGGAGATTTCTGGTGAACTAATTAATCATTTTATAGTTGCTTTGGGCTCTGTAGATGAAAATGTGGATCTGATCTCTGATGAATTGCTTAAAGAGATCTTGGGGTAGAATCATTTGATGTTATGAAGGATAATCTTATTGCACCTTTATCTTCTAAGGAGGTAAATGATGTTATGTTCTCTATGAATGAAAATAAGGCTCTTGGCCCTGATGGGTATCTAGCTAGTTTTTTTAAATTTACTTAGAGAATTGTTGGGGATGATGTGATTAGAGCTGTTAAGTATTTTTTTTTAAATGAATTTTTTGCCTGTTGGTTTTAACTCTACAATCATTACACTTGTGACAAAGGTTGTTGTTCTTTTACTTGCCACTGACTTTAGGCCTATCTTTTGTTGCACCCCTATATACAAGTGCATTGCTAAAATTTTGGTAAATCTTATGAAGCTATAGCTGCCGAGTTTAATTCTGCAAAACCAAATTGCTTTTCTCTTGGGTAGAAACCTGGTGGATAATTTGCTGCTGGCTCAAGAGTTAGTGAATAGATATGAAAGGAAGCACATGTCTACTCCTTGTGCACTAAAGGTTGATATAAGGAAGGCTTTTAACTCCATTAGTTGGAGTTTTATTGCTCAATTATTTAGGGTTATGAGATTCCCTCCACTGTTTAGGGGTTGGATTCAGGCTTGTATCTTTTACTCTAAGTTTTCAATTAAATTAAGTGGAGGTCTTGTTGGTTTCTTCTCAAGAGCAAAGGGGGTGACGCAAGGGGATCTCCTATCTTGATAAATCTTTATTCTTGTGATGAATGTGTTATCTAGATTGTTAAACTTGGCAGGCCAACATGGGGTGTTGAATTTTTACTCAAAGTGCAAGAGGATAGGTCTCACTCACATCTGTTTTACAAATGACTTGTTGGTGTTTAGCAGGGGCTTAGTTGAGTTGTGTGTGCTGTGCAAATCTCATGCAAGTCTTTCATTGCATTTCAGGACTGCAGATGAACACTTTCAAGAGTGAGCTCTATTGTGCTGGTTTGGGGGAAACTAAAATACAAGAGCTAATTGAGAAAACTGATTTTCGAATTAGTTTCTTCACAATCAGATATTTGAGGTTCCCCTTGTAGCAAAAAATCTCTCTTATGTGGACTGTGAGGGGTTGGTAGAAAAGATAGTAAAGAGGATAAGAAGTTGGTCGTCTAAATGTCTGTCTTTTGTAGAGAGATTGCAGCTAATACAGGCTGTTATATTCAGTTTACAAAATTTTTGGAGTCGAGTCTTTATTTTGCCTTTCAAGGTGGTGAATAAAATTGAATAATTGTGCAATACTTTCTTGTGAAAAGGCAGTGATGGCTCAGCAAGAGGTGCTAGAGTGAGTTGGGAGAGAGTCTGCCATCCAAAATGTGAAAGGGGGCTTGGAATTAAGAATATACAGATTTAGAATAGATCTTGAATGATGAAATGTATATGGCTCCTTATTGCTAAATCTGGATCATTATGAGTGACTTGGGTAGAAAATTACATTTTGAAGAGCACTTTTCTATGACAAATTTAATTAAAGGCTAGTCATAGTTGGTCTTTAAGAAAAATTTTGAAGCTTCGAGATGATTATGCTATTGTTGGTGTTTCACAGAGCAGTTTTCTTGCTAAGACTGTTAGGGAGAAGCTCAAGCATAAGCAAGATAGAGTGGCCTGATTTAAAGTTATGTGGAAAGGGCTAACAGTGCCTAGACATTTCTTTGTGGCCTGGTTGGTGGTTTTGGATAGGCTCTCAACTAAGTCTCGTATGAAAAGGTGATACTGTCAAATGAATCCATTATACTCTCTGTAGTTCTGATGTTAAAACCATAAATTATCTTTTTGTTTGCTATCTTTTTTCTAGTCAAGCTTGGAGAACCTTGTTGCAGGATATTGATGCTACTATTGTGGTTCAGAATTGGGATGAAATGCTTTGTTGGGTCCAGGAGCAGGGCAAGGGTAAGTTTTTAAAGCCTACCATTACTCGACTAATTTAGTGCAACTATCTATAATTTATATAGCATGAGCGAAACGGTAGGGTACATAGTGTTACCCCTAAACTTCTTGTTGACATTGTTTTAGAGCTGAAGAGTGTGATCAGGATGAAACTATAGGGATGTTTAATCGTTATGCCCTCTTTCACTCTTACTGCTACATGTGATTTAGTGTAGGATTGCGCTGCTAATGAATTTTTTATTCTTTTGTAATTTGCTGGTCTAAATTTTAGTTTGTAATTAAGTAATTAGCTGTTTGTATAGGGTTTGGTTGATTTTGTATTGGATGGTTTTTGTAATTGATTCTTTGAAAGAATAAAACATTTATCCTAAAAAAAGGAACAATATTTTTTTTCATTATATTGAAATAAGTACTATGATGGTTTGATACATTTAGTGATGACTTCTTATGACATGTCTACTTATATCTATTGCATGAAAAATTTTAGGCTGTAAACATCTTGAACATATTTATTAATAAAATTAAAAAATGGCTATATAAAGAAAGCGCATTTGGCCTATTGGTCAAAATGTTTATCTTAGTTCATTATATTTCCTTAGGTTATAAGTTCTAGTCTCACTAGAAGCATTCTTCTTTCTTCCCCTAGGGCCTAGAGTCCCCCTTCCCCTCCCATCCCTTCTAGGTAGGATTAAAATTAGATTTAGACTTTATAAAAAAACAATAGTATAATCCACATGAAATGAAATTAGATATCAGAACCATTAGTAGTAACTTTATAGGCTATATTGAAAAGTAATGGTATTGGTGTACACTATATAATGTTCGATACATCACAATAAAATGGTGTAGATGAAAGACGAAACCAAACTCAAATGAATATAGTTAAGAGTATGATAAGTAATAATAATGTACCATTTTCTTTGTGGACATGCATTAAAGATTGTTTTATATCTTTTATGTAAGGTTTCTATTAAGGTAGTTTTTAAGACATGTTGAAGTATTAAAGTAGTTATTGACAGTTGTGTTTAACTAATTCTGTTATTGGGTCAATAGTTTGTTATTATAAATAGTCATTGTAATTAGTGGGCTATAAATACTTGGGCATGGCTTAGTTAAACGGATAACCCAAGAAATATTTTTCGTACTACCGTATTTTCTCTCAATAACAAAAAACCTCTTTTTTTATCTTTATCCTCTTATCTTCTTCAATTACTCTTTTGTTTATGCATATTTTCTTTATCTGTCTTCAACCTATTTTCTCCACATGGTATCAGAGCCAAGTTATCAGTCATCGGAGTAGTTACCGTCGTCTATTCTTTCTATATCATCCGTTGTTGTATTTCAATTTGATGAGATCGTTCCTCTTTATGATTGCTGATTTGTTTAGATTCTTTCTGTTATCAATTAAATTTTGCTCAATTGCTTCTTTGCTTTCTGTTTCATCTGCTACATGTTACCTCTCTAAAAGTATTGTTTTTAATGTCAATCTTATAATGCTTTTGCTTATTTTTAGGTACATTTAGTTGCATTAGGATGTTAGAATCATGCATTTGCATAAGTAGTTTAGAGTTTTGTCTATGCCAGTGTGAAGGGTTGTTTTGTTGGCAATTTTGCAGGTTTGGCCCAGAAAAGCAACACATGAAGGAGCGCCAGAGAGAATGTCAAGCGTTGTTGGCACAGATAGACCGTACAATGCAAGTGCTGGCTGGCAGGGGGTGAAATTGATGCCACGCCAATGAGCTGTTGGACCCCGAAAAAATAGGAAATAATCAGGCTCCGAGAAAATAGCAATTGGAACAATCTCTGAAAAAATAGCGGATAAGATGGTGCCAAGACTTGTTGGTAGATTCATACCAAGCTTGGATGCCAGGGCAGCGTCGGCAGGATGACGTCAGCCTTAGCCTGATCAGCTCTCATTCAAATTTGGATAAGAAGATAATCCCTTATCCCTTGGGCAGTTGAAATTCAAAATTTGAAGAGCTAGTCCTAACCCTTCCTTGCACGCCTATTTAAACACCAACCAAGCTAGCATTAGCGAAAAAGATTGGATCGTGAGGAGTTGGTGTGCGATGACTGACAACCGGCTGTACCGTGGAAGGGTGGTCCGACCAACTTGGACGAGAAGCCTGGATCTTGAAGGGTTGCATCAAGAGACCTCTTCTAGCCCATTCTCTCTTTTAAGTTATTTTATCTTGTTTTTAAGGATGATGTATTTCAAAAACGTTTGTTGATTGTTGGTTAAATCCCTCACTATGAACTAATTTAATAGTTGGTGGGGGATGTTTGGGTTTTATGTTATTTTAATGCTTTAGTTTTTAATAATAAATCTGCCTTGGCAAAGTTTTATCTATTCGACAAACTTTAATATTTCCTAAATATTCTGCCAAGCGAGAGCTGGCACTGTTGGCCTATTGCACCTTAATATCTTAACAGACTTGGGGCGGCAACGAATAAGTTGTCGAATACTGAGGAGAGAAGCTTCGAGAGAAGTCGTTCAAGTAGATGAACTTACTTCGGGAGTGAAATCTACCCCTTAGGAGTATAGACTGGATCTTAATCAAATTGATTTATTTAAAAGCATGCACTATAGAGATATAAGGGTTTTTACATAATCAATTTAGGGCAAAGACCACCGAGAGAGGCTTTGCTAATTTTGAATCTGCTCGACAAACAATGCCAATACAGGTTGTTGTTAAAGGCTAGCACGACACGAATAGCGTGAAAACCAGGCATTCTCTGCCAACGCTCATCATTCATTAAAACACCTTACTTGCCAACGTCTTTACTTTACTTTCATTTATTTACTTTTTAATTATTTTCTAAAATCAATTTCAAATCAAATCAACTTTATCTTAAGGCAAGTAACAATCAAAGCAATTGAATTCCAAGTCAATCTCTGTGGGATCGATACTCAGCTTACCAGCTGTATTACTTGCAGACTGTGTATACTTGCACGCAAAAGGCTCATTTTGGCATATTCTTATATTTTCTAATACACATTTCTGCCACTTTTGCCAGCATTCACCTATAGAGTCTACAAGTTTCTGGCGTCGTTGCCGGGGATTGCAACAGAATTGATTGTTTTAAAAATTTTACTTGTTTTCCTTTTGTTTTTATTTTTACCTTTTGTTTTTGTTGGTGTATAACCAGAAGCCATCCTGTGGTGGACAAGTGGTCATACGATCCAAAAATTGAGAAAACCTTGCGGAGGTTAAAAAGAAGATTTCGAGAGAGAACCAAGGTAATGGAGGGAATGGTGTGGTGAACAATGAAGGAAATCCACTTAACAATGAGATACCACCACCACCTGCTGTCTTAGTTGTTAATGAGAGGCCTATTAGAGAACATTCGGCACCAACCATTGACAATTGATGCCAGGACTTGTTGGCACAGAGGTAAACGCTGTCAATTTCGAACTTAAGTCGGTAATGATCCAAACTCTTTTGAATGTAGATCAGTTTGATGGAGCATTCACTGGAGATCTGAGGCAACATTTGAAACAGTTCATGGAGATTTGCCAGCTATTCCAACAAAATGAAGTACCTGAAGATACCGTGAAGCTGAAGTTATTTACTTTTTCTTTGAGATATAGAGCAAATGCTTGGCTTAATTCCTTGCCACCTGGCTTAGTTACTTCATGGGCAGACCTATGCCAGAAGTTCTTGACAAGATTCCAGCCGCCAACACTCACTGCCAAGCTGCGGGGTGAGATTATTACATTCAAGCAGGCTGAGGATGAAACCTTATATGATGCCTGGGAAAGATTCAAAGACTTGTTGATGAGGTGTCCTATGCATGGATTCTCGAATTTGACTCAGATTCAAACTTTTTACAATGGATTGAATGTACAAACAATGACTATTATTGACGCTTTAGCAGCTAGCTCATTGCTTGATAAGGCATATACCGAGGCTGTTGACATTCTAGAGAGGATTGCAATCAATGATTTTGAATATCCAGTTGTAAGACTTAGGACCGGAACTAAAACCAATGAGAGATTTCAAGTTGATGAACTAACATCTATTCATGCCGAGATTTCCAACCTTACTAGCATAGTAAGAACGTTGCAAAAGAATAATGAGTCCAAATAAGTCAAAGTATTAGACCCATTATGTACAATTTGTGGAAAGAATCGTCATGTGGATGAATGCCCTACCAACCCTGAATCGATAAATTTTGTTGGCAATGTTAATCATTACTATAACCCTAACTCTAATACTTATAATGCAGGTTGGAGACAACACCTTAACTTAGCTTGGGGAAATCAAGGAGGTAACCATTACAATGCCCAGCGCCAGAATACTCAGAGGCAGAATAACAATGTCATGCCACAGAAAACCCAAAACAATTTTCAGCAAGGGCAGAGACTCAACCAAGGAGGCACTCTCACAGAGTACATGGAATTGAATGATGCCACAGTCCAGAGTTTGGCAGCATCAATGAGAAACTTGGAAGTCCAGCTTGGGCAGATTGCCAGTGCACTCAGAAATCAACCCTAGGGAGCATTGCCAAGTGACACAGAAGATGCTCGGCACAGAGACAATGAGCAGTGCAAAGCTATAACTCTGCGGAGTGGTAAGCAGTGCGAGATGGAGAAGGTTGCTGAGCAGCCGATTAATTTCCAAGATGAGAAGCCTGTGTCAGCAGATGATCCCAGGGAAGCAGAGAAAGAGGAAACAAAAACAGACGATGCCAGACAGCACACTGATGCCAGCAATGCCCTGGCAAAGCTAGCCGCGCTTACATATGTTTATCCGCCACCACCATTTCCAGCAAGACTTCAAAAGCATAAGCAAGACCAGCAGTTCAAGCTCTTCTTGGAGGTTCTTAAGCAATTACAAATCAACATTCCATTGGTAGAAGCCCTTGAGCAAATGCCCAACTATGTCAAATTTATGAAAGACATTATGTCCAAAAAGAGGAAGTTGAAAGATTTTGAAATGGTAGCTCTGACCGAAGGATGCAGTGCCATAATCTTAAACTGATTGCCACCAAAGCTGAAAGATCCGGGAAGTTTCACTATTCCCTGTACCATTGGCAACAAATTCATGGGCAAGGTACTGCGTGACCTAGGAGCCAACATCAAATGTTAGTTTTTTGGAAGCTTGGCATAGAAGCAAGACCTACCACAGTGACACTTCAGCTGGTAGACCGATTCTACGCACATCCAAAGGGTAAGATTGAGGATGTGTTGGTAAAGGTAGGCAAATTTATTTTTCCAGCTGATTTTATCATTTTGGATTATGAGGCTGATATTAATGTCCCGATTATTTTGGGGAGACCTTTTCTTGCCTCGGGTAGAGCTTTAATTGATGTTCATAAAGGGAACTAATAATGAGCATGAATGACCAGCAAGTTACATTTAATGTGTTTCAAGCTTTGAAATGTGTAGATAAACCTAATGAGTGCCAAGGAGAGGAGATGATGGAGTCTATTTATACTTTGGATACGGCACAGTTATGCCGAGATACAGAATTTGATGTCAGTAATTTAGATGGCATAGCTGATCTGTTTGAGGAACCAGAAGAACTAGTCTTGGAGGCTGAAGAGGTGAGTTATTTTGAGCCATTATAGTTGGCTGGCAGCGAAATCAAGACACCTAAATCATCAATTGAGGAGCCACCAGCGTTGGAACTAAAACCACTGCCAGATCACTTGAAGTATGCTTATTTAGGCGGACACTCAACTCTGCCAGTGATCATTGCCACTGGTCTTGCCAATGATCAGAAGGAAAGATTGTTGGCAATATTACGTGACTATAAGCAGGCGTTAGGGTAGACCTTGGCAAACATCAGAGGTATTAGCCCAACCATTTTCATGCATAAGATTATCTTGGAGGAGTACCATGATAAAACCATTGAAGGCCAAAGAAGGCTAAACCCAAGCATGAAAGAGGTAGTGAAAAAAGAGATCATAAAATAGCTTGATGCTGGGATTATATATCCCATTTTCGATAGCTCTTGGGTTAGCCCAGTGCAATGTGTGCCAAAGAAGGGTGGCATGACCGTGGTACAAAACAGTAAAGCTGAGTTAATCCTCTCCAGAACTATTACTGGGTGGAGAGTATGCATGGACTATAGGAGGTTGAACAATGCCACGAGGAAGGACTACTTCCCATTGCCATTCATCGATCAGATGTTAGACATGTTGGCAGGTAAAGCTTTCTATTATTTTTTGGATGGTTATTCAGGTTACAATCAAATTGCCATCGCCCTTGATGATCAAGAGAAGACTACGTTCACGTGCCCGTATGGGACATTTGCGTTCAGAAGGATGCCATTCGGCCTATGTAATGTACCATCAACTTTTCAACGTTGCATGATGTCTATTTTTTCTAGTATGATCGAGCACAACATGGAAGTGTTCATGGATGATTTCTCAGTGTTTGGCAAAATATTTGAGGAATGCCTTATGAGTTTGGAGCAAGTCTTGAAGAGATGCATAGAGACAAACCTAGTGTTGAACTGGAAAAAATGCCACTTCATGGTGAAGGAGGGCATTATTCTCGGGCACAAGGTAACTGAGAGGGGGTTAGAAGTGGATCAAGCAAAAGTTGAGGTAATTAAGCAATTACCGCCTCCGAGGAGTGTTAAAGGTATAAGAAGCTTTTTAGGACATGCTGGTTTTTATCGGCGTTTTATTAAGGATTTTTCAAAATTGATAAACCTTTATGCTTGTTGTTAGAACATAATTCCACTTTTGTATTTAACGATTATTGTTTGAGAGCATTTCAGGAGCTTAAAGAAAAGTTGATCAATGCCCCTATAGTTGTGGCACCAGACTGGAATGAGCCATTCGAGCTCATGTGTGATGCCAACGACTATGCTGTTGGAGCAGTCTTGGGAAAACGACATGGCAAGGTTTTTCATGCCATCTACTATGCCAGCCGAACCTTGAAAAAAGCACACCTAAACTACTCTACGACCGAGAAAAAATTTCTTGCGGTTGTATTTGCTTTTGACAAATTTAGATCTTATTTAATTGGTAACAAAGTTGTGGTTTTTACAGATCATTCGACATTGAAGTATCTCTTGGTAAAGAATGATGCCAAGCCTAGACTAATCAGATGGATACTCCTGCTTCAAGAATTCAACCTTGAGATCTGAGACAAAAATGGCAGTGAAAACTTAGTAGCTGACAATCTCTCACGTTTGGAGCATCATCTTGAAGATGGTAAGACCAATTCGATAAGAGATGAATTTCCTGATGAGTATTTGCTTGCAGTTCATGCCATGCCATGGTATGTTGACATTGTCAACTACTTGGTAAATAACATTCTGCCACCAGACTTAGCATACAATGCCAATAAAAGGTTCTTGCGGGAAGTCAGACAATACTATTGGGACGAGCCAATATTGTTCAAACAGTGTGTTGACCAAGTGATCCACATGTGTGTGCCTGAGGGTGAACAACATAACATATTGCATCTATGCCATGCTGCACCATATGGAGGTCATTTTGCTGGGGTAAAGACTGCTGCCAAGGTACTGCAGTCAGGATTCTTTTAGCCCACACTATATAAGGATGCCCACGAGTATGCCAAGGCATGCGATCGATGCCAACAGATAGGAAACATCTCTGGCAGACACCAACTGCCGCTTCAAAACATTATGCATGTGTATTTATTTGATGTATGTGGGATAGACTTTATGGGTCATTTTCCACCCTTATTTGGTAATGCATACATTCTTGTGGCTGTTGACTACGTATCTAAGTGGGTAGAAGCTGTTTCTCTGCCAACGAACGATGCCAAGGCCGTTGCCAAGTTCTTACATAAGCATATATTTACTAGATTTGGCACCCCTAGAGTGATTATTCATGATGAGGGCACTCATTTTAAATTTACTCTAATTTCTAAAGCCTTGTGCAGGTATATTATACAGTAGAGAATTACCATGACACATCATCCACAAACAAACGGGCAAGCTGAGATTTCAAATAAGGAGATCAAAAACATCTTAGAGAAGACTGTTAATCCATCAAGGAAGGACTGGTCCCTAAGACTAGATGAGTCATTGTGGGCTTACATGATTGCGTTTAAAACTCTTTTGGGTACTTTACCGTTCAGACTTGTTTTCGAAAAACCATGCCATCTGCCAGTGGAGCTTGAG
This sequence comes from Hibiscus mutabilis, assembly GCA_019671005.1. NCBI lineage: Eukaryota > Viridiplantae > Streptophyta > Magnoliopsida > Malvales > Malvaceae > Hibiscus > Hibiscus mutabilis. The sequence continues at coordinate 10,558,275 of CM033741.1, forward strand.
CATAAAGCCTAATGGGCCATCAGAGCACTTGGCATAACATGGAGAGCTGTTGGAGAAAAGAGGTTACTAGACCTAAATGAGTTGGAGGAATTCAGAACATAAGCCTATGAGAATGCCAGGATCTACAAGGGAAAAGCAAAACGTTGGCATGACAGTAGGATAATGCCAAGACAGTTTGAGGTAGGTCAACGTGTTTTTTTATTCAACTCATGGCTTAAGTTGTTTCCAGGGAAACTCGGATCAAGATGGACGGGCCCTTATGAAGTTGTTAAACCCTATGCTCATGAAGCTGTGGACATCAAGAATTTGAAGACGGGCGAAATCTTTAAGGTGAATGGCCAACTTTAAAGCACTACTTGGAAGGTGATCAGAACAATGCCAAAGAGGTGATCCTCTTGGCAGAGGTAACATGAAAACTCTATCAGGTTTGAACTTTTGTAAATATTAGGTTAGTGTTTTTCTTTGTTTTTAGATTTTTAGGTTTTTAATTGTTTTTCTTTTTTTTTTTTAAGTTTCGTGTTTTTATTCCTTTAATGTGTTGAAAGGTTTCCTTTGAGTTGCGCAGATTCATTGTGCCAGGAACACTGTCAGGGTCGCTGGCAGGGGCTAACACGTCAATAGAAACGTCTGCCAGACGCAGTTCCATAGTAGCTTGGCATGCAGCGGTGTAAAAGATAGAAGGAAGAGGGAAACCCTAGTTTTATCGGCCCAGTAAAATAAGAGAGAGTTATTTTTATTTGACTTTAAACCCTAGCCGCCCAAATCTCGGTTGAAATTTAAATTTCAAATCAATTACTTTATCACTTCAATCCTTACCCTATCTTATCACCTATCACCTTATCACTTCAACCTTATCACTCCACATTTTTTTAAATTAATTCTTTTTTATTCTCCATCATTATCCCTAATTACTACTCCCATTAAAACACTCAACCAACCTAAAACTTTTCACTTTCCTACTCTTGCTGGTTAAAGAAGCCAAACATCTCTCTCTCACTTTTTATTTCTTTTTCAATAAGCAAGTACAAACCCAGATCGTCATTTGCCTTCATCCTTCAACATCGTTCCAAGTCTCAACAAGTTTCAATAGCCTCATCGTCTTTTCCCTTCAAGCGATTCTTCAACGAGGAGATCGAGAAAAAGTTCGAATCCAACTTTACCTCAAGGAGTTTTCGCTACGAGAAGCACTTCGACCTCAACACAGAGACGAACAATGGCTTCCCTCTGGAAGTTATGTCTACGATTAACTTGCACAAATAGACTCAGTTTTTCTAGGAAAAAGAGGAGGTTTATGCCACAATCGTCCAAGAATTCTATGCGCACTTTGTGACCAAAGATTCACCATTCTTGATGATTAGAGGTAAATGTGTTCATTTTGATGAAGGGTATATCAATAATATGTTTAAGTTAGATGGTGCAAATGATGAGTATTTCGAGTACGATGATTCAACGAACGCTGCCAAGAGAAAGAGACTGCTAGCAGATCTGTGTGAACCTGACATGACATGGACTGTGTCATCCAAGGGCCACCGTACGGTGAAGAGGCTAGCATTGAAACCCTAATGGATGGGATAAAATCAATTCCTCAAGGCTAATCTGATGCCCACATCCCATAATGAGACCGTGTCGGAAGAGATAATGATTTTGTTGCACTCCATTGTTATGGGGCGCAAGATCAATGTTGGCAAGCTTATTATTGAGGAAACCTACAAGTGCGCAACGAAAGGTACTGGCTGCTTGTTTTTCCCTTTGTTGATTTCTAACGTTTGCATGCTCCATGATGTACCAAGGTTAGATACGGACAACGGGCAAACGATCAAAGGAACAACGATTACTGCGGCTATATAGAGGAATTTAGTTACCACCGAGCCCAAAGACAAGGGCAAGGGAAAGGTAAAGGCACCCACGCTAAAGCCCAAGGAGTCAAGGGCCACGCCAACAACCATGCCAGAAACTGTGCCAGACAGGTCACTGGCAATGATGTCCCAAATTCACCAACGCCAAGAGATTATTCTAAAAAAGCTGGAAAAAGGCTAAGGAGCTCAATGTCAAGACGAGACACTACATCCAGGCCAGGGATGCGGTGATCAATGAGGCTCTTACAAAATTATCAACTGATTTTGTGCCAGAATTTCCAGACTTCCCTACCGAGCTCTCTGCCAGTGACAATGCCATGCCAACTAGTCCAGTTCATACCCCGTCTGATGCCACAGTCCCGTTATCCCCGCTAAAAAAAGAAAAAGAAAATTTTGTCTCGATTTAATTTTGACAAATGTTAACAATTGTTAAGCAAGCTTAATTTGATCTAGGTGTCTGTCCAATGAGGAAACTTTAATCTTTAGTTGTCATGCCGTGCCCACAGAGTAGTATGCCACGATTGCTTGGCAATTGATCTCTAGTTTAGGGAATTGAACTTGCACTTAACACGTAAGATGTATCTAGTCCCTTAGCAAAATTAGACTTTTTGAAACTATGGTCAGATTTAAAAAAAAGATGATGCCAGGGTAAAAGAAATAAATAAGGCATCAATGTTCTGCCAAGGCAAGAAAAAAATATAGAACTCTCCTCTACCTTAGGATAATAAGCTACTAGGGGCTTCGTGGTTTGCTCCCTCTTAGTTCTCAAGTCAAAAACCTTAGGGTATGAGTTGAAGAGAAAGCCTAGTGATGTCTAGATTAAGGTGGGGATTCGTGGTATGCTCCCTCTATCTCTCACGCTAAATAGTATCACGAAGCAAGCTTAAATGAATGCCAGCAGAAACCCTTGGCAAAGAAAGGAAAAAATGAAAAAAAATATGAGTTTAGGTAGTAAAATCTGTCTAAGGGAGTGAAAGGATACTTGATGCATATTGCCTACACATCATGCACTCTTCATGAACTTAGACTAGAGTTATATTCCTGCACTTGAATTACTACATGCTTGGCATTATTGCACTGAGATACCGAGGACAGAAATAGAGCCAAAATTCTGCTTGCCAACACGTTTTGCATTCAACCAAAATTTTGTCGAGGTAACATTTTCACAATTTTTGTTTTTATTTTGATTGCATTACTTGAAGACAAGCAATGAGTTAGGTTTGGGGGTGTGTTACCTCTCCAAAAGTATTGTTTTTAATGTCAATCTTACAATGCTTTTGCTTGTGTTTAGGTACATTTAGTTGCATTAGGATGTTAGAATCATGCATTTGCATAAGGAGTTTAGAGTTTTGTCTATGCCAGTGTGAAGGGTTGTTTTGTCGGCAATTTTGCAGGTTTGGCATAAGATTTGGCCCAGAAAAGCAACACATGAAGGAGCGCCAGAGAGAATGCTAATCGCTGTTGGCACAGATGAACCGAACAATGCCAAGCGCCGGTTGGCAGAGGAGTGAACTTGATGCCACACCAAAGAGCTGTTGGACCTCAAAAAAATAAGAAATGATCAGGCTCCGAGAAAATAGCAATTGAAACAATCTCCGAAAAAATAGCGGATAAGATGGTGCCAAGACTTATTGGTAGATTCATGCCAAGCTGGGATGCCAGGGCAGCGTCGGCAGGATGACGTCAGCCTTAGCCTGATCAGCTCTCATTCAAATCTGGAAAAGAAGATAATCCCTTATCCCTTGGGCAGTTGAAATTCAAAATTTGAAGAGCTAGTCTTATCCCTTCCTCGCACGCCATTTAAACACCAACCAAGCTAGCATTGATGAAGAAGATTGGATCGTGATGAGTTGGTGTGCAACGACTAACAACCGGCTGCACCGTGGAATGGTGGTCCGACCAACTTGGACAAGAAGCTTGGATCTTGAAGGGCTGCATCGAGAGACCCCTTCTAGCCTATTCTCTCTTTTAAGTTATTTTATCTTGTTTTTAAGGATGATGTATTTCAAAAATGTTTATGGATTGTTGGTTAAATCCCTCACCATGAACTGATTTAATAGTTGGTGGGGATGTTTGAGTTTTATGTTATTTTAATGCTTTAGTTTTTAATAATAAATATGTCTTGGCAAAGTTTTATCTATTCAGCAAACTTTAATATTTCCTAAATACTTTGCTAAGCGAGAGCTGGCACTGTTGGCCTATTGCACCTTAATATCTTAACAGACTTGGGGTGGCAACGAATAAGTTGTCGAATACTGAGGAGAGAAGCTTCGAGAGAAGTTGTTCAAGTAGATGAACTTACTTCGGGAGTGAAATCTACCCCTTAGGAGTATAGATTGGATCTTAATCAAATTGATTTATTTAAAAGCATGCACTATAGAGATATAAGGGTTTTTACATGATCAATTTAGGGCAATGACCATCGAGAGAGGCTTTGCTAATTTTGAATTTTCTCTGCAAACAATGCCAAGACAGGTTGTTGTTAAAGACTAGCACAACATGAATTGCGTGAAAACCAAGCATTCCCTGCCAACGCTCATCATTCATTAAAACACCTTTCTTGCCAATGTCTTTACTTTACTTTTATTTTTTACTTTTTAATTATTTTCCAAAATCAATTTCAAATCAAATCAACTTTATGTTAAGGCAAGTAACAATCAAGGCAATTGAATTCCAAGTCAATCTCTGTGGGATTGATACTCAGCTTACCAGCTGTATTACTTGCAGACCGTGTATACTTGCACGCAAACGACTCCTTTTGGCACATTCTTATATTTTTTAATTCATATTTCTGCCACTTTTGCCAGCATTCACCTAGAGAGTCTACACTACATATGTCAGCTTGGTATGCGTGAGATTTTGATCTGATTTGTGCATTTAGAATCTTGTTTTCTTTTTATCTTGCAATCGAGCTTTCTAAGATCTCTTTTGTTATCTAATCTGTGCTTCTCTGGTTGTTGTGTGTCTCTGAAGTTCTCTGAGCATCGTTGTACAATAAAATAGTTAACACTAAGAACACTAATGGTGATAATATTAGTATGCAAGCTGTGCAAAATTAGAATACTTGTGGTAGTAATAGTCAAAATATTGAATCATCTGCCTCTAATCAATTGTTATCCACTAAGAAGATTAATATCACTTTAGATGATAGTAATTACCTCTTGTGGAATCAACAGGTTTTTCTTACTATCAAAACTCATAGGTTATAAAAGTTTATTGATAGTAAAGTCACATGGCCTCTACAGTATATAACTAAATATGGTAGTGTTAGCCTAAATTCAAAATTTGAGGATTGTTAAGAGCATGATGGAGCTCTTGCTTCTTGGCTGTTATCAACAGTTAGTGAGGGTGTTCTTCCTGATTTAATAGGACACAACACTTTATCTGAAATATCAAGCACTCTTAATATGTTATACAGTGAAAAAACTACCTCTAGGCTTATGTCCTATAGAAGATTACTTCATTCCCAAAAAAAGGAGATCTGAGTATGGAGAAGTTTTTAATGAAAGTTAAAAATATTTGTGATAGCTTGGCTAGTTGTGGGGAGGTTATTTCTCAATATGAACACATTACTGCCATTCTAAATGATCTTCTACCTGAGTTTGAGTCTATCATAACGGTCATAACAGCTAGTCCTACACCATCTGATTTAAATGCTGTGAGAACTATACTACTTGATTTTGAGGCCAGACAAATAAACTCTTTGAGTCAATATACTGTTTGTGCTCATGTTGTCATGAATCAGAATGATCAGTCTAATAATGCTATTGATAATTTGAATGAAATTGTTGTGTATAACACTGAATATAGTACTCAGAATACTGGTTATGTGAACTCAAACTCTGGCAATGGTAATTTTAATAAAAGAAGAGGCAGAGATAGGTCAAACTATAACTCCTCTAGGCTACAATGCCAGTTGTGTGGTAAGTTTGGTCATCTAGTGGAAATATGTTATTGTCATTTTGACATTGGGTTCAAGAATAAATCTTCTAGGCTAGCTCAGAATAATGCCAATAGGTGTCAAAACTTAGCCTCAGTTCAGGATAACAATTGTACTTATAGTATTGGATTTTTTATGCCACATTCTTCTGTATATTATACTCCTCTTGTTCTAACTATGCCACATAATTTTTTTTAAATTTTGTTCTTCAAATAAGATATCCAATGGTGTATGGTTCTTCCTCAAACACTCATCCAGAAATCAGTTTCAGTCTATCAGCCCCTTTGTAAGTAGTTTTGCTTAACCAGTTGCATCTCCTCATCACTTCTGTTGTGTGTTTAGAGTGATTCGCAATTGGTGCAAGTGTACACGTCGCAAGTTATAGTATAGATTAGATATCGTCTCCACATGGATTGGTGCTACTTCAGGAATCTAACTTCCTGCACTGTAAAATTAAAACACAACTGATAATAGGAGTTGATGTTAACGAATAAAGTAAAAGAAACAAGTAAATTAAGAAGAGATGTAATCAAATAAGAGAGAGTAGGTTGGGTTATCGTGAGCCGTAGAGTGACAATTGAATGGACCGTCCTGGTAATTGAGTAGCTGTCCCGCGATGGCCTGATCGAATTTCCTGATCAATGCTCCTACGATTGCCTAGTTGACTAAGAATGGGACAATGGCCTGATCGGATTGCCTGGGCAATGCTCCCGCGATTGCCTGGGCAATTAAGAATAGGGTGATTGCCTGGGCAATTGTGCGACAACTTTCAAAGTTCGGTGGAGTGTTCTTCAATGATTCCTTGTTATCCCTAACGCGAAATACTGTTAATTGTGCATGCCTTGATAATACATCCCTGCGTGAACCAAGGGTGAACAACAACCAATCTTGCGCTCCTCTTAGCCGTTGAAATTCGTAACTTATCCCTAAGCCGAATTAGTCTTCACAAACTTTCATTTGTATGAAAACCATGTTCATTCATTTCTTGAATCTAACCCTCCCGATATTAGATAAATATGTGAAATCACAAGATCCTCTCCCAATTCACTCGCAAACAAAATTAAGAACCAAGAATGAACAAACTTTGAAATTGAATTGCAACTCAAAAAACCTAAACAAAATCCAATTGTTCTCACAACCACAAAAACACAATAACTCAAGCTAATTAAATTTAGTTCATGGTTTGGAACAAAATAAACACAAGAAAGATCAAGAAAAATTTTGACAGCCTCTCATCTCTCTCCCCTTGCTTGCGACGGCTTGCCTCCTTTAAATAGGGGATGGCTAGGTCAAATTCTTCTTATATTTGGAAAGTATGAGTTTAAATTGGCATTGAATGTAAAAGAGATACAACTCCTTTATTTATTTACTTTCCAAATATTCCTTTTAAACTTTTGGGAATTAATCTTCTTTGGATATCTTTATTGAATTTCAAATCTTCTAGAATTTAATCCCATAAAATCGGCAGCCACATCTTCTTTTCCTTTATTGCCGCGACAATTGCTTCGACAATTTCCTCCTCACTTGGACAATTTGATCCTGTATGCACAAAACACACACTAGCAGCACCTTTTTACACGAAAATTAACCAGTTTATGTAATCAAGCATAACGGTGAAGAAAACAATGAAATTATGAATGGATGACTAAATATGCAACTAAAATGAGCCCAAGTCTAGCAATAATTAAGAGTAAATAGGGTAAAAATATAGTACTTTTACACACTTAACACACCCCCAAACTCGAACTATTGCTTGTCCTCAAGCAATACAAAACTAACAATTACCTGCCAAGACTTCAATCATCAAAGACATGCTTTCAATTTGACTTCAAACCTCAGAACCGTGCCACAAAGTATGATCACCTTTTGAATTCTTCGGATAGCACAAGAATTTCTCGGAACCAAACTATAATGCTTGTGACAATGTGTGTGCGTGGTTGTGTACAAGTTGACTTTCAAGATTCTATGTGAACAATAGGCTTTTATCAATTTAATTACCGGGACATTTAATTTTAAATTTACTAGAGCCAATTTCAGGCACCTCTAGCAAGATTTTTTTTAATTTACCCAATATTTTAAACAACTTAATTTCACTACGTTTCTTTCAATCAACAAGCCACAATCGTGTCAATAATATTCAGCATCATAGTAAAATTCTAAGTTCTTTCCATGCAATCCTAAATTTAAAGGTTGTTTCAATTAAGTGCGGTGGCTAAAATTCATCATTGGATATTCAACAAGTCTGAAGCAATTAAATCCAATCAAAGGCATGGCAAGTAACATATGCAACCTATATGTGATTACTAAAAATGAATACAACTAAACATGAAACTAATTAGAAACAAATACCCCCCAAACTCAAGAGAAGCATTGTCCTCAATGCGTGCAAGTACGAAAAAATAAAATTAAAATGCAAATGAGTTAGTCGAAAAGGTCGTCACCTTGGATGATGAGTTTCTTTCGGGCTGTTTGCTTGATTCGCTTTGTGGTTCTAGGTGGTTGAGTGCGTGTGGCGGCTTGAGTCTTTACTTTCGAAACTTTATCACTTTGTTCATCCTCTTTTTTGGTCTCTTCGATGATAGAAGCTTTGCGCTTCGAGTTTGATGGCTCGACCGTTGGCGACTTCATTGGTTCAAGTATGTTCTTGTCCGAATCTTTATCTTGTACAGCAGTTGTCGTGGCATCATCAGTTGCCGGGGTAACTAGGTTGGCAGGAAGCACCGAAAAAGGTACGATGCTATAGGGGTACTTTTCAAGGATCACTCATGTGATAGCTACATTATGGTCTCTCATGTACCACATGAATTGTAATTGCTGGGCCTCCATTCGCTCTAATCGGTCAGATATTGGGTGGAGCATCTCCAGTATTCGATCCATGCTTGCCGACATGGATGCACTTGCTCGGGTATCTAGAATTGTCAAGGCATGTTCTGCCGATATTGTCGAGGCGAGTTTAGCTCGAATTGCCGAGGCATCTGGAATTACCGAGGCAATTTTGGTTGCCCGGGCAATCTTTGCTGTTGAGGTTGTCTTTGGCTCTTCATGTTCTTTCGTCGTTCCCTCACCCACAATCTTCAAGTATTGAGCTCAGTTCCACCCGATTTTAGAGGGTAACTTCTCGTCCGCCGGATCGCTTGTCACCTTCTCTTTCTCACATAGTTGAGAGATTAAGCACGAAAAGAAAAGAGAACCTACACCTTTTTTACTACAAGCAAATATCTCATCACATATAATTTGTCCAACATTAATAATTCGCTTGTTCAAAATAGAATGAATCAATAAAATGCGAGAATAAGAAACGGTGGTGTTGTGTGTGGTTGGCATTAAGCAAGATTTAACAAACTTATTCCACAGTTTAGCTTCAGGTTTTAACATAAGGTGATTTACCGTCCATTTTAAGGCTCCTTTGTTCCATTCAGCTCCTTCAATGGTGAGGTCTTGGAACACCTTTTCGACTTTTTCAGTCGTGATGTTATCCATAAAAACTTTATGTTCATCTTTCTCTATGTATATCCCGTAGAAGATGTTGATGGTGTCGGCATCCATAGGGATAGCCTTGCCACGAACATAGACATAGGGATTGTTTGGGTTAGGAGAATGAGCATAAAATTCTCTTACCCATGATACATTACCGCCCTTTGGTTGATGACAAAGGATTTGCCACTTGTGATGCTCGATAACTTTGAAGATGAACTCTTCGAGACCGAGATTCTTTTGGGAAACAGTGTAAGCGAATCCTTGCTCCTCCTATACCTTGCGATTTACAAACTTTGCTCGATATTTCTCCTCAATTTGTGTTGTTGCAAAGCGGCGGAATGGTAGTTCCTTGGATGAACTTGGGTGATCCATAAACTTGCGATTTTTGGCCATGGTGGTTGTGTTTATGATTGGAAGAAAACAAAGAAAAATAAAAGAAAACTAGAGAGTTCAAAGAGTAGAAGGGAGAGTTGATGGAGTTGAAAGTTTGAATGTGAAGTTGGATATGGGAAGGGTGTGTTTCGGCTAATGGTAGGAAAGAAAAGAAAGTAGGAAAGAATGATGAAATTAAAAGATGAAGATGGGATTGGTTGGGGTGTACGTCAAAGGGTATTGGGTGGTTATAGAGGGTTAGGCGGCTATGGTAATAGAATGGGTGAAAATTATGGTAAAAATTATTACTCATATAGGCCTTTGTAATCCCTTAAAATCAGCCCATTATTCCCTCTTTAAATGCAAACTTCACTTTTTTAATCCAACTCCTCCTTGTCTTGAACTCTTTTCCTAAAAAAATCAAGCACAAATAAAAAGATAAGCATTAATTAAAAAGATAAATATGGAAAATTAAAATTAAACATCATAAAAGAAATATGGAAAGATAAGATTTAAAATTTAAAGGACGAAATAAAAATAAAAATAAAACAAAAAATAAAAAATAAAAAATAAGTCTAAAATTAAAAACAAAACTAAAAAGTAAAAAAATACTAAAGGAGAGCATGATTATGCATCTCCTAGAGTAACCACTTCTTTGTCTCGCTCAACATGGGTGTCGACATAATGCTTCAATCCTTGTCCGTTAACTTTGAATTCATGTCCGTCAATGGTGGACTTGATTTTACGGCACCATGGGAGAATGGTTTTACAACTTCGAATGGCCCAAACCATCTTGATTTTAGTTTTCCCAGAAAGAGTTTTAACCAAGAATTGAAGAGAAGAACTAATTGCCCAGGCAAAAATTGCCGCGGCAATAACTTCCTGTCATGCCAACGCTTTATTTTCTCCTTGTAAATTTTTGTGTTGTCGTAGGCTATGGCACGGATTTCTTCAATCTCATTGAGGTCCAATAATCGCTTTTGCCCTGCACTCTCCCAATCTATGTTAATGATTTTAATTGCCCAATAAGCCTTATGCTCGATCTCTACTGGCAAGTGGCAAGCCTTCCCATAAACGTCTGTAAGGTGACATACCTAAAGGTGTCTTGAATGTTGTTCAATAGGTCCATAGTGCTTCGTCAATTCTTGCGGACCAATCCTTTCGAGAGGGATTAACAACTTTTTCAAGTATAACCTTTAATTCACGGTTGGAAATCTCGGCATGCCCGTTTGTCTGTGTGTGATATGTCGTGGCAATTTTGTGTGTCACTCCAAATCGCTCCAACATCTTGGCAATTAACCTATTGTTGAAGTGTGTACCACATCGCTGATAATTGCCCTTGGTGTCCCGAATCGTGTGAATATGCATTTCTTCAAGAATTTCTGCACGGTCTTTGAATCGTTTCTAGGTATTGCAGCCGCTTCAACCCATTTAGAAACATAGTCAACGACAAGTAAGATATAGAGATTGCCGAAAGAGGATAGAAAGGTCCCCATAAAATCAATGCCCCACACGTCAAATAGCTCGACTTCAAGGATATTCTGCAGCGGCATCTCATGTCGCCTAGAAATATTGTCCGTTCTTTGACATCGATCACACTGCTTATAAAATTCTTGAGCATCTCTGTAAAGTGCAGGCCAATAAAAGCCAGATTGTAGGACTTTGGCCGCGGTGCATGTTCCTGCAAAATGGCCTCCATAGGGTGAAGAGTGACATTGCCGAAGCACATTGTCCTATTCCTCATCGGGAACACATCGTCTTATCACCTGATCTGCATATTGTTTAAACAAAAGAGGCTCGTCCCAATAATAATGCTTAGCATCATGTCAGAACCGCTTCTTTCCTTAGTGAGTAAAATCATAAGGCAAAATAAAACTGACCAAAAAATTAACTAAATCAGCATACCAGGGAGTTTGCTCATCCGGGAATGTGTCATGGATCTCCAAGGAGTCAGAATCTTCATTGTATTTTTCCAACCTTGATAAGTAATCGGCCACCTGGTTCTTTGTTCCTTTTCTATCCTTAATTTCGATGTCAAATTCTTGTAAAAGTAAAATCCAACGAATTAAGCGAGGTTTGTCATCTTTTTTAGCAAATAGGTACTTAATTTTCGAATGATCAGTATGAACAATTACCTTAGTAACAATCAAGTAGGAACGGAACTTATCGAATGCAAAGACTACCACTAGTAATTCTTTCTCTGTGGTGGTGTAATTTGATTATGCATCATTTAGAGTTTTACTAGCGTAGTAGATTACATGAAAAAACTTACCTTTGCGCTGCCCTAAAACAGCCCCTACTGCGTAATCACTTGCGTCGCACATAAGTTCAAAAGGTAAGGTCCAATCGGGTGGTACCACAATAGGTGCTGAAGCAAGTTGCTTTTTTTGGGCTTTAAATGTCGTGGCACAAGAGTCATCAAAGTTGAAAGCCTTATCCTGTTCAAGCAAATTACACAAAGGGTTTAGAAATTTTAGAAAAATTATGAATAAACCTCCTGTAAAAACCTGCATGTCCTAGGAAACTTCGGATTCCTTTGACTGAAGTTGGTGGTAGCAATCTCTCAATCATGTCTACTTTAGCTCTATCCACTTCAATTCCTTTGGATGAGATTTTATGGCCGAGCACAATACATTCGTCTACCATAAAATGGCACTTCTCTCAGTTTAGCACTAGGTCGAATTCTTCACATCGTGACATTACCATCTCCAAATTCTGAGGTAATTGTCGAAACTATTCCCAAATACTAAAAAATCATCTATGAATATTTCGAGGAAATCTTCTACCATGTCGGAGAAAATTGCCATAATGCATCTTTGAAAGGTTGGCGGGGCATTGCATAAACTGAATGGCATCCTTCGAAATGCATAAGTACCATATGGGCATGTAAAAGTGGTTTTTTCCTGAACATCTGGTGCTATGGCAATTTGGTTATAACCTGAGTAGCCATCAAGAAAACAATAAAAAGATTTCCCTACAAGACGGTCAAGCATTTAGTCAATAAAAGGTAAAAGGAACTGATCTTTTCTAGTAGCTTTATTCAACTTCCGATAGTCCATACAAACCTCCAACCGGTCATAGTCCTAGTTGGAATGCGTTTGTTTCTTTCGTTACTTACCACTGTTATACCTCTTTTTTTCGCTACACATTGTATCAGACTTACCCATGTACTGTCAGAGATCGGATATATGATACCGGCATCAAGCCACTTGATGATTTCTTTCCTCACGACTTCTTTCATAGCATGGTTGAGTCTTCTTTGTGCCTCAATTGCCGGTTTATGATTATCCTCCAAAAGGATTTTGTGCATACATATCGTCGAGCTAATTCCCTTCAAGTCGACAATTGTCCATCCGATTGCCTTCTTGTGCAGCTTTAACATATCGATCAATTTCCTTTCCTGTTCAGGCTACAACTTAGAAGAAATTATCATGGACAAAGTGTTATCGTTTCCTGAATAAGCATATTTTAATTGCCCTGGCAATGGTTTCAATTCAAGTATCGGTGGTTGCTCAATAGAAGGTTTTTCAAGTTTACCTTCCTTACCTGAGTAATCCAATGGTTCGAAATACTTACCCGGTCGACTCACTATCCAGTTTGCTTCATTAAGCTCTTCGTCGATCAGATCCTCAGGGTTTTCTGGTTCGGCACTATAATTGCCGAGGCAATTCTCTTTTACATCAAAATTTAATTCGGTAGTGGCATGAATGGCTTAGCATTCTTCCGGTTCATCAGCATGCTTAAGAGTTTGGAAGACATTGAGTTTGACTTGCTGGCCATTTACCCTCATGGTGAGCTCTCTTTTCTTTATATTGATCAAGGTTCTTCCCATTGCTAAAAATGATCTCCCAAGGATAATAGGAGCAATTCATCTGCTTCACAATCCAAAACAATAAAGTCAGCGGGAAAAATAAATTTATCAACTCTTACCATTATATCTTCGATTTTCCCTCTGGATGCACGTAAAATATGTCTGCAAGTTGAAGCATCACTGTTGTTGGCCTCGCCTTCCCTATTCCCAATCTCTGGAAAATAGATTTCGGCATGAGGTTTATGCTTGCTCCAAGATCACACAAGGCTTTCCCGACATAGTGATTTTCGATAACGCATGGTATGGAGAAACTGTCGGGATCCTTAAGTTTAGGTGGCATGTGATTGTGTAGCATTGCCATGCATCCTTCTGTCAATGCCGCTGTTTCAAACTCACATAGCCTTGTTCGCTTAGAGACAATGTCTTTAAGGAACTTGGCATAGTTCGGCATTTGCTCTATCGCTTCTACCAATGGAAAATTGATGTGGACTTGCTTTAAGATGTCTAGGAATTTCATAAATTGATATTCATGCTGCTGCCGTTTCAACCTTTATGGGAATGGAGGTGGAGTTCGGATCTCCTCTTCCTTTTTTATCGTTTTAAGCGTTTCATCGCTAATTTCCTGTGCATCGGGAATTGCTGAGGCAATTATCGATTCATCAATTTTGGTGTCTCTTTGCATAGGAGATCATTCTGCTAGTTGAGTGTTCTCCTTTGGATGAACTTGGTCTTCCTCAAGCTTTCGACCACTCCGAGTGATGATTGGTGCAAGTGTACACGTCGCAAGTTATAGTATAGATTAGATGTCGTCTCCACATGGATTGGTGCTACTTTAGGAATCTAACTTCTTGCACTGTAAAATAAAAACACAATTGATAATAGGAGTTGATTTTAACGAATAAAGTAAAAGAAACAAGTAAATTAAGAAGAGATGTAATCAAATAAGAGAGAGTAGGCCGGGTTATCGTGAGCCGTGGAGTGACAATTGAATGGACCGTCGTGGTAATTGAGTAGCCGTCGGATTGCCAGGGCAATTCTTCCGTAATGGCCTGATCGGATTTCCTGGGCAATGCTCTCGCGATTGCCTAGTTGATTAAGAATGAGGCAATGGCCTGATTGGATTTCCTGGGCAATTAAGAATGGGGCGATTGCCTAGACAATTGTGCGACAACTTTCAAAGTTCGGCTGAGCGTTCTTCAATGATTCCTCGTTATCCCTAACGCGAAATACTGTTAATTGTGCATGCCTTGATAATACATCTCTACGTGAACCAAGGGTGAACAACAACCAATCTTGCGCTCCTCTTAGCCGTTGAAATTCGTAACTTATCCCTAAGCCGAATTAGTCTTCACCAACTTTCGTTTGTATGAAAATCATGCTCATTCGTTTCTTGAATCTAACTCTCCCGATATTATATAAATATGTGAAATCACGAGATCCTCTCCCAATTCACTCGCAATCAAAATTAAGAACCAAGAATGAACAAACTTTGAAATTGAATTGCAACTAAAAAAACCTAAACAAAATCCAATCGTTTTCACAACCACAAAAACACAATAACCCAAGCCAATTAAATTTAGTTCATGGCTTGGTGCAAAATAAACACAAGAAAGATCAAGAAAAATTTCGACAGCCTCTCCACTCTCTCCCCTTGCTTGTGACGGCTTACCTCGTTTAAATAGGGGATGGCTAGGTCAAATTCTTATTATATTTGGAAAGTATGAGTTTAAATTGGCATTGAATGTAAAAGAGATACATCTCTTTTATTTACTTACTTTCCAAATATTCCTTTTGAAATTTTGGGAATTAATATCCTTTGGATATCTTCATTGAATTTCAAATCTTCTAGAATTTAATCCTATAAAATCGGCAGCCACATCTTCTTGTCCTTTATTGCCGCGGCAATTGCTTCGGCAATTTCCTCCCCACTTGGGCAATTTGATCCTACATACACAGAACACACACTAGCAGTACCTTTTTCTACGAAAATTAACCAATTTATGTAATCAAGTATGACGGTGAAGAAAACAATGAAATTATGCATGAATGACTAAATATGCAACTAAAATGAGCCTAAGTCTAGCAATAATTAAGAGTAAATAGGGTAAAAATATAGTACTTTTACACACTTGACAACTTCCAACATCAGCTTCAACATCATCTCCAACAGTCCGTTTACACCACTGTACCACCCTTTTTCTCATCTTCTCAAGCTTAAGTGGCACCACAGGCTCTCATAGCTACACCAGAGGTAGTGACAGATAATGTCTGGTACCCAAACTCTGGTGTAATACACCATCTTACCAATGAGTTCCACAATCTTCAAGTATGATCAAGGTATCCCAGTACAGGTGATGTCAAAGTAGGTAATGGTAGTGTTTTCCCAATTAAATATTCTGGTCAATCTGCATTTATTTCACATTCTAAACTCATGCATCTGAAAAATCTATTATTTGTGCCTAGAATTACTAAGAATCTGTTATCTGTGTCTAAGTTTATACAGGACAACCAAGTGCTTCTTAAATTTTATCCAAGACACTGTCAAGTCAAAGATTTGAAGTCTGAAAAAGTTTTGGATACTGAACATGAGGTTAATGGTTTGTACAAGCTGCATGTTGACACCAATAAAGCCCCTGTTGTATGTAATAACAATTTAAGATTGTATAACAATTTAAGATTGTATTTTCATTCTGAATCTTCTGTTAGTTGTTATTCTGTTTTTACAAATAATGTGTTATTTACTGTTTGGCACAACAGACTTGGGTACCTTGCTCAAGATCTTTTAGTTAAAGCTTTACATCAATGTAACATTTCCGTTTCTTTGAATAAAAGCTATGTTCTGTGCAAAGCATGTCAATTAGGTAAATCACATAAATTTTCATTTCAATCCTCATACACTGTTTACACTCGGCCTTTAAAATAGTTAAAGCTGATGTATGGGGGCCTGCACCTCTTTATTCTAGTGGCTTTAGATACAATGTTGTCTTCACTGATGCTTTTACTAGATACACTTGGGTTTACTTTCTTAAACAAAAGTCAGGAGTTAGAGAAACCTTCCAACAGTTCCATACCCAGGCAGAAAGGCAGTTAGGAACCAAGCTCAAAATTCTTCAAACAGACTGTGGAGGTGAATTTTTAGGTCTTGACCCTTACCTAGAGCTTCATGAAGTGATACACAGAATGTCATGCCCTCACACTTCTGAGCAAAATGACATTATGGAGAGAAAACATAGACAGATTGTGGAGGTTGGTCTGTCTATGTTAGCACAAGCCTCTATGCCTCTACACCACTAGAGTGATACTTTTTGCAGTGCCATATTTTTTATCAACGGTTTGTCTTCTAGAGCTTTTTCAGGTATGACACCATATAAAAAACTCTTCAAAAAGCCCTCTTATTACAATTTTTTAAGAACATTTGGATGTGTGTATTTTCTCTTGTTAAGACCTTATAACCAAAACAAAATTCAATTTAGGTTAGCCACTTATGTGTTTATAGGATACTCACCAGTTCATAAAGGATACAAATGTTTAGATTCTAATAGAATAGTCTATATATCTAGGCATGTTAGATTTGATGAAGATATATTTCCATATATTTTCTCTAGTTATCCTAAATTTAGTTACATGTGTCCCACATGTGAAAAATGCTCAAGTCAACAGATCACCTAGATCAGCTAGTTTTCCTTTTAATTGTCCCACCTCTATTTCGAGTCAAGGTGTCAGTCAGTCAATCAAATTATTCATCACCATCTCATATTCCTTCTTATCTCACACCATACACCAGTGTTGCAAATATCTCTACTTCTCCTAATACATCTCACTCACAACCTTTAAATTCTTCACCCACTGTGAATCATTCCTCTCCCCTACATCATTCTTCATCTGAGCACCATATTTCTCATTCAAATAATGCTTTTCATTCAAATATCATAGCCACAGATCACTTTTCACCAGCATTTATTGCATCTTTCATTCCTTTAAATCATGCATCTTTTTCACCTCAGACATCTACTCATAACATATCTCCATCTCCATCTTCTCTTCATTCATCACCATCCACAGATATATCTCTATCTCCACTTCACCCTTCATCATCCACAAATCATCCACCTCTACCTACATCCACCACTGTTACTCCATATGCTCCAAATAATGTTCACTCAATGGTTACTCGTGGAAAGGCTGGCATCTTCAAGCCTAAAACCTACATTATTGAAGCAGTTCCTTAAGTTTCTAATGATGTTTATGAAGCCTTGTTGGATCCAGACTGAAAAGCAGCAGTTCTTGCTGAATACAATACAAATATAGAAAATGGCACTTGGGAGCTTCAACCACTACCACCCACACGCAAACCAGTTGGTTGTAAGTGGTTATTCAGAGTAAAAAAAAAAGCCAGATAGGTCTCTTGATAGATTAAAAGCTCGTCTGGTTGCTAAAGGATTCTCTCAGTCAATAAAGAGTGACTTTTATGAAACATTCAGTCCTGTTGTTCAAGCAGAACTATAAGATCTATCCTTGCAATGGCTGTGACGGAAGAATGGGTCTTACGCCAAATCAACATTAACATTGCTTTCTTAAACGGAGAACTCAGCGAAGAAATTTATATGAGCCAGCCACCTGATTTTGAGCAACAAGGACAAAATGGTGAGGAACTGGTGTGTCACCTCAAAAAGGCACTATATGAGCTAGGACAAGCTCCTCGGTCATGGTTTGACACGTTTAAAGCATTTCTGATAATAAGCATAGGCTTTAAAGCATCCAAGGTAGATTCATCTCTGTTCATTAAGAAGGATAATTCTCAAACGACCTTGCTAATAGTATATATGGATGACATTATCATCACTGGCAGTTGTGCAGCCAAGGTTGTTGACATAGTTCAGAAGATAAATGTTGAATTCTCCCTTAAAGATCTTGGACAACTTGGCTTATTCATGGGCATGGAAGTTACACATGTTTCAAATGGATTGTTGCTCACTCAAAAAAAGTATGCTAATGAGTTGTTAGTTCGAGCAAACATGTCTACCTCCTCTGCTACCCTTACACAAATGGTCCTAGCTCCAAAGTAGAAAACAAATGAATGAATGTTATTTGAAGATATTTATTTGTACAGGAGTATAGTAGGAGGGTTGCAGTATATGTGCTTGACTCGACCTGACATAGCATATGTTGTCAATAAGGTTAGTCAATATATAAATGTTAAGCTTTATCAAGCTTATCCTGGTTAAGCTGGGTTGATCGGCTTTTGTGAAATTAATGTGGAACTAATTCTGTTAATTAATTTCTAGTTGGTTGAGCCGTTGGTGATATAACAGCTTAGTTATAAATATCAAGACTGTTCTGACCATTAGACTATATAAAAAGATTGAGTCCTTAGACCTTTGGCTTTTCGAAAAGAGTTAAAGCCTACATTTCTTCTCTATTTTCTAGAATCAACATGGTATCATTCGCCAGGTTCTTCTTCTGTTTTTTTGCCTCTCTTTCTCGAAAGTTCTTTTTGGGTTCTTGCTACCACCATCTCTAGTTTTCTTTCTTCTTTTCTATCATCATGCCGTACTCGTTTATCTCCGGTGAAGGCGAATCGTATGGACCTGGAGCTGGAAGTAGTCGTTCGTTTACCAACAAGAGAGTCAACGTGCTGCTGGACGAATCTAATTTCCTTGTGTGGAAACAGCAGATTCTTTTCACGGTTAGGAGCCATCTCCTCGAGAAACTTCTCAATGGTACTTTAGTTGCTCCGCCGGCAACAATCAGATCTGCTGACGGCACTATGGTTTCAAATGATGAGTACGAAACCTTTGTTGTGCAAGATAGTGCTCTCGCTGGTTGGCTGCTGTCAACTATGAGTCTTCACCTTCTATCTCAGTTTGTTGGAGCAGAGACCACTGCTGAAATCTGGAGAATCGTTGTTGAGTATTTCAGTAGCAGTTCCACGACTACTGTCATGAATCTACATTTTCGCCTTCGATCGATTCGGAAGGGAGATTTGAGCATGCGGGCATACATTGCCAAAGTTAAGGAAATATGTGATGCTTTGGCCTCATGTGGGAGCTCTGTGTCTACCACAGAACATATAGCCTCAATCTTGAATGGGCTTCCGATTGAATATCGGCCATTTGTTGCTGTTATCACAGCGAGTCGTGAGCCGTTCACCCTTTATGGGGTTACTGCAGTTCTTATCGATGCTGAGGCGCAGTAGGTGATGTTCGATCAAGCTCTTCCTCCTCCTATGAGTATTCACAATGTTCAATTTTCTGAAAACAAATCTGGTAATAATACTAACTCTGGCCGAACTTGGGAAAATCGTGGTGGCCGAGGGCGCTCTCGCAACCGGTTTCAATTTCAGCTGTGCGGTAAGCTGGGTCATTTAGCAGATCGCTGCTATCAGAGATTTGACAAAAAATTTGCAGGAGTTACTGCCCGTTCTAACAAAACTCTTAACAACGAGGATTCTGCTTCTGTGAATATTTGTTCAATTGATACTTCTATTGCCGCTCCAGTTTGTCATACTACAGGGATGTCAACTAGTTCGTCTGGATGCTCTAATTGCATCTCTAACAATGGTGCCTCGACCTCTGGTCAATCTGGTGCATCGTTCGTTGACACAGGGGCCACTCATCATGTCTCTCCTGATGCTTTCACTGCCCATCAATGTTCTGATTTTACTGGACCAGGTAAACTAACTGTTGGTGATGGTAAGGGTCTTTACATATCCAAAATAGGTCATACTTGGCTTAATTCTACATCGAAAGCTTTGCTATTACGTGATCTTCTTATTGTTCCTCAAGTTACTAAAAACTTACTCTTTGTTTCAAAGTTTGCTAGTGACAATGGTGTGTATTTCGAGTTCCATGATAATCATTGTGTATTTCGGCTGGGACATCCTGCCCATACTACGTTGACCAAAGTTTTAAAACATTGTAATGTTTCTTTGAAAGGAAATAAACAATCTGTTTGCCCTTCATGTCAACAAGGAAAAAGTCGTAAGTTACCTTTTTCTGTATCTGGATCAGTTTATGATAATCATTTTCAACTTATATTTACTGATTTATGGGGACCGGCTCATGTTTCATCTGCTGGTTTTTCATATTACGTGTCATTTGTAGATGCTTGTACACGACATACATGGGTTTATCTTCTTCAAAGTAAATCACAAGCAGTTCAGGTTTTTCAACAATTCTCCAAGTTGGTGCACACTCAGTTTGGAGTTGCGATAAAGGAAGTTCAGAGTGATTGGGGTGGCGAGTTCAGAAGCTTATTGAGAGTCCTTGTTGCTGCTGGAGTTAATCATCGTGTGACCTGCCCTCATACTTCCAAACAAAATGGTGTTGTTGAGCGCAAGCATCGTCACGTTATCGAGATGGCCCTTACACTTTTAGCTCAAGCGTCTATGCCTTTACGATTTTTATCTTACGCTGTTATAACAACAGTTTACCTCATAAATCGGTTACCTACCGGTGTCCTTGATGGAATGTCACCTTTTGAGAAACTTTACAATAAGAAACCTGATTATCAGTTTATGCGGGTGTTTGGATGCAGGTGTTTTCCGTATTTACGGCCGTTTCAGCAGCACAAACTTGAGTTTCGATCACAACCGTGTTTGTTTCTCGGCTACAGTTCACAACATAGAGGATATCAATGTCTAACTCCTCAGGGTAAGTTAGTCATCTCAAGACATGTGGTTTTTGACGAATACACATTTCCTTCTGCAGGAACAAGTACTGGGAATGTACCTGTGGCTTTGGACAGCTTCACACAATGTCAGTTTAGGTCTGCTGCCTTAACAATTAATCCAGGGGCTCGAGTACAATCACCTGTTGGGAGTCACGCTACAACTGAGCCTACTATAGCTAGTCCGGTTGTCAACACTGGGTGTAATTCTTGTGCCAATTGTGAAAACTCAATGAGTAATAGTGAGTAGCAGTTGGTAAATGATGTTGTGCAACACAGTGGGTAATAGTGAGCAACACACAGTCGAAGGTGTTGCACATCGTGTTGAGCCCATGCCTGCAGCTGGTAATACAATTAGTCATGTCAGTTTTGAGCCTAGTGCCAGTCCGGAGCCTATGCATGTTACTAGTGATGGAAATAATGCTTGTGATGAGGTTCTGTCAGCATTGGGGAGTGATGCTCTTGAAACAACAAATTAACTTTAACGCGGTTTTACTATAAAATCTTATCCTATGGTCACTCGAAGCAAGAGGGTATCTTTAAACCCAAGGTGTTTGTTGCTACCAGTCAATCTGAAGAAGTGCCAGCCGCTGTCCAACAAGCATTGGCTTCTCCTGAATGGAAAAAGGCAGTGCTTGCTGAGTATGATGCCTTGGTTAATAACCAGACATGGGAGCTTGTTCCTCTACCAGAAGGACGGGGCACGGTCGGTTGTAAATGGTTGTTTCGTGTAAAACGAAATCCCGATGGCTCAGTATCCCGGTACAAAGCTCGACTAGTGGCGAAAGGTTTCTCTCAGGTTCCGGACCATGATTTCAAAGACACGTTTAGTCCGGTTGTTAGGTTTACAACTCTCAATATAATATTGGTTCTAGTAGTCACAAATCAATGGAATCTTCGGCAAATTGATGTCAATAACGCATTTCTTAATGGAGAGCTCGATGAAGAAGTGTTTATGCAGCAACCTCCGGGGTTTGAACAGACGAGTGGTGATGGATCAAAACTGGTCTGTTGTCTTAAAAAAGCCTTATACGGATTACGTCAAGCACCCCGTAACTGGTATAGCGTGCTTCGGGCCTTCTTGATTGAGCTAGGTTTTCGGGAGTCTAAAGCCGATGCCTCACTGTTCATCATTAATGGAGATAATATCGTTACTTACTTGATAGTGTACGTTGACGATATCATAATCACCGGAAATTCTACACAACATATTGAAAATGTCATTGCTAGGTTGAACAACAAGTTTGCTCTCAAGGATCTTGGCAGTTTGACATTCTTTCTTGGAATTGAAGCCGTACATGTTGGTAACTCAGTTGTTCTAAGTCAGAAGAAGTTTATTCTTGAGCTGCTACAAAAGGCAAAAATGCATCTGGCCAAATCAACCTCAACGCCAATATTAACTTCTACAAAACTTGTACAGGATGGTGGCAGCCCTCTACAAGATGTTCAAGTTTGGTTGGAGCGCTACTTTATGTGTGTCATACTCGCCCTGACATTGCATTCACCGTAAACAAGGCTGCTCAATTTATGCACAAACCTTGTGAAACACATCTTGAGGCTGTTAGACAGATTCTTCGATATCTTGCAGGCACCTTGGATCATGGTCTGGCGTTTACTCCGCCTGAAAAGGGAGTTACGAATGTTGTAGCTTACACCGATGCTGATTGGGCAAACAGCTTAGATGATCGCAGATCAACGACGGGTTATTGTGTTTATGTAAACAACTGCTTAGTTGCTGCTTGGTGTTCTAAGAAGCAGAAGTCAGTGTCTCGGTCTATAACCGAGGCAGAATATCGGAGCATAGCAGATGCTGTCTCAGAGATTACCTGGGTCAGTGCAGTTCTAAATGAGTTAGGTATAAAACTAGCTACGACGCCTACGGTTTGGAGTGACAATACAAGCGCCATAGCTATGGCTGCAAATCCAGTATTTCATTCTCGTTCAAAACATGTGGAGTTGGATGTGCTTTGTTCGGGAAAAGGTTGCGCAAGAACAAGTTCAAGTTAATTATGTTCCATCCCAAGATCAGGCTGCTGACGGTCTTACAAAACCTCTATCAAAGTCCTACTTTCAGATATTCAGGAACAAGTTGAATGTGTTGACAGTAAACTGAACTTTGTACTGGAAAATGAGGAGATGGGAAGAGCATGGAGAATGTTAAGCTTTATCAAGCTTATCCTGGTTAAGCTGGGTTGATCGGCTTTTGTGAAATTAATGTGGAACTAATTCTGTTAATTAGTTTCAGTTGGTTGAGCCGTTGGTGATATAACAACTTGGTTATTAATATCAAGACTGTTCTGACCATTAGACTATATAAAAAGATAGAGGCCTTAGACCTTTGGCTTTTTGAAAAGAGTTAAAGCCTACATTTCTTCTCTATTTTCTAGAATCAACAATAAACAATCCTTGTGATACTCATTGGAGAGCTGTCAAAAGAATCCTAAGGTATTTACGAGGAACAGTAGACTATGGTTTGTTTTTCTCTTCTGTCAAATATTATGGTCTAGTGTGCTATGCTGACTCTGACTGAGCTGCATCTGTTGAGGATAGAAGATCAACTATTGGATACTGCATTTATCTTGGTAACAGCACAGTCACATAGTGCTCTAAAAAAGAATGGGCATCTCAATCTACATTAGAAGCAGAATATCGAAGCCTTGTCAATTCTGTTTCTAATTTAATTTGGGTTGAACAACTGTTGACTGAACTTGGTGTTTCTTTGTCTGGAAAACCAGTCGTGTGGTGGGATAACACGTCCAAAGTTTCTATGTCAGCAAATCCTACTCACCATGCTCGCATTAAGCATGTAGAGATTGATCTGCATTTTGTTCGTGAGAGATTGCTAGCCGGACAACTAGTAGTTAATTATGTTTCTACTGCTAAGCAAAATACTGATATTCTAACCAAACCAGTGTCACCAGCTGTATTCTATAATATGAGATACAAATTGGGCGTGAGATCTCTCAAAGAAATAAAGGAAGAAACGAAAAGAATGATAGGATGTTTACATCGAGTCAAGAAGAATCAGGAGAATGTTGAAGTATCAAAATAGTTATTGACAGCTGTGTTTAACTAATTTTGTTATTGGGTCAATAGTTTGTTATTAGAAATAGCCATTGTAATTAGTGGGCTATAAATACTTGGGCATGGCTTAGTTAAACGGATAACCAAAGATATATTTTCATAATATTGTATTTTCTCTCAATAACAAAAAATCCCTTTTTCTTTCATCTTCATCGTCTTATCTTCTTCAATTACTCTTTTGTTTCTGTATATTTCCTTTATCTGTCTTCAACCTACTTTCTCCTCGTTAATAGTGGAAAAGAAAGAAATCTACTTTAAGACATCTACATGTATGGAGTTGTTAAGAAAAAGTAAAGATATATAATCTACATGAAATGAAGTTGGATGCCAGAATGATTAGTAGTTACTTTATAACCTATTTTGAAAATAAAAAATATAAATTTATTGTTCGTACCACGTTATGAGAATCATAGAGTCTGATAATATTCAGTTCATTGAGAATGGTCGTATCGGTGTGACTAGGGAAGAACAAAAAATTCATATACATGCAAGAGAATACGGTAGAGATGCTTACACTTTAGCTCCTGAGGTTGTTGTTTCTTTTATTGTCTCATAATTAGGAGTTGACAAAATTTGGCTCGATTCGACGCGAAAAAATTTAACTTATTTTGACTCGATTCGAAAAAAATTCTGTTAGGATTATTGTTTTGATATAATAATTGAAAAATAGTTTTGGCTAAAGTGAAAAGATTTCAAAAATGTTTTTAAGTCTAAACAACTTGAAAATAAGTTTGACAAGTTTTTGAGAGGTTTTGGAAATGTTTTTAAAAGTTTTAAAGAAGTCAAAATGTTATTTTTTAATACAGGCGTATCGATACGGTATACCTCGTATCGATACGGTACAAGGGTTTCAACTACAGTAATTTCTAGACCTAAAAAGTTGTACCGATAAACCCCTAAGCGTACCGATACAAGTAGGATCGTTTTGATACGCTTGAAGGCGTACCGATCCTGGTTTCAACCTCCCCAACAGCTATTCAAAATGCAGGCGTACCGAAACGAACAAGGGCGTACCGATACACACAGCCAGAGTGGGTATAACGGCTAGTACCCGTACCGATAAGGATACTCGCGTATTGATACAGACAGCTCTAGAACTGCATTTATTGCGAGAAATAGAGGCTCTAACAGCTCCAATTCAATCCCAACGATCCTCAACGGCTATGAACTCATTTGGGAGTATAAAAGGGACATCAAAGCTTCAACAACAACTAATGATCTTATTGCCAACAACATTATGATGCAAAAATTGTCTTAGAGCTTATATTTCTCATTCTTTGTATAGACAACACTTGTGAGCTTAAATTGTCAATGTATGCTCAAGTGTTTTAGGTTTGGTGAGAGCTTTAGAGTGCAAACAAACACCTTTTAGATGGATTTCAGTTTGCTTAAGAATTTTCTTGTTTGAGAGTGTTCCCAAAGCTCGGTTTGTGAGCTTTGGATGCTAGACTTGGTGAGTGAGTCTAGTATTGTAAGGGTTGCCTCCTAAGCCTAGAAAAGGGAGAAGAATTCTATAATGAATTGGTTGAAATCATTAGTGGGGAGCTAAGGTAGTGGATGTAGAGCTTGTTAGAAGCTTGAACCACTATAAATCCTTGTGTATATTTTCTATCTTTTAGCCTCCACCAAATTCACCCAAAAATTGACTTCTCCATCACTTGGCAAGCAAAACGGTTGAAGGATTTTGAGCCCTACAATTGGTATCAGAGCGAGGCTCAATTGAGAGGGATTAACATCCTATTGAGGTGATCCGGGAAGCTCGATACAACAAACTCTCAACCGGTGACCATGGTGCTATCCATTGACAAGCCACCATTCTTCAACTGTGAAAACTATGCTTTTTAGAAGCATAGGATGATGTTCTTCATGAGAGGCAAAGACTATCGTCTTTGGGACATAGTTGAAGATGGACCGTACGTGCTACCACAAAGTAAGGCGGAATGAAATGCGGAAGATCGCAAGAAAATAGAGCTAAATTGCAAGACCATACATATTCTATTTTGTGCTTTGGGGCCAGATGAGTATGCCAAAGTATCTTCTTGTGAGAGTGCCAAGGAGTTATGGGAAAAACTTGAAGCAATCCATGAAGGGACAAATGAGATGATGTAGCGATGTCTTTTCTCGCTAAAAAAAGATGTTTTTATTATTTGTTTGGAAAATATTGTCTTCCGTGAGATTTTTATAAAACCCATGTTTTATTTAAAAATGGAGTCGCCACCGGCCACTCAAGGTGGACCAGACACCGTAAAAAAACCAGAGATTTAAAATTGATGGGTTCGGGAGTCGGTTACGGATGGGGAAGGATTAGCACCCCCACACCGCCCAAAATTGGTACTTTAATAATCACCGCTTTATTAATATTAAAATTTCCGGATTAAAGTGACGATTAGATTAAAATTCGGTTATAAATGCGAGTAGATTTTAAAGGCCCCGTTATTCGAGAGTAAACGCCCAACCCCTATCACTACGCATGATACTGGCCCCGTTTACGCTCGAATAAAAGGGCACCGCATTGACAATTTATATCCGAAATGCAATCTTAAAATAAGGCAAATATAAACAAATATATTACGATAAAAATATAAATAAATACTAACATAATAAAAGACTAACATAACATAAATAAAATACTAATATAAAACATATATACATAATCATTAATTTAACACATAAACAAAAACAAATCTAACATAAATAAAATAATAATCTAAAACATACATACATAAATATTAATCTAACACATAAAATATGATAATAATAACAATAATATTAATAATAATGATGATGATGATACTAATACTAATGTGAATGCGTGGATCATATTAATACATGGAACAATATAAAATATGTCATGAAACTAGATGTTAACGATTAAAAATGCATGGATTAAATGTGGCATGAATGATACATATTAATGGACTAAACTAAAAAAGATGCAAAATGTAGGAGAAAAACGCAAATAAACAGAAATAAAAACTAAAAAATTAAAAAGAAGACAGAAGGTGACCAAATTGAAATAAAAAGAAAATAAGATGTGAAAATTGAAGTGAAAATGGGACGAAAACAGAGGCGGGACAAAGGGCTAGGGACTGAAACTGGGATTAGACCGTGAACAAAATAAAACATGGAACAAGAAAGAGGGACCAGAATGGTAATTTTCCCATTACCCGAACTCGCGGATCCTCCCCGGATTCGGGTCACCGCGCGGGTCATGCACCTGAAACGGCGCCGTTTTGCAGAGGCCGGTTTAAAAACATATAGGGCTGGTTATTATTTCATTCGAAACAGATTTAACTAAAAACCTAAGTCTATATTCTCTTCTCTCTCAAACTCGAACGACGCCGCTCAAGGATGTATGCCTCGCTCGGCCGGCCTTGGTTTGCCGTTCATTGGCGGCTCAGCGTCACGACGAGGACCTTGATCGACCAGGTAAACTTCTGAACTTCCCTTTTCTTTTGTTTTGAGATTCGATAAAAAAATTGAAACGAAACAGGTTTTAATCAAACAACAAAGGAAATGTTTTACCCTTGTATTGATTTCAAACAACGAACTCTAGATTACAAAAAAAAATTGAACTGAATTTCCCCTCAATTTCTTTCTGATTTCTCTCAATTTTTTTTGAATATCCGCTCCTCTTACTCTCTATTTTTTTCTCTCTAAAAATCCCCCCTTTTTTCTCTAGATTTTCAGGGTTTATATCACCCCCAAATTTACAAACTGACAACCCTCTTTTTTTGCTCCAGATCTCTGATGGCAGCCAGATTTTAGGGGATATGGGTATGGTGGTTGATTTGGCAGGGGTATGGGTGAAGGTATGGCTTGACAGATTTGGTTTAGGGTTGTTGAGTAGGAGTTTAATTAATTCTAGGATGGTAAATTTAGGGATTTTAGGGATAATTTAAGGTTTTGGTTGATGGGGATTTGGTGGTCACCGAAGATATGGCGGCGGCAGCAGTGGGGAGCGGCGGCAGCTGGGTCCATATTTAGGGTTAGGGTTTTTGGTTGCGAGCCGGGTCGGGTTAAAGTTTGGATCCGGGTCGGTTTGGTTGAGTTGGGTTAAAGTTTGGGTAAAACGGGTTATTACAGTTGCCCCCCTTTGTTCATTGTTGTGTAACAACAATAGAGCAAAGGTTAAAAATAACCCGTTTTGTCTGGTCCGGCTGAGCTTCTTCTCTTGACGTATGTCTTCATTCTTCGGTAGATCTTCTTTGTCTTCAATACATGTCTTCTTTCTGGACTTGACAGATCTACTTTGTCACTCTTGGAGGAAGCAAAATCTTCAAAACGGGAGGTGGTCTATTGGGGAAGCAAAATGAGTGCGACTCACTACATTATTGATAATAAACTAAAACCTAAAGAGAGTTTGACTCGGCTGCAATACCGACGAAGGGGCAGGGTCAAGAACTGACAACTTTTCCTTTTTTTATCATGGTAATACGAGAGTAAAAATGACCTGGCTACAACATTGACGAGGAGACCGGGTCGAAAGATAGAGGTTGGACCCCACTACTCCATCAACAGAGAAGTAAGATCGGAGAACGTTGGTAACATGGATTCTACCACCCCATCAGCGGAGGGGCTGGATCGGATAATGGCAACCTAGGACCGGCTATACCATCAGCGGAGAGCAGGATCAAAGGATGACTGCAACTTGGACCTAGCCACTCCATCAGCGGAGGACTAGATCGGGCGATGAAAGTTAATTTTTTAATTCTTAATTTTTAATTTTTTTTTCGAATTTTTCATTTTTCTTTTCTTTTCATTTTTCTTTCTCTTTCTCTTTTTCCTCTTCTTTTTTTTTCTTTTGATTTTTTCTTTTTTTTTTCTTCTTTTTCATTAATAAAAGGGACTTGAAAATCAGTAGAGTTGGGTCTATCAACGGAGAAGCAAAACATTATCTGGAACCCTACTACACCATCAGCGGATAAGTAGGATAGCAGCAACTGGGACCTAGCCACTCCATCAGCGGATGACTGGATCGGATAATGACGACCAATAATCGGCTACACCATCAGCGGAGAACAAGATTAGAGGACGACTGCAGCTTGGACCTAGCTAATCCATCAGCGGAGGACTAGATTGGATAATGACGACCTGGAACCGGCTACACCATCAGCGAAGAGCAGGATCTGAGGACGACGACAGCTTGGACCTGACCACTCCATCAGCGGAGGACTAGATTGGATAATGATGACCTAGAACTGGCTACACTATCAGTGGGGAGCAGGATCTAAGGACGACGGGAGCTTGGACCCAGCCACTCCATCAGCGGAGAGACTAGATCGGGTGATGAAAGTTGATAAATTTTCTTTTGAATTTTCTCATTTTTGATTTTTTCGATTTTTTATTTTTTGATTTTTGGTTTTTTTTAACTGATAATTTTTCTTTTTCTTGAACCATACAAAGAAGTAAAACTTGAGGAAAATTAGGTCTGGTTGCACCGTCAGCGGAGAAACAAGGCCTGAATAGAAATTTGATCTGTTTGGGGAAAGGTTCAAATCTGTGGCATCATAAACAGAGAAACGAGATCTTCAGGATGTCTATACTGTTGTACCATCAGCGGTAAAGCAAAATCTGGAAATGTTGACTTCCATCACATTATTGTTGGAAGAACGAAGTCCTGAAAAGAAGAAAAAACATTTTTAGTAAATGGTCCACAAAATTTGTCGTTGGTGCCTTTTATTTAAATGTTTCGGCATCTTCTTTATGTTGGGCCTTCTCCAAGACTAAGGTTGGCCTTCTTGTCATTGCCCCCCATGGCTGAGGATGTTCGGTCTCTTTTTGAACCTTTTTGTAAGCAAAAATGCATGAATTTTATGCCTAAATGCATGTGTCTATCCTAAATGCAAGGTGACTTTAGTGTATGCATTGAACATAGATGTATGACGTATGCAAGGATGGTTCAATGCAAGATGAATGCAGCTAAATGTATGAATGCGACATAATTTGATTTTTGGTCTTCAAAGGGATACCCCTGACTCTCGATTGGTCATGTCGGGATCTTTGTTTTTCATGCGGTAGTGCCCCGACTTTTCCCTGGGTTCGATCAGCTTTCATTTGAGTGGATGCCCCAATAGTTCATTCATTACATGACATCATCTGACACTGTTCTCGTAGTAAATTTGAAACTTTAAGGTGATGTATTTTGGATATTCAAGACTCAGATATGAACAAAAGATGTTTGTATTGCTACTTGTAGTTTTGATCCCTTACAAAATACTCTCACCACTATTGTACTTAAGTCGGTGAGGTTGGTTTACAAAAAGTATTACTCTGAAAGTGATAAAAACTACAAGGGGTCCTGCCATGGTCAGGACAGTGCAATACTTAACACGGTCCAGTTCAAAAACCTTCAACACCCTCAGTTGGCATGCTTCGGAAAAGGGTTCCCACTTGTGGATGAACTTGTAGGGTTTTCAATACTTATAACACCGAGCTTGAGGTACTTTTCTACCAGCCTCTTGAAGCCCCAATAATTTTCAATCGTGTGGCCCACCTGTCCAGCGTGATATTCGCAACTCGCGTTAGGATCATACCACTTAGGGAATGGGGGTTGTGTTGGAGTCTGGTGGAAAGGTACCACTATATGGGCTTTTAGCAGTTCCTTGTACAAATCTCCATACGACATCGGCAGGGGAGTGAACTCTATCTTTTCAGTGTTCTTCCTCTGACCAGAACCTTGGCTTGAGGCAACGTGAGCACTTGGCACGGCCTTAGATCTCACAACTGTGCTGGGCTTAAAATATTTTGCATTGTAAATTCCCGAAGAGTTTACTTCCTGGTCTTTCCTTCCATTGTAAGGCTTCTTATGGGACGAACTACCCCCATCATCAATTTTGCCAGTCTTGAAAGCATTCTCGATGAGCTCACCGGATAACACGAGGTCGGCAAAATTTGTAGTCGCGTTGCCTATCAAGCGGCCCAAGATTGGACCCTCCAAAGTTTGTACAAATGTGACCACGGTCTCTCTCTCATTGAGCAGGGGTTGGACCTGAACTGCTATATCCCTCCAGCGCTGAGCGTACTGCCTGAAGCTTTCATTATGCTTTTGTTTCATCTGTTGTAATGTCCACCGGTCTGGCATCATATCATTGACATGTCGGTATTGCTCCAGAAAAGCTTTTGCCAAGTCTTTCTAGGATTTAATATGATGTCAGCTCAATTGATTATACCATCGGGCAGCAGATCCCGATAGACTTTCTTGGAAGCAGTGAATTAACAGCTTGTCATCTCGGCCATATCCTGTCATCTTCTGAAGAACATAGTGAGGTGAGCGCGAGGACAACTTGTTCCGTCGTACTTCTCAAACTCTGGGACCTTGAATTTAGGAGGTAAAACCAAATCTGGGACAAGACTGAGTTCATTGGCATCGAATCCACTGAAGGTATCTTCTACTCCCATAGCCTCTAGCCTCTCTTCGAGTCTCTTACACTGATCTTCGATTTCCTTTGAAGCTTCTACCTTCGGTTTCTCAATCTCAAACAGATGATCCATTTCTAAGATAAAATTTTCAGCTTGATTGCCCCCGGTTTTAACTTCTGATGCAGATGGATGATTTATAGGGATCGAAGTACCAGCCTGGTGTAGATGAGACTTTCCCCGTGAAATGATCACCTGGGGTTGAGTTTCTGGATGTCTCTTGGTTTGAACGGGCGTGAACCCCGGAGGATACATAAGATCCTCGTCCCCGGCATTGGGTCTAGGATTTGCAGTGGGATTTACAACAGAGGCCTCTCCAGGCTCGGGAAGCTTCAATCACAACATTTGTGCCATTTGGCCCATCATGTCTTGTTGTGACTTTGCAAGTTGTTCCTTCATATCCTGTTGGACTTTCGCCAACTGTTCCTCAACCTGCTTGGCTATGTTCGCTTGCAATTCTTTTTGGTCTTGCTCGATTTTCTTCAATCTTTCATCGTTCGCCATCTTTGTTTTGTACCGGGTCTCGTATGAATGCTGAGCTGACTGATCTTCTGCTTTATCCAGTATCACTATCATAGGGCATCCCTAGAGTTAGTTTTCTTATTTTGAAAATGAATGTATATGCATGCAAAATGTGTCCTAAATTAATGCAATGCAAAATCAAGATTGTGATGATGTTGTACAATGATGCAAGTGAAATCAATGCGATGAGAATAAAATGAAACGACTTAGTACCAAATAAAACGATTAAATATAACAAACAAAAATAGAGTAATAAAAAATTGTACATAAACAAGAAATAAGGCACCAGAGCCTAAATAGGATGACCACTAATCGGGCAGAGTGTCATATGGCTTTAAAGGGTTGGCTCTTACGGCTCACTATATGCAGTTTTGGTGCTAAGAGGTACCCGAATTGTCATTGATGTCCTCTACTAAGAGTAGCAAGGCCCCCGATCATCACCCATTATAGGCTCCTTTCAACCGGGTTCAACTCAGGGGGACCCATTCGCTTATACCCATACGAAGGAACGATATCCTCACGAAAGTATAAGGTACTCGAGCCCCGAAGGTACTTGCTAGGCCCACACGGGAGAACGATATCTCCACGAAAGCATTAACGTTTTCCCCCCACTTAAAAAACGAGTTTATATGCCATATTTTAAATGCGTTAAAACAAACGCGCAATTATAACCGAATGTTAGTTTAATAGTCACTTTAATCCGGAATTTTCGATATTAATAAAACGGTAATTATTATAAAAAAGTTCGATTCTCATTTGTTTTTGAAAAAACAAAAATATCCCCAGCGGAGTCGCCATCTGTAGCGATGTCTTTTCTCGCTACAAAAAAGATGTTTTTATTATTTGTTTGGAAAATATTGTCTTCCGTGGGATTTTTATAAAACCCGTGTTTTATTTAAAAATGGAGTCGCCACCGGTCACTCAAGGTGGACCGGACACCGTAAAAAAACCATAGATTTAAAATTGATGGGTTCGGGAGTCGGTTACGGATGGGGAAGAATTAGCACCCACACACCGCCCAAAATTGGTACTTTAATAATTACCGCTTTATTAATATTAAACTTTCCGGATTAAAGTGACGATTAGATTAAAATTCGGTTATAAATGCAAGTAGATTTTAAAGGCCCCGTTATTCGAGAGTAAACGCCCAACCCTATCACTACGCCTGATACTGGCCCCGTTTACGCTCGAATAAAAGGGCACCGCATTGACAATTTATATCCGAAATGAAATCTTAAAATAAGGCAAATATAAACAAATATATTACGATAAAAATATAAATAAATACTAACATAATAAAAGACTAACATAACATAAATAAAATACTAATATAAAACATACATACATAATCATTAATTTAACACATAAACAAAAACAAATCTAACATAAATAAAATAATAATCTAAAACATACATACATAAATATTAATCTAACACATAAAATATGATAATAATATTAATAATATTAATAATAATGATGATGATGATACTAATACTAATGTGAATGCGTGGATCATATTAATACATGGAACAATATAAAATATGTCATGAAACTAGATGTTAACGATTAAAAATACATGGATTAAATGTGGCATGAATGATACATATTAATGGACTAAACTAAAAAAGATGCAAAATGTAGGAGAAAAAAGCAAATAAATAGAAATAAAAACTAAAAAATTAAAAAGAAGACAGAAGGTGACCAAATTGAAATAAAAAGAAAATAAGATGTGAAAATTAAAGTGAAAATGGGACGGAAACAAAGGCGGGACAAAGGGCTAGGGACTGAAACTAGGATTAGACCGTGAACAAAATAAAACATGGAACAAGAAAGAGGGACCGGAATGGTAATTTTCCCATTACCCGAACTCGCGGATCCTCCCCGGATTCGGGTCACCGCGCGGGTCATGCACCTGAAACAGCGCCGTTTTGCAGAGGCCGATTTAAAAACATATAGGGCTGGTTATTATTTAATTCGAAACAGATTTAACTAAAAACCTAAGTCTATATTCTCTCCTCTCTCAAACTCGAACGACGCCGCTCAAGGATGTATGCCTCGCTCGGCCGGCCTTGGTTTGCCGTTCATCGGCGGCTGGGCGTCACGGCGAGGACCTTGATCGACCAGGTAAACTTCTGAACTTCCCCTTTCTTTTGTTTTGAGATTCGATAAAAAAATTGAAATGAAACAGGTTTTAATCGAACAACAAAGGAAATGTTTTACCCTTGTATTGATTTCAAACAACGAACTCTAGATTACAAAAAAATTTTGAACTGAATTTCCCTTCAATTTCTTTCTGATTTCTCTCGATTTCTTTTGAATATCTGCTCCTCTTGCTCTCTAATTTTTTCTCTCTAAAAATCCCCCCTTTTTCTCTAGATTTTCAGGGTTTATATCACCCCCAAATTTACAAACTGACAACCTTCTTTTTTTGCTCCAGATCTCTGATGGCAGCCGAATTTTAGGGGATATGGGTATGGTGGTTGATTTGGCAGGGGTATGGGTGAAGGTATGGCTTGACAGATTTGGTTTAGGGTTGTTGAGTATGAGTTTAATTAATTCTAGGATGGTAAATTTAGGGATTTTAGGGATAATTTAAGGTTTCAATTGATGGGGATTTGGTGGTCACCGGAGATGTGGCGGCGGCAGCAGTGGGGAGCGGCGGCAGCTGGGTCTATCTTTAGGGTTAGGGTTTTTGGTTGCGAGCCAGGTCGGGTTAAAGTTTGGATCCGGGTCGGTTTCGTTGAGTTGGGTTATAGTTTGGGTAAAACAGGTTATTACAGATGAAAGAGACAAAGATTGGTCTACTTAACCTCGAATACGAAAACTTCAATATGGACCCATATGAAGACATCAAGAGCATGTTCGACCGGTTCTCTACAATCGTCAATCAACTCAAAAGTCTTAGAGAGGAGACTCCGGAAGAAAAGCTCATTCGAAAGCTGATTTACTCACTTCTCGAATCATGGAAGAGCAAGAAGACGACCATCATAGAAACCAAAAACTTAAAGAAGCTCAAGCTTGACGAACTTGTAAGATCTCTTCTTACCCATGAGATGATTTCCAAACCATTGAGAGAGGAGAGGGAGAAGAAAATCAAAGAGCTTGGAATCGAAGATCTCAACATTGTAGCTCTTAAATCCTCCACAAGCCACCAAGAAGAATCAAGTAAGGAGGAAAGTGAAGATGAAGATATGGCCTATCTCTTCAAGGAATTCACTCGGTTCATGAAGAGCAACAAAAAAGAATCCAAGCATGAATCAAAGAAGAAGAAGAAGATGGTAGATCCCCCAAGTGCTCAAAGTATAAGGAAACGAGGCACAACAAATTCGATTACCCTCGATTCAACAAGAATGGATCATCATCAAAGAAAGCATATGTTGCTACATAGGGTGATGAAGGCTCCACCGATGAAGATGAAGTAGCCCATCTATGCTTTATGGCCCTCAATGATGGGGAGGTAGCTTCTAACTTACCTATTTCAAATTCTTATACATTTGATGAGTTACAAAAAGCCTATGACAAATTGGATTTGGAGTTTAAAGCCTCATTTTATTAGAACAAGAAGTTGATTTCTAAATTGAAAATGATTTGCTTGTGAAAACCAATTTAGAATTTGAAGCAAAATTAAAAGATTTTGAACTTAAAGTTTTAGATTTACAAAATTTGCTTTAAAAGAAAGAAAGAAATCATCAAAAGGAAGTGGATGATCTTAAGAAAGAAAAGTATTTGATTTTCAAAGAGCTTGAAAAGAAAAACAATTTAAGAAAATCAAATTTTTATCAAAGACAATCTAGTGCCCTTAGATTTTTGAATGGAAAAGTTTTTAGAAGTATTTGGATCCCAAAAAGACTAATTACTTCAACTAAAAATGATGAAATTGAAAAATGAATTCCTAAGGGGACTAAATTATGTGCTACTAATGCTTATGGATCCAAAGCAATTTGGATACCAAAAATCTCTTGATTGTCTTGCTTTAGGTGTGATGGAGCTTTGATCAACAAGTGATGAAATTAAGGGGAGCTCTATGCACACAAGGAAGAACATTTGAAGAAGGAAGGCTTCACATCCTACCTTTGATTCAAGTGTGGTAAAAATTAGTTGAATTTCATTTTTTATTTATTTGTTTTAATTCAACTAGTTTATCATAATTGTTGGACTAACAATTGAAAGTTGCTTGAGTAAGGGGGAGCCAACTTTAAAACAAAACTTATTTTTGTCAAATTTGTTTTTAAAACTCTCCATTGTTATTGGTCTTTCAAGTTTGAACCATTATTTGATATAACAAAAAGGGGGAGAATGTTTTGAAAAATTGATTTTTCAAATGAATAAGGGGGAGCTAATAAGTTTTTCATCAATTAATCTCTTATTCAAATTTTATTTTTTTACTAAGGGGGAGAATCTCAAAAATAATTTTTAAAGTTAGTTTTACTATATCAAAAAGGGGGAGATTGTTAGTATTATTGTTTTGATATAATAATTGAAAAATGGTTTTGGACTAAAGTGAAAAGATTTAAAAAATATTTTTAAGTCTAAACAACTTGAAAATAAGTTTGAGAAGTTTTTGAGAGGTTTTGAAAATGTTTTTAAACGTTTTAAAGAAGTCAAAATGTTATTTTTTAACACAGGCATACCGATACGGTATACCCCGTATCGATACAGTACAAGGGTTTCAACTACAATAATTTTCTAGAACCAAAAAACCGTACCGATACGCCTCTAGGCGTACCGATATGGGTAAGATCGTTTCGATACACTTGAAGGCGTATCGATCCTGGTTTCAACCTCCCTAACGGCTATTTCCCAACGGTTATTCAAAATGCAGGCGTACCAAAACGAACAAGGGCATACCGATACGGTCCAAGGCGTATCGATATGCATAGCCAGAGTGGGCATAACGGCTAGTACTCGTACCGATACGGATACCATTGTATCGATACGGACAGCTCCAGAACTGCATTTATTGCGAGAAATAGAGGCTCCAACGGCTCCAATTCAATCCTAACAGTCCTCAACGGCTATGAACTCATTTGGGAGTATAAAAGGGACATCAAAGCTTCAGCAACAACTAATGATCTTATTGCCAACAACATTATGATGCAAAAATTGTCTTAGAGCTTATATTTCCCATTCTTTGTATAGACAACACTTGTGAGCTTAAATTGTCAATGTATGCTCAAGTGCTTTAGGTTTGGGTGAGAGCTTTAGAGTGCAAACAAACACCTTTTAGAGGGATTTCAGTTTGCTTAAGAATTCTCTTATTTGAGAGTGTTCCCAAAGCTTGGTTTGTGAGCTTTGGATGCTAGACTTGGTGAGTGAGTCTAGGATTGTAAGGGTTGCCTCCTAAGCCTAGAAAAGGGGAAGAATTCTTAGTGAATTGGTTGAAATCCTTAGTGGGGAGATAAGGTAGTGGATGTAGAGCTTGTTAGAAGCTTGAACCACTATTAATCCTTGTGTATATTTTCTATCTTTTAGCCTCCACCAAATTCACCCAAAAATCGACTTCTCCACCACTTGGCAAGCAAAACAGTTGAAGGATTTTGAGCCCTACAAATTCAAATAAAGTTTGAGTTATAAAATAGAAATTCAAATAACTCTAATTTTTAGTAATTAGTTGATCAGTTTTTAAGTTCGAGTCGAGTCTCTCAATTCTTCTTGATATATTATGTATATCACATGTGAATATATATATATATATCGTATATGGATATGGACAATCATTTAAATTGGAATAAAATTTTATTATAACACTATAAATAATTAAAATTAAATTTGTATAGGAACTCAAAAACTCGACTCTACTCGACTCAATTTTATAAACTCGAATCGAATCGAAAAAATTCAAATAAAGTTTAAATCTTAAATTAAGGATTGTAAACTCAACTAACTCAAAAAATTTTAACTCGACTCGATCAAATGCTCAACCCTAATCATAGTCCCACAAAAGACATGAACAATATATGGATATACCATACCAAATTGACAGAAATTTAATGATGAATCCAAGGTCATTGAAAAACAAGTGGGAAAGAGATGAAAGAAAGTTTGAGGGAAGGATGACAAAAAAAATAAAAATAAAAACTATTTTATAAAGGAAAGAAATGAGACATTATTATAATTTCCTCATGCAAATTATTAATAATTTAGTGTGTAGGAAAAAAAATAAAGTGATCATATTTTTCTGTAAGAGAATTTCTGGAAAATTAGTTAATATTTTATAATATAATTAGATAAATTCTGAATAAAAATTTAAATTCCTTTCACATGCATGATTACCTACATTGCTATATATATATAGCTAAAAATGAATTCAATGAAAACTGCCATGATTCCATCTGTGTATGCTGTATAATGTATATACATAGAATCTACCTATGTAAACGTAGGAGTTAATTGCACCAAACGTCCGCAAATTATGATTTTTATTTTAAATTAGCTTCTAGATTTTTGAACGTTCTAATTTTATCTTTAAATTATGACTCTCATTCTAAATTGATCTCAAACTTTTGAATATTATAATTTCATCCCAAATTATCAATATATGCTATTCATATCCCATATTAATAAAACCGTTATAAAGTTAGTTAATTGTCATGTAAACACTTGTGTGTACGGGTGTTTAAAAATCCATGGCCCGAACTACCCAACCCGTCGACCCGATTAAAAATTAAAGGGTATTTGTAATGAAAATACCCGAATTTTCCGGCATGGTACCCAATCCATGATTTTCCCGGGTAGTCGGGTCGGGTCCGGGCAGAATTTTTTATAACCGGCTATCCAACCCGGTACTTTTAATATATTTATATATAATTTTTAATTCTATTTTTATTTTAGGTTACTTAATATTTTTACCTTAAAACTAAATTTAAATCCCTAAATTCTTTCTATGCTTGAATGTTGTACTTTTAAGATTTAAATTTTTCAAAAAATATTTATATTATTTTGTCAATATGAGATTCGAAGGAAAAAAATCACGATCGAGATTAATATTTTTAATACCTTCTTTTGGTGATAAACTTTAATATATATATATATATATATCCAAATATTTATCATTTAAAACTAACTTCAAATCACTAATTTTTGTGCTTGAACTATGTATTATGAAATTTTATGTGTTTCCTATGTGATTGTTTTAAATTTTTGGATTTTAAAAAAAAATGAATCGTGTACCTGATACCCGATTTTGCGGGTACCTGGGTTTTTCGAGTACCTGGTTCTTATGGGCTAGATCATGGAACGAGTTTTTGGTACCGAAAATTTGGGTACCTGAATATGAACACCCCTACTTATGTATATTATGAAATAATTTGACGTGACATAAAATAAATTGATGATGAAATTGAAATATTCAAAAATTTGAGAGATCGATTTAGAATGAGAGTCAGAGTTTGGGGATAAAACTAATACATTAAAAGTTTGAGATCAATTTAGAACGGGAGTATGAATGCCTACGATAAAACTAATACATTAAATGTGTTTATTAAAATTTCAAATCTATCTGAAACATTTATTATAATGATGAAAAATACTATCTTTTCTTAAGATATATCCGATGGTTGGAATATCTACGTTAATTGAACAAATAAAG
This sequence comes from Hibiscus mutabilis, assembly GCA_019671005.1. Taxonomy (NCBI): domain Eukaryota; kingdom Viridiplantae; phylum Streptophyta; class Magnoliopsida; order Malvales; family Malvaceae; genus Hibiscus; species Hibiscus mutabilis. Next base: position 10,598,012 of record CM033741.1, read on the forward strand.
TAGTTGATTAGCAAGGAGTATGAATGCCTGCAAACATTAATGGAGGTTTACTTGCATCGGAATCATTCCTAATTCCTAATGTATATTAACAAGAATATATACAAAGATATCTACTAATCTTTGTTTATATTGTTTCATTAATTTCATTTTGCTATATAAGCTAGTAATTTAATTCAAACAGTTTTACTTAATTTTCGGAAAATCTGATTAAAAAAGAGTCTAATTTCAATTTTACCCGTCTCAAACACTTACAAATATGTCAGAAGGTTAAGAAATAAGCGAAAGCTTGAATAAAGCAGAATTATTCTTCAGGTAAACCCCTAAAACAAATCAAACACTAACCCTTGATCTTAATATATATACCCTTTTTGTTCATCAACATTTGTTTTAATGGGTATTTGTAGAAAAGATTTAAAGTTTTCTTTTTTAATAGAGTGACAGGTTTGGTGACAATGGAGGCAGTGGTGGACATTGAAGCTGAAACTCAGGCTGAAGATGAGTTCAAAGGCAAACCCTTTTTGAAGATTACAAATCAGCCTGTTGTTTTGAAGGTATGCTTGTTGCTTTATCTTTTTTATGTTCGTTGGACCGATATCGAATAATCGGTCGAATCTCGATGTTAAGTAGGCATTGCAATGCGGCTCTGTTTGATTGTTTTACAGTTTGTAGATGTCGTCTATACGATCATGGTACGGAAAATAGGTACAGTGTTCGGAAAAGTTCGATTTCTGGGGATAATGATAAGGTGATCTTAAATGGGATCAGTGGGATGGTTAAACCAGGGGAAATGTTAGCCATGCTTGGTCCCTTAGGCAGTGGCAAAACGACACTGTTGACGGCATTGGGTGGTCGCCTAGGAGGGCACCTCAATGGGACCATAACATACAATGGCAAGCCTTTTTGCAATTCGATGAAGCGAAAAACCGGATTCGTGACTCAAGACGATGTTCTTTACCCTCATTTAACTGTGAGTGAGACGCTCGTTTTCACCGCTCTTCTTCGATTACCTAATACATTCACTAAACAAGGCAAGATCATGCATGACGAAGCAGTGATGAATCAACTCGGACTCGTTAAGTGCAAAAATAGCATCATTGGTGATACTTTTTTGAGAGGTGTTTCTGGTGGGGAGCGAAAAAGGGTTAGTATAGGTCAAGAAATGCTCATCAACCCGAGCTTGTTGTTCTTGGACGAGCCAACGTCGGGTCTCGACTTGACCACGACTCAACGGATGTGTCGACATTGTTGGACCTTGCTGAAGGTGGAAGAACGGTCGTGTTAACGATACACCAACCTTCAAGTAGGCTATTTTATATGTTTCATAAGATTTTGCTGCTATGTGAAGGCAACCCTTTGTATTTCGGACAAGGATCGGCTGCTATGGATTATTTTTCCAGCATTGGATATGCCCCATCAGTCGCCATGAACCCTTCAGATTTCCTTCTGGATCTTGCAAATGGTATGTTTTAATCTTAATAGTGCATTGATATTGTTTAACAAATGTTTAAGCTTTGCCTTGTATTGCACAGAAATCAAACTGAAATTAGTATTAGTAGGTTTGAACTTAATAAATTGGCTTGGTAAAACATAGTTTCCGAATTCCAATGCAGGTTTAATGCATGGGAAATCTTAGACGCCTTGGAAATAATTCAAATTTCCAACAAAAGGAAATGGAAACCTTGAATTCTCAATTCATTAAAGTTTCTTTCAACAGACTTTAACACTTTTTTGGAAATATGATATAAATAGATGAATTCCCAAGTTTAAATTTATATTCTGCAGAAAACTGAACTTGTATTAACTCTAAGTTATTATATACAAATGGTTTTCACATTGCAAATTTGACTTCTCAATTTCAAATTAATGTTGCTGCTTCAAGTTTCTTTGCATGATTTTGAATTAACCCTGCCTTTCATACTCTGATGTTTTGTTCAATATATCAGTACTATGTTACTCGGATTCGGATGTCTTTAACACGGGTACAATTAGATTTTTCTAAATGCCACTAAATGTTCAAAGTATAAAATTATGAAGTGATGATTCATAGGAAAAAAATCCCAATGTTGATGTGTTTTCAATGTAGGTGACTCACCAACTGAGTCAACAAAGGACCAACCCCTGGTGAAGAAAACACTGACTGATGCCTATAAGATGAAACTTGCTGAGAAACTAAAGGAAGAGCTTCAAGACATAAGCAATGAGCCAGCTTCTGAATTGGAAAACAAGACTCTTGCAAAGTGGCCCACAACTTGGTGGCAGCAGTTCATTGTATTGCTTCAAAGGGGAGTAAAAGAAAGGAAACGTGAATCATTCTCTGGTTTGAACTTTGCTGAGGTCCTTCTTGTAGCTGTTCTTTCAGGTTTATTATGGTGGAAATCTGATGTTTCTCACTTGCAGGACCAGGTAAAGTTAATGTCTCCCAAATTACATTTTGATCCATTAAAATTCAACCACCATTACTTCTGCTATGAGTTAATTTGCAAACATGCATGCAGATTGGACTCCTCTTCTTCATTTTAGGGTTCTGGGGCTTTTTCCCTCTGTTTCAAGCGATTTTCACCTTCCCTCGAGAACGTAAGATGCTCCAAAAAGAACGAACTTCTGGGACGTATCGGCTTTCTTCATACTTCGTGTCGAGAATCATTGCAGATCTTCCCATGGAGCTTATTCTTCCCACTGTTTTCATCACCATAACATATTGGATGGCAGGGCTTAAACCCACAGCAGACAATTTCATGCACACCTTGTTTTCACTTCTTTTCAGTGTCCTAGTCTCTCAAGGCCTAGGGCTAGCACTTGGTGTCATGGTTATGGACTTAAAATCAGCCACCATCCTCGGTTCTGTCATCATGCTCACTTTCTTCCTTGCCGGCGGCTACTGCGTCCAACATGTTCCGCCATTCATAGCATGGATCAAATACATTTCTATTAGCCATCATACGTACAAACTCTTGATGGGGTCACAATACAAGCCAAATGAAGCTTACAATTGTGGTGAGCCTGTAAAAATTTGCTTCATCAAAGATTATCCAGCGATAAAATCCGTTGGCCTGGACGGGCAAGTTTCGTCTGCCGTTGCATTGGCTATTATGCTTGTAATGTACCGATTGATTGCTTATTTGGCCCTCATGAGAATTGGGGTCACCAAAAAATTAGATAATTAGATTCAGCTTTTTCCATAGTTATGCATAAGGATACTTGCAGACATTGGCTATTATGCTGTGGTTATTTTTGGCTTAAAATGCAATGGACCGTCCTTAGGCAAGGGATTGATGGCCTAGCCTAATTTTTTAGTAGGATCTCTAGAGTGTAACTAGGTCGAATCAAACTCTAGTAGTTTATAGAAGTTATTTCATAATCAAATTGATATAAGCAAACTTTATGTTAATAATTAATTTAAAATCATTACAATCATTAAAGGAAACGTTTACTTCATACCAATCCTCATAATATATAGTTTACATAACGGTCGGATATAAAATGAATATAGTTTTTTTTAATAATCTAAAGGTGATTACAATGTAGTATATGTTCATATATATTCTTAACTCTTTGACAATGCACACACACCTTACAAACAAAACGATTGGACCCGAGTCTCTTAGGACAAACATCATCCTCTTTTTCACTAAGACTATTTGTTAACCATTTGTTGAGTTCTGAATATAGCTTTCTTATGATAAAAAAAAAAAGAATATTGCTTTCTATAATTTTTACTTTTAAAGTTATTAAATTTTGATCTTTGGTCAATCAAGCTAAAGGTTTAACACTCTTATCGATTTTATCATTTCGTCCTCAACTGGTCCTCTTTTCTTAATTTGATTTCTAAATCCAACTTTTTATTCTTTTCATAGCACAACACATTAAAAATATATCTTCTATAGTTTTTTATGATAATATATTAGAATTTCAGAATATTACATCATTAAAATAATTAAAATTTTAAATTTATAAACTAAATTCAAATATATTTAATAATTATATTTTGAAAATTAAATTCACTCTAAACATATAAAGAAACTCATATAAAAAAGTTGTCAACAATAATTGAAGAGGAAGATGTATTTGTGAAATCACCCAACCAAAAATACCATTTGTTGAAAAAGAAAAGCAACCCTTTTTCAAAACAAAAGCTTAAAAATAAAGCAGGGAACAAAAATAAATATATATATGCTGTCAAACCTAAAAAATGTAAGCTAATAGTTTCAAATTATGAAAAAAAAAATATCGTTAAAAGTTATAGAATGATCATTAAATTTATCAAACTGTTACAAAATGATCATTATATGTTATAAAATAGTGTGACAACTTGATTAATTTAATGATCAGTTTATGACGGTTTGATATTTTTATGACCATTTTATAACTTCTAAAAGATTAATAACCAAAACAATATTTTTCTTATAATTTAGTGAGTACTTGGGTACTTTAATCAAAAATGAAAAAGTCCTTATTTCTTTGACATCAATAATTATGTACAAAGGACTTCACTTGAACATCAAAAAGCAACCCCTTTTGATTCTCTATACCTTTCAAAGAGATATCTCTCACTCTACATGTTTATAGAAAGAAATAGAAGAGATCAAGAATCTTCAAACTCTATGACAGCTACAAATCCAATCTTTTACCAAAATTTTGAGTCCAATCCCCTCAAGTGCCTATAAGCCCTCATATCTCACACACAATAATTTATAGAATCGATGAATTGTTTTTCAACATGTAATTTAATATAAATGTCTATATTATCCAGATCTTTCCTCACTATAAATCAGAAGATATTGAGTATTTAAAGTATGTTCGATTTTTCATCCTCTTATATATTTTACCAGCAGCATGCGAACTAAACTAAACTCAATCGACATAATAATTCATTTTGAGTACCAGACTATAATGTTTTTGCATATGCAATAAGTATACATAATAATAATTCAATTAATTCGGTTTCGACTTTAAAATCTTTTACTAAAAGGTATAGACCTAATTTCCATGTTGGTTCTCATTATTTGAGCACGTAAACTTTAGATATTAGATGATTTGTACTCATTGCTCATTTTACACCAAATATCACTTTTTCTTTATGTGGGGTAAACCTCCCCTACGTGCCCCTCTGACCCACCAAACACTTCAAAACTTTATGCCATGCCCTATCTCATTCACTACAAGTCTCCACGCATAAAAAATTTGAAAGGGACACCCAAAAGGAAATTGATTAGAAAGCAACCTCCAAGACATAAAACCCTAATTTTACTAGTAAAGCAATAATTGAGTAATATAAAAGTTGGATGAGAGCATTATAATATGACAAAGCATCTAAATCAATTGAATAATAATGAAAAATAAAAGCTAAGAAGAATCTAGTTCTATGGAAAACACTTGATGTGCTACAACTAGTCGAATAATGGTCCGACCCCATGTAATGCATGGAAACTTGTCAGCCATCCATACAAGTTCTTGAGTGAAAGAAAACCCTAATCCAAATAAATGAAAAAATAAAAAGAAACCTTGAGAAAAGTCAAGTGAACGTGTCATGAAATAATAATAGCCATCAATTTTCTCCCTCTTTTGGTTCTCTATCATTCTCTGAACGTTATATTCGTCACAAGAATTCTAGCCCAACTCCCGCATTTGTATGCAGTAGCTGGTTAACATTTAATAATTTAAATATTATGTAATACAAATTACTGGTATATCAAATCGCTAATATTTTAGATGAGATTTTTATATATTACAATAATAAATATAAATACTTAAAAGTACAAAAAATCCATCAACTATTAGGGGTAATAACATTATATTTCCAATGAGAGAAGACATATTTGAATAAGACAATATTGTTTATAGTAAAGGTGTTCAAAAATACTCGACCCAAATGACCTAATTCGTTGACTCAAACCCCTAAAAATTGAGCATTTCTCTAAAAAAATACTCGACTAGGTATCCAAACCCTTATTTTTTCCCCATGTACTCAGGCCGTGTCTGGGCCTAAACATTTTCTAACCGGGTATTCAACATGATACTTTTAATATATTTTTTAATTTTAAATTATATTTTTATTTCATGCTTCTTAATATTTTCACCTTAAAACTAAATTTAGATCTCTAAATTCTTTCTAGATTTGTATTATGTACTTTTAAGTTTAAAAATTTTCAGAAATATTTGTATTAATTTGTCAATATGAGATTTCAAGGAAAAAATATGACCGAGAATAATATTTTTAAAGCCTTATTATATATATATATAAAAATATTTTTCACTTAAAACTAACTTCATAACATTAATTTTCCTGTTTGAATTATGTATTATAAATTTTTAAAGTCTTATTTTGGTGATAGACTTATATATATCCAAAAATTTTAATTTTTTATGTTTTATCTATCGAGTATCTTATTACTGGACTTTCCAGGCACTTGGTAGACACGGGCCAAAAAATATACTACTCGAAGATTTGAGTATTTGGTACCTCGAGTACCCGAAAGTTCGGGTACCTCGAGTACCCGAAAGTTCGGGTACCCAAATTTGAACGCACTTAGCTTTTTTGTGCCAAAACTAAAATTTAATATTGAGTGATACAAAATATTTAGAGACCTAATAAGTATCCGAAAAATAAGAAGAACAAAATTTAATTCGATTAATATCAAAGTTTAAACTATTAAAGACCTAAAATTAAATTAACTAAAATCCTATGAAGACCTTTCCATCTTGCTCCAGTAGAAAAACGATAACAATATACCTTAAATATAAATTATAGAACACAAATTTAAAACTATTTTTATTTGTTTTATTTAATATTTTTGGCGTAAAAACACAAAATATCTCCTACTTTACGGGACTTCGACTAAATCTACAAATAAAATTATTTTAAAGATAAAGACAAAACACTCCCGATATTTGTTTTCTTCCTTCATATTATCAAACTTAAGCTCCCGATAAAATCATGGTTTATGAAATTTTAGTTACAACCTTTTGGGAATATATGGACAAAGGACATGTGTCTTAAGGATAGAGTACCGACTTTTGTAGTTTAGGTGGTCGGATAAGGTTGGCCGCAAGATGTTAGACACGTGGCAGTCTTCCAATGGTGATAGAAGTAAAGTGGTACCATTTCGAAAAATAAGACAAGGACGACCGTACACTATCTTCTTTAGCACTATCCGTTCCTTCCCTTTAAATACCTCCCCAATCCCCAAACACTCGATAACGAAAAAAAAATCATTTTCTCTCTCTTCTCCCTAGCCAGAACACCACTTTGTTTTCTCAATTGTATTTTCTGTTTGGTTGTCGAGAAAATTCTGATCATGGAAGTTCCAGAAACTGGCCCATTGGCACAATTGAGCTTGCCGCCAGGATTTCGGTTTTACCCAACGGATGAGGAGCTTTTAGTGCAATATCTATGCAGGAAAGTTGCAGGGCATCATTTCCCTCTGCAAATCATTGGTGAAATTGATTTATACAAATTTGATCCATGGATTTTACCAAGTAAGTTAAATCAGATTCCACAAAATGGGTTATTATTAATGCTTATTCCTTGGCTAAACCAATATATACTATTTTGCGTAGGTAAAGCTATGTTTGGTGAAAAAGAATGGTATTTTTTCAGTCCCAGAGACCGGAAGTATCCGAATGGGTCACGACCCAACAGAGTTGCCGGTTCCGGGTATTGGAAAGCTACCGGAACTGATAAAGTTATTGTGACTGATGGTCGGAAAGTTGGTATAAAGAAAGCACTGGTTTTTTACGTCGGGAAAGCACCTAAAGGGGGTAAAACGAACTGGATTATGCATGAATATAGAGTGTTGGGAACTTCCCCTAAACAGGGTAGCTCCAAGGTAGTATATTTTTTTTATCATTTCTAAACCAGAAAAATGAGTTAATATCATTATAATTAAACGAATTATGATTTTTTAAAGAATGTGTTAATTATAATTGTTTGAAGAATTATTGTTTAATTATGTTTTTTATTTTATTTTGTAGTTGGATGATTGGGTTTTATGTAGAATATACAAGAAGAATTCAAGTGCTGAAAAATCATTTTCAACTGTTCCAAGCAAAGAAGATAGCCACAATGGCTCGTCATCGTCGTCTTCCTCCCATCTCGACGACATGCTTGAGTCATTCCCCGAGTTAGACGATCGTTTCTTTGCTCTGCCACGAGTAAACTCATTGAAAACGCTTCAGAATGATGAGAAAACGGGGTTCCACAACCTGGGTTGTGGGGTTTTAGATTGGGCGAGTCTTGCAGGGATTAACTCGATGTCCGAGTTGGTTCCCAATGGACAAACCCAGACTCAGGGGATTCCAAGTTATGGAGATAATGACTTGTATGTCCCCACGATGCCACCTACACTGAGCCAGATGAATATGTCAACGAGTAAAGCTTGTAACTCGGTCGAAGAGGAAGTACAGAGTGGACTCAGAATTCAGCGAGTTAATAACTCGGTACTTTTTCAACAAAACTCAAGTGGGTTGATGACCCAGAACTTCTCTAACTCAATCGACCCGTATGGATTCCGGTACCCGACTCAGCCGGGTGGGTTTGGGTTTAGGCAATAAAGTATACCCAAAAAAATAAAAAAGGAAGAGTTGGGTATGAGATAGGAGAAGAATTTCAAAATTGTGTGTAGTTGTTTGGAATTCTTTGGGAGGCTGACCTATTGGAGTTATTTTGAATCGTGACGAAACGAAATTTCTGGAGAAATTGACGAGTTGATTTATTTGAGTTATACTTAATAAAGTTTTTAGTCGTTTATTTTATTTTATGTTATTGTTATTGTCCTTAAAAGTTTGGATTATTTTATTAACAAAAGCAAAAAAAAATATTAAAAAGTAAAAAAATACAATAAATCCAATCATAGAGAGAGTCTTGGAGAACAAGTCCACCGATAAAAATTATTAAAAATTAAACATATAAAAAAAATAAGATTTACTAATTGATCAAGTATTCAAAAATATTTATATTATTTTAACTTGTATGAATTCGAATTTTAATATCTATTTTGAAAATGTAAATATATTTTTACTTAATAAAAAAAGACGAAACATGTGTATTTGTGAGTTTGAAAGTACAATTAACCCCACTAAAATATCTCACAAACCTGTTACAAAGTACAAAAAGCAAAAAAAATTAATATAAAATATTAAAATTGACATCACTTGATTTTTTTGAATATAGAGTCAACAATATTTGAGATTTACTAATTGATCAAGTATTCAAAAATATTTATATTATTTTAACTTGCATGAATTCAAATTTTAATATCTATTTTGAGAATGTAAATATATTTTTACTTAATAAAAAAGACGAACATGTGTATTTGTGAGTTTGAGGGTACAATTAACCCCACTAAAATATCTCACAAACCTGTTACAAAGTACAAAAAGCAAAAAAAATTAATATAAAATATTAAAATTGACATCACTTGATTTTTTTTAATATAGGGTCAACAATATTTGACAATATGGATGATCTTAAAATGACTCCACTATATAGAAATCTTAGCTCCGCCACTGGCTATATTAATGTAGAAATGGAGGTAGGAAAAATCAATCTTTCATATTGTTCTACTAAAGGCTCTAATTGCATCGACAAACCACCACAAAAATAGAAAACTATAATAGATCGTCGATCTTTCTTATCAGATTTGTAATCAAAGGCTCTAATTTATATTATTTTAACTTGCATGAATTCGAATTTTAATATCTATTTTGAGAATGTAAATATATCTTTACTTAATAAAAAAAGACAGGGTTGGTGAATTTGTGAGTTTGAGGGTACAATTAACTCCACTAAAATATCTCACAAACCCATTACAAAGTACAAAAAGCAAAAAAAATTAATATAAAATATTAAAATTAATATCACTTGATTTTTTTGAATATAGAGTCAATAATATTTGACAATACGGATGATCTTAAATTGACTCTACTATATAGAAAACTTAGCTCCGCCACTGGCTATATTAATGTAGAAGTGGAGGTAGGAAAAATTAATCTTTCATATTGTTCTACTAAAGGCTCAAATTGCATAGACAAACCACCACAAAAATAGAAAACTTAATAGATCGTCGATCTTTCTAATCAGAGTTGTACCGTGATGATTATTATATGAACGTCCGATTATCTTAAGATAAAGGAATACTGTATCACACGACAAACAAAAATTATGTCACAAAAATAAACGAACAAATGTAATAAAATTAAAAATAAAATAAAATTTAAAACCAAAAAAATTATTTAAAATCTTTAAAAATGGTCGTCAAATTCTCGGATCGAGTCTGTCAACTAGTAGTGGAGAGCATGAAAAAATGATTATTGTCAAATTTTTAGGCCATTTTTATTGAATAAAATGTCTGCTTCATAGAAGGCATGACAACCTTTTCAGTTAATGGACCTAAAGATTGATTATTATATGATGAGGTTCAGGTCCAATTATACAAAAGTGCTTACAGAGGGCTCATGGGTAGTCTTTGGTTAGTACTTCACTGTGAGCCATGCAATGGCAGAACTTGGTGGTAGTATTTGGAGAGCCGACTTTAAACTTTAAAAAATGTAAAGGTTTAATTTAAAATTTTTAAAAAATTTAAAGGGTTAAATTTATTTTTTAAAAACTGAGGTCTAATTAAAATTTTTAAAATTTTGAGAAGCTTAACGATACCTTTTAAAATTTATAGTAGAGATTTAATTAAAAACAATCACAATTTTTAAAGTTTAATCTGAATTTCTAAAAATTACATGGAGCCCAAATTAATTTTTTTAAATTATAAGGGTCTAAACTATATTTTAAAAATTTTAAGGGGCGTGGCCCCACCGGTCCTTATTGTGTTACGCTATTGCAGCCATGGACACCGAGTTTCAATACATTACAAGAATTCCCCATAAACATGGTTACTTACATGGACGGAGTCAGAATCGAATATCGGATGGACCAAAATATTGAACTTAAAAGTATAAGAATTTATAAAGTATTTAAACTTAAAATTGAGTGGCCATGTTTAGACTGAAAATTTTATGAAAGTTGAGTGGCCACTAAACTTGAGGTTATTTAGAAGTGGATGATTATTTAGAAGTTAAAATGACATGAGTGAATTTTATTAGCCGAGATCACGAATAATATGGTGTATCGTGTCCATCTAATAATTTCTCCATTAGATGATTTGCAAATGAAAATGTAAGGCTATTAATGTGCCATGTGTTGAGCAGGTATAGGCTGAAACATGTGAATTGATAAGTACTAGGTTTTTCTTTCTTCACTCCTCTTTTCTTCAAGATATGCATTGACTAGTAAATGTTGTCCTCCCTCTTGGAGTTCTTCAACATATTTTTGACTTTAGCAATAATACCAAATAATAATAGGTTTTATCGTCATTTATCAAATTAATGATTATTCAATTCTTTTTCAGTATATTTATTTACACGATTTATTGAGATATTAATAAGACGACTTACTATTTAACTAGTGTAGTTTTGTTTTGAGCATATTATTTTAATTGAAAAGTTTTTATCATAATATTTTAATTATTATTAATGATGATAATTGCTTGGATAATAATAATTCTTTACGATAACTTAAATTTTAGTTATTATTAAAGTCTATTAGGTTTTGGTGTGTATTGGATAAACTCGTTAATTTTGGAGTAGAAATCTTCTGAAATTTCAATTGTTATACTATTAGTTTACTATTATAGATGGAATTATAAATAAAGAAAAAAAAGTGAAATACCATTTGGTATACCAATAATTTCTTTTCTATTTTGCTTTGATATTATACTTCCCTTTCGATTAGATTACATTGATTTCTAAGCTAAAACCAGATTACATTGATTTCGCTTTTGAAATACCATATATATTGAACCTAACGAGTGGTTTTCGTAGAAAAGAATATAATTTTCATCATAAGAGATTCGTGTTCAAACAATTTTGTCTGCAAGATGTGTATCATATCAAAAGATTAAAAAAATATAATAAAATACTACCTTGTAATCACCTTAAGTCAATTATATATATAATTCCCATTTCAATGAAAAGAAAAAGAAGATGAAATAGTTATGGGGATAGAGTCTTCAATCACTTTCAATAACTGGTGGAATGAATAAAATAATTTAGGCATTAACAATTTACATACTGTTTTTTTTTTTTTTTGGTTTAGATAACCATTCACGTGAAGAACAATCGAGAATTGAATTTAGAGGTATAAGAAAAGACATTTAAAATGTGGAAAGATAAAGACATTCCATTCGCATTAGGCATAGCATTAACTTATTCTAATATTCCATTTTAATTTCTCATGTTTTCTTTCAGGTTGTTCTTCTGTGTGTTAAATTGTTTACGTTCCAGTTTTTGAATATTTTACTTTATTCTCTTTTTTTATTTATATCTTGTTTTTATTACAATGTATGAGTTTCTGAATATACAACAATATAATTTATTTGTCTAATCTTTAAATATTGAAATTAGAATTTAATTGTTATGCTACGTCATATTCTTTTTAAAGAAATCATTCAAAGATTAAAGTGATAATAGCTTTTGATCGTTGATCGTCAGTGTTTATTATTTTTTATTTTATTTGTTATATTTTTAGTTCCTTCTTTGGTTTTTTCTTTATTTAATAAGAATCTCTACTCTTGTGGTATGCGTTTCCCCTGTCTTAGCGGCACGCTTTTTATTTGTTTTTGTAGTTCGTTTTATCTGTCATTTGGTACGATTTTAGCTACCTTAGCGGCTGTTTGATGCTCGTATAGAGATCCTCACGGTGCTAGTTTTCTATTTTGATTCTGTCGGTGGTCATATAAAAGATTGATCCTCACTCGTTTGATGGTTTGTTAGCCGATGTAATCAGAACTGTGTAGCGGATTAATCTACCTGATAGTTTGGTTCGCTGATCACCACTCTTTTTTCATCTCGTAAAGCATCTCATTTGGCTAGAGACAAGGAGATTCATGAATGTTTCCGGGTTTCGATGGTATGCTAATCTCCATGGAAGTGTTTGCTTTTCTTTGCACATTTTGTATGAAATTTTTAGTGGACTAGTTCCTTTTTTCTCTCTTTTTGATGCATTGTATTTGTAATATCTTTCAAGGGATTTAATAAAATTCAGATGCCATTGTTCAAAAAAAAGAATTTTCTTTTCTTTGCCAACCATCTTTAGAGCAAGTGGTTAAAGCTCTCCGTTGACATTGTTCCTTCTCTCCTAGGTTTGTGTTCAAAACACTTTAGGAGCAAATTCCACCTTTCCCTTCCCTAGGTAGAAATTGTTCAGAATTTTCTTTATTTTTTTTATTAAGTTGTGTTACAATAATATTCTCAAGGTAAATGTCAGGATTCGAACACACACAAGATGTGAGACGGATTAGCATCCATGCCTGGATTCGAACCCACTAGGCAAATGCCAATTTTTTTTTTTACAAATCCTAAATCTAATCTTAATCCTACCTAGAGGGTTGGGAATGGGAGACTCTAGGAGAAGGAAAGGAAGTGCTCCTAGTGGGTCTATAACTCATGACCCAAGAGAATATGAGGGAACAAAGATGAGCAGCTTGGCCAACTGACCAATTGAATAGAGATCTTTTGTCTCTTTCTGGTGCCTAGTTATGTTTCCACATTAAAAATTAAGGTTTAGAGTTTAGGATTAGAGTTTAAGAAAATTGGGGTATGATTTAATTTTTAAAGTTTAAGATTTAAAATTTAGAGTTAATGTTTAGAATTTAATTTTTTAGTATTAGGGCATAAAAAAGACACCATAAAGGGAGAGGAAGAGACAATTATTATCTTCCCTATTCGTCACGCATGTTTTTATGTCACTAAAAATGAAAAAAAAAATAAAGAGAATCTCAAGCTATTTCAAACTGAATTTTTGTGCCAAAGAATGTTGAATTCAATGAAAATTTTCGGGGTTCTCGATGGGCCGAATTTTCGTTCATGAAAGGTATCCATTTCTTTCGTCTTTCTTTACTTCACTAATTAGGCCTTAATCACTCCAATCTATATTTATCTAATGTGTTAGTAGACTTTGTGTGAAATTTAATATGCTTTTCATTAAGGCTTGATTGATAATTTTGTTCCATTTACTATAATGAAAATTTTGCTTTTTTATATTATTTCTCATTCAGTTTAACCCTTATATTTTTATTTCGTATTATATCTGCAACGATGCGAATTTTTAAGTAAACGAATGAGGTTGATTCGGGTTATGAACCTTTAAATTTGATTGGATAATTGAACTTTTTAAGCCAAGTTTGAGCATTAATGAATAAAATTGGATTATATAGGTTGGGCCAAGAATGACCCCTTCATCTTTTTTTCCAAAACACCATAACTTTTAACCATAAAAGATTCAAGCTTTTCACTTCATTTGGTCCTTACAGATTTAAGATTTATGGATTCATTTGGCTGGTAGTATAAGATATTGTCACGCTGGTTTATACAAATGCATTATATATAACACACGTGTCAAATAAGATAGCACACCATCAAATAGGCAGGTGCGATACATAGAAGGGACTAGCGGAGTTATGAAGAGGGATGGACATGGACATGGACATGGACATAGACATGGATTTGGATTCAACGAGTTCTGACCTAATTTAATTTGTAAGTTTTTTTTAAATGTTTGGGTTGGGTCAAGTGAAAAAATATTAAATGTCTGGTCGAATATGAGTTTAGATTTAGGATAATAAATATTTGACCTGACCCGAGATATTTATACAAGTTTTCATATATTTTGGGTTAATTACTATAATGCCTTTATCTTTATTTTTTTCAATTACATCCTTAATTTTATCGAATAGAAAATAGAAGAGAATAGGGATAATTACTATAAATACTCCTATTTGTTTTCTATTATCACTTTTATTTTTAATAAAAATGGAACAATATATATTTTTATTTTTTCGGGTCGGGGGCGTAGGCGGATTTTATTCTTAAAATTTAAGTTGGGTGGAAATTTATCATATGTCGGGTTGGGTTCAAGTGGAGCCTTTATATTTTCGGATGGGATTTTCGATTCAGGTTGGCCAAAAATCCGATCCTACCCAACTCATCCCATGCTTAGTCATGACCCTACTAAAATATTTAAAAAATAATTTTTTATGTTAAAATAATGCTAAAATTATTTTTCCCCTAAAAAATATATAATTAACCGTTGGCACTCTAAATTTATAACTTTTAAAAGACTCTTCTAACAAATAATATTGAGTTTCACCACTTTTAATAGGTATATAATATGACCCATATTATAAGATTATTCAGCATTGTATTTATTTATATTTTAATGTATGATTTTAGATTTATCGCTATTTTACTATTAAAAATATCATCATAACCAAACACATACATGATATTTCAATTATATATTATAAAGATGTTTATATAAAAAATAACGTTTAAAATAATTTATAAATTTCAATACCTTATTATACTTATGTATAATTTAAAAATAAAAAACTAAAATTTAATTTAAAACATCAAAGTTTTATACTAATTGATAGGGGTTAGTATACATCGATACTAATTTATATTAATGAAATAAATTAGAACGTATTTAAACAGAAATTAAATGATGTAATATCAATTTAAGGTCACTTTTCTCGGTATTAAAGTAATGATAAAAATTGAGATTCACTAATTGGCCTAGTGGCTAAGAATGCTCATATTATTTTATTTTATATGATTCAAAACTTATCATGAGACTATAATATCTCTACTTAATTAAAAAAAGTAATGATAAAACTAAAATATGTACGGAGACATGAACAATTACACTTTATCATCAAAAACGCTTTATTGTTTCTCAAATCTCAGCAACTTGTAATATACTTTGAAATTTACATTTTTTTCTGAGATGGAGTTGTGTATAATGCGGGAGGGGCTCTTATTCTCACATACTACATTTGCCTTCTGTTTATAATAATAATAATAAATTATTTATAAACTTATAATAATAATAAATTATTTATAAACTTACTCATCACGACATTTATGTTTTATCTCAATCTCTAATTCTAATTTTGTCCATATTTTCTCCCTCTTTTTGAGTTTTTAAGTAGTCGCCATTCTCCATTTTGTGAACAAGAAAAGAGGACTTACTTCCCCAAAGATACCCTCTCTTCGGCCTTGGCTACCTACAAAAACCCCACATGCAACCCAATTTACTACATGAAAATGGGTCTAACCAAGGGAGAAATTGTGATTTGTGGTAAAATAGGATGAACCAACCTGTTTTTCCCAATCGGTGAAGATTGCAAAGAGAGAAAGAAGGATTGTCCGCAGGAGTGAACCGGCTACAATTCCAAGCCAAAGGCCTCTTCCATTTAGATGTGCAACAAATCCTAGTACAATCCCCACCGGCAATCCAACAACATAGAATGCTCCCACATTTACATACGCTCCTATATGTTGCCATCCACATCCTTTTGCTACTCCTGGTTTCATATATTACAACAACAAAAAATAAATCCAAATTCCATTTCAAGCATTTGATTTAAGGTTAATAATGGAAGAGTGATGAGAGTTTACCGACCCGAAAGAACTACTTGAATGCTATCCGTAACGAGTGAAATGCAAAGCAAAGGAGCCATGGCAGCAACACGGTCCGCCACTGCTTTCTCATTGCTGTAAGCATATCCCACGATGTGTCGGCTGAAAAACAGAGCCGTACTCACCACGACTGCCTCATAGACTGCCATAGACATTCCTACCTTGACCGCCATGCGAGCCGATTCGGGGTTCCCGGCTCCAAGTTCATTCGAAGCTCGGGTGCTGTGGATCGGTACTCAAAGCTTCAATATCAATAAACATTTGTTGGAAGAAACAGGGTTTGTAGAATACCTTGTTGCAGCTCCAAAACCATAGGGAACAGTGAAGTGTAATGTGGAAATTGTTAGGCTGATCATACAGATCTTAAGACATGAGATTCATTGGCATTCATAGTAAAAGATTACAATCAGTTCGAAGGTACGAAAACGGAAGATTACCATATAGTTAGTACTGATGACTGTAGCTTTGGATTCGGAAGAAGGCCTGATACAACGTTAGCAGCTCCATAGACCACCATTTCAGGCTTAATCGATGGAAATGGAAAAGCAGTTGTGAGAGACAAACATTAAATGGAACAATGAGTATAAAAAACTAGTTTTACGAGGTGACATCTATCGAGTCTGAGATTCGAATCCTAGTATCTGCAGCATTATGATATGCAGGCTGCGGTTTGTACCGAAGAAAACGGATTTTACGAGCAATACAATACTTACCAAACCATTACAGCTGAAGGAACAGCGAGGCGAAAGAACTGAGGAACGCCAAGAAAAGCATCTCTAGACAACGGTGAACGAGTTTTCTCACAAGCAAAGGAATACTTGACATAAATCCCCAGTAAGATCACATTCAACCAAGTCGATAAACTAGTGGCCATTGCAGCTCCAACATATCCTAAATCCGATTTAAACACAAGAATCCAACAAACAGGCACATGGAAACACAGTATAGAAATTGCAGTTAACAGCATTGGAAGAATCAAACTCTGCATCTGCAGATATCGAGTCAATGGTTTATGGATCGCACTCCCGAATAGTCCCGGGATTAACCACAGAGAATATTGGCGAGCTTTGTAGGAGATTAGAGAACATTTTTTTTTAAATGTTTGGGTCGGATCGAGTGAAAAAATATTAAATGTCTGGTCGAGTATGAGTTTGGGTTTAGAGTAAAAAATATTTGACCCGACTCGAGATATTTATACAAGTTTCCATATATTTTGGGTTAATTACTATAATGCCCTATCTTTATTTTTTTTCAATTACATCCTTAATTTTATCGAATAAAAAATAAAAGAAAATAAGGATAATTACTATAAAAACTCATATATTTTTTTCTATTATCACTTTTATTTTTAATAAAAATGGAAACAATATATATTTTTTATTTTTCGGGTCCGAGGTGTAGGCGGATTTTATTCTTAAAATTCGGGTTGGGTGGAAATTCATCATATGTCAGGTTGGGTTCAAGTGGAGCCTTTATATTTTCGGGTTGGATTTTTTATTCAGGTTGGCCAAAAATCCGATTCTACCGAACTCGTGCCCATGCCTAGTCATGACCCTGCTAAATTATTTAAAAAATAAAATTTTTATGTTAAAATAATGCTAAAATTATTTTTTGTCCCCTAAAAATATATATAATTAACAGTTGGCACTCTAAATTTATAACTTTTAAAAAATCCTTCCAACAAATAATATTTTTTTAACAATGAAATCTGAATTTTATTAATCACCATGAAAGATAATACAATACAATGCATCAAAAAGAAAAAAAAGAGACAAATCCACTAAAAAATCTCTTACAATGATGCAAAGAAAAGCAGACACTTCCATCGAGATTAGCATACTCATATTCAGAAACATTCATAAATTTTCTTGTCTCTATCCAATCGAGATGCTTTAAAATGGTGAAAAAGGAGTGATGAGCGAACCAAGCTATCAGGAAGATTGTTCTGCCACCCAGGTCTGATTACATAGGTAACCAACCATCAACCGAGTGGAGATTAATCTTTTTAAGGCTACCGACAGAATCAAAATCAAAGATTAGCACTGTGAAGATCTCTGTACGAGTATCAACCCGTCGCCAAGGTATGCTGAATCATGCCACAAAAACAGATAAAATGAACCACAAAACAAAGAAAAAACGTGTCACAAAGACAGAGAAAACACATTCTACAAAGACAATTTTTTTATTAAAACATAAATAAATAATAAATTCAGTAGTTGACAACTAATAGTAAGATTGATAGTCGACCACCTGCTAAGAGGGCAAAGGTAAATGGGGTTGCGGCGCTGCACTTGAATTTGCAGAGAAAAGTAGGGTTAAGAAAAACAGTTTTATGCTGTGTGTGGTTGTGATATTTCTCCCTTCCAACAAATAATATTGAATTTTACCACTTCAAATAGGTATATAATATGACCCATATTATTAGATTAGTCAGCATTGTATTTATTCATATTTTAATGTATGATTTTAGATTTATTAATATTTTATTATTTTTTTAAAAAAATCATATATTCAATTTCATAACCAAACATATACATGTAAAGATATTTTAATTATATATTATAAAGATGTATATATAAAAATATAAAATTTAAAATAATTTATAAATTTCAATACCTTATTATACTTATGTATAATTTAAAAATAAAAAGTTAAAATTTAATTTAAAACATCAAAATTTTATACTAATTGATAGGGGTTAGTACACATCGATACTGATTGATATTAATGAAATAAATTAGAACGTATCTAAACAGAAATTAAATGATGTAATATCAATTTAAGGTCACTTTTCTCAGTATTAAAGTAATGATAAAAATTGAAATCTACTCATTGGCCGAGCGGCCAAAAATACTTAATTTATCTCATTTTATATAAGTTCAAATTCTAATATGAGAATGTAATATCTCTACTTAATTAAAAAAGTATGATAAAAATAAAAATGTATGGAGACATGAACAATTAAACTTTAGGATGAATCTATCACGTGCATCGAACACCGTTGAACACCACTGACGATGAACACCGTTGAATACTATTAAATTGATTAATAAAGATTAAAAAACTTAAAGACTAGACTTATAATTAAAATTATTTCAAAAGAAAATTAAAAATTAGATTTAATAAACCTTTATATTTCTTTATAATATTTTTAATTGATATATTAGAATCAAATATCTCAAAATATCATTGTTATCAAAAACCTTAAACTCAACCTCTTTATTTCTCTTTCGCCGCCACCATTACCGCCGCCTCCGCCGCTATATTTCCCTTTATTTCAAAAGAGTAATGAACGGCAAACCCCAGAACAATGGAATTAGAAAGGTACGGGGATTAGGGTTTTAACTTTTTTTCAGTGTTTCAAAGTCAATTTCGTTTTGGATTATAGGCCAAATTTGAAATTCGAAATCATTCGTTTTGGAAAATCTTGAATGATTTTCATGGTTTTAACTTTATATTTCTAATTCGAAATCATTCGTTTTGGATTAAACAATTATGCTGCAATCCTTTATTATTAATAATCGTTTTGGAAAATAAATTAGAAATAAATAAAGGGGTAGGTTTAGGGATATTAAGGATATTTTGAGATATTTAATTTTAATATATTAATTAAAAATACTATAAAGAAATATAAAAGTTTATTAAATTTAATTTTTAATTTTTTTTGAAATAATTTTAATTATAAGTCTAGTTTTTAAGATTTTTAATTTTTATTAATCAATTTAATAGTGTTCAGCGGTGTTCAGCATTAGTGGTGTTCAGCGGTGTTTGACGCACGTTCTAGAATTTTCCTAAACATTATCATCAAAAACGCTTTATTGTTTCTCAAATCTCAGCAACTTGTAATATACTTTGAAAATTTACAATTTTTTTTTCCTGTGATGGAATTGTGTATAATGCAGGAGGGGCTCTTATTCTCACATACTACAAATTTTTTACCTTCTATTTATAATAATAAATTATTTATAAAATTACTCATTACTACATTTATGTTTTATCCCAATTTCTAATTCTAATTTTGTCCTTGTTTCTCCCTCTCTTTGACTTTTTAAGTAGTCGCCATTCTCCATTTGGTAAACAAGAAAAGAGGACTTAATTCCCCAAAGATATCCTCTCTTTGGCCTTCCTTACCTATAAAAACACCCACATGCAATCAAATTTATTACTTCAAAATCGGTCCAACCATGGGGAAAATTGTGATTTGTGGTAAAATAGGATGAGCCAACCTGCTTTACCCAATCGGTGAAGATTGCAAAGAGAGAAAGAAGGATTGTCTGCAGGAGTGAACCGGCTACAATTCCAAGCCAAAGGCCTCTTCCATTTAGATGTGCAACAAATCCTAGTACAATCCCCACCGGCAATCCAACAACGTAGAATGCTCCCACATTTACATACGCTCCTATATGTTGCCATCCACATCCTTTTGCTACTCCTGGTTTCATATATTACAACAACAAAAAATAAATCCAAATTCCATTTCAAGCATTTGATTTAAGGTTAATGATGGAAGAGTGATGAGAGATTACCGACCCGAGAGAACTACTTGAATGCTATCCGCAACGAGTGAAATGCAAAGCAAAGGAGCCATGGCAGCAACATGGTCCGCCACTGCTTTCTCGTTGCTGTAAGCATATCCCACGATGTGTCGGCTGAAAAACAGAGCCGTACTCACTGCGACTGGCTCTGTGACTGCCATAGACATTCCTACCTTGACCGCCATGCGAGCCGATTCGGGGTTCCCGGCTCCAAGTTCATTCGAAACTCGGGTGCTGTGGATCGGTACTCAGTCTCAAAGCTTCAATATCAATAAACATTTGTTGGAAGAAACAGGGTTTGTAGAATACCTTGTTGCAGCTCCAAAACCATAGGGAACAGTGAAGTGTAATGTCGAAATTGTTAAGCTGATCATACAGATCTTAAGACATGAGATTCATTGGCATTCATAGTAAAAGATTACTATCAGTTCGAAGGTACGAAAACGGAAGATTACCATATAGATAGTACTGATGTCTGTAGCTTTGGATTCGGAAGAAGGCCTGATACCAACGTTAGCAGCTCCATAGACCACCATTTCAGGCTTAATTGATGGAAATGGAAAAGCAGTTGTGAGAGACAAATATTAAATGGAACGACGAGTATAAAAAACTAGTTTTACGAGGTGACATCTAACGAGTCTGAGATTCAAATCCTAGTATCTGCAGCATTATGATATGCAGGCTGCGGTTTGTACCGAAGAAAACGGATTTTACGAACAATACAATACTTACAAACTATTACAGCTGAAGGAACAGCAAGGCGAAAAAACTGAGGAACGCCAAGAAAAGCATCTCTAGACAACGGTGAACGAGTTTTCTCACAAGCAAAGGAATACTTGACATAAATCCCCAGCAAGATCACATTCAACCAAGTCGATAAACTAGTGGCCATTGCAGCTCCAACATATCCTAAATCCGATTTAAACACAAGAATCCAACAAACAGGCACATGGAAACACAGTATAGAAATTGCAGTTAACAGCATTGGAAGAATCAAACTCTGCATCTGCAGATATCGAGTCAATGGTTTATGGATCGCACTCCCGAATAGTCCCGGGATTAACCACAGAGAATATTGGCGAGCTTTGTAGGAGATTAGAGAACCTTGGCCAACAAGAGGTAACAGTTTGTCCATGAATATCCATAGTACACAAATGGGAGGGCAAACAAGAACGAGGGAGATGATGGCAGTGTAAGTATAGAGTCCAAGTTTTTTGTATTGCTGTGATCCATAAGCTTGGCCGCATAGAGTTTCCAGTGCACCAGCCATTCCTGACTACTTTCCATGAAAAAAAAATCCCATCAATGGAGTTTGCTCATTCATTCATTTCTAATAGAGGGAAACAAAGATAGAAGAAGTAGTTTACCAGAAGGCTAAAACCAGTGACATTGGTGAGGGAAGTAGCAATGGCGACGCTCGAAAGAGAGAGCTGACCGAGATGTCCAACCATTATCACTGATACAACTTGCACTAGGTATTGTAGAACCGTCACCACCACCATTGGCGCTGCGATTCGACTTCCCTTCTTCTGCTCTTCCATTGCTCCACCCCAACTCGGAGCCAGTTTCTTCTCCTCTTCCCTCTCTACCATGTTTGCCATGCCTTTTTTTATTCCTTGAACCAATATTTGGAGTCAAACGAATGAGCCCCAGTATATATATAGTATAAACCATGTAGTTGTGTTCACAAAAGTCTCAGGAGCTGTACATGCATGGTAAATACTAGTTTTCAAAGAAGAGGTCAAAAGCTGGAAGGTTAGGTGAATGTTAATGTTAGCTGTAAGTATCTTGTATTGAATATTAAAAATGAAACGAGCTTAAGAGTTAGTAAAAGGTTAGGCTAGTTAAGTTTATGTTGTGCTACAAGCCTATACCGTATTCAGGACGAAGTCAAAATTTTAGTTTAAAAAAATATATATAATCTATTTGAAAGTAGGAGAATTTATAATTATTTCATAAATTTTTAAAATTTATTGTATAAATTAATGGTAGATATTTTGGAGGTGGGAGCCACAATAGGTCCATGTATAAATTTAACTTTGTCCTTGATCTTTGTCATGGTAAAGAGAAATAGTTAAGTTGGATGACCAATGTTTAAATCTCATTGTAAACAAATATATTCTTCATTTTATATTTCAGAGTTAAATTTATATATTTGAATCTGTAACTAATATTTATCTAGGGATGATTATTGACCCAGATTCGATGAGTTTCGAACCGACTCGATCCTATAAGGTTAGAATTTTTAAAGAAGATTTTGGGTTTGGGTTAGGTTCGGGTCTGATTTTTTAAGGATGAGGTAGAGTCGGTTTTAAGTCTAAGTTAAAAAATATCCGACCCGACCTAACCCAAAATGGAATAATCATTTTCAATTATCTTCCTCTTTTGTCTAATCAAAATAGAATAATCATTATAATGTTCCCTCTCTATGTGTAATTCTTCAATTAGCTCCCTATTTTATCAAATAATAATAATAATTGATAATTTTTCATTTATGTCGGGTCGGGTTGAGTTATGTTTTTTACCTTAAAATTTGGGTCGGGTGGAACACCATAAAATATTGGGTCGAGCCGAATTTGAGTGAATGTGTTAAATTTTAGGATCGAGTACGGATTAACTAAAAACTCGACCCATAACTATCCTTGTATCTATCCCAAAGTGTTTATCAACATCGGCAGCATATAGTAATTTTAACATATGAATATATAAATGATTGGAATCTATGATATTTGAATTAAAATAGATAAAATATTCCAAATTCCTATCTCTAGGCAGACTTAAATATTGGCATTTGGCAGGTGAATTATCTGAACCTTCTAGATTTATATTTCTTTATTTTGCAACTGATAACAAATCTGCTTGTGTGCAAAATCCCAGAGAACAGTCAGCAAAGATATGGGAGGGTTAGGATAAATTAAAAAACTATTTGTATTATTTTTTAAAAAGTAAAAATAGAAGACAAACAAAATCATGTTATTATATAAAATAAAAAGAAGACCAAAAAATTGGCGAGAATGGGATCCATTTCTGGGTTTGAAACCAAAGCAGACTGATGTTATAGTTCCTGCATTTATTATTTTCCAATATTATATTATAATATCAGATCCCTAAATTTGTATTTTTTTTCATAATTTCACAATTCTTTAAATATTTCTGCACTTAAGAATTCCATATTGTTAGATATTACACGTGTCATTGCTTTCATAATTGCAGGACAAGATATAAGAGATTTGATTTTTATCCTGGCTGTTTCAGTTTTTCTATATTTTTATAAACGATAATTATTAAAGGAAAAACTTCAATACACAGTCTGTATATATTTACATAGATATTTTAATTTTAGGGATTAGAGATTTAATTTAGGGTTTAGAGGTTTCAGTTGTAGGGTTTAGAATTTAAGGTTAATATTTAGAATTTAGGGTTTAGAGTTTAGTTTTTTAGGGAAAAACGATAATTATATTTTTATTTTAATTATTTGAAAATTACTTATTCATTTTTATTTTGAAAAATTAGATACGAAACACATTTTCACTAATTTTATTTTTGAAAACAAATTTTTAATTATATTATCCAAACATGTTTTTCATTTTCTGAAAATTTAAAAATGAAAACGATTTTCTAAAAATAAAAATACAAATAAATAATGAAAATATAAAAATATTTTCTAAAATCAAATGAAGCTTTTGTTTTGTTCTTCTAATAACCTTTAAAGTTCTTCCTTGGTAACAAAATATTGTGTTTCAGTTGGTTGTGCCACCAAAATGAAGCTCTAAGCTGGCAGTTCCAACATCGTTATGATATAAAAATCGTGTTTAACGTTGACTCCATGACTCTCTAGCGTGGAAGCCACATCCATGTGCTTTAATTGTAACAATAAAGACGTCATCTGTAAATTAGGTCATGTAGCCAAGTGGAGTCTTCCCCTACACTGACAGATTAAATTAATTGAGATATTAAATATGTAATAAATATATAATTAATGTTTGGCAGAAAAATGGGTTAAATTTGTTTATATATTAGATGTGGTAATGTTTTGTTTTGTAGAAAAAAAATTCGAGCCATATACACATGGTTTAATAAAATTGTACGATTCTCCCGATCAAAATCAAGCAAGTTTTACATAAAAAAAAGTTTGCCTCAGCATGTTTTATTCAATACGAGTAGGAGAAGTAATATTTTTTAAAAATAGAAAGATCAGAACCAAGTCAAAATGATACGAATCAACCCCTTCTTCTTGCGGCAAAGATCTTACCATTTCTAAAACAAAAGGAGCTACATCTCTTTCATATTTTTTAAAAATATTTTTTTATTTTGTACACTAACTTTGTATTATTTTTTAAATTAATAATATTAATATTTTAAAATGATGTTACAATAATTTTAAAATTTTAAAATTATTATTATATTAAAAATATTATTATTATTTTTTACAAATTATTTTACCACATATTTCGACCTTTTATTATATATATATATATTTAAATTTTCCCCTTAACTAATTACTATTAAAACTATTATTTTTCTATGTCCTAAATTTTTATCTTTTCAATCTACTACCGAAACATATTTCTACCTCTTATTTTTTATATAGTATTGTTTATATATTATGTGAAGTATTTAGTATTATTTTGAAAATTACTAATAAAATTATTATTTTTTATATGTCCTAAATTTCTATTTTTCCATTCTACTACCAAATCTATTTAGCAAATATTTTTATGAAATTAGTAACGCAATATCGGAGGAAAATAATTTCGTTAGATAAAATTTCAGAAAATATTGCTTTGAAACAATATCTCACAATAATTTTTTTCTCTGCAAAAGTAAAATAATAATATTATCAAAATATAATCTTTAAAAAATAAAAAATAAAATAATAAAATGTAAGAAATTATGCGAAAAACCACTTACACTTAGTCTCGAATATATTAAATCAGACTCTCATAATTTTTTCTCCAAATAAATAAAACCCATAAAACTTTTTTCTCTACAAAAGAAATTCCCGAACTTTCTCTACAAAACAATCACCCAATTTTCTCCCACAATAAAAACATTACCACATCTAATATATAAACAAATTTTAACCCGTTTTTTTTGCCAAACATTAATTATATATTTAATATCTCAACTAATTTCATATGTCAGTCTAGAGGAAGACGCCGCCTGACCACATGATGTTATCTGCAGACGACGTATTCATCGTAAAATACCGCTCAAAATTGTTTAGAAAAAGTAGTAAGAGGGGAAGACGTTTTCTTGGATGATATAGCAAATGAAGAAAACATGCTCTATTTATAGGCTAGAAACAAAAGGTATAATTGTTCAAATTGATAGCATTAAGTTCATTCAATTACAGCCTTTAATTTCGACAATCAAGCCATAAAACTACTCAATAAAAACAGTGATAAAATCTACTGTTTTTTAGCCGAATCTGGACTTAAACCCGTCCATATTCACTCGTGAAAATAAATTAAAATATGAGAAGAACAATAACGAGATTAGTTGTTTAAGCACTAGTGAACATATCTGGAACTAGTACATAGTGATAATGAATAATTCTTCTCTTATACAAGTGAACGAATCTTGAAATTTTTAAGATAAGGATAAACTCATAAAACATAGCTAACTCCTTAATCCACCGAAGTCCTCAAATGTGTCAACAAAAGAATATATATATATAGCATTCTTTCCTCAAGATCCTAGTAAGTGTACTAGAAAAACAACCTAATATTTTTCGTCGAAGGCGGCTAATCTTTCGCACTTACGTAGGTTATTTCATCAAGTTTATTTCAATATAAACCACCCAAATCAAGGCTATAAAATAATTATGAGCTTTTCAATAAGCTCAACCTCACAAAAATTAAGTGAATCTTTCAAGTTCACTTAAAATGAACCACCCAAACTCTGGATAAGAATTCATTAAGAATAAAAAATCAACCTCTTTTTATCAGTGAATTTCTTAAGTCCTTCTCAAGTAGGACTGCCCAAACTCTGGAGTTTGAATTCATTAAGTGTAGCGATGTCCTTTTACGCTAAAAAAATTGAGTTTTATCTATTGTTTTGAAAATATTGTCTTACGCGTGGAGTTTTAGAAGAAACCGTGTTTTATTAAAAATGGAGTCGCTACCAGCCACTTAGGTAGGCCGGACACCGTAAAAAATCAGAGATTTAAAATTGATGGGTTCGGGAGTCGGTTACGGATGGTGAAGGATTAGCACCCCACACCGGCCAAAATTGGTACTTTAATAATTATCGCTTTATTAATATTAGACTTTCTGGATTAAAGTGACGATTAAATTAAAATTTGATTATAAGTGCGAGTAGATTTTAAAGGCCCCATTATTCGAGAGTAAACGCCCAACCACTATCACTACACCTGATACTGGCCCCGTTTATGCTCGGATAAAAGAGCAACGCATTGACAATTATATATTTCCGAAACTGAAAATAAAATAAATACAAAGTATGAATAATTAAAAGATAAATAAATACATGTACATATATATACATAATATATATAGTGTAAAAAGGCTATTTAAATATAAATATGTAGTGATATATAAATATAGAAAATTTGTTAAAAACTTATGCATATATGACAATTTAAAAACTATATCATATATATATATAAGGTACTATACTAGTTATTATAAATAAAGAAAATATTTAAAATATAATATATTAATATTTACTAATTACCACACATATAATACGTATAACAAGGAAACAATCAAATATATATAGTATATAAGATACAAGAGAAAATATATATATATATATATATATATATATATATATATATATATATATATATATATATATATATATACGATACAAGAAATTAATGGCATAAAGGCAAAGATTAGTGACTATATTAAACTAAAAGGAAAGTTAAGATGCATAAATTAAATAAAAAAGGAAAAAAAAGATGAAATCAGAGATGGTGTAAAAAAGGGGAGCAATGTGGTGATTATCCCATTTAAAAACCAATTTAATACATTCCCTTCATTTCCTACAAAGCCGTCTCATCTCCCTCTGTTTTCATTTGACAACTTACATTCTCAACTAAAGGGGTGAGGATGAAACGACAATGGAGAGTTTTTTGGTGATGGTCGGATGATGGTGGAAAGCTGTGGTGAGCTCGGGTTTTGAATGGCAGTGGGGTTTAAGTTTAGTTAGAGACCAGTTTTGGTTCAAGAGGTGAGCTTGGTTTCCCGAAAATGATGGAGGTTTTTCTCAGGGGAAAGCTGGTTCGGTGAAGAGGTAATGGAGATGTGATCAAGGGAGTTGGGAAGATGAGAGTTTGGCTTCTTCGTTGATGGAGTTTATTTTGTTCGAAAATGGTATCCAAAGAAAGGGTGGAGTATCAGTGGCCGGTTGCTTCTTTGTTTCCCTTTGTAGTGTAGTTTTTTGAAGTGGATCAAGAGGGGAGGTTGAGTGGAGTGTGAGAATGGGGAATAGGAAATGGGCATGGTTCTCTGCGTGGAGACCATGCCTTGCCTTTTTTATTTTTTTATATATATTTTTGGGAACTTGGTTTAAATAGAGTAGATGGTTTGAATATAATTTAGGACTCGAACAAAAATGGGTATTACAGTTGTCCCTCTTTGCTCATTGCTGTGCAACAGGAATAGAGCAAAGACAAAAGAATAACCATTTTTGTCCGGTTTGGATGAACTTCTCCCCTTTTGACGCTTGTCTTCTTTCTTCGGTAGATCTTCTTTCTTTTCAGCACAGGTCTTCTCTCTTGACTTGGTTGATCCACCTTGTCACTCTCGGGGAAGCAAAACCTTCAAAATGGGGGTTGTCTATTGGGGAAGCCAAAATGAGTACAACTTGCTACATTATTGACGATGATAATATCTAAAGATAGTTTTTGCTTTCGATAATAGCTTTAAGCCAGAAAATCCAAGATGTCCATACCTCAAGTGCCACAGCCACGAATCGTCCTTGATTGAAGTCTTCATGCACTTTACTTCTCCTGACTCGATGTCAATAGTGAAGAGACGATTCCGCGTCATATTGACTTGGGTAACCAATTCTCCATTTTTATTCTTGATAGAAAGCGAACGATTTTTCATATGCACTTCATATCCTTTTTTTAGAAGCTGACCAAGACTGATGATGTTGCTTTTCATGGCTGATACATAATAAACATCTGATATGTATTTCTTTTCTCCATTTTTCTGCGTAATCATAACTTTACCTTTGCCTTTGACCTCTGCGTGCGAGTTGTCACCAAAAGTTACTCGTCCACGAATTGTTTCATCTATCGCCACAAAAAACTCCTTTCGACCACACATATGATTACTAGCACAATTATCGAGATACCAAATATTTTCTTTTGATTCATCATTTCCTTTATAAGTGAGGAATACATGAGATTTTTTGGTATTTTCTTCTTCAGTTGTTGCTACATTAATTCTTTCTTCATTTTTTGGAGCTGATCTACACTTGTAACTATGATGACCATACTTATTACAATTATAACATTGTACCTGAGATTTATATCCTTGTTGATATCGGCCTCTGCCTCGACCTCTATATCCTCATCCACAACTTGGTGATTGGTAATTTTCATTTGCTTGGTTGCTAACATATGAATGTCTGACACGTCCATGTGTTTCTCTTCCACGATATCCACCATAGTTTCCTCTACCTCGTGTATAGCTGTTGCTCGTTCCGCCTTCGTTGACGTGCAACTTACTTTGTAGAACTTGTTCCAAATTTTCGTTCTCTTCATTCAGCTTCATTTTCTGCTCATGGGCTTGAAGCGATCCCACAAGCTCATCGATAGTCGTTTGAGTTAAATCCTTTGATTCTTCAATTGCAACAACCACGTAATTAAATTTACGTATCAACGATCGTAAAATTTTCTCCATCACTCTAACCTCGCCGAGTGCTTCGCCATTTCTTTTTATTTCATTTGCTACGGCTTTCACACGGTTAACATAATCATCTATGATTTCCGTGTTTTTCATTTTTAGCATTTCAAACTCGGCTCTGAGTGATTGTAAACGTACCTTTTTTTGCTTTTTCAACTCTTTGGAGTGAGTTTTGCAGAGTTTCCCACGTTTCCTTCGATGTTGTTGCTTCTGCAATTGTTTCAAAGTTAGATTCGTCCACCGCTTGAAAAATATAATATAACGCCCTTTGGTCTCTTTTTCGAGCATCCCTTACCGCTCTCTTCTCTTCATTGGTTAGAGTCGCTTTTGCTGCTGTATTTTTCGGTTCAACATATCTTTTTACGACAATGTCCTAACAATCCTGGAAACCGAGTAGCGCTTTTATTTGAATACTCCAGTTACCATAATTCGTCTTTGTCAATCTTGGGATTTGTGGCTGAATCATGTGCTCCATATTCTCGTGATGTGAACTCGAACTTGGCTTGAATACCACTTGTTGAAAATGTTAGTGAACACTCGATATAATAAATAACTCGAATATATTATAAACAAGCCAATGTACAAAGTACTTGCTGCTGCAAGTTTTTCACCAAAAATACTTATACTCTTGCACACGTGCACACTTTTTTTTTTTGTTTCTCACGATCACACACTTATTTGTTTCTTCAACGCACACACACTACACTTAAGGTATCTCATATTTATAGTGCTTGTACACCGACTTAAACAAGCTTCTAGAAAATACTAAACAAATCCCAAATAGACCCTCAACATATCTTTAGAAATTACAACGTGCTTCTAGTCATATCCATATCCTTCTTTGATTTTCATGGTTTGTTGCCACGTGTAGATCATGTTTGGCATTTCTATTTCCTTAACTATTAAGGCTGCTTGAATCTTCTAGATGCTTGTTTGCCAACATGTTATTTGTTTTAATCAAGTTTGATTTCCAATTACTAAACGTTAAATGTCGTTAGTTTGATAGCATGACATATTAGTAAAAGGATTTAAATTTTATTTTAACCTTTAAATTTTAGATATAATATTAATTTTACTCTTTAAGTTTAGATAAAATATTATTTTAACCCTTCAAAGTCTCCCACCGCTAATAGCCACTCACCATCGTAGCTTGTCGCCACCGGTAATCATTATCGACTATCATTAGCCCTCGACTTTCCTTTTTTATCTCTTGAATGTGAATTCAATGTCCGTTTTACTAAAAAATATTTTTAACTCAACAAATCTAATAAAAAACCTTCGACATTCTTTAAAATTAAATTATAATAATAAGTTTACCCAACCTTCATAATCTCACACTCAAATCTTAAATCAATTTGGCTCGTCTAAATGTCAATCATTAGTCACAAATTCACCAGAAGCTAATAAAATTACTATGACCAAATTATTAAAATTTCACCCTAAAATTAAGAATCAATTTACGAAACTACCATTTAGATTTTAGCATATCAAATTATACAATGGAAGAAGACGAACAACATTCTTAAATTCATTCCCTGATTTCAATCCAAGTTTTCCTCCGCATATTTTTTTTTCAAGTGATTTGCTGGAACAAGTTTATTTCAAAAATCATGAATTTTTTAGTTGTGTGGTGTTTATTACTAGCGATTTTATCTCTTCATTGATTTTTCCTTTTTTGTTTTTTCTCATCCATTCTAATTCTTTCCGGTAACAAAGCAGAAGCAAATGAGGATATTAGTGTACCAAAGCTTTCTACTTATTATTATGATTTATTTTTAAAGGAAGTGGAGGGGTTTTAGATTAGATTTATTAAGTTCAAGATATTTTCTAGTGAAATATACATCAGATTCGTGTTCATGAGGTAAAACAAGAGTGAATTGGAAAATTTGGGTCCTACAGTCGACTGACAGTGGTGGCGAGTGGTTGTTGATGGCTGGAGATTTTGGTCGAATTTAGAGGTTAATTAAATTGATCTTTTTTTTTAAATTTAAGGGTCAAAATGATATTTCATCTAAAGTTAATGGGTCAAATTAGTATTCTATCTATCTAAAGTTCAAAAGTGAAATTAATTTTTTTTATTAACGTATCACATCACCAAACTAACAGTCTTTTAACGTCCAATAATCAAAAAATTCAAAACATTATAAATTAAAAACATAAGTGATCATAATATTTTTTTAAGTTTAATAAAAAAAGTAAACACTTATAAAACGTAAGGGACAAACAATATTTTCTTGATGTGTTGTGTATATATTTGTACCGTAACTAGACTAGAAGCATAGTCAATGAAGTCTTGCATCTCGTGAAAAATTTGCGGGCTCCATTGTAGTCTGAGCTCTCCTCGGGGTGTAAAATCATGTCGAAGTCTCAAAACGGCTTTTTAGGAAAATAATACCCTTAAAATAAAGATTTAGTGGAATGAGATTCCTCCAACATTATTTAGGGGGAATAAAGTGATTGCTACAGTAAAACTGCCCATCGTAATTTGTATCAGAATTAATATTTTTAATTCTAAGTCACTTGTAGATGAATTTATCATTATTTTATTTTTTTAAAAATCAATTAACTGTACTGACGTTTATAGTTGTCGTTAAGCGGCGAGATTTTTAAATTTAAGGTCGTCACCTATAGGTGGAGACAACCTTTAATGCTTACCGGTTACAACGATATTTTATCATGTGCTTTAATTGTAACAATGAAGACGCCATCCATAAATCACGTTATGTAGTTAAGTGGCGTCTTCCTCTGCACTGACAAATGAAATTAGCAGAGATATTAAATATGTAATAAATATATAATTAATGTTTGGCAGAAAAATGGGTTAAAATTTATTTATATATTAGATGTGGTAATGTTTTGTTTTGTAGGGGGAAATTGGGTATTTGTTTTGTAGAAAAAAAATTCGAGCCATATACACATGGTTTCATAAAACCGTACGATTTTCCCGACCAAAATCAAGCAGGTTTTACATGAAAAAAGTTTGCCTCAGCATGTTCTATTCGATACGAGTAAGAGAAGTAGTATTCTTAAAAAATATAAAAATCAGAACCAAGTCAAGATAATACGGATCAACCCCTTATTCTTGCGGCAAAGATCTTACCATTTCTAAAGGAACTTGAGTTACATCTCTTTCATATTTTTTAAAAATAAATTTAGTTTTATTTCGGACACTAACTTTGTATTGTTTTTGAAATTAATAATATTTTAAAATGATGTTACACTAATTTTAAAATTTTAATATTATTATTATATTAAAAAATAATAATATTATTTTTTACAAATTATTTCACCACATATCTCTACCTTTTATTTTATATATATTTTTAAAATTTCCCCTTAACTAATTACTATTAAAACTATTATTTTTCTATGTCCTAAATTTTTAATTTTTCAATCTACTACCAAAACATATTTCTACCTCTTATTTTTTTTATATATTATTGTTTATTTTTTATGTGAAGTATTTAGTATTATTTTCGAAATTACTAATAAAAGTAGTATTTTTTATATGTCCTAAATTTCTATTTTTCCATTCTACTACCAAATCTATTTAGCAAATATTTCTATGAAATTAGTAACGCAATACTTACTTGGAGGAAAATAATTTCATCAGATAAAATTTCAAGAAATATTGCTTTGAAACAATATCTCACAATATTTTTTTTCTCTGCAAAAGTAAAACAATAATATTATCAAAATATAATTTTTAAAAAATAAAAAATAAAGTAATACAATGTAAGAAATTATGCAAAAACCACTTACATTTAGTCTTGAATATATTAAATCGGACTCTCACAATTTTTTCTCCAAATAAATAAAACCCATAAAACTTTTTTCTCTACAAAAAAAACTCCCGAATTTTCTCTACAAAACAAACACCCAATTTTCCCCTACAATACAAAACATTACCGCATCTAATATATAAACAAATTTTAACCCGTTTTTTTCCAAACATTAATTATATATTTAATATCTCAACTAATTTTATATGTCAGTGTAAGGGGAGACGCCACCTGACCACATGACGCCATCTGCAGATGGTATCTTCATTGTTACAATTAAAGCACACCGTAAAATACCGCTCAAAATTGTTTAGAAAAGGTAGTGAGAGGAGAAGACGTTTTCTTGGATGATATAGCAAATGAAGAAAACATGCTCTATTTATAGGCTAGAAACAAAAGGTATAATTGTTCAATTAATTCAAATTATTATTCGAAATGTCAAAATACCACGTAAAATTAAAGGTACCGATAACGGGCGTTCGTAGGGGTGCTAATCCTTCCCTACACGTAACCGACTCCCGAACCCAACCCATTTTAAGACAGAATCTCTAGTGTATTTTTCTGGTGTCCGGTCTACCCCGAAGTGATCGGTGGCTACTCCAAAATGTTTTAAAGGGATAAATAAAGGAAAATTCGATTTAATATGAAAATCCTAAATTTTCAAGATTTAATTAAAAATGGCCAGAAAACCTTATTTTTCCAAAAGATCGATCGTCAGGCTATTTTTACACATCCCGATTTTTAAAAATAGTTGCGACAGCTTAGCGACTCCGCTGGAGATAATAAAAACCGAGAGTCATGCCTAATTAATTTTATGTGGCGTTTTGGCATTTTGGACAGTAATTTGAATTTAATTTTTCCTATAATTATTGGATGAATTTTTTGGAAAAATGCAGGTATCTTTTTCTTGTGTGATATAAATTGTCATTCATGCATAAGCCTTATACCCGGGTTTTTCACCCTTAAGTGGGAGTGAGGCATGATCTTACGTAAGTTATTCAGCTTCGTGATCGGAATTTTGTCCTCCTTCCGGTATACCAACCTTATACACCTGTAATGGCCCATTTACAACCAGACCCGACCCAAAACCCAAACCAAACCCAGTTCAGACCCGAACCCGACCTGGATCCACGACTCGAACCCGACCCGGATCCAAACTCTAACCTGATCCGGCCCGAAACAAAAAAAACCCTAAAAAAAAACCTATCCCTAAAGATGAACCCAGCTGCCGGCGCCGCCCACTACTACCGGCGCCACATCTCCGGTGACCACCGAATCTCAATCAACTGAAACCCTAAATTACCCCTAAATTCAGTCCCTAAAATCCATAAATTTATCATCATAGAATTAATTAAACTCCTACTCAACAACCCTAAACCAAATCTATCAAGCCATACCTTTACCAAATCAACCACCATACCCATATCCCCTAAAATCTGGCTGCCATCAGAGATTTGGAGCAATAAAAAATAGGGTTGTCAGTTTGTAATTTTGGGTGATATAAACCTTGAAAATCTGTAGAAAAAGGGGGGTTCGAAAAAAAGAGAAAAAGGGCGGATATTCAAAAATCGAGAAAAACAGAGAGATTTATGTTTTTTTCGATCCGAAAAAACAAAAAAAATTAGGGCTTTTGAGGTCAAAAAGCTTGTAATCTAGGAAAAATTGTAAGTTTCAAAATCGAAATCGAAAATCTTGCTTTGGTTTCAAAATCAAAGTTTTTGTTGTTTTTATTTTTGTTTCGAATCAAAGGAGGGGGTTAGAGAACTTACTGGCTGTAACGCCGTGGCCGTCGGAGGCCTCTGTGCCGATGACCGGCAGAAGAGCGGCGTCGCTGCTCTGGTCGAGTGTAGGGAGAAAGAGAGAGGAAAGAGGAATAAACATTAGGGTTTTTTATTTTGTTTTATAATCTGTTCGAAATAAAAATAAAACACCCCTTTAACCGGCTTCCCATGAAACGACGTCGTTTCAGGCGTGCCCGACCCGCGGTGACCCGGATCCAGGGGAAGGATTCACGTTTTTTTGTTTATGGGTAAATTACGCTTTAGATCCTTGGACTCTTCTCCCGCCTTTAGTCCAGTCCAGGGTATAATCCCCCTTTCAGTCCCTAGCCCTTTGTCCTGCCTCTGTTTCAGTCCCATTTTTACTTTAAATTTCGTATCTTATTTTCTTTTTTTATTTCAATTTGGTCACCTTCTGTCATTTTTTATTTTTTAGTTTTTTATTTCTATTTATTTCCTTTTTTCTCCTATATTTTGCATATTTTTCAGTTTAGTCCATTAATGTGTATCATTCATGCCATATTTAATCCATGCATTCTTAATCATTAACATATAGTTTCATGACATATTTTATATTGTTCCATGCGTTTTAATATGATCCATGCATTCACATTAGCATTAGTATCATCATCGTCATTATTATTAGTATTATTATTGTTATTATTATCATATTTTATGTGTTAGATTATATTTATGTTTGTATGTTTTAGAGTAGCATTTTATTTATGTTGGGTTTGTTTTTATATGTTAGAATAATATTTTATTTGTGTTAGATTAGTTTTTTAATTATGTTAGTATTTATTTATATTTTTATCGCAATGTATTTATTTATATTTGCCATGTTTTTTTAAGTTCGCATAACGGATATATATTTTGTCAATGCGGTGCCCTTTTATCCGAGCGTAAACGGGGCCAGTATCAGGCATATAGTGATAGTGGTTGAGCGTTTATTCTCGGATAATGGGGCCTTTAAAATTTACTCGCACATATAACCAAATTTTAATTTAATCGTCACCTTAATTCGGAAAGCCTAATATTAATAAAGCGGTAATTATTAAAGTACCAATTTTGGGCGGTATGGAGGTGCTAATCCTTCCCCGTCCGTAACCGACTCCCGAACCCATCAATTTTAAATCTCTGGTTTTTTACGGTGTCCGGTCCACCTTGAGTGGCTGGTGGTGACTCCATTTTTAAATAAAATACGGTTCCTTCTAGAATCCCACGCGGAAGACATATTTTCAAAACAAATCAAAAACATATTTTTTTAGCGAAAAGGACATCGCTACAGATGGCGACTCCGCTAGAGACATTTTTTTGTTTTCAAAAATAAAAGAGTCGAGCTTTTTTCAAATAATTACCGCTTTTTTAATATCGGAAATTTCGGATTAAAGTGACTATTAAACTAACATTCGGTTATAATTGCGCGTTTATTTTAACGCATTTAAAATTTGGCATATAAACCCGTTTTTTAAGTGGGGGAAAACGCTAATGCTTTCGTGGAGATATCGTTCTCCCGTGTAGGCCTGGCAAGTACCTTCGGGGCTCGAGTACCTTATGCTTTCGTAAGGATATAGTTCCTTCGTACAGCAAAAGCGAATGGGTCCCCCTGAATTGAACCTGGTTGAAAGGAGCCTATAATGGGTGATGGCCGGGGGCCTTGCTACTCTTAGTAGAGGACATCAAGGACAATTCGGGTACCTCTTAGCACCAAAACTGCATATAGTGAGCCGTATGAGCCAACCCTTTAGAGCCATGTGAAACTCTACCAGATTAGTGGTCACCCTATTTAGGCTATAGTGCCTTATTTCTTGTTTATGTACAGTTTTTATTACTCTGTTTTTGTTATATTTATCATTTGTTTTATTTAATCATTTTATTTGGTACTAACTCGTTTCATTTTATTCTCATCGCATTGATTTCATCTGCATCATTGCACAACATCATCACAATCTTAATTTTGTATTGCATCGATTTATGACACATTTTGCATGCATTCATTTTTAGAATAATAAAATTGGTTCTCGGGTTGCCCCATTAAATACAACGAAGTTGGTCGATCTAGCACCTTATAGAACCTCTACAAGAGCCTGATCTTGGGGCATGTCCAAAAGCACCCTCCACATCTTTTACAAACATTATGCCTCTAACAAGGTCCCAGTCCAGGGGCATTCTTTGCCAAGGTCCATCCTTCATTACCGAGTCAAACTCTCACATCCTTTACCACAGTCTGCAAAACTGCACCTAATCCAAAATAATAATAGTAATGAGCTGCCATGAACCAACACACAATTTATGAGCCCAACCTAGGGGGCAACAGAATCCGCACTCAAAGTGTCAAATTCAAGAGCAGTGTCAGACGATGTCATGTAATAAACAAAATTTTGGGGCATCAACTCAGATAAAAGCTGATCGAACCCAGGACAAAGTTGGGGCACCGCCACGTGAAAAAACCAAGATCCTGACGTGACCAGTAAAGAGTCAGGGGCATCCTTTTGAAGACCAAAAAGTCAAATCATGTCGCATTCAGGCATTTAGCTTGCATTGAATCATTCTTGCATATATCATTTAGATTAGGTGCATACATTTAAGTCACCATGCATTTAGGCATAAAATTCATGCATTTTTGCTTACAAAAAGGTTCAAAAAAGAGACCGAATATCCTCAGCCATGGGGGCAACAACAAGAGGGCTAACCCTAATCTTGAAAGAGGCCAAACACGAAGAAGATGCTGAAACACCCAAAATAAAAGGTATCAGCGACAAAATCTTTGACAATTACTGACCAATGTTTTTTCTTTTGTAGGATTTGATTCCTCCAACGATGGTGTGACGGATGCTAACAAAAGTTCTTTCTAGATCATGCCCTATGTCGATAGAAAAGCCGGGCAAATTTTTCAAAAAAATTATCTCGCTGTTAGTGGCGCAGTCACCCAACATCTTGCAAATCATGCCTCCGTCAGTGGTGGTACGCCAACTTAATGAAGATCTTGCCTCTGTCGGTGGTGTTGCAGATCAAATTTTCCATCCAAATCCTATCTCTCGGCCGGTGGTGTAATTGATCCCATATTCTGCTGATCTAGTCTCTCCATCAGTGGTGAAGCAGATCAAATCCAAACTAGATATTGCCTCCGTCGGTGGTGCTGCAAATCAGATTTTCCATTCGGTCATGTCTCTCCATCAGTGGTGTAGTGAGTCTCACTTTTTTTTGATCTAGTCTCTCCAACAGTGGTGTAGCAGATCAAATCCTATCCAGGTCTTGCCTCTTCGACGGTGTTGCAGCTAGACCTAAATTTTACTTGGAGTTTACCTTTTTATTATAATTGTAGCTAAAAACTCAATCCAAAGAGAAAAAAAAAGAAAAGAAAAAAACAAAAAAGGAAAAGAAGAAGAAAAAATCAAAAAGAAAAAATTGAAAAAATTGAAAAAAAATTGAAAAAAGAAGAAGAAAAGAAATGAAAAAAAACAAAAAATGAAGGGAAAATCAAAAAAATGAAGAAAGAAGAAGAAGAAGAAAAATATATGATCTTGCCTCTTCGTCGGTGTCGTAGCTGGATCAAATCTTCAGACCTTGCCTCTTCGTCGGTGTTGTAGCTTGGTCAAATACAATCCTCTGATCCTGCCTCTTCGTCGGAGTCGTAGCTGGATCAAATCTTCAGACCTTACCTCATCGTCGGTGTTGTAGCTTGGTCAAATCTAACTTTAGGTTCTGCCTCTTCATCGGTGTTGTAGTTGAACCTAACTCACTAAATTTTGGTCTTGCCTCTTCGTCGGTGTTGTAGCTAGGCCAAATCCACTAACTCTTGATCTCGCCTCTTCGTCGGTGTTGTAGCTTGATCAACATTACTAACTTTAGACCATGCCTCCTCGTCGGTGTTGTAGCTTGGTCAAAATTTACTAACTTTCTAGTTGTATCAATGTTGTATCTTAAAAAAAGGAAAAAAAAAGAAAAAGAAAAAGAAAAAGAGAAAAAAGAAAAAAAATGAAAAATGAAAAAAGAAGAGAAAGAAAAAAAAATCAAAATGAGCTTTCAACCAAATTCTGATCATAACTCTTCGTCAGAGTCGTAGCTTGATCACACAAAAAGAACAACTATCCGATCCTGCATCTTCGTCAGAGTTGTAGCTGGATCAAATCCTCGGACCTTGCCTCTTCATCGGTGTTGTAGCTTGGTCAAATCTAACTTTTGGTTCTGCCTCTTCGTCGGTGTTGTAGCTGAACCTATTTTACTAACTTTCGGTCTTGCCTCTTCGTCGGTGTTGTAGCTAGACCAAATTCACTAACTCTTGATCATGCCTCTTCGTCGGTGTCGTAGCTGGATCAACAATACTAACTTTAGACCATGCCTCTTCGTCGGTGTTGTAGCTTGGTCAAAATTCACCAACTTTCAAGTTTTATCAATGTTGTAAGGAAAAAATCAAAAAATAAAAAAAAGAAAAAAAAGAAAAAGAGAAAAGGAAGAAGTTGTCACCTTTCTGGTATTGTCTCTTCGTCAGAGTTGTAGCTGGATCAGACATCAGAACTTTCATCCATCGGTCTTGCCTCCTCGTCCGTGTTGCAGCTGGATCGAATTTTGTAGACCCTGCATCTTCGTCAGTGTTGCAGTTGGGTCGAACTCTCTTTAGGTAGTAGCTTATTATTAATAATGTAGCAAGTTGGACTCATTTTGCTTCCCTAACAGACAACCCCCTATTTTGAAGATTTTGCTTCCCAACAGTGACAAGGTAGATCAACCAAGAAAAGAAAGAAGACCTGCATCAAAGAGAAAGAAGATCTACTGAAGAAAGAAGACATGTATCAAGAGGGAAGAAGAGCAGCCTGACAAGACAAAACGAGTCATCTTTAGTCTTTGCTCTATTGTTGTTACACAACAATGAGCAAAAAGGGGCAATTGTAATGACCCGTTTACAACCAGACCCGACCCAAAACCCAAACCAAACCCAGTTCAGACCTGAACCCGACCCGAATCCACGACTCGAACCCGACCCGGATCCAAACTTTAACCTGACCTGGAACCAAAAAACCCTAAAACAAAAAAACCCTAACCCTAAAAATAAACCCAGCTACCGCCGCCGCCCACTGCTGTCGCCGCCACATCTCCGGTGACCACCGAATCTCAATCAACCAAAACCCTAAATTACCCCTAAATTCAGTCCCTAAAATCCCTAAATTTACCATCCTAGAATTAATTAAACTCATACTCAACAACCCTAAACCAAATCTGTCAAGCCATACCTTCACCCATACCCCTGCCAAATCAACCACCATATCCATATCCCCTAATATCCAGCTGCCATCAGAGATCTCGAGCAATAAAAATAGGGTTGTCAGTTTGTAATTTTGGGTGATATAAACCCTGAAAATCTGTAGAAAATGGGGGTTCAAAAAAAAGAGAAAAAGGGTGGATATTCAAAAATCGGGAAAAACAGAGAGATTTAGGGTTTTTTTTCTATCCGAAAAAACAAAAAAAATTAGGGGCTTTTGAGGTCAAAAAGCTTGTAATATGGGAAAAATTGTAAGTTTCGAAACCGAAATCGAAAATCTTTCTTTGGTTTGAAAAATCAAAGTTTTTGTTGTTTTTATTTTTATTTCGAATCAAAGGTGGGGGTTAGAGAACTTATCGGCTGTAACGTCGTGGCCGCCGCGAGGCCTCTGTGCCGATGATCGGCAGAAGAGCGGTGCCGCTGCTCTGGTCGAGTGTAGGAAGAAAGAGAGAGGAAAAGGGAATAAACATTTGGGTCTTTTATTTTGTTTTATAATCTGTTCGAAATAAAAATAAAACACTCCTTTAACTGGCTTCCCATGAAACGACGTCGTTTCAGGCGTGCCCGACCCGCGGTGACCCGGATCCAGGGGAAGGATCCGTGTTTTTTTATTTATGGGTAAATTACACTTTAGATCCTTGGACTCTTCTCCCGCTTTTACTCTAATCCAGGCGATAATCCCTCTTTCAGTCCCTAGCCCTTTGTCCTGCCTCTGTTTCTGTCCCATTTTTACTTTAAATTTCACATCTTATTTTCTTTTTTTATTTCAATTTGGTCACCTTCTGTCATTTTTTATTTTTTAGTTTTTTATTTCTGTTTATTTCCGTTTTTCTCCTATATTTTGCATATTTTTCAGTTTAGTCCATTAATGTGTATCATTCACGCCATATTTAATCCATGCATTTTTTATCATTAACATCTAGTTTCATGACATATTTTATATTGTTCCATGCGTTTTAATATGATCCATGCATTCACATTAGCATTAGTATCATCATCATCATCGTCATTATTATTATTATTATTATTGTTATTATTATCATATTTTATGTGTTAGATTAATATTTATGTTTGTATGTTTTAGAGTAGCATTTTATTTATGTTGGGTTTGTTTTTATATGTTAGAATAGTATTTTATTTGTGTTAGATTAGTTTTTTAATTATGTTAGTATTTATTTATATTTTTATCGCAATGTATTTATTTATATTTGCCATGTTTTTTTTAAGTTCGCATAACGAATATATATTTTGTCAATGCGGCGCCCTTTTATCCGAGCGTAAATGGGGCCAGTATCAGGCGTAGTGATAGTGGTTGGGCGTTTATTCTCGGATAACGGGGCCTTTAAAATTTACTCGCACATATAACCAAATTTTAATTTAATCATCATCTTAATCCGGAAAAGCCTAATATTAATAAAGTGGTAATTATTAAAGTACCAATTTTGGGCGGTATGGAGGTGCTAATCCTTCCCCGTCCGTAACTGACTCCCGAACCCATCAATTTTAAATCTCTGGTTTTTTACGGTGTCCGGTCCATCTTGAGTGGCCGGTGGCGACTTCATTTTTAAATAAAATACGGTTTCTTCTAAAATCCCACGCGGAAGACATATTTTCAAAACAAATCAAAAACACCTTTTTTAGCGAAAAAGGACATCGCTACAACAACATGAGGTTATGCCTCCGCTATAAGGGGTTGTATACTCCCGAATCGACGTCTTACCAGTCCAGTAACGATAGTTTGAGTACCCAGAGTCTAGATCGAAACCCACGTGCTGTAATAGAAACCTACCCCATTAAAGCGAGATAGGGACCTAGGGCAGGGTGTTGCTGATTTAAATTTATTTCTCTGGTTATTCTTGTTTGCAAAATAAATTGTTCTCTAGTTAATCTTACGCAATAAAAATTGTTTTTCTTGTAATAATTATTTTTGCTTACAGTATTACTTCATCACATTGACACAATTTTTTTGTTTTGTTTTTCTATGTTCTGTTATATGTTACATTTCATTCATGAGAGGTATCGGTTCGAGAATTAGTCGAGTAGGTAGTGGCCATATGAGCTGATGGGTCTGATAGACAAGTGAGGGATAATATGTCACTGTGGATTCGATTCGAGAAGACTCAATACAAGAACGAAGTCAATATCCGTGGAGACCAGGTGTCATTAATGCAAGATTGTACTGAAAATTTTTGAACATGATGAAGTTTTCCTAGAACCAGTTTAATTTGAGAACCAT
Organism: Hibiscus mutabilis; assembly: GCA_019671005.1. Taxonomy (NCBI): domain Eukaryota; kingdom Viridiplantae; phylum Streptophyta; class Magnoliopsida; order Malvales; family Malvaceae; genus Hibiscus; species Hibiscus mutabilis. The sequence goes on from CM033741.1 coordinate 10,641,015, forward strand.
AGGATGGGGAATATGAAGAGTCATTTCTAGTAAGATTCATGGGTTATAATGTTGTTGACAGACAGTCAAATGGTAGAATCAGAAAACATAGTAAAACAATTGAAGGACCAGCTCTTAAGCTTCAAAGAGGTATCACGATGAAGGATAAAACATTGAAAGTCAAGTTGATACAGTAATCCAGGTCATCCAAAAACAGAGTTGTGAAATGATTAACTTAAAGAGCCAAGTGTAGTGAGTCGTCTGGCATGTGCAGATTTTGTTCGATAAAGTCGTGAGCCTATAACAACACTATGATGTTGACACCGAGCCAGTACAGATGATGACTCAGAGGCTGAACAAAGTGATCAATCGAAGGAGCTAGAGATAGTGACATGTTGCATTTTCTCTGTATTCAACCTTTTTAGTTAGATGGGTGTTGTTCTAATGACTAGTTCTTAAAATTGATACCTCGTGCATTCATGCATTACAATATTTAAATATTATATTGCAGTTTTGCTTTAAATTTTGCATTACATGTTGTAATTTAAAGCTTACCCTGTTTGAGCCAGACAGGAGCCTAGGTCAGGTGTTGTAAATTTAAATACGATTCTCTGGTTATTTTCTTTGTTCAATATAACTTGTCATGCTGTATGTATTTAATTTAATTTTGCCTTCAAGATTATTTCACGTTAGTGACTTATTTCTTTTGTTTTTGTTTTGTATTCCTTTACATCACATCTTCATTACATAGAGGTATTGATTCAAAGGTGGTTGTCATTAGAAGACGATCATGATGGATAAGGGGATTCATAGTCTGATAAAAGAGAGCGCAAGTATGAAGCAGTGTTCTGGTCAAACTACAGAAATAATGAAGGGCGGTTTATCCAAGTGTTACACATCAGGTTTTGTTAGTGTTGATGCTGACACGAATTAGATGCAAGAGCTGAAAAGACAAATGTTGAGATGATGATTATGATGACAGCTATGACCAAAGAAAAGGGGCATACTGAGCTGAAATGAGAAGTAAACAAAAAGTAGTACAGGAATAAACAGACGAGTTGGGGCACCAATACAACTCGCATCAATAAACCAACTGGAGGTATAATTGAGCTAAATCCCAAGAAAGTGATGACATGCTAGAGAGAAATGCAAGAAAGAAATAAGGATGGAGGATATTTTAATATAATCCTGATGACATATGCAGAGCTGCTTCCGATACTGATAGAGAAAAATCTTGTGGCCCGAGCCCCGTTTAGGTCTACAGTGCCTATAGTACCTTTTCACTCAAAGGTTATAGTATTGGTACAACATGTGATTACTATCAAGGAAGTTTAGATTATACTACCGAGGATTGCGAGGCTTTGAAGAGCAAGATTGAAAATCTTATCAGAGAAGACATGTTGAGTTTTGAAGATAGAAGACCCAATTTTATAAAAGTCTGACAATTAATAGAACACCTAGAGATACAAAAATGAAAGAAAGTATAAGCTCATCAGAATCAAGTAAGGGTCCAATGCAAAGTTTAAATTCTAGCGTTCCCTTAGCCAATTATCAGAACACAGAAGATCACAAACATCATTTTGATCCAATCCCTATTTCATATAAAAAATTGTATCCTCAATTGTTAAAGGCCCGATTAGTGTCCCTATTTTTTCATGCACCTTTGCAATCTCCGTATCCAAAATGGTATGACACTAGTGCACACTGTGAATTTCATGATAGAATCCAAGAACATTATATTTAGAATTGTATCGCCTTTAAATGCCGAGTTCAAGCTCTCTTGGAGTTTGGAAAGTGGAAATTTGGAACAGAAAACCAGCCTTATTCAATGGACGGATATGAAACTCAAGATGACGATATTAAGAAAGAAGGACATCAATTCGAATATGAAGCTCAAATAAGTAAATTAAAGCAAGAGAGAGATGATTTGAATAAGGAGCTGAGAAACTTACAGTTCAACTATCAAAGAGCTTTGTTTGATGCTCAAGAATGCTGGTTTGGGTGTAACTCTGGAACAGTCGAAAGAAAGAATTAAAGAGCTGAAACATGAAGCTGAATACTGGAAAAAGAGTTTTAAGGCAAGTGAAAGTCAAGTCAATACACTTTCGTGTGATCTGCGGACAATGGAGCTACAACGCAATACTTTTATGAACGATCTATGGGTTAGTGAAGCTAAGCGCGAGATGATAAAAATGTATATGCAGATGTATGAGGATAATGCTATCAAGCTGAATGACAGTCAAGCTAAAAATGAAACACTAAAGAAGAAGGTAGATGAATGCCTCAAGCTTACGCTAATGTACAAAGCTCTTGTTGATGATGTTAAGAAAGATTGTCAAGAAAATGAAGAAAAGCGATATGCCCAATTTCAGAGATCAAGAGTGAAGATTCGAGAAAGAGACAACGACATGAAAGATATCATTATTCAAGAAAAAGAAGTTGCTCAACAAGTGGCATATCTAGCCGATGTAGCAATATCACTGAGCCATAATATTGATCCAGCATTAGATCATGGAGGAAAGCTGACTTGGCTCTTAGAGGAAGTTAGGAAGTTGGGAGTTAGAGCTCACCAATATCTGTAGTATCTAATATATGATGTATCGAATCCTTTTACTTCAATGAAAGTTGTTCTATGATGATCACTTCTAGAATCAATACCTCATGCATTCATACATTCATGCATTGCATATTTATCAATATAACATTATTATGTAATAACATGGCATTAACATTCATAGTCTAGAATAGTCGAAGTTTCGACATGAGCAATCTGGGAATTAGTGAAAGTTTGGGTATCTGTTATCATGGACGAAGATATGGAAGAAATTGAACAGACTCAAGAAGGGTTACAAGAATGGATGATCAAGCATCAACAAAATGTGAAGAACTACACTGCTACACCATGTTTGACAATTTATCCCAGGGCATCTAACACAAGTACAGAGGCATGGTCTGTAAAGCCTATTATCCCAGGATCAAGACTCGAACAGTTGAAAGATAGTTATGCCAAACTTGAGGAAGGGATCAGGAAAAGGAGAGGCGTCAATAATGCCAAATTCGATGCAAAAGAATTATGTTTAGTCCTTGATCTAGTCATGCCACCTGAATTTAAAGTCCCCAATTTTGAAAAGTGTGATGGTTCCAGTTGTCCTAAAGTCCACTTGGCAATGTTCTGTAGGAAAATGGAAGGGTATTTGGATGATGATAAATTGTTGATTCATTATTTTCATGATAGTTGATAAGTGTTCAAAAGTACTATTTTTCTTACCCTTTTTACTCATATTATTGTTAGACTTAGGCTCATATTAGTTGCATAGTTAGCCATTCATGCATTAATCCATGTTTCCTTCAATCGTTGAGCTTGATTACATAACTTGGTGATTTTTGTGGAAATAGATGCTGCTTTGGTGTTTTTGTGTGTGTATGTGCAGGATCACTTGCCAAAGCAATGTCGAGCTAGTTGCCAGGGCAATGCATGAAGGATATGCCGAGCTAGTTGCCAGGGCAATGCATGAAGGAGACGCCGAGCCAGTTGCCATGGCATTTGTCGACAAAGACAAAAAGCAATATGGATGTCGAAATTCATGACTTTACAAGCCCAAGATGACATGGAGCAAGGCCCAAGCCCAAAGGAATTTGATTGCCATGCAGAGATTAAAGAAGAATTAAATTCCAAGAAGATAGAAGAAGTTCTAATAGGAATAAAATTATAATAAAGAATTATATTCTTTAAAGATAATTTAATTCCAACTCAAACTCCTCCTCAAGGAAGGACTTTGGCCTAGCCCTATAAATATCAAGGGGAATTTCGACAACTATATAGAGAGAGCAAGAGGGAATTTCGACAAGACCAAGAGAGGAAGCAAGGGGAATTTTCGACAAGCTTCATCTTTTCTTCCTTGTTCGATTGGGTTCATGCTAGGGATTGTTTATCTTGTGTTTCTTTGGAACCTAGCCATGAACTAAATTTACTTGGCTATGGTTATTGTGTTTTGTGGTTGTAAGAAACTATTGGTTTTTGTTTAGGTAATAAGAGTTTGCACTTTTCTATTTCAAGGTTTATTCATTCTTGATTCTTATTATTGTTTGCGAGTGAATTGGGAGAGGATCTCGTGATTTCATCCATTTATCTAATATCGGGAGAGTTAGATTCAAGAAACGAATGAATATGATCTTTATTCAATCCAATGATGGTGAAGATTAATCTGGCTTAGGAATAAGTTAAGGATTTCAACGGCTAAGAGGAGCGCAAGATTGGTTGTTGTTCACCCTTGATTCACGCAGGGATGTATTATCAAGGCATGCACAAGTAGCTAGAGTTTCGACTTAGGGATAAGAAGAAACCATTGAAGAACGCTCCGTCGAACCTTGAAGTTGCTGCCCAGTCGCCCAAGTAGTTGCCCAACTAGTCGCTCAGGCAACCATCAATTAGTTGCCAAGGCAACCCCGTCGTGCAAGTTGCCATGACAACTGAGTTGCCCGTGCACTCTTTTACCAAGACAATCCAATCGGCTATCACACCTCAACTCACGATAACCTAGCCTATCTCTCTCAATTGAATTCATCTTTTCTTTTACTTATTTGCTTTCTAGATTAGTTAAACTTCTATAATCTTTTATTTGTGTTTTTACTTTTTACAGTGCAAGAGACTAGATTCTTGAAGTAGCACCAATCCCTGTGGAGACGATATCTTTTATACTATAACTTGCGACGTGTATACTTGCACAATTGCGTAGCACTTATTACGCGCAACAAGTTTTTGGCGCCGTTGCCGGGGATTGGCAATAGCGACTTTGTTTTTACTTTCTTGCACTTTCTTTTTATTTTTCTTGTTTACAATTCAAAGGGCTAACAAACTTTGGTTTTGCATTGGTATATGACCAGGGTGAGACCGACTTCACCAGAATATCCCTTTGATCCAGAAATCGAACGAACCTTACAAAGACTTAGATGAAGGATAAGAGAAGCAATGGCAAATCAAGACGGCAATCTAAATCAAGATGTTCGAGCAGGAGGAGGAGTGATTCTTGCACGAAACAGAACTATTCGAGACTATCTTGAAGAAGATCTTGATGGACTTAACCCAGGAGTTGTCGCACCTGAAATTGAAGCCGACCACTTTGAGTTGAAACCGGTAATGTTTAATATGATCAACACAATAGGTCAATTTGGTGGCTCAAAGAATCAAGACGACGACAACATCTCGAAATCTTTCCTCGAGATTTGCAACTCGTTCAAGATACACGGAGTCACCCCGATGTCCTACGATTAAGATTATTCCCTATTCACTTTGAGGGATAGGGCGAAAGCATGGCTGAATAGCATTCCTGCCGGATCCATAGCATCTTGGACTGATCTTTGTCGTGATTTCCTTGCTAGATTTAATCTTACAAATTTGACTGATAAGCTTCGTAACGACATTACTTCTTTTTGGCATGCAGATGATGAATCCATGTACGAGGCTTGGGAGCGATATAGAGAACTTCTACACAAATGCCCTTTACACGGATTCCCGGTGTGGACTCAAGTAACAATGTTTTACAACGCCGTGAATACACTAACAAGGATGATGCTAGATGCCTCGGCAAACGGCATACTCCTAGATAAGTCGCCGGAAGAAGCAATGCAAATCTTAAACAGGCTGGCCAAGAATGACTATCAATTCCCATCTACTAGAAGAGGAGGAGTTAGCCGCCAAGCCACAATACATGAACTAGGATCATCAGATTCAATTTCGGCACAATTGGCCGCTTTAACCAAGATGGTCCAGAACATGCAAAAACCAAACAACACACATGAAGTCAAGGTAATGGATTCTTTTTGTGAGTTATGTGGCGATAACCATAATTCTTCGAATGTATGCAGAATCCGAATCTAGCTTCTATGTGGGGAATTACAATCGAGCAACAACATGATGTCAAATACATACAATCCAGCTTGGAAGAAGCACCGAATTTTTCATGGAGTAATCCCAACAATGCTCTAAACCAGAACAATCAGAATGCACAAGCATCGGGATTCCAGAGAATATGCCACGGCAGCAGATACCATGAAAGCAACAACCGACAACATCTAGTTCTTTGGAAAATTCTCTAAATGCTTTTATGATGAAAAACTGAATCTTATATGGCTGAGAATAGTAATTTCATAAAAAGAACTGATGCTTTTATTAACAGGACCGAGATGAGATTGCAAAACCAAGAGGCGGCAATCAAATCATTGGAAAATCAAGTCGGACAGTTTGCTCAAAATCTGAACACTAGACCACAATGAGGTTTACCTAGCAATACTGAAGTCGCAAGAGGAACTGGCCATGAGCAATGTAAGGCAATCACCACCAGAAGTGGCCAACAACTTAGAGAGGTTCAAACCCGCTCGTCAAACAAGACTCCACAAAAAGATCAAGACGAACCTAGCGGCAAAGCCTCAGATGCTGAACCAGGAATTGCCGCGGCAACCGGCAATAAGCATGCCTCGGCAACCGACGATAAAGACGCCTCGACAACGTGCGATAAGCATGCCTCGACAACCCTAGTTGATAATGCCTCGGCAACTCCAGATGTCCCGGCAATACCGTCAATCAGGTTTCAAACCAATGAAAGGATCGAAGATATCCGACTTCCACCACCATTCCCACAAAGGTTGAAGCGACAAAAGCAAGAATACCAATTCAAGAAGTTTCTTGATATCCTAAAGCAAGTCCACATCAACTTGCCACTGGTGGAAGCAATTGAACAAATGCCAAACTATGCCAAGTTCCTTAAAGACATTGTGTCCAAGAGAACAAGGCTAGGAGAGTTTGAAACAGTTGCCGCGATAGAGGGATGCATGGCAATGTTGCACAATCGTATGCCACCTAAGTTGAAGGATCCCGGAAGTTTCACAATACCCTGTTCTATTGGAAATCACTATGTCGGGAAAGTACTATGTGACCTAGGGGCTAGCATAAACTTGATGCCTAAATCGGTTTTCCAGAAACTAGGAATCGGGAAGGCAAGACCTACAACAGTTATGCTGCAGCTAGCCGACAGATCCTATGTGCATCCAGAGGGAAAAATCGAGGACATACTGGTAAAAGTTGATAAATTTATTTTTCCCGCTGACTTTATTGTTTTGGATTGTGAAGCAGATGAGCATGCACCCATCATTCTCGGGAGACCATCCCTAGCGACAGGGAGAACCTTGATCGATGTTGAAAAGGGAGAACTCACAATGAGGGTGAATGACCAGCAAGTTAAACTAAACGTGTTCCAAACACTAAGGCATGCCGATGATCCAGAAGAATGTCAACTACTTCATGCCACGGCAGAGTTTAACTTTGATGAGGAATTTAGTTGCCTCGGCAACTACATTGCCGACCAAGAGGAACATGAGGAGTATGAAGAACCGGTCGATAAGGAACAACAAGAAGAGGCAAATTGGCTAGTCAACCGACCAGGTACATACTTTGAACCACTGGACTACTCAGGTAAGGAAGGTAAGCTCGAAAACCCCTCTATCGAAAATCCACCAATTCTTGAGTTGAAACAATTGCCAGAGCAACTGAAATATGTATACTTAGGGACTGATAATACATTACCTGTAATTATTTCTTCTAAGTTACAGCCTGAGCAGGAAAAGAAGCTGATCAACATGTTGAAGCTACACAAAAAGGCAATAGGGTGGACAATTGCCGACTTGAAGGGAATTAGCCCGGCGGTGTGCATGCACAAGATCTTGTTGGAAGATGATCACAAACCTTCAATTGAGGCCCAGAGAAGACTGAATCATGCCATGAAAGGGGTTGTAATGAAAGAAATCATCAAGTGGCTTGACGCCGGCATTATATACCCTATCTCCGATAGTACGTGGGTAAGTCCGGTACAATGTGTGCCGAAAAAGGGAGGTATAACAGTGGTAAGCAATGAAAATAATGAACTTATCCCAACCAGATGTGGACGGTTGGAGGGTTTGTATGGACTATCGAAAGCTAAACAAAGCCACTAGGAAAGATCACTTCCCATTACCCTTTATTGATCAAATGCTTGACCGTCTTGCGGGTAAACCCTTTTTTATTGTTTTCTTGATGGCTATTCAGGTTACAATCAGATTGCCATAGCACCAGAAGATCAAGAAAAGACAACCTTCACATGCCCATACGGTACTTATGCCTTCCGAAGGATGCCGTTCGGATTGTGTAACGCCCCGGCAACCTTTCAAAGATGCATGATGGCGCTCTTTTCAGACATGGTCGAAGACTTCCTTGAGATCTTCATGGATGATTTTTCGGTTTTTGGTAATGACTTCGACGGCTGTCTCGGCAATTTAGAGAGGGTGTTGGCAAGATGCGAAGAAACGGATTTAGTCCTCAATTGGGAGAAATGCCACTTTATGGTAGATGAAGGAATAGTGCTCGGCCACAAGATCTCATCCAAGGGAATTGAAGTAGGCAAAGCCAAGGTGGACGTGATCGAGAGATTACCCCCACCAAATTCGGTTAAAGGAATTCGAAGTTTTCTCGGACATGCAGGTTTTTACGGGAGGTTCATTCATAATTTTTCTAAAATCACTAAACCCTTGTGTAATCTGCTTGAACAGGATAAAGTCTTCGATTTTGATGATTCTTGCACCCAAGCATTCGAAACCCTAAAGAAAAAGCTTACCTCGGCACCCATTGTCGTTCCACCAGATTGGACGCTACCTTTTGAGCTCATGTGTGATGCAAGTGATTTCGCGGTAGGAGCAGTCCTAGGCCAACGCACATGTAAGACCTTCCATGTGATATACTACGCTAGTAAAACTCTTAATGATGCTTAAGTGAATTACACAACAACGGAGAAAGAGTTACTAGCTATAGTTTTCGCATTTGACAAGTTCCGATCCTATTTAATTGGTACAAAGGTAATTGTTCATACGGACCATTCGACAATCAAATACTTATTTGCTAAAAAGGATGCTAAACCTCGTTTGATTCGTTGGATATTACTTTTACAAGAATTTGATATTGAAATTAAGGACAGGAAAGGAACAGAAAATCAAGTGGCCGATCACTTATCACGTTTGGAACGCAATAGGGAGGATGACGCGGATCTAGAGATATGCGATGCATTCCCGGATGAACAAATTTTAATTGCATCGGCAACCCTTGACGCCTCAGCAACCCTAGATGCCTCGGCAACCCTCGACGCCTCGGCAACCATGGATGCACACGCTTCGGCAACTCTCGACGCCGCAGCAGTCCTTGACGCGCACGCCTCGGCAATCTTGGGAGCAGTCGCCACGGCGGCACATGCCTCGGCAATACCCTGGTACGCGGATTTAGTTAACTTCCTTGTTTGTGGTATTTTTCCTTATGGCATTACTCACCAAGGGAAGAAGCGGTTCCGCCATGATGCTAAGCATTACTTTTGGGACGAGCCTCTTTTGTTTAAACAATGTGCAGATCAGGTTATACGCCGATGTGTCCCTGAAGAAGAGCAACAGAATGTACTCTGGCAATGCCATTCTTCACCCTATGGAGGACATTTTGGAGGAACTCGTACCGCGGCCAAAGTCTTGCAATCCGGTTTGTATTGGCCAACATTGTACAAAGATGCCCACGACTTTTACAAGCAATGTGATCGTTGCCAAAGGACGGGCAATATCTCTAGACGACATGAGATGCCGCTCCAGAACATCATCGAGGTGGAACTGTTCGATGTATGGGGGATCGATTTTATGAGACTTTTCCCATCTTCATTCGGCAACCTCTACATCTTACTCGTCGTCGACTATGTGTCTAAATGGGTAGAGGCAGCTGCAGTTCCCAACGACGATTCCAAGACCGTGCAACGATTCCTGCAGAAAAACATATTTACACGGTTTGGGATGCCGAGAGCAATTATCAGCGACGGGGGCAAGCATTTTGACAACAGACTAATTGCCAAGATGTTGCAACGCTTCGGCCTATCACACAAGATCGCAACGGCATATCACCCACAAACCAACGGGCAAGCAGAAATTTCCAACCGGGAGTTGAAGGGAATACTCGAGAAAGTTGTAAATCCCTCAAGGAAGGATTGGTCATTAAGACAAGATGACGCACTTTGGGCATATCGCACTGCATTCAAAACACCCTTAGGTATGTCCCCCTTCCGACTTGTCTATGGTAAAACATGTCATCTACCGGTGGAAATCGAGCACAAGGCGTATTGGGCAATCAAGACAGTGAATATGGATTGGGAAAGTGCCGGACAAAAGCGCTTGATGGATCTCAATGAGATAGAAGAATTTTGTGCACTCGCCTATAACAATGCACGAATCTACAAGGAGAAAACAAAGCGATGGCACGACAAGAAACTATTGCCACGGCAATTCACGCCAGGGCAACTAATTCTCCTATTCAATTCTCGGCTAAAACTTTTCCCGGGAAAGCTGAAATCAAGATGGTCTGGACCATTCGAAGTCATCAAACCATTCTCTCATGGTGCCGTGATAATCAAGTCCATCTCTGACAACCATGAATTCAAAGTTAATGGACAAAGATTGAAGCACTACAATGGTGCCCATGTGGAACGTAACAAGCAAGTGGTCAATTTAGGAGATGCATGAGCATGCTCTCCCTTTTGATATTTTTATTTTTATTTATTTTTGTTTTTGTTTTTGTCGATTATTTAATTATTTATTTTTAATTTTTTTTCGATTATTTTTTTTATTTTTTTTTTATTTTGCCGATTATTAGTAGTTTTAGGATAGATTTTTTTTATTCAAGTCTAAGAATCCTATTACACGTCTTTATTTATTTTCTTTATTAGTTTATCTTTAATTTTAATCCTTATTTAATTTGTTTTTGAATTGTAGGAAAGGAAGTTCAAGAGAAAGAAGGAATTCTAAACCAAGTAGGAAAACATCTTCAACAAGGAAACTAATGGGCTGAATCTAAGGCTTATATAAAGCCTCCAATTCATCCTAACCAAAACCCCTTTGTCGAAAATCCCTACCAAACCCTAAACCCTTTTTTTTATTTCCCCCAATCCCAACCACCTATCTTTTCTATAAAACCCATCACCCTTAACCTATTCCTACTTTCTATCTTGCAACTTTTTAGTTTCTTTTCTTTTCTTTTCTTTGTTTTTACTCACAACCAAGATCATACATGGCATCCAAGATTAAACTTTTAGTTCATCCAAGTTCCTTCATTGAACCAATAAAGACCGCACCAATTGAATCCTCCAAGCGAAAAGCCATTGACATTGATGAAGAGGATGATGAGGACAACCCCGTACAAGGATCGATTCCACCACCGGCAACAAGAAAACAACCATCGCGTTCAAGCAAGAAAATCAAGACGCCAACTAGAAGGAAACTAATCATCTACGATGACGAACTCTCGGAGTAAGTCCTCGTATGCATTTTTATTTTTATTTTTCGTTATTTTTATGCATGCATTGAGGACAATGCCTCACTCGAGTTTGGGGGGGATTGTTATTAGTAATTACCATGTTTAGTTACATTAATCTTAAGCATTACATTTAGGATACATAAACTGCTTGCCATGCCTTTAATTAGAACAAGAATTGCTTAGATTTGATGAATATTCAATGATGACTTTGCCAATGCACTTAATTGATAGAATTTTTATTCTAGGATAACCATAGAAAAACTTAGAATTTTACTATGATGCTAAATTTGATGAAACTCTTGTTGTGGTTTGATTGATTTAAGGAGTTCTAGTAAACTTAGGTTGATAATTAACTAATTGGGGATTAGAATAAAAATTGGATGAATGCTAGAGGTGCCCGAAATTGGCTCTAGCATATGCTAAAAAATTGATCACTAGAGGTGCCCAAACGGCTCTAGGAGGCGTTAAAAAATTTTTAACTAGAGGTGCCCGAAACTGGCTCTAGTCGACTAAATTAACTTAAGAAAACTAAAAATAAAACACTAGAGGTGCCCGAAATTGGCTCTAGTTAAAATATGTTAAAAAGAACCCAATGAAGTAATTTGAAAACCTATTGTTTGCATAGAATCAAAAAAAATCAACTTGCACACAACTCCGCACACACTCACAAGCATTATAGTTTGATTCCGAGTAATTCCTCGTTTTCTGAAAAATAAAAAGCCAATCATACTTTGTGCCCCGGTTCAGAGAATTGAAATCAAGTTCAAAGCTAAGTTTGTGAAAATTTGAAGTCTTGGCAGGTAATTATGAGTTTGCATTGCTTGAGGACAAGCAATAGTTCGAGTTTGGGGGTGTGATAAGTGTTCAAAAGTACTATTTTTCTTACCCTTTTTACTCATATTATTGTTAGACTTAGGCTCATATTAGTTGCATAGTTAGCCATTCATGCATTAATCCATGTTTCCTTCAATCGTTGAGCTTGATTACATAACTTGGTGATTTTTGTGGAAATAGATGCTGCTTTGGTGTTTTTGTGTGTGTATGTACAGGATCACTTGCCAAAGCAATGCCGAGCTAGTTGCCAGGGCAATGCATGAAGGATATGCCGAGTTAGTTGCCAGGGCAATGTATGAAGGAGACGCCGAGCCAGTTGCCATGGCATTTGTCGACAAAGACAAAAAGTAATATGGATGTCGAAATTCATGACTTTACAAGCCCAAGATGACATGGAGCAAGGCCCAAGCCCAAAGGAATTTGATTGCCATGCAGAGATTAAAGAAGAATTAAATTCCAAGAAGATAGGAGAAGTTCTAATAGGAATAAAATTATAATAAAGAATTATATTCTTTAAAGATAATTTAATTCCAACTCAAACTCCTCCTCAAGGAAGGACTTTGGCCTAGCCCTATAAATATCAAGGGGAATTTCGACAACTATATAGAGAGAGCAAGAGGGAATTTCGACAAGACCAAGAGAGGAAGCAAGGGGAATTTTCGACAAGCTTCATCTTTTCTTCCTTGTTCGATTGGGTTCATGCTAGGGATTGTTTATCTTGTGTTTCTTTGGAACCTAGCCATGAACTAAATTTACTTGGCTATGGTTATTGTGTTTTGTGGTTGTGAGAAACTATTGGTTTTTGTTTAGGTAATAAGAGTTTGCACTTTTCTATTTCAAGGTTTATTCATTCTTGATTCTTATTATTGTTTTTTGAAAGTGAATTGGGAGAGGATCTCGTGATTTCATCCATTTATCTAATATCGGGAGAGTTAGATTCAAGAAACGAATGAATATGATCTTTATTCAATCCAATGATGGTGAAGATTAATCCGCTTAAGAATAAGTTAAGGATTTCAACGGCTAAGAGGAGCGCAAGATTGGTTGTTGTTCACCCTTGATTCACGCAGGATGTATTATCAAGGCATGCACAAGTAGCTAGAGTTTCGACTTAGGGATAAGAAGAAACCATTGAAGAACGCTCCACCGAACCTTGAAGTTACCGCTCGATCGCCCAAGTAGTTGCCCAACTAGTCGCCCCAGGCAACCATCAATTAGTTGCCAAGGCAACCCCGTCGTGCAAGTTGCCACGCAACCGAGTTGCCCGTGCACTCTTTTACCAAGACAATCCAATCGGCTATCACACCTCAACTCATGATAACCTAGCCTATCTCTCTCAATTGAATTCATCTTTTCTTTTACTTATTTGCTTTCTAGATTAGTTAAACTTCTATAATCTTTTATTTGTGTTTTTACTTTTTACAGTGCAAGAGACTAGATTCTTGAAGTAGCACCAATCCCTGTGGAGACGATATCTTTTATACTATAACTTGCGACGTGTATACTTGCACAATTGCGTAGCACTTATTACGCGCAACAATAGTCTAGCTGGACCTGCTGCAGTGTGGTACAACAGATTAAGTCGAGAGTAGATTCGATTATGGGCAGATTTGGCCAAAGCATTTTTAGGGCAATACAAGTATGTTATAGACCTGGCTCTAGATCGTAATTTTATGCAGAACATGAATATGAAGGCCAGTGAATGTTTTAAAGACTATGCATTGAGATGGCGATAATTAGTAACCCAAGTTCAACCTCCATTGATAGAGAAAGAAGTATCTCCCATGTTTCATCAAACACTTCCATCTCCTTTCTTTGAGGAAATGCTTGCGAATTCAAGGTGCAGTTTCAGTGATCTCGTGGTGATTGGAGAAGCAATAGAAATATGGATTCGACAAGCGAAAATTAGATCAAGATTTGAAGACCATGCTGATCAAGAGGCAAAACAAGGGAAAGAGGTGAATGAGTGTAATGTTCAAAGTTTTCAGAGTCGCAAGAGAAAGAGGCCAGTTAATTTATCAAAACGACCATGAAAAATTCCTCGAGCAAGTGCAAATCTGGAGATCTTTGGAGTGTCTATTTCATACTTATTACCTCACCTTATTGAAGGACAACATGTCACTCCTAGGCCAATGAAGGTGGTGCCAAGTCCATTTGCCCATAGCTATGATCCAAACAATGTTTGTGACTTTCATATGGGAGTACCAGGACATGCTACCAAGAAGTGTAGACCTTTGATGAAAGAAATTAAGAAGCTAGTCGGTAATAGAATCTTGACACAAGAATTAGTTCAATAATGGCAAGGAATAGAGCAAGTCGTTATACCAGTCAAGGAATCAGAGAATCAAGACGAATGCTTCCAAGATTGTCTGGAATTCTAAGAAGTCAGTGCTACCCATATTGCTGCATTATGTGGTTACAATCTACAGGGACCATTGCTGAAACAATACTGGAAAATAAGGCTGCTACTCCTGGCCAGAAAGTAGTAGAAGTCTGTCATGTTTGTTGGTTTTCATTTCATTGGAAGGATGTTTTTGAAATAAGTGAATATATGTATATCTCTTCTTACCCTTGTGGGCCCCTAGATGTCAATTGCAAGATGCGACACCGATTCTGATACAAAATCATTTGGATGTTGTGAAGATGATGAAGTGAAATTTGTTTCTCAGTTTACTTTAGTCGACAAGGTAAGAAAAGGTCAGATTGCAACGCCTTTGATGATGTTTGATGATAAATCTTTGAAATTCATAAACAGTGAAGTGGACTAGACGATTTTAACCAAGTAGAGTTTGCTCGAAATTGAAGTTCTAAGCGTAGTTTTCTATACCTTAAAAAGCACAATAAGAGAGAAAAAGAAAAGAAAGAAGAAAAGGAAAAAGAAAAGTAAGGAAAGAAAAGAAAAGAAAGAAAAAGTTGAAAAATAAAAAAATAAAAAAAATAGAAGAAAATGAGATGAAAAATGAAAAGAAAGGGTGAGAAATAATGAACTATTCAAATAAATAAGTCTCGGAACAATCTGATGGAGCTGTAGGGGATGTCGATAAATCTAATAAGGAGCTATGCTTCACCTGTCCAATACCCAAGCGTTAGAGATGTATCTTTGAAGACATGTCTATAATAATAATAATTAGTAACAATCAGAATCACACATGCACTTATAGAATTTTATTCTTAGAATGATATTTTTGCACTCTACTGGTTAAACAAGTTCGGGAAGCTTGAACATATTTATGAATGGGAAAGAATGAAGAGAACGGAAAATGAGTTGTTTTTTACTAGATGGAGCAGCGCGATAATCATAGGGTGTGAACCGAGTAATTTGGAAGAAATTGAATAACTTCAGAAGTTGACAACATCCAAAAAATATTGGTTTAATCTAAGACACTCTTGCACTTGATATCCAGGGCATCCTATTATGTTTATACTCAAAATTTTCAAGCCTTGTAAGTATCCTTCATCGAAATGCCAATAAGCAAGCTGACATTTTTGCGAACAAACAGGTTTTCTTGATAAATATAAGACTGAGTATGAGACTCTCATCTGTTCGGCAGTCTTTTGGTCATAAAGAAGAATCATCCATCAGGGGGCATAGTGACGACATTGGTAAGAATGAAAGCTTGGGGACTTGAGGAAAGTTTAGGGATTTGAGGCAGTTGCTCGCCCTAAATGATGAAAGAGGGGCAAATTCTGGCAATAAGGTAAGAAACAAAGTGATTAGTGGGGCATTAAGGCGCATAAAAGTTCAAATTAGAATGGGCAAGAGATGTGCAGAGTCTGAAAGAATTCGATCACTAAAAAGAGTCAAAATTGGATTAGGAAAGAAAAGAGCGCAACAATAAAGATTATGGGGCAAATTTTGTTAGAGCATGAAGATTGTAACTGTCGCAAAAAGCTCAATGGAGAGGCAAAGAAGATTAGAGCTCATCCGAGTGGCCCTCAGTTGTCACAATTTATGAATCATATATAGTTAGGCATCTATAAGATAGAAGCATACTAACTCATGCATTCAAGGCATTTTTGTACATTTTTGTAGGAATTTACAAGAATCAGTAAAGAACAGACCAAGATTTCAATCTACAACTTCAGATTGGAGAAGTATAACCAGCAAAGACTAGCAAAATTTCAATCACATTTTTTTGAAGCAAAGATATTGATCCGTTTGTAGATGTGGATCTCAGCAAAGATTTTAACTCGCTTGAAGAGGCGGATCTCATAAAATATTCTGTTTGAAGAGGCAGATCTCAGAAAGATTTTAATCTACTTAAAGAGGCAGATTTCAGCAAAAATTTTAATCTGTTTAAAGAAGTAGATTTTAGCAAAGATTTCAATCCATTTGAAGAGGCGGATCTCAGCAAAGATTTTAATCTGTTTAAAGAGGCAGATTTTAGCAAAGATTTTAATCCGTTTGAAGAGGCGGATCTCAGCAAAGGTTTCAATCTGTTTGCAGAGGCGAATTTCAGTAAAGATTTTCTAATTGTTTGCACAAGAAAGGAAGCGCATTACAATTCTAAATCCTTCGGGTCATCAGTAAGTCCTTTGGGCATGATGTTAAATCCTTCAGGCTATCAGTAAGTCCTTCGGGCATGATGTTAAGTCCTTCGAGCCATAACCTTCGGGAGTGATGTAATTGTTTGCACATGAAAGGAAGTGAATTACAATTTTAAATCCTTCGGGTCATCAGTAAGTCTTTCGGGCATGATGTTAAATCTTTCAGGTCATTAGTAAGTCCTTCGATCATGATGTTAAGTCTTTCGGGCCATCACCTTCGGGAGTGATGTAATTGTTTTCACAGGAAAAGAAGTGTATTACAATTCTAAATCCTTCGGGTCATCAGTAAGTCCTTCGGGCATAATGTTGAATCATTTGGGTCATCAGTAAGTCCTTCGGGCATGATGTTAAGTCCTTCGGGCCATCACCTTCGGGAGTGATATAGTTGTTTGCACAGGAAAAGAAGTGCAGTATAATTTTAAATCATTCGGGTCTTCAGTAAGTCATTTGGGCATGATGTTAAGTCCTTCGGGCCGATACCTTCAGAAATGATAATAACTCTTTGAATGTTATCGTAATAAGACGGTGGAGGCATGATATCAGCAGGAATATTAATCATTTGGGCCTTCGGTTTCAAAAAAAACAACAACAACAAAAGAGAGAAACAAATAAAAAGAGGAAAAAAAAAGAAGAAAGACAAAAAAGAAGAAAGAAAAAAAAAAAAAAAAAGAAAAAAAAGAAAAAAAAAGAAAAAGAAAAGGTTAAAAAAGAGAAAGAGAAAAAAAGAAGAAGAGAAAGAAAGATAAAAATAGTTCAAGTTGCCATATTGGAAAGCAAGATAGATCAGCTTCAGACTTAAAAGAGGAAGATTTGTGGTTTCAGCGTTTTTGTTGATGCACTTGAAGTTTCTTAATGATATACCTAAATTGTGCATTTTTACAATTAATGTTGGAAGATTAATGATAAATTCGACTTTTACAGGTGTAGAAGGGGCTGATCAACAGAGGAAGAGAAAACAAGGGATTCCATATGTACTTTGAACTGAAAATCAAGATATCTTAGGTTTAGTTTTCCTCAGAAAAGGAGATGAATCAGCATTCCTAGCAAAGAACGAAGAGCTCCTAATGGAAGGAGTTAACCCAGCAAAGGAAGAGTTCCCGGTGGGAAGAGTTCACATAGCAAAGCATGAAGAGTTCCTAATGTAAAGAGCTTGCTCAGTAAAGATAGAGTTTGCAATGTGAAGAATTTGCCCAGGAAAGAATCCAGAGTTCTTAATAAGAAGAACTTATTTGTTTGATACCCTTGCAGGAATGTGGACTATTTGACTGAGGGAGGAAGAAATTCATAATAAGAAGAACAGCTTCAAACCTCGAAAGATGAAGAATGCCAAGAGCAACTTCAGACTTTGGAAGATGAAAAATTTCATAATAAGAAGAACAACTTCAGATTTTATAGTTTGAGCAGGAGATTGAAGAATTTCATAATAAGAAGAACAGCTTCAAACTTCAGCATTGTTCATAAAGGAAGACCTGGCTTTTAGAGGATGACCAAGAGGTCTGGACAAAATTCGTGTATTTTCAGTCTTTGCTCTATCCCTGTTCTACAACAATAAGCAAAGAATGGTAGCTATAATACCCGAATTTTGACCGGGTTAAATAAATAATAATAATAATAATAAATAATATAAACAAATAAATAAATAAATAAATAAATAAAGTCCAAAAACCAAATACAGTCTAGATACATGACCCAAATGTTCAAACCCCAAAATTACATATACAAGGCCCATGTTCTTCGTAACCCATTTTACAATCAAATTCCCACCAAATACATGTTATTAGGTAAAAAGATCCAGAAAGCACACTTGTGCTACTTTTGCCCGCCCAAATGGCCACGTGGCGCCTTGCTACTGGCCCGTTCATGCTTCACCAGGATCAAACGTTGCCAGAGACAGTTGTCAACAGCTAACAGACAGTGACGTCATCGATTATCCCTGCTATAAATAGAGAGAGAATAAGTGTGGGAATTAATGAACATGGGGCAATAATTACCTAATCATGACTCTAATAATTGAAGAGAGAGATAAGAATTTAGAGAGACTCACCTGAGAAACCAGAGGTCGCCGAAAGCCTGAAGAGTCGTCGGAGAAGACGACCGAAGTAGTTGTACCATCGTCAAAGTTTGCCGGAAGGTATCTCGATATGCTCATTTCTATTTCTGCATTTAAAACATATAAAAATTAAGTTAGACGTAGATCTAAAAATAGTAATAAAAATATATAAAACCTAAAACTTATCTAATCGAAAGTTTCGGCAGGTGAGGATTTGGTTCTGGTGGAGTTGAAAATGAGAGGATGGTTCGGGTAGGTAGTTTAGGTGGGGAAGATGGAAGATTCGATTGAATCGGATGTTAGATCTAGGTTTAGGGGGAAAACAGAGAAGAATGGTAGACTTTGGATATTTTAGGGTACCGGCACGGTGGTCGAAAATCGCTTTACGGCGGAGGACGGCAGCTAAAATTAGGGTTACAGTGGTCAGTAAAAGGTTAGGGGTGATCAGAGTTGCAGAGGTGGCTGGAGGTTAAGGTCGACCGAGAAAGGTGACCAGAAACGATGATCGAAGGTGGCTGGCATCGCCTCCGGCGGCTGGCAAACATGCAAGAAAAGATTATAATGGTGAACCTAAATATATGGGGTGGTGGCTGAGGCGGAAATAGGCCGGAGTTTTAGGTTTTGTTTGGTTTAGGGAAGAACAGTCGTACATAGATAAGGATTTGGGTTTTTGATCTTAGGAAACATAGATGAGGGTATGTTTTGGTGTTTCTAGGGATCAAATAGGGGATTTGTGAAGAAGAAGAGATAAAATTTGAGTGGATGTGGAGGTTTGATCGAGGAAAAACATGAAAATCAAGGGGGTTGGTGTTCGTGGAGGATCAAATGAGGGAATTTGGTTGATTTTGAGGAAGAACAAGGATGAACAATGGGTTTTAATCGATGAGAATGAAGGTTTCCTGGAAACTTCGTGTTGAAGTTGAGAGTTTTGAGGAGTGGGAGAACTAAGAGAGAGAGTGTGTGTGAAATGAGAAAATGAAGGCTGAAGCTTAACGAATGACATTTATAGCCTTTTCAAAACGCTACCGTTTTGGCAGCGGGTCAAGGCTAGGGTCCGCGCACCCTCATCCGGGTCGGGTTAAATCCGCGCCCTTAATGTGGATACCATTTGATTTTTTCCCTAAGCTTTACATCCTCTCAATTTGGTCATGATTCCTCTTTAATTGAGTTTCTAGTTTTGTTTCTTTTCAATTGAGTCCCCACACTCTTTAGTTTAGGTACCAATTTTATAATTCTTTCAATTTGGCCACCCTGGATATTTGTAATTGGACATTAGCTTGTAATTGTTTCAATTAGGTCCCATATTAATAAAATCAGTTTTATGTTTTAATTTGTTTTATTTTAATTATTTATTTAATTTTTTTCTTTGATGCAATTAAATTATATGTTTGTTGCATATTTTTTAAAATTAGCATATAGTATAATGTTAGACAATATAATACACTTAGTTTAATTAAATATTAGACCCTTTAACCTAGGTTCTCTAATTAGGACTAGAACTTTAATTGATTAGAAAGAATTAATTAATTAAGAATATGATTAATTTAAGGGCTTTAAATATATGGAAGGTGTTCAAGAAATTAACATTTTCGCACAAAAATCATTAAATTAATTATTATTCATAGTTTTAAATTAATTATTATTCACATGAATTTTTCAACCAATGGGCTACGAATTGTACAAAAGACAACGGATTTTACGAGCAATACAATACTTACCAAATCATTATAGCTGAAGGAACAGCAAGGCGGAAGATCAAAGGAACCCCAAGAAAAGCATCTGTGGACAAGGGTGAACGAGATTTCTCACAGGCAGAGGAATACTTGACATAAATCCCCATAAGATCACATTCAACCAAGTCGATAAACTAGTGGCCATTGCAGCTCCAACATATCCTAAATCCGATTTAAACACAAGAATCCAACAGGCACATGGAAACACAATACAGAAATTGCAGTTAACAGCATTGGAAGAATCAAACTCTGCATCTGCAGATATCGAGTCAATGGTTTAAGGATCGCACTCCCGAAAGTCCCGGGATTAACCACAGAATATTGGCGAGCTTTGTAAGAGATTAGAGAAGCTTGGCCAACAAGAGGTAAGAATTTGTCCATGAATATCCACAGTACACAAATGGGAGGGCAGACAAGAACGAGGGAGATGATGGCACAGTAAGTATAGAGTCCAAGTTTTTTGTATTGCTGTGATCCATAAGCTTGGCCGCATAGAGTTTCCAGTGCACCAGACATTCCTGACTATTTGCCATGAAAAAAAACATCCGTACAATGGAGTTTTCACATTCATTCATTTCTAATAGAGTTCGAGAAAGAAGAAGAAATAGTTACATGAAGGTTAAAACCAGTGACATTGGTGAGGTATGTAGCAATGGCGACGCTCGAAAGAGAAAGCTGACCGAGATGTCCAACCATTATCAATCATGCAACTTGCACAAGGTATTGTAGAACCGTCACCGCAACCATTATCAAGGTATTGTAATCTGTGGCTGGTAGTACAGGATATTGCCACGATGGCTATTACAAATGATTTATATGTAACACACGTGTCAAATAAGATAAAACTAGATCAAATAGGTCGTGCGGTAAACCGAAGGACTAGCAAAGTCATGATTCCACTCTTAAATGTTTGGGACCAATGTAGAATGAGAATTGTAATTTGAAATAAAATTGAAATATTTAAATATTTAGGAATTAAATTAGAATGAAGATTATAGTTTAAGGACATATGATACAATTAACTTATAAAACTACTCTTGACGATAGTTTTCATTTCTTGGACTTGAGCCCATTCCTTTTAGGCCTGCCGTATGCAATCTATCCGGTGCATGAAATATCTACTTAAGATGCCAATTAAGTCATTTTTAAGAGCAAAACCCAAAATCGAAAAAAATAGGGATAATTATTAAATTCATACATGAATTTTAGTTTAATGTGTTATTTGATACAACTTTTATTTGGTATAATTATATAAATATATAAAAACTTTGGTTATTCAAATGCGTACATAAAACTTCGATTTTGAATTATATACTTTGAAAGAAACAAATGCATTTATTTATTTTTTATTAAATAAATATAATTATTTATGTATGCGATATAAAAATGTCAAATAACAATGCATCGACAATAATTTTCTTATTTGTCAAAATTTAACCAAATCGAAAGTTCATATATATAATTATACGTCCACTAAAGTTCATATATAATTTTGAGATATATCCAAAAAAATATATATTAATTTTTAAAGTGTGAAAATGATTGATGCAAACTAGAAAGAGAAAATGCTACCCTTTATAATCTTTTAACCTTTCTCATATTTTTTCTTGGAGTGTAACATGATTCTAGGAAAAACATATCCCATGTAATTTGAGTCTCTCCTTAATTATTTTGATAAGTTTAATAAATTCAAGCTTAACGAAAAGTAATATGCTAATTATTACAGTATATTT
This sequence comes from Hibiscus mutabilis, assembly GCA_019671005.1. Classification (NCBI taxonomy): domain Eukaryota; kingdom Viridiplantae; phylum Streptophyta; class Magnoliopsida; order Malvales; family Malvaceae; genus Hibiscus; species Hibiscus mutabilis. The sequence goes on from CM033741.1 coordinate 10,663,251, forward strand.
TCATTTTTGAATACCTAATTAGCACTGTGAATTTGTGTTAATGGCACCTTATAATAATGTCAAGATAGACCTAATCAATGACCGAGTTATTTATATTAACTTGAAGTTATGATTGGAAAATACAGAAGCTTGGATCAAATAATACTTTGACTATAGATCTGAAAAAGAAATCAAATATTAAAAATTTTCTAAACGACTCAATCAAGAAAAAGAAAGAAATAAATAAAATTAAAAATATATATGAAAGTAAAGAAGAATATGACAACACCCCTTAGCAACCTAGACGATGAAGAAGAACAACAAATACTCGCTGCCGCACAATTGAACATTCACACTCTGAAACAAGAACAAAATAAAAATCTTGAACAAAAGAAAGAACTCACAAGAAAGAATAATAGTTTATTTTTTGAATGAATTGATTTGTTACAAAGTAAAAAAGCCTATTTATAGGCTAGTAAAACCCTAAATTACAAAGAAACGAAATTTAATTTAATCTAAAAGACTAACTAGATAAATAATAATAGAATATTATCCTAATTAAAAGATATAGAATGTTATCTTAATTTTAAAAAAGATAATAATATTATCATAATTTTAAAAAAATAATAATATCCTAATTAAAAAGAGATAATAATATTATCCTAAATAAAAAAATAAAATAGAGGTTAAATAACTTTAGAAAATTATACTAATTAATAAATACTTGGATCTCATTCGAAAAGTCATCGCAAGTCAATTGGTGCTTTAACATTCAAAAGCAACTTCAATTTCTTGTCTTTCCCCACTCCTAAAAATAATTCGTCCTCGAATGTAAAACCTGAATAGGAGAACGTTCATCAATATCAATATTAATTGAAAACGACACTTTGTCAAAAGTGGAGTGATTCAGTTGAGCTCTTCGTAATGGATCAACAAATTCAGGTTCTTATTCTTCTGGTTGTTTACTATCACTTTCATCTTGTGTAGAAAATGATTCATCTTCAACAACTTTAAATTCGATCAGATTTAGATGTTCCTCTTGCTTAGGCTTAGTTGATTTGTTATCGGAAGAAGCAGGGTTGCGACGAGAAGATGTAAAACATGTATTTCTCCAACAGTTTTTCAATTGTCCTTCTACTCTCAAGGCTTAAAAATATATGGCTTGTGGGTCAAAATGTTCATTTTGTTCAACCACTTCACGAATCTCATCATTCAAATGACAAGAGAAACGATACATAGTATCATTGTCATCTTCATCAATCTTTGCTACTGATTTAAACAACTGCATCTTCACGTAGTATTCACCAACTGTCATACTACCCTATGTGAGCATATAATGCTTGAATCGACAATACTTGATAGTCAAAAAAATTCTTATCATGCAAGCCAAGTTGAACCAAGAACGTATACGTTTGCATTTTCACTCCAAATCAAGATGCATCCACCAATAAAGGGAAAAATCAGTAAATGAGCTGATGACGAGTCATACATCATCTTTTATGTGATAATTGTCGAAAAAAAACTCATCAACCGCTATCTCCCATTGTACGTATTCGTCAGGATTAATGGAACCACTGAAGGACTTCCATTTATATTATTGAGAAGCATAAAAAGAATAATTTGTCTGCTACTCACCGTTATTCACTCATAAATTCAAAAAAATCTAAACCTTTTAGTGTGCTAACACAAGAAGAGTAAATGTATTAGTGAACATAATAGAATAAAAATATACTATAAAGAAATTTTAGTCTTACAGTCAAAGAAAAAGTTGTACAGTAGAAAAAACCTAGAAAACTTGGACTCTACCCTGTTTGGGAAAAAAGTTTGATTTGTTCTTAGTTTAGAAAACACTATCGTAAACCGAGAATGCCTAGAAACTGATATCAAATGATAGGGAAACACGGAAGCTTGGATCAAATAATCCCTTGAATATATATCTAGATAAGAAAAGAAGATTAGAATTTTTCTCAAACGACTCAATCAAGAAAATAAGAAATGGATTAAGAATTAAAGAAATAATAAAAAATAAAGGAAAATTGTTGAGCTTGAACGATCAACCGAATTCGCCAAGAGGGGGTGAATTGGCCTTTGAGTGAATATGGTGGAAGCAATCAGAATTTAAAAATTTGCACGATGATTTATAATAGTTCGACTTCTAAACCAAGTCCACCTCCACTACCTTAGCTATTCACACTAAGGATTTTTCACAAATTAATCAATTTGTCTTTTCTTTTTCTAGGCTCAAAGAGATAATCTTTACAACCCAAGACTTATACCCCAAAGTCTTGTCTATCCCTCTCAAACAGAAAATACAAATTGGCAAACAAAGGAAAACCTCACAAGACAAATATGTTTGCAAGATTGAGCTCTCACCCAAAACCTAATACTTGAGCAAATATAATAATTTTTTCAAGTTTATGATATGATGTTTTTATTTAAAAAATACCTTATTTGATAAACAATTTTTTTGATCCAAAATTAGAGGTTTGACCAGTCAAATTCATTAATTTAGATGTTTGGTAAATAGATAATTGTAATAGTAGATTGGGGTGAAACATCTCAATTTGAAATCTCCTAAAAATGAGCTTTTTGAGTTAGAAGTTTGTATTAGAACAAAAAAAAAAGAGTTAGAGGTTTGTATAAAAAATTGTAAAGACTTTTTTGTCATTGACAATTAATTTTTTTCTAAATAACATAAATTTGAGTAACTAATAAATTAAAAAAATAATTTCATAAATAAGAAATTAATATATAAAATAAAATATACATTTAAATTTAATAATTTATAAAATTATATTTTAAATATAATTTCATAAATAAGAAATTAATATATACATCTAAATTTAATAATTATTAAGTATATTAAAAAGATAATTTCACAAATAAAAATTAATAGTATATACTTCCTTCATATGCTTAGTAATGATATTAAAATAATTAATTTTCATATACTGCAGCAAAATATGTCTTTAGCGGCGTTTTTTTAGTCCTATAGCGGCGTTTTTAGCGCCGGGAAAGTTTAAGAAAACGCTGCAAGAAGTGCCGTTGAAACCAGCGCCTTCTTTAGTGACGTTTGTAAAGACAAACGCCGCGAATAACTGTTCTTTAGTGCGTTAGTAAAGACACACCGATAATAACTGTTTTTTAGTAGCGTTTGTCTTTACAAGCGCCGCGAATAACACCATTTTTCCAAAAAAAATATATAAATTACATATTCAAAATATTTGTTAAATTTATTTCATCCCAAAAATATATTATCACAATTTACAATATCAAAAGTAATTTATTAGGCGACATGAACAAAGAGTTCAACAGGGAGGACTGGACTGCGTTTTGAGCAAACCTATTCTACCATTTAATTTAATAGCTACTCAATGAAAATTGGAAATCCATGAAGAATAGAGAACAACCCTCACTCCCAAAACAATAACCTCCCTCAGAACCAGTACAAATTCTTTGCTTAAGCAAGGGAACTTGTACAAGCTGTGGCGGGAGCAGCACTTCCAACCTTCGCACAACTGTATTTCTTGGAGATGAATCTACAACAGAAAGGGCAATTCACAATGAATTATTTCGCAGGAAACTAAAATCATCACTGCAAAGGTGAATCGAGGCCGTTTTTACCTGAAGAAATCCCTCCACAACAACTCGTACATCAACCAATTCATTTGAGTATCAGGTGAGCCACTACCACCATCATTTTTCTTTAAGGTAGCAGAAATGGTCCTGCAGATCACATACAGTGCATTCAACAATAGAAAAATATCTGATAACTGAAATGGAGTTTGTAATATGGATCATATTGCTCCATTGCAATCTGTTTTCGACAATATCCACAAGAAAAAAAACTCAATATTTATACATTTTAGAGGGAAAAAAAGGGGTACTTGAAAGCATACCTTTTCACAGTTTTCTTTAGTTCATCAAACATGAACCTGGGAGATATGCATCCCATGGCCAGCCATGGAGATATTTTGCAAGAAAAGTTAGCACCATATATGCTATCCTGGCTACCATCCTTGCTCCCCTTGTATGGCTGTGCTTGACACTCGGCTGCAAATTTTTTAAGCCTCTGCATTGCTTCATTCTCCCCTCCAGACATAGTAGCACTAACAGATTGCCTACCGTCCTAGATGTAAACAAACAATACTTTCTTTCTCAATGCCTTTAAAGAACCATAATCAAAAGCATAAAAAATTCCAAAAGAACACTCTCTAATTAAACAACCATTAGGCACAGCTATCATTGCTAATTGAATCAAGTTCAAATGAGATACATCTATTAGCATTCATTTAGACAGTACATGGATTCAAAGAAAATATCAGAATGTTTTCCTAATGCTAATACTGTCCAAAGATTCTCATTCCCACAAGGCATCCAAACAATGTACCATAAAAATTAGCAATACTGGTGCCATGCACAATACTATTATAAGGTATATGAGATACTGTAAGGAATTAATGATAATAACAATCTTCTATAGATTTTCAAACTTTCAAAAATAATATAGTAGAAATTTCTTATGGCACAATACTGGTGCCATACACAATTTGAAAAAGGAATAAGTAACATGTCTAATTATATAATTTTATCAGTTAGTGTCAAAAACAAGTATCTAAAATAAAAAAATGACATAGGAAGCAGTGATCATTAATCAAACTACAACAAAACAAGTGATGATTTAAGAGAGACTGAAACCTAAATAGCAAGTAAATGAACTTTTGAAGCTTATCAATCATCAAAGGGGAATTAGGGCATAGATTTCTTTGTTCCCAAAAAATCAAGGAGACATGGCATCAAAGATTAAAATCAATCTATGAATAAGAAGCAAATTCACATCGTAAATGAAGTGAACCAACCACTATTTTCGTAATCATTTCTCTTCCTTTTAGGCCATAATGAGATTATCATTTTCATCGGTTAAAATATAAGATTCATAATTTCTAATCATAAAAAATTCTCACAGTAATCAGTAAGCACCACAAACAATTACACAATTAACAAAAATAATTCCAATCGATAAACACATAATCCAAGTTCCGAACACCTAACCAAAAGGACAGAAAGGGAAATAAAAGATTTACCAAAAAACTGATGTTGAAAGGCTCCTGAATCTGTCCCGCCATTCGCCAACCAAAAAAATCAAGCTCGAAAAAAATAGCAGTTACCTCAAGAATCAAGAGCGAGTAACCGACATCGATAGCGTATCAAACGGATCAAATCAAGTCAATCCAATTCAAAAACATAACACATTCCTTAAGAACTTAGACAGTAATCAACGAAGAAACAAAATACCAAAACTAAAGCTCCGGGAATTTCAGATCTTTCTTTGAAAAAGAAAAAGAAATTCTGAATCTGTTTGTGCACAGCAGTGCTGAGTGTTAAAAGCTTGTGAACGTAATGAAGAGCTTTCCTAATGCTAATACTAATGAATGTTTTCCTAATGCTAATACTGTCCAAAGATTCTCATTCCCACAAGGCATCCAAACAATGTACATTACATTTGAAGCAAATCAACTGCTTTTTTACAAGTGAGAAGCAAGCAATTAACTTACTGAAGGACCAAATGCATACCATGTACTGTAGAACGAGTGAGGTACCATATTTAGTCTTAAATACTCTCTCCTAACAAGCAACCAGAGTATTCTCCAGGCCAGGCACGTCTGCTTTTGTTTGCAGGGCACTGCAAAAGAGCTAGTAAAAGTTAAAGCCCATTATTTCAAGTTATAACTGAAATCCCAATAAGCTAAAATAAATTCCTTTCAGCATCTAAGCAACAACGTTTTATGATTTCAATTGCATTACATAAAACATTTAAATTGCTAATTTTGAAATACCCATGTAAGAAAATCCCAGAAACACTTCCTCCATAGCTACGCACTGATTTGGAGCACCGAGATGATGAGCGAACTCGGAAGCAGAGTCGAGCAACTGAGTTGGATCGTCGAGGAGAACTCTTCCTCCATAACTTCGCACTGATTTTGATTATTTGGGTTTGTGAAGTGGCGGGCGGTGGCAGTGAAGAAAAAGAGAGTGATTATTTGGGTTTGTGAAGCTCAAGCTCAAATCAAATTCTCTTCCACAATAAAAAAAACGAATCAAAAATTAAATTAAAATCCTTAAAATTCCCATTTCTAGAACACAAAGAAGATGGGAAAAGAGAAACCTTTTGAAACCTTTCAAGCTCAAGCTCAGACGCCTTTGGGCAGATAGTGATGACGAAGAGAGGGCAGCGTAATATCACCGACCGATGGAGATGAGGGAGTGAGAGACGATTGGAGGCTGGAGAAAGTTAGGGATTAGGTTTGATTTGGGGTGATGGAGAGTGACTGATAGTGAGGAGTGAGCGTGCGTTTTATTAAAACCAATAGTGGCGTTTTTTTACAAACGCCACTATACATAAACCTATTGCGACGTTTATTATACAAACGCCATACATAAATTTATTGCGGCGTTTTTATATTCAAACGCCACTAAGTACAAGCATTTGTGGCGTTTATCAAGTAAACGCCGTGAAATTTATAGGTTTGTAGCGCTCTTTCTATAAACGACGCTATATATTCAAAATTAGCGGCGTTTACTCTAAAAACGCCGCTAAAAATGGCGCAATATGCCGGACTTGGTGCAGTGATAATCTAATTAATAAATACAAAATATTAAATATTAATAAATTATTCATACAAGTATTGGATATAATCATGTTCTTATATGTCATTTTGTTTGATCAAATAATCAAGCGGCTATCAGTTATCAATTAAATTTCGCTACAAAATATTTTTATACAATCAGCTAATATATTTCGCTAGTCAAATCAGCTATCAGCTATATGCTAATCGCCAAACATGGCCAAAATTAAATTTGAACATAATCTGATCTGACATGTTCTCGTCAATGGAGTTTGCTCATTCATCGACATTGGTAAGGGATGTAGCAACTATCAATGGCGACGCTCGAAAGAGAGAGCTGACCAAGATGTCCAACCATTATTACTTATACAACTTGCACAAGGTATTGTAGAACCGTCACCGCCACCATTGGCGCTGCAATTCGACTTCCCTTCTTCAGCTCTTCCATTGCTCCACCCCAATTCGGACTCAGTTTCATCTCCTCTTCCCTCTCTACCATGTTTGCCATGCTTTTATTTTTTTGAATCGATATTTGGAATCAAACAAATGAACCCAAGTCTATACAAACTATGTAATTGTTTTTTTTTGAAATGAAAGAAAAAGAGTGCACCATATCTATGTCGTTACAATATCGATCATAACCAGTTTCAAAAACGAAAATATCCAAAACCAATTCACACTAATGAATCAAGAGCATGGCCACATGCTAACAACCAGATTACTTTTACCATAAAAAGACACAGCAACCAACTACAAAATTAAGCTCCAATCAAGCCTGAAGAGCACGACCATGCTGCAACAAAAGCGAACTGGGCCAGGAGACTTAAATCGGGAAAATAATGACCATGTCTCACAAACGCGCGATCCCTTTCTTGGGCAGGCTGTCCGCTAGCTGATTACACTCTTGAGAGACATGTTGGATGCTCCAACCGAGTCCATCACACAGATGTAGGCAAGCGCTGATAAGAGATTTAAAAGCTGTGGGACAATACAGTGGCTTCAGCAACCAAATTACAACTACACAGTAACATAAAAGACAAGCCAACAAGAGGCCCGAGAACAAGGGACCAGGGTACGTGCAAAAGTAGATGGTGTTCACAACATTGTAAATACTAGTTTGGTGGCATAACACAAAAAACAATATTGCACGAGTTTATCTCTTTCCTAAGATATATTACAGTGGAGGTATATCACTTAGCTTCGTAAAGCTCAATATATGATTTGTTTTTTGTGCACAAATTCTTAGCTTGATTTGATTTCGAGACCAGACAACATCATCACCAAGAAAAGTCTCAACAGTTACAAAGCACAATCTTTTCTTATTACTAGAGGGCGTATATATTTTCATAGGATCTTCATTTTGTATAAATTTGTAACTCACCTTAACTATTATTTTTTTAAACTATATTTTGAAATGTTGGAGCTCCACCTTTGAATGAATTGTATCTTGATTATTTCGGTATTTAGGATTTAATTCGAGTATATGTTAAAGATTTTGTAATGGTTTTGAAAAAGGATATTGATTATATATATTGTCTGTCATTTTGGTGACTCAAGGTGGCACTCTAGACTCATCAGATTCGTCAAATCTAGGGTGTTGCAGTAAACCCTCACAGCCTCACTTCTCTTTAGAAAAACTAGATTAATATTTATATTTATGAAATGCAAATCATATATAACGATCCATTACTTTCAACTACATAAATTATAAATTTAAGGTTAAGTTGGAACTAAAACATGTGACTTAAGATAAAAAAAAAAACACATATAGGGCATAGATATTTGAATATGTTAAAATTAGAGGTTAATTCGGTCGGTGACCAAATCAAATTATCCAAAATTGAATTAATTGAGTTTTTTTTATTTAACCGTTAACCTAACCGAACATAGTTTGATTAATTTAGTCGGTTTTCAAATTAATTGGATTTTGTTATAAGTTTTAATGTTTGTGTTTTTCTTTAGTTGGATTAGTTTAATTTATGTATTTTTTTCATTTGAGTTAAAAATTGGCTGAGCCTTGAAATCTTAATGGGGTCTGGTGTAAAAAATTAGTTGGGTCACTTAACATCTTTAACATGTATGGACTTAAAATATATGTAATATATAATATATTAAATTTAATGTTTTCGGTTAAATAATTAGTTTTGAACAAAATTAATTGATAACTAAATTATGAAAAATAATAATCGTTAATTGATCAAACACCTAATTAACCGACCAATTAACTGAACTAAATTTTAAAAGACGAGTTAGAATTTGGGGTTGAGGTTGAGAGTAAAACGTAAATTTTAAAAGGTGAGCGGTAAATTCACGATTAATTCATTTTTCTTAAAAAATATATAGAACAAGGGAAAAAATGGTGCATGGGGCAAGAGCCCCTCCCACGTTTAACGTGAGTTCGTCCCTGAGCGTTAGTGATGTATGTCGTCCGCTCTATACTCATCCTAAATTTTATTAATATATTCAACAAGAAGAAATTGGGTGCTTAAATCACAATTAATGTCTGATTATTATTCTTACTAAAAGAATTGATCACATTCCAAATTAAGGGAATGGTCCACGGCATCCTACACATGCAAGCTTCAGTGGTATGTCTGTTATTAGAAATTAATCACGTCACCGCTAGACCAATGAAAAGAAGTAAAAACAACAAGCAGTTGGATTTAAATTATGTTAATTACTACATATATCATATAACAAGCTGATAGGTTTTGTTTGTCGTTGCTGTTTTTGATAGAGTTTTGAGCGTTATTTGGGACTGTTTTGCAGAGTAGTAGTTATATGGATAGATAGGTGCTAGTAAGTGTTGTTTGGATTTTACAGATTATTCCGTGTGGTCTTGTGGAATATGGTGTGTACTCGATTGTATTTTACTTGTTTATATAATACTTTTTTCTTTCATTTAAGTTAGGTAAGTTTTTAATAAGACTCATAAATAGGTCTTTAGCATATTTTGAATTATTAATAAAATCATTATTGCTGAGCGAAAAAAATATAATAAGGGACATTATAAAAAATCCAACGTGAGAATATAATATGTTGACGTGGATAGCTTTATTGATTGATAGATCAACCATGTTTTTTTTGTTGCCCTTACGATTTCCAGGGCTTCGCCCTAACTAATACAGACCGACCCGTGTCACACACCTGGTTTTGTTGGGTGAGTCTCCCAACAGAGATTTTTTGCATACACAACGCATCGAACCCAAAACCTTGCTTAAGTGATACCAAGCTGCTTACCACGTGGACCAACCTTTGTTGGTCAAATCAACCATGTTTTAACTAATATATATTTAAAAAACTAATCTAATTATTTAAAATATATAAGAAATATATAAATCATAATTTAAATTCATTGTAACATTGGCTTAATTTAAAATCATAAGTTTTTAGCACCAAAAAGTATTGGGTGCAATGACAAGGTTTAGATATAAAGTCTTCAACTTTTTTTAATGGAGTTTGGGGTTAAAATTTAGTTGGGGCTCTTAACATCTTAACATGTATGGACTTAAAATATATGTAAATTATAATATATTAAAATATAATATGTTGACATGATAACTTTATTGATTTTCATTGCACTCCCTAAGAGAAAAATTAGATTCAAACCTTAAAGAATACCTTACCGAGAGGAAGAGCTACAAATTTCGAATACAAACCATAACATGAAGTTTTGGATATAAAGTCTTCAACTTTTTTGGAATTGTTTGGTTCATATGAAAATTTCTCTCTATTTGTAGTGAAAGAAGGTTTTAAAACATGAGCCACAACTTTTCATGAAAATGGGTGTTGAGCATTTAGTAGGTGATATGCAGCTGCTTTAAGAGAGTGGAACATATAGTCTCATCTAGTTGGAAAAAAAAGTGTTTGGATGGTAAGAAAATAATATATATATATATATAATGATAAGTTTAGTCCTAAGTGTTTATATCTTCTGTTAATTTAGTATTTATTTTATTTTTTCATTAAATTTGAGTTTAAATTTTAAAATGATTTGAGGTTGACTCTCAACCTTCAAAACGAGTTGGATTGTTGTTTCTTCAACGAAAATGATGATTAAGACGTTAAACTTGATGATATGTCATCATGCATAGCATTTCACATGTATTTTATACTATATTTAATTTTTTTTTGGTATTTTAAAAATTTTGAATATATTTTTAATTTTTAAATTATTTGTTGACGTAACATATTAGATAAATAATATATTGTCAGCATGAAGTATACGTGGATTGCCACCCTGGTTTTGCGTCCAAATAGTTAAAAATTCAATGTTTCGATTATATTTTCGTTTAAAAACGATTTGACTTTGTTTTTTTAAAGATATATCATATTTAACTTAAAAAAATAAGGTCAAACTATAATAAAATGTAAAAAATGAGACTAATTTTATTATTATACCAAAAAAAATTCTCTAGAACTGGCTTTCATATTCATTAAAATCTGAAATAATATTTATTACATTAATAGTTTATAATAAATATAGAGGTGAACAAAACTCGATTTGATGCATAAAAATTTGACTCAAATTGTAATTTCATAAATTTGACTCAAAAAAATTCAAATAAAGTTTGAGTTATAAATGGGAGTTCGAATAACTCAAATTTTTTAGTAATTAATGGCCCAATTTTTAAGTTCGAGTCAAGTCCCTCAACTCTGCCTGATATATATATCACATGTGAAAAATATGAAGAAATATATATATATCGTATATGGATATAAAAAGACGTTTAAATTGGAGTCAATATGCACTATAACAATATAAATAATTACAACTAAATTTATACAAAAACTCGAAAGCTCGACTCGGAAAAAATCATATAAAATTTGAGTCATAAAACGGGACTCATAAACTCAACTAACTTAATTTTTTTTATTCGACTCGATCGAATGCTCACCCTAATTAAATACTAATTAAATAGGTACTGTTAATGAGATAGCTTAATAAGGTATCGCATAATAAAAGATTAAAATTTGGTGGCTTACGTTGAGATAGCTGGTTTAGTTTGTAGTCGAACGATTACTCATTTTAAGGATAAAACTCCATTTAGGCTTACGTTGTAATCTTACTATAAGAGAAAAGCATGGGCGTTTCTCATGTATGGGTACGAGTGTGGGTTAAATATTTTCGACCAAATATGAATGCGACAAGAAGCAATTGAGAGCTAATACCAACAAGAACTTTATTGGTGGCAATGTCAAGTATGAGGAGCCAAATAATCAATATGAAGATACCGACCGGGACATTTACCATCTGATTAAGTTTCTTCACGGCTGTTTTGGTATCGTTCAGTGTCAAGGCAAGTGCCTTTCGTTCTCTAAAAGCATGGACCTAAAAGATTGAAATGCATCACAATAAAGGTTTTGTTTCCGGACTTAAATGCAATAAATTTTGCACAGCAAGTCCTATTTTTTTCCAAAAATAGATCAATCAAATCTGTTGAAATTGCACTATATTGTAAGTAGGAAAAGGGCACCACATTCAACTGATTAAAAACTCAGGATATATACTACATAATTTAGTTTATGAGGATCATATAATCTTGTTACTTATATCATGCTAAGTTTTATGTCACATTGGCCGTTATTTGCTGAAACTTAAGGGGATGAATATGTGCATATCTAACATTTGATTGCCTATTTTTTTTTATAATACTGAAGCATCCAATAGGAAAGGTTTGGAGCTAATTGAATGTCTTATTTGTGGTTTAATTCATAACAACATGCATATATATATATATATAATTTTGGAGTACACAATACTGCAAAGCATGGATTCCCTATTATTGCCACTAGATTCTTGAGGGCTTTCTTGCTAATTGTCTTGCTTTCAGATGCTCCTTCGAAGAGGTTCACTGTCTTCAAAGCCTCGCCTTCTTGTAGAAAACGTCCAATGTCCTCTAATGAGATGAACCTAAGAAGACAATTATTAGTAGTATGGTGATGAAATAAAACTTCATCGATGCATGTATTCATAAGAACACAAGCCAAACACTTAATATTGTAAAACTTACAAGTCATCCGTCAAAGTCAAATTAAGTGATTGCAACATGTTTTAAGACAAAACCGTATGACATTTACAACTCACTGAAAGTAGTTTAAGGCAAAGATTAATGCACTATATATTGCATAGTGAATGTGACTCTTGGAGATACTTGGATCTCGGCTTAGCAACATTCTAGAAGATTTTCCTTGCTGCAACTTTCGCCTCACATTCATTTAGAATTTGTCTTGCAGATTTGTCTCCAAAGGCTGAATCATGGATCTGCTCATCTAGAGTTGAAAGAGCTCTATAGTGGATTAACTTCATCAAACTTTCATACTCCAAGCAGATACATTATCGTCCTTATCTCTTGTCCCACCCGAAAGGGTGGATGTATTAAATCTAGGAGGACCTGAAAGTGTCTCAATTATGTACTGATTGAATAAGGAGTCATAGACTTGATCAAAATATCTTGTCTTATGAAACGAATAAGCTAATACCTTAACCACAAGGTTTTTCACTAACCACAATATTAGACCCGTCAAAATACAAACCAAAACTTTGGTCACATGTCCAAGGACTTTGGTTTGACGTTGAATCTTCTTATCAAATAAAAAATGCCAAAAAAATCAAAACTAACACTACCTACAAACAATTTTGAACTGATTTTCTCAGTCTATAAATAAAATATAAAACCTTTTTCCTCAAAAGAAAATTTCTCTTCATAAAAAACACAATTAACGTGATAAACAAACTTGAAACTAATCTACCACAAATTAGAATCAAAATCATAACTCTATATTTCCACAACGTAAGCCTAAATGGAGTTTTATTCTTAAAATGAGTCCTCGTTAGACTACAAGCTAAACCAACAATAGTCAAACTCAAACATAAGCACTGAAGCAAAACTCGACTTGACCTCCCTGCTTTGGATTTGGCCGACTTTGGCTCCCCTTTTCTGGTGTAGGAGGGTACATCAACCTGGACTTTGTGATGCATTTCACAACCCCATTGTCTTCTTTTCTCCGAGATGGTGACCCTTTACTCTGTCTTCTTTTTACAAGATAGTTTTCAAAAGACACCCTCCAAAGAGCAACCAACGAATGCAACGGTGATTCAGCGACTGTAGGTAGTACACCACCGAGATGAGATGGCTCGTCTTGAAGTTCTTCAATTTTCAAATTGTAGCTTGAGTCTCTCCAAAACTCATGTCTACCGGAAGCAGGAATACTACCTCCAACATTTATCTGTCTTTTCTTTCAGACCGAATTTGGAGTGTTACATTTATTGGTATCAGAATATTTTTTGATCAAAAATATCTAACCCACACTCGTACTCGTACATAAGAGACGACCATGCTTTTTTCTTATAGTAAGATTACAACGTAAGCCTAAATTAAAATGAGTAATAGTTAGACTACAAACTAAACCAGCAATAGTTAAAATCAACCATAACCACCGAAGCAAAACACGACTTGACCTCCCTGCTTTGGATTTGGCCGACTTTGTGGAAATTGGTTGGGTAAAGCTTATTTATTGGTGGAATTGAACTCAAAACTGGTTTTAATTGGACTAGTAACCCTCTGTAACATCCGTGGATTTAGGGGTCAACTTTTGTGGAAATGGTTAGTTTATCGCATTTGATCGGGATCTTTAAGTCAAGCATGTATCTCGAAGTAATATTTTGGCTGCTCACCTTATGGAGGAAGGATTGCAAAGACAAGAAGTGTTTTAAGGCCTGGTGGTAAGCTTTTGGTATGTTTGTTCTCGGCTGTAGATTGTGGTGTCGGTGGATCATGTTTTTTGTCGGTACTCCGAGGGGTAAATTGTTGCTGAAGTGCGTGTGATGGACATTAGAAATTCTGGTAGCATGGCTGTTGCCTCTTTGTTTTTGTCATTATGTGTATGTATTGAAAGTTGATGGTTGTTGTTTGTACCGTAAGTTGCAATATAAACTAGATTGGGGTGTCGGGTTCGCTTAGGAAGTCAAGCGATTCGCTTGTAGGGTGGGATTGTGCAGGTGTTGTCGATTTAGGATGATTGTGTTGTACTTTTTTCCTTTATTTAAAATTAGAGAGATTTTTAATAAGACACACAATTCAGAGTAAGGACGATTATAATTTCCTAATAAAATTTTATTTGCTGAGCAAAAAAAATATTTTGAAATAAAGAAAATATTAACTTGAAAAGATGTAATAAAAATGATTTGTAATTAGGGGTGAGCGTTCGATCGAATCGTGTAAAAAAATTTTGAGTTAGTCGAGTTTATGAGTCCTGTTTTATGACTCAAACTTTATTTGAAATTTTTTTGATTGGAATCGAGTCTAGTTTTCGAGTTTCTTTACAAATTTAATTGTAATTATTTACGATGCTATAATACATATTGATTCCAATTTAAACGACTTTCTATATCCATATACAAACACATATATATATATATATATATATATATATATATATATATATATTTTTTCATATATTTTTTCATATGTGACAAATATTTCTTCATATTTTTTATATGTGGTATATATATATATATATACATATATCAAGAAGAATTGAGAGACTCGACTCGAACTTAAAAACCGATCCACTAATTACTAAAATTTTCGAGTTATTCGAATTTCCATTTTACAACTCTAATTTTATTTGAATTTTTTTGAGTCGGATTTATGAAATTTTGAGTTTAGTCAAGTCAATTCGGGTTTTTTCGTGTCGAGTCAAAAAATTCAATTTTTGTCGAGTCAAGTTTTGTTCACCAATCATCCCTGCTTATAATTAACTGTAGTAAAGAAAATCTGAACAATGATTTGAGGCCGTTTAGTACAATTAACCCCGAAATTAATTAAATTTATTTTTGGCGTAGCTCTATGGATCATATAAGCTGTCCACCAACAGTTTGTAACATGTGATAGGGTCATGCAATTGTGACATTTCCAAAATCCGTTGAAAGGGAGAGGAAATTGTGTCTTTCTTGCTCGGTTATGGTGTCGATATGAACTTAATTTGATGGCACCAAATTTCCCCGTATGAAAGGAAAGGATGATACAAGGGAAAGAAAGATAAATAAATAAAGATATGCCAGAAACACTGAACCAAAATATTTATCCAAATTGAGAAATATAATGTGTTGAAACACCTAACAAGTAAGGGACGACTTTTGACATATATCATTCTTCTTCTTAGCTAAATTTTATCTTTGCCTATAGAATAATATCTTCCTAGTTTGACTTGATGGTTAGGTTTTACACTCTCGTCTAAAATACTCAGTATTGAATTTCTTCAACGACATTCATTTTTTCTTTAAAACGGTGTCATTTTGAATATCAATATAACAACATCAAAATGACGTCATTTTGAATTAAATGACTGTTTGGATGATAACAGCTCAGTGGTGATATTGAAGCTTAACTTAAAATTCAGTGCTATAATAGAATCGATTTTTAATTTAGTGGTATAATCGATACACGCTAAAATGTTTGGTGATATTTGGTACAGTTTATGTTATTTTTATCCTATGATTCATTATGGAACATTGAAATAAAAGTGATCAAACCAGTGAATGAAAATATTTAGAAGATCACAAAAATCTTATGAAAGTAATATATATGTTAAGAGGTCGCTGGTCATAAGCTACAAATAAGCTTTCAATAATTTTATATGTATTGAAGTTTAGTCATTGTACTTTAGTGCAATAACTTTGTAACCGCTTGGATAAATTACAGATGAAAATAGATTGTGAAAATTTATTTATTTATTTATTTAATAGCATTTCTTAAGTAAATGAAATAAATGATTTAAAATTTAATTTAATAATTTTGAATTATTATTAAATTGAGTTCTACATTAAAATTAAATTAATAAATTATCATTTGATTTAAAGAGTTGGAAACTAAAATAGAAATTAAATAAGTTTTGATAACATAGTAAAGTCGTCATGATTTTAATAAAATTAAAATTGGACTATGTAAATATTTAATGATGAAATTTTATTTTTATCATAATTAATATGTTTTAATGATGAGGTGCTAGATCCTTTAAGCAATGTCAGATATTCGAATTCTAGCGTTATGAATGGAGAAAACTAGGTTGGGATGGTCGTCCCCATATTGAACATTTGCAAAACCCTATCCGAATTAATCAATGAGTCAGATACTAATTATTAAACTAAAAAATTAATTTAAATCAATTTTAATTATTGAATTTTTAATTTGGACTTTTAAAGTTTGTGCTTGAAAACTTTATCAAATAAATAAAATAAAGGAACTCAAATACGTGAACCATGTGGCATAGAGACTCTTCCCTATCCTAGCCGTTGATTGATACACTTCTTACAACGAGGATTATTGTATTTTTTTATTGAATTTCTACTACTAAATAAATCTAAATCCTCATATCTCTCCTTATAAATAGATATGGTTATTTAAACCATATTCTCATAAGAGTCAGCCGAACATTAATGGCATTAATTCCATCAATGATTTAATGGCAGTGAAAAAATTGATAGTAATTTTTTTTGTTTTGAACCAAAGGGATATTCACTGCGGATGATAATGATTAATTTTTTTATTGTGGATGCTTTCACTAAGAGGTAAACGGCTAGTCATAAAATATATTTCATTTTTATTGGTAGAAATCGGACTCTTAACCTCATGGTTAAAGGATGAGGCGAGCAATCGTCACACTAACATCTCATGGTTAAAAATTGATAAAATTTTGTTAGTGGTTAAATCAAAAAATATTATTTTGGTGACAAAAATAAAAACACTAATAATTATTTTTTAAAAAAAGAATGGCTTTATTAAAAAAACCCTCTAAAATTTAATAGAAGAAAAAGAGTGTCCGATTATTTTATTCAATACCTCTCAATGTCAACATAACAAACGATAACCTTACAAACTCGAGCAGTGTACAGCAGAAACAACCCTGGACCACATGAAGATCAACCCACAGCCTCCAGACTGATCTCCTACACCATTACAATCTAATTCGTACACCATACAAGATCATCGAGTCTATTGACCCCAGCTAAAGCTAGTTTATGCACATCCGTACTTTGTTCCCTAAAAACAAAGTTCAATCTACACGGCAGCCTTGAAATAACAAATTTGTATTTTGCTACTACTTCTCTAAAAACATTAGGTACCACATCATTCCATGTGATCCACTTAACCGCTAGCAGACTGTCATATTCAAAGAGTATTGAGGGGCATACCTTTCATAATTGGATAACCAATTATATAATTTACCCAAAGATTATTGTGGAATTCAATTAAATTCCTTCTCTCCCGTAGAGTATGAGTTTTAATAGTTGCTGGAATGCAATATCATGGTTATTAGGAGAATGGAATATTGATATTCATTATGGAATTGTTACATTTTACAGTGCGCAAGTGCTGCATAACCAAATAAGTTGGTATAGAAAGAATGGTTAAAAAATTGCTATGAACTGAAATGAATGGACCACGGTCTTAATGTAATAATACCACCCTCTTATAATTTCTTGTGCTATTTACTCGAAATTTTTTAAAAAAATAATGGACGCCTAATCTAGTTGTTGTGGGCACAGATGGCATAGGAATAGTATAGGCATAATGTCAAAAAAATATTTTAACGTTTAATTGAATAGTTATTTTGGTTTATATTATTTTTTAAAGTAATTTAATCTTCGACGTTTTATTTTAGGTCAAAATGACCCATTTACGGATAAAAACTATTAGACAACTAACGATAAATGACTTGAAATGATGTGGCAAACTTACATGACAGTGCATGTTGACATGATAACGTCATATAGATAAATGCGTTGACTTTGAAAATGCCGCATCAGTTAAAAAATAAATTTATAAAATTATATAAAATATAAAATTATTTTTCTGCTAACGTGTCATTTTGTCAAGTCATTGCAGGCAGTTTATTGTTAGTTGACTAAAAATTTTCATCCGCATAGGGGACGTTTATCCAAAATGAAACGTTAAAAGTTAAATTACTTTAAAAAAATAAGGACTAAAATAATTATTCAGTTAAACATTAGGAGTATTTTTTAGCTTTATGTCAACGGTATAATCTCCCTTACCCATTGATTTCTAAATAGCTCTGAATGCGAAGACGAGGATAGTAGGAAAATTGAATTAATTGTTTGAGATGTGATTGTGGTGGTCAATGTGAGGTATTTTGTCTCGTGCTGATGAAGAAATGGACTACAAGAAGCGGCACTTGATGGGGCCTTTTTGTTCATTATTGAACCAACATTTTGACCCCATCTTGCCATAGGTCCATACCCTATCTTTGGGATTTTGGGCATGACCCCACGGTTTGGGGACATATATCTCGTTTCGGCCATTGGAGATTATTGGGGGGACACCTTTTGATTCTCCACCAGTGTAGGGTTTTACGAGGGGTCAAAAAGGCAATTAACTCTCTCCCATGATTTCATTTCACCACCATTCGTGGAAATGGAGCCTCAACCTTGCATGTTCGATTCACTCCCCCGTGGTTACCATAAAGGAAAAGAAGGGATCATTCGTAGGTCCTAACTTAGAGACTTGGGCGGAATTGGTATGAAAGGTGTTCTCTCTATATCTACTTTTTTTTTAAATTGTCAACTTTATATCTATTCTGCGACTCGTTGCTAGTATAAAAACTAAAATCTTCTATATTTTACGACACACGAGACTAAAATCATTTCTACTCCGCCAAAATCGACCGTGGAGTCCGTCAAAGTATGTATGGGTGGTGCAAATGGTAGATATTTACAAAGCAAAAAGGCATGGATGGCATCTTAAGCATAAAAAAAAAAAAAAAAGCTTTGTTCCAAAAGGCCACCATACGAATATCCATCCATATATTGTCTCTATGTTGCCTTTTGTGGGTTGTGGTCCCCACCCTCCCACTCGTGTTAGCCCCCTTCCACATTTGGGAAATTACACGTTTCCATCCCTCTTTCGTTCCCAACCTCCTCTTCCAAACCATATTGTTGGATAATTCTACTGGAAATGTTATATACCGAAATATACTATTAACTACTTTAATTAATTATAAAATTTTAAGGATCAAAAGTATTATTATTCATTTTTAGAATAAAATTTTAAAAAATAATTTTTATATTATTTTTTTAGATTTTCTTTTGTTTTTTTAATTCAAAAAAATAATTAAACTTTTATTAACTATAATAATTCTTACACTCAAAAAATAATTAAAATTTTAATTTAAGGGTAAAGTCACAAACGGTCACTAAACTTTGATTAATTATTTAATTTGGTAACCAAAATTTCAATTGTTTCAATGTTACTATTAAACTTTTAGTTTTGTTTCAATGTTGCCACTGACCCATTAACAGACGTTAACAACAGTGAAAATATTTTGTATAATAACATATTTAGTCCTCCATGTTTGTACATTCAAACAATTTAGTCATAATTCAAAAAAATAAATTTAGCCCTTATTATTTAAATATTATTTCAATTTAGCCCTATTTTTTATTAAAAGTAATTTAACCCTAAACCTTACAATTGAAACTCAAAACACTAAACCTTATTTTTTTTAATTTTTTTATTAAAAGTACTTTTGGGTCGCGAAATACAATCCCTGCGTTTTAACCTCGCTCTCTATATTAGATTTGAGGTTTAGATAGACATAATCTGCTGCAAAAAGTGTGTTGTATATCTCTATACCAACCCAAAAAATTTCCATTCGATTACCTGCAGCTCTTAGCCAATTTATTTTAGAATTGTATTATCATAACATTTAATATTTGCCTTGACTTACACACATGATGAAAGCAAAATAAGATATTTAAAGTGATTGCGGAAGCATTTTTAAATCGCTTCGATAGTATAAGCAATACTATAACAATCAATCACCATAAATCTCAACAATGAATATCGCTCTTATTTAAATCTCTAAAAATAATAACTCCAAAGTCAGCTTCTATTTGCAAAATTGGCAACTTGTTGTGATTTGCTTCTTTAAATAATCACAACTTGGAGCTTGGTATAACAGTAACCTTGTTCAACAGAAGAAAAAAAAGAAGCAGGCGACTCGTGCATGACAATGAATCGATTATGTTGCTATGGGAATTTCCTTCATGTTATTATTTCACATGAACAATTTTTCCTTCTCACAGTCAGCTGCAAAATTTCTTGATATGTATTTAGTGTTTCTAAAGAATTATACGGGCAGTGTATTTGAGATGCAAAGATATATGTTTTGACATTGTCTCTTATATTCTTGCTTTCATTCATTGGAAATTTTAGGTTTAAAAAGTTGGGAGCAGGGAAGGTTAATCAAAAAATTGGTTTTCAGCTGCAAATTTGGGCATTAAAGTATATGTTTTTACATTGTTTCTTATATTATTATATATGATATTTTTTAGTTTGGGGTTTAGGATTTAGAGGTTTAGGGGTTTTAGTTTTAAGTTTAAGGTTTATAGTTAAGCTACTTTTAATAAAAAAAATAGGGTTAAACTGAAATAATGTTTAAATAATGAGGATTACTTTTTTTGAATTATAACTAAATTGTTTGAATGTGCAAACGTGGATGATTAAATGTGTTATTATACAAAATATTTTAACCGTTGTTAACGTCTATTAACGGGTCGGTGGTAACATTGAAGCAAAACTAAAAGTTTAATGGTAACATTGAAGCAATTGGAAGTTGGGTTACCAAATTGAATAATTTACCAAAATTCAGGTATCATTTGTGAACTTTACCCATTAAATTAAAGTGAATGTAAGAATTATTGTCGTAATAAAAGTTTAATTATTTTTTGAATTAAAAAAATAAAAGAAAATCTGGAAAAATGTAATATAAAAATTATTTTTTAAGATTTTATTCTAAAAGGGGATAATAACACTTTCGGTCCTTAGAATTTTAAAAGTAATTAAAACAGTTAATGGTACAATGTGGTACATATAAATAGTGGTACATTATGGTACATAGCATTTACTGTAGAATTATCCCATATTATTTACAATATGGTGAATTCAGTTTGTTGGACTAAGCCTTCAAACAATTTTTTTGGATTTATAGCACATGAATACATGGAAGTTAGAAGTGTACTAACCTCAGATTTCAAGCTAAGAAGAAGCCCCAACTCTACCTCAAGCTTTCTTCTTTCCTTGAGCCTTTGAACAATCCCCAACCTCTTTAACTACAAGGAAGTATTGTAAACGAGTTACAACATGGTTTGGGGATTAAAAGGAGCTTAAAAGACGATTTAACAACAATAAATGAGATTAAAAACACCATTCTTGTTCTCACTCCAAAACCCATTTCTCTACCATTTCAAGCAAAACTTACCTTGGGTTGTAGATCATTGGATGCCTAACAACTTTTCCTTCTACACAATTTCGGGATTCTAACACGAAACTAATAAAGGTGGAGCTTTTTCCCTCAACTCTAATGGAGAGAAGATGAAGAGGGTGGAAGAGCTTTTGGGAGACAAGGTGACTTCATCACCTTACAATAATCTGCAGCTCATAAACTCTCCCCACTCTCATCTTTTCTTAAATTATGAAATTACCACAAAGCCCCTCTCAAAAACCCCTTAACTCAAGCCCAAAACAAAAACCAGCCCACCAAGGTTTTAGGCCCAACAACATGACCCAAACACGAGGCCCATGCCTCGGGTTAGCCTGACGCTCTGGTTCCCAAAACCCGGGTCGTTACAACTCTCCCCTCCTTAAAGAAAATTTCATCATCGAAATTTACCTGGTGGAAAAAGATGCGGGTAGATCTTTCTCACCTCGGCCTCGACTTCCCAAGTTGCCTCTTTACGAGGGGTATACACTTGTTACGAAGCTATTTAACTCCCCTATCAAGCACTCTCACTGGCTCTTCTTCATACGTCAAATCCGTGTCAACCTCTACCTCTTCGAGCGATAACACATGCGAAGGATCTAAACGATAGCGTCTCAACATTGATCCATAGAAAACATCGTGGATATGTGCTAACTCCGAAGGCAAAGCTAGCTGATATGCTACCAGTCTGATCTTCTTGATCACCTCGTATGGTCCAATGTACCTCGGGCTCAACTTGTCCTTCAACTCAAAACGGATTATCCCCTTCCATGGCGATACCTTTAAGAGTACTTTTTCACCAACCTCATACTCGATATGCTTTCTCTTCCTATCCGCGTAGGCCTTTTGTCGATCAAAGGCCGTCTATAATTTATCCTTGATGATTCGAACCTTCTCTTCGATCTGTCTAATCAAATCAGATCCCACGATCCTCCTCTCATTAAGCTCACAACAACACAGGGGTATTCTACATCTACGCCCATACAAGGCTTCGAAAAGGGCCATCTTGATGCTTGATTGATAACTGTTGTTGTACGCGAACTCAACCAACGGTAGTTGTTCTTCCCAACTTCTTTCAAAATCTACTACACAACACTGAAGCATGTCTTCAAGAATCTGAATAACCTGCTCAGACTGGCCATCAGTCTAAGGATGAAAAGCCGTACTAAAATGCAGCTTGGTGTCTAAGGCACTATGAATCTTCTTCCACAACCTTACTATAAACCGCGGATCCCTATTCGATATGATCGAATATGGCACTCCATGCAACCTCACTATCTCATTGATGTACAATTGAGCCAACCGATCCAAGGTGTAATCCATGCGTACAGGCAGGAAATGAGCAGACTTGGTCAAATGATCTACTATTACCCATATCGCATCATGCTTCCTTTGAGTCATCGATAAACTCGTAACAAAATCCATGGTGACATGATCCCACTTCCATCGTAGAATCTAAATCGGCTATAGTAACCCTGATAGAACTTGATGTTCTGCCTTCACTTGTTGGCAAGCTAAGCATATCGTCACAAACTCGGAAACATCCTTCTTCATACACGGCCACCAATAATAAG
Source organism: Hibiscus mutabilis (assembly GCA_019671005.1). NCBI lineage: Eukaryota > Viridiplantae > Streptophyta > Magnoliopsida > Malvales > Malvaceae > Hibiscus > Hibiscus mutabilis. The sequence goes on from CM033741.1 coordinate 10,686,712, forward strand.
GTCGAAGATCTTGGTACATCTTTTTGCTCCCTGGATGTACGGTGAAAGGACTACGGTGTGCCTCCCGCAAAATACGATCCCTCAAATCTTCTAAAGCCAGAACACACAACCTACCCTTAAAATACAAGTACCCACCGTATTATACTTCAAAATATGAGGCCTCTCTGAACCGCTTCAATATTAGCCACTAAATCTTCGTCCAGAACCTGAGTCCTCCTTATCTCATGCACTAACGTCGGTTCAACCTTGAGCTCAGCTAAAAGCCCACCGTCCTCGATCATCCTCAAACGGGTAAACATGGCTCTCAAGTCAGACATCGACTTACGACTCAAAGCGTCCGCTACAATATTTGCCTTGTCCGGATGGTACTCAATAACGCAATCATAATCCTTTAGCAGCTCAATCCAACAACGTTGCCTCAAATTCAACTCCTTTTGGGTGAGAAGATACTTTAAACTCTTATGATCCGTATAGATATAACACTTCTCCCCGTAGAGATAGTGTCTCCAAATTGTTAAAGCAAATATCACCGCGGCCAGCTCTAAATCATGGTTAGGGTAGTTCTATTCATGAGGTTTAAGTTGCCTCGAGGCATAGGCAACCACTTTATCCTCTTGCATAAGAACACAACCAAGTCCATTCAATGACGCATCGCTAAACACCACATAATCTTTTCTTGGTTCGGGTTGCGTCAGAACTGGAGCCTCGGTAAGGTAGGCCTTCAACTACTCTAAACATTGTTGTCTTTTCTCATTTCATAAAAATGGCACTCCATTTTGAAGCAACTTGGTCAACGGGGCAGCTAAGATTGAAAAACCCTTAACAAACCGTTGATAATATCCCGCCAGTCCAAGAAAGCTGCGGACCTCCGAGATATTCATGGGTAGTTTCCACTATACTATAGCTTGAATCTTCTGAGGGTCAACGCGGATCTCATCCGCTGCCACGGTGTGGCCCAAAAATGCCACTTCAGAAAGCCAAAACTCACATTTACTGAACTTTGCATAGAGGCGACTGTCTCTCAAAGTCTGAAGAACTACCCGTAGGTGGTAGTCGTGCTCCTCAACTGAACCCGAATAAACTAGAATGTCATCGATGAACACCACTACAGACTAATCCAAATAAGGCTGGAAGATTATGTTCATCAAATCCATAAATGTTGCTGGAGCATTAGTGAGCCCAAAAGGCATCACCAAGAACTCATAGTGTCCATACTTCATCCTGAAAGCGGTCTTCTAGACATCTTCTTCCACCACTTTCAACTGATAGTACCCTGATCTCAAATCTATCTTCGAGAAGACTCAGACACCTCGCAACTGGTCAAACAAATCGTCTATTCTGGGAAGAGAATAGCGATTCTTCACCATTACCTTATTTAACTGCAATAGTCAATGCACATTCTCATTGACCCGTCCTTCTTCTTAACAAGCAAGACAGAGCACCCTAAGGAGAAACACTTGGTCGGATGAAACCTTTCTCTAGCAATTCCTGAATTTGCTTCTTCAACTCTCTCATTTCTGTTGGTGTTATCCGATAAGGGGGATGGACAATGGTGTCATACCGGGCAATACCTCAATTCGAAACTCAAGCTCACGATTCGGTGGTAATTTAGGTAGCTCCTCCAGGAAGACATCCATGAATTTACAAACTGTCTTGAGGCCCTCAATGGTCGGACTCTCGACTCTTGTATCCATCACGTGAGCCATAAAAGCCTCACAACCTTGTTGTATTAATTTATGTACTGCTAAATCTGATACTATATTGGGGATGCAAGGGTGTCTCTCTCCTCTAACTATTAACTTAGATTCATCGGCCGCACGGAGCTTCAAACTTTTGGTCCTATAACCCAACTAGTGGCGTGCTCAACAAGCCAATCCATACCTAGGATTACGTCAAACTCTTGGAATGGTAAAACGATAAGATCCGCTGGGAACATTGAACCTTGAACTTTGATGGGACACCTCCGGTACACCTTGTCTACTAACACATCTAATCCTAATGGACTAGACACACAGACTCCTATCTCTAGGTCCTCAGCCAATATGCTCCAACACTGGGATATCCCACTACGGATGTAGGAGTGGGTAGACCCTGAATCTACTAATGCAACAATAGGAACGAAAAACAAGGAAAAGGTACTTGCAATCACATCGGTGGGCTCGCAATCCTCTTGAGCTCTAACTGCATACTGCCTCGCCGTGGAATGAAACGTGCCTCTACTCTGGTGGGCGGTCGCCTGGCTTGACCCTCCCCTAGAGAACCCCCGGCCCTTCAGAGCCTGATAAGAAACCATTGGTGCCTGAACCGGAATGGCTGTGGTAACAGCAGGGCAATCCTTCACAAGGTGGTCCTGAGACCCACACTCAAAGCAAGCTCGCTTTGCACCCTAACATTCTCCTCGGTGCCTGCGCCCGCACTGATTACAAATCGGTGACCCGCACTCCCTTGAGAACTATCTGGGCTCATCATAGACAAAGATGATGTAGGCCTCCTACGGCTGGCAAACTCTGATCTACGATCTGACCTCATACTCTAATTTAAAGCTCTTCTTCCCTGGTTCCATCGGTTTCTATCTCTCCTCTAGTGAGACTGTGAGCTGTTAGAGAAATTTTAAGGCCTCCCATTATGACCTCTGTGTCCACTAGCAGAACCATATGTCAGACCTTGCACTTGCTCAAGAGACTTTGCACTAGCAGTCAACTCAAAAAATACCTTGGGTGGGGCCGCTGTCAAATAGGTTTGTATCTTCTTCCTTAACCCTTTTATGAACCTCTTGCACCTCATTTTCTCGGTGGCCACAAGCTCCGATGCAGCTCAGCTGCAGAAATTCTTGTTCATACTCAAAGACGGTGCAGTTCCCTTGCACGAGGTGAGTAAACTGATCCCTCAACCTGTCAACGTGAGCTTCACCCACATACTTCTTTTCAAACTCATCAAGAAAATCGTCCCAAGAAGGTCGGCTAGGGTGCCATTCCAGCTCTACAGTTTCCCACCATTCTCTCGCGTTTCCCTTGAGCAAAGATAACATACATGATAACTTATCCTCAGACTACAACCTCATCTGCCTCATAATCCAACGGGTGTCTCGAAGCCATTGGTCCGCTTTTACTGGGTTGTCTTGTCCCGACCCAAGAAAATCTGTGGCACCCTGCCTACGCACCCTCTCAACCGGTGCTTCTCGAGGGGTAGATGAATGCCTCAGAATCGCCCTAACAATCCTGTCTAGGGCCCGGTACGGATGGGAGAATTAGTTGGCTTCATAATTAGCTCCTCCATAGGACTCTTTCACATCCGGCACGTAGTCTTCATCAGAGCTTCCACCTCAGGAACCTAAACTTTCTTCCACGTTCCTAGCTCTCCTTGGCATGGTTCAACTCTGCGCAAACAAACAACATGAGTACACCATCGAAAATCCAGCTTAATCCAAGTACGACTTTGACTTATGGGCATGTATTCGTTAAACACCTATTTACCACACTAGACTCCCCTCGGGGACTGCCTAAAACTGACTAAACCTAGGCTCTGATACCAAAAAGTAACACCTTTGAGCCGGATGCTACAATTGGGCCACAAGCCCAAACCTCTCCCAAAAATTTTCACTTTTAAAAGCCAATAAAATCAATCTCATACATCCAAACATTTAAATCCATGGTTCATTAAGACATTCAAAATAGTTAAAGGAGCTCTAAATACAGTAATAAAACATTTGACCCATACAAGTTAAATCAAATAGAGTTACAAATACACAGGGTTCTACGAATATGCAGCCCACTACATCTAAGTACTTGTACTCTACCAAAAGGCCAATGCTGGATCCTAGCTTCGATGGTGCTTCGCTACACTCGAACTATCTATCAACCTATGAACAGAAACAACGATTCCGAACGCTGAGCTAACAAAGCTCAGTAGATACACAACCACTCAACCATGCTTTAGGCGAATCATAATTAAAAGCATGTTATGAATGTGATGTCAAGATAGGATAAAGCATTGGCACTACCATAACTGTCTAAACGCATGCCTTAAACAAACAACATCTGAATAACAACATAAAAGTAAAAAAAAACAAGAGTGAGGCCCAATATCACCCGACATTGAGAGACTCACCCATGCTCGGAATCTCGTATCGAGCTGCTCGGAATCTCGCATCGAGCGGTATACTCAGAATCTCACATCGAGTCTTCGCTCAAAATCTCAAATCGAGCGGGGCTCAGAATCTCGCATCGAGCAAATATCATCACCCGAAATCTCACATCGGATGGCCTTCGTTCATCACTCGGAATCTCACATCGAATGACCTCCATGTGTTGCAATACTCACTCACTGGGTATCTGAATCCCATCAAACAAAGACTCATAACCAAACAAGTACCCTTACTTGGCACGACCTTGAATGACCCACCAAGGATCCCTACAACTCGCTTACCAAGCAATTTACTTTCATTTCTATACCCAAATAACCATCTAATCCATATAAGCAAGGAATAAGACACATTCTCGATTTTACCAGTCATTTTATATCATAAGGAACTCATTAGAATATTTGTCATAAATTATAGAACCCTCAAACTCAAAACGTAAAAACTTGGGCAGATTGCCCAGCGAGTACCGATACTCTAAGGGTGAGTATCGGTACTCCCCTCTAGGTATCGATACTTCATACTGAGTACCGATACGCCATTTAGATTCGATAGAGTTTGGCCCTTGCTCCATACCGATATGCTACATTCCGTACCAGTACCCTATATCAGTACTGGGATCGCCCCGTACCGATCTTTACCCGTACTGATACGCCTACTCTAGCGTACCGGTACACAAAGCCTTTCTAGGCAATACAACAGTGGGTACCGATACGCCCCGAGTGTACCAGTACACAAAAGCCTTATTGGAATTCTACTCTAACGAGGGGTATCGATACGCGGAGAGGCATACTGGTACGCCTCTCACAATTCGACCCCTAAGATGTGAAGGAGGACCGGTATGCAACCACCCTATACCGGTACGCGAGCCCCGATTTTGAAACTCAGAGCTCGAGATTGTACCAAACCCTCCCTCAACCTCTATGGTTAAGTCTTAAAACGTTCCTACAAGTTATTTGGAGTCATTAGGTGAGTTTCTAACCACTTTTACCCTTAAACATAAACAATTACAAGATTTACTATTGATGATCATCCAAGCTCTAAATTATCAAAATACCATATATCAAGCGACACATACCAAAATGATAATGCACATGAATACATGGAAGTTGGAAGTGTACTAACCTCAGATTTCAAGCTAAGAAGAAGCCCCAACTCTACCTCAAGCTTTCTTCTTCCCTTGAGCCTTTGAACAATCCTCAACCTCTTTAACTACAAGGAAGTGTTGTAAACGAGTTACAACATGGTTTGGGGATTAAAAGGAGCTTAAAAGACGATTTAACAACAAGAAATGGGATTAAAAACATCATTCTTGTTCTCACTCCAAAACCCCTTTCTCTACCATTTCAAGCAAAACTTACCTTGGGTTGTAGATCCTTGGATGCCTAACAACTTTTCCTTCTACACAATTTCGGGATTCCAACACAAAACTAATAAAGGTGGAGATTTTCCCTCAACTCTAATGGAGAGAAGATGAAGAGGGTGGAAGAGCTTTTGGGGGACAAGGTGACTTCATCACCTTACAACAATCTGCAGCTCATAAACTCTCCCAACTCCCATCTTTTATTAAATTATGAAATTACCACAAAGCCCCTCTCAAAAACCCCTTAACTCAAGCCCAAAACCAAAACCAGCCCACCAAGGTTTTAGGCCCAACAACATGACCCAAACGCGAGGCTCGTGCCTCGGGTTAGCCCGACGCTCTAGTTCCCAAAACCTGAGTCGTTACATATACTTTTTTGAACAATGAAATCTGGATTTTATTAATCACCATGAAATATATTACAAATACACTGCATCAAAAAGAAAGAAAAAAGAGACTAGTCCACTAAAAATCTCATTAAAAGGTGCAAAGAAAGCAAACTCTTCCATAGAGATTAGCATGCCATCAAAACCCATAAACCTTCATGAATCTCCTTGTCTCTAGCCAAACGATAAGTAGATTTACATGTTACATACACAAATAATTATAGATTTACATGTTACATACCCAGAAACCTTCATAAATCTCCTTATCTATTAGATAAAATAATTTTTAAATAAAGATAAATATCTGTAAAACATCATTTTAGATTTACATGTTACATACACAAATAATTATATTTATTCAATCTAAAAATAAATAGATTTATTGGACCAAAAATAAATAAATAGATATATTTATTTTTTAAATATGTACAATTGAATTGAAATCAAAATTTCACACATACGATTAAACTAAAATCAAAGTTTTTATAGGTATAATTACACTAAATCAATGTTTATATATCCTATTATATATTTACTCAAAATTGATGTATAGTTTTAATTTTAATAAATCTCTATCGCCTGCAACTTTGCTTTTCTTCCTTTGGTTGGTGGTCAACAATCAATCTTAGTATTGGTTGTTGACCATCGGTTCTATTTTTTTGTTTTTTTTATATTTTAATAAGAATCTCTAGTTTTGTGGCACGCATTTCTTCTGTCCTTGTGACACTTTTTTCTTTGATTTTTTTTGTGGTTCGCTTCATCTGTCCTTGTGGCATGATTTCAACATACCTTAGCAGTCAGTTGGTGCTTATACAAAGATCTCCACGGCGCTAACCTTTAATTATATTTCTATCGGTGGTCTTAGAAAGATGGATCCCCACTCGGTTGATGGTTGGTTGCCGATGTAATTAGACTTTGGTAGCGGAGCAATATGCCTGATAGCTTAGTTCGCTCACCACTCCTTTTTACCCCGTAAAGCGTCTCGTTTGGATAGAGACAAAGAGATTCAAGAAGGTTTCTGATTTTGGTAATCTAATCTCGATGGAAGTGTCTGCTTTTCTTTGCACCATTGTAAGAGACTTTTAGTGGACTTGCCCTTTTTTCTCTTTTTGATGAATTATATTGTATTATCTTTCATGGTGATTAATAAAATTCAGATACCATTGTTTAAAAAATTAATTTTAATCAAAATAATGAAAAGAAAACCAAATTCTTTATCACTTTAACTAAATATTTCTTTTTATAATCTTTTAATCTATCTTTAATTATAAACTCCTAGTTAATAATATTTGAGGAGATATTACGCTCATAAGTCAACTTGAATTCGAACCCAACGAGTGGTACTTGTAAAAAAAATGATGATATTTATTTCATGAGACTCAGTACAAATAATTTTGTTTGTAAGGTTTATGTGCGATATAAAAAATTAAAAAAAATAATAATAAATACTAATAATCACTTTAAGACTATTAAAAAATTCCACTTAAATTCAAAATCTCTAAAATCTCTACTAATAACTATATCAATCGAACTAATATCAAATCATTATTTAATTAAATAATTTGATTGAAGATGAAATGTCGTGACTAAACTCGTATCTTTCAGCCTTCGCTTATCACATAAATGTACTTGCCAACCACCGTATGTCTTTTGTCAAACTGGTGTGCATGGATTAGCTAACTAAACGTGGTTTTAGCAACAACTTTAAATGACTGATCTACCCTTCAAACCGTCACGTGGTTTTGTCGGTATTAGGTGGATTAAATGGTAACAGATGCCGAACTGTGATAAAATAATCCCTGGCCCACACCACTCCATGTCCTTGTCTTCTTCTCATTCGCCACCCATTTAAATTAGCAGCCTCTCAAAACAAAAGAAAAACTACCACCATATCATATCATATCATATCATCTCATCTCCTTCTTTCAAAACAAAACAAAACCCTTCACAATTTTCAGGAAAAAATTCTGATTTTTTCACTGAATTTTTACATATAGGTAGACTCGAAGGTGCACCGATGGAGAGCACCGACTCGTCGAGTGGCTCGCAGCAGCCTAAGCTGCCACCAGGGTTCAGGTTCCACCCCACGGACGAGGAACTAGTGGTTCACTATCTCAAGAAAAAGGCTAGCTCTGATCCTTTGCCTCTTGCAATTATTGCAGAAGTTGATTTGTATAAATTTGATCCATGGGAATTGCCAGGTAAAAACCCAATCTTTGTATGCAAAATTTGTTTAAAGTTGATATATATATATATAACAGCCTACAGGAGTATGATAATTATGGCGTTCGGATTTTGCAGCAAAGGCAACGTTTGGTGAGCAAGAATGGTACTTCTTTAGTCCGAGAGACCGGAAGTATCCGAACGGAGCTCGGCCGAACAGGGCTGCCACTTCCGGTTATTGGAAGGCGACCGGAACTGATAAGCCGGTATTGACTTCCAATGGGACACAAAAGGTTGGTGTGAAGAAGGCACTGGTTTTCTATGGAGGGAAGCCCCCTAAAGGGATTAAAACAAGTTGGATTATGCATGAATATAGGCTAGCTGATAATAAGACTAACAACAGACCACCTGGATATGACTTTGGCAACAAGAAAAACTCATTAAGGGTAATCACTTTTTTTGTTTAATTGTTTGAAAACATATTTGTTTTCTAATTAGATTTCCTTTTTTTTCAAATAGCTTGATGATTGGGTGCTATGTCGAATCTACAAGAAAAACAGCATGCATAAACCATTAGATCATGATAAGGATAACTCCATTGATGACATGTTTGGTCCAATACATCCTTCAACATCAATCGGTACCCAAAATAATCCCATGTTTCAGTTTTCAACAAAGGGTACAAGTTTTGGCACATTGCTTGAACATCAAGAGCATAGCCTGTTTGATGGAATGCTGGGGAGTGGTGATGGGATCAACAATGGTATGTCTATGGTTAATCCATTCAGAAGGAGTCTACCTCTACCGTCACCTTTTTGGACCGACGAAACCGCGGCCGGGCCATCAACAAGCAAGAGGTTTCATGGGGAAAGTGGTGATGAAAGCATGGAGAAGATGGATGGGAATGGTTCAATTGCCACTCTGCTAAGCCACCTACCACAAAGTCCTCCTCCACAGCAGCAGCAACAACAACAACAAACAATGATGGGGTCGATCGGAGACGGGATTTATCGGCCTCCGTTTCAACTTCCAGGGTTCAACTGGTACTCTTGATTCAGTTCCAGGTAGTGGGTACTCTAAAGATATACCAATTATACCTTAAAAAAAGTTCAAAAATCAAACTTCTTAAATACTAGCTTTGAAGCTGTCAGTGTCAAGTTACATAGTTTTTGATATTGTTGTCAAATAGTGATGAAGCATTTGGATTGGGATAAAAATTGATATTTTGATTCTTAGGGAAGTGAGAAGAAAACACTTCATTAGATGAACCAGGGTAGTTGCTGCAAAATTCCATCTATTGCAGGTCATAGATGAATAGGTAAAATCAATATAGGTAAATCAATTTTATACTATATACATACATATATATACATAGATATGGATATATTTTATACATAGATTTTGTTGTTTACCATGTAGAAGATGCAAAGAATGATGAAATATTTTGCTTTTAGGATACAACTTACTGAAATCGTGTATGGAAATCCTTGCTGCTGTAGAACTTTATTGATGTTGATGAAGCACATTTTTAAGAATATATCGGTTAAGGCTTTTTTATATCAAACTCTGTTTCACTTCTTATCTATATATTCTACTGTTAATTTCATTTATCCATTTACCTTCATTAAACAGTTTAAAAAATGTGTAAAACTTTTTAAGTTTTACATAGAATATATATATGAAGACATGATTCCTTTACATGGTTACTCTCCATAAACCCTAGAGGGTAAAAGCTTATAATTTCATTTTATTTCAGCCATTTTCGCAATCTTCCTTTTCTTTCCAAATAGCTAGGTTTATGAAGAATCATTTATCACATTTAATCAGTGATTGATGCATTAACTGTTTCTTTCTCATCAAAGGGGATATTAATTTAATAATTTAGAGGAGAATATAGTCCAAAATTTTGTATCGTTGTCATCTGAATCAAAAGTCGGATTTTTTTTTAAAGATAATGGTATTGACTAATTCAATTTAATAATACTTTTCTTATTCAATTTCATTATTGAGTCTCAAGAAAAATAATATTATTGACTAATATAATAATTTGAAACAAGAATCATTAGCAATAGTAGGTAATGAATACACATGAATTGGTTGATAAGAGCTTACGAATATGGGGTCATATTACTATTATTTATTTATTATTATTATTTCCTTCAATTGTAAAGTAGATAGATAATGAACGTACGTGTGATTTTTTTAAGGTAAAATAATATGTATATATAAGTATTAATATTTTAAATAGAGAAAAAAATATAAGTAGTTAATTTTAAAAATATAAATTTAATTTGTTTGTAGATATATTTATAATATTGTCTGCCTTGGAAACTTATATCAATCCTGAAAAATCTTTTTTTTTCCTAAGATTTCATTTTTTTTTCAAGCTGCGGTTCTTTTACTTCTCTTTTCTTTTAATTTGACAAAGATGGCTAATCTTTTAGACAACGAAAGGTAACAATTTTAAAAATGTTATAGCAAAGAAAGAATTTCATTTTATTTTATTTCCTTTTTCAACCAAGATGAAAATAGGGTTTAATTAAGAGATAATAACTTGTTGCTTGAGTTTTGAGAGTGTTAATGTTCAAGAATAACATGAAAAATAAATTTAAATGCATTAATCAATTGCTAATGGATGCACCTCTCCCATGACTTGATGTTTGAACAATTTTTATCTAATTATAAAATGTTTAATTATAGTAAGATTAATTTAAATACACAATTTAAAATCATTTTTTATAAACTTTGAACTTAATTAATCATTTTATAAAATCTTCCTTAAGAGGTTATATTATATGGGTTCATATATATATATATATATATATATATATATATATATATATTATCAAGAGATCATGTTAAGAATGTTACAAAATATCTCTAAAAAATAAAAGTAAAATAGTCAAAGATGTATGAATTTGGATGTCATTTTCTTTTCATTAGATTGATAAGGCATAACCAAGTATATTCCATGTCATAATTAGAGGTCATAAAATTTGACACCAAAAGGCTACCTCACAAATTAAATGTCCTTTTTTTATTTTCTTTTGGCACTTAGAGAATATGGGACCATTTCACTATCATCAAATGGAATCATTATCTTAAAACCACACAAATTAAAAGCCCTTTAATTACATTCCTTTCTAAAGTAAGTGTCCAAAACAACTTTATTAAATTTCACATTCATTAGTGAGTAGTTTTGGAATAGATATTGGAAACCGATGAAATGGGCTACCATCTTAATTTGTGGACAACGATATCACACAATTAAAACCCAAGAAATCTCCATTAATATAAGATTTTTTTTACCATTAAAACCTCTTCTCACATGCTCAATTGAACTTGTTATTTGGGTTCGTGTGTACGTGCGTAAATACATACACTTGCAATGTATATATTCGTGCGTGTCTTGAACGTATATGTTTATATAGATGACAAACATGATTTACGAAAAGTTGACTTAATGTTAAATTTTAGGGTAAAATACACTTCAAATCACGCAATTACAATTTGGTTATAAACGGGTTAGTTTTTTTGAAGTTACAACTTAGTCGGTCAATTAAAAAATTGTTACAAACAAGTCATTGGTCGTTAAAATGGATGAAAGATGGTGACATGTCCTTGTATAATAATATTTTTAGTCTCCAAATTTATGCATTCTATCAATTTGGTCGTAATTCGAATGAATTTAATAAATTTAACTTGTCATATTTAAAAACTCTATCAATTTAGTCATTGTTCTTCTCCCAAATTACTTGTGCTTCTCTCATAAATTTTATACTACTTTCATGTCCCAATTATCCAACTATTGTTTTTATTGGTAATTTATTGTTGCTTTATAGTAGAATGTAGATATCCAATTGCTACTTTGATCTGATTGACTCGTTTGGTTTGAAAATATCACAAAAAGGACTAAATGGGCTAAATTTATTGAATTGTTTTAATTTAGGATAAGATTGATCAAGTGTACAAGTGTCAGTAACTAAAATTGTTATTATGCCAAACCACATTAAACGTCAATTTTAATGACGGGTGACCTTTTTGTAATTTTTTTAAATTGAGTGACTAAATTATAACATTTGGAAGGAGAATGTTTGGTCTATAATCAAATTAATAATTGAGTGGTCTTAGGTGTATTTTACCCAACTAATTAATGGGCGTGTTTTAGGGGAAAAAAGAGACTGCAAAGGTGAAGGTTTTGTATTATGGTGTTGGAGTAAAAAATAGTAGGTCACTTTAATTTGATTATGTGTAGTGATGATATAGAAAGAAAAAAAAAGTACTTAGAGGCCTAATAAGTCCATTATCACTACTATTTCATTACTATGTTTTATGTTCTTTTTTACTTTTTTAACTTGCATTAGGAGTTTATTGGACTACAGGATATCCATTGAGCCGGTTTTAAACACTCCTAGTTTATATGGTTGGAAGGAGTTATCATATAATTTATGGAGATACATGACATCATAAACCCTAATTAGATAATGTCACTCGGTTTCATATGTGTTAATCTAGACTTCTACTGTATATATGGCCTGGGCCTTGGAGTTGGACCGTGTAGATTCTGAAATCAATTCTATCCATAAGTAATTCATGGTCTTTTTTTTTTTTTTGCATCACGTTCAAACAATATTCTAAAGAATCACTATTTTAAAGTAGTTAAAAAGTCCAACATGGTTGGTCCAAGTGATAAGTAGTTTGATATTACTTAAGTAAGTTTTGAGTTCAAGACATTGTATATGTAGAAAATGCCTCTGGGAGACTCACCCACCAAAGTCAGGTGCGCGAAACGGGTCGGTTCGAATTAATCAAGGTAAAGTCCTAAGGAACCAGGAGGGTAAAAAAAAAGTGGTTAAAGAATCTTCTAATGAATTAAATAATTATTTTTTTAATCCAAACACATGATTATATTTTCTAAATTTTATTTTTTGTAATTTATTTTTTCTCTTTAAAATATAAAAATAATTTGTGTCATTTGGCAAATTATTAGTGTCATGTAGCTTTTTAATAACAGAAAATGTTGATGGATAACATAGTAGATGATTTGAAATCTCGAGGGTAAACTGAAGCAAAAAAATTCGTCAGGTATCGAATTGATAGTAACATATAATTTTGGGGGCCAAAATATTATTTGATTCATAAATACTAAGTAAAAAAACAAACTACTTGTGGATTAACTTTTTAGAGGCGATTTATATTGGGTAAAACTTTCAAAAATGTTCAGATAAAGGGTCACCATGATTTGAAATCTTTGGGATCATTGGATCGCCGAGCCATTTATTGGCTAAATTGGGACACCATATGCCTCCCTAATTCTTGTGGCGGCTTGAGTCTTATGGACTTTAAAATAAATAAAAAATCGAACTTCACTCCTTAAATGGATTTGGCGATATGGGTCCGAGAACAATAGTTTGTGGCGCAAGGTAATCCAAGCCAAATATGAACCTTCGACAAATTCCTTACTGCCGACCAAACTGAAATCTCCTAACCATTCATGAATTTGGAGAAGTATCTCAGCATCGATATTAGCCCCTGAAAATCCTTTTTTGCAGAATACTCAATTTATTGTGGGTGATGGCATTTAATTTTGGACAGATTCATGGATAGGTCAAGCCGCTCTCTCTACCTCTTTCTCAAGAATATATGCTCTAGCTACAAGAAAATAAGGAGTAATAGCTGAGTTTGGATCTATAGTTAATGGGGTATGGAAGTGGAACATTCTTTTGCGCTTTTTGTCCCAGATAACATCATGCACAGCAACCTCCAATGAAATCTTCAGTGCCAAATCTTTTTGTACTATTGCATCGGGTACTAATATTGATAACAGTGGAGTTTGGAAGCTGATATGAAGTAGCCTTGCCCCTCCAAAGGTGGAGGCGTGTGTGTGGAAGGCAACTCACAATCGGATACCTACAAAAGTTGAGCTGGTCAAAAGAGGTTGCTCTTCCCTGTCGCCCCCTATATGCCCTGTATGCTCAACTGCCAATGAAACTGTAATTCATATCCTGTGTCACTGCCGATTTGTTTGGAATATTTGGCAAATGTGGTGCAATATCTGGAAGGTCTATTTGGTAGTCCCTGCAACAATACGTGACTTGGTCGTTATATGGTTCAATTCCTCTCCTCCTTCCTTATCGATGCAGGTGTGGAATCTTAGTTTTTTTTTTTTTTTTTTTTTTTTTTGCATAATATGGTCTTGCTGGTTATACAGAAATGATGTTGTATTCAAGGGATCAAAAGTAGATTCTGAACAATTATTTGAGTTGTTTTTGATTCGACTTAGTCATTGGTGCCGTGCCAAATGGCCTGAGACAAGTCTGTCGTCTGCTGATCTGATTTCCTACCCCTCTCATTTCGGCTCGGTGAAAACTAATAAAGTACGAGTGCCACAAAGCTTATGGAATCCTCCTTCTTGTTATAATAGTATGGTCCATAGCAGATTGTGATCGAGGAAAGGTTCAGAAGATAGCCATCTGTTTCTTCAACTGTTTCAACTCCCTGTTGCCAGCTCAGCTAGTTTGTTAGGGTTAACTGTTTAGTAGTTACGTAGTCGTTTCTAGAGAAAGGCTACTGCTATATAAAGAAAGCTAGCTCGATGTAAACTTCACTGCTTTTGATTCAATAAACTAGCTTTCTATTCCTTTCATACTCGTTTTCTAATACTCCTCCACAAGGTGCTTTAAAATTCAACACAGACGGAGCTGTGGCTGAAAGTTTTGACAAAGCTGGTATCGGCGGTTGCTTGCGAAATGAACATAATAAATGTCTATTATATTTCTCCAAATCTGCAGGTTATGTTGATTCTACCACTGCTGAAATCCTTGCGATTCTTGAAGCTTGCATCCTCATTAGTTCAGCAAATCTCCTTGGGCCAAATCGAAAAGGTTGATATTAGAGAGTGATAGTAAATTAGCTGTTGAGTGGATTTTGAAGCTCAAAACTGCCCTGAAATTTTTAAATCATTGGTGTTATCCTGCTTAACATCGTGCGCCGGTGTGACTTGAAGCATTGAGCATGTTCTACGCGAAGGCAATTGTCTGGCTGACAACCTTGCTAAAAAGGATATCTTGCGCGCAGAAGATTTGTGTGTATACAAGATAAGCTGATCGGAATGGTCGTAGGGTGCTTTTAATTGTTTTATCTAGCGTTGTAAAGGCTGATTGGTTAGAACAATATCTTCGAGTACCCCTGTTTGTAAAAGTCACCCTTTTTTAATTGAATTAAATAATAGGCTATGTCATGCACGCATAACGTTAATTGTACCAGATATTCTTAAATTATAATTTGGATTTTAAATTAGTCCCCAATCAATAGGTATAAAAATAATACATAAAATAATATATTTGATTAGTTAAAATATATAAATTGCATTTACAAATTCAAATATAATAAGAATAATAATAACAATAAAATTTTAAATATCAATTAAAAAATTAGCCAATATTAAAAAAATGAATATATTGATCGATTGTCATAATTTTAATTGATGTGATAGTATAATTCAATGGAGATTTCAGGAGTGCATATGATTAATAAAGATATTTTTAAATAATTAATTGATTAAATATTTATTAAAAATTTATGGAATTGAAAATTTATTTCATAAATTTATTATTTGATACATTGGATGGATCATATAATATATGTATATATATTCAATTAGAATTTTGTTTCATTGTTAGTAAATTGGATTATTATTGTAACACCCTAGACTCACTGTAAATGACTCGATCTATTCTATATCGTCACAATGGATCATATAAACGAACCAACTGAATATCCAACTAATCAAATCAATTTAGAAACAAATAAAAAGTATAACATTGACTCAAAAGACAATTTACAAATCCTATTTACAGACCCAAATCTAAAACTAGGTGTTATGACCTATATGTCATTAAACAGATAAGTTTAGTATTATGCAACGATGCTGCTGGAACTAGGGTTGAGCATGGTTAATCGTAAAATTGAAAACCGATCCAAACCCAAATGTTTAGATGATTTATAGTTCATAAATTTATAAATTATAGTTATCCGAAATAAATCGAATTTGATTTTTTATTTAATTTATCATTATTTTTATAAAGGAAAAATAAGTATTTTATAATTAAAATACTATATATGCATTTTTAATTATTTTCCACGTAAAAAATTAAGTTCTTAATAAATATTTATAAAATACATTAAAACTTTACCATTTAGTGTTTAAAAGTCATCAAATAAAGGTATTTCATCAAAATAAAATACAAAATTTCAAAAATCAACGTTAATATGAAAAAAATGAAAATCGAGGTTAACGAACTGAAAACCGATAGTTACTAAAATAACTTACCGAATTAAACTGAAACAGAACCGTATACACCCCTAATTGAAACTCCCAGATATAATGTCGATGTGCCAAACAACTCAAACCTATAAACCTGCGAGTGTGAATCGAGGAATAAACTTGAGAGCACAATAATATAAATTAGCAAATGAATATATATATAGCATGATACTATGCAGAATAATTAAATCATCCCAACCAAACCGTAATTGAAATTCTAGAACGTACATATATCGCAGGCATAAACAGATAATATATAGTATCATAAAAGCATGTTTACCTGATCGATCAGAACATCGTAAAAGTTGACATTAGTGCGCTACAACTAGGGATGTAATCGCCCAGCATCGCAGAAGCTAGCGCTACGTCGCTATGATCGGGAATCATAGAAGTCGACATTAATGCGCCATAACTAGAAACATAATCAATCAAAATCACGTACGTACATTATACATCCATTTACCAAAATATCATAATCATAGAACTTACAACATCTCATTTACCGAATTCGGACTCACAAAACTTCGAAACTTACCAAATGTTAAATACAATAATTTGAGTTAAATCCATAGTTTTGTTTTTGACAATTGCAACGGAATATTATTAAAAAATTGTAGAGGATATTATAAGTACTTCTTTTGTCTCATTCAATATGTCAAGTGTTAATTTTTTTGGTCAATTTTTTTTAATTTTGACCATAATTATTTTAAATATTTTAATTAATTAAATTTTATAAAATATATATTTTTAAACTACTTGATTGAAGGTTTCTAAATCATATTTTTCACATTTTTATCAATAATACATTTAAAATAATAATGAGTCAAAGTTAAAAAAAAGTTTGACAAAAAAGGTCAATACTGGACATATTTAATAGGACAGAGAGAATACAACGCGCCAAGAAGGGAGAATGATGGAGACTAGTCCACCAAAATCTCATACAACCCAAAGGTGCAAAGAAAAGTAAATACTTCCATCGAATTAACATACCTTCAAAATCGAGAAGCATTCCCGAATCTCCTTGTCTCTATCCAAATGAGACGCTTTACGGGGTGAAAAATGAGTGGTAAGTGAACCAAACTATCAGGCAGATTGCTCCGCTACCCATGTCTGATTACATCGGCAAACAACCATCAACCGAGTGGGGATCTATTTTTCTATGACCACCGACAGAATCAAAATTAGAAACTAGCGTCGTGAAGATCTCGGTATGAGCATCATACGACCGTTAAAGTATGCTAAAATTATGCCAAAATGACAGATGACACGAACCACAAAAACAAAGCAAAAGCGTGCCAAAAAGACAGAGATAAGCGTGCTACAAAGGCAGAGATTCTTATTAAAAGTATAAAAAATAAAAAAAATAATGATCCTGGTGGTCGACAACCAATACTAAGATTGATTATCGACCATCGGCCAAGAAAATCAACATGGGAACAAATGGTGAAATTTGCTATAGGCCCTCACATTTTAGGAGATTCCAAAAAAACCCATCATCCAATGAGCCAAGGAAGAAAAGGAGACAAGATTAGAGCCCAAAAGACCTAACCCATCAAACACATAAATTCACATTCTTTTGACAAACCTGAAACCGAAGCTCAAACCCTAAAATTAATACTCGAAATTCTAATCTAATAACCAGACCGTTATAAATATTTATAAATTATGTTTGTTTTCGTAAATTTTTAATAAATATATAATTTGTTTGTAAAATCATCTTTATTTTAATGTAAACTCTTCATATCTATGTTCGATTATATATTCACTTTGATTAAAATTATATCTACCGGTTATATAAAAGATTACAAATCTCAATTTAAAGATAATGTTAAAGATAATATTACTGTAATTTAGATTACAAATATATATTAATCATATATATCACCTCCTTTAATTATTAAATTGGTCCTCTTTGATTAAATATATATTAAACAATGATATTTTATGGTAATATGTATATTTATTGATGTTTAATATAATCAATTTTGTGTATGAGATAGGATCCAGTTATAGAGTGTAAGAATTTTTAACTTTTACATATTTTTTAGATCGTTGGATGGGTAAAATGGGTGACTGAGATTAACAGTGGGTTATGTGAAGATTATCACTTGAAAAAAAAAGTAAAGAGTTAGTTTCAGCCATCCATTTCACTCATCTAATGATCCAGAAAATGTGTAAGATAAATTTCACATCCTGTGTAAGTGGATCCTATCCCTTTGTGTATATATCACATAACTCTTTATTTAATCCAATTGAATAAATTGTTTTCTACCAACAATCGGTCAGCCTAACGGAATAAGGTGTTAGGTCTCTTAAGCAATATTAGAGGTTCGAATTTTGACGTTGTGAATGAATACAACTGGATTAAGAGGATCATTCTTATAATGAGCCTCTTCAAAATCTAATTCGAATTAGTCGATCATTGAATTGTATATTATGATTAAACGAAAAATTATTTTCTTATTTTACCCTTTTAAAAAATCAACCCTTGTATAAATCACCTCTACATAGATGAGTTGGCCTCGGTTCAATGCTCGATGAAAATTGATTAGATTCATGTAATCATTTTCTTTTGCAAAGAAAAAGAACCTTTAAAAGAATATCTAGAATTTTATACGATTTTATTCAATATATTATTATGCATGGAACTTTTAGATTTCATAAATAGACTTAAAAAACTGGGTAGGTGGCCCTGAACACACCCCAAAAATAAAATAAAAAAGTAAAATAACACAAAAGAGGGAGTGTGTTTTAATTTCGATTATGTTATTTGTCTAAAAAATTATTAGATATACATAATTTATCACGTTATTTGTAATTTCAATTAATAAGATTTATTTATTTCATATTATCAAATTGATTAGGTTCTTAGTCCACCTAAAACCAACCGAATTTGTCAAATTGATTTGATATAATCAACCTTAGAAAATACATTTTTATCAAATTTTGGGTTTGAAGTTTGAACCCAATCTTGACAATGTCTCCCGTATTATGACATATGTTTACAATGGTTACTTAGACAAGATATTTTGTGTGGAAGCGTCAAACTTCCACCACTAGGGTTGGATTAGTCTTCGCTGAGGGTACAGTAACTTTTCTAAAAAAAAAAAGTAAGTCTGAAATCTAACCAAGCACACGTCGGTTTTACTGGTGAGTTTGATAGCTTCCCTACCAAAAATATATACCAATTTGTGGCTCAAAATTCAAACGTAAAACCTTTCTAATCAACCCAGTGCCCATGAAAGAAAATCCACGTCGGCAGTCAAAAGTTTACGGCCATCATCATCACCAAAGCTCAAATAAAACTCGGTCAAAGTCTTCCAAACCCATTTCTAACAACTACACGAAATACCAAGTCCAAGGAGATGGCACTATATAAGCTTCACCAAATCAAAATTCACTCTCAAATCACCTACTCCTCAATATGAAGTTGACCATCTTTGAGAAACAAGCTACACAAGGTTTAGAAACTCCGGGAACGGCCGGAGGCACAACGGAGGAGAATTGGAGTGATGGAAGGAATTACATGGCGGCGGTGCCATCGCCGTCTCCTAGACCTCGACGGTGTACATGTTTGAACCAACCGGGTTCGGCACCGTGTAGCAGGCATGGTTACATGTTGCCAAGGCAGAAGATGAGGAGATACAGCGGGAACAAAGAGATCATAAGGAGGGCTATAACTCCACCCAACCGAAAGATGACACTTCGGTGGTGGAACTTCAGGCCAACTCCAAGCAGGCTTTCTAACATGTCCATGGAGTAAGTTGCAGGTTTTTTTTTTTTTTTTTTTTTACCATAGATCGAAGACTATAATTAGAGAGTATATGTAAATGATTTGATTGTGTTGTCTGAAATTTCAATGTGTTTTTTGTTTTATTTTTTCATTGGAACCTTGGAAATCTACAAACAGAATCAAATCCCAGAATATTTAGTACTACACTTTGGGGTTCAACCAATAATTCCGTTCCCAAATATGGTATGGAGTCCAATTCAGCTTGCACCAAAACTTGCTGATGCTCATCTAGAAAGATCTAAACACAAGTTGCAATGTCCTTACAGTTTATGACCACTGGTTTTGGAATCAAATTCCATCCCACTAACTTATGTTTAGGTCTACATTATACAGGTTCAACTGAGTATCGGAGATGAACATATGTTTTTACCAACATAATTAGTAGAAAATGAACAGTAATTAGTTAGCAGGTTGTTATAAATTTGTTAGTATGGTTGTGTTAGTTATAACCTTTAGATATTGGTATTGGGCTGATTACCCTATTGGATTCATTTTGAATTAGAAAAAACAAATTAACCCGAACTAAATATTTCAACCGTAACGAGTTCAAAACTTTAAAACAAAAACTGACTCGACCCATCCAATTAATAAGTCTAGATAATGTGAAAATAAATCTAAAAGATGGGCACAAAATAACAGGAATGCCGCTTGAAGCTTTGCAAGAGATGGTGAATGTAAAATGGTTAAATTATAGCGGGGCAAACAAAAGGAAAATGCATAGCCTCAGCAAAGGATTAAAACAGTATTCGTAGCCTAAAAGATCTCCCTCGACATGCATTACAAATATAACGAGACAAACATGGAAATTCGTAGATTCAACCAAATTTGGCTCGTATGTTATTAGGGAAATGTATTACTTCTAAAGCAACAGATTTAAGATGCAAGATCCTCTAAGTGCATTTAGCCATGTATGCTTCCCATCCTTGAAGGCCGTATTCACGAGCTGCCTCGGCAGGGTTGGCTGCCTTAATGATTCCTCGACCCACAATTATCATGTCGCTACCCCTACCGAAGATGACCTGAAATGTCATTTTCCTCGGTTATTAAAGTCGATATAATAAGGCAAATGTTACTGAAATAGAAAAACAATCTCTTCCTTGGTTAAAACTTGGGTAATCAAACTATATACAATGGCATTTTTGGGGTACTAATTTCACGTTTTCTGCACGACTGGCAAACAGTTTTTTCGTGTATCATGTTTTCTACAGTAAAAATATTCCAACGCACTTCTAGGAAAGTTCCTAATCTATACACATCACAGCTTTACAATAGACGAGCCGAATTGGAGAACTAATGATGGGGCACAATACTTACAGAATATGGAGTGTTGTACTGCTGGGCAAGGTTATCGCCGCCCTTTACCATTTGAACTCCAGGGGTTGCTTGAATGAAAGCTGGATTTATTGGTGCACCAGGCCATGATGCAGGGTTGACGGAGATGAAACCAATGACAAAATCGGAGTGCTGTTCAGCAATTTGTACGGCAGCAGCTGTGTAGTCTCCAGTGGCAAGGTTACCAGCAGAGCTCATTTCAGCGAGTAGCAACAGCCCCCTACCACGGGGCAAACCCTAAAATGGATCCAAGAATATAAAATTATGAGAAAATTCGTTTTAAATCCTTTCAAAACCATCTAAAAGTAATATGGGGTAATTACAACAAACCTTCAATTTCAAACCATCCACAATCCCGGGACCAGAGATAATGTGAGCATCAATCCAATATACGGAAGATACCCCTACAAGAAAAAAACACCCCGAGAGCACTTAGGTAATAGCAAAGGCAGCAAATACAAAAGGAACAATCGTGCAGAAGAAACTGAATATTACCCTTCATACTGCATTGTCACCGTATTACCAACGTCCGCAAACTTACGGTCTTCGAATATCATAAAGTTATGTTTTTCTGCAATCTGCAATCGAAATACAGAACAAGGCAGTGTTAGTTCAACTTATCATTAACTTATCAGTTATCAACCAAACGGAGTTCAATATAGCTTATCTATATCCATCACCAAGTTTAACTAACGCAGAAAATGGAATGAAAGGGCAACACAGTAATACTGCCTTTGAAAATAAAAAATAATTCTGAAGAACAGCCATAGCTCAGGAAATGTAAGCAAATAAGACATTTAACATAAGCATTTGATATATACCACACGAAGTTTAGACCCAAAGTCGGGAGTGAAATCAGGTAGTATGTCCACATGAGTCTTCAATAGGCAGATTTCATGTTCAACCTGCATAAATTTGAGCAAGAGAAACAAAAATCAGCAAACCAGGAAGGTTTATCATACAAAATCATTCAATAAAAAGACTATTATATATATACACATGATCTCATTGTAACTATGCCCAAGTTAACAAGCATATACCATTCTATGTATCCTAATACAGTAAGCATCCAAAGCAAATAAGACTAAACATTTCCATCACTTTCCTAGGAAAAATCAGTATGGAAAACCCATTTCCGATCACTCCTCCAAGAAAGATTACAACTTTACAAAGAAAAAATCAACCAAAAACAGAAAATCTATCTTCAATCACTTTCCCTAGAAAATTTCCTGACGAACAAAAACCGATCCACAAACAAACAAATCCCAAACTTACCTTCTCAGCAATATCAAGTAACTAGGCAGCAGCGGCAACATCAGCAGCCAAACAGAGATTACTCTCCTTCTTAACCATAATCTCAAACAACTTTTTTCCCAGTTGGATTCTTAGCCATCTTTGCCTTTTGTTCAAACCCCAAGCACTTAATCTTCACTTTCTCAACCTTAGGCACAGGAACTTTCTTATTCTCCTCCAAAAACTTCAACACCGTGCTTTCCATCTCTTCCTCCAACTTCCCTTTCGCCCTCAAAACCTTCACCATCTCCGTCAAAGTAAAAAGAGCATGAAGTTTAATCCCATTCTGCTCCAAAGTTTCCCTCCCGCCTTGCTCTCTATCAATGACCACGACGGCGTCCGTCACGTCGATACCCAGTGATCGAAGCGGAGCCACTGTTTCCAGAACCGATGCTCCGGACGTTACGAGGTCTTCCACCACCAGACAAACCAGGCCCTTTTCGTAAACGCCTTCGATGGACTTGGCAGTGCCGTAATCTTTGACTTCTTTGCGGCGCATGAGCATGGGGATGGAGGTGTCGAGAGAGATAGAGGTGGCTATGGGGAGGGCGGTGTAAGGGACGCCGCAGATGAGGTTAAAGGGTGTTTGGGGAGGAAGAGAGGAGAGGAGGGTGTGGGAGATTTGGAGGAGGAGGGAAGGGTAAGAGACGATGAGGCGGAGGTCTATGTAGATAGGGGAAAAGATTCCGGATTTTAGTTTGAAGTTGCCGAATTTGACGGCGGAGATTTCATGGAGTTGGAGGATGAGGGACTCTGTCGACGACATTTTGTGGGTGGCGCCGCTAGTGAGGGTGAGGGTGGTGGAGGTGGGGAATGAAGGAGGCTGGATTGTGCTTTATAAAGCAGATATATATGAAAACGTTTACTAGAGTAACATTTCAAGCTTTTCCTTTAAGGAAAAAGTTAAAATTAGTGGAACCTTAAAATTTTAGAGTAAACTACACATGTAGTCACCGAACTATAGTTTCTTTCTTATTTTGGTTACCGAATTATTTTTTGACAAAAACATCACTAACGTTATGTTTCCTTCCTATTTTGGTCACCGAACTATTTTTTTGCAAAAACATCACTAACGTTATGTTTCCTTCCTATTTTGGTCACCGGCTGTTATTATTATTTTTTTAATTTTCCATGTTATTTCTTCTATCTCCTCGTGTAACACCCTCAACCCGGATGTCACATTTGGGCCTCAAGCCCAACCCGTTATTATAAAATTTTGACCTATTTAGCCCAATCCACAACCTATTTTGAAAGTCCATTTAATTACAGCCCAATAAAACATAATAAATAATTAAAAACATATACAAAGAAGCTCATTTTAAAATTACATTGTAAACCTTTGACTCGATCGTTTGAAAATCCAAATACAAATTACAACATACAATAGGCTCCTACGAATACTCAGCCCAATGACCTAAATATTGTACTCTGATGAGACGAGGCGTTGAAATCCTTCCTTGAAGGTGCCCATCCAAGAACAAGCCAAACCTACTAACCTGTGAACGGAAATAACGATTCCGAATGCTGAGCTAACAAAGCTCGGTGGATACACCGTCACTCAAAAATGCTTTATGCAAATCATAAATAAAGCAAAGCAACATGAATGACAAGATAACAATGGCGCTGCCATATCCGCCTAAACATATAACATTATGAATGTATGATCACGCACACAACTCATACAAGTATCTCATACGTTTACCTAGTACCACACTGATGACACCAACAACATTAATTGAGGTTCGCGTCCACAAAGCATTGGAATTCTACACTTGAGTGAGGCCCACATCCACAAAGCATCGGGATCCTACACTGCGAGTAAGGCCCGCGTCCACATTGCATCGGGATCCTATACTCTGAGCAAGGCCCGCATCCACAAAGCATCGGGATCCTATACTCAAAGGGATGAGGCTCGTGTCCACATAGCATCGGGATCCTACATTCATGCTTGGGATCTCTCATCAAGTATCTTCGAATGAGGCATGCGTCCACAAAGCATCGAGATCCTACATTCGAGAGTCTTCAAGGTGTTGCAATACATTTAGGGTATCCAAATCCTAACAACAAGGGATGACTCGACTATCTAGGTATCCCATCAGCACACAGCAAGGACCTTAGTAACCACACAGCTCTAGACCTCAACACAAGGGTTTTACCGCACACAACTCTAACACCTTTACCATAGCCTTATGGTTTTTATCAGTTATTATATCATCTTGTTGATTTATCCATTCATTAGCATGTTTATAAAGTACACATTAGCCATTCTCATTAATTTATCTTATTATCCGACAAGACTCAACCTTATAGGCACCCTTTTCCGTACACAGCAAGGGCCTAAATTACCACACAACATCAATGATCCACCTAGGATCTCTATGGGTTTCCATCACACACAGTTTACCCGATATTTACCATGTTATTAGCCCATTATTCTCATTTGGGGTTAATATCTTCATTTCTCAGTTTTAATGTTCATTTTACATCTTAACGAACCCCTAAGGCCTTTTGTCTCGAATAATAGAACCCTCGAACGCAACCTCAAAATTATTGGGCAGATTGCCCAGCGAGTATCGATATTTCAAGGTGCGTATCGGTACTGCCCTCTGTGTATCGGTACTCCTCTATGAGTACCGATATGATAAACAGGTTCAGAAAAAATAGACTCTAAGCTGTACCGGTACGCCCCATGGAGTACCGATACCCCTTATCGGTACTAGGATCGCCTCGTACCAATCCACAACCGTACCGGTACACCTACCCACGTGTACTGATACGCGAAGCCTCTCACAGGCAATGTAATAGTGCGTACCGATACACCCCTTGCGTACCGATACATGATAGCATTACTGGAATTCTTACATTGCAAGGGGTACCGATACACGGGGAGGCGTACCGATACTCCCCTCACAACTCTTCCCCCATTTACACTGAGGCGTACCGATACCCTAGCCCCAGTATCGGTACGCGAGCCCGATTTTTGAACTTTAGGTACGGGTTTCACCTAGAAACCCTGTTTAACCCCCATAGTTAAACCCCAAATCAATTTTACAAGTTATTGTAAAAGTATTAAGTGGGTTTCTACAATTCTAAGCCTTAGCAACATCAAATTCTCATTTTACCATTAAATGGGGGTCAACCAAAGCTTATCATGCCATGAACACCAAAACATGCACAAAGCCTATTTTTATGAGTTGCAGGAATTCAAAGGAGTTAGTGGTGTACTAACCTTGGATTAAAGCTGATAAGAAAGCCCTCAAGGATCTATTCCAGTTCTTTTTCTTCAAGCCCTCACCAAACACCTTCTTCTACCACAACCAACCATTTTTACCTTGGTTGGTAGATCTCTCAAAGCTGAATAAGCTTCCCTTCTTGCCCCAAACGAGATTCTTACTCAAACTCTCAAATATTACACCTTTTACTTCAACTTGGGTATGAAGATGGATATGAGAAAGAGGGAGAAGACAAGAGGACAAATATGACTTCACCCTCTAACTTTTTTGCAAAAATTAAAGCCCCCATCAGCTCACATTGTCTCTAATTATGCTTTTACCCATTTGCCCTTCTTACTTCCTCCTTAGCCCATCAACAACCCAACAACACAAGCCCAAAAGCTTTCATTCAAGCCCAACAACACATGGAAGCCCATTAAGCTCAACATCTTGACCCATCATAACCCGAACATTTGACCTAACGCGTTGGTCAAAGGTACGAGTCAATGCCCACTGTTGACTTAAGGAATTCGGGTTGTTATATTCTCCTCTCCTAAAAGAAATTTCATCTTCGAAATTTAGATGGATGCAAGAAAGAGGTAACCAAAACAGACTTAACCATATCACCATCAAACAAGATCACCTCGATTAGGGAGAATTTGCCCTCAATCTGCCTTAAATAGAACCATAGCATTAAACCACACGCTCTCAACACTTCTCTTAAGATTTCCCACGATTCTTTTTTAGCTAGCCAACAACACTTATGATGAACCGCTAAGCATGGTAACATAACCAACCTCGAGCCAGTTGTTCAAACATCAACTTAAGGAGCTCACCTCTAAAGGGTTCTATCTCGGTCAACCAACCCTTCTATCAGTATCTGCCAGCCAAAACTATACTTAGGCTTTATCCACATGTAAAACACTGTACCACATCCACAAAACATTATCAGAAACGCATCACGCCTAACAACCATATCCCGGTTAAACCACTATAGGATAAACAAAACCTTAGCAATCGGTCTTTAACATCAATCCATCTTAAACTAACAGCTCTTTTCTCCATATGTGACCCACCAAGTCGGAACTTAAAACTTCGCTTTACCAAAAATTGATTCTAACAGGATCAAAAACTACGTACGATTCAACTACTTGTTCTGAGCAGTGACCACCGTCACTTAAGAACTCACACAAGCAACCCAAAACTAACCATTCCATTTGCGAAGGTCCAAACAATTAGACGCAATGAGCCATCTAACCGTCCTCAAAGATCTCCAACTGGCCCGTCTAAAAGTATTTCTTGGCACCATAATCATTCGGTTACCCTCAACACAGCTATTGATCCACGTTTTTCGTTGCACTACTTTGATAACTTCCACCTTATTTGTCTTAACCGGTAATAACTTTGGTTGAACTTAATTGGGCAATCCTCTAACTCCCGAGATACAGCTCAACGGGTGTACAAGCCAAACAACTATCATCATGATTCGCCCTTAAGACCTTAATCATGTCCATCACAACCTTCATTTACCCCTTTTGATGGTACCTTACTCCTACAAACAACACGCAAAGCTCTCACATTCTATGGCCACATTAAGGTCGCCAAACTCACGCGAAACCGACTACGGTCTCCTACCATTACACTACGGCCCAACACATCCAAACCTACCATACAAGCTATTCTCACGCAGACGCGATCTCGACGAAGTGCTTGGCAACAACACCCAATCGGTCGTTTGCACTAGTGTGCCCCCAACAAAGAGTCTATTACGTACCATACCACAGGGCGATAGACACTAACAACTTGCTCAAACTTACCTTTATAGTCGTTCTAAACCACAATCAACGGGTAAGATTGCTTGTTCACCAAGGGTACTCCATACCCTGAGATTGCTCATTCACCAAGGGTACTCCATACCCTCAAAACACCCACAACTCTAAGACCAGAGACTCTTTACCCTTGCGTCTGCAACGCAAGCTAAGAACATCTTGCAACATACATAACCTTCCTCGAGCTAGCACTACGGAGCACAATATTCACTCTAGAGAGGTTAAGATTCTTCTCATCTAACACTAACAATTAGATTCAAGCAATCTAAAACTTCTCAATTTCCTATTCACATCATACGGCCCCATGCACTTACAACAATCGTCTACGATAAAACCTTATCTAGCAAAAGATGCAACTCTATTTACCATCTAAAGCAACAACAAACCCAAGATTTGTCAAGATGCACCTCACAAGAACCGGTCTATTACACAACCGAAGAGCTAAACGGCTAACACAATAGCTAAAACCAACTCAAAACTTAATTACCTAACTTATCCTTGGTCGCAACGTTGTCAACCCTACTCTGAGCAGCAGACTGCCTAGAAACACCTTTCGCGCCAAACCTAGCAGTGGATCTTACAAGACCTCTATCTCGATGACTTGACGGTGCCCTAGCTCAGCCTTTAGCAAAACTCTGATCATGTCGGGAAGTAGTCAACCTCAGAAATCGAACTGATGTATCCTTATCCACAACTGGGCAGTCATTTGCCATATGCGCTGGTGCCCGGCACCGATAGCAACCCTCTGAAACAAAAAGCATCCCCCAAGGTGATATCGGCCACAATGCTCGCATGCCAAAGGAAACGATTAGTCCAACAGAGCCATTAATACTCCATTCCAGAGTAGTAATCAAAAAGCCTCTACGAACCCTCAATCTAGATCCTGAATTGACTCTCGGTAACTGATTCGGAGCAACTCTCCTTAAACTCCTCGAAGCATAAAACCTCTCGTATAGATAAAGAGAGGAATCTACAATATTTTGAGTCTCCACATCATGACCTCTAAAATCCTCAAACCGATTAGATACTAAACTCTGAAGTTACTCAAGTACCTTCGCACTATTGGCTAACTCGGAAAATATCCCAAGCGGACTCGTTGTCACATACCACTGAAGTTCAATATTCAAGCCTTGTCTGAACCTCTTGCACCTCAACTCTTCTGTGACAACAAACTCTGAGGCATAACGGCTCAACGCAAAAACTCTTGCTCATATGAAAACACCGTTCGATCTCTCTAAACCGGATACATAAACTGGTCATCATCTCATCCATGCGTACCTTACTAATGTATTTCTTTCGAAACTCATCCATAAAAATATCTCATGTCTAAATCGCAGGCTGTATACTCGACTCTGCGATCTTTTACCATTCGTATGCATTACCTTTAGAAAAAAGATGATACAATCAGGATTCTTTTAAGACCATTCCACGTCATCCTCAGATCCCTCTGAGCGTTTCTTAACCATCAATCCGATTGACCATGTCATCTCTTCTCAACCACTTTTTCTATACTTAGTTCACAACAATAATGGTCATCTCTTTAAAGGATCATGGCTCCCTTCACGACTCTCATTGGTCAATCTCACGCTGTCGACCCAACTAGCCTGAACTGCATTCAGAAGATGGTAGTTTATCTTTCTCATTACCCTAGGTTTGGTTCCTCTGAAACCTCGAAGCTTCCAACACTACACTCGTCATCTCAAGCTGGCTTATGACCGGGCAACAACCGGTGGCCAAGGTCGCATCAACTCATTTAGAAGACAACTCCGTTGTATCTGTCAACCACGTATTTCGAGTTTTTCTCAAGCATCGCATCATGCAAAACCCACGATGTCTTTCCGATCACTATTATAAACAACCACAACAAGCATACCTCACTCAAGATCTCAGGGCATTTAGCCTACTAAGATCGTACTTGAGGCCTCACAACCATCATGTACTTCTCTACATTAGACAAAAATACATATATGCCAGGCGTGCTACATCCCCATCACATGGTACCCACCATTGAGGCTCGCTTACTACGAATGATAGGACCTTCGATCAACACTACCATAGGTCAATCAAAAGTGAGCCCATATCCGTTATATAAGGGTCGTCTACCAACACGTAGAATCTCACCACTGAAGGTTCTCACCATGAACTCAAGGCTCCAAGGCAGCTTACGACACATGGCCACGATTTTTACTCAATGATGAAATGATGACATATCATCAACTCTTACATCCCTTATGCCATCCAAAGCTTAATGTCTTAGGCCACTATGTACTAAGAATCATCTTCTAAGAGATTAGCCATTAACACGATCCTTACTACCATGATTACTTCTTAAGCGCTGAGATGAGGGCACACCATCTACTCCTCTACTCTTCCATAAACCCAAGCTTAACGTCTGAGATAACTCTGATCTCAGAAGCATTCTTAAAAGAATCAGCCAACATCATGACCTTCACGACCGCAATCGAATCTATTTTAATGTCGCAACCAGCGACACGCGCGAACACAGGGCACACCATCCAGCTTCCAGTCTTGAAGAGTACAACTTAGACACACGAGCTCGTATTCCTAACCACATCGGGGTTTTCTTAGAACCAACTAAACCTAGGCTCTAATACACTAAATGTAACACCCTCGACCCGGATGTCATATTTGGGCCTCAAGCCTAACCCGTTATTATGAATTTTGACCTAGTTTAGCCCAATCCACAATCTATTTTGAAAGTCCATTTAATTACAACCCAATAAAACATAAAAATAATTAAAAACATATACAGAGGAGCTCCTTTTAAAATTACATTGTAAACCTTTGACTCGATCGTTTGAAAATCCAAATACAAATTACAACATATAATAGGCTCCTACAAATACTTAGACCAATGACCTAAATATTGTACTCTGATGAGACGAGGCATTGGAATCCTTCCTTGTTGGTGCCCATCCAAGAACAAGCCAAACCTACTAACCTGCGAACGGAGACAACGATTCTGAACGCTGAGCTAACAAAGCTCAGTGGATACACCGCCACTCAACCATGCTTTATGCAAATCATAAATAAAGCAAAGAAACATGAATGACATCATGGAAAGATAACAATGACGCTACCATATCCGCCTAAACATATGGCATTATGAATGCATAATCACGCACACAGCTCGTACAAGTATCTCATACGTTTACCTAGCACCACACTGATGACACAAACAATATTAAGTGAGGTCCGCGTCCACAAAGCATCGGAACCTACACTTAGTGAGGCCCGCGTCCACAAAGCATCAAGATCATATACTAAAGACGATGAGGCTCGCGTCCATATAGCATCGGGATCCTACATCTATGCTCGGGATCTCTCGTTAAGCATCTTCGAATGAGGCCCGTGTTCACAAAACATCGGGATCCTACACTCGGGAGTCTTCAAGGTGTTGCAACACACTTAGGGTATCCAAATCCCAACAACAAGGGATGACTCGACTATCTAGGCGCCCCATCAGCACACAACAAGGACCCTAGTAACCATACAGCTCTAGACCTCGACACAAGGGTCTTACCGCACACAACTCTAACACCTTTACCATAGCCTTATGGTTTTTATCAATTATTATATCATCCCGTTGAATTATCCATTCATTAGCATGTTTATAAAGTACACATTAGTCATTCTTATTAATTTATCTTATTATTTGACAAGACTTAACTTTATAGAAGCCTTTTTCCATACACAGCAAGGGCCTAGATTACCACACAACATCAACGATCCACCTAGGATCTCTATGGGTTTCCATCACACACAGTTTACCCGATATTTACCACGTTATTAGCCCATTATTCTTATTTGGGGTTAACATCTCTGTTTCTCAATTTTAATGTTCATTTTACATTTTAACGGACCCCTAGGGCCCTTTGTCTTGAATAATAGAACCCCCGAACGCAACCTCAAAATTATTGGACAGATTGCCCAGCGAGTATCGATACTCCAAGGTGCGTATCGGTACTACCCTCTATGTATCGGTACTCCTCTATGAGTACCGATACGCTAAACAGGTTCTGAATAAATAGACTCCAAGATGTA
Organism: Hibiscus mutabilis; assembly: GCA_019671005.1. Classification (NCBI taxonomy): domain Eukaryota; kingdom Viridiplantae; phylum Streptophyta; class Magnoliopsida; order Malvales; family Malvaceae; genus Hibiscus; species Hibiscus mutabilis. The sequence continues at coordinate 10,718,612 of CM033741.1, forward strand.
CCGATACATCCTATGGCGTACCGATACCCCTTATCGGTACTAAGATCACCCTGTACCGATCCACAACCGTACTGGTACACCTACCCACACATACCGATACGTGAAGCCTCTCACAAGCAATGTAACAGTAAGGCGTACCGGTATGCGATAGCGTTACTGGAATTCTTACCTTGGGTACGTGATACATGAGGAGGCGTACCGATACTCCCTTTACAATACACTTTTTGCGTACCGGTACGCGATAACGTTACTGGAATTCTTACCTTGGGTACCGATACATGACGAAGCATACCGATACTCCCCTCACAACTCTTCCCCCATTTACACTAAGGTGTACCAATACCCTAGCCCTAGTATCGGTACGCGAGCCCGATTTCTAAACTCTGGGTGTGGGTTTCACCTAGAAACCATGTTTAACCCCTACAGTTAAACCCTAAATCGATCCTACAAGTTATTGTAAAGGTATTAAGTGGGTTTCTACCAATTCTAAGCCTTAGCAACATCAAATTCCCATTTTACCATTAAAATGGGGGGGTCAACCAAAGCTTATCAAGCCATGAACACCAAAACACGCACAAAGCCTATTTTTATGAGTTGCAGGAATTTAAAGGAGTTAGTGGTGTACTAACCTTGGATTAAAGCTGATAAGAAAGCCCTCAAGGATCCATTCTCGTTCTTCTTCTTCAAGCCCTCACCAAACACCTTCTTCTACCACAACCAACCATTTTTACGTTGGTTGGTAGATCTCTCAAAGCTGAACAAGCTTCATTTCTTGCCCCCAAACGAGATTCTTACTCAAACTCTCAAAGATTAAACCTTTTACTTCAACTTGGGTAGGAAGATGGATATGAGAAAGATGGAGAAGATAAGGGGACAAAGGTGACTTCACCCTCCAACTTTTCTACAGAAATTAAAGCCCCCCATCAGCTCACCTTGTCTCTAATTATGCTTTTACCCATTTGCCCTTCTTACTTCCCCCTTAGCCCATTAACAACCCAACAACACAAGCCTAAAAGCTTTCCTTCATGCCCAACAACACGTGGAAGCCCATTAAGCTCAACATCTCAGCCCATCATAACCCGAACATTTGACCCAATGCGTCGGTCCAAGGTCCGAGTCAATGCCCATTGTTGACTTAAGGAATTCGGGTCGTTACACCTCGTAAGAAATATATGTTATTTTATAATATTTTTATTTAAACTATCAGGATGGTGACACGTGTAACTTCCTATTAGAGGAATAAAATGAATGAAAAATCAAGCCCCTTATGCAGCCAGAGAGATGGTGACGCGTGTAACTGCTTAATAGGATGGTGACACGTGTAACTGCCTATTAGTCGAATCTCTCTGGCTGCATAAGGGGCTTGATTTTTCATTCCTTTTATTCCATTAATAGGCAGTGACACATGTCACCATCCTGTTAGTTTGAATAAAAATATTATAAAATAACATATATTGCTTACGATAAGAGAGAAGAAATGACATGGAAAATTAAAAAAATAAAATAAAATTCCATATCAGCAAAACCGTTAAGTTTCTAACAGCCGATGACCAAAATAGGAAGGAAGCATAACGTTAGTGATGTTTTTGCCAAAAAAAATAGTTTGGTAACCAAAATAGGAAGGAAACATAACGTTAGTGATGTTTTTGCCAAAAAAATAGTTCAGTAACCAAAATAGGAAATAAATCATAATTCGGTGACTATTGATGTAGTTTACCCAAAATTTTATCAAAGTTAAATTCGGGAAGATAAATCCGAAAATGGTGATGTTGATTTTATTAATAAATTATCCATAATTTAATTGAGATAATTTCATAGGCGCTCCCTAAACTATTACTTTCATTTTAGATTAATATTTAAACTTTAAAACATTTTGTTTTAATCCACCATCAATCTTCGATTATCTTTTTTTATTAAATTGAGAAATATTATATTCTCAACGCAAATGTTGAGATTTGAACCATACATACAAGATGTGACAGGCAACATGATAATCCTTGATTATTGGATCAATTAATGGATCTCTTTAATTACCTTTTTCGTTAGTGATGTGTTATTATATGATGATAAGGATTAAAAAACTGTACCATTAATTATAACTTAAATAATATTGTATTTAATTATAAATTTTAAAATATATTAATTAAAAATTAAATTATTATGTATTTATATTTATTATAAAAATAAAAAATAATGAAAAGGGTGAAATGATAATAAAAACATATGTGTCCTAACCTTGGCCACTCTAATTTGTACCTACAAAACCTACATTCAACGCCTCACTATTATATTTGACAAATATCTTTAATAATTAATATATGTAGAGAATAAATTATATTTTGGATGAAATTGACGTTGCAATTCCATTATCTTTCTCGCTCGACATTTTCAAAAACAACTTTACTGGACCTTGCATTTAGGTTGACGGATGGATTCAATTAGAATGAGATTGATAGTTTGAAGATTAAAATAGATTGTTTCAAAGTTTAGAAATCATTTTAAAATGAGATCATAATTTAAGGACCTCCAATATAATTAGCTCTTTAATATTTTTAGAGTTATAATTATTACTACATTGGTAAAAATATAGCTATGATGGTAGATTGTAGCTTGGTTATGCAAGAAAATTTGGGTCACGCTCAGCGTTTGAGGCTGAACTTTGGGGTACTTACTATGATCCTCGACAAGCTTGGAACATAGACCAAAGGAAAATAATCCTCCAATTTTTTTTGACAATAAAAAAATAATACTCCAATTAGATAGTCCCGAGTATTGTTAATTTGATTAGGGGCGTGGGAAATTTATTGCATCCGTTTAGAGTTTTGTTGAAAGATTTTTCGTTTGTCATTTAAAATTTCTAACAACCACAGTGGTCATGCACGTTGAAGATTGGTAGTTAGTTTTGGTGTCTCTCGGTCTTTTTTTCGTCGGACCATGCTTTCTCCGTCGTTTTAAATGTTTGTTGTCCTCGTGTCTGTTGTGTTTTATGTTTTTTCTGTATTGTTTGTTCTTGTTTGATTGCCTTTGTTCCAGTTTGTATGCTTTGTGTTGTTTTTGTTTTTCTTTGTGTTTTGTTTTCTTCCTCATCCCCTATATCTATGTCATTGTTATATGTTGTATTTATACTTTTGTTTATGAATGTCGATTTTGTTCAAAAAAATTGTCTTCCAATCCTTATGAGGAGTTTGAGAGTGTCTTACAAATGTCTTTAAGTTAAAAGGACAAAAGATCAAAGCTCGCCAAGAGAGAAATGTGCAATTTTCCTAGGTCAGGTCCCGTGTCTATCTGTCTAAATTTATCGGGTGAATCACATCGTGTCTAGAAATGTCATTGAATCAAATGTCTATAATTTGTGAATTGTCATCTCTAATTGTGACTCTCCGTTCAAATCAACCGAAGTGAACAACACATGACGTTTCTGAAAACCTTTTCTAGAATCATGAGCCAAAATTTGCTCTTAATGGGCTTTGAATTCACAACTTAAAAAAGAGGGAAGAGTGTCAACTGAGAGCTTTTAACCACATGATCTAGCTATTGTTAACAAATGAGATGTTTTTTAATTGAACTTATTCCTATTTATAAAAAATATCAATTACAATCCGAAAGAAACAAAATTATATCAATATATTTATATAATTTCGATTAAGGTTATTTTTTTTGAATAATCTAAATGTGGTTACAAGGTAGTATATGTTCATGCATATTCTTAACCCTTTGACAATGAACATACACCTTGTAGACAAAGTGATTTGAACCCGTGTCACCTAATATTAATATCATCCGCTAGGTTAATTATTATAATACATAAAAAAAGCATACATATCTTTGGAATATTTTAAACTTGAACTTACAATCTAATAATTTATAGGGCTTCAACTTTATTATTAAACTAAGGGCACAATAGCTTGTATAAATTTGTAACACACTGATACTATTGGATCCGAGATGATACTGTAACGACCTGGATTTTGGGTTAATAATTTGGATCTTAAATTTAGGTTTGGGTATCTTAATATTAAGGATTTAAACTAAAAGAATAAAAACTTAGAAGATCAACTTTGAGGAAATTGATAACCAAAATTGAAAGAAATGAGACTCATAACTCTAAAGTGGAGACAAGAAAAGAGTTGGACTCTTTAATGAATACTTTACCCAAAGTAACTATGGAAGATTTTACAAGCAATTGTTTAGGACCATTAGATGTGAATGAGATTGACATCTTTATTTTAGGCCCTTGGATATAATAGATTTTAAATTTAATTTTAAAAGAAAATTTTATATTAGTAAGGAAGGGGGAAAAGATGAACAAAAAAGTTCATTCTTCTCCTCCATGTTGGACGGCAAAGAGAGAGAAATGACGTAATAGTTTCGAACTTTATTTTTTAATTTTCTCCATTTCTAGTTGAATTTTGGCATAGCTTGTGAAATAAAAAAATATTTCTCTTCACTTTCTCTTTAAGATGAGTATAATATTGTGAGTTATTATTTGGTTTTGAGAAAATCCTAAAATCCCATGAAATTCTAGAGTGAGAAAGTTTAGGGGTTTTTGTAGCAATGGTAAATTAAAGAGGATTGGAATAAGATAATAAATTTTTAAGCCGGGTTTTGGATAAGCCCTAAAGTTGTTTTATAAATATTATTGAGAAATCTTATTAGGGGTTTAAAAAGATTTGATTTAAAAAGAAAAGGGGATTCAAACTTAGTTTGGATAATTAAATTTGTTTACTTACCTTTACTAATAGTTAGAATGATTCTTTTTGTGGCACTTGGTCGATTTGTGCAAGAGTTTTGGAGAAACCTCAATTTCATTTTGGGAAGTTGGAAAGTTGAAGGAAGCTGACATTTCAAGAATTTTGCCTAAGATTTGTATACCTCGAACTCCGAAATGCTTCATGAGTATCATAAGTGTAATTGACTTGCTTGTTAGTGGTTGCAAAATAGGTTGATGATATATAAACATGCATTGAGATCGATGTTATGATATTCGATTAATATGAGATGTATTATGAGGTTTAGGGATATGGTTGACTCATATAGACTTTGGAGATCGTGTAGAGTTTGGACAATCGTATATCATTGTGATGACTGTTTGAATTGTGTGTTATGATGATTGGATGTTAGAGTACGAGTATAGATATATTTGATGGAAATTGTGCGTAAGGGATAAATACTAGTAATATTCGAATAAATGATCATAAAGCTGATAATTAATATTAATTGATTAAATGTGTTAGTAAACAAGCCCTAATGACTTTCATAAGCTTTAGGGATCGAATAAGGCATTGTAAAATCTTAATTTAAAGAAATGGTATGAAGCCATAAGTAAGGTATTGATACGAGCTTTGGTCATACGGTACGCGATTGGGGACTGTATCGGTATGGCTCGACCCATACCGGTACTTGTAGAAATTAAGGATGTCTAATAAGTTATATTAGTATCAGTACGTGTGTGAGTTCTGGTACCTATGGGTAACGTATCGATACTTGTGTTCGAGTATCAGTACCCATCGAATGAAATAATCTATAATGATGAGGTAAATATGGAAATTGATTAGTGTTATTAGAGAGATAATAAGGATTAATAGAGATATTTAATGAGAATGACTAATGTACCCTTCTATAATAATTTATAACTTGGTAAAGTTGGGTGACTTGATAGTAATAGTAACCGTAGGGATCATTGGTGGGTCATGTGATGTTGTGTGCTATGTGGTAGACGTGTCATTGCTATGTGTTGATATGGACACATAGATGATTGAATCATCTTGATTGATGGGTTTTGGATACTAGTGTGAGAAAGAGTGTGTTGCAACACCATGGTTAAATATTGCCAAATCTATGAACCCGATGCATAGTAGGACCGGGACTCATTCGAAGATGCTTGATTAGAGATTCTAAGCATGGGTGTATATATCCCGACGCTTAGTGGTATCAGGCCTTATCCTAAAGAGTGTATGATCCCGATACTTAGTGGAACCGAGCCCCACTCAGAGTGTATGATCCGATGCTTAGTAGAACCATGCATCTCTCGTATATTATGGTATAATGCTTATATGCTATGAGAAGCTTATGTTTTCTTGATATGCTATATGATTTGGCAGCTAGAGGTAGCGCCATATTTATATGATGTTATATTGCCATGTTATGAGTATGGTTGGGTCATGTGTGCTATGTATGATGATTATTGTGATGAGAGCATGTGTTTGGGCAACTAGTGGTAGCGCCGTATGTTTATTTATCTCTCTTTATTGCTCGTACTAGCTTGCATGCTTGTGTTTATGATTAGCATGAAGTATAATAGAGTAGATGTGTACCACTTAGCTTTGTAAGCTCAGGGCTAGGAATCGTTGTTTTTGTGCGTAGGTTGATCGTCAGATTGTGGGATCGAGGAGCACTTTAAGTACGAGATTCTAGCACGTGGAGGTTTTTAGAGTATGATACTTGTGTTTAGTGGGTTGTGTATTTATAGGACCCTACGTGGTCGAGTCTATAATTCTTATTTTTGAAATTGTATTAATCAAATAAAATGTTTAAATATTTTAAAGTAAATTGGAGCTCATTTGTATCGTTTTAATTATTCATCTATATTTTTAACTGTTGGCATTAAATGTTTTTGAGAAATACCTTGTTGGGCTAAACTGAATTGAGAAATTTTATGGTTTTGAGTTTGGCTTGAGGCTTAAACGTGACATCCGAGTTAAGGGTGTTACAAATACATTTGGGTTACTTCTAACCCGGCCCATAAAATTTCATTTGATTTTAAATCCTCAAGTTTAGCCAATAACAATATATAAAGCAAGCCACTCAAATAAGTTTCATAACCATTTCAAATCTAAACATAAATAGAGTTCCGTATGATTTAAACACCGAATATCAAAATAAAGTATAAATAGAGTTACATACCAACTACAATAAGGTCCTATGGATACATAGCCCTACAAATAAATCAAGATATTGTACTCGAGTTGATTCGGTGCTAGGAAGTCCTCGTCGATGTGCTCTTCTAAAGAGTGATTTGTCAACCTACGCACGAAAAAACAACGCATCCGCATGCTGAGTTGATGAGCTCAATGGTACATGTTTACTCTACAAAACTTCATGATACTTATAAAGGTAAGCATGCAAGGCAAGCAATGAGCATAAAGAGTGCATATGTAAGCAAAACATATATTTTTCCTCACAATGGAACAAACATGTTTAGCTCGTAATCACCTAGTCATTAGGCTAGCCATAAGTGTACTCAGGATCACATAGACTTTGAGTACTTAACCTCGTTATATACCCAGAATCACCTAGGCATCATGTATAAACTAGATCATCCATCCGGGATTACCTACACATCGGATAGGAATAATAATGCATACTTAGAATCACCTAGCCATCGATTAGCGCGTGTCACTCGGGATCACCTAGACATCGAGTGCGCAAAGAGGAAAGGAATGTCTACAGCAATACAATTACTTGGGTATCCAGATCCCATACCAATCAAGTGCCCTCATGGCACACTACAACATTATATAATCATACCTTCCTATGGTTACTAATAACATATAAGCCACACGAGAAAATTAACAAGTTCTTAAGTTTTATGCTCGAGTATGGGGCAAATTCTTAGTTTCTCAGCTTTACAACTCATTTTAGGCCATTAGAGGTCTATTGGGTCGAACGGTATAATTTTTTAGCTTTCCGGGTGAACATTAATATTTTTGGGCAGATTGCCCAGTAGGTATCGATACCCACCAATATGCGCCGATACGCATCACTGGGTATCGATACCTTGCCTATGTGTACCGATACTCGCTTTAAAGAGAGATGGTTGACCGTTGACCTTATACCGATAAATGAGAATCGTGTACCGATATACGAGAATCGTGTACCGATACTTTTTTGGTATTGATACGCTTTTAAGCGTACCGATACGATTTTTTGCCACTAGAATTCCAATAGAATAGGGGTATCGTTACGACTCGTGCCTGTACCGATATTTCTTTTAGATTTCGTCTGTGTTTATCCTACATAACACAGGGTATCGATACGGTTACCCCGTATACAGATACTGAAGCCAAGAAATAGCTTTCAAGCTTCGAGAAATCACTTTCCAAGCCCCAAAATAAACCCTTATCCCTTCCACCTGATCTTACATCTTATAGAAGATTATTAGGATAGTTTGCTATCATTTTTACGGGTTTTTAACACAAAATCTGAGTTTTACCGTTATCAACCATATCCAAGCTTTTAACACCAAAAACTTAAACAATGCAAAGCAATTACATTTATGAAAAGCATGAAGCATCTTGGAGTTAGAGATGTACAAACCTTGCTCAAAATCTCGAAAATCCTTCTCCTCAAGCTCCATTTCACTTTATCCCTTTGCCTTGGGTGTTGGATGGCTCCCCAACTTCAAATGAATATGCAACACGAATCCATCCTAAAACATCCAACACTCAAAACCCCCAGTAAAACCTATGCCCTCAACTTACCACCATTGCCCATCATTATTACATCGAAATGTAGATCGTGAGGTGGGAATTAACATACCTAAAACTCAAAATCTCGGTGGCAAGATTGAAGGCAAAGTTTAGACCTTTACCTTGAGTTCTCCTAAGAGTTCTTGCAAAGACGAGAGAAACTTTTGAAAGGCTGAAGATGAGTTATTAGGATGATGTAATGGATAGCTTTTGTCCAAAAAAGACAAGGAAATGGGTTGCCAAGGGTTGAGAAATTTACATCCCTAGCCCCTCAACTTTCACAATATGCAATACCAGGTCTAAACCTAAATCCCTAACATATTACCCTAAGACCTAAACCCAAAAATCTAAATTCTAATCACAACCCCTAAATTTTATACCCTTAAACCTAAGCTCATAACCTCTAAACCCTAAATTATGTCTCTAAATCATAATCTAAGGCGCTTGTGGAAACTAAAAGATTCCACCCCATATGCATGAAATATTTTCTCATAGAATTATTAGTTCTGAAAAATTAAACAATAAGGTACACTTAGAGTCACTTAATTATGAGTTTGATAACAAACATGTCATTTTTCTTCTAAAAGTTACAAATAGATCACTCCATTAGAATATTGTTACAAAGAGATCACTTCTTCATTAAACTTGAAACAAAAGTCCAATGTGGAATGGTATAATAACATTTTAGTCCATAAAACTTATACATTCTATTAATTTTGTCTTTATTCGAATCAATTCAATAATTTTAACCTTGCATATTTAAAATGTTTATCAATTTAGTTATTTTTTGCGATATTGTCAAAGCAAGTGTGTCTATCAAATCAAAGCAGTTGTTGGATAATTGCATTTTGTTATAAAGTAACATCAAGTTATTGTTAAACTATTATTTATTGGGAAAGCAATATAACATTTATGGAAGAAGACTAAGTACTTTGGGAGAAGAACAAGGACCAAAATGATAATTTTTTAAAATATGAAGGGTTAAAATGATTTTTTAAATTAGGACCAAATTAATAGATTATATAAGTTTTGAGGACTAAAATTATTACTATACTAGGCTACGTCACTATTTTCGTATAATATTTAATAGTCAATGAACATATTTATAATAATATTTTAATTGAGTGACATATTTGTCATCAAACTTATAGTTAAATGATTTGGAGTGTAGTGTAGTTTAGTCAAAATTAAAATACCAATGGGAAGGTATATGATTTTAGTTCATGTTGAAAATTTTTAATCATTAAAGTGATGATGTACATTTAAAAAAAAGTAGTGTTAAGCATTTGATCGACATATATATTTATTATTGATTTAATATTATTGACTTGATTTTTGTATAGTCTTGATTGCGTGATGGAATAACAATAAAAAATCTTGTTAATCACTTCAACCGTATTTACTAATATTGTTATCCATTAAAAAAATATTGTTATCCATTGATATTATTATTTTTAATAATTCTAATTTAAAATTATTATTTTTTATAATATATATGTCTGTTTTAAGGTTTATGTTCAGTGTGTGTAGACACACAATTTTGTCCGGGTTTAAATTAAAATGCTCAAAATAAGATCAATCCACATCACTCTTTTAATACCCAAAACCTTATACTCTAACCTAATAGCCCACATCAAATATGGCTCATTACCTATGATTTTATATAATAAAAAATATAAAAATAAAATAAAAATCTCAACTCCTTCCTCATTAAAACTTTACTTCCATTGGATGGATAGATGTCTCACTCCCATTAGATAAACCATTATTTAGTGAATAAGGTCTTAAATTTCATTAGTTATATTTTATGGGATAATAATAATAATAATAATAACATATATACTACCATGACATTTCCCCTAAAAACCACCCCACACGGCAATTACATTTCCCTTACAAAACCACCCCACACGGCTATTTATTGATTTTCCCCAAAAATCGCCCCTTGCTCACCTTTGGTAGCCTTCAACCCTCACTGCCTCCGTAACCAAAGGAGGGCCATTTTTCATTCACACTGTCGCAGCCCCAAACACCCCACTTACAATTTTTTTCACTATTCACAGTGTCGGCAGCCCCCAAAACCCATACACACACGCACTCTTTTTTTTTTTCTTTTTCTAATCGGCAATTTTCAAAGCCACCTATCTTTACCACTATTCGAATCACCAATCTTTAAATCAAACTGTTAAACTTAATGACAACGATCTGTGAATTGATTAATCAAGCATATATTTAGGTTTTGCCATTTTCTTCCATTGTTTATTTATGTGTAATCCGTTCTTATGATTTAATGAAATATTGATTAGATTTGTTTACGATCTTCTTTATTTATTTGAGTTTCTTTCTCATATATTTTTGTTTAATTTATTTGTTTGTGCTATGAATTTTATCTTATTTGTTGGATGTGGTTTAATTTAATATTTGCTTGTATGTATTTTAGGATAATTTAACTTTTTAGAGTTTGTTTTAATTAATTTAAAACATGTGTTTGGCTTAATGGGGGTGTGTGTTTAAATTAATTAAAATAATTTTAGTTTAGGTTTTTAGGTTGGTTGAGGCCTTAGTTAGTCTAGGCTTTAATTTAATTTAATTAATTTAAATTATGCGCTCGGCTGATTGGGGCATAAATTTTAAATTAATTAAATTAAATTTAGAATTAGATTTTTGGGAGCCTTTAGTTAGATTTAGGATTAGAATTGATTTAATTAATTTAAATTTATCCTTTGTTCATTGTGATAAATGTTAAATTCATTAAATTGGTTAACGTCTCTTAATTATCTTTTAAGATAAAATTGATATTTGACTTAGGTGGACACCTAATTAAAATCATAATTAATTAGTTCGATTCATTTTGAATAGTATACTTGGCTTAATGGGATACTAGTTTACAATTAATCAAATTAATTATTTTGATTCAAGATAATCCATAAAATATTAGGGTTTTCTAGTTTTTAGAATCTTAATTAATTTAGGAATAATATTAGACTAACCTAGTTAATAATTAGATAACTAATTAATTTTTCATAATTTAGGCCTTTTAGGTTAGGACTTTAGTGGACATATGGTTTAATTTCAAGCTCTTCCTTGTCATGCGTTTTAATTGTCATTCATATGACTTTAATATTTTAATGGGCATGCATACGGTTAATTAACATAAATTATAAAAAGAAGGTATTTATTAATTTCGATATTTGTGTCGTAACATTCTTGGCTCATTGAATGTTGACCAAATATTCGAATTAATTCTTACTGTCTATAATTTGAGATAAAATTTTGACAAGTCATAACATCATACTTAAATGCTTACATCATGCATAAAGGTAATGAATGAAGTTTAACACGACAGTCAGGCTTATTCGATGTCGGTTTAATCTATAGTCTGAGGTATCGTCACCCTTATTAGTTAAACGTTTAGTTAATTCGAATTCACCAATTTGGCGAAGCCCATTTAAATAAAGTCTAAATTCAATCGCGAACAATTTAATTAAATTTTGATAATTTCCATCCATTAAAAACAACATATATTTTGGTACCGATTTTCGGGCGTGATGGGTGCTAATCCTTCCCCACACGTAACCAACTCTCGAACCTATTTTCAAATAAATCTCTGATTTTATGGTGTCCGATTTCAAAAAAGAGAAAAAAGGGGTCGCTACAGTGTGCAAGGCAGTTTTTTTTCAACAATGTTATCTCCAAAGTTTAAGCTCGTATCTTCTCCTTGAAAAAGTGCAACGTGTCTTATCAATGCACCTAATAATTATTGATAATTTAAAATATTGTTAACATTATAAAATAAAGAAATCAAATTAAGTTAAAAGAATTAAATATAATAGAAAAATTAAAATCAGAACTAGTCCAATAGAAATAACAAATTTAAATTTAAATTTAAATTTTCAACTATACGTGACCCACGTGCTTTTGCCATTAAGTCAAGATAAAAAATTCTTCGGGGGTTTTATGATTTCAAGTTCAACTATTATATGACTTAGAGTCCAAATTTATTAGGTTTAAATCTTAGGATCTCGTTTAGCTATATTAAAATTATCAATTTCATTGTATATTACAATAATTAATTTTAATTGTGTAGTGACTTTTTTAATATTCTTAAAATAATTATAAAATAATATATATTTATATTTTATTTTAATTTTTTAATAAATTATATATATATTTTATAAATAAAATTGTTCAAATTCGAATCATTATCTTAACGTTTAGTCTTTTGTTGTTTACTATTGATATATCTTTTTCCCTTTTATTCCGGAATCAATGCTTCCGAAAGTAACATTCACAGTAATTTCCACAACTACGATAATTATTTCCCAATTAAGAATGATTCTACTTTTTGACTTTGGACTACCCAAGACTATCTAAGTCAATATTCCTAGAAATATGAGCATTTACACGATATGGAATAAAGAAATTCATTTGGAAACTAGTGGGTGCAGCCAATAAGGTTTTGCAGAAACTTGTTGCAATAAATATGAACATAAAGGCAAGCATACATATCATTTAAGTAGAAATAATTTTTTTAACAATTACATCATAATGTTATTAATTATCATAAAAGATATTACAAATACAATATATCAAAAAGAGAAAAAATAAAACTAATCCATTAAAAATCTCATACAAATGTACAAGAAAGAGCAAACACTTTTATAGAGATTAACATACCACCAAAACTTAAAAACCTTCACGAATCTCCTTGTCTCTAACCAAACGAGACGTTTTACGGGATAAAAAAGGAGTGGTGAACGAACCAAACTATTAGACAATTGCTTTGCTTCATAGTTTTGATTTCATCGGCTAACAAATCATCAAACGAGTGGAGATTAATCTTTTCTATGACCACAGATAGAACAAATCAGAAAACTAGCGTCATGATAATCCTATACGAGCACCAAACGACCGCTAAGATATGCTAAAATTGTGCCAAACAACAGAGAAAAGTGCCACAAAAGCAGAGATTCTTATTAAAAATTAAAAAAAAAAACTTTAAAAAAATTAAAAACAAAATATGAAAAAAAACAAAGGAAATAATGAACACCAACGGTTGGCAACTAACATTAAAATTAGTATCGTCGCCGATTAAGCAAAAGAAATACAAAAAAGCCTAACGGTGTCCATGGGGAATGAGAAAAAAAATAAGTTTAAGATTTTATATTTCTCTAAGCGAAAGAAATTAAATTGATGGTTAATGTAAAAATAAAATTAAAGTATGTAAAATAAATAATGTGGAATAAATGTAATGTTTTAAAACTCAGATTAAAGATTAAACACGTCAGACTTTTACTTCTCGATTCAATCGATTGAGTCATGTTGATATCAATAAAAAGGTATGGTATGATATAAGATTATGTTGATATCAATAGAAAGGTATGGTGTAGCAATTTCAAAGTTGATGGGGCCATGAAAAGCATGGACAAAAATTGATATAAACAATATGAGATAGCACAAAGTGAATAGTCAAGAAATAAACCTAATTGTATTAAACTATTTTAGAGTATGTAATTTTATGGTGTAACTAGAAATATAAAAATCAGTAAAAATAAATATAAAATACATGGCAAATAAAAAATGGGTAAAACTTTGATACACAGGCTGTGTAAAACACAAGCATGTGTATTTCCACTATAAAAACTCAAATTCTAAATTCCTAAACCCTAAACCTTACACCCTATGCACTAAATTCTAAACACCAACCTTAAATTCTAAACCATACAACCTAAATCTTTAAACCCTAAACTAAAATTCTAACCCCTAAAACTAAAAGACACTGTGTATTAAAGTTTTTCCCATAAGAAATAATTGTAGTTTACACGGCTTGTGTATTAAAGTTTTTCCTATAAAAAATAAGGTATACAATTATTTTTATTTAAAATTTATATTTGATTTCTGTCAAACCCTGGTACTAAGTTTGCACTTTTAAAACATACAGGGTAATTGTATCCCATCCCATCTGCCAGTATATCAACTCGTTTTGGCCCAAAATTTAAATAGTTTTGCACTTTTAAATCATCCCATCTGCAAAAAAGTATAGGATTGGTCCAAAAACTTGAAAAATTCGATGACATCTGCTGATTCCTTGTCAAACGATTCTGAACGAACATTGTGACAAACTGAATCCAACATCAAAATCTGGGGAAAATATCATCCGCGATTAAACCTGAACACTACTTACATGTGGTGGCAAATGCCAATTTGTTTGGCCCTGCAAGGCACCATACAATATCTTGTGATGTCGGATTTTAGCAATAGAAAAACAATTATAATGGAACAAAATGGTTGTACATACATGAAAACTAAAATATTCTATAGAAAATTTCCAGCACTATGCCATGATATTTTCCACAGTTAGTGATACCAATGTCTACAAAAGTACCAAGAAATTTCGTACATACAAACAGAAGATGTCATTACGTAGCATACACGTGGTTTCGTGTTTTCTGCAATATTTCCCGATGACCAGCCTGTTGAGCCTCCTTTCATCGAAGCAGAAGGGGTTAATTCTAAGGTCATGTCTCAATCCCAGATATCTTCCTCTTTTATCCTTCTTGGCTTATGTTCATCATTTACTCTAAAAGCACAGAGGAAAATATAAAGAAAATGGGGCAAAAAGGAGATGATGCGATATTCTATGCAACCCCTGCTAGCATAGACAACATTTGATCAGCTATCGTACCTCAGATGGATCAACGGGTGTCAGACTTGAATTTGCTTCAGCTGGTGCCACCTCCGAGGTCCTTGCTTCTGATTTTTCGTTTGAATAACTAGAAAAGGTTGAAAAAACATCAATAATATAAGTTTATGGCTACACTAGGTACGATCTCTAAGAAGGATCAATCCCTTTTTAAGAAGATCAGTTATTCAGCATACATATTAGGACATATTTGAGCAAAGAAAATGTCTTACGAATCAAGTTCAGTGCTGATATTATAGGATCATACATCTAAGTATCATATTAGTAATTGCAACCAATCGGCTATTTTGTCAATTAGCTAGGTTGTGCGCGGAAAGAGTGTTTCTCAACGCCATTACCTAATATCGAATCATTCAATATTTAAGATACTTACGTTGAGAGAATTGTCACCCAAATAAGTTCTACGCAGTCCACCCAAAGAAGCCTTTGTTCTACCGGAATGAGACCATAAGTGATAAGATGAGCAAACGGCCAAATCTTCCATCCGGCCTACATAGTAACCATGCACAATTAGACAGAAATATTCACACCACAAAAACTGAAGCAACACCAGATTGTTGGAATATAGAGAGAATGAATGGCAAGGACAAAAGGTTCTCTTACCGTCAACATAGGCCAGAATGTTGCCTTCAATTCGCTAAAAATACTGATTGGAGATTCAAAACGCAAAAATCCCACAACTATAAAGTAAATGCTGTTCCAAACTGCAGCCCATGCAGTTTGGTCGAAAGCTGCTTTCACGGGAACCGCCCACCAATCTCGGCAAGGAAAAAGCTCCTGCAAAAAACACGAGGATTGTTTCATTAAACCGGATAAAAATATGAACACTGAACTTGATTCGTAAGACATGTAGTGCGAAATAATTACCTCACAGATTTGGTAATAGTAATGAGACATGGAACCCTGTAGAGTAAAGCCAACAAGGCCAGATCTGAACATTCGGGTACGATCAAACTCGAAGAGATGTTTCCCTTCAAAGCACTGAAAGAATAAGGGCAAGATAAATTTTAATAGACAATTTTGTGACCAAAAAACTAGAGA
Source organism: Hibiscus mutabilis (assembly GCA_019671005.1). NCBI lineage: Eukaryota > Viridiplantae > Streptophyta > Magnoliopsida > Malvales > Malvaceae > Hibiscus > Hibiscus mutabilis. The sequence goes on from CM033741.1 coordinate 10,734,824, forward strand.
TTGAAAGTATTTTTTTTTACAATATAAACTTACTTGCGCAATCCAATCCCCTAGACAATAGACGATTCCGCTGATAACCATTTTGGCAAAAACAGGATTTGTCTTCAAAGCTTCTTCGTAAGCACTCCAGTTGTGTTGAGGTGCATATCTTAGTATCTCAAAAAGAGTCCATCCCTACCATCGAAAGCCAAAAACTTCAAGGTTTTCGTAGGTTTCAGATCAATTCGATTATGTCTTACCTATGCTAGGCACATACGTGGTACATAAGCATATCAAACATTAACGCAGTCCACTCATAACAAATCAAGCCTTCAACAACCGCAATTACCAATCGAAATAACTAAAATAAACTTGAAAAAGCAAGATATTCGATGCAAGCTATTCAAGTATATCAATGAAGAGATCGTCACAGCTTAATCACAAACTTTCAAATTTGACACCTTTTAGCTACATGGAAATGGAAACAAAACAGACCCTGAAAATAAAGCAAACCCAGTAATTGAACTGTTCAATTGTAAAGGGGATCTTTTTGCATTATTCAGCAACCAGAAAATAGCAAAAGGGAAGTAATAGAAAGTTCATAAAATTCATATTAATCGGAAGAATAAACAAAACCAATCTGATGCCCCTTTATACCCTATTAACAATACATGAAATTTTGCAACCAATCATCTTTTTCCCAAGCCAAATCTTGCAGATTTCCACAGAAACAGAACCAATTCAAAATAAAACTGCAGACAGAAATATACATATAATCTCACCTGCCAATAATTGTGGTCAATGGTAAGCAACTTGGTAAGGGCAAATGTACCAGCAGCAAGAACAATAGTAGCATTAATAGTTCTATCTATAAGCCTATCCAATTCCTCTTGGCTTCCTCCTCCATCACCAAATCCATTCCCTGAAGGTGAACCCGAAGAAGAAAACCCCTCAAAAGATAACCTCCCTTCATTACCAAACCCACCTACTGGACTCACCAGCTCTCCCCCCAGCGAGTCTCTCTCCAACTGGCTCACCGCCACTCCTTGCATATCCGCAACGTCCTCACTTTGAACTGGGATCACGTCCAGCTCATCGGCTAATGAGTTCGCCACCACCGAGTTGGCCCTTTTGTTGCTGTTCTTTTTCTGTTTGGTACCGGAGAAAGCAAGGCCGTCGGGGAGTTTTGAGGTGCTTAATGAGGAAGCTGAGGCCTGCCTGGAGATGGGTTTTCGAAGTTTTGATAAAGAAAGGAGGCTTTGAGGAGATATCGTGGTGTGAAGAGACGCCATGGATAAGTTTCAAGGAGGAAACGATGTGGGTTGAGTTGAGTCGACCGAGATATGTCCCGGGGATTCAACTGTCACCTGTAAATAGTCTATTCTAGTTTCCCAACGTTGCAAAGGTCGGAAAGAGACTTTTCTTATAGGACAATGAATTTGGGTGGGGCGATTCAGTGCGATTAGGCTTACGATTTTGTGCTGTGAACTTGATTTTTGTGCCCTTTTCTTGTGAACTACATTGATGATAATGATACTTTAGTATAGAATTTACTGTATTTTTTTAAATTTCTAATATAAGAATGAAAATTTGAGTAATTACCTATAATAACAACATTTCTTATTTTAACTACTAAAATTTATAATTCTATTTCGGACTTTATAAAATGTTTGATTTCACTCCTTAACACAATCTGCGATCCAATTTAATGATGAAAATTAAATTATTTTACATTCAAAATATTTCTATTGATGTTTATTTTCCTTTTTATTTTAAGTGAAATTAGCTCAATATTATTATTTTTATCTATGATTTTAGTTTTGTGCTCTGAACGGCGATTGATGATCTTTGTGGGTGGTAGTGCATGTTACCTATGGTAGAGTGTCGTGCTGGAGATAACTTGATGCGTGACTGGAGGAGGGGATAATTTTAGGATGAGAAAAATAAGGTCCACATAATAAAAGTTGGCTGAGATTTAACAAAACAATCATAAATACCAATAAATTGATTTTTACCATTTCAACATTTAAATAGTAAATAAATTAATGATATCTCATGATTTTCACATGTTATAGTTGATTAATATAATATATTTACCGACTACAAATGGTTTATTTTTTACATGTTATAGTTTATTTTTATCAGACGTTAAAATTTTTTAGAATACGAAGATGTTAAATTTTTTAAATAAAGTTAAAATTTTAATATTTTAAATATAGTAAATTAAATTAAAAGGATTGACTTTATTTTAAAATCTTATAATACTCAATATGAATCAATCAACTAACAAATTAAATATCGTTAGTTAAATTATTAGTTTTCATAAAAAAACTAACTATTAGTTAATGTTGCGAGAGTATTAGATATTTTAAACAACATACCAGATTCAAACTTTAACATTGTGAATAAAGTTAATAAGATGGATCATCTCATAATGAATTTTTATTATGTTTGATTCGATTAATTGATCAATTAATTAGATATAAATTGTTATACCAAAAAATCTATTTCATCATTTATAATTATTTCACTAATATTTTAAAATTTTATATATATTTCATAACAAAACATTCTTATGTTTGACCCGACGAACATATAAATTTATATACTAATATTACATGAAATTCAAACTTTTAATAATAAATAGTCATAAAGTCACACGTGTATGTGTGTATAACACATATGATTATAGTAGAACATTTTAAATAAATACATATACAATATATATATAATTAATTTGAAATAAAATGGTTTAACGTGTGATTAAGAAGTTTTTCTAAATAAATAAGTGCACAAATAATTATCAAGGTAGAAAATAGTTTTAATGATATCTTATAAAATATAATTAACAATCAACCTAAGTGTAGTGATAAAATATTGATATGAAAATATACTGATTTCGTGTTTTTATTCTTAAAGATATAATTTAATGATTTAATTGGTGTCGAGTTAATTTGTGACACTAATTCAATCAATCGTTTTTTTATATAATTATTGACATTTAATATATTATTTGATTATTTTAGATCGAGTATTATAAAAATTCGTAATAAAACGACCCTGACAACTTAACTTATTTTATTCACAAAAAATATAATTTAAAATTTTAATTTTATTTAAAAAATCTAACATTTCATTTCATTACAAGTCTAGATCAATTGGTCTTAGTCAGTCCCATTATACATAAGAATAATAAAGAATGTGGGTCCCTTAAACTTTGAAAGCCCATATCATGAACTTGAGTAGGACCATTTAAACCAGAACACAGAGAGGGCTGAATGGAGGAGGGAGCCCACATGACAGCTCAGTCGTTGTAAATAAATGAGGAGAACAAAGCATTCAAAAAATTTAATGTTTTATTCAGATATTAATTTGTCTCTACACTCTAGAAGGCAACGGGATGATACTGATTGGTAGATTCTGTGTTGAAGTTTTCCTCTGAGTTTCGTGGCCAATAACTCCACACATATTCCTGGATTTGCTTCAACTCAGTAAGAATCCTGGATTTTAATTGGTCTCTCTCCGGTCCATATATTCATGGAATATATAAAATAATTCATTTTTAAATATATTTAAATAGACAAAAATAGTCTGTTTTTTTATCCAAATTTAACGGTTTACTTTATATTTAGAAAGGTAATAATTTTCTTATAGTTGATAAGGAACTCTCACTGAATAAATTATTTGGATGAATTTGTTTTTTGTTTGAGGGGTTGGTCTAAGTGCTAAGCAGTTTGGTATCGTTTAAGTATGTCACGAGTTCAAGGTCTTGTTTATACAGAAAATTCTTGTCGGGAGACTCACTCACCAAAACTAGTTGTGTGATGCGTGTCAATCTAAATTAGTACCAAAAGACAATCAAAACAAAAAATATTCACCGTTAATAGGACTAATTCTCTGTATTCCACGTGAATGATTGAATCACTTCTATATTTTGGAGGTTGGGAAGCAACACATGCGGAAACGTTGGCTTTGAAATGAATGAGTGGAGTGCAAGAAGAGGACAAGGAAACAACACACCCTATCGCTTGGCAATCACTAATCATACAATTGCATTTCTCAAGGAAGAATATTGCTTGCGCTTCTCAAATAGTGGCAGTTCGAGACAAGGACGGATCTAAAATTTTAAGAATGTGGGTTCAAAATAAAATTTTTCGTAAATGAGGATGTATGTTTTTATTTTTCACCTATACACACTAAATTAATTTTTAAGCATAAATTTAACCCTAAAAAAATTTCCCCAAAATGGGGGGTGCATTTGCTCCCCTCCAAATTCTTGTGGATCTGCCACTGGTTCCAGATGTGCTACTCTTGAACATCAATCGGGAGCATGAACTCGCCTCCACAAATTTTGAGTTTACATATTGATACAGCTTTCTCTTCTTCATTCCTCGCCTTAGATGAGCCCACATGTAATTTGTACTTGATCAGAGACCGAGACACATGCGCAACAAACAACCCAAAAAGTTCTTAGCAAAATATTGGGCTTGCCTAGAAGATTACCTGACTTGGTCCGATCGTTAGAGACTGAAAGAAAGCCCAATTTGATTGAGTCTGGTAAATTAATAGATGATATCTTATCAGAGAATATTCTAAAGAATAAGAATATCTCTCAATGTAGACACAAACCTAAGGAAAGAATTTCATAGTAATAGAGTTTCTTTAGTTTGATCTTTCGAATAAAAATTTCAAGCTTACTTAGTCGTTTGTCTTGTGAACATCGACTAATGTTGCACGGTTCGCCCCGTGACACTGCATTGAGTAGACTAACTTATTAAATTTGTACAAGTCCTCGAAGCACCCATGAAAGCATTACAAATTTTTCAATGGCATTTAACTCCTCTGCTTTAAAGCTTTTTTTTTTTACCCATATACAATTTCAAGTGCTTTAGACGAAAGAGTTTTGGTAAAATTCCGGCCAGTATATCTTTTAAAGTGTGCACGTTAAGATCAAGATATCTTAGATTTACCATGTCCATGCCTTGAGGGGCTTTCTCTTAGTTTTTCGCAACCACCGAGCAACAATGCAGTGAGATTCTATAATTCAGAGATGAAATTTGGCAAACACTTGGTTTTCGTCAAGGACAAGTTTAGAACACTAAGACAAAACATGTTTGCACAAAAAAAAAGCATTTGGGATCTTCTCTATAGGATTTCCTTGCAGTAACAAGGTTGTCGTTCTTTCATATAAGTAAACGTGTATGCAACTTTCGTGTGTTGGATTAAAATCCGCAATTGTGGGCAGATATGTAAAATGTATGATGCTATTATAAAGTATGACACAAAATTAAGTGACCAATTATGTTAGTCGTGTCATAAGTATTAAAGTGTCATAGAATTAAAAGTGTAGATACCATAAGATGTATTTATAATTCAATAAGGGACAGAGTTGTAAATACTTAATAGTTGATTTATTAAATCAGCTATATAAAGAGGTAGTGGTCCCCAAGAAATAGGTTAACTTGTATTACTCTTGTCCCCGTCAGAGAGTTTTTACGGTAAGGGCTAACCTATCTTCTTGGAAGATCACAACTACCTTTTAGGCGATCTTCATCAAAAGATTTAAGGTTTTCATCTATCGATTAATTCAGGTACGCTTCCGCTTTCGGTTTATTGTTCTTGATGATTTGACACGATAGATTTTGGGTTTAAATTTTATATCTATTATGGTTTGGTTCTAACAAGTGACATCAAAGCCTCGTCATGTTGAATCATTGAGAACCAACTATTATTTTTTTGGGTTGATTCGTTCTCAATTTTATCGTATTGATATTATTATTCAGTTTGCTTTTATGTTTCGGTTTACTGTCATGTTCGATATTGATATTCAGTTTGCTATCTTGTTTCGGTTGATGATATGCTACCCTATAAAGTTTCGATTAAAAAAAGGAGTAAGACTTGATAATAAGAAAGTAGGTCAATTTCCTTGTTTCATACATTAAATATATTTTCATAATTCGGTTAATGGGACATGTGGTCTTATTACATGATCAGTTATTATGATTCCATATTATCCTAATACCTGTTTAAGTTCTAAATTTGTATGGGATTAATACTGCTACATTAGAATTCAGTGTATAATATATTCAGATTAAAAGTATTGTGTTTAGGTTTTGGTATTTACATGAATACAAATACTATTGTTTACAGTTTGCGGTTAATTAATATTATCAATTGCAATTGTATGCGCGTTGTTTAAAAGCATGCTATTAATTGCGTGATTTCGGTCTTGATTTTCAATTTAATTTGGGTATATTGCTATTTGTCGCAATGTTATTAATCTCATGAAATTTATATTTTATTGAGTTTGATCAAATATTTCAATTTTGATCTTTAGGTTATTATGCATATTAAAAATTCATGTGATCATTATTGAATTCATTAGTATGGTAATTTTTTTACTTCTAGTTAAATATTGATTGTTTTGAATTCAAGCTTTGGGTGATATATGAAGTTAAGGATTGAAATGCATTTAGTTCAAATATATACATATATATATATATTTGTATTTAATTTTGAAGTATATATTCGATTCAGTTTGATCAAAATTTCCTTTTTGATTATTAGGTTATTATGGTTATATTAAAGTTTTGAGTGATCATTATATGAATTACTCATTTGTATGACACTTCTGATTTTAGCTTTTAGTTAAAGATTGAATGTTTTGAATTCGACTTTGATTTGGTAAATACATGTTTAAGGTTTAAGATAATTTTTTTAAGAAACAGTGAAAGATTTAGGTTTTTTCGATTTCTGATAGCCCCATTCAGACAACCTTATTTTGGGTTATTTCGAAAACTTAAGTGTTATTAGAAATTTCAGTTTTGACTGTTACAAAAATTTAAATTTGAATATCGGTATATTATATATTTTAAGATAAATTAATTGAAGCATTAAGTCACCAAAGTGACATCTATTGTAGAAATTATTTTATTTTAATATATTAAAGGTTTTGTGCATGTAAGTCGGATTATGTTAGTATTAATCGGCCCAAAGGAAGGTTAATAATTAACATTATTACATGTGCAACTGTAGTAATAAACATGTGATAATTATTCAGTTTTATATGTGAACAATAAATCGGCCCAAAGGAAAATTTCTGTTTGACATGTTCTTATTATCAATGTTTGATTACTGTATCAAGATATCACTTGCAAGTTAATGTTTTGTCCAAAGATGAAATATTAATGGAGTGTCCGGTATCTTGATATGATGTGTACCTTTATTCAAATTTATTATTATTTTGGTTATCTTTTAATTTGATTGAAAGATAAAATTAAGACAAATATTTTGAAACAATTAAATTTATATTTTGGCTTCGGATGTCTAATATTTTAATGGATTAATTGAAACATAATGTCACCAAAGTGACTGCTTTTGTGTAGATTAATTTATTTAAAATATTAAGATAATTATGAGTTTTTTTAATTCATGCGTTTATTAATTGGCCCAAAGGAAAGTTAATATTTGGCAGAATTACAACGACAACTGTGGCGATAAATGTGTGACAATTATAAGGTATTTTATGTAAGCAGTACGTTAGTCCAAAGATTAATCTATTGTTTGACATAGTTTATTGTCAATGTTTGATTGCTACAACAAGAGTACCGCTTGCAGTTAATATTACTGTCCAAAAACTTGAAATTAATTGTAACACCCCTTTCCCGTACCCATCACTAAATACGAGTTAGAGACGTCACTTATCTTTTTTTAAACTATTGGATACTTATAATCGATATAAATTTGTTTCTTTTAAACTAATACAATTTTAACCTTTAAACCCTTTTCTATTTAATCGCGTAAAATTTAAAACATTTATTTAATATCCAAAATCAACCTATTTTCAGGCAGCAACCTAGCAGTTCAATTCAATATCATGTTAATAGCAAAACTACCTACGATTAAATTTTCTACTAAACACATAAATTAGTCTATTTAATTACTAGTATCCACTATAGGTTCATATTCATGTTTATACTACTACAACTATTCCCAAATATATTCATATCAGAGCGGTCATGACATTTATAATATACATGCCGACTAGTAACATCAAAAAGTAACATCAGAGATGTCATACTGATACTGATGATCTGTCATCAAATTAGATGATGTCTGCTGCCACTCCTTACTTTTTATGCTTCTTTTTACCTACGCGTGGAATATTCACACGCTAAGTATACACTTAGTGAGGCAACATAAAATAATTTAAACATTTCACTGTAAAGGAATGACGTAAACAAACAAAATACAATGTATATGTATATATATCATATAGGATTACGAAATCGTAAAAACTGACTTGTCAAAGTTGTTCCACTGTTAGGTAACCTGTAAAGTCTCAAAATTCATATATAAATATAAGACATGTTATACCAAAACAATTCTTTACTTAAAGATTCATTTTCACTTGAATCATTCTTTGCACTTTCACTCTTAATTGAATTATAGCCTAATGTAAAGTAAATGAGAATGCATGGTATGTGAGTCACTGTTGAGTTTACATGTGCGGCATCAACTAATATGTTGTGCCATAATAAATCACTGTATCACTGCTATAATTTAACAGCAACACTGTATCACTTGGTCATAGTTGTAGAACACAACGTCATTGTATCACTATATCACTATACTCCACCTCATTAGCATGCCAATTATACCAAGAATCTCAATAATCATACAATGGGCTTTTAACCAATTCACTATTATGATCTCTTCACTTATTCAACAATACCAATAGATAAAGTCATATCACTATAACATAATAAAAAATGCATTGGCAGTTCATACCCAAAATCATTAATAAAATAAGTAGGATTGCACCCACCTGTTGCCTCACTAGTAAACTGTTCTATTACTTTCGACTTTACTCTTGTACTTTTTCTTTATCTACCGCCTTGCTTGTATCTCGATTATGATCTACACAACATTTAACAACACATACGATTCAAAGTACAAGTTAGTATTATACTAACATTGATGCACATTAGGAATAATATTCCTAATAATTCTTTTAATACCAACTTCATATTATAATATCAATGTACTTCAAAACTTTCAAAATAACCCTTTGTCACAAAACTTCAATTTCAAATCAACTTTCCACTTTAATTACATATTTCCCCAACTTTACAGTTTAGTCCTCAACACTTTACAAACTTCCACATTAGTCCAATTAACATTCCAAAACTTACAAAATCATCCTTACACCATTTCTAGCCTTAGGAAAATTTTCCATAAATTTTCCCATTGAATGCCGAATTTGAAAGGTCACTTTGACCAAATTTTCCAACTTGATTCAAGCATGAATTTAACCTCCAAACATTATATTAAAGCTTCTAACATCATTTCCACTTCAAATAAAAATTTTGCGAGAGTTTCCCCTAATTTTTCAAATTTCCCAAAAATAGCCTACAACATAATTCATAGAAATTTTCACTATTTCAAGCACGAAACAACATCACAACCTCATATTCAATCCAATGAATCCATAAAACATGAAATCTCCACTTGTTCTTCATAAACCCTAATCTCCAATCTCAACATATAAGCATGGAAACCACTCAAAAATTATACCAAATAAAAGAGAATTCAAAGGAGATTAATTCTCTATTTCATGCCTTAAACCAAAAACCAATTGAATCAATTGAATCAAAATTTTTTTCTTACCTTGTTGGAAGCTCTCGGCCAAGAGGAAAAGATGAGAGAAAATTCTAGCTTTTTTCTAAAATTAAATTACAAGACAAATGACATTTTAATCTTTAAATCTAATATAAAAATCTCCATCAATAGTAAAATGACCATTTTGCCCCTTATTTATGACCAATTAGGTGTTAACACCTAATATTCTTACTTTTCCATAATCAATTATAATTAAAAAGCGTGGGCAAAATGACTAAAATGCCATTAATGAATCCATGTATTTACAAAGATGCCATTTGTGCACTATAATAAAATATTGTATCCAATCGAATCCAAATCGATCAAAAACGATTCCAAAACGAAATGTCATGTTCTTCAAGTCCTCTTACAACCCCTTCAAAATTTCATCACATTCTGAGCTCATACGATTACCCGGATTCCATTTAAACTTTAACTGTAATTTCCTAATAATAGAAACATCGAATCGAACCAACAATTTTATATTCGATTCACACCCTTATGTGATCTATTTGTTTATAGAATAAAAATAATTATTGGGAAAATTACCATGTTGGTCCTTAAACTTTTCTCAACTTTTCACTTTGGTCACCAAACTTTAACACTTTACATTTTAGTCACTGAACTAAAACCAACAGCTTTTAATTCTTTGCAAATTAGTCACTAACCAATTATTGGGGTATTACAATTCTCCCCCTTAAGAAATTCGTCATCAAATTTTTAGAACGTACCCGATTTGAATAGATGAGGAAACCGTTCTTTCATATCTTTCTCTCTTTCCCACGTTGCTTCCTCCACTTTGTGATTTCTCCAAAGAACTTTAACAAGTGGAATTGTCTTGTTCCTTAGATCCTTGAAACCACGTGCTAGGATTCTGATTGGTTCCTCTTCATATGTCAAATCTGGTTGAATCTCTACTTCTTCTAGAGTAATGATGTGGGAAGGATCTGATCGATACTTTCTGAACATCGATACATAAAATACATTATGAATCTTATCCATTTCCGGAGGTAAAGAAAGTTGGTAAGCCACAAAACCAAATCTTTTTACAATTGCATATGGTCCAATGAATCTTGGACTCAACTTTTCTTTTCGTCCGAAACGCAGTATTTTCTTCCAAGGTGATACTTTAAGAAACACTTTATCACCCACTTAAAATTCAATTTCTTTTCCATTTGAATCAGCATATGATTTTTGTCTATCGGCGGCTATCTTGAGATTATCTTGTATAATCTTTACCTTGTCTTCGGCTTCTCTAATAAGATCAGGACCAACTATGTCTCGATCTTTTAACTCGTACCAATTCAAAGGAGTCCTGCACTTTCTTCCATATAAGGCTTCATAAGGTGCCATTTTGATACTTGCTTGATAGCTATTATTATAAACAAACTCAGCTAATGTCAAATACTTCTCCCAATATCCTTTGAATTCAATCACACATGCTCTCAACATATCTTCCAAAATTTGAATGGTTCGCTTTGATTGTTCATCTGTTTGAAGATGAAAGGTTGTGCTAAAATTAAGTCGAGTACCCAAAGCTTTATGTAAAGACTTCCAAAATCTGGAAGTAAATTTTGGATCTCTATCAGAAACAATTGAGACTGGTACTCCATGGATTTGAACTATTTCTTTAATATATAACTCAACATATTTGCCCATAAAGTAATTTGTTCGTACCGGGATGGAGTCCGTTGATTTAGTCAATCTATCAACAATCACCCAATTTGAATCATTTTTACTTGGATTCAAAGGTACCCTGACACAAAATCCATGGTTACTCATTCCCATTTTCACTGAGGAATGGAAATTGGTTGCAATAAACCAGAAGGCACCTGATGCTCTGCTTTTACTTGTTGACATGTCAGGCATTTCGAAACAAACTCAGTTATAGCTCTTTTCATTTTTGGCCACCAATATCGACTCTTTAGATCTTGATACATCTTGTTTCCACCTGGATGCATGGTAAAAGGACTTTAATGTGCCTCAAAGAGAAATTCTTTCTTTAATTCTTCATCTTTAGGAATAAAAATTCTTCCTCGGTAATACAAGCAGCTATTAGACTTACCTTCAAAATCTTGGGTCTCACCATTTTTGACTTCTTTGAATCTTGACAAACATTAGATATCTCTTTTCTGAAGCTTCTTTATCCGATCTACTAAAGCAGTCCTTATTCTTAATTCAGCAATCAAAGCACCACTTTCTTTCAAATCTAGCCTTACATTTATAGCTCTCATGGCAGCAAAGGTCTTTCTACTGAGGACATCGGCTACCACGTTCGCTTTACCTGGATGGTAGTCAATAACCACATCATAATTCTTTAGGAGTTCGATCCACCTTCTCTGCCTCAGATTTAACTCCTTTTGAGTTAGCAGATACTTTAAACTTTTATGATCCGTATAGATATAGCATCGTTCTCCATATAGATAATGACGCCATATATTTAAAGCAAATACAACTATTGACAACTCTAAATCATGGGTAGGATAGTTCCTCTCATAAGTCTTAAGCTGTCTGGAAGCATAAGCCACTACCTTTCCCTCTTGCATGAGTACACATCCCAATCCCTTATAAGAAACATCACTATATACTACAAAATCCTTACCCGATTCTGGCTGCACTAATACCAGAGCTTCAGTTAAAATCCTCTTTAATGTTTCAAAGCTTTCTTGACATTTATCCGTCCAAATGAATGGCACATCCTTTCTTAATAGCTTAGTTAGCGAAGAGGCAACCGTCGAGAAATTCTTTACAAATCTTCGATAATAACCAGCCAGTCCCAAGAAACTTCGAACCTCATAAATATTCTTCGGAGTTTTCCATTCAACTATAGCTTGTATTTTCTTAGGATCTACTCTTATCCCCTTTGCTGAAACCACATGGCCGAGAAAAGTAACTTCTGATAACCAAAATTCACATTTTGATAACTTAGCATATAGTTTCTTTTCTCGGAGGATATGAAGAACAACACGAAGATGAGCATCATGTTCCTCTTTAGTCTTTGAATATACTAAAATGTCACCAATAAATACCACCACAAATCGATCCAAATATGGCTGAAATATTTGATTCATCAGATCCATAAATGTTGCAGGAGCATTAGTTAATTCGAACGGCATCACTACAAACTTATAGTGTCTATACCGAGTTCGAAAAGTTGTCTTTGAAATATCTTCTTCCTGCATCTTCAACTGATGATATCCATATCGAAGATCAATTTTTGAAAACACAACTACACCCTTTAATTGATCAAAACGATCATCAATCCTCAGAAGAGGATACTTATTCTTCACGGTCACCTTGTTTAACTGGAGATAATCTATACATAATCGCATAGATCCATATTTTTTTCACGAATAACATTGGTGTGCCCCAAGGTGACACACTTGGCCTTACAAATCCCCGATCTAACAATTCTTGCAATTGCGCTTTGTCGCGACCATTTTTCGAAAATCGGGACGTGTAAAAATAGCCTGACGATCGATCTTTATAAAATTAGGTTTTTTGGCCATTTTAATTTTATCTTGAAAATTTAGGGTTTTTCGTATTAAATTTGATTTTTCCTTATTTATCCTTTAAAAAACGTTTGGAGTCACCACCGATCACTTCGAGGTAGACCGGACACCGAAAAAACAAACCAGAGATTTTATCTTAAAAATTGTGTTCAGGAGTCGGTTACGTGTAGGGAAGGATTATCACCCCTACAAACGCCCGTCGTCGGTACCTTTAATTTTACGTGGCATTTTGAATAATAATTTGAATTTAATTTATCCCATAATTATTAATTGAGTTTAAATTCCGAATGCATATATCCTTTTATAAGGAAATTCATTTTGTTCGAATACGAGATTAAAAGCACCCCGTTAAGTGGCACCTCTATTCGTATTTAAAAATGAATTTCCAACATAAAAGGTTTTTTAATGAATGTCCTTTTATTGTCTTGTCAATTTTAAGTTCTACCCTAAAACGGCTCTAATTAATTAGTTGTTTAACTATGAATATTAATTAGTTTAATGGCTTTTATGAGAAAATGCCAATTTCTTGAACACATTCCATATATTTAAAGCTTTTAAACTAATCATATTCCTAATTAATTAATCATTCTAGTTAATTAAAGTTATTGTCCTAATTATACTCTAACAATTTATTATTTCAATATTATAAGTGAAAATGTATATCGAATATACACCTCTATGACCAAAGCTGAGATAACACCTGAAAGACTCTATTCGATATACATTCAATGAACTACAATGTATTTTAATTAATTATTTAGTGTTAATTAAAGAATTAAATCAATATTCAATTTTATGTGTAATGTATAATAAATATAATTGTAAAATTCATGTTGAGATAACACCCCATTGTAAACAATGGAACATCATCCAAATTAGAATTTTAAAATTGTATTTAATATGCATTTCATTACTACAATTATCTTCCCTATTTATTTATTAAAATCCTAATTAAGGGAAACTAACTAAGGCTCTATATTAATTAAACTAAGTGCATTTAATTGAGCTACAAAATATACTATATGCTAGTTTAAAATATGCATCACACATATAGGTTAATTGTATTTAAATAGAACAATTAAATAAATAAAACAATTAAAATTAAATTACAACAAATTAGAACATAAACTGATTTTATTAATATGGGGACTGAAATGAGGAAATTACAAACTATAAGCTCAAATTATAAAGCTCTAATGACCTAATTAGGAAGAGTTGCAAATTTAGGGAAACAATTAAGGAAATTTGGGACTAAATTAGAGGAATTACAAATTTTGGGCTGCAATTAAAGGGGAAAAGGACCAAATTGGGAAAAACAAAGCTGAGGGAAAAAACCAAATGTTATGCATTTGAAAAAGCGCGGGTCAAACCCGATCCAAATAAGGGTGCGCGAACCCTGGCTGGCCCGGTGCCAAACGACACCATTTTAGTTCGAGTTTAAATGGCCCAAACTGAGTTTGAATCGGCCATAATTCACCTCATCAGTCTCTCTCCTCTCTCTCACCTCTCTCAAATGCTCTGAACTTAAACATTTCAATGCCCAAAAATCTAACCTAAACCGGATCAAAACTATAGGTTTTGAATGAGTTTTCGAAGAGTTCTTCCAAGAACTCGACGAACTACCCAGATCACGGCAACAGTCCGCCGTGGTCTCAACCCCTGAATCCTTCTCTGTCGTACACCAGCAACCTTTGGTCGTTCACCGGCCACCGAGATTCACATCCCGACCGCCGCAAGCAACGTCGACAATCGTATGTTGATTTTCGGCCACCACCTGAACTCCGACCATCGCCTCACTTCGGTTGGCCGCCGTGAGGCAATTTTCAGCCATCGTCAAGTGCCGTTGTCAAACCCTAAAAACCTATAAAAAACAAATTTTCATTGTAAAAACCTAGATCTACCCAAATCCGATAGGATTTCCTTCATCCCCAGCCTATTATACCTGTATCGACACTAATTTTCAACTCCACCGCTGCTCATAACGTCCTCCCAAATAGCCACTCAAACTTTTTTCCGACGACCTTGGAGATAAGTTTCTGTGAACCTTACTCTCTACTGTTTTTAGTTATTATTTTTTAAAATCTTAGATCTGTTGTGTTTTAACTCTTTGTTGCAGGAATAAAAGCTCGAATAGAAGAATACCTTTTAATTTCTACGGCCTAGATCCGGTGACGGTGCAGTTTCGGTGACAGTTTATCTCATCCGGCGTCCTCTGAACTCCCAGGTAACTCATCGACTTCCTCTCTCCTCAATTATTAAAGTAATAATGGTGTAATTATTACTGACCCCCTTTTATTTTCTCTCTCTGCAGGGTATTTATAGATGGGTCAGTGCTAACGTTAGTGACATGTGATCTATTGACAGCTGGCCTGGGCTGGGGTTTGATCCGCGTGAGGCAACAACTGGCCACTCTGGAGATGACACGTGGCAAAATTGGCGGGCCGACTTGTATTTGGGCGGGAAAGTTTGCAATTCTGATGGGTTATGTTTGAAGGGCTGGCAATGAACTGTAATTAGCTAGTTTGGGCGGGAAACATAAATATATTTGGCCTTTTAGATTTATATTTTGGGCTTTGGGTATCTTATATATGTAATTTGAACATTTATAGATTATTTGGATTTTTATTGGGTTTTATTATATTTACGATGTATTTATTTATTATTATTTACACTATTTATTTATTTATTTAACTAGATCCGGTCAAAATTCGGGTATAACAACTGCCCCTCTTTGCTCATTGCTGTGAAACATGGATAGAGCAAAGACTTAAAATACACAAATTTTGCTCGAACTAACATCCATCCTCCAATTGGCTGAGGTTTGAAGTTGTTCTTCTCATTATGAAATTCTCCATTCCTCAACCTTTGCTAATCCACTTTTCTGTAAGGTGTCGAATAAGTAAACTCTTCTCATTAGGAACTTTCTCATTCTTCAAAAGGTAAACTCTTCTCATTAGGAGCTCTTCTTTCTTTACTGGGCGAGTACTTCTCATTAGGAACTCTAGAACGAACTCTTCTCATTAGGAGCCTTTCCTTTTTGCTAAGCAGATTCTTCTCATTAGGAATCCTGAAACAAACTCTTCTCATTAGGAGCTCTTCATTCTTTGCTGAGCAGATTCTTCTCATTAGGAATCCTGAAACGAACTTTTCTCATTAGGAGCTCTTCATTCTTTGCTGGGTGAGTTCTTCTCATTAGGAACTCTTCATTCTTGGTAAATTCCTGGCGAATCAGATAAAAATGCTTTGATGAGGGTTAGTATGACCCTAATTTCTACATATGATGCATGAATAAAGATCCATCGGGAAACAAAACAGCTATTTCCACTTTCTGGGTAGCTCGTCGGACTCCACTTGATTGTGTTTCTTCATCAAGCCTTGACCTGTTCTGACATTTCATCTCATACTCCAGACTAGCCGTCAGACCTCTTTCTACGTTTTGAGTCCTGTGCTCTAAAGCGTCCTTTCGAGTTTTCACTTTAGGTTGCTTTTCTCAAAGCTCCCTTTCAGGTTTTCACTTTGATTTTTTTTGGCGCCCTCTCGCGTTTTTACCTTATTATTTTATTTTTCTCTTTTTTCTTTTTTTTTCTTCTTTTTTGAATCTTCAGCGTCCTGTCGAGTTTCCACCTCATCTTCATTTCATTTCTACTGGCACAACATTCTACTTAATCTCCTCCTTATACACTCCTCTTTAATGTCCTAGAGTGTATAGGTTCACCTACATTCTTCAAAACACAGTAATACCGAGAAATCATCTATTTTTATATGAATCATGCTAATCCACTTTCATGATGCTTTGGAAATAATAACAAAAAGCTCAGAAGAGAATTCACTAATTTTATTGAAGCTTATCAATTAAAATACAAGAGATTTGAAAAAAGTCATGGCAAACAAAAACAACAAAGCAAGAAACCAAGTCAAGTCTTCGAGTATTCATAGTATGAAGGATTCAACAACCCTTTCAACCAATCGTAGCCTTGAACTGAAGCCCTTGTTCAGCAGACTTCAACACTGTCGAGATGTTTACAGATGTGAAATCCCTTCCAAAATACTGGGTATCCGAGAGGTCTTAATTGCTAGATGCCTAATCACAAACCATCTAAGCCGCCCTTTACGAGTTTTCAACTCAGATCCCCCTTCGATTTCAAGACGCTCTTTGCGAGTTTTCATCTTGAACCCCCATTTCTTTCTTTTTTTGAATCATAGGTGCCTTTTTCGGGTTTTCACTCCACCTTTTTCTTTTTCTCTTTTTTAATCTTTTTTTTTATTCTTCAGACACAATATTTCTTAATTGAATCAGAGTTCACTGGCTTATGCAACTCTTTACCATCAATTTTAGCTAAGATCAACGCTCCTCCGGAGAAGGCCTTTTTGACGATATACGACCCTTCCCAATTAGGCATCCATTTCCCACGAAAATCTTTATGTATCGGCAAGATCTTTTTTAGCACTAGATCACCCTCTCTGAATTCTTTGGGTCAAACTTTCTTATCATAAGCTCGCATCTTCCTCTTCTAGTACATTTGACTATGACATATGGCTTTCAACCTCTTTTCTTCGATGAGATTTAACTGATCATACCGAGCTTGTACCCATTTTGCTTCATCCAACTTTGATTCAGACAAAACTCGAAGAGAAGGAATTTCGACCTTAATTGGTAATACTGCCTCCATTCCGTAAACCAAAGAATACGGTGTTGCCCTGGTAGAAGTTTGTACTGAATTTCGATATGCAAACAATGCAAAGGGCAACTTTTCATGCCAATCCTTGTAGGTATTTGTTGTATTCGCTATGATTTTCTTAATATTCTTGTTTGCTGCCTCTACCGCGCCATTCATCTTTGGGCGATAGACTACAGAATTGTGATGTAGAATTTTAACTGTTCCCACACCTCTGTCACCACTTTGTTATTGAAATTAGTGGCATTGTCGGTAATGATTCTTTCAGGTAACCCATAGCGACAAATGATTTCTTTCTTCAAAAAATTGCATACTGTTGATCTAGCAATATTGACATATGAGGCTACTTCTACTCGGGGCAAAAGCATGAGGTGATTCTTGACATTTACTCTGTTTTATTCTTAAAGACTAAGGGCAGATTTTCGGAGGTCTAATTCTTCAAGGCTTCACCAGGAAATCATGGGCGTATTCCCTCCAGAAACTTGCCAGGCTGGGATCCTTCAAACACACCATTGATGCACAATCTTCCCATGTTTTCACCAAAAATCTCCTCTTCCTGGAGCCTCAGCGTCCCCTAGTTGTCTTTCTCCAATTGCTTTTCCACATTGACGAACCCGCATGACTTGAAGATACTTGCCAAGTCAGGAAAGAACATAGGCTCCCATGTAGTCTCAGTTCCCAAGAAACGAGCTCTCCTTCGATCTTCATTCCTTTCTAGCTCTTGCTTCATCTGTTGAATATTTGGTTTGAAACCAAGGCCAAAAAGATTTTTCTTCATCTCAACAGATTTGGGATGCGGACAACCCTGCAAACCTTTCCTGAGTCTTTTTACAACCTTTGCTCCTCTGCCAAGTACCTCACGAACAATCATCTTAGTGCAGTTTGAAAACTTTGGGCAAGGTATTGGTTTCCTTTCAGCGACAAAAGTTGCATTTATGAATTCCAAAGCTCAGAATAAATATTCTAGAGCACTTCCATCGGTCTCAATGTATGGTGCATCGGTAGACACGATGCAATGATGGCTTCTTCAGCTCCAATACTCACTAACTTCCCTTCTATCACAAATATCAGCTTTTGGTGTAAGGACGACGGTACTGCACTAACAAAATGTATCCAGGGCCTTCCTAACAAACAATTGTAAGTCGGCTTTATATCCATGACAACAAAGTCAACATTGTAAATCACGGGACCAATTAACAGTGGTACTTCAATTTTTCCCAAAACCTCCGGAGTTGTTCCATCAAAAGCCCTCACTGTATTCTTGTATGTCTTCATATGAGAATCATCAGTTGGAAACCTTTGCAAAGTAGCCATGGGTAAAACATTCAGGGCCGATCCATTATCTACCAACACTCCAAGAAGAACATGCCCTTTACAATGAGTTGTGATTTTTAAGGCTTTGACAGACCTCATCCCCCCTTCTGAAACCTCATCATCACTAAAGGTAATATAATTGTCAAAAGTTATGTGATTCACAATCCTGTCCAGCTTATGTAGCGATATATCATTCGGAACAAAAGTCTAATTGAGCACCTTAATCAAAGCATTGTGGTGCCCTTCTGAACTTAGCATTAGTTCAATGATAGAGATTCTAGCTTGTTGTCTCTTTAACTACTCAACGATGTTATACTCACTGTGTTTTAGAAATTTCAGAAACTCTTGGGCCTGTTCCTTAGTAACGAGCTGATTTATTTTCGGTGCTGGTTCTTCACCAAATATCCTTTACGGAATCACCAGAGCTTTTGTTTTTTCTTTTTCAGATTCTTTAGAAATTTTTGGAGAATAGCATCTCACACTTCTAGTAAAATGCCCAACTTCATTCACTATTTCTCTATCAAACTTTTCCACTTTTCCCGTTTTTTTCCGGCACCTTTGTCATCTCCTGAGACTTTGACCCTTCAAGTATTCTCATATTAGCCACATAATTCCATGGGACCCTCCGGGTGTCCTTGAATGCAAACGGTGCTGGGGGAGAGATCACAACCTTAGGAGTTGCTACCGGTTTTACATTACCAGGGAAACTTCCAACTTTGGGCATAGCTGCAATAATCAACGGTCTATTCACCTCATACCTGCTTCTAGAACTTTCAAAGGTACACACTTCTACTTTTTTTCTTTCACCCATTTTCTCAAAGAATTCGATCTCCTTATTATCCATCATCCTCTGGACCAGACATCTGAATTCAACACATTGTTGAATTTCATGAACAACTTCTTGATGATATTCATAATAAACAACTGATTCTACCTATTTTCCAGCCTTTACGTCTATCTGTATCATCTCAGCATTATATAACTGCTCAAACACCCATTTCAGAGGGGATCTGATTTCAGATACATTCGTCTTTAGCCGCTTAGCCTTATCTTCCTCCTCAATTACATTCACTCCTCGCCCTCCATGATTTGGCAAAGGATTAGCCGCTATATTGGGCTAATCAAACTTTAACACACCAATGTTCACCAGATTCTAGGCCACCTTTTTAAATCTTGTGCAATTTTCAATTGTGTGCCCCGAGATCCCAGTATGATATTCACAGTGAGCCTTTGGCTTATACCATAGAGGATATAGAGGCTAAAGTGGTGTAAGATAATACGGTCTTACCAAATCCGCATCAAACAATTGTGGATACAGTTCGGTATATGATATCGGTAGAGGTATAAAATTCATCTGGTCATTTCTCGAGCCCCGAGAATCTTTCATGTTTGAATTCTGTGAACTCCCTAACACACCAGCTGCTAAAATTGCGACATTCTTCTGGGCATCATAAGCATTCGTATTATTCACCTCATTATCTCTTTTCTTGAAATTCTTGCGAGAGCTTTATGCACTTTCTAGCCTTCTATTCTTGATTGCCGCTTCAATCAACTCTCCAGTCATCACCATATCAGCAAAGTTATGAGTTGCATTCCCAATCAAACGTTCAAAAAGTGTTCCTTTCAAAGTGTTTATGAACATATGATTCACTTCACTTTCCATTAATGTTGGTTGTACTTGCGCTGCCACTTCTCTCCACCTCTGTGCATATTGACAAAGACTTTCAGCCAGTTTCTATTCTATGGCCTGCAGCATGACTCGGCTAGGAACCATTTTAGTTACATGTTTATACTGTTCCTCAAAAGTACCAGAAAGGTTTTTCCTAGACCTAATGTTAACTCGGCTTAACTGTGCATACTAGGGTGCCGCTGAGCCCGTCAAACTGTCATGAAATCAATGAATACAATTTCTCATCTTTTAAATACGAGACCATTTTGCGACAATACATGGTAAGATATGCTTTAGGGCAGGTCGTCCCATCATACTTTTCAAAATCAGGTGCCTTGAATTTGGGTGGGAGGATCAAATCAGCAACCAAACTCAGATCTACAGCACTAGCTCCCTGATTGCCCATTTTCTGCATCTCCAACAACCTATCCTCTAAATCCTTACAGCGTTCCTCATACTTCCTTTCGATCTCAGTGCGAATCCTCTCAATTTCGTTGACCGTGTTCAGATCTGGGACTTCATCACCACTTCCAAAGTTTGCTCTAATATGCACCAGATAACTAGCAGTTGCTCTGGCCAAATTAATTTGGACCTTTTTCACAGGAGGTGGTCCTTCAGGTTGCTCTTTCATATGAGATGTAGTGTTAATCTGATCATTCACGTTGTCGACGGTAACTTCTTGCGCTTTGCCCTTGCCAGATTCTTTTGGTTCTAGCAAGCCAGTCAAGTGACTGATGATATCCCTCTATGTTTGAGCAAAGTGATCCCTCATGGATTGCTCAATTTTGTCGAACCTATTCTGAACTTAAACACTATCATTTTCGAGACTGACAACTCTATCTTCAAAAGCCATGGCCTTGGAGCGTAAACGGGTTACGTATGAATACGGAATGATTACGGTTCTAAAACAAACTGCCATAGAACTTTTCTTTATTAAAATTTTTATTAATAAGAAATTAATATGATATGTTGCTATATGAATGGATGCATGAATGTATGAATGCATTAGGGGTATTAAGCTCAAAGGCAAATCTTTAGAAAAACATCCATTTAACTAGGAAAAGTCGAATACAGGAAATGGACAATCTTAACTACAGACAACTACTAGCTCTAACTCCTAGATTGACTATCTCGTTCAGCAAACGAACTATCCTCTCTTCCAGCTCTAAATCAATGATTGGGCGTTGCAGCAAATTGGCAGCATCCTTTGACAGTATCTAAACATATTGAGAAATGCCCCTTACTCTTCCTTTGAAGATAACCAGTTTGTTATTTTGTTCCTGAATTGTACGCTGAGCTACTTCGTACTTCTGTTTCCATGCTCCACTTTCTTGATACAGCACACCTTCAAAGCTTGCAAGCTTCCCTTTTAAGTCATGAACTGTATCTTCTAATACAGTCACCTTTCCCTTCAGCTCTTTCTTTTCTTCATCCGCAACATCTCTTCCTTCATTCTAATATCCTGTAAGCACCTGTTCCATTTGCGATATCTGAACCCTCAGTTCTCCATTTTGTTCTCCCAGTTCTGCATTCTGAGCCAACAACTCTGAATTTTGCATCTATTTTTCCTCTAGCTTCTTTTTAGCATGATCATATAATTCCTCCAGGTCCTGGATCCTTTTCTTGGAGGACTTTGCATAATCTTCATACATTTACTTATAATCATTCCTCTCCTTCACAGCCCCATCCAATTGTTCAGACAGATCACTGATCATTCGGCTTGTATTTCCCTTTTGAACTTTCTTGCATTCTAAATGGGTTACCTTTTAAATCCTTTAATTCTTGGCCGAGTTTCTGATTCTGTTCATAAAAACCCTTTTTCTTACCTTTTTGCACATCTACCACTAACGATGCCATGGATAACTTCTGTTTCAATTCTTCAATTCGCTTCTCGTATCCCTTTAACTCTTTATCATGATCATATTTTAGTTTCTTCACTACCGAGGGTGCATCTCTCATACATTTGTTGATCAAGCCAATATTACTGACTCCGTTCTATTGAATGTCATCATTAACCCTTTGAGTTTTCTATTATGTAGAATTTTGCATGACCTCTAATCTGTCATGAAGCTTCACTCTCCTTGGTGTTTCCCATACCGTTACGATGTCCTTTATCTTCGTTTTATAACCTTCCATCTTATGTATGTACTCGAATTCCTCCATGCCAGCAGTAGCAGGAATAAATGGTCTTGATCCGAACTGTCGAGATACTAACAGCGGGCAATAGGCTGTTACTCCCCAAACTCCCGGTAAAGAAACCCAATCAAACTTCCCACATCGGTACAGATAACTAACCAAATTCAGCCAAGGGGCTTCCAAACAATTTCTGTCATTTTCTCAATCGGGCAAGTTGCTAGATGCTCATCTAATGGTGAATAATCAGTGCAAAATCTACGGGCCTTATAAGGTGCAACCCATCTGTGACCTCGAAACCATACCTCTAGCAGTTGAGCACAACCCCAAAACTTTCCTTCTCCCGCTCTTCTGCAGGCAGTCAATGTCCTGTATGTTTCGGCCAAAATTGTCGGTACCTGATTTACCTCGTTCTTTAAGCGCTCAAATAACCCTAGGGTTGCTGGATCAATATAATCTGGAGTTCTTAGGAATAACATCAATCCATAAATACACAAGGCATACAAACTTCTCTTTCTCTCAGGTTTATCACTTGTTAAAATTAGTTCCTGAATTACCTCCCAATGAATACGTTCATTATCCTCGGTTATTTCATCATTCCCCTTGTGCTTTAGTTTTTCGTTAAACTAGACCTCATCTTTCCAGTGACCACTTTCAACTTTCTTCTAAAGGTTGAGTTGTTAAGGGGTCTTGTGTAAATATTGTCCCTTCCAAATTTTGAGCAATGTAATAAAGCCTCGTATTCTTCCAACGTCAGTGTCATATCCACTTCTCCGAATGTGAAATAATTATAAGCCGGATTTCAATATTGCGTCATAGCCCTGATTAATCCTTGATCAACTGAAACATCCAACAACATTACTATGTCCCTGAACTCTAACTGAAAATCTTTCTTCATAGTCTCGTCCCATTGTTCCCATATCCTCTTGAGTTCCGGTAAACATCTATTTTGTCATGAATTCATTCTAGCAATCTCTTTAGTTCGTGATACATAATCTCCCATAATATTGTCTCCCTTGACGACCTGGGTTTCCTCTGACCATGTCCAAACTACGGTATTATCCTCTCCCTATCTATCAGACCCTTCAGTTGTATGAGACATTTCCTATTCGATTGACTTCGAACTTGATACCCCTATGAATTATGATGCAAAAACATATAACAAAACAAAAAAAACAAAGACCAAAAAAAAGAATTGTGTTAGTACAGTAAAAGTGAATTTATAAACAAAAATAATTGCTGTAAAATAAAACAACTTATATTGCATAAAATTAACCAGAGAACAATTTATCTCACGCACAAAAATAACCAGAGAAATAAATTTAAATCAGCAACACCCTGTCTAGCTCTAACGGGGTAGGTTTCTATTACAGCATGCGGGTTTCGATCTAGACTTTGGGTACCCGAACTGTCATTACTGGACTAGTAAGACATCGATTCAGAACTATACGGTCCCTTATAGCGCAGGCGTAGCCTCACGGTGTATAAGGTTGGAATACTGGAATGAGGACAAAATCTGATCACAGAGCTGGATAGCTCACGTAAAATCTTGCCTCACTCCCACTTAAAGGTGAAAAGGTCCGGGTATAGAGCTTATGCATGGATTCCAGTTTATATCACACAAGAAAATACTATCTGCATTTTTCCAGAAAATTCATCCAATAGTTATAAAAAAATTAATTTTAAATTGCTGTCCAAAATGTCGTGTAAAATTAATTAGGCCTGACTCTCGGTTTTTAAAATCCCCAGCGGAGTGGCTAAGCTGTCGCGACCATTTTTTGAAAATCGGGACGTATAAAATTAGCTTGACGATCGATCTTTATAAAATTAGGGTTTTTTGGCCATTTTAATTTAATCTTGAAAATTTAGGGTTTTCGTATTAAATTTGATTTTCCTTATTTATCCTTTAAAAAAACGTTTGGATTCGCCACTGATCACTTCGAGGTAGACCGAACACCGGAAAAACAAACAAGAGGTTTTATCTTAAAAGTTGGGTTCGGGAGTCAGTTACGTGTAGGGAAGGATTAACATCCCTACAAACGCCCGTCATCGGTACCTTTAATTTTACGTGGCATTTTGAATAATAATTTGAATTTAATTTATCCCATAATTATTAATTGAATTTAAATTCCAAATGCAGATATCCTTTTATAAGAAAATTCATTTTGTTCGAATACGAGATTAAAAGCACCCCGTTAAGTGGCATCCCTATTCGTATTTAAAAATGAATTTCCAACATAAAAGGTTTTTTTAAAGAATGTCATTTTATTGTCTTGTCAATTTTAAGCTCTACCCTAAAGCAACTCTAATTAATTAGTTGTTTAACTATGTATATTAATTAGTTTAATGGCTTTTATGAGAAAATGCCAATTTCTTGAACACCTTCCATATATTTAAAGCATTTAAACTAATCATATTCCTAATTAATTAATCCTTCTAATTAATTAAAGTTCTTGTCCTAATTAGACTCTAATAATTTATTATTTCAATATTATAAGTGAAAATGTATATCGAATATACACCTCTATGAACAAGGCTGAGATAACACCCCATTGTAAACAATGGAACACCATCTAGATTTGAACCTCAAAGACTCTATTCGATATACATTCAATGAACTACAATGTATTTTAATTAATTATTTAGTTTTAATTAAAGAATTAAATCAATATTCAATTTTATGTGTAATGTATACTAAATATAATTGTAAAATTCATGTTGAGATAACACCCCATTGTAAACAATGAAACATCATCCAAATTAGAATTTTAAAATTGTATTTAATATGCATTTCATTACTACAATTATCTTCCCTATTTATTTATTAAAATCCTAATTAAGGGAACCTAACTAAGGCTCTATATTAATTAAACTAAGTGCATTTAATTGAGCTGCAAAATATAGTATATGCTAGATTAAAATATGCATCACACATGTAGGTTAATTGTATTTAAATAGATAAATTAAATAAATAAAACAATTAAAATTAAATTACAACAAATTAGAACATAAACTGATTTTATTAATATGGGGACTGAAATGAGGAAATTACAAACTATAAGCTCGAGTTATAAAGCTCCAGTGACCTAATTAGGAGGAATTGCAAATTTAGGGAAACAATTAAGGAAAATCGGGACTAAATTAGAGGAATTACAAATTTTGGGCTACAATTAAAGGGGAAAAGGACCAAATTGGGAAAAACAAAGCTAAGGGAAAAAACCAAATGTTATGCATTTGAAAAAGCGCGGGTCAAACCCGATCCAAATAAGGGTGCGCGGACCCTGGCTGACCCAGTGCCAAACGGCACCATTTTAGTTCGAGTTTAAATGGCCTAAACCGAGTTTGAATCGGCCATAATTCACCTCCCCAGTCTCTCTCCTCTCTTTCACCTCTCTCAAATGCTCTGAACTTAAACACTTCAATGCCCATAAATCTAACCTAAACTGGATCAAAACCATAGGTTTTGAATGAGTTTCGAAGAGTTCTTCCAAGAACTCGACGAACTACCCAGATCAAAGCAACAATTTGCCATAGTCTCAGCCCCTCAATCCTGAAACGAACTCTTCTCATTAGGAGCTTTTCATTCTTTGCTGAGCGGATTCTTTCATTAGGAATCCTGAAACGAACTCTTCTCATTAGGAGCTCTTCATTCTTTGCTGGGTGAGTTCTTCTCATTAGGAACTCTTCATTCTTGGTGAATTCATGGCAAATCAGATTAAAATGCTTTGATGAGGGTTAGTATGACCCTAATTTCTACATATGATGCATGAATAAAGATCCATCAGGAAACAAAACAGCTATTTCCACTTTCTGGGTAACTCGTCGGACTCCGCTTGATTGTGTTTCTTCATCAAGCCTTGACCTGTTCTGACACTTCATCTCGTACTCTAGACTAGCCGTCAGACCTCTTTGTTGCAGAAATAAAAGCTCGAATAGAAGAATACCTTTTAATTTCCACGGTGTACATCTGGTGACGGCGCAGTTTTGATGACGGTTTATCTCCTCTGGCGTCCTTGAACTCCCAGGTAACTCCTCAACTTCCTCTCTCCTCAATTATTAAAGTAATAATGGTGTAATTATTACTAACCCCCTTAATCTTCTCTTTGTAGAGTATTTATAGCTGGGGTCAGTGCTGACGTTAGGGACATGTGATCTATTGACAACTGGCTTGGGCTGGGGTTTGATGCGCATGAGGCAACAACTGGCCACTCTAGAGATGACATGTGGCAAAATTGGCGGGCCAGATGTATTTTTTGGGGCTTGTATTTGGGCGGGAAAGTTTGCGATTCTGATGGGTTGTGTTTGTTGGGCTGGCAATGAACTGTATTTAGGCTAGTTTGGGCGGGAAACAAAAATGTATTTGGGCTTTTAGATTTATATTTCGGGCTTTGGGTATCTTACGTATGTAATTTGAACATTTATGGACTGTTTGGATTTCTAATGGGTTGTATTATATTTACTATATATTTATTTATTATTATTTACACTATTTATTTATTTACTAGACCTGGTCAAAATTCGGGTATAACACGCTTTTAACTCTTGAAGCTCAGTCGGAGCCATTCTATATGGGGCCATTGACATAGGTGCAGTACCAGGTAACACTTCTATTTTAAATTCCACTTCTCAATATGGAGGTAATCTTGGTAACTCATCCGAAAATACATCTGGGTATTCTCAAACAGTAGGAATATCTTCCAACTTAACTCCAGAAGTTCGAGTATCCACCACATCAGCTAGTAAAGCTTGACAACCTTTTAATAACAGCTTCTTCACAGAAACGACTGAAATTACATTAGATGGAGGATTCATCCTTTCGC
The DNA here is from genome assembly GCA_019671005.1 of Hibiscus mutabilis. NCBI lineage: Eukaryota > Viridiplantae > Streptophyta > Magnoliopsida > Malvales > Malvaceae > Hibiscus > Hibiscus mutabilis. The sequence continues at coordinate 10,762,587 of CM033741.1, forward strand.
CAACTACCATTACCTCAGCACCTTTCGAATCCCTCAACATTAGTCATTTTAAATGACAATCCACAATGGCATGATAAAAAGATAACCAATCCATTCCCAAAATTATCTCGAATTCTTCGAAAGGTAGCTCCATAAATTTGTTGAGAACTTTGTTTCTTGTACCTTTATCGGACAATTTCTACATATTCTATTCACTCTCGCACTCTGACCCAATAGATTTGTCGCTACTATATCACTAGAGATAAACTCTAACGGAATATTTCTTTATTTAATCAACTTAGTACTAATGTACGAATGTATAGAACTAGGATCTATCAAAACCAATACATCCTTATCAAAAAAAGATAGAGTGTACCTGTAATGATTTCTGGATCATCACGATTCTTATCTGTCCTGATATTAAAAACTCGGGCTGGTGCACGTATTTCCAGCTGTGAAGCAAACTCAGATGGCCTTCCATATCTGCCTCTTCCTTTACCTCTCTGTGGCATCACTGTGGATTTCTCTGTTTGTACAAGTCTCTCTCTAGATATTAGAGGGCAGTCTTTAACAAAATGGCCAACTTTTCTACATTTGAAACATGCTCCTGCCACCATCGAAAATAAGCCTGTGTGACATTTGCCGCAAACATCACACGATTGAGATCTAAACTGGGATGATGAACCAGCACCAGAATTAGCTGTCTGTGCTTGATTATTTCCCTCAACATTGATTCCTTTACGAGTAAATGCAGCGGATCCAGATTTATTCCTATACCAAGAACCATAACCTTTATTCTGCTCAGATGAAAAAGAAGTTGAAGAGGTTCCTGGTCTCTTTATTGATTGCGAGGTCTGCTCTATCATATCCTCTGAATAGACGCATTCCATCACCTTGGCTCGATTCACCAATTCTTGAAAAGTAGGCAGATTCAATGCCACTAATAATTCTTTTGATCTCTTATTCAAGCTTTCAATAAACCAATCACGTCTCTTATTCATCAATTATGCTACAAACCGGCTCAACTTGTTAAAGTCACACTCATAGATGGTCTGATTTCCTTACTTCAAGCTGAGGAATTGTTGTTTCATCTCCCGGATAAATTGATCTCTAATATATTTATTCTTGAATTCCTCCAAGAATAATCGCCAAGTAACCCGCTCAGGAGGGATGTGCATCGTAGCTTTTGTCCACCAAAATCTAGCTTGACCTTGAAGTAATTGGACAGCTCCATTCAATTTATCGATATCCGAGCAGTGGAATCCCTCTAACATGATCTTTAAGTCGTTTAGCCATATATCGGCAACTACGAGACCTTTATCTATTTCTTCTTTAAATTTAGGTGCTCCTAAACTCTTTAATTTTATAGCAATTAACATCCGAGAAGCAGGGAGAGCTGGTGGCTGAAAACGAGTTAGAACCATTTCCAAAGCCTGAAGAAAAGTCCCTTAATCTTGCACAGGCATTCCCTGCTATGCTGGTGCTCTTCCCTATTCCAATTGAGCTGGTGGGTTATTATTAACCTCATTACTTCCACTGACGGCTTCTTCCGAAACCTCTTGTTCCGTAGCTCGTCTAGAACTTCCTGATTCAGACATCTATAACCACATAACAACAACATTAGTAAGGAGCGACATTCACCAATTATATAAACATCAGATCAGTAATATTGACATTCTTGTGGCATGTACACATTTTTCAACAAAAAAACTTCCATTTAGGCCGAGAATCGACTAAACCTGGCTCTGATACCAATAAATGTAACACCCCTTTCTCGTACCCATCACTGAATACGAGTCAAAGACGTCACTTATCTTTTCTTAAAAATATTGGATACTTATAATCAATATAAATTTGTTTCTTTTAAACTAATACAATTTTAACCTTTAAACTCTTTGCTATTTAATCGCGTAAAATTTAAAACATTTATTTAATATCCAAAATCAACCTATTTTCAGGTAGCAACCTAGCAGTTCAATTCAATATCATGTCAATAACAAAAATTCCTAATCAAGAAATCATTTGGGCATCCTATAAAGTACGATTAAATTTCTACTAAACACGTAAATTAGTCTATTTAATTACTAGTATCCACTATAGGTTCATATTCATGTTTATACTACTACAACTATTCCCAAATATATTCATATCAGAGCGATCATGACATTTATAATATACATGCCAACTAGTAACATCAGAGATGTCATACTGATACTGATGATCTTTCCTCAAATTAGATGATGTTTGTTGCCGCTCCTTACTCCTTATGCTCATTTTTACCTACGCGTGAAATATTCACACGCTAAGTATACACTCAATGAGGCAACATAAAATAATTTAAACATTTCACTGTAAAGGAATGACGTAAACAAACAAAATACAATATATGTATATAGATCATATAGGATTACGAAATCATAAAAACTGACTTGTCAAAGTCGTTCCAACGTTAGGTAACCTGTAAAGTCTCAAAATTCATATATAAATATAAGACAGGTTATACCAAAACAATTCTTTACTTTAAGATTCATTTTCACTTGAATCATTCTTTGCACTTTCACTCTTAATTGAATTATAGCCCAATGTAAAGTAAATGAGAATGCATGGTACGTGAGTCACTGTTGAGTATGCACATATGCGGCATCAACTAATATGTTGTACCATAATAAATCATTGTATCACTGCTGTAATTTAACAGCAACACTATATTACTTGGTCATAGTTATAGAACACGTCACTATATCACTATACTCCACCTCATTGGCAAGCCAATTATACCAAGAATCTCAATAATCATACAATGGGCTTTTAACCAATTCACTATTATAATCTCTTCACTTATTCAATAATATCAATAGATGAAGTCATACCACTATAACATAATAAAAAATGCATTGGCAGTTCATACCCAAAATCATTAATAAAATAAGTAGGATTGCACTCACCTGTTGCCTCACTAGTAAACTATACTATTACTTTCGACTTTACTCTTGTACTTTTTCTTTATCTACCGCCTTGCTTGTATCTCGATTACGATCTACACAATATTTAACAACACACACGATTCAAAGTACATGTTAGTATTATACTAACATTGATACATATTAGGAATAATGTTCCTAATAATTCTTTTAATACCAACTTCATATTATAATATCAATGTTAACTTCAAAACTTTCAAAATAATCCTTTGTCACAAAACTTCAATTTCAAATCAACTTTTCACTTTAATTACATATTTCCCCAACTTTAAAATTTAGTCCTCAACACTTTACAAACTTCCAGATTAGTCCAATTAACATTCCAAAACTTACAAAATCATCCTTACACCATTTCTAGCCTTAGGAAAATTTTCCATAAATTTTCCTTAATTTCCCCTTGAATTCCGAATTTGAAATGTCACTTTGACCAAATTTCCCAACTTGATTCAAGCATGAATTTAACCTCCAAACATTATATTCAAGCTTCTAACATCATTTCCACTTCAAATAAAATTTTTGCAAGAATTTCCCCTATTTTTTCAATTTTCCCAAAAATAACATACAATACAATTCATAGAAATTTTCACTATTTCAAGCATGAAACAACATCACAACCTCATATTCAATCTAATGAATCCTTAAAACATGAAATCTCCGCTTGTTCTTCATAAACCCTAATCTCCAATCTTTCTTCCATATAAGGCTTCATAAGGAGCCATTTTGATACTTGCTTGATAGCTCTTATTATAAGCAAACTCAGCTAATGGCAAATACATCTCCCAAGATCCTTTGAATTCAATCACACATGCTCTCAACATATCTTCCAAAATTTGAATGGTTCGCTTTGATTGTCCATTTGTTTGAGGATGAAAGGATGTGCTAAAATTAAGTTGAGTACCCAAAGCTTTATGTAAAAGGCTTTCAAAATATGGAAGTAAACTTTGGATCTCTATCAGAAACAATCGAGACTAGTACTCCATAGAATCGAACTATTTCTTTAATATATAACTCAACATATTTGTCTATAGAGTAATCTGTTCGTACCGGATGAAGTGCACTGATTTAGTCAATCTATCAACAATCACCCAAATTAAATCCTTTTTACTTGGAGTCAAAGGTAGCCCTGACACAAAATCCATGGTTACTCGTTCCCATTTCCACTGAGGAATGGAAATTAGTTGCAATAAACCAGAAGGCACCTGATGCTCTGCTTTTACTTGTTGACATGTCAGGCATTTCGAAACAGACTCAATTATAGCTCTTTTTATTCCTGGCCACCAATATCGACTCTTTATATCTTGATACATCTTGTTTCCACCTGGATGCATGGTCAAATGACTATAATGTGCCTCAAAGAGAAGTTCTTTCTTTAATTCTTCATCTTCAGGAATAAAAATTCTACCTCGATAATACAAGAACCCATCAGACTTAACTTCAAAATCTTTGGTCTCGCCATTTTCGGCTTGTTTGAATCTTGAAAAACATTCTATATCTCTTTTCTGAAGCTCATTTATCCGATCTACTAAAGCAGTCTTTATTCTTAATTCAGCAATCAAAGCACCACGTTCTTTCAAAGCTAGCCTCGCTTTTATAGCTCTCAAGGAAGCAAAGGTCTTTCTACTGAGGGCATCGGCTACCACGTTCGCTTTACCTGGATGGTAGTCAATAACCACATCATAATCATTTAAGAGTTCGATCCACCTTCTCTGCCTCAGATTTAAGTCCTTTTGAGTTAGCAGATGCTTTAAACTTTTATGATCCGTATAAATGTAGCATCGTTCTCCATATAGATAATGACGCCATATCATTAAAGAAAATACAATTGTTGCCAACTCTAAATCATGGGTAGGATAGTTCCTCTCATGAGTCTTAAGCTGTCTGGAAGTATAAGCCACTACCTTTCCCTCTTGCATGAGTACACATCCCAATCCATTATAAGAAGCCTCACTATATACTACAAAATCCTTACCCGATTCTGGCTGCACTAATATCGGAGCTTCAGTTAAAATCCTCTTTAATGTTTCAAAGATTTCTTGACATTTATTCGTCCAAATGAATGGCACATCCTTTCTTAATAGCTTAGCTAGCGGAGAGGCAACCATCGAGAAATTCTTTACAAATCTTTGATAATAACCAGCCATTCCCAAGAAACTCTGAACCTCAAAAATATTCTTCGAAGTTTTCCATTCAACTATAGCTTATATTTTCTTGGGATCTACTCTTATTCCCTCTGCTGAAACCACATGGCCGAGAAAAGTAACTTCTAATAACCAAAATTCACATTTTGATAACTTAGCATATAGTTTCTTTTCTCAGAGGATCTGAAGAACAACACGAATATGAGCATATTGTTTCTCTTTTGTCTTTGAATATACTAAAATGTCATCAATAAATACCACCACAAATCGATCCAAATATGGCTGAAATATTTGATTCATCAGATCCATAAATGCTGCAGGAGCATTAGTTAATCCGAACGGCATCACTACAAACTCATAGTGTCCATATCGAGTTCAGAAAGCCGTCTTTGAAATATCTTCTTCCTGAATCTTCAACTGATGATATCCAGATCGAAGATCAATTTTTGAAAACACAGCTGCACCCTTTAATTGATCAAAAAGATCATCAATCCTCGGAAGAGGATACTTATTCTTCACGGTCACCTTGTTTAACTGGCGATAATATATGCATAATCGCATATATCCATCTTTCTTTTTCATGAATAACATTGGTGCGCCCCAAGGTGACACACTTGGCCTTATAAATCCCCGATCTAACAATTCTTGCAATTGCGCTTTTAACTCTTGAAGCTCAGTCGGAGCCATTCTATCTGGGGCCATTGATATAGGTGTAGTACCTGGCAACACTTCTATTTTAAATTCTACTTCTCAATCTGGACGTAATCCTGGTAACTCATCCGAAAATACATCTGGGTATTCTTGAATAGTAGAAATATCTTCCAACTTAACTCTAGAGTTCGAGTATCCACCACATCAGCTAGAAAAGCTTGACAGCCTTTTAATAGCAACTTCTTCGCAGAAACGACTGAAATTACATTAGATAGAGGATTCATCCTTTCACCAACTACCATTGCTTCAACACCTTTCGAATCCCTCAATATTAGTCGTTTTACATGACAATCCACAATGGCATGATAAAAAAATAACCAATCCATTCCCAAAATTATATTGAATTCTTCGAAAGGTAGCTCCATTAAATTTGCTTGAAACTTTTTTCCCTGTACCTTTATCAGACAATTTCTACATATTCTATTCACTCTCGTGCTCTGACCCAATGGATTTGTCGCTACTATATCACTAGAGATAAACTCTAACAGAATATTTCTTTCTTTAATCAACTTAGTACTAATGTATGAATGTGTAGAACCAAGATCAATCAAAGACAATACAGGCTTATCAAAAAGATAGAATGTACCTGTAATGATTTCTGGATCATCACGATCCTTATCTGTCCTAATATTAAAAACTCGGGCTGGTGCACGTATTTCCAGCTGTGAAGCAAACTCAGATGGTCTTCCAGATCCGCCTCTTTCTCTACCTCTCTGTGGCATCACTATGGATTTCTCTGTTTGTATAGGTCTCTCTCCAGATATCATAGGGCATTCTTTCACAAAATGGCCAACTTTTCCACATTTAAAATATGCTCTTGTCACCATCCAACATAAGCCTGGGTGACGTTTGCCGCAAACATCACACGGCTAAGATCTAAACTGGATGATGAACTAGCACCAGAATAAGCTGTACGTGCTTGCTTATTTCCTCCAACATTGACTCATTTACGAGCAAATACAGTAGATCCAAATTTATTCATATACCAAGAACCAGAACCTTTATTCTGCTTAGATGAAAAAGAAGTTGAAGAGGTTTCTGGTCTCTTTATTAATTGCGATCATATCCTTTGAATAGACGCATTCCATCTCGTTGGCTCGATTCACCACTTCTTGAAAAGTAGGCAGATTCAATGCCACTAATAATTCTTCTGATCTCTTATTCAAGCCTTCAATAAATCAATCACATCGATCATTTTCAGTAGGAATCAATTCTGCTGTAAACCAGCTCAACTTGTTAAATTCACACTCATACTCATAGATGGTCCGGTTTTCTTACTTCAAGCTAAAGAATTGTTGTTTCATCTCCTGGATAAATTGATCTCCAATATATTTATTCTTGAATTCCTCCAAGAAGAATTACCAAGTAACCCGCTTGGGAGGGATGTGTATCACTGCATTTGTCCACTAAAATCTAGCTTGACCTCTAAGTAATGAGACAGCTCCATCCAATTTATCGATCTCCGAGCAGTGGAATCCCTCGAACATGATCTTTAAGTCGTTTAACCATATATCGGCAACTACGGGACCTTCATCTACTTCTCTTTTAAATTCAGGTGCTCCTAAACTCTTTAATTCTTTAGCAATTGACATCCGAGAAGCAGGAGGAGCTGGTGGCTGAAAACGTGTCAGAATCGTTTCCAAAGCCTGAAGAAAAGTCCCCTGATCTTGCACAGGCATTCCCTGTTGTGATGGTGCTCTTCCCTGTTCTGATTGAGCAGAAGGTTTATTATTAACCTTATTATTTCCACTACCGGCTTCTTTCGAAACCTCTTGTTCCGTAGCTCGTCTAGAACTTCTTGATTCAGACATCTATAACCACATAACTACTACATTAGTAAGGAGTAACATTCATCAATTACATAAACATCATATCAGTAATATTGACATTCTAGTGGCATGTACACACTTTTCAACAAAAAAACTTCCATTTAGGTCGAAAACTGACTAAACCTGGCTCTGATACCAATAAATGTAACACCCATTTCCCATACCCATCACTAAATATAAGTCAGAGATGTCACTTATCTTTTTTTTAACTATTGGATACGTATAATCGATATAAGTTTGTTTCTTTTAAACTAATACAATTTTAACCTTTAAACTCTTTACTATTTAATCGCGTAAAATTTAAAACAATTATTTAATATCCAAAATCAACCTATTTTCGGGCAGCAACCTAGCAGTTCAATTCAATATCAAGTCAATAGCAAAACTGCCTAATTCATAAATCATTTGGGTATCCTATAAAGTACGATTAAATTTTCTACTAAACACGTAAATTAGTCTATTTAATTACTAGTATACACTATAGGTTCATATTCATGTCTATACTACTACAACTATTCCCAAATATATTTATATCAGAGCGGTCATGACATTTATAATATACATGCCGATTAGTAACATCAAAAAGTAACATCAGAGATGTCATACTGATATTGATGATCTGTCCTCAAATTAGATGATGTCTGCTGCCGCTCCTTACTCCTTATGCTCCTTTTTACCTACGTGTGGAATATTCACACGCTAAGTATACACTTAGTGAGGCAACATAAAATAATTTAAATATTTCATTGTAAAGGAATGACGTAAACAAACAAAATACAATATATATGTATATATATCATATAGGATTACGAAATCGTAAAAATTGACTTGTCAAAGTCATTCCACTGTTAGGTAACCTATAAAGTCTCAAAATTCATATATAAATATAAGACATGTTATACCAAAACAATTTTTTACTTGAAGATTCATTTTCACTTGAATCATTCTTTGCACTTTCACTCTTAATTGAATTATAGCCCAATGTAAAGTAAATGAGAATGCATGGTATGTAAGTCACTGTTGAGTATGCATATGTGCGGCATCAACTAATATGTTGTACCATAATAAATCACTGTATCACTGTTGTAATTTAACAGCAACACTATATCACTTGGTCATAGTTGTAGAACACAACGTCACTGTATCATTATATCACTATACTCTACCTCATTGGCATGCCAATTATACCAAGAATCTCAATAATCATACAATGGGCTTTTAACCAATCCACTATTATGATCTCTTCACTTATTCAATAATATCAATAGATAAAGTCATAACACTATAACATAATAAAAAATGCATTGGCAGTTCATACCCAAAATCATTAATAAAATAAGTAGGATAGCACCCACCTGTTGCCTCACTAGTAAACTGTACTATTACTTTCGACTTTACTCTTGTACTTTTTCTTTATCTACCGCCTTGCTTGTATCTCGATTACGATCTACACAACATTTAACAGCACATACGATTCAAAGTACAAGTTAGTATTATACTAACATTGATACATATTAGGAATAATATTCCTAATAATTCTTTTAATACCAACTTCATATTATAATATCAATGTACTTCAAAACTTTCAAAATAACCTTTTGTCACAAAACTTCAATTTCAAATCAACTTTCCACTTTAATTACATATTTCCCCAACTTTACAGTTTAGTCCTCAACACTTTACAAACTTCCACATTAGTCCAATTAATGTTCCAAAACTTACAAAATCATCCTTACACCATTTCTAGCCTTATGAAATTTTTCCATAAATTTTCCTTAATTTCCCCTTGAATGCCGAATTTGAAAGGTCACTTTGACCAAATTTCCCAACTTGATTCAAGCATGAGTTTAACCTCCAAACATTATATTCAAGCTTCTAACATCATTTCCACTTCAAATAAAAATTTTGCAAGAGTTTCCCCTAATTTTTCAATTTTCCCAAAAATAACCTACAACACAATTCATAGAATTTTCACTATTTCAAGCAAGAAACAACATCACAACCTCATATCCAATCCAATGAATCCTTAAAACATAAAATCTCCACTTGTTCTTCATAAACCCTAATCTCCAATCTCAACATATAAGCATGGAAACCACTCAAAAACTATACCAAATGAAAGAGAATTCAATGGAGATTAATTCTCTATTTCATGTCTTAAACAAAAAACCAATTAAATCAAGCTTAAAATTGAATCAAAATTTTTTTTCTTACCTTGTTGGAAGCTATCGGCCAAGAGGAAAAGATGAGAGAAAATTCTAGCTTTTTCTACAATTAAATTACAAGACAAATGGCATTTTAATCTTTAAATCTAATATAAAAATCTCCATCAATAGTAAAATGACCATTTTCCCCTTAGTTATGACCAATTAGGTGTTGAAAACTAATATTCTTACTTTTCCATAATCAATTATAATTAAAAAAAACATGGGCTGACTAAAATGCCATTAATGAATCCATGTATTTACAAAGATGCCATTTGTGCACTATAATAAAATATTGTATCCAATTGAATCTAAATCGATCAAAAAGGATTCCAAAACAAAATGCCATGTTCTTCAAGTCCTCTTACAACTCCCTTCAAAATTTCATCACATTCCGAGCTCATACGATTACCCAGATTCTATTTAAACTTTAACTGTAATTTCCCAATAATAGAAACATCGGATCGAGCCAACAATTTTATATTCGATTCACACCCTTATGTAATCTATTTTTTATAGAATAAAAATAATTATTGGGAAAATTACCATGTTGGTCCTTGAACTTTTCTCAACTTTTCACTTTGGTCACCAAACTTTAACACTTTACATTTTAGTCACTGAACTAAAATCACCAACTTTTAATTCTTTTCAAATTAGTCACTAACCAATTATTGGGGTATTACATTAATGTTGTGCTTGGTATCTTGAGAGGAACTAGCCATTATTTTGAATTTATTTGTTTACTTATGAATATGTGAGCTTGTTTTTTATTTATTTATTTTTGTTCTCTATTTAGCTAATTTAGCTTTTGCTATCATAATATCTGTTAATATACATTCTACACTCATGTTTAGTGAAATTAATTTCAAGGAATAGAAAAGGCACTTACATAAAGTATTTGGTTGTATGAACATAGACCTTGCACTAAGGGAAGAATAACTTGCACTTGTCATGGCGGTAAGCACCCATAAAAGGGATTTTGAGAGGTGAGTTCGTTTAAATTGCACGAGTTTAATGATCATAAAGTACAATATTTAGGAGCACAAATCTAAAGATATTACTCATACTAAGGGTTTCCTTGATAAAATTGAGAAACATTTTACTAAAAAATGTTAAGGTTAATATGACATCACTTTTGACTTACTTGATGTCTATGAAGTATAAAGATCAAGGAAATGTGAGGGAGTACATTATGAAACTGTTTAATATTGCTTCAAAATTGAAGGCACATAAGATCGAACTTTTTAACAATTGTTTGTTCTTATGGTTTTGACACCTCTTCCTATACAGTTTAACCAATTCAAGTTATAATTGTCAAATGGAGAAATAAACTCTAGTTGAACTCATTTCTTATTGTATTCAAGAGGAAGAAAGGTTGAAGCATTATAAGTGTAAAATAATCATTTGGCCAGTGCTTATTTAGTTAGTGTCTTTAAGAATAAGGGTAATAAAAAAATATTAGAATAAAATTCCTAAGGTCCAACTCAAAAGAAATAACAATAAGTTACAAATGCTTGATTTCTTTTGTAGCAAGTTAGGACACATGTGAAGCAATTAAACTTCAAAAGTGAGCAAATACTTCGGTTATTTTGAGTGATCCATGGGCTGTAAATTTTATGATCTCACAATTAAGATTATTTTAAGGAGAGATTTATAACTTTTTTAGGATGTTGAGTTTGGAGGGAGAAATAAGGTTAGATGCATTGCTATTGAAGAGGAATTGGATTATAATTTAATTCATACTATCACTTTTGACAATGTTTAGGTTTTCACACCTATCATTATCAAGAAGTGAATCAAGTACCTCAGCAAAACAATGTTGAACAACTCTCATTCAAGATAAGATAATTGTTTCAAAAGAACAAACTCAACAACCTCAAAAGAAAAAAAACAAGTGTCATTAAAGAGATCCACGGGAGGAAGGAGAAATACTATTCGAGATTATTATATTGTATTTATTCAAAAAAAAAATAAGGTAACAATGGAATGATAGGAAATGACTCAATCATTTTTTTACTAGACCATATAAGTTATAACTCTCACAAGTGGATCGATGTCATTTAAGAAGAGTATAATTTTATGCAAGACAATAAAGTTTAGGAACTTGTCTCATTACTTGAAGGTGCAAACCAATTGGTTGTAAATAGATATTTAAAATAAAGAGGAATGCAAATGGTAATGTAGAAAAGTATAAGGTATGTATTGTATCTAAAGGATATACTCTAAAAGAAGACATTGATTTTGTGGAGACTTTCTCTCAAGTTTCATTGAAAGACTCTTTAAGATAATCGCGACGCTTGTTGCTTATTTTAATCTTGAGCTACATAAGATGGATGTTAAGCTTGTGTTTTTCAATGGTGACATTGAAGAAACAAATTATATGGTACAATCATAGAGTTGTGTCTTATGATACAATATCAATGATATGTAAATTAAAGAAATCCATTTATGAGCTTAAGTAGGACTCTCATTAATGAAATTATAAATCTCATATTGATTATCTCATTTGGGTTTGAGATAAATTTGGTTGACAATTGTATGTACTACAAGTTCAGTGGGAGTAAACCAAGTGATACTCACAATGCTAAAGAAGACAAATATTGTCTTACTCAATGCCCTAAAAGTAACCTTGAGAATTTAATTTATGCTCGAGTATGTATGCGTTCGGATATTGCGTACATTGTTGGAATATTAGACAGATATTTAAGCAATCATATTATGGACCATTGTATAGCAACCAATAGGGTTATGAAATATTTTTAGAGAACAAAAATTACATGCTCACATATCGAAGTTCTGGTAAGTTAAAGATCATCAGGTTTAAAGGCTTCGATTCTATTAGAATATTGATGCAAAAGAAATTTGTCACATGGACTGCTAATTATAGATTAAATAGAAAGACCATTTTAGTTATTTTGTAACAATAAATATGCATTCATTTATTCTATAAACAATAGGAACACTTCAAATTTGAAGTACATAAATATTAAGTTCCTAGTTGTTAAAGAAAATTCAGAGTGGTTGTGTGTCTATAGAGCATGTTGGTACAAACTCCGTAATTTGCGCGCTTATTAAGAAACTGACACCCTAGGTCTTTCATGAGCACACTACTCATGTGGGTTAATGTTATTTAAGGATATTCAGTTTTAGTGGGAGTTTGTAATTTTGAAAAATGCTCATTCGTTTTAGACACAATTTCAGTTACTTCAGTTTAAGGATATTTTAAGATTATTTTTTGCAGAAATAAAGTTCTTTTGGTTTATGCAGACTCTAAATTCAGTAAATTTTGATCTCACTAAGGTTTAGGAGGACCAGTTGGAAATAGACATGTTCGGTTCACATTTCATGTAATTTTCCATGCTACGCATCCATGATTGATCTATGTCATTTGACTATATTTGTATGTGTGACCATTGATGGGTCTAGTCATGATAAATATGGCAAAGGTTGCTTTGATCCTATATGGATATAGTTGATGAACGAGATTGTTATAGAATACCTATTATATAATAGCAATTTTTTAGCTCATAAGGTTGTACATTTATCAGGAAACATATGTTGCCCAAGTGGGAGATTGCTGGATTAAAATCCACAATTGTGGGCACATATGTAAAATGTATGATGCTATTATAAAGTATGACACAAAATTAAGTGACCAATTATGTTAGTCGTGTCATAGGTATTAAAGTGTCATGGAATTAAAAGTGTAGATACCATAAGATGTATTTATAATTCAATGAGGGGCAGAGTTGTAAATACTTAATAGTTGATTTATTAAATCAACTATATAAAGAGGTAGTAGTCCCTAAGAAATAGGTTAACTTGTATTACTCTTATCCCCGTCAGAGAGTTTTTACGGTAAGGGCTAACCTATCTTCTTGGAAGATCACAACCACCTTTTAGGCGATCTTCATGAAAAGATTCAAGGTTTTCATCTATCGATTAATTCAGGCACGCTTCCACTTTCGGTTTATTGTTCTTGATGATTTGACATGATAGATTTTGGGTTTAAATTTTATATCTATGATGGTTTGGTTCTAACATCGTGCTTTTATATAACTAAAAAAGAAGCTCGAAATGGTTAAGTTAAATAGCATACTAACTCTGATTTATATTTAACAACATCTCATCTAAAATCTATGTCAACTAATTTTATAACAATTGTTAATCTCTCTTGTTATTAAAATTGTTTGATCAAAAGCCTCATGTTCTAAATAAGGCCCAAAGTTATAAATAATCATTGCATAGTCTGTAGAGAAAAAAATACATAATTTAGACACAGTTAAAATCAATTCTTTTGATATGTAAACACGTGAGATTGAATGCGCTTAAAAATATTGGCTTAAACCAAAAAGAAGCCCTCAAATATTGCTTTTTTTGCTTTTGGCCCTTAAACTATAATTTGGGCAAAAAATGCCCTTAAACTATCATTTTGGCCACTTTAAGCCCCTAAACTATAATTTGGGCAAAATAAGCCCTTAAACTACCATTTTTTGTCACTTTAAGTCCATGGTTACAAAAATATCATTTTATAGGCTTTTCTAACATATATAAATATTTATGTTCTTTTTAAATTTTAAAATATCATATGTCAAAATAAGCCCCTAAACTATCATCCCTGGTCATTTTAAGTCCGATAGTTATTTAAGTCAAAAGAAAATTATTTTGACTAATAAGATGTTGACACATCACAAAGATTTTTTGACCAATTAATAGTTTTGGGTAGGGGTGTTCAAAAATACCTGACCCGATTACCCGAACATAAATAACTGGGTATTTACCCGAAATTTTTTTTTACCCGGGTCGGGTACCCGGCCCGTCACTTCTCGGGTCGGGCCCAGGTCACAAAATTAAGAATTTTTGGGTACCCGATTACAATCGGGTACTTGGATATATTTAAAATTAATATTTTTTATATTCAATATACATATTTTTATATTAAACTAATAAAAAATCTTAGATTTTTTATATTTTATATTTAATAAATACATATTTTTATGTTAAAATAATAAATATATATTTTTTATATTTTTATATTAAACTAATAAAATATTTATATTTAAATATATATATATATATATATTTATATCCGAGTACCCAAATACCCGAATTTTCGGGTACCCGCAAAAACCGGGTCGGGACACGGACCACATTTTCTACTACCCGAAGATCCGGGTACCTGGTACTTTAGGTACCCGAATACCCGGGTACCCGAATTTGAACAGCCTTAGTTTTGGGGACTAAAAGAAGAAAAATGGTATAGTTTAGGTACTTATTTTGACCAAAAAAGGGCCTATTTTGCCCAAAAATGATAGTTTAAGGGCCTATTTTGCCTAAATCATAGTTTAAGGGCCAAAATAGAAAAAAAGACATAGTTTGAGGGTTGTTTTTTATTTTAAGCCAAAAATATTCTCTCAATCTTTGTGAGCATAAGTCTCATCACAAATGGAATAAGTCATATGGCTTCACAACTCTTCATTTAGTTGAAAATGAAATTATATGCAATTTCGCTGAATTTAGTTAATGAAGCAATTTTAAATTTCTTCTTAGCCGACTGAAGATTGATAAGAAGTTTAAAATCTATAACTTGTATGCTTTATCCCTCAACAATTATAAACAGGGAACATTTACTTTGTGGATTGAATGGGTTCTTTGGTGAGATTTTGTAGAGTGTTTTTATTCTTTAGGATATTTGCTCATTTGGGACTTTGAGTATTTGATTATTGAGTGATTCATGTAGTGAGTTTCATTTGTGGGATTTGATAGAGGTTTTATTTATTTTTTTTCAATTTCGAGCTATTCGAGTCAACTTGAATATCTCGTGTAAATTGCAAGTTCGAGTCAAGTTCAATTTTTCCAACTCGAAAGACTAAAAACTAAATTTTATTATTTTGTGATTTAGTCCATGATTTCATTTTTCTAAAATTTCTCCTTCATTTTAAGTCAATTTTGACCAAATTTGAATCACGTGTTACTAAACTATTGTATAATACTTATTCAGGTTCAATTTATATTTTTGAAAACATTTTCTCTTTGTTCAATTTAGTCCCTCAACTTTGTATGGTTTACTCATTTCTTCGATTCATCCTTTGTTATAAGTCAATTTTTACCAAATTTAAACCAAATGCTCCACTACCATTATATAATATTTATGTAACTTTAATTTATATTTTAAACAAAAAAATATTCTTTTTGCAATTTTTTTATCAACAAAGTAAGTATGATTTTATTAGAGTGAATCATACATACTAAAACATGGTCATAGGCCTCGTTAAAAACCCCCCTAAACCTAAATGGAGGAAAAGAGTATCCAATGATCATGTGACAAAGAAGGACCAAACACCAACACAAGAACCAGGCCCTATTTCAAAAAGCAACCACATTGCATGACACCCGAAACTAAATGCAAACACCTAACCAGTCATGATCATAAAGTCAAGGCACTCAACCAGTGCACCCCAACCCCATGCAAAATCAAACAGTAAGACCAAGTAAGCATCCTCAAGTATCACCAACCTCCAACACCAAGCATGAGGCCACATCGCCCCAATCACTCAAACCATCAGAGAACATAGAATAAGGGATCAACACCCTATTTAACCAAAACGTCCATGAAACCGTTAGCTATCCGAAATATATGTGAAAAACAAACACAACATAACTCCGCACCAAGCTGAATCTATCACCACGAAAATGCTCCAAAACCTTCATGGCCAACGTTTTTTATGCAACACCCAACCAATTGTCACACTAGAATTCGACTCTACAACCAAGCTTCCCACCGTACGCCACTGCGATCGCACTATCAACATCTGAAGCCCCTCCAATTTGCTTTCGAAGCTCTATCTCCACCATGCTTTCAATTACGTCTTCTACATTACCATCTTCTTCTTAGTTACGCTACTTAAGCCGCTGGTAGCCCCTGATAAAAAATCTCATCATGTACTATAGCACGCGTCTCTCCCGCTTTTCAATAAACATTGCAATATCCTTTATCAAATTCTCCTTATTATATACCATCGCTCATCGCTCCTTGCTATTCCTCTCGATTCCCCTTATCAAATAAACGCGCTATATCTTTAACGATCGCTTCTTCGTTACCAATTGTTGAAACTCCTAGAAATTTCCCTAACTTTACTGCTGCTCTTGTCTCATTCAATAGAGCTTGCTGTCTCACAGCATACTTAGATTCAGTGAACGAACTTCTCTTTGCCCCACGCATCTGCGCTGCCAATGATCTACCCCACCCTCTCCCTTTTTTACACGAACGAGCAATCTCAATTGGTAATACCACATCCAACACGTTTCTTGCCCCTTGCTGAACGACCTGTACCTTAACTTGAGAAGTATCAGGTAAGGGCTCCACTGGAATTGTAAGCCTAGCCTCTATAGGCTTAATCTCTCCCGGTTCTACTCTTATGGACTCGAAATTTATAGGACATTCTATCAAATCCAATTCTTTTAACCCTGATCTTGCCTCATACTACTCATCAAGCTCCACTCACGATATCATACCCACAATTTCATCCGACATCCAATCCTTTGAACTCGACTGAACTTCTAAAGCTTTATCCTCTGATCGTTGTTCCTCAAACCACAATTCATTTGTCCTACAAACTGGTGCAACCTCCTTATCCAGCCCTTCTCGATTAATCTCATCATCTTTTTTCAATTTACTCTCTTAAATGTGCATTTTATTCAATTTGGTCCTTCAACTGTATCTTTTTGTAAATTCTTTCTTCTCATCAATTCCTTGACTCCTTTATACTCTCACCAATACTTTGTCCTAAAAAAATCCTTTTTAAAAAAAATATAAATGTATTTTTATAATTTTAGATGATATTTGTTTTATTAAATAACATTGTAAATCTTACTTACACATGTGAAAAAAATATGAAGAAATATATATGTATCTTATATGATTAGAGAAAGTCATTTGAATTGAAATCAATCTATACTATAACATTATAAATGATTATAATTAAATTTGTACACAAACTCAACAACTCGGAGCCAACTCGAATTTTATAAACTCAACTTGAATCGAAAATTTTCAAATAAAACTTGAGTCATAAAATAAGACTCATCAACTCGACTAACTCAAAGGTTTTTTTTTACTCGAATCGATCCAGTTCGATCAATTGCACACTCCTAGTTTTAGGTGACATTTGTATACACTTTTGACTATTAGTTTTTCACTTGTATATTTGGTAAGGCCCATTGGTAGAGATCACGTTGAATATATTTGATGAGGTTGTGATTGTTGGAGAGTCCGAAAAAAATGGGCTTAAATTGTTGTTTGTGTTAATAAATTTCTTTTTCAGTTTTTTTAATAAGGCTACACAGATGTACAATGATGGACTTAGAGGGGACAGGAGACGGTCCGCCTAAGAATTTAAAAATTCAATATGATTTAAAAAGTTTTTAAAAATTTTCTATGTATTTTCTATTGAAAATCTATTTTCGTCCACCTAAAATTTTATAGGTTCGCCCCCTTAAAAACTTATAGGTTCGCCCTCCTAACATAAAATTTTGCGTACTTCCCTGCAGATATAGATACATTTGAACTGCGCCAACAAATTATTGGTATTCATATTTCCATTTTAAATTTGTTTAATTTCAAACATTCTTCTATACACCCAAACATGTTATAGAGTATTTAAAAGACAAAGATATGAGCTAATAAGGTCTTAGTTATATTATTTGTCAAAAAAAGTTTTATTCTATTGGTAAAGGTAAAAGGTTAAGGTCATGTAAATCTTAAACGTTCAAATTTAACTTTTACCAAATGTAGATTTATATGTGGGTGAATTCTCATAAATCCAGTGAACTCACAACTAGGGCGGTAAATAAGACGAGACACATAGCGAGTTATTTGAGTTTGACTCGATTAAAACTCGATCAAAATTCGGTCAATATTTGACTCAAACTCAAACTCGGCTTGAGCTCTTAGTGAGCCGAGCCAAACTACTCGATACCCGTCTCGAAAAGCTCGCGAGCTACTCAAAAATATAATATATTATTTTTTTATTTTTAAAATTAAAGTGAACTAAATATATGTTGTTGGATGATAACAACAACAACAACAAATTCACTCAACAATTATTATTGTTATTAGGACTGTAAATGAGACGAGACAGATCGTGAGCTATATTCGAGTACGATTCGAACAAAATTTGGTCAATACTATATTCGATTAGACTTGACTTGAGCTCGAACTCAACTCAAATTTTTAACAAGTCGAATCGAATTCAACACTACTTAAACTCGACTAGACTCATTTACACCCTAGCGACAACCTCCACAATTTCATCCTACCTTCATCGTGTCTCATTTTCTAGGACTTACAAATTTAAATACGCATATATGTAAAGTATCGTTATAACTATCTATATTTTATTATAAAATAATTATTCATTTTAAAGAGTTTAAGAAATAACGTTGAAAAAATTTTGTAATTCATTTTATAATGTACAACCCATCACCGAACTTCTTTATATATTTTTAATCTTTAAGATTAATTAATGTAGGGTTTTTTTTCTAAAATAAAGTTTTTAAAACTAATAATAAATGAGATAAAAATTATCAAATTATATAAATTATTACAACTTTTTAATGTTTTTTAATAGTCTAAAGGTGATTATAAGGTAATATCTGCTCATACATATTTTTAACCCTTTGATAATGCACACACATCTTGTACACAGAGCAATTGAATTCGGGTCTCGTAAGATAAACATCATCCGCTTTTCTACTGAAACTATTGGTTTACTTTTTAATACTTTATATCATTAATTGTATAATTACATAAAACAATACAAAAATTTATATAAGTATACATAATATTAATAATTTAGGTAACTAAAAAACCTCTAAAAGCAACCAGTTGGTTTAAGAATAATGAAAATGCATCATCAAAATCATACCAAGAATATGATACAATGCAAGGTAAAACCATGGGAATAAAATATCTACCAAAATTTATTCATTATTCTCAAATGTTTTTGCTGCAAAATACATTGGTATATAGACAACCATTAGATTGATAACTGTATCGTATTGTATTATATTATATTATATGATATAGATTATACTACATAACCAAAAGCATATGGTTTGGCTTCGTCTCACCATACACTTGTAAATAAAACAAACTAATTTATTTATTTTATTTTTTCGACAAAAATAAGTGTTTGACTGAATTTTCAAAGTATCAATATTAACTAAACTAATACTCAGTCAACTGTTCATGTGTATATATTTTTTTAACATTTTTAATGTGTCCTCATCACATATATCATATAAATAATATGTTCGAACCTGAATTATCAAGAGAAACATGTTGTTCTTTAACACCGAGACAAGTCCTAGAGTTTTAGGTATTATAAATAAATAACTAGTTATACTTTTATGTATAATTTTGCATCAGTATTTCCACATCAGCATTGCCAGTCCAACCGGACTTCTCCAAGGCCCACAATGTGCTGATTAGGCTTCCTAAATGATACCATGTGGCTGCTAACCATGAAGGCAGTTACACGCACGGAAACTCTAATATCCTCCATCTTTAATTCCTGCAACCTCCGCACGTATTCCGGCACGTGGATGAGGTCCCAAACGACACCGACGCCGCCGGGCTTTAAAACCCTCACCATCTCCCCCAACACTCTAACCCTCTCCGCCGCGGCCTCCACCGTGCGATGGCCGTATTCTTTTCCCACCGTATGGACTAACACGGCCGAAACCACCACGTCGAAATAGTTGTCTTGAAACGGAAGACTCCTCACATCACCTTCTTTGCACGTTACATACTCCCCCACGCCTGTTTCAAATTTCCCATTGCCATTTTTAAATAAATTTAATGTGCAAATTCGTATAATTTAAACTAAAAAGTTTTTAGATTAACAAAAAACAAACCTTCAATGTTGGCAGTTCGGAGCGCGGACAAAGTTGTCCGTTTAGAACGATCCAACCCAACAACCCGACCCGAACTTCCTGTCTTTTTCAGCTGAGTCGCCACCGAGTTGAGAAGAATCCCTCTGCCGCAACCGATATCAAGCGCCAGCTTCACAGTCGACCAATCGTAAACCGACCCCACCATCCGCTGCGCCATTTCGTAATGCAACGGCCCAGAGGAGTAGAAAAAGTTGCCCGCCGCGAAGAATAAGCAGACAGCTGAAATCGACGTGACTGCGCCGCTGAACCCGGCGGCGAAACGGGCGGTGCTTGGACTGGGAAGAAAAGCTTGGAAGAAGTGGAAGATTGGGCCGAAGTAGAAAAGGAAGATTATAGAAAGTACAGAGAAGAAAACCGCGTGACATAAAAGGAAAACAAGAGTTTGCCAATGATCCATGCCGTAAATGGCATAGATCTGAGTCCAATCTCTGCTACTATTGCTTTTTCCCATTGCTCCAATCTCTTGAAAAACTGAAAACAAAGAAGAAACCGAAAAGAGTTTCGTGATGGGATTTTGTTAAATCACTTGATCAATCAAATCAGAACAAGTTTTTGAAGGAAAATCTATTGGGTGATCCAAGAAATGAACACTGAAAACAGATAAAAGAAGTAGCAGAAGAAAACGTCAGATTATCTCATGTAAATACAAGATATATACTTAGTAGGCAACAAATCTGCAAAAATGTCAGTTATACTGGAATTCCATGATGATATCACTTGCAAATAACAATTTTTTATTTTTCACGTGCTTTCGATATCTTTTATTTTTGTGGGGTTGGTTTGAATTTTATAGGAAAGTAGAAAAATAATATAAAATTTAAATAATATATAGCGGAAATGTACGGAATCTGACGTAGAGTAGGGAAATGAGAGTGATTGGTGATTCCTTTTTAAAGACGGCGATGAAAGACCTGGTAACGCTGAAAATTTGACCTTTTCTTTTTAGGGTTTGAAATGGTGGCCCTTTGGTTTTTTTAGACATTTAATTTAATTATTTGCTAACGTAAGTCCCTTGTTAATTAGTGTTATCCAAGGTCAAATACAGTTGTCTATGCATAAAGTATATTGGGGTGAGTCTTGAAACTAAAATAAATTCCTTGCTAATTATTTTAGGCGTAACGGTGTTAAAAACCCTTTCAAAAATTAATTCTGTCCGGTAATTTTTATAGTTGATTAAATTTTAATAGTTTAAAATTTTATCAATTTATTCTTTTAATTAGCGTTTTTAACCAACTTTGATCATGTTTCAAAGTGACATTTCTAGAATTTGATTATTTTTTATAATTTTTAAAAAGTTTATAAAAAAATAAAATGTTGTATGAGACATGATCGAATATGTCAAGAAAACCCTGCCAAAACTTATTAGTAAAATTAGTTAAAATATTTAATTGATTCAATTTCTCAATTCGACTATTTAGTTGTATGCAATTTAGGTACTCATAAACTATTATTTTAATAATTGAATTAATTATTCAATTACTCACTAAGATACTTAATAGATTCAATTTCTCAATTCAGGCACCCAAAAACTAAAAATTCAGGCAAATTACTCTCTAATATTTATCATCATACTTTTTTTCCCAAGGCGTCGGCTAAAGCAAGTCCAATAATTTTGATCGTTCATAATTTATTGATAATACACGTGATATAAAATTATTAATGAAACATATAAAAAATACAAAAAGAATATACGAATTATATTCGTGAAAGAACCACAAATCCAAACATAAAACGTAAAAGAAATACATTTTTTTACAACAAGCACCTAACCATTGATATAAATCCATTGATCCGAAACAAAACGATGGATGATCCTAAACCATTAATGAACCCAATTATTACACTAATTTTGATCTCATAAATTCAATTTTAATGAAAAAAGCATTAATTCATAGCAAAAGACAAATAGTGAGGTTACCCCCATTGCCTATTAATTATACGCCGCAAATCATGGAGTAAAAGGGACGATCCTAACCGTACAGTGATATTATGAGATTGAGATTTTTTTTTAGACCAAAGCAATCCAACTTCAAATTCAATACTTAAACTGTTGTTTTCTCCGCATTGTATTTATTAACTATTTTAGTTTTTTATTTCCTAATTTTGCTCTCAAAATGCTGTAATAGTAAATGACTAGATTACCCCTTGTGTTTTGATTAAAATAACCTCTTGAAAAAGCTTGTTTGATGGTCACTTTTGTCACACACTTGTACACCAAAAGATAAGCAAGTCCCTGTTCCAAAGTTGAAGCTGGTCATGGGTTTTGAATTTTAGATTTTTTCATAGGATTTTTATCTACAAAGTATAACATTTCTATAACTTCCTTCAAAAAATCATATATTTCCATAAATACTGAAATTTATTTTTATCGAATTAAATAAATAAAGATTGAAAGATTAAAAATATTATTTTCAATTCCATAAAAAATATCTACAAAGTTTATTCATTGGATTAAATAATTGCCAATTAAAGAAATTAGTAAATGTGTATTTGGTTAATATAGTATAATTAGTTGGTATATTGTGAGTAGATTTTTTAATTTCACAAATATAATTAAGTTATATGTTGTTAATAAAACTTTAAAAATCAATAATTTTAAGTTTAATTGTGAAATTTTAAAATAATTTTCAGGGTGAGATCCATTAATTGATCGAGTGCCCAATAATACTCATGTTGTCTCATTTTGTATGAGTTTAAATCTCAACTTTTATCTTGAGAATATAAATATCTCTCTATTTAATAAAAATATTAATAGTTTTGTATTGAAATAAATAATATATTCGGTTTAGTTCAAATTATCCACTACTAACCATTTAAAATAATAGTAAAGGCCATTTTATTTCAAAATATATATTAAAGACTATTCAAAAAAAATATTGAAGGCACTCCAGTTGCTTTCCAACTCATATTGCAATATATAATAAATTAATTATTTTAATAATAATTATTTATTACTACAAATAAATTTAAATTATTTTTTATTAAATAGAGATGTATTATATTCTCGTACCGTAATTCGAACACATATAAGTTGAAACAGTATAAGCATCTTTAGTCACTAGGTCAATTAATAGATATCAATAAATTTAAATTATTATAACTTTCTTAACTTATATTTATATTTATATTTATATTTGTACACTTTCTAAATTAAATTGACGTATTAATTTAAGTGACACAAAATGTAATCAGATAGAAATATATACATTAAAATTAGAAAATAAATCATTTCAAAAAAATTAGAAAATAAATATTTTATATAAAAATGACATTTAAAAAAATATATAAGCAAATAATTATGGGTGAATTGATAAAATATGTGCATACAAAGATAATTGATTATGTGTTTGAATCTCAATGAATGGATTTTAGTCATTTTAGTTAAAGATTATTGAAAATGTGAAAAAGGCGAAAAAATCTTACAAGAATATTTTTTATACTTTAAAATAAGAATATATCAATATTTTTAATTTTTTAACCACTTTTCCACACTAAGCAACTAAATTAATGTGGTTATCTATTTTGATTATTATATTTTTTTTGAAAGATAATGACAAATATATATCACAGAAAAGATATTTAAATTTATGTAAAAAATTCTTTCGAAAAAATTTACGGATAATAGGATTAGAAATTTACTAATGTCGAAAAATAACAAGAATACAAAAGAATTGTGACTGAGCACATTTGTGGGTTATTCCATTATATTCTAATCATAACTCAAAGTATCTATTTATAGTGATAGGTACTTGATTACAAAAAAAAAAAATCTACTCAAACTGTATTTCTTGAACATCCACCACAAATCTCTATTTTTTCTTCAATTTTAATTTTTTACTAAGTTGATTATACGGCAAACTTTCTGAGTCAAAACAAAATGACATTCGGATCACATTTCTTCATGTTTATCATCTTGGAAAAGAGGGATCACATAAAAAGACTTCACTGAGTTAACAAAGTGATAAGTTCAAAATATGTATCATTGATTCAGATATTTTAGATCACGTCAATTTCTAGTTGCCGAAGACTGGCTATTAAACTATAATGGTCTTCTTAATGGAAGAAACTATCAA
Source organism: Hibiscus mutabilis (assembly GCA_019671005.1). Lineage (NCBI taxonomy): Eukaryota > Viridiplantae > Streptophyta > Magnoliopsida > Malvales > Malvaceae > Hibiscus > Hibiscus mutabilis. Next base: position 10,787,458 of record CM033741.1, read on the forward strand.
ACATTGACTCCGAGTCTTAAAATCGAGTTTAGAGAATGACATCTCTGTAAAGAATGCTGTTACATGATTATTATCTCATAACATAACATGCGGCGGAAACAAAAAGTTTCCACAAACACCTTTGTTTTAGGGTTTAGGGTTTAAGATTTAAAAGTATCGAGTTTAGAAATTAAGGGTTGTGGTTAAAATTTGGAGTCTAAGATTATGGTTTAGGGTTTAGAGGTTAGAGTGTAGATTTTAGAGTAACATAGTTAGAGATATAAGTTTTAACATGTAAACTATAAATTCTAATCACTGCCCATCAATTCTAAACCACTAAATCTCTAACTTTTAAACTCTAAAATCTAATCATATACCCTTAAACTAAAACGCTTGTAGATTTTTTTTTCACCGCTTGTGTATGAAATAATTACCCATAGATTAATTCAAACTTATCTAATTGAGTCCAAAATAATGATGCCACCAGTCCCTCGACAAAAATTAGATTACTTCAAATTTGATCTAATTTTGAGATAAATAATACGAAAATAACTTGTTAATGTGGAAAAATTATTAGAGAGTGACGTTACAGTAAACAATTTTATTAGACTATTTCAAATTTATCAAATTGACTCCAAAAGACTTTTGGGTATTAATTAATATTACATAATTCTTTTCAACTGTAGTGATGTCTTTTTCGTTAAAAAAATTATTTTTATTTTATTTTGTTTTGAAAATAATGTCTTTCGTGGGGTTTTAAAAACCGCGTTTTATTTAAGAGAATGGAGTCGCCACCGGTCACTTAGGTAGGCCGGACACCATAAAACTAGATATTTAAAAACTGTTGGGTTTGAGAGTCGGTTACGGATGGGGAAGGATTAGCACCCCCACACCGCTCACAATTGACACTTTAATAATTACTGCTTTATTAATATTAAACTTTCCGGATTAAAGTGACGATTTAAGTAACATTTAGTTATATGTATGAGTAGATTTTAAAAGCCCCGTTATCCGAGAGTAAATGCTCAACCACTATAACTACGCCTGATACTGGCCCCGTTTAAGCTCAGATAAAAGGGCACCATATTAACAATTTATATATCTCGATATGCAATCTTGGAAAAATAAAAAACATACATTCACATCAACATGGATCTAAAACATAAAAACATTAATACAATAATATTAAAAATAATGCGTGAACAGAAAACAACGTAACATATGACAATAATAAAACCAAGTATAAATATGCGAAAAGAACATACTTTCAAAAATAAATTAACTACGATATTTGAACATCTAAAAAATGCAAATACAACAAATGCATGAAATACGTGTAACATGATATTAAATTAACAAATCCGAATCAAGATGCTAATAAAAACTTAATACTTTAACACGGGACACATAAATACAAATATAATCATATATACAAACCTAGATATCATAAGGCTAACACCTATTAAAACATGGAAATAAAAGGGAAATAACGTCTTTCAAAATTAAACAAGCACATATCTAACATACCTAAGCATATTAAAATTAAAAAATGTATGCATGATATAGAAAACACAACACTTAACTAATAACGCAACACTACCACAAAATTGTACCAAAACTTTATCATATGACACAATACATGTACACATAATTACATATAACACTTATTATTTGCTTCTGCCATGAATCTAAGATACGAAACTATCCTAATACATGCTAAATGAAACAAAACACGCTACACGCAAATGAACTAGAATATAACTCTTAAAACACATATGTACGATATAAAGAACGAGCACGAACATAAAAGCATAAATTAAACACTTATTTAAAGGAAACAAAAAACATAAAATATGAAAACAAGGATGCAAAAAGAAAACACTGTAAGCATACTAAAAGAACAAAAATAAAGGAAACATATGACACGAATATTTAAAATGTAAAAAGGACCGAAATAGAATGAAATAAAACAAGAGAACAGAAATAAAATGGATAAAGAGATTTTTAGGGATCAATTGAGATTCGAACAAAACCCACAAGGACTGGATGTGCAATAAAACCAAGGGGCAGGCTTGAACTGAAAGAACTCAAAACTCGAAATGACCAAGTGGGCAATTTCACCATCTGAAAGCTGGTTTCGGTTAATTTGGGGGCCAAATAAAAAATTTTCGAAAAGAAAAAGGAACTGGGTTGTGGATAACCCATGGGGCGAGCCAAAAACCAAAAAATGAAAACGCGGAGGGTTTTATGAGGGGATTTCACCAATTAAAAAAATAAAACACTTATAAATCCCCCTTTTCGGCCCAAAATCAAACTTTTCCCATTTTTTTCAGCCCATTTTTATAAAAAACATTCAACCCTCACTTTTCTCTCAAAACCCAACCCCTAAGAAAAACACCAAAACGAACCTCACTTCAACCCGAACCCTAATATTAACTTAGATCTACCCAAAGGCTACCCTTTTTGCCTAGATCTAAGAAAAACCGGAAGCGAAAATCACCCTTTTAAGAAAACCGAGACCGAAAGAACATCTCCCTCCTTAACCGGCTCATCATGTTTAGGCTTGTTTCCGGTGGGGGAACCGACGACCAAAGGTAAACTTCGAATCCCCCATTCTCATGTTCTTATATATCCCCTTTTTTATATATATCTGTATGCAAGAGAAAATGAAAAAGGATGAGCAATTTTTACCCCCGAAACTTTGTTTTTTCTTTTTTATTTCGAATATCCTCTTTTTCATTATTTGGTTACAACTGATATATATCATTCTCATATTTTTGTTTTGTTTACACAAGCAAGTTACAATAAATGAAAACATTGTGTTCATGATTTGGATCTGACATCTCTGCTTTCTGTGTTTGTTTGGCATGTCCGGTTTGGTGAGGGCTGATGAGATCGTACGGCGGCAGCAGACGGAGCGGTGATGCGGCCACGTGGCAGAGAAGATAAGAAGTTATCTCAGCCAGATCTGCTTTGGGTCGTTGGATCAGATCTGATCCAACGGCCATGATCCCTTAGAAACGAACGATCCAGATGGCCTCAGGAAAGTGTCGTGGCAGCCCGTGATGAAGCCGTGTGGCACGTGGAAGACGATTGGTCTCGCTCGTGCGTATTTGAAGTATTTGATTTAGTCAAAAACACATAGAATCGTTTAGAACCACTTTGAACATATTTTTCAAACTCAAATGAACTTTGAATTATTTTTGCAATGTTTGAATAAGTTTAAAAACATTTTTCCGTAAACTGCTATATCAAAATCATTATCTTAACAATATATATAATAATATAAAATATAAAATATTATTTAAAAACTATTTTTTCAAAAAAACTTTGAATGCACAATTTTTTTAAAAAAACCCTAAAATTCCCCAAAACCCTAATCCTTAAGTCTCAAATCCACCCACCGTCAACATCAATCATCATGTCACCGCTCACCCTTTCGTCGTCGGACCCCACCACCAATTAATCTTATCTCCTATCGTTGAACAGCGTGTCATTGATCGTCAAACATCACTCGAAAGTTATGAATCTCGAAATCGAAGAACGACGAATTTGTGCTACGAATAGCATACACCGACCGATGAAATAGGGATGGCGTGCATGGAGAGAGGAGGCGACTTGAATGCAACACCGGTGACGTAACTATCGACGGCGTTAATGGGTGGATTTGAGATTTAGAGATTAGAGTTTTGAGATTTTTTTTAAAAAAAATAGAATTTTTGGAAATTAGTTTTTAAAATAATTATTATATATTATATTATTTGCATATATTAATATTATTTACAATATAAAAATATTTTATTTATGTTATTTATATATGTTAATATTATATATATAAATTAATATTATTACAGTTGACATATATAATTAAAACCTTTTTGGGTTTAATTTTTTCCACAGTTTTCCACATTTTCGAGCGGGTCAGATTACCCATGCCCGTGACCTGCTCCCGAACCGCTCCAGCAGTATATTCCTTTTTGCTTAACCCATTTTAGTTAAAAATCAAACAGAGAATTGGTCCAGCAATGACCATGGGCATTCAAGATTTGAAGCCATGTGTGGAGGGAAGATTTTTCTTTTTGTCCCTCTACTTTTAAATTTGTATTATCATGAATTGTTATTATTGAAAATCGTTGTTGTTGTATGTAGTTTGTTTTTATTGCTATTATTATTAATAAAAAAAGTAACAAAAGTAAATAATTCAAAAAAATGAAAATACATTTTTTAAAATTTAGAGATCATTACTCGTTTTTTATTCTTAAGTTGACTTGGAGTTCCTACATCAACTTCATTTGGGAAGAACGAAATTTTAGACCGTTTCAGAATCCTGCTAGAGGGGCTGATCTCATTTTTATACTATTAGATACTTTGTACAAGTTAAACTAAAGCAAAAGGGTATAGACAGAAATGACCGTGTTAATGTACAATTTTATTCTGATTTGGGGGGGGGGGGGGTTAGTTTGATATTTTGTTTGAGAGATTATGTAATTTGCAGCAGTTAGCTACTCCTTTGAATAATAATATAACATTTTTTCCAAAAAATGATTTGGAGAACACTATCAAGTTTCCATTGGGACTTCTATCTATTATCTATTTTACTAAGATGTCTTTACTTCTTTGATGAAGGTAAAAATGGACATGATTCAAAATTTACAGTCAGTCTTGTGTAGGAATTTTCGTACTAATAAAATAAAAATAAAGATAACATATTATTTAAGAATAAAAAAGTACCCCGTTGAAATTTTTGTGTTAATAAAATAAAATAAAATAAAATAAAACTTATAAATATATAATATATGAATGTTATTATCAGACTTCCGTCAAAACTTTCGTATTTATAAAAAAATCAATGCATAATAATGTGCAAGTATTTTGGGAATAATCTAGACTCAAATAATATTTTGAGTTTTGGGGCACTTTAGATGATATTTTAGAAATTATGACAAATTTTACAGTGCAGAGAGAAATCACCATCTGCAGGTGGTAAATTGGAGGAAGACGTCATTTGCAGGTGGCGACTTTCCCCTGATTTTGTCTTGAATCGATAAGAAAAAATATTAAACTATTACAAGCTAAGGGGAAGTCACCACCCGCAGATGGTGTCTTCCTCCAAGTCATTATCTGCAGGTGACGACTCCTTCTAAACGGTAGAATTTGTCGTAGATTTCAAAATATCCGCTAAAATACTTTATTTTCTCAAATATTTAATCCATTTGGATTATTTTTCCAAAGCTGCCAATAATGTGTTACACGAGAATTATCACCGAACATCTATTAAATTTTCGTACTAGTGAAATATTCACCTGAATTAATAGAAATTTTTTATAATAATACGGTACTTGCAAATTTCTTGTTTTTCTTTTTAATTTTATTTTCTTTGTTTATATTTAGTTTCAATTTAAAATTAAAAATAAAATTGAATAAAAAATGTATCGATAAAAAGAAATAATAATTTCATCAATCAAATCAATACGTAAATATTTTTGTGCTCAGCAAAAATGAGCTTTATTAATAAGGAACCAAGTTCCCGAAACAAAACAAACATCACCTCGGTGGTCTCACGACAAAAACAAAATAATGCAACTGAGGATACAGCGTAAAAGATTTGTATTATTGATAATTCATGACATTTACAATTTGAGTATATATAGGACTATAATGAGATTTAAATATATAAAGAAAAGGAAATTCAAATGTTACGCACAAGTTAAGATTAGATAAAGAAAGTCAAAGGTTTAAATAAGATGAAATGAGATTGATTAAGATTAGATTAGATTGGATGATCTCATCTAATCTTTATCTTTAATACTCCCCGCAAGATAGAGGATCCATCGGAGACACTAATTTTGGACCGAAAATGAAGGAAGATATTACGTCCAAGCGGTTTGGTGAGAGTGTCTGCAATTTGAGCTTTGGATGAGATGTGTTGAACAAGTAGTGATCCCACAACAACTAAGTCACGAACAAAGAATTAATCAAGTACAAGATGCTTCATACGAGAATGAAAGATTGAATTTTTGCAAATATATGTGGCACCGGGATTGTCACAAAAGAGAGACAACGGTTTGCTTAATGCCACACCAATTTCCTGAAGTAGATGTTGAACCCAAAGTACTTCAGCAGTTGCATTTGCCACAACATGGTATTCGGCTTCTGTGGAAGAACGAGAGGCAGTTTTCTGAAGAGATGACTTCCATGAAATGAGATTGGAACCAAGATAGATAGCATATCCAGTAGTGGATTTGTTGTCTGTGGATGATCCACCCCAGTCTTCATCGACAAATGCAATGAGATGCAAGGAAGATACCGAGAAAAAAATGTCATTACATAATGTACCTTTTAGATAACGCATGATGCGTTTAGCTGCTGTCCAATGTGAAAGTGAAGGCCCGTACATGTATTGCGACAGACGATTCACGGAAAAGGCAATATCTGAATGAGTAAGTGTGAGATACTGAATAAGTCCAATTAATCTTCGATAACAAGAGATATCTAGTGTCGTGGATGGCTTAGGAGGATGTAGTTTGTCAGAAGAAGACATAGGTGTGGAAATTGCCTTGACATTTCCATATGAAATTGAGCCAAGATGTATTGCGCCTGAGATAGAAACAAACTGGTAGGAGTAAAAAAAAACCTCAATGCCAAAAAAGTGACCGAGGAAGCCTATATCCTTCAAAGCAAACCTTGTTTATAACAAGTTGGTGAAATGAGCAATGAAGTCAGTATTATTACCAATAAGCAAAATATCATCCACATATACTAGAAAGTACACAATGGCTCCCTTGGCATTATAGATGAAGAGTGATGTATCAACCTTTGATTTCTTGAAACCAAATTGAAGGAGAAATTCATAGAGTTCAATATACCATGCCCTCGGTGTCTGCTTTAGTCCATACAAGGCCTTGCGCAATCGACAAATATGAGTTGGGTTTTTAGAGTCAACATTTTTCGGAGGTTGTTCTAGATAGACTTCCTCATGTAAAGTGCCATTTAATAAGGCATTATTAAAATCAAGCTGTTTGATGGGCCACGTGTAGCGATGTCTTTTTTTATTATCGCTAAAAAAACAAGGGTTTTCGAAGGTGTTTGTGATTTTTTGGATATAAAATATTTATTCCGTGGGGTTTTAAAAAACCGCATTTTAAAAAAATAGAGTCGCCACCGGCCACTTAGGTAGGCCGGACACCATAAAACCAGAGATTCAAAAAAAATGGGTTCGGGAGTCGGTTACGGATGGGGAAGGATTAGCACCCCCACACCGCCCAAAATTGGTACTTTAATAATTACCGCTTTATTAATATTAGATTTTTCGGGTTAAAGTGACGATTAAATTAAAATTTGGTTATAAGTGCGAGTAAATTTTAATAGCCCCGTTATTCGAGAATAAACGCCCAACCACTATCACTACGCCTGATACTGGCCCCGTTTACGCTCGAATAAAAGGGCACCGCATTGACAATTTATATCTCGATATGCAATCTTAGTGGCAAAATATAAAACATGGCAAATAATTTAAATACAAAATATTAATACGACAGAATACTGATCTAACATAAATAAAATGCGTAATTAAAACACATATATATATTAATCTAACTCATAAATAAAAACATATCTAGTATAAATAAAATACTAATATCCATAAATATTAGTCTAACATAAATAAAAACAAATTAAACATAAATAAAATATTATTCTAACACATACATACATAAATATTAATCTAACTCATAAATAAAAACATATCTAACATAAATAAAATATTAATATAAAACACGAATTTAAAACATATTAAATATTAATCTAAAACATAAACATACCAAATAAAAAATAAGACTACAATTTTAAGATAACTAATACTTTATTAAATTATAAAAATTACAACACTAATAAAAAAGGGAAGAAAATATACCTAACTAGGAGCTCGAATAACGAACCCTGACTGCACCCCACCAAGATCTACCGCGACCCCTCCAAAAATATTAATTAGATCGGACCTAAAATAGGACCCCGATCGAATATTGGATCGAACCAACTGGGGTCGAGGGCACTGCCCCCAACCCCGGCCAGCCTTGCGGCCGGCCATGCCCCACGATTAGGTGGCAATTCAATTGCCAATTTCATCCAAATTGGGCGTGTGATTTTGGAGTGAATTGGATGCCTATTTATAGGCCAAAGAGGATGGGTTAAGGGTGACGTGGAGCACCCTGCTCCACGCAATTTTTTTAATAATATATATTTTTATTATTTTTTGATTTTTTTATTAATTTTATATTAATAATATTATTATTAAAATAGTACTAATAACACTAAAACTCGATCAAAAATGAGTGATTACAGTTGCCCCTCTTTGCTTGTTCTTGTGAAATGAGGACAAAGCAAAGATCAAAAGCACTCATTTTTGACCTACTTCCTTGTCTTTGGCTTCGGAATCACGCGTTTTTCTGGAACTCTCTGCTCTTTCTTAGCTGAATCTTCAGGCTCGTAAGTTCTTCCTATATAGAGCTTCGTCACCTTCCGATCTTGGAGCTACAGGCTCTTCCTATATAGAACCCTTCGCTCTGAAGCCTCGAGTTATGAATCCCTCCTATATAGAACCTTTCATTCTGAGACGGTGCAGCTTGGAGTCCTTCCTATATAGAACTCTTCGCCTTCAACGCTGGTTTCTCCTATATAAAACCTTCTGCGTCGCTGATGGATTCTTCCGACTGGGAGTTCCTCCTATATAGAATCGCTAGTCTTCAAAACCACGAGCTGTCGGTCATTCCTATATAGAACTTTCCATTCTGAGACGGTGCAGCTTGGAGTCCTTCCTATATAGAACTCTTCGCCTTTAACGCTGGTTTCTCCTATATAAAACCTTCGGCGTCGCTGATGGATTTTTCCGACTAGAGTTCCTCCTATTTAAAACGCTAGTCTTCAAACCCTGGAGAGTCGGTCCTTCCTATATAGAACTTTTGGCGTCTCAAAAATCTCGAGCTACATGTTCTTCCTATATAGAACCTTTCACCTTAAGACAATAAAGCTCGGAGCCCTTCCTATATAGAACTCTTTCGCTTTCGACAACAGAGTTTTCCCTATATAAAACCTTGTGTATCATGGGTGAATTCCTTCGACTGGGAGTTCTTCCTATATAGAACTGCTAGTCTTCACCCTGGAGCCGTCGGTCCTTCCTATATAGAACTTTTGGCTTCTGAAATCTTGGAGCTACGGATTCTTCCTATATAGAATCTTTTACTCTAAGACATTGAAGCTCGAAGCCTTTCCTATATAAGACTCTTCGCTTTCAAACACAACAAGATTTCCTATATAACCTTGTGTGTCATGGGTGAATTCCTTCAACTGAGAGTTCTTCCTATATAGAACTGCTAGTCTTCACCCTGGAGTCGTCAGTCCTTCCTATATAGAACTTTAAGCTTCTGAAGCCTCGGAGCGGCAGATTCTTCCTATATAGAATCCCTCTCTGCAGGTGCTTGGAAACATAGGCCTTTTGTATGTAGAACCACTATCTTCACATTTGGGATTCATACCACGATGGCTACCGATGTCTCTTCAAATTCGGGGATTCACACCGAAAATGGCTACCAAACTTTTTTTAAATTTGGGGACTCATGTCGAAGGTGGCTGCCAAACTTTCTTCAAATTTTAGGGACTCACGCCGAAGATGGCCGCCAAAACTTCTTCAAGTTTAGGGACTCACGCCGAAGATGGCCGCCAAACTTTCTTCAAATTTTAGGGACTCACGCCGAAGGTGGCTGCCAAAACTTTCTTCAAATTTTAGGGACTCACGCCGAAGGTGGCTGCCAAAACTTCTTCAAATTTAGGGACTCACGCCGAAAATGGCCGCCAAAACTTCTTCAAATTTAGGGACTCACGCCAAAAATGGCCGCCAATACTTCTTCAAATTTAGGGACTCACGTCGAAGGTGGCTGCCAAAACTTTCTTCAAATTTTAGGGACTCACGCCGAATGTGGCTGCCAAAACTTTCTTCAAACTTTAGGGACTCACGCCGAAGGTGGCTGCCAAAACTTTCTTCAATTTAGGGACTCACGCCGAAAATGGCCGCCAAAACTTCTTCAGTGAAATCCACTTCTTAATGTTCTTTGATAATTCTTCAGGTACCTGTCCAAAATAAGCAAAAATTGACAAGCCCCTATCTATATGATGCATGCAATGTAATGGTTTCTTTCTTTTCTTTTTCTTTTTTTTTTCTCATTTTCTTTTTCTTTTCTTTTTTCTTTTCTTTTTTCACTTTTTCTCTTTCTTTCTCTCTTTTTCTTTCAGCCTTTTTGTTCTAAAGTCTTACACCCTGAAAGGTCGTTCCTCAGATTTCTTCATCTCTTTACTACTTCACTGTATGCTCTTAAATCTTCATTTGAACCTGCTTTTAAACCTTTTGTGCGGAAGGCTTTCTTGTCTTCAGGGTTATCACCCGTCTTCATAAATGATCCTCTGGTTCTTATATTATTCTTATAAGAACCCTTGTCATCTTCTTCGCTTGGCGTTGCCCCATTCAACCACGGGCTCCACTGCTTTGAATTTTCTGACCCATCATACAGAGCCTTGATTTATTTCTAGTCACCAGGGTGAGCCAAAATGCTTCCATCCCCTGAGCTCATACTTGATCTTCTCGTAGCACTTCAACAGGAACTAACTCTCAGTCCCTATGCTTTAAATCTCATCATCATTCATTTTTAAAGTAATGCAAAAGGCAATTTACTTGCGTATATTTCAACAAATAATGATTGTTTGAAAAGATAACAGTCATTTTGAAAATCACAACTTGGAGGGGATACCAAACATTTTGAAAACATTGTTTGGAACAAATGGTAAACATCTTTTTCTTTTCTTCTTCTTTTTCTAAGAACCAAACATTTTTTTATAAAATAATGCTTGGAGAATGGTAAACAAAATTCGAAGTGTATTGCCAAACATTTTTAAAAACTAATGTTTGGGGGAAATGGTAAACATCAAAACTTTGGGAGAAAATGTCAAACCTTTTAAAACATGTTTGCCCCCGAAATATCAAACACCATAGCGCATCTGTTTCAAGTTGCCAGAGATCAACTCTAATGAAGCGCATATTTAGAAGATCTTGACCATTGTGGAGATATATGCCAATGTATAGTTTCTTACGGTCTAATAGGCTTTTGAGAGGAACAACCCTACCTAGTTTCTACCCGTTTAAGGTGGCTCTCTTAATCTCACTATCTCACCATGCCCCATCCTTCCTCATTTGGGTGTCGATCAAGCACTTGAAGTTTGGCGTTCCTTGAAGAAAAGTTAACCCTTATAGGCGGAATGAAATCTGAAGACATTCTCATTCAACTTGGATATCTATGGATGACCAGAATGGTCTTTGGGGCTTGTAATGTAGGCCTTTGGTTTATGGTTAAGTGAAATAGTATTTCTGTACTTGTGTAACTTGGATATGCCCATTATTCCTTCTCTTTTTTTGGATCACTCTAGACTGTCCGTTTTCGGGTTTTCACCCTAGAGTTCATTTCTTTTCTTTTTATTGTATGCTGCCTTGCATTCTGGCTATATACTGATGTTCGTTTTCTGTTCAAGAATGTTTGATCCTCCAAAACTCCTTGGAACTGAGATTTCTTGAAGGACTACGAATACATTTCTGGGACTTCTTGTGATTGGCACGCCCAGATGAAATGTTATTCTTGCTTTCTTTTTTTCTCTCTTTTTTAGACTGTTCATTCTGGGTTTTTAGCATTGAATCTCTTTCTTCTTATTCGAGTCCATGAATGTATCCTTGAATCAACACGGATCTATACTGGGTATTGATGCGATCTTCCGTTCGGAGTTAATTGCCTCTCTGCAGCTCTTACGATATTTACTCGATCCGGATTGCTTGGCCTTCGATTACCATTTATCTTCTTTTTGGTTTTTGTTTGGACATATCCATGTTTTCAACCACTTTTTCTTGGTGATTTTTTGATCTTCGTATCCAATCTGTATGGTCTCATCTGTGTCTTCTGGTAAAGTAAAAGAACACCATTCGTTGTCATATTCACAAATGTCCCGAGAATGCCTTGGGGGTAGAGGTTTAGGGTCAACTTTCGTTTCAAGGATCTTAAACGACAAGTGCACGAGAAGATAAATTCTTAAAATATAGAGGCGCCCATTGTCTAAACACTCGTTTTGTTCCTCTATTGGCCTAAGTAAACTAGCAGATACTCACATTTACAGTATCACCACAACATTCAATCTCTTCTAAATATATGCAACTTAGAGTTGATCTTTGGATCTGAAGCAAATGTACTGTTGTATTCAAAATTCGAGGACCTGGTATAGAAATGATATATACATATGTCCATTAAAAAATGTGTGTATATGCATATGGGAAAACTACCCCATAAAAATGAAATGCTTAAAGAATCAAGAATGTAAAAATGATTTTCTAAATGGAAATGTGATTTTTAATTCTAATAAACAATGATTTTTTTTGAGAATTTCTTTGTGAAATGATGAGAAAACCGTAGGGACCTTTATATTATCTCCAGGGTACTAACTCATTATGCCCCTTCCAAGGTAGTGTAGGCTTGCCTCTTCTCTTGTTTTTCCACCTCTGGATCAATTCTCTCATCATGACTCCCTCATCGACCAGCTTCTTGACTTTTTTAACGACCCCAAATTTTTTAGTGTCATGCCCCATCGCCTCAATGTTTTGAAAGTGGTACCCATTTATCTCTTTGTTTCCTTCTGCTTCTAGGCAGGTATGGTCTTTAAACTTAGGTCCCGGAGTGCATGTTCGATTTTCTATCCAACTGTCATGAAGTCCTCAAAGTTGGTATTCATTTTCCCGGGCACCTTATCAAAGAAGAAATATGAAAGGTGGCATAGAAGTAAATTTTCTCTTCATCTACGGGAGGCTGCACCTGGGTCGCTAAACACAGACACCTCAAAGCACAGTCCTTGAAGCTTTCATCAGGTTTCATCTCCGTACCCTAGAGATACCGACGACTTAGTGCTAGGTCCAAAGCATATCATATCACGGTAGGTCCTGCTAGACTGTCGGGTAAGTAGTGGATCGGTATTTTTTCAATGTAGCCCCCCATCTTTTTTTGCAGAATATGGTCACACGAATCTTGGGGCATCTTTTTCCTTTATTATGTGCAAATCTGGAAATCTTTGGAATCATGAGGAACGACCAAACCAGGGTTCAAACAGAGCTTTCTTGCATTGAAGGCATCAAACTTCTTTTTTCTTTTTTTTTCTCGGGCCCATCTTTTAACTGCTCGAATATTGATTTTGAGTGTCTTCAATTCTTTTATCCATGATAAAACCCTAATTGTTCTTTGGATTACCCCAAAAATTTTATGCAAGGTAGTGATAATGTTATGTAAAATATGACATGACTGTACAATGTAATGCAATGCAATCCTAAAATATAAATATGAATGCAGTAAGGTATTGATTCCAAAAGTGATCCCCATAGAACGACGTTCATTGAGGACAAAAGGTTTCATTATATCAGATATTAGATATTTACAGTTATTGATAAGCTTCAGTGCCTACTTTCTTAACTTCATCCAGTAGTCCGTTCAGCTTGCCTCTGTAGCCCAACACTTGATCCATGTTCTGACAAAGCCTGTCACCTTGTTGAGCCGCCTTACCTGCTCGAGTAATGTCGATCTTCGGGTCTTCATCTATCCCCTACTTAGCCTTTCGTAGCTTGAGAGTTGTCTTTTTCTAACTGAAGAGTGTTGGATTGTCATTGCTCTGTCGTAAACTTGTTTCCATAACTCTTGTTAATGGCTAAGTTATTCTGTAGCTCATCTCTGGAGACTGTCGTGCCTATTCCCAATTCCCTCAAACTTACCTGATAACAGCCTAACTTGATTCTCGCTTGACTAAACTTATTCCAACATTATGAGTCGTCTTTCAACTAGACAATACCGTTCATCTATTCTTTAAAGGTGACCCAATCTGATATTTTTAAACACTCAGGAAAGCTTCTGATGATCATTCTGCAAATTCAATTTTACCCAAGTAATCTCTCTCTTATCTGAGCTGGCTGAACTCGAAAGAATATCCCTCTCCTGGGATGCCCCTATCTCTGATCTTCAAATTTAGCTCGCTTGAGTGACCCACTTCGGTATTACTCGAACTTTGTCCTGGATATCGATTCCTCCTCAATTTTTCCCCTCGGGTGATTGTTAGCTCACTATAGAATTGGGGAACTCCGTCTTCGAAACCTAAAATCCTCATCGTGATAAGATCTTGAACTCATTCCTCAGGGCCTCGCAATCCTCAATACCGTGACCCAAACTTCCTAACTGGTAATTGCCTCTAGCACATGTGTCGTAATCTCTCGGATAAGACGATCTCTTCGCTAGAGACTTCACCAAGGCAATAAGGCTCAATTTGTCGTATTTGGCTGACTTGGAGGTAGAATTCTGACTATCTCGCTCTCTATTCTGATCCTTAATCGGCTCTTCTTTCGGTTTGATGGATCGCTAACCTTTCGTTTTGATGGATCGCTTACCTTTTGTCAAAGTATTCATCTGATTCATCACGTCTTCCCTCTGCTTCTTTCAACTCTTGCACTTTACTTTGTTCATTACCAGTACCGTGTCTCCTTACCGTGTTTGACCTGAAGTCTTCAGATGGTCCTTCTTCTATTGTCTCCGATCTTGTTCTGGGACAAAACCCTGGATCCGCGCCCTCTAATATCTGACCAGACGACCCTTTGCCGATTATGAACGATTTCTGAGATTTGAGGGACCACTTCGGGAATCAATACCCTATAAATGCGATAATGCATGCAAATGCGATGTTGATTCTCGAACAGTCTTTGAAAAACTTTCAATAGAGAAAATGTATGTTTGCAAGAAATTAATAATGAATTACAGGCAACAGTTGAATTTATTCTGGAGGCCTTGACTTCGGGAAACAAAACCTGTGCTCCACGTCTCGACGTCGTCTTCAGGATGATGGATGACTCCGTCTTCTCCTCTTATTCTATTCAATGGACTCGTGACGTCGTGATCTTTATTTTTGTGGCTTCTAAAAATGACATCAGACAATATATTTTCTTTTGTAGATCTGGGTACGTCTAAATAGGGATGGATTCTATCGATCCTAGGGGAGTACTTTAAAACTTTTTGGGGTTTAAATTAAAAATTTCAAGGATCATTTGGTTTAAAAATTCCCCCTTTTTATTAGCAAAAGGTTTTAACTTACTTAAAAATGAAACTTTTAGGTTTCTTTTTGTTATTATTATTATTCTGAAAGTTTTATGAGAGAAGAAGTTTCAAAGCAAAATAATAATTTTTTTATTTTTTTTTAAAATGAGTTAAATTAAAATCTGAGATTTTTTTAAATGGTCAAATGTGAATATTTAAAATTGGGGTTTTGCGGCCTTGACTGAATCTTCTGCGTCGCACGTGCCTTACTATCGTACCGTCTTCTTTCTCGATTGGTCTTTGCTCGGCCTAACTTGTTACTGTAATATTATCGTTTCTGGCAAAGCAGACTTTTTCTATTTTGAAAGCCTTTTAAAGAACTGTTCTTGAATCAACACCATGTCATGATATGCAACATGAATGCAAATAAAGGCGTTGATTCCGCTGGTAATCACCCTTTCGAACGACTTTCATGGGAATTAAAGGGTCCAGATTACAAAAAAGATCCATATTACAAAAGGAGTCCCTATTACAAAAAGTCTCTATTACAAAGTCTTAATTACAAAATAAAGTTCTACACATAATCCCTAGCTCTACCTCCTAGCTCTTCGACAGCTCTGAGCAACTTGATAAACCTTGGTGCTTCTTCCATGTCCGGGGTTACGAAAGGTCGGAGAGTCGCGGCTTCGGTAGCTAAGTCATTTACACACCTTGTAGCTCGTTGTATGTCCACCATCAGGGTCTCGTGTGTATACTTTGGCACTACACGCTTGTTCGGCAAATCGTTACCTCGGATCTGTTGATTAATCTCTGACCAATGTCATACAACTGGATTGATGCCATCCTTCCTAAGACACCTTTTTTCCATGATGAAAGATTTTCTAATCGGGCAAACCACTTGAATCAACGCCTCTATGTAATGTGGATGCAATGATAATGCAACAAAAGTATGTGTAAAATACAAAAAATGAGTTAGTACCGGATAAAAATAATAAATACATAAATAAAAGGACAAATTAAATAAGGTAAACAAACAAAACAACCCTATTTATCAAGTCTAAAACACCTAAGGTTATCCGCATGGCTCTAAAGGGTGGGTTTCTATGTTCTCTACATGCAGTGTTGGTGCTAGGAGGTACCCGAATTGTCCTTGTTGTCCCCTACTAAGGGTAGCAAGGCCCTCGATCATCACCCATTATAGGCTCCTTTCAACCGGGTTCAATTCAGGGGGACCCATTCGCTTATGCCCGTACGAAGGAACGATATCCTTACGAAAGCATAAGGTACTCGAGCCCCGAAGGTACTTGCTAGGCCCATACGGGAGAACGATAACTCCACGAAAGCATTAGCGTTTTCCCCCACTTAAAAAAGGGTTTATATGTCATATTTTAAATGCGTTAAAATAAACGCGCAATTATAACCGAATGTTAATTTAATAGTCACTTTAACCCGGAATTTCTAATATTAATAAAGCGGTAATTAATTTAAAAGCTTGACTCTCATTTGTTTTTGAAAAACAAAAAATTCTTCCCAGCGGAGTCGCCATCTGTAGCGATGTCTTTTTTTATTATCGCTAAAAAAACAAGGGTTTTTGAAGGTGTTTGTGATTTTTTTGATATAAAATATTTATTCCGTGGGGTTTTAAAAAACCGCATTTTAAAAAAATGGAGTCGCCACCGGCCACTTAGGTAGGCCGGACACCATAAAACCAGAGATTCAAAAAAATGGGTTCGGGAGTCGGTTACAGATGGGGAAGGATTAGCACCCCCACACCGCCCAAAATTGGTACGTTAATAATTACCGCTTTATTAATATTAGATTTTTCGGGTTAAAGTGACGATTAAATTAAAATTTGGTTATAAGTGCGAGTAAATTTTAATAGCCCCGTTATTCGAGAATAAACGCCCAACCACTATCACTACGCCTGATACTGGCCCCGTTTACGCTCGAATAAAAGGGTACCGCATTGACAATTTATATCTCGATATGCAATCTTAGTGGCAAAATATAAAACATGGCAAATAATTTAAATACAAAATATTAATACGACAGAATACTGATCTAACATAAATAAAATGCGTAATTAAAACACATATATATATATATATTAATCTAACTCATAAATAAAAACATATCTAGTATAAATAAAATACTAATATCCATAAATATTAGTCTAACATAAATAAAAACAAATTAAACATAAATAAAATATTATTCTAACACATACATACATAAATATTAATCTAACTCATAAATAAAAATATATCTAACATAAATAAAATGTTAATATAAAACACGAATTTAAAACATATTAAATATTAATCTAAAACATAAACATACCAAATAAAAAATAAGACTACAATTTTAA
Source organism: Hibiscus mutabilis (assembly GCA_019671005.1). Lineage (NCBI taxonomy): Eukaryota > Viridiplantae > Streptophyta > Magnoliopsida > Malvales > Malvaceae > Hibiscus > Hibiscus mutabilis. The sequence goes on from CM033741.1 coordinate 10,804,948, forward strand.
GATAACTAATACTTTATTAAATTATAAAAATTACAACACTAATAAAAAAGGGAAGAAAATATACCTAACTAGGAGCTCGAATAACGAACCCTGACTGCACCCCACCGAGATCTACCGCGACCCCTCCAAAAATATTAATTAGATCGGACCTAAAATAGGACCCCGATTGAATGTTGGATCGAACCAACTGAGATCGAGGGCACTGCCCCCAACCCCGGCCAGCCTTGCGGCCGGCCATGCCCCACGATTGGGTGGCAATTCAATTGCCAATTTCATCCAAATTGGGCGTGTGATTTTGGAGTGAATTGGCTGCCTATTTATAGGCCAAAGAGGATGGGTTAAGGGTGACGTGGAGCACCCTGCTCCACGCAATTTTTTTTAATAATATATATTTTTATTTTTTTTGATTTTTTTATTAATTTTATATTAATAATAATATTGCTAAAATAATACTAATAACACTAAAACTCGATCAAAAATGAGTGATTACACCACGCATGATGGAGTGCAAGAGTGAAAATAATACACACCGTAGCAGGTTTCATCACAGGACTGAAAGTCTCAAAATAGTCTCGACCAACTTCTTGAGAATACCCTTTTACTACTAATTAGGCTTTGTATCGATCATAAGAGCAATTAGGACGTCGTTTCACGTGGAACACCCATTTTCACCATACTACAGATTGGTTAGATCGTAGAACAAGATCCCACGTATGATTGTGCATCAAGGCAGTAAACTCATCTATAGCTTGTCTCCATAACGGATCTTTAAGAGCCCGAGTAACATTCCGTGGCTCCAATGTGGAAGGCAAACGATGACAAGCAGTAGTATTAACAAATGAAGGACCAAAGTACCTTAGATTTGGCCGGCGAACTTGTGGTTGTTGAGAATCTTACCGTAGAAATTCAATGGATACATCTTGATGTGGCAAATCAATCAATAGAGTTGATGTAGTAATTGGATCATCAGGTTGCTAGGTCATATTAGGCAATAAAACTGGTACTGCAGCTAGTTCATCATTTTGTTGTGGCAAAACATGCAAGAAAGGTGTGGAAGGTGATGCTAATATAGCAAGAAATAATGATGGAGGAGGATGCCTCAGCACAGTGAGTGCACATCGTGTAGTAAAAGGGAAGATGCGATGAGTAAACCAACATGGCGAGAGACAGATTCTGTAAGTGTCCAGCTCCAAGCATTTATATCAGACTGTGTTAAAGAGTATCGAAGGAAAACATATTCAGCAGACTATGGCTCAACTTTATGATTCGTGTATGGTCACAACCAAGGAAATCATAAACATTCGAATGGTTGAAGCTTGTCATAGTTCGATGCTTGTTGATAAAGTAGAAAGTAATGTGACCTGTTATCCATATCGGTGTTGGCATCCGGTTGATAAGATAGACAATCGCCTGAAAAGCATGATGCCAATACTCTGTAAGGAAAGATTCAAAGTAAAGTAGGGAAAGACCAATCTCTACCATGCGACGATATCTCCGTTCAGCAGTAGAGTTGTGTTCAGGAGTATGAGACGGTATAGTGAAGTGTGAAATACCTTCCAAATTCAAAATGGGCAAGAGCTTAACAAATTCACCTCCATTATTGGAGAATAGAGACACAGCTGTTTGATGAGGAGTATTAAGCCGGCAGCAGGGATGTGCTCGCGGTGCGGCGGCGGAACAAGCGTCGGAGATATGATGACGAGTTGACGACCACCCGGTTTTGTTATGTCCCGTTTTATTGGAAATCTTGGAAGGCTATAATTTGCATCTTTTGTGGAGCTATCCTTAAATCTTACAGATGAAACAACTCGGAGCAGTCTTCTCTGTTGATTTCTCTGTCGGCTTTTCACGACTTTGAAGGTTTGCTGTATGTAAAATGCCATGAAAGTGCTACTTATCATGGCTAAATAAAGAAATTTCTTACTGTAAACTGTATGAATTATTGTTTTGTAGATATTTGACACATACATTTTGTATTTTTTTTTCTCACGATTTATGGCGAGGTACCTTATATACAAAAGAAAAAAAGAGAGGCATTTTCTCCATTTTTTATGCGGGTAACTGAAAATGAAGTAAAGAATCATTGGAAGGGCACAGGTGTTTTTGATTTTTGATGACAAATGGATCAAATTAATTGAAGCAAATTCTATGCCTTCATTAACGACTTGGGACAAACAAGACAATCCCTTGGGACAAGAAACTCCAAAATTTTATATTCTTTTATTTGTACTATTTTAAATGATATTTAAAATCAAAACTAATATTAGTATTATATATATATATATTTGTAAAAAAGTACACGTGAAAATTAAAAAAAGTAATTTTAACTATGATTATAAGATTTTTTAATCAAACTCTTATTTTAAGGTAAATTTATGAGAACATGACAATTTCACCTGCTATATTTTAGATCCGACTACTTAGGTTCTAAATCCAAGGATTGCCATGGAACAGTGCAAGACGGAGGTTATGAAATTTATTCTCTCTTAATTCGGTACTTTGATTTTATGTCAAGGTATAAATAATAAACTTTTAAAAATTGTATTATAAATTTAAAAATGCGAAATTATAAATTTTAGAATGTAAAACGGGTTATATAAAAATTTAAATTTTTAAATGGTGTGACTATAACCTTAACATTTCATTCGGTCTATCAGTAACTTCACTATTAGCATGTTCTATTTCACTATATAAACTGTTTTTCTATGAAAATTTAATTTTGAAATCCAATACCGTTTCGTCGGCGGATCAAAGGTTTACATGGCCTTGTAGGTTGTACAGCTTATTAAAATGGGAGTCTTTTATTTATAACCCAAAATATATAAGTTTTTTTTTAAATTACTTTAATCTTAGTAAAAAAAAAATATTATGGGCTCTTTAAAGTCATTTTTATTTTTTTTTTGTAATTTATTAAATCAAAATCTTTTGTTTTATCTGTATAAATATTTAATTCAACTCATTTGGAGCCATATTTTCTTGGTCTTGTGCTGTTGCTCATCTCGCACATGTCCAAAACCCCACTACGTTTCGTGTCACCATGTCTCAGTTTGCTTTTTAAGGAAATAATAATACACAATTACTGATAATTTATATATAAAACGAATTAAATTATTTTACAAATCCGCTTGAATTGAAAATTAAAAATTCGTTTGTTGATAGAAAATAAAACAATCCCAATAATTAGGGTTTATTCTATGATTTTATTTTATATTTTAATCTTTAAACAATTATATATAAAGGTAAAATAATAATTTTATATTAGGAGTTAGGATGGGGCGTCGGGGCGAGTAGAACAAGCACATACCAAAACTACTCCATATCTATTTTTAAAGGCGTACATGAACTACGCTTGAACGAATAAAGTTGTGTTCGTGTTTGTTTATTTTTGAAGGTGTTCATATCTTGTTTGTTTAGGGTTTACAAAGATGTTCCGTTAGTTTAGCGTTTTACAAACATGTTCATTTATAAGTTCGCGAACATGTTCGTTTAATATTCGTCAACTTGTTCGTTTATATGTTGGCCAAAATAGTAAAGTAACACTACTAGTCCTTAAGCTCCTCAAGCTTAATAGTTTGAACTCTAAAATTTATAATGTGTTTAATTTAGTCTCTACCTTCATCAATATTTAAGTTACAAAGTCTTAAATATACATTTGGTACATGAACTATATATTTTTTCCCAAATTGGTACCTAAACAATTTTTGCTCCCAAGTTGACACCTAAACTAGACACATTTTGTAACACCCTAAGCACATTCCGAACTATATACACGACTCAATGAAATTTTTTGAAATAATTTAAATTAAATAAGAGTTAAATGAACATAAAACTTCATTACTAAATAAAACAATTAATTAAACGTCAGTGCGAGAGTTTTAAGTTCAAGCATAGTGTTTACGTAAATCACAAAATATAACTTCAGAGTTGCTGACTTCCGAAACGATACAAGGTACCATAAATTACACGCCCTCTAAAAAGATAATACAATACTATGAACCTGCTGGAATTCTCCGAAGTAGATGTCAGGATCTCCAACCGCACAAACTACTAACTTACGGTAAAATAAATTCAATGAGCTTGAGAGTCTAATAATACACAACTACCAGAAAGAACTAATAAAACATGCAAGTATATAGAATGAGCATAAGGATGATAAATGAAATCATGATAAAATCAAGTACCGACCTATCGTAGCCTTATGATTTAACCCAATACACATCCATGTAAATACACCACAATAATGCTAAACAGTCGTGCACATATGTAACACCCATAAAATATATGTAATACCCCATTCCCGGTCTGGTAAGGAACCATGTAAAAAATGTTATCGGTGAACGATAATGGTGATCAATACAATAATTCTGATAATTCAGTAATTCTTCGATGATACAATACAATGATTCGATGATGCATGATTTACAATAATGTCAATGAATCAGTTCAAACATTAATAAATAGTTTAGGGGGCCATTCGGTAAATTTTACAAGTTTGAGGACTAATATGTAAATTCTACAATTACCAGGTCCTTATCTAAAATTAACCTTATCCACATGTAATTCAACTTATAAATAGTGAGCAGGTAAATTTTCATCCCATTAAGAGGTCATTTACCTAGCCAATTAAGCCATTTAATAAACAGTGACCATTTCGTGATTTACCAAACTCATCTCCCTAGCTTTTAACTTATTTACATATATCGGTATCGGTACTTGAAGAAGTCGTACCGATAAGACTATGCAATGTTTGATATTACCGTTACAAAGAAGGGTCCGTATCGGTACGAAACAAGCTGTATTGGTACGCAACATATAATTCACTTAACAGCAAATTTCAGTAGCGCTTGGCCGTACCAAAATAGCTCAAGATGTATCGGTACGGGAGAACAACGTAATGAAAGGATTGGTACGGTTTAATTTAGTATCAGTATGCCAACCCCAATTCCCAAATTGATTGAACAGTGGTACTGGTACAGTTACACACGTACTGATAAGATGCTACATCGAAATTTCAGTGTTGAATTCCTGTATCGATACGTACAAGGTAGTATTGATATGACATGTTGACCAGGTCCCAAAATGCATACTCGTACCGATTGCCTACACCCATATCGGTACGGCAGGGTCTGTAATGACAAATTATGTATGGTTTTTATCTATTTTGGCTTATCAAATCATGTCCAAATTTTATGAAACTTTGCTAGCAACCTTGTTTAGTCCCAAATCTATTAACATGTAAAATTTCAAGACTAATTGAATCCGTTTACCATGTTTTCACCTTTTAGAGCCAAATAAGCATATTTTACCAAATTTCAATATACTCATAGGTCCATTTTACTTTAGACTTAAGCACACACATAACTATCACTTATACGTATCAAAATGGGTCATTTATGCATACTTAGGCCCTATGCTACCATTCTAGGAGTTTATAGACGAGAGAAACATTACATTGTCTTGTAGACTGACTTGTAAAACTTGCTCCTTTTTCGATCCTTGCAGCCTATATTCCTTAACCTGAAATGCATAGAAATGAGATGCGTTAGGCTTATTTAGCCTTGTGAGGTAGTAAAAAACAATGCTCTGAGCAATACAATGGATGCCAATAATATCAGTGATAGTATTTCAATGAATATAACATCTCAAACCATGCTTAACAATGATTTCAACAACTTTAACCCTTGGATCGATATGAGATAGTGGATACGCGAATTTCCAACCAACATCGCCAAATCAATGAGTGGTTAAAATCCTGCCAACATCGCCAATGGACCAATATTACACACGTCCCACCAACATCTCCAAATAGAGCCTTAGCTCAAGGACCATATTCCACTCCGTACCAATGAGCTCATGAATTCTATGACATGCCAATTGTATCCAATTTCCATCCCAGTCCAAGGTCCGATGATTTAGGCCAATACAATAACAATAGCGATGAAAATGGCAACATCAATGGTTCAATGATTCAATAAAATTTTTCAATGATGAATATGGCCTTATTCAATGATTCAATGATATCAATGACAATACTATGATTCAATAGCCAATAGTTCAATGCAATAGACTTACTGATGCTTACCAATAATACCTCCTACGAATTTTTGATGTATTTTTACCTTGTAAACATGTTAGCAATGCAACGAACAATAGACAATAAAATTGGGAAGGCACCTAGCCATTCCTGAGATTTTGACTACACTCACTGATACTCTCGAAGCTTTTAGGGCTCACAGATTACTATTCCCTTATTCCTTTGCTTATCAAATTATGGTGGATTGGATGATTCTTCACCATGAACGTTTTGAGCCGATCGATAGCTATAGATTAGGATTAAGAGCTTAAGAAAAAATCAAGCTTAAATCACCCTCTAATGGAGGTGCTTGCTTCACTTACAAAGGAAAAAGATGATGACTAAGCTACTTGCTTAAGAGAGAAATTTTCATCCGGGTAAGTTTTTCTAAAGCTCTTCATTATTTCATTCTTAATAGCTTTAGGATTCCTTAGGGTGAAGCAACCAAATCTAGAAAGCCCACGTATATGGTGATTAAGCTTGAGGAGGGGCTAATCGCAAGGTTAGTCCCTTAACTCTACAATCTTTACACTTTTACCTTCAAACTTTTAATTTTCACAATATGGTCACCAAACTATGTTTTAATGTTTCCAATATGATCCTTAGTCAATAACAATGCTTAATTAGGGTTTAATACTTGAACAATTGACCACTTGGTCGAAGGTCAACGCAATGGTTTGACTTTTTAATGTAGGGTTTCCGATCATCAAAATTTGATTCTGACTAGACTAGTTCTTAGGGTGTTACAACTCTCCCCCTTAGAAAAATTCATCCTTGAATTTTACCTAAACTGAAGAGATGAGGGTACCGACTCTTCATAGTCTATTCTAGTTCCCTTGTAGCTTTTTTAACCTTGTGACTCCTCCAAAGTTCTTTGACTAGAGAAATGTTCTTGTTACAAAGCCTTTTGAATTTCCGTGCCAATATTTGTACTAGTTCTTCCTCATAGGTTAAGTTTGGTTGAATCTTAACAGTTTCTGGTTCAATGATATGCGATAGATCAAAATGATATTTATAAAGCATCAATACATGAAAGACATCGTGGATCTTGCTTAATTCTTGAGGCAATGCTAGTCGGTAGGCTGAGGGACTAACTCTTTCAATAACCTTAAAGGGTCATATGAATCGGGGGCTCAACTTCCCTTTTTTGCCAAAATGAAAAATTTTCTTCCATATAGACACTTTAAGAAAAGCTTTTTCTCTCACAGAATATTGTATGTCTCGTCTCTTAAGATCAATATAGGCATTTTATCTGTCAAAGGTGGCCTTAAGATGGTCATGGATAATGGTAACCCATTCTTCAGTTTCCCGTAGTAAGTTAGGGTCCAACATCTTGCCTTCACCAAGTTCAAACCAACATAATGGTGTTTTGCATTTCTTGTCATACAATGTTATTTTGATAGATGTTTGGTAACTATTATTATAGGAAAATTCAATGAAGGGTAGGTACTTCTCCTAGGTTCCTTCAAAATCAATGATACATGCTTGAAGCATGTCTTTCAGAATCTGAATTACCCTTTCTGACTAATCGTCAGACTGACGGTGAAAGACAGTATTGAGATTAACTTGGTGCCCAAAGCTCCTTGCAATAATCTCTAGAATCGAGAAGCAAACTGATGGTCTCGATCTGAGATGATAGACTTGGGTACTCCGTGGAGCCTGATAACTTCTTTGATGTATAAGTCATCTAGTTTAGGGAGACCGTAGTCCATTCTAATAGGTAAAAAGTGAGCTAACTTGGTGAAACGATCAACAATGACCCAAATAACATCATGTTTGGCTAGTGTTAATCGTAGCCCACTAAAGAAGTCTATATTGACTCTTTCCCATTTCCATTGAGGTAGTTCAATAGGTTGCAATAATCCAATGGGGACACGATGCTCAGCTTTGACTCACTGGCTCATAAGACACTTAGACATATATTCTGTAATAGCCTGCTTCATGCTTGGCCACCAATAAAGTTATCGAAGATCCTTGTACATCTTTACGAAGCTCGGATGAACAAAAAAAGGCTATAGTGAGCCTCTTTGAGGATCTTATCTTGAAATAACTTGTCATTAGGTACACAAATTCGATCACGAAAACTTAAGAGTCCTTCTGTACTGACCTTGAACTCATAATTGAAATTGCTCTGGAGTTTAGAAAAAATGGCATGTAATTTAGGATCTTGATCTTGTAATAACTTAATCCTCGATACAATAGTAGACTGAATTTGAAGTTCAGCTACTAAAGGTCGATGCTTTCTGTGCTTAAAATGAGTATTAATAGCTCGAGGGGCATGCACAGGCTTACGATTGAGTGCATCAACAATAGCCTTACCCGGGTGATAATCAATGACAAAATCGTAATCTTTAAGAAGTTCTATCCACCTTCTCTGTCGAAGGTTCAGCTCTTTCTATGTCAGTAGGTACTTGAGACTTTTATGATCAGTAAAGAGGTAGCATTTTTCTCTGTAGAGATAATGCCTCCAGATTTTCAATGCAATCACAACTGCAGCCAATTCAAGGTCATGAGTAGGATAGTTTATTTTATGTGGCTTTATTTGTCTTGAAGAATACGTAATAACCTTGTCTTCTTACATCAATACACATCTTAACCAGAGATGTGAAGTATCACTATATATTGTATAGCCTTTTCCAAACTCGGGTTGGGTTAGGACTGATACATGGGTCAATACTTGTTTGAGTTGGTCAAAGTTGCATTGCTACCTTTTGGTCCATTCAAAAGGAATATCCTTTTAAAGAAGCTTAGTCAATGGTGCTGAATATAGAGAATCATTTAACGAACCTTTTATAGTAGCTAGTAAGACCGAGGAAACTTCGAACTTCTCCAACATTCATCGGTGGTCTCCATTCAATGATGGCTTGAATCTTTTTGGGGTCTACTTGAATACTGACTGCAGACACAATGCATCCCAAAAATGATACTTCAGTGAGCCAAAACTCATACTTACTAAATTTGGCATAAAGTTATTTTTCCCGAAAGGTTTAAAGCATAATACGGAGGTGATCATGATGCTTAGCTTGAGTATTAGAATAGATTAATATGTCATCAATGAACATCACTACAAACTTATCAAGATAGAGTCTAAAATCCTAATTTATGAGGTCTATGAAGGTAACTGGTGCATTGGTTAACCCGAAGAGCATCACCAAGAATTCATAGTGGCCATATCTTATACGAAAAATAGTCTTGGGTACATTACATTCTTTGACCTTTATCTGGTAATACCTAGACCTTAAATCAATCTTGGAAAAGATGGTGGCATTCTTAAGTTGGTCAAAAAGGTCGTCGATCCTCGGGAGAGGATACTTGTTCTTGATAGTCAACTTATTCAATTATCGATATTCAATACAAAGACGCATAGACCCATCTTTCTTCTTAACAAAGAGGATCGAATCTCCCTAAGGTGAGGAACTCGTTCGGATAAAAACCTTGTTCGAAAAATATTAAATTTGGGCCTTGAAGTCCTTGAGTTCTACTGAAGCTATTTTGTAGGGTGCAATAGAAACCAAAGTGGTTCCAGGTTGCACCTCAATTCCAAACTCAACTTCACTGGTAGGTGGCAAACCTAGAAGTTCATTGGGAAATACATCAAGAAACTATTGTACAATGTTGAAGTCTTGCAACAATGGTTCTTTCTTGTTCTTATCTTCAACGGCATACAATAATGTATTACTACCTCTAGAGTTCATGAGAGCTATGCTCTCTTTACTAATACCTCAAAGATACAACTTCTTACTACAATCCACCCAAGCTTGGTGCTCATCGAGCTAATCATGGCCAAAAATAATGTTGAATTCATGGATAGGGAGAGCCATAAGGTTGGCCGAGAAAGAAATTCCCTGAATTATTAAGGGATAGTTATTTCATACTAAACTAATTACAACAATATCACCTACTGGATTCATTATTGTAATATTAGTAGCTATAGGCTCATATCGTAGCTTAAACTTTTTTTTATCAATATGGTACTTATAAAGGAATGAGTGGATCCATGATCTATCAATGCATAAATAAGATGAGAATGTATTTTAATGGTACCTGCAATAATATCTAGATCATCATTATCTTTCATGCTCTTCACATGATACACTTGTGTAAAAGCCTTGGATTCTTGTCGATTCAGGGTTCTTGTAGAGCCACTAGGTCTCCTTGTAGCTTTCGATGTAGGTTGTTTCTGCCTATTACTCTTGAAAAATTGTGCAAGTGATGTCGCAGTGACTAGTACAATATCCTTGAAATTGTTCATAGGATAATCCTTGATGAAATGACCTTGCTTTCCATAATAGAAGCAAGCTCTAGTCTGTTTACGACACTGGCCTTCTAGATGCCTCCTCTGAAAATATGTACAAGTGGGGTATTGAGAGTCCCAACCCGAACCTCTAGTATTTTGAATAGATACTTTCCTAATAACGGTCTGGGACATGGTCGTTAGCCTTGAAACATTGCCAGAACGAGAAGGCTATTGATAGTTGTTATTAGTAATTACCATGTTTAGTTACATTAATCTTAAGCATTACATTTAGGATACATAAATTGCTTGCCATGCCTTTAATTGGAACAAGAATTGCTTAGATTTGATGAATATTCGATGATGACTTTGCCAATGCACTTAATTGATAGAATTTTTATTCTAGGATAACCATGAAAAACTTAGAATTGTACTATGATGCTAAATTTGATGAAACACTGTTGTGGTTTGATTGATTTAAGGAGTTCTAGTAAACTTAGGTTGATAATTAACTAATTGGGGGATTAGAATAAAAATTGGATGAATGCTAGAGGTGCCCGAAATTGGCTCTAGCATATGCTAAAAAAATTGATCACTAGAGGTGCCGAAAACTGGCTCTAGGAGGCGTTAAATTTTTTCGGTTAACTAGAGGTGCCCGAAAACCGGCTCTAGTCAATTAAATTAACTTAAGAAAACTAAAAATAAAACACTAGAGGTGCCCGAAATTGGCTCTAGTTAAAACATGTTAAAAAGAACCCAATGAAGTAATTTGAAAACCTATTGTTTGCATAGAATCGAAAAATCAACTTGCACACAACTCCGCACACACTCACAAGCATTATAGTTTGATTCCGAGTAATTCATCAGTTTTTGAAAAATAAAAAGCCAATCATACTTTGTGCCCCGGTTGAGAGAATTGAAATCAAGTTCAAAGCTAAGTTTGTGAAAATTTGAAGTCTTGGCAGGTAATTATGAGTTTGCATTGCTTGAGGACAAGCAATAGTTCGAGTTTAGGGTGTGATAAGTGTTCAAAAGTACTATTTTTCTTACCCTTTTTACTCATATTATTGTTAGACTTAGGCTCATATTAGTTGCATAGTTAGCCATTCATGCATTAATCCATGTTTCCTTCAATCGTTGAGCTTGATTACATAACTTGGTGATTTTTGTGGAAATAGATGCTGCTTTGGTGTGTTTTTTGTGTGTATGTGCAGGATCACTTGCCAAAGCAATGCCGAGCTAGTTGCGAGGGCAATGCATGAAGGATATGCCGAGCTAGTTGCCGGGCGGTGCATGAAGGAGACGCTGAGGCAGTTGCCATGACATTTGTCGACAAAGACCAAAAGCAATATGGATGTCGAAATTCATGATTTTACAAGCCCAAGATGACATGGAGCAAGGTCCAAGCCCAAAGGAATTTGATTGCCATGCAGAGATTAAAGAAGAATTAAATTCCAAGTGGATAGGAGAAGTTCTAATAGGAATAAAATTATAATAAAGAATTATATTCTTTAAAGATAATTTAATTCCAACTCAAACTCCTCCTCAAAGAAGGACTTTGGCCTAGCCCTATAAATAGCAAGAGATTTCGACAATTCAAGAGGGGAGAGCAAGAGGGAAATTTCGGCAAGTCCAAGTAGGGCAAGAGGAGAGAATTTTCGACAAGCATCAAGGGCAAGGAGGATTTCGACAAGCCTCTTCCTTCATCTTTGTTCGATTGGGTTCATGCTAGGGATTAATTATCTTGTGTTTCTTTGGAACCTAGCCATGAACTAAATTTACTTGGCTATGGTTATTGTGTTTTGTGGTTGTGAGAAACTATTGGTTTTTGTTTAGGTAATAAGAGTTTGCACTTTTCTATTTCAAGGTTTATTCATTCTTGGTTCCTATTATTGCTTATGAGTGAATTGGGAGAGGATCTCGTGATTTCATCCATTTATCTAATATCGGGAGAGTTAGATTCAAGAAGCGAATGAATATGATCTTTATGCAATCCAATGATGGTGAAGATTAATCCGGCTTAGGAATAAGTTAAGGATTTCAACGGCTAAGAGGAGCGCAAGATTGGTTGTTGTTCACCCTTGATTCACGCAGGATGTATTATCAAGGCATGCACAAGTAGCTAGAGTTTCGACTTAGGGATAAGAAGAAACCATTGAAGAACGCTCCCGAACCTTGAAGTTGCTGCCCGATCGCCCAAGTAGTTGCCCAACTAGTCGCCCAAGCAACCATCAATTAGTTGCCAAGGCAACCCCGTTGTGCAAGTCGCCACGGCAACCGAGTTGCCCATGCACTCTTTTACCAAGACAATCCAATCGGCTATCACACCTCAACTCACGATAACCTAGCCTATCTCTCTCAATTGAATTCATCTTTTATTTTATTTTATTGCTTTCTAGATTAGTAATTAGTTAAACTTGATAATCCTTTACTTGTGTTTTTACTTTTTACGGTGCAAGAGACTAGATTCTTGAAGTGGCACCAATCCACAATGGAGACGATATCTTTTATACTATAACTTGCGGCGTGTATACTTGCACAATTGCGTAGCACTTATTACGCGCAACAAGTTTTTTGGCGCCGTTGTCGGGATTTGGCAATAGCGACTTTGTTTTTACTTTCTTGCACTTTCTTTTTATTTTTCTTGTTTAAAATTCAAAGGGCTAACAAACTTTGGTTTTGCATTGGTATATGACCGGGCGAGACCGACTTCACAGAATATCCCTTTGATCCGTAAATCGAACGAACCTTACAAAGACTTAGGCGAAGGATAAGAGAAGCAATGGCAAATCAAGGCGGCAATATTAATCAAGATGTTCGAGCGGGAGGAGGAGTGATTCTTGCACGAAAACAGAACTATTCGAGACTATCTTGAAGAAGATCTTGATGGACTTAACCCGAGGAGTTGTCGCACCCGAAATTGAAGCCGACCACTTTGAGTTGAAACCGGTAATGTTTAATATGATCAACACAATAGGTCAATTTGGCGGCTCAAAGAATCGAAGATGCACGACAACATCTGAAATCTTTCCTCGAGATTTGCAACTCGTTCAAGATACACGGAGTCACCCACGATGTCTTACGATTAAGATTATTCCCCTATTCACCGAGGATAGGCGAAAGCATGGCTAAATAGCATTCTGCCGGATCCATAGCATCTTGGACTGATCTTTGTCGTGATTTCCTTGCTAGATTTAATCCTACAAATTTAAGCGATAAGCCGTAACGACATTACTTCTTTTCGGCAGCGGATGATGAATCCATGTACGAGGCTTGGGAGCGATATAGAGAACTTCTACATAAATGCCCTCTACACGGATTCGGTGTGGACTCAAGTGACAATGTTTTACAATGCCGTGAATACACCAACAAGGATGATGCTAGACGCCTCGGCAAACGGCATACTCCTAGATAAGTCACGGAAGAAGCAATGCAAATTTTAAACAGGCTGGCCAAGAATGATTATCAATTCCCATCTACTAGAAGAGGAGGAGTTAGGCGTAAGCCACAATACATGAACTAGGATCATCGATTCAATTTCGGCACAATTGGCGCTTTAACCAAGATGGTCCGAACATGCAAAAACCAAACAACACACATGAAGTCAAGGTAATGGATTCTTTTTGTGAGTTATGTGGCGATAACCATAATTCTTACGAATGTATGCGAGAATCAGGAATCTAGCTTCTATGTGGGGAATTACAATCGGGCAACAACATGATGTCAAATACATACAATCCAGCTTGGAAGAAGCACCCAAATTTTTCATGGAGTAATCCCAACAATGCTCTAAACCGGAACAATCAGAATGCACAAGCATCGATTCGACAAAATATGCCACGACAACGGATGCCGCGACAACAACCGACAACATCTAGTTCTTTGGAAAATTCTCTAAATGCTTTTATGATGAAAACTGAATCTTATATGGTGAGAATAGTAATTTCATAAAAAGAATCGATGCTTTTATTAACAGACCGAGATGAGATTGCAAAACCAAGAGGCGGCAATCAAATCTTTGGAAAATCAAGTCGGACAATTTGCTCAAAATCTGAACACTAGACCACAAGGAGGTTTACCTAGCGATCATCAAGTCGCAAGAGGCGGCCATGAGCAATGTAAGGCAATCACCACCGAAGTGGCCAACAACTTAGAGAGGTTCAAACCCGCTCGTCAAACAAAACTCCACAAAAAGAGCAAGGCGAACCTAGCGGCAAAGTCTCGGATCTTTGAACCAAGAATTGCTGCGGCAACCGGCAATAAGCATGCCTCGGCAGCCCCATGACGCCTCGGCAACCTGCGATAAACGCGCGCGGCAACCCGGTTGGTAACACATCGGCAACTCCGGATGTCCCTGTGTAATGCCGTCAATCAGGTTTCAAACCAATGAAAAGATCGAAGATATCCGACTTCCACCACCATTCCCACAAAGGTTGAAGCGACAAAAGCAAGAATACCAATTCAAGAAGTTTCTTGATATCCTAAAGCAAGTCCACATCAACTTGCCATTGGTGGAAGCAATTGAACAAATGCCAAACTATGCCAAGTTTCTTAAAGACATTGTGTCCAAGAGAACAAGGCTAGGAGAGTTTGAAACAATTGCCGCAAACAGAGAGGATGCATGGCAATGTTGCACAATCGTATGCCGCCCAAGTTGAAGGATCCGGAAGTTTCACAATACCCTGTTCTATTGGAAATCACTATGTCGGGAAAGCACTATGCGACCTAGGGGCTAGCATAAACTTGATGCCTAAATCGGTTTTTCGAAACTAGGAATCGGGAAGGCAAGACCTACAATGATTATGCACACTGACTAGCAGCGGATCCTATGTGCATCCGAGGGAAAAATCGAGGACATCTTGGTAAAAGTTGATAAATTTATTTTTCCCGCTGACTTTATTGTTTTAGATTGTGAAGCGAGATGAGCATGCGCCTATCATTCTCGGAAGACCATTCCTAGCGGCAGAGAGAACTTTGATTGATGTTGAAAAGGAGAACTCACAATGAGGGTGAATGACCAGCGAGTAAAACTAAATGTGTTCCAAACACTAAGGCATGCAGATGATCCGGAAGAATGCCAACTACTTCATGCCGCGGCAGAGTTTAACCGATGAAGAATTTAGTGCCTCGGCAACTACATTTGCGAACACGAGGAACATGAGGAGTATGAAGAGCGGTCGATGAGGAACAACGGAAAGAGCAAATTGGCTAGTCAATCGACCGGTACATACTTTGAACCACTGGACTACTCGGGTAAGGAAGGTAAGATCGAAAAACCCTCATCGAAAATCCACCAATTCTTGAGTTGAAACAATTGCGAGCAATGAAATATGTATACTTAGGGACCGATAATACATTACCCTGTAATTATTTCTTCTAAGTTACAGACTGAGCGAGAAAAGAAGCTGATCAACATGTTGAAGCTACATAAAAGGCAATAGGGTGGACAATTGCCGACTTGAAGGGAATTAGCCCGGCGGTGTGCATGCACAAGATCTTGTTGGAAGATGATCACAAACCTTCAATTGAGGCCCGGAGGAGACTGAATCATGCCATGAAAGGGGTTGTAATGAAAGAAATCATCAAGTGGCTTGACGCGGCATTATATACCCTATCTCCGATAGTGCGTGGGTAAGTCCCGTACAATGTGTGCGAAAAGGGAGGTATAACGGTGGTAAGCAATGAAAATAATGAACTTATCCCAACCAGGTGTGACCGGTTGGAGGGTTTGTATGGACTATCGAAAGCTAAACAAAGCCACTAGGAAAGATCACTTCCCATTACCCTTTATTGATCAAATGCTTGACCGTCTTGCGGGTAAACCCTTTTTTTGTTTTCTTGATGGTTATTCAGGTTACAATCAGATTGCCATAGCACGGAAGATCAAGAAAAGACAACCTTCACATGCCCCTACGGTACTTATGCCTTTCGAAGGATGCCGTTCGGATTATGTAACGCCCGGCAACCTTCCAAAGATGTATGATGGCGCTCTTTTCGGACATGGTCGAAGACTTCCTTGAGATCTTCATGGATGATTTTTCGTTTTTGGTAATGACCCGATGGCTGTCTCGGCAATTTAGAGAGGTGTTGGCAAGATGCGAAGAAACAGATTTAGTCCTCAATTGGGAGAAATGCCACTTTATGGTAGATGAAGGAATAGTGCTCGCCATAAGATCTCATCCAAGGGAATTGAAGTAGACAAAGCCAAGGTGGACGTGATCGAGAGATTACCCCCACCAAATTCGGTTAAAGGAATTCGAAGTTTTCTCGGACATGCAGGTTTTTACAGGAGGTTCATTCATAACTTTTCTAAAATCACTAAACCTTTGTGTAATCTGCTTGAACAGGATAAAGTCTTCGATTTTGATGATTCTTGCACTCAAGCATTTGAAACCCTAAAGAAAAAGCTTGCCTCGGCACCCATTGTTGTTCCACCAGATTGGACGCTACCTTTTGAGCTCATGTGTGATGCAAGTGATTTCGGTAGGAGGAGCAAGTCCTAGGCCAAACACGGTAAGACCTTCCATGTGATATACTACGCTAGTAAAACTCTTAACGATGCTCAAATGAATTACACAACAACGGAGAAAGAGTTACTAGTCTGTAGTTTTTCGCATTTGACAAGTTCCGATCCTATTTAATTGGTACAAAGGTAATTGTTCATACGGACCATTCGGCAATCAAATACTTATTTGCTAAAAAGGATGCTAAACCTCGTTTGATTCGTTGGATATTACTTTTACAAGAATTTGATATTGAAATTAAGGACGGAAAGGAACAGAAAATCAAGTGGCGATCACTTATCACGTTTGGAACGCAATAGGGAAGAGGACGCGGATCTAGAGATATGCGATGCATTCCCGGATGAACAAATTCTAATCGCCTCGGCAACCCTTGGCGCCTCGACAGCCCATGACGCCTCGGCAACCATGGAAGCACACGCCTCGGCAACTCTCGACGCCGCAGTTAGTCTTTTGACGAGCACGCCTCGGCAATTTTGGGAGCGAGACACTACGGCAAAGACATGCCCGGCAATACCCTCGCACGCAGATTTAGTTAACTTCCTTGTTTGTGGTATTTTTCCGTATGGCATTACTCACCAAGGGAAGAAGCGGTTCCGCCATGATGCTAAGCATTACTTTTGGGACGAGCCTCTTTTGTTTAAACAATGTGCAGATCAGGTTATACGATGTGTCCCTGAAGAAGAGCAACAAAATGTACTCCGCAATGCCATTCTTCACCCTATGGAGGACATTTTGGAGGAACTCGCATCGCTGCCAAAGTCTTGCAATCCGGTTTGTATTGGCCAACATTGTACAAAGATGCCCAAGACTTTTACAAGCAATGTGATCGTTGCGGAGGACGGGCAATATCTCTAGGCGACATGAGATGCCACTCGAACATCATCGAGGTGGAACTGTTCGATGTATGGGGATCGATTTTATGGGACCTTTTCCATCTTCATTCGGCAACCTCTACATCTTACTCGCCGTCGACTATGTGTCTAAATGGGTAGAGGCAGCTGCAGTTCCCAACGACGATTCCAAGACCGTGCAGCGATTCTGAGAAAAACATATTTACACGGTTTGGGATGCCGAGAGCAATTATCAGCGACGGGGCAAGCATTTTGACAACAGACTAATTGCCAAGATGTTGCAACGCCGGCATATCACACAAGATCGCCACGGCATATCACCCACAAACCAACGGGCAAGCGAAATTTCCAACCGGGAGTTGAAGGGAATACTCGAGAAAGTTGTAAATCCCTCAAGGAAGGATTGGTCATTAAGACTAGATGACGACTTTGGGCATATCGCTTTGCATTCAAAACACCATTAGGTATGTCCCCTTCCGGCTTGTCTATGGTAAAACATGTCATCTACGGTGGAAATCGAGCACAAGGCGTCTTTGGGCAATCAAGACCGTGAATATGGATTGGGAAAGTGCGGACAAAAGCGCTTGATGGATCTCAATGAGATAGAAGAATTTCGTGCACTCGCCTATAACAATGCACAAATCTACAAGGAGAAAACAAAGCGATGGCACGACAAGAAACTATTGCCACGGCAATTCACGCCGAGGCAACTAGTTCTCCTATTCAATTCTCGGCTAAAACTTTTCCCGGGAAAGCTGAAATCAAGATGGTCGGGACCATTCAAAGTCGTCAAACCATTCTCTCATGGTGCCGTAATAATCAAGTCCATCTCTGACAATCATGAATTCAAAGTTAATGGACAAAGATTGAAGCACTACAATGGTGCCCATGTGGAACGTAACAAGGAAGTGGTCAACTTAGGAGATGCATGAGCATGCTCTCCTTTCAAGATTTCCTTTTTCTTTTTCTTTTTATTTTCATTTTTATTTTTAGGAGATATTTTATTTTTTCTTCATTATCTTTAGTTTTCAGTTTTCTTTGTTTTCTTTTTCACAACAAGACTCACAACTACTATGCTAAGGAAATTTATGCCAAGATTCTTGCCACGGCAACCAATGAAGAAGATGCCGCGGCAACCTACATCGTGCTGCACAAGCTGATGCCACGGCAACTAACCATGAAGATGCCACGGCAACCAAAGCTCAAGACGTCCCCGGCAACAAGAAAACAACCATCACGTTCAAGCAAGAAAATCAAGACGCCAACTAGAAGGAAACTAATCATCTACGATGACGAACTCTCGGAGTAAGTCCTCGTATGCATTTTATTTTTATATTTATTTTTCGTTATTTTTATGCATGCATTGAGGACAATGCCTCACTCGAGTTTGGGGGATTGTTATTAGTAATTACCATGTTTAGTTACATTAATCTTAAGCATTACATTTAGGATACATAAATTGCTTGCCATGCCTTTAATTGGAACAAGAATTGCTTAGATTTGATGAATATTCGATGATGACTTTGCCAATGCACTTAATTGATAGAATTTTTATTCTAGGATAACCATGAAAAACTTAGAATTGTACTATGATGCTAAATTTGATGAAACACTGTTGTGGTTTGATTGATTTAAGGAGTTCTAGTAAACTTAGGTTGATAATTAACTAATTGGGGATTAGAATAAAAATTGGATGAATGCTAGAGGTGCCCGAAATTGGCTCTAGCATATGCTAAAAAAATTGATCACTAGAGGTGCCCAAACTGGCTCTAGGAGGCGTTAAAATTTTTTCGGTTAACTAGAGGTGCGAAACCGGCTCTAGTCGATTAAATTAACTTAAGAAAACTAAAAATAAAACACTAGAGGTGCCCGAAATTGGCTCTAGTTAAAACATGTTAAAAAGAACCCAATGAAGTAATTTGAAAACCTATTGTTTGCATAGAATCCGAAAAATCAACTTGCACACAACTCCGCACACACTCACAAGCATTATAGTTTGATTCCGAGTAATTCATCGAGTTTTTTGAAAAATAAAAAGCCAATCATACTTTGTGCCTTGGTTGAGAGAATTGAAATCAAGTTCAAAGCTAAGTTTGTGAAAATTTGAAGTCTTGGCGGAGGTAATTATGAGTTTGCATTGCTTGAGGACAAGCAATAGTTCGAGTTTGGGGTGTGATAAGTGTTCAAAAGTACTATTTTTCTTACCCTTTTTACTCATATTATTGTTAGACTTAGGCTCATATTAGTTGCATAGTTAGCCATTCATGCATTAATCCATGTTTCCTTCAATCGTTGAGCTTGATTACATAACTTGGTGATTTTTGTGGAAATAGATGCTGCTTTGGTGTGTTTTTGTGTGTATGTGCAGGATCACTTGCCAAAGCAATGCCGAGCTAGTTGCCGGGCAATGCATGAAGGATATGCCGAGCTAGTTGCCGAGGCGGTGCATGAAGGAGACGCCGAGCCAGTTGCCATGGCATTTGTCGACAAAGACCAAAAGCAATATGGATGTCGAAATTCATGCACTGCCCTGGCAACTAGCTCGGCATATCCTTCATGCATTGCCCTGGCAACTAGCTCGGCATTGCTTTGGCAAGTGATCATGCACATACACACAAAAACACACCAAAGCAGCATCTATTTCCACAAAAATCACCAAGTTATGTAATCAAGCTCAACGATTGAAGGAAACATGGATTAATGCATGAATGGCTAACTATGCAACTAATATGAGCCTAAGTCTAACAATAATATGAGTAAAAAGGGTAAGAAAAATAGTACTTTTGAACACTTATCAATAGTATTGCTGCTTAGGTCCATATTGCTTGCCTTTCTTGTAAGGTAAAGGAGGACAAAAATCTTCCTGAGGCCTCTTGTCAGAATGAGATAACCTGCTAGTCCTCTACGTCCTTTGGGTAGCTTTAGTAGCTATAGCTCAATTCACGAGCTCTTGAAAATTGGTGATACCCAAAGCAGTAAACAAAGGGCGAAGGTTCATCACTAAGCCCTGCGATAAACATCCTGCACTTATCCTCCTCTTTCTTTATGTATTCAGCTCTATACGTACAATACTTATAGAACTTGTGAATATATTGTTCTACTGGCCTTTCACCTTGTGTGAGATGTAGAAAGATGTCTCGCCTTTTAGCTAGATAGAAATCACTAATGAATTCTTACAAAACTCCTTTAGGAAGAATTTCTAGGTGACGACTTCTTCTGG